>OY979697.1:99530306-102212156 GCA_963855945.1 Thereva nobilitata | reverse complement strand
GAATAGTTCAGGCTTTATTCCACTAAAGAAGAAAAAATTTACAAAAAATTTTGAAATGACTTGTGTGAACTGGCAACCGTCTTCGTCAGGAGCTACTACTACTGAAAATAACGAAATCAAAATTAAAAAGGAGCGATTAATAAAGTTAAGTAGGCAAAAAACGTTATCTACAGAAGAATACAAAGAAGTTAAAAGCCTAATGAACGATTGTTATTCTGAACAGCGAAAATATCTCAACAATTTTGTTAAAAAATTTTCTATTAATGAATTGAAAGAGGAGTGGCCATTTCTGCTGAACAGGAATTTTATTTTTGAACATTTCAACACACTCACTGGGACAATAATACAAAATAATATATTAAAGTTTGAAGATAAAGTGAAACAAATAATTGACTACGGACGTACAAAGAAACCAAGAGTTATGTCGCGGATTTTCGAGATCGTTAATGACGATGACAACAAAATCGCCTTCACCTTCATAACTACGTACTTCAATGAAACTATGGATAACATTTTTAAATACTTTCCAGTAAATATTAAACTTACATTAACGCAATCTTTTTTATAATTTCATTTAAATTTAGTTTGGAACCGAATTGCAAGAGATACAAGCGCCAATTCAGATTCCATGGTTTGCATTCGTTGGTAAGTTGCACTTTTAAATGTTCCTATTATAGACAACAAACTAATGCATCGGTTATAGATAACGGCAGCAGTCACGTCCTGTATATTTACGTGGATCAAGTTTTAATTAACTCTACGTCGGTTGATTTCAAAGACGCCTTCTCGCAAACTTTTGCACTTTACTTCGTTTTAAATAAAATTTATCCAGTCGAAATATCGCAAACTCTGGATTTTGCCCAGCGATTTTTTTTCAACATTCAGACAGATACAACCAGAGGAGAGAAAAAAAATATAAACGCACAGTCTAAGGTTTTACGTCTTATTCAAAACATTCAGGAATCAAGAAGTGCTTAGTATGTCATGTATAGATATATTTATTTTGAAGTTTTATAATCATTAACGTATTGACCGCATTGAAATTGCTTTTAAATTAAAAAAGTTTGGAAGTTATTTTTTTTATAAAAAAAAATCGTTGTATTTGTTATTTTAAATAAAGTAAAAACTACATAACCGATATTTAGGGCTTGTTTTTTACTTTAATGATAAAAACGTTTTACTACATATTCTTCTTTTTCTTATTTCTTACGGGTAGCTCACGCATGTGAATTCTTACTTTTTAGTTTTCATGCACCGCTGGATATTTTGTGAACAGAGTTTATGAAATTTGCCTGAATTTTATTTGCCTGAATATTATTTCAATATTTATATATTAAAATTAAATTAACCTTTACTCTGGATTTTGCCAGTGAATTTGGGGTGTTATTTAAGCTTTTCTCGACTTCGAGCAGTCAGGAACCACAAAGGTGAGCTTTCAAATGCAATACATACCGTGATGTAATTTAACACACAACTGGTTTAATGAAATTACATCGGTTCTGTAAATTTACACACAACTGTTTAATGAAATTACATGAGTTCTGTAAATTTACACACAACTGCTTAACTGTATCACAACTCGAACTTAATATTACAAACTTAAGTAAAACATTTCCGTCAAATGTTTGTAAATTTCAAATGGATGTGTAGCTATTTTTCAAGATGTAAAATTACAACTCTTAGAATAGGCAATCCATTGCCTACTCTAAGAGTAGTAAAAACTTTTTACTGTGTAGGACATTGGGTGCCGTATGAATTGAAGCCAAGGGACATTGAAAGGCGTTTTTGCATGTCTGAAATGCTGCTTGAGCGCTATAAAAAGAAATCGTTTTTGCATCGGATTGTTACTGGTGATGAAAAATGGGTCTATTACGATAATCCAAAATGTCGGGCAACGTATGGATACTGCGGCCATGCCTCATCATCGACGGCCGCGCCGAATATTCACGGCCAGAAGCTTATGTTGTGTATTTGGTGGGACGAGCTGGGTGTGGTGTACACTGCAAAAAAAATATGTAAATTCACAAATGTATAGTAAAATTACAAATCGCGGTATGAAATACTAATTTACTACACAGTTATTGTAATTTTACTATAAATTTTGTAATTTCACATAAAGAAATTGAGAATCTCCAATACTGCATGACCTAAATGTTGATTACATGAATGTGACCTATATTTTACGCAATGTTGTGTATTTTTCTAAATCGTTTATGTAGGAAAATTACAATATTTCTTAGTATTATTTATCAATGTTATGTTCTGAACTTTGTACTGTAATTTTACAGTAAGAGGCGTAATTTTAGAACTTACATTTTCAGTAAAATTACAAATTGTTCATTGGAATGTAAGGTTTAAATTTCCCCTCTCATAGATATAATTCATAGGTAACAATGGAATACTAAGCATATATACCCGATTTTTCTTAAGCTAAGGTCAGACATTTCACTTTGGTCATGGTCTGGGCAGATCTTGTAACAGACAAGAAATTTTTGATAATTTTTGATGCTTAGGGCCGATTCACAATTACAGCTTCAAGCTGCAAGCTTCAAAAATTAGGATAAAAGGGTTTGTACAATGATTCACATTCACAGCTTCAAGCTGCAGTGCTCAAATAGAGCAAAACTCAGCTGAAGCTTGTAGTTTGAAGCTTGCAGCTTGACGCTTGCAGCTTGAAGCTTTCATTGCGAATCGGCCCTTGCATGGTAAGCAAAATGCTATTTTTATGTATAGGGAGAGGGCATGGAATACACAAAAGTTTTGGAAATTTACAAAACTATGAAGTGAAAGCTCCAATACTGATTGTGTGTTTACATCCCACACATAATGTATATTTACTACACAGTTGGTAAAAATACGTAAAGTAGAATTGGAATATTCCTAATAATATATATTGCAAATTTACAAAACTGCTTGTGAATAAAACTTCCAGTAATGTTTTTGTAAAATTACCACAGAAATTTTTTACATTGTATTATGAGCTGCTACAACCGAATGAAACGATCACAGGCGGGGTCTATCGACGACAATTGATGCGTTTGAGCCGAGCATTGAAAAAAAACGGTTGCATGACACGATCAAGTTATTTTGCAGCACGACAATGCTCGGCCAAATGTTGCAAGCCAGTCAAAACATACTTACAAACACTGAAATGGGAAGTCCTACCCCAACCGCCGTATAGCCCAGACCTTGCGACTTCCAAGTACCAGTTGTTTCGCTCAATGCAACATGCCCTGGCTGATCAGCACTTCTCCAATTATGATGAAGTCAAAAATTGGATCGATTCGTGGATAGCCGATAAACCGACCAATTTTTTTCGACGCGGAATTCATCTCTTACCAGAAAAAGATGGGAAAAAATTGTGGCCAACGATGGGCAATATTTTTAATATTAAATTTGTAATCATTCTTTTGAAATAAAGCATTGATTTTTGAAAAAAAAAACGCACGAATTAACCGGAACACCTATTATTTAAGAAAAAAAAAGTCATACTAAAGTATCGCTTCTTCACCTGTGTAATGTATTTATATCTGTATATTTAACTTATACTAACAACAGGTCAATGGCCATTTTTCCAGCAAGTACCTCCAGTTTTAGCTGGTCCCCAAAGCTATTATCAAAACGATAAAAGGTAAAGTGCTTTGTAGCTTTGGCTACAGGTGCAAAAATCTCTCTCTCACAAAACCTTTTCCTACCGATAGATAAGGGAAATCGCTTTAACATTTCATTACGTCCTCGACAAATAAAGTTTAAATTAGAACCGCATCCTTAAAAATAAAAAAAAAATGAGGGATCCACGATCACGAACGAAGTACCTTCTTCAAAACTCTCATGTTGTTGTTGTTTTTTTTGGTGTTGTTGTAAGCATGCCACCAAAAAGAACCCAGCCAGATGGAAGGTAAGTAATGAAAAGGATAAAAAAAAGGGAAAAAAGCAAAACGGTTTACCCTAGCTGCTGCTGCTGCTGCGAAACCCTTTCTTGTGTATAGTATATGTATGCCTGCTTGGTCCTGTGTTATGCCCTTTGGCTAACAGGAAATTATTATAAAACGCATGCGTCAACTTACATAACTCACACGTATATATGTATTTACGTTCTCTCTCTCAAAGTGTTCCATCTGGGGGCTTTAAAAGTAAGCATTTTTTTTATGTACACATGCAGCCAAACTTATCCTGTGTAGTGATATAGACGGGGATCTGTGTCTCCCCTGGAACAAGAGTTCTTATAGCTTTTTCACAATACAAGCAAAAAAAATAAATAAAAAATAAAGCAGAAAAAAAAATCTCAGTAAATATCTGACAGAGAAAAGAGCCAGGACCTTTTTTTTGTAGTCCTTGCTGCTGCTACCTATTTTTACAGTTTTTCATTCTCCTTTTTATCTTTTTATATATATTATACCTACACATATAGTATTAAAAAATATAAAAGATGATAAAGAATTTGTTATTCACAATTTATTTTCTAGGTGGCATTTTTATGATAAATACAACAAGAAATATGACAAACCACTAACTTTATTATGCTGCCTGTAACAGGATGTCGTCCTGCAGTTATATTTTTTTTATTTATTCTGGTTATGTAGAGAGGCGATAGAGTGAAATCCGTAAAATAATGGCTACACCTGTTTTGGCATGTATATATATATGCAAGGATACACTTTGATGACTACTACACTAACACTTCCTTATCCTTCTCCTTTTTTTCTATGCTTTTTTTATATTATGGGGAAGGATGTATATTTTCTATTCGAATACACTGATAAACTTGATTTTATTTTTTCTTTTTTATATTTCTATATATATTTATATTTTATTTATTTTGCTTCTTATATATTTATTTTATTTTTTTTTTCTTGCTACTACAAAAAAGGGAAACACTTTTGTAAAAAAAAAAGAAAGCAAAATTCACTTCTTCACCCTATACATGAATGTCAGGATAGAAAGGACATAACAGCTTTCTCTCTACGACAACACTTAATTGGTTACACCATACTATACATCCCAGATGCGTTATGAAACAAGACTGGAAAATAAAGAATCAAAAATTTTATCCATTTTTATGTAGAATTATACATATATCTTCTAACAATATGTATAAAAAAAAAACGATTTATTTTTTTTGTTGTTTCGTCTTCCTTTTTTTCTTTTTCAGATATATACAAATACAACACACTCAACGTAAAATTATCCCCAATAAAAAAAATAAATATTTCACTTCTTTTTAACAGATTCCATTTTCAGACTTATATTTTATTATTTTTTTTTCCCCTTGATTGTTGTGGATGATGATGAAAAATATCGGTTGCTATTCCGGAAGGGACTGGAGACTTTTTAAAAACTTTTTGTCGCTTTTCTCACCAGTGTCAAAGTAAACAACGGAGCAGGAAACTAGTTGAATTCAAAGCTCAAGCTTTTCCTTGTCCGACACTATATACTATATTTATATATATATAAACCACACTGATAAGCTGTTATCTAAGAATTTTCACAGAAGAATTTTCATCACATTCAGCCGTTAACCACATCCGCGTGGACAATTTTTATAATTTATACCAAGATAAGACAATTTTTTTAATTTTAACACAATTACACAGACACACTATTTATTTTTTTCTTTCCAGCATGTCCGAACACTTTCCAAATTTGGTCTATCCCCGGCTAAAATTATATATGTTTTGTGTCTAGAGACATTCAACGAAAATAAATGTTATATCAAAAAAAAGGCTCACATTTTCGAGTCCTTTTTTTTCTTCTCTATATTTTTGTGTCACTCTTTTTTCCTACTTCACCAAAAAAACCGATTTTCTTACATTTTTTTTCTGTTACATATAAAAAAATGTTCTTTTTATCCTGCAGAAAACAGGAAAAAAAAATTTTTTTTTTACATACGATATATAAAAAAAAATATAGAAATTTTCCTTCGATCTCGCACGCGACGACCTTCGGGAAGTTCTAATCTGTTTACACACCAGCTACTACTACTAGGCCCCAAAATCGCAGGGATCGCCAGGAAAATTTACTGCCTTATAGAGGAGAGGCAAAAAATATACACGACGATATATAGTGGCAGAGAGGAGATGGCTTTTCCAGAGCACACACCGTATACAACAACAACAACAGCACACAGGAGATCTCCCGTATATGGTCGGAAAAACAACAATAACAACAACAACAAAAAATTGTATCTCTACTCTATACTAGTTGAAATTTTTGCGAGAACCCCGAGAGCAGACGAAACTTTTCTACGTCAAACTGCAGCTTGAAAATCAAACTGAAACGGGAAAATCGGGAAATCTTGCTGAGAAGGTATACAACATCCATGCTGAAGGTCGCACTATAGTGTATAGAGAAGAGATACAACAAGACGAGAATTTCTCTCTCTCTCACTCTTTCTCTCTCGGGGCTAAAAAAGCTTATATCTTCGGCTAAATTCGATATTTTTGTATAAAAGCATGTGCTCAGCTTAACAGACGACGGATGACTTCCCCAGAAAAGCGGCTTCCTTGTAACTGTTACAGTGAAAATATAAAACATATTATTTTTGGAAGGGCAGAGGGCGGAGGAACACACAAGACAATCTATCTATGGAGGGGAAAACACACCCAAACAAAAGCAATAAAAAAAGATTGTGTGAATTTTTCTTCACGGTCTCCACTTCTCGTCATCTCAATATCAAGCGAAAAGCGCCACTATGCCCCCCGCCCATATCCTCCTCCTCCTCCGCCTTTGCTCAACCAAAAACGGTACCATCAAAGTAATAAATTTTATAGAGAGAGCATAGAAGAAAATATACTTTGCATCCACATTACGTTCCACAAACACAGAAGCGTTTATTTGTGCTTTTATTACAAACTCCCCCCTTTAATTCTCGCTATTCACACACAGTAGTGCGCTCTTTTTTGTCCCTAAAATACAATCAAAACCATCTCACCACTCGCCCTCTCACTCCAACTAGCCCCCCCCGCCCACCCACAACAGTAAACTGTGACGTACCCAAGCTTTTTTACGCGATTGCGATAACGACTGGCTTGGCGGACGCTGCTATTCTCTCCTCTGTATCGCAAAAGTAGTAGACGCAACACCCCACAATTTCTTTCTTCTATCTTTTTATATATTTTGTTGTTGTTGTTTTTTGTTATTAACGTTTTTTTTTGGGGTAAGAAAAAGCTCTCATCGGGTTGTAAACAACAATATAACCGCGTGCATTCCGCTTTTGTTTTTCAATGTATATCGTGCTTTGAATTTTTCATCTCTCTACCCGAAAATAGTATTTGAAAATTTTTTTTTGGCCACCTCCCCCCTCCCTCTACATCAACAGATGATACAAAAAAATTGACGCACACGGTACACCCGGAATCATGTGTGGATGTTATGTGTGGAACTTGGTGGAGCTTCTTGTGTTTGGCTGTGTGGATTTTATTATATGACATAATTTTTAGCAACGGATACAACATTGGGGGGAGGAACTTAAGGACAGTTTGTTAGACATTATAGTGGCTTGCAAAATAATGTTTTCATATGCATGTGTTATTTTTTATTATATAGAGGTTATATCTTTTGCTTGTTTTATTGTATAGTAACTAAATTTTTATGTAACACAACACTATTTGCGAGATTAATGGCGCTTTGATGTCGTAAGGTGGAAAGTAGTAAATGTATATAAAATTAGAATGCGACTTAGATTCAGTAGTAAAAAAAATATAGTTTAGTAAAATGAATCAAAGTCGTATTGTTGTTATATTAGACATTAAATTGTTAAAGTGTTGCTTGACTGATGACACACTATGTTGCTGTGTAACTAATTTGATAATACAAGTAATTTAATAAGTCGCCTGTTAACCAAACCATATTTTGATTTGTTAACTTCCCAGTTTATAGGGAAGTTATTGTAATCGGTCCGAAAATCGAAATCGTAATTTTCAACGTACATATTTTCATTTTTCAAGGTCCCAATAGCATTTTAAGCAAAAATTTGAGAAGTATGTGTGTGTGTGCTTACTTATGTGGTCATTTTTTCCTGCACGAACCAAAAAGGATATCGACTTCGTTGAGATGCCGATATTAACCGAAATATGATCTGTAAAGATTTTCATAAAATTCGGTCGAGCCGTTTTTTTGTTTAAACGACGTAAGTGATTTTTGTACCTGCACGATTTCCCCCGTATGTATGTGGTCATTTTTTCCTGCACGATCTCGCGCGAAACAAAAAAGATATTAACTTCATTAAACTGCCGATCGAAGCATATTACCGAAGTTCTAATCTGAAAAAATTTTCATAAAATTCGGTAGAGCCGTTTTTTTGTTTGAACGAAGGTCGTTTTTTTTGTTTGAACGAAGGTCGTTATTTTTGTACCTGCTCAATATCGCGCGAACCCAATATGATACCGAGTTCGTTGCGGTGCCGATCGACGCGTACTATTGAAAACATGCTCTGAAAAAAATTTCATAACATTCGGTCAAGCCCTTTTTTTGTTTAAATGAAAAGACTTCGGCTAAGAGTCACAAGCACCTTAAATTGATTAGTTTTTCTAATATCTAATAAACTCGTTGGAATGAAACCCGTTCTAAATGAAGTGACCTTTTCTGGATTCAGCCGAACGAAAGATTCCCAACAAGACGGGAATCTCGGTCAAAATCCGAGCACTCTTTAAAAACCGTGCAAAAAATACGTTACCCAAACGCCACAAACACCACGAATTTGGCGACATTCTTGCAAGAGTTTGCATACACTCGACTTTTCACAAAACTCCACAAAAAAGTTTAAGGCGCAGGCCGTATACCGTATCTTCAATCCAAAGTGAAACTCCCGATGTGTTTATAAGCAATGGGAGTGAAAACCCAAAATACTTTCTGGTTTGAGATGACAGCTCCGAGCTCAAATTTAAAATGACAAAACTTTGTGATTTACTTGACTCAAGTATGTATACTTCAAGTTAGGACGAGTTTACATGCATATTTTGTTACTTCAAACCTACTTCAAGTATACTTCAACTAAGCATGTAAACGTAATAATAGTTTGCATAAATTGTTCTACTTTTTACTAAAAGAAAATGGCTCGTCATTTGGAAAGACGTCACATGTAAACATTCTACAATGCTGACATCTAGGCGTCACAATTGGATGACCCTTAATATTAGCTGCGATCCATTGGGACTGGTAAACTACTCAAAACTGCTGTTAGCTATTCTTGTTTTTGGACAGATACATTTTACTGGTAATTGTCAAAAAGCGTGTTCCATTGGTGATGTACTCGCAAGTACTTGCGAGTAGAAAAAATCGCCCAATGGATCGCAGCTAATCTCGTTATGAAAATTTCACTCGCATTAAAATCTATTAGTTTGCCATCATGCCCAGGAGCTGTATTATTCTTCAATTATCTGTTTGCCTTATATGCTCTAAAGATCTTAATGTCATACCAATTCCGTAAGTATGGCCTTATCAATAATGAACTTTACTATCGAGCCGGACCTTAATCAAAATGCACTGCAGATAGTTAAAATATATTATTGAAATAAATTTAGCTCTTAAAAAGTGATTTTTAGAACTTATTTAATCTTTCTCCCACTATAACGACTTTAAGTCCTTTCTAACGATCCAATGAATTCCTTTTCAGTTAAAATTTTAATCCTAGGACGAGAATTTCATCACAAAATTTTTACGCGATAATTTTAACATTTTCGCAAACAATCCTCTCGCAAAAATTAATTTCACAATGAAAATGCCAATGAAAACGGTGTCGACGATAAACATGAATGCCTCCGAAAATTACCACATTAATTATGAATAACATAAAGTTTTAAAGATTCAATGTAGGTCAGTGAAAAAAAAATCGATGAAGAAAAGAGATTCAAGGATAAAAGTTTACCTTAGCAGAGAATGACCGATGTATGAAGCCTCCAAGGGATTTTAGACACGACGAGTATAAGTGGGTATGCTTCTTAGCTTCCTTTTTTCTTCATATAGATATAAAGTATGTGTATATGTGAATGCGGTTCATGTTGAGCTTGAGGTAAATATATGGGATTTAGGAGTGGATGTAGGAAGAGCCGAGGGATTTCTTTAAGTTTTATAAAGTCTTGGATCGACTTGTCTGCATTGCATTAATGAATTGATTTAGGGGCAGACAATTGAATGTTTTTTTTTTATGGTTTACTTAATTTTGTTTTTAAATTACAAAAAGTTTAGACTATATATTATTTTGTTTTATGGTATGGTGACGTTTTGGGTATTTAAAATTAATAAAAATGAGAGAAAACATCAACCTCTTATATATAGAGTAAAAATTTAAGACCTTCCCCAAATTGTCCTCTCATTCACAATTCAATGCGTGCTTCAAAGTTTAAGGATCGTTTTCTTGGGTCTATATAAGATTGTCCCTTGATCCTATCTATTCATTCGTTATCCATTTTTTCATTAACTCCCCAAAAAGTGACGAAAGTGTTAATTTGATTTTGATGATTCCATTTTAGGATAAATGAAAATGAATGAAAATTAAATTTTTTGAATGAAAAACAAAATAACAAGGAAACAAAAGTATTGCTAGGTTGGTGTTCAATGTCTATGTCACTAAGAACTTTAAACAGTAATGTGATTTATGACAATAAAGTATGGAACGAAAATGTCACCCACATGTTCACCACGTTTCTGGCCATGGAGACTATACAAGGAGCTTAAACTCCGTGTTGTCAATTTTCGTTTGATTAATGGTGGCGCTGCAGTCAAATGTACCCCAAAAAACATGGCCGATTGTGTTTATCCGGTTCATGGCCAAGTTCATTAATAAAGCCCAGTATGCAAGGCTCAAGGAATTTGCTCAAGAAATCTTTGCATTTATTTCCTTAAGAAAAATTGACAACAGTTCAGAAATTTTGACAGTTCCTTTTTTTCATTGCGAACATTACATAAATTGTTTTATGATTGTTTGGAATGAATGAATGAATTAATAAGGAATTAAAAAAATAATAATAAAAATTAATAAAATGTTATTTTTAGTATTGCGGCAAGTTCCTTTCAATTCCAAAAAACGGCTGACATGTCATGTACTCATGAACCGTTAAAATTCCTTCAACAAATAATGAATCGACACTTATTTCTGGAGGAAAAACTAAAATTTTATCATAAGCGACATCTACGTGTCACTAAAAAACACGATATTTCTGTTGTGAATTTCTTGACTCTAGCATACCGGTTACAGAAATCGCTCCAGAAAATATTTCTGAACCATTTCTTGACCATTTTTTTGCATAGTTTTTAGATAGGCAAAGAAATTTCTTGAGCCTTGCATACCGGGCTTTACTAAGATATTTTATGTTTACGCCTAATTTGAAAAACCAGCTTCCAAATTTGATTTATATCAATGCGATTATTCATATTTAATCAATTTTTGGATTTTCCACTGAATTGCCCCATTTCGACTAACATAATTTTGAACGAATCGTCGAAGTGGGTCAAATTCAGCTAACTTCATGAGGGGTACATCGGACAAAGGTGACATCTGTGGCCAAAAATGAACTAGAAGTTTAGTTTCTTCTACCCATCCATTTCCTGTCATTTCCCCATAAGAGTTTAAGCTCCTTGTATAGCCTCCATGTTTCTGGCGGCAGACTTACCTCCATGCACATGCACCTAATAACTTTTCTCTCAAACCTATTAACTCGTTCCTCTATGTCCTGGGTCACCTTTAAATTTTCTTATAAAAAAAGTAGACCTTTTCGGAACAAGAGCGATAGCCTATAGATAAACACGCCAAATGTTTTTCATATAAAAATATGTTACCCGACCGGACATGGCATTAATTCTCTATATGGCAATCTGGGTAACTGGCCGTTGTAGTTACTCAGTTATCGCAATCAGTTTCGTATAGCCTCGACACACGGCAATCAAAATATGACGAAAATTCCTAATTTATGACGAACGCCCTTACGGGGTGACACACGTTAAAATACCTCATTATGTTATGACAGTTGTGGTGTAGTGAAAAATGTCAGAGAACGAAAAATAAAAAAAAATTATATCTTTGGTACGTTGTTGCCCCAATGGAAGGGAAACAAGTAATATTTAATTTTTTAATATGGAAAAGAGTAATATTTTTTATTAATTTTCAAGGAAAATAAAAATAAAAATCAACTGACTGGAAAAACGCCTAAAAGCGGGCTTTTTAACATGATCTATCGTTCGACAGATGGCTCTCTTTTGAGATTTCGTACTAGATTAACCAAAATTTGCCTAATCGGTTTTCCTAATTGATGAGGTTCATATTCCTAATTAATGATGAATTTTCGTCATAAATGCGTGCGCGTGTCGAGGCTATTACTGAAGTAAATTTGTTGTTCTCAATCAATTGAATTCTTTAGGTTCATCGCATAACGAATTTGTTTGCATTCAATCCTTTCTTAACAGAAAAAGGGTTTTTAAAACAAAGAAAAAGTTGATTTGGATTTCTTAGAGAATTTACAAAAAGTATAGCCAACAACGATTCGATTCAATTTGCATATTTGTTCTTGGAACTAGTTTGTTATTCCAACAAGCTTCTCTCGTAATTTACTAGATATTTCACAACAAGTCCATCGATGCCTTTTGTTTTATAAATATTTTCAACTTGTAAAAACTCAAAGTAATCAACACTATTTTTCAGCTCGTTGAAAAATTACAGAGAAAGCATAACATTATTTATGCAAGACTTATGAATTAGAAAAATACTTAATTAGCAACGAACTAAGAAAACTAATCAGAACGGATCTTAAGCTCTTATCACGCAGTCAAGGCAAGGATTATATTGCAGCGTTCCCCTATTAAGAAGTTATCATCGTAATTTGAATAAATTGACTTTAAAGTCTTACGCTTTTGTTTATGAAGTCGTCGTCGTCGGCTGCTGGTCATGTGCGATCTCCCACAGCGGACTGTCGTCGGTCGTTGTCTTCAATTAAACGCGTGTTGCAATTGAAGCTCGGAATTTGTTGTTGCTACAAAATTACATTACAACTTGAACTGCATAAAAGTTATGCAACAGTTTCTGAGATGGCGATTACCTCTATGTAATAAGGTGAATGATTTTGTAGTGATTTTGTATTTGATTTGATTTGTATCATTGGGAATTTAGGGACTTTTTATAGATAGGATGCTTGGAACCCAATTATCATGTGTAGGAAATTTTTAAAATAAGGTTGTTAACTCGGAAGGGTTCTTTCTTTTCAGTTCAATGGATTTGTCCTTATTAGAGATTGCTGTGAATTTCTTTTGTTTGAGAAAACAAATGGTATGGATTTATATGCTTTCTATATATCTTTTAGTTTCACATCTCTGGATGAGATTAAATTTGATTCACGATTTTTTTTCATATTTTTTAATCTGTATCTCTTATTTCCAGTTTATAATGGTCCTTATTCTGGTTGTCCCTTCATCATAGTGAGAAATGTCACCTTTAAATATCAAATGAGAAAAATCTCACTTACAAACATCAAGTGAGAACAATAGTCACTGAATTCGCCGTTTCTCGATATCAGTGACAACTGTAATTCGCCTTATCTCACTGAAATGTTACTTTTTTTTTAGAGAACGCTAATAGCATTTTTGTCTCAGTTCGCCATAAGTGACAACCAGAACAAGGGCCAATGCCTACTTTAGCGCAGCCGCTCTCTAATCCATCCAGACTTCATCTGGATTTGTGTTTTCCAATGTCTCGGATGTTATACTGTAAACACAATTGCGGCGACATGAAAGATCTATTGAATAATTTCTATAAAATAAAATAGCCGTCGCATGTCGAAGTTGTTTTAGTATAATGGTAGTTGTCGCCGTCGCTATAATTCTCAAACAACGAATTACGTTGCGCAGGTCTAGTTTTTTTTTATAAGAAAATCTAAGTTCAGGAATCACTCTTTATACAGCCAGTCCGTCGTTCACTCCATAGAACAATGCCTAGGTTAGCTCGAAGGAGATTAAAACAAAGGTGAATTGAAAGGAGTTTGGTGGGTGCTGAATGTTGAACTTTGTGTTTGAATTTCTAGATGTCGTAGGAGTTGGGAAATACTGATTGAGGAAGATTGTTCCACAATCGAGTTGTTCTACTTCTTAGACTGGCGTGAAATTAAGGACTGTAGAGTGTGAACAATAATCTGCTACCAATTTAGCACTCCGAAGTAGATTTTGATACTATGAGGGCAATGGGACGCAGCGATGAGGGAAGAAGAAGACAAATGGCTTGCACAAAATTTTTGTTCTAGGTGACTGCTCTATGTGTTATATGCTTAGCGGTGGTACTCCGACAAAAATATTGCAAAGGGCAGTGTCTTCACTACATTTCCTTCAGCGGAACATGTTTTAATGTATTAAAAGGTGCGTTTTTTAATCTGTTCTGTTCTGGAACATTAAAAAAACGGTAAGGGAAATTTTCATTTTCATTTGCATAAATAACGGGTCTGGGCGTTTTAATTTCTTCTAATATTTTAATTTCTTCTAAATTTCGGTCTTATTTATCTCTTCTTTAACTTTCTTTTTTTTGATTCAGTAAACAAAACAATTTATTTTATTTGTCAACTGTCAACTTAGAAAACGTATGTGAGAAAAGGGAAATTTAAAATTTCCCTCTTTGTGCTGGATACTGTTATCGATAAATTATCGGGGACAAGAGTTTGTATGGAAGCTGTTGCAGAACAGAACAGAACCTATTAAAAAAACGCAGCAAAAATAAACGTAAGCTTTCTGGAAAAAAATAAAAGAAAATATTCGTAAGGTAATAAAACAAAAATCGTTACTAACAATGGATCATCCAGAGTGGAATTAATAGTGGTCTCGCCCTTACGGTGGTTAGTAACGATAAATAGGGCAGTAGCTGGCAAAACTGAGCTAATGCTATTAACTGGGAAAACGAAAATCCCCCACCTTCACTCTATCCTTCAGGGCGAAATTTCTTGGTCTAATCAAATACCCAAAACTCAACAGAAAATCGATTATCGAGAAAAGGTTAAAAAAATATAGCGAGGTAAAGTTGAAAAGGTCCTGAGAACGACAACAATAGAGGCCCTTGTGTTTTCTTGCATCTACTTCCTCCTACCTACCTTCGTACAGTGCCCTTAAACTGAGGAAAGCCGGAGCCTGCACTTCAAAACCATATACAGTCATAATATTTTAGATTTGCTACCCAAGGTCGCCACAACAACAGACTATCTTCACCATAGATTGACCTTTAGGAAGAACTTCTACGTCGAAATACCCCAAAGGTGAAGAAACGGAGACGTCCTGAAAAAGTTTGATCTTTGATATTCATCAACGGGTCCAAAACATCAGAGGGAATCAGGCAGGCGTCTGTTTAGTTCAGGGGCTGCATGATGCATTGCTGCATTACAGATGAGGTAAATGTTTGGGACCGCTTATTTCGTTTTGTTTTTTGGAGTCAAGATTTTTTTAGGATCTACGACAATGATCTAAAAAATATTCCTGGGTTAAAACCAGGGATGTTATGGATATGAAATTTCGGATCTGGATATGGGTACCGTATAGGGCCGGCGCTAGGGTCCTCAACGCGCATGCAATTTTTATCCTAGCGCTCCCTATTATTTTAAAACTTTTTTAACAGTTTCTTATCATCAAAATTATATATAAAATTACATTAAATTTTTTAATGAAATAATTATTAATAAAATTATTAAACTAAATGCAATATATTAAGCAAAAAATAATAATAGTCTTAAATTAATTAGAAAATTAATTGTAAAGTATTTTTCTTAAGCACAAAAAGCACTAAAACTAAACTTGTAAAAAAAGTTTATGCAGAACAATAATTCACTAATTTCCACAGCTATTAACCGGTTAATGCCTTATCCTAAGCAGTGCTCGCGCCAAATGAACGTATCCTACTGGCCCATCCCGAGCACTGCTCGCGTAAGTCAACTTGTTAACTTCCCAGTAGGAAGTTATTGTAATCGATCCGAAAATCGGATTCAAAATTTTCAATGTATTTACACGTTTCAAGGTCCCAATAGCATTTTAAGCGAAATTTGAGAAGAAATATGTGTGTGTGTGTGCGTACGTATGTGGTCATTTTTTCCTGCACGATTTCGCGCGAACCGAAAAAGATATCGACTTCGTTCAGGTGCCGTTCGAAGCGTGTTCAAGGAAATATGATCTGAAAAGATTTTCATAAAAATTGGTCGAGCCGTTTTTTTTGTTTGAACGACTTAAGTGATTTTTGTACCAGCACGATTTCGCGCGAACCAAAAAAGATACCGACTTCGTTAAGATGCCGTTCAAAGCGTGTTAAAGGAAGTATGATCTGAAAAGATTTTCATAAAAATCGTTCGAGTCGTTTTTTTGTTTGAACGAATACTGGGAAGTTAATCTTGTGGACCGAAAGGGTCAAAAGCCACATCCCAACTAGTTTATATTATTATCAGTGTTGCCGAACGTGGGGATTTTTCCCTACAGTAGGGAATTTTGAAGCTAAAATTCGCGTAGGGACTATTTTTTGAAATTTAATTATTTGTAGGGAATTTCAAGTATTATTTCTTTAAACAAAAAATATTCTGGTTCATAATTTGAATAGAGTCGCCTGTTGTACAAAATATGTTTTTTATGTCTCCGTATTCATAGTTAAGTTAGATTATTTATTTTAATTTATTAAGTATTCTGTAGATTCTATATTTTAAAAAAAATATAGTATATATCCGAATCTCGTGATGACGCCCCCTTCGACGAGACGCCCGCATGCTCCGCATGCGTTGCATGCCCGTTTCTGCCCTGTAGGGTACGGATATAGGAATAATATTATACCGGTTTCAGATACGGTTACGGATATGAAATTATTTCGGATTATCCATAGTTTCGGATAGTTTCAGTTAAGGATATTAGATTTTTAAGGAATTGTAAAAGAAAAATACAAATAGGTAATGATTTGATTTTATTTCTAGGTTATCATTTGGTACTACAATCACAGAAAAAGCGCTCTAAACAACGCAAGGGATGCGCGCGGCTAGTATGTCGGCTCGGTCGGGCGAAAACCTATCATAACGTGTCTCAGTTAGATTCCCCCTATCCGAAATTATTCGAAACTTTTATATCAGATTCGGTTACGGTTTCGGATAAATTTTTATTTCGGATATCCGATAGTTTCGGTTACGGTTACGGAGCTCCATAACATCCCTGGTTAAAACATAACATTTAAGAAGCTCTTTTTCGTGAAATAACTGTACAAAAACGTCATCGTAAATTTTGCCAAAAAGAATTGTCATTCGTCAAAAAACACGTGGCGCTAATTTGGAAGATGTTCTGTTCAAATGAAATTTCAGCGATGTCTACTTTAAAATAAAATAAAAAAAATTACTTGGGAAATCCAATTTTGAGAGTTTTATTTAAAAACGTGTAGGATTTACTTTTGAGACGCGCTGTTTTAAATTTTATATTTAACTTTAATTTCGTACCTGTTTCTTACTTTATTTCTTGGTTTATAAAAAGAATTTTTTCCGCCCATTAATCCTAAGTAAAAAAAATAAGACAAACATACATACATCATTGTCAATACATCACCCACATGCATCATATGATATTTCTCAATTCCCACAGCAAAATACCTTGATACACACACACGTATTCAAAACATTTCAATCTTGAAATCAAACAACAAACTTCCACGATGATGATGTAAAAATTTTTTCCAGATCTTAATCGAAATAAACACATTTATGATTGCGAATCTCGCTTCCATCAACAAACTCCAAGTCAGACGAGAAGCATATACGTGGACTTGGTGCTTGGCAATGGAGGAAACTTTACCCGGAAATAAACGTCGGCGTCAATCAAAGAGCTGAGAACTTCCGCAGAACTAATTTTTCACTATTTATGAGATTTCATAATTGCACTTTTTGAGCTATTACAGAAATAGATTATTGAAGTCAGCAGTAGACGAGTGTAATGAGATTGGGTGTGATGCGAATGTTCGTTCAGTATTCAAAGGATGAAATAAAAAATGTCAAGTAATTGCCAAACATCCTTTGCAACGTTGATAAAATCTTCGAGGGTTTTTTTTGCGCTTTCAATATCTTTTCATTACACACATTCCCAGCGGGGGTGTATCTTGACAGGTGTTACAAAAATTTGGAAATATTCTTTCGTCGTCGAAGTATATAATAATAAGATGACACGGGAGTTTTTTTTTTGTTATATGCATACACATATAGTATTGTACACGCAGGATTTGTTCGTAAATACTGATAGTACTAGTGTATTCTAAACATGTTCGAGATGCTAATGAACAGTCCAACATGAAGCAACTGAATATGTACAAGGATATACAAGATTGTTGCTGGGATAAAGCCACATTACGATGACATGATTTTGCGAGTTCTGCATACGAATAAGATGTTATAATACTCATCCAATTTTCGGAAAACGCTTTCGGATTTACTTTTGCGTTGTACACAATGACATAATCGAGAGTTAATCGCACCTTCTTACTCTATAGAAGACTAGTAGACTAATTTGATTGTAGTTCATCTTTAAAAAATTAAGGAAAAGGATGTAATTTCAAGTTCTGGGAATTTAAACCAAATTAATTTGATTTAAATGTCCTTTCAGTTTAGCAAGCATTTAATTGAGTTCTAATATTAGTGTTGCACCCTCGGTGGTTTCGTGGGGTCGCATTCAAATCGGCAGTCGCGAACCTACAGTAAATGTTGCTTGTAAGCCCTAATTTATTTTTGAGCTACCATCAGCTTGAATGAATTGGCTTGGGAATAAGCTAACTATTAATTGGAATATTTGGTTGACACATGAAATAAATAGAAATGATACCTGAAATTTAAGAGAACTTTACCATAGATAAAACTTATATTTTTCTCTTGGAACTCCAGAATCAGCAATCATCAGTGTAGTTTTCAGCAATCATCAATCAGAGCAATCATCAGTGTAGTTTTCAACTGCAAAAAATTTATTGGGGAAGGTATGATACTTAACATTTGAGTCGCTCAGTAGCCAATGCGGTTAAGTCCATGAGCATTCCCATGGACTTAACCGTTTTGGCTTCTGAGCGACTCATTTAATAAATAATATAAGTAAAATATTAACTGAGTATTTTTTTTATTATTTTTCCTAAGTTCTTAAGTCTCAAATCTACAACATATCTTTTTTTTGGCAAAAAATAAAATTCCATGCATTTAAGGGTTAAAGGAGTCATTACATTGTCAGCTTATAGTAGAAAACTCCACTTTGTATTCCTACTTTAAAACTTTTGCCTTTTGTCTTCTACGTTAAAGCCCGGTAGGCAAGGCTCAAGAAATTTGCTCAAGAAAACTTCTGCATTTATTTCCCTAATAAAAAATGACAGCAGTTCAGAAATTTTGACAGTTACTTATTTTCATTGCAGACATTAAATAAATTGTTTTATGATTGCTTGGAATTAATGAAATTGTTTTAATTAGTAAAGAATTAAAAAAGCATTTAAAAAATCTGAATAAAAAACAACAATATGTAATTTTTTCCATTGCTGACAATTACTTTCAATTTCAAAAACTACCTGAGACGTCAAGACCTCATGAACCGTTAAAATTTCTTAAGGAAATAAATGAATCGACACTTATTTCTGGAGGAAAAACTAAAATTATATCAACAGCGACATCTGGGTGTCACTAAAAAACACGATATTTCTGGTGTGAATTTCTTGACTCTAGCATACCGGTTACAGAAATCGCTCCAGAAAATATTTCTGAACCATTTCTTGACCATTTTTTTATATAGGTCTTGCATAGCCTTGCATACCGGGCTTTAAATGAAAAAACCAAGCTTAGCTTAGCTTGTAAACAACACTTCTTTAAGTTCAAGCAATCTACAATAACCGAATGTTATTTTTGCAATAATTGCCACCAGGAAACAAAAAATGTGATATTTATATAGGAAAAAAATTAGTGGAATCGCCACTGAGAGAAACGAAACTTTTACGCATTTTTCGGTGGAAGTATTTATTACATCAAAAGTTACTCGAAGAATGTATTATAATGTATTATGTACTTAACACATAGAACATAGTACATAGTAAGTACATACATAGAATACCGTACATGGTACATAATACATAATGCATAATACATAATACATCAATAGCTGTGCCATATTTACATAGTACATACATATTACATGCAAAAGTGCATAAAATTTTCAAACCCCCTTTTTGAACGGAACATTTTTGGGCACGTTCCATCATATTCACGCGGCATTTTCAATTTATAAGTTTTGATCATAAATTCGTTATGTGCGACCTTAAAAACCTCTAAATACACACTTTCATTGGAATGGGAACACAATTGGAAAATTCGGCCATATTTATGTGCGGCCATTTTGAATTTTGAATATCGGGCTTCGAGGTCCAATATTGGAGACCCCCCCCACGGACCTTCATTAAAAATTTCGATGCTCTACGATGACCGCTACGGCCGCTATAGTGCACATATATACTACATATACACATATACTACATACATGTACAACATGCAGGACGTATAAACTAAATTTACAAAGCGGCCGGGTTTTGATAGGTTTTGGTCAGACCAGCAAAAAATTACATGAGAGGGGGTGGAATAGGTGGAAATCGTAGCGGTTTCGCCGCTAGTGCCCGTTGAATGTTTTTTGTTAGAGTTTTAAGGTCCGGTTACACGCAACGATCTGCTTGTGCCAATTGGCTTGCGCAATGCAATTTGCGCAAGTGAATCGTTGCGTGTAAACGCATATTTTTGGCTTGCGCAAGCCAAAACGTTTGCCTTGTGCAAAATATGTGTTCTTAGAAATTCGGCTTGAGGTTGGTATTTTGGCATGAGCGTTTAAACGATGTTCAAGCCTCAGGTACAACCCTCAGCATGGCCTTGGGTGATTGGTGAAATTTTATGATGCTCTTTCGACCTTATCATAATCAATATAATATAATAATCGTGTCAAATTAGCAAAAGGGTACCAACTGTTTTTAAGTAGAACCAAATAGTTCACTGGTGACTGGTTCATTTTCACTCAGTTTATTTGCATCAATTGACTTGCGCCAGTCAATGTGTACAAATAAATCGTTGCGTGTAAACCGATTCATGTTCACTCAGTTTATTTGCACCAAATGACTTGCGCCAGTCAATTTGCACAAGAAGATCGTTGCGTGTAACCGGACCTTTACATATCAACTGGTATTTTTGTAACCCTATAACATATTTCCATTGGTAACGCACCAGTGTTCGCAAAATACTCCCACCAATCTACTATTGTAGAATTGGCGGCTTCACCTGACCGACTTTCAGAGTTATGCTTATGAGTGAAAAACAAATATTTCAAATTCAACTTCCTTTTTCTCAAGTTAAGAGATGGATTAAAAATTGCGCTGAGTTATGCCGGGTTTGCATTAGTAGAATTAGTGGTAGAGTATACTGGGCGAGTTCTAACTATCCCTTGAACTCGCCTAATGAAAACTTGGTTATAGTCGAGTAGAGTGGGATAGCAGCACTGTGGTAAAGTTACTCTACGACTTAAAAGTACACCAGTTACTCTACCGCTAATTCTACTAATGAAAACCCGGCATTAAGGTGATTTGTAAGATTGGGTTAAGAGTTAGCAGTTCAGTTGAGTTGAGTTAAGAATTGCTATAAGCCAAAGTCCAAAGATCTGTTAAGATTTCAGTTAAATTCATTTTTTTTATATATGGGTAAAAATTCCTGAAACGTAACAGCAAAAACTACAAAGTTTTTTTTTCAATTGGTTTTATGCTTAATCGATGAGTTTTAGGTTGCAGAATAAGTATACCAAATATTAGACAAAAAATTTTTTTTGCAACAAAGTTACTAACAATTTAAAATTGGTGCTCTTTTTATTTGAAAACGGTATAACTCTGATTCAAATCATACGATTTGAGCTCAATTAGCGTCAAATTGAAGCTAATGAATTGAATTTTTATAATATAGGACAAAAAGTAACAAAATCGATTGTTTATTAGTTTATTTATGCAAAATAAAAATAAAAATTAAAAAATTAAGGTGTTCTTCACCACGCACAACTTTTTAATCGATGCCATTCGAAAGAAAATTTAATTTCCTTTCAGAAAACGTTGAAAAAAGTTTGGAGCCGAATGTGAGACAAAAGGTACAGCAATTTGTTTATCGTGCCGTCCGCCGTCCGAACGCGCTGCGACTTGTCTCAGCCGCGCGCGCTAATCTTTACGTAAATCAAGAATTTTCTTGTCTGCGGCAGTTAGCATGCATCAACGACTGTGATTGTCCTAAACAATAGAATTAGTTCATTTATTGCAATTGTGAGTGTAAATTAACAGTGTAAAATTTTATTAACATTACAAATATTAACAATCGCGACTTCTGGGATAGTGCATCATGCGCCCCAATTCGTGTTGCAATCCTCTCAGGAAAGAAAAACACAAATGTGTTTACAAAAACCTTAGGTTGGTTACCGCAGAGTGTCCACCTAATTTCGCCAATTTGATTGGCAAATTTGTTTGCGATACTTGTCGACTTGCTGTAAACAAAAATAAAGTAACCGTTCAGATAGTAGACATAAGGTATTTTTTAAGTTTCGTTTTTTCAGGCTGCATTTCTTTTTGTTTTGGTTATTTTATCTCATTCGTTCATTTTTTAACTTTTATTAGCGAAAAAGCGTCCGGTAACGAAGTTGCGGAAGAAACTTCATCCGAGGAAACCAACGAACAGGAGCTGTCAGATAATTCGCAAGAGAAAATTGACCCGACCTTTAAAGATGCTAAACTCGAAATGGAAATAGAACACGAACGACAAATCCGTTTGGCCCGAGAAGTGCAAAAACCAGAGCGATCTTCCAAACTTTTAAAAGGTTCCCAGGAGAAGTACAATGACGATGATGTACCGCAATTACCGCCAGCGAAACGTAAAAAATCATGTTCCGAAGAACTGGATGAAGGATACGTTGCAGATATAAAAGCAGCATTATACCGTCAACCAAACCGACGTGGCAAAATTGAGGTGCTGACGACACTGTCGAAGGAGGTGAGCATTCGAAAAATGCAAGATTATTTTGGAGTGTCTGTCAGAATGGCTTCTAAAGCAAAAAAACTACGCAAAACAGAGGGGTACAAAACTTGTCCTCCAAAAAGGAAGGGTCGCTCGTTACCGGATTCCATAAAGCAGAAAGTAATAGATTTTTATCTGTCTGATGATGCTAGTCGCATGAAAGCCGGAAGTAAGGATTACGTATCCGTCAAAACAGATACAGGGCGTGAGCACCGACAGACCCGTTTGTTACTCTACAACATTGACGAACTGCAAATGATGTTTATCAGAAAATATCCTGATATTAAAATCAGCGTTTCGGCCTTCCGCAAATTGCGACCCAAAGAGTGTTTGGTGGTTAACACGCGAGCAGCGATGCACAATGTGTGTGTGCAAGAATTACCAAAACATGAAACTCAAATTCACGGGTTTGACAACTGCACTGAAAGGCGTGGGTTGCATCTTCTCTAAAAAATATCACGATGCCCTTAAAGAAGTTGTTTGCACCCCACACGCGAGCTGTTTTTTTCGGACATGCAAAAACTGCCCAGGAGTCGACCGATTTTGCACGAAAGTAGAGGAACTTCTAGAAGACCATTTACTAAGGTTACATGTCGGACTTGAGGACTTGACTTGAACTTGAACTGACAGTTTTATCCGCGGCGACAGCTTACCTACTTGAGAGCTTGACTTCAAGCAGGCTTGAAATATATTTGACACTTCGCATAAATTTGCCTCGAAATACCTGATGGGAGAAACAATTTTATGTGCAGCTTATATAAATAAAATAAATTTATTAAGTGAATTGCACAGGAAGTGAATTGCACAATCAACGGAGAACTAATTTCAAAGCTCAAGTACTGAAGCAGAGGTTACATGGCTAGTTCAAGTCGATCGGACAAATTTTTTGGACCGACTTGAGTGAAGTAGACTTGAAGTCGATCTGAGGTTACATGACTTTCAAGTCTACTTGAAGCCGACTTCAAGTATGCATGTAATCATAGTAATTGTATCAGCCATATAAAGTATAGAGAGTGGATTTCAGTTGACAGGTGGGTCTTTGATTTTGTTTTCCTTTTCAGTGTGTTTTTTAAAAGAATCCTTCTTAGTTCGTTAATTTTATTTGGATTTTTGTAAGACTGATTACGTAGAACAAAACGAGACCATCGGAGAATTCATGGGGAAATTCAAGAGCGGATTAATTTCTCTTTTAAAACACGATTTTATTACTTCGCAACAATCTGCCTTTTTTTCGCAACTGAAGAATAATTTGAAGAAAGGTGAATTGCTAGTCACGTTAGACTTTTCGCAAAATTATACGTTCAAAATTCAAGACTCAATTCAGTCTCAATATTGGGTGAATTCACAAGCTACTCTTCACCCTTATGTGGTTTACTATAAAAAAGGGAGGGAAATTTTGCATGATTGTTTTGTTGTCATCGGAGAAAAGGATGAACACGATGCTGTAGCTGTACATTTGTATAACAAAGCGTTGATCAAGTTTTTAAAATCAAAACACGGTTCTCGGAATATCAAAAAAATGTACTACTTTTCTGATGGTGCAGGTTCTCAATATAAAAACAGAAAGAATTTTATCAATTTGCTGCATCATCAGAAAGATTTCAAAATTCAAGCAGAGTGGCATTTTTTTGCAACATCACATGGCAAGGGGGCAGGTGATGGTATTGGAGGAACTGTCAAGAGAAAAGCTCACAGGGCTAGTATGCAAGATTTGAGAGTGATCACAACTCCTCGTCAGCTTTTCGATTGGGCAACCGAGTCGTTCAAAAACATGAAGTTTGCTTTTTGCAGCACCGGAGATCAAAAACAAGAAGGGACGAGTCTCAGCTACAGATTTCAAAAGTCTGTGCGCATCGTTGACACTCGTCAGTATCATTCATTCGTGCCGAAAAATTGTAAAACTATGATTTGTCGGCATTACTCTGCGGCTAAAGATTACAAAAGTCACAATGTTTCCGTTTAAACGTCTGTATCTTGAACGATTTTATAATAAGTTTTATAATTTGTAATGATAAATTGATTAAAGCTAATTGTATTCTATATTTTTTCAACAATCGAAAATCAAAAATTCGTGAATGCGTTCACAAAGCGCGAGCAGCAGGATCAAATTACGGTCAAATTACTAAGTCCAATCGTGGCGCGCTCGGACGCGCGGGCGGCGCGATAAACAAATTGCTGTACCTTTTGTCTCACATTCGGCTCCAAACTTTTTTCAACGTTTTCTGAAAGGAAATTAAATTTTCTTTCGAATGGCATCGATTAAAAAGTTGTGCGTGGTGAAGAACACCTTAATTTTTTAATTTTTATTTTTATTTTGCATAAATAAACTAATAAACAATCGATTTTGTTACTTTTTGTCCTATATTATAAAAATTCAATTCATTAGCTTCAATTTGACGCTAATTGAGCTCAAATCGTATGATTTGAATCAGAGTTATACCGTTTTCAAATAAAAAGAGCACCAATTTTAAATTGTTAGTAACTTTGTTGCAAAAAAATTTTTTTGTCTAATATTTGGTATACTTATTCTGCAACCTATAACTCATCGATTAAGCATAAAACCAATTGAAAAAAAAACTTTGTAGTTTTTGCTGTTACGTTTCAGGAATTTTTACCCATATATGAAAAAAACCAAGCTTATGTATCACCCATTGTACTACTAGTCCGTCATGTCGTTCAGGTCATGGTACAATGTCTAATAGTAAGCTTGATTTGAAAGATAGAAGATAAAGGCTACATTCGGAGTCTGGAAGGTGCGTAAGTGAATGCCGATGAAAGTTTTGCATTTGAACTCTGAGATGTTATGAGTTCGGAAACACCGACTGTGGGATACAGTTACACAATGTTTATAAACGAACTTCTAACCCATAATGTGCGCGAACGGGAGGGCTGCATTGTGTAGGGGAGAGCCGAGTTAGCTAGGTGTTTAGGAAAAAAGTTGCCTTTTCGGCTCGTAACAGTGTGGACTGGACTCAAACGACATTCAAAAGGGTTTTGGTGAGTATAGTCAGAGTAATCTTACATTACCGTCTGGGTGCGGACCCCGGCGGTGTCTTCTGTTTTAGGCACGGCCATTCGACATGCGGCGGCATACATTTCCTGCTGCTAGACCGATGCAAGATTCTCATCACTCGCTCGTACAAAAAGTTCTACCTGGCTCAAGGCCACCACACCAACGAGCGGTACGTGAGGATTAGATATTCCATGGCTGTAGATCAGAACCATCTTTAGCTTGAGACCCCATCCCTTGCCGATTTTTTTTAAAGGCGTAAAAACCTACGTTTCTTAAGCCTTTTCTGGATGTTCGATGTTCGATTTCCAGTTGAGTTGAGTGCGGGAATGCCCATCCAAACTATGGAGGTTGAAGGTGGGAATTTTCGTTTTTCCTCAGTTAGCTCATTTTTGCCCGGGTCGACTGCCACAACAAATCTCTCTCGATTCTTTTAAAATAGCGTATGATAAAAAAAACCATGCTTGATTTGATTACTCAAGGATGCATAACTCTTGTTAAATAAATATAAGTCCCAGCAACTTTAGCATATTTTCAAAATTAATATTAACATTTCATGACACCAAAAAAAAATTCCTAAAAATTATTTATTAAATTAAGAAATTCTTTGTGCATCAATCGCAACGAATTCCTTTGCAAAAATTCTTATACATTTGTTCCATTATCCTTATTTTAAAATTGATTTTCTTCGAAATCATACCCGAAAGGAGGAACGTAGTAATCAACAACAATTCTGTCCCATCTTCTTCCCCATAAATAAGATTCCGCTTCCTAAATTATGCCAAGTTCATTCCCCATTCGCTTCTATCTATCTATCCTCAATGCTGGTGGTGTGCACAAAGGATATTGAAGGAGACGAATTGATCGATTTTGCTTAAGTTTGAATTGAATCGCTTTTTAATGTAATTGCTGGTTTTTTTGGAAGTCTAATGGCTAATGCGTTGCCATTTTTAACTTAAGTCTCAGCCTATTGATTTTCCTGTTTTCTTATGGACTAAATGAATCTTTTCAGTTGTGAATCTAATCGATCTCGATTCAGTTCAGAGATAATGTAAATGCTGAGTGGGGGGGCATTGAAAATAGAGAAGCAATTAAATGAATAACGCGTTATTTGCGCTTCAATTCCCATTCACAAAATTCTATTAGATGCTTTTAACTTAATTATTTTGATATCCTTTAGATTATTTCAAACGATTTTTGTTTTCCATATTTAGAATTTTTTTTAAAGGATATCTAGAATGGTACAGAAATAGATTTGGTTATTTTGATTAAATCATATTAAATTTAATGTTTTATTGTTGGAGAGTTAAGAAATTAATTAAATTGTGTGAATGAAAATGGAGATTAAAGGATTTATTTTTATGAAATGGTATTAATTCAGTTGCAATTATGTAAAGAATCACGTGTATTTAGTCTCTTTTTATGTTTTGTTTAAAAGAGAATAAGCGTAATAGTAATTACCTTCGACCAGTTCTCTCCAACTAGCAGATTAAGGTCTCCTCCTTTATAAAGCACGCCAAGCACGTGCTGGAACTAGATTAACATTGGTCGTACATTACAATCACCATGGTGACTTATGCGGCTTTAGGTTGGTGGCCAAACATCCAAGAGAAGGAAATTTCGAGGGTACCCGAAAAAGTAACTCGAATGGTCTTTATAATGATCAAAGCAGTGATGAATGTTTGCCCAACTGCAGCCTGCCTAGACATTTGTGTCTTAAGGGGGTTCTACACGATACAACGGTTGGTGCGATATCGGCGTAATATGATGGTCGCATGCTACGATTGTCTTATCTATTTGCACTGAAACAACGGTTGCGCCGATATCGCTCGGTTGTTAGTTGCTAACTAGAAACCGGCGTCGTACATACAACCATTGCATCGTGTAGGTAAAATTTCACAACAGTTGCATCAATTTCATCTTAGTACTCCTCCGCAAATTAGTAGTACAAAATACGACTGAAAATAATTTCAGTCACAGACGAAATTGGTACGTGTGTGTACAGTGCTATAGCTGTGGGACCGATAAAGTGACAACGCGTGTTGATCCAACCGTTGTATCGTGTAAAACCCCCTTTAGACTAGTCTTATCCAGTAAGATCTCACCCTGCTCTTCGCTGAACCTGAATGTGGCAAACTCATGCCCCTCCAAGGTAATTCCTACAAGTTAGGTCCTCTGCCTTTCAGATCTTCCATAGTTAGCACTCGAGGTCACAGTTGGCTGAAATCCTTTCTACTGCGTCCAACAATTCCCTGCTTGCGTTGTGAGACGACATAGGAAGAAACCGCTTGAAGTTCATTAAACTAAGCGTGAAAATTCTCAGGGTCCGATCGTTGAACTGGTGGATGCCATAATAGCTAGTCCCTGACTAATAAATATAATGCCAGAGCCATGTCTGGCCGGGCCACGCGCTCTTTCATTACCCCTGATTTCCCGGATCAAAATAAGGGTGACCAGATTAAAAATGTTGCCAGCCCGAAACTATGTTGGATCGTTCTGATAGCCACGAGGCGTAGATTCCTCTTAAGTTCTCATAGGTGCATGCCAGTATAGCGTACTGTTACGACTTAACGGATTCGTAGGATTAATTAAAGAACTTTTAAAAGTTCACACCAAACTTTTTTATTAACACAATTCAAAGGCTACAAACATACTTCTTAAAGTTCACTATTTATCACTTGCAATTGCTTTTTAATTCACTTCTTATTACCACTTTTTCGCTTTAGGTCACTTGGATCACTTAGAACGCAAATCAAAAAGTGACCCTAAATGCCGCTGCCACTGCATTTCTATATCCAAGCTCCTCTCTTAACCAAGTTCAAGATCTTTCCACCAAAGTCTGAAGGCCCTCTATTACTGGAACATTATTTTTCTATAAACTTCGAGAAGCTTCAAGTCATCATCAATTACCGTCCGTTCAAATTCAACTAATAGATGGCGCCATGTTAACTTAGGGCCTGGTCAAAAACGCAGAACTGCGGTCATTCTGCAGTATTCAGCAATTGGAAATCTATAGCTGAATATTGCAGAATGACCGCAGTTCTGAGTTTATGCTGCTTCTACCTCAGATCCCGCACACGCACATTCTTTACGACGGAGTGGTGAGCATCTTTTATCAGTCGAGCAGCAGAGGGATGTATGCTCTACCGCCTGTAAGGCCCACGCTCAAACAATATGTGTAGTAAATAAAAAAGTATCATCAAATAGGGTATAATCTGGACTGTATGACGAATCAGATAACATATCCCAGGAAAATTCTCTTAAAAGATATTACAGCTTTCAATATTTTTTAACTTCGATTAACACTGACTCAAGATA
Organism: Thereva nobilitata; assembly: GCA_963855945.1. NCBI lineage: Eukaryota > Metazoa > Arthropoda > Insecta > Diptera > Therevidae > Thereva > Thereva nobilitata. The sequence continues at coordinate 102,182,819 of OY979697.1, read as the reverse complement.
GAATCCCCTTCTAAACTTCTAAGCAAAAGCTCAATGCCTCGCAATTAAATACCCGAAAAAAGAAAATGTATAATTTCTAAACTAGTGCCTCGAGTCTTGTTAACATATATATTGCTACTTGTACTCTTAACAACAATCACAAATTTCAATTTCATACATTCAGCAATCCTCAGCGGAACTTTAACCTATAGCATAACTAAAGGCACATCATTTCTAGCAACTTGAGTGCACTCAGCCGGTCCAGATGAATTCATATTACACATCTCAAGCTGGTGGACGTAAGCATTAGCTATATGTACCATCAACACACCATTCAACTGCCAGTCATGATCTCAGCATGTAGGCTGAGGACCCAATTAACTCATTCTACTAAACAAACAATCCTAAAGCAGAAGATATATTGCACACGAAAAGAAGTATCACCACTAATTCTGATAATTAACATCTGTCTATTGCCAATCCACACAGAATAGGTAGGTGGAAATATTTCACATTTTTTTTTTAATTTTTGTTTTTTAAAAAAAAAATGAAGTTTTATATTTAAAATTAAATCCAAGGCTATTAAAGTTTTACAGCTATATTCTATTTAACAACTTAAGAGAGTTGATTAATAACCTACCTAAATCCCTGAGAATGAAAGCAATAACAAACCCCATAAAAAGTAATATTAATCCCCTACAGCATCGTAATGTACCCCCAGTTGTCCATTAAATATAATCTCCATAAAACACGAATATTTAATCTAAGCAGGAGAAATTTATCAACAAAAAAAAATATAAAAAAAAACATTTTATATAGAAGCAAAGTTTCTTGAAATAGAATTAAACTCACGTGAATTTATGGTCTTGAGTTTAAAAATAGAAGCACTCAATTGGCCTTTGGCGAGTTTTTAAAAAAAGATTTTCTCAAATCCACGAAAATCCTGACTAAAGTTGTTTATTTGATTTCGCTTTTCAAAATTTTTCAGCTTTAATTTACTTCATGTTCTCTACAGATTGTTTCAAGTGATTTTTTTATTTACTAGAGCAAAAAATAATTGAAGTTTTCAGTTTTCGATCTCTATAAATTACTGCTTGACTCATGTCGAATATGCTCAACATGTGGACGGGTGCTCTCCACGGTGATTTTCCTCCTGTTTTTTTTTATTTTAATTTTATTTTTCTTCGTTCATCTTTTTTGTCAATTAAAATTTTAGTTGTAGAAGATTAAATTAGAATCCACGAAGGAGTGGCATTTGATTTATGGACCAACAAGAAACTAAATGAATCTTGAAAGTTGTGTTTACTTGAAAATAAACGAACCCTCCCTGAAGGAAAGCACCCACACGCGACTGCTGCTGGTTCAGTGAGATGAAGTACTACAAACTATACTATATTTTATAAAGAAGAATTGAATTTAGGTCAAAAGGGAAATTTAATTCCGGAAAGGTTGATTTCGGGTTTACTAAAGGAAGTTGAAATTCTTTAACATAAAAAAAAAGGATTTTCGGTTTATATTTTTTTGTATAAAGGCTTTTTATGGTTGAAGTTATTTTTAATCTGGGTCAGACCTTTGTTTTTTGATGTTTTTTTTTTTGAAGTGCATTGCAGCGTTCATTAACAATTTTTCGACTACAAGTGGATGGTATGCATGTAAAAAACAATAACCTTCGTTCCTTTAAAGATTTCTTCCTCTAAAACAAAAACAAAAACATTTAAAATAAAAAATTAAAAAAAAAAAGAATTCAAATTATTGCTTTTCATATAATAATAAAATATCCTTAATATAAAAAATCAAATAAAATCCCATTCATTAGTTAAACCACTTATTTAACCAGTCTATTAAAGGATCTTTTTCGACGTCCTTCCTCATACATGTTGTTCCTTGCCCATTGTTTAATATTTCCTTTGGATCTCAATAGAGCTGATTTCGAATCAACATCCCGGGTAACAAAAGGTGATAATCCTGCTATGTAATCTTCATCCAAAGCATTTGTCTTTGTTTTCGCTACACGTGATGGCATCTGTCTAGGGATTGGTTGATCCTCAACCAAAATAGGATTTCGTGAATGTTTTCCTCCTTTTGGTCGTGGTAAGCTTTGATTTTTATATTTAGATGTAAGTGGCCTTCTGGTATTTATATGAATCTGTGGGGAGAAACACAAGGAAAAAAATAGAATCGAGTTTTTTTTAAATAAAAAAACAAATGAACATTTCTGTTTGGAGTTTTATTTTTATTTATATTTGATAAGGAAAATAACTTAAGCAATGTTTTATTATTAAGTTGTGAGGACATGGTCGAGAGATTATTTGCAAAATCGATTTTTGATTATGGGATATATTTTTATATTGTTCGTTGTTTAGTTACAGTTAAACCTGCTTGACACGATGGTACTTTGTGATCATATTTTTCACCAGTTCGTTGCTGGATACTTGATGTAATATGACGTATGCGAAATTGGCTCTCGGCGTGAGTATAGCTGACGCTAGGGTTCTAGGGCACAATGGCAAGCAGTTGCCCACGTGAAAAAGTCTGACTTTCTCATTGGTTAATAGTCAAATATACCAGAAAAAGAAGCACGAAAAATACGACAGTTCGTATTATTAAAAGAACGATAGTACGATATTTTACCTCTTATTGCCCAGTTAAGTACCCAACACGCAAAGTATCATTATATAAAGTGGACTTAGCTCAGAGATAAGTTATGCTACTTATAAAATACATAAGTATTCTGAAAGTAAGATACGAGCAAGTCACATTTTCAAATAATCATCCTTATTGTGGTTGTCGCTTGCTACGTATCAGAGCATATGGTTGGTTCCTTTCTGGGGATCCAAGAAACCTCTACTGGTTTACTAATGGGTCAAAGATGGAACATCGCAGCGGGAAAAATCGCTGCTAAGGGGCGCTGTCAATATGCTCCTAAGAGACCAAAACTGGGGCTTTAAGAAATTGTATAGGACGAAGAAAACGGAGGTCAAGCAGCATTGGACGTATGGTTAGTACTTAGTTGGGATCCGCTGCGAGAAAACGACATTCGCGTTTGGAAAGGAAAAGGGGATTGCAAAATTATTAAAAAAGCTTTTTATTGCTGCTTGTAAAACGCTTTTAAGAGAGCATTAAAAGGAATCCTCCTGTCTGCGGACATGTTAATAAGTATTACTAAAGAGGAGCGCTGCAAGCTTTTTTAGAAGTATTCTAAGATTGTTATTGCAACACTTCATTTCCCGCTGGGATGGTACACGGGCTGGTATCGCAATACCCAACTCCAAGGTCTCGATTTTAATGGGTAGGTGGCCCTCTGTATTCCAAACTGAAATAGGCTAGGCTCAACCTTAATAAAGGTTTGAAAAGCTTTAGAATCTTTTCGGACAGTCAACCCTGCAAACAATTTCTCGGAGGCTCGCTTTCTCGGATCATTCTCGATTCGAAAACTGCTTGCGAAAGGTACGAGAAAAGTTCAAAACGCACCATAAAAGCTTTCCTAGTTGATTGGTTTCGATATTTTGCTCCGCTTTTATTGCCTTCGAATTCGTTTACGAGTCCGAGTTCGAAGCGAGCTTTCGCTTTTGGCAAGTCGTTCTCGAATCGTTTCCGAATCTAAATGTTTGCAGGGAAGGCACTCATATCGTGAAAGCAAAAACTTTCACACCTCTGATCTGCCTTAGAAGAACGATTATCAGAGAGTTTCTGAACACCGCTCAGGTCCGATCTTTTTCTTCAATTAAAGGCCTTCTTACCTTAGTCTGGAATGCCGACGTTCTTTTCCGTTAGTTGTGCATGTACACACTTTATGCATGTCAAAAACACAAGCTTATAAATGGTACACAATATTCAAAGAGGGCCGAGAAATCGTAGTTGGTTTGCGTCGTTTTGGACTACGAATGACGAAAAAATCGATGGCTGGTGCTCGAAAATCGTCGTAAGAGTCCCAGAGAATTGACTGAAGAGGTGAATAAGTCTGGTATTTTGGACATAAAACATTTTGTCGCAGGATTGATTCCGAAAGAGCTCAAAGTTTTCCGAAAAGAGCATCGAAAGATCCAAGTCTTACGGACCCAACCTTAATGAAACGTAACATAACTGGCAACGAGAAATAGGCGTACGAATATAACACGTAAACAAGCCCACAATTTTCGGAATAGCACCAAGAAAACGAAACGAAACAAAAAATTCGTTCCAAAATCATGGTAATTCGGATAGTATTCTTTGATTGTCGTGGTGTGGTGGTCAGAATTCCTTTCTACCAGGTTCGATTCCCTAGCAGTAGCACAGTGCATCGCGTTCACACTTCTCTCACTCACATGTCATTCTTTCCAATGGCCAATGGGGGCCAATGGCGTAAAACTAACGGACGGCCTTGGCATTCTTTGTTTTTCTCTCTGAAGTATTTTCTCTGTTTGTTTTCTAACAGTCTTTAACACATTTTCAGCACTCTTTGCTAAAACCGTCGGCAGTACAGAGGCGCTACCTTTAGCTTCTGCCATTAACTAACATTTTCATTTGCTTGACTTGAGAGGATTATTTATATTGACTTCTCTTCAACGCTCATTAAAATTAAAATAAATTCTTTCTTACCACTTGCTGTCCATTTTCATCTAAACTAACTGCAACACGTTTCAAAGTCTTATTACCACAATTTGGGCAAAACATTTTCGACATTATACTCGTTGTTTTGAAGCACGCGTAGCATCTTAGAATGTATGTCCTTAAATGCTTAATTAGCTGCAAAATAAAATTTATTAAAAAACTTTATATATTGCTTAACACAAAGAAACCAACCCTTCCATTAAGTGAGGCTACATTCAAGTTGATTTGTTTCAAAACATTCTGTATAGCAAAATCTGTCGACATGCAGGCCACAACAGCGGTAACCTCCTCTTCAACATCTCCAGAAAATTCCTTTTTAACTTTAATGACATTTGTTGGAGTAATCCAGGCATCATCATCATCACTTTCCTCTTCTTCACTTTCATCATCATTGTCGCTTTCAGTAGATTCCTCGAGATCATCTTGATTTGTTTCTGGAACTAGGATTTCATCACCAGCAGAAGCAGAATCTTCACAAGTTATTTTCTCCATACATTCAGCTATCATTTCGACTGTTATTTCATCATTATCTTCAGCTGTATCCTCTGCTATAGAATCTAGAGTATCATTTTTGGAAGATTTACAATCATCTTGTAGCGGCAAATCTTCATTAGATTCATCCTCTTCTGCTTCACCCTGATCCTCTTCATTATCATCTAATTTCTCACCTTTGCTAGGAATGTAAAATCCAGCCACTTTCGTATTATCTATAAGCTCTTCTGGCTTAGTTTTAGAAGCTATAATGCGAGATACAATAGGCTCAGCTCTTAAGTGATCGATTCCAACATTTTCCTTTTCCAGCTGATAAGTTAGAGCAATAATTTTTAAATCAATCGCCGACAAACTAGCATAATCTCCAGTTTTCTTCGAGAAGTTTGTAACTATTTGCAGGCTCTCCTCGTCGGGCTCTTGTACCTTCAAATCAAAAGGCAGTACCACAAGACGACGGATTTGCCGCTTGTTCTTTACCTCATTCACAACATCAGGAACTGTGAGGATATTTTCTGCGTAATCCTTAAATAGAATTGAAATAATTTTAACTGAATTAATTATTTGGTTTAATTCTTACTTGTAGTTGAACATTATTTATAAAAGCTGTGGTGTCAGCGACAAGATATTTTAATTTATTTTCTGGCATTTTGAAAACCACGCGAATACACTCGGAGGTTAGAATTACGAAGAAAGAAAATGGGAAAATGTCAAATAATTGTCGGAATTTGTAGAATGCATTTAAATCACAGCACGGGCTGGAAGATATGTAACTTACAAGAAAAGAATGATTTTATTAAATATTTTAAAAGTAAAATTTTATAACAAAATATAATTGATAAAAAAAAATGAAATGTTTCAAAGGAAAAGTGAAACCGGTTGTATACGTTTAAGAATGAGAACCACTTTTGTCTGTTAGAAATATGTATACATAAAAAATTGCGCCTATAAATATGCAAAAATTTAAAAGAACAAAAATGTTGAAAAAAATAGTTAAAAAACAACTGGTCCACAGAGACGCTACGTCATGCATAATAAATGTAAATAAATAAATTTATTTTGCCATATTAACACTACGCCATTTACTATCGTGTTATGTTTCTGGTGTAACTAAACCCGCGTACTTTAGTATTTTAAAAAATTGTCGAGCGTTAAAGAATTTTTTGACTGTTTTTAGTGTTTCAAAATACTAAAAACAGATCAGTTGAATGACATTTACCCTCAGAACACAATGAGGCCGACAACGACAACTTATACGGAAAAACAACAACAATTTATTTGAGAATTGTCGTTCTAGAGATACACTATTTGTGCAAATCGATCGTTGTTTCATTACATTTTTATTCTAAATCAATAAACTAAGTTTTTTCCCCAAAACCAAAATTCAAAACGCCCTGTCTCGAAAACGGGCAGAGATAGCCCCTCCTTTTTGTGTTTTTTGTCAATCATTTTTGTATACTATCTAACATTAACCGCTTGGCAAGCCGAAGGGACACCCTGTAGACAACAGTATCCACGCGTCACACGATGTAAAGTTAACATCTTCGCGGAGGTGGAGGTAGAATTCGGTAGCATGGCCGTAGATATTAGATCGCGTAGACCTTACATTGCAGATGGCGTTTCTCAGGACTTATCTCTGAGGCCGTTACTACCATATAACCCCCGTTTTCTTAGTTTTTCTATTTTCTCATATATGGCGATTGGGCCTATTCACACAGTGCACATTCATGGCGCCTAAAACCGGTTTTATAGATGAGAGAGGGAAGGGAGCCGAAGAACTTAACGAAACATTTTTCACGCAAAAGCAAACGCGTGAAAACTGGCACACATATAAAAAGTTACTTCTATCTCTTGCATTCTTTAGCTCTGTTTTTCTCTAACAAGTAAATTTCATCTGCAATACATTTAAATGTTCCTGTATAGCATTCAAATTTACTACACTCATTTACGCCCCGTCTGAGTTGCTAGGAGTTGAATAAAACCGGTTTTACTCACCACAATTATGGCAGCGTGTGAATATGCCCAATCATGCACTCTGTTTTATAATTTTCACATCTTACAAATAAATATTGTTGTTTATACGAATTGGAAAAAATGAAATTTAACATCTACATTTTTTAAATCAATTTTTAAAATTTAACAGTTATCCCTTAAAAAACCTTGATATGTTAATCACAATCAACATATACTATCTGTCACTACATTCTTGCTTTAATTCTCATTTTAGCGAATGCTTATTAAGAGCTGTATGTCTGGGGCAATAGATGGCGAACCATGTACATGGCTTTAATGTTTTGACATTTAACAAGTAAAAAGGTTTTGATTTGGTTAATGCAAATGCGCTTAAATGGAAGACAGAAAAGTAGTAAAACGCGCTATTTGGAAACCCGAGGAGGAAAAGTTATTGCTTGAAATATGGGAGAAAAAGGTGCACGACCTGAGAAAATCAAAAAGAAACTCTCACATTTATAGCAAAATTGCCGAAGCATTTCGTGGTAAAACGGGCGATGAAATCCACCATAAAATAAACAATTTTACCCAGAAATATAGGTAAGCACAAGACTCTGGGGAAAATTTACAAACAATCTTAATCCTTAAGTATATATCCTTTTATTGTAGAAAGGAGAAAAAAACTATGGGTGCTTCTGACGCCACTTGGAAGTATTACTCAAAAATTCATAAAATTCTAGGGAAATTTAAGGCAACTGACAGAGAACTTTTAGAAGAATCAGTAACGTTTGTAAGTAAAAGTTAAATTTTATTGAAATTGATATAAAAAAACACCTAAGCAATATAACATACATATTAAAACTTTTATTCATTTCAGAAAATAAAAAGTGAAAGCGCATCAATAGATTCGTCATGTGAAGAAGTAACAAATGATGAAAATACCACAACAGATCACATTTCAACATGTTTACCTCAAATATCTTCCCATTTACCAGCAAAATCTTCTGCATTCGAAATAACAACAGATTCACCAGAAACATATGCTTTATTCCGAATGCCAGAGTCACCGGGAACATCAACACCGGACATTGGGGGTCAATCACCATCAGAATCGCGACCTAAAAAAACGAAAATCGATTCAGTAACTATACAAAGACAAGCTTTAAATATATCAAAAAAGAATAGCGAATTATTCCAAAGACAGTGCATCTTCACACAGGAATCAGTTAATAAGCAATTAAAAATCTTAGAACAATCTGTTCAGTTGCTAAGGGAAAATACTGAAAATAGTAAAATGTTTTCGAAGAAAATTATAGAAATTTCGGAAAGGCAACAAGAAATGGAAAAAGACTTTTTTAATTTTTTTAAGAAATATGTTCGAGAGGAATAGATTTTAAGATATGTTCATTAAATTAAGAGAATGATTGATTTTTTTTTTAAATAATATGTAATAATATTAAAGCATATGTTCGTTAAATTTAGAGAATGCTTTTTCTTAATTTACAATACTTACAAAGAGACAACTTTATTGCTCTTCGGATGGATTCGCAATCGATATCCTTTTCATCCATTCTTCTATATTGTGGTCGTCTGCTTGATCTACTTTCCTCAGCTTCCTCATATTCCTTCATCCAACTATCAAAAATGTCATCACTTTCTTCATTAAGAAAATTATGAAGAACACAGCATGCTTTTATAATAATTGGAGCATTTTCTGGGCGGACTTCTAATCCTTTACCAATTTTCCTGAAACGAGCCTTAAGCTTTCCAAAAGTCTCTTCAATGACTCTCCTACATTTAGCCAGATTATAATTATATATCTTTTCATCCCTAGATTGATTCACTTTATCAGAGTAGGGCGTCATTACATATTTGGACAGCCGAAATGACGAATCTCCTATTAAGAGAACAGGAATTGCAACATCATTTATTATTTTGTTATAATCGTAAAAGATAGGATTCGTTTCATGGCATTTTTTTAAAGATGAATTTTCAAAGACGTAAGATGTATTTCTTCCGGGGGAACCTACGTTGATGTATGTAAACCTGCACCTACGAACACAAATGTAGATACATATTAAGTGATAGTTGAAAAATTGTAATAAAATGCAGTAATTCCCCGAAATACGTAATTAATGCGGACCATAGACTTTTATAAAGTAAAGTACTACGATGGTTTAGAGAGTATTAAATTCTATAATTAGAAACCAAAGCAAGTCATCTACCTGTAATCAGCTGATGCAAACAAAACCACTGAATTGAACAAATCTACATCTTCATCTTTGTGTGGAGATAAATCTATGTAACATCCATCTACGCAAAGATAATCAATCAATAAAATAACAGACAAGAAATTTATTAATTCATACTTACCAATAGCCCCGAAACATTGTGGAAAGCCAAGTTTCTCAAACCCAGCAACAATTTCTTTGACTTTACTTAATGTTGGAGGATACGTGTTTAGATACTCTTCCTTCATTTTGCTGCATACAGCAGTACAAAACGCTGACACAATTTGTCCGACTGTTGTTCTTCCTACTCCAAATAAATTTCCAACTGTCCTGTATGCACAGGTGGAACCCAATGAATACAAAGAAATTGCTACTCTTTTTTCTAAAGATATTGCCTTTCGTTTGTTAGTGTCTACTTTCTTAAGACATTGTAATTCACTACATAATTTATGAAACGATTTGCGTGAGATACGGAAGTCCTGTTTAAACCTTTCCTCGCTATATTTTGGCACTTCCATTTCCCAAAAATTACTTTCTCGTTCCTAAAAATACCGTTTCAAAAGTTGCGTGATAAAAGCAAAATTATATAGTTTACCATTTTCCATATCTTTCTTCTAATTGCTCTTTTCTCCAAATTGTCTTGCTGTATGACCATTTTATTAAGGGTTTCTGTACACTGTGTTAAATTCCTACAGCACTGCATTATTTGTAAACAACTTAATTGAATTGCCATTTGTGAATCCTGGAGTTGTTTCATGTACAACATTTTTTGTTTCCTTATGGAATAGCTTTTAGAAAGGAAATGTTTCAAATATGTTTCGATTAACTTGTTCTTCTCCATTTTACTTCAAATTGTTTACAAATGTTTATTACAAATGTGACACTGACAACACAGATGATACTGAGCGTTTTCTAGGTTTTATATTTACGAGAGAGAGTCACAGGGTGTTCCATCAACGAAACAGCTGTGCTCAGCCGAGTGACATATATTTAAACATGACTTTGATGGAACACTCTGATAGACCAAGATGTTGATTGGTCTGGACAGTGTCCCGGATATCTTTGCTTGGCTTGTCACATTGGTCATGATCAACCTCCGTAATCGTGTCAGCTTATTGGGGATGCCAATTCCGCCAAGGCTTTGTAAGGATTGTACTCTGACTATGCTATTCCATTTTCGGTCTGTGAGCTCTCTTTTCTTCTCTTCTAAGATCTTTGTATTTATCTTCGCGTCCCGTGTTCTCTAAGGCTGCTGCATTGCTCGGTACGCAACATTCTTACGTTCAGTCGTTCCGATCTCTACGAAATCTGCCTAAGATGGAGTCAGCAGTATTTTTAAGGCGTGTCCAACTCTCGTCAACGCCTGGTATCTGGTCTTCACGACTTACTCTTCGCTCATTGAGCGCGAGCTCTAACGCATGGCCATAGACCGGTTCTACACATTCAATTTTTCATTCCATTTTCTGACGTTCAATCCTGTCATATTTTTCGGGTTGAAAGAAACTCGTGTCTACACAAATTCAACTTTTTTCTTTCAATTTTTAAGTTCACACTTGCACATTCATAAAAAATGGAATGAAAACACAAAACTCGAAAGCAAATTTCCTTTCCATTCTGAGTTGCTTTCCATTCTCCTTTCAAGTCGAGTATCTTTCTAACTTTGCATTGGAGTGAAAGAGAAAAAAAACTGAACATTGAATCATAGGTGTTTCTGACCATTTTATTGCGCAGTGCAGTTGTGTCGATACGAGCCTGATTCGCGGATACTGTCGCTTTTCTGCGTTGCAATGCGCTTTCCGAGCACCATACCAACAAGATTTTGATCCGAGTCGAAGTTGGCACCTCGGTAGTTTCGTGCAAGTGAAAAGTAAGAGTTTTTTTAAATGCCTGATATTTTCTACGCAGACATTAATTTGAAAGCTACTTTGCTCTGAAACACGCTTTCTCGAAAAAAAAACACTTAAACATTGCGTTGCGGTCCTAAAAGTGTGATAAACAAGAATTCCAATTCAACGCGTTCCTTTTCTGCTTATTTTTGCTCGTGAGCACTTGCAGTTACTCCTGCTCTAAGATATGAGCAAAAGCACAAACAGTTATGCAACTAACATCCTCCAGAGGAAAAGTCAATTTTTGGAGTCTATTGTGAATTATTTTGTGCCTATAAATAGGCTTTTGATTGTTTTGAGCTTTTTTCCGGCGTAGCTACACCAGGAAAAAGAAACACGCCTAATAAAAACGTCGATAAATAAAAATAATATATTTATAAATAAAAATAATATATTTATAAATAAAATAAATAAAAATATAAATAATAAATTTACTGCATTAATTTAAATTATGTTGTAAATTATTCTAACCTTTTATTTGTATACAAATAAAATAACATCGAAAATTTGAGGTTAGGTTTTACTCATAAGCACAAGTTTCGCGCTCCTTTTCTACTTTACTTATGAGTACTTAAAAGCAGAAATGGAACGCAGCTATTAATGGATAACACGTTGTTAACGCAACCGATGTAGAAGAAACATACTACGATGAAGATGAAGGTGAATAGTTGATGGACTACAAAGTAATTAGCAAAGTGCAAATATCAAAAACTGAACGCCATAGTTCAACAATTTTTGTTGTTGTCAACACTTTTAAGGTATTTCCTAACAGCATGTCTTTCCTTTAACAACGGCTTAGAATACCAAAACAGCTGATAGTCACAAATCGAGTTATCGGACAATTCAAAATATTTCCTTGCCATTCATAGGTACAAAACTACGAAAATCGTTTTTGATACAAACTGACGTTGGAGTTGTAGCTTGGCACACAGGCCCAACTTATATAAACCTCTGACACATGATTCAATGTATTGATCAATTCGAACTTTGCCTATAAATCGGCAATTGGTGAATGTCAAAAGGAATAATAGCCTCGGCACACGACAATCAAATTATGACGAAAATTTGTCATTTATGAACGAACGTCATTATATTTTGACAGTTGTAGCAAGTGGTAGTGTAATGAAATGTGTCAGTAAACGAAAAAATAAAAAAAATCAGTCTCTCAATCGACTAATTTGGAAACAAAGTAATATTTTTTTATTAATTTTCAAGTAAATTAAAATCAAAATCGCCTGATACCTAAGACACTGAAAAAACGCCTAAAAGTGAGCTTTTTACAATAATCTATCGACTCGCAGATGGCCTTCTTTTGAGTTTTCGTAATCGATTAACCAAAAGTTGCCTAATTGGTTTTTCTAATTAATGAGATTCATATTCGTCATAAATGATGAATTTTCGTCATAATTACGCGCGTGTTTCGCAGATTTTGAAGAAACCGATTCTATTTTTGCTGAATCTCGCAAATAGAATCAATCAATCCGTACCTGAGTCGACAGTTCGAATTGATCATTGCATTGACTCCTGTATCATCACTCTATGTGTGCCTAGGGTATTATGTTAAATGTAAAAAATGAGCAGTAAGTTAATAATAACGGTCTAGTTTGCTTCAAAGCACTAATGTTCAATAAAGTTAAACGTGAAAGAATGCAGAGTTTATTTCTGTTGGTGAAACTGCCAACAAAATACAAATTACTGGCGCCATCTACATTTTAATACATTGCGTTTATTGGTTCAAATCTCAGATGACATTTCATTTACAGTTATTTCATGGACAACCAACGCCACAAGTGTCCAGTATTATAAGCATTCTGACATTTACCAATCGGGTCGTTGATACACCTGAGTTGAGTGTCATTTTCATATTTTTATTTAGTATCGAGAGAGAAGTGGCAAAGTCCGTGATAAAAAAATAACGTTTTGAAATGAATTCGGTGAAGTGTTCTTAGTGTTTTTTTTTTCTAATAAATATCGGGATATATTCGTATTTGGTGATAAGAAATGATCGCTGTACTTTTTGCACTCCTAATTACTATGTAATATGGGAGGATGTCTTCCAGTGGGATTGTTTCTATTTCTTCTTTCAACTTATTGTTTTTTGCACAAGGTAAACATATCGCGTGCCAAGCTCATAAGCCTACGATATGCTCTCATAATATCCTTTTTCCTTCTTTCTTTTGTAATTTTTGCATTTATTAAGTGACAGCGAATATTTTCGCGTTAAAATTGATTTTTTTTCCTTGGGATATATTTTTGGGGCCAGAGAGATATTCATTTGTGCCTTCGTGACGACACTAGCCCCCAACCCCCAGCAAAAGAGATAACACGAGGCACAGGATGTACATATATAGACATATATATAATATATATATAGCAATGCTATTACGAAAGACTGGCTTGAAAGCGTCTACCAGATGAAAGCGCTAATTAGATTTTTCTGTGTTTGCAAAAATAAAAGAGGAGAATTATAAGTGTCGAGATATATACTTTCCCACTTCTTATCAAGGCCTCGAAAGCCTTCAAGCAAATCCAGCGAGTGGAAAATATGTGTTTTATCATTTCCTAAGTGAAAACGGTAAACAAGCCTCTGCAAAATTTTCTTACAAGAATACCTCGCGGGCTTGAGGCTTATCAAGGCTTACACATTTTACAGTTTTAAGGAGTAAAATTGTTGAAAAGGATAAAGATGTTCCCTTCAACTTGACTCATTCCTAATTTATGGCGTTTTGGGGTACAACTTGTGCCGTGGGATTTGAAGGAAATTGTCTGACGTAAACTTTCAACCTAAAGTGTGTGTGGAGGGGGGGGGGGGGTATGGAACTATCCTTTTCTATTTTTATAAAAACCTTTGATACTTCAGACTTTCTGAGTGTATACCAAGAGACAGGCTATGACATAAGGAAGAATGTGGGAAATGCTTCGTTACGGGTTTGAAATATTCTAAAAAACATTTTTCCGTTTTCTCTGGTTTTGTCATATTTTTTTTTATAATAAAGAAAGAATCTTGTGGCAAAACCTTTTTTTTTGGTCACTTTAATTCAGATATACAACGTCAAGTATGAAGGAATTTTTTTGATGTCCTTTTTTTGTTATTCTCGAGCTAAGAACATCTATTATACAAAGAAAAACACAGTAAAATAAATTCCATATGTTGAGAAATGTAAAAATAGACTATTCTTGGGTAAATATTAACTCTCGCAAAACACAATCTTTCTTTCATTCAAGGCTTGTTGGGGAATAGGTTCTCGTCCAATTTTTGCTTACGTAAAACTTTAAGCTTGTGGGTGGTTCATGGGGAAAAATTTCCAGCATTTATTTTACTTCAAGCTTTATAATTAAAGCAAAATATTAAGAGAGTATTTCTGTGTTTGAAGTTACTTAAAAATGTTGATGGGAATTTATTAAATATTTAAGGAATTCCGAAAATTAAACCTTTTAATTAATCTTTTGGCTGTTACGTTAATCAAAGAGGATATTATGTCTGTTTGGGTGTATGTGTAGACATTTGATTACAATTTAGTATAAATCATTCAGATTCTGGCCCTTTATAATTTATAACATATCCCATAACAATCTGTAGATTTTTTTTTAAGATTCATGAATATTATCTATACACAATTATAAATTTAACATTTGTAGATGTGATTTAATATATTTTGTAGACCAAATACAAAAAAAAATTTACCTTCTGACTACACGAGCAATATACGTGAATTCGAATTTATTATTACCCAATATCAATTCCCTTCATTCAATTGAAACTTGTTGGTTTAATATATAAAATAACCTTGGAATAAAACCCTGCATCATGCATAAAATATTATTACAAACAGCACAGAATTAAGTAAAAATAGTCTGCGTCAAAGGGCCTTTGTAAAGACAATCAATCAACAAAATTCCTTTAAAGCCCAAAAACACACAGATGTTGACCTTTCTTGCTGGTTGTTCTACCGCTGTCAACGTTCCTGTTTCAATTTAGATCATGATCCTAGATTACAGGCTCATCCACATTTATAAAACGACGCACAAAGTCAATTTTATTCTTGAATCCGTTTATGCATGCTTGCATATGCTTACTTGTTCATATAGCGATGAAAATGTAATAACTTGATTCTATTGATTTGAATCTATAAATATCAATATAAAAGATGCATTTCGCAGAAACTAAACACATCATCATCAAACAGTTTTAATCCATTTACGACAAGCATGGATAGAACAACCAAAACTGAAAGGCAAAACAAGCGAGAGCGATCGCGGCGCGCCAGAAGTTGTGGGGATCGTGACAGAGCCGCTATGTGGGTCGGTTATTTTCTCCTTAAGCGCTTTTCTCCGAAGGCGATATTTTGCTGCATATTTTTAGGGGCATTTTTTAATTTTTCATGTTTATATTTAATTTTGCATACTTTTAGGGCGTTTTAATTTATATTTCTAAAGGATAGGCAATTTTTGTAGCTGTTTGTCGTGATCAGAAGGGAATGATCCGTCCGTGGTTCCACCAATTAACAAAACGATTGTGTTTTACAACTGGCACAAAATTAAACCAGTGGTTAAGAAAATGTAGGATGAGTTTATTTTTTGATGTATTTATTAGCTAACAAAATTATGAACCTGGTTAAAGACGTCAGAATGTTGATCGGTGGTTGGGTTGTTGTTCTATTCTTTTTCTTTCCTCCGAGTACCCCCATAGAAAAAAATCTCGAGCGGTCCCATCCGGGTATCGTGGGGCCATTCGATATCACCGCTTGACATTATTCAACCGGGAAAAGTTTCTCGCACAATTTACATCGTAGCACGTGCTGTGTGTTCTGTTGGAATCACATGTGGGCCCCTATTCCCATAGTCACGTCACCCATTGAAAAATGTGACAAACCAATTTTCGTATTCTCGTAGTCACCGGTTGGAGAAAAAGTGACGGTATTTCTATACACATATGATTTATTTCTATTTACATATCCTGTTCGTTATTTTAATTCTAGGATATAAAAATAATGTTAAATCATCAAAAATATTGAAATAAAACATATTTCTTCCCCTTTGTCACTATCCATTTTAAAAAAATCGTAGTGTCACCTACAAATTTCAAGTGATAAAAAATTACAATTATCAGTGACATTTGCTACAAAAAATGAATTCGAGAATACCACACCTAGTTTTGTGACATTTTCTCTCATAAACTTTTTCCTTGTCACTCGACTATGAGAATACCACTTTAAAAGTGACGTGACAAAAAATGTGACGTGAGAAAAAAAGTGAGGTGACTGTGGGAATAGGGGCCGTGCTGTAGGCCCAAACATTTTTATTTTGGACACAAGAAAGTTTTTCAGCATATCACGGTAGCGATTACCAGTAACTGTTACAGTGTTGCCTCCAACATCTTCAAAGAAATACAGTCCTATGATGTGTAATGGTCGTTGGTGTATTAATTGAGGACTTTCAATGCTTTAATAGCGGATATTCTGTTTATAAACCAACTCAGCCAAGTCGAAAGGTGCCTCGTCACTCATGATGATTTTGTTCCAAAAAAGTTTATCGTCTATACTAAGCTGTAAAACCCATTGTTACGGCTTTAAATGATGCTCCATAAAAAATTGTTATCAACTATCCACAACTGACAAATATTAACTGACAAAATAGCCAAACCAAAATGGCGGCCAAACAAAATCGGTCTAAAAATCCCACGAAAGTAAAAAAGATCTCAATTTGCGTTTTCTTACTTTCTCGGCCATGAAAAACAAGGGGAAATTTTTACTTGCCCTCGTGCACAGAATCTCCCGATGTGTAGACTACCGACGAGTCAGTAGTGCTAATTCCAAATGTCAAAAGCAACTGTCACTTGTCACGTCAAAACCAAACGATTGTGCTGAAAATAATTTCTTCATTTGGTGCCTTACTACAATAATTTGAATAAATTCATAAATAAATTAATAATTTCATTAATTTTATGTCATTATTTTGAAGACACAAATGATTTTTAGGTTATGTTCTTCTTAATTTGTTCGAAACATCCCAGAAAGCGTAGCACAAAGTAATTTTTATCTTCACTATTCAATTTTGCAGAAAAAGAACGCGCGATCCCATGTGGAGTAAAGAAACAGAGCTATTATGTGCCATGCACTGAATAGGCCAATTTGACATGGGCCGACAGCCAATAAACAAAAATCTGCTGAAAACGGTCATTTGTGCAGAAGAGCGTGAGAGAGGGCGATGATATGGGCAGATTTTTCATTATCCTCTCTCACCCTCTTCTCCACAAACGACGTTTTCAGCAGATTTTTGTTGGTTGGTTGGTTGTCGTGTAAGACTGGCCATACCTTCATGTGCCAATTTATCATGGATATCAGTCGAATATTATGGGTGACAGATATTTATGATGTAATGATATGCGAGAAAGAAAATAAAAGGTGTTATTTTGATCGACATCTTTATCTTGGGGATAGTTAAAAAGTGAATTAGCATATTTTTTTAAATACTTTAATCACCAAAAAGATTATGCCGCTCTAAATGTGATGCCGAAATTATGGGTGCTAGAGAAAAAATGTCAACCATCTTTTGCTATTTACAAAGCTTACGTATACATTGAATGAGCCTCCTCACACGATGGCATAGTTATGTGTAGTAAAACCGGTTTTACTACACTCCTCGAAACCCAGACAGGAACTTTTTAATGTGTTGTGCCAAGACCCTCGTAAGTACAGGCCTGGAAGCAGACAGGCCAACTAATACTAACATAGCTGAAAAGTGGCCAAAAATTTCTGACAGTTGTGGAATTAACATGGCCGAAGCCATAAGAAGCAATTTTTTAAGTTTGTTTTTGCACTAAAAAGTGGTAAAATATTGTATATTTTCACTTTTTGGTGCACATGGATTATCAGTGATTAGTGCTTTAGTGATTTAATAAAAAAATTAAAATGAAGTGAGTGGTTAAGTGTATTTTAAGAGTGTTAATTGATTAGGTGACCATTTTCGTTTACATTCGCGGTGGTTTTTTCGTGTTAATTTAGGGAAAAAATGTTGAATTTTTGTAGTAATATAATAAAAAGTGCTTTTTAGGTGATTAAAGATTATTATAGAATAGTTATTAAAAACATAAGTGCAGAGAAATGTGAAGGAAAGGTGAAAAAGTTATTGTTATTCATGTTGTGTGGTAGTACTTGCACTTATGTTTTTAATAACTCTTCTATAATAATTTTTAACTACTTTAAATTCACTTTTAATTCCATTACTACACAAATTCAACACTTTTTCCCTAAATTAACACGAAAAAACCACCGCGAATGTAAACAAAAATGGTCACCTAATCAATTAACACTCTTAAAATACACTTAACCACTAATTTTTTTTTAATTTTTGGACTCAGATCACTAAATAACTTATCACTGATAATCCGTGTGCAATACAATATTTTACCACTTTTCATTCCAAAACCAAAGTTAAAAAATTGCTTCGTACGGCTTCGGCCATGTTAATTCCACAACTGTCAGACGATTTTGGCCGCGCACAGACACAACCAAAAAGTCTGCTTCCAGGCCTGTACTTACGAGGGTCTTGGTTGTGCAGATGAAAATTAAGAGTTTTCGTTAAATATTAAATGCGACTACATACAATACAACAACAATTTAAACTCAACGACAGCTCAAATCGATTCTAATTGACTGTGGTTCCATGTAGAGTTTACCCTGGATTGACTCAGCGTAAAGCCTGAACCAGATATGACGTGCCGCACCGTAACCGTACGTACCGTAACGTACGAACATGAGTGTTTATATGGCACCGACCTAAATTGACTTAACGAACTTGCCGAATGTTCGTTAAATTCTCGAATGGTACGTACCATACGTGCGGGTGCCGTAAGAATGGCACAAAACCTTAGCATCCGTTAGCTATTGAAAAAATCTGTTCACATTTTAACAATTTTTTAATAAATTTGGAGCAGTAAATGACATAAAACAGATAAAGGAGATATTGAAGGGTTTCTAGATTGTTTAACCAAGAAACTATGACATATGGACAATAAAAATTAAAAGTTTTTTTATTCATTCTTGTGTGAATAAAAAATTGTGCTGAATCCAATTTCTTTATTTTTAAAAATGTAACACGGTAATATCCGTGGCTGGTCCTTATTTTGTTGATTTCGCGATTCTTTTTCTTTTTTTGCCGAGCACTTCTAATGTTTTTTATACTTTTATACTCTGTCCACAACTTAAATCAATCAATCAAATCACTTAAATCTTTATTTATTCTCTGCATTTTCACTTTTCACTGCGGTGTCACTGGTCACTTTACACTTTCATTTAGGGCTATTTGTCAAAGTGCCGTAACTGAGCTCAAATTCGTTCAGTTTTTTTTTGGTACGGCACGTCATATCTGTTTCAGGCTTAAGTGCCAAAACGGAAGTTGGGTAAAGTTTCGTTAAACTTAAGTAAACTCGACGAAACCATTTGTGTGTTTGAGTATCCTTCTAATGCTACTAATGCTGGCACAAGGTCTAATTATTTATCTGCCACTTCAACCCAGAACCGTCATGAAAACCCCATCGGGTTAACTTCAGGGAAAAAGGTTTCTGTGAACTTAACGAAAACTCTATCCCGGTTCACGGAAACACACTAATGGAAACTCAATATATGTGTGTTGTTTTCACGCGTTTGGGTTTGCGTGGAAAATGTTTCGTTAAGTTCTTCCACTACCTCCACTCTCTCATCTATAAAACCGGTTTTATGTACTATAACTATGCACCGTGTGAGGAAGCTCATTGAATAGCAATAAAATATGGCAATTTTTATCTTTTTTGCATTGAATGATCATGGATGATGACAGGCGATGAAAAGTTAATTTATTACAACAATTTACAACGAAAAACAACTAAAAGTGCAGCACCCATCATTAAATCTGGCCTACATCCAAAAAAATTGTTGCTGTATGCTCGTTCGAATAGTAAAAGAATCTTTCTTCACTTGAAGCTATTCCGACGTGACAAAACAACCACGGTGGGCGGTGAATAGTACGCACTCGACACGGGAAAAGGGTTCAAATTTGGTCAATTGAAAAGGCATCAGCTTTCACCGTGACAACGCTAAATCAGATATGGTCCACCAGCCGTTGTGGAAAAAGTGTGGGAGTTGCAATACTGCAGATTTTCCACGTCAAACTTTTATCGGTTCCAATCTTTCAGAATAGTTGAAATTGGAAAAGAATCTTTATTCCGCGCGAAACTTATCGGAAAGTATCTCAAGAAGTTTTTTTTTTGTTCAAGAAAAAAAAACAAGTTTTTACCATAAAATTTTAACAGTCAAGATTGTTGGAAGGCGATTGCTAGGAAGAATGGTGGATATAGTATCATTGATTAATAAATGGAATTTAAATCTTTAAAATTTAACCTGTTGGATTTCATTTTTAATTTGCAGTCATCCCGTGTTGCTAATTTCATTTATATTTATTAACATAAAAAGGATTTTTTTTAAAAAACAAGCAATTTATTTTATCTCATGGCGTGATTTCATATGATTCATTATATTCTCGTTTACATCCTTAATATACTTTGCCTTCTTTTGAAATATATTCACGTAGCAAAAAAAATATGACGTCAAAATCAGCGTCGCATTATAAAACGCTACTCACGTTTTGAAATTTTGAACCATCACCTCAAATTACATTTAAATGGAAAACCAATTTACTGAAAAAGCTCTGAAGCTACTAAATTTACATCGTAATTCTCTACCACACCAACCAACCTCTTCTTCTTCAAAAAAAACAACAAACAAAACACACACAAAAAGAAAGAACTCCTTTAATCAAGGTATGATATTAAGGAAGTACATCACCAAATCCTTCTCAACGCTCATTAATCTTCAGTTATGTAAATCTGCTGTTCTTGATTAATTTAGCCTCATCGCATCCTGAAGCAGCGCCCTCTTCTGTCTGTCTCATCACCATTCCCTACTAAACCAGTTGCATGTTAAGCAAAATTTTCCAAATGTCATAAACGTCAATACGACCTCATCATCACACATATTTTGGCAGAGCCTTCCAGAGTGTCCTGTTCCTTTTTTTTGTGGTCCTTGGTTATATTGTACGGGGGTAGTAGAGAGGGCGTAAATTTCTTAGGGAGTTGCCGTTTCTGGTAGATTTTCTCATTTCATGGACTTAATCACACAAATTGAAGGAGTTACTTAAATGCTCGAGCTTTTAACCACATATTAAATGTAGATTTGCCGCTTTAATAGCTGCAGGAGAGCAATAAATGTGCCGAAAGTTATTAAAAACTCCTTCCGTTGAGCACCTCTTCTTCGGGGGCGGCCTCCTTCGGCTGTCTCTCATATTTCGTTTTCCCCAAAAATTACGTAACTCTGAATGTAGTTTGTTTCAAAATACAAAGTCATGAGTTTTTTTTATATAGTACATGAAATATATTGATTTTCCTGGCAGTGAATCGAATTTGTAAATTAAGATTGGTCTCAATGAATCTGTAATCCCTGAGGAGGACTTCTAAGCACGGACAAGGATTTTGTTAAAAAAAAAACGAAACAGAATTTTTTATTATCATTATTATTTTTGTTGTTGTGTTGCTTGATGAAATTTTTCATTATTTGTTAAATAATTGATTATATGCAAATCCTCCAGTAATTTCGCCAGTGTTGTTTTAATTTGAATATGAAATGGAATTTCTTCGCTGATGAAAATTTGCGCCCTCCATTGAAAGCATCTCTCTCTCAGATAGGCGGCGGACGAGCTTTTTAGCGCGCGGGTGTGGTACTGGTAATGCCCTTGAATTTCGAAAAGGGTGTCTTACCGCTCCTTTATTTTGTTTACAAATCTTCCGGATTTGTGATCATTTAAAAGGGCGGGCGTTATTATGTGGTTTTAGACGTAACCAAAATGGATACAATAAACCTACCCCCTCCCAAAAATATATTTATTATCATCTAGCAACTAAAGCAGGTGCTACGATACCCATCAACATAAAATACGAATATACCTACTACTGTGTGTAGTAATAGAACCGTTCACAGCGGGCACACAGCGGATATTGATTAAGGATGTGTTTGCATCACTATTTGAATTTCAATAGACTAACTGAGGATGTTGTGGCTGATGCCTGCCCTTCTCTTCTTTTCTATTCAATTTTACTTTTCGTCTCTCTATTTTTAGAAAAAAAACCATTTTATCTATTAATCAAACCACGGCCCTGATTGTTTGAATCTTTTTTAAGTTTCTGACCTTCATCGATTCCTATGGTCTATGGATCTAGAGCTAGCTGGAAGCCGTCGTCCATTCAGTTGTATACAATGTGATGACTGCAATGAATTTTGTGTCCACCGCTTGTTGGAATATTTCAATCAAGATTTATGTAGAGGGAACAAGCATTCCGAGCACGCAACATTTTAATTTAATTTAATTTTAAGTACAGCTGTTTGGAATATGTATTAAAAAATATTTTCAGTTATGAGGTTTTTGGGGTAAAAGCAATTTTTTGATGGAGTGAAAAGTATTTTGGTTTTTTTTGTGGCTTGCAGTTTCGGTTTAGGAATACATACACTGCTGGACAAAAGTTTGAAAACCACAGTATTTTATATTGGGACAAATACAAATAAAATACATAATCACTTAAATAAATTCGTAGGATATGACTAATAAAACAACAACTTTTAGGGAAAATTCGGCTTTATTCAGTAACATACCCTCGTATTTTAAAAGTAGTCACAAGTCACAACGCGTGTGTGCTAAGTCTCAACTTGAAGGCCTGTATAGGCATGTCGATTTAAAATCGATTAATGGAAAAATCGATCTTTTCGAGTGAAATAATCGATTTTTTAGATCGATCTCAAACACTGAATCGATTCAATGAATCGATTCACAAACCCCCGAATCGGACCCGATTCACATTGGGCTCTTCTACACGCTGAAAACGTCGTTTTGTATAGAAGAGGGAGAGAGAGGATTTTTCCAACCAACTTTTTCAATGGATTTTTCAGCCAAATTTTTGACAGTTATGTGGTTGTTGTTGTTTTTTTTTGAAATTCCCTTTTGCTAGGAGCATAAAAGAAAGGGAAATCACAGTAGGCAAAAGAGAATTTAGACAAAAAACAACAACATTGTAGAGTACAGTTGGTTATTAAACTTCGCTTGTGAGAAGCCCATCCGATTTACCGAAAAAATGACAGGAGGACTTTTTTGTAGGGAATAACATTTCGTATTGGCTGATCAAAATTTTTTTTCGAAAAAACCAGTTTTTGAGTGATTTTTTTTGCCAAAAAGTGATATCTCCGGCGGCCATGTTTTTTTTGTGATTCCGAAATTGTTTTCTTAAAAAGTCCCAAGGAAGCTGTGGACCAATTTTCAGCCATTTTGGAATTTTGTCTCCTTAAAATGGTAATTTCCCCGGACTAATAGCAATATCATAATGAATTCCTAACAGTATTGCTACATAAAAATATGAAAAATGTCCGTCGCTCAACAAAAATTGACTTACGATTCGATTAATCGAGAATCGATCCTTTAATGCTCGATTTAATGGAGAATCGATTTTAGTGCGTTCGATTCGAATCGAATCGAAGATCGATTTTTTTTGGAATGAATCGACATGCCTAGGCCTGTACTAAATGAAAAGTAACGTAGAAGCGAAGTAGACGTAGCTTCTGTCAACATCAAAAAGAAGTTCATAAGAAGTAAGCGCGAGTCGCCAAGGGTTGTGACTTATGACTGGTCACAATTTTAGAATAGGGGGGATAGTCTGCGTTAAGAGTTATATATTCATTCCAACGCTTCTCGTGATACTTCTATGCCTTTCTTTTAGAAAGATTTGTCACACCCTTCAAAAAACGCTTCAGTATTGGCGATGACCTCCTCATTGGAGCCATATTTCTTTCAGGCGAGCCTTTTTTTTGAGTTTTGAGAACAGGTAATAGTAGCGAGGGAGGGGCAAATCTGAAGAATTCGGTGGATGCGGAGTCAATTCGAAGTGCAATTCGTGCAATTTTGCCATTGTTGCGATTGACTTGTGACATGGGGCATTGTTTGGCGAAACATCAATTTTTTCTTCTTAATTTGAGACTGTTCTATTCACTATTGATCCTTTTCCCCCTTTTCAAGAAACGATGATGCCCAGGCCTTACGATATCTGCAACCGATCCAGTTTCTTCGAATTTCCGCATTGTGTTGGTTATTGCTTGCTGGATAGGCCGATTATGACGACCATAATCTGGCCGTAAGGCGCGAAATGTGGCCACCGGAGATTCACCATTTTGATAAAACAGTTTAACAATTCTAACGCGTTGTTCGATGGTCAAATGATCCATTTTATAAAATGGCAAACCTTTAAAATAAATAAATACCACTTTGGTTGACGTTTATTTTTGACAGTTGTCAAATGGCAGGGCTATACTTTCCCAACCACGAAGTGAATGACCCTGTATATTGTCGAACCTAGCAAAATCCTCTACATTCACAAAATATAGCTGAATTCTAGCAACAAAACTATTTAAAACAATCAAAAACACACATCAATTTGACGAACTAAACGAAAACCGTATAAATTTATTAAAATCTCACGAATTTCGTATTTATGACAAAGTAATATTTTCAAAATCATTAATTCTCACTTGTCATAAAATTCGCTTTTATTTATAACAAAATTTTAAACCAACAAATAACGACGCGAGCTCAACAACTGTTTGCGATGGATTTCATGGGGAATTAACGTAACTTGTGGGGTTTCATCGTGTGAAAAATTGAAAAATGTTTGTAATCCGTCCTTCCCTTTTCTTTCATTTAATCTTTATAACAACAATGACCCTAATCTGTCGGTAAATGACGTAAAATATCAATGTAATTACAACGTTGATACAAGATTAACGACAGTCTTTATTGATTCTAATTAACACCATAAAACAAAACCAAGAGTATACACTCAAGTATGTAATTACTTATCCAATAGGTGTGACAGGTTTTTTTTGTGTTGATACATTGAATAAGGTTTACTATTTCATTGTGGAATGTTACAAAATTGGAAGTGAAAATGATTAGCAAAATTCTATTATGGTTCAAAATTATCGTCAGAACAAATTTTTTTTCGAATTAAATGCATTCAAACACCATATTTTCAACATTTTAGACCAATGATAAGATGAAACAATGGGGGCGTTCAGTTAGTGGCATAATGTAACATAATGTGAAATTTGTAAAAAGAAAGGAGAAGGGTAGAATGTTGCATTATGTAACGAAGCTTAACTGAACGATTTGTGTTGGTTTATGCCGCAAATGTCAAATCTATAACGACCAACTGTCAACTGTCATTATGCAGCATTCAGAGAAGCAAAATAGCTTCATCGGGTTATGTTACATAAACGACATAACATCGTTGCTAACTGAACGACTTTTTGTGCTACAAACGTCAAAAATGTTTTACATAGAACCTTAACTGAACGCTTTGTGTTACATTATGTCCCATAATGTAACATTATGCTACTAACTGAACGTACTCAATGTCAATCCTGAATGTTGTTATAACTGTCATTATTATTATTATAAATGTAAGGTTGTCAAAATTGAATTGTGTTAATGTATTACCTTTTGCTCTATGTCTACTGCGGAGAGAACGCTTATTAAAAATGTAAAAATAATCGAGGAAATATAATCTTAATTTAATCTACTAAAAAGGAAATAATCGGATTCAATAAAAATATCAAATTACAAAGATGTCGCTCACGATGTGTGAAGAAAGTTTCGCTCGTTGATGGACAAAAAATGTAAAAGTTTTAATGTGTGCGTTCTTTTTCGAAAATTTATTTGATAACGAAAGTTTAACGAAAAACAAGATGGCGCCCATCAATATTAAAAAATCATAATTTGGTACTGAAAATTGGTTGGGGGTTTTCTAAGTCACCGATTTAAAATTTGACAATTTTTTCCCAAAAAACAAAATGGCGGCCTAAAAATGGCGACCAAAAAAATTTGAAAATTAGTTTTTTTTTGCACGAAAATTGGTTTCTTGGGCTTTTCGAGGGTGCAGATTTAGAATTTGACAATATTTTTTCCGAAAACAAAATGGCGGCTAAAATATTTAATCGGTCACTTTCCCATTGGCACGCGACTCATTTGGGTAGCAAATGCAAGTTCATCCGTAGTGTTTTTGTCGCATTTCCTCGCCGCTCTTTGTTTTGTCCTTACACAGCGAAATTTGTAGATGGACGACCACCAGCATCGCGTATTTCCATATTTCTTACGGAAACAATGATAACAGCCTCCTTCTCGAGCCCCAATTGATTATTTTACATAAAAGCAGAACTTCGTTCTATGATTTTCTTGCCATTTAATTCGAATTTTGGTTAGGTCTTTTCTTAGTTGGCTCTTTTGGTTATCATAGCTTCGTCTTTGGAAAAAACCTATGCGAGTTTTAATTGTAAATAAAGCAATCTTCTTAAAAGAATTTTTATTTATTAATTTCCATTTTTTTTAAATATTTTCAATTGCTCTTTTTGCACATTTTATTATAATTCTATTCAGCTTTATATATGCTTAAAATATAAGAAGCTAAATTTAAATACATAGAAACTTTTTGTTGTTTTATTTTATTTTTTTTACATTTTTCCTTTAATCCTTATAACGCTGGCATGCATACAACTAAAAAATGTAGCATTAATGTTTTATATAAAAACTTTTTTATTTAATTTTTTTATTTTTGGTAATTTTTAATTCATTTTCCTATTTCAATCGCGTTCTAGTGTTAACAGTCCTTACTACTACCATTAAATACAACGAATACGTGACTGACAAGGGGAAGAATATTTCAATCCCTTGTGAAGTTGAGGGCTCCATAATGTGGGTCAAGGAAATTGGAAACGACAGTAAGATTATTCAGGTAAGTATTTTACTTAACCAATAATTCCTTTTCTGTTTTTGTTTGTTACCAATGCAATATTTATTTGTTTTGTTTATTTTTGGTTTTTTTTTTGTATACAAAATAAACGGTACATCTTCCATTATCTCTATCCTTCTGAAAAAAGGTAAATTTTCTTCTTATCACTTTCACATCATTTTTCTTGAAAAAAAAACACACAATTCAATTTTGCATGTATGCTATTTTTTTATATATATATAAATGTATATACGACTACATATTTTTTACTTCTTGTTTTTTTTTCTTCATTGTAAAAATCTTAATCTTAAAAATGTCTTGAGGGTTTTCTTACAAAAAAAAATGTGTTTTTTTTTCAATCCTTTTCTTCTTACAGACGGGGCACATTCTTGTCCTTACAAATGTGCTGGAAACCGACGCTGGCCTTTATGTATGCCTTTATTCTGATGTCAACGAAACAAGTAG
This sequence comes from Thereva nobilitata, assembly GCA_963855945.1. Lineage (NCBI taxonomy): Eukaryota > Metazoa > Arthropoda > Insecta > Diptera > Therevidae > Thereva > Thereva nobilitata. The sequence continues at coordinate 102,155,376 of OY979697.1, read as the reverse complement.
CGAAACAAATGTAATACCCACAACAAATGTCAGAGTAGAAGATGAATATCGAGAATATCTCAAGGCTAATTTAACTGTACGTACAACTCCTGGTCCAGTTAGTGAGCTATATTTTAAGCCATCAACAGTTTTGGGATTTCTTGTATGGAGATTTAATAAAAAAAATTCTGGTGGTTATCCAGTAAAAAGTTTCACAACAGCGTGGCGAGAAGTACCGATATTTCCAAATGTAACAAATGAATGGGAAATAATGGATCCAATTAACATAGCTCCAAATGTTGTAAGTAATCAGAATTTTTCTCGTTTATTGTTAAATATTTCAATTTGATTTACCCAGTGATAAAAAAAAGTATTAAAGGGAGTATTAAAAGTATTAAAGGGAGTATTAAAAGTATTAAAGGCAGTATTAAAAGTATTAAAAAAAGTATTCGTTGGGTAATCTCAGGATGAATTTTTCTTATGACCATGAATAGAATTTAATTAGACTAATTAAATTAGACTATCCAACCTATATTATTTTGATGTAAATAGCTGAAGATACATTTATATCAATTTCAGAGACAAATGGAAGTATACCACCTATTACCAAATAGAACGTACGAATTTAGAATATGGGCAAATAATCAACTAGGGCCAGGCGAGATTGTAACAACGAATATAACAACCTTGCCGGAGACAACGGAAAAGGGTATGTATTAGTTATTCAATAGTAGTACAAATCTTTTAAGTAACAAAAAATTTCATCCTTCTATGGAGAAATAACGAGTTTTTGGAAGTACGCCTAAATATTCTTCTATCTTCAGTTATCACTAATTGAAAAACAAAATCAAAAGTTATGCTAATCGATTACCAAAAACGAAAATTGAATTATTCTATAACAAATAGTTTTGAAGCTTTTCGTAATATTGTGAATGTGCCCTAGTTTTTGCAAAATGGCGTCAAATGTCATTGTTTTTTAAGGAGGGCATCACTTGACCGATATCATTTTTTCAACTTAATGTCATCAATTTTAAACCTTCAAATAAACTTTCCGTTCAAACAGAACTCAATTTTTTTTCATTTCTAACAAAATGGCAGCCAGTTCACACTATGACATTACTTTTGCCCCCAGCTGAGAAGAGAGAAGAGAATGAAATGTGCATAACACATTATATGCAGTTTTCACCTAGGTATTTTTTGGATGAAAGTTCTTACGTTAAAGTTTCGTCATGTGCGTCTTCCCCCCCCCCCCTTCTTTTCTGGTTTCTCACCCATAAAACCAGTTCACCACTGCATCTAAAGCCAGAAGCTAATATGACGTCACGTAATGTAAAGTAAGGTAAGAAAACTTAACGAATTTGAGCGTACTTACGTCATTTTGACACATGGCACTTAATGGAAACGTAAAGTGAAATATGGATTCCGTAAATGTAGATTTAAGCGATTTAATTGATTTATTTAGCAAACAAAGCGTATATTGGGTTTTGACCTTTACGCATGCTGTACGTTTTGGGCCCTGTTTACGGCACCATTATTGAATTTCCATGCAGAGTTTAACCAGCGTTAACCCAGAGCCCATGGAAGCGGGGACTGTGTAAAGTTTCATTAAACTCCACGAAACTAGTTGAGTTAAGCCAGGTATTTGTTTGAGTATGGATTTACTGAGCATATACCAAAGGTGACATAACGTACACTGATTTATCTATCCACCCAGAACCGTCATATACTGAGTTTCCATGAGAGTTCAACCAGAGTTGAACTCGAGTTACACGTCATGGAAACAGACATAGTTAAGAGTTTTCGTTAAAGATTTTCAACTCTGCTCAACTCAACGGAAGTAGGTAGGTTAAACAGAGTTTACGCACATAATTAAAAACGACACACAGGCAAAGATACAAAAAGTGAAAATGTCGCGTGTCGCTTGGACGTCAGCAGAGACTTTATATTTAATAAATACTTTTAAAGAAAAATCTATAATAAAATTATTTGATGGAAAAAGATGGAGGAAGACGGAAAGCAGAAATGGAAACGCATCGAGTTAATTCGTTGAGTTGAAATGTCATGGAAACTCGGTAATAGAAACGGAAGCGAGTTAACTTGAGGGAAAAAGCTTCCTGTAAACTCACCGAAAACTACTGCAGGTCATGGAAACAGAGTAAGTATGTCCGTAACATTCGATAATTTAAAGAACATACGTCAACTTTACTACGTTAATTAAGGTCAGTGCCATATGAACACTAACGTTCATACTTTAGGTTACGTTCAGTTACGTTACGTTACGTCATATTAAGTTCAGGCCTGCGTAAAATCACCCATTCAAAGCAATTCCGAGAGCGACGTAATTCCTGTTTACTGGGTAAACAAGTGTGAAAATATACAATTTTTTTAACATTGTATAATTCATAACAAATACTTTAGTCGATCATATATGCAAAGTACAAGTTATCAAACACAAACTTGAGATCTAGTCCTCACACTTCAAACCACAGCATTGTTGTTGTAATTTGACTGAAAAAGCTTTCAAATTTGACAATCGAAATATCTCGGATTTCGAAATTGAAATCTGGGATAATCTAGGTTGATGTTTATGATAAAATCTCGAGTAAGGATTACCCAAGTCGATATTTACGAGCCATGTGAAGAACTCACAATGCAATCCCTTGATTTAAAGATAAATTACCACTTTCAAAACAAACAGCTCATATATTTTAGATAATACAGAGTTCGAATGGATTCCGACTAATGCAAATATGTTCGTTAATATATTTTCAGATTTAATCCGTCTCGTAGCTGAAGACTTAAAAAGTTTCGATGTACGAGTATGGTTTGCAGCTGTTGGTGTCTTTTTTGGTACACTAACTGTATTAGCAATTGGATTATGTACAGTATGGACAAAGGAATATATAGAATCATCAGCTATGGGTACACAGAAATTGGGTGTTGTCGTTTGTGCTTAATTTTTTTGTTTTTGTTGCAAACAATTTAGGTGGAGCTTTAACTTTTTTGCTTAATAGTTAAAATTTACATTTGAAAAAAAAAAATAATTACGCATTTACGCCAAGTTACATATCTAATTATTATATAGCAAAAATCAGTGTTAATTATTAAATCGTATAATGTTATATATATATAAAGTAGTAATAGTGCACATCGTGTTGTAATTTTTACCAGCACAAAAAAAGTATCTTCCAATGAATATAAAAAATTTCATTTATATCTTTTTTAGTCGACGATGAGGAAGATGGTTTGCATAGTATAAATTTAATACCAAATATTATATTAAATCCTGGATTTTGTGAACCGGATCCAGATGGAAATGATGAACCATATTCTAGGACTGTTATATTTGGTGAAGATGATGAAAGCGAAGGATATGATGAATCTGATATGGAGGAAAAAATTTCATTTAAAAGGAAATTTTCAAATTTCTTTACTGCACACACAATTAAACGCATTTGAGAGTACAAAAGTAGGCTAATGTGTGCTTTTAATTTTTTGGGTACATTCCTTTTAATTCTGTGATCGCGAGCATGTAGTCAGCCACACCGTATATAATGTTTAGGTAGATACAATAAGTTTTAAATATATTACATAATATATTTTAAACATGTTTAATAAAAAAAATATATATATATCTTAGTTGTCAATAATAAATAAAAAAAAAATATGCTTTCTATAAATTATGTTTAGAAAAATTCAATTATATTATTAACAAAAAAACACTGCCAATGGGTATTGGTTTGGCAAATAAAATATGATATGTAATTAATTTTCATATAAAAAAAACCTGGTGCAGTTTTTTATTTATTTATTTTTTTATTAAAAAAAAATTGTCACTTTAATTTCAATAAAATATATATATAAAAAAATAAAATACAAAAAAAATGATAACAAAATTAAATGAATAGAAAAATCAGTAATCGAAAAATAAAAATTTTCGAGAATTGATTATTGCTGTGATACAATTCAATTGAAACATATTTAAAATATATAATAAAAAAAAATAAATAAAACAAATAAAATTAAAAAATACATACGTTATTTAAAATGAAAATGAAATGAATTACATAAATGTAAATTGCTTTCTAAGGTTAGTGTACCTAAATTAAAATTGAGAGTCACTATGATTGAAGATAGAGAAACAAAAAAGGAATTCATCATATACAATACATGCTTGCTCAGTAAGCTATATTATTGCTGGCTTTTCTATATACGTATGTCTATGTACATAATTAATTAACAAAAAAAAATGTATAATTATTTTTTTATTTAATAAAAAAATTTTCAGGACAAACCAAAATATATTATAATAATAATGAGATTTTATTCTCAATAATGTTATCTAATCAAGGCCTAGTACGAATTCTTATTATATATTTATATAAAATGAAAAATATTAAAGCAATTAATTAATATGTTTAAAAAGGATTAAGAAAAATAATGTGTAAAACAGTTTGGTCCAAACATACGGATTGTCCTGTGCCACAATATGGGCACCCGCTCGAAATGTCACTTTTCAATTTGTGTCATAACTAGCTGGAACCCGTATAAATCCCACATTTCTGCTTCTCCTTACCATCTTACCAAAAAAACCTTGTTGATCAATTCTGAACCGATTGCTTAGAGAGCTTCAGGATACACTATGTTCAATGTTTTTCCATTTGTAGCTAGAATGTCAAGATTTTCCGATTTTCCAACTCTTGAACAACCTGCTTACAGCTAACCGGGAAATGACATTTATTTGGCAATATTCGTCCGCCATATTGGTCCCACAATTTTGAATTTATAAGTTTTGCTCATAAATTCGTTATTTGCTACTTTAAAAAATCCCATAAACCGATTTTATTTGGAATCGGAATACAATTGGCAAACTCGTCTGCGGCCATTTTGAATTTATGCTTGGTGCGGCCATTTTGAATTTATAATTTCTGATCTTAAATTGGTTATTTGGTACCTTAAAAAATCCCAGATACCGATTTTCATTGGAATCGCAACACAATTTGCAAATTCGTCGGCCATTTTGAATTTATTATCTTTGACTGCAATTTTGCGACCTTAAAAACTTCTAGATACCCACTTAAATTGGAATCGCAATAAAATTGGCAAATTCAACCATACTTCTGCTTCCATTTTGAATTTCGGACATATTTCGGCGGCCATTTTGAATTTCGATGTTCTGAAAAATAAAATATACCCCATGTTACTCGCTGATAATAGAGCCTTCTATTGGCGAAAGAATTTTTAAAATCGGTTTGGTAGTTTTTAAGTTGATCCGGAACAAACAATCACATCTTTTCTCTTTATATAATAAAATAGTAAGTATAGAAAATCAATGAGATTCGTGGCATTATTTGCTTTGGCCCGCCATTTTAGGGAAATCTAACGTAACACTTCATAGTTCGCAGCGAATTTCTGATCCTTTAGATTTGCTGTGATATTTAGTTTCAATATTTTGATTTGTTACGCGTAATACCATGTTTCCATCGCACTTGAAGTCCGCAGTTTTTAATAAATCGCATCACGCAGTTTTCGCTTGATATAACAAACTTGTAAACAGGATTTTAAAAACGTATCAAGTAATGAAAATAAAATAAAAATTTTCGCGATTTATATTTTATGTTTTTGATATCGCATTATTTTCCATATTCAATTCAAAAATTTATCGAACTGTCAAAAAATTATGACAGCCGTAAAATTTTCCATGCTGAGTGTTTATGCTGAATTGACAGCTAGATTTCTAGCGAGATTTTATTTTAAACCATGTTCGTACTGAGGCAAAATTACGTAATTTTGGAAAGTGATTTCGAAATTATGTAGAAGCGTTCGCACTGAATTGAAATGATTTCGTTTGACTGTTTTTTTCTAGCTCTGCGCAAGTCGTCAATTTTTTCAGCCCAAATTTCAACTAGCAATTAATTCATCTTCTAACGAAGCTTTCTTTTACATTTCCTATATTTTTCCATTTTGAAGAGTCGTTACAAATTTTTCGTTTCGACTATACTCAAACTCTTTTCAAATTCCAGTTGGTAGCATGCAAATTGAAACGAGTTAAATTGTATAAATTTACATGCTATCAGAAAATTGAAACAAGTGTCAAATGAATTGAAAAAAATTCTGTAATTGAAACGACCTACGTGCTTCCACCACTGAATTCCATTTTCAGCGTTGCAGATTGCAGCGATCATAAGAGCCCAACACCGTTGATTAATGTCAAAAGGTATAAGACGCTTATTCATTTTGACATTTATCAGCGCTGAGGGACTCTTATGACCGCTGCAATCAGTTTCCAGCTTTACTGTGCTAATAATCTAATATTTTGCTCCGTAAGTGTAGTGATGCAATTTTATCAAACTACTGCTTCCCTGCTTTACAAGTGGCAAATTGGCACCACGTTTGGACCAGACAGGTGTAAGTAAAATATAGAATTTCAAACACAAAAACATTCTATACAATTCAATATTTTAAGCCGTTCTATATTTTTTTAAAACTTACTTCATTATCTCTAAATTAATTCTAATAAATAAAAATAAATTTATGTTAAATTATATAAAAAAACAGCCAAAATAAATAATAAAAAAAAAAGAATTCGTACACATCTTTATTAAAAAAAAATATCTGAAGCAATAGCAAATTTTGCCAATCTATTTTCCTAAGAGCTTCCGTCCCTATTTACTCGCTTTATAAAGTAAAAAAAAATATTAACAAATAATTTAATTTTAAAAAATATGATTATTTCTTCTTTTTTAATTTTAATAAAATAATAAATGCAATAGGCTTAAATATAAATTACGTTTGTCCTGAAAATAAATTCAAAAAAAAAATATAAAATACTTATACGACTAAGAAGAAAACTAAAAAAAAACAGAATAAGCACGTTAATGCAAATTATTGTTTGCTTTTTCGAATACTGTGATATGATTTTAAAAAAACATTTATTTATTTATTTTTTATATATTAAACTATTAAAAATAAGTACTTTATTTTTCTACATAAAAATATATTTCACTAATTTATGTATGTGTACTTTAAATTGTATGATACAGGTATTTTATTTTTCGAAAAGTTGTTACCTAATTAATAACATAAGGAAATTTCGAAAAAAATGCACATATTTTATTCGAGAAAACGTAATTATTTTTTATATACATACTATTTAAATTGTTAATATTACAAATTAAATAACGCGTGAAAGAATGTTTATTGGATAAAAAAGATTATTTGCTTTATAGTTTTATATTTTGATGTGCAAAAAATTGTTAATCTTATTTGTTGTTATATTTGCACTATTTTTTTAATTGTTCAATCTCTGAAATCATGTTTTTCATGAGCAACACAACACAAATCTGTAAAAATGAAACTGATCAAACAATTTTATTCCATTTGGTTAGGTAATGTTAAAAAATTGGAAACTTATCTTACATGCAATTTAATCGTTCTGTCGTTTTTCTTTAGAAAAAACATATTTTTGATTCATTTGAAATTCTTATCCTTAAAGCAGTCACAAGTCACAACGTAATCACAAGTGTGTGATGAGTATCAACTTGAAAGCCTATACTAAATTAAAAGTAACGTAGAAGCGAAGTAGAAGGGACGTAATTTCTGTCAAGATTGACATAGAAACCAAAATAAGAAGTTCATAAGAAGTAGGCGCGATTCACCAACGCTTGTGACTTGTGACTGGTCATAATTTTAGAATAAATTTGTAAATCTTTGTCCGGAAAGTAAATGCAGATTTTTTTAAGGAAAATTGAAAGGTAACATTTTTATGTGTCTATGTTTATTTAATTATATATTTTGTTCAACAAACTTTCTCTATTTTTTATATAATCGAGAAATTCAATTCTTACAAAGCTGATGAGAACATTTCATCAAATTTTTTTTATTATCTGTCTTAAAATAAAAAGTTTTTACCACAAAGGTAAATTTTGTAAAGATCCAAAGATCTAAAGTGAAAGCCAGAGGGCGCAACCTTTAGTGAATATGGTGACCCAGCGTGTCCCAGCCAAGGTTAAACAATTTTGGTCGGATAATTAATGAGATTGGAATTATTCTAGTAGAGCACACGCTATAAAAGAAGGGAAATGCGCGCGCGGCAAAGGCCCTCTTCACCAAACTAGTGGGTACTCCAATAGCCGGTTCCGGATCGTTGAATATCTCAAGTAAAATAAGAGTCGCTCGTTCTTAGCCTGAAACAGGCACTGTAGGCCTGAGTAAAAATAAGACTCACCCGCAATCAGCATGAAATAGACACGGTTCGCATGAGTAAAAATTCTTCTTTTCCAAATGCAGCTTGCTACAGGCGTGTATCATTAAAAGATGCTCCGAATAGTCCAAACGAAGCACGGCACGCTCACACTTTTTGTAGACTAAAGGGAGCAAAATTAGAGCTTTAAGAAATTTTATAGGACAAAGAAAACGGGCAATTATCTTGGTGACCATAAAGGGTGGCATTATCGTACTCAATAGACCGGCTCTCGTTCGTTTGCGTAGGTCAAGCACCATTGGACGTGGTTAATACTAAGTTGGGGAACCGCTTGGTAAACTCGACACTCGTCTTTGGAATGGTCGAATACGAATAAATTCATATCTGTAACAGGAGCCAGATGTTCATGCCATCAACTAAACTCCTTAATGATATTCTACATACTCGATCACTATCAGTCAGCTCAAAATACATACTAACAGAACTTTCCCCTTATAACTTATATTTTTTCAATAGATTCCGCATTCGAATATTACTACAGTACTATAATGTCAACAGTTTATATTTATTTATATCCTTTTAAATTAAATCTTCTTTAATTCATATTGACACACCTAAACCATTACCTTATTAATAGTGTCCACAACATTTTCACATGATCCTTCACTCGCCTTATACTCGAAGGATATGTATTAAATAAATGTACATACACACAATCTAGTAGCTTTGGAAGAATTGTAAGATTTTGTAACAATTTCTTACGAAAAACACAGGTGTGACTCAATTTTCATAAACACACATAATCTATTTAAACAATATCGGACTTGTTTACTCTTTTTAATTTAAATAAAAAATACATATATTTCAAAACAAACACATAATTATTTTCAATTTTCATAATAAAAAGAAAATTTTGATATTATGTACACAATGTATGTATAAAAGAGTGCCTTGCTCCCTCCAAATTCCAATCAACCACAACAAGGTTATCGTAATGATCCCACCAATATTTTACTTCATATTTTCATATATAATTAATTTGTTTATTAGCCAAAAATTCGTAAATACATTTCTGTTTCTGTTTTATGTTGTAAATGGCGTTCCCTTTTATAAAAAAGGGTAAGCTTATAATAATAAAACCCCACCGAGATTTTATTGAAAATTTAATTTGTTTATAAAAATTAAATTAAATGAATCTAATTTATTAAATACATCCTGTTGACTCGTGTGTGATCATAAATTAAAAACATTTTAGTTATATATTTGTTTGTTGGGATACTTCAGTTAAGTTTTTCTTTGAACATTCTTTTTTACCCTTTTATGTCCCATGAAACTTCCTAATTCATCGTAATTATCAACAAAAAAATCAATAATTATAGTACATAAGTCTAAATTATATTACATTCGATAATACTTCTGCGGATTAATAGCATATTACATGTTATAGATTAGCCCGGGGAAATTAGCAAAAAAAACGCACGAAAAGAGACAAAATTCCAAAATGGCTGAAAATTGATCCATAGCTTTTTAAGAAAACAATTTCGGAATAACAAAAAAAACATGGCCGCCGGAGATATCGCGTTTTTGCCGTATTTTCTTGGTATCTCAGTTTCTATAGGTCGTACAACCCCGTACAAGGCCCAAAATGTTGACAATGAAATTCTCTAGAACTTTAGTTCTTACAAAAATGTTGACCCGATTAACTCTTTTAAAGTTATTCAAGGTCAAAATTATCAAAAATCACTTTTTGGCCAAAAAATCACCCAAAACCCGTTTTTTCGAAAAAAAATTTTGGTCAGTTAATACGAAACGTTATTGCCTACAAAATACCCCTCTTGTCATTTTTTTGAAAAACTTTGACATTTCCGAATTATTCTAGGTCAAAGTGTGATTTTCTGGCCGAAGAGTGATTTTTGAAAACTTTGGCCTTGAATAATCACTAATTCATTCTTTAATCCCACACCAATTCGTAACCATCGTGTTGAATATAGGCCCTCCAAAGCAAAATACGAGCATGTACTACTTTATATTCACGAAAAATCCCATAGTGCTCCTTTTATTTCGGTTAACAGTATAGAACTAAAGGACTAACCAACCACCTCTTGATTTCGTAAACGCCAAAAACACGGCCAAAACTAGAAGAAGATAAGTCTTTGAAATTTAGTGTCCAAGCGATTTCGAGGTTGCTGATTACGAATCCGTTACCATTTTTCGAAAATTAAAATGGCGGCCATCAATGTTAAAAAAAAATAATTTTTAAATAAAAATTGGGTGTCTGGGAAATTTCGAGATTTAAAATTTAACAAACTTTTTTCAAAAAACAAAATGGCGGCTTCATAATGGCGACCAAAAATATTTGAAAATTAGTTTTCTGCACGTAAATTGGATTTTATTGAGACTTGGCAGTGTTTTTGGCGTTTTGAATCACGGTGCGCTCGTCAAGCTAAAAGATTTATTCAAATCGACAAAGCTAAAGCGGGGAAACTTTTAAATTTCCAGATGTGGGAGGCTTGAGATAAAAACTAGGAATCTTCCTACCTCGTTTATTTTGGCCAGGTCGTGCAAGGTGCAAACTTAACCATCAAACTACAGGATAATTTGCATTATCGTCGACAAATTGAGCTATCCCAAATGTAAAATCTATAGACATATTCTATATTCTATTCAAATTTTGGAAGCATCTAAAAGTTCATACATATACTAAATCATTTTCTTTTTTAACATTTAGCATATTCTATTTAACCTATTCTATCTTGGTGCTTACTTACTATTTCAAATTAAGCTGACTACTAGATAATGATATATAACATGACTATTGGCATGATGAACTCATAGTATAAGGTGTATGTCTCCTGAGCTTCTGTTTTTACATAGGCAAAATAAAAGAACAAAGAATGCATATGTGTAAGAATTCCTAAGGGAACGTTTTTTAGACTTCTATTTTTAAGCTTACAAACTCCTTTTTACTGGTTGAAAGAAGCTTCAGTAATATATATAGCTCGTTGGTTTCATTCTATTAATCAAAATTTTCAGCTAAGTATAAATGCAGCAACGTGCCTTATTGGAAATCGTGTAATCTAAGCGAAATTGTTAAGTGTGCTTCTTCTCTGAATTTGATTATTTTAAATGATATATTCATTATTATTATGCATTACTTAATGGGAAGTCTCAGCTTTAGATGTATTTAAAGCGTCGGTTTCAATGTTATCATTTATTTAACATAATTATTATTCTAAACACATAAATTTGTTTTAATAGTGTAAATCTGAACACGAGATTTACATATAGTTGATTCAGAATTGAATAGTTATCAAATGTTGTCTTCTTTGTTAATTTTAAGTAGTTATGCTCGTTAATCTACTAAATTTTAACAAAAATATAAAGGGTATTCATGAAAACGTGTAAGTTTACACATTTCGTATATCGTATTATGCGTATTTTTACGAGGTTTGTTTGATGAACGCACCACCTATGATATGATGTGTGTAAACGATGAATAATTGATGAGCTGTTCAAACTGAACGTTAATGTCAAAATTACTAAACTGAAAAATGCCAAAATAAAGTGCGAATAATAAACGTAATCATCCATCTTGCACGTAAAAATTCGAAACAGCTGATAATGTCTTTATGCAATATTAAAAGAAATTAAAACACCCAAAGCCGTAATTTATACAAATGAAAAGAAAATTTCTTTTGCCGTTTTTTAATGCTCCAGGACATAACAGAAAAGAACAGATTAAAAAAACGCAGCTCGGGTGTGTGCAATCACTTTCCATACTTTTGACAGTTCATTTACGAAGTGGTCAAATTTACGCGACTTAAGGTACCTTTACATTTATTATGTGATTTGTCATATGACTTTACTGTCAAAATTACGATTTGATAGTCCATCTGACTTCGTATTGTGTTCACACTTAATTTTGACACGTCAAAACAGAAATTTTCAGTGCAAATTTTGACAGATAGTCGTATGACATGTCAAAAACAAATGCGATTTGACATTTTATGTTTAGGTTTGACTTCGTTGACAGTAAAGTCATATGACAAATCATATAATGGAAAGGTACCTTTACTAGGGTTTTACTACATGTTTTCATGAATAATATTATTCTGTACCAAATATTATGAAGACAAAACTATTGATGAGATATTTAAAATCAAAAATCTTGGAATATACTATTGAGGAATTAAATACTATTTTAAAATTTTGCTATTTCTATATAATTTCATGGTTGTGTTCAGAACTAAATATGTCTGTATCATGCAATATTTTTTTAATTCTTATTATTTCTTTTTATGTTAAACCAAAGAAGCTATATAAAATATTTAATTTAAAAAATATAAACAAATTGATTTGCTAAAAGTGTGCTCTGATGATGAGTTTCGTACATAATAATATATTTTCCAAAGTCTACCTTCCATGAAGGAAAAAAAATAAAAACAAAGTAATTCATAAGATTCATATGAAAACACTATCCTAAGCAATACAATTCTTATAATAAGTTTGATATAAAAATGCCACACTTTTCATATTGAAATTTTACATAAATCCATTTAACCGCCCATATTTTTAATGAATTCAACAAAAAAAAAATACACATCATTATGGCACTTTTTTTAAAAAAAAAAACAAGGAAGAAAAAAGTAAAATATTTTCATTAATAAAAAAAAACAATGTTTCAAAACTTAATTTACCAAAAAAAAACAAATAATTATAATTTATGCTTTTTCACACACAACTGTGATTTTAAAATTAATCTGAATATAATTACTTGCAAAATAAGAGATAAAAACATGTAAAAGAGCACCTCTATATATCAATGCTTTTTATAATATTAAGTTTAAAAGTCTTATGATAATATTTTTAGCAACTAGAGACAAAATATTTATTAAACATAAAAAAAAACATGTAAAACAAAATTAAAAATATACAACAAAAAACAATGAATCGAACAAAATTTTATGTAATATTGGTTGTTTTTTAATAAACAACGAGAATTTGCTTCCGTATAAAAAAAAATTATTATGTAGATAATTAAAGTAAAAAAAAAGAAAAAAAAAGAATTTTTTCTTATCAGCAAAATATATTGGCACCAAAAAAAACCATTGTTAGTTAATTTTTTAATTTTTTTCTTTGAATGCATTACGATATTGTTATTTAATTAATATAATAAGTTGTTATTGTTGCAAAACTTAATTAAATAAAAGGGAAGATGAAGAAAATAATAATAAAAAAAATAAAATAAAAAACAAAGCAATTTAAAACCATTAAAATATATAAATTAGACAGAAGACTGTAGTTACTTTTTAAACATGAAAGTAATATTTTATTGTTGGAAATATAAAAAATAATAAAAATAAAAAATAATAAATCAGGAAAAAAAACATTGTAAATATGTAACAAAATTTGTTATAAAAAATCCTTAATAATGAAATTGTTATAATAAGCAGCAAGCATATTTAAAAGAACTTTCTCATCCTTTTTTCAATATCAGGTTTGATAATGTTGCATTATAACACTTTTCAAATATTTATTCGTCCAATATTCTTTAAATGAAATGTTACACGTATATTATGTAGAAATTTTAAATGGGGTATGGAATATTTATATAACAAAAAAAAACTATAATTTTATTAAGCTATAGGTGATATTGCATAAGAATAAGCCGAAACTTCTCTCTAAAATACGGATACAGAATTTATTTTGTATAGACAACTACGTAGGTAATTTGATACTAAGCCTACATTAACCGGTCAGTTGTAATCGTTCTTAAAGTTTAATATACATGCGAGTTTATTTGCATTAAGATTTTACATTATTATACTTACTTATACTTTAACGGCTCTACAACCGGGATCCGGTTCTAGCCTCTTGCAATTGCCCTCTCCACCGTTCCGATTCTGAGCCGATGTCATTCAGTTTGGTTTCCCTAAAGTCTGGGCGTGCTGGTCTTCGAGTACTTGGTTTATGCTTGATTTACAAACAGGTTGTATTTAGTGGTAAGAATCGCAATCCGAACACCATTGACAAAATTCGTCCACCATATTGGCAAATTCAGTCATATTTGCCCGCCCATTTTCAATGTATAAATTTTGACCCCAAATTCGTTATTTGCAACCTTTAAAATCCCCAGATACTAATTTTTATTGGAATCGGAACATAATTGGCAAAATTCATCGGCCATATTGCTGCCGCCATTTTGAATTTATTAGTTTGAACTACAAATTTTTTATTCACTACCTTAAAAACCCCTGATACTGATTTTTATTTTAATAGGAACACAAATGGCAAAATTCGTCGGCCATATTGTCGTCGCCATTTTGAATTTATAAGTTTTGAACAGAAATACGTTATTTGCGACCTTAAAACCTTTTAGATATCCGCTTTCATTGGAATCGGAACACAATTGGCAAATTCGACCATATTTGCGCGGCCATTTTGAATTTCGAAAATTGGGCTTCGAGGTGCATCATGGGAGACTTCATGCAAAATTTCGAATCTCTGCGATGACCGGTGCAGAAGCTTTAAGAAGATAAATAGATAGAAAATTCTTCTTAAATGACCAACGAGTCGTTGTAGGACTTCGGCCTCTTGCAAGTTTCTTTTTCAAGTTATCTGTCCATTTTACTAGTTCTCCGGTGTTCTTGCTTCTAGTTTCGCCCTATATTCACGTAATGAAAAGGGTGTGCTCTGCGTCCTCTTGGGCATCTGTGCAATCCGGGCATACCGGTGAGTTATCGTGCACAAAATGATAGAGGTATAGTCTATGTTCCTCACGTTCGCTTAAGAACTGCGTGAGGTTGTAACCCACTTCCTCACACTCCCCCATAGCCCATATCTCCACGTTTGGGAGTCCGCCGACCTTTAACAGACTCGTCCCATTTGCTTTAAAATTCTGTTTCGCGGACTCGCACCGCACTATCTGCCGCCGCCGCACCAATTCTGATACTGCTTTTCTGCACATACGATAAAAATTGACGTTTTAACCAGAATCTATGAGTGGTTTACACTACAAATTTTTCGAATCTACTTGAGTCAAGCGTACTTGAAGTCGATCCGAGGTTACATGACTTTCAAGTCGACTTGAAGCCGACTTAAAATATGCATGTAACCTTACTAAGTGATATACCTAGTTTATAGCTACTCCCAAAATAATTCGAATTATGGATCATCCAAAATTTTTTGTCGTATAAACGGGATAATTCGAATTATGGCTTAAACCGAAATTTTTCGGCTTAAGCCAAAGTTATAAGAATGTAAGTTGAAATCGATTGCGTATTAAATAACCGTTTATACGTTAATTCGTAATTTTGGCGTAACTTTAAGTTAAATCGATTTAATTTTGCTGCTATAAACTTGGTAATACTTGCGATAAAATTATCATCGTTTGAAATTTCATTAGTTGAACGGGATATAACTTTATCCGTGGTTTTACCCGGTGGCGAAATCGGGCATTAATAGTGTTACTCCCATTTTCTTCTATTTAGCAGTTTTCAACCCAATCTTGACCAGCTGAAAGGAGAAATTCTTCTCAGTTTCAAATTTACTTTAAAACAAATATGTTTTGCTCCAAAAATGCAATTTTCTTTTCTGATAATAAACAAAACCATTCTTTTTTACCCCAAAACTATCCGATATTTAAAGAGATTTTTCACTAATGCCGAAATGCTAAATAAAAATAAGAATCAACCCTAAATTATGATATTATTTTTTTAAATGCTTCCTTCCAACTTCCTTCTGTGCAATTTTATACCTAAAACTTCTTAACTAAAACTCCAATCTGTATTTCGGAAACCCCAAATTTCATGATATACTACATACATATATAAAATATAAGTATACTGAAAAGCATTTATCTATTGTACTTGTTGCTTTTGCTTTCTGTGCTTTCGATATAATGTAATAAGATAATTCTATAAAAATAAGGAAACTTGAAAGAAAAAAGTGTTATAGTGCTACTATCCAATTGCATTGGGGTTTGAAAAAGGCCTGCTTATAGCCAGAATACATAAAACACAAGCTTAACAAATACATACTTAAAATGGCAGCGTATTTTCAAAATAAAAAAAAATAGCGAAATGCAAGCGAAAGCACACTCCATGTGAAGTAAAAAATCATGCATATAAATAAATATAGTTTGAAATAGAAGATCGACTTATTTTTGAAAATTATTCTTTTATAATTTATCACAAAACCAAATAAAAAATGAATACTTGTAAATGTTTAAAAATAACGATGTATATATTAAATAAACCAAAAAAAAAATAATATATATACCGATATTGCTTAGTTAATATTAATCAGTCGGACATAAATGATTATATTTAAATATTTTCAAAACGAAAAATTACAGTGCCTATATTGTAATTTGTAATATTTAAAATAATACGATAACATCACCGTTACATGTACCCGCCCTAGTTTATCATTTAATAAATAATTAAAAAAAAATGTACAAAAGAAGAAAAGAAAGTTGAAAAGAAAAAAAATAATGAAAAAATTGATAAAGATGTAAATTTCTGTCGATCGAAAATAATTTGTGTTCACAAAAAAAAAGAAATTTAAAACAAACAAAAAAAAATAATCCTTAACAATATTATTATCTCATAGTAGATTATGTTCACAATATATGAAATTAGTTCTTAACCAATTAGAATAAAAATACTGCTAATTGCTTTGCTAATAAAATTATCATTTCCACCTAATAAAAACAAAATTCTAGACGTACTTCAAAGAAAAAAAAAACCAGAGTCGTGTCAGGATAACAAAGCGAAATATAAGATGTTTACAAAATTGTTTTGCATTTTTAATATAATTAATAGGGTAGAGCCCGTGCCATAAACGAAGGGAATCTCAAAATGGCTGTTTCCATGCGCAGTGGAAGTCTCAAGCCCCCACACGCGAGTAACGTCACTCTGTTTGTTTATAAAAGCAAATAACCGGCTAATTTATAATTTCCTCAATGACAATAATTCTCCACATGAGCGCTCATTTCCCTTCTTTTATGGCGCGGGCTTTACCAAAAATACCAAAATTCTTTTTTGTTTCAGAAGACATAATATGGAGGCTGATCGACTGCGAGATCGAATCCCCGTTACAAAATTTTTTTGTTTTGATTTTTGTTACAATGCACTTCGTGCACCAATTATTTCTTTTTGGTGTGAACTCCTATGTCCCATGAGGGATTAAAGGAGCAATTAGTAGTGAACTCCTACAACATACAAGAGCTCAAACGCAAGGTCCAATGCCTCCTCCTTGAGCACCCTCCAGACTCCTATTAACCTGTCCTGTCCTCTATTATTTCCTTCGAACTAAGCTTAGTATTAGACGTTGCACAATGACGAGTACGACATAACGAATCGGTAGTACAAACAATGACTTCTAAGCTTGGACTTTCACATACAAAAAGTGGATATGGGTGGTTTATTACTCCCAACCCAACTCATTCTGAGCTTGATTTCGAAAGGTAGGTTGTTCCCATATACTGGCTTGAGTAATAGAAAGTAAACATTCAAAATTATTTTTTACTTCTTAGTTCTTTTTAAAATAAAAGGGTATTTTACAGTTTTTTTAAACTGTTTACTTCCTACTTTTTAGTTTATCATATGTTATTAGATTTAAAATGACGGCACACAGCTTACTATATTCTACTCGTCATACCCTTTCATTTGATACCCATACCGAGGCGGTTGTAAAGAAAATCGTTAGCCATTTTGTGTTGGTCGCCATTTTGAATTTGGAATGAAGCCACTTAGCTAATTGTATTCTACTTGCCATATCCTTTCATTTGATACCCACACCGAGTGAGTTGTAAAGAAAACGGTAATCCGCCATTTTGTGTTGGCTCCATTTTGAATTTGGAATAACGCCACACAGCTAATTTTATTCTAATTGTCATAACTTTTCATTTGATACCCATGTCGGGGTACAATTGCCAAATTCGGCCGCCATCTTGATTTTTTTTACAAAAAAGTCAGATTGCATTGTCACGCGCACTATGCATATGTGCAAAATTAGACGATGATCGCTTATATAAAAGTGGATCAAAATCAAGTTGCAGACAACCTACAAGTGAAGCTAATCTAAAGCGTATAAAAATCACATTCAACTACGAATACAAACTGTCACTTACCTGAAATTGGGTTTTACTGAATCCGAATAAAACCGCTAAAATATTTTTTTCTAACCGACAAACGTAACAACGGAAAATACTTCATTCCAATATGGCCACACTACATTTGTTTTTGCCGACCCTGGCCAAAATAATTTTTGCCATAGCTTCAAAACGTCAAACTGTTAATGTCAAAAACTCCTGCAGATTTTCTTTACATCCCTTGCTGCAAAATAAAAAGAAACGATAAAAAACTAGTTTGTGGCAATTTGCGTAGAAAATTTGATGAAATTACTGGGATCAAAATGAGTGCTGAAAATACACAAATATCCTCCAGTGATGAAGCCATTTTGGAAGAAACGTTTCGTGAGTATTTATCTCCTACTAGACGAAGTCAAAGATTACCAAATAAAAAGGGGATGTACGTGATTGTAGAAAATTTTTTAATGTGAAGTAAAATACCGAGATTAGTTTCAAATTAAATGAACTTCGGACAAAATAAAAGCTCTTTACTTAGTTCTATAAATGAATCGGCATTTTTTTGTTTCGTTTTTTTTATTTAAAGATTGATTTTATTACGCAAAGTCCTGAGAGTATTGCACTTACCATTGGCGTTATTTTTTTTATTGGTAAATCAATGCTGGTGTTTTTTTTACAAAAAGCGGCTTTTTTAACCATATGTGAATGCCAATAAATGAATTGCTAAATGCCGTCTATGGTATTGATGATTCACAGTATTCGAAAATTTTATTCACGTTACTAAATTATGGAAATAAATAAATAAAGGAAAATACGAAAACAAATTGCTTGATTTAAAAACCCGATCTATGTAAGTTCTTCGACATCCGTGCAAGACTAACAGTTAATTTTTACTTAATTAATTTTTCTTCTTCGGCGGATGCTAACAACTAGAAATGACAACTCGGCGGTTTAAATCTAATGGAAAAACAAAAGTATTAAATTTCATTCTGAAGAAAGATGTTTCTCGAGATTACGGTTCATCAGTGGACATGACTGGTGCAGGGTATTTTAAAAGCAAACGGAAGCATGAGTATCGAACAAGCAAATCATTACAGATTTTAACATAAAAAAAATAACTTGCTGACGCGTGATTATGCTGGGAGGGCATATCAGTCCACGTGACATTGCCCTCAGAATACATTGGAGAATTATGTGCACTTGACTGCTCAATCACTAGAATGACTTTGTCCCTTTTGCGAATGTATGAGTATGAGGCTTCAATGGAACTTTCGCCTTGAGAATCACAACATTTGATTTATATTTCTGTTAATAAATTAAATATTTAAATTTTAAATATCAAATTAGTTTCACAGTCCGAGTTTAAATCATAAGCGGTGATTACAGTGCTTAAATTTTTTTATCTCCCTAATATGGTTTAAACTCGTACTGTGAAACTGAGTCATAAGGAGACAAAACTCCATTTCTGTGGAATTTGTGCATTTACTTTTATCGGAGAAGAGATGAAACTCTCAATTTCTTATTTTATTTTTTATGCTAACATAACCAGGACCAGACAATAGTAAATATTTTTCTAAAAACTGTGCTGTGGGCCTGTGTGAGCATATCTTCACATTTTCCACAAATCTTTGGAAACTAAGTTGTGGGAGTCTAGTATCAGAACTGGTGCCAAAGTAATCCTGAGAGTATCTAGTTCAAATAACGATAAACTTGGAAGCAAAAAATGACTGCATTTGGAAATTCGAACGATATCAGGAGATATGTATTAGCAAAACTATTCAATAAAGGACTTGTGCTTGCAAAGTGCTTGTGACCCTTAGCCGAAGTTTTTTCAATTAATCAAAAAAACCGCTTGACCGAATGTTTTTACAGAACATGTTTTCGTTAATGTGCTTCGATCGGCACCGCAACAAACTCTATATCATTTTTCGACCACGCGGTACCGTGCAGGTACAAAAATCACGAATTTCTTCCAAACAAAAAAACGGCTCGACCGATTTTTATGAAAATCTTTTCGGATCATATTTCCTTTAACGCGATTCGAACGGCACCTCAACGAAGTCGATATCTTTTTTGGTTCGCGCGAAGTCGTGCAGGTACAAAAATTACTTACGTCGTCTAAACAATAAAATAGCTCGACCGAATTTTATGAAAATCTTTTCAGATAGTAACTTCGGTACTACGCTACGATCAACACCTTAACAAAGTCGGTATCATTGTTAGTTCGCGCGAAATCGTACGGGTACAAAAATCACTTAAGTCGTTCAAACAGAAAAACGGCTCGACCGATTTTTATAAAAATCTTTTCAGATCGTATTTCCTTTAATACGCTTCGAACGGCATCACAACGAAGTCGATATCTTTTTTGGTTCGCGCGAAATCGTGCAGGAAAAATTAACACATATGTACCCACAGCCACACACACACACATATTATCCAGAACGGTAAAAGACCTTGGAGTGATATTTGATGACAAATTAAACTTCTCTGAACATATTAACAGCATTGCACTTCGAGCGATGTTTTACCGATCTTACAAAGAGTGTAGGAATACAATAAAAGACGGATGCTTCTTTTCTCAGTGTTCTTCAAGCCCATATTGGAATATCGATCTGTGGTCAGGTCTCCGTTTACTGAACATCACATCAGTCGTATTGCGAAAATTTGCGTAAAAAAATAAATCAGGCTCGGGCCTCTGGAAGTCGAAGCTTTCATTTATTTCGGTTCGAAAGACCGCGTAATTCCCAACAGAGAGGAACTAGCTTTCGGACATATTCCTTCCACAGCTTCGTTTCGAGCTCCTCTAAGATTCTTATATTCTAACATTCTTTGCACATCTCCAGCACATTGAAGCCTTTCAAATTTAATCACAATTTAGACCACTAGGTCGTTAAAAATATTATTGCTACTCATTATTCTAACGGGTTCTTCACACGCCCCATATCGCATAGTTGATATTCCAGAACAGCAGCAAAGTGTCTTAATGAAAGAATGGGATTTTTCCAGCAACGTTGCATTGTTTCACATACAAAATTCTACAGAAGCCTCTAGTACCAAAAGTCTATCGTGTGGACCCACCATTAGCCACAGGTGTCTAAATAAATCGACGGTCCAATCACTTGATTTAGTCGTAACTGGGCTTTTCAGACC
Source organism: Thereva nobilitata (assembly GCA_963855945.1). NCBI lineage: Eukaryota > Metazoa > Arthropoda > Insecta > Diptera > Therevidae > Thereva > Thereva nobilitata. The sequence continues at coordinate 102,133,951 of OY979697.1, read as the reverse complement.
TATTGTACGACAATCCTTCTATTTGTAGGCCAGACCGCTTGAACACGATCAGCAGTCTGCCCATTCAGGGTTTCGCTGAACAACCGGTGATCTACGTCAACTGGGACTTCCCGAATTCCTGACCCCAGTCCTCCCTTCGGTTTGTTAGGACGGAGTTCACGAACGTCGGGCTCGGGTGCGCTCCATAGGGCTCTCAAATTCCACTCCAGCCCTCCTTACCTTGGCCCTCTCCAGCTTAAATGGTCCATAAAAGTCCCATGAGTATGGTAGGCAGAGGATGATCCAACCTGACTAAGGGGCCATATCCAGGGTAAGGTATTACACAATTGGGTGCGCCCGGTGCCCAGAGGAGATCGTTAAAAGACAGTGTAAAAGCTACCAACTGCTATGCAACCCTCGACACGAATAACTTTACATCTTGGCTTGGTAGGCCCGACCAGGACAGCTCCCAATGGCCACCTTATTACAGCACTTCCACCAGTCTGAGACAGCACGCGCCTATTTACTTACACATATTGCCCCCCCCCCCATCTCGCTGGTGACTGACCACCATAATGCTGCTTTACTAATATATATTATAGTTATATTATGACTCAAACTATGGTCTTATAAATTCTCAGTTTTTTCTTCTATGCTACCTTTAACCAACTCCATAAACCACCAATACATTATTATTCCATCTCCCTTTGAACATCTACTAATTCTTACAATTTTATTTCCAGTACTAGCAACAAATCCGTCCAACGCAGATGAGTTAGCTGTAAGCATGTTTTGTGGTCTAATACACAGCAAAGAAAAGTTAGTGGGTAAAGCCATTGAATTGCTCCTAAGCAAGATACAATCTCAGGATGTCTCCCAATCACTAAGGGCTTTAACTGTAGGTTTTAAAACAATCATTTAAAAATATTTAATACTATTTATAATTTTGCTTTTTTTCTAGATCCTTGAAGAATGCATGTCAGAAGCTGGTCCCGAATTTCAAGCAAAAGTTTCTAAATTTCGTTTTTTAAATGAGCTAACATATCTCGTATCAAAACGCCATAAAGGAAATTTAACACCACAAAAGATCAAAGATAAAATATTGGACTGTTTCCTACTATGGTCAACCCAATACCCAGATAAAGTTAAAATTAAAGAAGCTTACGATAAACTTTGCTCAGAAGGCATAAACCATACACCATCTACAATGCCACCAACAACAGCTGCAAAACGTAGTATATTCTTAGATGATGAGAGTGAAAAGAAATTTGGTGAATTATTGAGAAGTAAAAATAAAGAAGACTTAAAAAAGGCAAATCTACTAATACAGTATCATGTAAATCAGGTTAGACTTCATTTTGTTTTTGCAACAATACGAATTTGTTGAAATTTTTAATATTTAAAGGATATTAAACGCAGCGAACGAATTCAGAGACAAAAGGATAAATTGGAGGAAGCACATGAGACTGCTGATATATTAGATGAAGTATTAAATAGATTGGTGACTGATAATGATGTTAATACTGAGGAGAAGAGTCTTGCTAAAGAATTAGTAACGTCTTGTAAAAAGCTGAAAACAGAAATAGAAATGATAACTCGAATTATTGAGGATAGTCAAGAAGATTTGTTATGTAAGTATGAAATATTTTATGTTATACGTCACGTTTTTTTACGTGAAATGTGAAAATCGAAGCTCAGGGATTACCCTTTATATGACTAGTCCGTCATATCGTTGACGGCATGGTGTAATGTCTAGAGGCAAGCTTAACTCGAAGGATAGAAAAAAGGTAGGATTGGCAGTACCAGAGTATCAGGTGAACAAGGAGGGGTACCCTCTGTTTGGTGAATACCGACCTAAGCGGAACTGTGCTACTCTATTATTAACCGGTTAAGCTGGCGAGATGTCTTATTAGCGCTTTTTATAAAACTAAACTAAAGAGACTCGCATGATACGATTTGTTTGTTTGGAATATAATCTCGGTTTTGTATGAAGTTGATTTATATAATAATGGCGTTAACCCATTTCCGAGCGGTGTTCTATTAATCGAACGGGAAATTTGTACATTTTCAATCATTATTCTTATGCTGGATTCATCGTTGCGGATGAGTCGCGCCGCACAAATTTCCCAAAAAGAGAATCGGCTGAACTACGATTCTTTGTTGTGGATAAAGTGTGCCGCAGATTTTCTATAAGTTGACATTTGTCAAAGTTTTGTTGGTAAAATCCTAAAAAATAAATAAGCAAAAAATTCGTAGAATCTTGAAAAATCTTGTTTTGAGACTACAGGCTGAGGTATTTTTATATATTCCATACAATTTTTTTTTACAAACTATCAATATTTCATCAAATGGCATTCATTGACATAAAACATATGATTTTCTTGACAATTTGAAAAATCCGCCGCACAAAAGTTGAAGTTGGTTCAACTTTTTTCCAGAGAGGAAAAAAAATCCCAAAAATATCTCAAAATTGAGAAATGCTCAATTTTTCATACAAAAAGTATGCGCGCGCATAAGTGCGGCACAACTCATCCGCAACGATGAATCCGGCATTACTATTAAAGTAAATGATATCAGGAAGATAGTTAATATCATATATTACTTTGATCTTTTGTTTATTCGAAAATAATATTTACCGCCACCCACATCCCATCCGTAATTTTGGGAGGGCGCGGTTGAAAAATACCTTGTCTTGTAAATTATATTAAAAATATATAATTAAAAAAAATATAGTTTAAAAAAACTAAAAAATACGCTTTTATTTTAAAATGAACTAAAAAGTAAAAAATAATTTTGAATGTAAAGTTTTTATTGCTCCAGCCAGTATAAGAAAACAACCTACCTTTCGAAATGTAAAAAAGCGTGGGGCTCTCTATATTCTTATTTTATTAACACCGGAACTTTTAGCTAGCGCCCCACGCTTTTTTAGATTTCGAAAGGTAGGTTGTTTTCTTATACTGGCTGGAGCAATAAAAACTTTACATTCAAAATTATTTTTTACTTTTTAGTTCATTTTAAAATAAAAGCATATTTTTTAGTTTTTTTAAACTATATTTTTTATTTTCTATTTTTTAGTCTATTATATGTATGTGTTCGGCCATTTTGTAGTGACCGCCATATTAGATTTAAAACGACATCACAAAGCTTACTATACTATACTCGTCATACACTTTCATTTGATACCCATACCGAGTGGGTTGTAAAGAAAAAGGTAAACCGCCATTTTGTGGTGGCCGCCATTTTGAATTTGGAAAGACGCCCCACAGCGAAAAGTATTCTATTATCACATCCTTTTATTTGATACTCATACCGAGTGGGTTGTAAAGAAAAAGATAATCCGCCATTTTGTGTTGGCCGCCCGTTTTGAATTTGGAATGACGCCACACAGATAATAGTATTCTAATTGTCACACCCTTTCATTTGATACCCATATCGAGTGGGTTGTAAAGAAAAAGGTAGTCCGCCATTTTGTTTGGCGCCATTTTGAATTTGGAATGACGCCATACAGCTAATTGTATTCTACCTGTCATGTCGTTTCATTTGATACCCATGTCGGGGGGTCGGGGAACACAATAGCAAAAATCGACCGCCATCTTGGAACCGCCATCTTGATTTTCTTACAAAATGGTCAGATTGCATTGTCACGCGAACTATGCATATGTGCAAAATTTGAATTTGATTGGTTATATAGAAGTGGGTCAAAAACAAGTTGCAAGATTTGTTTACATAGAACATACATACATACATACATACATACACACATACATACAGGTGAAGCTAATATAAAGCGTATAAAAACAAAACAAAAGTAATGATAAGGTCTTATAGCCAAAGGCCCAAGCTATCTTTTGCCATCAAAAAATTAACACCTGGTAGCACCTGGATGGCACAGGTATGAGTCAAAATTACTGTTCGGTTAATCGAACCATGGCGCTTATCCCATACCATAAAATTCCATACAAATGAAACATATCGTAATAAAGTGAATCGAGACGATTATTTCAGTAAAAAAAACCAATTGTTTATTGATTTTTTTTGTGATTTTAGAAGATTTAGAGTGAAATTGTAAAAAGTAATAATGTCCGGCGAAATTAGCAAAAAAAACGCACGCAAGGAGACAAAATTCCAAAATGGCTGAAAATTGGTACACAGTTTCCTTGGAACTTTTTAAGAAAACAATTTCGGAATCACAAAAAAACATGGCCGCCGGAGATATCACTTTTTGGCAAAAAAAAATCACTCAAAAACTGTTTTTTTCGAAAAAATTACGAACCAATACGAACCATTATTGCCTACAAAAAAGCCCTCTTGTCATTTTTTTGAAAACTGGGATCGAACGTTTGGTTTTTTGACATAACGAGAAAATGGGTGGGGATGGAATTTTTTTAAGGCGGATTTGGTATCAGGGGGCCCTAATTACTCTAGCAAAAAAACTATATCGCTGGTTTGCGAGAATAGTGACGCAACTAAAAATGATTGATTTTAGAGAATGACGTTTTTAATTTTTTTTATAAATTACTCGAGAATGTGTTGTCTCAAAGAATAATGACGATATATCTTTCTAACGATTGTTGACGCGAAATCGGCGTTGCGTGTCTGTTTACTATAAATTATCAAAGATTGTTGGTCATTTGGCATATTTAGTTTAATTTTACAGAATTTTGAATTGCGTCGTTATTCTCGCAAACCAGCGATATATAAAAAAATTCAAATTTTGCAAGGCGGTCGGAAATGGGTTAAATCAAAACCAGAACAGCTTCGTTTATGATACCAAGCCCCAGTCGGGCCAATTCATGTGCCTTCTCGTTTCCCTTGATGTTCCTGCGAGCCGGTAATGACATTGTACCTCTCACGCAGTGAAGACAGCACTTTCTGTCGGGTTTCGACCAGCTTGGATGTTATACCATCCATCCAATGACGATACAGCCCAAATCGAGCCTTGGCCTCTTCTCGGGCATTTCTCCAAGTTTGACGGTTGCTCAAGTTTGACAAGGTCTATCCATCTCCCCCTGGATCTACCTACTGGTCTATTTCCCGAAAAGCTTGAGAGCGTTTAAAAGTTTCGACCGCTGTCGAAGGAAGGATCCGTGGCGTGGGTTAATATGGTGGTTATTCTCGTTGCCGAGTGACGTGACTACGAAGGTCGCGGTGGAATAAAACTGTCGATACCTACAAACGTATCGACGGAAGTATCACTTCACACACCGCCTTGCGACAATTAGAGTACGACGTTTGTAGATCTAGTCGCCAGGAGTCTCATAGATTGACAATGAGAATACCAATTTAAGGTCGAAGTGACATTTGTGCCGTCACTCGACAACGAGAATAAGGCTATATATATATATATATATATATATATATATATATATATATATATATATATATATATATATATATATATATATATATATATATATATATATATATATATATATAAGTTAGTAAATAAGAGACAATCAAAAAAGTATTCACATTTTTTTTTCACTTCACTACTGCCCCAGGCATCATAGTGGGCATTCTCATCATGATGATCTGCAGACTGCTCTTTTCAGAGTGACCAACGATATCCTTGAATTCTTACCATAATAAATTCCATATTAACATATTATCCATTAATATTTTTAGGCGATGCGATTAAAGTTAGCGAAAGATTACTAAACGTAATAGAAAAATACAATTATATAAAATCATCGCATAAACGACCGCAAAAGCGAGATGTTCTTACACCGACAGTATCCCAAACTAAAATTGATGATCTACTATCTGATTTTACTGACATGGGTGCCCAATCAACATCACAAGAACCGCAAGCAGCTACAATGGTCGAACTTAACGATATATTCAGTCAAATTCCTGAAGAGAATCCAACAAACTTAAATATTTTTCCACAAGGCGAAATATTAGCACCCGTTCAAGTACACAACAAAGGCGATGAGAAACCGAGTAATATGGAAGCATTTGTAAATAATTCCAGCTTAGAAAATAACTCAAATATAAAGACTTCACTTCACGTTATTGATAAAATAAGCGAAGAATTATTTAAGGAGAATTTAAAAGATAAAGAACGAATCTCAACATTTAAAAAGTATGCTGTGCTCTTCTTTTCGTATACAATATTATAAGTTTATTTTAATTGTTTTTACTTTTCTTTAAAGGGAACCAATAAAAATACCTCTGAATGCATTAATTAAAATTGAAAAAACAATTTCACCAGAGAAAGATGAAGATTCGAATACTGAGCTGAAAGAAACGATTAACGATGCAACAACACAAATAATTGATTCAATTTTAAATGAAACTAATACAACAGAATTTCCTGTTAATAACGACTTGATGCTAGGAGATAAGCCAAATTATATTGATGAATTAAAAGAATTAACGGTTAACGACACTAATAAGAAAAGTACTATGGAAATTAACACAATAATTGAGGATATTGTGTCTAAGGTAGAGAATGTTATTAAATTACAGCCAGATGATGAAGAAAATAAGGTAGATATTCCATTAACTGAAAATATTGTTAATTCCCCAACGAAAGAAAATGAAAAATGTATTAAGAGACACTTTAAGCATTTATCTGATATTCATGTTGAATTAAAATCAATAGAACCAAGCATGGAACCACCAAAAAAATTAATGGATGACATACAGTCATTACGTATAACGTTACAATTTGCCTTAGACCGACCTAGTTCAAATGTTTTGGTGATAGTTATTTCTACTGTAAATCAAAGCTATTTACCAATGGAGGATTATCATTTTGATGCAAGTGTACCTAAGGTATTAAAATAAATTTTCTAACAAAATACTTAATTTTATATTAATAAATATGAAATCTTCTTTAAGCCATGCAAAATAAGACTACTTGAACCAACTGGCTGCAGCTTACCAGCTGTTAAGGCATTTAGCTCTCCAACTGATTATCTGCAACAAATCTTGCTGCTATTTAATCCAACAGAGAAGCCTGTTGATATTACATGTATTATAAGCTATAAATTAGGTGATGATCCTGATCCCATTAAAGAATCTATTGTTGCTGAAAGCATTCCCTTTGTAGAATAATTTTAATTGGTAGCTATTTATACACTTATATACTTAAAATTATTGTTTTTTGTTTTCTTGTTAAAATATACTGTTTATATTTGTCATTAAATGGCCGCATTTTTTCGTGTCAGTACTTGTACCCGATAATTGTATGAGATAAAGCTTATTTTAAATAAAAAGTAATTTAAGAAAAAAAAATGGCGTATTTTTTGTTGTGTATTTAACTATGATCAAAATCTTAACGAATTTAAGAATACTTACCAATTCGAGACAGATTATACAACGTGTTTCTAAGTCAATTTTTTAATCGAAAAGACGCACATGATCATCCGCTTCACCATGTTTTTATTAGACCCCGCGCCATAAAAGAAGGGAAAGGAGAGACAATTTAGACACTCACTGCGCATGGAAACAACGATTTTGAGATTCCCTTCTTTTATGGCGTGGGCTCTGCCGACTTTTAGGCATAGATAGTACTAGTCTTGAACTGTCTTCATTACTTATTCTGCTCCACTTTTTTAAACCATCCACAAACAATTTTTGAATCTTCACATAATGTTGCTATATCTCAGGCACAGAATATACGTCTCCAGCAGATTCTTAAGTCAATACATTAGAATGTGGTAGCGCGTACCAGCTTCAGGAAGGCTAGATCGACAACGGATGCTGTTGGTGACTAGCCTAGCAAGGGCCGCAATGTATGTGAATAAGAGTTACGCATTGATAACGAAGTGGAGTAAGATCGTTGAAGCGTTGATAAAGCTGGAGACACCGAAGTATGTTGGAAGCAGCCACCGAGGTGCACCACACGAAAGAAGCAGAGAAAGGCAAAAAAATGCCAGAAGAGAGCAGCTAAATAGCTGAACTAGCCCAGTGACGCAATGGCGTAAGCCGGTCAAGCGGGGAGAGTTAAAAAGGAGGTGGTACTTTTTTTTAGACTGGGCTAGAGACCCACAGAAACGAGAGGCAGGAGTTTCTCGGTAGAGTGTTGTCCACCGATGCACATATTCACGCAGCACTGCAGGGGCATCTCGAGCAAGTTGGGCATGATGGCCACAATCGGTCGGTTGGAGCAAAGGCTCCCTGATTGTGCGGTGTTCAAGTGACGTTCGGACAAGCACAATCAAGCCCCCAATCCCCTGTAAATAATACTTCGCCCTCTGGCCTCTTGCGGCCGAGGACTTGCAATGGCGGTATAGATGCCATGAAGAAAATTAAGTTTGTTAGCGTCGTCTTTACTTAGGGCACCAATAGATAGAATCCGTCACGAAAAGAACAGGTGCATGTTGACTTACGGACACCAGGTAGATTAACAGTGACGCGACGTAATGAGGTTTGAAACAGTGCAGTTTGTATTCTGAAAGCTAACGGCCAGTGAAAAATATCCGCGATGAGCTCCGGCAGCAATGACCTTAAGAAAAATTTTTTTTAACATCTTCCACGTCCTTCGAATAGATTTTCCATAAAAAACAATTGCGAAGGATTGAACATTAAAATTTGTATAAATTTAAGTAAAAGTATATTCCTGAAAATATTTTAATACATACATAAATTACGATACTATTTCATCCTTAAAAGAAAGCGCTGTTATAGCCTTTTGATGTCCTATATATTCCCGTTCAACTTCTTTGGTATCTAATTTCCAGAGTCTAGCAAGTCCATCAGATGACGCCGTAAATAAATACTTTGAATCGGCACTAAATGCTGCATCCCATATCCAACGATTATTGTCCACGCGCAACTCACGCCACAATGAAAAATCACTAGTTTTCCAAATTCTAGCCGAGCCATCTCCAGATGTTGTTACTAATAAGCTTGAATCAGGACTGAATTTACACCGTAATACGTAACGTTTATGTGCTGGTAGCTTGAGTTTTGGCTGAAGAACACTTAATTGTTGGTCATTGGAATTTGATAAGTACCAAATATAGCAATTTCCTTTATTATTTACAGCAGCCATGTGTGTGCCATCTGGACTAATCGCGATATCCTGCACCGATGCATCAACTTCAGGAATAAGTTGTTCGTGCTTTTCAGATTTAACATCCCATAAATAAACTGCCCCGCCTTGTGATCCTATTGCCATTTCAATTTGATTTGGGTGTAGGCAAGCAGCATTTATCGGTGTTAAGCAGTCAAACATCCTTTTACATTGTGGACTGGAGCTCATATCCCAAATTCTAACGCGACAGTCCTCACCAGCTGTAAACATCCACTTTCCATCTTCCTGTAATATATGTTACAATAAAATTTTAAAAAAAAGAGTTCTATCCAATTCCCATTGCAATTACTTGAAATCCCAGCCTCGTAACATTTTTTGATACACCTTCAAAATTAATAATTGGAATTGTCGATGTTGATGCTGATGCCATATCGTAGAGTCTTATGCATTGGTATCCACAAGCAGCTAACGTCGTCTTATCAGGCGATCGATCTAGAGCATTTACTTGCTGGAAATTAATAATTATAAAAAAAAAACATAAATCGATTAAATATTAATAAAACCGAATCATCGTGCTGCATCGTCCGGATACAATTTCCCGTATGTGCCTGCCATAGTTTTATTGTATGATCGTAGCCCCCGGTTGCTAATATTAACTGATCTCCAGTTGCCTCCATTGTCATTGCGTAAACCCTAGAATTGTGAACATTTTATAGAAAATGAAAACTCTTTTAACTTAAAACCAAACATGATCAGGCCTCTATGAAGGACGATTGACAGCTAAAATGACACTTATTATCAAATGAGGTTATGAAAACATAAATCAATCAGCAATTCAGCGGTTTTTTAATATTCAGCAACAGGACCTCATATTCAAACCTTTTTCGCGCAGATAAGGGATATCCGGTAAGTATGCTACAGTTATAATATTTATATATAAAACGGTTAAATAACGTAACTTTTAATTAATAAAGAAATTCAAAAACAAAGAAATTATGCAATTTGCTTAATTTGTTATTTTATAAAACAGAACAAATAAATTCAAATATTTCGAAGAAATCTTGCATATTAGCGTTATTAATATTTTGTAAGAACATTGAGTCTATTCGAAAATTTTATTATAACAATTTCATACTATTCAAATTCAGGACAAGATAATTAAATTTTCGTTATTAGCAAGAAGAAGAACTGATTCCACGTACTGGAGGGAAGTGGCGTCACTAAATTTAAACAAAATAATTTTATTTTTAACCTATCGATTCTATCATATTACACCTTACTTAATTTTTTGGAGGCACATACTACAAAACGCTCGTTATGTGGCGCAATCTCTGTTCGTAGGTGAGGCAGTTAGCAGCATGCGTGATAACAGGAATGATCCCAGTCCATCGCAGCATGGCAGAGGAGGTGGGACAAGTCTACTAAGGGCCGATGGACCCACAGACTCATACCAAACAATGTGGAGAAGTGGGTTATAAGGGAGCATGGCGAAGTGAGTTATTAACTCACGCAGTTCCTGGGTGGGCATGGAGGTTATAGGGCATACTTTCACCGCTTCAGGTTGGTCGATTCACCGTTCTGGCCGGACGATAAAGGGGCAGGACTGCGGACTGGTTTGCGGAGCACAGAACTGTGCAGGAAGCAGTCGCTTAGGTGCAACCAATACCTGAGAACATCTTGGACTATATGATAAGGTCAGAGGATGTGTGGCGAATGATGGAAATAGCGCTAAAGGTCATTCACCAGAAGCTTAAGCATTACGAAGTCCAAAGAAACAGAGAAAGGCAAAGAAACGCAAGGAGAGATAGTAGCTAGGTACTAGACAGGTAGACTGTGCCGGCTATGTTGAACCCGTTCAAGGGATCCTTTTTTAAGGAACATGGTGATGACACCAGGCTGAAGTAATACGGTTCGTACCGGTCATGAAAAAGGGGTTGGTGAGTTTAGTCAGTAGGAATCTGCCACTACCGTCTGGGAGCGATACATCTATTAACACCCTAGGCATAACTTTAACTGAGAATCCGCAATGAAATGATCACTACTTGGCCCGCCGTTTTGTTGCCACAACCTCGTATACATAGAGAGCTTCTCCATGTGTGGCGAGTTTGTTCAGCTATCCAGTGCTCTCCACGTTTGGCTGGCTGGCAACAGGTAGTGTCAAAAGTTACGTTTTTGATTCCGCCATTGGGCTGTCGACGATATCGGCCCCGGGGAAAGATTCCCTGCTTGGCTAGATAGTCGGCTTTCTCGTTCCCATCTATGATTCTATGTCCGGGAACCCAGACGATAGTCATGTTGTGCTTTCTACGAGCCGATCTAGCTCAGCTCTGTATTGCTCTCTAGCTTGGGGCGTATCATTACTGAATCCAGAGCTTTTATAGAAACGAGGCTATCTATGAAAACACAATTGGTACATCGTTGTGCAAGTTCGAAGTGCATTGTATCTGGCAGGCCTTCAAGATCGTCAGCACTTCCACTTAAAAGATACTAGCGTGCAGCGAAAGGTTTCAAGAAATCTTGATGAAATTTCATCAACAACCAGAAATTTTTACTACTTTCAGTAGCGTTGAGGATTTTACCTTTCTTTCTTGTTGTCACAACTATCGAGGGTCAATGAGTCTAGTCAGTATCTTAATTTTTGAAGACGATATGAGGTTGCATGAAAAATGGGAAAATGTTGTAGAACAAAATGTTGAATGATAATTCATGTCAACATACCTCAATTAACTTAAGAAGCCTCTTAACACACAGTTTAGTTTAACCTAGTCCGGATAGGAGGAATCATAACAAAACATTAAAAAAATTAAACGTTTTTTATAACGTGATATAAATTAATCATGTTATGGGTGGACTGTTTCCGGACTTCTTGCTTAAAGCTTCAGCTTAGCTGTATAAAAAAATTTTAATGCGTCAATCCGATACCGTCACAAACTTGATTGTTTTTTGCCATTCCTTGAATCTTGAACGCATTGAGTAAAGCCGCAGGTGGTATTAGTAAAATCAATTAGCTTTAAGTGTTCAGCACAGAAATTATAGTAGCTGGATAGTAATACAACGAAAGTTTGTACCAAGAAACTAGACGATCATCTGATTCATGACTTAAGTAAACTAACATCAAATAATGGTAAATACAATAGTAGAGGGAAATTAAACAAAAAAAAGCGAAGTTATGATGTAGTTGGGAAGTTGGATTTTTTTGGTTTTTTTTACATAATATGTTATGTTATGTTATTATGTTAAGGTAAAGCGAAAAAAAAATTTCTGCAAAATCGGTCCTGTGCTGCACGAGAAAATTGCATCAATATCCATTTTTGTTGCATTTTGAGTGCGCCATTTTTTTAATTTCTCCAGTTCTGTTGGTCGTAGAAAAATAAAAAAATTGGAAAATACTCGTGAATGAATAGATTATCGAACTGATTCGGTATAAATACTTTAAAAATGAATCCTAATCTCAAAAAAACAAAATGTATGAAATTTTGTTTTATTTTACTAAAAATGCAATAAATATCGGGGGAAAAGTCGGATTTTGATAAAAATTGAAGAAATGATGTATTTTGATGCTATAAATACGTGGTTGAAATTTCAAAAAAAAATTTCGATTTTTACGGCAACAATTGGCACTTTTCGAAAAATTTTAAAATTGCCGCCATTTTATGCCAAATCAGCGTACGGTAAAAAAATTTTTTTAATTTGAAAGTTTTTTTATGTACTTTCTTGTGAGCATACGCAATACTTCGTCACTTTATTTAAAATGTCTATTTTAGGACTTTGAAAAAACTAAAAAATTTCAATTTTCAATTTTTTGCCAACTATGAAAAGCAACTTGCCACAACTATGAAGAAAAGGCAAAAAATTGAAAAATTGAATTTTTTTAGTTTTTTCAAAGTCCTAAAATAGCCCTTGCCGATCGGACTTGGATGAAACACACAGAACCTTGGAGGTCTGCGCCTGGACTGGCCAACTCTAAGTGGTTCCTTCCTGTGCCACCCCTTAATGCAACTAAGGATTTGTTGGGGCGCGGTAGAGGGGATGTTAAAACACTTATTGGCTTGATGTCAAGACACGTGTTGGCCGGAACACTTTTGAAGACAATATCTCACAAAAGAGGAAGGAGGGATACTTGTTTAGCAATTTGGATATGTAATTACTCCAATTCCAGGCCCCCCAAAAAGGGTGGGGGCAACTGGGACGAATTGCCCCAGGCCCCAGGTCAGAGGGGGCCTGAAAATAGATTGAAACAGTAATGATGTGTGGGGCAAAAAGGAAAATCCTTATGTTCATTATGGAGATCTGTAGGGTAATCGAGGGGTAGATCAAGCATACCAGACCAGGCCAGACATACCAGACAGATAGCTATAGAGGAGGAGGACAGATTCAATCTCCAGTGCGAAAGCTCACTCACACAAACCAATCGCAACGAAGTTCAACCAAACTCCCCACAGCAAGAAAACTCACCCAAGACACAGCGAAGTTCAACTAGTCTCACACAGGCGGCGCTCAATCATAACAAAGACAACATCCACACCCGAGTCCACAACCGATGGCGTCATTGGCTTAGTACCCTCATAGCTATACAAATACTTGAAACCCAACAAGTTCTTTTGTTATTATAGCTTAAAAGGACCGCAAGTTTATGTGGCGGGCCTGTCCAATGCAGCTCTTCGGTTAATGTCTAGGATATTTTGATTTCATTAGAAATGAAACAAAGCGTTGAGTTCAACACCATTCTTGCGTCCCCAAGGATTAGTTCGATGTCCCTGTTGATTGAATTGAATACGAGTTTACGATCGTGCAGACAAGGTTGGTGCATACTTGTCTTAGATTATCTAAAGTTAAAGAAGTAACGCAGAGTACAGTCGTCAACAAAGCTGTGAAGTTAGTTTTAGGGTAGATACTCCCACGTCATTTATAAAAACTACGAAGAAATCCTTGGGGAACATCTGCAGAGACGTTGTTTGGCTTCGATTAGACGCCATTCAATACTACCTCGATTGAACGGCCAGAAAGAAAGTGCTTAATCCAGTTCTTTAGAACAGAGTCGATAGCAATAGCTTCGAGTTTAGTCATGCTCTATCAAAAGTCTTAGATATAATATCTGAAACAACAAAGCCAGACTCACCCAATGGATGTATACTTTGGTTGAGGTGCTCCGTTAGTCAAGCAATAAGTATACCAAAAATGCATTACTCAATACATTCGAATATTGCATAATCTACACCTTACATATCAACCATTTAAACTCATCCGAACAAACGGATTTACCCATAAAAATCAATGTGCTATAAAACAGCGTAAAACTCCAACATTTTCCAGGTATTAACATAAAGTAAACTCCCAACCCCATAACCACCGTTCACCGGAGCTTTATTATCAATAATAAAAATTCTTTCCGTGAGATTAATCATTTAAATTGAATAGAATCTGGCCGCAAAATAATCATCATCTCACTGGCGGAGCATCTCTGAACGCTGAGCGCGGTAACCAGCCAAGACTTGTTATAATTAAAACCGACAGTTTACAGGAAATATCGCTCCGAGGAAGCGGTGGCGCCAAGCATTAACCTTTTGATTTCTATGCACAGCACACACGTGATTTTTATATCATTTTATAGTGCATAGGTCATAAAAAAAAATTGCACAAAAAAGTTGCTAAACACGCCCCGGCGGAATTGTTGACTGGGCGCCAGTTAGTCTCGAAACATTGAAGCTATCGAGAGAGTGGCGGCGCGGCTAGTTCCGCTATTAATCACGAGCTTATTTTTTTTCATTCTTTTTTTTTTTTTTGTTGTTAGTAAAAACATCCGTAATGGAAAATTTTAATTGAAAGATGAAGTTTTTAGTATCGAATAGAAATCATACGATGAGAATTTTTATATATATATGTGAATCAGACGGACAGGCAAAATGGTAGCGTTGATTTTTTTAATAGATATATTGCCGCGGGCAGGTATACGTCATTGCATCATTTAGCAGGCCGCGCGCTGCTGTTGGTGGTGACTTGCGTAAGGCGTAAACATGTCACGAATACCGGCGGCACCCAATATTTCAATTTTTTCAAGCAATTAAAATTCGCCGCGCTGTTTAAAGCTGTAATAACGTCAGCAGTTTGGCGGTGCTTCGGACATTATTGTTGGCTCTCCTCGCACCCAACAGCAAAAAAAACAGAATCTCTTAGAAACTGAGATTTTTCATAAATCGCATCAAAGATAATTTAAATCACATGTTTTTAAGTTGATGGGAAATCCCGAAATAACGAAGAACAAAAAAAAAAAAATAAGAAGAATAATAAACACCTTATTCTTCAGGCCTGGCGTAAGTATATAGGAGGAGGCACTTAGAATTGGCTTTGTGCCTTTTTACCTGACTGTAAACGATTCCTAGGTATTTTAGGCACCAGCTATCAGCAGCCACCGTTGGCTAGAATATTGTGGGGAAATCCGTTCATAAAACTCATCTGGCAATGTGCAAAGAGGGACGATTATGTTTAAACTGGATGTCGGCAGTTTGTCTACAAATAAATTTTCTCAGTCATGATCCCTACACACAAATATTTTTGTTGGTTGATCTTTTTATAACTGTTACGGGAATCAAGGTGGTATTTTTAATATTTACTATTTATTCAGGTAAATTTGTAAAAGGGGATTATTAAAAATATTTTGCAAGATTTTTCTTGTTTTTTTTTTACGGTTTGGGGGAATAGAAGTTACTATGGGGGATTTTTATTTGTCATGGAAGTATGAATTCTGTGTAATGATGATGGATAATAATCTGTGATAATTTCATGGGAAACGAGTTGATTTGCTTTACTTTATAAGTAATTGTTATTAAATGTACTCAGTCATGCTGAATTACAAAAGTGAAATGTCGTAAGAATATTTGAAATTGGCATGATTATAATGATAATATGATAAATTTAATTAGTACAAAACTGGATAAATCCATTTTTGCAAATTTTACAGTAGAGATCACAATGTAACTAGCTTATATTCATGTATATTTTTAAACTTTTGTGTATGGTTATAGGTAAGTCCAGTGAGGATTGTTTAATACCCAAATTTTGAACCAGCGTCTTTGCACAGGTTGGAAGATGGATAAAAAATTAGATAATCGGCTTTGTTCCTCTACCTACAAGTTGAGTAGAGACATCAAAACCTGTAATGGCAAGTAAGTGAAAGAAAACAATAATAATTGAGGCTTTTAATCAATAAAGGGGCGTCGTCTATACGCGGACTTAGATCCCGTGCGCTTTTGGCCCATATTGATTAATCTACATTGATAAAAATCAATTTTCATTTGAAAGAGGGACAAAACGGCGAGAGGAGAGTGTTGTAACTTTTCCAAAAAAAAAAATTTCGCGTGAAAACTTAACATACATGCCACATGCACAATGTGCTTCCTTCCTTTCAATCTTCTTATTTCTTGGCTCTTCTTTCTGGGCTTTTACACGGTAAAAATTTTCCAACCAACTGTACGTCAGAATGTTTTAGTTTTTTTTGTTGTTTTTAATCTTAGGCCGGCCGCGCACTAGCAACTAGCAAATTGAAGCAACTTTTTAATCATAAAAATAGAATGCACTAAAGTAAACATAAGCCCGCATACTGGCGATTTTTAAGTTGCGGCAACTAAATTAATCCAACACGTTCTATTTAAATGGCGATTAAATTTTCATTGATTAAACTATTTAATCGCCCATCAAAAAAGTTGCTAGTGCGCGGCCGGCCTTAATCCTTCCTTCTGCTATTTCTTGCTCTTTTCTCCAAGAAAGAAAAAACAACAACAATCACACAGCTTATAGTAGAGGGAAATTGTCATATGATAGTGATGTAGTTGGGAAGTTGGATTTTTTTGTTTTTTTTTCTTTACATATGTTAAGATAAAGCGAAAAAAAAATTTCTGCAAAATCGGTCCTGTGCTGCACGATAAAATTTCATAAATGTCCATTTTTGATGCATTTTGAGTGCAATGCTACACTATTTTTTTAATTTCTCCAGTTCTGTTGGTCGTAGAAAAATAAAAAAAATTGGAAAACACTCGTAAATGAATAGACTATCGAACTGATTCGGTATAAATACTTTAAAAATGAATCCTAACCTCAAAAAACCAAAATGTATGAAATTTTGTTTTATTTTACTAAAAATTAAATAAATAACGGGAAAATAGTCGGATTTTGATAAAAAAAATTGGAGAAAATATGTAATTTGATGCTATAAATACGTGGTTGAAATTTCAAAAAAAAACCTCAATTTTTACGGCAACAATTGGCAGTTTTCGAAAAAATTTTAAAATTACCGCCATTTTATGCCAAATCATCGTACGATAAAATTTTTTTTTAAATTGTAGGTTTTTATGTACTTTCTTGTGAGCATTCGTGATACTTCGTTAGTTTATTTAAAATGTCTATTTTAGGACTTTGAAAAAAGTAAAAAATTTCAATTTTCAATTTTTTGCCTTTTGCCAACTATGAAAAAAGGCAAAAAATTGAAAAATTGATTGAAATTTCAACTTCCCAACTACATCATAACTTCGCTTTTTTTTGTTTAATTTCCCTCTACTATTATAAAAACTTGACTCAAAAATCCAGTGAGTTGGTTCAAAAAATCTGCCCACCCCCTCCTCCTTTCTTATCCTCTTCTCCACAAGTCAAATCATCATTTTAGAACAGGTTGGGAAATAAACTCTTTGATGCAACCGCTGGCAGCAAAAACGTCTCATCCTAGCACTACCATTACTGATAAAAGACAGCAAAGCCAAGGCTGTTACTATGTTCGCCTCGAACTCTTCTTTGACCGATACTGCTATGCCACCCCTAGCTCCCAAATATTCTCGACACTCAATGGGAGGATTTTTCTTCAGAACCCGCGAGGTCTATAGTTGCCTCCAAGAGCTTCATGTCAGCAAATCCGCTGTGCTCGACAATATACCCCATATAGTCCTAAAGAAATGCGCCTCATCTTTAGCTAAACCTTTACTTTGCCCTATCATACTTTTTCGTACATGTCCTACAGCAGAGATCAGGAACTCAGTATTCTGGGACTTCATCCCAGCAGGCAGGGTCACCCGACATACCTTATACGGATTCGCGGGACTTTTTCTTATGTGAAAGCCCCAAGCTTAGGAATTGTTTCCTCCTAATCCTATTAGTCACTTTAGGTAGAGCCTGCGCCATAAAAGAAGAGAAGAGCGCGCATGTGGAATTGTTACGGAGATATGAACGAGCCAGTAATTTGCGTTTTTAAACAAACAAACAAACAGAGTGACGTTCCTCGCTTGTGAGGACTGCGCATGGAAACAGCGATTTTGAGATTCCCTTCTTTTATGGCGCGAGAACTAATGGTAATTGTGCAATCTCTTGTAGTAAGCTTGATATGAAGGGTAGAAGAAAACAAGGTAAGTTAGGAGTCGGGGGGTTCCGAAGTAGATATCGAGGGACCTTACGATTGAGCTCTAGGATGTCATACGAGTTCAGAAATACTGATTGCAAAATATTAGGTGCGTTTCATTTTCATTGGAGTACGTACTCCGGAGTAGTTCGGCGCACATCGGCGTAGTTGCAGCTACCCCAGCCCATACTGTGGTGTAGCAGCATCAACTCCGATGTGCGCCCAACTACGCTGGGGTACGTACTCCAATGAAAATGAAACGCACCTAGTAATTGCTTTTGGAGGTTTTGCCATCGACACGATTCTAGTGGCCGGAGTCAAAAATTAATTTTATGTGCCTGTTGATCGAGTTGGACAAAAGCACGTTCCAGCTTTAGGCACAAACATCTAAAAATGCTTCCGCTATAGAGGTATGTACGCTTCTCTTACAGAAATGAATGTGTTCGTAATCGACCATTCCAAACGCGAATGTTATTTTACCAAGCGGTTCCCTAACTAAGTACTAACCAAGTCCAAAGCTGCTTGACCTACGCTATCGAACGATAACCGGTCTATTGAGTATGCTAATGCCACCGTTTATAATCACCAAGATAATTACCCATTTTCTTCGTCCTATATAAAATTTCTTAAAGGCCTGAACATGTAGCCGAAGGGAAACGAAAACGAAATGGAACCGAAACGAATTCCAATATGATAGCGATTGTATAGCAATCGGACCGAATCGGTTTTTGACATTTCTTATCATTTTTATGCTCAATGAAAAAGTGGCTGAAAAGTTTTTAATTTAAATGTAAATATTATAAGAAAATTAAATAAAAATTATAAAATAATAAGCCCGATGCTAAAATGGGTTTTCTGTTTATTAAAAATCTACAAAAGAAAAAGAAAATGTGACTTTGAAGCCTGACAATCAGCTGATCAGTACTTTCCAGTGCTGACTAGCTTAATGAAAGCCGAAATGAAATGAATTTATATCCTCCGCTCTATTTCGGTTTCGGTCGCTACATAATTGAGTTCATACATTTTCATACAATTTATTCTATCCATTTCGGTTCGGTTTCGTTTCGGTTCGGTTCGGTTACATGTTCAGGCCTCTCTAATTTTGCTCCTTTTAGTTTAGAAAAAGCGTACCGTGTTTCGTTTGGATTATTCCGTACTTCTTTTATCGATACATGCCTGTAGCGGGCTATTTTTGAAAAAGTAGAATTTTTACTCAGGCGTACCGTGCCTCACTTCTGTGCCATACAGGCGTCAGGCGTGGCTGTTTCAGGCTAAGAACGGACGAGTCTTATTTTAACTCGGGAAGGAAAAGAGCGGGTGATAGAATTGACCCCTTGGTGGACACCGGCAGAAATGGCGGGGGATTGAACCCACCTTACTTTTTGAGCCGAAACTCTAATTTTAACTCCTTAAAGAAAAATAAATACTAATAGCTTGAAATTGATTGTAACACTCTGTTAAAGTATCTTTTAAAATATCCAAAACAGACCTGATTTAGTTGAGGTTATCAATAATACAAACTCGAAGGTTTACCACCAGTGACAGAAGAACGATGTTGACTTATACTTAATTCCAGATGTTTATTAATTCTCTACGTTTTATCAAGGTTGAAGCTAATACTTATTAAGATATAAAGTGTATAAAACACTTCTTTTTAAAAAAAATATATAATAAAAATGCAGCTCCGGTGGTCTTTGCAGCCACAACTAATTAATATTATTAATTTGTTGCGCAAAATGAAGCTGTTTGACATCAGTCACTTAAAGAATGTTATAAAATATAATTGGTTTTTTATTTATTTTGTTTTAATTTCAACTATCACTTATTCAATTAAATTTATTTATTTAATAAATTCAATTAACATGTTAAAGGCAATTTATTTAATTATTCATAAAAAAAATAAAAATACGGTGTGAAAATGTCACAAAAACTGCAGCAGAAAATGCATAAATCTTGATAATAAACGATCAGAAAACATATGGATTTCAAATTGTGTGGATGGTGCAACAAAAAAAACATAAGATTTTTACAAAAAATAAAAAAATAAATAAAAACAAACAAATCCATTCATATTTAATGATCTTATTGATCGAATCTGTTTAAGAGGCTTTTTGTGTGATATTTATTTACGTTGAAAAACGTTTCTTCCCATTAGAAGCCGCCTGAGATCGGTGGTTTCTGTGTGTAGCCTCTTGTAAAAGTCAAGACTAATTATTGTCATATAATTTTCTACCAGCATCTAATGAGTATGACATGGAAAATTTAATATTGGTGTTGTTGTTGTTGTCTTATTGCATTTTATATAGACAGATCGACTGCATGCAAGCATATTGCATTTGTGCATTTGCAACTCTGGTACGTACACAAGATTCAGATCGATCGATCGGTGAAGTGTGTGGTATCGTCAAGTCGATCGAGCACACCTTCAGCTCCAATTGCACCACTCCGACTATATATCGAGTTCTCAGCTCAGGCTTCAGAGTGCAGTTCAAAGTCTTTGGATATTGTGTCGCGAGCGAGCGCACCTTCCACCAAGACTGTGAGTGAGGTGGAGAAGGAAAAAAATTGTTATTATTATTATTATTTTTTTTCGGGGTGATTGGGTTTGTCCAATCAATATCGATCGATCATGTTTTATTTTTATTATTATTATGAAAAGTTAATAAAAGGTAAGAAATTTAATTGAATTGAAGGAATAAAAAATAATAAAAAGAGAGAAGTAATTATGGGTGGTTGTTTTTTGTTTTTGGTTTGGTTTAGTTTTTTTGGATAAGAAATATAAAACAAAAAAAAATATATAATTTTTTTTAGAGTTCATACGTGTACCGCAATTTGAACATGAATTGTACACTAATATTTATGCGAGCGGTAAAGAGATAGGTGTAGACAAGTATATTTTATAGAAGTGCACTACACATCGCACCATCGTTTTTTGATGATCGCGTTCGTTCGCGCTCACATTGGTATCCCAATTTAAAAGGTGGAGAGATCGTGATGATGGTGACTTGAGACTCTACCCTGCTTGACGACGACGACGACTATGGAGACGACGACGACGACGTAGACGACGACGACGGCGGCAGCAGCAACTTGTATGTGATGATGTGATATTAAAGACTCACTGTGCTAAAGAGGCAGTCAAAGTCAATTCGAGCTAGTCAAGCTTCGAGTTCGAGCATTCAGCGATTTCTTATTATTCGTGCTTCCCCATTTCGATCAGTTCAGTTAAGACTGTCAACGAGAATTGAGTTTCGCTTATAACACATATAACACACGAGATTTTTCTTTTTTTTTTTTTAAAAATTATAAATTTAAAAAAAAATGTGTGTTAAGAAGTTATGTTAAAAGAACAAAAAAAATCGTTCGGTTTTTTGAAGAGATTTAAATCAAATTTGATGGAGTACGAGAATTGTAATTGTAAATTGTAAAAGACCGGTGAAAATTTTGTATAGTGCGGAGGTTTTGATCCCGGATTTTTATTTTCAAATTTAAACCAAAAAAAAACTATAAGAACTAAATTTAAAACAAACTGTGAAAAGTGAATCAAATCAAAAAAAATAAAAAATAGTGCGAAAAAATAACTATACATAATCACAAACTTCAAAAAAAATGTACAACATGTGTTTTAAGTGTATTTTATCCGCCGATCTTCATTTTTTCACATAAAAATGAATGAAAAAGTGCCTATAATATTATCGTAATTTATCAAAATACTAAAGATTTCGTAATCAATCATTATTTTAGCAGGAAGTTCGCATTAACAAATTAAAAAAACAAAAAAAAGAAATAGATTTAAAAGAAATACTTTTTTTTCTAAAGAACTTCGATAAGTTTATTTTAAAAGTGAACGAGTTACGTTTCTATTATATTCTTCGTATTTTTTTATTTTTTTTTTCTAATTTATTTGTATCACGCGTAATGAAAAAAAAAGAAGTTTAATTAATTAGAGCAAAAACAAAAAGTTTAAGTTTATATATATATACTTATACTCGTATATATAAGTATAAAAAAAAGTAGAAAAGTAATCGCCATACCAAATCAACAAAAGCAATCGGCCAGACAATAAAGATAAGTCAAATGCGATCTTGCGATATTGTTGTGAAACACTAATCATTTATGAGAATATTTTTTTTGTTATATATAAGAAAAGGAAGCAACATAACGTTTTTTTTTTAAATGTGAAAAAAAATTATTAAATAATTTTTAAAAAAAAATTTTTGGAAAAAAAATAAGTGTGTATATTGATTGTTATTTAAAAAAAAAAGAAATAAGGTATTACACAATCTTGTATTTAGAGCAAAAGAACTTAAAAAAAATTAATTATCTAACACTTCACAAAAAAAAAAATGTATTAAATATAAATTAAAAAATTTTTGAACAAAATTTTTATATATATAAAAAAAATACATACTTGTGCTATAAACCCGCGAGTAAGATCACCTACATATATATCTATATAAAAAAAATTTGTTACCATCCCTCTAAAAAAACTTCTTACCCTATAAAATTTTAGTTTAAAAACCAATTTTACCTATAAAAATCTCGCCTCTTATTGCATAGATCTATCTTTCATATGTGTTTAACATATATTATATAGCGCATAGAAGCATACATATACAATAATATTCAACAAAATATATGTGTAAATGCATACACTATCATTCTATCCCCCGATTGTACATACATATTATATATATAGCTAGAGGCTCTCTCTAGTTTTCATTTATTTATTCGACGACCGATCCCGCGTGTGGACATTATTTCTAAAAACGTTCTACAAGACGTACGACCTCTGCCATCAGCTACAAGGGGGTTGCATACCGCCTTTTTTTTGAAATATATAAAAAATACAAAAAAATAAATAAATTAGTGAAATACTATTATAATTTTGTGTGTGAAATTAACAACATAAAAAAAAAAATAAAGTTTTAAATATAAAAAAAAAGTGTTTTATAAATAATAATACAAAAAAAGGACATTTCGTTTTTTTTAAATATGCTTCTATAAAAATTAATAAATAAAATAATAAACACATTTTTTTTAATAAATAAAAAAAAACAAGTGAAGTGCTATTATTATTATTATTATTAATATAGTTTTAAAAATTTCTAATTATTGGTTTTTTTCCCTACAAAAAAAAATACTTATCTTAAAAAAAGTGTAGTAATAATAATAAATATAAAAAATAAATATGGCGAGTGAAATAAAGTTAAATAAGTTTTTAATATTTAGTTTAAAAATCACATTATTTATTATAATATTATTATTTACAACGAGCGTTGATTCTCGACGACATTCACCGCTCCTTGTTGAAGATGATGGCGCACGGCGCAATAATCGACCGGCTGGTAAGTTTATACAATTTTGTTTTATTTATTTATATTATTATTATTAATATTTTAAGCAATTATTTCAAAACTTGTACTATTCAAATTTTATATACGTACGCAATTGCTTAACAAGATTGTTGAGGTTACTATAATCATAAAATTCATAATTTTGCTGAAAAGATTTGATCTATTTACTACGAATGGAAATGCACAATAAGTTCGTCATAATATCAATAGCAAAACGAAGTTTTGCCAATGGTTTACAATTTTTTATAATTTTTACCATTCTACAATCCTTCCTGGAATGGTTATTTTGGGTGAATCTTTTATCTTATATTATAAAGAATTTCCTACATATTACGAGAGACTTTTAAAACTAGGCTTAAACAGGATTTGAAGGAGTTAAGTTCAAGCAAATTTGCTTTTTGAATAGAACGATATTATATTTGAATATCGTTCTATTCAAACAGCAAAGTTGTTGGTAACTAACTCGTGAAAATTCTGTTCAAGCCTAATTTTAAACGACTCTAGTAATATTTAGGACAATTTCCAATATTTTTACAAAACGAAAACAGCAATCTCTTTTTAAATCAATTTTCCTTTAAAAAATCACCAATCTTCGACCATTAGTCTCTTCTAAATACCGCAAAAACTACTTCTAAATACTGTAAAAACCAACTAAAAAATGATGATCTCTGAAACAATAGCTTAAAATACCCTCTATACCCAAATACTGTTCTTTCGTAAGCTGGTCTTTTCTAGTGTAATAAAATTAAACCGTATTTTTCCACTAGTTAAGTTTGCTAGTAAGTTTCCCAAGCCACCTTAAAATATTTCCTCATATTCTATTCGGTTTCCCTGTCGAAAATCATGTTTTATTCGCCAATTTCTTTTTTCATTAAAATTTAAACAAATTCTAAACTCATCTGCTTTAAATCTCCATAAAATTTTATTAAAACTAGAATTTAGATGGTTGAAAACGCATTTTTCCTTTCTGGTTCTGATCTTGTATGGATCGTGAGTTATCGGTTCAAAAAAAAATAACAATGATCCTAAATTTTTTTTTCAATTTTTTAACAATAAAACAACCACAAAAAAACTAAAAAATACAAAATTTCCTTATTTTAAAAATACTTCCTCATTAAAATTGTGATTTAATCTTGTTTAGCATTTTTTGTGAAGATCGGTTGGGAACTTGTTCTAATTTTGAAAATGTTTCACATGCTTTTAGGCGCTCTCTAATTAATGTTCTTTTAGAATCTACTATTCATCAAATTTCACTTCCACATTAGACCTAAGTAGTAAACCTTACCCTTTTCACAATTGCATGCGAGTGAAAGAGAAAAAGTGTTGAAGTTGAACGAAAAGGTTGAACGTGTAGAACCCGGCTACTAAGCGTCGATGACATAAAGAGATCCGCGTTTGTTTCTACTTTATTGTTTTTACAATCCCTTAAATTTTTGGAGTAATTCTTATGGCGAAAATGCCTTTCTTTAAAATACAAAAGCTGGTCAATGAGAACGATTTAAACCGTAATATCGAATATGGCTTAGATTGAATGACTCTAAAAAAACACCACAGAATGAGTATGTATCTTGTCTTGTCTTGATCCCTAACTAAAGTTTGCTATCAAACATTTACTACTTACTTATTCGGCTCTATAACCCAGTGTCCGTTTGTGCAGCCTCAGTTTTTGTCCGGTCACTCAAATTGGGTAAAAGTGTCTTGTACACCCGTTGATGTTCATCCAAAGTTGTACGGTTTCCTTTGATATAGGATGACATACCTGGAAAAAAAATAACATGTAAATGAATCTAGTTTACAATTAAGAGCTAATATAGAATTAGTTTTTTTTTAAATGGCAGATATCGAACTGTTTGATATATTTCAACTACAGAACACAGTGAGTGTGAATATCATCTATTTCTTTCCGAGATCAAATGCGAAATATAAGGTGTTGCTTATACTTATACACCTCATATGAATCCTCTCGGTACAAAAAAGCACTTTTACTAAATATTTTGTGATATTTAGAATATGCAGGATTATCATTCAAAGAGAATTGTTGAACCAAACGGGAGAATTATAAATCTTCATATCATAAACACTTTGCGGCAACTAAATGATAGAGGATCATTTTGGGTCACTAAGGACCGGTTTCACAGTCATACTTAATCTTTTCCTTAAACTTAAGTTAATTTTTTCACTTAAGGTTAATCTTAAGTCAAATTTGGTTTCACAGTGCATTTTCTTCTTCTTCTTTCTTACTATTATATTTGTTTCTTACGGCAGCGCTTCATTATTGTAAATTATGAAGTAAATTAAAGAAAAATGCGTTTAATTTATATACGAGTATAATATTAATTAACGCACCTCTTCCATTAATTTAAATATTCCTTTAATTCGCGTCTTAAATCAAATGAACTGGCAATCAACTTACATTTGAATTTCCTATGCATACTAACTTAAGAAAAAAGTCTGGGGACAAAAAGTACACAATACCGATTTTCGATCATCAACTACATTTAATTATGCTAAAAATGTATATCCAATAATTGTTAGTCAACATATTAACCCTTCGAGGAACCGGAAAAAACTCATCTAAAACTTTCTGCGCATCAATTTCGACCTAACGATGTATATTGAGGAAAGCTAAACCGTTTAGACGATCTTCAGAAATGGTCGGTCTGAGATACTTTTCAAAACGACGTAGTGTAGTGAAGGAGCGCTCCTTGTCGCAGTAGTTACAGGAAAAAATAGCCATAACGCAGAGATTTGATGTACATTCGGTCGGAAATGTATTTAGATTGCAAATGTCGAGTGCTCTTTAAGCGAATTTTTTACGTCCTTTCCGGAAATGCGTCGTCAATGCGATTTCTAGGTGAGGGTTTTTATGAAAAAAGCGCCGAATACCCATACTGTTCCAAAAGATACTAGATAGTTTCTGCGACGACGATCAGTGGGGCTGCGGCTTCGGTATTGTTGCTACGATGCTAACGCGCCGAAACATGAAACATAAAAATGGCGCAAAAAGTCGGAAGGAAAAGTTCATTCGATAATTTTTTTTCCTAGAAAATGCACTTTTGTTAGATTAATTTTCAGTTCATAGTTTATTGAATTTTTTCTTTTTCGGACCTGTCTACAAATATTGCGTAAAGCTTCAAGTCAGATTAGTCGGTCCAAAAGAGCATCGATTTGCAATTTCCCTCATATTTTAATTTCCTTTCGCTACACCCATCAAAACCGTAAAACACTATCGATCCGCTCTCGATACGATCTTGGTATGATAAAACATTTTTATAGGAAAACAATTGACGTATTCACATTGCTTTCGCTCAGGTTTCGGCTCCCTTAACCCATCGAAACATCGCAAAGATCATCGTTTCAAATGATCATCGATCAGCGATGTTTTTTCTTCAATTTTTATGTTTTATGTCAAAAACTAAGCTCAGAATTGACCTTTGTCCTGTCAGAGTGTAGTAGGGCGATTTCATTTTATCTGCAAAACATGAGATTCAACAAATTCAAATCGTTTTAATATTCAAACATTCGATATCAACCCAATTTCATTTCATATTTTCAATCCTTCTGCCCCAATTATAATCACAACAAAAAACAAATTTTCAATGTTTAACAATAATCAAAAGTCAATAGCAAACTAATAATGGGTTTTTCCCACTTCAGGTAATAAAACTATTATGAAACAATAAATTACCATTTGCAAATCTTATATCCATCAATAAAATCCCTACGAGGATACCTCCTATACCAAAAACGTGCCCACACATGTTCTCAGCTTCATTCGGGAATTCCCAAGGTGCAATAAAATTAAGGATAGTGGCAGCAGCACCAGCATAAAAAGTCAAAGTCCGTACTAAACAAGAAAATGCCTATTATAGTAATTACTGTCGTTGTTGTTGTTGTTCTTGGCATCCGCATCCTAGTGCATCCGTCTTTAGGGATATCTAGCTGCTGCCATTCTGTCTACCTGTTCTAACCAAAGCAAACAAATACTCAGGAAGAGCAAATTAAACTCAACCCCATGCAGGGATTTTGTTCATTTTTTCTCTTCCTTTTTATGTCCAGTTAACAATTGTTGTTTTTTTTAGTGGACATCCTAGAATCTCAGTATACATACTTTCAAGGTGTTAAAGAGAGTTTTTCGGTGCTTACTTAGTAAATGCATGCATTTTCACACAATATGCACGTATAATGGATAACAGTGCAACAACAACAAAAAATACACTCCTATATATTTTTTGTGCTGTTGTTTTTCAGATAAACAGGATGTAGTAACACAACAGTTTTGTAAATTACAACTCCTGGTGTTAAGAGCCAGGTGTTATGTTAGCAGGAAGGAAGAAAATATATGTACTGTAGAAAAAAAAACGTTTCATTCTGAAGTTTTAAATCCATGCGAAAAAATTGTTTCGTGGTGTTGAAGGGATTTTTTTCATTCAATTTCTTCGAGAATTTCTCACTTTTCTCAAAGAGGATTTTTTTTGTGGGTGAAATTTTCTTTTTGAAATTGTTTCTACAATTGTATTTTCTGAAAAGGGATTTAGTTTAAGTATAATGAGTATGAATTCCAAGAAAGATTTGTTTGAATTTTTTTTGGGAGATTAAAGCAGGTTCATTTTTTTTTATCGAATTTAATGAAGATAATATCATAGTATGGTGAATCTTTTGCAACACTGTATTTCTATTGGATTACGTTTTACCATCTAAAATCATACTAATTTATTTGTTCGAAGGGGAAACAATGGAAACATGGTATTAGCTTCATTGTAACTGGGTTCGTTGTATATTATCAAGACAATTTTCTTTGACCGCCATTTTGGTTTGGTTGTCATTTGACAGTTATGGATAGTGGTCGATAACAATTAATTATGGAGCATCTGGTTCTTCACGTTCAACTTTTCGTTCAACGTTTTGATGTTTTCAACCCTTTTTTTTGTCTTTTTCGTTTCCACGCAACTTGCGATAGGGATTATCTTACCCCTTTCACAATAATTGTATGCGAGCGAAAGAGAAAAAAGGGTTGATCGAAAAGTTAAAAGTGTAGAACCAGCCTAACGCAGCAACAACGTGTTGAAGTTATTAAAATCGTTCAATTGTGAATAAGCAAAGAACATTGCGTGATTTTTTTGATGTTGTTGCATGTAATGAAAAAATTTGAAAATTTGCATACTCTGGTGAGATAAAGCAAAGTCTGGGCGAGAACGTAGCCAACGTACGCCAGAAAATATAATGCAGAGTGTATGTGATCGTCCGAATTGGAAATGTCTTCGTCATTTTTGTTAAATATCCTTAAGAAAGATTTGCATTTTTACCGGTATAAAACACAATTAACACAACAGCTACAAGAAAATGGCCATAATCGGCGGCGAGAATGGCCATCGGCTTGGAACATATCCGATATATATATCTGGCCAAGTAGAAATATATTACTGAGAAAAGTGACTTAACGCTAATGCTTTGATTGAATCTTTTATATGAGTCTGCGGTTTTCCGCTGTCTTTATGAGACATTGCAAGTCAATTACAGCATTTTCCTTCAAATGGGTCAAGAAACTCCACTGATGAGTTAGACCAATTCACATAAACCCTGTTTTTCCTTCTTTCGTCCTTTCTTTTAATGGGGCATCGAATCCAAAAGTACCGCAACTTGGATCGGTTATACTCTTGAATAGCCCCTATACCTCGCATTGTCTCGCATCTGTCGAGCAGACCACATGAAGAGATACAGTGGTCTACCGCGAGTTTTGTCAGCCACTACAGTTGGAAACTGGCTCTACGTTAAATGACGAGATCTTGTCTTTCACTATCATGAGACAGGCATAAAAATCATAAAAGACACACTTATTCTTCTCGAGTTAAAAACTACAGATGGAGGGCTCCACACTTCCGATACTCTACAGGTGGTAATTTCGGGCGCTGTGATCGATAATCAAGCCAACCAGCACCCTAACGTCCTTTTTACTGTGTTTTAAGATTTCTCTGGCCACATTCCGAGACGGCACCTGACGAAATCGCTTGAAGTTGACCAAAGCATGTGTGAACCTCCAGTGTTCCGGATGAATATAGTGCCAGAGCCTTGTCTGGCTAGAATATCTATTTCTTTCCATTCATCCAGCCATTGGCGCTACAGCCCAAATCGAACCGTTGCCTCCTCTAGGGCTTTTCTCCAAGTTTGACGGATGTTGAGCATTTCCTCTGCGTCAGTCGACACAGAAAATCGAGCGCAGAGCGCCCGTCCTGTTGAGCGTTCTGAAGTTCAAAGTTCCTAAATCGAATTCCATATTCCGTTGGCTTGATCGTTCCCGTTGAGTCTGTCCTGTCCGATGCATACTTTGAGGATTTGGTCATTTTTACGGTGGTAGGTTGTCAGCCAGTCTCCCAATCCCCAAGCTGGAGGATCAGTCCGATGTTTGCTTCGTTTTGAGGCGCGAAACACTTGTCTTTCATTCTCCTCCGTCTGTTACTCTTATATAGACAAGATTATTCAGAGGTTACTCGATGTAAAGTCAACATATTCGAGAAAATGAAGGTAGGATTCGTTTCGGTAGCATGGCGGGAGATCTTAGATCGGATTAACAGATGTCGTTTCTTAGGGCTTATCTCTTTGGTGTACTGGCACCACCAAAGGTTCCTGAGGTCGTTAATACCATTTGAACTCCCCTATTTCTCTATGTCCCAAACAAATTTTGTCCTGGTCCTACGAGACTTTATTCTTCTGATTGCCGCTTGGCTGTCAGAAAAAATAAAAATCCGCTTTTAAGCGCTGTTAGTGACATCTAGTATCAGAAATATGAACAATATTGAGATTTTTTGGTTGTTTCAATCTTACATCGTGTTCAAATTTTGATTCGAGATTGTAAAAAACAAAAATGAGTTAATCTAATGTTTTCCAATTATTATTGTAGATTTTCTAGAGAAATATATAGTAAAGGCCATAAAATATAATAGTTCTTGTTTGTTTCTTCTTGCCAATAATTACAATGTCACCCATTCAAAGGGCTTTTTTGTATCTTTTCCAATCTATTACAACACAAAAAACCACCATCAAAGTAATGTGAAAGTCATGTTGCCACTCCAGATTCATATATTTTTTTTTATTCATCACAAAAGGCTGACATAAATACTTTGCAAAATAACTCCAACAACGCAGTTGGACTGTTGGCACAATTATTTTCAATTACTATATTTTTTTTTGTATACAATGTTTATCTTTTTAATCACTGAAAAAAAACTCTCTTTGATTACTTATTCATATGCAACAATCTAATCACTGCAACTGAATACAAATTAGCTGCACAGGCATCCATAGTATGTAATTCTTAATAATAATAATAACAACAACAGAAGTTGGGTAAAAATACAATAAAATCGTTGTTATTTTTATTGTTTATACCACCTCATTTCACCATATGGGTTTCTTCCTGTTTTTGCAAATATATAATTATATTTAATTTCCTGTGATTTTATTTTATTTTCGAAAAAAAGTATTACAAAATCATCGCGCCCCACAATGACTTAATTTTACTAATTTGGTTGCATTTTATATTTTAAAGCTTGAAGGAAATGAACTATTTATAACCGCGACCAAATCTGTTCTGGTCCAAGTATTATTATTGTCCTGCGGTAGCGGATGTAAATAATCCATTTTCACACAACATGGCAAAGGCATGTGGGTGGCTATTTTATAGCTTCCTTTTTTTTCAAAGGAGAAGAAGAAGAAGAAAAGAAGAAGTTCAAAGATGTTTCGGGAAATCGTTAATGTAGAAAGAAAGAAAAAAAAACATACACACTTTTTTTCGTTGCTGATTGGAAAGATTTTCTTGTATTTATTTACTAAAAAGCAA
This sequence comes from Thereva nobilitata, assembly GCA_963855945.1. Lineage (NCBI taxonomy): Eukaryota > Metazoa > Arthropoda > Insecta > Diptera > Therevidae > Thereva > Thereva nobilitata. Next base: position 102,102,413 of record OY979697.1, on the reverse strand, counting down.
AATCAAAAAAAAAATATTTTTTCACTTAAAATTTCTTGTGGGTGATGCACAAATTACGTAGGATTCCTAAGTCAGCACGAATTGGAATGCATTTGCCAAGTAGTAAATGCGCAAGTTGAAACGCAATTTTCATTGCAAGTCTATATAATGGCGAATCTCTATATGAGGAGAAAGGAGGAACACAGAGCGCGCTCGCACGGCCGCCGTTTTAGAAGCGCGAGGACGCACCTATGGCAAAAGACGAAAGGCGATGGCGATGCACATTTCTTTAAGTGTCTGATCATGATGGTGAGACCTAGCTGTGAAAATAAGTTTTTGAAGAGCTCTGCGATGTGCGCTACTCTATACTCTATTCTCTGTGCGCGATACGCCCCGCACGCTTGCGCTCTTTTAACGCTCGCCGAGAGGCTTTAAAGTAAGTTTATGGATCGAATGGGGTCAATGATCTTGATCTACACCCGTGATATATGACAACAGTGCTCTCTGGTCATTGCGGCTTCTTTAGAAGGAAAACTGGGACCTGGTTTCTGCTTGGTAGAATATAATGCTAATGTTAAGCAGCATTTTAAGAACCTTGCGTGGTATATCACAACCATATCAAAAAGATATATAATAATAATCCATACAAAAAAAAAACACATATACACGATCAACAAAAAAAAACGTGAATGAATTAAATTAAAAAAAATAGGTGGGCGAAAAAACCGTGTGATTTCAGTAGGTGAGAAGAACAGTTACATGCGGTAAAACAATTTAAGGAAAATCTACAACAACAACAACAACCTCGTTGAAATTATGTTAATGTCAAAAATGACGTTATAATATATTTTTTTTTACCAAAAAAAAAAATAAGTCTCAGGTGTTTGCCTTTTTGATGACGCGCTTAAGCATATATTTTTTTGTTTATTCAGAAAATATACTTTTTTTTTAACTCTGTACTGGGTTCACTTAATATTATCACCATTCATTCGGTCGATGTTGATCCCTGCCAGACATTGATTACTTATTGACTTTTTTTTTGGTACTATGTTTGTATGCACAAGATTAACTCTTAAATCAATAGACGAACATGACAAGTTTTATGATTCTGTACATATTTATAGACAGGCGAAAGTGTTTAAAGTGACAAATTTATCAACCAAGAATGACAGGAAATTTTTTTTTACTTTTATTTTTTTATTACTTTGTGATTTGTTGGATTTTTATTGTTTGATGGAAAATATAAAATTAGTTGAAATTTTTATTGTAGAAGGGGAAATCAAAAACAATTTTACGTTTTGTTTACACTTGATATAAATAATAATTCTGAAGAAAATTGTCATGAAACTCGAGGCTTTAGTTATGTCATATTTTGTTATTGTATAAAATCTGAACACTACCTTTACTGCTATTTTCAACATATATCATGAATTGCAGCGATATCGGATTTGCTTAGGCAAATTTGACGTTTCAAATCCGCGGAAAAATTGTTGCGGATCACAAATCCGCAGTTGCGGCGGGAGTGTCCGATCTGCCGGATCTGGAAATCGAGGCCAATATCTATTTCTTAGGGTGAGTGCAGTACGCAGCGTAGATGGTAGAGTAGAGCATAGCTGCGCATACTCGCTTATAGAACTCTCAATGGGTTTTAAATGCGTGTGTGCATAACGCAGCTCGCTTTCCGCTCGCAGAAAAAGCGAGCTGCGTTATGCACACACCCATTTAAAACCCATTGAGAGTTCTATAAGCGAGTATGTGCAGCTATGCTCTACTCTACCATCTACGCTGCGTACTGCACTCACCCTTAAGCGACTATAGGCGCACTTAAGCCTAAACTGGAGTAAAAAATTGCTGCTAAGGTATGCATGCTATTTTACAGTAACGTCAATTTAGCTTAGTTCCGCTCGATTTAAGATACGCTAAAAGGCAGGTGTTACTTGCTAGTTGCGCTAAAATCTTTACATGGTGCACGGAACTTAGTTTCGTAGCTTCTGTCAACACGGTCTTTAACTATTATTAGTAAAAAAAATAAAAATATTCGTCATATTTAACATATGTTGATAAAAAAATAAAAAAGTAAATAAAAATCGGTAATAAAATGTACAAAAAGTTTATTTCGGGAACTACTGATGACACACAATTATGATAGACGTGCCAGTAATAGAAAGTGGTCTAGCAAAGCTTAAGACTAAACAAAATTTCGCGAAGAATCATGATTCATAACCCTCAACCCTCTGTAGCTGAAGGAACACTTGAGGTTAAACGATGAGGCTCCAATCGGGCGAGTTCAATTTCCAATCGTTTAATATACATATGTATTCTATATTAGTAAAAGCATTTCAATAAAATATATATGTCAGTTCTGCACTAGTATTCTAACAAGTTTATGATCCCAATTAATATCCTAACACCACAGGAAAAAAACATTTATTTTAATTCAAAGCTGTCATCATATCAAATAAATTTTCCTCCTCTTTGCTTATTCGTTTTTTTTTGCAATTTATCATATTTAAATCACAATTATTATTATCCTCCACATTTTGTCCTTGTATATAAAAAAATTCCCACAATTAGGCTAAATAGAATTGTAAATATGAATATTCTGAAAGCTATACGCATAAATAATAAGAATTTATTTAATATCCATCAACACATAATAATATGAGAGAGAAAATGTGCGCGAATGAATTTTAATTAAATATATATAAAAGGGGTAAAAGATGCGCAGTTTAAGATCTATCTTTAACTATGCGCAAACTAAACATCTATTTACTTTCTAGATCTAGATAAAAAAACATTGTCGATTACGCAATTTTTACACTTAGATATTTCTAAAGAATGCTATTTCATTATCGATCAATCAAGATACAATAATATTCATTATGATTTGTTGATTTTTAAGTAAAAATTCTTAAGTCTAAAATTGTTTTTGAACTATAAAAAATGTACGCAACAAACAATTTTTTTAAATTTTTTTTTTGTGTAAGTATTTATTTATGGCGTAAATTTAATGCAATTGGTGGATGTTGGTGATCAATAAATTTTAATTAAAAAAGCATTAATTTAACAGAATTTTACTGAATCTATATTTCTTTGTAATCAGCAAATTGTTTTTTATTACAGTTGGGACATTTTTAATAAATTGTTGAACAACATCAAATTGAAATGTTAACTGCTCAAAAATTCACATAAAAACATACAAAAACTATTTCCTCTAAAAATTATTAATAAATCTCAACAAAAAAATACAACATAATTCTAATTAAACAATCACATTAACAGTTATTACATTATTTATATATTAATTCGAAATTAAATCCCACTTTAATAAATATATAAATACAACACAAAAGTTATTTCAACAATTTCAATTACAAATTTAACACTACATTGGATTTTCATTCATACATTAAATAAAACAATTAAACGAAATGAAAAAACAAAAAAAAAACAAAAATGAAAAGATAAATGTGAAAATATTCTCACATGTGCTGTGCTGTGTGCCACATATCATGAGGTGATTACACATTCAGCAAATAGGCGACAAATATATGTGAGATCAATAAATAAGTAAATTAAAATAACAAACAAATTAAAATGCATTTCATTCAGGTGCAATTAATTATTTTTGGCCCACCTTTTGAACTCTTTTTACAAGTTTTTTTTTTGGTTGTGTGTTTTTAAATAACATTATAGTTAAAATGTTTATTCTAAGCACAAAAACTAATTGTTCTTATGGCCTTGCACTAATTTTCACTTATTCTGAATCTTTTATTCTCTTAAAGCACATGACACATCTATATCTACTTATTATTATACTATAGAAACTACAAATATATAAATATACATACATATATTCTTGTACCACCTCTTGTTGTTTATTTTAAAATTTCTATTTGATGTTTTTAATAACACTTGAATATCAAAAGATAAAATCCCAATTAATATTATTAATGTGATAATTTGAAATATGATTATTATATGTGAATTTGAACATTCAAAAAAAAAATTACAAACACACAATTTTATTACTTTTTATTAATAATAAATAAAATTTTTGCGCGCAATCCACATTTTAGAAAGTTGATGAAATAAATATTTGCTTTGATGATATTATAAGCTTTTGAAAGATTTGTTAATGTGATTAAACATTTTTTTTTATTAAATTATAAATTAATGAGACCAAAAAAAACAAAAATTAGAACGTGAAAATGGAAAGAAAATAAATATGAAAGGCGTAGAAAATGTGTAAACAAAATTTATATTAATCATAAACACGTAAATTTTTGGGAAGTTATTAAATTTAGTTTTTATAGGGGTTTTTTATGTGTTAGTCATGTCTAATGTTATTGTACGTAATGTGTTTAATTGGTACTATATGGACATTGTATTGTGTTTAGTGAGTAAATTTTTGTGTTTGTTTATTTTTCTAATTTAAACAAATATTATTACAATAACTGGAAGTTGTAACTTTTTTTTAAAATATATTAAACTAACTCATCATTCAATAGGTTTGTAGGATGACATACAGATGGCGCCACTATTGGTAAACTCATTTGTTTTTTAGATACTGACGAATTCGGGGACTAGAGTATTTAGTATAATCGGTGTTTTTGCGACAGCGTTTAAAATCAACAAACCAGGGGCCGGTTCATGTAACGCTTATGACACACATGAGGTATCGATACCAGGATATGGCGAATACTGGGGTATTGAGGAACCCCTGACACACATGAACGAGGGTATAGTTTAACGTTTGTCGACAGCTAGAAATCTGGGTCTGGCAAATTCAAGATTTAGAACGAAAAAGAAAAAAAGATGAGATATCTTGTTATAAAAATATATATTTACACGTTTTTGCTCGATTTTCGCACACAGATGGCGCTGTGCGCAGTGAAAAGATCTTACACCTACTCTATACCCATAACATTTTCGTGGTATCAATACCCAGTTCATAACCACTTGTTTTCCTGTGTATAAACTGGATATAAGGTGACAGATATGTAGTATAAGTTGGGTATACGCAATACCGCGGTATCGATACCCCATGTGTGTCATAAGCATAACTAGACAGTGACAATTTTTTTTCGTTTCGCGTTCACATAGCTCGAAAAAATGGTAAATTTTCGTTTGAAAGCTCTCGAAAGGTCTTAGTTATAGAGTGCTTGGTAGGCTTAGAAAAAAAATTCCGTGTTTCAGTAACGTGGTTTCCTTACTGAAAACGAACAATTTTCTTTCGAACTACGCGAACCCTCAATTTGTTCGAGCCAAATTTTTTCGTATTCAAATTCGTTTCGAATGATTATCGATGTTCGAGACACATGAACCGGCCCCAGTTCTCTATCATGTACGGTATTTTTTCCCAAAACTCTTAGTTGTTCGCGCACATGTGCTGTGTTTCCATGAGTCGGAGTAGTTTTCGTTAAGTAAACAGAAAGCTTTTTCTATCAAGTTTACTCAATGCCGTTTCCATGGTACTTCTGGGTTGAACCGACAGATAAATTATTTTGCATTATGTCGCCCTTAGTGCAGTAAAGGATACTGAAACACACACATATGCAAAACCCGGCTTAACCGGACTGGCTTCGTTAAGTTTACTTGGATTTAACGAAACTTTACTCAACCCCCGCTTCCATGGGCGCTTAATCTGAGTAAACTCAGGGTAAACTCTGCATTGAAACTCAGTAATTATGGTGCAGGACGTAGAAAACGACGACAAAATTCACGCTGCGTTAAAACATCAGAATGGAAATTGGTCAAATAAGCAGTAACAATAATTCCGCGTTCTTCAAATGTGTATCGCTCCATTGATTGTTGTCAACTAATCCTTTATCTGTCAACAACATGAATGTCAAAGTGCAATGACAATAGACGCCATTTGTAAAAATTATGGCACATTCACATTATGACATTACTTTTGCCCCACCTTGTATGTTCATTAGGTTTTTAACCAATTAATTCCATTTGTTTTTGTACTTGACACAGCGATCTTTTACTTCTTCTTTTATTGTTAGCATTTGAAGATAGTTGTGTATCTCGGCATTTTAGGTAAAGCAAGGAGCAAGATTTGCCGCCATCTTCCGTAGATGTGAGTAGACGTCCTTCTGGTTCCAACAAGGGCTATCTTCGTCTCAATACTTTTTTTGATAATTTCCTGATATGGTCATATAACTGGTTTGCTGCTACTTGTGTTTTCCTAGCAATATTTTCATAAAATTTCGTTTTATCTCTTCTTGCAACAACTTTTACTTCTGTTCTCTTTACGTCGATATAATGTTTTCTACTTCCTTTCGTTTGATATTCAATAATTTCGTCTGAGATCCATTCTTTCCTTTCCGCTGGAACATATCCTGTGACTTTTCACCTGCTTCTCTAAATATTTCCTGTATATTCCTGTATATTATATTTGTGATCCTTTGTTGCATTATTATCGGTCACTCCATATCGATATTAATAATTCCAATTCATGATAATATATCCAACTAAAATAAAAAAAAGTTAATGACAGGTTAAAAAGTATGTAGGATTTTTTTGTTTTACCATACCAAACTCTCATCTTGTAGACTTTCCTTTTACGTTTTAGTTGTAAATAAATGATCGTGTCCTACATTAGCTCCTCGATCGATGCTACTTTTATTACACCTAAATCATAGAAACAAATAAACAAATAAATAAAAAATATATAAGAACCAGAAGAAAAATGCGTGTACCAACCACACAAGAGCAATTAACCTAAAAAAATCAATTTATGTTTTTATTTTTTTGGTGTATTTGTTTATTATTATTATGGTGTTTTGGTTAGTGTGTAAAGTTAAAAGAATAAAAATAATCATAAAACGTAATTTTGTGTAAAAATAAAGAAAACGGCATCATGTAGGTACCATGCCTCATACCATACCATATCACCAGAATTATATATCTTTCTCTCGGAGTTAATTTCTTTCTTCATTTCGATATATAAATAAATTATTTTTATAGAATGGTTCAAGAAAACGGAAAAAGGGGGCGAGATTAGGTGAAAAGAAAAACGTTTTTTTTGTCTGTCGTTTCGTTTCACACTTTTCTTTATAAGTAGCGCTTCACGCGTGCGCATGAACGTGTCTGAGATACTCCGCTTAAAGTTTGTTTTCTTTTTCTTTTGTTGTTGTTGTTGCTGTTGTATATATTTTTTTATTTGTTTTTCAAGTCCGAATATACTTTGATTTATGTTTAATAGGTGCTTTATGGTCTGCACTCGCCTCGACTGCCTTCCGAAATAAAATAATCTTATATATATTTTTTTTTTGCTTTCGAATGAATAAAAATGTTGTATAGTATGTATATAAATATAAATACAGCTAGATGTGTACATCCGGTGGTGGTTAGGGGCAGAGAGTATAGTTTGAATGCGATTTGTGATGTTTTGAGAGAGATTATAAAATTGATTCGTAATCAAAATGAAATGTTTTCAAAGTAAAATAAAAAATAAAATAAACTTTAGAATGTGACATTTTATAAATACGTAGTATATTTTGTCGTCCGTTCTAAATGTAGAGAGAGAGAGAGAAGAAAATAAAATAAAAAAGACAAATTAAACGGGGAGACGGAAATCAGATCAACACACGACTAAAACAAATGCGATATTATAAAGAAGCAGGATCTTTTACCTTGGCAAATATTTGCTTTGTTAGTTGTACATGGATGATGTCAAATCACGAGATTAGAATATGTAATCGCGACAATAGCAATAGGAATGGGGCATGGCTTATAGTAGGTACGTCAGATATTCTTTGCCAGAAACGTTTTTAGTAGTTCAGAAGCAGAATTTAGTCTGTCTGTTTTTATTTTGGTTTTTTTTTTGATGTTGGGTTTATATATATTTATATACACATAGACGTATTTTTTTTATTTACTCAATTATATCTTCTTTAACTTAGTCGAAAAAAATTTTGTCTTTAACATTTTTGTTATTCTTTTGGGGTATTTTTTTTTTGTTAAGCGAATGTGATTTAAATATAAAATGAGGCTTGTCCATCACAATTAAAACTTTAATAAACAAATCGAAAAATGAAGACATTGATATTATTTTTAGTGATTTTCTAATATTAAGATTGAATGAATAATCTGTATTTTTTTGGGAAAATACATAACGTAACCAAATATTTATAATTCTGTTCGTTTTTCGACTACATAATTGAGAATTTCTTCTTGTTGATAGATTTATTAGTAATTGCTAAAATAATTTAATTTTTCTACAATAGATTTTAGTAGTAGATATATATTTTAAAATCCAATCACACTCTTTCTTAATCCATCATCTATTCAAATTTATTTTTTTTTCTATTTGATTTTCGCCTTCATTTGCCATTGCTTATTCACGATCACGATCAGACTACCATTAACCAATGGAAAATTATATAGAGGATGACTCTTATACTCGCGTATATGCACCTTTAAAAGTGCATGTATGCCGCGCGCGCACATTTCTTATGAGCATGTGTATAAGTGAAATTCTTAATAAACATTCGAAATCATCGAGTCAGAATGTCTAGCAGAGAAATACGAACGTTTTGTCGTAGCCAACTTTTTGAAATACGCGACTCTAGACACAAATTTATTTTAACGAAAAAAAAATCGTTTTTTTTTTGGTTTAAAGATAATTTTCCTCTTTTTTCATATTAATTTTGTTTCATCCTTTTGCGCTATTTATCACCAAACGTGTCTATATATAGATTTTTTTACGTGTAAAAATGTAATCCTGAAAATATTTTGGCGATTAATATATTTATATTCAAAAAAAAAAAATCCTTCAAAAATTTTGTGATATAAAAATTTTGTTGTTTTTATGAATCATATTTTTGCTTGCTCACTTCTTCGTTACACATTGAACTAATTACAGATTTTTCGTTCATATTATCTAGATATATAAGTAGAAGTAGAAGATATAAATGAAGACACCAAAAAAAAATCCGTTGAACGATTCCGTCGCGATCCTCGTGCGGTTCATATGTCTCAGACTTGCTTGATGCTTGATGTTCTTTTTCTCATTTTGTTGATGTAGTTGTCGCCTTTTTAGTTTTTTTTTTTTTGAAATCATCAGTTTTAGACTTTCGGGCTCGGATCTTATTTTACTCTTTTGATTTTTTTTTTCGCTGTGTAAAAGTCGGCAAACATCTGTTCGTAAATAAGTTTAAATTTAGTTTCTTAACCAAATATCATTTGTACGCAGACAGTAATTGTGTTTAATTACAGACTGTCGCATTCATATCCGAAATTAACTGTGTAGAATAGAAGCAAAAAAAAAATAAAACATAAAAAAGTTGCACAGACAATCGACAACCAGAGGTCACCAAACTATAGCTTGCGGGCGATGATACACATATCTTTTATAATTTAAAGTGTTTTATAGTTTTATTGATGATTTTTTATTTTTGGTCCTGTATATTTGGTTTTTAAGCACATTAAGAGTCTTTTATTGTTAACCAAATTTAAAAGGAGATTATTTAGGGTATTAGATATCAACAGACTAGAAATAGATCGACACTTCATCTAGTTATCCCTAGATACATCGAACGATCTTATGGCAATACACTTGATAAGTTTTAGTTTTTAAATTTACTTTAACTCCTACTTTTCGATTGAAATTTCTTCAGTAAATTCAGTAATAGCCATAACTTACGACATTGACAACATGTAAACCGTTTCCACTTGACCGTTTCCAATGCCAGGAACATTTACTTTGACAACTCCAAATGCCATGGACCGGTTCTACACGTTCAACTTTTCATTCAACTTAAACACTTTTTTCTCTTTCGCTCGCATGCAATTGTGAAAGAGGTAAGATTATCCAAGAGAAAAAAGTGTTGAAGTTGAACGAAAAGTTGAACGTGTAGAACCGGTCATGTATAACATGCGCTAGAGCAAGGGCCTTATTCTCTATTATACAATATTGTAAAAATTTCTAACAAAAGTGCCAAAATCATATTCTCTATTACAAAACTGACTTAATTCTACTCGAAACTGTAACAATATTGTTAGATTTTTATTCGAAAGCTCAAGGGTAATCGAACAATTTATAAAATATTGGGTATGGTCCACACAATTGAAATCTCTTGTAGTCATTTTGTTTTCTTTCGGGGACGTTTCTACTAGACGAAACAATAAGGTAATAGGGAATACGTTAAATAATAATTTCGAATTACAGTTTACGAGTAAGAAGCATGTGAGTATTGTAATAGAGAATAAGGCCCCACGGCTGGGCTCCACAGCCTATTGTTGGTCAATAGTATGACCAATTTTGGAGGTACATCAAAGGTGACGATTAACCTTCAATGCCCACCCAACACGCGCATAACCTTCTTCAAACTCAACCCTGGCTTCGCGAACGCTTGGGCCGGCTCACCAATCTTTGTCTTCTGTCTTGTCCTTTGTCACTTATACCCATGTCAGCGGGGCATCAAATTAGCCGTATGTCTATGTTACTAACTTTCTTATTTGTTCTATTGTTGAATGTCTGTTTTTTCAAGTTCCTGATTGAGTAGAATGCAGATGGCCTTTCAGCTATGACTAAAACATGTTCAAAAGTTTTTAATTTTAAAATTACCTTAAATATCATAATTCAAACGCTGTTTCTAATAAAAGATTCGACTTGTTATAATTGATGCGTTAAATAAAAAATAGGAAAAGCTTAGACATAAAAAGGTGATATCTTTGCATATAAGACTACGATCACTACAATTCTTTACCTTTTTCACAACATTTCTAATTTCATTTTTACGATATAGTCAATCAAAATTGGAAGAAAATGTAACAAAATTTTAAATTTTTTTTTATGTGAAAGACTGAGAGCTCAGGGAAAACCCTTTGTACTGTCGACAATCTATTTTTCGTATAGAGTGGAATAATTTCAAAGATTTTCCATGACATTTGCCTAATTTCCATAAGCAAAAAAACTTATTTAACTAAAAATTCATCAGCTTTATCACGTTTTTTTAATAAAAAGAACTATTTTCCAACGCTACAAACATTAAAAATAAAATAAAGTCGAGCTTTTAATATCAAATTTAAAAATTTCATATAAAACTGATGACAGTTGACAACAAGAGATCGATAATGAAGTTTTTGACGAAAAATTCAAATTTTTCGTTAAAATTTTTAAAATCGATTACAATTTTTAACCGCTTTCGATATTTTAAGAAAGTTTTTTGCATGTGTTGTTGGGAAAATTTGCTTATTCCATGATTAATAAAAACAAAACATAAACTAATTTTACTTTGATTAATGAAAATAAATTTTTGTATGGTTCGCAGTTTTCTATTACACATATTTGCTTTTTACAATTTACATACACATATTCCTACTTCGAATATAACAAATCATACCTAATTGAAACTCATTTAAAAAACAAAAAAAAAATAAACTAAAACAATAAATTCCAATTTAATACAATTAAAAATTCCACCAATCGATGAAAATCGTCTCGTTTTGCGCATAACTTTTCTACAAAATGCAATCACGAAAAGTCATTCATGCTACAATTTTACGTTCAATTGCTTCTTACCCATTTTTTTTTTGTGTATTTTGTTTATTTTTTTTTCACTGTTTTTTTTATGTTGTGTTTTGTTTTATTCATTTTCCATTTATATAAAAAAAAACAACTCCTCGAAGACTTGAGCGTATGAAAATTCTATATGTATTTAAAGATACAAGTGTTTTGTGTTTTTGTGCATTAGAAATGGATGCAAACTAGTATATATTCAATGGGGGGAGAATTAAAGAACTTTACTCGACATGCAATAATAAAACCGTATGTAAGGCGGCTCTGATGCTGCTGCTTGTCTGGTTGTTTGTATGCGCATGCAAATATATATATTTTACATTATATTTTCTGCACACACATTTCTTCTTCTTCTTTTTTACTCAGTGCATTGACTTTTATGCTCAACACACAAAATGTATGCAGATTTGTATGCAGATACATATATACATTATGTATATATATAAAAAAAATGTGTTGTGTGTAAAATGAACACAAAAAACAAAAAGTTAAAAAAAATTGAATGAAAAAGAAGAATGAGTTAAGTAAAAAAATAAAGTAAAAAAAAGTTCACCGTAAAGTGCAAATGAATTCAAATTGATTTCGCGCAAAAAAAAGTGGGCTATTTTCATGATTATATTTTTATTAACTTTTAAGGATGAGGATTTTTAGTTTTTCATGATATAAATTGATATTTTTATGTGAATATATCTGAAATTATAGTTTTTATGAAGAATGTTCAAATTTAATCCGGTCTTTAAAACGATCTTAAATAAATTGAACACTCCTTAATAGCGCTATAGCCGTAAAGAGGCTAATCTGATCCTAGCTGAAGTCCTGTACGAATTGTTTAGTCACATTCACGGTGAGTGGCCGTCATGGATGGAAACAATTTCATGGCTAAGCATGCTTTTTAGCTTATTTGAAGTGGTTTTTCCTAGTTTGTAGCAGCAAGCACTTGCGTACATTATTTCATTTCGGGTCTCTCGAAATGTCAAAATACCGTACGTATCGCAAAAGTAGGGTTTTTATATTGGAAACAAACAATCATCAAGAAGAAAATACAAAGGCAGTCGATTCGAAATCATAACTTTGTCCTTCGATTTTTATGTATCGGATCACCCTTAACTTGGTTTAGTTAACACATTAAATCATAAAATCAGTTATATATGATGCGCCATCGTTGAGTAAAAGTGAAATAAGAAGAAGATGTAACAAGAAACGTCAGTCTGCATATTATGAAAATAACTTAAAATCACTAAGTTTGCGAAAATGTGTGAAAATAATACAAATTCGAAAAGAAGAGAGTGGAGACTGGACGAGACCAAAAAATTGTTAGACGTATAGGGTAGTAATGTAAGTGACCTCAGAAGAACCAAACGAAATACGAAAGTTTTCGCAAGAATTGAAAAGGAGCTCAACAAGTTGCGTGCGAAGGAAAAAGCAACAGAAGTTATAAATAAAATAAAAAATTTAACAAAAAAAAATACAGGTGTGTACTCCAACCAAATCCATGGGAGGTTTCCGGGAAGGCTTTCCTAGTGATATGGGCATGGGTACGGAAATTCGGAGAGATAGGGTAAGTTTGAAATGTGCCTCGGCCTGAACATTCAACCTCTTTCTGTAATGACTCCAGAAAACCGTGATAGAAAATTTTGCGAAATCCATGCCAATCTGTTCGCAATATTGCAGCGTCTACGGGCATTAAAAATCGTGGGGACGCATTTAAACGACACGGGTACGTCGATAATCGGAATATGCGTTATTGGAACGAACATAACCCTAAAGCAGCCCATTAAAAGCCTTTCCACAATCCAAAGATTAAATTCTGGTGTGCCATTTTCCAGCAAAAGCATTATTGGTCCTTTTTTTGACGAACGTGAAACCGTCATTGAAGAACGGTACTGCCCAATGCAGGAGAACGGCATTGCCGGCGGTGTACAAGTTTATCTTTGTAACGTGATTTTGGTAATAGAATTAATTCTCTGGACTTTCCTCGGAAGTCATAACAAAAATAAGTAAATAAGTTTTACATAATTTAGAAGTGTGAGATTGCCTTTCCAATTTGTAGGAAGTGATTCTAGACCTTGTGTTTGATACGTGTCTTCACAAACTGCTTCTCTTGAACAACATAAGTTTCGTTACTGATCAATATTTAAGTTGTCCTAAAAGTCCTAAATAGTTATTTTCAAAAAAAAATGGTTTTAAAACCACCATTTAAATGCGTCTTTCCTTCACACACACATACACAAAAAAACCTATAAAAAATCGATCAAACATAAAAAATAAATTTCCAATAATTCTTATGCTCATTCATTCAATCATTGTCATAAGGTCTTAAAATTTATGGTTAACCCAAAACGAAAAAAAAGCCTTCCGAGGAGAGCGAGGAGAGGCCTTCATGATTTCAGGCTTAAAAATGCACCGATAAATGTCGGAACAATCGTCACTTTAAAAAAACACTATACTATATATTCGTTTTTGTTGTTGGTGTTATATTGTTGTTGTTGTAATTCTCAATGACTGATGGAAGCACATTCCACGTTCCTCCCGATCTCATTCTTAGGAATATACCGGCAAAAGGCTAAGATCAGGCCAGACCCCGCGCGTAGCAAAAAAAATGAAACGTGAGAAAAGAGTATTATCCTGTCCAATCGGAACGGTATTTCATTATAACACCTCTGCGCTTCACGTTCCTGTACAATTTCGTTGCTCTATTCTTTTTCTGCTGTTGTTGTTGTTGTTGATCGAGAGCCGTGTATCTTCTTGTGTGTGGCACTACTCCCCCTCTATGCTCTTCTCATGCTTCATATATGCATAATCATATATACTTACGTACATATATATAGAGTGTGTTAAAGCCTTGAATTTTTACTGGCTTGTTGCGGTGTTACCGCTCGTTTGCTTGCCGGTAACGATTTGCTTCATCGTCTACACAATTCCGATGCCTTAAAGAACAAGAATACAAGAGTTTCTTTCGATCCTCCGATGGCTGTTGGATCGCGCTGGCTGGCCCGATCCCGAAAAGCCGCAGTCCCAGAGATCGTATTTATAAACTTCTCGGAATAAGTGAATACGACCTCATACACATCGCATATAAATAAGGTGCTAAGCGGATTAAGAACCTTTTCCTTGTCATATACTATGTTGGGGCCTCTATGCTGTTGTATTTTGCCGTGCGTTCATTTTTAAGGCGAAAAAGATTGAAACCCACCGACCGACCGACGATCATCTCTCTCTCCTCTACGAGTTTTTTGGTTTTTGGTGTTTTACTGTCGTCATTCTTTTGCTCTGGCGTGTTAAATGTTTCCTTTTCGGACTCATTTTCCTTTTATTATTATATATTCCTTTCAAAAAAAAAATCCCGACTAAAGGAGTTTTAGTTTTGGACGGCGATTTCCTTTTATTTTCATCACACAACAAAAAAAAGGAACAATTTCGTTTGTAAGTCGCTGTGTGGAATTGCGGTTTAACGCCACAAAAGGAAATGATCCATTTGCTCATTGGATGTCACGTAAAAGGATTATATGTTTGGATTAATTTAAGCAGAAGGATGCGGCAAAAAAACAAACGAGATTTATACCTTGCATATGTATACTTAATTAAATTCAGACGATTTACATGACTATGTTGAGAAATTTTAATCAAGGAATTGTTGCGGTTGGGGTTTTAATACAACTAAGGAATTGTAAGTAAAATATTTTTTTAGAGCGAAGAAGCGGGGTTTTGTATTTACTGGGAAAATTGTTTTGGATTAGTTATATTTATCTTGAATGATAATGAGATTGTTTACATGTCCTATTATTACAGAAGATAGTTACAGACTAGGAGTCACCATAATCTGAGAACAAAGTTGAACAATTCCGCGATCGCGTAGATATTCTTTTCGACGTTTTCGCAAAGGAAGGTCTTATTCTAAAAACAATCACAAGTCACAACGCAGTCACAAGTGTGCGGTGAGTTTCAACTTAAGGTAATTTGGTATTCTAAAATTGCAGTCACAATTTTGACAATCCGCAACAGTCACAACGCTTATCAAAATTGTGACTCCATAAATAGCAGGTCACAAGAGTATAATAAGAAGGTTTCTAGCATATTTATCATAATTTTTCACAGACTCAACACACATCCAGCTTCGATAACTGGTACTTGGACGTTCACATACACTGCATTACTGCATCAATATTTTGTAGCGTACGTTGGCTAAGTTGTCGCCCAAAAATTTTTCTCTATCTCATTACATGAATACACGTTCACCATTATAGGTAAAATATTTAAGATTTTTCTTGTGACTAGATGCTTAGAATACCAAAACAGAAGACACAAGAATAGTCTCAAAATCTCAATGACAAGCACAAGTCTAAAAAGCAAGTCGACGAATATTATACAAGATGGGACAAAAGTGATGTGAATTTGCCATAATTTTTGCAAATGGCGTCAAATGTCATTGTGGTTTGACAAGAGAATTATTAGAATCATCTGAACCTGCCAAGTTCTTCGTTTTTTAGCCTTTTTTCCAGAAAAAAAATGGATTATTAACAGTATTTTTTTTTCTTGCGGTTCTCATGAACCTTACCTAAAACAGTTGGATAGACAAGAATGATCTAGATCTTATAGTTTTCCAGATAGTTCATTATATATCACAGTTCATATGTTGTACTACTTATTACTTACAATTATTGCCGCGCAGATTTAGACAAAAATTTTAGCCACTCAAAGCAAATTCCAAATATTCCACAATCTGAGCTACATACATATAAATATCCAAACAAATGACTCGTCTTCTCACAACGCCTCTACTAAAAAAAACTTTCCGATATCAAAATTTTCCCTTAAATTAAAACAAAAACAAAAAAAAAATGGCGGCACGTGGGTGAAAATAAATTTCTTTAACTATAATTATATCATGCGTCCGTCTATTTATAAGGGGGACCCCCATGTGATGTCACTTAATGTCTATCAAACAAACTCGGAAAGAGCAACAAAATCAGTGCGCGGCGCGGTTGTTTTAAAAAGAGGCACGCGAGTAGGTGACACCCCAATTTGTAACCAAGCTACTGACCCACACTTATTTCAATATTCATTTATTCATGGCTTTTTATTTGGAGCAAATTAATTCAATATTCATAAGACTTTTATAAACAAGCAAACAAACAAATAAAATAAAAACAGGCAATAACAA
Organism: Thereva nobilitata; assembly: GCA_963855945.1. Classification (NCBI taxonomy): domain Eukaryota; kingdom Metazoa; phylum Arthropoda; class Insecta; order Diptera; family Therevidae; genus Thereva; species Thereva nobilitata. The sequence continues at coordinate 102,085,737 of OY979697.1, read as the reverse complement.
CAACAACAACAGCAAAAATCTCTGCGCCGTAAGCGCTTTTACTTTTGGTGAATTAATTTCATTCAAAAAATATCGTTTAAGGTTAATTATTTAAACAAAATTTAAAAAAAGACAACAGCGACAATATGTGTTTTAACACACATTTTCTTAAAATAAACATTGAGGCAGCAAACAAAATGAAAAAAAAACAAAACTGAAGAAAATTTTGGGAGATTTCTTTAAATATTTTTAATTGCCGTAGAGAGTGCTGCGACAACGCCACCTCGCGACAGAACTAAATAAAATAAAACAAAAAAAAAAATAGAAATTACCGTGAAGGATTGAAAATTTGCAATTTCAATTATTCTAGTAGAGAGTAGACGAAGACATCGCAATGTTGGCGACACCAGCAGGCGCCAAAAATTCGCGATCATATTTGCGAGTCTCATTACAGTAATTCAAGGTGTTTGTAAACTCTTTTTTTTTGTTGTACGGTATTTCCACCACCATGGCGGCGGCGCTGAGAAAATTTTGTGTTATTGTTGTTGATTTTTTAGTTGCTTGTATTATGGGCAATAATATGCGGTAATTGTTGATTAAACACAGTCAGAAATTGTGTTTATCTCTTGTGGTACACTTCCTTCTTGTCATGCAAAAATTTCTCCTCCTTTTTTTCGTTAAATAACCTTAGACGAAAAACTAAAAAACATGATCTATAAAAAAAATAAATAAAAAAGAAGAAGACTGTTTTGTTACTACCTCTGATGGTGGCGAGATGAAGATCGTTCCTTTCTAATAATTGTTTACTTATGGTTTCGTTTCTCATATAAACTTGTTGCGGCCGTGAATTATTTACATCAACAATGTTTATTAATGCGGTTTCGTGTCATGTCAATTTTTTTTGCTGCTGCTGCTTTATTTTTTTGAGGTCAGTGACTGTAGTATGATAATCTTATCAAATATAGTATCTTTTTTTACACTAGAGGTAAAAGATAATTTGTTATGAACAATTTCGTTTATCTTCAAATTGTTATTTTTTTATTCGTTTTGTTTTTTTGTGTTTGTAGAGAGAAAATGTTATTCTGGACGTTCCCCAGAAATTGATTGTGAGTTTTTTTGAGTAATTAAATTTATTTAGAAATTTAATTAGTGAGTATATTTTCAAGGTCGATTGGGCGGATTGTAAGAGTTCTAGCGAAATTTTTAGATATATGTACATATTAAGAAATATCAATGTGTGTGTATCGGCGAGTTGAAGATGTTGACTTTAAAATGTATTTATCAAAATATCATCAATTCTATTTAAAAGTTGTTACGTTGTTACGACTTTGTTTTTCGTCATGTAATTTGTATTGAGTCATTTTAGGTGTGTATTATTTTGAGAATACAGATTATTTTGTTTTAGTTTGTTTTAAGAGTTCAAAAGGAAGACCAAATTTGTAGAGTTACCTAGTATAAAGACGTCGGAACTGGTAGCGCTCGATTTGTTACTTCTATCAAAACCCGAGAAGAGTGGCTGCCGATGAACACCTAGCAGCTGTGTTAGCAAGTTCTAATCTCACCTCTGCGTGGTGCCCCTCCCCCTTCTTCGGAAGGAGCTAACGGAAGACGGTCGAGTCCTCTGCGCCGTAAATCAGAGTTTTAAGCCGGTTGGGCTGAATGTTAGCAACCCACTCCCACAAAACCACTCTTGTTACGAATCGACAAGCAATACCTCGGAATCGAATGGATAAACACAAAACAGGGTCCGCTGGAGGGCAACTGTCTCCAGCCTACGTCCCCCGAGGGATTAAAGGAACAGAAGAAGAAGAATCTGGAAAAGGGAAAACTCTGAAATGTCGGATTTTTGACTAGAGATATCAGTATCATCACTGCAAAATAAACTTTCAATTCCTCTACACAAATTTCTGTAAAACTCGGATCGATTTTACCAACTCGTTCCCTTTCCATTACACCAATATGTTTCCTCCATTAAAAATAATCCATTTTTTCTTCAAACTCAAAATTATTACACTTTGATCACTATCATTATCGTCATTATCTGAAGATATCGCCATAATACATCTACTTTTTCTAGGTCTTACTTCTACTCCTCGTCTCTTACTTCTTCACTATTCTTCGAATCAAAATTCTCCATTTTTATCAGTTTTTTTATTATTGCTTTCACTTTAATCCGTTGCTTTAATACTTTAATCCATTTGCAATCATCACTTTTCACTAACTGTGCGCTGTGGCTATGCACGCATTTCTGCGCTTTGATGATAATGGACAGGAAAATTTGAGATTATGACGCAAGTGGAATTTGAACGGGCATACTGCCGATGCACGTTTTAGGAAGAATCAGTCATTTTCAATAGGATTTAAGTCGGAGAAGTTGTCGATCCACGAAATAGCAATAATATACCTTGAGACTAGAGGAAATTGCGGACCGTATGGAATAGATATATCACTGTGCTGAAAGGATCACTTGCTATTGTCATTCAGCATTGTGAATCAGCAAGATACTAATACAGGGTTTTTCAAAGAGGTGTAATTTTAAATTTTTCACACAAAAGAACCATTATAACGTTATCACTAAACGTTTGATTGTTTCGAAGTCACGAGTGTGTATCGATTCATATCTGACATCTTGTTAAAAGTTATCGCAATGACAGTTGCATGTTGACAGTTCAAAAACTACGCAAAATTTAAAATTGGCCTTCGTTCTTTCGTTCAAATGAATCGTCTTCAGAATATTAGTCTAAACTTTTCATGTCATCGTTCTGAAGTAATCCACTGAATCGTTAAAAGTGGTTAGATTCTTACAAAGAAAAATTTAACTTTATTAAATTAATGGTTTAATTATAAAAATTTATATTCTGCATTTCTACTTCGGAATTGTGAAACATGAAACGGACTTACCGAAATCCCAACGAACTTTAAGACTGATAGAAACTATATTTCGAATGGTTTCTCAGTGATATCAAGCCAAGCAAAAAACCGACACACTTAGTTGACTAAAATGCTATCAATAACTAAAGAAATGCACCAAAATTAACCTGTTGTAAATACTGTAAAGTACCTAAAAACAAAAAAAAATAACTAATTTTCCAAATTGAACTTTTTTGAACTTTGAAACCAGCTTTAATAAAATAGTGAAGTCATTAAATTCTCCCCCTCAACAACAACAACAAAAAATCCTCCAGATAACAAATAATAAAAAACGAATATTGTCTAAACAAAAAACCACCGTTAATAAAATAATAATTAAGAAACCAGCAATAAGAAAAAAAAAGTAAGAAGTAAAGAAACCGGGCATCTTTCTAAAACATGACATAATATACCAAAAAATCTGACATCATCATTCCTCGTTAATGGGGAGGAAAAAATTTCATTGAAGGTCGTCAAATTGCAAAAACAAAAAAAACAAATGAAATAAAAAAAAAGAGAATACAATTTTTTTTTCATTGGCGATCAATTGACCGATCGACTTCTTATTGCCTATGAAAATGCTAAATGAAGCTTGATTCGATTTTGCACGAGCTGTCACAGAAAATTTTACAAATAATCTAAAATGAAGAAAAACTAAAAAAAAATTATAATAATTCCTTTCAATGCATTTTCATATTTTTTTTATATTGTTCCTTATTATTTTCTATTATTGATGATGATGATTTTTCAAATTGATAAAGAAGAAGAAGACTCAAAAGAAAATGTCAGCGGCTTAATTGTTTATCGAATTTTAAAAAAAAAAAAGTTTTTTTTATAGTCTTAAAACATTATTTCTTGGTTCAATTGTCTCTAGGAACGTCTGTCTGGGGGCATGTAATCTTAGCTTCAATGATTTTGTATTATGCCCTGTCATTTAGTGTGGTTGTGTATATTTTAAAGAAAATAAAGATTTCTTCTCAATTTTTTTTTGTTATGTCTTCCTTTTATTAATTTTTCATATGGCGGGCTTAACTGTCCGAACGGCGATTTGCGAGTGATTTTAAGTCGCCAAGTCCAATCAGAGCAATAATTCCAGTTGGCGGACGATAGAAATGAGCGCTGGCGCCACCTTCTTAATAAACTTTTAAATTATTAAATTCGCATCGTAAATTAATTTATTTATGCGTTTTCGCGCGCTCTTAGTATACTACCACCGGACTGGCGACTGGAATAACAACAATATTGGCTGCTGGATGCGGCGCGGCCGCTACTGTTGATGCTGTAGCGCTATAACACCATACGTTTTGCTTTTGAGCTCTACATATATAGTGTGTACTGACTTGACTGGTGGCTCTGATTCAGTTCAGCTATGCCCATTCCCAGACGATATCACAACTAGCTTCTTTTTTTGTATGATTACGCATGCGCTCCTTCTTTCTGGCTGTCGATTTTTATCGGCGCTTAATTTAACTTTTAACTTTATTGCCGCCGTTTCACCAACACCACCCTTCATATCCCAAAAAACTCTCACTTCCAAGCCGGTCGCTCGGTCGGCAAACATCTCTCCATGGCCTGATAGCCCATCTCCGCGCATATATTTATAATTTGTACCATGTTCCAAAAATACGAACAGAGCTATAACGTCGCTATATTTTGGGCTTCCTGTTGCCTGCAGTTTTCAACGAAATTGGTTCAACGACACCAATTTTAAAATCAGTTTTCTTTTTTTTTTGTATTCATTTTGGTGCTTTTATTCTGTCTGTTAAACATAAATCTAAATTTGGCAATCCGCACGGGGATAATAAAAAAAATTAGGAAATTGGGGAAATGTGATAAATTTTATCGCACGCTTACATAAATATTCGAGGTTTAATTTTATTTTTTATTTTATATTTATATTTTATGAAAGAAAATTTTAATTTTATATTTTTCGTAATTTCAGTTTCAGAATGCCAGTTCGGAAAAACGCTAAGGGAGCTTGGCTCAACATGGTATGCAGATTTGGGTCCACCATTTGGAGTTATGTATTGCATTAAATGCGAATGTGTAGCGGTAAGTAATTTTTTTATTTTGGAAATAATTTAAAATATAATTTCTTAAATTGTTTTAAATTTATTGAATCATTTGAAAGAGTTGACTACTCTTCACTTTCACTTGTCTTTAAAAGAAACTCTACCGCAGTAGATTAAGATTATATTGTCCAGTGACTATTTTTGCTTAACTGGTTGGCTGCGGTCATCATGAAGGAGGGCATACATATTTTGGAACAACAAATTCTGCTTATAACGGAATTTCTCTAAATAGGGAAGACAAGAACCGGGCCTCTGGGATGGTAGTTGGTTGTTTTGATCTCTGGGATACTGAGACTCCGTGGATAATATGCGTTCAATGATGTTCAATGACTACCGAATTATAGTCAGAATGATAGAAATTGGCCTGATCATGGCTGATTAACAAATCATCTTGACCCATGGGCTTAAGTGTTTGCTTTTAAAAAGCCTTTTTGTCATGTGAAACGCCTTGTTTGCTTTGGGAAGACCACCACTTACATTTTTATTGAAATACAAGTATTGGTCCAAGGTATTTTAGTTCCAACTTATTTCTTCAGCATTATTCGAGGTTTTCCAGGTCTTCTCCACATCGTAAGACACTCTTTTTAGAGAACTCCTGAAAAGGATCGATTCGTATTTGCTAAAATTGATCTTCAACTTCCAATCATCACTGTAACTTTCGATTGTGTCGAAGTTACGTTGCAGAAGCGTCTGGAACACTCCAATTTTCGCCCCTGTCTTGTACACAATTAGGTCATCTGCATACACTAGTACCAAGAGGATTAAAATTATTAGGTCAATCGTAAAGATATATACTACCTTGGATGGTTTTGAAGTAGTTTGTAAAAAAATTGTTTCCAAGACTATAAATTACGACTACTATCCACAACTATCAAATATGAACTGACAAATGACAGCCAAACCAAAATGGCGGCCAAACAAAATTCGGCCTGGAACAAAAAGCTGTATATCCTCACTTGGCATTGTCTAGAGATTTCTTCGTTCTTTAAAAACGAGACTAGTGCGAAATAGATTTTATTTGCGACTACGACGCAACCATAAATGTCGTCCTTTCTGCGTTTTATGTTCTGCGTTCTCTTTTTTAATACGATCATGCAGTTTGTTTTGCTCTCATTTCGTGTCTTACATTGAACTTTGTTGAGCGTTCTAAAATTTTTATAAAGCTCATTAAGTCAATTATATAACATTATTTTGTGAATTTTTCTATCTGACTCATATATAATAAATAAGCTATATTAAAAGTTTCTTTTTTAAATAAAAACAGACATTTCTTTTACTTTTTACCATTCGATTGAATTGTTCGCTATTGAAATAAATATATATCTTCCTCGAAAACCACTTAACATTCAAAATTGCTACCTCTTGTTTCCAAGAGTTTTAAAAGCATTAAGCACTGATTAAATATAAAATGAAAAGAAAAACAACAAAAGGTTAAGCCACTTTAGAAATTAAAAAAACCTGAAATTACCAATAAAATACTGGAAATTATAAAGTAAACCACTCGAAATAGCATTGAATGGCGCCTAGAACAGCCAATAACATATAATTTTTTGTCGCTCTCTTATATTAAAATAATTATGACTACTAATGAATCAATTTCGCTCCACAAAATACACAAAAAAAATCATAAATCATAAAAACACTGAAATAAAATCGTGTGATATTGCAAGTTTTTATAATAACTTCCGCTTTACGCAAGCATTTTTTTTTTGTATTTTTATTTTCTTTTATTTCATTTTTATTTATTTCAACAACACCAACAACAATAAAAAAAATAAGTACTTACTTCATAAAATTCCCTCCCCCCGTTGCTGCCATTAAGATATCTGTCACAGTTTTATATACTTTGCTTAAGTAGGTTGTAAACATGCCTGATTATGATTCCAGTGATAGCTAAAAATAGTCTTGTGTAATTATCACAATTCTTGATCTATAATACGACATCAATCAACTAGATAAAACGTTTTAGTTACTTTAAATATATGCGATTTCGTAAATTATAATTATAAGTGTAAACTTAACGAAAAAAAATAAACTTAACTAAAGCAATCTTTTCTTTGAAGAAAAAAAAACTGCTGACGTAACGTTAAAAATTGTATTGCGCTTCCATTTCGAATGGTTATCCCCAATTGATAACTCATCATAATCGTAAATAACACCCAGAAACTCGAACCATGAACTGTTTTAATTAATTTTCTTATTTTTTTTTTCGTTTAATATTTATATATATATATAAGTATAAGAAAAGAAGCAAAAAAAATAATAACCAGATACGAATAATCAAATTTTATTAACGGCATACGATTAAGATAACCGCTTTTAATACTCTCTCTCATATGACGCCTATTTCCGAATCTGATGCTGCAAAAAACGACCGGCGCCTATTTTATCGCTAATTGTCCAGGCGTGTTTATACAACAACAACACACACACAACAACAAAAAAAAATGGGGGTAAAAAAAAATAAAGAATAAAAATGAAGCGCGAAAAAGGCAAAAGAGCAAAAACTTTTGAAGGAATTAAATACGAAAAACCCGAAAGAGATTTAACACCGCTTTTACTATATATATATACCGCCGCCGCCGCCACCGTCATCGTCGTTGTTGCTGTAGTCTTGATCATCGTTTGCTATCTTAAACCCAGCATGAAGCGTGAAATCTTGTGACCGTGGGGCATTCATACACCGTCGTCACCTTGATGACTTTTGCTAAAACAGAAAATCTCTGAAATTGTCTAGTAGTGTCTCTCTAGATTGCTAGAAATCTAGCTTTAATTTTTTTTTATTTCATTTTTATATACTACATATATCTACAATACATATATTACACATTTCGTTTATGGAAAACGAGAAATTTATACCTATAGTAGGTAAGCAAGACTAAAGCCAGAACTTTATGGGTATATCTCGACAGAGAAGGCTCTTTACCGATATGCGAATATACTACACATATAGAACTAAAAATTTAAAGCCTAGTAACAACTTTGTAACCAAAACATTATAAGCAAAAAACTTCACACCTCCCGAGGTTGGAAAAGAATATAACATTCTATCCTTTCTACCTGGTAAATAGCGGCGGCGGCAGCGGCAGCAGCAGCAGCAGCTATAAATGCGTTGAGAAACCACAATCCATGAATGAAGTTAATCTAGATTTGCATATATTAAAATGTGGTGTTTATGGCACTGTTTTGTTTTTTCTTTTTTTTTAATGGAATTAACTTAAAGGCTTTTAAAATTCAGTAAAAAAATAAATAAATAAAAAAAACTTAAGTACAAAACAAGTGTGATAATATCAAATTCGCGCTGAAGATATTATTTTTTGTACGAGGAAAACAATAAAGAAAGCGAGTATATATATTTTGATGAACACTTAAACCAGCGTTTATGTGACGCGTGGTTTGTCTTTATAATGGAATGTTTAGTGGGAAATAGTTTTAAACATATCTTTTATGTTATGTTCATTCACCTGTGCGTCATGCACTAAAGAAATTCGTTAAAATTCGTTAAGCTTAAACGTCATTGAAATTAAATATAAAATATATACTACACATCCATAAATAACCCCTATTACGTTTTTGAGAAGTCCTACCCTTACTGTTGTAACCATTAAAATTCGGTTATGAAGAAAGATTCAAATCTGACAGGTAATTTATAGTCCATACAGCATCAATGGAGACTGAAAGTAATCGCGTTACTATCAATAAATTTAATTAAAATTTGTTCGTTTTAAGGATATTTTTGAAGTTTTAATTTGTTTTTTCTCTCTAAAAATTATATTTGAAACTTTCTTTTGTTCCATAACGAACTATTTCAACTGGAATTTAGACATTGCCAAATTATCTATGCATAGGACATTGTAATCGTTCAATTGGATGATACATGGCTTAATCCATTGACCCACTTGAACTGTCAGTCGCCGTCCATTTCAACGTGACAAAATTATATTTTCTAGGTTTAGTCCGGGGAAATCAAGAAAAAACCCACGGAAGGAGACAAAATTCCAAAATGGCTGAAAATTGGTCCACAGCGTCCTTGGGACTTTTTAAGAAAACAATTTCGGAATCACAAAAAAAAACATGGCCGCCGGAGATATCACTTTTTAGCCAAAAAAATCACTCAAAAACTGGTTTTTTCGAAAAAAAATTTTGATCAGTCAATACGAAATATTATTGCCTACAAACAAGCCCTCTTGTAATTTCTTCGAAAACCTAGTTGACTTTGAATGGGAAATACAAACATAACTAGCTGGGTTGTGGGTTTGACAGTTTAGGTCCATACGACCAAATTCCCAGTAAGATGAATTTTGAAAAGGAAGCGTTTAAATAATTAAACCAACAGGTGCTGATCTAAAGTTTAAAGATTTTGTAATGTTTGTAAAGGTTAACGTATTTTTGCACGTTTTTTAAAGAGTAGGATTTTCACAAGTGATGTCTATCGCTATCGCTTTGATCTAGAAAAGTTAACTTCATTTAGAACGGGTTTCATTCTAAAAAGTTTATTAGATGTTAGCAAAACTAATCAATTTAATATACTTGTCACACTTGGTCGAAATCTCTTAGTTTAAACCAAAAAAAACGAATTATTTCAGATCATATTGTCGCTTTGATCGGCGCCTCAACGAAGTCGATATCATTTTTTGTTCGCGCAATATCGTGCAAATAAAAAGATCACACAAATATTAGAGAATACAAACGTCCTTATAAAAGTTCACTTGCAATCTAAAATCTCTCACTAATAACTCGTATTTACCGCTTAAATTGCAATTACGCTTCGGGCGGTTTTCTAATCAAAACCTGACTAGCTAACTATGGCTGCACCCGTATTTATATATCAAAGCTCTTTTCTAATCTAATTTCTACATTATTCTATATCATTCCACACTTTTTTGGAGCTTGGATGTGCAAAATATTTCTAATAGATGGCGCCGCTGCATAAATCGTCACAACATATTTTTTTTTGGTTTTTCATACATAAAAGAAATCATTAAGTTGTTAATTTTCCTGGATTGATAAATTTTACCATTATAATGGGAATTTTCAAAATTTCTTTAAAAGGGTTGTTCTTGTATGAAAAACAACTTGACTAAAAAAAGGTGACATCGAAAGCTTCAATTATGGCTGTGAGGACTCACTCACTTTACTAGCCAGCTTTCCAAAAAAATGTATACATCAGAATTTTGGAGTTTAATGGGTTAAATCTGCCACAGCCTTCCAAAATTCCCAGTTGCGTATAACTTTTTCTCATGGTAGATCATCACCATTTAGTCTCTAAAAGATCTAAAAGAGATACAATATTAATAATTTTTTCGTTTAATCGCTAAATTCATATAATTGCTATATATTAATAAGTCCAACAATTTTCAAGGCGATAAATATTTGTGGTTGGTTCGTGTGATGTTTTTAAAAAAAAACACGCAATAAGATGACAAAAACTTATATAGCTACAAGAATATTTTCTTTCTGATATGCAAAAATACAAAATAACAAAAAAAAAAGAAATTAGAGAATATTTTCAAGAATATTTAACACGATTCTCCTTTTTAATTCTTCTTCTTATTTTTTTTTTGTTTTTATTTTCTTTTCACGTTTAGACACATGAGAGACGACTTTGTGTCTATGAAGAATTTTTGCGCTTTTACAAAAATTATAAAAGACATGTCCTCCTTTTTCTGATATACTCACGTATATAAAGGAAAACACATTTTTTTTAAGCAAAATTATAAAAATTAGATTTTTTTATCGAGTTTATCTCTATTTTTTCACTAAAGACACATTTGCAAAAAATGCGGAAAAGTCGGTGAAAAAAAATATTTTTTTTTATAAAAATGACTTATTTTGAGTTTTTTTTTGTAAATATATAAATGATGTCAGTTGCAATTATAGAATAAGATAAAAATGTTGTGACTAAATGATGTGAAATTCGCATTCCATTCTTTTGTTGACATATTTTCGTAGAGTTGTTGACAAAATTTTTCACAGACTTATGTACTGATTCCTATTTACTCAGTACATACCTATCTAATAAACTTAACAGCTATCCACATTCTTTCGTATGAGACACAATGTACAGCACTTGTTGTAGTAATTTTATTTTACGAAGAATTTTTCAATGTGACAAAAAAGTTTAGAAGAACTATAGAGATCTCGCAGGGAATAAGAAGACATCCTATCTGAAAAAATTAACGTCGCTCACAGAATAAATCCCGTAAGATTACTAATGCGGTTTTGTTAATAATATACTATACTACCCCCTAAATTATTATATTCTTTTTTCGAGCTAAGCTTACTACTAGACAAGACGGAATGGTAGTATAAAGGGTAACACCTAATCTTCGACTCTTCGAAACTTTCTGACAGTAAAGGCCCAATCATATAGCAGAAACGAAAACGAACCGAAACGAACCGAAACGAAAACGAAATGAACTTGAAACTGATAGCGATTATATAGGTGCCTGAACGAATAGGTTTTTGACATTTGTTGACAAGTTCTGCATTGTGTAGAAGAGTTTTTTATTTTCGATAAATACATCTATTATAGAATTTATATAATTTATGGTGGATGTCGACAAATCACAAGAGAAATCAAAATTTAAATTTTTTCACCTTGTATTGACTGCATTCTTTTAAAAAAAACTTCTTTTTCGCTCTTTCAACTACTTTAAATTGGAAAACAAACTGTCTGTCGAACTGTCAAAGTAACGGGCTGAATAGCTGAAACGAATACCGAAATGAAATAAATTTATATCTATCGTTCCGTTTCGGTTCCGATCGTTTATATAACCGCGTTCATACATTTTCATACGATTTATTTCATTCTTTTCGTTTCGGTTCGTTTTCGTTTCTGCTATATGTTTAGGCCTTAAGGATGTGCTTGCAACTGTCAAATATTAAAATGCCATTTTATATAGTTTTGGGAATTGAATTTTATAATCTTCCCAAATTTCAGCTTTCCTAAAGGGATTCTTAGATAAATGGAAAGCTTGTCAGAAAGAAATCAGATTTATTATTCTTCCAATTTCGGTGCACTAATTTAATACTGACACTCCACAAAGAACAATTCTCAGCAGTTTTATTAGACCTGTCAGAGTTGGATTCTACTTCTTCGTTGTTGCCGAAATCTTCGTTAAACCTTTTATCCTAGACACAGTATGGGCACAAGTGCTTTTCTCCCATATGGATTTTATGTAATTTTACAAGCGCAAGCATAATGACGTAACCAAAAGCAGGTCCTAAAAAAGCACGCGTGACGTATGAAAAATGAACTAAAAATTTTATAATAATTCCCGTCTCTGAAAAAAAGGTTGCGCGTGATTTTCGTGGTCGTAAAGAAGCAGGCGCGTGATTTTCGTGGTCATAAGAAAACAAGTTGCACACACAATATGCTTGTGTCGTGTGAACGGGCCATTAGTGGAGAAACATGTTTTACTTAGTTTAACCCAGTTTTCTCGCAATTTTACACTGTGAAAATGTGTAAATATGAGTTACGTGATATTTTCCGAATCTCCCCCCCCCCCCCAACCCCCCGCGAAATTGGGTAAGATTCAGCTTGTAGTATAAAGTATTATATATCATGCAGGCGCCAATTATTTTTCGCTAAAGGTATACGTGATTCCAGTCTTGTGTTAAGCGCAGAGAACTTAAAGCACACACAAAGTTTTGCTAGGAGAATGAAAGATTCGCATTCTAATAGACTTAGAACAATTTTATTTAAAACAAACTGACCAGAGGCCGTACCATAAAAAAAGGGAATCTCATAATCGCTATTTCCATGCGCAGTGAGAGTAGTCACAAGTCCCCACAACCGAGCAACGCAAATTGTTTGTTTAAAACGCAAGTAACCGCCCCGTTTATATTTTCAACGCCCTCAACTTCTCAAGCTCAATTCCCTTCTTTTATAGTGCGGGCTCTAATATACTTTTATTTCTATAAAGACCTCCCTCCCTCAAAAAAAACAAAAAATTCTACCAATTTTTGAACAAATTTAAAAAAAAATTAAAATAAATTCTTTCCATTTTTTAGGTACCAAAAAAACGACGAATTGTCGCCCGAGTTCAATGTCGTAACATCAAAAATGAATGCCCTTCCGCATTATGCGATGATCCAGTACTTTTACCAGGAAAATGCTGCAAAACTTGTCCAGGAGACAAATCTGGTAAGTAAAAAAAAAATATATCAATTCAAATTTGCGTAAGCCAAAATCCACCACATTACCACAACCAAAAAAAAAAAAAATAAAAGTGAAAGGTAAAAAAAAATAATTTAATTCATATACTCTAATTTGCGGTATCGCGCCACACTAAAAAACACGCCACGCAGATACAAAGTTGCACCAACTATACTTATACAACAACAACAACAACAAAAAAACGGAAAAGAAAATACGTTAAAAATAGTTTGGCCAGAAGCAAATATGTCTTTTCTGTTTGTGGTGATTTACCCGGAGATCACCGCCGAGACAGATTTTATAAATTGGACAAATTTTCCTCGGAAAAATTTCGCGGTTTTTCTGGGTTATGTTGTCTGATGTCTAGTCATTGGCGACTAGAAGAGCGTGTTGTAAATATATACTATATTTTTTTTTTTTGTTTTTGGTGTATTTTCTTTCATTCTTTATTTAATTTTTCTTTCGTTCACACTATTTAAACTCTCATCGTTAACTTGCCGCCAGACATTAATGCTATAAATCCGGACATACATATAGAATGTTAGCACACGTATTTCACCCCTCCTCCTTCTTTCAATTTTTTTTTCTGCTGGTCTTCTTAATTCACCAACAAAAAAATTCTTGTCTGGCGTCTCGATTTTCTAGTTTTATATATTAGGGAGAGCACCACACGATGAAATCACTGAAAATCGTCGCCGTCTCTGAAATGCCAATCCCTCAATCCATAATAAGCGTGGCACGCGAATGGAAATTTCGATTTTGAAATTTTTCTTCATTAATTTTTTTGTTTCGGTTTTGTCTTTTAGATTTACGAAGATTTATCAACGTGAAAATTTCAACAATAACAAAAAAAATGAAAAAAAAATTTGTTTTGTTATCAACCAATCTTCCATAAGATGGTATACTCTTAAAACAAGCGTTTCTGTTGTTCGATGGGATTTAGACAATAAAAAAAAATATAAAAGCAGAAAAAAGTAAATAAATAAAAAATATAAATGAAACACAAGGACACCTGTCTCAAGGCTGTGATTTCTATTATGAGAATTTTCTCATCATCTCGTTTTCTTATTCTATTAAGAAGAAAATCGTTCGTCTTTAATCGCGCACAGATTATTTATTTATTTATTTATTTCTTTTTTTTTTGTTTTTCTATATTATCCCCAAACGTAACGATGGACATCGTCATCGCGTCACATGTGAACATTTATATCGAATGGTGAGATAGATGGTCATCATCGTTGTCGTATAAAAGCATTGACCAGCATCTTAATTATTACAACGAGGACTTCTTTAACAGCTACGCACTTATGTACATATATACATAAATAGTGCTGTAATGCTTGCCTCCCTGGTTTACCATGCTGCCTATACTGGATGGAGCATTTATTATAAAAGTAAAGAAGCAGAAGAAGAAGAAGAGAATCTCTTTAAAACCAGTATTGTGCAGTTAAATCGCGCAAATTGCAATGTGGTAGGTCACTTTATATGGGAAGAATCCAGTGTAGAGATTGAGGCCATTCAGAGGCTTTCATTATGGACGAGATATAAGCTTAATTACATTCAATCATAACTACGTCTGCATCTCTGAAGGATTATATAAAATGAAAAGCGTTATTATGCCAATCATGACAACAACAACAACCACAACAGCAACAACAACAAAAACAACAAAATAAATTCTGATAAAAAATGAATAAATAAAACGAGTTCATCATTTAAAATTCATCGCCTTTTCGTCTTCTTTTGCGGCTCTTGTTTACTTGCCGGTCGGGGTGGGTGTTTTTTTTCTTGTTGATTTTTTGGGGTGGATGCAAGGCGGAGAGGTTTTTGAGGTAAAATTTTATTTAGGTGATTCAAATATTTCCCATTTAGTAAACAATTCGTCTTTTTTATGTCTGAGATATATAAACCAATTACTTGGCTGCTTACTAGCCAGCCGCCTGTCGGACTAGTCTCGTGTGTCAACAAAAAAAATTTTGACCAGTTGTCTTGATAATAATAATGCATTAGAGGAAAAGTCAAGGACTGTAAATATGCAAAAAGTAAAGATAAATTAAAAAATTAATAAAATCTTGCTTGACTCAAAAAACCATGAAATAAAAAAAGTTCTAATTAAGATCGAGACGCAGTCGCAGTTGTCGATTTGTAAAAACCACCCATATACAACCCAGCCAGGGTTGCCGGGAATATTTTTGTTTTTTTAACTGAATTAGATTTATACATTTTTTTTGATTTATAGCCAAATGTCCACATACTACAAAGGGGCAAAAGTAATTTCATAATGTGAATATGCCATAATTTTCGCAAAAGTACTGTCATAATCTGAATGTGTCATAATTTTTGCAAATGGCGTCAAATGTCATTGTGCTTTGACTCGAACTAATTCTTTATTTGTCTACAACATAAATGTCAAACAGCTTTTCCATCGAGATGATTTTGTAGTCTGCGGAACAAGTGATAAAACGATGGTGCAATGTCCGGTGAATATGGTGGATGCGGCATCGTTTCCCATTCAAACTCCTCCAGCAACACTTTTCGTCTTGAAACCAAAGATGGTCCATTTTTTCCAACGCTGCTTAATTAAATAAGAAGAAGATATAAAAAGAAACGTCACTCTGCGTGTTGTGAAAATAACGCAAAATCATTATATTTGCAAAAATGTGTGAAAATAATACAAAATCGAAAAGAATACAGTGGGAGATGAGCGAAACCAAAAAGTTGTTAGATGTACTGTGGTATTAATGCAGGTGTGCTCAGAAGAACCAAACGAAATGTGAAAGTTTTCGCTAAAATGAAGGAGGAGCTCAACAATAAATTTGGGTGTGAAGAAAAAAGCAACAGAAGTTATAAATAAAATTTTAACAAAAAAATACTTAAAAACCAATCGAATTTTTGACAAGAAAAAGATATGTCAGTTTTATCTTCTTCATTTTTTAACTAAGTTTAACGTACATTACCTTAGTTCCTAAAACCGGTTCTGGGTCAACTAGTTTGCAATCGGATTACGAATATGTAGTCCGGGGAAATTAGTAAAAAAAAACGCACGAAAAGAGACAAAATTCCAAAATGGCTGAAAATTGGACCACAGCTTCCTTGGGACTTTTTAAAAAAATTATTTCGGAATTACAAAAAAAACATGGCCGCCGGAGATGTCCCTTTTTAGCAGATAAAATCACTCAAGAAAAAAATTTTTGATCCGAAACGTTATTACCTACAAAATACCCCTCTTGAAATTTTTTTGAAAACCTTGACCTTCCCGAATTATTCAAAGTATTTTTTGGCCGAAAAGTGATTTTTGGAAACTTTGACCTTGAATAACTTCGAAAGGGTTAGATTTTCGAAAAAATTACTAGAGGGATTTTGTGTAGGCTATAAAGTTTCTCATTGATTGATGAAAATAAAATTTCGACAAAACCAGTTTTTGAGTGGCTATTTTGTTAAAAAAGTGATATCTCCGGCGGCCATGTTTCTTTTTTGTAATTCCGAAATTGTTTTCTTAAAAAGTCCCAAGGAAGCTGTTGTCCGATTTTCAGCCATTTTGGAAGCACTGGCTTACGCTTATTTTTTTCCAGAGAGCTTTTGTCTGTGAAACAAAGGAAAGCCGCTGGAAAAAGTACGCACAAACATTCCGTCACTGACAAGGAAGGCACGACGGTCAAAAGCCTGTGTCGTGTGGACCCACCATAAGGCGTTCGACTGCCATCCCAGAGGTTCGTGGTTTGAATCCACTCCGCGGCATGGTTCTTCTCCTTTCCATTTCTAGATCATTTTCATTCTTTGTTATCTTCCCTTACTACTAAAAATTCCCTGCCCTTTCTGCTGGCATCGCCTCTAACAATAGTAAACGAGGAAGCCATTTCCTGTTCGATCACCACCAAGCCAGAAGGGCCAGGCCAACACAAGCTATTCGAGACAAAGCCTAGAGATTGGGTACTCTGGCCTTCCGATCTTTCGTAAGCAGTAATTTCTGAGGCAGTGTCCAGTAACCAAGCGGCGTCCCAACAGTTTTCTGGCCATGTTGCGAGATGACGCAGGAAGAAACCGTTTGGAGCCCAACAGACTGATTCCGGACTGATGAATGCAATCCCACTGTACTGTATGGTCTGGGTTTCCTAAGACACGAACCCAAACCCGAACGAAAATACCAATTTCTACATCTCAAAAAATAAACCCCAAACAAAACTAGATCATCTCAACACAATGATGGCAACCCTATCTCCAACTCAAAATGAACCCCAATATATCCTCCATTATCGCCACCGTTTCGTTCCTGTCCCCAAAGCCCCCTTCAAAACAGCAGCAACAACAACAAAAACAAAAAAACGGAATAGAGACCAGCCAAATAGCACCCAACAAGCACCTCCGCGACCAGCACGGCGGCAACAGCAGCAGCACTTTTCATTTCATCTCATTTTGGATTCATGAGGAAAAATTGCTGAACGCGAGACTTGATCGGGGTCCGGTCCGCTTGCTCCGCTGTTGCGCGATCTGTGACAAGCAAAAACTTTTCTTGCACACAGGAAATGTGAATTTTGGCAACGTGCCAGGTTATAATTTTTTGATTTTCTTCGTCACCTTTTGCCTGTTTCATGCGTGAATTTTGTTGTATTTTGACAACGATCGGCTGTTATATTTTCAGACACACCACCGACTTTTTTTTTTAATACAAATATAAATTTTTTTTTGATTTTATTTTACGTCTGCTCCTCATAAAAGCGGCAGCAACCGCATTTTTTAAATAGATTTATATATATAAAAAAAAAGAATTTTTTCTTAATCACTGGACAGTAGTAAAAAAGGCGACAGCCAAAGAGAAAGGGGCGGGAGGAGAAGTAGATGAAAAAAAATATAAAATATAAAGCTCTTAAATAAAAATTTTTTGACAAAAAATATTTTAGAATATTTCGATAAGAAATATGGCATGTTAATTATCCAATTTACGAGAATTTATATATTAAAATAGAGAATTGCGTAGGAAAATTGCGGAGAGTTGATTCAAAATAATTTTTTGGTGTAAATATAAAACACCGAAAAGCATGAAATTATACTTTTTTTTTTAGTTTGTATCTAATTCTAGGATGAGTGGATATTATCTCTGTCTAGTGGGCAGAGTCAATGACTCATTGTGATAGAGGTCGGTAGTTCAAGTTTTATATTTTAGGATAGAGAAGTATAAAAAAAATATAAATATTTATTTTTCCTTGAACGATTATCTTAGAACGCCACTTAGTAACACCAGGCATTTTTTTTTAGAGGACATGTATAATGTATATATTTTCTTTATTTTATTTGTGTGACTTTTAAAATATGATCAAGAAATCATTTTAATATATTATGCAAGTACAAAAATAGACAGGTTTTTCGGTAGATTCTAATTTAAAATTAGAAATTTCTCCTGGAAATATATTTTTACATAAGATATATATGAAAAAAAAATCATTCCGTTTGAATTGAGAAAGAGATTTATCATAAAAAATTTTATTTTTAAAATTATGGTTTCAATGTCTCTTTTTTTTTATATACATTTTATATACATAGTGTATACAAAATCGTAATCCTAATTTAGATTACCTCGAATTTTTTTTGGGAAGTAGGGGACTGGGCATAGACAACTTACGAGTTTTAGCTTATCGCTTGAAGTTATCTAAATGAATTTAAGCGAATTAAATTTGTTTTTCATTTTTTGAAATTGTTCTAGAATGATTTTTTGATACTTATTTACGTAAAATGAGCGTATTAAGGATTTCACAACGGTTTTTGTCGGGACAAAATACTACCAGAACAGAGGCGGCGGAACAGGTCCAAGCTATGTGTTGAATTCGAATGGTTAAAAAGGGGGGGGGGGGGGAATAGGAGGGGAAAATGGTATATTAGATCTCCAAAAACTTCAATCTTACTGTGCAAATTCAACTTCATTTTTTGAAAATATAGATACATAGAAATATGTTTACACGTTATACAAAAAAATTAGCAAAGATTGCAGCTCGTTTTGAGCTTCGCGAAATAAACACGTTCATCAACAATTCAAGATCGATTTCATTAACTTCATCATGATAAATATGCAGCATTTTAAGGCTGTTCAACCTTCGTTGAACCATCGTCGCCCGAGGGTAACTTTTCAGTCGTTTTAATACTGAAAAACTCCTTTCGTTCGTACCCGACGACCCGGGAATTGTCATGAAAGGCCGAAAAAATTGAGCTCGGAGCTGTCTTCTCAAACCAGAAAATATTTTGGTTTTTCACTCCTATTTGCTTATAAAGGTATCGGGAGTTTCACTTTGGATTGAAGATGCGGGAGTGAAATTCCGCTTATAAACATGGTAATTATGTATACCTGGAAGTTGAAGTTGACTACTAAAAGCGCATGCGCACATACGTTCCTGCGTCCTGGCATCATTTTCGCGCGCTCATTTAAAACTCTTTAACACGTATTTTGCATGCACGAGTGCACTGCAGCCTTAAATCAAAGAAAGAAGTTAGGAAAATTTTTTGGAGACCTAAAAAATAGAAACGGAATCTCATGTTGATTTTCAATACTTGGGAGAGCTCATGTGTTGAATGGCCAACACAAACAACAGGCGTTCCGCCGACACTGTACCAGAACCAAGCCAACAATATTTTTAAAACTGCTCAATTTGTCAGTTTAAACATTTCAATTTGTCAGTTTAAGTTTTGAGTCGACACTATACAAAAGCCGGCGTTTGTTAATGCCATCAATATGAAAACAAGCAAAAATCTCATTCCCGACTGGCTTGACTTCGATAGTCGCGCTATGACACCATTTACTACAGTATCGACTCTTTGAGACACCATATAAATGGAGCAGCCACCATATAAATGTAGCGGAAATCTTATACCCGAAACTCTGGATTAATTCATTCGGCTCGTTCCTTCTCGTGTACGATACAGACAAGAAATTCGTTTATATAATAGAATAGTTCGACTGCGGACCAAAATTTCGCAGGGAGTATTTTCGAACTCCTTCAATTTCCAAGAGTTGAAACTCAGGTTTTAAGGCCAGCTCCTTCAAGATCATACTAATTCCTCATAACCTCAAAGATCTAGTATTCTTCGAGCTACCCTTAAGTGTCCCCACACGCCTCCCTTGCAAAATAAAATCTCGTGCTCCCAAAACCATGGCCCCTCGTGTAAGAATGGCCTGTGATGATGAGCTCCTGTGATGGTTTCACCCGGTTGTAGCAGTTCATAATATACTAAGCCAAGTTGGTTCCACCAGATGCACAGCATGTGCTTCGAACAATGGATGTTTGGCTTAGGAGTCGATTTTGATGCATAGACTGGCCCCCGTAATTTGCCGATCACAATACCATACAAAAAAAACCTTCCTTCTTTGCCGTCGGAGCAGCTGTTCGCACTTGAAAAAACTACGTTCGACGTTTTTTGGCTTCAACTAGTATGGCACTCAATTTCCTTACTTTTAGATCATTCCGAAAGCTTTCTAACGATAGGAAATGACTTGTTGAGCCACGCCAAATAAATCTGCAAGTACTTGTTGCGGTGACATGAATCTTCATCCAGTAATGCCTCCAATTCTGCGTCTTCAAATTTTTTCAACGGTCCGGGGCGCTTATTAACATCCACTTCAAAATCTGATCTGATATTTTTTCCCAGTATTATTCTGCTGGCGCCATCTATCGGAAAACGATTTTAGTTTTCAATTTGTACTCCTAATGTTTCGATTTTAAGGGTAATTAAGATTAAAATTGTCGAGCAGCGTTAGCAAAAATTACATTAAACTAAAATATTTTAAAATAATTCTCAGTACAAGACTTATGTAAGTCGTTCTCAGCTTTATAAAAGCACGAAATTCTTTTATGAAAAACATACTTTCCTCTACTGTCTCAAAAATTGCAAATTCACAATATTCATCGATCATCATTATCACATTACAATGCTGAAATGCCACCACATTCTCGAATAAAACAAAATTCAACCATAAAACGGTTAATTTTTCATTTTCAATAAAAATCATTACCATTATACCCTTCAAAGTAACACAATGTGACATTTCCTTAACATGGTGGTATCCTTTATAACTTCCCAACATACTTTCAAAGAATTTAACAATTTGTCTCTGTCAAGGTTGTCCAGTAGTACAATGTCCACACAGGCAGGCATTCAGAATTTTCCTCCTTTGACAGTTTTATTTAATTTTTATTTTTCATTTTCATTTCTTTTTTTCATTTTTTTTTCATTTTCAATCTGTTGTTAAACTTGAAACATCTCAACTCAAGTAAGTAGATATTGAGAACTCCCTAACCTGGTACTACACAAAACAATCAATTTCATCTCATCATGGGAGTTTTTTTAAAGCGAAATTCCCCCGCCCGTCTTCCCCAGGTCAACCCTTCTTTTACTTTTAGATTATCTTCAATTTTCCTTTTTTTTGTTTTTTTTTGATTTTCTGTTTTATGTTTTGGAACGTTCCCGTCATCGTACAATTTATAAAATGTACACGACAACGCATGCGTAATATACTTTACGTTTAAAAATGGGTACGACGACGACGCTTAAAATTTTCGCATCCGTCGAATGTGATACCAAATACAGAATATATACATATATGGCATAAGGTATTTTCACTTTTTATGTCCAACTTGTTTCCATAATCGTATCACGCAGGACAAGAAAGATAAAAAAAGAGAGAAGAAATGAATTGAGAAAACGCGAAACATTGTATATATAGATATTATGCGATCTTGATTTTTATTTTTCGTCGGCTTTTCAGTTAAAATAAAATTTAAAAAGAAGAAAAAAAATAAATAAATAAAAACAAAAAATAAAAATTACAAAATATTTTATCCACAGTTTATATGGTGAATTCCTTAAGTCTGGCATATTTCCATACTAATTTTAAATTGAAGCGGAAAATCGACAAAAATTTAAATCGGCAAAAATGTCTGGAAATCTCAGAGATCTCCCGAGAAGAGATACTAATCTTCATTCCTGATGGCCATTGCGAACGGGGGTTATAATAAAGATCTGATTTTTGGTAGTGAGAAAGTGGAACCATAAATTTGTAGAGGGTTAAAAACGAAATATATATATATTCTCAAAGAGAAAGAAGACCACAAGAAGAATTATAAAGAAGAAATAATCGGTGCAATCAAATCTTAAACCTTTTGATCTTAACTCTTCCTTCTTGTATTTTTGTTTTTTTTTTTGAAAAAAAAAAATTAACGCTTCGATTCGGTTTATATATAAGAAAAGATAAGATCAGTGTCAGATTTGTCACTCGACTTTTTCTTTAGCCTGAAATTGCTTTGTGAGTATTTCCTTTTTCGGGTCGCGGTAGTCGCGCAGGGTCTAAACTGAAATGTTTGTGTCGTAATGAAATACCGGTTTCTTTTTGTTAATAGGATGTAATTTGGCTTTAAGCGCCGTATTGTATAGTAGTATATAGATGAGAAATACCAATTCGGTAGATCCAAGAATTCTATACAAAATAACATTTAAAAAAAAAACAACAACAACAACAAAAAGAACGAAAATCACAGAATCTTTTCAATTTCTGGTGATGGTATTTTTTCTGATTTTGTTTTCTTGGATTCTTGAAAATTGGCCCTCACCATTTTAACACCGTGACAAATGAGATACCCCATACTGTGTGCTTTGTATTTTGTTACCTTTATTTAGTTGCTGGGATTTTTTTTTCTTCTGGTGGTCTGTCTCTCAACAGGTACAAACCATTCAAAATTTTCTATTGAGAAAAATTTTTCATTCAAAAATGATTTTTTTTTTGTGTAACACGAGTTTTTATTAATTTTTTTTTCTTATTCTTTTCATTTTCAGAAGCGGAAATTCCTCAGGATGTTCCTGCCGTGCCAAATGAAGAAGAAGAGCGCAACATGAAACGTAAGCTAAATTTTGAAATTATTCCTTTTTAATTAGGAGTTATCTGCTTTGGTAATAAGTAAATGTTACTGTTTGTTTCATACTTTACAATAGGTGCTATTTCTATACTAGATTCGCACCAGGTATAGTGTGATCATAAGCTTTAATCCCGACAAAATTCTTGGTCTATGATTTTCTTTTGAGCTGGCATAGTTTTCAACTTTTTGACAGATGAAATTTAACGAAAGTTGTTAGTAGAAATGCAAAAAAAAAACAAACATTAGTTCTAATATAGAAATATTATTAAAATTTTATCCTATTTCAATTTTCCGAAATGGCTTCGAAAGAT
This sequence comes from Thereva nobilitata, assembly GCA_963855945.1. Lineage (NCBI taxonomy): Eukaryota > Metazoa > Arthropoda > Insecta > Diptera > Therevidae > Thereva > Thereva nobilitata. The sequence goes on along the minus strand of OY979697.1, from coordinate 102,062,411 downwards.
ATTAAAATGGATTCCGCGAAATAAGGTGAAGATGACAATGACATAAATCTAAACGAAGGAAGACAATAACAGTGGCATCTGAAGTAAGAGATCAGGAAGAAAATCCTGTCGAAATTGTGGCAAATTAAGAATCTATTTTTCCTACGGAACAGACACAGGAAATAACAAACATTTCGGAAAACATTATTCTCGCAAAAACGTCTCCAAATGTTTGACGAATGTTTGTCCCCTCCCTAGACAAATGTTTTTATGCAAATGTTTGTTATGTGTGGATTCGCCTTAAACTATGAACACACCTTTTATACCTTGACGCTACCTTATGGTTGAACGGTTCCATTGGCAATTCAACTCCTTTAATGGCAAAGGACAACACTACTCATTGAAATGAAGACTTGCCCTCCCTTCTACTAGGCATTCGCGCACGGCAGTCAAAAGCGATTTGCAATGCTCATCAACAGAACTAGTTTATGGCCAGAATCTGAATCAATCAGATCAATCTCCATATCATCGGATGAAAATCCAATACAGCACTCAGAACTTCTAGCTTGCTTTCGTTCACATATGCAGAACTTAAAAGCAACGCATCCTTACCAATCAAGTCAAAAGGACGTTTATTCGCCTAGGGGATTGAAACTCGAGACTCTTTCTTCCGGCACGTAAGCTGTGAGTAATTAAATAATTTCGTGTGCGCACGTGAGTCGAAAAATGAGTTTTGAGTATTTCCAATTACTCATGTGCGCACACGAACGACTCAAAACCCATTTTTCTACTCATGTGCGCACACGAAATAATTCAAGCGCACACAGCTCACGTGCGTGAGTAGTTGACAATTCTCCTTATTACTCTCACGCTCAATTTTTACGTGTGCGCACATGAGTCGATAAATGAGTTTTGAGTCGTTCGTGTGCGCACGTGAGTGTGCGTTTCCGAACTCTAATACACGTAATCTTAATGTGTATGCAATTGTTAATTCCGCACATGCGCGCTCATTTTCCTTTTGATTTGGCGCAGCCTCTAACGATAAAGCAAGATTTAGATTCAAATCTGTTTACTTCCTGCCTCTATCAGCTGTCTTTCTTATTACGTATTATCCATGTAGATAAACCATTAGATTCTTCTGTCAAATTTAGGCACAGACACTTAAACTCGAATTTTTTGGAACCCTGCCTTCTCTTGAATTGTATCCAATCAACTGGATAAGTTAAGCAGTAACATTTATATATCAAAAACCTAATTTTCTTCACTAATCTCCTTCATAGAAAATTTCTAATCCCCACCATTTTTATTTTCAGATTTCGCAGCTCTTTTAACCGGCAGAACATCGGCATTCCTCAAGAAGGATGAAATGAAAGCAATGTACTCAACCAACAATCCGCAAAACATTGTTGCATCCGGAAGATTCACTTTTCACAAAAAGAACTTATACTACTCATTCTACATCTCAAGCAAAAGCGTCCGACCACGGGCTATCCAGTTCATCGATGATGCCGGTACAATTTTGGAAGAACACAATCTTCTAACACCACTCAACGGACCACTAAGCATCTATCAAAATAATACAGGAAAAATCTGCGGTGTTTGGCGACGTGTACCACGTGACTACAAGCGTTTACTAAGAGATGAAAGATTACACGTCGTTTTGCTATGGGGTGGTAAATATCAGGCAGAACTTGCACTAGCTGGAAAAATTGGAAAATATACGGCATTATCAACAGAACTATTCAGTTCATTACTGGAACCTGCACCAGGTACTAAGGCTGATCAAATGTCTGGAGCTGGTGGTACAGCAATTGTCTCGACAAGCAGCGGTGCAGCGTCATCTGTGCATTTAACATTGGTTTTCAATGGATTATTTAGTCCTGAGGATTTCGTTGATGTGCCAATTAATATAAGAATTGAGCTGCCCGAACGTAAGGAAGTGATTTTGGATGAAGTTCAAAAAGTACGAAAACCATCGCCTGAGATAAATGTCTTGGAGATTTCTTCACCAATTAGTATTCAAAATTTACGATTGTTAAGCCGAGGAAAATTAGTATTGACTGTTGAATCACGCAAGAATCCTTCAATGAAAATTCAGGGTCATATTATAACACGTGTCAGCTGTGAACTGTTCCAAACCCTGCTAACACCGCACAACTTTGAATCAAAAACAAAAACCAGCGGATTGGCATGGGTATACTTAGGTACAGACGGTTCCTTAGTCTACAATATACAAACAGATCGTTTGGATCTGGCAGAAAATCCTGAAATCAGTTTGATGGAAGACAGTGGTAAAAGGAAGACAATCCTTGAAGATTTGACGCAATCACTAAACTACAATCAAGCAATTGGAACCATCGATAAACTAGGACCACGTGTTTTAGAATCTCTATATTCTGGTGACTTAGCTGTTAACATTGCCATTGAGAACGAATCTAGTTTAGTTCGGGGCAGACTCATACCCCGACCAGTAGCGGACTCAAGAGATTCAGCTGAACCAATTCTGCTTAAAAGAGTCGATACAAGTACGCCAGCTCACCTAATGGGTATGGCTTGGATAGCAATTGACAATGAATGCAATTTACATTACGAAGTGACTGTTAATGGATTCTTTAGCAATCAACAGGCGTTCCAGATATTTTTAGAAGAGAAACCAATCGAAGCACTGGGTGCGCCAGTAACTAGAAAAATGCTAGAAGAATTCGTTGGTCCATACATGGAAGGCTTTGTCTTGGGCATGCCATCGGCTGAATTGGTTAAGTTAGAGACAAGCGTTTGCTATCTTGAAATATACTCCAAAGACCGCAAGGAGCTACTACTAAGAGGTAAATTGAAATCAACTAAAGTCCCCAGCCACTGTTTCCCAATGTACACTGACAACAATGTACCAAGTGTTATTGTGCCCGGTGATCACAACGATAACCATTTCCTACCGCCAGATACAAAATGTTTCCATTCTGGAAGATTTTATGACGAAGCTGAACAATGGAAAAGCACCCAAGAAGCCTGCACCTTATGCGCCTGTCAACATGGCCGTGTAAATTGTGATCCAATTAAATGCCCCGAAGTTAAATGCAAAAATGGCGATAAATTACTGCAACGTGACGGCGAATGCTGCCCAACTTGTATATCACCGAAATATAAATTGGAAACAAATAATTCAGCTGAGCGCGGCTGTCGGTTAGGTGATCAATTTCATTTAGCTGGAGCAACATGGCATCCGTATTTACCACCAAATGGTTTTGATACTTGCGCTACATGCACATGTGATCCGATAACATTGGAGATTCATTGTCCAAGAATGTTATGCCCGCCATTGGCATGCCCAGAAAGGACTGCTTACCGACCAGATAAGAAGGCTTGCTGTAAAATTTGTCCAGAAATTAAGGAGAATACGAATGGCGATAAAAATGGACCAATTAATCCGAATATATTGAGAGATCAGGGAACTGCGAAATCAACGATTAAATCAGCTGAAGAAATATTGGCAAATGGTGGATGTAAGGCTGTTAATACTGTTTATGAAAATGGACAAGAATGGCATCCAGTTTTAGCATCACATGGCGAACAGAAATGTATTAAATGCCGCTGTAAGGTGTGTAGCGTTTTATTTTAAATATTTTTTCTGTTTTTTTTAATTTATGAGAGAGTTATTAACTTATAGTTGCTGACACTTTCTTTAGATATATTTAAATTAAGAATCCTTCAAAATATTACTTTCAGATTTTCAAAACAAAACATAATTCTACTTTACACCCTATTCTAAATTGTGACCAGTCATAAGTCACAAGCCTTTGAGACTCGTGCTTGTCATTGAAAGGTTCATTCTTGTGACTATTAGCTGTTTTGGTTTATGGATTGTCTAAATTGCGACTGCAAAATTAAAATACCATATTGCCTCAAGTTGAGACTCACCCCACACTTGTGATTATGTTGTGACTTGTGATTGCGTTGTGACTTGTGACTGCTTTTAGAATACGAATATTAGTTTCACATTTATCTAATTTATTTAGGAGTTTCTCATTGATTTTACGTGTTTAAAAATAGGCGAACCCATTAGTTTAGAGCAGGAAGTATTTAAGAAACATTGAGGTACACTTCTTGCTTAGAGACAATGCCAAACTCGATCGAGGTTTGCTTTAATCCTGCTGTAAAAATTCAAAACAAACAAACATATTGTCCTTGAAACTTCTAGCAGGAATTTCATTTCATTCACAACCGCTTCTTTTATTTACAAGTTGGAGTTTACAACAGAGATCAGAGAAAGCCTGTCCGAGACCGACTCATAGGCATCTCTCCGACAGTGCTATGCCGCTTTGCGGCCTCTAGCCAGGTGCTCATTCTATGAACTCTTCAAAACGACCCATGTCCAACTCCATTAACAGAGAGCATAGACAACATTCTTGATTTGAACAACAATTCCCCTTTTCACGGTCTATACCTTTACATACTAGACCTAACACTAGCACAGGGTCTGCGATAGAATGACCACATATTCCAGATCTCCAAGCAAGGATTCCAAAGATGGACGTTACCCCTTTATCCAACGCGCCGGGCTGCAATCTACAAGTCTTATATTCTGCCTCCCTTCATTCATTACTCAGAACTTGCTCCACCGAAGTTAACGCCTTGCTGTCTTCAAAACAATACTTGAACCGTGATACAAGAGTAGACCGCTCGGCTCAGTCCAACATTTTGCAGCCTTTTCGTGCAGTTTATAAATTGGATTATACGGCTTAACGGATTCGTAGGATTAATTAAGGAATACACTTTTTTAATGTTCACACAAAAAAATCTTGATTAAGAACTCAATGACTCAATCCTTAAAGTTCACATATTAACACTTACAATTCAATATCTTTCACTAATAACTCCTATTTATGGCCTTTTAATTCACTACTTATTAAAACTTTTCGCTTTAGATCACTTTGATCACTTAGAACACTTTGATCACTTAGAACACATTCAGCGGTTTTCTTATCAAAACTCACTCTAAATGCCGCTGCCACTGTATTTATATATCCAAGTTCTCGAATTTTCCACATCAGTCTGGAGAGACTAGTATTTCTCGCAGGTTCGAGACTTCGCTTCGTATGATCTAGAAACTTCGAGATGTTTAAGGTGCTTAATTACTGTTCTGACTAATAGATGGCGCTATACTCCTACACTCCAATCGTCCATCATATCTCCATGAGTATCTTCGATTCGATCGTACTACTAGAAGAATACTATTTATTCTACCTCGATGCTTATGTTTAGTTGCACAGTCTTTTATTCATTCTATTCAAATGTGGAACGGTATGCCCAGAAAACGTATTTTCACTTACTTGACTAATCAAAATCATGCCTATTCTGAACTCCACTGGAGTCCATTCCGCTGGAATTTTCTTACAATCGTATGCGGAATACCGGTCATATTCTCTTGTCTCCTTCTAACTAAGATTACTACTACACATTGCACCACGATAGACTCAAAGGATGATTCCTAAGCTTAATTTATCACAAAAAAAATTTGAACAAACTTTTTAAATTTTTTAGCATGATTACTACTAGATCGACTATAAGTTTAAATATTAATCCATTAAAAATATCAATTTTCAACAATAAAATTAACGAAAAAAAATTTATTTTTGTATAATTTCAGGATTCACACGTATCATGCGACAGAAAACGCTGTACACGATCAGTATGTAATAATCGTATTGCAGCTAAACGAAAAGGTTTACCAATACCCGATGGTGATGAATGTTGTACATCAAGCCAATGTCGACGCTCAAGGCGACATCATGGGCATAGGCGAGCACATAGGGATCGAGATGAACGAACCACATCACAGACACAGCGACCAACGAATCAAAGCTGAAACAAAAATACTTAAAACCATGAGATAAAAAAATATATAATAATAATAATAACAAAATACCTAAATACACACATATATTATTATATAAACTGCCTCTCAAGTCATATATAGGTTCAACCATAAAAAGAAGAAAATGAAAAAAATACGTATAAATACATTATTTAATTAATGTAAATTTTTAAGATATAAAAATACTACCTCTGCAATGTTTATATTAATTATTATATATTTAATAATAATAATAATTTTTGTAACATTTAGCCACTTGCCACAAGATAAAAAAAAACTGAATAAACACAGATTTTACACATTGTAGAAATACAAAATATAAAAAAAGAGATTAAACTCTATCGTAAAGCTACACCTACATAATAATTACCATTTTATTTTACAATAAATAGTAAAAATATCTGCTTAACAAAAAAAAAATGTAAAATCTAAGCTATACTCAATTTGTATACTTTTAATCCAAGTGAACACATATACATACATAAAAGTGTTTATTTATTTTTATTATTATTTTAATTTTTTTGAAAAAATTGTACAGATAAATAATTAATTTGGAAAATACTAGACGCACAGACAAAAGTTAGGCGATTTGTAAAGGGATAAAAACGCCATTTTGTTTTTTATACATAAAAAAATTGTTTATAAAATGAAAAAAAAATGGTCAGCATAGTTGGCCATTTTTTTTTTAAGAAAAATTGTAATATAAAATTTTTAGATATAAGAAAATGTGCTAAATAACGATGATAGGTAAAAACTTAAGGTACCTTTACATTATATGATTTGTCATATGACTTTACTGTCAATGAAGTCAAACCTTACATAAAATCTGAAATGACATTTGTTTTTGACATGTCATACGACTATCTGTCAAAATTTGCTTTGAGTATTTCTATTTTGACTTGTCAAAATTAAGTGTGAACACAATACGAAGTCAGATGGGCTGTCAAATCGTAATTTTGACAGTAAAGTCATATGACAAATCACATAATGTAAACGTATCTTTATTAACAATATAATTTGTAACATAAACAAAAACCGTTAGAAACGCTTTTTTTTAAAAAAAAATTGTAATTAAAATAAAGTTAGTTACATTTCGATATTAAACAGTTTACCTAGGATCATTCTTCCCAACAGCAATATTGCTCTACGTTATTGTTAAATTATTAACTTTTCCTTTAAATGAAAAAAAAACAATATAGTATCTAGCGCACATTCAAATATTATTTGAAACAAAAACAAATAAATTAAAACGAAATTTTTGCACAATATATATATAAAAATATTTTTGCAACAAGTAACAAGAAAAAAACAAAACCAAGAATAAAAAAGCAAAAACAAAAAAAAATTTATTGTTTTGTTACCAACTACCAAAGACTGATTAGAGGGAGACAAAAAAAGAAATGGTGAAAGGGCTTTATATTGAATCAATAGCGTATTTTTACTTGAATTGTATTGTTTTTTTTTAATTATTTGTATTTGTATTATTATATATCATTATTATAATATATATTTCGCCTAATCAAAAAGCACACACACACGCACTATTACTAACAATTCATTTTTTAAAAAAAAAAACAAAAGGAATAAAATAAAAGTGTAATTAATATAGAAGTACCTACACACATGTATTTAAGGATATTTCGAGAGTTTGTTTTTTTTATTTTAGTATAAACCAAAAAATATATTCTTTGCCATGTATTTAAATTAAAACACTGTAAAATATTTAAAAAAAAACAAAAAAAAATATGCACGTAAAACAACATTTACATATACATACATTTTTATTAATATTATTAAATATATTATATTATTATTATTTTATTATTATTATTTTTTACAATGCACATTTTTTTCCTAAGTTAAACTCATTAGACGCATTCATGTTTTGCAGTAAGCTATTATTATTATTATTATTAATTAATTATTATTATTATATTATTATTATTATTTTAATTACTGTTTGTGCCTTGTTTACTTAACTAAGAAAAGAGCATATAGAAAAATTATTATTTGTAATAATTTATAGAAAGAAAAAATAAAAAACCAATTAATTTTTTTTAAATAATTATTTGTATTAAGTTATAATATTATATATTATAAATATTAATTATATAGAATTAAAATAGAGTATAAACACAAATTCGTTTTTTTGTTTTATTTTACTACAACTTCTTCAGTTTGGCTCTAGCCAAAGCCAATTACGTTCTCGAACACTTAAAAAAGATCTTCAGACTAGAGGTCAGATCCCTTATAAGCTATGTACCTAAACCCCACCACACCATGGCTTTAGACATTCGACACAGACGATCAAACAATTGCACTCGAGGTAGCCCCCACCTAAACTAACCTAACGTATACTAAATACTACTCTATCTAGATATTTTATTTTATGGGAAAAAATCAGGCTTAGGAATCACCTTTTGTACGAGCCGTCTGTCATGACGATCATGTCATGGTCCAATGTCTAGTACTAAACTTGATTTGATGGATAGAAGTCAATAGGATAGTTTATGGGTCTAAAGAATGCTTAAGTACATGTCGATGAACCTTACAACCTTACTTTCGAACTCTAAGGCTGGGCGCCCACTAAAGTGGTGTTTCAGTGACGTGGCAGTGGCGTGGTTTTGGCCTGCCATGGGGAAACAAAGTGGTGCGGCAGTTGAATGTTGGCGGAGTGGTATTAAAATTATTAAGCGCGCATCGAAATGACATCATCTATTACTAACGAGAAGTGGCATCCACTGCCACTTACCACTCAAAAATTAAACTTGTCGGGGACTAGTGGAATCAAGTAATGCCACGCCACTTGCCAGATGCCACACCATCGCTACTCCACTTCAATGTGCGCTACTTCATTTGATTTCACGGGAATACATTTTTCCACTTGCCATGAGACCACCACGCAACTATCACGTTACTGCCACACCACCTTAGTGGGCGCACGGCCTAAGATGTTATACGAGTTCGGAAATACTGACTGAGGAAGATTATTCTACAATGTCCCTTAAAGCAGCCCTCCAGTGTTGTCTCGAGTTTTCACGCGTTTTAGTACTGCCTTCTAGTTAGTTAATGTAAACCATATACGGGGCTCGATCAGGTTGAAGTCTGATAATATGTCGTAACGTAAACTTTGGCCTCTATTCCCGAATCCACTGGCGGGAAAGTAATGCGAATTTGGTAGTTTGCGATTACCGAAAATATTCTGAGTGAAGTGAACGCCGTTTCTATTCTTTCATCGGATTCAATAAAGACCACTAGTGCGATTCTCGTCAAAACTTTCGAACGAATTTCAAATGGAAAAAGAAGTAGTTCGATTCTCGAGTCGATTGCAGTCGATAACAGTTCACGATTGCATTTAGATCGTCGAGGGGCCCATCACGCAACCACGGTGGGAATCGCCCGGATTCTGAAATATGGGCCGTTATTGTTGCAAGAAATAATGAGTCCGGAATGAGATGTAAACTTTTAAATCTATTATGAAAAATTTCCACCAACTTCTCAAGCAAGAATACTCATAGTGTGTGAATCTTTTTTATGTGGGAAAACCAAGCATGGGGAATCACCCAGTGGTGTAATGTCAAGCTTGGTTTGAAAGATAAAAGAGAAAATGATAGATCAGGGGAGGTCTTTGGGATGTTGGAGCAGGTGGCGATGAGCCTTAAGTTTGAACTCTTGGGTGTTGTACGAGTTCGGGAAAACTGATTGTGGGAGATTTTTCCACAGCCAAATTGTTTTATTTATAAACTGTATCAGAACAAGAAGATTCGTACTATACGACCGATACAGGCGAGGGGCGTTTGCATACAGACCACGATCTCGGCACCGCCAGCATCGGAGCCTTTATTGGTCAGTTAACGGGATTTTCCTTGCTTGAGGAGTCGTTACACGGCAGCAAAACGCTTTCCGTTAACCCCGAGGGTTATGATAATAGCATTGCCGGTTACAACTGAGTTTATAATCTTGCGCAAGCGAAGCTACGATAAATTGGCCAGCGGTGGCATAAAGACTCGTCCTAAAAAAAACGTATATTTTTGTTACTTGTATTTTTATCTAATTTTTTTATTGTCAGTAATGCAATATGCTTCTTTCACAAAACTGACACATATCAAATTTGTAATAAATCATTCTCGAATTTTCTCCAATTAATTCCAAGAAAACAAAAGTAGTTCATTGACCACATTGTCTAGTGATTTATGTTTCTTCTTTTCAGGTATTTTATGATATTTCTACATATCCTCCCCCAGTACATAATGTATACATGTATATGTATGTCTGTTAACATTTCTGTTCGACCGCGCCATAGCCAAAGAAAAAATTCCCATCGCCAAATTTAAATGTTTTCTCGCGAAAATTCATTGAATTTCTTTTCTGAATATTAAAGAATTTCAATTGTTTCCTTCTCTTTAAATTTATAAAAATATAGCACCTGTCGGACTAATGCGAAATGTGACACAAACGATTTTTTTGTCGTTCATTCCTTTAATATTTTTTAATACAAAAAAAGTGTTCAAAGTTGAAAGAAAAGGAATTTTTGAATATTTTTTTTGTTCTGTTTTGTTTTAAGCAATTTTTTCTTAAATGTTATGATTTTTCTTGTGCCACTGCGGTATATACACAAGAAGCAAAATAAAATAAACGTGTCGTCTACCAAGAAAGCCAGTAGGTTGTGACTAAGCTTAGAATTATTTTTTACTCTCAGACAAATTCTGAAAATGTTTTGCCAAATGGCAGCAATAAATTAGACACGAACAGGACCAATATCAAGAAACCTTTCTCTATTCGAGAGTTTTTGCCGGATTTTCTTGATCACACTCTTATTATTATTATTATTGCTTTTTTCTGTTTTAACATAACAATTTTATACGTTACATACTAGATTTTTTTTGATTTTATTTTATAATATTTAAGTGACTCAGATCAACATTCACATCCACACCTTGAATGCTGTCAGGAGTGTCAGTTGGAAGTTTCTAAGGTGTCTCAGTGGCAAATTTGTAGAAAATTAATTGCTCTATATATTTTCTTGAAATACCACACGGGGTTAATACACGATTCAATTTGAAATTCCTTGGGAGTGATACAATAATTAAGATACAATTAACGACAGTGGCATGATGTCATTACAACACAATAAATTCATCAGAAAATCGTGAGCCTTTTAAATGGCAGTTTTATTGCACATCTGAAAATCGGGCCTTCATTAATATTCTTGTGAACTCTCCTCTGCCTCTCTGTGTGTTGATGCTAGTAGAGAAAATCATGGACTTCATTAAAATTTATTGATTCTGCAACAACAAATTGTTAGTGGAAGTTGATACTCTTTTATAATTAGAAAATTACTTACATTTTGCGGAAGTTCATTTTAAAAACACAAGCAAGCAAATTGCTGATTGTTTAGTTCATAAATATTCTTGTGTTTATGCCATTGATAAAATCTTCATTTTATTCCAGCTTTTATTATTTTTCATTGTCGGCTGCTACATGATTTTTGAACTAACATCTTCTAGATACTACTGAAGATATTATATATTCCTAGAAGCTTGTTTAAGCGAATAAAAGCCGATGTTTTATCAAGCGATCACAAAGTGATGAACAATGACGGCTGGAAGATTTATAACAAGTGGAAATGTAACAACTTCTTGTAATTCCGACACCGACAGTTCTTAGTAAGATCAAGTGTTTGGAATTTCATAGAACCTTTTAATTGCAATGATGCAATTTAAGCTTAAAATTGTTAATTTATTTTGCTAGTTCAAATCAGCTATTAGAGTAATGGTGGGCAACAGCTGCCTTTTCCCGAGCATCAACTTTGGAAATGCCTTGGGACCTCATGTGGTTCCCAAGAGTTGCCGTTGGCCACCACTGCTTTAAAGCCTCAAGGAATAAGCTGGAAGAGATAAAATTCCTATTTGTCAAAAATATTAATATTATGTCATATCATCAACCTAAATTAGAAGTGTCGCAGCAAAGTGTCACGACATGACGGTGACACCTAAGCTTGGACTTTCACATAAAGAAAACTTTCATTCAAAATGATTTTACTACATCTAGAACTCTTATTTTCATGCGTAACAGATAACTAACCCATGTCCGATTTACTAGCATCTTTGTTCGTTTCAAACTTTTCATTAGGCGATACTACCCCTACCCCCAAGTCGCATATATCTCACAATCAATGAACGGAATTTTCTTCAGGACTGTGAATAATGCCTCAAAGAACAAATACGGCAACAACTCTACTGGACCTGACAATATATCCCTTAGAGAAATACGCTTCACCTTTGGCTAAATCTCTGCGCAATCTTTTTGACCTACAGAACTTCTCCGTAGTTGATTCACCCTTTTGCAAGCTTTCACATGTTCAGCCTATATCGAAAAAAGATGACTTCAATAACTCCTCTAACTATCAACCATAGCAATTACTCAATTCTTTCCAGAGAGAAAGCAATCAACAAAGACTTGTAAAATATCTAAAGCCAAACCGCACCTGAAACGACAGGCAGCTTGGCTTTAGGCCAAGAAGGTATCCACCTTCAACATCAAAAACATCTAACGAAACTACACATCGCTTTGGTGAGTCTGGTCCGTTACTTTAGATATATCCAAGTCTTTCGATCGAGTATGGCATCCTGTTCTGTTGAGTAACTCCAAGCTAAGTAAGTAACCAACCGACTTACCATGCTCACCAGCCGAGCTCGAATACAGTCAAAATCTGAGACTACCCAATTCGTTTTCCATCCAAACTAATGAAAATCCAATAAAAGACTATAATTTATCATTTTTCTTCGTTCTGATATGCAGAACCTAAAGGCAACACATCTTCGAAAACCAGACAAAGGATAGGCCTTATTCTGGTGGTCACTTATGGTGACAAAGGGCGAAGTGAGACAAAAATGCTTTGATGGTCAGTGAGATAAGGCGAATTACAGTTGTCACTGATATCGAGAAACGGCGAATTCAGTGACAATTGTTCTCACTTGATGTTTGTAAGTGAGAGTTTTCTCATTTGATATTTAAAGGTGACATTTCTCACTATGGTGAAGTGACAACCAAAATAAGGGCCATTGTCTACATGTCCTGGAAAACGCTACTAGGTTTTTATACGGATCGATCGTGTTCGAACCTCCATACGAGGGCCCGACGATTACGAAAAAACTTCGCCGTCAAACTAAACGGTAGAACCAAGTCGATACCTATCGACAGGCTAAAGCGACCCTTCGATTGCGATCGCGACGACGAAGCCGAGCCATCCAAAGCGGTAACCGCGTGCAACTGAATTAAAAAGTTTACGCAAGCCACAAAAATTTTCAAATCATTTTTATTTTATGATTTTAGTGAGTGTTATCTAGATAATTATGTAACTTATTACTTTCAGCATATCTTAATCTGTTTTCTCATTTGTTCATAAAATTGGATCTTACTATTGAAGAGCAATCAGTACTGAAATTTAAAAGTAAAAATTTTAATGTCAAAGAAACAGAAGAATATGTTTACGATATAGATCTTCACTGCAACCAAGTTAGACCTATTGTGTACGTACCGCACTAACGGAAAAGACCGTCAGCCCCCTGGACGAAGGTAAGAAGGTCTTTAGTTGAAAAAGTTCGGACTTGAGCGAGGTTCATAATCTCTCTAATAAACGTTCTTCTTCTAAGATCAGATCAGAGCAGGACATTCACAGAGAATATGTGTGGAAGTCTTATCGCCTTCAGAGTCGGCATTCTGTCTGCTAAGACAGTCCAAGGTTGTGGAGGTGATACCGCAGCCCTCCATGGCCAGGCAGATATCCCACGAACAGCCTCCAAGTTTAAAATGATAACCCTGGCCCTGGCCCAACGTCTCAGACCCTTGCTCGCAAGCTTGTCTGCAGCCTCATTGCCCTCGATGCCCCAGCGGACCAACCAGGTCAGACTCTGGAGTACGTCAAAACACCCTGCAACTATTTTGGAAGAACATTTTTACTTTCAAAGTGCTTTAATGGCAGCTTGACTGTCCGAAAAAAATTCAACAGGTACAGGTGCAAGTGTCTTACTTCGGAGCTTTATTTTCTTTACGACATCTATGTCGCTATACCGCCCGTAGATCTTGTAACTATGGAATCTTCGGAATCATCTTTCTACACGTAAACGACCAACAATTCTTCAAAGGACTTTTCCCTCGACCCTCGTCGTATATAGCGGCTGGATGAGCCTTGACAGATTATGATAGGCTTTATTGGATTTGGCAGCCTTCCTCGCTCGTATATCGCAATCGAGCGAGCTAAAGTTAAGTTTTCCATTTCAAATTTTAAAACATGTTGAAATATTTAAAATAATTTGTAAAGCTTTCTAGTTGGTCTAATGTTGCATAAGCTTTGTTCAATTGAAGGATGAAAATATCATCTTCCTAAAATTAAAAAAAAGGTTTCAATCACGCTCTACAACGTCCCTATACCATAAAAACCACAATTAATTGAAATTTCAAAACTTTTTTACCGCGAAAACATTTCAATCTCAAGTAGTCGGATTTTTCACTTACACATAAACAAGCATGTAGTCTTAAAATGATCAATTTGTTCGCAAGATCATTTAGCGGCCGCTGGTTAATTAGTTTCCCCTGAACACAAGCGCGAGGTTGACGCCACGCGCACTGCGCAACTAACTTATAAAAAAATAACTTTGCCAACCATCATCATTTTTCTCACAAATACTAAACGACTATTGAATGAAATAAACAAGTTCTTTTTACGTTTACCGTGTATCTACCGTAACGAAGACGAGCCTCTTTTTTTAGCTATATCTTTTTTTGCTTCGGAAAAAAAACAACAACAACGACAAGACGCTCAGAGAACGAAATAGATAAGATATTGGTAGTGGAAACAGCAGCACTGCAGCAGGCTTCTTTGCAGGCATCTTGAGAGTAAGATCAATGCCGGTTTTTTTTATTATAATACAAGAAGTCATAAGACGTTCGTTTCGTTTCAATGTATTTTTCAATAAATGCTTTCGTAGTGATGAACTTCACTCAAGTGCGCCGAAACGACGAAACGGAAAAAACGATTGACTTCAGTCAACTTTACGTGGTCGCGATATCAAGGAGCACCAATCGCGCGATAATCTCGATGAGTGCTCAAATATAATACTTTTTTTTCACCTGGTGCTACTACCTTAATTATAAGAGATATGCCAAAAATAGAGCAACTGCTTATCAGTGAAAATGAATCAAAATCACCACTTGAAAACGCGAGTTAATTTGTTCAAAAAAAAAATTAATAAAAAAATAAAAAATGTGTTCTAATTCCGCATATTGTTGGATCGATTGTGCAACGCACACACATGTGATTATTTTAAACACTATCGTGTGACACAGACAATACTCTCTTCTTATTTTTGTTGTTATTATTTTGCTTCCGTTTTTCTTACGTGCTTCTTTTATTATTTTGCTAAGACTTCTTCCTGCATGCGGCCTTAAAGTAATTGAAGTGTAGGAAAATATATCTGTAACGAAATAAATGTATGTAATACCAATCTACCGGATATCGGAGTGTAAACTAATCAGAAATACGAACAACCAAGTTAATCTGACTTTGCAGTTTTTTTGAGTAAAAGTTATCTACCTGCTTCTGTAGATTATACTAGCTCAAGCATTCGGCGACATTGAAGCCCAACAAGACGTCGACATAAGATTATACGAGATCACGGCTGTGTATACGAGACGATCGCTTCTACAGTTGCTGGTTGGTGGTCCAGCGAGCATCTTAGCATCGAGGACAATTTTAAACAAGGAAACAATTCATTTTAGACAAGTAAGACACATATGAATGGAGTTTTTTGTTTCTTTGTTGAATTACGCAAACAATTCGCTCTCGTTCGCGGTAGATTTACTTTTATGTTTGAATACGAATGGTACTTAATCCGTTCAGCATGGCAGCGCTTAAGGGAATTATTTATATTTTTGCCAGACTGTTCGCATTGAAGGCAATTTATTTCTGTATTTTGTAGGAAATAGTACGAGTCGCTGAATTCATTTTTGCCTTTGAATGCTAAAGATGATGACTTTATGGTAAACTACGCAAAGCTTTATGAATTTTGCATGGTGACAGATCACGTTTATCAATGAATTATGCATCAAGCAATGTGTACAAAATAATATTAAAAATTGCTCTGAAGGACGATCCCATAAAAAAATTTTATTCTTTATAGTTCACAAATAAGAAACCAGATCACTTTCTTAAATCATCATAAAAAAACCTAAAAACTCCATTATTTGAGTACTACAGAACTTTACGATACATTCTTCTATAAAAACATCAAATGAAACAAAGCAGGCAACATGGGGAGTGTTTGGGGACTGGTAATCCCTATTTTGGCCCCACAAGAGTATTGGTATGAGCTGACACATTATCGTTCATGATCATTCACCGCATTTGGAAACTATGGCTTCTATGCTGGAAATCGTATTTTCTGTCATTTGAAGTGAACCTCATAAAGGTTTTGTTAGCTTCACTTCTTCTTCTTCCTCCTTAACGGCTCCACAGCCGGGATCCGGTCCTGGCCTCTCCCAACTGATCTCTCCACCGGTCTCGATTTTGAGCCGATGTCATCCAGTTTGGCATCCCTAAGCTCTGAGCGTCCTGGTCTTGACATCCTTCCAGCGGAGGTTGGGTCTACTTGCTGTCCCTATCGATCTTACTGCCGCTTCACTTCACATGCCAGAAAATAAAATACGACTTTCAATATACGGACGTATGTGTCAGATACGACGAAGCTTTTCGTAAGTAACCATTTAAGGATTTTCAAATATGTAGAAGATCCTTATTACGGTGTCCAAGGGAACTCGAAAAGTGTACTTTTGTCAGATGGGACTCTTCAAAGGACCGGGCTCACCGACACAGTCAAAAGATTTATCGCGCATAGAAGATATTTAGTCGTGATTACACAGGCGATTTGGGCATTGTGGCGACAATCCCACGCCCTTCATTGTCGCTCAGAACCAACTGCTTCAGCATTTTCGTCACTCGTTGAATAGGGATGATACAAATGATGAATGTATTGCTTTTGTATCACGTCACTTTAAGTCTCTATCATATACCTTTCTACCTATATACCGAACTACCTTTCTTCTTTATACAGAAAAACCGGAAGAAATGGTGTCTTAGCCTTGAATGATTCCATCCATCCAATGGCGTTATAGCCCAATTCGAGCCTTGGCCTCCTCTATGGCATATCTCCAAGTTTGACGGTCCTCGAATGGTTGCTGCATGTATATTGTAAATTGTGTAAATAACTCAAATGCCACTAGTGTTTCTAGTGACGACGCCGTTCTCTCTGTTTACACACTAATAAACTAATAACACTAAACGTACACACTAATAAAATAAACTACAGGAAATGGTAGGAAATTTTCAAAAGGTTTCCTTTAAGTCTTCCGCTTTGTGTCCAATTATGACGATATCATCTGCGAAGGCTAGTATCGAAATGCTTTTTATGAAGATGCTATTTGCTCCATTAATTTCTGCTTTTCTCATTATTGATTCCAAACAATGTTAAAAAATATTGGTGAGATCGCATCTCAAGTCTTGTTGCAGACCTCATGATTCTTGAGGGAAGTTGATTGAATTGCGACCTCAGCATTTCTGCTTTAATAACATACCTCGGTCGTCCTCTGTGTCATCAGTGTTATAATACAGTTGCCCTTCTAGCGCAGAAGGTACACTTCTCAGCTGGGCTGAGAAACATTTACCACTGCTCAGCGGCTCAGCTAAGACATGCAGACTGAAAACACAATGCAACATTTAAGAGCACAAGACATCAAACAGAGAAGCCTGCAAAAAAAATTAAAAAATCACGACACATTCGAGTCCTTTTAAGGACATCTTCACTAGTTTGTATGCTAAAAAGACTCCTATTTTTGTTAAAATTTATAAGCATTGGGTTAACCAGTTCGTACATCCCATAATTGGTATTAGACGAATAATATAATAAGAAGACTAGGCTAAATGTATGTGAAGGCTGGGCTAAATCAAGATTTAAACCAGGAGCATATGAACACAATTAAAACTAACGAAACCACACAGTTAGTATTAATTAGCTTCCGTAAAAATGAAAAATAAAATACAAAAAATATATAAAATATAATTTCACTCACCACTTTCCTGGTCGATGATATCCACTTCGATGCATTTCTTCGATCTTGCTATAATGTTTTCACTCGCGAAAATCGCACTCCCGATAAACGTACCGCCGCGGCGTGGCAAACTGGAAATAAAAGAAAAACAATTTGGTTAATTTTCATTATATAATATTGTGATATTTGGGAAAACTTTACAACAAAAAAAAACCATTATAACTTACCCTGGACATCTTCTTCTTGCGCCATGAAGAATTTTTCGTCGGGGGTAAAAAGGTAAGGAAATGTTGATGAGGTGCAAGCTGTAACAAAAATTATATCACATAACTGAAGCCCTGCCTAACGTTTTCACTAAGCCTGTCTAGTCCTTTCTATGTCCTATACTTATAATAAAAATTGTACTGAACTTACGCTAGCCTTACACTTTCTACCCCATTTTGTATGAATGAAGGAGGTTTGCAACTCGGAATTTTCGGCACTCTCGCACTGCACTGCACATTACTGTTATTTTTCGCGCGAACGATTGATACATTATATTAGACCTGTAAGTAAACATTTTATTAGTTTATTATTTCAAATTTAAAGTTAAACAAAACTTACACACAAAATGTTGGTGAATATGAATTAAGTGATTCTTCTTGAAATTCAGAACACATCTCGTTTTGTCCAGAGTACTTATACACCTTGCACTGCTATTATTCGTTTTCATATACCGCATGACCGATTCACTTGTCCTACTGGGAAATACCTACAAGAAAAAAACTTCATGTCATTAGAAAATTCGTCTAATAGAATACAATTGGCTACATGCATATTGACTAAATTAAATGAAAAAGGAGAAAAATTGAAAGATCTCAAAAATCCCCTGATGTGATCTTCATTAAAGATCAAAATTTAAAAAAAAAATATTTGTAATAACCCTCATTGACTCAATCAAGCGAACGCTCCGAAAACTTGACCGCCAGAAAATACGCGACCTGAGATATTTACCATTCAAACTCTCGCCGATTCCGAAGAAATCCGTGCCGACGAAACGACCAAGCCCACCAAGGTTCAGCGACAACCGCATACAAGAAATAACTTCGCCTGTCACCATACTGCTGAGTATAGTCACAAATTCCTTCGTCTATGAGCCCTTTAAGAGATACCCGAGCAATTTAACAAAGGATAAAGAAAACTTGACCATCCACAAGAATGCCGATTCAGCTCAGCGAAGTGACCACCATGAAGACTTGACTAGGAACGGACATTCTCAAAAATTAGACGGAGCTTGCTTGCCAAAAGTGAATATCTTATTTGCTCAGTAGTCTCCTCAAGGACAAGTCTCTGTTGGAAGATGCATATGGGAGTACCGTAAGCAGAATCACTCACAGCCAATACAAAGAACTACAAAGCTTGCCAAATAAAAGTTCCCATTCTTTGAATGAATGAATGAATACAGGTTTCGGCGCCCGACTACCATCCCAGAGGTCCAGGTTTCGAATCCACTACGCGGCATGGTCATTCTTCTTTCCATTTTTGGAACTAGATAACTTGCCTTCTTTCTTGACGTTCTTCGTTACAATCCCTACCTTTCTTCTGTCATCAGCTGTAAGGATAATAAACGAGGAACCCTGAACCGAAGTCAGTGTTCTGTCACGGTAATATTAGATGAGGAGCTGGTGGAATAAAACAGCGTTTTAGCGTTATCAGTTCTTTCCGTTTTCTCTCTACCAACTTTCCGACTAGAGCTTGCTGCCCAGCATTGCACTAATGATATCTAGAACTGTCGACAGTCAGTACCCCTGAGCTCTAGTCTTTTCCTATTCTTATTCCTTCTTGCTCCTAATGCATAACGATTGTGTATATTTTACAATGAATATACATATACACCTCCATTTTGATGATAAACTATAATGATTTCGTTTGTTTTTCCTTTGATAATCCATTTATAGAACAGTTGTGAGGATTGCTTTACAAACATATAGAACTAGAAGAGTGATGACACATAGTTTAATTGCTCAATAATGTCCTTGTTATCATTTTTATTTAAATATATCTGCTTTTTTTATAGAATGATAACCCACTCAATGTCTACACGAAAGACAATAATATTTGCCTGCTTCGGCATCGCTATAGGACTCTGTATAGGAACAGTATTCAAAAACTATCGAGCACTAGAACTAGTAAAGCGATGCAGTCTGAAGCCAACTAATGAAAACAGTAAAACTATTAACAATTAAATAATATATTCGCAAATAATAAATACTTTTAGGTCCACTAGAAATAATAGGAATGTCACCAAAAGATACAATTTACAACTCACAAAAAAATCTAGTTTTCGTTGGTGTTATGACGGCAAAGAATTTCCTAAAAGGTCGCGCTCGAGCTGTATACGATACATGGGGCAAAGAAGTTCCAGGTCATATTGCATTCTTTAGTTCAGAAGGATCAACATCAGATCAGCTGCCAGTTATTAGCTTAAGAAACGTTGATGATCGGTATCCACCACAGAAGAAATCATTTATGATGCTATATTATATGTACGAACATTTTATTGATAAGTTTGAATGGTTTATTAGAGCTGATGATGATGTTTACATAAATACTGAAAAATTAGAAAAGTTCTTAAGATCAATTGATAGTTCGAAGCCACAGTTTATTGGACAAGCTGGCAAGGGTAATAGTGAAGAATTTGGACTGCTATCGCTTGAATTTGATGAGAATTTTTGCATGGGCGGTCCTGGTGTTATATTGAGTCGTGAAACACTAAGAAGAGGTAATTTTCTAATATAATGATATAGTATTATTAGAAATTATTTATTTATATTAAAGTTGCTCCACATATTCCAACATGCTTAAAAAATTTATATAGCACACACGAGGATGTTGAAGTGGGAAGATGCGTACAAAAATTTGCAGGAATACCATGCACCTGGAATTATGAGGTAAAACTGAAATTGGAAATGTTTACTTAATTTCATAATTTAAATATATAATTTAAGATGCAATACATATTACGACATAATTCAAGTGGTCGACAAGCATTTACGGGGAATTTTAAGAGGAAAGAAGTTCATAACGCGATATCTTTACATCCTGTTAAACAAGGACATTTAATGTATAGACTGCATTCTTATATACAAGTAATTATTAAAACGGCATTTTTTTAAATAGGAAAATTAAATAACAAAATTTTAGGGTATTAAAGCTGAAGAGCTACGCCAGGAAAGTCTTTCTTTACATCGAGATCTTAGTCATATGGCAAAGTTGTTACAAATACCTAAAGAAAATAAGTATTTAGTACCAGGTATTTCATTGTTTCCGGACGTAAATCAAGGACAACGACATTTTGATGATCATAATATATTAGGTAAGACATGTTTAATATTACCCTAGGGAAAAGTCGAGTTGCGAAGTAGAAAATTTGTAGGGTGTGGCTATGCCTCAATTAGAGAAATTCCTTTGTCTTTTCTAAACTGTTATTGTCTCTATAGGAATTAAGGAAACCGATCATTCAATCGACGAAATCAGAAGTCTGTCGCGTTATTATTAATTCTTCTATGTTCTACTATCCTGAATTTTTGTATGAAGAGGTCGATTGAAACAACTTACGTGCTTCCACCCCAGAACTAGATATTCCAAATTTTATTAATTTTGCAATTAAAATATCATGGTGCACTCAATCAAAGGCCTTCCTGAAGTCAGTGTACACAGCATTGATTTGATGGTCGCTCGCAATACCACATAACAGTTTGTAGATTAGGACAATAAGGTTTGAAGTTGTTGAACGCCCTTTTCTGAAACCGTGTTGTTGTCTATTTATGTATGGGTCGTTTAGAGGGGCACAATCTTTTCAAAAAGAAGTTTTTCAAATAGCTTACAGATTGATGATAAAATGCCAATACCCCTACAGTTATCCACCGAGCTTATCACAGGATTTATAGATTGGCGTGAGGTAGGAATTCTTCCATTGCGTAGGAAACTTTCCTAACGTTAAAGATTTGTTGAAGATAAGATGAAGAGGAAATAAGATGTGTTTCGAGCAGTACAAGTACTGCAAGAAGTTAGCAAGGAGATTGTCAGCACATTCTGCAAATTTATATTCTCTAATAATATTTGCCTAGATCTATGTATCTGCAATTCACCACAAATTTTCAATTTATTTTAGGTGTTAATCCCGAAATAAACAAATTCCCACCATCCAGTACAGAAGATCTTCTAGAATGGAATTTCATAGCGCGCAGCTTATATTCAGTCGACAACGCTAACCCAAAACATAAGATAGATTCTGGCACTAAAGAAGGCCTCGAAGATGCAATCACAGAAATAATGGAAAATATCAACAATTATTCTAGACAACGCGGCAGAGTAATAGAATTCCGTGAATTACTATACGGATACTCAAGAGTTAATAGCTTACATGGTCAAGATCTTATACTAGATCTTCTTTTAATATATAAAAAGTATCGAGGAAAAAAAATGACTGTGCCAGTTCGAAGGCATTTATATGCACAAAGATCATTTACGGGAATTTTTGTTAAAGAATTTGAAGAAGATTTTTATAATTTAACTTTACAAGAAGGTAACTATAAAATAGTTGTTTTTTTTTAATAAAATTTTAATTTCATATTTGCAAATTTAGATAAAAATATGAAAGCAATACTGTCCTCTGTTAAAGACATTATAAGCACGGGATTTGAAAGAATTTCTAATTCATTTACAATACCGGGATTTAGTGGGCAATCAACGGTTAATGGACAAAAATCAAAAATCGTATTTATTTTACCAATTGCTGGACGAATCGATACTTATAAGAGATTTGTAAAAAATTATGAAGACGTAAGACTTGATTTAAATGTTATCAATACCTAAGACCACTTTTTCTTTTGTAGGTCGTTCTAAAAAATGATAAATACTGTGAATTGCTTGTAATTATATTTGGAGATGCAAGCACTACATTTGAGCACTTAAAAGTTCTTGCAGATTTAAAGAACAAATATATTAACAGTAAAATTAATTTTATTCGATTAGACCAACCATTTTCTCGTGGAATTGCCTTGGACACTGCTGCACGGTCTAACTACATAACTGACAACCACATAATGCTTTTCATAGATGTCGACATGAAATTTAAACAAGAAACTCTCGATAGAATACGAATGAATACAATTCAAGGCGAACAAGTTTATCTACCGATAGTTTTTAGCGGATATGATCCTAGTCGAATGAAAAATGGTTATACACCGCCAGATCAAATAGAAGTCGAAAACGAATTTGGATATTTCAGACAATTCGGTTACGGAATTTGTTCCATTTATAAATCAGACATCTTTGACCCAGATATAAACGGTTTTGACAAAGACATAAGTGGATGGGGATTAGAAGATGTTAAATTTCTTGAAAAAATTATTAAAGTTGGTAATCGTCAAAATTCATTCCTAATTAACACTTCAGACATGCCAGAGAATTTTAATCAAACAATATCAAACGTAAGACGTTTGCGGGTTTTTCGATCACCAGATCCGAGCTTAATTCATGTCTATCATGAAATAATGTGTGATAAAAATTTAGAAACAGCTCAATATAATATGTGCATGGGTACAAAAGCCAATACTCTGGGAACAACAAAACGTATTGAAGAAATATTTTTTAATAATAAAGAAAATATTGATTTCATAGTTAACACGAACAGTAAATTGACAAAATAGCAGCATTATTACCAGTGAAGTTTTTTTAACCAAAAATATACGTCTGTAAGGTTTCATGTAAAATTATTTTATGCATGGAATAATAGTTTAGATTTGAAAGAAATGTTTTAAAAATATAAAATATATTTTTTAGTATTTTGGTAGTAATTTATAAGAATGTTAAGCTTTAATTTTTTGTTTTTTCAAAATTTAAATTTTATATGAAAACTTTCCTAATAATTGTGAATTTGCTGTATTTTTAAACTTGCCATAGATTGTAGATACTTTTTTGTGATAAATACAATGAAATTTTTATATTCTTATTTATAATAATTTTTTTTTCAGTTAATACTTATTTTTTTTAACCTAACTTGTATCCCAAGCCATTAAAATGTTTTATTTATACAATATTGTAACAGAGATGCAGAAAACTAATTACGAAACACTGACTTCAGGGATTGTGAAGAAGGTTGTCACCTCACTACATTATAAGCGTATAAAAAAAGAAGGAATAGAAATATAGAGGCACAATAAAAATGGCTATGACCACGATCCGTGCGATGGCAGCTGGACATCTTTATTCCCTTGGCCCTCGTCACCATCCATCCATCCAATGGCGCTACAGCTCAAATCGAGCCTTGGCCTCCTCTATGGTATTTCTCCACGTTTGACGGTCCCTTGCAGCATGTCTCCAGTTCCGGATGTTGAGCATTGCCTCTGCGTCAGCCGTCACAGAGTCTATCCATCTCCTCCTGGGTCTGCCTACTGGTCTATTTCCTGAAATTTCTGATATCATAAGCCGTTTCGGGATGCGATTGTCCTCCATCCTGACTACGTGACCGGCTAGTCTTCGACTGTTAATTTTTATTAAAGTTGAGAGTTCTGGGTCGTCAAAAATCCGTCACCACCTTTACATTTTTCAAAAAGCAAAGATTACCACTTTTTAGACAACTTTGAAGCTTCAATTCGAGCGATCGTAAGAACAAAATTATATTTTGACGGGACGAAAGCTTTGGTTTGATCCTGCCCTTGAAGGGATCAGCAGCTGCAGAAGTTATATACAAACAGTGACGATGAGATTCTTTATGTGATTGAATAAAGGTTTGACGACCAACTCAAGCCGAAAGTTTACCGCCTTCAACTGGAATAGAGTGCAGATGTCAAGTGATACTCTACAATAACTCGGCAGTTATTAATAACTAAGCTTATTTTGCCCATCTCGTATTAAATTGTGCCTTATTAAATAAATCAGCATCAGAAACATTCACCGACGCATTGGCAAACAAAATTCACTGTAAACAAAGTGAATACCGAGATCATCTCCTACGTTTTAAACTATAAAACAGTAAAGTAGGCGTCACGCAATGCGGTCTCTACACAAAGGATAAGCCAAAGAAACTGAATCGTCAAACTTGTAACAAGTGACAGGGTGAGAATGGGCTTAATATACTACGTTTAAAGCGGAGTTTCACTCCCGGATCTTCAATTCAAAATGAAACACCCAATGCGTTTATAAACAATGGGAGTGAAAATCCAAAATACTTTCTGGTTTGAGATGGCGAAAAATGTCGAATGAAATTGGACATTGAAACACATAGGGTTAGTAATAGACATTAATATTTTTATAAAACATTTATTAAATATGATATAAACATCCTATAAATTACATTTTTTGTATAGGATCAATATTAATAAAACTTAAAGCTAGATTAAGAACCTTCCGAAGGCACTTAACCAAATAAATTCTAGCAAATAACGTTGGTAGTAAATGGTTGCGATTTTCCTAGAATACAAAATAATAATCACGACAAAAAAAACATAAATTTAAAAATCCTTACCGTTAAAATTCTAACTCTACGATAATATACACTAAATAAAGCTGCAAAACTATTTAAAAATTGTACAACATTATGTGTAGAGCATCTGCCATTCTCTAAGCCATATAAGCACCGTGTAATTAAGTTTGGAAATGGAAAAATATAATTATATAGAAGTTGCCATTCTTCCTAGTTAGTAAAAAAAAAAGAGAATTTATTTAAAGAAACAAATACAATAAAGATTTTAGTTAACCTCTTCTTTGAGTAAAGATATATCGATATCGTTGAAAGACGGTAAAGGTGGATATAAATCACTCTGGACTCTTTCTTCAAAAGTACGTAATAATGTTTCTATACGTGCTGAATTGTATAGAATAAATGATGCACCTACGTAAACAAAATAAAATGAATTTCGAATATTATGAAAAAATTGCTCTAACCTTTTGAACATCCAGTTCCTTTTCTTGATATAGTAACAGGGCTACTGTGTTTTACCTCTAAAAGATCTACAATAACAGCTGCTTTACCAATTTGGTTAATGAATTCTCGAAATCCAATTTCATCTTTTACTCGTATGCCATATTTATGCATAGCCATTAATTGCATGTCCTTTGATCGTATACTAAAAATTATTACTTGTAAATGTTTCATTATTAAAAAAGGATTTGTGGAAATACTGAAATGATTTTCTCCGACTCAATCACGCGATAGGCTTTTTAGGGAAGAATGGACTAAAAGTTCTGTATCACTTTACGAGATAATCTTCCAAACACTCCACACGGCTTCTTTGCAATCAAAAACATTTTTATAGAGTGTTTAGAGAAAATCAGATGGAACTATCCATCATAAGTTTTTTGAAATGGGTACAAACCTAGCTGCAGCTATCGATACGTGCAATGTGGACTGTCTGACAAAATAATGGAATTGATAAAAGCTACCATTCCAAATGCAGAGCTCTCCATAATGGATAATTATCCGACAATTTTGAAGTAAGCTCAGGAGTACGACAAGGATGCCTACTTTCGCCGTTCCTCTTCCTTATAGTAGGATGTCGTTCCTCGCGCTCTAGATAGTAGAAAAGGTGGCATACAATGGGGATTGCTAGACCGCCTTAAGGGTCTCGACTACGCGGATGATATCTGCTTGTTAGCCCACAGACATCACGACCTCAAAAATATGTTAAACAATTTAGCAACAGAAAATAGTAGTAGAACCGCTGGAGAGACCTGGCAACTGATTAAAGGAGCATAAGAAGAATAACCATTCCAGTATTTTTTTACAATATTATACTTACCCCAAATATTCATCATATGATACTTTAGCTAACTTATCGTTAATTGAATCAATAACCACTCCACAACGTACAATAGCTACATTGTTATCATTTTTCAAAATTTTCTCTCTAGATACCGGATTATGTACTTTTAAGTGAAGGCAGTTATTATTCGGATGAGATAGTAATTCCCACTCAGAAAACTCAATTAATTTCCTCAAAACTTGTTGTACCAACTTTGCCCTGTATGAGGATAAGGAGTTATCATCCTCATTTAAATCCGCTTCCAAATAAACAAGTTTAATTTCATTTTTTAATTGCATTCCAAAATTATTATCTGTTAGCACATCTTGCATTAAAATTTTCATAGTCTGATCCCGGTCCAAGTATAATAAGCATCTATCCTGAATAGAAACTCCCAACTTTAAAGATATTTTCCATTGTGAAGAATGATACACTAATCTTTGAATATCATCACATATGTTGCCGGTTGAATTTAGTTTACAGGCAAAAATTGTTTTGCCATCTTCACAAGGTTTATCTCGGTCCTTAGCATATTGATGCCATATTGAACATTTTAATGGGAAGCTTAAATCTCCAGTTTCTGATAGTTTTTCTGAATGTTTCTTAATTAAATTATTTATTGTATTTGAATTTGTTTGTTGTAAATATATAGATATGCTAGAATTAATGTAAGACACTGGATCTCGAAAGTCCATTTTAGGTTTGTTTACGAATTACTTTGAGAAATGTCAGAAACAGCTGGTGATAGCGTGCAATGTAATTTGAATAGATAAGAATATAATTTTTATAAGATAAAAGTAATTATAATTGTGATAGAGAAATATTTCTAGAAACAAAATTAAATTTTAAATGATTCAAATTAATTATCTAAACAAATTAAGCTAATTTTTTAAATTATTTAAATACGATAAAAAATAGTTTCCTACATACAGAATCCCAATCTGTCAAAATATACGTACTAAACTACGCTCTGCAAAGGTAAAACAAGTTTTTAATCATCTTTGTTGTGACCAGTTAACCAATTTTTTTGACATCTATTTATTTGCAAGATCTAGTTTCTGTCCTTTGCGTATCAACTAGAGTTGAGGCAACACGTGGCACGTGTTCTCTTCTATATAATTTCCTGATAATTCCAACACGGAAATGGCCATAAATCTCTTCAAGATCATCATCCTTCTTGTGTTACCAACAACAATACTTGGCCTTCTTGATGGCCTTTATTGTGGCACAGAAAATTGTTATGACGTTCTTGGTGTTACAAGAGATTCTACAAAACAGGAGATTGCTAAATCATATAGGCTGCTAGCACGTAAATATCATCCAGATCTACATCGTGGCGATGAAGCTAAAAAGGAAGCTGAAGTATCATTTAAGCTGATAGCAACAGCTTATGAAATCCTTAAAGATGATGAAGCCAGAACGGATTACGATTATATGTTGGATAATCCTGGAGAATATTACGCTCATTACTACAGATACTATCGAAGACGTGTCGCTCCAAAAGTTGATGTAAGAATTGTGATCATCGTTACAATTAGCATAATTTCAATAATTCAATACTACTGCTGCTGGGAACGTTATGAATCTGCAATTAAGCATTTTGCAACTGTACCAAAATATCGAAATAAAGCTATGGAAATGGCTAAACAGGAAATAAGTGATAAAATAAATAAGAAGGGTAAAAATAAAATGTCTAAAACTGAACAAAAAGAGGAGCTGGAAAAAATTATACGAACTGTTATTGAAGAGAAAATGGATATAAAAGGTGCATATGCAAAACCATCAATTAAAGATGTCCTGTGGATTCAGTTAATTCTACTTCCTTATACAATTTTCAATTATGTTGTATGGTATGTGCAGTGGATTTATAAATTTAATATATTAAAACGACCATATGGTGAGGAGGAAAAACTATATCTAATACGACGACATATGGGAATGGGTGTACATCAATTCAACGCAATAGAAGATGATCAAAAACAAGAATATCTTGATCTTGAGCTATGGGAAAATGATAACTTCAAGGCATGGAAACAGGAACAGGAAGAAGAAATGAAGAAGGCGTTGGCTGAAAATGCTAGATATAAACAGTACAGGAGATATATGAAGAATCACGGACCATCTAGATTGACCTTTGAAGATTAAAATATTTTACGCAGCCAGCTTCTAGTGACCAAAATCCTTTTGAATCAAGTTTTATTGATTTCCGTTATAAAAAAAATCTCTATAGAAAAACTATTAATTTTAGCAGTAACTGTAAATTATTGAACATTTATGCAGCTAAAGATGACGTATTCTTAATAAAAAAATTGGAAGGAATCCAGAAACTAAAATTTGTGTTTTTTTTATTGCATTGAAAAGTTAATTAAATATTCCATTATTATTGTAGAGAAGGCATGAAACTAAAAATAAATTTATAAATCTAGATATACCCGCCCGCGCAGTATTTGACTTTGCATATCTGGTTATGCTAAGGGCAAATATTTAAACAGGTGAAACTGGGTTAATTTTTGTTTAAGCGTGTTACACAATTTTTTTTTGGTTAAATTAAAGGTGTTAAAACAACCTTCTGAGTAAATGGTGATGATAGGATGAAACAAGTCATGGAACTCTTGAAGTAGATTTCAAATTTAAGTGGAACCTAATCTGGCGTGAATTCTGGCATTTTTTCCCTGCTTATCTTATTTGAAGAAACTTAGCATGTAATTCCTGATATATGTACTATAATATATTTCAGAGGAAATCTCGGAGTGTTATACATACTTTATATATTAGATTAAAGACAATATAATGTAAATGTTATATGTAACTTACCTTTTACATTTCTCATGCATTCCTTAAGCGTAACCCAAAGGACTTCTTCGACAAATTTGGCCCTATTCTACCTTGTTTTCAATATATATACACCACCACCAAATTAATTTGATATTGTTAATACTAAGCTAAGCATTATATTTATTACATTAAATTGTTAATACTAAGCTAAGCATTATATTTATTACATTAAATTAAATTTTCGCTTAGAAGCTTTGTCAAAATAACAATTAACCGACGAGTTAAATTTCAAATTGCAACTCTGCAATCCAATTCGCCATTCCTGCTTTCACTTTCTGTTCTCTGCTTGGCGGTTGCATTTTTAGCAAGCAGTGGCGGCGTGTTGAATATAGTGTGGGATTATTTTATATGATAATTTAAAAATATTTTCGTTATAAAACAAATTGGAACACTTATATCCTTTATTAACAAAAAAGATTATTTATATTTATTACTCAAATTTATACAATAAATCCGAGCCTCCATAGGCAATTTTTGCGATAATGGCAATGTAGATTGTAAAATTTTATCTTGTAGGTAATTTATTATGGCGGAATTTATTTTATAAAAGAATTACACATTTGAATAGGAATAAAATTAATAAATGCAAAAAAATAACTATGTATTTTAATTTTTTTCAATTTCTTTTTCCGCAATGCAAATTTTATTCGGCAACATTACCATTGGCACAAAAATTCTCGGCGACCCCTCTTGGTTCTAAAAGAATTGTCATTTTTGACACTAAAACTTTTGAAAGAAGAAGATACGCACGTGTACGTACAAATTCAATTCCAGATTTTATAAATTGCAATTTATATTTTATTTAGCTCTAGTTTTCATTATTCCTAGAGAAGAAAAGTAAACGTTATTATGTCTATTATAAAAAAGAAAAGAGTTTCAAAGAAAACTCGTGCATCATGGAGGAAATATGCAGATATTAAAGATGTCGAGGAATTCTTAGAGGATCAAAGACGTGAGGAACGTTTGGGGTAATAAAAAATACTTCACTAGACTTAAATTATAAATTAAATTTTTCTTTAGAAATTTTGCAGAGAAAAAAGATGAAGAGCTTTTCACTATAGATGCAAAATCAAGTGATAAGTTACTTTTATCAGCTAGAGAAAGGAGAAGAGAAAATGCTCGCAAGCCGGCCAAAAATCTTACATCTTTGATAAATACTTCTAAGGTAGAAGATCCACTTGTTCAGAGGTATATATCTAATTTAAATCATCTGATGAATTATATTTATTAATTTGTTAAAGAACTCGTGTTAAACTTAAGCGATGTGGCAGAAATTTGTTCGAGGAGCTTGAAAATCCTAAAAAATCACAAAGAGTCATTCAATCGCTTGCAGATCGTAAAAAGTATCATGATAAACTTGATGAAATAACTAGCAGGAAACGAGTAGATAAAATATTCCAAAATGATGCCTGGGAAGAGCAGGATATTATTGCAAATGAAAAATTAAAGAATGATTGGATAAGTAGAGAACTTGCTTTGCATCATTTAAAAAATTTGGGAAAACCATTAGTGAAGCTTCATTCAAGTGCACATGATAAAACTTCGAAAGTAAAGTAAGTTCGACAAATAATAATTAAAGAATAAATTAACTTGTAAATTATCTAATTTAGAGCATTTGAGGCACCTCATCCGGGTATAAGCTACAATCCTACCTTAAAGGATCATCAAGATTTACTTAAGAAAGTTGTTGAGAAAGAAGAAGCGATAATCAAGCAAGAAAAGCACCTAAAGCGTGTAACAACCGATATGTTCTCTAAGCTAACACCATACGACAGAGATATGGCAACATTGAAGGAACTATCTTCAGGATTGCCAGTTGATGGTGAAGAAAATGAAAAAGATGAGGAAAACAATGAAAATTTGGACGGTGAACCTGTTGCTTACTGCGCAATAAACCCTCCCGTACAAAACAAGAAAAAAGACAGGAAAGCAAGGCGAAAACAGCGTGAACAGAGGGAAATTCAACAAAAACTTCTTGAAAAGAAGCAGCAGAAAAAGCAAATAACAGAAATGCATAAGTAATTATATTTCAGCTAACGAAAGTGTTTTCTGGACAGAGAATTTTTTTTTATCTCATTTCAGATTAAAACAATTATCTAAAGAAGCAGATGAAAAAATTGTACAATTAAAAGAAATACGAAAGAAACGCCGTGAAGCTGCTGCTAAAAAAAAATTCGAACCAAAACGAATTTCAAAAATAAAATATGAAGATCCGGATATTGATGTGAATATGTCTGAAGATATATCGGGAAGCTTAAGGAATATAAAGCCAGAATCTAGCTTATTGGTTGATAGATTTAAAAATTTCCAAAAGAGAAATATTCTACCGCCAAGTGTTGATGTTGGTACGCATAAGAGGAGAAAGATTAAGCGTTTTGTTAGAAATACACATAAGGCGGTTCAAGAGCCTCTTAATAATAAAAAGAAGAAGAAAATTAATCTTATTCAATAGGTATAAATATTTTTATTATTGGATATAATAAAACGTTGTAATATGTAAAATCATATTTGTATTTCATAGGTATAGTCTAGTTTTACATGTTTGCGCTATGTAGGAAATAAATATATCAGCATGGTATGTTTCTTAAATCAAAATAACTGCCTACGGGAAAGCTGTTGCGAGAGGCCACAGTCGAATGCCCGTATTACAGTCGGTGGAGTTAAATAAGAGAACCGATGACAGACTAGGGAAGCAACTTTGACAATTTTACTTCAAGCACTCTTTCCAGGCACAAACATTTATTCAATTGAGAGCACAGCTCCTGCGACCAAAGCTGCCTGGCAGAAGCAAATACCGAAGTTTTTAGGGAGGCAATTAGATCGTTCAAACCGTACAAATCCTCTGGAGCAGGCGATATTTATCACATTGTGCAGGAGGGCTGTGACCTAGTTACTTCCTTGTAATGCAAAATATTCCGGGTTTCCTTGGCACATATCTCATTTGTCTGGAGGAATGTCAACATCACATTTACACCCAAGCCAGGACGCTCTGATTACACCTTGGCTAAACCTTTCAGGCCAATAAGTCTTTCGTCTTGCTTAGAAGATATTGGAGAAAATTGTCGACAACGAAATAAGGGAAAATTTTCTGCGCCAAGCTCTTACCAGGGGGAGTGCGTGCCGAGATGGAGGTCCACTAAGACAGCCCTTCACAATCTGGTGCTCAGGCTGGAAGGTACAGCCCTAAATAAATGAGTTGCGCAAGCCCCCTTCTTCGAAATCGAGGGAAACTTCGATAATATATCCTTTGACACTATAGCTAGGGCCCTTAGTAGGCGAGGTCTAAATAGCACTTTTTGCGACTGTATCGTCTATATGCTGAGAACTCGCAAACTAATGGTTTCTCATCTTGTGGGGTCTCTCGAAGACACTATAGCAAAATGATGTTCCCAGAGAGTCTTATCTCCGGAGTGAAAGCCCCAGATTTAGTAAAGCGATAAGCCTAGGAACCCAAGCGACGGCCTTTCAAGCAGAACTCGCCATTCTGGCATGCACTCATGAAAACTTAAGAAAGGCCTACAAAAACAAGGGTATCTTGAACGAGACGCTGCTCGAACAGTCAAGTCTAAGCGACAAGCCAATAGGCAGACTGCTGAATTTGTTCAAGCGGTCTGGCCTACAAATATGAGGCAGAGGGGAGTAATACAAAAGACCAAACGAAGTGGTCGCGGTACTTTTGGATTAAAAATTTTATAGCTTGAAGTAAATTTTGATTGGAGTTGGGGACAAATGTGTTTGGAGTAAGAAGTTACATAAGGAAGTGGATGGATTTCGCTATTTCAAAACGAGTTGCTACGTTTTAAAAAAATCTATTTTTTTTTAATTTAATTACAGTCACTAAAAATTTTAACACATAACTCGTAAACTACAAGTTGTTGAGTATTACAAAATTTCCCTCTTTCAAATAACGACTTAAATTTTAATGAGTAATAATTTTCGCGTATTTACAAGTTTTTATATTATTATAAACGTGATTATTGATAGGTGTTCTTTTTTGTTTAAATAAAAAAAAATGTGATAAATTATGGCATCTTATAAAATTATGAAGATCCTTCTTCTTTGGCAAAATTTCCTCTTAACAATTGATTTAACACTAACATTTGACCAGAAACTATATCAGAGATTAAGCTTATCCCATATTTTATGGAGTTTTGAGTTTGTCTCAAAAATACTCCGTACCATAAATACCTGCAGGGCACCAACACCTAGCATAGCGAAAATTTGAAATGCCGACCATGCATTCACCTTAAAGAAATTTTCTTCAGCAATATTTCTATCTCTAGCTTCGTATGATCGTAATAAAGTCTGCACTTGTCTAGCTTTTGTTACTTGTTCTCGAATCCTAGCAATATAGTGCATAATATCTTGAACTTGAACTTCATAAAATTCTTCGGGTGTTAGACCATCTAAGAAATTGTCAGAATCTTGTTCGCCTTCTTCAGGACCCTCTACAATTAGTTCGATTGTTATTGTTTTTCTATTGAATGAGCTAAAGCGATTATCGAAACAAAATCTATAGTCTCCTTCAACTCGGACCTCATGCTGATGGACATTTTCTGACTTTTTATAATCAACAAATATGATACGGCCTATCGGTTCAGCCAATTCAAAGCTTATGTCCAAATCACCGTGACCACCATCAATAACTTGATATTCGATATCAATAATATCTCCAACTTTGGCTGGCTGATAGAAGCAATCTTGTTTACCGGCATCTACGTGAATAGTCAGTGACTTATCGTAAGCGTCACAAGATGGACAAAAACAGAAGACTATCGCTAACAAAAAGACAGCATATAACTGGGAATAGAAATTTGTTAAATAAACCAATATTTGCATAATATCATAATAACGTACTTTCTCCATTTTTTGTGGTTATAAAATTATATATCTTCCAACCCAATACGGGCGCTATATTTACAAAATTAATGCTGAAAATAGCCGTAGCAAAAGCAAAAAAACGAACAATCGCAATCTAGGTTATTTTGAACAAAGCTGACGTTTAGCATTGCCATGCTCAAAAAGTGCAGGGGATTTGCTACTATTTGGTACCCGCGTATTTGCATACATTACCCGAGTGATCTACACTATTTCTACAAAATAACGCCATGAATGAAATCTAAATACAAATAATATTACTACGGAAATTAAAAATGCCTTAAATAACAAATCATCACGTAATTCTTAATTATTTTATTAAATCTAATTAAAAATTCGATTCTATTTCTACACCATAACGTGGATCTACTACCCATTCCCTAATTAAATCTGCTACGAGTCAATGCACGCTGTGACACCTTTTGATTTGACATTTATCCGTTTTGTAACTTTGGATGTGTCAAAAAAGGTCTTCCAGTTTTTTGCGTTTGAAGCCCCAGATTTTAATTAAAAATATTACAAAAAAGTGAAATAAAATAAAAATAATGCAATCAGTGAATCCGTTCACGTAACATGAAACAAAGGAATACCCTTATCCTTAAAGTGTCACACGTATTAATAGGTAAATGTTAATTTTTTTTGAAAAAAAAAATCTTGAGTAATATATTCCCTTTACTTTTTCAATATAATAATAATATAGGCATCGGATTCGCTTTTCTGTATGTGCATCATGTACGGGGTGTTTTCGAAACAAGAACAAATTTTAGCCACCTATCGAAAATTTCAAGAGAAAGCCTATTGCGAAAGGAAGACGCTCTATATTTTTCATTTTATAAAACAATCGTTGAAGAATCAACATTCTGGCGTGGATACAATAAGCTATTGAATTTAACTAGTGTGGAATATCCGAATAGTGTGAATGTAGTAAAAAGATTTCATGTTTTACCAGAAATATTTATATCGTAAGTAGCTATATACGAATATTGTTTGTTTACAAAAAAGATATTATGTTACTAATATAATCAATACACTACAAAATTATAGGTTCCTTTATCATCATGTTAAAGATGTTAGTCAAAATCTTGGATTACAAATCATATCTTGCTGGAAAATTGAAAGGCCAAGCGAAGGTGATTCAATAATAACATGTGAAGGTCCCGGTGAGCCTTTTCATTTTTATTTAGAGTTTGTATGGTTTCTTGGAGGATTCACCGTGATTATTATTTACATATATGGTGCATATTTAAGGTAAGTGATATGTTTTATAGCAATTGTAATCTTATTATATATTAACTCAAGATTTTAATGACTTTTTAATATAACTTCAACGTCACTCAATGCTGCATCGCATTATACTGAAACCACACTTCACGAGACTCAGAATAGCTATAAATTAAATTCGTAAGGCAATAAATGGATAGCAAGTCTATAAAAACTAAGACAGAAAATAAATATTTAGAAATAATGAGATTTCATTCTGCCTTGTATAAAAATTTCGCTCTAAAATCGAACTAGTGATCATACTTACTGTTATAAAGTAAAATTTTATAAGTATAAAGAATAATACGTTTGTAAATTTAAGAGATAATTAAAGAACACTGTAAAAATCAATTTTTAAGGTAAAATCTGTTACCAGTATTAATTAAAAAATTAATTTGATGTCAATCCCTGTTAACATTAGCCATGTTCCTTTTGTACTTTTAAGTACTCTGGAGTAGACAATTAAAGGAACGCATAATTTGTCGATTTGAGTAAAACCTATCTACTCCTCGGTGAGAGCAGGAGTAGTTCCAAGTAAATAATTTTACCACTATTACCATAGCGACTGTTCTACTGAAATTAAGAACCTCCTGCCTGCACGGCAATATTTTTCCCACAACACAAGACTAGCCCGATCGGCTCAACCCCCCTTTAGCGCACAATACGGTCTAGAGGTTCGTTTATGAATAGATCAACTCGACTATGGAATAATCTCCAGCAGTCAGTATTTCCGAACTCGTACAACATGTGTCCCCAGACACCCTCTAACTTTTCCTATCCTTCAAACCAAGCTACTACTAGACATTGCACCATGACGTGAACGACATGACGGACTGGTAGTACAAAGGGTGACACTTAAGCTTGTTTTTTTTACATAAAAAAAATACGAGTAAAAAATAGCAGA
Organism: Thereva nobilitata; assembly: GCA_963855945.1. Taxonomy (NCBI): domain Eukaryota; kingdom Metazoa; phylum Arthropoda; class Insecta; order Diptera; family Therevidae; genus Thereva; species Thereva nobilitata. The sequence goes on along the minus strand of OY979697.1, from coordinate 102,025,792 downwards.
AAACACGGCCATTCATCATTGCATTGTAGCTTAACTATTTTTCTTTTAATTGTCTGAATGTCATTTTATGTTTTTTAAGGCTCTTTTACATCCCAAGCGCAAAGTGGAAACGCAAATTGGAGCTCTTTTATCGCACAGAAATTTGTATGTTTTTATCTCTGTTGCACGAACGTGGATTCCAGACAGAGAGCAGAAAGCATACAAGCATTTCGAATTTGCGTTTCCACTTTGCGCTTCATCTGGTTTATCAAAAAATAGAATTAATTGAGCCACTTCACACGATGTCATAAGTGTGTTGAGTAAAACCGGTTTTGTTTGTTAATTTCTTCCGTTCCCTCCACTCTCTCATCTATAAAACCGGTTTTACTTGCCATGAATATGGCACCGTGTGAGGAAGCCCATTCAGATAAGTTCTAGGAGTGCTGCTGTACGGAATTCCTATTATTAGGCTAGGTCAGTTGGAATACTCATTAGTCAACCCAGCCATATATCAACCTACATCCTCGTCTAATGCCACTTTTTTAAAATAGACTCGCCCAGGCCGAAAACCGACTACTGCGCATAGGCTACGAAGTTTCAAACGCCCTGTACGTACGCGCTCGCACGTAGTATTTTGTGGAAGAGCTACGCTCTAGCCACAAGGGCTACGCTCTTATGATATCGTATAATTTTACTTTCAGCTAATAATGTTATGACACAGACAAAATACAAAATATGTTAATACAAAATCGAGTAAAAGAAACTACAAAAAGACACAAAATTCCTGGACTATATTTATGAGGCCAAGGATCATATACGTAATTTTGACTGCGAATTCGTCATACATTTCCTCAAGCTCTTCGTTTGTTAAAATGCTTCGTTCGTTTTGGTTAACCTTTACAGAACCAAATATTCTTATGATTTTCCTTTCGAAGATTTTGAGCTGATATTCTTTTGTTTGACCAATGTCCAAGGCTCAGACCCATAGTCGCCAGAACTTTAATTTTATCATTGTTTTTTTCATCAAGAAATAAAAACAATTTTTAACTGAGAAATTTTTCTTCATCAGAATGATCCCAGATTTTGAATGCTATCAATTTATATTCCGTTATATTTTCTTGAACGCTACTTACAATGTATGGAGTTCATTTCGACGTTTCAATAAAATGTTTACTTTATTTTAGCGAAAACATCTTCGGAGGAATTTATGCAGTGGTTTTATATATAATATTTCACAAAAATGCCAATAAAATATATGAAAAACCTGTGGCCAGGGAGAATTTTGCTTTTCCTTTTATATTTTGGCAATTATTCTACCTAAGCATGTGCATTGAACAAGCAACAAAAGTTTCAACAAATTCAATTAGAAATCGAATAATAATGGTAAGAATATTATAGCATAAGGTCATCAAATATAATAATTGATAATTAATCGCTCTTCCCGTCCAGATAACAAAATTAACAACTCTAACAACAATATCCCTGCTATGTTGGCAATTTTCATCAGTTATTTATGCAACACAAATTCTCATAATGATAACTCCATGGAGTTTAGGTCTTGTTTCAAATTGTTTTAGTATTGATTATACAATTTCACAATTTGCATCAAATATAATTGCTTATTACTGTAGTTATGGAAATAAAAAATATTTTTTGTCATGGCAAAATGGCCCAGCACTAGCTTTATTATTCATAAGTGTTGCACGTATATATAAATCGCGGATGCGACGTGAAGTATCAGAATCATATACAAGAAATGTTACATTAGGTATATTAACAGCAATAAGTTGTCAAGATCTACTAGAAAAATCTGGTTATGCTAAGGCAGATGATAATCCATATTCAGTTTATCGTGATTTAGTGCTGCATTGGGGATTGCAGAGACGTGCAAATTTTACAACAACTTTACTTGCTTGTAGTAATGATTTTGCAGAGGTTAAAGTCGATGATTTTTGGGAATTTGTAAAAACATTATTTGTTAAGCCATATTGTTTGTATGGTGTTGTAGTTCTCGCAAAATTCCTTCGTAAATATCGAATTAGAGAGCCAATAGAAAATCAAGCTGAACATATAGAAAGATCGAAAAAATATGTATTAGAAGATTTTTTAGAAGAGAATCGAATATCAATGCAAGAAATGACTAATAAAGAAACTGAAAAGGATCTTAAGGCATGCTTAAAACTATTGGAGGAATGTAATTATAATTATGAAAAATACAAGGTAGAAAAACATAAACTTAAAAAAACTAAGGCTGAAGATAAAGAAAGTTTTTTTAATGATGTTAAAAAACTAAAAGATCAAATAAGTGAAATTGAAAAGAGAAAAGAGAAAAAATTAACTGAAGAGATTAATAAAACAAAGATAAAATCTGAGATTAAATCTGAGATAAAATCTGAAGATGATAAAGATAAAGATGATAAGAAAGATTTAAAATCTGATGATGTAAAAACAGAATCAAATCCGTCCGATACAAAACAAAATAAAGAAACAACTACAAATCATAATCCTAAACGTCCTGTTAAGGATACAAATACCTTACAAGAAGTTGGTTATCATTATTTATATACTCTAGCGCAGCTTGCTACATTTTTTTTAATGGGTATAGGCATAAGAAAATTATTTTTTCTATGTTACACTTTAGGCTGTGTTATGGCTCCAACGCTATGCTCAAGATTTTGGTTTAAGAAACAAAGTAATGTTTTTTGGACAATATCTTTAGTTGTTTTCTTAACAAGCATAATCGATCCTGGATTACAAGTAAATAAAATTATTAATAAATATAAAACATATTTATAATCTATATTATTACAGAACTTACAAGAAGAATATTTACCGCCACAAACTAGTAACAATGATTTAGAAACTATGCTCGACTGGATTTCAATGAATACTGAAAAAGATGCAATATTTGGTGGTATGTACTAAAATATATAGTATTTAAAATAAGGATTGTAATAATCAGCTTGTATTTCAGGTCCAGTTGATGTTATTGGAACTGTTCATCTGTCTACTCGTAGACCAATTGTGAATCATGCCCATTTAGAAATGCGCCAAATAAGGTAAAATATTTTATAATGAAACAATCTTATCTCTTTGACCTTTTTTTTACCTCTCATCCAACGCGACGGAGTATCTCCTACCTCTTGGTAATTTGGACCAATGCGTAATTTGGTCAGAACTATATGGCACTGTGAGAAAGACAACTAGCTAGGGCTTAGTCTTTTTTCCCAGTCCATTGATTGGAGCACGCTGCTATCCGTGCAATGAAGGTCCTACAGGCAGGAATTCATTTGTTCTTCCCCTTTCAACAAAATGTGTGAAGGCTAGGCCGAAGAGATGGTTCAATTGGGAACGCAATAAACCTAGACCATTTACCTAGAAGGGTACCTAGAGTCGAACCAAATCCTAGATGACAATACAGCTTCAGACCAAAAAGGTCCACCGGGAAACCTTTAGTGTCTCTGACAGAACACCTAAACTAAAGTATGCACCGATTTGGTGAGCCCGGTTTGGTTGCTTTACATATTTCTAAGGCTTTTGATAGAGTTTGGCACTCTGCTCTGTTAGCTGAACTCCAAGCTATTGGTATTGACTCAATTCAGAAGACCTGAAATTTTATCACGCGCTATTTGCCTAATCTTCTTAATTTGTCTACTCTCGCTCTCAACCACCAGCCACTGCTGTAATATACAAATTCTACATTCGGCCTTTTTTAGAATACAACTCCCTTATTTTGGCCGGGCTTCTAAAACCACCTTGGCGTGGGTCGATAATGTGCAAAAAAGGGTCCTCAAACTTAGTGGAGAAGGCGATGTTTGCTCTACCATCGACCCGTTGATCGTAAGACCTGACAAAAATTTTAACTTTACTATCACCACCTCCACCGAAATAAACGCTCTGCTGCCTCAAAAAAAATTAAAAGTCGCCACTATTTCTTTATATTAAATATTTAACCAATAACCCATATTTAAAATTTCTCAGTGATAGAACAGAAAGTATCTACTCAGTCTTCAGCAGACAACAATCTTCCGACATTTACAACCAGTGCTCACAATTAAAACTACAATATCTTATTTTATCATTTGAAGATTGTTCGAATTCAACTGGGTAAATTCCTTCACTTTTTTTCGTTTTAACAACATTAATATGTTAAATACTTCAATTGCAGAAATGAATGTGATATACTAACAATTTGGGATGAAATGCAACCATCATACAGAAAATATCCACAATTCTGTGCTGAATTAGTTAACAAGAACATTCCAAGTTTTTTAAAAGTATTTTCAAATAAAAATTATGGAATTATAAAAATGTTCTCCCAAAGCGTTCAGTTAAATCTTAAATTAAATAAAATGCCAGAGAAACATATGTAGCAATGAAGCAATAATATTTAATAATATAAATGCAAAAAATCAGAGAGAATATAATTTTTAGGAAAGTTTTCATCTCCGCTTACACACCATCAACAAACAAAAAACCAACAACAACGCATTACGTTTTAAGATTTTAATTACTATTATTATTTAATTATGACATTTTCGAACATTTTATAATTACATACATTCAAATTCCTAGATGCTAGTTAAGTGATTTGTATTTGTTATAATGTCAAATCGTAGTAATTTTAATTAACAGTAAATAAGTCTTCTTAGTTTTAAGATACTTTAGTGAAACACAATATGTTATTTCAATAAATACGAACGTTCGAAGTTACATATTTTAATTATTTTTTGTATTTAATTTGTTTATTCTTAGTTCATTGGATCTATCCTTTTTAGCTTGAATCTAGGTAATCACGTAATCAAGACCATTCCGGTACTATCTGGACAAATGTTGCTTGAATTTGGTCATCATTGATCTGGAGTAGGTGAAGGTAGGAGTATTTCTGCGATTAAAGAAATGGGAAAAGTAATTGCGGAAAAGTGTGGACAAAGAATTGTTTATAAGGGGTTGGGGGCTTGGTTGTGTGTGTTAAGGGGCTTTTACACGATACAACGGTTGGACCAACATGCGTTGTCACTTTATCGGTACAATGGCTATAGCACTGTACACACACGTACCAATTTTGTCTGCGACTGAAATTATTTTCAGTCGTATTTTTTACTTAGACATTTCAACTACTAATAATTTGCGGAGGAGTACTAACATGAAATCAGCGCCTGTTGTGAAATTTTACCCACACGGTGCAACGGTTGTACGTTCGACCCCGGTTTTTAGTTAGCAACTAACAACCGAGCGATATCGGCACAACCGTTGTTTCAGTGCAAACAGACCAGACAATCGTAGCATACGACCATTATATTACGCCGATATCGCACCAACCGTTGTATCGTGTAGAACCCCCTTTATGTTCGAACGTGTCCCGAACACACCACAATTAGAAAGCCCATGCTCCAAGCCTTCAGGCCATATCATGCTCGAGGTGCCCCTGTACTGCTGTGTTGATAAGTCCAATCTCCCTTAGTTATTTTGACATTTCTGTTCCGACGGAAAGTTATTGCGGATTGTGCCTGTGAGTGGTTGGTTGGAAGCAAACAACAGAAAGAAAAAATGTAAGTTTAATGCGGGAATATTGGATTCGGGAATAGGACCCGGGCGATTGATTGCTGGAAAGTGCTCCGGATATCTTTACGTGGATTGTCACATTGTTCCTGGGTCAACCTACATAATCGTGTCAACTTATTAGGGATGTCGAATTCTCTCAAAGCTTTGTAGAGTTCTACTCTGGTTATGCTATCATAGACGGCATTAAAATCTATGAAGGAGGGTTTTGAAACTCGTGACATTTTTCCATCGTCTGCTCCAGGGTGATTTTTTTTATCTGATCAGTTGTTGATTTACCTGGACTGAAGTCACACTAGTATTGGCCTATGATTTCTCTAACGTATTCATCCTGTTTTGTAAAATAGCGGAGAATATAATACTCAACAACGTTATCGCAGTATGTATAAGCCAATAGCCATAGCTTATCTGGAATTATGAAGATAGATTTTAAATAATAAAACAACAAAATTACTTTCTGCAATATTTATTACTAAACGCTTACAGCGTATTGCATTCCTATAGACAATCATGTACGTCATTTTAGGTCACAAACATCTTAAATTTTAATTCGAGCTAATACAAAACTTTGACATTTATATATATTTTTTTTAAATGGGAAATTTGTAAAAAAAATTACAATTTTTTTTTTCAAAAATTTATCTTAACTTTGAATATATTTTTATAGTCGTAATTACATTTATGTATTTTTTTTTATTTGGTAACCGTTTTATTCGTTGCAAATATGATTGTTACCATAAAACTTGTGATATTTGTTTTTTTTATACTATAAACTTTTTGTTTTTTTAATTGAAATATTTAAAAGGTGGATGTACGTTTCTGACATATTAAATTAATAATTTATCAAATATATTTAACTTGGTATAAAATTTGTATTTTTTATTTATAAATTTTTTGTAAATGCGTTTTTTTCACTAACTTCTCTTTTTTTGTTTGTAATAAATTTTATGGTGTTGTAGTTTATTTTAATATATGTTATATATAATATAGCAGGGAGATATGTGATTGCTTTGAAACAATTGCTTATATTTATGGGAATGAAACAAAATGAACAAGTATTTTATTATGTTTTTAAATGCGCTTACTATGCACTTTTTTTCTGTTTGTTTACAAAAAATAGTTAGTTGTTAGCAATTTTCCAAGAAAACTTAGTTTTAAGAATAATGAATTGCAACGAATTGAATTTGCTTGAATGGAGCGAAACGTTGTTGTTTTCATTGTAATTTGCAAGTTCGCTACATAAACGTGATAGTCTGGCTGTTGACTTGAAGTCTATGTTTATTTTAATCGATAATGATTATAATTAAAATTGTTTGAATTTGCACTATTATAAAAAAACATATCCCATTTTATTTATTTGAACAAAATCACAAACAAAGTAAAGTTTGTAAATAGTATTAGCAAAAAAGATTTGATCGAATTTCTTTTGTAGAGGCGTGAATATATAATCTGGAAGACGTAACATGATGCAACTTTAATCCACTGCCAACATATCATATGACAGTAAAATAAATTTAATATTCGATCATTCCATTTAATTTAAACCCGAATTTCAAGGTTTATTAATAATGTTAATTGAAAAGATTGCTGCATGTCGTTTAACCTTAATTATTAGGTTGCCAATATCGTTAAAATTAAAAATATAATACATGTTGTTTTGGCAATTTGTTTTTTGTTTTTTTTAAATACTCGGCACCTTTATATAATATAAACAAAATATACTAAATATTTTGTTGATACAAACATCGCATTTATAAACTATTAATTTTTTTTCTTTTTTTTTACAAAACATATACTGGTTATAAATAAATGCATGGTTTATTTCTCTTACATCAGAGTGCATAGTTTGCCATTTAAAAAAACAATACATTTTTTTAATTATTATTATTATTAACAATTGGTAATTATTATTTATAATTAAAGGCAAATTTAAATTCTACATTTTATATTAACTTCTTCTTTTAAGAGAAAATATTTTAGGTTATTACAATCCTGATGGCAGTACTTAATTGTAATACAAAAGAAACTACATTTAATTATTTCACATGGCAATTGTACATAATCTTCCTGGTGAGTTATTTTTTCTCGAATTAATTTTTTCGTTTTTAAAAGTTGTAAATTTTTTCACCAAATTTTTGTTTAACTAAATATTTAAGTCTCGTAATAAATTAAATATGATTTTTTTAAATACAAACAGGACAAAGAAAATTGGTGAGTATCAGAACTAATCAATAATGTTTCTATTGATTATATGCATAATTTCTTTTATTGTAACAAACGGATTTGAATGTTAAGCGCATCACATAAAAAATATTATGCTCATGCATATTACTAGCCTGCTAGTATAGCAAGAGGTGAGAGCAGTAAATTAAAGGCTAGCACTTCTATGAGTGAGGAGTTTACACCGCTGCATCAAATTAACCCCCGTATTCTAAAAGCATTCACAAGTCACAACGCAATCACAAGTGTGTGATGAGTCTCAACTTGAAGGCCTTTACTAAATGAAAAGTAACCTAGAAGCGAAGTAGAAATGAAGTAGACGCAGGCCCCTGTGCTGAAAGTCGGGTCATGTGATGTGACAAGTCGTTGGAGTCGAATCGCGACTTTCAGTACAGGGGCCTAAACTTAACATAGCGGCCCCGTGCTGAAAGTCGAGTCGTTACGACACGACAAGTCGTTTGAGTTGAAGCAATTTTATTTTCAGTGGAATCACAACTTTCATTACAGGGGCCTAAACTCCACTTAGCATTTCCACCCTAGGCCCCTGTGCTGAAAGTCGTAATACGTCTGAAACGTCACTTTCTTCAACTCGAACAACTTGTCATGAAACGCGACTTGACTTTCAGCAAAGGGGCCTGCATTTCCACTCTGTAATTCCTGTCAACATTGACATAGAAACCAAAATAACAAGTTCATAAGAAGTAAGCGCGAGTCACCAAAGCTTGTGACTTTACTTATGACTGATCACAATTTTAGAATAGGAAGGTAAATTAATTATTTGATGGAGTGGTGTAAACCCATTCGCCTGCATTAATTTAGTTCACTTATTTAATGCAACTACGGTGTAAACATTTGAATGCATCAAATTGTGAGTTTTCATCCCCAAATTAAAATTAAATATATGAATATGAAGCAGAAATATTTTAAACAGCTTCAAGAATTATAACGTAATCGTAACGGTTTAGCCGCTAAGCCCGTTGAAATGTTTTCGTTCGAGTTTTACATATCACCCCACATTTTTGTAACCCTATAACCCATTTCCATGAAAAGGATATCACTGTACGCAGGGGTGGCAGCACAGAAGTCGTTTCAAGTCCTCTGTTTCGAGTTTTTCATTGAATTTTTCCATTTAAAATTCGTAACAAATAAGTAGAAACGACTTCTGTGCTGCCACCCCAGAATACTCCCATCTATTCTTTTATATTCTTTTTATATCTTCTTTATAATAATATTCTAGTTGTGCCGCTTTCAATATTTTTCCAAGAAATCGAACGAAAATTTTTTTCAGAAGAGAATTTTTTTATTTTCTGCTGTTTTGTTTGATCTATTTTACGTTTTGTGTTTAAACAGGGGCCCCACTAGTCTGTAAAAGTGACGGTTCCATTAAGTGTGTTACTTTGAGCAATTCCGAGATTTTTTTGAAGGGTGGGGATAAAAATGTCCAAGTGAAAAAACGCTTTCTGGGATAATCTGGGAAATCCAAGAAGAAGACATTTATTATTTGCACTATTGTCTCGGTAATAAAAAACTTCAATTTATTTATTATTTTCACTCTTGTGTCGATAACACAAAACTTCAATTTATTTATTATTTCCACTATTGTCTCGATAACACGAATATCTTTTGTTGGCCACGATTTCCAGATCCGGCGGATCGGACACTCCCCCCGCAACTTCGGATTTGTGATCCGCAACAATTTTTCCGCGGATTTGAAACCTCAAATTTGCCTAAGCAAATCCGATATCGCGTATTTCATAATCGCGTGAGTATTCACTCTGAATTTTTTCGGTAATTAAATCCGCATTCAATCCGCGACATCGATTTTGAATTCGCGACTGCGGATTTGAGAATCGCAGTGTCAAATCCGCACTCACTTCCGACCCGCCGGATCTGGGAATCGAGGCCATTAAATCAATTGATGTTGAAAATTTAGAACTGTCACCTTTTGACATTTTTCATTTCATCAAAGTCGCCAGAAGTCCCGACCTCTGGAGCTGGAGGAAAAACGAGCCCGAGAAAGTAAAGAAACGCGAATTGGGATCCCAGGGATCCCGGGATTGCGACAAGAAACACACTTATTATACTAGCTTCCAGAGTTGAGTCGTCAAAATCAAAAAAATTTCCAAGTTTGGAAAATAATATAAATTTATTACCGCCTATGACATACCCGTGTAAATAATTCACTCTTTACGTGTATGGTAATCCGAAGTGAAATCGATTCAGAATCGATATAATTAATTCTGAATTAATCCTGAATCAATTCCACGTACAACTGGGCAGGTACGAGAACCCTACAAGCAAATGATATCAGTAGTTTTGATGCTACTTTACACATCGTTGTATAATTTATCTATGGTATAACTACAAAGGCATTACAATGTCTACATGAAAAAGGATTCAGCAAATGAGACCATCGTTTAATACCTGCATGATACAGAAAACCAGTTTGAGGTGAGGACAGAGTGATGGATCGTGTAATTTACCCCAGAGATAATCTTACGTGAACAACTAATGATGCAATGAGTGAAGGCTTCTTGCTGCTAAGAAGCGTTTTATCAGTTCTTTTAAAATTTTTTATTTATTAAATGAATGTTTATGACTTCGGCAAAAAAACTCACCGCCCACCATCCTTGCTTTGAATATTGTGTTCCTGCTATCAATTAATTGATCCACTTTGTCACTTCAAGTTTCACTATAAATCTACGCACTGTGTGTGTAAACAAAAATAAAATATAAATTTAAAAAAACAACTTTAACAATTCAAAACTAAAAATCCGTTAATAATATTTATCAAATGCACATAATCAATATAAACACTTGATTTTTTATAGACTTTAGAATAAATTTTGAAGAGACTATTCTAAAAATAAGTCACTAAAAATATTACTGACAAAACAAATGAAGAAAATTTAGCTAACAAACTTATGAATATAAATATTTTAAAACTTATTAAATTTTTTCCTTAATATTTCGATTATTTTTTTAATAAAGAAATGATCATAAACATTCCAATTTTCAATTTCGATTAATTTTTCAGAATCCTCCAATTCATTTCGTTTTAAATTTTTAAAACTAAAATTTTGCCTATTACAGTCTAATGATTTTTATACATCAAAATTCAATTAAATTGCAATTTATAACAATTTCGTATTTTTTTTTTAAATAACCAATCACAAATAATCACATTGACTAACACAGTTTTCTTTTCTTAATTTATTGGAGGAAAAAAAACAGAAATTTACATATGTATTTCCATCATTTTTTATTTTGAAAAATTCACCAGTGAAAGAAATGTACCAAATATTAATATAAAACAACTTCGTGCTTCTTCATCCCTTATCAGTGCTTTTTTTTCATTTCAAATAAAATTAAAAAGTAAGGAAGACATTGCCGGGGTAAGCTATGTGAACTAAGAAAAAGAGGGAAGTAGTCAAAATAATAACCGAAATCAAGATTAACTTAAAAATTTATTTTTCGTTTTTTTTATCGAGATATTTTTGCTCATGTCATGTATAAAATCAGCTATAATCATCCATCCACCCCATAAATAATATCGTTTTTGTTTCTATCATCCATAAAAAGCACTGAGCAGAGATGGATGTTTTTCTTGATACAGTAGGTACCAGCAAAAAAATGTGAATTTTTTTTTTATTATATATTAATTAGCATTAAAATGCAATTAATATTTTTATATATATATATACTATACGCTTATAACTATAATAAAACCTAATTTTATATTTAAACTAGAATCAGTTATTTTGTTGTGTTTTGATACAATTTGCTTAAAATTAAAAAATTTCAATTTTTATACAAACTGCATTTACCAATAAATACAAATTATAATAAATAGAAAAATATTTAAATAAAATTGTAAAAAATAGAGTTACTTTCAAAGATGTTTTTTTTAAATACTGAGATACAACATTTAATTGTAAAACTTTTTCCTTCATTTAAAAATTGATCCTAATGCTCAACAATAATAATGGTCAATTATTATTAGATGGTTGGTTGTACTTTGCCTTAACTAATATTATTTTCTGATTCAGACTTGGTACCGAGGGTGTAATATTTAGCACTGCTGGGCTTGTTGTATTACCTGCTAAATTTACAAGAGCCTCTGCTGTTGGATTAAATATTGCACGAACTTTTTGTGATCCGCTACTCTGTGCGTGTTTTATTCCAAGTTGACTCTGAAAATGGAATTTATATTGTTTTGTTAATATTGTCGCACGCTTAATTGTAATAAAATAAAATAGAATTATCTGGAATTAGTTATGGGATGACTCAAATAGGCGTCTTTCTTTTACTTTTAATGGCTATAGGCGATTTTCTTTTTGCTCTTGGACATCCATTTCTCATTCCTTTATCTACAAGGGGGAGGTGATAACAGCAACAAGGCCGACTTACTAGCAGCTATGTTCGCCTGGAATTCTTCTTTGTCCGACACTACTATACCATTTCCGTATTCCTCTCACTGAATGGGTGTTTTCTTCAAGACTCACGAGGTATATAGGCGGCCTCAAAAAGCTTGATGTTAACAAATCCCCTGGGGCCTGGACAATGTACCGGGTATTGCTCTAAAGAGATGCGCCTTAAGTTTCTCTGCGCCAGATTCTTTACTCTATCATACTTTTCCCGAGTATGTATGAGTATGTTCAGCCCATACCGAAAAAAGATGACTCCAACAATCCCTCTAACTAGCCCCCAATAACAATTACTTCTATTCTCTCTAAAACAATAGAGGCGATAACCAACAAAAAGCTTGCGGTGTACCTTGAGTCTAACAAAATCCTAGATGATATACGATTGGTCTCAGACCAAAAGGTCCACCGGGGACATTTTCCTTCAACATCCTCCCTGTTCCTCATAACCCCTAACCAATTCTATCCCCGTACTAAGCTTACTAAGCGACTACACACATCGTTTACATCGGCTACAAACATCCATTTCTCGCACACTTCACTCAGAAAATCCATTCCATAAAGGAATACCGGAATAATATTAAATAATTATCTACTCACTTGCTGTCGCCTTGACTGTAACATCTTCGCTGCTACTTCATTAGCCGTCAAAATTAAATTTTGCTGTTGACCTTGCACTTGCATTCCACTTGCCAAGAACATTGCTTGTGCTGGACGAACAATAACCTTCTTCTCCTTATCATCATCTTCCTGCTAAATAGAAATTGATTAGTTTTTCAAATATTTACAAAAAAATTAAATAAAAAATTAATTACCAAAGGACTAACTGATTTCCGTTCCTGTAAATTTTCATCAAAACCAGAATCAGATGAATTATCGCTAAACTTTGTTCCAGATGAATCGGTTTGCTTAATGCTTTGTATAGTAGCATCATTAAGTGATTTTAGTTTAACAGAGTTCTCCGACATTTTAATAAGATTTTTAATTTCACTAACATCAGCTTGTTTAATGCGAAGTGTACTCATTTTCTCCAAGGAATGTTTAACAATTTTTCCTGTATCCGTTTTTATTTTGTGCAATAGTGAATGTTTCATTTTAATGGAAGCATCTGCCTGTTTAATAATTGTTGTTTCATCTTGTTGCCGTGTTGTAGTAGAAGAATCAAAATCAGTCTTAATTTGATTCGGTGCCATTATTTCGGCACGAGCAAAATTCTCTAATTGCCTTTTAAAGTACAGATGATGTTTTTTTAATGCGGGTGTAGATATTGGATTTTCGTCATTTTGTATTATAACAGGACGTTTAATAATATTCTGGGTCTCTACTACTGTTGATACACCTTGATTAGTTATAAAGCGTTTATGTTCAGTCTTTATGTTACCAGAATGTATTGTTTCAACAACATTATTTTTATTTGATATATGAATATGATCGGAACATGGCTTATAACTTTGAATATCAATTATTAATGCTCCGATATCAGAATTTTCATATACAATTCCACAACATGAATTTAAACGTTTCCATACATTCTCATCGAAAAAATTTACATTATCATTTTTAGTACGATTTTTTAATGGTTTACGATTTTTTCTACGATTTCTTCTATACCTAGACGACATATTGGCACGAAGGCTATTGTAATTGGAGTATTGAATTTCTTCACAATCACTATTTAATGATTCGGGTGTTGGTGGTAAAGATTGTTCATCCCATGATGCTGGTGTACCTTCTCGCTTCTCTTTTAAAATTTTATCTTTAAGATGCTTTTTCTTATTTTTCTTAAAAATTTTACAAAATTTTTCAGGAATCGATGACCTTCCACTTTGTACTTTCGAATGTTCAGTCAATTGATGCCGCTGCACGGATTCCTCTTTAAGTTTCTTAAATTTAGTCATTGATTTCATACCAGGTCCAATTCGGGCATCGACAACCTAATTGAAATTATATATGTTATAAATTTTATATAACAGATATTATTAATAAAACTTACATGTCCCCAATGGCGATTGCTACCAGCTGGTAATCGTTTAAATCGCTTAACGAGTAAAACACACGCATTGCAAATTTCCCCTTGTCTTGCTTTCTCTAGGTTAAAACATTTCATAGAATCATCTTCATATTTTTTGGAATCAGTAAATCTAGAACTAATTTTAAAAGAAAAATACGTTAGTCATGAAATGCTATTTTGATTCTTTAGTTTTATAAATTACCTGCTAGATTTCGCTCGGCATATACAACAACCTTCCGTTGATCGGTAAACCCTAGGCTTATGAAATGAGAACATTTCCGTGTAAAAATACTTTTATTTAATATTGTTAAAATTTTCTTTTATCAAATTGGAACTATCCTATTGAAAAATTTCACTACGCAACTAATCAATCAAATTTCAATCTGGACCATTTTCATCTTTTAAATGTCATCTGGCTCCTGCAAGAAAATGTAAAGAAATTAAATATATGGTTAACAATATAATACAAAATTACGTTCTAGCATTAAAATTAGTATGTGAAAGATGTCCACTTATCGTTCAGGCCAATATTTGTCATAATTCAATTACTAGGTAAAACAAATTGTGTAAGAAAGTGACTGTTATTAATTGCGTTTGGTAAGCACAAAAGGAGATATAAAAGAATTTTTACTAGCAGCAGCGAGAGAATCAGCGGATGGACTGGCCTTAAAGCTTTTCAACCTCACCCTAGTATGGATAAGGAAAACGTTAGTCCAGAGAAGTGTGTCAATAACATTCTGTACAATTACTTGGATATGCACGATTATCGTGCGAAACCCTTTTTTTGCAGCAAACGAAGTTTGTTGAACTAAAAGAGGCGGCAAAGTTACGAGGAAAAGAAAGAGATAATAAGACGAATACCACTGGCTAATAGAGCCTTTATGTCCAAAAGCAAATACTGCATTCGAGGTTTATGAACAGAAAAAGAAACTCCCACGCTACTACGACCTCTACTGTGATATGGTAGCGAGACTTGACCCAGGACATAGAGGAACAATCAACAGCTTACAGAGAAAAGTTCTCATGTGCATAATAGGCCCAATGAGAGGATAGAAAATGTGGAAGATACAACAGCGACTAGTATGCAATTTTGGACCAGAACATTTATAAACATAAACAAATTGAGACTAGCCGGCCACGTAATCAGGATGGATGACAACCGCATCCTAAAACGGCTCATGGTAGTAGAAATTTCCGGAAATATACCAGAAGCAGATCTAGAAGATGGATAAACTCTGTGACGACACAGAGGCAATGTTCAACTTTCAAAACTGAAGACATGCTGCAAGGAACCGTCCAACTTGGAGAAACCCTTTCTAGAGCATGCCACAGATGTTGAATTAACACGGATCAGATAATAAGGTCGGATGATGTGTGGATAATGGTGGAAGTGGCGCTGAAGGCCGTCCATCAGAAGCTCAAGCAATGCGAAGCCCAAAGAAACATAGAAAGGCAAAGAATTGCAAGGAGAGAAAGCAGCTAAATAGCTAGATGGCCGCACTGTCCCGGCTTTGAGGAGCATCGTGTAGGGATCTGTTTTTAAGGGTCATGCTGATGACGCCAGGCTGAAGTAATGCTTTTACGGCTCGTATCGGGCTGGATTTGAACGTGCCAAAGGGTTGGTGAGTTTTGTCAGTAGGATAGGAATCCGACACTGCCGTCTAGGTGCGGGCGGACCCCAAGCGATGTCTCCTGTTGTAGGCGTGGAAGCTTAAAACAGGCGATCGCACACATCCTTGGTGTTCCCGGGACAGCGATACACCGAGGAGAAAACTGAGTCCGCTCCGTCGCGACTTCCCTGATCACAGAGTTTTGGGATATGAATCCTTAATCAATTTTAGGCTATATCAAGTCTAAACCAAGAGGGTTATTAATGACGGGTTTGGAACAACAGACCAAATAAGCAAATACGCCACCTTGAAGAAGTAAATAAGTTAATTTGAATTTCCTTTTAATTATACTACAATAAAATAGAATCTTCGTTGAATATTTTCAAATTGAAACTCTAATGTGGCAGTTCCCTAGCTGACAGCTTCTTCAAAATACCAGTCGGACTACCACCACAGGCAGAAAATTCAAAACAAATCTCACATCTATATATGGAAAATCTTGTTTGGAATTGTTCTAATTGTGCAGCGCGCAAATCGGGGAAACTGCCTCTTCGCAAACAAAATTTCTAGAAACAAATTGAGAATGTCATAAAAGAATATCTTGCTAATATTTAACTAAATAAGGTCTAGGATATTCCTCACTAAATTTAATCGAATACCGGAATTTTTATCCGTACAAGCCGACAGTCACGTTTCCCTTCAAATGTCGAAACATTGAATAAAACGCACACAGTGGCAGTCTTAAAGCAGGTCATTGATCTGACGTCACATAGGCTTCTTTTACGCGAAGGGAAAGATAAAACGCGCTTGCATACACTTTGCTAAAAACGAATTCCTTCCATTTGTTGTCACCAGCGAAAACATTACAAAAAGTCTGGGTTTTCTATAACAGTTGCAGAATGAATAAAAACTTAATTAATTAAAATATAATTTGCCAACTTGTCACCCAAAACTAGTATAACAGAATTTTATTTTCAACACCACTGTGGAAGCTAACCAACAAATAAAAAGAAAGCAAAATGCGAGTTAAATGTCGAGCGTTGATATAAATTTTGAAACTTCACGTCTTCCATGTTTTTGCAAAGTTGAATATAATAAAACAAATGCCTATTCAAAAGCTAATTTTAAATGCTGATAAAATAATCAAGTAATACAAGTTTTTACTGTGCTCATTTTCAGAAGTAAACAAAAATTTGTAATAGAAAAATTTCACTTTTCTTCATGGCTTGGTGAAAATGGCTACAAAAGGCATCCAACGAAACACAACGAACAAATCAGAAAATGATTTTAAATAATGAATGGCAATGAATTATTACAATTGAATTATAATATATAATCGAATAAAATTACATATTAATAACAAGCTTTATTCAAAGAATAATTTGGGTTTATTTAACTTCGCATAATTTCAAGTGAGCACTGTGAGGAACAGACATGGCTGCGATCTTTTTATAACATGACGCCGATATTTGAAAGCAATTCTTTAATGATACACAAAATAATTTATTATGACAATTACTTACTCAGGTTAATATATATTTAATTAACAATATTAACATTTATATTCACAATTAAAATTCTTACTTTTTAATAAAACCGGCAATTTACAAAGCACTCTACTCACCGTTTTACTTTCAGCTGTGCTGCACCAACAAATATGGCCGCTTTTTTGATAGGAATACCAATAGTCAAGTTGAAGATATTTTAAAAATATCAAAAATTATATATTTATAAATATTATTTGAAAATTATTTATGTTGATAAATGTTAAATGATAATTTTAAATTATATTTGTATATATATAATTTTAAATCAATTTATTTTTAAAGTTTTATTTTTCACTGGGATACATATAGTAGTTTTCTGAACACTTTCAGGTATTAAATTTACGAGATTTCATATACTTTTATTGTAAATAATACATTAATTTATGTTTTAAATTATTTAAATTTTAATTAGGAATTAAAACCAGGTATAGGTTTTATAAATATGAATATATTAATACTATTTTAGAAAATTTATGGAATCATCTTCAAGTTTACAGTTGAACTAACAGATGTCGCCTTAGAAAATATTTTGTGCGTTAATTCCTTTTTCCTTGTAATTCCGAGAATCCTTGAAATTGGCGGCAAAAGGAACATTTTTTTGTTTCAAAATAAGATATCCCAATTGATAATCTGATATCTTGTTTCCTTAAATAAAAAGAAAATCCATTAAGAAATTGCTGCCGTAGTAGCCTTGAAAGGTATTAAAAATATTGTAGCTAGTTATTTCTAAAGTCGGTTTTTAGTGGGCAGATAAATCCTTCAATGCATATTTTTAAATAATCGAAAGTTTTAAAGATTGTAGCTCATAATTTGTAAATTTCTTTTTAAAAATAAATAAAAATAAATTCATATATGGATTTGTATACACGGTTACACCAGTTACACATTCAGTCAAGTTGAAACTATGAGAATTAGAACACAAACGCTTTAGCACTGTGCTATTGATAAAATTGCGATTAAATTAAGCAGAGTTTTATAGTATTGCTTAAATTTGTTGTGTATATTAAATATAAGTTTATTTACAAGATAACATTATAAATAATTCAGAATGTTTTGCCGGTTTTCTACTACAGCGTTCTTTGAATAAACTAATACCAAAGTCATAAGCGGACATAATGAAATGGAACAGGTATATTTGTTTTCCAGCCCTTCACCCCCTCATAGTAGTGTAATTCCCAAATGAAAAGCTTGGCTGTCAGTAGATTTTTATATTTTGTGTTTTAAATTTTAATTTTTTCATATAATGAAAATTCCAAAGTTAAATATGACTTTGGAGCTTGAATGTTGGAGCGATGAACTAAGCCCAGCGCAGAAAGCAGCTTATGAAAGAGCCGAAGCTGAACATGAAAAAGCGAAGGAAAAAATTGCCGAGTTAATATCGTCAAATGAAGGGGAGGAAATATTATCAGGATCGTACTTTAATGCCTATAGTTTAGCAGGTACTGTTGATGTACCTGAAGAGCTATGTCCCAAGGAGCCGGTAAAAGTAGAAAAGAAAGCGGTAAAAACTGAGGTCAAGAATAAAAGGAAGGTAAAATCGATTGAAGACATGTCGGCCATTTTTGTTATTTGTTTTTTTTCCTCTGTAGACTCCTGTGATACCACAGGATGATGATGAGGACGACGACGATGATGATGAAGATGTTCCATTAGCGAAAAGGATAACAAGAAGTCGAGATGATGATGATGATGCTCCTTTGATCAAGAGATCTACAAGAAGTAGAGATGATGATGAAGATATTCCTTTAGCGAAGAGATTTGCAAGGAATAAAGAAAAGCAATCCCCTGCGATAGCCGCTAAGCCACAAGTATATTCTAAAGATAAGAAAGGAAAACCTGCTAGAAATTCTGATAAGGAGAAGGTAGGCAGTCCGAGCTTTAGGCCAACCGAAATAAATTCTATTGGCGGATTGACTGTTGGTGTTGAGAAAAAGGAGGAAGAAAAAACAGGCCCAGATTCTAAGGAAATGACATTTAATAAACTCCAAGGAAAAACTTTCCCATCGTTAGTGGTTACTGCTAGACCATCGCTGAGAGTAAAAGAGGCGCCTAGTGGGGAACGTGGCACCTTAGATTCTAAAGTTAAGATTGTATTAATGTTAACGCCAGCAAAGTTTACGGAATGGTTAATACAGCAAGGTTTACTTAAATCAGCCCAGCAATGTGCGGTGCATTCGCAGAATGAATTAAAACTTGGTAGGATTAAAAGCTTGTCGTATAGACACAACTAATTAAAATGTATTTTATTTATTTCCAAAAAGGTGTGTACTCAGATGGTAGCAAATTTCCATACTCTGGTGGCTATGTTTGGATAAGCGAGTGTTGTCCAACAAGATTTGTTTCTGTTTTTTACGGTTCAATATTCGAGGGAGCACCAAATCCACCTTCGTGTATTTTAAAATTAATCTACCACTGGTCGTGCCAAACGAATATACAAAATGTTGTGCAATGGGTTAAAGTGGATAATTTATACATAAAAAATATTTATACTTGGCTAAGGGCTGTTTGTACAGTTTCTTTGCATCAACACTTTAAGCCGATGGGTGGTTCAGGGAAACATGTTGAGGTTTGTTTGTTTTGTTGTAGATTTGTTTAGGTATTCTTACTATATAATTACTATTTTAATAGGTTGGGGTCATATCATTGGGCACAACAACACAAGATGGACAGCAGAGACAAGTTAAAGTAGAAGTTTTAGGAGTTTTAGATCATTCGACACGCTCAATTCGTCTAAAGGCAATTGAACCATTCTCGGATGCTGATCGTAACTATAAGAAACGTTTCCAGAAGATCTTAGAACCATTAGGTTTCTGGGTGTTAAAGGATAGTGTACTTTCTATTGATATGACTGTCGATAAAAGTACTCTAGTTGGTATGGGCTTTAAGAATGTTGTACAATCACCAGCTAGCGATACATCAGCAAAATATACAAATTCAACAGTAATGGATTACTTAAGGCGAACAGTTCCAAGAATGTTTCAAAATACACTATCATTACTATCAAAACAAATGATACAGCAATTTTTGGATGAATTGGCATGGCGGGAATCTTATGGCACATATCCACTACAAACTTTTGATAATATTACATCGCATATAGCTGAGCTAACAAAGGTTGATACTCATGAAACATTAATTCAGCGGCTGTTTCAGGTATTATTAACTTAGTTTTTCTTCTATAATTTTATTTTTTGAGATGATAATTAAATAATTTATGTGATTTTTTTATATATATTTAGGCTGCAACTAATCCATTTAATGATTGGAGTTTACCAGAAGCTAGCACTTCATCGTCATCATTATCAAAAGATATATCCCCAAGTGGAAGTCAAACTGCAAGACGGGGACGAAAACCGATTAATAAAGATCCATGTTAGTAATTTACTATTATTTCTTTTTATTTTATTTTATTTTCTTTATTAGAACAACAACAAATAAAAAAAACAGTTTATATAAAATTTTCTTATTATTTTTTCTGTGTGAAAAGAATGTTAATCTTTTTTTATGAATAAATCGTATAAGTATTAAACAGCATTCTTTTTTATTAGCAAATTTTATAGCAAATAATAATAAAAAAAGAGAGAAAAATCAATTTATTTTCCTTTTAAATCAGTCGGTTTCTCTGTCGCATTATTTATATCTCTGGAATTAAGAACAAAAAAAGGCAATAAAAAACACTAAAAAAAAGAAAATTCTCAAAATTCGATTTATTCGTAAAATTAGATTTTCAAAATTTGATTTGAAAAAAAAACAAAAACAAAATATTTTCTCACATTTAAAAAATAATAAATTCGAGTTTTGAGGATTTTTGTTTTCAATTTAAAAAGATTAGAAATTATTAAATTTTCAGCACAATCCATATTACTACGCACAGAATCACAACACAGACCTATAATAAAGAAGGAACCAAAAGAAGAAAATGAGAATTTATATAATAATGGAGATGATAAACCAAATAATCATACAAATATCCGTCCACAAAACACAGAGCTTACATCTTCATCATCAAGATCAACAATACCAATCGAATTGAAAAAAAGAATTAAGAAAGAAATCGATATAAAATCAGATCAGAAAATCTTAAAGGATAAATTATCAGCGTCAAATCAATTAAAATCAATAATATTAAAAGGACATAAAGGACTCGAAGATGTTTACTATGGATCACTAGATGGACATGAAATGAACTTTGAAACACCATTAAATTTTCAAGCTGAATGTCCAATATGTAAAGAAGTATTTGAATCAAATATTGAATTACAGACTGACTTAATATTACATGCTGATGAAGGCAATGATTATAGCTTCCAATGTCGTTATTGTTTAGAGAAATTTGATAATGATCATGGAATACGAAAACATGATGTATTAATGCATCCCGAACAAACTAAAATTGATTCCTTATGCTCATATCATTGTATTATATGCCAAGTATATATAACAAATCAATTTCTAACTTGATTTATTTAATTATTGTTAATATCCTTTTTACAGAATCGTTTTAATAGTGTTCAATTGCTAATAATGCATCTACAAAAGACTCATGTTTCTAGCGAGTTACCTTATAAATGTAGCGGTTGTGGATATAGAAGCTCATCTCATAGAGATATTATTAATCATTTTTATACTGATCATAATGGCGCTAATTTTGTACAATGTCCATTTTGCCTAGTTGTAAGTAGTGTAATCAAAAATATTCTGTTATGAGAAGAATAATGCACTCATGTTATCCATATAATTTTAGATATTTAAAATATTCAAGAATAATGAATGCATCACTAAAAATATTGATATGTATTTTTTACATATTCAAAAACATTTAGTTAAAGCACAAAATAAGAAATGTAATAAGTGTGCCCTATCGTTTTTAAGTAAAGGTATTTAAATGATTTGTTTTATAAATAGGGTAGTCGATTTGATAAGAATAATATTTTGCTTTGTTTTTTGTAGGTTTGTTGAGATATCATCAAATGTTTGATCATCATAGCTTATCAAGAAACAAACACGTTAAAAAATTAGTTGATACTTCTTATGCAATTGAGCCTCCGCGGGTAAGTAACGTTTTGTTAAAAAGCGTTTTCTTTACTCTTAGCAGTTTGTCGAAATATTCCTGACGTTAATTTCTCGGTTCTTATTATAAAAATTCAGCTTTGGACCAAAAAGTGTGTTTAACCCAACATCTTAAGCGAAGTTTGCATCAGTTTGGTTGCTCTAGATATCTCAAAGGGTTTCGATCGAGTAAGGCACTTAGTTCTCTTATCTAATCTCCAAGCTATTGGAGTTGCTTCACTTCTACAAAATTGGATTGAGTTTTCTTTCCGGCCTTTAAAAATCAAGGTAATACTCGATGGCGTCCAATCGAAATCCCATCGCATCTCTGCGAGCGTTCCCTAGGGGTCAATTCTGCGACCTGCTCTATTTCTAATCTTTATAAATGTCCTACTCTCAATCCCTTTCAACCCACTTCACAGCTTTGCTGACAACGGTGCTCTGCGTTACTCTTACGCCTTCGATTATGCAAGACCAGCACGTGCCAAATCCTGTCGATACGATCGTGGACCTATGTTCGATTCAATCAACAGGGACATTGAACTCATTCTTGAATGGGGCCGCAATAATCGTGCTGAACATAACGCTTCCAAAACGAACCACTGTCTTATTTTCAATAAAACCTGTAACATTTATTCGCCAGTAGTTGAAGGAGTTATCAGAACTTTTTTCAAAATGCGCTGAACATGTGCAGGTTTCCAAAAGCCTGGATCAGGTCCACAGGAATGCGATAGCGTAAAGAGATGGCGCAGATATTTGGCAAAAGGCGAGTCTCATTCATTTAGGACAGGACGGGTATATTGCACCGGATTTGTTGACGCAAGTTTTGAGGCATTTATACTGGTACAGCTTGTGTGTCCTGAAGACGATCCTGTCCCGATCCTGTCGGGGGTGGTATAGCAGTGTACGGCAAAGTAGAATTCGATTCAAATCATAGTACGAAAATCGGTTGCTTTTCGTTCATTGAAGTCAAGCAATGTTCCAGCAGCGCTTGAATGGGACCGGTTATAAAAACACCGTAACGACTTACATATGTATCTTTGATGCTTCGCTCTCTCATTTTCTCTTGACCAGAACTTGTCACACATCAGCTCTGTGAGTCCTGGTATCCGTCTGTAGCGTAGTAGGATGGGCCGAGCGGTATAGTCTTGTGTTGCGGGAAAAATATTGCGGTGCAGGCTGGAGGTCTTAATTTCAGTGGAACAGTCGCTATGGCAGTCTTCTTTGTTTTAATATCAACATCGCCAACTGTTTACAAATTTTTATAGGCTACAAAACATATTTTCTCTAAATCAACAAAACAACATTTTTCTAATCTGACCATTCTTAATGAAATAATTTATAATCGATATCAAATTTCAGAATAGAGGACACCTTGTTAAAGAAGTTCCACCTTATGAAAATAAAATGCCATACCCACCACTAATATTAAATTTTGAAAATGAACTATGTTTAGAATGTGATACAGAATTACAAGAAGAAAATCATATTATGTGAGTGTCTGTCTCTCTTCAGCCAAATATTTTTTAAACTAATAAATTTTCTAAATTTCAGAGGTGTTTTAAAATGTCTAAAATGTAGATATCAAACATGTTGCCTAAAAGCAATGCTCGAACATACATCATCATGTCCACCAAATGTCAATCCAGAAAGCAATGTTCATATACAATTGGACAGAGAAATGCATTGTATATGCGGTTTTTCTAGCTCAGATGGTAATTCATTAGCTAGACATTTAGCGGCTTGTGAGCAGAAGAGTGCATATCCTTCGGTTGAAGCTGCACAAGATAATACCGTTAAGCGTAACATGCTGGATATGTTAGGATTAGTAAGACGTGATGAGGAGGATATTTCTAAAAGAAATCCAGAACTATCAGTTATTGAATCGTTATGAATATATATATATAGAAAGAAATTTATAATTTTTAGACTAACTATAAAATTAGTTTAGTGAATTTGAATTTATTTTTTTTTAATGTTAATTTTTGTTTATTTTTTTTATTTATTTTTTATTATAAGAAAAGAAATAATAAAAAAAATATTGAATTAAAATGATTATATTTATATTTTTAGGCGGTTTTCGATGGATGGGATTTCGCAAATTCTTCATGACAGCAAAATATTATTCCTTAACCCTTTGAATACCGGGGAGCGCGATCGCGCTCCTTCATGCATATGCGAAAAAACCCGGAAGCGCTATCGCGCTCCTCTTAAATTTTTCTCAATAAACTGCGAAAATAAACATTTTTGGGCAGTAAGAATAACTCGGGCTGTGTTCCTAAATTAAATAGAACCCAGTTTACATATTGGCTAGTGCTAATGGGCATATTCACACAGTGCACATTCATGGCGCCTAAAACCGGTTTTATGGATGAGAGGGGGAAGGGAGCGGAAGAACTTAACGAAACATTTTTCACGCAAAAGCAAACTCGTGAAAACTGGCACACATATAAAAAGTTATTTCTATCTCTTGCATTCTTGAGCTCTGTTTTTCTCTAACAAGTAAATTTCATCTGCAATACATTTAAAGGTTCCTGTATAGCATTCAAATTTACTACACTCATTTACGCCCCGTCTGAGTTGCTAGGAGTTGAATAAAACCGGTTTTACTCACCACAATTATGGCAGCGTGTGAATATGCCCAATGCATGCACAATCAGTTAACTACGTATGGTGAAAAGGTTGTTGAAGGTGAAATTTTAGCTTAAAAAAATAAAATTTTGATTTTCACGACTCATAACTCTGTAAATTGGTAGCGTGGAACCAGCCCTTTTACAATTGTAAGTAGGTGGGAGTATTCTGCGTACACTGCTACCTTATTCATGTAAATAAGTTATACGGTTTCAAAACTGCGATATGATATGTAAAACTCGAACAAAAAAAATTGAAAACGCCCTAGCGGCTAAATAGTTGCGACTCCGCCCACCCACACATACGATTTTTTGTTCGTCTAATCAAAGCCTATCAGCAGCCGTCCACTTTGACTTTTAAATTTAAAAAAAAACTCCGGTATTTTTCGCATATGCATGGAAAAAATCTCCGGTACTCAAAGGGTTTTAATCACCACTTGTCCTGTCCTGATTAGAAGGAATTCGAAGTGCAGCACACCAAACAAAGAAAACTGATATTGATTTAGAACCGAATTTGAGGCGGTTTTTTTTGGATTATGGCTCGATCTCGATTCGAACCCGGCCATTGGGAACACGAAGTTTCATTTGCAACACATTTAAGTCAAACTTGGTTCAACCGATTTTCCCATTGTAAATATTGCAGAGTCCTTAAATGATCGTACGGCAGTACCTTCACTAGCCATCATCCATGGCATGCCAAATGTCAGCGTGACGTAATCCTCAAGTTATCTGATGTCTTGCCATGAGACTTAAGGTGTCTACACAGGACATGGCATTCTGTTTGCAAGAAGAAAGTTTCTTGAATAATACAAAATGCCGCTATCCGTAGTTCTAGTAGTAGAGTAGTTCAGCTTGAAGACATTATTGGGGTGGAGGTTAGTGATTCTGATTCGGGACAATACAAGCCTAAGCAAGTGTATAAGTATTGCCTTTCCAAACCCGGTGAAGGGAAAAGGGGAGAGACTTAAACGTATAAGATAACGATAAGTCAAAATCCATCTTATTAATGTTTGATAGTAGATCGATCATCTTGACCAGTAATAGATTCAAATCGTCGCGGCAATATTCTCTATTGTTTCGATATCTAAATGTGCGGTTGTTTGAATTTTTTATGTAGAAGCCCAATGCCGAACAGCAAGATCGAGTCGGAAAGGAATAAAAGATTGTGCTAATTCATTTGCCGGGGATTCTTTCCATAACTGATTACAGAACTCTATAACTCTTCCAGGGGGTTTTAATGAGACTTAGGCAAATGGCAATGTTCTTCAAGAGTGATTCAACAGTGTTTACTCAAGTAAAGCAAAGAAACCAACACTGAAGCTCTAGGGAAGACATAAACTTAAGGTTGGATGTAGTTGGTATTTCCTTCGAAACTTATAGGTGCTACGAATCGTATCTACATTTTGTCGAAGAATCATTATTTACTTCAATAACATGTGTACTTCGTTTTGTACTAAAATTTTGTTTGGATAATGGACAGTTTTTGGCTCTCTCAAATAAAGGCAATAGTGGAATAGGATTTCGATTGTTTTCTTAAGTTAATGAACATCAAGCGGCTTTTATCCATTTTTAGTGTGTATTTCATCGATGATCGTTTAATTTATTGCTCTATGTTTGATCGCAAATTGCATACTACCAAAGAGTCGCGTGCTATTGTTATAATAACGAGTAATACGTATTTTCCTAGTCTGAATCATTTTAATTTCGTTTAATTAACAGCTAATAAGTTATGCCTACGTTACGAGCATTGTAAGTATAGCTAGTAGTTCTTCTAAGCGATAAAAATGGCATTGGTACCTTTCTCATGCGTTTGTGATAAGTTTCGGGTAAGAAGTATGACGTTATTTTCCTCATTTATATATTAATCTTAGCATAAATAGTTTTTAAACGTTGAAAAGTTTTGGAAATGAGTGAAAGCAACTTATCGTTTCCTATGCTGTAATGGTTCTTGAGGCAATTTTTAAATTAATAAACTATGCTGTATTAATATAATACTTTCAAATGACCTAAGGCAACGACAGTTTTTAATATGAATTTATACTTTTCCCCATCATCCCCTATAATAAAAATCTAGTATCATAGCCACAACAACCATGCTCTGTGTGATGTTTAATCCATTTTCCCGCCCCATCATCCACCACACACAACTTTAATTGTGAGATTTACTGCAGCGTGAAATGTAGCTCGTCGTCTCTACCGTAATGTCCTTCCAGGACATCATTTTAAAATTATTACCAGGAATTCTAGAAGTATCATTGGGGTAGAAAAAAGGCGAAAGTATCCTTGGAATATGGTTTCAATGCTCATGCTCATTACCCTCTCGTTTCTATTAAAAAAAAAACCTGAAAAGTGTCGCCTTCGCTCCCGCCTTTGGGAAATACCACATGGAGCATCCAAATTGAAGAGTCATGTAGACCCTTTCCTCATAAACCAAAAACAAAAAAAAAACAACTTTAGACATCTTTCTCCATAATATATCCTTGGGTGTTTTTTAACAAAAAATTATTTCAACAATAACGATATAAACATCGTTTTGTACATGAAGGACAATTTACTCAATGGGGACTTTAATTCGGGGTAATTTTATCATGAATGAATTTCCTTCAAGGATTCTGTGATAAGAATATATAAAATTTCTTGGGTGATGATTGAAATATTCTAGGAGGCGATGCTATGGATGATTGCATGTTTCCAGCAGAAAATTTCAATGTGGTGGCAAATGCTTGTTGCCCTAGACTTAAATATAAATTTGCTGCTGATATATATAAATTTTTTTTCTTGCTCAGTTTGTGATGCAATTTCCGATGCAAGTGAACATTTTTATAAAATTATCGGCAAGCGATAAATTTGATTTGAAGAAAAATTTGATTTTAATACGAAACGATAGAAAGTCTGAGAATTTTCTTTATGGTGTGTAAATCGATGAGATTTTTTTTTAGTAAAGAAATTCAGAAGATTAGAATAATATTAAAGAAGGTTGAAATAAATAGAACAAAAAATTATAATGAAAACAATAAAGAGAAAAGTTCAACAGATGAAAATACTTTAAAGCGAGCCATCGAGACGAAGTTGACTCAAATGAAGCCTGAAAAGTTAGAGTTATTACTTTAAACCAGTAAACATGACCAGTATACATGAGTTCTCTTCTATTGTAGCAATTTCTTCTCTCAGCATATGCCCAATGTTAAAAGATAGAGAGCAAGGATAATCCTATGATGAGGGAAAGACCTGCGAAGATATTCTACCTAGTAAGAAAATGGAAAGATGAAGGACTCTGTCGCGCAATTTGAACCCAGCCTTCTAAAATGGTAGCCAAATGTCGGGTAATTAACCTTATTTATTATTTAATTGTGAAAATTTAAACTAAAAATACTTGATGTATTTATTGTAGTCATTAAACTTAGACTAAATTAAAAGCTAACCTACAACCGAATATAAGTGGGCATCGAATTATTTTTGCAGAAGGAAGACGACCCAATACTTGGCCCAAAGAAGATGTTCAGTGACATAGTGTATTAGGAGGATCTTCTTATCTCTAAATAATAAGAATGGCAATGCCTGTTGCTTTAACAATGGGACTCTGGATCAATACAATGGAGGTGAGTTGCAACTGACTTGTTCAATAGAACGGTATTGACTTGTTTCGGCTCTTTTAGGCATTTCCTCAGAAATTTTTCCATAAAGAATAGGAACGATGTTGAACCAATTGGGGCAATCATGGGTTCGACAGGATTGACTTGAGTAAAGCTTGATCACTTTTTACATGTAAGTTCAACAAGATTTATTCAATAATGCGAATCAAGTAAGTCAAGCAGGGAATTTCAGAACACTGTCCAGACCAATTAACATTTTCAATAGACTTCGACAATGGTCTGGCCAGTCTCCTCTTCAACTGGTATTGGAAGAAGTGATCCGGCAGAGCAAGAGGATCAGTCGGTCCAAATGCTGGCTTATTTAGACGACATCGTTGTCATTAGTAGAACTGCTTTCATTCAGATCGATTAAGGGATTGAAAACTGAGGTTGAGCATTAATGAAAGTAAAATAAAATACATGATGAATCCATCTTCGAGAATACTCAATTCTAGTCCAATAACCAAGAGGAACATTAAATTGAAGTAGTGCAATCTTCATATTCTTGAGGTCAATTATAATACCAGCCGAAAACATAATGGAAAGCGCATGGTTGCTAAAAGCCAACAAGGTCGGTAATGGTCTGCCAAGGCTCTTCAAATGCAACTGATTGCTACTGCACAATATGATAACTTTATCAGAACCCAAAAGCGGAGCTTTAGATGGTATTACAAATACTGAAATATGGAGCTTTGGACGCTGAGCAAAATGCAGTGTGACCACTTAGATGTTCGAGAGGTAAGTGCTTTGCAGAATTGTTGGCCCTGTATGTTATGGGGAAAGATTTCCGAAACTTTAGAGTAAAGAGATTTAGGAATGCTAACATCACATAGATTTTAGTTAGTAAGGGCCTTTTTTCTAGGTCCGAAGGGCCTACTGTGTGCGAAACTGACGTCACTAAACCTAATGCAGGATCGAGGAACACTAAAGATTAGCTGAAAGAATGGCGTAGATCATGACGTTCAGAGCTTAGAGCTACCAAACTCGGTGACATTAGCTTGGAATCGAGACCAGTGGAAGGACCTTTTGCCAGAGGGCAGGCGCGGATCTCAGTTTCAGAAATATTTGTTGATCACTGTTTCAAGCGCTTTACTAATATGTATTCGAAAAAAGGCTCACTAAAAGTAGATCCGCTTGGGTTGGGTTGGTTTTTATCATTTTTTAGTTGATCGACTGTGGCAAATGTCTAAAGCCATCCTGTAGAGTTCACGAAGCTTATCAGTGCTCTGACGCTTAGTATGCAGTATTCTTTTAAGTTTTTTTTTTCTTGGCTAGGCAGTCGGCTTTCTCGGTCTTTCATGTTGTGCTTTCTAGCGAGCCTATCTAACAAGGCTCTGCATCGCTCCATCAGTTTTGAGTGCATCGTTACTGAATCCAGAGCTTTAATAGAGGTTAGATATCTAGGAAAATTACAATACTACCTCCTTGTGTAGGTTCGAATTTCATTGTCTTGCAAGCCTTCAGGATTGTCAGCACTTCCGCTTGAAAGATACCAGCGTGCAGCGGGAGATGCCACGACAGTGAACTGTTAGTCGACTCTAGACGCGTCGGCCAATATCCGTCTATCGAACTTCCTCAAGACGTGTCCGTTTCTCCACTCTCTTCTGAAGGTTAATCTAGGGGAAGGTTGTACTTGTAGCGACCATACCTTCGGGCAACAAGTTCAAGATGGCCCCGGATTCCCTCAGTTAAAGGACACTGCACGAGGCTAGGTGCTTTATAACATTATAGAATCTACTCAGCGTTGGCCACCATACAAGGAAAACGAACGTGAGAATTGGACGTATCACGACTGTGTACATCCACAGGACCATCTTTGGCTTGAGACCTCATATTTTGCTGAAGGTCTTTTTACAGGTGTAGAAAGCTGTGCAGGCTTTTTTTAGCCTCTCCTCCGTGTTTGACTTCCAGTTGAGTTATGTGCCCAATATTAGACCCAGAAATTTCACCCTGGAGGATAAGCCGAGAGTGTACCCATCCAATCTGGGGCGGTGGAAGGTTGAATTTTTCGTTTTCCCTTTACGAAAGGTAATTTCAAGTACAGAATCCTGATGTTGCCTTAAAGATGGCAAAATATAACCGTATGAATTTACGTCCCAATCAATTTGATTGAAATACTAAAAACTTACGTCCTTTCTAATAATTCATGACCGTGAATTAAAATTGCACTAAATTTAAACTAACCTAAATCAAATGTGCATCAACCACCTTCAAACTGTTAGTGATATCTGCGCTGTCTGATATAAGGTTTGATTACATATAAAACATCAACTGAATACACGATGATTCTGTCGCTAGAAGCGTTAATTTAGCGAAATGTGTTTCTATAGTCTTTTCAGTCTGACTGTAAATCAAAAGCAAAATGATTGCAATAGCAGAGAGCAAGCAGCAGGTCTACTCGTATTTGCACAAGGCTCAATTATCTGATATTGGCAGACTCTGTCATATTAACAATCCTGCCCTCCAGATCTTTTCGCATTTATTAGATAGAGCTGAAATGTGGTAAAGTTTGAAAAGCTGCAGGAAGTCTAAAAGTAAAATAAAAATTCACTGTGCAATTCGATGAAGTTCAAGTTTCATAGTGAAATTGAGATTTAGCTCCACATCAATTGCATGCCACACAAATTGCTTAAAGATTCGTTTTAAAACACTCAGCGTGAATGTGAAGTTTGCTCAAGGGTTTTGTGTGGTGATGTTTTAATGTTTTTTTTTGTTGTGCAGATAAAGAGGTAAAAGTGAAATTGGAAGACTAACCGATATTTGTCTTGTTTTAATTGTCATGAACATCTACACTAGTTGTGAATAGAGAAACTATTTTTGTGCAAAGTTATGACATTATTTTTAGCAAATTAGCTTAAAAGTTTAAATTTTCCCAAGCCATATAACACGAGAATGCACACAGTTCTCCTCAGTTTCACAATTCATCAACATCTCAGGTCGCCATGTGTGATTTACGGCCAGGCCAGGCGCATAATTTGCAAAAAGGACATAAATTAGAAATTTCATTAATGGTGGGTGCTGCTGGTGTGCACATATGTTGGCGAGTTTAATAAATTTCTACCTCATAATCAGATGCCTTTTGGTTTACCCCCGAGGAGTCGAGGGTAGAAGAGTTTGTTCAGAGAGCAAGCATATACACCACCAACTATCGACCATCCTAAAAGAGTGAGAGGGTATGTACTTTGGCATAGATTAGCCCCTTTTCAAGCTTCTTAGGATCACTTCCGGCATCCGGTTTCCTCTTTTTTAAGGAAAATGGGGAAAAAGGTGGTCGTGTCGGCAGGGAGAGAGTTTAGAGATGCTAAATACCTAAGAAAATAGCTTTATAGAAAATTTGTGGCCTTGATAACAGAATCAATATTTTTAGGATTTTCTGGGTACGGAATATGTAGGGATGCTTGCATTTTAACGGGGGAAGAGCTTACGTTCTGTAATGCTCGTTTTGTTGTCGTTGTTGTTGTTGTTGTGGTGTATGTTATAAATAATAAATTTATTATTGATTTTATGCTTGGTGTGTTCTTTCTTGTGGTTGGAATAATGCACAGCATAAATTTGGAGGGGGTTAATTGCTTGTGATGACCTAAGAAAAGTGGTTTAGGTTAAATGTAAGGAGTATACAGAGAAATAAGTTATTTTGTAAACCCATTAGCTTTTTGGGTACATATTAAAATTCAATATACAGGATAGCAAAGTAACGTCCTAGAAGCTAAGCTTACAAGCAATGGCGTAAATGTGCTTGGACGGCAAAGTCGCTGGGACAATAGCATACTCAGTAGACAGGTTCTCGTTTGACTACGTAGGTAAAGCAGCATTGGACGTGGTTAGTACTTAGTTGGGGGACCGTTTCAAAAAACGGCCCTAACAATATCATTATGGGTTGTCTCTTAGAGCGTAGAGTACTAGTGCGTACCGATGACTTTGTAGTGCATAGAATGGGGCTGAAGATTTAAGTTATTCAGAATATGTGTAACGATATTTTGGCAATTCACGTTCTGCACGTGTCAAAAATTGTATCTTCAATAACGAAGACCCAATCTCTTGAAATTTACTATCCGTCTATCTATGTTGAGCACTTCCACTACTCGGTGCTTGTAGCTGAAGGATAGTTAATATCTGGCTGTTGGACTGATCCTCCAACCTTTTCACCTATGGAGGATTGGAAGGGCGGAGGATTTAACTTGAAGGCTGGACTGTGAGGAGGAAGAGTCTGCCTTCACTGTTCTCTATCCCTGTCCCGAAAAAGCTTGGAGCTGTCTGAGTGACAAATTCCTAGGAAGTCAGGTACCGGCATTTAAAAAGAAGGGATTTTTGTATAGCTACTAACCGCTTTTATGCCTGAAACCAGTTCTAATTAACCAATACCAGTGAAATCACAAAAAAGAGTGTCCCGCTTTACGCATAGTAAGCAAAATTTAAAAAAAAAATTAAAAGAAACTCCAATAAATATTATTTAACAATTCGCACACGTATCAATTTACTAAAATATGTTAAAAGCTAATAAGCAAAGCTCTCATAGCAATGATGTCACATGAATCCTTAATGAACCAATTGGGACATATGTTGTGCACGTGTGTATGTGGAAAATATGTCAGTTGTAGTTACATGAAGGATCCCTTTAACTAGGACAAGAAGGGTAACATGAGATGCTCAGAAATTAAATTATACCATCACTCACTTAACAGAAGCGCCAAATCATTGTGTGCTAGAATAATTAAATTCTCACGTCGTCGTCGTCGCACCCATATGGAGGCGGCAAGACTCTAAGTGTAAGAAAATGTAACAAGTAGACATCATCCTTCAAATTCCACCGACATACGCCAGTCTGGTGGTGGTGCTTTAATATAACTTTAATAGCTTAATTTTCTTCGTGCATTGCACATTCAAAAAGCAAATGGTGGCTTGGCAGTTAAGCCTCCATCTAGTACCTAGGCCCCATTCCTTTTACATTTTATAGCACAAATCGGAAAGCCAAACATACGGCCTGCTCCTGTTAGTATGTAAGAATGTATATGTTTATCATCCGTGTAGACATTGCAAGCAAGCTCTGCAGAAAATGTTTTGGTCCAAAAATCCTTCAGTGACAATTTTCGTTTTCGTCTGCCAGGGATAATTGTGCGAAATGGAATGAATTTTTAGTACAAGGCAAAGTGACAAGACAGGTGCAAGTGTACGTGAGCACATTGAGTTGAGTTCCTTCGGGCAAAAGGGTGGCGGCGAAAACATAATCTTGTTTGGTGCGAATCCAGTGGCAAATTGATAAGGAGGAAGGCGCCGACCCTGCATGTTCAGAATAAGAAACTAACTGGAGCATGTAAGCCTTGATGGGGGCTTCTATTCGTTTCTTTATTATTATTTTTGCTTTTCTTAGTCCTTTTTCGTTTTCTTTAGCGTAAATATTCCGACGTGATTTTGTGTGAAGAAACGTGCACTGAGGCGTGCATTTGTTTTTTTTTTTTGGTTAAAGTTTTAATTTAAAAATTGTTTTTCAGTATCCTTTTCTCGAAAATTTTTAAATATGAAGGGATAAAGTATGGATAATGATGCTCTTATCTTTTGTTTTGCTAGTTTCTTTTCAGGAGTAGTAAACTGTGCATAAATCAATTGTAAGTACATACGTTCATTTTCATACAATACCACTATCAGGGATTAAATCTGCCCCAACCAAATAACACAGGCTTTCAAAAGTTACAAAAAGATAAAGTGGGGATGCCTTATAATTAGCAAATTTTAATAATTCTACTTCTTCTACTTCAAAATTCTACCTTACTGCATTCTCCGCACACACTGTGTAAAAAGTACCTAGGATTTACTATACGTAAACGCGGTCACGTCTCGCGCTTGTAAAAGTTTAAGCTCGTTGCGCTTGTTCAAGCTAGTAAGTTTTTACGCTTTCTGTGGTCAGCTCTCACGCTTGTTAGTGCGCTTATGGCAGGTGCTTAGCATCTACCTTTCGTCATTGGTACGGAATTTATAATGCCTTAGTTTCGGTGCATTACTTTCAATTATGGCTCTTTCGAAGAGAGAACTGTTTTGTGCAGAAGGTAGTTATTAAAGGGCGAAAGTGTTTTTAGAAAAAAGAAAAGATATTCTGTCCATTCTATTTTCCATGACCGTTATAAGTTGGGTGAGTTTCACCAGTTATTTGACATTGACTATTTGAAGGAAGACGACGAAAAATTTTATGAAGATTATAGAATGAGTCCTGCTACGTTTCACTATATTTTAAATGAAATACAGCCAATTATAGAAAAACAACAAACTAATCTTAAAAATCCAATCAATGCAGAGGAAAGGTTGTCGTTCATCTAAATCACCCCAAGATTTTGAAGGTGTAGGAGTACATGTACACTCTTTATTCCTTCCACGATTGGATGAAGATGTTGCGCAAACTGTTTCAAACATAAGCTGGCTTACTTTCAATCGAAAGTGTAAGTTGTCATCAATAGGCATATTTTGCGTTTACGGCAGCAAACTCATCAAAAAAGTGCACTTATCATCTTTTTTTAATGAATAATCTTCTAGATATTGCGTTAAATGAAAAATTATTTTTTAAAGAGTTCTTTTTTGGGGCAGCAATTTTAGAAGCCTTTTCAAGGTCCAGAACATCTCCTGTTATTCTTTAATCAGTCAGCGGGCGTGCCATTTGTTCTCGCGAGCGCGCTTATAAATCAAATTAATTTGATCTACCAGTTCACACGCTTAAACAAGCGTACACCCCTAAACGCTTGAAATTTGGCTGATTATTAAGCAACATTGTCTGACATTTTGGATCCGCCATTTTGTTTTTTAGAAAATTGATAGCGGATTCTTAATCAGCGCCCTCGAAAACCCGCTATAATGAGTTTCATGAAATTTGGCTGATTATTATGCAAAATCGTCCGCCATTTTGTTTTTTGGAAAATTGATAACGGATCCTTAATCAGCGCCCTTAAAAACCCCCAAGTATGAAATTTCATATAAAAAAATTACTTTTAGATGCTAAAAAGACTTTTGACCAGGGTTTTCGGGATTCTGAACTACTGTGCATAGTTGTCACTAGACTCACGTGATGCGACCTCGTGTGACTCATTGCACTCTATGGGACCTACTTTGACTGAATAAAGTATTTTTTTTAGGTTTTATTTAATAATTCCGGGTACTTTTTAAATCGAAGATACGAACCAGCCAAATAAAAGTCATGGTACATTGTTCAATAGCTGGACTAATAAATCAACCATAACAATTTTATCCAACGACATACATAAAACACATCCACCTGTTCCTTGACATCATCATCATCTTTCAAACAGCCTCAAAACCGGTCAACATTTAAATACCTAACTGCAAAATTCGCCTCTCTACAAAAACACAACATCAACATCGATGCATATTTACAAAAATAAAGCAAAACTTGTACACTACTTATCGATCGATAGTCGACAGAAACAAACATAGCCAATAACTAATTACGGCATTTATGATGCTCGTTTAATTATCCCTCAAAGCTGGTGAACCATTTTCTAATTATTATTCTCGATGGTAATCAGCAGAACGTGCGAAATGTCCGGCGTGATCATTCATCCATTGAGGAATTTTTATCTGATAACAAAAAGATGAATTTATATTCTTCACTAGAGACTGTCCGCGATACTCTTGTTCGGCTTAATGGGGTACGTTCGTTGTTGGGTGAACTGTTTTCCGTTTTTGTTTATTTATGCTTTTATTTAAGGTTATGCCTGCGTGAATATTCAATTAAGGAATTTTATCTGATTTGAAGAATATCTTAACGTAAAAACTCTTTCCTGTTATTTTATTGTAAACATGTTTTTTTTTTTGTTGTTTTAGTTTAATAAATTCTTTTGGAACGTTTTGCTTTGATTTATGATCATGAATGTACTTTTAATGAAATGACATAAAACTGCTACAATCCCATTTACAATCATATATGATTACGGGAATTTAAACATGAATTTTTTATGCCAAGGATAGGCGATCGCATCATGTAAAGCATATGTATGGTTAAAAGAAGTCTAGCCTAAGTCTAGAAAGTTGACAAGTCGGGATTAATGGTTAACATTCGGCCTAGTTTGGAACAAAAATAAATTATTTGTATTGGCCCCTTACAACTTATCTGGGTGAGTATAGTAGAAAAATATGCATCAATTTCTCGAGAATGTGGGTATTTGGTCCTCCTTTGCAGCTCTGAGCCGTTGCAGAGATCTACAATACAATAGAGGAGCTGCTTTGCTGTTGAGCTGTGCAACCGATCGCACAGCAAACCTAATCCCGCCATACTTTCTGATTATTAAGGTTGACCCTTCTCCACTACTTTCAGTTATCAGCAGACATTACACTTTAGAAAATAACTGTGGAAAAAATGTGCTGAGCGTACACTTCTAGAGTGTGTGGAAAAATGGTTGTAGGACGACGACTCGATGAGATCGAAGTGATCTGGGAAATTAAAGAGTGGCCTAAAACCTTGGCCTGACGCTGTCTGAGCGCAAAACTGAAGCTGTGCAAACGGAGAAAGCCAGTTTCTGTAAGGATCAAGGTATGGGAACAGATCATTCACTCACAGCTCGTCTTAAGGTATCTGGGAGTGATGATCGACAGTGGGCTAAATTTTAAAGCGCACTTGGAGGGCAGGGCTTGTGCCTACCTCCATCCCTCCGTTAGAGCACGATGACTCATCACTTTACCCGGCATGCCCAGGAATCTAAGATAACGCAGACCACGTCTTATTTTGTGTGGGAGATTCAGCGAATATAAGGCGAAACTAGAGGCAGTGGCCGAGGCGCCACTAAAACCGAAAAACATCCTAAGACACATGATGAGAAACGGAGATGGATGGACGAAAGTGGAAGATCAAATCGGATCAAAGCGGATCAAATCGATTCAAATCGGATCAAATCGAATCAAATCGGTTCACATCAGATCAAATCGGGTCAAATCAGATCTGATCGAATCGGTTCAAAGCGGATCAAATAGGATCAAATCAGTTGAAATCGGGTCAAATCAGAACAAATCACTTCAAATCGGATCCTATTGGATAAAATCAGATCAAATTGGTTCAAGCGGCCTACAGACGATCAACTTGGGTTTTCAACCGGTTGTCAACTAGGCCTAGTTGTCAACAAGTTGCACGTCTGCAGTCGTGTTTATGGTTGAAAGAACCGTTGATAAATGGTTGAAGCAATTTCAAAATTTTTAGATTTTTGGTAGGCGGAGTTTCCAGGTTTCCAACCAGTTTGCGCGTCTGTAGTGACGTTGACAACTGCAGTGGGCAACATCATTTTGAATCGTGAGCTTGAGCAGTGAACATCAGCGTGCTTTGTAATCAAAAACTGAAAATGAAATGATGTTTGCAAACTGGTTGACAACAAGTTGAAACGTATGTACACTTTCTGTTGACAACAGGTTGACAACCCAAGTTGAACCGTCTGTAGGCCGCTTCACATCGGATCAAATCGGATAAAATCAGATCAAATCGGGTCCAATCGGATCAAATCGGGTCCAATCGGATCAAATCGAACCAAATGGATCAAATCGGATCAAGTCGGATCAAATCGGTTCAAATCGGATCTAATCGGATCAGATAGGATCAATTATTAAAAGCAAATTACCACCTTTGGAGGGTTAGAAGAGCGGGTGTACGCTCAAGGAGAAAGAGTTTACTGTTCATGTTCCCTGCTATACCCTAGACAGACTAGCACCCTTAATCCGGGTTATGACGTCAGAATGACGTAGACTCCATTTAATTTCCATATCTTTTATATGGGTCTACATCATTCTGACGTCATAATCCGGATTAAGGGTGCTAGTCTGTCTCCGGTATTAGTGTCCCGCAATAGCGAGGAACAGGATCTTTTTGTGTTCGGCGCGATCGAACAAAAATGCCTGAGTGACAAATATTTAGCCATGCTGCTGAGTTGCTAGTGGGGCTGCTAATAGTGCAATAGGTTCACGTGGCAGCCGCGAAACTTTTAAAACCCAATATCACATTGAAAGTAATATAAATAATACCAGTTTTTCAATTTCAAATTTTATTGATTTCTACAGCATTTCGATCTCAAAATTTCACATTTAGTTTCACACATCAAGCTGATCGCAATAACAGTACATCACCTCCTAGGTGTGATCTTCTGATCTGTAACATTACAATACACTTCTATTTTCTAAATGACATTTAATTTCCTGTGCCTTATTTCTTCAAAAACAAAAATTTCTCTTGATACGGATGTTGATTCACACCTCAGCATCCTATACAATGCGTGCCGCAGCGTAATTCGTTCTGTTCAAGCACAACACAATGAAGTCTTCATGCGCATCAAATTCATTCAGTTACCAAACATTCGTCTTTCATCTCGTGGGTTTTTATATCGGCCAAGATTAAAGCTATTCGCGCGGCCACCTTTCAAAGTCGACTGATCTTTTTGAAATTGTTATGATCACGTTTGAATAACGTTGACACATCACTACTCTTGATCTTCTTATGACACGGGAAATTCATTTGCAATAGAACTCTACTCTGTGCATTTGATTGGTTGATTAGAGATGGCAGAGGATTTTTTTTTAAAAAAGAAGTTTAATTGCGCATCCAGCACCCCTCTCCTTCCTTCCTACGATGAAGTAAGAAGGCATTTTTTTTTGTATTAATAATAAATCTTCCACAAAAGCAGAGCTTCATTTTATTGAAAATTTATTATATGCTTCAAGAAAAAATGCCAATACATTTGCCCAAATAAAGCAGTAAAGAACAAGTTTGGCAACAAATTTGTATCTTGACATGAGCGTCGACCATATCATGATCAATTGTTAAAATCTACCAAATTCATATAATTGTATGGAAATTTGTAAATGTCCTGCGTCGGCGCGCAGGCAACGTGCGCTTCTTGGGTGCAGCCAAAGGCAGCAGGCACGCAGTTTTATTTATGGCTTCTTTCATATTAAATCCCAAGAAACAAGAGGAATCGAGCTTCTTATACCCAAAGCAGGAACTATATAAGAAGGCATGCCACCACTGGACCATCTCAAAGTCGTCTTCTTTCCCACATTAAATAAATATGAGCGCATCTCCTTGAATTTAAATTAGGCAAACTCTCGGCGGAGTTCGTCTTGATTCGAACTTCCATAAGATTTTCAATTTGGACTTAAGCAGACCCACTTTAAGAGAGGAGATGTGAAAAAATAAACAATCCAGGTTTCTTCTGAAGATTGAAATATTTTAAGGAAATTAGACTAAACTTCGGTGATTTGTTTATTGAGTTTGTGTATTTGGATAACTTTGACGCGGCGTGGAAGTAGTAAACACCTACCTTCATGCCTCTGGCAGAGCAGGGGAATACAAGAATTAACAATTTTGATTAACCATACGAAAGGTGTTCATGGAGATTATCCTGCTGCGCCCGTTACTGATTCCTGTAATCTAAATATCAAAGCGACGACATCGATCTTCTCTAATCACACTCGAGCCGAAAGTAAACAATCATCGATCATAATTTGTTATGCAATCGCACGGAGAGTTGCCTTCGAATTAGTGCGCCTTCGTTGTGTAGCCAAATGGCATCCGAGCATTTTGGTGACGGATCGACGCTGGATGAAATGTAAATTGCCTTTGGTGAAGTGGAATTATATTAGAGCAGAGATTTTTAGATTTTTTTTGTGGATCGAATAATAATTTTAGAAAAGGGGGAATACAGTTCTAAAAATTGTAGTTTGTGTTGGTGGAGACAGTCTGTCGTTAATATTCACGATCGTGATCGCAATCCTTCGGGAATATGATCTGCAAATTCACGTTAAGCTGATTACAAACAATTTTATTACGGAAATTAACTTCTATCTCAACATATATTGATATCAAGAATAGCTTATCAGTTTTTAATTAATGTAGCCCGATATATTCAGATATCGGAATGCACCGTGTCTGGATGCTAGCCAGAGTCGCACAACTGCAATGAAAATATGCAGTTTCTTTAGCTTGTCCTTGTGAGATATCATAAGAATGTCTCGTGATCTCTGCTTGATCAGGTCAAATTTTTCTAACCTTGCTCCTCCACTTGTAGCATGCTGTTGAAAGTAAGTGGTTGGCTAGATCTTCCTTTATCTCGGACAGCTTCACAGCGGCTCATGTATACATTCTTCACTGGTGTGAAGATTTGCTTCTAGTCTGGCCAATTCACTTGCCTTCTCGTTGCCTTCGATGATCGTGAAGAGTAAGCCTGTGGCTCCAAGCCAAGAAATTGAGCTCCTTTTGAAAGATTTCGATCAACTTGGACTTTATATAAACCGCAACTAATATCCAAAAGCTGGAGACAGATATATGCGTGCGTGCGATGCGGTGCGTACGTTGATAGATACTGGGTACTCATTTAGAGGTACTATTTTCAGTAGGGACTTTATGACAGATCATACGTGAGTTGTATCAAATTATCATGGAATTTTTATTAATTATTAACATTTCATAATGGAAAGACTTAGCCACGGCACAGCGCCTACAAATTATTCAGTTGCAGTACAAAAATCAGCGTTCTACGAGGAATGTGTTTCGTGCACTTAGAGCAACTTATGAGGTACCTTACCCCATCTTGCCCTTCGAAAATAAAATATGACTTTATAATGACATAGGTATGTTTTTGATTAACTTTTAATAACTTATTTGATTTTTATCTTTTTTAGGATGGTGAAGAATTATAAAAGAAAGACGGAGAGAGGGAGTTGGAATGAAGAAAGTATGAAAAATGCGGTAATCTACCCATACCCCATCTTGCCTTATAAAGTACCCCGTCTTACCCTACCTTATGTCAAAATCGGATGTCTTTGACAAAATTATGTTTTTTTCTTTTTCTGGCATAAGTAAAGTCCCTTAAGGGGAGGTTCTCCTGCTCAGGATCAAAAAAATCGATTTTTTTTTGTTTACTTTTTTCACATCCTTAACATGTCTAGAATACGTCCCTAGAGCGATTTTGAAGTTACTCAATTTTTAACAAAGTTACAGCTCATTGAAGGCACGCGTGCACTATATAGTCCATGAAAAAATTACTCGTCTCCAAACTTTAAACGCGTTTTTCTCGAAACTACTTTTTCAAATGTTTGCGACACGATATCTCGAAAATCGCTTATCGGATCGGCCTAAAATTTTGAAGAGTTTTAGTACACCATATTTGGGGTACCTTGACCCTTCATTATTAAAAACGGTTAATAATACATAATTTTTCAAGCCGGTCAAAGTAACAAAAAACAAGCGAAAATAAAGGTTCAAATTTCGCAGTTGTACAATTTCAATTTGTAGCTACATATTTTCTTGAATAAGGGTCAAGGTACCCTAAATACATTGAACTAATTGGTACTTGCATGATTTTTGTTTCCAATGAGATTACGAGCCTCTAGGATGTCGCAAAGTTATTTGTGAGCGGGGCGCACGGCTATACTGCTGCTTGAAGGAAGCCGCCATTTTGTTTTTGTTTTTTTTTTGAAAAATTGATTTTAATAGTTTTATATCAAACAAACATTTTGCAAAAAACCGCATTTTGATATTGTCAAATTTATTATTATTGTGTCAAAAAAAATTTCTGAAAATCACCCATTTTCATGGCCTGAGCAGGAGAACCTCCCCTTAAGTTCCTAATTCCCAAAGATTAATACTGTAAGAGTTATTCTAAATAAATAATCATTCA
The DNA here is from genome assembly GCA_963855945.1 of Thereva nobilitata. NCBI lineage: Eukaryota > Metazoa > Arthropoda > Insecta > Diptera > Therevidae > Thereva > Thereva nobilitata. Next base: position 101,983,476 of record OY979697.1, on the reverse strand, counting down.
AAATAATTTAAATTGAGCGTTTTAATGCCCTTCAAACATTAAGGACCCCGTCATGCCCCCCACAATGGCAAGCAACCACAATGGCCTTAAGACAATCTTTCGTTCTCTTTCGCAAACTTTCGTTAAGTCTTAAGGATACGCTCAGAACCGTAGAATCTTAAAGTATCTTCAAGAAAGTGGCGTTTGCGATTGATATTTAATTTGGCGTTTTACAAAAATTAAAGTATTAGTGGAAATATAAGAAAAAAGATTATTTGAAATAAGGTGCTCTGTGGAAAAGATATTTAATAATGGAATATTTGGATTTATTAAAGGATTTAACAACATTAACTAAATTAGTGAGGGAGGTGATGCGAAAAAAAAGAAACCGCGGTCGTGTAGTGTACTAAAATTATATATAGACCGTTCTAAAAATGGTTATTATAAAACCACTTTTTTAAAAATGAAAGGTAACCGATCCTGGACAATTTTACATCCAGTATAGCTTTATTAAACTAGACGTCTTTATTTACTCCAGACTCGATTTGTTTTGATTACCTTTTACAAATGTCAAAACGTCTTAAGGCTATTATAGCTGAGCTTAAGATTCGTTAAGATTTGACAGAACATTAGCCAGTCTTAAGAGAATTTGACGAGAAATCTTAAGACGTCTTAAGACCATTGTAGTTAGCCCTATTCTTTTCGCTTGCGTGATTTAATTTTAATTTTTTTCTTTAATAAAGTAGCCACAACTATAGCAGCAGCGCAAATTATTTGTTTGGAAGTCATTTTTAAAATGAAATGGCTAATTGACATTTCGAATGATTACTGCACACGTGTGAACAGTGCTGCAAACTTTCAAAACCCGTTTGCAGCAAACTTTCTTGTGCAATTTTTATTGTAGTGTAAACACAGATGCAACTATTTTCAGCAATATTTGCGCAATATTTCTTGCAAGTGTACACGCACCTTAAGTGATATCTTAGCGAGTCGATATTTTTTATCACATTCAAAAACTTTTAAAGCAATTTTTTTGGTATTCCAATTCTTCTATCGCTTCAACAATTTCCAGTTCAAAAATCTCATTCAAATCGCTCCTTAGTCACAACCGAATGTAATTGTACTAGTACATCTTCTACTCTTTTACAATCCCATAAAACAACCTCTTGAAATACATGTAAAGCGCTTACTTGGGCTTTATTTAACGTTCAAATAATAAAAACTAAAAGCGAATTTCCGAAAATCTCTTCGCTAAGTTTATTTTTTTCGTTGTTTCACATAAAAAAAAGAGTTTATACTTTGCCACTTTATTTTTCTTTATATTAAATGCAAATCCTTTTAACTGATGGCAAAGACTATCACAGCAGCAATTTCAAATATGAATTTGCGACTATACTTTTTTTTCGCGAAAGCAGAATTTTTTTTTTTACTTTCTTAAATCTCCTTTATGGCTCCTGAAATTTGTTTAACAGCTTGGAAGTTTTCCTATCAACCTCCCCCGGTGTATCTCTCTCTTATACTATAGACATATAACATAGAGGTGGTGGTTGCTTACTTTTTTTTTGATGTATTTTATTTAAAATAAACTGAAAGTATTTCACTTTGCTTGGTACGAGTTTAACTTTATAGTATATTTTTTGGTTCCACCAAAAACCCAGCCAATAAATAGTCAAAAGTAGCAAAATACCAGACGATGGAGTCTCGTTTATGTCTTATTACTTTACGGGGATTACTTTAAGGTTGCCTAAGTTTATTTATGTCTACGCAGGGAATTTTTGTGTGCAAGCAAAAGTGAAAAGGTGATGGGGTGGTATTTTTTTTTCAGAAAAAAAAAGTAAATAAATAAATAAATACAAACAAAAGACTTGTAATTCTACAAAATGTTTTCGTAAACCTTCTACGAAATTTGTATTCTTAAGAAGGAAATAATTTCGCTTTGTTAGAAACCAGCAATTAATTAAGAGGATTTCGTAAAGTCTATTCATGTTTATATTGCCGTAAAGAGAGAGTGGAAAACGAAAGATGTTTAATCTTTTATAAACAAAAGAATAAAATAAAAAAGATTCATATGAGCGAAAACTATAACTGTCCATTGGAATTAAAGGTTTCCTAGATAGATGAAAACAGATTCACGAAGGAAATGCGTGACTGTATAGATAAGGAGCAAAACCACATTATAGCCCCAAGTACATATCAATTCCCAATGGAAGAAGGAAACTAAACTCAGAAGAGCTCATTTTCACGATGTCCAAGTTTTTTTTGCCCCATTCGAGAAGGCACGCACAACCCCACTGGACATTGCATTTCTCAACTTCTTTTACGGCTCCGACATTAATACTTCCTATCATCCAATCCCCATGTTGGCCATTAACTTCTGCTCTTGGACGATATAGGAAAATATGCCACTGGTGTGTGCCTATAGTTATATTTAAAGCATAAAAATCTAAAGATCACATTTTTGATAAATAACGAACGACATTCGATATGCATCAATAATACTGAAAATCGACCTGTTTATTGAGTTTAGTAAGGTGTGTAAGTTACTTTAGCGTAACCCTTCATTTTGCATCTTTACAATGTTTTTTTTTGCATCCAAACTCTATTTATGTAAAATAACCTAAAAATCAACACTCTACTACACTTTGTCCCTAATACAGGCTAGAGACTATCAATTCGGGATTTTATCTTATCCCCACTGGAGTAGGTTCGATACTAAAAGACACTTTCGGTGTACGAAATCGAACCTACGCCAAAAAAAAATAAATGTCACGTATACGAAAAACATAAGATGAAGCACAAAAGTGAAACTCCTTGATAGTCCTCCCACGGGAGCCTTAACCGCATGGAAGAAATGTGAAGGGATATATACTCTCGTGATGATAAGTTCAATTTGGTCGGTAGACCATAAAGGAATTGCGGTGAGATTTTTAATGGAAATGTTGATATTGATTACTTTATAGACAGTTTGTCTGGCTTATTGGGGAAATTATACAGTTTTTTTTGCTGTTGTTGTTGTTGTAGAAAAATGGATGGTTTCAAGCTTTTTGGGTTGTGGTTGTGTATTACTAAACTTGTTATTTACTTTGTTACTTTTACAAATACAGTTTAAATTAAAGCAGACTAACTAGGAAACAAGAGGTTAGCAGATCTTTCTCTAAGATAGTTTGATGTGCCCAGTAGAGTGGCACAATTTTTATTTTGATAAAAATAAAAATTTATAAATTTGTTTGTGATCTTTTTGTGAATTTGTGTAAAGCTATTGGAAATGTGCGATTTTATTGGAACCGGAACACAACTGGCAAATTTCGTTCGCCATTTTGGTCCCGCCATTTTGAATATATAAGTTTTTATCATAAATTCGTTATTTGCTACCTTAAAAACCCCCAGATACTGATTTTCATTTGAATCGGAACACAGTTGGCAAAATTCGACCGCCATTTTGGCCCCGCCATTTTGAATCTATAATTTTTGATCATATATTCCTTATTTCTTACCTTGAAAACCCCCATATACCGATTTTCATTTGAATCCAAATATAATTGGAAAATTCATCGGCCATATAGGCGCGGCCATTTTGAATTTATAAGTTTTGACAATAAATTCGCTATTTGCCACCTTAAAAACCCCTAGATACCCACTTTTATTGAAATCGGAACAGAACTGGCAAATTAAAGTAGTATATTTGCGCGGCCATTTTGAATTTCGGTCATATTTGCGTGACCATTTTGAATTTCGAAAATCGGGCTTCAAGGTATATCATGGGAGACCTTCTCGGGCCTTCAAAATTTCTAAGTTCTGCGATGACTGGTCAACGAAGCTCTCCATGACAGCGCCATCTAGGAGTGGATAGTGAGTGGTGAATAGCACATGGTTAAAAGTTCATTAAGATCGGTTGCATGGTGTAGGAGCCTATTCGGAACATACATACAATGTACTAATATATAACGATTTTACCGACCTCGATATCTAAGCGCGCGACTACCATCTTAGAGTCCACGGCTCGATTCCACTCAGCGACATGATTCTTCGTCTTTTCATTTTTGTCTGCCCTGGCGTCGCTTGTAAACACAATAAAGGAGTCTGCCACTACAACGTATCATACCATGACCGTAATCGTGTCGCCACATGCAAAAAAGTATTCTGTCTATGAATTAATATGAAACAACGCCCACGCCCACTAGACCGTTTCGTCACCGACCAACACCGTAGCGTGCCATGACCGGACCATCAACAAATCCAAAGCTAGAATATTTTTCCTGCAACCGCAAGCTGCTGCAAGCTAAAGCTGACTTAGGAAGACACAGTTGTGACAGTGGAGGCACAGTATTCAGAAGCAAAGTAGTGTAACCAGATTTTTTTTAAACACCCGAGTAAAAACAAAAGATGGCGAACACCGACCTTCACTGAAACATAGTCTCGGCCATCTGCCGGGCATCAGAAGGTTGTTTGCAGGACTGCACAGCCGTACACCTACTAATTTTTATTATATGTTTGCCAGACTACAGACAGTGAATAAAAAAATGTTGTTAGAGCAAAATGGTGCAGATTCTTTTTTGGTTCAAATTTGCCGTCGTATGCCCGTGTGTACAGCTCAGTACTTGGCCATTTAAATCTTTTGGTAAATTTTGGTCGCCGTGAGCCCGTATGTGTTCCCATTAAAAATGGTTGAAAACTCTACGGCCATCATATGCCCCTTAAAAAGCCAAGTGGCTGGTGTTCGCCCGTTGTAAGGCCATTTGTTATTTTTACTCGGGGCAGAATCAGATTTAGGCAAAAATAGACCGACTGGAATAGGCTGACTGGCTCGATCGTGAGTGGTCCCCTAATTTTGGACTTGGACAAATGGACTTGAGCTAAATGGCTTCCGGCCGTTTGGATCGGTCGTGTAAGGGGGCCTTTTAAACCCTTTTTTTTGCAGTCAATTCACTAAGAAATTTCATTCATTTACCGATAAACACCATTGTGGAATAGCTTTTTTATATTTGTATTTCCTATCCTTCAGTACATTCCGTACTCCATTTAATCTGTTCTTGCTTTTTCAAAATAAGACTTCTACTTGATATTGCATCATGAAAATATTACATGTCCGTTGAGTTTTAGGGTCTCTCTAATGTTTGTAGCTCGAAGGCCCTTTTACATCCCAAGCGCAAAGTGGAAACGCAAAGTGGAGCTCTTTTATCGCACAGAAATTTGCATGTTTTTCTCTCTGTTGCACGAACGTGGATTTCAGACAGAGAGAAAAGCATAGAAATTTCTGTGCAATAAAAGAGCCCCAATTTGAGTTTCCACTTTGCGCTTGAGATGTAAAAGGGCATTAATTCCTATTATTGTGTTTCTAATTTTTACGAAGCCATGACCTTCCAGTTTTCTCTGAAAACACAAAATTCCATCGAAATCAGCCGCGAAGATATATCAAACAACCATAAATATTCCGACAAAAACCGCAAGGGAAAAATTATCTTAATTAATTTGATTACTGTCACTTTTAGGACCGCATTCACCCACCCACTTGCAGTCGTTGAAGTCTTTCGTTTCTGGCTCACGCAGAACCCGGCATAAAGCCACGTGCTCGATAGTAGTAAGCTCTCACGCCTATCAACGCACTGAGCAAGAGCTTTGCAGAATCTCCGCAGGAACAAAACTCTTATACTCGAGTCTTATACTTTGCATCTTCCTTTTTGCGTTGTTGGGTGTTTCGCAGCATCTAAGTGGCAGGAGACATTGTGGCTCCATATACAATGGAATGCCTTGAGACCTTTTCGTAGGGATAAGGTTTTAAATCTGGTGGAGTTTTTTGGATAGTGTTGATAGTAGCTTCGGTTGTGAGTCTACTTGGGCTTTTTTGTTGTTGTAAAAAACAAATGCGTATACTGTTACAGGAATTCAGAAGGGACGTTTGGAAATCAACCTTTAGGTATTTGAGGTCCTTAAGCAATACCTCAACGAAAGCAGAGATGCAGGTTGTTCCCTTGGAGACCCTTCGCAACATGAAAGCATTCGCCGGCTAGCCAACGCATGCCAACGTGCCGACATCTAATGAATGAAAAGCTGCAAGTCTCGGATTCTGCAGCCAGTGCTGGTCCATGTGAAAGCAGCATCCAGAATCCCTTGGACTTCAGTGGCAGCATCGACTTTCAGCCCCGTAGTTAGTTTGCTTGCAGCTTTCGTCTGGTGAGGTGCTTCGACGATCACCGCTCACACAATTTTCGCCTATAACAGAATATTTTAAGCGCGACCGCAACTGGCACTGATTTTTTGATAGACAATCCGCCGCCACATTTTGGTGCCGCTTATGCGGTCTTTAACAATATTTTTAACCCTGGGCCGCGAAAATGTAAATTTTTTAGTTGTTGTTGTGGGATTGTTGTGGCCTGTTTTGTGCTGAGTGTTGACACCGCGGCAATTAGCGGGACCGTGACGGCATAAATTATCGCACAGAAAGAATTTCAGAAAAAAATTGCGCGAAGTGTGCGAAAAAATTAATTTTTTATTGCAGTGAATTTTAAGATTCTTGATAACAAGAAAATAAAAAGTGGGAGTTAAAATGAAGGAATCGAGTGTCCTGTGGTGTTTAGTGTTATTTTTGGGACTCTGCAGTGCAGTGCCCTCTGATATTTACTTGAAGATGTTCTCTTCACAGGCAACCGTAGATCCGTGCTACGATGATGACAAGGCCAGAAAATGCATTCCGGACTTTGTGAATGCAGCATTTGGTACCCCGGTAATGGCATCTAGTACCTGTGGCCAAAAGGGTCCTGAAAGGTATTGTGAACTAGGAAACGGTGGTGGTGGTGGTGGTAGTGGTGAACATTTACCATTTTGCCAAGTATGCGATGATACAAATCCGAAAAGGAGATTCCCTACTGAGGCACTTACCGACCTAAACAATCCGAACAATGTTACCTGTTGGCGTTCAGAGCCGATAGTGCCACCCACGAGTATCAATTCACCGCCGGATAATGTTACATTGACATTAACATTAGGCAAGAAATACGAGTTGACTTATGTTAGTCTGCAATTTTGTCCGAAGTCGATTAAGCCAGATTCGATCGCGATTTATAAAAGTTCTGATTATGGAAAAACATGGCAGCCATTTCAATTTTATAGTTCACAATGCAGACGGGTTTATGGCCGGCCAAATCGTGCAACAATAACAAAATCGAATGAACAAGAAGCCAAGTGCACTGATTCTCATCGACATATGGGCGATGGTACGCTTACGCAAGGCACTAGAATCGCATTTAGTACATTGGAAGGGCGACCATCAGCACAGGATTTTGATTCATCACTAGTTCTACAGGACTGGGTAACAGCCACTGATGTACGAGTGATTTTTCATAGATTGCAAATGCCTCAGGATTTAGAAGATCACTACCTGGGCTCTCAGCAAATTAGCCCTAATAATAAATACAATGAGAATTTGCTTGGGGCAAACATAATTGAGCCGCTTACAACGTCCACATCAACAGTGACTACGGGCCAACATTATGCTGTTTCTGACTTTGCCGTCGGCGGACGATGTAAGTGCAACGGGCATGCCTCAAGGTGCATTACAGATCGAAACGGATTATTGACCTGCGATTGCCGACATAATACAGCCGGGCGTGATTGTGAACGATGCAAGCCATTCCATTATGATCGACCATGGGGTAGAGCAACAGCACGTGATGCCAACGAGTGCAAACGTAAGTAAATCTCTTCTTTAAACAGATTTTTGCCAAAAAAAACACATCAAATTATCCCTTGTACTTTCCCTCGGCTAATTGGGAAAAACGAAATCTGGCTCTTCTTATACGTATACTATACTATACCCCGAAAAATCCTTGGTGTTGTGCCGGGGTGAAAACCCCTGGTCTTACACCTAATTTGCCATCAATCGTCAGCCGCCGACATCTGGACCCAATCGAAGGGTCTTACACCGAACCTAATGAATGGTTTTATTGCCTTGGCCCTTTGGTGTCATATCTAGCTAGACGCCGAGCCCTCTACCACCACACAGCGTGGATCAATTACGTTCTGTCTCTCGGAAATTGAATCTGGTTAAGATGGGTGCGCTCAGCTCATTGTTTCCTCCAGTCCCGTGTACCCAAATCTGTTCTGACTTAATGCCCTTCGTTTATGACTACTTAAAAACGACCTTTTATGATAACGGTAATTTTCACGAAGGTAAATATATATTCAGACCGGAGCATGAGCCCTTAATTGCTTGTAGCTCTCTGTTCATTGCTTTCATGGATAAATTTCTTCGCACCTAGAGATAGCGCTCCTTTCTCCTCCACCTTTAAGATGCCGACCGATTTGCTGCTGTTGTACTGCTGTGCTGTCTATGATGTCTATACTATATGCTAAAAGGGTTGAAGCCGCAAGCAAGACCTAAACGAAATGCAAATAGCACAGTGCAATTTCTGAGCCGCGGAACCTTTTTACACGTTTACCAAAGTGTTGTATTGTTGTCTATATGGTCTATATGTATGTATGTCCTGTTGTTGTTTTCCGTCGGGTAAAAGGTGTATATGGGAAGCATTTTGTTAAATTGAAGGGTAAAAAGCGCCTTTTCACAAGTAATTCTCGGCAAATAACAATTAGACCAGACAATAAAGCACAGATGAGCGCCCTTCACCTATGCCATTCCATACTACAACACACTTCTGTAGATGATCAAACATAAATGCCATCGTCCCGTTTTAGTTGGGCTCTCTCCTGCTGCATCGCATCTCCAGTTGTCATCATTGATGTAGGAGATAACAACAGCACGGGGTGACAATGATGACAGACAAAGAGGATAAAGGATTGTAATATTTCTGATGAGGTTTGTTGTTGTTGTTTCTGTTGTTAGGAGGTGTTGTTTTGATATTTCTAGGTTGCACTTGTGTGAAACTTAATAGTTTGTCTTAAACTAAAATTAATTTTTTGATCATTGTTTTTTCAATCCAAAATTGATATTTATTTCCTTGTATTCTCTAGTCTCCGCAGTGTTCATGAGTGTTCACGATCATCACAGTCGATTCATATACTTATATGTCCTTTATCCACTGATCCACCACCGATCTACAGAATGAATCTCTGAATGAATCTTCTCATATCATACATAGTCCAAGCTCTGATCATTCCACTCGAGATCATTTCTATTTTCGATCATCTTATGCACGATCGCTTTAATTTCTACCATAAAATCCTCGACAATATCTTATCGAAGCTTCATTCACTTTTACCCCGCCCCCTCCCCTCGGCAAACTTTATTTTATTTGCACTTGATTAATTCGTCCATGAATCGGGAGCTGCAATCATATAATTTCAATATTTTCGATTATTTTTAGATTACGTCTATATTTTTTTTGCTCCCCGGCTTTTTCAATATTTCTCTGCCGGCGAAATTCTTCTGTAAATTTTAAACATTTTCGCGTCGATATTATTTCAGTTAAGGTTAAGTTCGACATTAATCGTCTTGAGTTTTAATTAGATTGCACAATGATGAGGCTTGTGGTTTATTGGAGATTTTTTTAAATTGTTCTTTGTTTTTTTTTGGTTATCCCACTTATGGATTTCATCATTGAGTGGTTTTTTTGAAGTTATGATCATTTTTAGACTCTTCTCTTTTTTTTATTTTTTTAATATTTTTCTTTTTCGTTGAAACGAATGAAAGATGAAATTATAATTTGATATGATCGTAATGATGATGAGGAAAGATAAACTTTTTTTGGAGCCTTGACGTGTTAATCATTTTAATTTTGACAATTGTAGTTAGGCATAAAATTGCTTTAGGTTAGTACTACTCATCATGTAGTGTTAATCTAAAAGTAATTTGTAATTAAGCAATTTTATTAAACTTGGATTTTATTTTTGTTACTTCTTTGTAATTTTGCATAATTATAAAATTACATCAAATCGATTGTAGTACCTATAGCACAAAAACTTTCACTACTATTATTTCAGTATCTCTTCTCCGAAAATCCTTTATACAGAAACTGTCTAGCTAGAGGATATTAGTATAATTGAAGACATTCAATTGCATTCCCAAAAATTAGCCACTTTTAATTTTTTATTTGTCAAATTCTATTCCTCTACATACAAAAACTTGAGGTTGCAGAATGTATTTTTTCTACGCCTCTGTTAGAATACAAGCATTCTGATATTGCTTTTACATAGATACGGAATTAGCAGCATTCCAAACCAGTGTAGAATATTCATTCCATCACTTGTTATGGAATGACTACTAGTGGCGACATCTGTTCCTCGTAATCCAAGAATTTTATTTATTAATTAAAAAAAAAATTATTAATTAAAGAAAAAAGGATTGTTTCAATAATAAACAATCAATGATGTTCCGCTAGAAAATTTTTGCTTTAAATAAACTATTCAATTATTAAATTGCAGAAAATAATAGCATTTTTTTAATAAATTTTGCGGCGGCCATCTATTAACAAATTATTAAATTACAAAATTGTTATGAATGAACACTCCCTACTAATATGTTATTTAGCTTTAAAATATCTTGCTGTGCCTTATACATTATATTTTTGACATTAGCTTTACATAAGGTACGTTTTTCTTTACAAAATATTAATAAAAACTAATTAGAGGCGTAGAAAAAGTATAGTCTGCAACACGTTTTGAATGGCATATTCCGCACGCGCCAAACTTCCACTTGTGCGGAATATGCATCATTCCAAACTTGTTACAGAATATACTATTTTTTTCGTTTCAATTATAATTATTGGAGAAGGTGACATTGGTTCTAATCAACATCTATTGATTTTTCAATGAAATGGGCCGGCTGATTTCTAAAATTGACAAAAATTTTAATATTTTGATATCATTTGCTGTTGGCTTTGCATTAAACTATAATTTTTTATTTTCAAAATAGTTCGGTATATATAAGTAGTTCTACTTCAAAGAGCCTAGAATAAAATCAAATTAAATGGTATCAACTGCTTATGCCAGATGACGTCAAATAAAATGACTTCAATTGCAAAACTACCCAAAATTTGAAATTTCAGGACCTCCGGTGGAATGAATAAAATCATATCGGAAGATCATAGGTTGTCAGATTCCAGGGATTTCTGTCCAAAGGAATTGATGTAACTTCCAGTGTTCCTCAAGATAGTCATCTAAGCCCTCTACTTTTCAAAATTTTCATCTCTGTTTTATCTGAAAAATTAGGGAATATTCCTCATTTCTTCCGCGCAGATGACCTCAAAATATATAGCGCCATTAAGTCCCAAACAGACGCATCTCATTTCTCCATTCGAAACTCATTGGTATTGCAAGGTTGGTCCATAGCCAATAAATTACAACTTAACACCAGCAAGTGCCATCTTTTCTCGAAAAAAAACACACAGCTGCAGTTGTATCATCTCAACGACAAGATATTGAATCATGTCGATCGTATTGGCGATTTACCTGTTGTCCTAGACAAAAAAAATGAATTTCAAATAAATGATAACCTTAAAGTGTCGGATATGATCAAATTCAATAATGATGCTCGTCATACATGACATACGAAATCACTTAAGGAATACTTGCAAGAAACGAGCCCGACAACAGATGCTGTTTGGTCTCAATAGCCTTGGATCATAGTCTAAGCTCCCATCGCAAAAAAGCTACCCCATCGAACACCTCAAAATTATAAAGTGAGAATGGCTGAAAAATATGTAAAAAACATGTTACGCCCGCCAGACTAGTAAAAATTTGTTAATTGATATTTTTTATGAATTTTTGAATTTAGCTAGAAAAAAATGATTTGTTTTTCCAAAACACCTGCTTGAAATTTATACAATTTGTAGTAAATAATGAACTATTTTTGAAAAAATTTGTGTGGCTGACAATTTTTGTTAATTAACTTTTGACAGACCTTTTCTTATAAATTATTTTTTTTTATAAAAATGCCCTACATAACACCTCCTTGATTTTTTTTTTAAAATAAAGTTTAAGATCTCTTCTATCTATTACAACTTGTCTGGCTGACAATTTTTGTTATTAAACTTGTCAGACTGAGTTTAGAAGGCGCAGGATACCAAAAATGCGGAATTCGGTTCGAACTCCATACTAGGCTTTATGGTCTCTGGCCATCATAGTTTTGTTGTATTATGTTCCAGAGACATCTGTTCGCAAGAACTTGCAGTTTTATTTTTGTTTCGTTTGTATCACGTAATACACGTACGCCGTAATACTGATAAAAATCTTCACTTTTATAGAACTTTTGATTTTTTTATCATGCATGAAGAATTGAAGACCACGGATGTAACAAAAATCAAACTAAAAATTTTTGTAACGGGGTTTCGATTTTGCAAAATCGATATCCTCAATAGCAGACGGCTTAGCCAAAGAGAAAACTACTAAGCAGATTCAACTAATACATAGGCAAAGTGGCAGCCGTGGAGTTTTATACCAGATAACCACATTGCAAGAAGAAGAAGTAAAGGAAGAATGCATATTGTTGCTCCTTATTTTCGTAGTCTCTGTTTTCTGAGTATTAATATTCAGAACCGCTGATTCAGCATGTTGTTGGTCCAATTTAACTATCATGTTTTCATGACCGATGTCTTCAAGTCTATGGTTAAATCCACATGTGAACTACCATTAAAAAAATTAAAAATTAATTTGAAAATGAAAATTTTCTAGAATTTTCCAGAAAAATTACAAAATCATAACGTCTGCATCCTTCACTCATATAAACGTTTATCAGCAGCTAAACCATCTTCCTAACTCTTCCTCTTCTCTACGATAAAATAATTAACACAAGATAAAGTTATAAAAATTAATTGCCATCAATATTTATCATATTAAATTATATCAATGTCTCTTCATTTTACACTAATTACTTAATCGAAACGTCTTCTAACGAACACCAAAGTAACTTCATACTTCATACTTTAGCTATAGACAAAACTTGACGTTCAACCGAGATAAGAGCAGGCTATTAACATCCAAAATACTCTGAAACAATCATCAACGTTTCCTGCCCCTTCATCAGGTATCGACAGAAGATTCACTTGTGTGTGCCATGGTTAGTGATAATTTGTCGACGTGGGTTAATTAGTGTTAATTATGGTAATCAATTGCGATATCCAGGATCATCCATTCTTAATCGACGTGCATAAATTATGTTAGCAGTAAGTCAATCGTGCGTCAGTATCGCAGTAATGTGTGTTCTTGGCGAAAACTGCTGGTCACGTGAAGGGCATCAGGTTCGAATTTGTCTTTATGTTTTCTTTTTCCACCTCCCGCTCCCGCCCCTTCAGCCCCGCAGGTTCCATTAGCGTGATTTATTTATTCTTAATTAGTCAAACTGCTCAAAGCCATTATCCTATATGCATGGGAATATATGCGCTGCCGTCAAGATAGAAATTTAATCCTTAAACCTTAAAACCCCGAAAGTGTCATTTCCATCTGGTGAAAAATTAATGCATAATTTTCGGGGAGATCCTTGGTGGCTTCCTCTCGTGAATAAGGATATACGAGTATAGCTGCGGCAGCCGCCTGGCAACTCTGCTCCCGCTTAAACGCTAGCATTATTAATGATGGCCTGCGACCATTTGTTATAAATACCTAATACAGTCATGGCTAATATGTGCTGGCCTCTTTTTGCGTTTTGGGTTTATTAATTTTGGAATAAATGTGATGAATACTAAAAAGGGGTTAAGCCTTGGCTGCTGCAGATATCCAAGGAAGTTGACTAATAATCCTTTTGTTATTATTCATAAAATAAAACTGTGGGCGAATGTTGCCGAAATTGTTTAATTAGCTGTGAAATTTTTGCTGTTGTAAATAAATTGATTTTTTTGTTGTTGGGTTGAGATTTGTTTTTTGAAGAAAAAATTAAGTTTGTTGCTGGAGGGATGTATTTGGAAGTACAAGTGAGGGTTGTGGACTTCTATTACGAAGTAGTTTTTTACGCTGATTAATGCATTTAGCAATTCAAACAGAAATAATTAAGTGACTACTCTTTATACAGGGGTAAAAACTAGCTATGAACTAGAACTAAGATTGTACAGTGTGACTCACAAGTACATACAGGATGTTTTTTTTAATAGCCATCTAAACCAAATTCATTTAAATAATAATTTTGATATCGAAAGGAAAATCCTAAGAAGAATATTTGGTCCTATAAGGCTTAACCAAAACGAATGGCACATTAGAACGAACGAAGAGTACGAAGAAATGTATGGCAAAATAAATATAATTAGATATCATAAAATTTGTGCAGACTACGATGGCTTGAACAAGTCTCAATGGTAGACCATTAGAAAAAAGAAGAGTAGAACGATTTAAAAAAAGTTTGATGGATGACGTATTAGAAGATGCAGAAACTGGAGATAACTGGCAAAGCAAGACCTAGAGACGACTGGAAGAAGAGGCATCAAGTGCAATTTAAAAAGAACATAAATATCGAATATCCTCTAGTTTACTCTACAAAAAATACATAGTTTAACAAAACTAAAAAATAAGCCTTCGTTTTAAAATTAACCATAAGGTAAAAAATAATTTTGAATGTAAAGTTTTAATTACTGGAGCCAATTACTTAAATGTAAAAAAGCGTGAGGCGCTCTTTGCCTATATTCTTATTTTATTAATATCTACTGGAACTTTTCGTTAGCGCCCCACGCTTTTTTACATTTAAGTAAGTGCCTCCAGCAATAAAAACTTTACATTTAAAATTATTTTTTACTTTATGGTTAATTTTAAAATAAAAGCTTATTTTTTAGTTTTTTTAAACTATGTATTTATTTTTATTTTCCACTTTTTAGTCTATTACATGTCTGCCGCCATTTTGTGGTGGCGGCCATATTAGATTTGAAATTAAGTCATACATGTCATACTCTTTCATTGGATACCCATATCGTGGGCTCCATGGAACACAATTGCAAAAATCGGCCGCCATCTTTTTTTTTTTACAAAATGGTTAGATTGCGTTATCACGCGAACTACGAATTTGTGCAAAATTTGAAGTAGATCGGTTATATATTCTACTTTTCAGTCTATTTTATGTCTTCCGCCATTTTGTGTTGGTCGCCATTTTGCATTTGGAATGACGCCACACAGCTAATTGTATTCTATCTGTCATACCGTTTCATTTGATACCCATGTCGGGTAGCCAGGGAACACAATTGCAAAAATCGGCCGCCATTTTGGAACAGCTTTCGTGATTTTTTTTACAAAATGGTCAGATTGTATTGTCACGCGAACTACGCATGTGCGCAAAATTTGAAGTCCACAATTTGAACTCTAAAATTCACCTATTTCTCAAAAACCACCCTTTTTCGAACTGCGGATTGTGAAAATCATGTTTAGACAACCCAAATCCTTCACTTGGCACCGGTCTCATAGCTGTGGGAAAAATTTCCAAAAAGCAGCATTTTTTTGACTAATTTGAGCGGACTAAAGTGTCATATGTATGTCATATTTCAGCTGGCAATGTTGATTGTGGATGATTATACACGAGTCAAAGCTTATTTCAATTGGAACTGTCAATTCAGTTGACAGGACATGGGAGCGATCGGAGTGAAGTTTGCGTGAATTCGACATGATTCTTACTTCCCCAGAAAAAAATGAGTTCGATGTCCCTGTGGATAGAATTTACCCGCACCTCACGATCAGGAAGACATGGCCTAGCACGTGCTTACGTACAACAGGTGAATGAAGCAACCCATGTAAAGGCACTGCTACAAACATGGAGACTTTATAAGGAGTATAAACTCTTATGGGGAAAATGGCAGGAAATGGATGGGCAGAAGAAACTAAACTATTATTTTTGGCCACAGATGTCACCATTGTCCGATGTGCCCCACATGAAGTTAGCTGAATTTGACTCATTTCGACGATTCGTTGAAAATTACGTCAGTCGGAATGGGGCAATGCAAAAAAATTCATTGGAAATTAATAAAAATTCATTGGAAAATCCAAAAATTGATTAAATACGAATAAATCGAATTTAGAAGCTGGTTTTTCAAATTAGACGTAAACGTAAAATATCTTAGAAATTAACGAGCTTGGCCATGAACCGGATGAATACAATCGGCCATGTTTTTTGGAGTAATTTGACTGCAGCGCCCTCATTAATCAAACGAAAATTGACAACACGGAGTTTATGTTGCAAATATCAAGCAAGGAATTGGGTGCACCAAATTTGAATCCGGTTAAATCTTTTCAGATGTTTTGTTAGATTAAAAATGCAATGCGATATGATGTCATCCACCACATAAACTGACGAATCGATAATGATCTAAATTTTAATTTAATGAAGACCCTGCATTCCCTCTTCATAGGTGTGTCGAACCTATTATAAGCTTATTGCTACCAAATCAAACCCATTAAATTTATTATGTGTTTTGAAATTAAGCTTGACTTTGTGAAAACTCAATCAATAACACATCTTTGCTTGCATTAAATTAAGATCACACTGATAACGCTGCATTACAATCAAAATCCCCCATAAACCACATGAGGCCATGACCTTCTACCGATCAATCTCAAACAATAAGCGATCCATCAACCAATCCTAAAACTGTTAATATTCATCGTCAACGTTGCCCTGCCGTAATTTAAACATCAGTTCGGCTCGAAAATATTGATAAAAATCATAAATTGCATATAGCCATCATTTTTCGGAACAAAAGATCATTGTCATCATACGCGTGCGTGGTGATGTGATGATGTCTTCAACTTAAAAATTAAAGCTGATGATGATGCCACAACTTGGCCGGCCGTCAATGGAAGGATAAGATGTCACTAATAACAACAACAACAACTACAACATCACCGACGACAAGAGACGACAACTTCCACCAAAGATTTTTCTTCATCAAATTTCCATTTATTGCGTGACTCTCCCTGAAGTAATTAAAGTGAGTTTCTTATCTCGATCTAAGATCATCATGGCCATCAGCACAAGTTAGCAGCGTCCCAGTGCCTGATTTTTTTTCATTCTGTGAAACATGAAATCACAGCCAAAGGCTAATTGACATTGAATTGCTTCAGTTGCAGGAACAATGTGACGGAATAGTCGGATAAAGGCTTTTTGTTACATGGCAAAATAATTTGAAGCGAAATCTTTATAAGTTCTCGTTCGATGCCAAACCATCCTCCACCCACGCACCCACATGATGATGAGACAGCCTAGTTTGAATTTTAATCTTAAGTAAGCGCGGCTAAGTCTTGGTCGATTCTCGTCTCATTGTGCTTTTGCTGGTGGAGCGATGATGCGAAAAACAAGGCCACACATTTTCCTGTACGAAAAGGATTAACTTTGGACTGTGGAATTATTTCGTCTTTTAATACTTATTAGTCGGGATTTCTCTTATTTTATCATTATTTATTTTTATGATACGTAAGTAATGATGGCATTCGTGACACATCTTCTTACAAGCGTATTTTAAAAACAGAAGAAGAAATGTGAATTTTTTTGGGGTTAAAAGTTCTTCGAGAGGATGAAGTTATAAATAAAGCTTAGTGGCACCTGTTGATTACGGTGATATTTTTTAGAGATTTAAATTCTTTGGCATATTTATTGGTGGACATATGAACAGGAAGAAAGAAAGTCTGAATAATTCCGATCAATGATTTAGAAAGCCTTATTGAAATTATGGACCAGTTGTGCATAAAGAAGAAATTCGATATTAATCTCAGAAGACTTAAGTAAATCGTAGTAAAGCGATAATAGGGAATGACATTTTTTATTGTTTCGTTTTTTAACAATTTCACGTTGAACTATTATTTTCAATATTATTCATTCTCGATTTAAGTGCTTAAGTGTTTCCACACAACATACAATTGGAGTTCAAGGCAAAACCCAAGTTACTAACAACAATGGTGAGCTTTTCGTTGACTTCTGTAGCTCGCACCAACTTGTGGTAGATAGGTGGAACTTACCACGAGCGATTGAAGGAGCAGAAGAAGAAGATATAGTATCTCATCATCATAGGCCTGATGTAATGTGCGCCCTTACTTACTTTATTCGATTCTAGAACACTATAGTCCGGGGGAATTAGCATTTTAAGGAGACAAAATTCCAAAATGGCTGAAATTTGGTCCACAGCTTCCTTGGCACTTTTTCAAGAAATTTCGGAATCACAAAAAAAACATGGCCGCCGGAGATATCACTTTTTGGCAAAAAAATCACTCAAAAACTGTTTTTTTTTCGAAAATATTTTTTTTTCAGTTAATTCGAAACGTTATTGCCTACAAAAAAGGCTTCTTGTCATTTTTTCGAAAAACTAACCATTTGGAAGTTATTCAAGATCAAAGTTTCCAAAAATCATTTTTCGGCCAAAATATACCTTAAATAATTCGGAAAGGTCAAGGTTTTCGCAAAAATGACAAGAGGGCTTTTTTGTAGGCAATAACGTTTCGTATTAACCGATCAAAAAAAATTTCGAAAAAACCAGTTTTTGACTGATTTTTTGTTAAAGAGTGATAGGCGGCCATGTTTTTTTTAGGATTCCGAAATTGTTTTCTTAAAAAGTCCCAAGGAAGCTGTGGACCAATTTTCAGCCATTTTGCAATTTTGTCTCCTTTCGTTCATTTTGTTTGCTAATTTTCCCGGACTACTAGGCTTTTTGCAACTTCTCCTTCCACCGGTTCGGTTTTCGAGACGAGGTCATTTAGTTTGACATTTATGAGCGCCCAGACAAATCCTACCGCAAAAGATTTTCCAGCTAGCCTCTTCATTCATACGAGCTAAATGACCCGCCCGCCGGAGTCCACCGAACGTCATCCTCTTCGTTGCATCTATGCCACGAAAGAAATCATAGCCCTCATTAGTCGACGGAATCAACCTCAAGGGCTAGATTCTATAAAAATTTCTAGAGCCGGACCGCCATTACAGAAGGGGATCTCAAAATGGCTGTTTTCATGGGCAGTCAGAGTCTTAAGTACCCATAATTGAGCAAGGTCACTCTTTTTGTTTAAAAACGCCAATAACCAGGTCATTTATATCCTCGATCACAATTAAACATGCGCACTCATTTCCCTTTTTTTACGGCGCAGGCTGTAGCAGCTATTGTCTTTCAAGCCGAGATTTGTGCTATACTGACATGCATCTACGAGAAGTTAATAACTTAAGGCCCTCCGCACATGAGTCGACTGATTTGCAATTCCAGATTGCAACTGGTTTCACAATAATGACGTTCGCAACCAGTTTGCAACCAAAAACAGACCCTCAAGTAGTTCAGATGAAGTGCAACAATGCAACTGAAATCGATTTCGACCTGCAAGAACAGTCGCACGCGACCAGTTGCAAATAGGGATGTTACGAATGTGATATTCTTCACGAATTCGCGAATGCGAATGTGAATGTTCGGAATACGAATACGAATGTTTAGGAATGGCATTAAAAAAATTTAATTAAATTAAGGCCTAATTTTTTTATTACTTACAATAGGATATGAAAAAATATTAGAACAAGGCCAGTGTTATATATGTACAGTAATGGTATTCTTTCTTCTCGTATTTAATAGTCAAAGTTAAAGAGAGGAATATTATATTTCCATAAGACGATTTCTAAAGGTTCCCATTCCCATACAGGCCGCCGGCAGGCCATGGCCTCAAAGTTTCTCGCCTTGAGGCCAAGTATAACCACATACTCACTCACCCACACCGTTAACTGGATGGAGCCTGCTGGGCCTGCAGTCCAAGAAAACTTACAAAAATCTTAATGGGTATTTATCGTCAGTCCGTGCCTGAAGATCTGAACTTCTTCTATTCAGTCTAAAATTTTCGTTGAGTCCATGAACATTTTTGCACTTGAATTAACAACCCTGCTACACTAAACTGTCGTCTTCGCCTGTGTGTATGTAGTGAGTCATGAGGTCACCTGCAGTCCACGGCCTGTCAGACGTATGCCTCAAGTCAGACTGAGTAATATATGGCCTTCATCGGGCGGTACTTGCTGACCTGGCTTAAAAGGCTACGGCCTGTTGTGAATGGGGGCCTTAATGGCCTGTAAGTTATAAATCTTTGAGGAGGCTGCTGAGCATGTTCAAGAAGAAAGAAGAAGAATATTCGAAAATCCGCAGCTACAAAGTTCTAAACAAAATATTTAGTGGGGTTTTAAATTGCATAAAGATATTTCTCTTCTATTGAATTTGACAAACCCCTACTGTTTCCCTACTTTAATTCAAAATATTAGAAAAGTCTGCCCCGCAACAAAACCTATTTTCCAAGACATCTTTTCACTGAGGATAAAACATTAAAAGAAATTTTTTCTCTCAAAACCAAAACCCAAAAAAAAATATGGAAAATTGTATTAAAAATATGAAATGCTCAAAACCGTGTTGAATTTTAATGATGGCCCTCAAACCGGGGCGATTAAATTCATTTTTAGTCACTTAAACCTCCCATTTGCCACAAAACAGAATGTTTTCTCTGCCCAAGTGAAAGTCCCCGGATAAGATTCCGTTATATTTTTTTTGGGGTCTGCCGGAGAGTGGCGGGCTCCTCCGGCGCAAAATGGAACACTTAGGCTAGACCCCAGCCGTTTGAACTTGTATTGAAACTAAATAGACGGGAAACGACCGCAGCCACAACGAATCCTGCGACTGGACGGGCGGGCGCACCCCTCGCCCCTTTTTTATAATTCAGAGAATCCTGTGAGTCCTGTGTGTGCTCACGACTGCTAATTCCTCATCTGGAAATTTATTCTTCGGATTCAAAATTTTCTTTGCTCCACTGAACTTTATCAATGCACGTGTTGCGCCTGGTCGCTTGCGTTTTTTGTATGTGATTGTATTTGTGTGCCGCCCCCCGGTTGATCCTTATATTTCGGGAGCGCAGTAAAGTGTCTGGAAACAGGATACGTTTTACGTTGTGTTTTTTTTTTGCACGTGGATGTGTGTACTGATGCTGTTGGTGTACCGTACCTATCCCTTGATTCCTTTGCTCCTGTGCCACACGCCGTCGGCAACAACGGTATAAGCCCGGGATAAGATTAATTATTTCTGCAAGGGGCTGCTGCTGCTGCTACACAGGGAAAAATTGTTTGTTCGTCTGTTTGTCCGTTTGTTTGTTAAACAAGCTGTACAGCCCTTATCCCGCCCGGTATGCGCGCCCTATTCGCTCACCCTACCGCTCACAAGCTGAGGGGGTTGGTATCTGCCCTGTGTGTGCTCTGCTTGTGCTTCTTTGCTTAACTTTTCTGGAGCTGCTGCTGCTGCTGGCCCTCTTTCCTTGATTTAGAAAGGAGCGCAAGATGAATAGGTAAATAAATACAATTGTTCTTTATAACAAAGTCATTATCTGTCATAGGTCCTTGCCGAGATGAGAGATGGTAACGCGCGGGGATGAGCACCAGGATGAGCACAGAAGTCCTTTGAATATTGATACAGGTGATCGCTTTTGTGTGTCCTGAAAGTTTGGCATTCCGGGGAGTTGATTTGGTCCAGCCCTTTTTAATTACTTCTTAGGATGGAATCTCTACAAATATTCCGGCGTCCTCCGTTTAGGGTAGAGGGTGGCTTTCTCCCCCCCCCCCAAACCCTTCCCTTCCACACACAAATATTTATCCCTATTCCACCCCGCGGCTGAATTGGCTAATCCACCCTCGATATACCTTTTTACCCCTGTTTTTTAGGCACAGGGCGGGGGTTGGTATCCGTCTGTATCGAATTTTTTATTTAGTATTTCGCTAAAGGAATTTCTCCTCGTATTTAGATATGCACGGCTATACACGACGACGACATAAAGGTCCTCTGGAATTGTGTGTGGTGTTATGGGTGAATTTAGCAAGGATCTTTTGCTGGATGACGAAAATTTTTGGAAATTCATTCTCAACTAATTAAAACTGCAACGGATTTAAATTCATTTGCGTTTTATTGGTTTTTAGCGCGACGGAATGTTTGCTGTTCATTATTAAAACTAGGGGAGGGTGATGAGAAATGGCAGAGCAGAGAAGGGACAAGGGAAGTTTTCGCATTTAGTTTATTAATTTTTTTTTTTGGTGCGATTTACTACTGCAACTTGTTTCACTGTGGAAATTTAATAAAGAATGCACCGCGTGTGCTTAACAATCATGAGTTTTCATAATTGAAAAGATTTTTTTATGAATTTTAACAATTTTTAGTTGTAATTTAAGAGTAGTGGTGCTCTACTATTTTTAATTTATTTTATTGTGGCTATAATCTACGTGTGAGGAATGTGGCTATAACTTACGTAGTTAGTTTTTCGAAAAAGGAATGTGGGTTTTTTCAAGAAACAAAACTTTTTCTAGTTTATTCAAAATTAAAACGTGAAAAACTTTAGAAAGTGGAGCAGGACACGCAGAATCTCAATCTATGAATGAAGCACAACCTGTTGTACTCCAACTACTACAAGTTGTGAAAATTAACTCCATGAATGATATTAAAAGCTGATATTTAAACATGGAAAAATAAAAAAAATATGAAAAGACCTTTATAAAAGCTTATATTTATAATGATATTCAGTTTATCTTAATGCGAAAGTTTTTAATACCCTAGACACACAGAGATTGAAATCTAGTAGATTTTATTTTAATTTCGAGTTGAAATTACAAAAGTGACACACAGAGATTTTGAAAATTTGGCTAATTTCATGTGTCAAAATATATGTGCATGCATGTGTCATTATTAAATCTTTTATAAAATAATTTAGTGAAACTATTAAGTTTTGAAGAAATATATATATAACAGCCAAAAGCGTGCTTCGAATAAAGAAAAGCAAAAACATTTAACGAGAGAAAAGCAACAACATTTATTTTTTTTTTGGTTTTCAACAGAAAAATGAAATGTCAATGAACATTTTTTGCTTAACTTTTTTTTACTAGATGTCTCTGTTCTACGTAAAGAGCGAAATTTTAGTAGATTTCAACGATTATTACGTATTTTTTATGTAATTTCGCCAACTAGATTTCAGCCGAAATCTGTCGTGTTTTTGCGGATTTCGAAGTTAGATACGTAATTTCAACCTCTGTGTGTCTAGGGTATAAGAAATAAATGTAATGTCACTTCATTAAAAGCAGCTTAAAAAAATCACACGGCGAAGGTAATTCATGTCCATGTAACAAATTAAAATTAATAAAGTGGAATATTTGAGTGCCTGATCCCATTCGGACAAATCTTCGGTTGTCTTTCTGGCTTGTTTTTGCAGTCGCTTCTATGGGTGTTGTACGGTACTACTCCCAATCTGACCACATGTCGCCCTGCTTGAGAGTATTTTGGTATAATCTATTCTCTATTGTTGTAGCTGTAGTTAAGCCAAGTCTTTCTAGTTTAGATTCATGATGTTAAACTCCTTTATCTGGAGCCTGGTATTGAAAGGAAATGCGTGGTGGTACTGTCGCTGTTGATTTTGCTTTGCTGCCAAGAAGTCCAATTTACTACTTACCAATTTACACTTTACAGCAATCATATTTTCAAACTTTTTGCTGTAGGCTGTGAAAGCTTTTTGTTTCATATTGCTGCGAATGCTGTTGCTTACAAATGCTGCGGCATGCTGGTCCGGTTGCGAATGCTTGCACATACACATAAAAAAAAGTTTTCACCCCTCTAAACAAAGTACCATTTTACTATATAAAGTTGGACCATGAAAAAAAATGCTGAAGGAAAGCAAAGTACTTCACAGCCTTGAAGAGCAAAGCTTTGAAAAACTGTAAGCAAGCAGAAAGCATTCCACAGCAAAGTATTTTAAAGCCGAAGCATTTGCAGCCGAACCAGTATGCTCCTGAAAGCTTTTAAGGGGTAAGGCCACTCTAGAATTTTCTAAAATCCGATTTTTTTATTTTTTTAAATGGCCCCTTAGGCCCTCAAAAATTATATCTCAAAAGATTATGGCCGGGAAAAATCTCTAAGTATGTACTGGGTTTTCGAATTTTAGTACAAGGCCACGTGGTCGGTGGTCGACAGCAAGGGGAATGGTACTTTAGGGGACTAGACTAGGTATATGGCAGATGTTATTGAAATCATTTGTTACCTGACTAGTCTAGACAAGTCTAGACTTCTATTTGGTCTAGTTTCGTCTCACAAATAGTCGTCGAACGTGTCTGTTTGAGTCAGTTAGGCACAGCCAAGCATTAATGATTTTCTACTACTCAAAACTTCTAACACGTTTATCTCAAAACTGTATATTGTTCAAGTTGGCCGGAAACATAACTCAGGCAGTTTCCAACCGATTCACTTGAAAATTTTAATGTATCTTTAGAAATACATTGTCTATGGAAGTACGTAGGGTTTTTTTATGTTGCATAGTTCATTTGTTATTACCAATTTTTTGACGATTTTCTAGGCAAATTTTCCACTTTTCACTTTAGAAGTGCGCCATTTGGCCAAAAATCAATACATATATCGAAAAACCCCTACGTTCTTCTATAGACAATGTATTTCTAAAGATACATTCAAAATTTCAAGTGAATGGATTGAAAATTTCTTAGGTTATGTTTCCGGCCGTGAACCCTGGAAAAACGGAGACGTCATTGCAAAAACGCTGCACAGCCGCCATTTTGAAATGAATCGCTTCAAAAAAATTATTCTATACCAGTCACGAAAATTCGTCGTAACGACAAATACAATTTTAGGGTGTAACACACGGTAAAATTCATCTTTATGTTTTGACAGTTGTAATAAGTGAAGAAGAAGAAGAGTTGAAGTAGTGAAGAATGTCAGTGAACGAAGATTTAAAAAATAAAATGATTTCCTTGTTACGTTGCTGCCGGTCTCTGAATCGGATAATCTGGAAAGAAGTAATATTTTTTATTATTTTTCAAATAAAATTAAAATTAAAGTCAGCTAATACCTAGACACACTGGAAGAACTCTTAAAAGCGACCTTTTTTCACGACTGCCCCAAAAAAAGGAGTGTAATTGCAATAATCTATCGACCGACAGATGCCCCTTATTTGAGCTTTCGTCGTAATTCGGGTCGTCGGTTTTCGTCGTTACGATGCTGAGAATATTCGTCGTAATGACGAATTTTCGTCGTAACCACGTCCGTGTGTCGAGGGTATTATATAATTTACCAAATAAATGTTTTTAATGTCATAGTAGCGCCGAGAGGACTTCACCTTGGCGTGCTTGTCGACTTTTCAACTCTGTTTGTTGTCTCTAAGCTGCTATGTGTGAATGATTCTAGTTTTCAGCATGCCACTGACTTATTTCGTTGTGGATCTCGAAATTCCTTTACTGTATGAGCCGCGGTGCTAATGTTATTGAAAACACTTTCTCTATCCAGTAAGGCTGCTGAAGGTTTGTAAAATATATGCTGGAAGCTGACGTAGAGTTTTGAAAATATAGTTCTGCTATAAGGGTTATAGGGTTTTTAATACAAAGGATGACTGATGGCTGGCTAGGTTTCTTGAAATGCCTGCACAAAGCATTTATTTGTTACCAGTGTAAGTCGATCATCCAGGTTGAAAGTGAACTTCAAAAATCTCCAAGGACGTACGGAATTCTCGACCGCTTTAATTTCCGCACGACCCTCTTGTCGGAAAGAGCTTTTGCGTATAGATACATACGTCCTCGTTTATAATGGACCATAATCTTTTGGCTCATACGATTTAAGGCGAGTTTACATCCCAAGAATAAAGTGGAAGAACAAAGTGGCCCTGTTCAAAACTCAAGCGCAAAGTTTCGTTGAAAGCTTGAAACTTTTTACAACTGTCAAACGTAAAATGTTTAACACGGTCGCAGATAAAACAATTTAATAATCTGCAAAGCCTTTTAGATAGTTATATTAAATTAATGTGTAGTAAAAAAAACAATTTTATTAGTTTCAAAATTTTCTCACTTCGTTTTTGAGATAAAAAAATTAACGCGTTTTTCAAACTGTCGAAAACAAGGCAAATATGCAAAAACTAGCGAAAATGGCATATTTATAGGCGTTAGAATATTAAAATTTAACGAAATTAAAAGCCTTTTTTCGGTCTACGCATTCGTTAAGTAGAGTAGAGCCCTACTTTGAGGTCTTAGAATATAGAACTACAGAAAAGCCCTCGTGTATAAAATCTGTGTATGGGAGCGTAGTGAAATCGCTATCAGTCAACGGTCAAATTGGTATAATTTCTTGTTAGTTAACTGTCAAATTTTCCCGCGGCACTTTCTTTAAAACAAGTTTTTCTATAAAATTTATTTACAGTTTTTCGCAAAACTAATTAAAAAGAAGAAAGAAAGTTTAAACAATTCGTTTTTAGTGTAATTGAAGTTGTTACGAGTGAATTTTTAGTGAAAAAAAGAGCAATGAAGTGTGCAATTTGAATTTCACTACGCTAAAATTCTCCGAGGGCTCTTCCTGTAGTTTTATTTTCTAAGTTTGAGGTTGCCGTTTTCTGTTGCGACGTTGGTGAAACAGAGATAGAACCATACTATCTTCAATGCGATAAAGCAGCTTAGATTTGCTCTTCCACTTTATTCTTGGTGTGTAAACCCGCCTTTAGATGTCTAGCCCAGCGAAGACAATCGTGTTTGATTTTCTTCACGACATCTATGTCGCTATAAATCTCTTACTATTGTGGAGTCCCCAAAAACGTCTTCCTTCACATATGGAGCCAACTATTCTCCGAAGGAAATTAAATGCTTGACAAATTTCTTTGTACGTAAGATCACGCATTTCTATGTCGTCATCTCTATTCTCATATTTCCTTATTCAAGCACTTATTTCCCACTTTTAATTTAATAAAAAAAGTTCCTTAATCGAAAAGAAAATTGTAAATCAATTAAGAGCAACATTTTTTCCCAACACATTCATAAAATCACACAAAAGAGTCTGAATAACCCCAGAATGGTAAGGGTTTGTTAACACGGGCCATAAGTCTTCTTGATGACACTTAAGGAATCCATTGACGGGCGTCCTCATCGATAGTAAATTTAATTGGATCCCATGGCCCCCATATCAGTAACAAGACAACGCCGATAAAATGATGCCCATTTGACAAGGATGATAGATAACACATCAAGGTATACACGAGTTGGCCCTTTACCTTCCGAACCACGGCAATCAAAGAGATCACGCGGACATCATTTCAAAGGCGACCGTTGTTGTCGAGGTTGGGCCTTCGAGATCAATTGTGCAAATTATCATACGACATGTTCGGCTGCGTTTGTTTTTCCGGTTGTAGTAAGAGGTCTAAATCAGATGCTTATCGGGGGCTCCCTTGCGTGCTTTCATCTATTTAGTGCACGTGTGTGTTTAATTCAATTTTCTATTTAGCATCTTAATATTGCCGTGGATGTTCCGTATCATTGCTGGCTTCCCACAAACGTGTGGCTTTGCCAGTCTATCATTATCCTACTTGTCTTGCTTTGTGGCTCACCTGTGGAATCGATTCGTATATGTGCTGGTTATCTCCTAAAGAGAAAATGAAGCCATCAAATGCACATTTACAGCCGTGAGCTGTTTCCGCCTCATTTAACTTCCAGAGAGCCATCGAATGAGGAACATCATGGACATAAGGAGATAGACTCTGTGCTCTGGCAAAACCTACTTAGCATATAGTCAGCTCGCATATCGGTTTTATGTGACTATAATTTATAGATTTTCGTTGGAACAAGATAAGCCGCGGGGCATTCGCAGCCATCGAATTCAATGACCATGTTGGAATGAAAGAAAGCATATTGTGACATGCTCGTGCCCTTCAGGAATCGAAGTATGACTGCTTTGCCCGATTGCGCATCACCACAGCCCCTCGACTCTGGGGCCTCTACTCTAGCCGCTAGCTGATAGTTGAACAAATATTGTCAGGAGGAGACCATTGTTTGGATAGATTCAGCCCGTAGTTACCTGTTAAGATTTGCATGAATGAGCATGTGAGCAGCCGCCGTGTGCAAACAAGCCACTTGTGGACAAGCAAATACCAATAGCATACTTGTCATGCGCACAGCCCGCGGTAGTCTTCTGCTAAATCGAACCTGTGTCGTCGTCGTCTGCTTGTTGTTGTTGTTTTTACCTTTTTTTATTCGCTGTATCTTTATGCCAGGTATTGTGTACCGAAGAAGACGCACTTGCACTTGTCTGCCAGCCTGAATACCTTTCTTGAGAAAATTCACGACAAAACAGGAGCTTCTGTCGCCAGTGGAGAAGGAAACGTGTTCCTATTGTTTCAAGGAATGCTTTTTTTCACTGCGCTTTCTATGCTTGCGCAATAAAATGAGATTTTCGCATTTGATATTTTTTGAATTATTGAATGTTGAAACTGTTGTGGTGCATCTTCTTCACAGTCTTGTCTGAAAGTGAGCGCGGGGGACACGGACTGTCTTCTCGTGTGCATGAATATCTTCTTTCTTGAACATTTCATTTCAGTGAGGTTAAAAGGTGGTAATTTTTTAACTAAATAATAATTCATCGTCAAGTCGCATAGCCGTAAAATAAACACTTAGCATTTTTAGATGGAATATTTCATTTCCGTTTTAGTTTAGTTATTTTTTGAAGTGGCAGTTTTATTACAGTTACTTTACCGTTACCTTTTGTACCTGTCATGCAGGGGCGGCGCTTTCATAGGCGCAAATGGTGCACTTGCGACGGGCGCAATTGGACAGGGGCGTAATTTCAGAAATTAAAATTAAAAAAAAATTTGAAACTTTGAAAACAGCTGGTGGGACGCAATATGGTATACTGCCCGCGCGCAAAAAAACCAAGCGCCGGCCCTGCCTTCTACGCCAGTAGAGAACCACGATCATACACTCTAGTAGACGACGAAGAAGAGTGTCGTGGTCGAGGAAATTCTGAGAGCATATCGGAAAGTCCCAAAGTTCATGAAACAATAAGGAGAATGGCACAGAAGCAGGAGGAAACTAGTAAAATCATGATGGAAGTTCACTCTGCAGGAAGCTAGTTCTTGGGAAGGTCTTGCGATTATTCGAAATCAAATGGAAACGGGGCTGAACCGAGATTGGGTTGACAGGATCGTGACAGAAGAGGGATTGAAACGTGCTATAGATACATTTTTCCCGTTCAAGAAATCGCGAAATATTCTTCGCTTTGCTCCAATGCGACAAGAAGGTTATTGTACTTAAGCTGGGGTGGCACTTTCATAGGTGCAAATGGTGCACTTGCACCGGGCGCAATTGGAGGGGGCGCAATTTTCCCATTGTCCTTGATTGCGATAAAAAATTGAGGAGCTGATGGGGAGCAATATGGCATACTGCACCGGGAGCAAAAAACCCAAACGCCGGCCCTGCTGTCATGGTGTATTGTCTAATAGTAAGCTTAGATTGGAGAACTATATAAAATTGGACAGGCTAGAAGAAGTCTGGATGATGCTGAAGAAGGAGGTGATGAACCTTCAGTTTCAACTCTTGGATGCACTGTGCAAATATGGAAAAATTTGAATCGCGGAAAATTCACAGGCTCCACCACAGTCGAGGTGTTCTATTTATAAACGACCTTTCAAATCATAATGTGAGTGAAAACGAAAGCTGCAAGTGAATCCAGGAGGCTTAGTCTTGGGCTGCGGAGCATACACGCGGTCGCAACTAGTATGCATAGCGAACCAATGCGCCTGTCGCACGGAACCAATGCGCCTGCCTACAGGCATGAAAATCTAAGAATACGCTAGCCAGAGATGTGCACGCCTCTGTTACATATACGAATGTATTCATAATCGACCATACCAAACGCGAGTGTCGTTTTTCCAAACGGTCCCCCAACTAAGTACTAACCACGTCCAATGCTGCTGGACCTTCGTAATCGAACGAGACCTGGTCTATTGAGTATGCTAATGACACCTTTCATAAACGCCAAGAAATGGGCCGTTTTATTTGTCCTATATAATTTTTAAAAGTTCCAATTTGGTTCGCTTTATTCTAAAAAAGTGTTTCAATGGCTATATGAAGATGTAACAGATACCATTACTGATGATATTGGTGGTTTTTGAGGCGCCAGCTGGGATAACAGAGTTGAATTTGAGGCGGGCCGAATATAAGACTTGGTGAGCCTTGGCCCGAGTTGCTGGCTGAAGGAGGATCTTGCATCGCTTAAAAAATCCTAGGCATTGGGTGGGATGCTTGTTTGGCGATTGGGGTATTCCATCGCGAAAGATGCCGTTTGTTTTATGTTTTGTTAGAGATAACACAGTGTTGCGAGGTGTTGAAATCTCGTGATTCCCGTGTTCCCGTGTTTCGCATGATTCCCATGTTTCCCTTGGTTCGCGTTATTCCCAAGTTTCCGTGATCCCGCATTTCCGATGTTTCCCGTGATTCCCATGTTTCCCGTCTTACCTTTGTTTCCAGTGTTTCCCATGTTTCCCTTGTTTCCTTTGTTTCCCGTGTTTCCCATGATTCCCGTGCATCGCGCCCTTCCCGTGTTTCCGTCATTCCGTGTTTCCGTGATTCCCTTGTTTTTGTCAAATACCAATTTTCATCGGAATCGGAACGCTATTGCAAAATTCGCCCGCCATCTTGGAATCGCCATTTTGTATTTTAAAAAAAATTAAAAGTTAAATTTGAAACATTTGCATAAATTTTCTCAATTCCGTGATTCCCGCATTTCCGATGTTTCCCGTGATTCCCATGTTTCCCGTCTTTCCCTTGTTTCCAGTGTTTCCCATGTTTCCCTTGTTTCCTTTGTTTCCCGTGTTTCCCATGATTCCCGTGCATCGCGCCCTTCCCGTGTTTCCGTCATTCCGTGTTTCCGTGATTCCCTTGTTTTTGTCAAATACCAATTTTCATCGGAATCGGAACACAATTGCAAAATTCGCCCGCCATCTTGGAATCGCCATTTTGTATCTAAAAAAAATTAAAAGTTAAATTTGAAACATTTGCTTAAATTTTCTCAATTTAACACTCATATGCAAATTTAATATTACTGCAAATAAAAGCTATGTTTTGAATACCACCTTTCACGGAAGTAGTGTCCCACGTTAGTTGACAAACCTTCCATTGTCTATATACGCCTCTTTACACCGTCAAACATACTTCTTTCAGCTCCAGTTTATAAAAGTCTAATCCAAATCTGAGCAGTTTATCCTAAATTCAGATTTGCTCGAATACCTTTCCCCGTTTATTTGCGCGAAAAAAAAATGTCAACAACAACAGGTTTAATAGAGAGAAGCCATAAGTGGCTCACAAGTGTTAAACCTACATGTCAGCATATAAAATGTATTTATCCCGTCCTCATCTTAATAGCTCATAGAATTCGCGTCTATTCATTTTAATCTATTTGCATTGAATTGATAAATCCCTTGGTATACACCTAGTCTATCCCCCCGTCGTCGTCGTCCTCCCTTCGACAATACACACTCTTCTTGGTTAGTCTCTTTTGGATGCCGTCTTTAAAAGCGCAGCCCCTCCTGCCTGATGGAAACCACCATACAGCAGAAGCCTCCTCTTCTATAGAAAATCGTAATCCAAACAAAACGCAAAGCCGAAACAGCTTCCACAATTGGATTTGCCTGCTCTTTACTAGTTTACAGGTTTACGACTTCCAGGTACCATTTAGGTAAAGGTAAGTAAACATTTGGTAGCCTGCAGGAGGGACCAATTCGAGTGGCTTGGGATTAATCACTTCGCGGCCTCCTTAAATCAGTCGCAGAAGGAGCATTCTCTCTTTTTACACGACATCCACCGTCGTCGTCGTCATTGCTTTTGTAGACGTCGTCGTCACAGTCGTGGCCGCTCTTCTGTGGATGGATGATGCATTCGGGTGTCATGATCCACATGGCTTCGGATTTGTTTATTTTTCCTCGCGTGCAGATTCTTGGGAAATTAATTTCCGTGGCTTAAACTTGTCGGAGTGGAAATTGTTATTAATAAATAATGGTGGGGGGAAATTTTTCTGATTTGAACTAATTCGTAGTGATTAAGTGGCGGGATGTGGTGGGCCTAGAGAGAGAGACTGACGTAAGTATATTCTTCTTAAATGGCGGTACAGTCATTGTAAGATTCAGGGCTCATGGAGTCTCTTCTTCCAGCCTCCTCTACGTCTTGCTAGTTCTCTTCAATTTGTTATACGAAGTTTTCGTGTATCTTTCAGCACATCATCCATCCACCTAATTTCTTTTGTTGTCATACCATCCATTGGTCTTCAGAGCTCTTCAGACGTTCGTACAACGTGTTTGCGCCATCGTTGTCTGACCCGAAGGTTTTGAGCTGGTCGCCTGTTTGCTGGATCAATGTCAAAGCTTCAGATCTAGCATAGAACCCGGCGGGACATTGTACTTCAGGACCATATTCATCAACGAAGTTAAGCATGAATTGGATTTTTATCAGAAATATCAACCAAGATTATCTCAGATAAAATTTAGGGTTGAGGCTAAGATAATGATTTTACGTCTCGTTCCGTATGTGTAAAATTTCGAAATCTAAAGGAACATGCATCAAGTAAATCAAGAATAATATTAAGTTTAAATGCCAACAACCGAAACGGCAAAATTTCAAACCTAAAAATTCTCTTATTTTACAGGATTTGGTGTTGAAGCATTATAAACATACCTTCGACTGCGGGTAAAGGTAATTCTTGACTCTCGGTTAAAGGGGTAATCCTCGATGATGTTTACGGCCTTCAATATATCCCCCGTGTTCTTTTAATGAACTGGGTTTTGAGAGCTTTTGAGGAGCTTTTGAGTTCCCATACAAAATCGAAGAACCAGAAGACCCAGATAAAACCTGGGTTTTCGATTTTGTATGGGAACTCAAAAGCTCTCACAACCCAGTTCATTAAAAGAACACGGGGATCAAGATATATACAATTTCCGTTCTATGCTCGTCAAGGTTGATGTTTCGTACTAATCTTTGTTCTTTTTGATACGATCATGTATTTTGTTTGGGTGTCAGTTACTCTTAGGAATATCAACGAAGTTAATCCTTAATTGGAATTTTATTATATAAACATCAACCTAGGTTATCCCGCATAAAATCCAAGATTGCGGGTAATTTTATGACTTTACATTGCGTTCGCCATGTGTAAACTTCTTATATCTGAGATACTTCGAATGTGAAATATGAGAGCCTAGCCTATCAAATTACAACAACAATTCAGTCAGATGTGATTAGATGGATTCGTGAGTGGCTTTGCCAGCTCTTCCTTTATAAAACGGAGTGTCAACAAGAGGTGTCACTTTAAATTTCCCGCTATTTTTGAACTGTCAATACACAACTGCCATTACGATGACATTTGACAAGTAAAATTAGGAGGTTTTCAGATATGGATACACGTTTCACTACAAAATGGTGAAAATGTCACGTAAACTGTCCGTAAATTTCGTACTACTTGTGGTCATTATCAAACGCCTTCTCGCACAGGTATAGTGAATTTAATCAAAAAATTCGAACGTCTCGGACAAGTTAGTATAATGTGAAAATTCCGAGTGTTGTCCATTTCGAGATGAGCACAGGAACTGGGATTCATCAGCCACTTTGCACCGTATTGTGCATAAAGATCTTGGCCTACAAGCTTATAAGTTGCAGTTAACATAAAGGCCCTATCAGATTCAACTTTCTGAGCAGCGGCAGAAACAGAGACAGAAGCAGAATTCTGCCTGCTGAATCAGATTCAAGTAAAGCAGCAGCAACGGCAGAATTTTTATTTCACAGTAAATCTTTGTAAATTATTCTTTAATAATAATAAATTCTTCGTAAAATGTCACACAACAATAAATTCTAAATTTTCCGCGTCCATTAGTCATTTAAAAACAACTTGCCAAGTGCAAGATGTTTGAAATGTCAAAAAATTCTGCTTTGCAAAGCAGCAAAATTAGGATTCGAGATGAAAAAGCAGCGGCAGAACTCTCTTCTGCTTTTCTTGTCCATTGACCAGCGTAAGCCAATAGAAACAATTCTCTGCCCGACGGCTCTGCTTTCTGCTTTGGATCTGATAGAGCCTTAAGAATTGAAGACAGCAGATCACGCACAATGCAGTGAATGGGTTACGATACCCAGGCCCGGCTCTAGCAGTGCTGGCGCCCCGATGCAACTTTCTGTTAAGTGCCCTTTATAGGAAATTATGTCAGAAATTTTTTTCTTCAATAAAAAATAAAAATATTAACATGATTGGAACACATAAAAACTGAAACCAAGAACTTTTAATTAAAGAAAATGTCTTTTTATCTACCAAAAGCTTTTTTTAGAAAACTTAGGCCCAAAACACATTCGGTGCCGCATACTTCACGCCGCACAATGGTTCCAAATGCCGAAAAAGTGGCCAAAATATGTAGGCTTTATTCAAATTGTATGAAATTACGTACAAATAGTATTTTGAGGTCGCTGATTACGAATCTTCACTCAAAATAAAAAAAACAAAAGGGCGGATCCAATATGGCGGACAAAATTTTTATAAAGTGGACAGATTTTTATGAAATTTCGTATGAAGAGTATTTCGAGTCTGCTGATTACGAATTGCTACTCAAAATTTTAAAAACAAAATGGCGGATTCAATATGGCGGACAAAGTTCTTATAAAGTGGCCAGAATTTAATGAAATTTTATTTAAATTAAACAAATCGGGGCAAACTGGGGCAACTTTTGAAACTTCCAATTTATAGAGAAAGATCTCAAGAATGCGGCAAAACTTGTTAGAGAGTGGGATGTCGTGGGACTTTTGAGTAATGTAATTTTAAACATTGACGTTTACAACGGGAAGTTATAAAAAAACTTGTTTTGAATGGTACATTACTAAAATAATTAAGAAAATTTATTGTCAATATAAAATACCGTTTAAAAGGACTTACTTTCGTTAGCAGAAGCCATTTCAAATGATCACTGTTAACACAATAATCCGTTTCACTATGTACCGCGCCTTGTGCCAGGCACTCACGTAACAATGGAGCCCCCATGCAAGTTTGACCGTTATAAAACACTGTTTCTAATACCTTAGGCACCAACCTACATAACTAGACCCAAAAAGCTCCCAAGTCAAAGATCGATTTTAGGGACTTTTGGCCACCTTTTTGGCATTTGGAACCACTGTGCGCCGCAAGCTTTATGAAACGGAAGCCGATGCGATGGAAAGAAGCCACTGGGTGCCTTCCATTTAGACACAGAGAAACACAGTGCGCCCAACAGGGTGTTCCACCAACGGCAAAAATGTGCACCACCGGGTGAAATATATTTAAAGACGACGGTGATGGAACACTCTGTTAGACACAACTGTGTCTTTCTGTGTCTAAATGGAAGGCACCCACTGCAGCTATATACATTTGAAGTTGTAAAACCCAACGGCAACTTGACTGAATTGTTGGCATTTAAATGTATAGAGACGAAGAAGCATTTTATTTAAAAAAAAAATTCGGATTTTCCTTCACAAAATTTATTATTTTTTCTTCCATTTTAAATTTCTGCTGTTTCACTTTTTTTCACGCAAACAGTAAATAAAAGTTTTTATAATTCCTTTTTCTCAAGTTGACAGGACTTCCGCCGCATACTACAAATGTGTTTTGGGCCTGAATTCGAAAACTAAAATTTGAGAAAAATTTAAATATAAAAAAAATTTAAAATGGATTTTACCGCCCTTTCTTCGTGTGGCGCCCCGATGCCATCTCCGTATCTTCTGCTTCATCGGTTAAGCCGGGCCTGACGATACCGAACAATTACCAAGTTTATAGCAGCAAAATTAAATCGATTTCTCGAGATTACGCCAAAATATCGAATTAACGTATAAACGGGTATTTAATATCGAAGATTCTCACAATTATATTCTTATAACTTTATACGATACAAAATTTTGGATGATCCATAATTCGAACTATTTTTGAAGTAGCTATAAACTAGGTAAATATTGACTGACTTGTTTTGGCCTAGCATTGATTCTATGGTTGTGGACGACGTTTATTTTTAGCAGGACGGCGCCACCTGCCCAGGGGCGGTTTCAGAGGGGGGTAATTGGGTAATTACCCCCCTAAGAATTTTCGTTCGCTTATTTATTTTTATTCTTAAAAATTACCAATATTTCAAACAAACAAGTTAAGTAATGGTGAATCTAGTCGGCGATCTACGAATTTTTCCAAAACTGCTGGAAGGGACCGACCAGAGCCGATTTTTGATCAAACACTTTGACAGCTCTTGCATTGTTGTTTTTTTTCTGAAATTCCCTTTTGCTCGCAAAGAGAATGTCTTATGCCTCCTCTACACGTTGGCCAATATGTGTGCCAATGGTTGTGGCAAAATGGCTCAACGTGTGGACGCGGCTGCCATAACTCTGCCACAAGCCTTTCATCACACCACACGAATTTCGCGTTAACGCAACGTATTGGTCAAAAAACCACATCACACGGATCTCGCGCCAACGTGTTGGCCATCACTCCCCATCATTCCAACACATACCAACGTGAGCCAAAACCCCCGCTCTACACGATGGGCAAGGTATTGGTGGCAAACATATTGGCCAACGTGTAGAGGAGCCATTAAACAACAACAAAGACAGTATGATTTGTTGCCTGCAAGTTGTTCCCTCATGTAGAAGCTCATATGATTTTTCACCGAAGACAAAAGAGAATTGACGACCCTGTCTGTCGTGTGTACGTTCGTGTGGAAACAGCCTATGTAAACAAAATGAAGTTAACTGCTCAAGCGCCGTAAGAGAAGTTATGGCTCTCTTCCTTTTAGTAGGGGAGCTGGCACTTGAAAAAATCGTGTCGTCCCAACCACGGTATGGTCTGTTTCACACGGGACGACGATCAACCAACAGAAATCGTACGATATTCATTTTTTTAGAGAAGAGGGGTGAGAAAGTTGGATTGGAAAATCTTCCCTTCCCATCGTCCTCTCTCACCCTCTTCTCTAAAAAGATGAATATCGTACGATTTCTGTTGGTTGGCCGTCGTCTCGTGTGAAACAGGCCAATGTAAAAGACTGTATATCGTAAGACGGCAACGTCACTCGGCGACCTCTTCCCATATAAAATCGAAGTTATTGTTGTTGTTTCTGCATTAGTGCTGACGTCACTCGGAGACCTTTTTCTACGATATTCGAAGCTGTCAGTCTCTTTTGCATTACCTTGTCTCTGTACACCGTGATCCCAATCTTCTGCCGTTTGGTATATAAGCTTTTCAAGTAATTTCAAGCATTTTTTATAATATGATATTTTTACGGGAAGTGGACCCACCTCGAGTTAGATGGTTCGGGGGGTGGTTTAAAAAGGGGGCTAAAATTGAAAAAAAAATGTCTGCTGCTGCTTATGTAGGTTCTATTAGGGCTAAATAACCGTTTAATACTAGTTGCAGACATTTTTGTCCATTGTCGGGGGGGGGGGGGGGTGTAAAATGGCAACTTCAGCTCGCGTTGGCTTGGGGAGGGTGCAAATGGAATTTATGGAAAAACAAAAAAATATTTAAGTTTTTCTTTTTTTTAAATTACCCCCCTAAGCCAGTTGGCTGGAAACGCCCCTGCACCTGCCATTCACCTCGTGAAACAAAGGCTCCATTGCGTGAAAAATTTCCTGGACGTGTGATTTCTCGAAATGGAGACTTTAATTGATCGTTGAGATCGTGTGATCAAACACAATTAAACTTTTTTCTTTGGAGGTGCGTTAAAGATACTTACAGAGAATAGTTTGTCTCCTTCATATGGGTTCAGTCTATTTAACAAAATATGTGATAGTACTTCGTAAGCTGGGTGCAACAGAATGGTTCTTCTTCTTCTTATGCTCCTTTAATTCGCCGAACATAGGATGGAATCAGTTTGCCTCTAGCATACTCTGTTTTGTGCGAAAGCTCCCAGCTCCGTCCAGGATCTCCCCGTTATTGTGGCCTCTGCTAAGAAGGTCAAGGGCATGTTTGGCTATATTCTCCTTTTCGGCCAATCCAATTACATTTCCTTTGCGTCTCTCTTAATCTGTTGATGAAAACATGGCGCCTTGTGATAAATTGGGTTACCTTCTGTAATATGGCCGTGTGATTGGTGTGGTCTGCGAATCGTTTTCTGAGTCATCTGTACTTCGGTCTGTTTCTTCCTGTATTAGGGTTAAGTTTTCTCTGAATAAGTCTCTAAAGTACTTCTCCCACAACTCAACGAGTTATAGTACCATTCACCCTTCTTACCATCTTACATGTGGGTTTGGATTCCTCTTTATCATATTTACTTCTTTGTATCGCCTTTAATTGTTGCAGTCTTGTTATGTTCTTAACTACAGCCCAAAATTATCTTTTCTGGAAAACAACAGTGATTGTGGCTATGCCAACATTATTTATCTGGAGCTTATCTCACCCAACCAAAAAGTACGTCTGGAGACTGCATTCAGAGGTGTGAGGGAGATCAGACAACTACACAACATGTTCGGCAAGAAAATTAGTATTGGGACAGTCCCAAAGCACAAAAGAACGTAAAGGAACCCACCGAAAGCCCGCCAAACAGAATCGTTTTATCGGAATATTCCCCGGGTAAAAACATCCACTTTTTATCTAATTCTTTAACACCCAAAAAAAGGCAGAGCCGTTAAAAAGCGATTTTGGCATCTCTACACACACATGGTAGATATCAGTCTGCAAGAGAGCCCAGCTCCGCGGCTGCACCGATTCCAAAGATTCTTATCGCCGCCGCATCGAGCTGCCAGAAGATGAATGTTATTACTTTCCTCCTCCTTTTGTCCTTCGTTGTTTCACGGGCCACCATAAGACGGGCGTCTTATTTACGTTGGGTCAACCACTCTTACACTAACTGAGCTCCGGTTTATTGGTTTAAGGACAAGTGATTAAAACAGCTGCCGCCCTGCCCGAGGCTGGGAAACTTCATCAGATTTTCGACTCACCTACCGAAATCACGTTCAAAATCCCTTGATTTTCATCCAGGCACAGGTCTTCATCTTCAATTTTTTTTACGTTAAAGTTATTTTAGAAATTTTTCATCTTTTTTTTTTTTAGGTAATCTTCCTCGACTTTATTTGTTTATAGCCGCGACGTATTCCTCCCTTGAATCTTCCTCGATATTTTTTCCCTTCGATGCTGCTGCCATGACTTCGCCCGTATCGATACAATCCGCCTTTTGGATCGGCTGTGGAAGACGTTCGTTACGTAATGGGGACATGTATGCCTCCTGGCCAACACGGTGGTCGACCTGTTGTTGAAGGGTACCTTCCGGGCTACATGAAGGTGTATTTTGACAATGGCCATCTTGCGCTTAATTAAATTTGCCTGTGGGAGAGAGAGCATCTTCCAAGTAAGGTACATCATCTCGGAGTGGATGCCTTCTTGACCTCAAACTGGACGTAATTAGCTTTGCCCAAGAAAGGGTTCGGCCACATCATAACCCTTGAACTTATCCTCAGGTTGTTTAGGCGGAAAATGGGGAGTTGGACAGAGAGTGCTTAAGGAATGTTTTCCTGTTGCGAAAATTGTAGGCGGAACATCTATACATAGAGGACAGCCTAAAGTAGTGTGATTACCAGACTGAATGGCAAATTGAGAGGAGATTAGCTTTGTTCTTATGGCTTTTCTTCCCCTTTATACCTTTGGCCCTATGTTCTAGAAGGGCCATAAAGCTTATAGGTATGCGATTTTATTCAAGAACATATATCTAATGACTCTTATGGGGTTGTGTACATGCAAATTTATGAGAGCATTACGCCTTCGGTTGTCGAGGGGACTCGGCAGGTGGGGCAGGATTTAAATTACGAGAAATTTTGATTTGCTTAAGGATTTATTTCCAAGTTAATTATATATGAAAATTTCACCAAACTTAATTTGAATCCTCTGAATTAATTTAATAAATAAACTTTGCCCACGTTCTATTACTAATTATGGTTTGTCGGTGTTAGATAAATTTTGATTGCGTTTTACATTTTGTGGAAGGAAACTCATTTTGACAGATGCAAGGGAGTTTTTTTTTGGGATATGAAGATCTTAAATTAGGTCGACAGTGGCTACGCCAACAGAGAATCTATATTGAAGTTTCACTAGCTTAAAAGTTAAATTGTGTTGTTTTCTGATGGAGGTTGGTACATCTTTTTTTGACAAATGGCAAAATATTCAGCCATATTTGATTGGTGATTTACATTCATTCAGTGAGAATATCCTGTTTTATTGAATTCAAACAAAGATTGACAATGTGTGGTGTGGTGAGTTCGGTTTTATGATTGTCACATGTTTGTCCCAAATATCAAAATGGTTTTAATTTTTCCGTGGTTTTATCTGACAGTTCTATGAATAAACTGAAAAACTTCCGCTCTGGAGTTGTTTGCTGTGTTTCTGCTGTTTTTGTCAATTAAAGAACACATTTTGATTTGCAATCTTAAACCAAAATGAAAACCAACTCAGCGTTCAAACAAGTTTATCTGAAAGACTGTGGGACATGTTTGAATGCATAAAACCTTGTAGTTTATGGGCCCCTATTAATGTTATGCTTAATAGCTGCGTTCCATTGGGCGATATTTTGTACTCCCGAGTACCCCGGAGTACAACATGGCCAATGGAACGCAATTTTTGATGTCAAAAGTAAATACGAGTAAAACATAACCTCAAATTAATTCATTATCCTTAAAATAAATAAATAATTATTATTTTTATAATAAAAGGAAATTTTTTGTTACCGCGCGAGTTAAAATAAAACTCGCCCGCAGCTGGCCTGCATCAGGCACGCACTAGCACGCAAAAAAAATGGTTTTTTTTTCGAAAGAAAATTTTCATCAGTTAATACAAAACGTTATTGCCTACAAAAAAGCACTCTTGTCACTTTTTCGAAAATCTAACCCTTTCAAAGAGTGATATCTCCGGCGGCCATGTTTTTTTTTGATTCCGATATTATTTTCTTAAAAAGTCTCAAGGAAGCTGTGGACCAATTTTCAGCCATTTTGGAATTTTGTCTCCTTTCGTGCATTTTTTTTGCTAATTTCCCCGGACTATTAAGACCTTTTTATATGAAAAAAACTTAAAACAATCAAAAGCCATCTATGGGGTGATAGGGTAATTAAAATAATTCACAATGGACTCCAAATGGCGACTTTTCCCCTAGCGGATTTCAGTTGCGTAACTACTTTCGATTGCTACTCGGGTGTTACAGCAAGAGTAGCTATGATTACTTGCGAGTACGAAATAGTTAAAAATGAGCCGAAAAGGAACACGCCTATGATGCCAGTCAATTGGCCGCTTTTTCCAGCATATTTTTCACAACATTCTCACAGACTACAGATGTTATTTTGGCAATTTCTCTTCTGTTCCCTCAAGTACTCCCATAGAAAAAAATCGAGTGTGGTCAAATCCGTAATTAACACAATTTTCTTCCCGTATTCGCAATTGAACGATTATTTAAATAAAATGTTTTAATAACTTGAGCACATATTTGCAAAGTTAGATGATCCATTGTTGCAACGTTACTATCCACAACTGTCAAATAGCAACTAAAAAATGACAGCCAAACCAAAATGGCGGTCAAAAAAAATCGGATTGCCATGTGGATACATTTTTTGATATCTCAATGTTTTGGTTTAAACACGAAATATACTATTATATACGAAATTTAATATTATTTTGGTATTTATATATTTTAATATTTATTTTGTATTTTTTTCAAGTTTCTTTTTTTCGATATTCTTTTTGGAAGAACAACTTTTTGTAAGGTGACGTTCATTGGCCGCTGTTATCAGGGGCTTCATCATTAAACAGAATTTCGCGATAAGCCAAAAATCGTTGATGTAATATGAAAATAAATGGAAGCATTTACTAAATGAACTTTATTTATTAACAACGCCTTTTTGTTGTTAAAAAAACGCATTAATCATTTTTTACAAGATTCAAACAGCGATAAATTTTACAAACTCCCAAAAAAAATCTGCACAACTTCTGAAATCCCCTCCAATCCCTTTGTTCATCTGATGGATTAACACAAAAGTAGACATTTCAACATTTCCGTTTTCCGATAATTTAAAAATTCATTTATTTTAAAACACAAAACAACTCTGCCACAGATTACATGTTATCCAAAAAATACTCCATTGTATATTTTTACAACCGAAAACATAACATAAAAAGGTGAATTTTTTTAATAGATTTTAAAGTCTCCATATACGAAAAATACATGCCCAACTATTATTAAATATTAATTGTGGCCCCATAAAATTTATCTTTACACGAATAACAAGTTGACTACTTTGATAAATACACGGCCATAAAATATCCGTTACAGATCCGTGAAGGCTGTAATAAATGCCACCCAAAGCCGTACATTATGATGGTGCTTAACGCCATCATTTAGCCACATAATCTCTCGTCA
The DNA here is from genome assembly GCA_963855945.1 of Thereva nobilitata. NCBI lineage: Eukaryota > Metazoa > Arthropoda > Insecta > Diptera > Therevidae > Thereva > Thereva nobilitata. The sequence continues at coordinate 101,941,434 of OY979697.1, read as the reverse complement.
TGGCACTTAAAGTCCGTGCATCGTCAATCAATGAAATGTGAAAAGAAAAAGCATTAAATAAAAATAATAACAAAAAAAAAAAAACAATTTAGCCAACAATTGTTAGTGGAAGAGATTACCAAGTGTGTTGCATTTGCTGACGAAGCAGAAAAAAAAATGGGAAAACACCTGAAGTCTGGCTCTCAGCACGCGATGCTGTCACCTGTGGAATTAATTCACTAATCTGTCATTGCATGGAGGGAGAATTATGCCTTAATATAAAAAAAATTGAATATGTTTTCTTGGTGGATTTAAGCCAAAAACAACAACACCTCAGTGGTTTCTCGCACGCAATATTGTCGTTTCGAATGAAGGTTACACACAGGTGAGCAGTTGTGTCCTACCAATTATTACCAAGTGCCTTTCAGTAACTTTTTTGTTGCAAGGTTAACAAATTAATAAAAATTCGCAACCGATTGGGGATATGTAAGTCAAAGAAGAAAAAATTAATTGAATCGCCACACCTCACCCCATCGTAGCGCGGACTAAAACCCCTCCGTTTGTAGCCCCCATTGGTCGAGATTGTGGTGGAGACTTTATTGAATCCGTGGCGGTTCATAAATAAAACTTCCCGACAGATTTGTGCTCTTTCCATAAAACGGCTCTTTATAGGCTGACTTCCAGGTTCACCCTAAATAAGAATTTACTGTTTACGTAGCACTGCAGCAGCAAAACCCGGTGCTAGACCAGGACCGGTTCGTGGGTGTTAAATGGCTTAAATTGTTCCGAAAGCAGCTAAGACGCTTATTTATGGAGCAATGGAACAAGGCTGGCTGTAAGACGGATTTTTTATGAGTAACTGCAGAGGTACGGTCCAGTAGTTGGGACATAATTGATATTTACGCTATTCATGGAGTCGTTTGTCTTTAATTGCTCAGTTGTAAAAAATGTTAACTTGTTTTGATATGGAAAAGGAATTGCAACATTTTTTTGGGGAAACAGAGATAAGAGGTTTTTACCACCAAGGTGGTTGGTATAAATTTGTAATTAAAAATAGCAAAAGTGAAATAACAGGCAGAAATGTAATTCATATTTTTGGATGTCTTAAGGGATATCTATCCTATAAATGATAACATGACAAAAATGGAGTTTCTTAAGCAAAAACCTAAATTACGCCGCAGTATTTTACAGAAAACATTGCCGGAATATGTACGCCTGCGATCCAACAAAGCTTTTATGACGTCATTGCAAAAAGCTCTTGTAAGCTAATTTTTTTCGGTTTTTATACTATTATGAAAAAAATTAGGCAGAAAATTTGCATTTAGAGTAAACACAAATAGGGTATTAAACACAAGTTAACTTATAGAAAAATTCTTAGTTGTGACGGGTCATAAGCCATAAGCAAATATGAAAACATTAATCTTGAAACGAATCTTGTGACAAATCAGCTGTTTCCGATTCCCAGTGAAAAATCACAACATTCATCACTAGAATTCCACCACAATTGTGGTGGAAATGTGAAATGTCAAATGTTGTGAAATTCTTATGTGAAATGTCAATCATTAAACGCGTAAATTTTTTTGTAAATAGTAGATATAAAATTTGACTGTTTGTATTATTTTTAAGTCTTTACAGAAGGAAAAAAGTCGTACCAGAGAACCTCTCCAGAGCAGCTTGAGTATTTCCTCGAATTTTGCCGGAATCATCCAGAAATTCGACAAAATAAAAATGATCCCATCAACCCGAAGCGGATTTTAAATGCCCTTAAAGGGCCAACCCGGACGCCCGTGTGAAAAAAACCATGTTTTGTTAGTTTGCTGTGAAAGTATATTTTATTTTGTACAAACAAAACGTCGTATGAAAAAATCTTGTTTTGTTAGTTTGCATATTCTACAAATAAGATATTTCTTCCATTATTATTATTTTGTCATCCCTGTGACAGCTCTATTTGTCATCACAAGCCTGCAATTGCCATAACTTGAGACTGGTGCAAGAGATTGTGAAAAAATCACAACTGCGATTCACCACGCCTTTATGTATTTGTTCTGATTTGTGATATGTCAGTGATAATTTGAGAATTGGCCTATTAGTTGCCTTTATTCGCCATAACTCGGGTGATGATTGACAAACGTCATAAAGGAACTATACTTATGCTATTTTATTATTTATCAACATATATGGATGACAACTGACTATTAAATTCTGGAAAATCTTAATACTATATCACAGATTCAAAAAAAATACACTCCAAAAAAAGTATTGTCATTTGAATACATTTGTGGTTTGACAATTCCTGAATAACAGTGTGTACATTAATGTTGATTCAAAGAGTAATTTTATAAATTTGTCAACCATATTTTTAATTATGCTCAACATACAGAAATTCTCTCTCTACACAAAATCCTACCAATCACAGGATTAATTTCTGCTCTACCTCCCAAAAAAATAATAATAATCCTTCCACCACGTTTTTCATTCCTCATTACCCCCTCAAAAAAAACACCACTATAACTCTCCCATTAGCCATCAATCAATAAAATCCATGGGTCTTGGCTTTGTCATTAAAGTGAACTCGTCGTATCACCTGCTTCATTCATTCATCCCGGGTTCATTTTCGACTCATCCCTCCTTGTTGCGAGATCGATCAAAATTTGGGATTATTCTGGATTACAAACACAACTCCTCAGAGGATCAACTCAGGATACTAGAAAAATATTTTTTTTCATGCTTTTGAATCGTATTTCGTATAAAAATTGGGGGAACTAAATTCCACTCAGGTTTTGTAAGGAGTAATAATTTCACCATTTCACCATTTCTTTTGTTGTTGTTATTTGTTTTTGTTGCAAGGAATTCGATTTAATGTGTGAGTAAAGAAGAAGATACAAGGATGATTTACTTCGAACAATAATAATCTTTCTCATAAAAATTCATTGAATATTTTTTTAAGAATGAAAATATATTTACTTAATGGATCGGGAAATAATTATTGTATTTTTCTTTATTATTTTTGAATGTTTATTAATTCTGTTAAAAATAATAAATTTGAAATGATAAATTAATATAAGATGAAAAATGAAGTGAAAAGTGATGTGATCATTAATTCCAATTATTTTTCCAATGTAATATAATGGTTTATTCATTTGTTTGGCTTTATTTTCTTAAGTTAAGAAGTCACAAAAAGTAGTTGAAATTTTTGAAGATATTTATATTACTGAAAAATATGACTTTTATAGATAACGTGGGTTGCCTCCTCTCTCCAAAGTTGTTGGTTGATAATTGATATTAAATTTTAAATTCGCTGTATTCGCTTTGACTTTGTGTACGAATTTGCTCATATACCACATTCGAGGATCAGAAATAACATGTATAGTGTGAAGACTGATGGAAATACAAGTGTTAAGCCTCGTTCACACGGTGACACTGATGTCGTGGCATTTAATGTCGCGACGTAAATGTCGCAAAAGTGTCATCGTCTGAACTATTGAATGTCGTGACGTCTCGACTTCGTGACACTAATGCCGCATATCAAATTTTTTTGATATTTGACATCTGATGCCGCGGCGCTTCTAACACATCCGCTACTGCGATACAAGTTCGCCCATGTTTTTACACGAGTGTCGCAACACTATTCGTGGATCATGTGAACACTTAGTGCCGTGATAGCAAATGTCGAGCACTTTCATGATGATAAATGCCACGGCATCAATGTCACCGTGTGAACGAGGCTTTAGAACACGACACACAGCGTCACGACACAATAATAGCTGCGTTCCTTTTCTGCTAATTTTTACTATTTATTGCTCGTGACTACCTACTTGCAGCTACACTTGCTCTAACATACGAGCAGAAAACACTTTTAGTTACGCAATTAATATCCGCTAGAGGAAAGCTCTCATTTGGAGTCTATTGTGAATAGCTTTAATTACCCTATCACCCCATAGATGGCTTTTGATTGTTTTGAGCTTTTTTCATATAAAAACGTCTAGAAATAAAAGTAAAAATAATAAATTTATAAATAAAACAAATAAAAATATAAATAATAAAATCGTATTAATTTAAATTATGTTGTAAATTATTATTCTAACCTTTTATTTGTATACAAATGAAATAACATCAAAAATGTTAGGTTAGGTTTTACTCAAATCAACAAATTTTGCGTTCCTTTTCTGCTCTGCTCGCAAGTATGTACTAAAAAGTAGAAAAGGAACACAGCTAATGTAATTCCGGCTTTACTCGCGAATTCTAACGCATGGCCGTAGGTGTTTCTGGCCATTTCATTGCGTAGTGCAGCTGTTTTGGTTCAAGCATGATTTACAGATGCAAAGCTTTAATACGTTCTCGGAGCACCATACCAACAAGCTAGTGATCCGAGTCGAAGTTGGCATCTCGGTACGTTCGCTCTGTCATCAGGCCCAAAAAGTGGCGGCGGTCTATCAACACATGGTCTATCCCGGTTGCGAGTTGGTCTATCGGGAGGTATCCAGGTGGCTTTGTGGACATTCATCTCTATAGCTCGTTGCCCATCGTCATCAGCGTTCTCAGGCAAGCTGTGGGTGCCAACATACTGCCTGTGTATACTAGATCCCGACCTACTTTACATGATTCTTAGAGCAGGCATTAAGTTCTCGTTGAGCTATTTCGAAGAATTCTTCTTTTAACTTTATCAATTTCACAATTTATTGCATCCATGAGTACTCATTAGCTATTTTTTGAAATATGTAGTCGATATTTTCCCAAATGTAGTCGAGACCTTCCTAATCGTGGTTGCATTCCGGCAAAAATTAGTCCTAACCACTTCTATTTAAATTAACAACCCTTTCTTATCAATTTACATGTTTTCACCGAGTTTAACCCGTACTAGGAAAGAATTGCGGCTTTGAACACAAAATTTACAACTTGGGCTTTGAAGTAAAATTTCTACAAAACAAAATCCAATCATTTCTAAGAATTTTATTTCAGCATATTTTATCTGTGCCATAGTAAGACCACATTATTCTCAGTATTATTAAGGTATTATACGCGAAATAAAATCGACGGCTTTAAAGACTTTAATATTTGTGCATTTACATAAATTCTGTGAATCACACTCAAAGGAATTACTGGCGATGTTCGTTATTTTTTATGACCTTGAAAAACAAATTCCCTTGAGGTGAAATTTGTTATATTTACATGTTACCTTATTATTTACAAAAATTCAAGTACATACAACATGATAATGGTCATGTTTTCGTTATGATTCCTAATTAGTATGAATTCTTGTAATGTTGAACGACATTCAGGTTTAAAATAACGAAATTGTGATATTATTTAGGTTAGAAACTGATTATGGTAAAATATTAGATTGAATTTCTGTTTTTTTGTGATACATTTATGCTACAGTAATAAATTTTACCAAAACAGCAAACAATAGACTTGAAATTAACGAGATTGAAAAAAGAAATATAATACATGGTATTTATGAGAAGGTTCACGACTTCGTGATGACAAGAATCAATTCTAAATTGTTACTCACTTTAGTAGTCACAAACTCTTTTCATCTGTTCACAATAGAAATTAATTAAAGCATTCCAATTTGTAAAGAAGGCGACCGACAGTAAAAAGATAAATAAAGATTTTCGCTCAATATTTTTTTTACTCCGCGTATCTGCTCATATTATAATTTGCATAAACAAATCACAAAAACGAGTTCTTTTCAACACCGAAAAAAAACCCTCTTTTTCAAAAGCCTCTCATTCAACTGTCCTCTGTAGTTCTAAAACCTACAAAAAACCGCGAGGGCGGGTTTCCGGTACCAGAACCTCTTTGAAATCCGATCCCGAACTACTTGAGGTGTTGTGTGTTGTTGTCTATACATAGCACGCCAAAGAGACTTCCCTGAGACATGGGAACACGATCTTCGCAACAATTGGGTAGCCGCAATTTGACTTAATTCAATGCGAGCCTTGTTAGCAGAGTCTTGCCGAGATTAATGCCTCATCTGGGTCAAGCCAATCTTTCATTGCTAGCCCTATGCACCTTAGCCCGGGCACTATGCATTCATTAAAATGCCATGTGAGAAATTTTTGTGCACACAATTCTTAATGTTATATGCTGAACAACACGACATTTTGAAAAATCACCATCCACAGCTATACACAAGAACGTGGTACCAACCAATGCGCCAAACGTGGTACCAACCAACCAAACAGTTGCCGTGATTTCATATACATATATCCCCAGCATCCTCCTTTTTTGATAGGATGGCTTGGCTGTCTATAGAAAATCTGCGGTCATGATCAAAACCGTACGGGATTCAAGCAAATCCAACATTTCATGTCGAACAACTTTTTATCCTATTAGTCACAATTTAGGAGCGCGCGATGATTAAATGAAAAAAGTCAGATAAGATTCAGATAAATGACTCTAGATACCTTTCCAGCTACCAGCTGCCTTTTTGCTGTTTGGGTTTGTTAGGCTTAGATTCATGCGTTTCGTACAAGATCCACCCATCTATGTCCGATCGTTCAAAACACACAAAAAAAAAACAAAAAAAAAACATAGGCCATGCTTTATTATACTATAATCCGAAGATGAAAGTTATGCACGACGATCTTCACGGATCACTCATTAGAAATGTGTGGAAATTTTAATTAGGGTAAGTACTCGGACCAGTGCTGTGCGGACAGGTACGATCCTCAGGTAACTCGAGTTGAAACATCAAGTTTTATTGTCAGTAGAATGTTTTGTCGTTAAAGTATAAATTATTGATAGTATGTCACCTCGACTTTTTGGATTGTAAAATTTGTTTGGGTTGTTTGGATTAGGAATTAAATGAAATTTGGTTCGTAGTGTGGACATTTACTCTTGAAGATAGATGCTCATTGCATTAAATTATTGAGTTTCAAAGTATCTTGTTTGCGATGTTGTAGTAACGTTTGGTTAAGCAAATTTAACATCACTAAAACAGAGTGTTAGATTTCATTAAATAAATATCTGGTTTGGCAGAATTTATAGTGTTGGCGAGTGGTATTGGCCTGGAAAACACAAAAAAAAACAAAAATATATGGGTGGAACTTATTTTAAACAGCAACAGCTTAGCTTTAATGACCTGACAACTAAAACAGAATATGCTCCATGGAGAAAGGTCATCGACACCGACAATGGGACCCAGAAAGAGACCCTAGAACTACTTTTGGAAAACCTACTTTCCTGACTTTTCATTCCTTCATAATTTTAATGCACTCAACGTTTCTCAACCTTTTTAGTGCTGCGACCCCCTGAAAAGCCAAAAAATGAAGAAGAAAAACTTTCGACCTCTCCTCCTCCTATTGGTTGAAAGATAAAAATCCAAGCATTTGGAGCGATATTCTCGAAAAGAAATCAAAAATTGAGTCTGATGGAGACGACATGAAAAACAAACATGTTTTATCGGGTTTCATCTTCTTCCGTCAAATCTGTCGTAAAATTGAGTTATTATGGTCGATCTACACATATCCGTGACGGCACGGCACCGATCCTTTCCGTGTCAGTGGCTTCCGTGATGAATTTTTCACTGACGTTTTTTACATTTTAGTTTTGAAATTTGGACAGTGATATCAAGTGCATCATGAAATTTCGCGTGGAATATCTTGCTGCAATTGCATTGCTCTAAGACGAGCAGAGGAAAATAATTAAAAAGAGAGTGGGTTCACTCCATGTGGTTTCTTACGGAAGTGGAAGAAGAGTTTGCAATTTTATATAGTGGATTGGTGGACCACGAAACTACGAGATGAGCCAAAAAGCCTTTTGTGTTTTGCTAAAAAAAAGTCGAGAAGTTGATTCAGACTAGTCTGTACATTGTAGTAGGAGGATGAAATACATTTGGGCATTCAAGCAACCTTATATCAAACCAATCTTTACATTTATTACTACTACTAGCAAAAAACCCGCGTGAGTTTCAACAGCTTTATATAAAAAAAGGTTATGCGTGCACTGTCCGCGGTAGGAAAAAAGTGAAAGAAACAACAAATCTGGAAAAAATGTTTTTGGATACCATATAAAAATTTAGAGTTACCTATAAAAAATATTGTAATATTTCTTCTCGAGCGTTCTCGGATTCGTCCGGGCTGAATTGGAACAATTTGTTTCTTTTTAACAACTTTAATTTCAAAATAAACTTTTTGCACACATGTGCTGCTCCTTCCTCTTTTACTTCTCCCTGTTCCCAATCTTCTCGATGGTTCAGTTAGAACAATCGTACTAAATTAAGATGTGACGATGCATTATGTATATATATTCAAGTAGGGGCCTCTGAAAATGAAACTTTTCGGTGAATTGGAATTTTAACATTCTTTTTTCGGTTAGCTGTTACACTGTCCCCTTATTACTTAGTGTTCGTCCCGAACCCAGTTTCCGTCCCGTTCTTACCGATCGAACTTTTTGAATGCGATAGATGGCATCGTTTAACCTCGTGATGGCAGTGGAGGGTCCTTCCATTTTCTTTGTAATTTTTGGCGATTTACCTTTTATTCGTCGAGGATTTTATAGGTACACTCGATCGAGTGGCAAACTTTACGACAATAGGGCAAATGACCAAGATACACTCTGTTCAATGTGTTCTTCCATTTGGAGCTAAGATGTGAAGATTTTCAGATTTTCCAACTCTTGAACAACCTACATACAGCTAACAGATAAATGACGATTATTTGGTAAAATTCGTCCGCCATATTGGCCCTGAAATTTTAAATTCATAAGTTTTGATCATAAATTCTTTATTTGCTACCTTAAAAACCCCCAGATACCGATTTTCATTGGAATTGGAATACAATTGGCAAACTCATCGGCGGCCATATTGGTGCGGCCATTTTGAATTTATAAGTTTTAATCGTAAATTCGTTATTTGCAACCTTAAAAACACCTAGATATCTACTTTAATTGGAATCGGAATACATTGAAAAATTTTGTCCGCCATTTTGGCGCGGCCATTTGAAATTTATAAGTTCTGATCATAAATTCGTTATTTGCTACCTTAAAACCCCCCCCCCCCCGATACCGATTTTCATGGAAATCAGAACACAATTGGCAAATTTGGCTGGCCATTACGAATTTCGGTCATATTACGGCGGCCATATTGAATTTATAAGTTCTGATCAAACATTCGTTATTTGCTACCTCAAAAAACCGATTTTTATTGGAATCGGAAAACAATTGACAAACTCGTCGCCATATTGGCGCGGCCATTTTGAATTAATAAGTTTTGACCACAAATTCGTTATTAGCGACCTTATAAACCCCTAGACACCCACTTTCATTGAAATCGGAACACAATTTGCAAACTCATATTTGGGTGGCCATTTTGAATTTTCGTCATTCGGCCATTTTGAATTTCGAAAATCGGGCTTCGAGGTGTTTCATGGGAGACCCCCACGGACCTTCGTGCAAAATTGCTCTGCGATGACAGGTGCGCCCGCTATAGCGCACACATGCATACATACATTACATACATACATACATACATACAGAAACTTTCTTTTATTAATATATAGTTAAATAGAGATCCTCACTGCTCAACACATCATTTCTCTCCCAGAAAAAAAATGAAAACTACACTAATCAAACTTTTCTATTCTCTTACATGAATTAATATCACCTTCCTATGTAAAATCGTACATAAGTGAATAGTCTAAAATGTTTTCTTCTATAAATAAAATTCGAAATTTTTCACCTTTAACACGGCAATCAAACTCACATTTGGATTTCAATAAAAATTCCATGCAGAACGTTACTAAGACCTTTTACTCCTCTAAATTGCTGTGAATTTCAAATAAAATTCATGAAACATATCCGATTTCACCATTAGAAGATAGAATGTCAACAGATGAAAAAAGACACCTGAAATCGATAAACACCTTTGATTTGAGCTTCATTTTAATAAATATTAGTAATTTTTTTCTGTGTTTTGTAATTATCTATCAAGTTTATGTAGAACATGTCATCGAATATAGGTGAACGAATTTTTAAGAGGGGGTTTTGAAAAAGAGTTTTTGAAAGTAGGAAATTTCGTTGAGGTGAAAAGTGAAAATTAAAGGAAATTTTGTGATTTTTTCCATTACCACTCAAACGAAGCTTGTAGTATAAAGGGATTTTGTACAAATTATATAATTGTATACATACTTACTATTAGTTTTGATGACCTGGATTTTTTGGATGCTTGCATATTTTTAATTTTTCAAACGTTGCTTTAAATGCTTGAGCAAGTGTTATAGAGATTTCAAATGTGTAGATTTAAAAAGAATCTAAAGCCTTATTTCAATTTGGGATCTGCTTTTTCATTTTTGCGATTGTGAAGGATAAAATAAAGTCTAGTGGACGCCTTTCGCGTGTGCAGCATTCTTCCAACTTTTGGAGTGTTTGCTGTGAAATAGATCTCGACTAATATTGTTTATCGTGTTATGGTCAGACTTCTAAAATTCCCAAAGTACTGAGATCCTTATATTTCCCAACTCGCTACAGCTGCTCAAATAGTGACTTGATGAATGAAAAGATTTTTGATGATTCAAACAAAGAAAGTTTTTTTATACGCTTTATATTAGCTTGACCGGACTACCATTTTCTTTACAACCCACTCGATATGGGTATCAAATGAAAGGAAATGACAAGTAGAATACTATTAGCTCTGTGGCGTCATTCAAAATTCAAAATGTCCGCCAACACAAAATGGCGGATTGCCTTTTTCTTTATAACACCCTCGGTATGGGTATCAAATGAAAGGGTGTGACGATTAGAATACTATTAACTGTGTGACGGGATTCCAAATTCAAAATGGCGGTCAACACAAAATGGCGATTTACCTTTTTCTTTACAACGCCCTCGGTATGGGTATCAAATGAAAGTGAACGACGAGTATAGTATAGTAAACTGTGTGATGTCATTTTAAATCCAATATTGCGGTCACTACAAAATAGCGGAAGACATATAATAGACTAAAAAATAGAACATAAAAAATATATATAGTTTAAAAAAACTAAAAATACGCTTTGATTTTAAAATTAACTAAAAAGTAAAAAATAATTTTGAATGTAAAGTTTTTATTGCTCCAGCCAGAATATGGAAACAACCTACCTTTCGAAATGTAAAAAAGCGTGGGCCTCTGGCGAAAATTTCCGGTGTTAATAAAATAAGAATATAGGAAGAGAGTCCCACGCTGTTTTACATTTCGAAAGGTAGGTTGTTTCCATATTCTGGCTGGAGCAATAAAAACTTTACATTCAAAATTATTTTTTACATTTTAGTTAATTTTAAAATCAAAGCGTATTTTTAGTTTTTTTAAACTATATTTTATAACCCCTTTCTTGTGCTTCGTCAGAAAACATGACATTTTTAAGGTTTACATGAAAGACTTAAATTGTTGACTTGAAACTTACTTGAAACTCATGCAGCGTTTTCAGTCACATTTACCCCCACTATTCTAAATTGTGACCAGTCATTAGTCACAAGCTTTTGGGACTAGTGCTTGTCATTGAGAGTTTGTTACTATGCTTGTGACTATCAGCGGTTTTTGTTTTCTAAGCACCCAGTCAAAAAGAAAATCTTAAATAATTCACCTCTAATGGTGAATTTGTACTCGTGTGATGAGATAAAGAAAATTTTGGGCGACAATGGAGCGAACGTACCCCAGAAAATATTGATGCAGTAAGGCAGTGAAGTGAACGTCTGGGCACCTCTCATCGAAACTGGCTGTTGGTCGAGTCTTTGAGAAATTATAAAAAATGCTAGAAACCTGCTTTTTATACTATTGTGACCTGCTATTTATACAGTCACAATTTCGATTGCCGCTGTAACTGTTTGCGGAAAATTGTTACTGCAAAATTAGAATACCAAATTTTGTCTCAAGTTGAGACTCACCACATACTTGTGATTACCTTGTGACTTGTGACTGCGCTTGACCTTCACATCAAAGATGTAGCCTCGTACAGTGCCCTTAGACAAAGGGTATCCGGAGCCTGGATCTAAAACCCCTACAGTCATACCTACTTCTGGAATTTGCCACCACAGGTAAGACGGCCACAACAGAATATCTTCCACTAGATCGATCTTCAGGAAGAATTTCGTCGCCGGAATACCCTCAGGAAGTGGAGAAACGGAGACGTCTTGAAGAAGTTTGATTTATGCACCGGCGACGGCTCCAAACCATCAGAGGGCGTCGGGGCAGCGGTCTCTCTACGGACCACCAACATTTTACTGACATGGCGCCTTCCGGTGATGATGCCCTTCAAGCTGGTGGAGCGATGTAGAGCTGACCATCTAAACTCTGTAAAAAGCATAAAATGAAAGTCGTCTGGGATCCCGGACAAAGCGCATTGGGGATCTGCACTATGTCTAGGACGACTTGAATTACTTACAGCAAAAGAAGAAAAATGGTGCTCCTAAACAGACCCCGAAGAGATATTGCCAGAATTGCGGCATTGATCCGATAGGGGACTATTCTGCCAAGCTGGGTATTCCAACAACGTCTGTTGAAGTAACTGCAGAGAGACGAACGACATTCGTTTACTTCCTGTGTAAATTCCTGGCTCTAGCCATGTTAGGCAGTTACGTTCTAGAAGACTTAAAGGGGCACTGATAAGCTTCCTAAAATACAAAGAATGGCTTTAAACATCCACCACAGTCGGTTAAACAAGCACCAATCCTTAGGTAAGGAGTTAGCGTCATCAAAACAGAGCACCAAAAGTTTAATTGCACTGGCGGCAGCCCCACACCCAACCTAACCTCTATCTTCCTTTAATATGTTGCCTGCAACAATGTCTTCTCAGTTTTGCTTCCAACGACAAAAATAATCAGACCGTCGCACACACATTTTATGATATGAATCACCGCATAATTGCTGAATGAATAAAGTCGCCCACCCACCGAAAATGTGCTCTAAGTCTCCGGAATGATCACATTTATTCGTAGCTATTAAGAGTTCGTAAATATCCCTTAAGAAGCAATCAAATACACAATCTAATAGCAGTCCACGCCGTAATGGAACCTCGAATTACTCAAAAATCCAATTAATAACACTTTCCTCCCCATTAACTATCGTCATTATTCCGAAACATTGTAGCGAGTCCATCTCCCTAGTGTCGTGCAGCTGTTATGTAAATGTGGACATGTACATCAAAATTTTATGATAGCTTCGTCTGTCAAAAATAGGAACTAGACAGCGCAACAAGCCTCAAGGAGCTCACCTGTTGCCAAAGAAAACAAGCACCAAAAATACCTTAAGCTCCAGGGGAGTGCATCACATTCGGATGCACCACGACTCTCTTCCCAATGCTGGGATGCACTCTGAGACTGAGACGCATCGAAGGCGTGAAGATATAACCCGGTTAGATGCAAGGCTGCACTTCACTAATCTGTGATTATTTATTGGACATGCCATTTTCTGTAGCGCCTTCTTCGTTTTGCCTGTACAACTAATTTGACACTGCGGTGTAGACAGTTTAGCTGGTCCAGAGAACATGCCTTGGCACGGACTTGATGCTTGTAATTTATCAGAGCCAACACCGAGGAAGTAGTGCCCGCTTTGTTCCCGCCTAAATAATTGGGCACGGCTGGAGCCAGGAGGATTAAAGACGACGCTCTTCTCCTTAAGCTATTTTCAGCAGGAATAGACGAAACGTGATGGCATTGACGGACGAACATTTCAACTATTCGCGAAACTTTTTTTTTTTGGAGCGGAGAGGGTGCCATGTTTGGAGGGTTTTTGTCAGCGGAGTCTCGGAAGATACACCAATGGCGTGGTGATTAATGTTAAAGAGACTTCGTTCTGGCAGAAATAAAAACAAAACATAGAAAAAAAAACAGGCAAAAAACAGCGAAATTCATCTCTGAAATTCCGATCATCCGCGGAAGCTTGTTGACGCTAATTTCATGGTCAGTTTCTCACACTTCTTTGTTGACCTGAACACACAAAGATGCCTTGGAGATGAGGTGGAGAACGCAATTTGCAATGCTTCTACTAATGCTTATGTGATGAAACCGGAAGGATGACAGGTGAGAACTTGGGTGAATAATTGGGTAATTTAGCAGAATAATTACCGTTGGCTAATTTAAAGTTTAACGCTTATATGGAAATGGGTCTTCCGATAGCTTGAGGAGTTTTGCAAGATAATTTGTGTTGCTTGAAAACTTGTTTTGATTCGTATTTATAGAATTTGTAGCTGAAAATAGAAAATGGGCGGTGAATTATTACTTTTTAGGTGTCAATGATTAATGAGTCTGAATTGGGCCAGATGGAAGTGCGGGCGTGTGCTGTCTTCGGAATATGCTTCGATTTGTAAACAAACACTTTCTGAGTACAATCCCGAAAACAAAACAATTAATAATAAAAAAAATTATAAAATAATAAAACCGAAAATCAAGTGAAGGTTACATCATTCAATCCACAAAGGAAAACTGACGGGCAGCAAGTAAGTCTCCTTTACCTCCTTTGTAAACTTCTTGCGAATTTATTTTCTGCGTATGAAAACTTGACGTCAATATAATATTAACGAAATAATAATCTTTAATACACAACCTTAATTTCTTAAATAACCGACTCCTCATTTTTGCTTTACCGATGCTTGTGCCATCTATGAACAAATTTAAATAAATTGTAAATATTTTCCTGCTGGTTTGGTAGAGTTTATTTATATGGCATCACTTAATTGCTATCATGGCTGTCGCTGTCAGCTATTGTTGAAGCAGTGTGGAAAATTACTCTTTTGGCTGTGATCTTCGCGAAATTCATCAGCTTAAGTTGTTAAAGTCCAAAATGTTAAACGAAATAAAGTGGAAACTAAACTGTTAGTATACTTGTGCATTCATTCAATTATGAATTTAGTGTTACAAAACTTGCACATTAAAGTGATAGCTGTAAACGAGTGAGAAGGCAAATTCCGTTTCATACAACTGTCTTTGTTTTCGTCTCCAATTCTGAATTCACTTGTACCTGCTCGAATCCCAAGAACGGGAGAAAGGAACTTTCACTTCAAAATTCCCGAAACGAGAGCAAGGAAGTTTCACTTCAAAAAGAAGGTGCTATTTAAGTTATTTTATTTACACTTAAAATCCCTTCATCTTTATTGGACTAGATGGATCAGATGTGAAAGCAATCTTCATTATAGCTTGAAATTTGTTCAGTGTAATAGAAGTCTTTTCAGTTTTTCTACATCCCTTTTGATATGCAATAAATCAGCCTGCTTACATCTAGGCCTATGGAACTCCTGGACAATCTCTGTTCCACAACACAAATGTAACCACTCCCAGGTGCTTGTTTTTTTTCATTTCGTCAAAATGGTGTCATTCTCGACTATTAACAACCTTAAAAGCATGTTTTTTTTTTTAAAATGAGAAATCCAAAATGAGAAATTACCTTCCGCCCTATTAACACGTCCTCGTAAAATCATCAGACTGAAGTTATTTTCCGGAAGTCCATGAAATGCTAGAAAGCGTGAAGTAAACCGCCTTCAGCTTCACTTTCCGAAAAATTCCTTCTGGGGTCTAGGAAAATATACAATATAAAAAAAAAACTGGAACAGAGAATTCCTTAAGTGCAGATTAGTTAAACAGGGCGTTCTCAGATAAATCTCTCCTCGGCAAATAACTTGTGTCAACCTTGGGGTGGAATGTAGTAGCATTTTCGACATAGCCCCAAGAGTCACACAATCATCAGCGAGGACCTAGCACACGCTGACGGCTACGTTTATATTGGCTTTTTTTCCGTTGCCATCAAAGTGCTTTATGTGCATAAGTGCTCCGCGTATATTCACGTATATATATATTCTCGTGTTTACGTAATTGACGGAGGCGCACATTGAGTACGTATTTTTGGGCACGTTTGTAACTTAAGAGGCTCAAAATTCTTCATCCTCCTCCACGTGGAACTTGTTGCCTCCAGGAATTTTCCGACCTGTTTATATCATCCTGACATTCGGGATTATTTAAGATCTTTTATTTATTCCCTAGTGAATACTCTTGTAATTTTAAGAGCCCTTTCCCAGTGTTTAGTCTACTTATCAATCTCTCCCTGGATTCCTTTCGGTTGGCTGCCTGGGACCGAATGAATTTTTCGCTTGGATTCTTTTAATATTTGGGCCACGAATTCGTAATTTACTGTGTGTTTCTGGGGTCAATAGGGGCCTATTAATAATAAGAAAAAAATATTATATATATTTTTTAATCCTTGCTTTAGGCTTAGGGTTTCGAAAGTTTTACCCCTCTTGGAAAATTTATTAAAATGGAAATATTTTTGTGACTTGTTTGTTGTATATTTGGACAAATTTATTTTCTGTTTACATTTTTTTAATGTGTTTTTTTTTTACATTTGAACAAAGTTTAATTTATTTTGTTGGTTTCTATTTACAGTTTGCAACTGCAATGGCCATGCGAGGCAGTGCCGGTTTAATATGGAACTTTTCAAGCTTTCTGGTCGAGTGTCGGGTGGAGTTTGTTTGAGTTGTCGACATGCAACAACTGGTAGACATTGTCATTACTGTAAGGAGGGATATTATAGAGATCCTACAAAGCCGTTGAATCATAGGAAGGTTTGCAAGCGTAAGTATTTGTGATTATTTGTGTTTTCAAGTATTTTATTAAGCAATGAGAGAAAGTTTTATATTGAAAATTGTTGTCGTAATATGACGGAAAACTATTGAACATAATCGTAACATGCCGTAACGTTTGCCCCATGATACACAAGTCAATGTATTGATCAATTCGAACTGTTTATTTTCAGTTGATTAAACAAGTGAGGGGATCGGGTGAAGTTTGTGGTATTGAGCACCCTCCACGGGCCTATAAACTGATAAATGATTGTTCGAATTGATCAATACATTGATTCGTGTATCCTTGGGACTAAGAAACTGAACGAATTTGAGCTTACTTTCGTCAATTTGTATTCTTAAATTGTATGGTAGTTTACAACAAGCCAAAATAATTCAAAAGGAAATAACTATAAAATTACTTTAACTGATGCCGTTTACGGATGCTTACGTTTTGTGTGCTTCTTACGTCAGAAAAGGCAAGAGTACGTAACATTTCAGAATTTAACCAATATTCGTTAAGTTTGTTATGTCCATTTAGGTCGATTTCATATAAACACTCCCATAAACACTCATGTAAACACTCATATAAACACTCATGTTTGTACCGTACGCTGCGTTATGTAATTTTAGTTCAGGCTTAAGTATCCTCTGATAATATGAAGATCAATCACAGTGGGCTATATTCGAAGGTATGTATAGAAAAGGTTAGAGAAATTTAGGTGATGCTGATTCCGGATGTATTTCATCAGAGTCCGATCGTCTAGGGCACTTCTCACTTAGCTGGTAGATGCTCCATTAGAAGGTTCCGGACCAATGAAAACAGTACCAGAGCCCAGTCTGGCCAGGGCGTGCGCATTTTCGTTACCAGAATATCACATAAGGGTAACCTGATTGATAGTATCTCCTTCAAAGCAGCACACAGGCGTCTTGTCATTCCCAAACTACTAATTTGGACTTGCTCCTACACGGGACTTGATCACTCTGATTCTGCTTGGCTGTCAGCTAGATAAATATTTGCTTGTTAGCACAGGCCTTTCTTAAGTTTTATATGAGCATACCAATATTGCATACTCCTTGAACGACTTGAATCTGAAATGGAATCATACCAAGAAGCATGACGGTAGCCTTTTTTGGAAGGCGAAAATTCCTTCCTTTTCGCATTCCGCTCTCCATATCTTTTTGTGCAGCCATGTTATTAGAAGGAATGAGTCGAAAAGCTCTAAAAGCTCATTCACCTTCCCCACGCATTCCCGGTAAGGTGTTTGTGATATGTTCTCTTTTATTTCTTCCAAGGAAGTACAATTTCTTACACCTTCAAAATATATTGAGATCCTTGGAAGATATTGCTTTAATCCTTTTATAATAATCTTTTAGATACACATTTTTATACACAATTTAATGGTAAATTGTATTAACTGAATAAAAACTGTATATTAATTACATATCCATATTTGACCCTTCCATCCTACTTTTGTGGAACTACGAATACAAATTCCTTCCTAAAAGCTTCTTGAGGAAGGCCTTTAAACTTTTCCCGCTGGGCATGCACAGGAAAATCTTACAAAATGCTTCTGAAGCGCGACCAGGAAGCACTTCCAATTTGATTCCAAACGAAGGTGCTTCCACTTTTCCCGCTGGGTAGTACTTTGGAAGTGTGCTTATAGTCGTAGTGTAATGTCTAGTACTAAGCTTGATTTGAAGAATAGAAGAGAACAGGATAGGTCACGGTCTTATGGGATAGGTTGAGTCGTGTAAAATAGCTGTCGGTCATATTTATAGATCCAAGGTTTCCTGATGTATCTTTCATAAGTGTTTTGTGTAGTGGTATCTACTTGAACCTCACGTTCATAAACTGATCACTTCTTTTTAGAAAATGCACAACTCTCACAGAAATTTATCTCATAAATTAATTGCAATTAGCGATCCAGGAATATTTTTCCTTTGTACATTGCATGTAAAAATACAAAACAAAAACTGATCAAAAGATAAAATTTCAAAAATCCATTTTCATCTACCAACGTCATTGCCTCAGTAAGTACAGCACACATTCTTTGATGTATCGCCAAAACATCTTGAATTTTAAAAATTTCCTCAATTATTCCCAAACAAATTTGAGACTCAATGCAAGTGTTGTGTTTAGTCTAAAAGCATCGTGTCCAATTAATTCCTTTAGCACAGAGTCACACCCAGCACGAAACCAGCATAGTTGAAATTTCAACAATTGCCAAAAATACCAAAAAAGAGATTCTTTCGATTAAAGCTTAAAACAAACGCCACCAAGAAATCGTGTTATCTTCATGGGCGATCGGTGATCTTTTTATAGATTCCCACAATCGGTCCATGCTCTGTTTCGCTGCAAGCACCTTTTCAACAATTCGACATTTTCTCCGAATATTCTCACAAAGTTTTAACGTGGCTGTTATTTTCACACATAAAAAAGAGTGAAAAACTTGAAATAACTTCTCCATCCCGAAAAGAATTGTTTTGAGGGTGCTGACAGGCGTCTCAAGGAAGTGGGTCGAAGGCGTCTTCCAAACTTCTTAAACGCAAGGAAGCGAAGCGCCTATTCTTAGAAATTTTTGAATGGTTGGAAATGATGGACCTCCTCTAAACTATGCACAATATTACTTACGAAAAATACACAGCTTGTCTGGTGATGGTCAAGGTGACTCTGGAAATTCAACGAATATTTATTTGGGAATATTTCCGACACAGAATTTCAAGAAGATCCAAGATTGATTGAAATGAATGGCGTTACGTAGGCAAAAATAATTATTATGGAGGATTTTAATTAAAATTCATGAAATTTTCACTTGAGCCCAACTGGAAAGAAATTTTCAAGGAGAATTCTGGGACGAAAATGAATTTTCCTTGGACTTTCCGTTCATTTCTGGCTTGATTAATTCAATTTTTTTTTTTGGAAATTTTGAAGGCTATCAATCAGACCAATTTGAAACTTAAAGGAAAAAAGAAAGGAAAAGTATCGAGGAAATTGTTCCCTTTTTTTCCCTGTGTATCGTACTTTTCTGATAGGCGACAAATTGTCTGAGAATTTTTTTTTAGGTCAAAGCTGGTTTGGAAACTTCCGTACTTGAAGGATTCGATCGGTTCGAATTTTGTTTTATTGAAAGGATAATATTTTTACGACAAGAACTTATTTCAGTTGTTAAGTTGAGAAACGGGGAGATGATTGCCTCCCAAGCTTCCTGTTTATTGTTTTTCCTGCAGGACGCGAAGGGAGTTTTATGAGTTCTTTTTGAATATTTTTCTATGAGTGATTATGTGTTTAAATTTTCAACTTTTGTCATCATTAGAAGATGAATAATGTTGTAACGACGCAAAATAAATTTGTCCCGACAGGCAAGGAACTTTTTTATTTATGACTTGTGTTTTTACTCAAACTGTCTTGGTGCTAATATGACTTTAATTAATCCATATTGAAGGTTGACGCTGATCTATTGTTTTTTAATTGAATAGTAAAATAACCTTGAATATTTGCTGCAATCATTATTTATTCTTCACTGATATGTCGAATTGAAAAATATTGGTTGATGGAATTATATTTATTAGGACAGATTTTCCAAGTGATTTTGTCTCATCCAGAAACATTATTGTTTTATATTTCTAAAAAAAAAGTTTGGCTGATACTGTATTTGCCATAGCAGAATTAGTTAACTTTCAGGTGTCAGAGAGTCGCTCAAGAGATTAGCAGAAAAAATTCTTAAAAATTAATTCGTTATATTTTCCCAATAGATGGCGTCAATTGCAAATAAGTCACGAGTCACTGGCCGCGTTTATGCCTAAGTTACTTTAAGGTACTACTACCGGGAAAATTTTTCAAAAAATCGATTTTTTTTTTCATTTTACGATTCCTTATACTATGAAGAATAACCTACTTAATTTTTATAAAGAAATTCGTAATAGAAAAAAAGTTACACCACTGTAGGGTACTACTACCGGGAAAAATTTCAAAAAACCGATTTTTTTTCATTTTTCGATTCCTTATACTATGAAGAATAGCTTAGTTCATTTTTATAAAGAAATTCGTAATAGCATAAAAGTTATAGCATTTTATAGTCGACCGCCTTCGTAGTGTAAAAACCATAAAAGAAGACAACGTGTGTCCCATTCGCTCTAGTTGTTTGAAAGCGCAGCGTTTTCACTCAAACAACCAGAGCAAACAGAAAACTCATTGCCTTCTTTTATGGGTATATAGATATATCTCCCGCCATTTTGTGGTGTCCGCAATATTAGATTTAAAATGACGTTATATAGATTACTGAATTATATTCGTCACCCTTTCATTTGATACCCATACTGAGAGGGTTGTGAAGAAAAAGGTAATCCGCCATTTTGAATTTGGAATGACGCCACACAACTAATTGTATTCTACCTGTCATGCACTTCCATTTGGTCGGTGAACACAATTGCAAAAATCGGCCTGCATTTTGTAACCGCCATCTTGATTTTTTACTAAACGGTCAGATTGCACTCTCAGGCGAACTATGGGTATGTGCAAAATTTGCAGTCGATCGGTTAAATTTTCTATTTTTTTGTCTATTTTATGTATTCCGCCATTTTGTGTTGGCCGCCATTTTGAATTTGGAATGAAGCTACACCGCTAATTGTATTCTACCTGTCATACCCTTTCATTTGATACCCATGTCGGTGGTCGAGGAAGACAAATGCAAAAATCGGCCGCTATCTTGAAATCGCCATCTTTATTTTTGTACAAAATGGTCACATTGCATTGTCAAGAAAACTACGCATGTGTGCAAAATTTGAAGTTAATCGATTTCAAATGGTGGGTGGCATTAATAACTTTCTACTCAATAATGACGGACTCCCATACAAACTTTCATACCCTATTTCAACCTTTATGTTTCGGGAGAAAAAGTAGCCTATGTCCTTCTCCAAGGTCTAATCTATCTCTGTACCAAGTTTAATCAAAATCGGTTAAGCGGTTTAGGCGCGAACCAAAACATTAAACACGTTTTTCTTGAAATTGCATTTTTTCAGCTGAGTGAGAATTAATCTCAGGATCTACTGAACCGATTTTAATAAACTTGGGTGCGTTTTGTTTGTTAAGCTATACACTTTTGTAATTTACCACATTTTAGAAAAAAAATTAAGAAAAAAAAATTTGGGAAGTGAAAAAGGGTGAAAAAAAATGCAATTTTGTCAAACTTTTTTCCAAACTTTCACAATTTTTTTTTGTTTTTAATTTTTAACTAATTGTGGCAAATTACAAGGTAAGAAACTTTCCTTTATAAAATCCCGTTCGAATTTTTTGTTGCAAACTTCTCAATTCTGAGATTATCTCTCACTCATCGGACTATCTCTTTTTTGAGCTCTTGACTTCAGCGCCCCCTACCTTATTGGCAAAAAATAGAAATAAACTAAAACATTTTTTTTATAACCTTTAAGGACTAATAATGTTATAAAAACAATTTTCTTGATAATATCTAACATAGCGGCTGAGAAAAAAATTATTAAAAAAGTGCTTATTTTTGGTCGTTTTTCCGGTAGTAGTACCTTAACTGAGCTAGGCATGTTAAGAACGGCATAAACAGGATTTTTTTAGCGCTGTTAGCTAACTTATTTCTGCTTTTTGGCTTAGCTAAAATGTAGCACTGCTTATAAGTGTCAAATGGGATTTATGTTTACTTGTAAATTTTTGTTGTAAGCAAATAATTTAGTAGGTAATATATTAATACAGCATAAAGATATTATTATTATTATTAATTTTCTTGCTTTGTTATTATTTCTAAAATGAGAAATGTTATTATTTGTGGTTATTTTAGTTGTAAAATGAGAACTGTCAAATGGCATGCTGCGAACGGTGCTAAGTTAACAGCGATAATTTAACAGAGTTAAAGTAAATTGGGCATAAACGCGGCCACTGATCGCAGCAGCAATATTAAAGCGGCCCCCACTCTCAGGTTTAACTGCGTAAAAAATTGTATAATAAACTGAACTGAAATCGTGGGGGCTCGTCAATTCGTTGTACGGGTTTTTTGCTCAGTCTCATCAGTTTTGTTGATTTGAAATTTTGCACATATGTATAGTTCAAGTGACAATGCAATCTGACCATTTTGTACAAAAATCAATATGGCGGTTCCAATATGGCGGCCAAATTTTGCAATTGTGCTCCCCGACCCCCGACATGGGTATCAAATGAAAGAGTATTACAAGTAGAATACAATTAGCTATGTGGCGTTATTCAAAATTCAAAATGGCGGCCAACAAAAAATGGTGGACTACCTTTTTCTTTACAACCCACTCGATATGGGTATCAAATGAAAGGAAATGACAAGTAGAATACTATTAGCTCTGTGGCGTCATTCAAAATGGCCGCGAACGCAAAATGGCGGACTACCTTTTTCTTTACAACACCCTCGGTATGGGTATCAAATGAAAGTGTGCGACGAGTATAGTATAGTAAACTGTGTGACATCATTTTAAATCCAATATGGCGGTCACTGCAAATGGCGGAAGACATATAATAGACTAAAAAATAGAAAATAAAAAATATATAGTTTAAAAAAACTAAAAAATACGCTTTGATTTTAAAATGAACTAAAAAGTAAAAAATAATTTTGAATGTAAAGTTTTTATTGCTCCAGCCAGAATATGGAAACAACCTACCTTTCGAAATGTAAAAAAACGTGGGCCGCTAGCGAAAATTTCCGGTGTTAATAAAATACGAATATAGGAAGAGAGTCCCACGCTGTTTTACATTTCGAAAGGTAGGTTGTTTCCATATTCTGGCTGGAGCAATAAAAACTTTACATTCAAAATTATTTTTTACTTTTTAGTTCATTTTAAAATCAAAGCGTATTTTTTAGTTTTTTTAATTAATAATGAAATGTACGGAACTGAGAGAACTGAGCGATAAACTGTCTGACCTGCGCAGTTTATCGGAGCAAAAGAGGGTCCAGAAGCTCAAGTCTGAGGACTGAGTGAAAATAGTTAAAAACTGCATTGTTCACACAGTTAATAGCTCAGACATAACATCACACGTGATAAACTGCGCAGTTAAACTGAAAGTGTGTGGGCCGCTTAACGCTCGTTTGAAAGGTGACAGTTGGAATGTTACTTGAGGCGTGTTTCTTTTTCCTGGTGTGCCTACACCAGTGTTTTTAGTAGATGGAAAATGAAACGCTTTTTTTTTTATTTCAGTGTAGTTTATAACCTCAAAATATGTAATAATCAATTGCATAAAAATTAGAGTTTCCATATTTTTTTTAACACCATCTCATTGAATTTATTTAATTTATTTAAACTTCTCCTTTTCCTTAAGAATAATTTCGGGTTTAGCAATAGTATCATTAAATCATCTAAAAGCGCTTAATGATTGATATAACCGAAAAAAGTGAATAAGATAACCTTAAAATTTCGAAGGCGCCATCTTTGGAAAAAAAATCGTAACTTACTCTAATCATCTACTCCAATAGCTGCGTTCCTTTTCTTCTATTTAGTACTTGTGAGTAGAGCAGAAAAGGAACACAAAATTTTCTGACATGAGTAAAATCTAACCTAAAATTTTTTACGTTACTTTATTTGTAAACAAATAAAAAGTTCTTAAACGAAGAATTTATAAAATAATGGAAATTAATGCAGTCATTTTTAAAGTAAAGCCATAGTTTTGATAATTATACAATTGAAATTTTATTTATGGACGTTTTTTGTATGAAGAAATCAGTTCAACACAATCTATGGGGGTAATTCACAATAGTTTTGGGTGATATTTTTGCCAAAAAGTGATATCTCCGGCGGCCATGTTTTTTTGTGATTCCAAAATTGTTTTCTTAAAAAGTTCCAAGGAAGCTATGTACCAATTTTCAGCCATTTTGGAATCATGTCTCCTTTCGTGCTTTTTTTTTTTGCTAATTTCCCCGTACTAGTTGGGCATTGGTTTCATATAATTAAAGCTCAGCGTGACTTTTATATCCTAGTATTAAATATTGATCTAGATACTGTCAAACCCCTCAGCAGCAGCTTATACCTACCTATGTACACCTCAATCAAACAAATCTAAAAGGATTCAATGGATACGTTGCATTGAATTATTCTCAAATTTTTATGCTCGCGCTTTGATTACTCAAGTCCAAACACAGTAAGTTTGACACTTTGATAAAGTTGACAGGATTACATTTGTTAACGCTGCTGTAACCGATTAATCAAGCATACGAGGCACCAGTTGATCAATAATCATACGAACAATATAACAAAAGCGAAAGTTGTACTCCATTAGTCGGGACTTGCCTTAATTCCTCTTGACATTTATATCGGCTTTGAGAACGAAATCGAAATGGTCACTGGACCAAAGCATTCCCCACCACTCTCCACTCCACACACACACAGGTCGATATCTGCCTGGTCCAGGCCACAAATGCCATCGAGCCGCATAAATAAAAGGGATTAAGTCCAATAATCCCGCATCAAAAAAAAAAAAAAAAAAAACAGGAGGAACAGGACAGAAGGACACACAAAAAAATGAACTATGAAATCAACCGGAGTAGCTCCCACAGACGTCGTCGTCATACAGTCTGGCTGGCAGTCGGTCCGGGGAGCACCGATGCCGGGATTAATAGGACTGGAACAACACTACCGAGGGGCTTCTGGTACAGAAGTGGCCCCAGCATGAATTCCTGCTGGGGTAATAGAAAAATTTTCCAAGTGATTGAGTAAAGTGAAGAAGCCGTAAAGTGGATTCGAGGAATTGATTTCCCGGTAAATAGACGTAACCAGAACAGAAGTCATTAAAATTCGGCGCGGGGGCGGAACGGGAGGACATGCTCGTCTTTGCGAGGGGATCATCATAAGTCAATTCAGTTATCCCCAAAAACAAATCTGAAAGTCTTTAAATATTAATCGAGATTTACCCCGCATTTATGCTTGGGTAATGCTTAATAAATGGGCCCCAGGCAAATTACCTTCTAATGGATTTCGTTCTCCTGGGATTGATGGGCGATGTTGCTTGTTGTTATATAAAACCTTCCAGGTGACAAAATTGTTCGTAATGTATTCCGTACAAGAACCATTAAACGAAAAGCTTACACAACTTTTCTTCTCCGCATATAAGCGGATGAACCTTCTCTGTCTGATATATTTTGGCAAACAGACAGAGTGAGTCTCTCTCGGCAATGTTACCTGAAAGATATTATAACCTCAGGTTAATGGTTATGATTTATTTATCTTAGTTTACTCAAAACAGAAATGAATTATTTAAATCGCCGCTTATTACGGGCTTTTCTGGGTGGAGTTTTGTTCGTGTTGATACGACCTAGATTTTGGGGCCATTGTAAAGTTAATTTTGTGAAGTTAAGTAAATGTTGAAATTATTTAAGATTAAAATAATTTTGATTTAAGATTTTGTTGAATAAGTGAAATTGAATGACTTTATCTGATAATGGGTTGGCGAAAAGGGGGACGTTTTATTGTAATTAGTTGCAATTTTAATGAGGACTACAAGATATAAAATGTTAAGAGTTTGTTAGATTAAATTTTCTTACAGTAATATAATTTCATCTTAGCAACCAAATTTTGTATTGTTTAGTTAATAATAGATGGCGTTTATTCTTATTTTATTTCAAATGCAAATAAGTGAGCTTTTCGTGCGTTCAAATGTTACTTTTCAGCGGAAAAAAATTCGGACCCCTAGTAAGAGGAGCGAACTTGCTGGAGTGCTGTCAAAATACTCCAAAGGAAGCAATATTGGAGCTTTAAGAAAATGTATAGGACGAAGAAAACGAGCAATTAGCTTGGCAATCGTAAAGGATGCCATTAGCATACTCAATAGATTGGTTGTCGTTCGATTACAGAGGTCAAGCAGCATTGAAGGTGTTTAGTACTTAGTTGGGGGACCGCTAGGTAAAACAGCTGTCGACGCTCGCCTTTAAAAGGACCAAGCTTCTTAACAAGTGGTCTATCATCGGTACTTCAGCACTCTATTTCGCGCAGGGTTGTTTTCCTTCCATTTATACTCTTAGATTATAAATTTTGCTAAACTATATTCTAGGCAAACACATTCAATTTCGAATTCTGGTAAAGTTTTTTAATGGCCTAATTAAATCGTATTAAATCTATTTATGAGATTTCCTTCTTATTTTACTATTCGTCTATTTGAATGAATCTTTTTGCTTGACGGGCAGCCTGGGTCTTTGTCCAGCTATGGCGAAACAGCTGGTCGATCCAATTCCTGATGACCGATCTTAGTTGGCAACTAGCCAAGCTGCAGAAATGATGAGTTAGCCCTTACTCTTACAAGGCGACCGTCAATTTCATTGCCGATATGGCCTTCTTGGCCTGGGATCCACGTCAGCGTAACATTATTATTCCTACTGAGGCGTTTTAGAGATAGGCTTCCACAGTCGCAGGTGGACAGGTGCTTTTACCTCTCAAGATACCGAGACAGGCCAGACTTTGAACTTTGGCCAGCTTAATCACGGGACCCTTTTTTTTTGTCTTGACCCACCATTCAATAGATGTATATACGTGATTGTAAGCCTTATTACCGTCGTGTATAGCCAAGACATTAACCTCGGTTTGAAGCCGCAGGTTTTCCCTACAAATCGACGACAGATATGGAGAGATATAAACTGCCTTGGCCCGAGGTACCTCTCGATATATCTCACTAGAACGTAAATGGCGATCTCTGCAGATAGGCAAATTGCAAGCAATGGAGTGGGTTCGTTATAAAACCATTCCTAAAATGCTTGTCTAAAACCATCTCCATCGTTTTCAAGAGAAAGAAAGAGACGCTGATGGGTCAATAAGGTTTTGCTTTTTTCTACGACCTTCACCCATCTTTGGGAATAAAGACTAGCCTAGCCTTTCTCCAGTCCCTCGGAATATGGCCCAGCGCAAAACTGCCGCGGAATAATGGCATCTGGATTGATAGGATCTCTTCCAGGTAGCCTTGAAGGTGCCAATGGCCTATTCAATCTTGCTGCAGTCCTTCCTGTTTCACATTTCTTATGTCCCGAAAATGTGAAGCTCCTTATCGTTTGTGAAGATTCATTCTTGTTCCACTACTCCATCAAACTCTATTTTTCCATTAAACTCTCTTAATGCCTTCGGTCTATTTTCGTAATTTCTTGTGAAGAAAATTCGATATATAGAAATTTATCTTTTAAACCATATCCTTTAAATTATCTCCAAAACAACTTGTGTGATTCATTACTACATATTCATAAAAAAACAACTTCTAATAAAACCCTCATATCTGAAATAAACATCCGTTCTGCTGAATGAGAATCAATAAAAGTTTATGCCCAAACATTTAAAAAAGCTTTTAGCCAAGACGCAAACCTTTCTAAAAATAAAGTTCAAATGAGCAAAGAAATAAAAAAAGTTGAATTGCTGCAGAATGGAAATCACTATTTCTTTGGTTTTAATATTTTGTTTTTTGAATGAAATGATTCTGAGATTGTGCTTTTCTCTTGTACTTTTTCTAAAATGAATCTAAGCGAATGTTAAAATTTACTAAAATAAATTTATATTAGTGTGAAGTAAATCAACATATTTTAAATATTTAATGATTACTTTTTTTTAAAAAATAAAAAACAATTATCTTGATTAAAAAAAACTGATTTTCGATTGTAAAAAAAATACCAAGAAAATATCAATTATTAAACTAAAAAAGTGGTTTCTCTTGTAACTCGACCCACTCAACAATATAAATCGAATCTTTTGTCATTCTCGATGGCAAAATTTATTGCATAATTTAAAATTATTGGCATTTTATTGAGTCGACATGGGCATCGCCAAAAAAACGTATTCGTTACAAACAATAAACGGCATTTTCTTGATTATCGTCATTTCATACTTGAGGAAAAAAAATTATGAATGTTATTCATTTCACTTGGTGTTTTGAATGTTGTATAGTTAACGATGGCGCAGTATTTTGTGAATTTAATAAATTCTTCTAAATTGTCTCAGATAGAGTGAAGTTAAGTACCAAAACGTTAAAAACCTTTCTATCAATGATAAATCAACATTTTCTCATAAGTATTCCGTTTTCCCAATTATATAAGATTAATGGCGGCTCATTTATAAGAATTTAACGACCACGATAATGACACCCCATAATGAAGACATCACTCAAGCCAGCGATAATTTCTTTTAATGCCTCCAAAAAAAAATTTCACATTGAATAATCGAACTTAAAGCTTCCTTAAAATTCAATAAATCTCACCTGACGCAGCACTGACAGAGCACGATTAGCGCTCCCTTAACAACTTTATAATACCTTTTAGTAGTACAACTCCAGTTTTTCGGTGGTTAGAAATGTGGTGGCAATGTGTACCACGGCCACACAATCCGCCAGTTTTATGTTTCTTTACGCCTGAAATGCTCACCTGTAGTATAAGTAATCTTAAGAAAGGTAAACGAAAGGAAACGTTCAACTCTCCTAACAAGTCAATTAACTTCCAGCAAAGTACGAAGAAGGCAAGCACAGAGTTCTTAGGTCGTAAATTTCAATTTTTCGGGGGTGCACGCTCCCAAACAAAGGCCAAGACAAACATCCGTAGCAGCGCGGTGGCAGCTAAAAAAAGAAAATAAAAAAAATAACAACAAATTTTCAGACATTTTATTTACGGGGCTTCCACTTGATATTAAAATTTCTTTTTCTCTTTTATTTTCCCTTATTTTTATTTTTATTCCTTTTCGGGGTAAGTTGAAGTCGCCCAAAATGAAAAATAGCGTCTGAGCATTCTCTCCTTATTCCAGGGACTCAATTAAATCAGATTTGTGCTCAGTTGCGCTTAAGTACAAACAGTTGGACAGGAAAGGAATTCCTCCTGAAAAGCGTTAACGGTCACATTTCCGTTATGATATTTTCTTTTTTTTTTGTTTTTGTAAGGGAAAATCAATTTTGAAACGTTTTCCACCCCCGAAGGTACGTACAAGGATGATGATGGCGAAGAGGGAAATACTTTTATGTATAGTAAGGACTTATCATCGTCAACTGGTGAAATGGATTAAATGTGACGCACCCCGTAACGGACATGTTGTGAAATATTCATAAAAATTTCGGCTCAGCAGTTGAGAGGAAATAAATTATTTTATTGAAAGTGATTTACAGTTATGTCCAAAATATAAAAATGGCGGATTTTGATTATTTGGGTGCGGGAATGTAAATGAAAATTAAAGCTGAACAAAAATGATGACAATAACCATTTTAACGCGGCTTAAACAAACGTCTTGATTTATTTTATTGATAAAAATCGAAGAAAGTGTATGAAATTACATACATATGTATGTATATACAAAGTGGGGCAAAAGTTACGTCATAATATGAATTGCCTGCCATTTTGTAAGAAATGAAAAAAATTCGAAACTTGACGAAAAGTTTAGTGTTAAATTAATGACATTAAGTTAAAAAAGTGATATCGGTCAAATGACGACCTCCTGAGTTGATGCACATTTGTGCTCGTTGTACGGAATTTTGAATTGTTGCTCGCCTGGGTTACAAATTGGTGATGCCGCACCAAATAGTCACTTTGAGGGGATGCAATGGCTCTTCGTGCATTTCCTGTGGATTCTCCGTGCCACAGAAACGCACATTTTGCTTATTCACATAACCACTTAGCTGGAAATTTGCTTCGTCGTTCATTAAGAGGGAAACGACGACGAAATTCACGCTACGTTAAAACAACAGCCCGGAAATTAGTCAAATAAGCAGTAACAATAATTCCACGCTCTTCAGGTGTGTATAGCTCCATTGCTTGTTGTCAACTGATTCTCTATCTCTCAACAGCATAAATGTCAAAAAAAGACATTTGACGCCATTTGCAAAAAATATGTCACGGTACTGGAAATAACGGCCGAGATGCCGCTAACATGGCGATTGGGTGGCGATATTCGTCGAAGCCACCTTTCTCACAAAAAAACAGATACGTTGATGTCGCCAGGCCAAAGTAATGCCTTTACAGCTTGCGCCGGTCTGGACTAATACGTCATTAGAAAGCGTTGGTGAAGTCAGTGGGAATCTGACAGGAGATTTTTTCACATCCTATTTTTCGTGCAAAATCGAAAACCATTTTCTTACGAGAGAGTGGTGATAATAGATGGGTTCGATGACTGCTCCATCTCAAGCTCGAGCAGAAAAAATCAGCAATTTGCGTTCACTTTTTGACAGTTCTTTTCTGCTCACAATTGCTCTGCTCTGTGTTCTTTGAGCCTGCTCTGGGTTGAGAATTCTCACTTTTTCTGCTCTGCCAAATTTGGAGGAGCAGGCAGAGCAGCAAAATTCTTCTTCTTCTTTTTCTTTTGACAATTGTAAAATCGAAAACAGGAAAAATCGGATAAATGATTTATGAATGATTTATTCAGAAAATGCTTGGAAATGTTAAAAATTAAACATTAATTTTTATAAAAATAACATTTCGATATTGTTCAGTTGTTTTTATTGGCATATATTTCTTCTTTTATAATTTTCATTCGTATCTAACCTCTAAATAGGGAATTTAGAGCAAAGTTGAGCAGAAAAGTGTTTTTTGAGATTGTTGCTATTTTCTGATTTTTTCTGCTTTGGCATCAATTTGACAGCTGGTCCCATTTGAACTGCTCTACTCTGCTCTGAACTTTTTTAACAGTCATCGAACACACTTAATCTTACATCGGTCTAGCAGCAACTTAAATCGAAAACTGAAATCGAAGTGGCTTTACCTATTTCACCGTTACTTTGAGTTATCGATTGTTAAGCTTTTTAAGTAGAAATGTTTAATCATACCTGATAGTCTTTTTTCCCATTGTTCTAAATAAACATATTGCTGTGATGATATGGCTGAAACTTTGACACGAGTTTAGTGACTTATGACGCTTCGCTATTACCAACGCCATCTCTTTAATATTTTAAGGATATACTGAACGAGCCTCGTATTATTTCAAAGTCTATAAAAATACAAGGCTTGATTTCTTTTTATTACTTCTCGAAATGTTTCTAGTAGATAATCAAAGCACGTTGTCACGAAAATACAATACAATACGATCCATATCTGAAAATTTTTAACTTATCAAATGTCATCGTAATGACAGTTGTATGTTGACAGTTAAAAAAAATGGTGTGAAATACAAAATGACAGCTCTTGTTGAAAGACCCTTTATATAATAATTTATGAAATAAATAACTTATTCGTTAAATTTTATTTACCACGCTGACATCAGTAAAAGATTGATAATATGACCAGGTGTTAAAACTATTGTGAAAAGGAACATTTTACTACCTACAGCCCTGTTTGCATATACATATTCCAAACTCAAAAACATTTTACATATTTCACAGAAATTGCTCTATTAATTTTTTTCCTAATCTGTTTTCCTAATTTATATTCTTGTTATTACAAAACTTTAACACACAAAATTTATCTTGTTTTCAAAAATCTCAAATACAAGCCACAATATAATGTGAGCCAAAAATCCCATTTATATCCATTACGATCGTGACGAAAGACAAATATTGCACTAAAATTCGTCTACAAGTCTTAAATCTCCAGAGAAATATCTCACTTTACCTGCCAAGGTTTTTTAGTAATAATTCGCACGATTCAGACGAAATTTGATATTAATGCCCGCAAACGTTCGCGGCTCGAAAAGGTTAAGAAACACAGCCACAGGACTTTATCCCGGCAAAAAACATGTTGCGAATCAGATTGCCGCGACCCGAGACGATGTTTGGTGCTCGCAACATCTTGTTCCTATCATGGAGCACCGGCAACATTTGTCTTGTCACTTGTGTGCCCCATAAAATATCCGGCGATAATTCGTTTTTAAGTGCGAAGAAATGCCCCACGAAAATGGCTGCGCCAAGTGTAAGGAAAAATGAAACTTGAAAATTGCAAAATACCAAAAAACCGAGACTCGTCCGTCGTCTAATGGTTTGGTGTCGGAGCGAACAGCTCATAAACTAAGGCCGACCACTAAGCGGTCTCCGCACGGCTTTATTTATCGCCACAGATTACAATCTTGTCACCGTGTGCCGGTCCGCAACGAAGAATCGAGTGTCTCCATCCTTCCTCTAGGGTATCCGTTTTCGATGGCAACTATAACAGAGTAAACAGAACGAACAAAAAAAATAATACAACAAAATCGCCGATGAATCGGTCGCAAGTGTCCCTGGAGCAGAAGATGTCGTCTCTCAGCGCGAAAATGTCGCTTTTATCGCGAATTTATCTTCAATGGTCTTGATATACGTTCTTCTTTCCAAATGGCGTTATTAAAAGGAATATCACTCATAACTGGCCACCGAAACCGTCTTTCATAGATGCCTGGGCAGATAAGCCGACACTTTTGTCTCTATCAAGGATTACGAACAGAGATTTCGGTGCTCCTTCGGGGATTGTGAAATGAATCAAGCATCTTCATTAAAATTCCCTTTTGAAAAAAAAAACATTACAGGTAAACAGGCAGTACAGACAGAGGTACAGGTACAAAGACTTGCTTATTAATTTAAATCTGATATTTCGTTTTAATGGAAGGGGGAAGACATAAAGAGAGCATCAATGGATTTCCAAAGAGCCTCAAGGCTCGTAACAAGCTAAATTTTGAGCGATAATATTGACCTGTGATGATGGCTCCAAGCATTGAGGTACAATTCTTGCAATATCCATCAATGAGACGATAGGGAAAGGAACACATGAAAATTCCCGTTATTTTGAGATAAAGTCCTTTTTGATAAAAACATATTTCCAGATAGGATATTGTCAATCCAAACAGTCTTGAGGGGAATAATAAAGTTGAAAGTGAATAAATTTGTCTTATTTTGAATTTTGCTCCATTTGCCTCGGAAATTATTGAAATTATGTCAATATGAAAGTCAAAGTTAATTAGTTTTGAATAATTTAAAAGATTTGTGTAATCAGATGAGTTACTTTATGAATATCAACAAAAATAAATCAAAATGGAACAGTAAAAGTTGTGTGAGTTGTGTGAATTTCATTTTCGAAACCTTAAGCGTTTTAAGATAATGAAATATTGACCAGTTATCCTGTTTATTGTCAAAACATACCTTAGTTTAATAAAACGTTTATTAATTTATTTCATCTTTATCTTGGTGTTAATAAACGGACGTAAGGAATCGAACATAACTGATGCAAAAGTTTTTAGAGGTGTGAACTGCGGCCAACAGAAGAATACCAAAGAATAACAGAGTATTTGCAGAGATAAATGACATATAGAGGGCAGGCCTGATCATGGTTGGCGAATCGATAAAATGACAGCGCTGTTTGCAACATTATTTTTGGTTTCATAGTTGCCGAACGCAGCGACACGACAGTTTTCGACAACTTTATCATGGTTGTCACTTGAAAGTTTTTTGACAGTAACAAAAAATTGTTTGTATTAAGTTGTGATGTCACGTAAAAAAATCAAGCGACTTAAATAGTCACTTGACATTCGTCAAAAACGTATTTTGTCTCACCAAAACGGAGATAAGGATCGAAAAATGCTCATAGAGGAAAAAGAGATATTAAAAAGATGACAGGAATTCTATCAAGAACTATTAGCCTCCAGTAATGAAACAGAATAAAATAATGAACGAAGATATTATTGACTCGAACCTAGAAATACAAAAACCCAACATTGAAGGTGAAGGAGTAAGAAGAGTGGTATTAAATCTGAAAAGAACGAAAGTAAATGTCAGGAAATGGAAATGCGAAATATCATGTCGTGAAGTGGATTTGAACCACGGAAGTGTGGGATGACCCCTAGACTACCGATGTCAGTAATTCATTTCATAGAATGTTTTTCTTACTCTACTTTTCTCATATTTTTATATGCTTTATATATGTTTCACCTGTATGTTGTATTTAAACAAATCTTGCAACTTGATTTTGACACACCATAGTTCGTGTGACAATGCAATCTGACTTTTTTTGTAAAGATTGAATTTTGCATTTGTGTTCCCCGACGCCTCGACATGGGTATCAAATGAAAGAGTATGACAGGTAGAAGCCAATTAGCTGTGCGGCGTCATTCCAAATTCAAAATGGCGGCCAACAGACATATAATGGACTAAAAATATATAGTTTAAAAAAACTAAAATGAACTAAAAAGTTAAAGTATTAATGAAATAAGAATATAAGTAAAGAGTGCCCCATTCCAGTACATTGGGACACTGCAATACGTTTGTGTGGAAAATCGAATTCTCTGCGACTATTTTTGCCGTCTCTTCTTTGTGCGAATGTTGATAGTTCAATGTCTGAAGAAAATGGCTTGCCACAGGAAAGCAGACCGCAAGATTTAGGCAGCATACAATACCTGAAGTAGACTAACTACGATGTTCAGGCTTTGGAAATGCTCGTATCTGAAAATGAGGGCACATTAACCGCAGAACAAAAGTTAACATACGTACGATAACATTGTAAGCAGTTTATAGTTGCCGCTCGATCTAACACGTGTAGGGACCCCCATATTTCAAAAATTCGAAAAACAAAGCAATCAGTATTACATATACTAAAATAATTGTCTGGGATGAAATTTCATTGGCATAAAAGAGAGGCGTCGAGGTTATCAATAGGACTCTACAGAAATTCGCGGTAACAAATACCTGATGCGTGGTGTGGCGCTGCTGTTGGCAGATAATTTCCACCAAACTTTACCTGTCGTACCTAGAGGAACCCGAGCTGATGAAATTAAACCCTGTCTTAAGAGTTTTTTTTTGTGCTCCACAATATAAATCCTCAAACTTACCAAAAATATGAGAGTTTATCTGAAAGGAAAGTTTTAGTGGTAATAAAAAACGATGATTATTCATCAACAGAGGATGTAATTGTTGTCCTATAATCCTATAGTGAACGCCTAGAGTAAAAATAATTAAGTTGGCTTTTTTTTAAAAGCATAAATGCGCCCGCCCTACGGGTAAGCGCGCTCCTGCTAAAGGCATGAAAATCTAAAAATGCGCCCGCCAGAAGTATGCTCGCCTCTGTTACAGATATGAATGTTTTCGTAATCGACCATTCTAAACGCGAGTGTCGATTTACCAAGCGGTCACCCAACAAAGTACAAACCATATCCAATGCTGCTTAACCTACGGAATCGACCGTTTTCTTCGTGCTATACCATTGTTTAAAGCTCCAATTTTTCTCCCGTTTGTCTAAAAAAGGGTACGTGCATCTTTTATTGGTACGTGCCTGGTAGGGGGCTGTATTTCGAAAAGTAGAATTTTTACTCAGGCGTATCGTGCCTGTTTCATGATATGTTGCTAAAGTCCTTTTAGGGGGAAGAAAGGATTTACAAGTCAATAGACACTGTCTATAATTCAGATGAAGCCGTAAACTATCCGATAGACTTTTTAAATTCTTTTAAACCACCAGTTCTTCCATACCATAAGCTTACTCTGCAGAAAGGACCAACCTTAATACAACTTCGGAATTTAAAAACACTGAAATTGTGTTATGGCACTAGATTACAATTAAAGCCCTACATAAAAATTTAATCTAAGCCATTATTTTAACCGGGGGGGGGGGGGGGGGGGGGTGCGTGCTGAAGGAGAAAAAGTTTTCGTGGCTCGCATTTCTCTAATACCCAATTACCTCCCTTTGAATTTAAGAAAATGAAATTTCCCTTAAAGTATGCTTCGCCATGACGATAAACAAGTCTCAAGGCCAAACTTTAAAATATACGCTGAGGTAGATTTAAAAAGGAATTGTTTTTTCCACGGTCAGTTTTACGTAGTTTTCTCAAGCGTAAGTTCGTCCACGAGCCTGGAAATATTAGTTCCACCCAATAAGGAAACAAAAAATATTGTTTATAAGGAAAACCTCTAAAAAGCGAACTTCATACATTGTATGTATATTTCCGAAAAAATGTACATTAAAACATAGTCTCGCGTGGACGAAATCGCGGCTAAAAGCTACTCTGCTCAAAATTTTTGCCAGCATTGTAAGATATTTTAACAAACAAAATGGAAATAGTTTGTGTACAATTCAAAATAACATAAACTGTGACAAAATACAAAAAAACCCCTAATTGCTACCTTTTAAATAAAACATAATATATTATAAAAAAACTTACCCTTAAAATTCAATTACAGCTTGCGATTGCCATCCAATTGGATCCTCTGGTAAAACATGCAACCATACATCTGGACAGTGTCCGTGTAAAGATGGCGTTACAGGATTAACTTGCAACAGATGTGCAAGAGGATATCAGCAAAGCAGATCACACATAGCTCCGTGCATAAGTACGTATATTCACATTTCCTTTTTCCTGCAATAAAAACGGTTATCAAGTTGAAATCCTTTTACAGCATATTTTTTTTCTTCTTCCTTCTTCACAGAAATCCCCAGGATAATATCACCAGTACAAACGCAAAATACTGCACCAGAACCGAGTCAAAGTGAAAGCAATTCCGCATATCGTCCTGATGGCGGGAGGGGTAAGTAAGTGTTGCTTTTGTTGCTTTTTGTTTTAAATTTATTTCATTTAAGGATAATTAACTTAATTAAGCAAATACATAGAGTCACAGTGAAAATTAATTTGTATATTGACTTTAAGCATATATAGTTAACAGGAATTTAATAATAATTTTATCTTTAGGATAAATCCGAATTTTTTTTTGCTATCACGATTTTCTAGAGCTTATGTTTTAGTTTTTTTTCTTTCGTTTTTTTTTATGCTGCTGGAAACTATATAGAGATTTTCCTTAAGAAATGTTAATGGGATATTGATGGAGGAGGGCTAAAGAGTTTGTAATAGAGTATAACATCGGGAACAGCTCCTATCAATAATCAGTTTATTGAAGGAGGAACTTTGTTATACATCTCAAGTGCATAGAAACATGATAGATAGGAAGAAATGTGATAATTTCCACAAGACTGACACGATTATATGCTGGGAAGAAAATTCAATACTTAAGAGGTTTTCATTAATGCTAGCCTCGACCGATATGTCAATGTGTCTATGAAAAGTAAATTCTTTTGTATTAAATCAATTTTATTTGTAAAAAAAAAGTTGACCTTAATCAGTTAAAAACTACAAATGAAAATTGAATTCTATTGTTTTATGACAAACTATACGCGTGCTACGTGAAAATGAGTTAGTTTTCTTGGGTTACCTTGGTCTTCTTGGGTTACCTTAACACTGTGATCTAAATATAGTAAGACTCGATTATCGTGGTGCATTATGATGGCCTCCTTCCGCCGGGCCAAACTGTTAACGAGGAATGTTATTTGAGCGTTATGCGTCCTTTACGTGAAGCTATTCGTCATAGTTATGGGCTCTTGGTTTTGCATCATGCACATTCTCACACCTTGGCTACGTTCAAGTTACGCAGCTGACTGCAAATTGAATGTAGCAGCTGCTTTTCATCGGCATTGAAGGATTTTTGCAGCGGTTTTCATATTTTGAACGCATAAATGCAAAATTTTGTAGTCAGCTGCGTAAACTTGAACGTAGCCCTTCATTTATTATTCGAAACCAATTGGTCAAAAATTCGACTGATATCGTGACGCAACCACCCTATTCGCTCGATACCTCTGGTTATTCCCGCCTGGTTAAAACCGCTCCGAGGACATTTTTACTGAATTTTTTCATCCTACATGTACATGTCCTACATTCGCCTCGCCTTGAATTGAACTCGTCTACCCTAGGCCCCAAAACCCGCTTCAGCGGTACTGGACAAGGTGCAAAACAGCCGCTCTTAAACTTATTAGTGATGGATTTGCTCTTCAACTGACACATTAAGCCATCGTAGGAATATGGCATCCCTGGCAAAATTGTACGCTTTTACCATAGTGACTGTTCCGCTGAAATAAATAACCTTCTGCCTTCACAGTTATGTTTTTCCGCAACTTCGTGCTGCTCAGCTCAATCGCACAGTCTACAACCCTTAAATTCGCGCACAATTCGGTCGAGAAATTCGTTTATAACTAGAACAACTCGACTGTGGAACAACCTTACACAATCAGTATTCCCGAACTAACACGCCTCATGCATCGCCTTAACCTATTCTATTCTTTTTCTATGCTTCGGAGTAAGCTTCTTCTCTTCTTCTTCTTTTTTAAGGTGGTATAGGGTTCAAAAGTACCGCAGCTACTCATTTGGCCTATTGTACTACACCCCTATACCTCATATTTGAAGGTCAGCTCGCTTAAACGGGTTTAGAAGCCCGCCCAATGGCTTGTCGCTTAGACTTGACTATTCCACGGGCAGTCTCAAGCCTGCAGGTGGGGTCCTCCGCCGTTCCTATCTTCCATAAAAGGTAATTCAGAGCGTAGTGTCCGATGATCAAGCTAACAAGTGCCCCGACGTCACGCCAACAAATGTAGCCAATTAGTGTGATGACATGAGGCAAACAAGTGTCTTGACATCCTTTCTACTGCGCCCTAACAATTTCTTAACCGCGTCGAAAGACGGCACAGGAAGGAATCTCTTGAAGTTGGCCAATCCAGGCACAGGCCACCATCGTTCGGTGTGTTTCATCCAGGTCCGATCGGCAAGTGCCATCTTCACCAAACTTTTGGGTGCCTCAAAATAGCCGGTTCCATACCGATGAATGCAATGTAGTTTATCCATAGAAGTCCCATGAGTATGGTTAGGAAAGGATAGGTCCATCCGTATCAGGGTGAGGCATTATACAACTGGATGCGTCCGATGCCCAGAGCAGATCGTTACAATGACAGGTCTATCGATGACGTTTTACTATGTCTCAAAGACCTCAACACGTCTATCAAAGTAAATATGGTGACTATATGAGTCTGGTCTTCTTGGTCTAGATATATCCAATGCAATTGACAGATTATGGCACTGAGCTACGTGTATGCTGACTAAATTCCGATCCATTGATATCGACACAATTCTAACGAATTTAAGTGAGAGTTTTCTTCCTGAGCAGTTCAGTCAGGGTGGTTTAGATGGTAGGTTTGAATTTAAACCGGTGTCAACCAAGTCTTAATTCTATACTCAGCCTCTTTATAAACTTTGTAAATGACCTTCTCTCAATCCTCACCACACAGCTTCGCTAATTATGACATTCTACGTGATTTCTATGCCTTCAGCAATGCAAGTTAAGCACGAGTCAGACCTTGTCTTTATGATCATCAGCTCATGTCCGATTCGACACCTCTAAAACAAAGAAATGTCTTAGGTCTGATAAAACCAGTACTTACAATTACACAGCCAGTAATGTAATCTCCAAGGTCAAGATTCAGAGACGCTCCCTGGTTCCCATGCCCAAGTGTCGCATTACCTACCTGACGCCGCCTGAAACACGACTTGTTTATCTGGTCGGGGGGTTCAAAAACCGACTTAATGTGTCTGGAAAAGCTACAAATTAGACACTTAAGTAGAAATTTACCCCTGAGAAAACTTTATCGTTAGCGGTTGTTCTACCGGCGAAAAGTGCTTCCAGGGTTATACCGACAAAATCAGATTAGTCCGCTCGGCTTGATCTCACTTCCTACAATGACTGCAATATTTCCGAAACTCTACAACATCCATGTGCCCAAACGCATTACTTATCGCCAATTACTTTCCACTTCAGAACCCTCGTAATCTATTACAACACCGGAGTTCCTTCGAGCTAAGCTTACTACTAGCCATTGCCTTGCGATTAGATCGTATACATAAACTAGTTGGGATGTGGCTTTTGACCCTTTCGGTCCACAAGATTAACTTCCCAGTATTATGAACGTGAAATATTATCAATGGATATTTTAATGAAAATCTTTTCAGATCATACTTCCTTTAACACGCTTTGAACGGCATCTTAACGAAGTCGGTATCTTTTTTGGTTCGCGCGAAATCGTGCTGGTACAAAAATCACTTACGTCGTTGAAACAAAAAAACGGTTCGACCGATTTTTATGAAAATCTTTTCAGATCATATGTCCTTTAACATGCTTCGAATGGCACCTTAACAAAGTCGAAACCTTTTTTGGTTCGCGTGAAATCGTGCTGGTACAAAATCACTTAAGTCGTTCAAACAAAAAAATGGCTCGACCAATTTTTATGAAAATCTTTTCAGATCATATTTCCTTGAACACGCTTCGAAAGGCACCTGAACGAAGTCGATATCTTTTTCGGTTCGCGCGAAATCGTGCAGGAAAAAATGACCACATACGTACGCACACACACACACATATTTCTTCTCAAATTTTTGCTTAAAATGCTATTGGGACCTTGAAACGTGTAAATACATTGAAAATTTCGAATCCGATTACAATAACTTCCTACTGTGAAGTTAAAAAAGTCTGTAATAACCCGACTTTATGTGTGATTTAGAAGACTCCTGGATGAAATTCATCTTCGACACTTGTTCCGTCATACTTGAGCTCATTTACCAATATCGGACTATTTCATACCCAAAATAGATAAGATCGTCTGATTAATTTCGCTTCGTTGTTTACACGTTCAGAAAAAAGTATTCAATCAAACGATATAAGATACAATATAATTCTGGTTTTTCTTTTTCTTAAATGGCGCTTGTAGGATTCGGGCCTCTTAAAGACTATTCTTCCAGTCGTCACTACGTCTTGCTAGTTCTATCAGTGTATTAAACGAAGTTTTCATATATCTTCTTGGTCGTCCTAAGGTGCTTTTTCATGTTTTAATAGTTTTTTAATCTGTTTCTAATCACTGCATTTCTTAGGTTTTAAATACAAGAGGATGCATGCTTCTCAAGCAAAAGCTTCATTCGAGCAAGGGAGGCGTGTGAAGGTGAAAAAAGTATAGTAATTCGTTCGCCTGAGCAGACCACTTGTCCAAGAAACGTTTTTACTTCAGAAGCACCCATCCTCGTATATTTAAGAGTCTTAAAGCTGTTTTACCATATGAGGTGATTTAAAGGCTGAATGAATTCTGAATATTCGTAAAGAATTTGTGAATTTTTAAGTGAAAATCAACCCAATGCGATTATTATTAATATTACATATGTTTTACATTTGTATTTCAAAAACTAACAAGACAAGAGTTGATTGAACGTGTTAAGCCCCATCAGACTCTACAAGATGCCACTTCTTCTAACAACCAAAACAAGATATAAAAAAAACAACACAAGAAATCCAACACAAAATTTCGACAGCATATTTCACAAATTTCCATAACATCCAAAAAGTCTTCATTAATCAATCTTTATCTTATAGCACAAAAGAAGCTTAACTTGCCCCAAATAGAAAAATTTCTAATATTAAAGACGAGATCGTAAATTTTCAATTTAAGCTCCTAAATCGCTTCGTTACCATAAATTCTCCAAAAAAAAAGAACTTAAATTTGAAATTTTTGAAAAATTATGATTTCCCGTACTTTGTGAGACGTTTTCCAAAACTCCTCTGCTAAATTTGATTAAAATTAACGATTTTTAAATCAGATTTATGCTTTTTTACCCTTCTCTGAGTTTTTTTTCTAAATGGAAATTCAATTACGATGACGTCGTCGGTTTAATTAAGCTGCAATTGACCTCTGTTGACCGCTTTGTAATCACGCAAAATCAAGCTGGAGGATAACGAATCTTTAATTCCCGGTCGCGGAACAACTAACTCTGCAACGTCATAATAGTGTTTTCTTGGGGCAATTGATGTATGTATATGACAAAGTTCCAATTTTATAACTTCCACCCCGATGCACTCCACTTAAAGATTAGTTACGGTGTCGTAAAAGGCGCCAACATGTCCTCCAAGTGTGGAAACGATTACTTTATGAATTATAACCCTCGGAAAAATAATACTAAAAAAAAACAAAAAAAATTGCGAATAATTTTTGCGTTCGCGTCCACTTTGTGAAAACAATTCAAGATCTTGAAAAGCGCTGGTCTTGGGGAAAACTCACCTTGTATCTTTGAACTGCGAGCGGCGAAGACGCTGAAAATGTTGTCGGTTATTTTTAGAGCCCAAATATGTTCCTTGATCGGAGCTCTCCCTTTGGACAGCAGCGTGTGCTGCGGAAATACCTCCATGAAAGATCGGCCAAAACGTGCTTACGATTCCGTAAATAGTTTACAGAGGATTGTGCGCCCTTTTGGACGGTGCAGTTGCATGGCGCGGATACTTTACAAATTACCATACAATTACACGCAATCTGGGATGCAACACAATTGGCAAAGTTTATTGCGGGGAGGAATTCTCAGTGCAGCGAATTAAAGGAAGAATTCTTGTTTTTTGGTCTTAGCTGCGTCTCCTCGGTGTGCCTTGAGAGAGTTTTTATGTCGAAAGGAAAATCTTTGGAGCGAAACTATTGTGGCTTGAAGTAGATTTTGATTGGGAGCTTGTGTGTTTGGAGTATGAAGTTATATAGGGAGGTGGGTGCAAATGTTCTATATTTTACAAAAGTTTCAAATTTTATGCGGTATTCTGTTTTCATTTTGGTTTAGGTCTCTAACGTGTAGCATGATCAGCCTTTAATGTGTCATATTATACGATGAGGACAATTATGCACTGAAAATTTAATGAATTCGCGATATTGTTCTCCAATAATTGAAAATATGTAGATTCAACCACTAAAAAGCAAATCCAACTGTCAAATGAATGTTTGGCTAATATTTCCTACAATTCAAAAATTTCCTTACAATTCCAAAGACACAAACCTCCGAAAATTAAATTGTTAAATCGAAATGCGTTTTCCATACAAATTGACATTTAAATTGTAACTTGGCACAGGCCCTGAATACAACAAATATACGATTTTGACATTATAACGCCGTCCTATAGACGGAGTTATATTACGTTTAACGAAAAATTAACGAAAACTAGTGTGGCACATCAACCATTAGATTTCAATTTTAATTCGATTTCGCAAATCAAAAATAAATACAGTTAACTAATTCCCAACTTGCTTTGCGAAATCTGTTTGGCAAAATCTCTCTCTTCTCATTGAGCGGGCATCGGAACAAGTCGCATTTTCTCTGAAGTCGTCTAACACATAAGTTATTATTTAGTAATGTTAACATCTAATGAAGAATAGTGAACTGTCTGAATTATAAGGGATTGCAGGGATTGACGTTCGTTCTGGTGGTTGAAAAACGCATCGCACGCTGCCCGTAGGAAGCTTTGTGGTGTTTTGCTTGAGATGATTGACACTTTGATATTTATAGTGCCAAATTTGGCTCTTTAAAATGCCGAAGATAGAGAAGTCCATCGGATTTGAATTCGCAGAATTCGCGCCATTGCGTTGAAGAAATGAAGTGTGGAATGTTGTAGTCTTGTTGACGCGTTCTTTATGACATGGTCCTGTGCCTTGCTGGAACGTTCACGATTTGCGCCCGAAATTTTTGTGTGCCCAAAGCTTCAATACTTCTTCTAACACAGTTTCAGGGTATATAGCTGCGTTTGTTCTGAGACTGCAGTCCAAAAATTCGTTGGTTGAAAGTTCAATTGCGCCACCCTGATCTGGCAAAGAAGCCGAGCTCTTTGCAGACCCGAATAATCTTCATCAAATTGTGGATCATCCCACGGAAGTCCGTGATGTTGCTGGCCAAGTTGATTCACCTCTCGATAATTCGTTCCTCTGCCTAATTACGGCTAACTTCTCATATCAATTTCCTAAGAAGACCAAACCAGCTAAGAGAACTGGGCGTACTTTTTTGCCAATTCGCTGACTGGGACCTGTGTTTTCGAATCAAAAACGTCATATTCAGCCACAGCTCCGCAGGAAAGCCATCTGGTTGCCAAAGCCTTGTTGTTTTAAATCCGGTTTATGCCTTTGCTAACTTTTTCTAAGCTTGATTGTGGCAGCGAAGAATCCACTAGATATTGGTGGACCTCAGTTAGCTCGGCGCTAAGCAATTTATAAAAGTATTCTTCCTAGTTTCAAGATGCCTTGCGATTAGGGATACGCGATCAGGTCACATTATTTATCCTTGAAGTTTGTCCAACGAGTTGCGAATTACTGCAAACCACGGCTTCCAAACTTCTTTTTTTCTCTTCTCTTCTGATTTCTTTGTACAGTTGCAAAAAAAATGTTTTTTGATACTAAAATATTACCATTATCGACGAAACATGAATTCTATTGCCACCATACTAGGCAATCTGTACATTATCACTAAACAATCTACATGTTAGAAATTCACGAAATGAAAGAAGTTCTACAATTCTAAACAAGGCATCAAATCTTACCTACAATATAACTCCTACACCACTTCTCTCAACGCATCCATTAATTTTTTTGCAACATTGTTGGTCC
The DNA here is from genome assembly GCA_963855945.1 of Thereva nobilitata. Classification (NCBI taxonomy): domain Eukaryota; kingdom Metazoa; phylum Arthropoda; class Insecta; order Diptera; family Therevidae; genus Thereva; species Thereva nobilitata. The sequence continues at coordinate 101,896,808 of OY979697.1, read as the reverse complement.
AATCTCACAAAGCAAAATCGATTTCCTCAATGGCTAACCAATAAACTATTCTTAAGTATTAAAGGAAACCAGAACTTGGTGGAAACTAAAACTTCACTTCAAAAATTCATCATTAAGACTAAAAATGTTTATGTTATTTTACCTTTGAAATTTGAGTGATAACTGGAGTCTGTCGATGCCAGAACAAGATTCTGTCTTCATGTTTCATCACCTGATGCCATTTTGAGATCGGAGAGTGAAAAATTGATGAAAATTTCGATTTCATCAGAATCAACTTATTTTGGTATATTTATATTTTCTAGCGGTGGTAGTCTGGTTACTGGAAAAGTAGTGATACTTACAATGTGTTGTGGTAAAAGGAAATTTGTTTGTATAATTTGGAATTATTTTTTTGGCTGGAAGAGGATTTGCGGAATTGCTGGTTTTGGGAGAGTGCAGGTTTAATTTGATCAATACTGTAAAGTTTATGTCGTAAAATCTTAAATATATTGATCAAGAGCCCAATCATAAACCATAACTTTTTAAAGGGGTGTTTTTACAATAAATGCGAAAATTGGTTGTGTTATTAAACTCCTTGTTCAATTTTTATCCGTTGTATTCCTTGTAAAATTTGATATCGTAGTAATGAATTTAAATAGCAGAAAATTCGCGTTCGAGAATATTACAATAGGGGAGGACGAGGCTCCTTTATTTGCTTAATAGTCGTCCAGAGAAATATTTGACACTATTTACTTCTCATGCATGTGACAATTTAATCTATGAAATCTTGTCCAACTGGGGCGACGTCAAAGAGGATTAAAATGTTTTGTCTTCTCTACATGTAAATAAGGAAGGAGTTTTAAAGTGTACTAAACTAGTACACTTGAAAATGGAGGCCCAAATATGAATTTTCCAATTGTGTTCCGATTTCAATGAAAATGGTTTTTTTAAGGTAGCAAATAACGAATTTATGATCAGAGCTTATAAATTCAAAATGGCCGCGCCAATATGGCGGACAAATTTTGTCAATTATACTCCGATTGTAATGAAAGTGGATAACTAGGGGGTTTTAAGGTCGCAAATAACGAATTTATGATTAAAGCTTACAAATTCAAAATGGCCGCACCAATATGGCCGACGAGTTTTCCAATTGTATACTGATTTCAATGAAAATCGGTATCTGGGGGTTTTTAAGGTATCAAATAATGAATTTATGATCAAAAATTATATATTAAAAATGGCGGAGATAATATGGCGGACGAATTTTATCAATTTTATTCCGATTCCAATGAATGTGGATATCAAGAGGTTTTTAAGGTAGCAAATAATGAACGAACGAATAAAATCAAGAGCGTTATTATTGCTATGACTTATACCAGAGACCTCATATCGCTCTAGATCATTATCATGTGAGACTTGGGTTTCACATAGTGCAAAATTACGCAATAGCACTATTATATAAATACTTCAGTAAATTTATTTTTTTCATCATTGAACCATTTGTACACCATCTGTAGATATAAATTACGCATGTTATGTTTAGAGCATTTGCAGGCACCAATTTCTAAAAGTTAAAACGAGGAAAATCTCCTTTTTTTATTTAATTTTAGAATGCGGAAAATGCAGAGCCGGCACAAGAAGGTTAAATCTCAACAAATTTTGCAAGAGAGACTACGGTAAGAAATCACATTTCAATTTATACAACAATTAAAACCTTTTTTTTTATTTTTTTTTAATATTCAGCAATAATGGCGAAAGTGGTAGGGAAAGACACGAACACCGAAGCAAGTATCGAACAGTATATGAAAGGAAACCCAGAAGAAATAGTGAAGTTCGCTATAACCGTTCAAGCAATATTCAAAAGAAGCTCACCAACGACAACAACAACAAACACAATACTGAGGAGGGGACCAATGTCATGGATAATACCACTCAAAGATCTGGAATGCCGGTGTCCCAGGATTAAGCTAAACAGGTAAAAAAATTTGAAGCATTTTTTTTTGATTTTTTTAATTTAAATTTCCATCTTTCTTCCTCTTTATTCTGTCCGTAATAGATCATACTTAATTCTGGGTAAAGACTCAGAAGCACCACCTGGCTATATTGGTACTGGGCCAAGATCAATTGTAATCGAATGGAAAGATGAATGGTATCGACGCATGAAACGACTCCAGAGACGCGCCCGCAGCTGCGACTGAGATAAGAAAATTTTATGAAAATAAAATAAAAAAAAAAATTAACAAAAAAAAATTTATATTTGTACGAAGAAAATTTTTGACATTTAAGCGCAATTTTATTTATTTGTAAATTTATTTATGTTAATAATTATAAAAAATTTAGCATTACTTTACCATTAGATGTAAATCTAGTTGTAGAAGTCAAGAAGTATATCGATAACTAAACTAGGCTCCATATTACAGAGAAAACAAAAACCAAGGTATTAAGTTCTTCTTCATCAATTCGGCATCGATCTTTTTTTATTTGGTTTAAATGTGGCAAATTCATTATCCGAGTTGAAAAATGTTTTTTAGTTGAAGGTTCAGTATTTTTTAATTTTGAGCTATTCTTTTTTTTGTGGACCTTTATTATTCGTGTTGGATAACTTTGAACGAAAATTCCGAATTCCTCAAGTTTTAATTCAGTAAAACTTTTCAGTGAATTCTGTTAATCGAGAAAAACGTCGGCTGCTTGAATATAAGAGTTATTTTGACTACAGAGCAAAACAATTTGTTTGATGACAATAAAATAAAGAAGATTAGTAGGTACCACCAAAAATAACAAACTTCTAAATGGCATTAAAAATCGTACAAGAAATTCATATCGTCTGTATTGACCATCCAGTGGTGCTAAAATCCTAGTGACATAATTTCTGCGTAAATACTTGTTGGAATCACCAATATTAGGAAAAGTTCCCAAGCTATTTGTTGATGATAACAACGAATCTTTGGGAAATCTTGTAGGGTAGAGCGCCACCATGAACAACCAAATTCGTTTTGAAAAATATTCTTGGATCTCGAGTAGAGAACACAATTTTTCGTGAGCAATAACATCACTCAAACGTATTGAGAACCTTCAGAACCTTGGTAATACATCTTCCAGTATTCACTTTTAATCCTATTATCTCTAAACAGGTTAACTATAAATGTTAGAAAAGCTAAGAAGATGCCCTTTACAATCTCTTGCGCTAAACCACATTTAAGTTTCATGAGACGCCCTACAACTCCAACATGAGAAACACGAGTCTAACTCGTGGTAAATATTATGAACAATATATAAGCGTGAATCGTACTCCTGGCTCAAAAGCTTTCAGTCTTTGTCCTAATTTTTGGTTTTTTTTATAGATCGTAGTCCGCCGCTCTCCAGGTGCCCTGACAAAATTGTATCGCTTTTATCATAGCGATTGTTCCATTGCGATTGTCGCACTTCTGCCTGCACGGTAGCACAAGACTAGCCCGTTCGGCTTTCACTGACGCTCTGCAGTATCCTTTTCTTGCACACTACGGTCTAGAAGTTCGTTTATAAGTAGATGGACTGGCGCGTGGAACAATCCCCCACAGTCAGTATTTCCGGACTCGTAAAACATCTTAGAATTTATCGTCATCGCCCTCTGATCCAGCAGCCCCATACCCCTAAGCTATACTATTCTCTATTATCCTTCAAACTAAGCTTACTACTAGACATTACACCATGACCTTAACGAAATGACACATTGGTAGTACAAAGCGTGACTCCTAAGCTCAGGGTTTTCCACCTAAAAAAAGGTTTGTACTCTGTAATAACTCCAACACTACTTCAATAAAGATTGTCTCAAGAGGATCAAGTAAAATTGTTCATTTTGATTGATTCTCCCCAATATTGGGATAGTCAACAGATGATTGCAGTATCCCAACTAAGTACTAACCACGTCGAATGCTGCTTGACCTACGCAATCGAACGATAACTGATCTACTGAGTACGTTAATGGTACCCTTTATAGCCATAATGATAATTGCCTGTTTTTTTCGTCCTATAAAATTTTTTAAACCCTCAATTTTGCTCTCTTTAGTCTAGAAAAAATGTGAGCGTACCGTGCTTCGTTTAGATGCCATACAGGCGATTTAATGGTGTACGTGCGTGCCTGTTGCAGGCTAAGATCGGGCGAGTTTTATTTTTACTCTTGTAATAACTAAAACTTCGTTGTTCTCAAAATCAGCTTAATTCAGTGCGACACATTTAATCCAACGGACAATTTGTCCATCGTTAAAAACTCCCGGTCTATGTCTACCCAAGGTTTGATGCGCCTGACTACCATTCCAGAGATCTATGGCTTGATTCCAAGCAGAGGCAAGTTTCTTTATCGTTCCAATTCTTTTTTCAGTAAGCATTTCTTTTTTTGTCTCTGGTCTTTGCGGCAATGCCCCGTACGTAAAACCTCTTTAAGGAAGCAGTAGTTTCAGTTTGGGGAAAGTGTTGCGGGGTTATATCTGTCAAAATACAGTGCATGATTAATAACATGTATTGAGCTTCATTAACCCACGTGTTGGCGTTTTGTGACACACGACAAGGACTTTTGTTCGTCATTTTTTCCGTGCGATTTCTGGACAGACTGTGAAGTTTGAATGAAACGGCCGACGAAATGTCTGTACGGTTATGTCGACGGAATGTCTTAGGGGACTTTCCAGTGACTTAGTAGCGCGATTTTCCTTTGTTTCATAGATAAAACTCTATAAACTTCCATAGTAGGCAGAAATTTCTGCGACCAAAGGTCTCTATCGTGTGGACCCACCATTCCACACGGTAGCGACTTTTTTCGTAGAGACTTTTTTCCTGTAGACTTTTATACAATTTAGTCTCTGTGTCGGATGTGGGCATGAATTGGGTCCACATCATCAGAACTTTTCAAAAATCTCTGCGGACTTTCAAATAGATATTTTTTTGCAAAATATGCAGTAATGAAAAGTCCGCAAAGACCTTCCATCGAAATCTCTGTACAATTCTGTGCGAACCAAATTCGCTGTCGTGTGGACCCACCATTAGTCGAAGATGTCTTTTGGGTCTACTTTTAAGGTTTTGTATCACTCGTATTATTACGATACAGAAGGCCTTCACTAGTATTTTCAACGGCACTAAGTAACTTACGTTTAGGACACTGAATTTGGTGAGAACTATTTCTTGATTACTTTTATCAGTTTTGAAAATCGCATAGTACATTAAGATCAGCAAACGAAACCAATATATGTAGATGGAAAAAATTAGATAGCGCTCGGTTTGACAATTTGGAACGTCCCAAAATTTTACAAAACTTGCATAAAGAATGAACTAATACAGTACCGACTTATTAAAAAAATACAAAATACAATTAAACATGTCTAAAATCCTCCAACATATTGTATTTAAAAATTTTTTCACATTTTACAAGTTCATGTACATTTAGAGCAGGGTTGTCCAACCTTTTCATTGTTGGGGGCCATAGTAGAAAGTGCAAACTTCCTGTTCATTGCAAAAAATTGTGTTTTCATGTCGGATTTATTTCAGAATTAAAAACTTAATGTTTTTACAAATAAACAAAAGTACTGCGTAAAGTTCACACATTTGGAATTAATTGCGTTTTCATTTGGCCGGGGCCGCATGCGCCCCGCGGGCCGCGTGTTGGACAACCCTGATTTAGAGCATCAACTCGGATAGTCAAAATTAATTAAAATATGAAAAAAAAATTCCATTCATTTAAATAAAAACAAAATATACCCAAAAATATCAAATCTTGTACATAATAATGAAAAAAAAAACATGTAATCTAGCTAAATGACATTTTGTTTCTGGTTTATGAAGTCAAACAAAATATTTGAATAAAAAACAAAAAAAACTTGCAATACTCCCTTTATCATACTTAAAAAAAATATATTCTATACCTGTTAATTAAAAAGGTGCCAAATACAATATAATAATAATTAATAAATAATAATAATAATTTTTTTGTTATAAATAAATTTCTTTTATGTAAAAAGTCTATTTTCTGCTCATATTTTTTGAGTGGATAACCGCCATATCACAAAAAACATTACACAAAATACAAAATAATAATAAATAAATAAATAATAAAAAAAAAACTTTAAATGCAATCATCATGCACACAAACACTTGTACAGTATTACAAATTTATATTTTTAATTTAATTTTAGCTGTTAGTAATTATAATATAATAAAGTGAAAGTAAAAAAATAATAATAAAAATAATAATAAACAATTATTTAATAATGAAAGAAATAACAAACACTTATATATATACATGCATATACTGTAAAGATAAAAAAAACAAACAAAATATTATTAATAAAAAAAATGAAACAAGTCTTCAAAATACATATAGGCACTTTTTGTGACATTTAGCTGCTTGCGATATTGTAGTGATATAATTCTTCGTGTTTTGATCTAATTATAATACATACATAAAACATATTATATATAAATAAATATATTTTATGTGTTTGTTTTCATCTTTTTTTGTTTTTTTTTTAAATTTTTAAATTTATTTCTTAGGATAATCATAAATGGAATTTCCACAAAAAAAAAACAAGTCACAAAATAAATTTGTACTTATGAATAAGAAATGAGAAAATTATAAAATAAAAAATTTAAAAACAAACAAAAAACTTTATTCCGATTTGTAAGAATATTTAAAAAAAAAACAGTTTCATGTTGTTTCATGTCGAAATAAACTCTTTATCCATGTAATTGTTGTTTTGGTTTTTATTACCTTGTGTTTTGTCCTAATGCCTAAAAAATAATTACTATTCAAACAGAACAGCACAAAAAAATCTCCGATTACTATTTAGTAACTTAGCAATAAGATTGAATTATAGAAAACAGGGCATAAACAATTTGAAAAACGAAGAAATACTCAGCCGACTCTGGAAGAACATGGAATTCGAATCAGTCGCCGACCGCCCTGCCATCTGGTAGAAAAGGTTACTTACTAAGAAAAACCTCAAAAGGATGTTTGGACAAGAAATATGACTAAACAGTACGAACCGATTAAAATTCATACTCTCAAGAGGAATCATTTCAAGGGACTTCATCTGATATTTCCGATCCCACCGCTGCCACCAAAATTCAGCTCCGCCGGCCCACAGTGGGGCAAATAGCTCATTTTTTGGACAATCGATAATTCCCAAGCCTGGAATTAATGAAACTTAAAATTTTTTTTTGTATATTGAAATTAATTATTATTAATTAATTTTCGGTTTCCAAAAAACCCCCAAGTAACAATTTTTTATAATTTTAAAGAATCTTTTTATAAAATTTTCATTTACTTACAAAATTTATGTCCGCCATATTGGATTAGCCATCTTTAATTTTAAAATTTCAAAATTCGGGCTCGATAGAATTAAAGGCAATTTTATGACGAACAGTTCACAAAAAAATTTTTAAGTTTCATTAATTCCAGGCTTGGGAATTATCGATTGTCCAAAAAATTAGCTATTTGCCCCACTGTGCGGCCTCAGAATAGGAATTTTATTCGAATATGGGTGTTTGTGTGTATGTGGGCGCTATAGCGGGCGCACCATTCATCGCAGAGCTTCGAAATTTTGCACGAAGGTCCGTGGCGGTCTACCATGATGCATCTAGAAGCCCGATTTTCGAAATTCAAAATGGCCGCTGAAAAATAACCGAAATTCAAAATGGCCACCCAAATTGGCCAATTGTATTCCGATTTCCATAAAAGTCGGTATCTGGGGGTTTTTAAGGTAACAAATAACGAATTTATGATCAAAACTTATAAATTCAAAATGGCCGCCCCCATATGGCGGACGAATTTTTCCAAATGTATTCCGATTCCAATGAAAGTGGATATCTAGGGGTTTTTAAGCTTCCAAATAACGAATTTATGATCAAAACTTATAAATTCAAAATGGCCGCACCAGTATGACCGATGAGTTTTACCAATTGGATTCCGATTCCAATGAAAATCGGTATCTGGGGGATTTTAAGGTAACAAATAAAGAATTTTTGATCAAAACTTATAAATTTTAGATTTCGGGGCCAATCTGGGTGACGAATTTTGCCAAATAAAGGCCCAATCATATAGCAGAAACGAAAACGAACCGAAACGAAAACGAAATGAACTTGAAAATGATAGCGATTATATAGGTGCCTGAGCGAATAGGTTTTTGACATTTGTTGACAAGTTCTGCATTGAGTAGAAGAATTTTTTATTTTCGATAAATACATCTATTATAGAATTTATATAATTTATGGCGGATGTCGACAAATCACAAGAGAAATCAAAATTTAAATTTTTTCACCTTGTATTCACTGAATTCTTTTAAAATAACTTCTTTTTCGCTCTTTCAACTACTTTAAATTGGAAAACAAACTGTCTATCGAACTGTCAAAGTAACGGGCTGAATAGCTGAAACGAATACCGAAATGAAATAAATTTATATCGTTCGTTCTGATTCGGTTCTGTTCCTTTATATAACCGCGTTCATACATTTTCATACGATTTATTTCATTCTTTTCGTTTCGGTTCGTTTTCGTTTCTGCTATATAATTGGGCCTTAAGTAACTTGGTGACCATAAAGTGTGCCATTAGCATACTCAATAGAACGGTTCTCGTTCTATTACGAAGGTCAAGCAGCATTGGGGGTGGTGAGTACTAAGTGGGGGGACCGCTTGCTAAAAGAAGCGTTTGGAATAGTCGATTACGAATAAATTCATAGGCGTTCATACATATCTCTGGAGCGGAAGCATTTTTAGATTTCCATGCCTATAGCGGGAGCGTTCATACCCTTGTGGCAGGCGCATTTGTTCGCTATGCGGGACGCATATATGCATGCTTTTAAAAAAATTTACCCACTAAATTATATTTACTCGGGGGACTTGGGATTCAATAAAACATATCAGAATGATATTGAGGAGTATTTTTTATCACAAGCAAATGAATTTTGAAAGAGGGCGATCAAACTCTTGTAGATAATATAGATAGACTGATGGAAGGAAAACCATTGTAGAAAATGATAGAGAGTTCATTTTGGATTAAGATTGGTTTTATGTACCTTAATTTATGAAATAAATGAAGTATAAAAAGCACATTTATGGGATTACGAAACATGAGAATATCAAGAAACTTCATATGGAATATTAATTAAGACACTCTTAACGCAAAACAATAATAGACAAAATACAAACAATTCTACGTTATTAAATCAAAGTTCACAATAATAATAATTCATAAGTATTTGAGAAAAAAAACAGTCTGGAAATTGGTGGTGGTATACATTGTGTATTGTGCCTCTCTATACCCACCTGCACTTTTTACATTCTTATTCACGGGGCTTTTATTATGAAATCTTGAAACAAACGACGCTTCCGTTTGGCTGATCTTTTGAGTGTGTTTATCCCAACAATTCTCCATATATTCGTGGAATTTCTTTAGACCCGACTCGACTCGACTCGGTCTCTTAAGGAAAAAGCTTCCACTCGACGAATTTCCCTGCTTCTGGCTGCTTATTCCCTGTAAACAAGAAGCACTTTTCAGGTGAATGTTTGTAAGTAAGTAGAAAAAAATAAATATCTGTGTATGTATATGAGTATATATAATCATATAGAAGAAAGTCGTCCTTTCACCATTCAGGATGCGTATAACCTGGCATTTTAATACCTGTGAGGATTTTATGCGTTTATGCTTCTTTTGTTGAGGTGCTGTATTTGTTATTACGTATATGTACTTCCCTTTTTTTAGATCTGTAATTATATTCTAGTTCCGGGGCATAGAGGGTGATAGAGCTTTGAAACTAAAAAAGGACGAGGATGGAATTTTTCTATAAAGCTTGTAAGTGCATTTCTTATAATCTAAAGAAAAATCTGTGTAGAGTGTAGTGCTCTATACTTCGATTCGTTAAATCTGCTTTAAAGGACTCATATTATTGTAGCAAGACCTTCCATGGAATTTGACTAGAAGTTTACTTTGGGTATCTTAAAACTGAACTTCACTTTGTAGATATAGTATAAAAAATATATTTTTTTTTGCGATCATATATCCTTCACCATTATTATCTATAATTGGACGGATAATCTTCCAGCAATTTTCTTACCTTAAAAAAGATCCAATTCAAAATTCTAAAAAAAAAAACCTGTGATACTATTTAGAAAAAGCCTCCCCCCTCACTTTTTTTTATCACATTTTCAAAAGTTTCTCGACCTCGAAGGTTACCTTACAAACCATATACTCTACATAAACGAGAAAGGAAATATTATTTTACATTTTTCTATTACACTTCTATAGCGAGAAAAAAAATGAATTTTTGTAATGAGTGTAAAACTCTTTCTACCTTTGAAGTCACATTTACTCATTCTTGACAATATTTTTTTTTTTATAATATCATACTAGCAGACAAATTACCTGCACAGGCTGGCATTCACCTTAAACCAGGTATTTCTCAAGTGGGGAAACACTCCATCCTCTTAATTAACGAAAGCAGTCTGAAGTGGTGATTTTACACCGTCGATCTGCGAGTAGTTGATATTCAACGTTTCTGTGCTTATTTAAAGGAGCATATCCTTATGATAGGATAACTGAACGTTAATTTTTTTTTTTGAAAAAAAAAATCCTTTTCTGTATATGTATGAAGATTGCAGAAATGAAACACGACATATAAATTAATGAACTATGAGGTTTAGCATTAGAGGGAATATTAAATAAAATATGCGTTGGATATTGCGTAAGTTATTTTTATGTACATATATATAAAGATGGTGAAGTACTTCTAAAGTGGCAGGCAGTAATATATTTTTTCCAATTTATTGACATTGAACGACAAGGATTTGTTCTTTTTTCACAGTCGTACATGCCTTGGTGGACTTGCGCTTTTGCGACTAATCTCTTCTATTTCATTTATTTTATTTGAAACTGACTACTTCTGAGTCTCTGACGAAACAAGGACCTGTGACGTCCGGGCACGGCCCTGATATGTGTGGATACTCCTTTAAGCCCGGTATGGTAGGCTCAAGAAATTTGCTCAAGAAAATTCTCCCTAAGAAAACTTGACAACAATTCAGAAATTTTGACAGTTACTTATTTTCATTGGAGACAAATTGTTTTATGATTGCTTTGGAATTAATGAAATTGTTTTAATTAGTAAAGAATTAAAAAAAATATGAATAAAAACCCACAGCATGATATTTTTACCATTGTGGAAAGTTCCTTCCAATTTCAAAGACCACCTGACACGTCAAGACCTCATGAACTGTTAAAATTTCTTCAACACTCGACACTTATTTGTGGAGGAAAAAATGAAATTTTATCAAAAGCGACATCTGCGTGTCATTAAAAAACATGATATTTCTGGTGTGATTTCTTGATTCTATTTAGCATAGCGATTACAGAAATAGATACAGAAAATATTTCTGAGCGATTTCTTTACCATTTTTTTTACATAGGTTTAAGATAGGCAAAGAAATTTCTTGGGTCTAGCATACCGGGCTTTACATGGCCTAAGTGAGCTCGAGAATATCGATTGCTGAAAGCGGTTCCACAGTCGAGTTGTTATGGTTATAAAAGAGTTCCTAGACAAAAATGTGCGTCAAAATAAAGGCTGTAGACTGTGCGAGTGACAGTTTGAGAACATGGAAGCCCTGGTCCACGTAAGCTAGTTGAATTCAATGTTGCAACAAGTGTAGGACGATTATTATCTACTGCATCAATTCGCTGGTTTGCGAGAATAGTGACTCAACTAAAAATGATTGATTTTAGAGAATGACGTTTTTAAATATTTTTATTAATTACTCGAGAATGTTTTGTCTCAAATGAATAATGACGATATATCCTTCTAACGATAGTTGACGCGAAATCGGCGTTGCGTGTCTGTTTACAGCGAATTGTTCTTCTAAGAAATTCCAGGCACGGGGAATTCTTGTTTAGCAATTTAAAAATTGCGTTTATTCCAACGCAGATCATTATGAAGAGTAGAGAGGGGCTGAGCCGTCGTAGTTCCATATCCTCAACGGAAACGGGAGCAAAGGTAGTGTAGGTTATAAGAAATGAAACAGAGTACTGTCATCAGTAGCCCGGTGAAGTAGCCCACACACGCCACCTTGCAAAAATAAATTAGAATACAACGTTTGTCGATCTAGTCGCCAGGAGTCTCTTAGATTGGCAATGAGAACACATAACTAAAGCCTAGTATCCAGATCGAGTGAAATTTCACTTACTTTTCACTTTCATCATTTCACTTTGCATTAGCATAGGATTAGTTCGGTAGTATGACAACAAGATGTCATTGTAATAAATGTTATATGTAACTGACATTCTAGGATATTTATCATTCAAAATGGCACGATTACACAAGTTTAATCTATGTTATTTGGATACAAATTTCATAGTAAATATTTTTTTATTTAGAAATCTAGTGCAGAAAAGATTAATCGCAGCAATGATGCTAGCAAGACAAATCAAATAAATCCTGTGATTGTGACTCACAGTCAATAATTGAATTCAAAACTTCCTTCATAAGAAGAGAAAAATACAAATATACGAATAGAATTGAAAAAAAACCTACAATTTCGATATTTTCCATGTTTAAATTTGATTTTTTCAATTTAATTTTTTTTAAATAACCGTTGTTGCCTAGTAACTAAAAAGCCAAACATGATAGACAGTCGTGAAGTGAGGGTTCGTGGTCATTTCGCTGCGAAATATTGAAACAGCGACATCTGTGCATCAAATTTTTAACCTGTGAAATTTCTCTCGAACTGGATACTAGTAAGCGAAACGCTAGCGAAAAAAATTTCGCTCTCATTTCACTCACCTTTTTTTCCACGCATCTAAGATAGGAAGTGAAATTTCACTCGATCTGGATACTGGCCTTAAAGGTCGAATTGACATCTGCCACATCACTCGCCGGATTTGCCTTCCAAAACTTGGGTCTCCGTCTCCTCACTTCGGCCACTTTGTTAATTCCTGAGATTTTAGCAAGAGCTCGGACACTTAAAAATTTTCTCGATGTTTTCGTCCGTCTTTGATGTTCCTCCATCTGAACACTTCCGACATTTTTCCGACGAGACACCAACGCAAGGACTTGGACGGGCATTGCTATACACTCTGCCTCACTGCATCAATAATTTTGGCCTTAAGTTGGCTACGCTGTTTCCAAGACTCATTACACAATTACAAATTTATCATTAGAGGTGTGATTTTTCTTGTGACTGTGTGCTTAGAATATCAACACAACTGACACAGCTTTTTTAGCGTATGTTGGTTACGTTATCACCGAGAATTTGCTTTACCTCATTATACGAACACAAATTCACCATTAGAGGTGAATTGTTTCAGATTTTTTTTGTGACTGGGTTCCAAATATGGATATAAATGTCAAAATAGCTGATAGTCACAAGAATAGTCTCAAACTCTCAATGATAAGCACGAATCTCATAAGCTTGTGACTGGCTACAATTTAGAATAGAGGTTTAGTGTAATATCTTACACAAACGTGTTTGAGTTGAGGATGGATAGAGCTATTTATCCCAAAAACCTGCTATTTATACAGTCACAATAATCGTTGTGACCGCTTGCGGATTGTCAAAAAACTGTGACTGCAAAAATAGAATACCAAATTGTCTCAAAATTGTTGAAACTTACTCCAAACTTGTGATTGAGTTGTGACTTGTGACTGTTTTTAGATTGCCGGTATAGCCACCTCTTGTAAATAAAAAAAAGGTTGTGGGTGAAGTGAAATACGATACTGTAAGGCCTTCACTATCATTTCCGATATGGACACAGCCCGAAGATTTTAGCCCTCATATCGGTTATGTTCCGATAATCTCTATCAACTTCTAAAGCAACAGTGCTCACTGCATTTGAATCTGTATTGGAACAAAAAGCCCTCAACCTGTTGGCAATAACATTCTAAGAATTCTCTCCTCAGATGCAACAATTTTCCGTCCTTAAAAAAAAATTTCAACAGAATTAGTGAAAAATCATTTCTGAAATTAAAAACACAAAACTGACAAAATCAAATAAAGAACAATACTTAATAATGATGAAACGACCACGATAATACCATAGCAAAAGAGCAACGAACGGCATTCATGGTATATGGAGAGTAGAGGTTGATTATGCTATTCGGTATTGTGCCAAACTTTGCAGATATCCACAGATTCCCCGAAGGCCATGACATGAACATGGCAGTTTGATTACAGAGACTGAAGCACCTTGCAACAACTCTTTCGTTGTGAGTATCGATACATAAAAATATAGAAATTTTGTGGTCCTGGCACTTTTGACATGAGAAATGAAAGCCACCTTTTAACTCGATATACAGAAGAGAGATGAGTACATCAGCTTTCATAGCGGCTTAATTCTTATGTTGTGGTTCTATCTAACTGAAAAATAAAAAATAAAGAAAAGAGAAAATGATTGGAGTTAATTAGATTGTCTGTAACTCAGGTGAAGGTAATTAATTCTGAAATATGATAAAATCATTGCTACTTCTCTTGTCGATCTTCAAAGTATAGCCTAAAAACCGAAAAAAGAAAAATCTGCATGAAAAAATATTTTCTGAGAATTTCTGAAATGTTCTGCTTGTTATATTAATTTCTTTTTAAGTAAGTGAAAATAATTTGTATGATGAAACATCTCGTTTAGCTCCAGTCCAGCTTATCAAGTTCAGAAGAGAAGCCTTGTGGCAATTCTAAGCTGGAATCACTCATTATACTGTCAGCTCGTCATGGCATTGATCACGTCGTGATGCAATATGTAGTCTAGTACTAAGCTTAACTCGACGGAAAATTGGAGGATGGCATAAATTATGAAGAGTCTGGAGTATTCTAAAAGAGATATTATGTATATCAAGCCAACTTGGATGTTATGCCCCGGCTTGACCGGATTCAGTTCAATAATATTCAGTTCAATCCACATAAGTGGCTTCACTGGCTAAACTCCAGTTCAGTGCTTGAAATTGTTGTTGCTTTTTCGCCAGAAGTCAGAAATTCAAAAGCCCACTGAAATGGCATTCCACTATTATAGTTGATTACTCTCTTTTGAGCGAGCTTTTACGTTTTACTTAAGTTCGAGCTCGTCTTGGCCGAATTGAGGTCTGTTTTTTCCTCATTTATGTGGAAATTGTATGCGAACTGAGATTATTTTAAAGTTCAGTCGCGGTATTTCAGGATTTCGGAAATGCTGACTGTGAAAGTTTGTTCCACGGGCAAAAATGTCACACAAAATATAAAAATGGTATGAGCTGGTTAGCGAGAGCTATTCCGAATTAGTTCACTTTATTTACTCATAATTATATCTGGTGATCTCCAGTTGGGCACTCCACCACTGATTATAACTAGATCAAAACACTAATCGGGAATAATCCGCGCGACACAATACATTAATTAACAGAGATACTATAATGGCTGTAGACGTTAACCACAATTTTCAATATCTCGAATCAAGGATTACCTTATATCTGTAATCCGAGATATTTTAGCATACGCAAGAGTTACCGCTATGTGACTAATAAAGAAATACATACTGATTTGGAAATAAAATGGATAGACGATGTCATCCGCGAATATGCCATTAAACACGAGAAGAGACTTCTTGCCCACACCAACGTTGAGGCTATACAATTATTGGATACTATACTACCAACGAAATAAGACGGCTCAAAAGATTAAAACCACATGAACTAACTGTATAACAATTAGATGAATACTATATCTACAGGGAACTGGACACTGGTGCAGAAATCCCATACAAGTTATGCTTACTTTAAGATTGTGCTTACTTTAAGTGCTATTGTTAATCATACTAATAAATTAATATTGATTAAGATTGTAGTAACCATAACAATAACGGTGTTTTAAAAAAAATACGCAAGAATCAACCATTTTAAAAGAGGGGATAATCTATTTTGATGTTTACGATAAAATCGCGGATAATCCTCGTTAATGTTTGCTGGCCTAAATCTAAAAAGTGGAGTGACACCTAGGTGCTAAGTTCACCAGACCTATCACTCAAGTTAATTTTTTTGGGAAAGTTTCGATGAGAAGTCAAGGGTCTAGTATGGCATTCAAACAGATGTGGTTCTAATTTAATTTTCGAGTAAGTAACATACAAGATCTAGCACTTCGTATGTTTACTTTTTATATTTGGCAGAACAAGGAATATTTCAACAATTCAAATCATGTAAGGCTCGAAAGTCTAGTGTTTAAGCATCAACAGATCCGCGGGGTAAGTCAATGAGCCAAATTACACGGCCCATCACTTCTTCCATCAGCACATCCAATAATTCCAATAAACCGGTTTTATAGGCAGGGGTCGCAAGGAAGTCTCTCACTTGTGCATCCCAAAAAATTGTCGACTGTACCGAGCAACACACTAACACAAGCATAACTTCGTTCTCGGGAGCTGCGAAAATCATGAGAATTTTTGTTGTTTTGTACACAGCTACAGAGGCAATAGAATCGTTACATGAAAAAAATGCAAAACAGTCAGTTTATCGTGTAATTCTTATAACATACACAAACCGGTTTGTTAAGAGGAAAAGTGTTAAACCGTGTAATTAGGGTCAATGAGGTCATAATGATATGAAGCCAGTTGTTAGTTAGATCGGTCGCTGCTTTTAGATTGATGGGGTACCCCTTCTAGATATTCTAAATATACACAAAAACAAAAATATCAACGTAAAATAATATCTTATCTGAAAGGGTTTTGGTATTCCATCTTAGATGTTTCGGTCTGAATCCCTTGCAGCGTCGTAATCCTTCGCCTTTCAACTTTTGTCGCTTAGATATTAGTCTGGGGAAATTAGCATTTTAAGGGGACAAAATTCCAAAATGGCGGAAAATTGGTGTGCAGCTTCCTTGGAACTTTTTAATATCCTCGACACATATGGCAATCAAAATATAACGAAAATTCGTAATTTATGACGAACGCCTTTAGGGGGTGACACACGTTAAAATACCTCATTCTATTATGATAGTTGTAACAAGTGGTAGTGTAGTGAAAAATATCAGAGAACGAAAAATAAATAAAATTGATATCTTTGATACGTTGTTGCCCTAATGGAATAGAAACAAGTAATATTTAATTTTTTAATATGGAAACAAGTAATAAGTAATCAAAATCAGCTGACTCTGTGAAAACGTCTAAAAGCGGGCTTTTTAACATGATCTATCGTTCGACAGATGGCCCTCTTTTGAGATTTCGTAATCGATTAACCAAAATTTGCCTAATCGGTTTTCCTAATTGATGATGCTCATATTCCTAATTAATGCCGAATTTAAGTCATAAATGCGTACGTGTGTCGAGGCTATAAGAAAACAATTCCGGAATCACAAAAAGAAAACACACACAAAAACTGGTTTTTTCGAAAAAAAATTTTGATCAGTCAATACGAAACGTTATTGCCTACAAAAAAGTCCTCTTGTCGTTTTTTCGAAAACCTAACCCTTTCGAAGTTATTCAAGGTCAAAGTTTCCAAAAATCACTTTTCGGCCAAAAAATACCTTGAATAATTCGGAAAGGTCAAGGTTTTCGAAAAAATTACAAGAGGGGTATTTTGTAGGCAATAATGTTTCATATTGACTGATAAAAAAAATTTCGAAAAAACCAGTTTTTGAGTGATTTTTTTGCCAAAAAGTGATATCTCCGGCGGCCATGTTTTTTTTTTGATTCCGAAATTGTTTTCTTAAAAAGTCCCAAGGGAGCGTGGACCAGTTTTCAGCCATTTTGGAATTTTATCTCCTTTCGGACGTTTTTTATGCTAATTTCCCTGGACTATATTATTTCTTCTTATTTGCGTTTTTTTTGTATTATATAAGAATAACTAGGAATCCAGACTTCTATTTGGCCACCGAAGTCAGGGTTCTGTCGCCACAGTACTGGATGGTAGCTAGATCTGAAGAGCCATTTGCTGGGGTTAGCATTCTTTTATTCTTCTCTTTACTATCTTTCTGACCAGAGGCGGTTTCAGAGGGGGGTAATTGGGTAATTACCCCCCCCCTAAGAGGGTTCGTTCGCTTATTTATTTTTATTCTTAAAAATTACCAATATATCAAACAAACAAGTTAATTTATGATGAGTCTATTCGGCGATCTATGAATTTTTCCAAAACTGCTGGAAGGGACCGACCCGAGCCGATTTTTGATCGAACACTTTGACAGCTCTTGCATTGTTGTTGCTTTTTTCTGAAATTCCCTTTTGTTCGCAAAGAGAATGTCTTAAACAACAACAAAGACAGTATGATTTGTTGCCTGCAAGTTGTTCCCTCATGTAGAAGCTCATACGATTTTTCACCGAAGACAAAAGAGAACTGACGATTGCAGACGGTTCTGTCTGTCGTGTGCACGCTCGTGTGGAAACAGCCTATGTAAACAAAATGAAGTTAACTGCTCAAGCGCCGTAAGAGAAGTTATGACTTTCTTCCTTTTAGTAGGGGAGCTGGCACTTGAAAAAATCGTGTCGTCCCAACCACGGTATGGCCTGTTTCACACGGGACGACGACCAGCCAACAGAAATCGTACGATATTCATTTTTTTTAGAGAAAAGGGGTGAGAAAGTTGGATGGGAAAATCTTCCCTCACCATCGTCCTCTCTCACCCCATTCTCTAAAAAAAATGAATATCGTACGATTTCTGTTGGTTGGTCGTCGTCCCGTGTGAAACAGGCCTATACAGAAACAAGGTAATGGGCTGTTTCACACGAGACGACAGCCAACCAACAAAATCTGCTGTCATCGTCCACTACCTTTTGAAATTTGACAAAAAGTCGTACGTGTGAAAACACGGGCCAATTTTTCCAACCAACTGTACGTCAAAACGCTTTAGCTTATTGTTGTTGCTTTTATTTTAATTCTCTTTTGAGTACTTTTCGAGTGAAACAAAAGTCATTTCTCTTTCTTTTATTCTCCCAGCAAAAGGAACAAAAAACAACAACAACTGCACCGCTGTTAAAAAGTCGTATCGAAAATCGTGTGAGAAAGTTGGATGGGAAAATCTTCCCTCCCCATCGTCCTCTCTCACCCTCTTCTCTAAAAAGATGAATATCGTACGATTTCTGTTGGTTGGCCGTCGTCCCGTGTGAAACAGGCCAATGTAAAAGACTGTATATCGTAAGACGGCAACGTCACTCGGCGACCTCTTCCCATATAAAATCGAAGTTATTGTTGTTGTTTCTGCATTAGTGCTGACGTCACTCGGAGACCTTTTTCTACGATATTCGAAGCTGTCAGTCTCTTTTACATTACCTTGTTTCTGTATACCGTGATCCCAATCTTCTGCCGTTTGGTATATAAGCTTTTCAAGTAATTTCCAGAAATTTTTTTTATGAGCCGGTTTAGACGGTGCGCTCCAGCGCATGTGCCTCACGAACTTTGTGGATAAAAGGAGAAGTGGGGTGGTACCCCTCTTCACTCCCACTCCTCCATTCATCACCAAACATTCGTGAGGCACATGCGCTGAAGCGCACCGTCTAAAACAGCTCTATGACATTTTTACGGGAAGTGCACCCACCTCTAGTTAGATGGTTCGGGGGGGGGGGTTTAAAAAAGGGGTTAAAATTGAAAAAAAGTTTCTGCTGCTGCTTATGTAGGTTCTATTAGGGCTAAATAACCGTTTAATACTAGTGGCAGACATTTTTGACCATTGTCGGGGGGGGGGGGGGTGAAATGGCAACTTCAGCTCACGGTGGCTTGGGGAGAGTGCAAATGGAATTAATGGAATAAAAAAAATATTTAAGTTTTTCTTTTTTTAAAATTACCCCCCCTAAGCCAGTTGGCTGGAAACGCCCCTGTTTCTGACTAGAGTGTGCTTGTATTTTCTGAAATGATAAAACTGTCTGCAGTATAAGAGGGACCTATCTCTAGGCTGCAGTCATCCACTTAGATTTTTCATTAAACAAGCTTAACTATTAGCTGACCTCGGTAGCCCTGCCTATAATATATCGGCTGTGGCGCACCCCAAAGTACTGAGTCGCAATCAGCCCATAGGTAGAAATGAGAAATTAGCTGATTACAGAATGATGATAAGAGAATAATTGAAGTCAGTACTGTTGTGACCGCTGGGCTAGATAAGTCGTCGAAAGAACGGCTCGAGTTATAAATTATAGACTTAAGTTTTGTTGAACAGTAATAAAATATTTTATATTAAAAATACCTTTCAATTTCAATATAAGAAAGATTATGGGGATCCGGCACAAAGGAACCCCACATCGGCTATGGAAAATCTACAGAGAGTAAACTTTGAACTATTAGTAAATAACGAGTAACAAAACTAAATACTGTACACAACCCATCGAATCTACTAAAGACGATATAAATGACCACCTATTCTCGAGACAACATCAAGATCTAATTCAAATTATAAATTTATATTCCAAGCCCACTCCATGTGCCCCAATTTTTTTCTTTAACTAAAATTCATGACACTCTTAGCTAATTTAATCAATGTTAACATGACACGGCGTGTGTCTCTCATTAAGTATTCACAGAATGCCCACCTTTGCCAGCAACTACTGCTCTTCACTCTCTACGCTTTTACCCCAGCAGCAGCAGCAGCAGAACAACAGTCTCCAAGTAAATAAATCATGACTTTTTCGGCCTTAAAATTAATTTATGAAATAAGAATAAATGGATTCTCACATTTTGCACTCTACTCCTTTACCTATCATCGGGCTTATTCCATTGTAGAAAGATAATTATACATTTTGGCCAGGTCTCTCACGTTCAACAGGACACCGTTATATTAATAGACATCCATTTGCGCCAAATAGCCCAAATGACAATAACTGAACAAGGACATTCGCATAAATGAGATTTTGTAGACATATTTCAAAAAGCAAAAGGATAAATTTGTAATCTCCCAGCTAAATTTTAAACTGCGTTGAAGTATTAAAAATTGCCTTTTGTGTGGCATATAAATTAGGGCAATAATTTCGTGTATAAGATATGCAAGGACACAGCACGATGAAATAGTATTTTCGAGCGCCCGGAGATAGTGTGGAGTGTGAGTAAAGTCAATAATTATTGCCGCGTGTCCTGAGCTTGCAAAACTTGCACCCAGAGAATATATGTGCCGCGACATTTTCACCACCACCAGTTTTGTTGGTTGGTTGCACCGTCGAATATTCCACAAAAATCTTTGCGTATGCTCGGTGATAGTGTACGGAGACGTTATCTAGGCACGGGATTTATGACTCGGTACAATGGGAAATGGAGTCCTAACGAGTTTTTAAAAATTCACAATGCCATGAAGGCCCAGTTTTGCAGCAAGGTAATTAGGGTGTGTGCGAATTATTATCGAGAATTGCCACAGTTTTGTTGCATAGTATATATTTGGTAATTAGAGCTCGTGTACTGGGCTTGCAATACGGCATGGAACGTAGGCAACTTAACATTAACTATTCAGGAGAAGAATTACCTTTTGGATTTTGTATGCTGTGATTAAGAATAAATTATTATGGTGGTTCCGTGGAATTTAGTACAAAAATGCTTTAAAATTTAAGAAACAAAATCGTAAAATTACCATGGAATAATTTTGTTAACGACCCCCCCCCCCCATTTTCGTTAAAGCTGAAACTAACAAAGATTTTGAATGAACGTATTTGGGGTTTTTATGAAATATTGTAAAATGATGCTCATTCAGGAACTCTGGTCCCATAAACGGGAAATTGAAGTCCTCCCTATGAAATTATGTAGGATGATCTACGAAAACTCCAGTGGTAGATTTACGGCTGTCTTATAACGTCTTATGAAACGAATGCTCTTCCAACCTCTGGATTCGTAACCAAGGATCTGGCTGCAATGGTTGTGAAGATACATACAGCGGACAGAGGTAAACTGGAAGTAGTGTTTGTTTCCATCTACCTCCCAGGGGACGAGGAGATACCCAATCCCGAATTGAAGGACCTAGTAGACTATTGCAGAAAGAGAGATTCCATTTCACAAAGTGGCTAGAAACACGTACGGTCATGCGTTAATGAGGGAAAAAGTAGTCTAAGAGGGAACGAGAGCTGGCCCTGCCTTAAAAATACTATCATTGTTACAGCAGACTCCATTGTAGGCAGGTGTCGTAGAGAACACAACGACCCGCTCAGCGATGAATTCAAGCTGTCAAGGGGCGATGTAAGATTGCTGCTGCTGTTCGCTCATTCCACCAACCACCAGCTCAAAACCAACAGGACCTTTCTTTGGTGAAGATGGTATTTCCGGCTGGTCAAATTTGGAGAGGAGGGTCTACGCTAGACTAAAGGATTATAATGAAGTAATTTTTTAAGTATGCGAGTATGCGATCCTTTATCTATCTTACGGTAATTAAAGCAGCCGCCAAAACCATGGAACTAAAAATACGTGCGCAGTCGCTAAAAGCCAACAAAGCCATTATAGTTTTTTACGGCTCATGACTTCCAAATCTGATCTCTTCAGTGACCCATAGACTATCGATAATATTGTGCAATAATATTGAGCAAAATAATAACGGTTTTCTTCTTTGCTCCAGACAATCTTTCAATATCACCCAAAGACCGTCAATAGTATTGCGCAAATCAAATATTGCACAATATTATTGATAGTCTATGGGCCCCATTAGAAGGACACCGATCGTACGAGCATAGAGAAACTGACTAGGAAATTCTAGATGTTCAGAGCTGGAGATTGGTCGGCTTAGAATCAGCGGAGGGTGCTGTTTGGAGAAGTCAGGATCCCTGATTTATGGCAACTAAGTTTTTTTTATGTGGCAGTTTTAAGCACAGAAATCACCGGTCCGTCATGTCGTTGGTCACGTCATGGTACAATGGGTAGTGGCAAGCTTAGTTCGATAGATAGAAGAGGTTTTAGGTTGCTAGGGGCTCCAGTCGGATTGTTCTACTTATGAACGAATTCCTTGCCTGCACCTTGTGCGAAAAGCAGGGCTGTACGCAAAGGGAATGTGCCGGGCGAGTGTATAAGATAGCCGTGAAGGCAGGAGAGCATTATTTCGGTGCAGCAATCGCTATGATAAAAGCGATAGAATTTTGTCAGGGCTGCTGTGGTGGCTCAAAGGGTGCATCGTGGATCAAACGGTGTCGTCTCCTTTTTGCACTTTATCTTACCACGGCGATTTTCGAAGTCCTAAGGGAGCTGCTAAGGAAGTTGCATTAGAGTAAAATGCAGGTTTGAAGTTTAGCTAAAAGAGCAAATTGCCAAAGGATTAAAACAAACACAAAAGCGATAAACGAAAACATTTCAAATCTCCCGCGCAAATATTTTCATCGGCTTTCTTTCACACGCCCTTTTTCTTTACAAAATGATTTTTTGCTCATAAAACCAAAGGTATAATTTGCTCCTAATATATTTCGTTTTACTTATCTTATTCAATTACAAAGTGAATATTTAAATTTTGAATTAAATTACTAACAAATGAAGGGTACAGGGGAAAAACAACGTAAGTCCATTTTTTTCGAAATCGAGTTAGTGCTGCTACCTATTGAAGAAATGCAGAAGCTTTCAGCTGGTATATTCAATTTTGATGAATATCAAACCCAGCCCATATAAATCAATTGAAAAGAATTCGCATACAGGGGAAAACAACAAGACTTCAAACGCAAAATTTCAATTTCTCGACATTTGATTTTATGAACTTACGTTGTTTTTCGGCAGTGTCTAGCCACACGATCCACGGTATATACACCGTGGATATACCGTGGATATACGGTATGTTCCTATACATATATTGTGGGATATATTATGATATACGTGGATATACCGCCGATACACGGTATGCTCATATAAACCGTGGGATATACCGTGGATTTAACGTGGATACACGGTATGCTCATTTAGACCGTGGGATATACCGTGGATATACCGTGGATTTACCGTGGGATATACCGTGGATATACCGTGGATGCACGGTATGCTCATATACACCGTAGGATATACCGTGGATTTAACGTGGATACACGGTATGCTCCTTTAGGCCGTGGGATATACCGTGGATATACCGTGGATTTACCGTGGGATATACCGTGGATATACCGTGGATACACGGTATGCTCATATACACCGTAGGATATACCGTGGATTTAACGTGGATACACGGTATGCTCCTTTAGGCCGTGGGATATACCGTGGATATACCGTGGATTTACCGTGGGATATACCGTGGATATACCGTGGATTTACCATGGGATATACCGTGGATATACCGTGGATTTACCGTGGGATATACCGTGGATATACCGTGGATGCACGGTATGCTCATATACACCGTAGGATATACCGTGGATTTAACGTGGATACACGGTATGCTCCTTTAGGCCGTGGGATATACCGTGGATATACCGTGGATTTACCGTGGGATATACCGTGGATATACCGTGGATTTACCGTGGGATATACCGTGGATATACCGTGGATACACGGTATGCTCATATACACCGTGGGATATACCGTGGATTTAACGTGGATACACGGTATGCTCCTTTAGACCGTGGGATATACCGTGGATATACCGTGGATTTACCGTGGGATATACCGTGGATATACCGTGGATTTACCGTGGGATATACCGTGGATACACGGTATGCTCATATACACCGTGGGATATACCGTGGATTTAACGTGGATACATGGTATGCTCCTTTAGGCCGTGGGATATACCGTGGATATACCGTGGGATATACCGTGGATATACCGTGGATTTACCGTGGGATATACCGTGGATATACCGTGGATGTACGGTATGCTCATATACACCGTAGGATATACCGTGGATTTAACGTGGATACACGGTGTACCGGCACAATGGAGCTCCTTGCTGGTGACAGCAAGGCTACTGCCATCATGCTTGGGTAACCATAAAAAAATTTTTAAAGACAACATCCTCCCTAGTTTCCTAAATATTGATAGGGGATGCTAAACCGGCCACACGGTTTACGCTAGCTCGCCGGAAGGGGTCGTGGGGGTGTGTGACCGGAAATGTACACATATGATTCACCACTTACCTATTATTCAAAGAGGAGCTTTCTTCATATCGTTCTTGTCCTAGGTTAGCCAAAGGTATTCATCGCTGGACGTTACCAACGACCTGGTGGACCTGTAATTGTTCAACGCGACGATGAGAGAAACCTGGAGAGAAAGCAACACCCAACCATCCTGGATAAATTACCCCTTTAAGCTGTCATAATTATTAATACTCGTTGAGTTAAAGAACTGGGTAACAAATATATTATATAATACTTACAGCACAAGACAATAGAATTAATTAACACAAAATGAAGGTAAGTTTGAATTAAATAGTACGTAATAGTAAATCAAAACAAAAGTAAACTTATACTCTAGGTAATGTGGATGCAACCAACTATTACCACCTATACTACTGATAGTGAACCGGTGTGTGTTGAATGTAATGGGGGCAAGGAGGGATACAAAAAAAACTCTGAGCCAATATTAAACTTGGCCAACCAAAACCAAAACCAAAACATAAGAGAAGTGACAACGTCGATTTGGCCAAACGATGCTTCAGGACGATATGTTTAGGACAATTTGTTCAACTAGAACCGACGAATGTTTGTTTGCACCCCTAAATGGACAGTGTAATATTTAAAAAGTATTCTATACATATATATGTGTCAATTTCTAGTGTAATATATTTTTTTTCCAGATTATAAACAATATAATGTAATAAATGGTAATATATGTAATATATATCATTAAACAATATAGGTTACCATGATTTAATATCAATATATGGTGTAATATATTTTTTTTCTAAACAATATAGGGTAATATATATATATGAATCAATATAGTGCAATATAATTATAAATGTGTGAGTATAGTTAGTTAACACAAAACAACAATACTAACACTTGTGCTTATCTTTTGGTTAACAAATTCAAAATAAAACGCTACAATATTAAATTCTTAACTCTTTTCCAAATCTGACACTGGTTGACATTTCTCGCGTAAAATCGGCTGCACAACCAGAACCGTCAATCCAATTAAGCCCTATTGTCTCTGGCCTACCAACACTTTACTTTAAAATCCCGTTGAGGCCTGATTCGAACGTTGTGACAGTTAAATCCTTTTCTTGCTCAAGTTAAATTCCTCGATATTTCAATTACTGACTCTTCCGGCTTATGTTCCAGATGAGTGGTACACGACGTACTAAATTTTGGATCAATGACAGACGATAGCGAACCAATTATGTTAAATGGCCCCTGTATAATGTCATTCACTGAAATATTATTAATGTTTACAAACGCACTATTACGTCTTATAATCACTCTTGTTTTTGATTTAAGTTCTTCCGGGTTCAATTAATTGCCTGCATTTAAGGATACTTTACCAAGTTGGTTCCCTGATATTTAACATCTATGGCTGCAGATTTCTTCCCATCCAAAAAAAAAGGAAATTACCATTACTTCCCAATTCTTCAAGTTGTGCCAACACGGTATTCTGCCTGGGAACAACACTACTTGGCTGATGGCGATGGCAACGTCTCAGTTCACTCGAAAATTTATTAGTCAAGTACGGGCGAATAATGCGAAAGATCTCATATGCCGCTTTATATCACTACTTTATTCTTTTGAAAAAAAACAATCACCACGGATTGGCTAATATATCCTTAGATAATACTTTGAAATAAACTCCGGGTCCGATTCCGTACAAATTAACCGTGTAGTTGACTATAATGAACTACCGACTCTCGTCGTTCAATCTCAAAAAAAATCAGATTCGACCTTTCTCGGCCAAATTCTAAATCGAACTGTCAAAAAATTCTATTTTTTTCTCTTCCAAGAAAAATTTTGTTTTTCTTTGCCTACGTGATTCAAAAAAGTTTCGCATCAAAAAGCTTCTGAAGTGATTGGACTATTAATTTCTGAAATTTCCGATAGATGGGGGGAATAATTAATAATAAGAATTTTGCAATAAATAACCGACCGTTACAACGGTATGCTCCTTTAGGCCGTGGGATATACCGTGGATATACCGTGGATTTACCGTGGGATATACCGTGGATTTACCGTGGGATATACCGTGGATATACCGTGGATGCACGGTATGCTCATATACACCGTAGGATATACCGTGGATTTAACGTGGATACACGGAATGCTCCTTTAGGCCGTGGGATATACCGTGGATATACCGTGGATTTACCGTGGGATATACCGTGGATTTACCGTGGGATATACCGTGGATATACCGTGGATTTACCGTGGGATATACCGCGGATATACCGTGGATACACGGTATGCTCATATACACCGTAGGATATACCGTGGATTTAACGTGGATACACGGTATGCTCCTTTAGGCCGTGGGATATACCGTGGATATACCGTGGGATATACCGTGGATATACCGTGGATATACCGTGGATTTACCGTGGGATATACCGTGGATATACCGTGGATGCACGGTATGCTCATATACACCGTGGGATATACCGTGGATATACCGTGGATTTACCGTGGGATATACCGTGGATATACCGTGGATTTACCGTGGGATATACCGTGGATATACCGTGGATGCACGGTATGCTCATATACACCGTAGGATATACCGTGGATTTAACGTGGATACACGGTATGCTCCTTTAGGCCGTGGGATATACCGTGGATATACCGTGGATTTACCGTGGGATATACCGTGGATTTACCGTGGGATATACCGTGGATTTAACGTGGGATATACCGTGGATTTAACGTGGGATATACCGTGGATTTAACGTGGGATATACCGTGGATTTAACGTGGGATATACCGTGGATTTAACGTGGGATATACCGTGGATTTAACGTGGGATATACCGTGGATTTAACGTGGGATATACCGTGGATTTAACGTGGGATATACCGTGGATTTAACGTGGGATATACCGTGGATTTAACGTGGGATATACCGTGGATTTAACGTGGGATATACCGTGGATTTAACGTGGGATATACCGTGGATTTAACGTGGGATATACCGTGGATTTAACGTGGGATATACCGTGGATTTAACGTGGGATATACCGTGGATTTAACGTGGGATATACCGTGGATTTAACGTGGGATATACCGTGGATTTAACGTGGGATATACCGTGGATTTAACGTGGGATATACCGTGGATTTAACGTGGGATATACCGTGGATTTGACGTGGGATATACCGTGGATTTAACGTGGGATATACCGTGGATTTAACGTGGGATATACCGTGGATTTAACGTGGGATATACCGTGGATTTAACGTGGGATATACCGTGGATTTACCGTTGGATATACCGTGGATTTAACGTGGGATATACCGTGGATTTAACGTGGGATATACCGTGGATTTACCGTGGGATATACCGTGGATTTAACGTGGGATATACCGTGGATTTAACGTGGGATATACCGTGGATTTAACGTGGGATATACCGTGGATTTAAAGTGGGATATACCGTGGATTTAACGTGGGATATACCGTGGATTTACCGTGGGATATACCGTGGATTTAACGTGGGATATACCGTGGATTTAACGTGGGATATACCGTGGATTTAACGTGGGATATACCGTGGATTTAACGTGGGATATACCGTGGATTTAACGTGGGATATACCGTGGATTTAACGTGGGATATACCGTGGATTTAACGTGGGATATACCGTGGATTTAACGTGGGATATACCGTGGATTTAACGTGGGATATACCGTGGGTTTAACGTGGGATATACCGTGGATTTACCGTGGGATATACCGTGGATTTAACGTGGGATATACCGTGGATTTAACGTGGGATATACCGTGGATTTAACGTGGGATATACCGTGGATTTAACGTGGGATATACCGTGGATTTAACGTGGGATATACCGTGGATTTAACGTGGGATATACCGTGGATTTAAAGTGGGATATACCGTGGATTTAACGTGGGATATACCGTGGATTTAACGTGGGATATACCGTGGATTTAACGTGGGATATACCGTGGATTTAACGTGGGATATACCGTGGATTTAACGTGGGATATACCGTGGATTTAACGTGGGATATACCGTGGATTTAACGTGGGATATACCGTGGATTTAACGTGGGATATACCGTGGATTTAACGTGGGATATACCGTGGATTTAACGTGGGATATACCGTGGATTTAACTTGGGATATACCGTGGATTTAACGTGGGATATACCGTGGATTTACCGTGGGATATACCGTGGATTTAACGTGGGATATACCGTGGATTTAACGTGGGATATACCGTGGATTTAACGTGGGATATACCGTGGATTTAACGTGGGATATACCGTGGATTTAACGTGGGATATACCGTGGATTTAACTTGGGATATACCGTGGATTTAACGTGGGATATACCGTGGATTTACCGTGGGATATACCGTGGATTTAACGTGGGATATACCGTGGATTTAACGTGGGATATACCGTGGATTTAACGTGGGATATACCGTGGATTTAACGTGGGATATACCGTGGATTTAACGTGGGATATACCGTGGATTTAACGTGGGATATACCGTGGATTTAACGTGGGATATACCGTGGATTTAACGTGGGATATACCGTGGATTTAACGTGGGATTTACCGTGGATTTAACGTGGGATATACCGTGGATTTAACGTGGGATATACCGTGGATTTAACGTGGGGTTTACCGTGGATTTAACGTGGGATATATCGTGGATTTAACGTGGGATATACCGTGGATTTAACGTGGGATATACCGTGGATTTAACGTGGGATATACCGTGGATTTAACGTGGGATATACCGTGGATTTAACGTGGGATATACCGTGGATTTAACGTGGGATATACCGTGGATTTAACGTGGGATATACCGTGGATTTAACGTGGGATATACCGTGGATTTAACGTGGGATATACCGTGGATTTAACGTGGGATATACCGTAGATTTAACGTGGGATATACCGTGGATTTACCGTTGGATATACCGTGGATTTAACGTGGGATATACCGTGGATTTAACGTGGGATATACCGTGGATTTACCGTGGGATATACCGTGGATTTAACGTGGGATATACCGTGGATTTAACGTGGGATATACCGTGGATTTAACGTGGGATATACCGTGGATTTAAAGTGGGATATACCGTGGATTTAACGTGGGATATACCGTGGATTTACCGTGGGATATACCGTGGATTTAACGTGGGATATACCGTGGATTTAACGTGGGATATACCGTGGATTTAACGTGGGATATACCGTGGATTTAACGTGGGATATACCGTGGATTTAACGTGGGATATACCGTGGATTTAACGTGGGATATACCGTGGATTTAACGTGGGATATACCGTGGATTTAACGTGGGATATACCGTGGATTTAACGTGGGATATACCGTGGATTTACCGTGGGATATACCGTGGATTTAACGTGGGATATACCGTGGATTTAACGTGGGATATACCGTGGATTTAAAGTGGGATATACCGTGGATTTAACGTGGGATATACCGTGGATTTAACGTGGGATATACCGTGGATTTAACGTGGGATATACCGTGGATTTAACGTGGGATATACCGTGGATTTAACGTGGGATATACCGTGGATTTAACGTGGGATATACCGTGGATTTAACGTGGGATATACCGTGGATTTAACGTGGGATATACCGTGGATTTAACGTGGGATATACCGTGGATTTAACGTGGGATTTACCGTGGATTTAACGTGGGATATACCGTGGATTTACCGTGGGATATACCGTGGATTTAACGTGGGATATACCGTGGATTTAACGTGGGATTTACCGTGGATTTAACGTGGGATATACCGTGGATTTAACGTGGGATATACCGTGGATTTAACGTGGGATATACCGTGGATTTAACGTGGGATATACCGTGGATTTAACGTGGGATATACCGTGGATTTAACGTGGGATATACCGTGGATTTAACGTGGGATATACCGTGGATTTAACGTGGGATATACCGTGGATTTAACGTGGGATATACCGTGGATTTAACGTGGGATATACCGTGGATTTAACGTGGGATATACCGTGGATTTAACGTGGGATATACCGTGGATTTAACGTGGGATATACCGTGGATTTAACGTGGGATATACCGTGGATTTAACGTGGGATATACCGTGGATTTAACGTGGGATATACCGTGGATTTAACGTGGGATATACCGTGGATTTAACGTGGGATATACCGTGGATTTAACGTGGGATATACCGTGGATTTAACGTGGGATATACCGTGGATTTAACGTGGGATATACCGTGGATTTAACGTGGGATATACCGTGGATTTAACGTGGGATATACCGTGGATTTAACGTGGGATATACCGTGGATTTGACGTGGGATATACCGTGGATTTAACGTGGGATATACCGTGGATTTAACGTGGGATATACCGTGGATTTAACGTGGGATATACCGTGGATTTACCGTTGGATATACCGTGGATTTAACGTGGGATATACCGTGGATTTAACGTGGGATATACCGTGGATTTACCGTGGGATATACCGTGGATTTAACGTGGGATATACCGTGGATTTAACGTGGGATATACCGTGGATTTAACGTGGGATATACCGTGGATTTAAAGTAGGATATACCGTGGATTTAACGTGGGATATACCGTGGATTTACCGTGGGATATACCGTGGATTTAACGTGGGATATACCGTGGATTTAACGTGGGATATACCGTGGATTTAACGTGGGATATACCGTGGATTTAACGTGGGATATACCGTGGATTTAACGTGGGATATACCGTGGATTTAACGTGGGATATACCGTGGATTTAACGTGGGATATACCGTGGATTTAACGTGGGATATACCGTGGATTTAACGTGGGATATACCGTGGATTTAACGTGGGATATACCGTGGATTTACCGTGGGATATACCGTGGATTTAACGTGGGATATACCGTGGATTTAACGTGGGATATTCCGTGGATTTAACGTGGGATATACCGTGGATTTAACGTGGGATATACCGTGGATTTAACGTGGGATATACCGTGGATTTAACGTGGGATATACCGTGGATTTAACGTGGGATATACCGTGGATTTAACTTGGGATATACCGTGGATTTAACGTGGGACATACCGTGGATTTACCGTGGGATATACCGTGGATTTAACGTGGGATATACCGTGGATTTAACGTGGGATATACCGTGGATTTAACGTGGGATATACCGTGGATTTAACGTGGGATATACCGTGGATTTAACGTGGGATATACCGTGGATTTAACTTGGGATATACCGTGGATTTAACGTGGGATATACCGTGGATTTACCGTGGGATATACCGTGGATTTAACGTGGGATATACCGTGGATTTAACGTGGGATATACCGTGGATTTAACGTGGGATATACCGTGGATTTAACGTGGGATATACCGTGGATTTAACGTGGGATTTACCGTGGATTTAACGTGGGATATACCGTGGATTTACCGTGGGATATACCGTGGATTTAACGTGGGATATACCGTGGATTTAACGTGGGATTTACCGTGGATTTAACGTGGGATATACCGTGGATTTAACGTGGGATATACCGTGGATTTAACGTGGGATATACCGTGGATTTAACGTGGGATATACCGTGGATTTAACGTGGGATATACCGTGGATTTAACGTGGGATATACCGTGGATTTAACGTGGGATATACCGTGGATTTAACGTGGGATATACCGTGGATTTAACGGCGGATATACCGTGGATTTAACGTGGGATATACCGTGGATTTAACGTGGGATATACCGTGGATTTAACGTGGGATATACCGTGGATTTAACGTGGGATATACCGTGGATTTAACGTGGGATATACCGTGGATTTGACGTGGGATATACCGTGGATTTAACGTGGGATATACCGTGGATTTAACGTGGGATATACCGTGGATTTAACGTGGGATATACCGTGGATTTAACGTGGGATATACCGTGGATTTAACGTGGGATATACCGTGGATTTAACGTGGGATATACCGTGGATTTAAAGTGGGATATACCGTGGATTTAACGTGGGATATACCGTGGATTTACCGTGGGATATACCGTGGATTTAACGTGGGATATACCGTGGATTTAACGTGGGATATACCGTGGATTTAACGTGGGATATACCGTGGATTTAACGTGGGATATACCGTGGATTTAACGTGGGATATACCGTGGATTTAACGTGGGATATACCGTGGATTTAACGTGGGATATACCGTGGATTTAACGTGGGATATACCGTGGATTTAACGTGGGATATACCGTGGATTTAACGTGGGATATACCGTGGATTTACCGTGGCATATACCGTGGATTTAACGTGGGATATACCGTGGATTTAACGTGGGATATACCGTGGATTTAACGTGGGATATACCGTGGATTTAACGTGGGATATACCGTGGATTTAACGTGGGATATACCGTGGATTTAACGTGGGATATACCGTGGATTTAAAGTGGGATATACCGTGGATTTAACGTGGGATATACCGTGGATTTAACGTGGGATATACCGTGGATTTAACGTGGGATATACCGTGGATTTAACGTGGGATATACCGTGGATTTAACGTGGGATATACCGTGGATTTAACGTGGGATATACCGTGGATTTAACGTGGGATATACCGTGGATTTAACGTGGGATATACCGTGGATTTAACGTGGGATATACCGTGGATTTAACGTGGGATATACCGTGGATTTAACGTGGGATATACCGTGGATTTAACGTGGGATATACCGTGGATTTAACGTGGGATATACCGTGGATTTAACGTGGGATATACCGTGGATTTAACGTGGGATATACCGTGGATTTAACGTGGGATATACCGTGGATTTAACGTGGGATATACCGTGGATTTAACGTGGGATATACCGTGGATTTAACGTGGGATATACCGTGGATTTAACGTGGGATATACCGTGGATTTAACGTGGGATATACCGTGGATTTAACGTGGGATATACCGTGGATTTAACGTGGGATATACCGTGGATTTAACGTGGGATATACCGTGGATTTAACGTGGGATATACCGTGGATTTAACGTGGGATATACCGTGGATTTAACGTGGGATATACCGTGGATTTAACGTGGGATATACCGTGGATTTAACGTGGGATATACCGTGGATTTAACGTGGGATATACCGTGGATTTAACGTGGGATATACCGTGGATTTAACGTGGGATATACCGTGGATTTAACGTGGGATATACCGTGGATTTAACGTGGGATATACCGTGGATTTAACGTGGGATATACCGTGGATTTAACGTGGGATATACCGTGGATTTAACGTGGGATATACCGTGGATTTAACGTGGGATATACCGTGGATTTAACGTGGGATATACCGTGGATTTAACGTGGGATATACCGTGGATTTAACGTGGGATATACCGTGGATTTAACGTGGGATATACCGTGGATTTAACGTGGGATATACCGTGGATTTAACGTGGGATATACCGTGGATTTAACGTGGGATATACCGTGGATTTAACGTGGGATATACCGTGGATTTAACGTGGGATATACCGTGGATTTAACGTGGGATATACCGTGGATTTAACGTGGGATATACCGTGGATTTAACGTGGGATATACCGTGGATTTAACGTGGGATATACCGTGGATTTAACGTGGGATATACCGTGGATTTAACGTGGGATATACCGTGGATTTAACGTGGGATATACCGTGGATTTAACGTGGGATATACCGTGGATTTAACGTGGGATATACCGTGGATTTAACGTGGGATATACCGTGGATTTAACGTGGGATATACCGTGGATTTAACGTGGGATATACCGTGGATTTAACGTGGGATATACCGTGGATTTAACGTGGGATATACCGTGGATTTAACGTGGGATATACCGTGGATTTAACGTGGGATATACCGTGGATTTAACGTGGGATATACCGTGGATTTAACGTGGGATATACCGTGGATTTAACGTGGGATATACCGTGGATTTAACGTGGGATATACCGTGGATTTAACGTGGGATATACCGTGGATTTAACGTGGGATATACCGTGGATTTAACGTGGGATATACCGTGGATTTAACGTGGGATATACCGTGGATTTAACGTGGGATATACCGTGGATTTAACGTGGGATATACCGTGGATTTAACGTGGGATATACCGTGGATTTAACGTGGGATATACCGTGGATTTAACGTGGGATATACCGTGGATTTAACGTGGGATATACCGTGGATTTAACGTGGGATATACCGTGGATTTAACGTGGGATATACCGTGGATTTAACGTGGGATATACCGTGGATTTAACGTGGGATATACCGTGGATTTAACGTGGGATATACCGTGGATTTAACGTGGGATATACCGTGGATTTAACGTGGGATATACCGTGGATTTAACGTGGGATATACCGTGGATTTAACGTGGGATATACCGTGGATTTAACGTGGGATATACCGTGGATTTAACGTGGGATATACCGTGGATTTAACGTGGGATATACCGTGGATTTAACGTGGGATATACCGTGGATTTAACGTGGGATATACCGTGGATTTAACGTGGGATATACCGTGGATTTAACGTGGGATATACCGTGGATTTAACGTGGGATATACCGTGGATTTAACGTGGGATATACCGTGGATTTAACGTGGGATATACCGTGGATTTAACGTGGGATATACCGTGGATTTAACGTGGGATATACCGTGGATTTAACGTGGGATATACCGTGGATTTAACGTGGGATATACCGTGGATTTAACGTGGGATATACCGTGGATTTAACGTGGGATATACCGTGGATTTAACGTGGGATATACCGTGGATTTAACGTGGGATATACCGTGGATTTAACGTGGGATATACCGTGGATTTAACGTGGGATATACCGTGGATTTAACGTGGGATATACCGTGGATTTAACGTGGGATATACCGTGGATTTAACGTGGGATATACCGTGGATTTAACGTGGGATATACCGTGGATTTAACGTGGGATATACCGTGGATTTAACGTGGGATATACCGTGGATTTAACGTGGGATATACCGTGGATTTAACGTGGGATATACCGTGGATTTAACGTGGGATATACCGTGGATTTAACGTGGGATATACCGTGGATTTAACGTGGGATATACCGTGGATTTAACGTGGGATATACCGTGGATTTAACGTGGGATATACCGTGGATTTAACGTGGGATATACCGTGGATTTAACGTGGGATATACCGTGGATTTAACGTGGGATATACCGTGGATTTAACGTGGGATATACCGTGGATTTAACGTGGGATATACCGTGGATTTAACGTGGGATATACCGTGGATTTAACGTGGGATATACCGTGGATTTAACGTGGGATATACCGTGGATTTAACGTGGGATATACCGTGGATTTAACGTGGGATATACCGTGGATTTAACGTGGGATATACCGTGGATTTAACGTGGGATATACCGTGGATTTAACGTGGGATATACCGTGGATTTAACGTGGGATATACCGTGGATTTAACGTGGGATATACCGTGGATTTAACGTGGGATATACCGTGGATTTAACGTGGGATATACCGTGGATTTAACGTGGGATATACCGTGGATTTAACGTGGGATATACCGTGGATTTAACGTGGGATATACCGTGGATTTAACGTGGGATATACCGTGGATTTAACGTGGGATATACCGTGGATTTAACGTGGGATATACCGTGGATTTAACGTGGGATATACCGTGGATTTAACGTGGGATATACCGTGGATTTAACGTGGGATATACCGTGGATTTAACGTGGGATATACCGTGGATTTAACGTGGGATATACCGTGGATTTAACGTGGGATATACCGTGGATTTAACGTGGGATATACCGTGGATTTAACGTGGGATATACCGTGGATTTAACGTGGGATATACCGTGGATTTAACGTGGGATATACCGTGGATTTAACGTGGGATATACCGTGGATTTAACGTGGGATATACCGTGGATTTAACGTGGGATATACCGTGGATTTAACGTGGGATATACCGTGGATTTAACGTGGGATATACCGTGGATTTAACGTGGGATATACCGTGGATTTAACGTGGGATATACCGTGGATTTAACGTGGGATATACCGTGGATTTAACGTGGGATATACCGTGGATTTAACGTGGGATATACCGTGGATTTAACGTGGGATATACCGTGGATTTAACGTGGGATATACCGTGGATTTAACGTGGGATATACCGTGGATTTAACGTGGGATATACCGTGGATTTAACGTGGGATATACCGTGGATTTAACGTGGGATATACCGTGGATTTAACGTGGGATATACCGTGGATTTAACGTGGGATATACCGTGGATTTAACGTGGGATATACCGTGGATTTAACGTGGGATATACCGTGGATTTAACGTGGGATATACCGTGGATTTAACGTGGGATATACCGTGGATTTAACGTGGGATATACCGTGGATTTAACGTGGGATATACCGTGGATTTAACGTGGGATATACCGTGGATTTAACGTGGGATATACCGTGGATTTAACGTGGGATATACCGTGGATTTAACGTGGGATATACCGTGGATTTAACGTGGGATATACCGTGGATTTAACGTGGGATATACCGTGGATTTAACGTGGGATATACCGTGGATTTAACGTGGGATATACCGTGGATTTAACGTGGGATATACCGTGGATTTAACGTGGGATATACCGTGGATTTAACGTGGGATATACCGTGGATTTAACGTGGGATATACCGTGGATTTAACGTGGGATATACCGTGGATTTAACGTGGGATATACCGTGGATTTAACGTGGGATATACCGTGGATTTAACGTGGGATATACCGTGGATTTAACGTGGGATATACCGTGGATTTAACGTGGGATATACCGTGGATTTAACGTGGGATATACCGTGGATTTAACGTGGGATATACCGTGGATTTAACGTGGGATATACCGTGGATTTAACGTGGGATATACCGTGGATTTAACGTGGGATATACCGTGGATTTAACGTGGGATATACCGTGGATTTAACGTGGGATATACCGTGGATTTAACGTGGGATATACCGTGGATTTAACGTGGGATATACCGTGGATTTAACGTGGGATATACCGTGGATTTAACGTGGGATATACCGTGGATTTAACGTGGGATATACCGTGGATTTAACGTGGGATATACCGTGGATTTAACGTGGGATATACCGTGGATTTAACGTGGGATATACCGTGGATTTAACGTGGGATATACCGTGGATTTAACGTGGGATATACCGTGGATTTAACGTGGGATATACCGTGGATTTAACGTGGGATATACCGTGGATTTAACGTGGGATATACCGTGGATTTAACGTGGGATATACCGTGGATTTAACGTGGGATATACCGTGGATTTAACGTGGGATATACCGTGGATTTAACGTGGGATATACCGTGGATTTAACGTGGGATATACCGTGGATTTAACGTGGGATATACCGTGGATTTAACGTGGGATATACCGTGGATTTAACGTGGGATATACCGTGGATTTAACGTGGGATATACCGTGGATTTAACGTGGGATATACCGTGGATTTAACGTGGGATATACCGTGGATTTAACGTGGGATATACCGTGGATTTAACGTGGGATATACCGTGGATTTAACGTGGGATATACCGTGGATTTAACGTGGGATATACCGTGGATTTAACGTGGGATATACCGTGGATTTAACGTGGGATATACCGTGGATTTAACGTGGGATATACCGTGGATTTAACGTGGGATATACCGTGGATTTAACGTGGGATATACCGTGGATTTAACGTGGGATATACCGTGGATTTAACGTGGGATATACCGTGGATTTAACGTGGGATATACCGTGGATTTAACGTGGGATATACCGTGGATTTAACGTGGGATATACCGTGGATTTAACGTGGGATATACCGTGGATTTAACGTGGGATATACCGTGGATTTAACGTGGGATATACCGTGGATTTAACGTGGGATATACCGTGGATTTAACGTGGGATATACCGTGGATTTAACGTGGGATATACCGTGGATTTAACGTGGGATATACCGTGGATTTAACGTGGGATATACCGTGGATTTAACGTGGGATATACCGTGGATTTAACGTGGGATATACCGTGGATTTAACGTGGGATATACCGTGGATTTAACGTGGGATATACCGTGGATTTAACGTGGGATATACCGTGGATTTAACGTGGGATATACCGTGGATTTAACGTGGGATATACCGTGGATTTAACGTGGGATATACCGTGGATTTAACGTGGGATATACCGTGGATTTAACGTGGGATATACCGTGGATTTAACGTGGGATATACCGTGGATTTAACGTGGGATATACCGTGGATTTAACGTGGGATATACCGTGGATTTAACGTGGGATATACCGTGGATTTAACGTGGGATATACCGTGGATTTAACGTGGGATATACCGTGGATTTAACGTGGGATATACCGTGGATTTAACGTGGGATATACCGTGGATTTAACGTGGGATATACCGTGGATTTAACGTGGGATATACCGTGGATTTAACGTGGGATATACCGTGGATTTAACGTGGGATATACCGTGGATTTAACGTGGGATATACCGTGGATTTAACGTGGGATATACCGTGGATTTAACGTGGGATATACCGTGGATTTAACGTGGGATATACCGTGGATTTAACGTGGGATATACCGTGGATTTAACGTGGGATATACCGTGGATTTAACGTGGGATATACCGTGGATTTAACGTGGGATATACCGTGGATTTAACGTGGGATATACCGTGGATTTAACGTGGGATATACCGTGGATTTAACGTGGGATATACCGTGGATTTAACGTGGGATATACCGTGGATTTAACGTGGGATATACCGTGGATTTAACGTGGGATATACCGTGGATTTAACGTGGGATATACCGTGGATTTAACGTGGGATATACCGTGGATTTAACGTGGGATATACCGTGGATTTAACGTGGGATATACCGTGGATTTAACGTGGGATATACCGTGGATTTAACGTGGGATATACCGTGGATTTAACGTGGGATATACCGTGGATTTAACGTGGGATATACCGTGGATTTAACGTGGGATATACCGTGGATTTAACGTGGGATATACCGTGGATTTAACGTGGGATATACCGTGGATTTAACGTGGGATATACCGTGGATTTAACGTGGGATATACCGTGGATTTAACGTGGGATATACCGTGGATTTAACGTGGGATATACCGTGGATTTAACGTGGGATATACCGTGGATTTAACGTGGGATATACCGTGGATTTAACGTGGGATATACCGTGGATTTAACGTGGGATATACCGTGGATTTAACGTGGGATATACCGTGGATTTAACGTGGGATATACCGTGGATTTAACGTGGGATATACCGTGGATTTAACGTGGGATATACCGTGGATTTAACGTGGGATATACCGTGGATTTAACGTGGGATATACCGTGGATTTAACGTGGGATATACCGTGGATTTAACGTGGGATATACCGTGGATTTAACGTGGGATATACCGTGGATTTAACGTGGGATATACCGTGGATTTAACGTGGGATATACCGTGGATTTAACGTGGGATATACCGTGGATTTAACGTGGGATATACCGTGGATTTAACGTGGGATATACCGTGGATTTAACGTGGGATATACCGTGGATTTAACGTGGGATATACCGTGGATTTAACGTGGGATATACCGTGGATTTAACGTGGGATATACCGTGGATTTAACGTGGGATATACCGTGGATTTAACGTGGGATATACCGTGGATTTAACGTGGGATATACCGTGGATTTAACGTGGGATATACCGTGGATTTAACGTGGGATATACCGTGGATTTAACGTGGGATATACCGTGGATTTAACGTGGGATATACCGTGGATTTAACGTGGGATATACCGTGGATTTAACGTGGGATATACCGTGGATTTAACGTGGGATATACCGTGGATTTAACGTGGGATATACCGTGGATTTAACGTGGGATATACCGTGGATTTAACGTGGGATATACCGTGGATTTAACGTGGGATATACCGTGGATTTAACGTGGGATATACCGTGGATTTAACGTGGGATATACCGTGGATTTAACGTGGGATATACCGTGGATTTAACGTGGGATATACCGTGGATTTAACGTGGGATATACCGTGGATTTAACGTGGGATATACCGTGGATTTAACGTGGGATATACCGTGGATTTAACGTGGGATATACCGTGGATTTAACGTGGGATATACCGTGGATTTAACGTGGGATATACCGTGGATTTAACGTGGGATATACCGTGGATTTAACGTGGGATATACCGTGGATTTAACGTGGGATATACCGTGGATTTAACGTGGGATATACCGTGGATTTAACGTGGGATATACCGTGGATTTAACGTGGGATATACCGTGGATTTAACGTGGGATATACCGTGGATTTAACGTGGGATATACCGTGGATTTAACGTGGGATATACCGTGGATTTAACGTGGGATATACCGTGGATTTAACGTGGGATATACCGTGGATTTAACGTGGGATATACCGTGGATTTAACGTGGGATATACCGTGGATTTAACGTGGGATATACCGTGGATTTAACGTGGGATATACCGTGGATTTAACGTGGGATATACCGTGGATTTAACGTGGGATATACCGTGGATTTAACGTGGGATATACCGTGGATTTAACGTGGGATATACCGTGGATTTAACGTGGGATATACCGTGGATTTAACGTGGGATATACCGTGGATTTAACGTGGGATATACCGTGGATTTAACGTGGGATATACCGTGGATTTAACGTGGGATATACCGTGGATTTAACGTGGGATATACCGTGGATTTAACGTGGGATATACCGTGGATTTAACGTGGGATATACCGTGGATTTAACGTGGGATATACCGTGGATTTAACGTGGGATATACCGTGGATTTAACGTGGGATATACCGTGGATTTAACGTGGGATATACCGTGGATTTAACGTGGGATATACCGTGGAACCGTGGATTTAACGTGGGATATACCGTGGATTTAACGTGGGATATACCGTGGATTTAACGTGGGATATACCGTGGATTTAACGTGGGATATACCGTGGATTTAACGTGGGATATACCGTGGATTTAACGTGGGATATACCGTGGATTTAACGTGGGATATACCGTGGATTTAACGTGGGATATACCGTGGATTTAACGTGGGATATACCGTGGATTTAACGTGGGATATACCGTGGATTTAACGTGGGATATACCGTGGATTTAACGTGGGATATACCGTGGATTTAACGTGGGATATACCGTGGATTTAACGTGGGATATACCGTGGATTTAACGTGGGATATACCGTGGATTTAACGTGGGATATACCGTGGATTTAACGTGGGATATACCGTGGATTTAACGTGGGATATACCGTGGATTTAACGTGGGATATACCGTGGATTTAACGTGGGATATACCGTGGATTTAACGTGGGATATACCGTGGATTTAACGTGGGATATACCGTGGATTTAACGTGGGATATACCGTGGATTTAACGTGGGATATACCGTGGATTTAACGTGGGATATACCGTGGATTTAACGTGGGATATACCGTGGATTTAACGTGGGATATACCGTGGATTTAACGTGGGATATACCGTGGATTTAACGTGGGATATACCGTGGATTTAACGTGGGATATACCGTGGATTTAACGTGGGATATACCGTGGATTTAACGTGGGATATACCGTGGATTTAACGTGGGATATACCGTGGATTTAACGTGGGATATACCGTGGATTTAACGTGGGATATACCGTGGATTTAACGTGGGATATACCGTGGATTTAACGTGGGATATACCGTGGATTTAACGTGGGATATACCGTGGATTTAACGTGGGATATACCGTGGATTTAACGTGGGATATACCGTGGATTTAACGTGGGATATACCGTGGATTTAACGTGGGATATACCGTGGATTTAACGTGGGATATACCGTGGATTTAACGTGGGATATACCGTGGATTTAACGTGGGATATACCGTGGATTTAACGTGGGATATACCGTGGATTTAACGTGGGATATACCGTGGATTTAACGTGGGATATACCGTGGATTTAACGTGGGATATACCGTGGATTTAACGTGGGATATACCGTGGATTTAACGTGGGATATACCGTGGATTTAACGTGGGATATACCGTGGATTTAACGTGGGATATACCGTGGATTTAACGTGGGATATACCGTGGATTTAACGTGGGATATACCGTGGATTTAACGTGGGATATACCGTGGATTTAACGTGGGATATACCGTGGATTTAACGTGGGATATACCGTGGATTTAACGTGGGATATACCGTGGATTTAACGTGGGATATACCGTGGATTTAACGTGGGATATACCGTGGATTTAACGTGGGATATACCGTGGATTTAACGTGGGATATACCGTGGATTTAACGTGGGATATACCGTGGATTTAACGTGGGATATACCGTGGATTTAACGTGGGATATACCGTGGATTTAACGTGGGATATACCGTGGATTTAACGTGGGATATACCGTGGATTTAACGTGGGATATACCGTGGATTTAACGTGGGATATACCGTGGATTTAACGTGGGATATACCGTGGATTTAACGTGGGATATACCGTGGATTTAACGTGGGATATACCGTGGATTTAACGTGGGATATACCGTGGA
Organism: Thereva nobilitata; assembly: GCA_963855945.1. NCBI lineage: Eukaryota > Metazoa > Arthropoda > Insecta > Diptera > Therevidae > Thereva > Thereva nobilitata. The sequence continues at coordinate 101,853,019 of OY979697.1, read as the reverse complement.
TTTAACGTGGGATATACCGTGGATTTAACGTGGGATATACCGTGGATTTAACGTGGGATATACCGTGGATTTAACGTGTGATATACCGTGGATTTAACGTGGGATATACCGTGGATTTAACGTGGGATATACCGTGGATTTAACGTGGGATATACCGTGGATTTAACGTGGATACACGGTATGCTCCTTTAGGCCGTGGGATATACCGTGGATATACCGTGGATTTACCGTGGGATATACCGTGGATATACCGTGGATTTACTGTGGGATATACCGTGGATATACCGTGGATACACGGTATGCTCGTATACACCGTTGGATATACCGTGGATTTAACGTGGATACACGGTATGCTCCTTTAGGCCGTGGGATATACCGTGGATATACCGTGGATTTACCGTGGGATATACCGTGGATATACCGTGGATTTACCGTGGGATATACCGTGGATATACCGTGGATACACGGTATGCTCATATACACCGTGGGATATACCGTGGATTTAACGTGGATACACGGTATGCTCCTTTAGACCGTGGGATATACCGTGGATATACCGTGGATTTACCGTGGGATATACCGTGGATTTACCGTGGGATATACCGTGGATATACCGTGGATACACGGTATGCTCATATACACCGTGGGATATACCGTGGATTTAACGTGGATACACGGTATGCTCCTTTAGGCCGTGGGATATACCGTGGATATACCGTGGATTTACCGTTGGATATACCGTGGATATAACGTGGAAGCACGGTATGCTCATATACACCGTAGGATATACCGTGGATTTAACGTGGATACACGGTATGCTCCTTTAGGCCGTGGGATATACCGTGGATATACCGTGGATTTACCGTGGGATATACCGTGGATATACCGTGGATACACGGTATGCTCATATACACCGTGGGATATACCGTGGATTTAACGTGGATACACGGTATGCTCCTTTAGACCGTGGGATATACCGTGGATATACCGTGGATTTACCGTGGGATATACCGTGGATATACCGTGGATTTACCGTGGGATGTACCGTGGATATACCGTGGATGCACGGTATGCTCATATACACCGTAGGATATACCGTGGATTTAACTTGGATACACGGTATGCTCCTTTATACCGTGGGATATACCGTGGATATACCGTGGATTTACCGTGGGATATACCGTGGATATACCGTGGATTTACCGTGGGATATACCGTGGATATACCGTGGATTTACCGTGGGATATACCGTGGATATACCGTGGATTTACGGTGGGATATACCTTGGATATACCTTGGATGCACGGTATGCTCATATACACCGTGGGATAAACCGTGGATATACCGTGGATATACCATGGATTTACCGTGGGATATACCGTGGATATACCGTGGATTTACCGTGGGATATACCGTGGATATACCGTGGATGCACGGTATGCTCATATACACCGTAGGATATACCGTGGATTTAACGTGGATACACGGTATGCTCCTTTAGGCCGTGGGATATACCGTGGATATACCGTGGATTTACCGTGGGATATACTGTGGATATACCGTGGATTTACCGTGGGATATACCGTGGATGCACGGTATGCTCATATACACCGTGGGATATACCGTGGATTTAACGTGGATACACCGTATGCTCCTTTAGGCCGTGGGATATACCGTGGATATACCGTGGATTTACCGTGGGATATACCGTGGATATACCGTGGATTTACCGTGGGATATACCGTGGATATACCGTGGATTTACCGTGGGATATACCGTGGATATACCGTGGATGCACGGTATGCTCATATACACCGTAGGATATACCGTGGATTTAACGTGGATACACGGTATGCTCCTTTAGGCCGTGGGATATACCGTGGATATACCGTGGATTTACCGTGGGATATACCGTGGATATACCGTGGATTTAATGTGGGATATACCGTGGATATACCGTGGATACACGGTATGCTTCTTTAGACCGTGGGATATACCGTGGATGCACGGTATGCTCATATACACCGTGGGATATACCGTGGATTTAACGTGGATACACGGTATGCTCCTTTAGACCGTGGGATATACCGTGGATATACCGTGGATTTACCGTGGGATATACCGTGGATATACCGTGGATTTACCGTGGGATATACCGTGGATATACCGGGGATTTACCGTGGGATATACCGTGGATATACCGTGGATGCACGGTATGCTCATATACACCGTAGGATATACCGTGGATTTAACGTGGATACACCGTAAGCTCCTTTAGGCCGTGGGATATACCGTGGATATACCGTGGATTTACCGTGGGATATACCGTGGATATACCGTGGATTTACCGTGGGATATACCGTGGATGCACGGTATGCTCATATACACCGTAGGATATACCGTGGATTTAACGTGGATACACGGTATGCTCCTTTAGGCCGTGGGATATACCGTGGATATACCGTGGATTTACCGTGGGATATACCGTGGATATACCGTGGATTTACAGTGGGATATACCGTGGATATACCGTGGATACACGGTATGCTCATATACACCGTGGGATATACCGTGGATTTAACGTGGATACACGGTATGCTCCTTTAGACCGTGGGATATACCGTGGATATACCGTGGATTTACCGTGGGATATACCGTGGATATACCGTGGATTTACCGTGGGATATACCGTGGATATACCGTGGATTTACCGTGGGATATACCGTGGATATACCGTGGATTTACCGTGGGATATACCGTGGATATACCGTGGATGCACGGTATGCTCATATACACCGTAGGATATACCGTGGATTTAACGTGGATACACGGTATGCTCCTTTAGGCCGTGGGATATACCGTGGATATACCGTGGATTTACCGTGGGATATACCGTGGATATACCGTGGATTTACCGTGGGATATACCGTGGATATACCGTGGATTTACTGTGGGATATACCGTGGATATACCGTGGATACACGGTATGCTCGTATACACCGTGGGATATACCGTGGATTTAACGTGGATACACGGTATGCTCCTTTAGGCCGTGGGATATACCGTGGATATACCGTGGATTTACAGTGGGATATACCGTGGATATAACGTGGAAGCACGGTATGCTCATATACACCGTAGGATATACCGTGGATTTAACGTGGATACACGGTATGCTCCTTTAGGCCGTGGGATATACCGTGGATATACCGTGGATTTACCGTGGGATATACCGTGGATATAACGTGGATTTACCGTGGGATATACCGTGGATATACCGTGGATACACGGTATGCTCATATACACCGTGGGATATACCGTGGATTTAACGTGGATACACGGTATGCTCCTTTAGACCGTGGGATATTTACCGTGGGATATACCGTGGATATACCGTGGATTTACCGTGGGATATACCGTGGATATACCGTGGATGCACGGTATGCTCATATACACCGTAGGATATACCGTGGATTTAACGTGGATACACGGTATGCTCCTTTAGGCCGTGGGATATACCGTGGATATACCGTGGATTTACCGTGGGATATACCGTGGATATACCGTGGATTTACCGTGGGATATACCGTGGATATACCGTGGATTTACTGTGGGATATACCGTGGATATACCGTGGATACACGGTATGCTCATATACACCGTGGGATATACCGTGGATTTAACGTGGATACACGGTATGCTCCTTTAGGCCGTGGGATATACCGTGGATATACCGTGGGATATACCGTGGATATACCGTGGATTTACCCTGGGATATACCGTGGATATACCGTGGATGCACGGTATGCTCATATACACCGTAGTATATACCGTGGATTTAACGTGGATACACGGTATGCTCCTTTAGGCCGTGGGATATACCGTGGGATATACCGTGGATATACCGTGGATTTACCGTGGGATATACCGTGGATATACCGTGGATATACCGTGGATGCACGGTATGCTCATATACACCGTAGGATATACCGTGGATTTAACGTGGATACACGGTATGCTCCTTTAGGCCGTGGGATATACCGTGGATATACCGTGGATATACCGTAGGATATACCGTGGATTTAACGTGGATACATGGTATGCTCCTTTAGGCCGTGGGATATACCGTGGATATACCGTGGATTTACCGTGGGATATACCGTGGATATAACGTGGAAGCACGGTATGCTCATATACACCGTAGGATATACCGTGGATTTAACGTGGATACACGGTATGCTCCTTTAGGCCGTGGGATATACCGTGGATATACCGTGGATTTACCGTGGGATATACCGTGGATATACCGTGGATTTACCGTGGGATATACCGTGGATTTACCGTGGGATATACCGTGGATATACCGTGGATTTACCGTGGGATATACCGTGGATATACCGTGGATGCACGGTATGCTCATATACACCGTAGGATATACCGTGGATTTAACGTGGATACACGGTATGCTCCTTTAGACCGTGGGATATACCGTGGATATACCGTGGATTTACCGTGGGATATACCGTGGATATACCGTGGATTTACCGTGGGATATACCGTGGATTTACCGTGGGATATACCGTGGATATACCGTGGATGCACGGTATGCTCATATACACCGTGGGATATACCGTAGATTTAACGTGGATACACCGTATGCTCCTTTAGGCCGTGGGATATACCGTGGATATACCGTGGATTTACCGTGGGATATACCGTGGATATACCGTGGATTTACCGTGGGATATACCGTGGATATACCGTGGATTTACCGTGGGATATACCGTGGATATACCGTGGATGCACGGTATGCTCATATACACCGTAGGATATACCGTGGATTTAACGTGGATACACGGTATGCTCCTTTAGGCCGTGGATATACCGTGGGATATACCGTGGATATACCGTGGATTTACCGTGGGATATACCGTGGATACACGGTATGCTCATATACACCGTGGGATATACCGTGGATTTAACGTGGATACACGGTATGCTCCTTTAGGCCGTGGGATATACCGTGGATATACCGTGGATATACCGTGGGATATACCGTGGATATACCGTGGATTTACCCTGGGATATACCGTGGATATACCGTGGATGCACGGTATGCTCATATACACCGTAGGATATACCGTGGATTTAACGTGGATACACGGTATGCTCCTTTAGGCCGTGGGATATACCGTGGGATATACCGTGGATATACCGTGGATTTACCGTGGGATATACCGTGGATATACCGTGGATGCACGGTATGCTCATATACACCGTAGGATATACCGTGGATTTAACGTGGATACACGGTATGCTCCTTTAGGCCGTGGGATATACCGTGGATATACCGTGGATATACCGTAGGATATACCGTGGATTTAACGTGGATACATGGTATGCTCCTTTAGGCCGTGGGATATACCGTGGATATACCGTGGATATACCGTGGGATATACCGTGGATATACCGTGGATTTACCGTGGGATATACCGTGGATATACCGTGGATGCACGGTATGCTCATATACACCGTAGGATATACCGTGGATTTAACGTGGATACACGGTATGCTCCTTTAGGCCGTGGGATATACCGTGGATATACCGTGGATATACCGTAGGATATACCGTGGATTTAACGTGGATACATGGTATGCTCCTTTAGGCCGTGGGATATACCGTGGATATACCGTGGATATACCGTGGGATATACCGTGGATATACCGTGGATTTACCGTGGGATATACCGTGGATATACCGTGGATGCACGGTATGCTCATATACACCGTAGGATATACCGTGGATTTAACGTGGATACACGGTATGCTCCTTTAGGCCGTGGGATATACCGTGGATATACCGTGGATTTACCGTGGGATATACCGTGGATTTACCGTGGGATATACCGTGGATATACCGTGGATGCACGGTATGCTCATATACACCGTAGGATATACCGTGGATTTAACGTGGATACACGGTATGCTCCTTTAGGCCGTGGGATATACCGTCGATATACCGTGGATTTACCGTGGGATATACCGTGGATATACCGTGGATACACGGTATGCTCATATACACCGTAGGATATACCGTGGATTTAACGTGGATACACGGTATGCTCCTTTAGGCCGTGGGATATACCGTGGATATACCGTGGATTTACCGTGGGATATACCGTGGATATACCGTGGATATACCGTGGATTTACCGTGGGATATACCGTGGATATACCGTGGATGCACGGTATGCTCATATACACCGTGGGATATACCGTGGATATACCGTGGATTTACCGTGGGATATACCGTGGATATACCGTGGATTTACCGTGGGATATACCGTGGATATACCGTGGATGCACGGTATGCTCATATACACCGTAGGATATACCGTGGATTTAACGTGGATACACGGTATGCTCCTTTAGGCCGTGGGATATACCGTGGATATACCGTGGATTTACCGTGGGATATACCGTGGATATACCGTGGATTTACCGTGGGATATACCGTGGATATACCGTGGATGCACGGTATGCTCATATACACCGTAGGATATACCGTGGATTTAACGTGGATACACGGTATGCTCCTTTAGGCCGTGGGATATACCGTGGATTTACCGTGGGATATACCGTGGATATACCGTGGATATACCGTGGATTTACCGTGGGATATACCGTGGATATACCGTGGATGCACGGTATGCTCATATACACCGTGGGATATACCGTGGATTTAACGTGGATACACCGTATGCTCCTTTTGGCCGTGGGATATACCGTGGATATACCGTGGATTTACCGTGGGATAAACCGTGGATATACCGTGGATTTACCGTGGGATATACCGTGGATATACCGTGGATTTACCGTGGGATATACCGTGGATATACCGTGGATGCACGGTATGCTCATATACACCGTAGGATATACCGTGGATTTAACGTGGATACACGGTATGCTCCTTTAGGCCGTGGGATATACCGTGGATTTACCGTGGGATATACCGTGGATATACCGTGGATATACCGTGGATTTACCGTGGGATATACCGTGGATATACCGTGGATGCACGGTATGCTCATATACACCGTGGGATATACCGTGGATTTAACGTGGATACACCGTATGCTCCTTTTGGCCGTGGGATATACCGTGGATATACCGTGGATTTACCGTGGGATAAACCGTGGATATACCGTGGATTTACCGTGGGATATACCGTGGATATACCGTGGATTTACCGTGGGATATACCGTGGATATACCGTGGATTTACCGTGGGATATACCGTGGATATACCGTGGATACACGGTATGCTTCTTTAGACCGTGGGATATACCGTGGATGCAGGGTATGCTCATATACACCGTGGGATATACCGTGGATTTAACGTGGATACACGGTATGCTCCTTTAGGCCGTGGGATATACCGTGGATATACCGTGGATTTACCGTGGGATATACCGTGGATATACCGTGGATTTAGCGTGGGATATACCGTGGATATACCGTGGATTTACCGTGGGATATACCGTGGATATACCGTGGATGCACGGTATGCTCATATACACCGTAGGATATACCGTGGATTTAACGTGGATACACGGTATGCTCCTTTAGGCCGTGGGATATACCGTGGATATACCGTGGATATACCGTAGGATATACCGTGGATTTAACGTGGATACATGGTATGCTCCTTTAGGCCGTGGGATATACCGTGGATATACCGTGGATATACCGTGGGATATACCGTGGATATACCGTGGATTTACCGTGGGATATACCGTGGATATACCGTGGATGCACGGTATGCTCATATACACCGTAGGATATACCGTGGATTTAACGTGGATACACGGTATGCTCCTTTAGGCCGTGGGATATACCGTGGATATACCGTGGATTTACCGTGGGATATACCGTGGATTTACCGTGGGATATACCGTGGATATACCGTGGATGCACGGTATGCTCATATACACCGTAGGATATACCGTGGATTTAACGTGGATACACGGTATGCTCCTTTAGGCCGTGGGATATACCGTGGATATACCGTGGATTTACCGTGGGATATACCGTGGATATACCGTGGATACACGGTATGCTCATATACACCGTAGGATATACCGTGGATTTAACGTGGATACACGGTATGCTCCTTTAGGCCGTGGGATATACCGTGGATATACCGTGGATTTACCGTGGGATATACCGTGGATATACCGTGGATATACCGTGGATTTACCGTGGGATATACCGTGGATATACCGTGGATGCACGGTATGCTCATATACACCGTGGGATATACCGTGGATATACCGTGGATTTACCGTGGGATATACCGTGGATATACCGTGGATTTACCGTGGGATATACCGTGGATATACCGTGGATGCACGGTATGCTCATATACACCGTAGGATATACCGTGGATTTAACGTGGATACACGGTATGCTCCTTTAGGCCGTGGGATATACCGTGGATATACCGTGGATTTACCGTGGGATATACCGTGGATATACCGTGGATTTACCGTGGGATATACCGTGGATATACCGTGGATGCACGGTATGCTCATATACACCGTAGGATATACCGTGGATTTAACGTGGATACACGGTATGCTCCTTTAGGCCGTGGGATATACCGTGGATTTACCGTGGGATATACCGTGGATATACCGTGGATATACCGTGGATTTACCGTGGGATATACCGTGGATATACCGTGGATGCACGGTATGCTCATATACACCGTGGGATATACCGTGGATTTAACGTGGATACACCGTATGCTCCTTTTGGCCGTGGGATATACCGTGGATATACCGTGGATTTACCGTGGGATAAACCGTGGATATACCGTGGATTTACCGTGGGATATACCGTGGATATACCGTGGATTTACCGTGGGATATACCGTGGATATACCGTGGATTTACCGTGGGATATACCGTGGATATACCGTGGATACACGGTATGCTTCTTTAGACCGTGGGATATACCGTGGATGCAGGGTATGCTCATATACACCGTGGGATATACCGTGGATTTAACGTGGATACACGGTATGCTCCTTTAGGCCGTGGGATATACCGTGGATATACCGTGGATTTACCGTGGGATATACCGTGGATATACCGTGGATTTAGCGTGGGATATACCGTGGATATACCGTGGATTTACCGTGGGATATACCGTGGATATACCGTGGATGCACGGTATGCTCATATACACCGTAGGATATACCGTGGATTTAACGTGGATACACGGTATGCTCCTTTAGGCCGTGGGATATACCGTGGATATACCGTGGATATACCGTGGATTTACCGTGGGATATACCGTGGATGCACGGTATGCTCATATACACCGTAGGATATACCGTAGATTTAACGTGGATACACGGTATGCTCCTTTAGGCCGTGGGATATACCGTGGATATACCGTGGATTTACCGTGGGATATACCGTGGATATACCGTGGATTTACCGTGGGATATACCGTGGATATACCGTGGATACACGGTATGCTCATATACACCGTGGGATATACCGTGGATTTAACGTGGATACACCGTATGCTCCTTTAGGCCGTGGGATATACCGTGGATTTACCGTGGGATATACCGTGGATATACCGTGGGATATACCGTGGATATACCGTGGATGCACGGTATGCTCATATACACCGTAGGATATACCGTGGATTTAACGTGGATACACGGTATGCTCCTTTAGGCCGTGGGATATACCGTGGATATACCGTGGATTTAGCGTGGGATATACCGTGGATATAACGTGGAAGCACGGTATGCTCATATACACCGTAGGATATACCGTGGATTTAACGTGGATACACGGTATGCTCCTTTAGGCCGTGGGATATACCGTGGATATACCGTGGATATACCGTGGATTTACCGTGGGATATACCGTGGATGCACGGTATGCTCATATACACCGTAGGATATACCGTAGATTTAACGTGGATACACGGTATGCTCCTTTAGGCCGTGGGATATACCGTGGATATACCGTGGATTTACCGTGGGATATACCGTGGATATACCGTGGATTTACCGTGGGATATACCGTGGATATACCGTGGATACACGGTATGCTCATATACACCGTGGGATATACCGTGGATTTAACGTGGATACACCGTATGCTCCTTTAGGCCGTGGGATATACCGTGGATTTACCGTGGGATATACCGTGGATATACCGTGGGATATACCGTGGATATACCGTGGATGCACGGTATGCTCATATACACCGTAGGATATACCGTGGATTTAACGTGGATACACGGTATGCTCCTTTAGGCCGTGGGATATACCGTGGATATACCGTGGATTTAGCGTGGGATATACCGTGGATATAACGTGGAAGCACAGTATGCTCATATACACCGTAGGATATACCGTGGATTTAACGTGGATACACGGTATGCTCCTTTAGGCCGTGGGATATACCGTGGATATACCGTGGATTTACCGTGGGATATACCGTGGATATAACGTGGATTTACCGTGGGATATACCGTGGATATACCGTGGATACACGGTATGCTCATATACACCGTGGGATATACCGTGGATTTAACGTGGATACACGGTATGCTCCTTTAGACCGTGGGATATACCGTGGATATACCGTGGATTTACCGTGGGATATACCGTGGATATACCGTGGATTTACCGTGGGATATACCGTGGATATACCGTGGATGCACGGTATGCTCATATACACCGTAGGATATACCGTGGATTTAACTTGGATACACGGTATGCTCCTTTAGACCGTGGGATATACCGTGGATATACCGTGGATTTACCGTGGGATATACCGTGGATATACCGTGGATTTACCGTGGGATATATCGTGGATATACCGTGGATGCACGGTATGCTCATATACACCGTAGGATATACCGTGGATTTAACGTGGATACACGGTATGCTCCTTTAGACCGTGGGATATACCGTGGATATACCGTGGATTTACCGTGGGATATACCGTGGATATACCGTGGATTTACCGTGGGATATACCGTGGATATACCGTGGATTTACCGTGGGATATACCGTGGATATACCGTGGATTTACCGTGGGATATACCGTCGATATACCGTGGATATACCGTGGATGCACGGTATGCTCATATACACCGTAGGATATACCGTGGATTTAACGTGGATACACGGTATGCTCCTTTAGACCGTGGGATATACCGTGGATATACCGTGGATTTACCGTGGGATATACCGTGGATATACCGTGGATTTACCGTGGGATATACCGTGGATATACCGTGGATACACGGTATGCTCATATACACCGTGGGATATACCGTGGATTTAACGTGGATACACGGTATGCTCCTTTAGACCGTGGGATATACCGTGGATATACCGTGGATTTACCGTGGGATATACCGTGGATATACCGTGGATTTACCGTGGGATATACCGTGGATATACCGTGGATACACGGTATGCTCATATACACCGTGGGATATACCGTGGATTTAACGTGGATACACGGTATGCTCCTTTAGACCGTGGGATATACCGTGGATGCACGGTATGCTCATATACACCGTGGGATATACCGTGGATTTAACGTGGATACACGGTATGCTCCTTTAGGCCGTGGGATATACCGTGGATATACCGTGGATTTACCGTGGGATATACCGTGGATGCACGGTATGCTCATATACACCGTAGGATATACCGTGGATTTAACGTGGATACACGGTATGCTCCTTTAGACCGTGGGATATACCGTGGATATACCGTGGATTTATCGTGGGATATACCGTGGATATACCGTGGATTTACCGTGGGATATACCGTGGATATACCGTGGATGCACGGTATGCGCATATACACCGTAGGATATACCGTGGATTTAACGTGGATACACGGTATGCTCCTTTAGACCGTGGGATATACCGTGGATATACCGTGGATTTACCGTGGGATATACCGTGGATATACCGTGGATTTACCGTGGGATATACCGTGGATATACCGTGGATGCACGGTATGCTCATATACACCGTAGGATATACCGTGGATTTAACGTGGATACACGGTATGCTCCTTTAGACCGTGGGATATACCGTGGATATACCGTGGATTTAACGTGGATACACGGTATGCTCCTTTAGACCGTGAGATATACCGTGGATATACCGTGGATTTATCGTGGGATATACCGTGGATATACCGTGGATATACCGTGGATATACCGTGGATGCACGGTATGCTCATATACACCGTAGGATATACCGTGGATTTAACGTGGATACACGGTATGCTCCTTTAGACCGTGGGATATACCGTGGATTTACCGTGGGATATACCGTGGATATACCGTGGATTTACCGTGGGATATACCGTGGATATACCGTGGATGCACGGTATGCTCATATACACCGTAGGATATACCGTGGATTTAACGTGGATACACGGTATGTGATAAATATATATCCGTTTAAAGGACCCGGCAGGAACTCAAAATAAAAAAAGCCCGATACAATTCAACGTCTTATTTATTTCAAAGCAAATTCTAGACTTCGTAACATGAATATTAAAATAAGTACAATAATAGAGGAAAGAATTAAACGTTAGTAACGGCTGTTGGTTGTGTTGCCGCTATCGTTGGGAATATTTTTAACATCTTGTGTTGCCGCTGTCGTTGGGATTATTTTGGTTGGAAATATTTTTAACAGTATGCTCCTTTAGACCGTGGGATATACCGTGGATATACCGTGGATTTATCGTGGGATATACCGTGGATATACCGTGGATTTACCGTGGGATATACCGTGGATATACCGTGGATGCACGGTATGCTCATATACACCGTAGGATATACCGTGGATTTAACGTGGATACACGGTATGCTCCTTTAGACCGTGGGATATACCGTGGATATACCGTGGATTTATCGTGGGATATACCGTGGATATACCGTGGATTTAATGTGGGATATACCGTGGATATACCGTGGATGCACGGTATGCTCATATACACCGTAGGATATACCGTGGATTTAACGTGGATACACGGTATGCTCCTTTAGACCGTGGGATATACCGTGGATATACCGTGGATTTACCGTGGGATATACCGTGGATATACCGTGGATTTAATGTGGGTTATACCGTGGATATACCGTGGATGCACGGTATGCTCATATACACCGTAGGATATACCGTGGATTTAACGTGGATACACGGTATGCTCCTTTAGACCGTGGGATATACCGTGGATATACCGTGGATTTACCGTGGGATATACCGTGGATATACCGTGGATTTACCGTGGGATATACCGTGGATATACCGTGGATGCACGGTATGCTCATATACACCGTAGGATATACCGTGGATTTAACGTGGATACACGGTATGCTCCTTTAGACCGTGGGATATACCGTGGATATACCGTGGATTTAACGTGGATACACGGTATGCTCCTTTAGACCGTGAGATATACCGTGGATATACCGTGGATTTACCGTGGGATATACCGTGCATATACCGTGGATTTACCGTGGGATATACCGTGGATATACCGTGGATGCACGGTATGCTCATATACACCGTAGGATATACCGTGGATTTAACGTGGATACACGGTATGCTCCTTTAGACCGTGGGATATACCGTGGATTTAACGTGGATACACGGTATGCTCCTTTAGACCGTGAGATATACCGTGGATTTACCGTGGGATATACCGTGGATATACCGTGGATTTACCGTGGGATATACCGTGGATATACCGTGGATGCACGGTATGCTCATATACAACGTAGGATATACCGTGGATTTAACGTGGATACACGGTATGCTCCTTTAGACCGTGGGATATACCGTGGATATACCGTGGATTTACCGTGGGATATACCGTGGATATACCGTGGATGCACGGTATGCTCATATACACCGTAGGATATACCGTGGATTTAACGTGGATACACGGTATGCTCCTTTAGACCGTGGGATATACCGTGGATTTACCGTGGGATATACCGTGGATATACCGTGGATACACGGTATGCTCATATACACCGTGGGATATACCGTGGATTTAACGTGGATACACGGTATGCTCCTTTAGACCGTGGGATATACCGTGGATTTACCGTGGGATATACCGTGGATATACCGTGGATACACGGTATGCTCATATACACCGTAGGATATACCGTGGATTTAACGTGGATACATGGTATGCTCCTTTAGACCGTGGGATATACCGTGGATATACCGTGGATTTACCGTGGGATATACCGTGGATATACCGTGGATTTACCGTGGGATATACCGTGGATATACCGTGGATGCACGGTATGCTCATATACACCGTAGGATATACCGTGGATTTAACGTGGATACACGGTATGCTCCTTTAGACCGTGGGATATACCGTGGTTATACCGTGGATTTACCGTGGGATATACCGTGCATATACCGTGGATTTACCGTGGGATATACCGTGGATATACCGTGGATGCACGGTATGCTCATATACACCGTAGGATATACCGTGGATTTAACGTGGATACACGGTATGCTCCTTTAGACCGTGGGATATACCGTGGATTTAACGTGGATACACGGTATGCTCCTTTAGACCGTGAGATATACCGTGGATATACCGTGGATTTACCGTGGGATATACCGTGGATATACCGTGGATATACCGTGGATATACCGTGGATGCACGGTATGCTCATATACACCGTAGGATATACCGTGGATTTAACGTGGATACACGGTATGCTCCTTTAGACCGTGGGATATACCGTGGATATACCGTGGATTTACCGTGGGATATACCGTGGATATACCGTGGATTTACCGTGGGATATACCGTGGATATACCGTGGATGCACGGTATGCTCATATACAACGTAGGATATACCGTGGATTTAACGTGGATACACGGTATGCTCCTTTAGACCGTGGGATATACCGTGGATATACCGTGGATTTACCGTGGGATATACCGTGGATATACCGTGGATGCACGGTATGCTCATATACACCGTAGGATATACCGTGGATTTAACGTGGATACACGGTATGCTCCTTTAGACCGTGGGATATACCGTGGATTTACCGTGGGATATACCGTGGATATACCGTGGATACACGGTATGCTCATATACACCGTGGGATATACCGTGGATTTAACGTGGATACACGGTATGCTCCTTTAGACCGTGGGATATACCGTGGATTTACCGTGGGATATACCGTGGATATACCGTGGATACACGGTATGCTCATATACACCGTAGGATATACCGTGGATTTAACGTGGATACATGGTATGCTCCTTTAGACCGTGGGATATACCGTGGATTTACCGTGGGATATACAGTGGATATATCGTGGATACACGGTATGCTCCTTTAGACCGTGGGACATACCGTGGATTTACCGTGCGATATACCGTGGATTTACCGTGGGATATACCGTGGATACACGGTATGATCATATACACCGTGGGATATACCGTGGATTTAACGTGGATACACGGTATGCTCCTTTAGACCGTGGGATATACCGTGGATTTACCGTGGGATATACCGTGGATATACCGTGGATGCACGGTATGCTCATATACAACGTAGGATATACCGTGGATTTAACGTGGATACACGGTATGCTCCTTTAGACCGTGGGATATACCGTGGATATACCGTGGATTTACCGTGGGATATACCGTGGATATACCGTGGATTTACCGTGGGATATACCGTGGATATACCGTGGATGCACGGTATGCTCATATACACCGTAGGATATACCGTGGATTTAACGTGGATACACGGTATGCTCCTTTAGACCGTGAGATATACCGTGGATATACCGTGGATTTACCGTGGGATATACCGTGCATATACCGTGGATTTACCGTGGGATATACCGTGGATATACCGTGGATGCACGGTATGCTCATATACACCGTAGGATATACCGTGGATTTAACGTGGATACACGGTATGCTCCTTTAGACCGTGGGATATACCGTGGATTTAACGTGGATACACGGTATGCTCCTTTAGACCGTGAGATATACCGTGGATATACCGTGGATTTACCGTGGGATATACCGTGGATATACCGTGGATATACCGTGGATATACCGTGGATGCACGGTATGCTCATATACACCGTAGGATATACCGTGGATTTAACGTGGATACACGGTATGCTCCTTTAGACCGTGGGATATACCGTGGATATACCGTGGATTTACCGTGGGATATACCGTGGATATACCGTGGATTTACCGTGGGATATACCGTGGATATACCGTGGATGCACGGTATGCTCATATACAACGTAGGATATACCGTGGATTTAACGTGGATACACGGTATGCTCCTTTAGACCGTGGGATATACCGTGGATATACCGTGGATTTACCGTGGGATATACCGTGGATATACCGTGGATGCACGGTATGCTCATATACACCGTAGGATATACCGTGGATTTAACGTGGATACACGGTATGCTCCTTTAGACCGTGGGATATACCGTGGATTTACCGTGGGATATACCGTGGATATACCGTGGATACACGGTATGCTCATATACACCGTGGGATATACCGTGGATTTAACGTGGATACACGGTATGCTCCTTTAGACCGTGGGATATACCGTGGATTTACCGTGGGATATACCGTGGATATACCGTGGATACACGGTATGCTCATATACACCGTAGGATATACCGTGGATTTAACGTGGATACATGGTATGCTCCTTTAGACCGTGGGATATACCGTGGATTTACCGTGGGATATACAGTGGATATATCGTGGATACACGGTATGCTCCTTTAGACCGTGGGACATACCGTGGATTTACCGTGCGATATACCGTGGATTTACCGTGGGATATACCGTGGATACACGGTATGATCATATACACCGTGGGATATACCGTGGATTTAACGTGGATACACGGTATGCTCCTTTAGACCGTGGGATATACCGTGGATTTACCGTGGGATATACCGTGGATATACCGTGGATGCACGGTATGCTCATATACAACGTAGGATATACCGTGGATTTAACGTGGATACACGGTATGCTCCTTTAGACCGTGGGATATACCGTGGATATACCGTGGATTTACCGTGGGATATACCGTGGATATACCGTGGATTTACCGTGGGATATACCGTGGATATACCGTGGATGCACGGTATGCTCATATACACCGTAGGATATACCGTGGATTTAACGTGGATACACGGTATGCTCCTTTAGACCGTGGGATATACCGTGGATTTACCGTGGGATATACCGTGGATATACCGTGGATACACGTTATGCTCATATACACCGTGGGATATACCGTGGATTTAACGTGGATACACGGTATGCTCCTTTAGGCCGTGGGATATACCGTGGATATACCGTGGATTTACCGTGGATATATCGTGGATACACGGTATGCTCATATACACCGTGGGATATACCGTGGATTTAACGTGGATACACGGTATGCTCCTTTAGACCGTGGGATATACCGTGGATTTACCGTGGGATATACCGTGGATATACCGTGGATACACGGTATGCTCATATACACCGTGGGGTATACCGTGGATTTAACGTGGATACACGGTATGCTCATATACACCGTGGGGTATACCGTGGATTTAACGTGGATACACGGTATGCTCCTTTAGACTTTGGGATATACCGTGGATTTACCGTGGGATATACCGTGGATGCACGGTATGCTCATATACACCGTGGGATATACCGTGGATGCACGGTATGATCATATACACCGTGGGATATACCGTGGATTTAACGTGGATACACGGTATGCTCCTTTAGACCGTGGGATATACCGTGGATTTACCGTGGGATATACCGTGGATACACGGTATGCTCATATACACCGTGGGATATACCGTGGATTTAACGTGGATACACGGTATGCTCCTTTAGACCGTGGGATATACCGTGGATGCACGGTATGCTCATATACACCGTGGGATATACCGTGGATTTAACGTGGATACACGGTATGCTCCTTTAGGCCGTGGGATATACCGTGGATATACCGTGGATTTACCGTGGATATATCGTGGATACACGGTATGCTCATATACACCGTGGGATATACCGTGGATTTAACGTGGATACACGGTATGCTCCTTTAGACTTTGGGATATACCGTGGATTTACCGTGGGATATACCGTGGATGCACGGTATGCTCATATACACCGTGGGATATACCGTGGATGCACGGTATGATCATATACACCGTGGGATATACCGTGGATTTAACGTGGATACACGGTATGCTCCTTTAGACCGTGGGATATACCGTGGATTTACCGTGGGATATACCGTGGATATACCGTGGATACACGGTATGCTCATATACACCGTGGGATATACCGTGGATTTAACGTGGATACACGGTATGCTCCTTTAGACCGTGGGATATACCGTGGATGCACGGTATGCTCATATACACCGTGGGATATACCGTGGATTTAACGTGGATACACGGTATGCTCCTTTAGGCCGTGGGATATACCGTGGATATACCGTGGATTTACCGTGGATATATCGTGGATACACGGTATGCTCATATACACCGTGGGATATACCGTGGATTTAACGTGGATACACGGTATGCTCCTTTAGACCGTGGGATATACCGTGGATTTACTGTGGGATATACCGTGGATGCACGGTATGCTCATATACACCGTGGGATATACCGTGGATTTACCGTGAGATATACCGTGGATTTACCGTGGATATACCGTGGATACACGGTATGCTCATATACACCGTGGGATATACCGTGTATCCACGTTAAATCTACGGTATATCCCACGGTGTATATGAGCATACCGTGTATCCACGATATATCCACGGTAAATCCACGGTATATCCCACGGCCTAAAGGAGCATACCGTGTATCCACGTTAAATCCACGGTATATCCCACGGTAAATCCACGGTATATCCCACGGTAAATCCACGGTATATCCCACGGTGTATATGAGCATACCGTGCATCCACGGTATATCCACGGTATATCCCACAGTAATTCCACGGTATATCCCACGGTCTAAAGGAGCATACCGTGTATCCACGTTAAATCCACGGTATATCCCACGGTGTATATGAGCATACCGTGCATCCACGGTATATCCACGGTATATCCCACGGTAAATCCACGGTATATCCCACGGCCTAAAGGAGCATACCGTGTATCCACGTTAAATCCACGGTATATCCCACGGTGTATATGATCATACCGTGTATCCACGGTATATCCCACGGTAAATCCACGGTATATCCCACGGTAAATCCACGGTATGTCCCACGGTCTAAAGGAGCATACCGTGTATCCACGTTAAATCCACGGTATATCCCACGGCATACCGTGTATCGGCGGTATATCCACGGTATATCCACGATATATCTCATAATATATCCCACAATATATGTATAGCAACATACCGTGCATACACGGTATATCCCACAATGTATAGGAACTTACCGTATATCCACGGTATATCCACGGTATACCCAAAATGTATAGGAACATTCCTAATATCCACGGTATATACCGTGTATATACCGTGGATCGTGTGGCTAGACTTTGCCTTGTTTTTCCCCTGTACCCTTCAAATATTTTACCGCCATAATTTTGTAACGCCCGGAAATACAACGTTTTGTTTCGTTCCATTTTTTTAGCGGGAATCTGTTGTTCCGCGACAACACTTCATGGAGTCGAAGTTACTTTAAACAGAAAGAAAGAAGAAGAATTTGACATTTCTAGCATGTGCTTGCCAATTGTCAAATAAAGACAACAAAATATTCCGCCAGGCCATGGATGCCCACGATATTTTTCGTAAATTAACAAGAGGAGCACGGTTCTCCAGGAAAAGAAAGATTGTGGAAAGTGTAAGCAAAATTATTTATAAAATTTCATAATAAATCACTAAAGTTATTTAGGATAGTAAAATCAATGTCAAGGAAGAAATAAAACAGGAACCGGCGGAAGATGCAGAACCAAGTATCAAGGAAGAAGATATTTTCAATCATTTTGGAGGCGAAGAGAAGGAAGCTGATAGTAAATTCCAAATACTTAGTGGTTCCATTGAAGTAAAAGAAAAAGCGAAGAAGAAAAGGAAAATTAATCCAGAGGAAGCGCTAAAACGTCAGGAGGTTGAAGAGGTAATTATTAGGTGAGTTTGGCGATGCTCTCCAACTCAATTTAAAGCACTAGGGTGATTGTACATGGTTCAATGCATTGACTCAATTCACCCGCTTAGTATCACCACTCGTGTGCTTCAGGTAGAATGTTGCCGAAAATGCCTTATGTTCTTAGATGTACCAAAAATTATTAATCATTTTCTTTATAGTTAAGTTTATTTAGGAAAGCTAACAAAATAAATATAAATGGGAAAAATATTCCTCCACCAATCCGTGCTTTTGAAGATCTTGAAAAGATCTACAACGTTCCAAACCGCCTTCTTGAAAATTTGCTTAGTTGCGGATATCCTCATCCAACCCCGATACAAATGCAAGCATTGCCAGTAATGCTACAGGTTTGAACTTTTCAAATTTTAAACTTCATACTTTTTAACTTTTATCCACTTGTAGGGTAAATCATTAATGGCTTGTGCTCCCACAGGATCTGGAAAAACTGTTGCCTTCCTGGTGCCAGTTATACGTGATCTTGGAGGACCACAGAAGAAGGGATTTCGTGCAATAATCCTTTGTCCAACACGTGAATTAGCCAAGCAGACTTACAGGGAATGTATTCGTTTAACCGAGAAAACTGGACTGAAAATTCATGTGATTAGCAAAATTAAGCAAGTTGAGCATAAATTTGGTCCTAACAGCAGCAAGAAGTACGATATTCTTATCTCTACACCAAATCGGATAAGGTTTCTTATCAATCAGGAGCCTGCTGTTTTGGATCTTAGCAGGTAACTAATTTTTTTTATTTAAGAAGAATTCTATATAAGATTTATGTTTTAGCATCGAATGGATTGTGATTGATGAAGCTGATAAACTTATGGAAGAGGGGCAAAACAGTTTCAAGGAACAGCTAGATGAAATTTTGCATGCCTGTACAAACCCATCCAAGAAAACCGCTTTATTCAGTGCTACGTACACAGTTCCAGTTGCAAAGTGGGCGCTGAGGAACTTAAAGGGATTAATACGAGTCACTGTAGGTGTGCAAAACTCTGCTACGGATTTAGTAAATCAAGAACTTTTGTTTGTTGGCTCGGAATCTGGTAAATTGTTGGCATTTAGAGATCTTGTACGAACTGGACTGCAACCCCCGGTTTTAGTTTTTGTACAGAGTAAGGTAATTATTATTTCTGTTTTCATCTTAAATCCCCACCATTTTCCATATTATTGTTATTAGGAACGTGCAAAACAACTTTTCGATGAACTAATCTACGATGGATTTAATGTTGATGTTATTCACGCCGGTCGAACGCAACAGCAACGCGACAATGTCGTGAAAGCATTCAGAGAAGGAAAAGTATGGGTTCTTATATGTACAGAGCTAATGGGACGTGGTATAGATTTTAAGGGTGTAAATTTGGTTGTTAACTACGATTTTCCTCCAACTGCTATTTCCTATATTCATCGAATTGGTAGAACTGGTCGAGCCGGTAGACCGGGAAAAGCTATAACATATTTTACTCAAGATGATACAGTTAATTTGAGAAGGTTTGTTGGTAATTTATTTTTTACGTTTATCTTTACTAATTAATATTTCTTAGTATTGCACAAATAATAAAAAATTCTGGTGGGACAGTGCCTGATTTTATGTTGGCTTTAAAGAAGACGAAAAAATCAGAGATAAAGAAACTTGCCAAAAAGGCGCCTGAAAGAGAAGATATTTCTACAGTTCCGAAATTTGTTCGGGAAAAGAAGGAGGCGCTAAATAATCCTGGTAAATTTGTTAGAATTAAAAAGGATGTAAACAGATCTGAGGGTGTGAATGGGAAATTGGCAAAATTAGCTGAGAAAAGACGTGACGTTAAACCTAGTAAGGTTAAGAAGAAGCGTAAGGTTTTAAACGGAGAAAATAAATCTTAAGACAATTTTAAGATTTGTTTTTTTCTATTATAAATTCCAAAAAATTGGTATAATTTATTTTATTCTTAGCGTTTCTTATATATAGCACAAGCTCAGATAGTCCTTAAATATTTTTTTATCAGTGCATAATTATCTCGATTTTCAAAAAATTTGAAGAAATGATCTTAGGCGAGTTTCCAACAGGCTTCAGGAAGGATCAACAATCGACCAACTGCTTACTCTGAGACAAATCCTCGAAAACAGCTGGAAGAACGTAAATATATTCGAAATCTTCATGGACTATAAGCGAACGGGTCGAGTCGAGACGAAAGCTCATAGGAATTCTAATGGATCTAAGAATACTCTCAAAGCTGACAAGCCCGAGTAAAAATAATTTAGTTGGTTATTTTCTTACTAGCACGCACGCGACCGCTGCTAGCACGCATAGCGAACAAATAGGGACGTCACAAAAGTATGCACGCACCCGCCACAGCGATGCACGCTCCCGCCACAGGTACGAAAATCTAAAAATTTGTTCGCTAGAGGCACCCACTCTCCCGCCACTGGCACGAAAATCTAAAAATACAGGCATGAACATTTATAAATGCATCCGCATCGGCATAAACCACCATTCCAAACGCGAGTGTTGTTTTACCAAGCAGTTCCCCAGCTAAACACTAACCACTTCCAATGTTGCTTGACCTACGCAATCGAACGAGAACCTTTCTACTGAATATGCTATTGCCACCCGTTATGGTCACCAAGATAATTGTCCCTTTTCTTCGTCTTCTACAATTTTTTAAAGCAATACAGGCGATTTCGTGCATCCTTGTGGCGGGAGCGTGGATCCCTGTGGCGGGAGTGTGCATGCTAGTTTTGTTCCCGAGTAAAAATAAAATTCGCTCGCCACAGGGATGCAGAGACTCACTTTCACCTTCCTGACTCCTCGTAACCTACTATAAAACGTCTTCTATCCTTCGAACTAACCTTACTACAAGGCATTGCACCAAGACGTGACCAATAACATACGGACCGATAGTACAAAGGATGATTCCTGAGCTTAGAATTGCCACATAAAAGGAAGTTGATGACCCTTTTAAACAATAATAAGGTAACCACGACTATTTCCTTTATTTTTGCAAGATGAGATTCACGCGTCAGTTGAATTTGGCTATTAGATTTACACATAAGAAAACAATAAAAGTCCCATTGATTTATACTTTTATACTTACACAGCAGTTTTAAAAAAATTAAAATAAAAATCGCTTATAATAAATCTTTACCAAAGCAATCAAACAACAATTAGGCACATTAAAAATCACATAAAGCCATTTTCTTTTAACAGTAGTACGTAAAAATAATTATAGCATAATTAATTAATTCAAAGTAAAAAAAAATTCGACAAAATATATATGTAAACTAAGATTCACACAGCCAATCACATGGTAGCTTAGGCATTTTACTAGCTGGCCATGGAAGATATCCAGATGTCTTAAATACCCAATAATCATACGATACTTTTAAAATGAGAGCAACCAAAAGGATCACTTCAGCAGCAATCAAGTAGTAAATATAATCAGTCCAATCATGCGGCGATTGACATAGTTTTATTTCAATCAGTTCAACAACTTTTTGTGGCATATTACGGCACAAGATTTGGTTGTAATCGGGGATATTATTATGACGAGCCAATAGCCATAGCTTAAAAATGATATGAATAATAATTAATTTTATTTATTTTTATTAGAACTTTGTACCTTTAAAACTTTTGCTGAATTACAATCGCAGTTTAATTTATTACCACCTAAATATAGTGCACGTCCACTTGGATTATTGTCCAAAGCATTTGATAGAAGATATTCAGGAATCTAAGTTTTTGTTAATTGTAGTGTTATTTTCTGTTGAGTAAATAAAAGTACCTTGTCAATTGTATTACGTTTCAGGTAAAATGTTTCAAAAACTTCAATGAATTTCGTCCCTTCCAACTCATACATTGATGATATTTGATTGTTGTCTGCATCAAAGCGTAAAATTTGCATGTAGGTTGGATTTTCATGGAAATTATTTCCAATGCTTGTGATCTGTGGAAAAAATAAGCAAAAATTGAATTAAAGCCAAAACTGAAATACTTGTTGTTCACGCATTCAGGAGCGGTGTTTTTTTCATTGGAAAAACTTTTGAGAATCTACTAGACGCTGCAGCAGTGTGCTAAAGCATAAATAACACATCCCACGATACCACAAACAGATGGAAGACGTCAGAGAGCGTCGGAACGGGGTTCTATATAGAGACCACTAACAGTTCACTGTCTTGGAACCTTCTAGTACCCGCTGGTATCTTCCAAGCGGTGAGTCTGCTCTGGTTTCTCTAGATATGTTCAAAGCATTTGACCGAGTATGGCAACCTGTTCTGTTGTCAAAACTACAAGCTATTGGTATCCACTCAGTTCTAAGTCCTTTCTGGCCGTTCAATAAAGGTAGTATTGGATGGCATCGAATCTATCCCCACACAATCCCGGCCGGAGTTCCCCAAGGTCAACGAACTTTAAAATTATATAAAATAATAAAAATCATTTTAAAATCCTTACATTATTGTTCGAAACATTCAAGGATAGCGTATTAGTCGGAAGACGTGCTGGAAGCTCAATTAATCCCAATCCTGAGCAATCAACCTTAGCAGCAAAAGTTAATGTTGGGTTGTTGTTTTTCACCTGAAATATTCAAATTTTACACTCCACCACTTTTGATAATAATGATAATTTGGTAAAAAAAAAAGACGAACCTGATAAATTTGCTCTGGTGAACAAGTACAATTACCATATCCTGGTATAGTAGGGCATTCCGATTTCAATTGCTTCATTCTTTCAAGTTGTCTTAAAGGTACACTATCAGTTGAATTGAACCAGTTAAAAGTCTGATTCATAAGGCAAAATGTGGCATCTGGTTCTACAAATTTTAAGGCACTTCTTTCAATCGATTCTAAAACTGAATCACAAAGCATTCCATTGTTTCCTCTATAAATAAATAAACAAAGCTCGATTAAAGGTAAATGTTACAAACAATAAACTAAAAATTTAATCACATACCTGATATCTACAGTAAGATTTGTTTGAACACTTAAATTTGGTATTCTAGATAAATTGTTATGTGATATATCCAATATTTGTAATTGTGTTAAATTAGTAAAGGCACGTGGATAGATTTCTGTTAAATTATTATTAGATACATTAAGGCACTTTGGGACAGAAAATTTTGTAAATTCGTTTGTAATTTTCTTGATATGTCCATCGGTAACAGAGAGAGATCTTAATAGCTTCCAAAAATTATGCGATATATCTAGATCCCTAAGGGTTGCATTACGTATATGCAGATTAACCCAACTAGTTGCATTACTATCCTTGGATGGTTTCGGTGCACATGATACTATCATCGATATATCAGTGATATTGCAACAAACCCACGAATCAGGTACAGTTGGATGCTGGTTGCAGTGGCACGGTGAATCATTTACATCGTCCTTCGAGGGATCCTTAATACACAATTCCGGTTCTGCGTAGAAGCACGGACCTGGTACTGGTGGAAATTTCACAGGTGTTTCATCTGTTGATATGGATTCCTCCGGTGCTGCTGGCTGCGATGGGTTACTTTCTTCACCGTGAACATTCTTGCAGTTAAATAAAAAAAATAGAAGAAGTGGCGGCAACCACAAACTCCAACCAATTAAGCCATTTAATTCGTTTTTGTGTTGCTGAAAAAAAATGGTAAAAAAAGGAATTGTTTTTCTATTATTCGTGGTGGAACAAAGTCGATGGTAGTAGACGGTGGTTAAACAAAGAAAATTGAAGGTAATTATGTTGACTGTAGGTAAACATTTGCATAGTGAATTAGAGCAAATTTTCTCTTACAAACGATAAATGGGGAATTTAAGTTTTGTCCACAAACAACAATTTACGACGGTTTGATTACTTAAGAAATTCTCACCCTGTGAACGGGGTGAATTTTAAATGGGTATAAAACGTGCAAAATGCGACTCAATGGAGATTTTTTTGATAATAAATATACAATTATTTACCGATATTTTGATTTACATATCATAATTTGGAGCATTGGCGATTTAAGAAAAATACTGTATAATTTAAGTAAAGTTTCTTTAACTTATTTTTGGCGTGAAGTTTTTTTTGAATCTAGTTCATATGAGCGAAGAGGAACCTGCTCGGAAAGTTCTCTGCGGTAAGATACTCATATATGGGGTGCGACTGTGAGTGAGATCCAATCTCCGCTAGAAGAATGGTGTATACCAGAACGCCCAGAACTTAGGGATGCTAAACTGAATGACATCGGCTCAGAATCGGGACCGATGAGGAGAACAGTTGCGAGAGGGCCGGACCGGATTCTGGTTATAGAGGCGTTAAAGAAGAAGAATCGTAAGGCTTATAACCTCACTCGTAAGACCTATTGCGGAACAGATAACATGTCCCGGAGACAGGAAAGGCTGGTTGACATTAACTCGGAATCGGGACCGATTGATGGAGGAGTTATTAGAGGACAGGACCAAATTTTTATTGTTGAGCCGTTTAAATATGAAATGCACTACTTTAATTGATACCGCCGATTGCATAGTAAACACGGAAATGGGTATCAATGTAGGCTTTCGATTAATTCAAAGAAATAAGGATTTTTTTTCCTTTGAACTTCTCTATCACTGCCTGGAAAAGCAGAATTACCTTGTTTATAAAAACCCTAGCTCGAAAAGACAAGT
Source organism: Thereva nobilitata (assembly GCA_963855945.1). Lineage (NCBI taxonomy): Eukaryota > Metazoa > Arthropoda > Insecta > Diptera > Therevidae > Thereva > Thereva nobilitata. The sequence continues at coordinate 101,826,113 of OY979697.1, read as the reverse complement.
TGGAGCGACAAATCTTTAGCAAAACTGCTGAGCCTGTTCAAACGACTGACCTTCAAATTTCATATAGGATCGTGATCGAGCTACTTTTGGGCCTGGCACATCATTAAAAAAGGAAAAAGAAATGTGAAGTGGGAAAATAACGAAGCTAACCGATATGGAAAAAATAAAATTAGCAAAATCAGAGAAACATTGATATTGAAAAAATTCACGCTCATGGTTAAATGAGGGAGGCGGGATCGCAAACATTCAGAAACCAAAAGGGTTTGCACGCGTGGGGATGGAATCACATATCTAATGAATCTAAACCAGACCTCGATTATATGAACGGTTATCGGTTGGATTGTGATTAGATAAATCAGTCAACAGCTTTCTGTGGGAAAGGTAAGGAATACATGGAGAGCGATGTCAGGGTTACTGTGAGAATATTTACAATAATAGAATATAAATAGGCGATATGATTCCATTATTTGACCCTCAAGAAACCAGTTGCAGTTCGCAAAAGTGGATCGCCAGCTTGTCCACGCTCTTAGTCTACGCATGATATGACCGGATTTTACTGCTTGAAGCTTGCTCGTAGCTACGTGGTGCGATCAGGGTTTGGTGCGATAGTAGTTCTAACGGCGTGGACAACTTTTGCAGTCGAGTTAACTACACACTTGATCAAAAATGCGGTAGTCGTGCATATGGACTTGGCGTAATGAAGAATGTTCTTGAACGAAGATTTTGTGGAGTGCATTTACGTAGTGATGCATGTCTGAGAAAGAAGACGTCTCCGTGGAAGACTTGTTCAAATATAATCGGTGGATTAGACGACCTAAGCCCTGATGACATTCTCGGCCGGAACAAGAATCAAAGTTAGAAGAAGGCATTTACACTTTAGAGCAAAGTTTGGCGGACACTGGTTCTGAGTTATTAGACCTCAAAAAAAAAAACTTGGCTATATTTCGACTCGACGCGAATTATTCAAAAAACTGGTACTGGAAAACATTACGACGATCAAAAATATACTTAGAACGAACGTCTTAAGGAGTACGAGGATGAAAGAGGTTAATACTGGGCCAGCCAACTACCTGTGCAATGATCGAAAACAGGCAAATTGATACTGGGCTCAGTTACTTTGCACAAGGAGCAGAAGGGGACGTAGTTTAGATTACGTGTAGGACTGCCTCCAGTGCGGCCAGAGGTCCAATTAAGCTTGGATAGCAATAATCAGTATCACTAAGTCGTTGTCGAATTAGTTTATAGCCGACTAGTCGGTCTACTCAGACAGCTTTATTAACGATGTTATAATAAAAAAATGATTAATTAGCGAAAAGAAAAAAATAACATTTCCATTTTAATTAAAACTAAAAATCATTATTATTTACTTCTCAAAGCATCCATACTCAATAATTGTTTTCAAGCGGTCACAATTATCTTCAAAAGATAGTAAAATTGCACAAACATTCCTCAATTCTAAATCAGCTTATTTTATCTCAAATATATAAACAAAAGATTTACAAAAATAGAACTGAAGAGCGTGCGCGGCTGGCTTCGAGCTCTAGGAAGAGAATTCTTATCGACAGAATCTACGAGTGGCACACAATACCATAACAATTTGTCCAACTTACCTTCTTTGCACTTATCATACTAAATGCAATCAACGTCCACAAAATAATCATTTAACATAATTTATTTTTAACATGATAAACAATTTTTTAATTAAATAATTCCGTCATAATTAATAGAACCAGTTCTAAACACCAAAATAACTTCGAACTTAGAACAGCTTTCGTTAATAGGATTTTGGTTTAATTTACAAGCGGTTATAATCTTTACACTAGAAAATCCTTATCAAAAAATAAATGCACGCAGATAAAACCGAGTAAAATTCCAGAAACTAGAACGTAAAAAATAAATAGAAAAAAATTCCTTCGAAGCAGCCTCCACGCACCTACTTTCTACCAAGAACTGTCAAAGTGTGCTCAATCTTCTATCGACATCTGTCTACAGGTACAAAATGTTTATAAAGATTTTTATTTGTATTGCAACATGTTTGTTTAGTGTTGCACAAGGAATGAAGTTATTTTTTTTATTTAAATTGTGAGTTTAATAAAAAAATATGTTTTTATTTTAAATAACTGTTAATAACTGTTATATAAGTACAAAACGATTGCTTTTTGCATTTGATATGAATATAAACAATTTAAAAATAATTTATTTTTAACGCTTTTAATGTAAAACTTAACATCTAGATGTCATAACAGTAGAAATAAAAACACAAATGCCAGCCCTGTAAAAATTCTGCAATATGTCAAAAAAAAACCAGAACGAAAACTCTAGATACCGTCAAAACAAGGAAATGCCAAACGTAAACTTGCCGCAATTTCGTAATAAAAGTTCTTGTGTTATTTCAAATAATATTATTAACCAGTGTTTTTAATTAAATGACTATTCTAAAAACTACGAAGTCATAATAATTGCCACAGTATTCTAGGGAAAATTTGCTTATCCTCGATACCATCATCATCATCCATCATCAATTGTGAAACTTCATAGCCGCAGCGCAGTGGAATTTAGAAACTTTGTTTTTGTGTTAATTTTATTTTTAAATTATTTATCATCAAATGTTTGTGATAATTAATAAAAGCAATGAGCAGTCAAAGTCATAAAATGTCTGGAATAAGCCCAAAAAGTCGGACTGGAGAAATTGATCTTCCAGGTAAAATGTTAAAAAAAAACATCATTTTCTTGGGATGGGGGACGGGAAGGAAACTATTTATTATATACATATATATTATAATTAATTTACAGAACGATTTTCTGATCAAATGTCGCAACTATGTATGTCTGAAGATTATTCTGATGTTGCGTTTATTGTTGAAAATCAAAGGCTTCCAGCCCATCGTGTTATACTAGCAGCTAGAAGTGAATACTTTCGCGCTCTCCTCTATGGTGGACTATCAGAATCAAGACAGAATGAGATCCAATTGAAAATACCACTGGAGGCTTTTAAGGCGCTATTGCGATATATATACTCTGGTAAAAAATGTTTATTATTAAACTAAAAAAACAGAAAATATATAATTAACTTTTTTCGTTATTTAGGACACATGTCCTTATCACAGATGAAAGAAGAAAATATACTAGACATGTTAGGGTTAGCTAATCAGTATGGATTTACAGAGCTAGAGCTGGCAATATCGGAATATTTAAGACAAGTTTTATCTTTAAATAATGTTTGCGCAATACTTGATGCTGCAAGGTGAGTAGAAACTAGTTACATACTAGTTATATTAGTACATATTAAGCAATATTTTTGGATAAACATTAGGTGGAGCATTTAACGTAAACGCGCGGTTTATATTTGCTCAAATAAGGTTCACTTCTGATTTATGTTATGGCTAATGAAGTTTCCTGGTTTTGTAATAGTCATTGCCTTGATATCTAGCCTCGTCTTGCATTCAATAAAGATGCTCGTTGTTGTGGAATTAAACTATTTCTTAATTTGTGCCACTGTGGGATGATTTCCCTCACATATTTTTCTTCAGTGTTGAACCGAATAATGATTTCATTTCAGCAGCTATTGCTTAATTTACTAGAGTTAGCCGGAGAGAAATGTACATAACAAAAAAGAAAAGAGCATACGAAAGCGCAGGATGGAAGAATTAGAAACTCTTCATAGCGAGAGAGAAATGAGGCACTTCTACAAGAAAATAAGAGTAGAAAATAATTTAAACTTAAGACATCAGCAGCGAAATATTTTAAGCGAAAAGGGTGGTGAATCAGAATCGTCAAGGCTGGACCTCAGCTATACATGATTTACAGTATGATTTCAAAGAAGTAGTTCGTCGTCAAAAGTGGCAACTTCACATCAAGGTCTTTGACAGTAAAAATTGTCTGCAATAGAGTACGGTAAACTCGCCGCTTTTATTTAATATCTTTACGAAAGAATTAATAAGGAAACTCCGCGTCGCGGATAACCTGATTGTGTACAGAACAGGACAGAAGATTGGAGTGAGATGCTCCTGCAACTTGACATCGAAACAATCGAACGCTATAGTGATGATTGGAAGTTGAAGTTCAATTTTAGCAAATGCGAATGGATCCTTTTTCGGAATCCTTTAAACAGAGCTTCTGACGAAGGGTGGAGGAGCTGGAAAACCCTCAAAATTTCTAATAATGGACAAGCATTAGAAAATAAATTGGAAGTGAGGGCTTTGGCTGAACCAATAGTTATATTCCAATTGAAATGTTATTGCTGCTCTTACCAAGGCAAACAAGCCGTTTCACATGACAAAAAAGCAGACACCTAAGCCCACGGGGCAAGGTGATCTGCTATCAAGCCTTGGTCAGACCGATTTTAACTTATGGTTGTATGGTTCAACATATCCCCCTCTTACATGGAAAAGTTTCGAGTTTTAGAAAGACAATGCTTAAGGGCGTGTCGAAGCTTGTATCGAACACCCGAATCTGGCTTAACGAAGTTTCCCGCTAACAATGTTCTTTACGAGATGGCATTTCTTAATAGGATCGACAACTTCATAGTCAAGGTCTTGTTGCTAGAGCGCCGGAGAGCTTAGCAAAAAAGTTTTTCACTGGCAATATCGAAGGAAAAAGGCCCGTAAACAGACTTGTTATGTGAAAGATTAACACTCACACGTAATGCCCCTGTGTAGTGTCGTCGGTTCAATCAATATCGGACAGCAAGCTTTGTATGTATGTAGTAACGAGATGAGTTGAAGAACTGACAACGCAACACTTGGTTTTATTCCACCAACTTCCATCCAATTACTACCGCGACAGAACGCTGAGCTCAGTAAACGAATAGGCAATGCCTTCCGCTTTTATTATGCTTATGGGTGATGGCAGGAGAAACGGCAGGGGATTTTTTTTGTAAAGAGGGAAGCCAAGAAAGAAGGAAAGTTATCTAGGTGGGAGACATGTAAAGGCGACAGGCGCTGCCGCCCAGTGGATTCGAATCACAGACCTCTGTGATGGTAGTCGGGCGTCTTAATCCGTAGGCTTCCATTCCGCGGACTGAAGACTGAATTTTGGTATACTGTTGGCGTTATTATAGTAACATTAGGCTAGCTCTAGCCTGATCGACTCACTCCTATCGTATTTGATAGCTATTTGGAGCTATTTTCCTGTAAGCCTTCCCTGACTCCATTAAATCTAACATCCTGTAATCCTTTGCACGCTCTTTGCTTATTACTATCCGTTGGACCATGACATGATCAATAACATGATTTATTGTTAATGCAGAAGATGTTCCTTAAGGCTTTAATATTAGAAAAAAATGAATCCATTTTTTTCCAATTATTTTCTAGACTACACAATTTAAAAGGACTCACAGATGTTTGTTATACGTACATGGATCGTAACGCCTCTGACATTTTATCGCATGAAACATTTAAAGATCTTTCCAAGGTAATCCACCATTAATAAAAGGACTATCGTTTTTAAAAAATTTGCATTTCAAATAGGAATCTTTAGAAGAAGTTTTACGACGGGATTCTTTTTTTGCGCCCGAGGTTCAAATATTCGTGGCTGTCAGTGAATGGTGTAAGCATAATTCAAACGTTGATATTGAAGTAAGTTTCCCATTAAAAAAAATTAATATCCCTTTTACTACACTATTATTTTACTTACATAATTTTAGTCAGTCGTTTCATATGTTCGCTTACCCTTAATGAACCTCGAGCAGTTACTAAAAGTAGTACGACAGTCAGGTATTTTAGATCCCGAGAAACTTCTCGATGCTATTGAAGAAAAGACTATTTCAAAGAATTTACCCTATCGTGGTGCAATTTGTAAGCGAAAATAAATATATAAATAAATAAATAATATAAATAAAATAATTTTTCATTAAAAGGGCCTGAAGAGAATGTTGCAACTGTGAAATTTAACTCAAGAACAATTCAAGGTGAATGGAGAACAGCACTGCTGGATGGTGATGTAACAACTTATGATATGGAAAAAGGTAAAACTGAATAAAAAATTATCTTTATCTTTTTACAATTAAATTTTATTTATTTAATTCAATTATAGGCTATACAAGACATACTATACTAGAAACTAATGATATGGGAATTGTTGTGGAATTGGGTACTAGAAGCATTATTAATCATATAAAGATTCTTTTATGGGATCGTGATGCGCGTGCGTATTCATATTTTGTTGAAGTTTCTGTTAATCAAAATCAATGGGAACGAGTTGTTGATTATACAGAAAGTTATTGCCGCTCATGGCAATTTTTATATTTTCCTCCAAGGGCTGTCAAGTATATTAAGTTAGTAGGAACGCACAATACACATAATAAGGTAAGTTGCTTTTAGATGAGTGGATTTAACTATGACGATTGTACACAGTGCGTCTAGTTCTTATTTATAAAGGGGGATTAGTATCGTCTTTAATATTTGCGTTTTGGATCTTTACTTTCACCAGTGCACTATTCGTTGGGCATTTGATTTGTCATACCAGCTTTGAGGGAACTCCTAATTCCGATAAGATCTTTACCTTTTTATAGAGTAATATGCTTGCTGATATTCTCCTATAAGGCTTACCGCTATAGGTTCTATTTTTTTTTCACAAGAATTGTTGGTGCTGAGACCTAACGTGCCTCTGTAGTTTTTACAGGTTAATTTATTATCTTTATAATTCTTCCTTTTTTCCAGTCATGTGGTATAATTTCTTCCCCGAGATGTTATGTATGAGTTCGTCTAAGGCTCTTAAGAGTTTCTGTCCTCCTTCCTTTAGCAATTCAGCAACACATGAGGATTGGATTCAATAAGTTTTGAAAATATTTTCTCCATCTTTCTTTTATCCTATGAGGGTCTGCTAATATGTTCTCATATATGGCCTCTATTCCCGAATCCGCCCGTGGGAAAGTCAGCGCGAATTTGATAGTTTGCGATTACCGAAAACATTCGGAGTGGAACTGAACGGCACTTCTTATGGCAGTTCTTTCGTCAGAATCAGTAATCATTACATTACATTCGGCTTATTCGGGAATAGGGCCAATGTCTCTACAGATGGCCGTTCTTGGCTAAAACCTATTGCTGATCTGGCGTGTTCCTTTGTACGCTTGCCTAATTCTTTCTTTATCGAAGTTTTCCTGTATCTATAGGAGTTTCCTGTTTAGATATTCTCTCTTTACCGTGTGGGTTTTGATAGCCACTGTAGGTGGTTTCCTGTATATCTGTGATCGCTGTGTTGCATTTTTTAGTAATAATAGAGGCGAGTGCCTGTCTTGTTGATCTTTGATTACTCAGTCATAATTTGTTATTCATGAAAAGCGTTTAGTAGCTAAACCCTGGACTTTATATACTTTAGTTCTTTGAATATGTTAAACAAATTGAAGTCACAATAACGCAATCTACGCAATCTAAGGTATTTCATGCGGTTGCATTAGAGGCCATGTATACAGCAAATATGCCTAAATTGGTGAATGGTTATGTGGCACCAACCTACAATGTTGCAACAGTGGACATGAGTGCAATCGTAATGGAAGGTGTTAGTCGGACAAGAAATGCTCTTCTTAATGGAGATTACAGTAATTATGATTGGGATTCAGGATATACTTGTCATCAAGTTGGAAGCGGTGTTATATTGATTCGACTTGGTATGAAAAAAAAACAAATTCATCAAATTATTTATTTTATTTGAACATTTCTCTTAAAGGTCAACCCTACTATATTGGATCTCTGCGTCTGTTACTTTGGGACTGCGATTCCCGAACATATGGTTTCTATATTGAAACATCAACAAACCAAAAAGATTGGGAAATGATTGTCGATAGGCGGGCCCAACCAGCAAGATCATGGCAAAATTTCTCCTTTACACCACGTCCAATAGTTTACATAAAAATTGTCGGTACTTATAACACTGCAAATGAGGTAGGGTTTTTTTTATTATTTTGTATTAAATTCTTCCATTTTTTGTTATAAATTTCTTCTAGATTTTTCACTGTGTACATTTTGAATGTCCATCACAAGATCAAAATTTTTTGCAAGCAGAAAAAGAAAAAGAAAAGGAACAAGATAAGGAAAAGGATAAAAATAAAGAAAAGGATAATAAGGAACATGATATAGATAAAACAACAATCACACCACCACCGCCACCAACAAAATCAGATTATAGTGATGATATTAATATTCAAGCATTCCTACATAACGGTCTCTCAGATAATTATGAAATGGAATGAAAAATTTCAAATAATTATTTTTAATGCAATCTTCCTTAAAAACAAAAAAAAATGATTAAAAGAGAAATTTTGCAAATTGGAGCCATCACATAACTTTTAGAGTATTTGGAAATGTAATTTGTTTTCAAAGTTTGTTTATTTTTTTTGTTTCGAAAAATTTTATTTAAAAGAGATAAAAAAAAATGCTTTGCTTGGTAGTCATTTTTGAAAAGCAATCAAAAAATTGGCTTAAAATTCCATGAAATCTTTTTTCATTAAGATGATTTTTCCTTCTTATTTTAACTTATAAAAGACAAACGATAAAACAAAAGTTTTTAGAAGCGCAAATTGAAGAGATAGATAATAGATAGATGGAATATCCTTAATTTATGGACTTGGTTAAGCAAATCCCCGATTGATTGAAGGAAGCAGAAGGATTTGCGTTGATTTAGATCGTATCTGGTTACATTTGCTTCTATAAATTGAATAGTTTTAATATTTTATAAACTATCATGAATTTTCTCGCATATTTTGAAAGAAATAATCATTACTAATTAAATATAGAGAACTTTCAGTAGTTAATACTTTTATTGAACCTTTTGAAAGTTCGTCTTCGATGTTCGCCAAAGTACTTGGTTAGTTACGTTAAGATAAAAAATGACGCCCGAAGCGCCCTTGCATCGTATACTTCAGAAATGTGACCTTTTCGTACTTCTTCCTGATGTTTAACTAATTAATAACTAATAACTAAGAAATGACGATCCTGACTTCGAAACAATCGAACGCTATAGTGATAATTGGAAGCTGAAGATCAATTTTAGCAAATGCGAATCGACCCTCTTTCGGACTGTTCTTCTTACGATGTGCAGAGGAACTGGAAAACCTTCCGAATTTCCAAAAATGCTGGACAAGCGTTCGAATATAAATCGGAAATGAAATATCTTGGGCTTTGTCTAGAGTACTTAGTGAGTGAGTGTTCTTGACGAGGCAAACAAGGCCTTTCACATGACAAAACGGCTTTTCTATAGCAGGCATCTAAGCCCGATTTTGTTTCAACGGTAATAAATTCAAATTGAGATCCACTGAACGTGTCAACTGCTCTAGAGAAACGCGAAGGGGAAATAAGATGCTCAAGAACGTAATAGGTACGTTTCATCTAAATTTCGTAAAACTTATTTAATTTTATCAAAATACTTAAATATTCATGAAAAAACAAATCAATTCACCTAAAAATAAATAAATCTAAGCTTGAATAAGGACACCACTTGTTCCTTCCCCTTTAATAGCAAAAGTTTTAATGCAACTCCCTTTTGCTGGCAGTGCCCGAAGACAGTTGAAATTGAATAGAAACCTCTCCTAAAGCCAATCATATCATAAATTTCAATCCAGTTGAAATCCCAATAAAAATCCTCTCTGACATCTGCAAATGTGTCAGTTTTGAGTTGAAGTGTTTTCATCCTGACAAATGGAATCTCGTCTAGGGCATCTTCGTGTCAGCTTTTTCTCGTTGGAAAGACATCATTCCCATAGCAAAAAAAAAGTGAAAGAAGAAAAAAAAACTTTCACTTCTCAAGCTCCTCTCTTCTGCAGTAGTATCCCTGCACATAGCCCTTACCATTAACATAATTGATCCACATAAATCCACGCAATAAACCTCCCCACAGAATGGGACCCGTCCATGCCAACGAAATTATGTCATTGTGGAGGCTGCTGGTGGTGGGGCAACGGCGGGTCATTTGTTCCACTAAATTGTTGCAGAGTCAGGACTTCCTCTCTGTGTTATATATTTTTTGTCCTGGTTATAATCCGGTGAAACCTGTGAAGTTCAAGAGTCGAGATTGTGTGAATCCCGGACCGACTCGGGATTGATGCTCTTAAACGCGATGCTAATGCCATAAGCCCATAATGGCAAAAACTTTTTAAGCTGACCCCGTTAAGAGACTACGCGGTCTCATGGTAGTAGCTACGACGACGGTGTCCCCTTCTCTACACTGGCTGGCTCACATCAAGATCTGCACAGCAATCATCAAATAAAGGACCCACCGAAGGATCGAAATGAAATGGCAACTGCTGACTGTTGAGTGTCTGTGAAGTAGCAGCCCTGATGCTCCTCCTGAAGCTCTATGGTAGTGGCGTGGGAGTCCTTGAGTGAGATGTGCCAAGATAAATCAAAGACGTGCTCATTGCGTTTTTTTTTTCGTGTGCAAGGGGGAATCGCAGGTGTTTCCTACCGGGTAGTGCTATTACCTAGATGCTGGGTGAACAGCGATGGAATCAACAAGAAAGTAGCCATTACCAAAAAGCACGTATCGAGCTCATTTCAATTAGGAAGCGATAAATGCGCCTTTCCTGGGGCAAATACAAATCAGTTAGGTATCGGCTGTCAGGACGTTGGAAACTCTTCCGATCGGAAGGAAGGATGTCGTGAAACTCCCAGTATATGTATATACCCAGTTTCTGTTGTTGATACAGACATCAATGTTCGTGACTTTATAAGCCACGTGGAAGTCATCACAGATGCCTTGCCTGGTGGCACCCTTCTTCATCTTCATCACAACAACAGCCATGTCATGTATACTCAGGATCCACCCAATCGAATCAATCATTTTGCGACGCGGGTGAGGATAATGAATAGTTGAGAGTTCAATAGAATCTTATCGGGTTTTACGTCCCGCCGGGGATGTGCACAAGTAGCTCACATTTTCTCATTACGTTGATTTATACCACACATGAAGGCCTTCTTTCAGCGGGTATAGCCGTGTTATCTGCTTAGCCTGACATAAAACTTTTTCCTAGGGAAAAGAAGAAAAGCTTATCTTTTGGGAATTGAATAAAATCTTTTTCCATTTCCTTTAAGAACCCCTCATGTAATCGCTGCAAAATGGCAATAACTTTTTATAATTCATCCTTTAGAAATGTTACCGAGTTTGTGTTTTTGTTTATGGAGTTTTTAATCCTTTTGGGAATTGAAAAAAAAAATATGTTTTTTTATGCGGAGGGTACTGAAATACGATATGAAAGTGTATAGGGGAAATTTTATGTATTGAGAACTTTTAAAGGTTATTTTTTTTTGGGGGGTTAAAAAGGGGTGGTTTATATCGGGTTTTAAAATTCAAATCTATTCTCTTTAAAATAAATTGGAATCCGACAATGGTTACAAATGTATGATTATGCACGCCTGGCTTTGCATTTTGTCCCCCCTCGTGAGAAGGAAAAAATACTACATCTACCCTTTTTTTTAAAGGGTAGCGAAACTTGCAAAACAATATTTCCTAGAGGATATTGATTTATGTGCGTATGCTCCACATACTCGTATATAGCACATATACACACAAAAAAAGTGATTTATAAAATCCACTACGATTTGTCCCCATAAACGATTCTCCATATCTGCAGTATGTGTACCACCCATCATATATCCTATGAAAAGAGCCTCTTCAGAATTTTTTCGTTTTGCATGCAAAAGTAAGAATATCGCTCTCTCTCCGCTGCTATGTTGCAGAACTCAACAGCATCGTTAAATCTCGCTAAAAGTGCAGAAAATGAGGTTAATGAGTTCATCAACTAAGCTCATCTCAATATGTATGCCGGTGATGTATTCTGGGCTGTGTCTATTACCACCCAACACATAACAACATAAAATCCTCTTCTTTTTTTGTCCTTTGAGAAAATATATAAGGCGCCTTTTTGCCGATTTAATAAAAACCATTCAGCATCTTCCAGTCATCAATTTCTCTAGGTGAGGGTTATTGCCCTTCTGGTTGAGGTTACAAAAAAAAATTTCTTATGCTATAAAAGAAGCCAATTAGAAAAGGTACGAAGTTTACAGGAATAATCCTTAAAGAAGCTTCACACAGAAGAAAAAAAATGTTGTCCTGAATTTCTTCGCCTGTTAAGGATGAGTTATGAATGCCTTTCGAGACAGTTTATCTTATGCAGCTAAAGGCACAATGAAGAGCTTCAGCAAATAAAAAAGTACTTTTTTCTTACACAGATAGGAAAAAAGTAAAAAAAAAACAGCTCAAGAGTCTTGTGAACGGATGTTTTCAGTGGGACAACTACATTGCACTATTATACATACAGGACGGCATCTCGAAGGACTTATTCCCAGAGACATCGGGCCTTCCACTCTTTTGTAGTACACCAGAGACGGGAAAGTCTTCCGCTGTGCTCCTGGCGATAGTGTATAGCTACAAATCCTAGGCACCTTCAAAACGTTTCAATCCTATTCAGTGTGTATGTTGCTTGTGTGTATCATCTACCTCGAGGGCTTTGCAATATATGGAAGAATCCTTTTCAGTGAAATTTCCTGATTTCTTTTCTTTTTTTCTTCTTAAGTTAAATGTTTTTTTTTCTTCACAATTTTTCTCTATGCGACCCCAACCCCTTGTAAGCCTTCTGTTTTAGAAAAGCTTGACAGGACTAACTTATAGTCAATAGAGTTATTAAGATTACTGCAGCTGGACAAGAGGATAAGGAAGGGATACACCCCTCCATCACATCCACTACTTAAGAAAATCCATGAGCCAAGCCCCGGAAGGGTTGAATGTCCCTTTCTTGCCTGACTATAATAATACGGAATTGATGTAAGTCGGGTCTCATCAAGTCATTTTAGAATGTTCTCGTCCATCCTATCCGGTTTCGCCACTTTGACATGAGACGCTTTCCAGCTATATAGTTGCCATGGCAGTAGCAGTGGTAGTAGCAGTAGTAGTAGTAGTACATATCTGCTGTTGTAGCCAAGCAGTTGATGACCAAAAAAGCCAGAGAAAAGTTCCAGTGCTTTACTGACTGACTGTCTCTCATTATTAAAGCCGATAGAGGATGATGAGCCCTGACAATGCCAGATATCCTCATCTGGTTCGGTCGGAGACATTTCCCAACAGAATCCCTCTCAGTATGGATCTGATGTTTTTAATTAAATTTTGTGGGACACCCATCCATGGATACGTGACTGACTCTCCTTGGCAGTGGCCGTTACGATTTATGGGTATGAAAATTAAAGGAAGGCAATCGTCTTTTATGTGTGTTTCATAATTATGAGGTTGTTCTTTTGGGCCAAGGATAATTTTGCTAATTAGTTTGAAATGGACGGGAATCGAAGGGATATGGTAAAAATTTTCTGTTTTCTTTTTTGGTCGTTTTGGGTTTTATAAGATTTGTTATAGAAATTCTTTGCAAGTTTTGCAGTCTTTTATATAATTTGTTTTCTTAAATTTTAGTGGATTGATAACGACAGCTTTGGAATGCAAAACATTTAATTTATCATCTCATTTATGCACGACTTACTTCGGCTGGCTTCTGTTTTTGGTAGAAGCTTTCGAAGAAAATCTGTACTCATTCGATCTTAGGCATCGTTTGATAAAACAAGTTATATTTTGTTTCCAAGATAATTGATAGAAAATGGGTGAACGTTCATGCAAAGCATAATACTCCAATGAAGCATACATACAGGGGCGGCGCTTTCATAGGTGGAAATGGTGCACTTGCACCGGGCGCAATTGGACGGGGCGCAATTTCAGAAATTAAGATTTAACAAAAAAAACTTAAAAATTAAAAAAAAATTGAAAGTCTTCTTATGCCTTCGTTTTCATATATTAAAGGAGCTGCACAGAGTCAGCGTTGCCAGATTGGGCTACTTATCGCAAATTGGGCTATTTTCCATGCCTCTTCGCTACTGAATTATGAGTTGGGCTACAAGTCGCAAATTGGGCTACTTCATTATTTCAGTGTAACCAAAAATGAATGTAAGTCGTCTTGTCTTCAAACATACTTTAGTCAACTAAATCACAAAATTTTTGTATTTGACTTTAGTTGAAATTTTATATGCGTCTTTAGGGCTTGAAAGAAGATGAAGAAGTAAAGCTAAAGGCATTTTTAAGGCAAGTAAGGGAACCGAAAATTCAACTTGAAATTTCGGGTAAATTTCAGTCCGGAATTCAAGCCATCATGTAAACCATAGGTTCTCAACGTGGGCGATAACGCCCCCTTGTGGGCGTTTGAGACTTTCTGGGGGGCAGTAGAAGACCCAGAGAAATTTAGGGGGCGCTGAGATGGCACAGTGAGGGCATGGCAGGTTAAAAAAATGTAGTCTAAAAAAGACAAAAAAGACACGCTAATCACGTACTAATAAAATAAAGTGCCCTTTTTCATGATCGGACACCGCACAGACAAAACGAACGAACGAAGTGGGTTTATTGGGAAGAGGGTCAGAGAGGACGATTAGGAGGCCAGACAATTTGAATGGACACTCCCAACGGACTTTTCAACGCATATTTTGACAGTTCGTGCGTTAGTGTTGTTCCTAGGACAAGAATGCAAAAGAGAAATTTCAAAAAGCAACAACAAAAAGAGCTAATAAGCTTTGAATATTTCGTTCGTTCGTTGGTGTTCGGCCGTGTGAAAGCCCATGCGACACTCCATCGGACTTCAAAAGAGAATTGACGATTACAGCTAAGTTTTTCCTGTTCGGTCGTCCGGTCGTGTAAATCCAGCCATAGTAGGCAAAAAATTATCAAAAAGCACAAAAAGGGGGGCTATCTCTGCCCGCTTTCGAGATAAGGCGTTGTGAATTTTGGTTTTGGGGAAAAATATAGTTTAATGATTTCGAATGAGAATGTAATGAAACAACGGTCGATTTCCACAAATAGGGTATCTTTGTAATCGTAAGGAATGCGACTTTTATTTCATTAATACAAGCAATAGTGTACGATGGAAAAAATAGAAATAAGAGGGTTTATTTGTAAAAAAAATGAAAAAAAAAACAATTTTTACTCATGTAACTCAAAAAGTTGATCGTTAAGGTTCTTTTTTCTGAACTTTTTTAGCATCCCCAAAACTTACCTAAAAATTTCTTGGGACGCTCCAAGACTCCAGCTGGCTTGGTTTTTTTGCTATTTGCCATTTAAAAATAGGTATCACTTTTTAGTATTCAACAATTTTTCCTACTTTTTTCACTCTAATTCAAAAAGTAGATCGTTAAGGTCCTTTTTTCTGAATATTTTTAACATCTTCAAAAGTCTCTTAAAAAATTCGTGAAACACTCCAAGACTCCAGATGCCTTGATATTTTTGCTGTTTACCATGCAAAAAATAGTATAATTCACTGACCTGTTTTTACTGTTTTTAATGTTTCAAAATACTAAAAACAGATCAGTGAGTGACCCTTATTTTTGAATAGTATGCGTTTTAATTGTTCTCATTGAAACATTCTTCTTTAAACTCAGAAATAGGATAGCAGTCATATCTAAAGCCGGCTCTACACGATGGTATGAACACCCTCCAACGTTGGACGCTTGATGGTTCGACGTATTGTGTGGCAGACGCTCGAGCTACGAGCGTCCAATACCAAGCGTCCAACTTTTGTGCTTGGACATGTTCCAGCTGTAATGGGTATCACTTTTCAATCGAAGTGGCTCTTTTTTTTTAAAAATAAATTGTTATCCGATATACATATGTAGAGATGTCTCATTATTTATTATTATACATACTACTATTTTATAATAAATAAAATTAATTTAAATTTTATTGGAAAATGAGATTGGGCTACTACACATAAAATTTTGCGACTTTTAGCCTCAAGTGGCGCTACTTCCACTCGAACTTTCTGGCAACCCTGCACAGAGTGTGTCTTTTTCCATTGTTCTTCGCAAGGTGTGGCCAATCCAGTTCCATTTCATTCGCCTGATTTCGTCGTCTATCTTTTCAAGTATGAAACGAGGGCATTGACTTTTATGCTAGTAATAGTTTTGGGAAAGGAGTTGTGTAATATATGTATATATGTAGATACGAATATCCGTCGTGACAGATTGCCGTATATTGGCCTCGATTCCCGAATCTGTCGGATCGGACACTCCCGCCGCGTTTGAGATTTCCTTCACATTGTTTAGCGATTCGTATATGCGCCGGAAGTACTGCCATATTAAACTGCGGATTTAAACTCCGAAATTAATCAGCTGATTTTTTGACAAATGTGAAATGTCAAAGTTGGTATTTGAAGTTTAGTAAGAAGATTTAAAAGAAAGGAAATTAGATTTTTTTCGCGAATCAAATCCGCATTCAATCCGCGGATTAGGGAATCAAACTGTCAAATCCGCACTCACTTCCGATCCGCCGGTCTCGGGAATCGAGGCAATTGATAAGTTGGAGACTTTCACAATACGCAAGAATTTCAGTAGCTATCAACTTTTCAAGGACGTTCGCCAGAAATAGAAGAATACTGATAAGCCGAAATTCGGAAGGACAGGTGAAAGGCACTTGGGTATGGGTTTGATTAAAATATGCTTCCAAGACGAGGGAAACTTTGATATCGTGAGGCAAGAGTTGAGAATGTGAGTTAAAATATGTAATAGGAACCTAGCCGAAATGTAGCTTCGGTACCTAGAAGAAGTGTAATCCCTACCAGTCGAATTGGATTTGATTGACTTCAGGGCAGTGATTACGTTAAGAGAAATAATGCTAGCCCGGATTTTCCATGGTAGACCAAAAGGAAACAAGAACCTGGGGCGACCAAAAAATAGCTGGATGGGTGATGTGCTACTGGAGAGAACTAGCAAGACCCCAACAATATAAAACAGCTAATCTCTAAGCTCTAGTCTCTCGCATAAAAAAATTCAAAAATACAATCGTCCTTCCCATTCAGCACTCCGTATTTAAATTCAAGGAAAAAATTGAATTGATGCAACTTCACTAGAACTTGTTTAAAAAATAAGGATTTAGAACTAACTATTTTATTTCATTCAATATTGTCTACTATTATACTATATTTGTAAGGCACATAATAGATAAAAAGTTTTCTTCAAGCACTCTGCATTTTGCTCCATTCCTGGAAATCATTATTTTATATTTGGAACGAAAAGTACAATCAATCTATAAAATAACAAACTATTTTTTAACTTAAACTTAAGAAGCTTTACTGCCAAGGGAACAGAAATGAATGACCAAGAGTCACGTTCACTACAATCAAATTATTTTTTAATTTGCTTACGTAGAAGTTTACTTCATTTGTTATAAAATCGATTGAGAAGGTTTATTTGAAACTTCAAATAGCATTGATTTCATTGGAATGACAACGTCCTTCTTATTTTATATAGACGAGACAGACAAATATATTTTATTTTACATTCAACATCATTTTAAGTAGAGTACCATTGAAGGTATGTGTACCTTTCAATTGATTTTAAAATTGACGAATCTTTCAACCATTTGTGTAGACTTTTCAATTCTTTTGTGTAGATTCTTTGTGTCAGGTGTAATATTTGAATATATGTTTCAATTCAGAATTGTGTATATGTGACCACCACCTTTTGTAATAGAAAACTAGAAAATATGGATGGGTTAGAAGAGTAATACTAAACTTCCAAAAATTTCCATGCTTTAGAATCATAATAAACAAAAACCCCTAAAAGTATGCAATGTTAAATGTAAAAATTATTTTTTTGCCCCTAAAAATATAGACACAAATAATCGCTGCTCATAAAAAGACGCTACGAAAAAACAAATAACCAGCCCACAGAGACGCTACGTCGTTAATAGATTAGATACTTTTTAACCTATTGATTGCTTTGAGATGTGCTACTAAACAAATTATTCAAACCCGCAGCAGCATTTCTTATATTTAAATAACCTATAAAAATGTATATACACTTTCTCGCTGTTCTTTTTCTTTAACTGCTTTAACACGCAATCCGATTAAGGACTAAAATTTACAGCTGTATAAACACGACACAAAATAAAATTCTTTTTTTTGGATACCATGTAGGATGTTCAATATGAACGAGTATACATCAATAACACCCTCTCTATCATCGCTGCCAAACGAAATATACTTGAAGTTCAATTGAAATGAAAAAGAAAAATTTCTTTCGTCTAGAATCCTTAAAAGGATTATCCTTAGGATCGACACATTTATATGCATGTGTGTACATATTAAAAAAACGAACCGTGATAAATCGAAAGTAGACGACCTGATTTGATGGTTACATATTCGTGCATATTTTTTTTATTTATTTTTTTTGTACTCTTTCTAGACTGCATTAATTTGCAATTTTTATCAAAAAATTCTCAATGGAATTTAAAGATGGTTTCTTTTACAACATATTTTCTATTTTTTTTTCTGTACCATTGCAACTTTACCAGAGTATATATTCAAACTCAAACGTCTCTTTATAAATCGCCCAAAGTTGATGCGGGTTGTACTTGAATCTAGTCTAGGTATGGGAAATGATTCCATAGATTATGCAAGCTGTGCGGGTCCCAGGACCATTTTTATTTAAACCGCTTAAATCTCAAGATATAGACCCCGACAGTAACTGGTTTATGAGATCCTCTAAGAAAATCATAAAGAGTCACTTTCGTGTTCCATTGTGAAATCCCAAAAGGTAGATTCTTAATGCTTATAAAAAAAAAATAGAGAGAAAAGCCTACAACGTCAAATTCACCACTTTTCATAATATTCTGGAAAAAACAAAAAAAAAATATATATAAACGAGTATAACCTCGACGCACAGATAAAAAAACAAGATTTTCATGTCAGAGAGAGGAAGAGGCAAGAAAAGTATATATATATTTTTTTAAAGGTAACATGGATCCGCTTTATGGCGAAAAAAAGGTATTTTAGGATACCTGTAAGAAATTCTCTTGACACCATGAAAGTGAATAAAGTCGAAAATTTAAGACATTTTCAGTCTTAATTAACTTAAGGTGCTTTTGTAGAAAACGTTTGAGTGTAATAAATGAGAAAAACATTAAAATCCTTAAAAGGTAGAGAGAGAAGGTGTGTCACGGTCATAATTGTGCTTATGACGGACAATATAAATCAATTTACTTCAAAAATTACTTAGCCAGACGTAATGTAACTAATATGAAAATTTTATTAATTTTTTTTTTAAAAAAAAAACGTTTTAAAGAGACAAATCTGCCGTTTGAAGCAAACCCCGCATTGTAGTTGGATTGGTTTGTTGTTCAATTGAAATTTTTTATTAAAGTGGGTTACTCACATGCCTGCCGCAGGGGCAATTTTATCCTACTAGGAAATTGCCCCTCCGAAATTGCCCCGACCGCCGCGCTCTCGAAATTGCCCCTGCCCCTATGTAAGAAGGGCTGGAGTAGTTTCTCTCCACGTTTCTCCAGTGCAGGGTGGTTGAGGAATGACTTTCAGTGAATTTTCATTTTTGACCCCAATTGACTCGAAACGCCTTTTTCGAAGTGGTAATTTTGAAACCTAAAGATTAATTAGCATGCGTGCCAACCCATTTGCCTGCTTTAAGCCTTGCTTGACTGCGAAGGACTCCGTTCCGTCCTTGAATTCTGACTAATACACCTTGTATTTTCCATTGTCATTTTCGTTACCTTCACTATATTTAAGGGGTAGCTTAGGTCTAGCATTGTAGCATACATATTTTCCTGTCGATACTCTCGTATTCTTGATTGAAATCATCGAAAAGTTGATACATGAAGATGTCGTATTCCCAGCATTTTCAGAGGACCTGCCTTACTGAATATAGTTAGTCTATTGTTGGCCCATTTCTTGTAAATCCATATAAAGGGTCATTCAAAAAACGCGTCTCCTTTTTTTAATAAAACACAAACTGTTAACAATTTAATTCGTTCAAGCTGTTTGTTTTTATTGAAAGTATGATCCATTACAATTATTACGTGAAACAGAATATCATTTAAATGTCCACCCCGAAAACGTCTAACTCTATAGGCATCAATACGAATATCGAAATTTTCAATGACTTTTCGACATGTTGCTACTTTTATTACCTTTTACTAAAACAAAATGGCTTATGTTATTTGGAAAGAAAGGCACGTGTAAATTGTGGAGTTTGTAACTGTCAGGGTAGGGTGTGCCGGGGCACGAAGAAGGGAAATTGCCATAAAGGCCGGAAGACTATCATTACAAAAAAAAAACTTGGGGAAGGGGACTCAAAAAAAAAGGGGTGGCTCGGACGGTTCGACCGCCGGGGGGAAGTGTCGCGAATTTACGCATCCAATGCACCGGTTGCAGGCACGACTAGCGGTGCTCTAGCTAGCTCGTCAGATGGGGTGGGGTTCGCGGTGCTTGGATGCCTGAGGGGGTGACAGTTATACTGTTAAATCGCTCGTGCCTATGCAACAACAAAACTAAAGGGGGCGACGAGGGGGTGGAACAACGTCCAGGGCCAACGAGAGGGGCTAATAGGGGAAGAAGAGAGCGAAGGGAGGTCACTGATCCATCATCGTGGTAGGGGCTACCTGATGTCAGACGTTAAAATTTAATTTGGTGGCACTACCTGGATTGGGACATCCTCAATCCGGGGCCACACCTACGGGGGGTGTCTTACTCCATCACGTATTTATGATCGATGTTTTGATTAATCATAGAGTTACTCATTAGTTATACCTGCGTTTACCTCAGGGTATACTTCTTATTTCTTTAGTCTATACGGTTACTTTTATTTCCCTTATTCCTGATTTATTTAGTATATGCTTTTCATACGATATTTATTCCTTTATTAATGATTATACAGAAAAATGAGAAGATTCAGACAAGCAATTACATCCGATAGGTACAAAAAAAATCGCTCGAGGAAGCCTTCTTCAAAAAAAAAAAATTCAAAAACATACTTGAATGCTTCATTTCCATTATTCCACAAGAAAGAATCGACAAAAATCTACTACGCGAGCCAACAACCACTGCGTCCCATACTACCTATACTTTCCTAATTTTAAGCTGCTTTAGGATCCATTATTGAAAGATTTGTGGTGTCCTAACCACTCATAGTACGACAAATACCCTTCTAAATACCCCTCAGAGACTAGCAAAACTCGCCAAGGGTCATCAGGATCGATACGTGCCTCAAAATCAAGTTAAGTAACTTTCAATTATTTAGCACTCCATTCATCATTTGACCCATCGTCGGTAAGATTAAGCCCGCGGATACCAAAACTTCTTAGGTTAACTTTCATGAGTTTAAATATAAGGTCTACCCCGGCCTTCATCAACTGGCCGCTAGGCGAACACAGACTATACCTATAGGAAAGAAAACATAGGACTAAGGAGAGCTCGCGACGAGGGACGTCGTTAACCTAATCTCCTTTTTCGTACTACTAATAAAGGAGGAAAAAAATTTATAAAATTATGATACTAAACTCCAATACTTATCCACTAACATTCCTTTCCTTACTCCTTTTTGCTTATTTATGTACTAATTTTTTTTTTTTTTTTTTTTTTTCTCTACGCGTAACTTTATTCCCGCTAGTCGTTAACTATTCATATGGACTGCATTCTCTTTTCTTCCCTATCGAAGTCGAATCAGCGATTATATGCAGAATCCCGCGAAAGCAAATACTATTCAACCCTTCTACCGATAACCATTATTTCTTCACCTTTCTTTCCGTTTCTCTCTATGTATATTAGTGATTATGCCGCTTCGCAAAAATAAAGAAACTTCTCATATGGAGTTCCTTATT
Organism: Thereva nobilitata; assembly: GCA_963855945.1. Lineage (NCBI taxonomy): Eukaryota > Metazoa > Arthropoda > Insecta > Diptera > Therevidae > Thereva > Thereva nobilitata. The sequence continues at coordinate 101,804,492 of OY979697.1, read as the reverse complement.
AACAATTCAAATTTGCGGTTCTATACAGATTCCGCCCAAAAAAAAAACTATTGTTATTCCTTAACTCTATTACCGCTAATCGTTTATATCCACCTTTTTGGTAAGTATAATATAAATCATGCCGCTTCGCAAAAGTAAGTAAAAGGCACTTTTCCTTATTCGGTAAATATACGATAAATTATGTCGCTTCGCAAAAGAAGAGAGACTTATTCTATGGAATTCATCAATTTTCCTTAATAAAAATTCAAATTAGCTGTTCTATACAGATTCCGCACAGAAAAAAAACAATTGGTAATCCTTAACGCTATTACCGCTAATCGTTTAGATCCACTTTTTCCCGATACTTAGAATACAAATTATGCCGCTTCGCAAAAAAAATTAAAATTTATCATATGGAATTCGTCACTTTTCCTTATTCGATAAATATAATACGAATTATGTCGCTTCGCAAAAAGAAGAGAAACTTATCCTATGGAATTCATCAAATTTCCCTTAATAAAAATTCAAATTAGCGGTTCTATACAGATTCCGCACGGAAAAAAAAACAATTGGTAATCCTTAACTCTATTACCGCTAATCGTTTAGATCCACTTTTTCCCGATACTTATAATACAAATTATGCCGATTCGCAAAAAAATAAAAAAATTATCATATGGAATTCGTCACTTTTCCTTATTCGATAAATATAATACGAATTATGTCGCTTCGCAAAAAGAAGAGAAACTTATCCTATGGAATTCATCGAATTTCCCTTAATAAAAATTCAAATTAGCGGTTCTGTACAGATTCCGCACGGAAAAAAAACAATTGGTAATCCTTAACTCTATTACCGCTAATCGTTTAGATCCACTTTTTCCCGATACTTAAAATACAAATTATGCCGCTTCGCAAAAAAAATTAAAATTTATCATATGGAATTCGTCACTTTTCCTTATTCGATAAATATAATACGAATTATGTCGCTTCGCAAAAAGAAGAGAAACTTATCCTATGGAATTCATCAATTTTCCTTAATAAAAATTCAAAGTAGCGGTTCTTTACAGAATCCCGCAACCAAAAAAAACTTATACTGCTACTAACCGTTATTCACCCTTTGTTCTCCTCTTTTTTTTTTTTTGTTTTGTGTGTAAGTAAAATTAAATCAAAACGACTCACCCAATGATTTTCTATTCTATCTACATTCTTATATTATTTCGCTATCACCTTATCTCTCCTGTTCATAAAATCTACTATTTTCCCCAGTCTCTAATCCAATTCTTATTTTCCCTTTTTTCTCCAACTTTATGTTTTTCTTTCTTCAGGTCACTACAAAGAAATAAAAGAAGAATAATAAAGGATAAGACAGGTACTGCCCTGATGCTGGGTGTTTCCCAAATCCGGAACCAAGAAGAACTCCTCCTCGTCGCCGTTATTTTTCCTTTTTCTTCCAGCAAATTTTCCTTTTTCTTGTTTTTTTTTTTGTTTTTCCTCAATATAACTTACTGCTTTTCCCACTCTCACTACTAAAAAAAAAACTTCACTCTTAACCGTCTCGAAATCTAAAATCAACTGCCTTTTTATCCAACAAAAATTTTTTTCCCGCCAGACAAAAATTCCAGGCGTGTGCCGTTTGCGTATTCTCCTGTGTTTTTTTTTTTTTTCGGGCCATCAAAATTTTCTCGAGCCGGGGTGGCGCGCATCTATCGCTGCACAAAAGAATCGCCGTTGGGGCTCTGTATGGGTGGGGGCTTTACGTATAATTGGGGTTGCCAGCGTGGTAAAAGATTTTCAACTTAGGAAATTAGGAGTTTTATGAAATATGTTGTTTACTTTTGTTTTTAGGTAGTACTCAAAACATATATTACGATACTCAAGGCAGGGTCTGTTTTCATAATGAGGGAAGAAAAATTCTAGAGGGGGTCAGGACTCGGATTTTTTTCTTTATTATTAAATAATTATGGAGGAATTGGCTTCGTTTTAAACTAGACATACTATGAGAATTTTCTTAGGAGGGTAGGGGTATGCAAGGTTCAGTTGATATAAGGATCTTGGGGGGGGGGAAGTTAAGATGGTGGGAAAATTTGGTTATCTTTCCTATGCATACTTAAAAGCAGGCCTAATAAAAACTTTAAGCAGCTGCTTCGTGTTAGGAATTGTATTCAGAGTGCGTGGGTGGCCTAGGTCCCATAGGGCGTCCGTTACAACGCGCGCCACCTAGATGTCGCCAGAGGAGAGGGGGTGCGAAAAAAACAAACGGAGGCCTTGTTGGATCGCTAGCCCAACGTGTGGCTCAACCACGCCCTGAAACCGAGTCTCATGCTCTACCGACTGAGCTAGCCGGGCTGTTACAAGGTAATGTGTGTTCTCCACCCCGCTATGCCTTCGGAGGGGTTGGGTTCGGGAGACCATGGACGAGGCTGAAGTCGTATGTGTTAAGCGCATCAACTACCTTATCGCAGCTTTGTATTTAAAGCACCAAAAAAAACTCTCGAGATTGATGGAAGTATTGGCATCATTTTTGACAACGGCGCTCGTCAACGGCCACGATATGGTTCCTTATCGCCAATTACACCATGCGCTCCCTACTGGGGTGTGGTACAGGAGACGTTTTGTTCCTTCCGGTACAACCGTACTCTGCATATCTCCTATACGTCCCTAGGCAAGCGTCTTATAGGGTCGTTTGGGCCTCATGAGCCGGGATTGTGTCTAGATTGTTGGCTCTATACTCATAACATATGTGGTCCTGTGGTGGTAGTTGGAATTATTCAGCGCAACGTCCATGTCCAAGAACCCCCCCTCCCAAGGCAGAGCGGTACTGCAGAATTTCTGCGGCCTCGTGGGTCACCTCTATATGCATATTTGGGGGGGTTGGTCTGGCAACCCCTGAAGTCTTCAACATGAAGCTTGGCTCCAGACAGTCAAGTCGATCAAGGAGGTGTACCATCCGCTGGGGAAGCTACCCAAGCGGACCTCGACGGGTACCCTATTAATAACCGGTTAGGCCGGCGAGATGCCTTATTAGGGCTACTCGGAGTCACCTTCGCTTCCAATAGTTATACTAGGACGTGTCTTGGACCTGATTGCTCTACGGAGTGACTTCGCGTGTTCGTCGAGAAGGTCGAGGCAATTCCACATTGTCCCGACGAGTCCCTCTGAGCGCGAAGTCTCTCTTCCGGAAGATATCTCGTGCCCCAAGGACTCAGTCCGCCGACTAAACCACATAGTCGCCGTCTGGGACCCTTGGTCCACGAGGTCATCTTCCGCTACGCAGGCTGTCAGGCCTTGAGATCTTTGGCGTGAAAAATACCGATCGGCTTTCCTTTCAAGTCCTCTAATTCATAACGCCCACTCCCAAGTTTTCGCCTCACGCGAGCCTTCATAAATTTGTCTGCCAGTTTAGCGCTAAACCGGCCGATCTTGTTACTTACGGGGAAGGTACGTCGATAAACTACCTGGCCGGGCGAGAACTCTACTGCTCTGCAGCGCAGATTATAGTGTTTCTCGTGTCTAGTGTGAGCCGCGGCCAGGTGTTGCTCTATTTTGTCACGCCGGGCTTGCCATCTATCTACGGCCGGCAGTACTGTTATATCTCCCTCTTGCAAGGCACCTAATGTCTTCAGCACCGGGTAAGCGGATCCATGCAGGATCATGGGGCACCCGAACAGGGCCTGGTACGGGGAGGTGTTAATGGACGTGTGGTGTGCACTCCGTAGGGCACATTCGATTGCAGACAGGTGTAGGTCCCAATCCCGGTGATCTTCTTTCAGATACGCTCGGATAGCAGCTAAGACGGAACGGTTCACTCGCTCGGAAGCGTTGGCTTGGGGGGAATAGACAGCGGTGAGTTGGTGTTTGACGCCGTAATCGGACAACAGTTTCGTGAATTCTTTGGAAGTGAAATGACTTCCATTATCAGAGAATATCGCCTCGGGGACACCGAAGGCATGGAAGATTCGATGTTCAAGGAAATTCACGGCGGCTTTGGATGTTTCGCCAGTTACTGGGTGGAGAAAAGAGAATTTGGAAAACGCGTCTAGCACTACCAACACAGCAGTGTGGCCTTTCTTAGTCCTAGGGTAAGGGCCCATATAATCAATGTACAAGAGTTGAAAAGGTCGGCACACATCCATGGCTTCGCCCATAGGGGGCCGAAGGGTTGTGTTTGGAGCTTTTGTTTCCTTACATACTTCACAGCTCGCTATATATTTTCTGACTTGGCTAGTCATACCGGGCCAATAATATTTTTCCCGAAGGCGTGCAAGGGTTTTGTGAATACCGCCATGGGAAGTTTGAGGGGGCTCATGAGCGGACTGGATCAAGGGAGCGGTCAATTCTGCAGGGATCCACAATTTCCAAATCAGATCGTCCGTCTCGGGGTCGCCAGTTCGTGGGTCCGAACGGTGGAACACATAACCATCTGAAACCTGAAGGTCAGGTAACTGCCCGGCATCTTTGCTGACTTTGTCAACAAGATGCTGGTAGTCCGCTGACCTGAAGGCTGGGGACGTTAGGTCCACGTCACGACAGAAGGACACTTCATCGACACAGTCGACTCGTGACAGTGCGTCCGGAACCACATTCTGACTACCCTTGCGGTGCTCGATAGAAAATTGGAAGCCCTGCAGCTTTAGGCTCCACCGCGCCAGCCGGCCGTTTAAGTCGGTCTGGCTCATGAGCCACTTCAAGCTGGCATGGTCAGTAATTATTGTAAAAGGCTGTCCTTCCACATACGCCCGGAACTTTTTAACGCTCAGCACCGCTGCGTAACACTCTAGTTCTGTGATGGAATAATTACGCTGGGCGCTGTTCAGCTTCTTAGAGAAAAATGCGATGGGATGTTCTTCATCGCCCTGTCTTTGAAAGAGGACGCTTCCTACCCCCGTTTTGCTGGCGTCACATTGGATGTAGAAGGGGCGGGTGAAGTCTGGAGTGACCAGTAAAGGAGCAGACATCATTGACTTCTTAAGTTCCATGAAGGCTTGGTGGGCCTCGTCGGACCAAACAAATTTGCCGCCTTTTAGGCAGTCCGTGATGGGAGAGGCGATACTTGCATAGTTACCTATGAAGCGCCTATACCACCCCGTCATACCTAAGAAGCGTCGCACCTGTTTGGTCGACTTGGGAACTGGGAAGTCCTTAATGGCTGCCACCTTGTCGGGATCAGTTTTCAGGGACCCATCGCCAATGATGAACCCCAGATACTTCACCTCCCGGACGCAAAATCGGCTCTTTGACAGATTTACTGTCAGCCCGGAGCGACGAAGGCAGTCGGCGACCTTTTCCAGCAGTTGAAGGTGGGTCTCAAAGTCTGGTGACACCACCAATAAATCGTCCAGATAGACGAACACATTTTCTCTAAGTGAGCCCGGTATCGCCTTGTCCATCAAGCGACACATGCGTTGCGGAGCGTTACAAAGCCCGAACGGCATCACTGTAAATTGATACAGCGGTCTTCCTGGGACGGTGAAGGCAGTTTTTTCCCTGGATTTTTCCTCCAATGGGATTTGCCAAAAGGCATCTTTCAAGTCGATTGCGGAAATGAACTTAGTATCCTGCAATCGCCCCAGGAGACCGTCTATATGAGGCAGTGGGTAGGCATCCTTTATGGTTACGGTATTTACCTTGCGGGAGTCCAAGCAGAGGCGGACCTTTCCAGGCTTACGCACCAGGACCACGGGTGAGTTCCATGGACTGTTGGACTCTTCGATCACACCTAAACTCAACATGCGATCGATTTCCTCATACATGAGGGCCTGAATGGCGGGAGAAACAGGATAGTGCCTCTGCTTGATGGGCACCGCCTCGCCAGTGTCGATCACGTGTTGTTCCAGGTGTGTTCGACCAAGTCCACAGGTGTCGAACGACGGGAATCGCGCGCGGACCTGGTTCAGTCGCTCCTGTTGGGACTCCTCAAGGATATGGCAGTCGGGATCAGGTTGTGGGGTATGATGGAGTTCCCCAATTATGTGTGGGGCCAATTTAAAGGCCCTCCAAAAATCGACGCCGAGATAAAGATTCTGAGACAAGTCCGGTACTACATATAGTGTCATGGTCATAGTTTTCGATCCATAAGTTACTGGGACGGTGATGAAACCACTAACATTCTTAGACGTACCGTCAGCTACTTGGACATCGGCGCGCAGGCGATGTAGCTTAATGGCCGGGTTGTCCTGGAGGAACGACTCTGCCCCTCTACCCAGGCAGCTAATGCTGGCGCCGGTGTCCAACAGGCCTGTTAGTTTGGTACCTTGGATCCGCACGTTGACGAAAGGTCGATCATCTCCGTTCTCATGTAACATGGCGGCGACAATCTTCTGTGTATGTGCCCTCTTCTCTAGGGCCCATGACCGTATGCGCGGGGCTTTGCGAGTTGGTGGCAGTTCGGCAGAATCATTAAAGATTCGCTTACGAACTCGATGATAGTTGGCCCATCGCTGTATAAAAGAGGCTCTGGCCTGTGGAGAAGGGAAGTCTGGCAGAGATTCCATTATCGACAGGTCAGAGACGTCGGACATGCTTGTTGACAAATCAAGTGTAAAAGGGGGACTTTCGGATACTAGGTCGGGCGCGGACCTCCCCGGGGCCTCGCACCCTGGTTCCGGTTTCCCGAACAGATTGGGCAAGAAGTGGTGTAGACTTCGGGGCGCCCACATCTGTAGCAAAAGATTTTACGATGTGGGGAAGGGCAATCAGAGAACGAATGTCCTTCTTGCTGGCAGTTCCAGCAAGTGGCTGGGCGGCGCGGAGTTGCGTCGGCCCTCACCTCGTCTACAGTAGGTGGTGGTGGGTCAGGGGCGTAGTTGGGATAGGGTAAGGCCGGTTGCTGTGAGTGTACGTCGTTCAACTCATGTACTCGATGGGAATGGCGATTCTCCTCCCTCTTGGCTTTTTGCCATCTCTCAACGCGGATGCACGCTTCGCGAAGTTGGCGCATATTGTCATAGGTGGATCCTATAATGGCTGAACCCAGGGTACTGTTCAGGTTTTCCATGACAAGGTGTACCAACTCCGCGGAGGACATTTGGCGCGAGAGGCGGTTTGCCAAGGCTAGTATTTTCGCGGCGTAATCGTCGAACGATTGGTTAAGCTGTTTCGTCTCCATCATTTCCTTAATGATTTGATGGTCGGTCTGCCTTCCTCCGAACTGTTCCAACAAGCCAGACTTGAAATCCACCCACAAGGGATTGGACTGCTGTCGGCGGAACTGAGTCCAGTACCAGTCCTCAGCGGGTCCTGATAACAGGGCGGCCACATTCCGCACCAGCTCCCGTGACGATATGTCATCATCTCGAGCTCGGGTGTCGAGCCGATAGAGAAATTCCTCTGCCGAGGTTTCTGCCGGCCGACCCGTGAACTTGAGGTTCCAGTTCAAGACTGGCGACTTCTGTCTGTAGGTAGGGCCGGTGTGTTCTGGGCGGTAAGGGGGGCGCTCTCCTATGCTGCTGGACCGCGGGGGAATGCCACTGGGCCCAGCTCCGGCCGATGTGTGAGGGTGAAGAAAATTGTACGTGGTGTCATTCGGGGACGCTTCGGGGTGTCCTCGCTGTTTCAGCCTTTCCATTTCATGTTGCAAGGCTGCAACCTGCTCAGTCAGCGCTATCAACGCCGCGGCCCGTTCCGACTCGCCGTCCTCAGAACGAGAGTTATCATTGCCTTCGTCATCTTCGCCGTCGGCGACAAATTGCCCCTTATCGTTCCTTTTTTTTGGCATGCTAGGAGATCGACTAGCCGATAAGGAAGCGAGAAGTTGATAATAACCTTGGTTCGAGTAGTTTTAAAAAAAGGGAAAAATCCTTCCTTTTTATATTGTAATTATAGATAGAATATTTAAAAAAATTCCCATTAAGATGAGAAAACAAAATTTGATATTAATTAATTAAATCCGAATACTTTTTCTTTAATTATATTTATATCCTTCTCTACAAAAAAAAATTGCGCTTCTTTTTTTTTTTTTTTTTTGTGAGTGTGGCCCCAGGGAGAGGATGTCCTCCCCAAGGCTATGGTGGCTGATGGCGCCGATGACAGTCAGCCCGCACTCAGGACTGAGTGTCATCCGCGTCATCAGAAGCACCAAGTGCCTCCACTTGCGGGATCGGTGCTGAGGGTGGTGCCAGGCTAATGTCTAGCACCATCTTCATCAAGAAATCCCTATTGTCTGACATCCGGCAACCCCAAAGCGATGACCGGATCCCAGTGACCAGCAAAAGAAGAAAGGGTGAAAGAAGGGATAGAAGCCTCCGTTGAGTACTAAAAGAGACCGCTCTGACACCCAGCCACAACTGGTCAGCAACTCTGCTGAGACGCAGGAAGGTGAAATGTCAGAACGGTCAAACAGCCGGGGGCGGGTGCATATCAGGACGTCGAGCCTGTCGCAGCGCCAGGCGATAGAACGCCTGTTAGCCTTGACGGGACAGGTCCGACGTCCAGGCATACATCCGCCCATACTACAAAAGGTAAAGGAAGAAAACTGAGGAGTGATGGTCACTGTCAGGGAGGATCGCACAGAGTCAGGCGTTATGACGCCTGTTAACCAGATTCCGCGCCTCGCTGACAGGAACCGTAAATAAAATAGGGAGGCTACCGCAGAAGAAATCGATAGATGAAGTGGTTGAAGAGAGAAGAAAGATAGGAAAGTGGAAGGAGACAGAGGTGATAAGGGCTAGAGTACCGCGGTAAGTACTTTCGCCCATCAACCAGAAGCCAGAGGGACTTGGACGGAGAACGGAGAACTGATAAGCGAAAGAAGTCCACTCCTGGCTCCTCTCGTTGGCCTGAGCCACAAAATTTACAAGATAAACTACTAAAATGGAAAAAAAAATACTAAAGGAAATCCTAGCTTCGGACGGGGAAAATGACTAAAACAACAGACTTTCCGAGCTAGGTTTACGAGACTAGAGAATCAAAACAACGTCATAATTCACTAGCCTACGTTGGGCGCCATTTGTAACTGTCAGGGTAGGGTGTGCCGGGGCACGAAGAAGGGAAATTGCCATAAAGGCCGGAAGACTATCATTACAAAAAAAAAACTTGGGGAAGGGGACTCAAAAAAAAAGGGGTGGCTCGGACGGTTCGACCGCCGGGGGGAAGTGTCGCGAATTTACGCATCCAATGCACCGGTTGCAGGCACGACTAGCGGTGCTCTAGCTAGCTCGTCAGATGGGGTGGGGTTCGCGGTGCTTGGATGCCTGAGGGGGTGACAGTTATACTGTTAAATCGCTCGTGCCTATGCAACAACAAAACTAAAGGGGGCGACGAGGGGGTGGAACAACGTCCAGGGCCAACGAGAGGGGCTAATAGGGGAAGAAGAGAGCGAAGGGAGGTCACTGATCCATCATCGTGGTAGGGGCTACCTGATGTCAGACGTTAAAATTTAATTTGGTGGCACTACCTGGATTGGGACATCCTCAATCCGGGGCCACACCTACGGGGGGTGTCTTACTCCATCACGTATTTATGATCGATGTTTTGATTAATCATAGAGTTACTCATTAGTTATACCTGCGTTTACCTCAGGGTATACTTCTTATTTCTTTAGTCTATACGGTTACTTTTATTTCCCTTATTCCTGATTTATTTAGTATATGCTTTTCATACGATATTTATTCCTTTATTAATGATTATACAGAAAAATGAGAAGATTCAGACAAGCAATTACATCCGATAGGTACAAAAAAAATCGCTCGAGGAAGCCTTCTTCAAAAAAAAAAAATTCAAAAACATACTTGAATGCTTCATTTCCATTATTCCACAAGAAAGAATCGACAAAAATCTACTACGCGAGCCAACAACCACTGCGTCCCATACTACCTATACTTTCCTAATTTTAAGCTGCTTTAGGATCCATTATTGAAAGATTTGTGGTGTCCTAACCACTCATAGTACGACAAATACCCTTCTAAATACCCCTCAGAGACTAGCAAAACTCGCCAAGGGTCATCAGGATCGATACGTGCCTCAAAATCAAGTTAAGTAACTTTCAATTATTTAGCACTCCATTCATCATTTGACCCATCGTCGGTAAGATTAAGCCCGCGGATACCAAAACTTCTTAGGTTAACTTTCATGAGTTTAAATATAAGGTCTACCCCGGCCTTCATCAACTGGCCGCTAGGCGAACACAGACTATACCTATAGGAAAGAAAACATAGGACTAAGGAGAGCTCGCGACGAGGGACGTCGTTAACCTAATCTCCTTTTTCGTACTACTAATAAAGGAGGAAAAAAATTTATAAAATTATGATACTAAACTCCAATACTTATCCACTAACATTCCTTTCCTTACTCCTTTTTGCTTATTTATGTACTAATTTTTTTTTTTTTTTTTTTTTTTCTCTACGCGTAACTTTATTCCCGCTAGTCGTTAACTATTCATATGGACTGCATTCTCTTTTCTTCCCTATCGAAGTCGAATCAGCGATTATATGCAGAATCCCGCGAAAGCAAATACTATTCAACCCTTCTACCGATAACCATTATTTCTTCACCTTTCTTTCCGTTTCTCTCTATGTATATTAGTGATTATGCCGCTTCGCAAAAATAAAGAAACTTCTCATATGGAGTTCCTTATTAACAATTCAAATTTGCGGTTCTATACAGATTCCGCCCAAAAAAAAAACTATTGTTATTCCTTAACTCTATTACCGCTAATCGTTTATATCCACCTTTTTGGTAAGTATAATATAAATCATGCCGCTTCGCAAAAGTAAGTAAAAGGCACTTTTCCTTATTCGGTAAATATACGATAAATTATGTCGCTTCGCAAAAGAAGAGAGACTTATTCTATGGAATTCATCAATTTTCCTTAATAAAAATTCAAATTAGCTGTTCTATACAGATTCCGCACAGAAAAAAAACAATTGGTAATCCTTAACGCTATTACCGCTAATCGTTTAGATCCACTTTTTCCCGATACTTAGAATACAAATTATGCCGCTTCGCAAAAAAAATTAAAATTTATCATATGGAATTCGTCACTTTTCCTTATTCGATAAATATAATACGAATTATGTCGCTTCGCAAAAAGAAGAGAAACTTATCCTATGGAATTCATCAAATTTCCCTTAATAAAAATTCAAATTAGCGGTTCTATACAGATTCCGCACGGAAAAAAAAACAATTGGTAATCCTTAACTCTATTACCGCTAATCGTTTAGATCCACTTTTTCCCGATACTTATAATACAAATTATGCCGATTCGCAAAAAAATAAAAAAATTATCATATGGAATTCGTCACTTTTCCTTATTCGATAAATATAATACGAATTATGTCGCTTCGCAAAAAGAAGAGAAACTTATCCTATGGAATTCATCGAATTTCCCTTAATAAAAATTCAAATTAGCGGTTCTGTACAGATTCCGCACGGAAAAAAAACAATTGGTAATCCTTAACTCTATTACCGCTAATCGTTTAGATCCACTTTTTCCCGATACTTAAAATACAAATTATGCCGCTTCGCAAAAAAAATTAAAATTTATCATATGGAATTCGTCACTTTTCCTTATTCGATAAATATAATACGAATTATGTCGCTTCGCAAAAAGAAGAGAAACTTATCCTATGGAATTCATCAATTTTCCTTAATAAAAATTCAAAGTAGCGGTTCTTTACAGAATCCCGCAACCAAAAAAAACTTATACTGCTACTAACCGTTATTCACCCTTTGTTCTCCTCTTTTTTTTTTTTTGTTTTGTGTGTAAGTAAAATTAAATCAAAACGACTCACCCAATGATTTTCTATTCTATCTACATTCTTATATTATTTCGCTATCACCTTATCTCTCCTGTTCATAAAATCTACTATTTTCCCCAGTCTCTAATCCAATTCTTATTTTCCCTTTTTTCTCCAACTTTATGTTTTTCTTTCTTCAGGTCACTACAAAGAAATAAAAGAAGAATAATAAAGGATAAGACAGGTACTGCCCTGATGCTGGGTGTTTCCCAAATCCGGAACCAAGAAGAACTCCTCCTCGTCGCCGTTATTTTTCCTTTTTCTTCCAGCAAATTTTCCTTTTTCTTGTTTTTTTTTTTGTTTTTCCTCAATATAACTTACTGCTTTTCCCACTCTCACTACTAAAAAAAAAACTTCACTCTTAACCGTCTCGAAATCTAAAATCAACTGCCTTTTTATCCAACAAAAATTTTTTTCCCGCCAGACAAAAATTCCAGGCGTGTGCCGTTTGCGTATTCTCCTGTGTTTTTTTTTTTTTTCGGGCCATCAAAATTTTCTCGAGCCGGGGTGGCGCGCATCTATCGCTGCACAAAAGAATCGCCGTTGGGGCTCTGTATGGGTGGGGGCTTTACGTATAATTGGGGTTGCCAGCGTGGTAAAAGATTTTCAACTTAGGAAATTAGGAGTTTTATGAAATATGTTGTTTACTTTTGTTTTTAGGTAGTACTCAAAACATATATTACGATACTCAAGGCAGGGTCTGTTTTCATAATGAGGGAAGAAAAATTCTAGAGGGGGTCAGGACTCGGATTTTTTTCTTTATTATTAAATAATTATGGAGGAATTGGCTTCGTTTTAAACTAGACATACTATGAGAATTTTCTTAGGAGGGTAGGGGTATGCAAGGTTCAGTTGATATAAGGATCTTGGGGGGGGGGGAAGTTAAGATGGTGGGAAAATTTGGTTATCTTTCCTATGCATACTTAAAAGCAGGCCTAATAAAAACTTTAAGCAGCTGCTTCGTGTTAGGAATTGTATTCAGAGTGCGTGGGTGGCCTAGGTCCCATAGGGCGTCCGTTACAACGCGCGCCACCTAGATGTCGCCAGAGGAGAGGGGGTGCGAAAAAAACAAACGGAGGCCTTGTTGGATCGCTAGCCCAACGTGTGGCTCAACCACGCCCTGAAACCGAGTCTCATGCTCTACCGACTGAGCTAGCCGGGCTGTTACAAGGTAATGTGTGTTCTCCACCCCGCTATGCCTTCGGAGGGGTTGGGTTCGGGAGACCATGGACGAGGCTGAAGTCGTATGTGTTAAGCGCATCAACTACCTTATCGCAGCTTTGTATTTAAAGCACCAAAAAAAACTCTCGAGATTGATGGAAGTATTGGCATCATTTTTGACAACGGCGCTCGTCAACGGCCACGATATGGTTCCTTATCGCCAATTACACCATGCGCTCCCTACTGGGGTGTGGTACAGGAGACGTTTTGTTCCTTCCGGTACAACCGTACTCTGCATATCTCCTATACGTCCCTAGGCAAGCGTCTTATAGGGTCGTTTGGGCCTCATGAGCCGGGATTGTGTCTAGATTGTTGGCTCTATACTCATAACATATGTGGTCCTGTGGTGGTAGTTGGAATTATTCAGCGCAACGTCCATGTCCAAGAACCCCCCCTCCCAAGGCAGAGCGGTACTGCAGAATTTCTGCGGCCTCGTGGGTCACCTCTATATGCATATTTGGGGGGGTTGGTCTGGCAACCCCTGAAGTCTTCAACATGAAGCTTGGCTCCAGACAGTCAAGTCGATCAAGGAGGTGTACCATCCGCTGGGGAAGCTACCCAAGCGGACCTCGACGGGTACCCTATTAATAACCGGTTAGGCCGGCGAGATGCCTTATTAGGGCTACTCGGAGTCACCTTCGCTTCCAATAGTTATACTAGGACGTGTCTTGGACCTGATTGCTCTACGGAGTGACTTCGCGTGTTCGTCGAGAAGGTCGAGGCAATTCCACATTGTCCCGACGAGTCCCTCTGAGCGCGAAGTCTCTCTTCCGGAAGATATCTCGTGCCCCAAGGACTCAGTCCGCCGACTAAACCACATAGTCGCCGTCTGGGACCCTTGGTCCACGAGGTCATCTTCCGCTACGCAGGCTGTCAGGCCTTGAGATCTTTGGCGTGAAAAATACCGATCGGCTTTCCTTTCAAGTCCTCTAATTCATAACTGTCACCCCCTCAGGCATCCAAGCACCGCGAACCCCACCCCATCTGACGAGCTAACTAGAGCACCGCTAGTCGTGCCTGCAACCGGTGCATTGGATGCGTAAATTCGCGACACTTCCCCCCGGCGGTCGAACCGTCCGAGCCACCCCTTTTTTTTTTTTGAGTCCCCTTCCCCAAGTTTTTTTGTAATGATAGTCTTCCGGCCTTTATGGCAATTTCCCTTCTTCGTGCCCCGGCACACCCTACCCTGACAGTTACAAGTTACAGAAATAATCTAACTCCAATATCGATACAATTATTTATTGCTCTATTACTAGTTGTTACATTGAAGGTGGAACTATTAGAACTAAACTAGATCTATGGCAAACTTAATAAAATATTTGGAATTCGCCGTGTAAAAGTTTCAGTGTTTTCGCTGTGATTTGTGTACAGTGTTTTCCGGATATATTTGTACAGTTTTGTGATACGTTTTTATGTATGAAGTGTAGATGGCGTTGTAAATGCATTGTGATCGCCACAAAATATTATATAGTGCTGACATCTATGCGTGACATTTGGAAGACTGTTTACTATACAGAATCCTTATAAAACCAATAGTACTATATTGATCTGAAACTTGAACTTTAAGAAGTACGAGAAACACCTCCTTAGGGTGCTTCGAAGGTAAAATCCTTCGCACTATTTATCCAGGAGGTAATGAAAATAGTGTTTAGAGGAGAAGATACAATGAATGAATGTATCAGTTGTATAAAGAGCCAAACATGATAAAAACTATAAAAATGAACATAATTCGATAGTTAGGAGGATATGCTCAACGTAGCAGTGATGACAAGATAGCGAAACTTATTATGAACAAAAGACCAGATGGACATAGAGACACGAGGCAGCCCAAAAAAGATATACAGATGGCGCAGAAGAGCGTCTACGAACCCTAGGTATAAGAAATTGGAAACTTCAACCTAGCAACCAACAGTTCTGGAGGTGGATGTTACAGGAAGCCAAGGCAAATAACAGACTGTGGAGTTAATGAATAATTAATAAAATCACTTAATCCTTCAATATTTATAACACCACCCGCGATCCATTTCGGAACAATAACAAAACAACACATTAAGAACAGACGCTGAAAAAACCCCCCCTCCCCTCATAACGAAATTATTTATCGTGTTTATCTTCTCGGCTCTTGTTTATTTTTCTTCAGTTATTTTAATTGCATATGTATAACAGTAAAATATCCAATCACCAACGATATTAAATTTTATTAGAAAACATTAGCCACCAGGCCATCACGTCTACCCCCACACACACCCCCAACTATCCGCCATTGCGATAGATATGGTGTCAGGCAATAAATATTAAAAGTTGGGGAAAGTGTCGTCCGAGCCACCCACCCGACATCAATTAATATTAAATTTCATAGTTGGATAACTGCACATGACTATCAATTAATTATACTCATAATTACAGAGCTTACAACAATTAGTTCGAGGATATTGTGAAATATGAGGGCGGCTATTGGGTGTAATTAACTTCACAAAGTTACACGCCACATACACATGTGCTGGTGGTGCTGGGACGGCCAATGGCGATGGGTGATGTGTGTAAGAGTGAAGCTACATACACACACAAACACACAATCATTGGACAGGAGAGCCGCAGTACAAACTTTTGCTAGTTTTCGTATAGAAGAGGAGACATGAATGAAAGGACGACGTTTTTGGAGGAAAGATTAAGATTGTGCAGCATTTGCAATTCGCCGCCCGCCCACACACCAAAGTACCTACATTCTATGTGGATCCAATGTTATGCTATGGGATTTCGTCATGTTTCCCGGCTACTATAGCCTGAGAATGTCGGGTTCATATGACTTTCAGGACTCTTCAGGAACTTTTCTACGGTGTAACGTTTCTACGGTTTTAATTAAGTTGAGCAAGTTTCGTCGTATTCTGTTTTTTCGTTGAAAGGGGAGATACAAGAGTTAAATTGCTGTAGTTTCCTAAAGTTGTCAAATTGCATCTGGACAAGTGTAAGAGAGCCACAGCCGGATGCACTTGGGTACGTTTTACAATTTTAGATATAATTTTAAAGGTAAATTTCATACATAAATTAACTTATGGTGATAAAGTAAAGTTCTAAGGGATAAAGTTTTTTTTAGGAAAAATTACAAAATACTGGTACCGACTTATATTTCTAGGTGAAGGCAACTTTTTTCGCATGCTTTAACAGTTTTTAAAATTACATAGTGTAACATCGTTATTAAATAATTGAATCAGCTGGAGGCAAGATCTTAGACATCGGTACGTACATTGGTGCTGTCGCGACGGTTCTATCATATCATAGAGGTGCAATGTCCAACAAAAAGCACCAGTACTGAAAAGAAGTCAACACCAACATGCAGTTTTACAGATCGAACAGGAGTCTGTCCTCTTTCAGCCATGTAACACCTCGGCGGCCTCGGTAGTCTAGAGAGAAAGGCGCCTGACTATCATCCCAGAGATCCCGGGTTCGAATCCCGGCAGGACCACGGTCCGTCGCCTTTCCCATCTTATTTCTTCTTCCCTCATTCCTCCTGTCAGTAGTAGAGCAACAGCGCTCTCAGACCACTGATGTCATCGGTTGTTGTATTGTGTGTGGGTGTGGTCTTGGGTGTAAGCTGGATGTGCCTCGGATGAGCTTTCGTGCTGGATGAGCTTTGAACTTTGCTGTGTCTTGGTTGAACTTGCATGTGCCTAGAATGTGGGTCTTGGGTGTCAGTTGGATGTGCATTCATGAGCTTTCGTGCCGGACGGGCTTTAGAATTTTTCTGTGCCTTGGCTGAACTTGCATGTGTCTCGGATGAACTTTAGCGCTGGGTTACCTTTTGAACTTCAATTACTGAGTTTCAATGAGAGTTCAACCAGAGTTGAACCCGAGTTATACGTCATGGAAACAGAATGAGTTAAGAGTTTTCGTTAAAGATTTGCAACTCTGCTCAACTCAACGAAAATAGGTAGGTTGAACTGAGTTCACGCATACAACTAAAAACGGCACACTAGCAAAGATACAAAAAGTGAAAATGTCGCGCTTTTTTATATTTAATAAATACTTTTAAAGAAAAATCTAGAATAAAATTAAATGATGGAAAAAGATGGAGGAAGACGGAAGGCAGAAATGGAAACGCATCGAGTTAAGTCGTTGAGTTGAAGTGTCATTTCAACTCAACCACAACTAAACTCGACTCCCATGGAAACCCGGTAAATGTGCCTGCGGAATTAGATTGAACTTGCATGTGCCTCGGATGATCTTCAGGAATTAGATTGAACTTATGTGCCTCGCATGAACTTTAGCACTGGATTAGCTGTGCCATGGCTGAACTTGCATGTACCTCGGATGAGCTTGGGGAATTAGGTTGAACTTCTATATGCCTCGGCTGAACTTGCACGCTGGATGAGCTTTTGAACTTGCTGTGCTGTGTCTCGGATGAACTTATGCGGGTGATCGAATCTGCAGTTTTGAACTTCCCTGTGCTTTGAGCGTGGCTTTGCTGATCAGCTGCAGCGATTGCTATAAAAAGCAACGATCCAATCCTTATTTCCTCAGTTCGCGCTTAACAGCCAGCAACCAAACAACAAGTGAAAAAGTGACAAAGTGAAAAGTGACAAAATTAATATGGATACGCAAAATATTGTAAACGAGCTATATATGCAGATGCAGGAGTGTTTGAGAGATGGAGATACAGTGCATGCATTTATAATTGCTAATGCGTGCAAAGTGTAAATTTAGAAGGCATCAGTCATCTTACCAGCTTTTTTAGTTCAGTTGTTAAAGCTTTTATTGGGCTTTAGTTTTCTATGCTCGCCGTGCTGGAATACTCAGCAAAAATAAGACTCGCCGTTCTTAGGCTGAAACAGGCACACACAGGATCAAAACACCTGCATGACACCCAAAATAGACACGGGTAAGTGTAACAGTAAAAATTCTACTTTTCCAAATGCACCCCGGTACAGGCACTTACCAATAAAAGATGGAATAATCCATACGAAGCACGGTACGCTAACACACTTTTTTAGAGTAAAGGGAGCCAAATTGGAGCCTTAAAAAATTGTATAGGACGAAGAAAACGGGCAATTATCTTGATGACCATTAAGGGTGCCATTAGCATACTCAGTAGACCGGTTCTCGTTTGATTGCGAAGGTTCAGCAGCATTGGACTTGGTTAGTACTTAGTTGGGGGACCGATGGTCGATTACGAATACATTCATATCTGTAACAGACTGTGAATTCCTCTAGCGGGTGCCCCGTGCTTCCCGTGTTTTCCGTATTTCGCGTGTTTCCCCTGTTTAACGTATCTCCGTGTTTCCCGTGTTTCCGTGTTTTTGTTTTGTTTTGTTAAATACCAATTTTCAGGATAAGCATGCATCAAATCTTGTCTTTTAAATCGTGGGTTCATGTCCAACTCTATCATCGGTGATATTGAACTTATTCTTGACTGGGGCCGCAAGAAACATATCGAATTCAACGCCTCCAAAACGAGGCACTGTATTGGCTCCAAAAAAACTTGCACCTCTGTACCCATTCTCCATGCAAGCATACCAGTGCCTGGGGAGAGTCATTATCGAATACCAAATCTTGGGTGGTTTTCTATGCTCGCTATGTCGAGAAAAGTTTTTTTTAGAAAAATTTCTTGGAAATATTCGTATGGTTTGAGAATTAATCAACTGAATGTGCAGGTCGATGCCAATTTTGTCAGGTACAAGACGGAATCCGAATTTGTTAAAAGTTGTTCCTGCTAAATGGATTCTACTTCAAGCATTGGTTTACGATGATTACACAGTGTGAACAGGGCATTGGGAGTTCAATAACACCAGTAACTTTCTGAATTGATCTGCAAAAACGTCTATAGCGTAAAAAGTCATTCAATAGCAATTCATTTCAGAGCACAAGGATTTTGCATTAGTTTCCTGAATCCTTAATTTATATTTTTTTTAAATACAGATTCTTGCCTATATTATAGCCCACATGATAGCGCATAGTAGAAAGTCGCTGGTAGAAGAACCTCCGAGCCATATCACGATGACAAACATTTAATAAATGGGATGTGGTGATAAATTATTTACCCCAATCTCTGTTTAATGTCAGCCATTACTAGGCTTTTCCGAAAAGTCTCCAAAGTTTCCCACAAATACGATGCCCATTACTTTGACAATGGCAATTTGTGAAGGCGTTTCTTTTGTGCTGCTAAGTGTAGGATTCCAGAATTCTAGGGATGACCCCCGGTATATATATAAGAAAGGCAAATCCTTATCTGCTCATATGTTCCCTCAGTATTTTCGTAATGAACGTGAGCTTACGGGATGATTTAACGAGTGCCATCAAAAGTGGCAGAGGTCACCTTTTTAGAAGAGTTGTCGTCGTTCTCACTTTTCTCACTAGAGACCAGAGGAGACATTTGAGAAAGTTAAAGCCATCTTCTCCTTTTGTCCTTGGCTTTAACCAAAGACCCTACCGCCCTACGGTATGCTGCCCCCCCCATATCGTCTCTCGTATATACATACATAGTCCGACTCCTTTTCATAAATGTACACGTCAGCTCTGCTTACACGTGACAAAGAATGATTGGAGATGTTTGAAAAAAGCTAAGAAACGTCCAAAAGAAACCAGAGTCCATCTTCAGTGTATAGTGAATGAAAACTGGACTCTGTTTGTGTAAAAAGTGGATATCGACAGGAGTGGGTCCTTTGTCCTCGTCTTTAGCTGAATTTTTCTCATTTGTCTTGCTTTGTTCTGCTAAAAACAGCCTCCCCGGAAAAAGGGTAAAGTATGGGCAATGTGCACGTGGAATGTATATTAAAAGGGGATACTTGAACAATTTTTGGGATTGGGTAGCGGCTTTAGTCCTGGCAAGGATATATTATTAGAGTGTGGGAATAATAATAGAATGTGATTTGGGTTAAACTTGAATTTTTAATGTTTTTTTTTCAGATTGACTGAAATTAAGTGATTGAAGGAATATTTTTTATTTTTTGCACAAAATTGATTTAGTATCCTTAATGTGTCGGTATTTGTTAGTCATGATGGATGATTTTTGAATTCATACCAGCATGGAATAGGCGGAGTTTTTGCAGACGTACATCGCTTGTTAATTGGTTGCTAAGACTATAGTTTGGATCTTAGAAAGCTTGTTTGATCCAATTTCAATTTTGAGGGTAATTTGTTCAATACTGAGGAAGCTATTCCAATACTGAGGAGATAATGTGAGATAACAGAATATTGTTTTCCTATTTTTGGCAGTCGAATCGAGGCTCTGGCTCAATGACTTACCTCCAAACTTTGGGTATATCCTAGCTCTGAAGATGCTGGAGGGGTGTGGTAGCAACATATCAATTACTTGCAGTAGTGGAGCGGGTCAGATACCATTGCCTCCAGATGTTTTAAGGTCTTGAAAGTTCACTTAATTTCATTGGGAATACAATTGCCGGAGACTCTTTGTTCTGCTTAGACAGTGTGGGGCGGTTTTTACGCTCCTCTCAGGCAGCTTAATCTGATCGGTTACATCGCCAAACCAGGAAAGTGCGTGTCAAAAAGGTTTTGGAATGCATCATTCTCGTCTTTGGTGAATGCAATTTCCATCGGTTTTTTAAGAATGTCAATTCCAGTTTGAGTGATCTTTCCTTAAGGCCCATGGAGACGCTAAAACATGGTACGAGTAAACATGGTACTAGTACCATGTTCGAGCTAATGTTGGTTGTCTGCTGGCCGGTACGCGTACCAAACTTTTGGTCTCACCAACGGTGCTAGTAAAATCAAAACCAGTTTGATTTTTCTTGATGTTTGTGGGCGGTGCTCTGCTTTGGTAATACCATGTTTAAGTGTTTGCGGACTGGTTTGTCGACATTTACTCGAACAGATCATTTGAATTGTCAAAAGACAGATGTTCAAGATCGAGTAAATTGGTCTCAGCTCGGTTTTACCGTCTGCGGGTTTTGCTCGTACCATGTTTACTCGTACCATGTTTTAGCGTCTCCATGGGCCTTTAGAACGTGTTGTAGGCGAATTATTGTGGAGACCTTGTCTATGCTTCCACAGAAAATTGTTCAGATTTAGCGTTTTGATCTTCGCAGCTTTTTATTGTAGGCAGTTATTTTTATAGCATGTACACACCGACTTGGTTACCACCATTGAGATGGTTTCAAGCCTTAACCGTAATAATATAGATGGTTTGTGCTTAGTTTGTCATACATTTTCAAACCAAGCAAGTACTGCAAACCAAGAAAAATTTCTATGGTTAACTCGTTAACCACGATAATTAACTGGCATGAGTGCCATCTATCAATGAAAATTTACAACAATCTATAAAAATTGGTTGTCAAAAGCCACGTTGGCATCATATAATTAAATTAATTTCTCGCTGAAATTAAAACGACCAAAATATTATACAAGAATTTTACTCTTTTCTAATGGCAAATAGCTCTCCAAATATGTTGTTTTCTTTTCCCCCTCAGATAATTACTTTTTCTTGAGTAATAGTCATCCATAATTAAAAACAAAGCTAAATTATTTTGTAATAACAAAGAATTGACATCCATATCTAATAATTGAAATGACAGAAATAACCAAGCCAGTTGGGGAGCGTTCAAATATTATGTAACGCTGAACTGGGTAGGGGCGTTTTATGGAAAATGTTATCGTCCGTTATGTGGGGGTAGGCTGACTATTAGAAAATGTTACATGACGAAAATTAAGCAAAAAAAGAATTTTTTTTAAAAAAATTTTAATTTTATAGAAAAATCAGAAATAAAATTTAAACTTTTGCGTTATTACCTTCTTATGATAATCATGCCATCTGTATAATCAGTCAACTAACGCAATTTGACAGTTGTCTGACCTTTGAACTTTCTAAAACTATTAAAAACAATGCTCTTATTTAAAAAAATTGTTACGTAGCGATTTTAGGGAGTACGTGGGTTAAATACAAAACGTTATCATAGCGTTACATGGGGGAGCGTTGTATCCCAAAATCCCGAAAATCAGCGTTACATAATATTTGAACGCTCCCTTGGTGTGCACAGTTGTTAGTTTTGAAATAGTCTGAAACCATATAAAACGATAACCAAGTCGGTGTGTTACATGCTAGGCAGTTCTGTATTGTAGTTACCAGAACTTTCAGTTATGCGAGTTTATACCACTGGATCTAAACCAATACTACCGCAACAGAACGCTGACTTCGGTGACCGAACAGGAGATGTTTTCCTCCGTTATTATGTTTATAGTCGAAGGCAGTAGAAAAGGCACGATATTTTTGTTAAAGAAGGATGACAAGAAAGAAGGAAAGTTATCTAGGTGGAAGAAATGGAAAGACGAAGTAAGTAGGTACTAAATGAAAAAAAATTGAATTGGGGAGCTCACGGAGCATACCCGAACCCGCTTTCGTGAACTCCTTCCGAATAGACCGAAGGCAGGACTGCGGTCGGGAACCCGGGAAGCTTGAAGAGTCAAGTGGAAACGACAAGTCACAAGGCAGACTGCCGAAATAGTTCCAGCGGTCTGGCCAATATATATATGAGGTATAGGGGTGTAGTAAAATAGGTCAACCGAATAACCGCGGTACTTTTAGACCCAATATCGCAAAAAAAAACAAAGTAGGTACTGGGACGGTTGAGCGTGGGAATCAAGGTGTCAAGGTATAGATGTGTAGTACAATATGTCAACCGAATGGCCGCAGTACTTTTCAAAAAAAAACAAAGTAGGTACTGCGATGATTGAGCGTGGGAATGAAGGTGTCAAGTTTTTAAAACTAAAGGACATGGACAAAAAATACATTCCATGTACACATAAAAAATTAATATATTGTATAATAAAGATAGAAAAGTGAATTAATACATAATTTTTAACCTCTCCGAACTTGTCAGTTTCATCTTGCATAAAGAATTCAAAGTACTGTTTGTCAACTTCCGCCATATAGTCCAGTCAAAATAGATTTTTGACTGAAGATAATTCGGAACTTGCTGAAAATTGGTACACCGCTTAAAAACATCATTATACATAAAATGTCGAGACTGACACGCGATCGGCCGCCGGGAAATATTTTTATTCAAGGTTAAAAGGTCAAAATATCAGTTTTTTGCAAATATATCTTAAACGGTAAGTCTTATCATAAAATAGTGTTTACAAAGTTTGTAGATTATGCGATTATCTATAAAAAAAGATTTTATACATTTTCCTGTACGAATTGTGATTCATGAGATATGTCCGTTTTAAATATTTAAAATACGCATATGCACCTATTCGCGACTTGCATATGTTCAATAAATCCGTTGTTGGAGTACGTGGTTAATATTTTCAGGGGTGATTCCTGGATATGTTTGGAGAAAAAAATTGTTGTAGAGAGGGCGGTTATCCCCACTATCCACTAAGAGACAGGGTGTTTACGAATGAGTGCATTATGAGTATTTTAAATCTTTAAAACGGCGATATCTCATGAATGGCGATTCGTACGGGAAAATGTAATATATCTTTTTTTGTAGATAATTGCATAATCTACAAACCTTGTACTCACTATTTTATAATAACACTTACCGTTTAATATTTATTTGAAAAAACTTTATTTTGATCCTAATACCCCCTAAAAAGTGGGTTTTAAGGGGTAGAGAATCGGTAGACGTTATAACCCCTTATTAAAAACCCTAAAAGGAAGCTCTCTGCCAAATATCAGCCTGTACCCAATCATTTCCGCTATTTCGATTTTTTCGGCTTAATTTACTTGTATTACATACATATAATGAAGCTGTTTACGTCTAGTCTGTTGTAATGACAAGTTCCTTGAGTTTTTTATTTATAGTCCGGGGAAATTAGCAAAAAAAAGCACGAAAGGAGACAAAATTCGGAAATGGCTGAAAATTGGTCCACAGCTTCCTTGGGACATTCTAAGAAAACAATTTCGGAATCATAAAAAAAACATGGACTCCGAAAATATAGCGGTTTTCCGGTGTTTTCCTTGTATCTCGGTTTCTATAGGTCGTACAACCCCGTGCAAAGGCCCTAAATGTTGACAATGAAATTCCCTACAACTTTAGTTCTTACAAAGATGTTGACCCGATTAACCATTTCAAAGTTATTCAAGGTCAAAGTTATCAAAAATCACTTTTTGGCCAAAACATCACTCAAAAACTGCTTTTTTCGAAAATTTGTTTTGATCAATCAATACGGAACGTTATTACCTACAAAAAGCAACTTGTCATTTTTTCGAAAACTTAACCCTTTCGAAGTTATTCAAGGTCAAAGTTTTAAAAAAAATCAGTTTTTTGCCAAAAAATGACTCAGAAACTGATTATTGAGAAATTTTTTTTGTTCTATTTATACAAAAGATTATTGCCTACCGTAATGACACCCTTGCCATTTTTTCGAAAACCTTTCGAAAATTTTTACAAAAATCAATTGTTAGTGATTTTTTGACCAAAAACTGATTTTTTGAAACTTTGACCTTGAATAACTTTGAAAGAGCAGTTTTTGGCCAAAAAGTGATTTTTGATAACTTTGACCTTGAATAACTTTGATAGGGTTAATCGGGTCAACATCTTTTTAAGAACTAAAGTTGTAGAGAATTTCATTGTCAACATTTAGGGCCTTTGTACGGGGTTGTATGACCTATAAAAACCGAGATACAAGGAAAACATCGGAAAACCGCTATATTTCCGGCGGCCATGTTTTTTTTGTGATTCCGAAATTGTTTTCTTAAAAAGTCTCAAGGAAGCTGTGGACCAATTTTCAGCCATTTCCGAATTTTGTCTCCTTTAAATGCTAATTTCCCCGGACTAACATCGCTCTGGGTTGGTCTCTTATCGGCCCGTTGTACTATGGGACAGGCTTCAGGTATGGACGTTTTCTGCCTTTGGTGTCTCTATTCTGGAGCTTAAACTAAAAAAATTACAGACATACATGCATATATCCTGTTTTACTAAGTTAGTTGAAGCCATGCTTTCGATTACATACTTTGTTATAACTTGATTAAAAGCCATTTCTCAAAACCTCTTTATAAATACAAATTTTTCACAGTTCATATCCTTTCAAAAAAACAAGATCCAAATTGTTCCATAACGTGTATTGCGTTCATTTGTCAAATATTGCAAGCATCTCTCACTTCGAATTCATACAACCTTTCAAAAATAGAATACTCAATGGATTGGAACACTTGGCTCCCCCATAACTTCCTTAACAGCCAAAACTCATTCAAACATAAGGAAGACAAAATGTTGACCTACTTTCCAGGATTACCTCAGTTCTCTCCTTGTCAAAGGAAGAGAAGACTATATAAGCCTCCGCACATACCAAAATATATTCCGGGTTCACAAAATGTACTCAATCCATTTCCTTTCGGAGAGAATATGAATTACTGTTTGAATAAAAATGTCATAAGCGGTAACAAGTAGCGTCATTGACGGTGATGAATTCCTGAGGGCGTTTATTAAGTTCACACCTTCAGCATGTTATAAATGTATGAAGATTAAGTTTTGAATTTAATCTGGTGGGGAATGCCTCTTGAAAATTTCCCCGGGCTTGACACCCTGACGTTGTGGGTGTCAACGATGTGCAAGCGGTAGTGCAATTCATCACTTTTAGTGCGGTAAAAAGCATATCGTTTATAGTATATATATATTTTTTGACGGAATACATTTCACTGCCACGAGTCAATTGCCACGGATATAAAACATAATTTCATTCATACAACCGAAACACAATCACCCTCTTGCCCTGCGGGACGGGCGGCAGCTGGGCTATGTGATTGTGTAATTAAACTGTGCGCTAGCGTACATGAAAATTAATTACGTTTTTAGGGTAGACGAGCATAAGCATAGGCATAAAATACAGGAAGTCATCCGCGGCCCGCCTGAGCTGTGGGAAATTAATGCAAAATGTAAAATAAAATGAATTGCAAGGCTACGAATGAAAATATATTCGGAAATTTATTCATTATTGCAGTAGGGTTTTTCCGAATAAAAATATATATATGTATAGTATATACACAAAAAAAAATATGCAGATCAATTTTTTGGAGGCCACACTCCGCCTACGAGTGGACCCAGCAGCTTCCAAACACGGTCGCTCGTGTCCCGTGAAAATGAATTGCAACCAACCGTACATATTATTCATTAAACTAAATGGTCCGTGAACATAAAACTGATTTTTCGCGAACATTATATTATCCCCGAAAAAAAGGACGAGCAAAATAGGGAAGAAATGCGGGAAATATTCAGCTGGGTAGTTATTCACCACAGTGCGGTGCATGCAAGATAGGACTCTCAGGACGTTCAAGCACACTTTATTATACGACGCCCCATCGGATTTTTGGGTCGCGTGATAGTCTGCTATCGTAGCTAGTATCCTGGCTGCTATGCGACTATGATACTATGCCGGGAGTACCTTATGCATAACACACATATATATCAGTGCATATACGATATATGTATGTCCTTTGGAGGGTAGCGTTCATTTTGATTGATGAACTCAAAATTGCACAAAGTGCCATAATTGTTCTCGTGGAAGGGATAAATCCCAAACTGGATGCTATTTTCTACGATGTGAGCCAATATTAACGTCTTTTCGGTGGATGAATTATACCAAGTTATTGCCACTTTTGATAGAGTTATGCCGTTTTGAGGGTTAGTTTTTTTTAAAAATGGAATTTTAAATGAGTTAAGGAATTTTTAGTTGATTCAAACAAGTCCAGGATTTTGCTTATGGCAGGGATAGTTTCAATTTTGGGTTTTATTTGGCTACGATGGATTTGGAGGAATTTGTACAAGATTTATTGGGTACTGGTTAGAGGAATATCAGGAAAAGAGAGTTTAAACCAGCGAGTATACTACCCACTCAATGGACAGAATTTTGTCAGGAGGGACGAGCTGTGTGGGTGTCTTTAAAGTCCCATGAGTATGGGAAGGATCACCCTTAAAGAGTTTCCATATCAGGATAAGGCATTATATAATCGGATGCGCCCGGTGCCCAGAGGAGATGGTTAAACGACAGTACAAAAACTAACTACGAACATGCAGCCCTCGATGAAGGACATCCACCAGAAGCTTAGGCCATACGACGCTCAAAGAAGGCAAAGAAATTCCAAGTCAAGGATGGGCTAGAGACCCACACCACACAGGCCGGAGGCTCTCGATCGAATGCAGATCACCTTCCGATGCACCTACGAGCATTTATGTAGCCAGGGAATTTGGTAGCGAACTCCCTCGAAGTCAAGTTGGTGAAGTTGAATGAATAAGTCGCCATTCAATAGAAGATTCATGGTTAAGGTCACGCCAAGAATGCTAAGGGCAAGGTCAGACATTAGCTGTTTAAAGCGTTCACTGACACGGATGGAGAGCTGTTTCAGGTTTTATTTGGAAATAAGACAGTGCTTAGTTTTGAAAACATTGAATTCGACACGATTATTGCGGCCCCAATCAATAATAAATCCAATGTCCCTGTCTGACTCAAAAATAAGTCCGCGATCGTAGAGAAAATTCTGGCACCCGTTTGTTTGGCGTAATTGTATCGCAAACGCAGCTATGAGTGAAGCTAAGAAGTGAGCTGAAGACTAAGGAAAGAAGATCGTCAAACAAAGATAACTTGATTCAGAACGCCCAGCTCACCAAGGGCACTTTCGCAGTCCCAAGACTTGGACCTACAGGACCTTATCGTTCTGATTACCGCTTGGCTATCAGATAAGACAGAGATCCGTTGGTTTTTGTATGCCCTTCTTAAATTCCCATGAGTGCATGACAGTATAGCGTACACCCCTGCTTGAAAGATAGTTGGTAGAGTTGTCTAGGTTTATCGCTCTACTGAATCTGGGACTTTCACTCCAGATTCGGACGCCACACCTGTCTTTGTTTTGGAGCAATCCATGTACCATACTAGTACACCCTGCGGTACTTTAAGCAAAGTCCAGGATAATCTATCTTGTATGTGCACGGAAAGTGACTAACATTTTGAGATCTTAAAGGGCATTCAATCTGATAGCATTCCCTCTTCCGGAATCTCTTCTGTAATGTTGATTATTATAGAATGTCTTTGCCCAAGACCAGCGCCAAGGTAACCATTATTTTTCAGTCTCAGTGCCAATTATATCAATTATTATCAGTTTATGGCAAGTTTCTCTATCTCAAGGTGGAGTGGTATCAAATTGAAGAGTCTCCAGCGTTGCTGTCGGCGAAATGCGGATGGCCCCAGTGATGGAAAGGCATGAGTTTTGCTTACCTACTTATGAAACTTTTAAGCACCGTTCTGTGCCACCATACTAAAACGCGTAAGTTACCATGCGCCTTATGATGATCGTGTATATGACTTTCGGTTGTACACTCCATGTGAATCATCGAGCTCTCCGGTATGCCTACAGAATCCTTCGTATCAGAGCATCCATGTAATGGTTCCAGTTGAACTTGGCATCTAACGCCACTCCTATGTAAAGGGTCATCCAAAAATTGTTTTTTTTAACACAAACTGTTAGCAATTTTTTCAAGCTGTTTTTTTTAAATTGAAAGTATGATCCATTACAATTATACATGGAACAGAATATCATTTAAATATCCACCCCCGAAATTTTCAATGAC
Source organism: Thereva nobilitata (assembly GCA_963855945.1). NCBI lineage: Eukaryota > Metazoa > Arthropoda > Insecta > Diptera > Therevidae > Thereva > Thereva nobilitata. Next base: position 101,776,048 of record OY979697.1, on the reverse strand, counting down.
TTTTGAACATATTGCTGAAGTTATTTCACGAATTGCAACTTGAATATTGTTGTTTAGATCATTAATTGTTTGTGACTTGTTTACATACATACACTCGACATTTTCAAACAAAAAAACCGCACAAAAAACCTAATGGTGTTAGATCACATGACTTAGAGGAAAATTAAAATCTGCATTTCGTGAAATTACACATTTAAAATCACGAATTTTGCGATGAGTATTTTTTAAAGAACGCCCATTTTCATAATAAGTTTGAATAATGTAAACGCGTTGTTTCAATTTGTACCTGTCCATGGTTGAAATTATACTACCTTCTACTAAAACAAAATGGCTTATGTCATTTGCAAAGACGTCAGGTGTAAACTATGGGGATTCGACTCCTAGTCCTCATAGGAATTTATTAATAAAGAAGGATACAATATGAATATTATATTTATTTGGAAGTTAACCCGAAGGCTGTACAATGATAACTAAACTTAGAGTCTAAAACAATTCACAAACTTAACGTTCGAATAATAATTCGCTTGCTTATCTTAAAATTAACATTTGAATTCGATTAAAAGTGGAGTGTTTTAATTTCGTTTGTGTACAGTGGCTTTTCTGTAACATGTTGTTGTGCATGATAGTTTTTAACATGTAGATGGCGTTGAACACGCTTCGTAGTGGGGTCGCCACAAAACATTATACAGTGCTGCCATCTAGGCGTCACATTTGGAAGACCTTGTATTTTGGTTGTTGTGAAAAGCTTATAGTTCTGCCTGCAAGGGTCGGTTCCTTCTTCAGCCAATGTTCTGGGAAACACTACAAGTCCTATATTTGTATAATTCCACTCGTGTAACCGTGCCGAGGCATCGAAAATCACCTTAGAATTGCTGGACAAAAAACCATTTTTAAAATCATTGGTAATGACGCCATTTGCTTTTCAATTGATACTGAAGGAATGTAAAAACAAGTACTTTTATTAAAAACAAAAAAAAGTCATATACAAAGTAATGATAAATATTTGTTTTCTTCTTAAAAAAAATTTTATTTTCTTTTCTCTCATAAAATAAAAGTTTCTTAAAAAGTCTTCTTCACATTTTGCCCTGAAAATAAAGATTTTTAATGGACTTCCTCCTTCCGATCCAATTGATAAAATATTTAAACAGACACGGAAATTTCAAATTTAAGGATTTCAATAATTTTACAAGAAAAAAAGAAAAAACAAAAACATACACAGAAAATCCTTACACAAATTTTGATAGTCTTTGTTTTTTTCTTTTTTTTTTGGGGCGGGTATGTTAAAACCTTATTAATGCATAGCCGAGAATATTGCTAAACATAAAAATCAATTCAATTTTTTTTTATTCATGGCATCGAATGGATGTAACGATTTCAAAATATTCGATACAAGCCCTTTTTATGAGGATTTCATCCATAAAACTGACAATAAATTTGGTTATTGTAAAGCATCTGGTTCTTCGGTTTCGTTTTCGTGATACAACATACATACAAGAGTATTATCAGTGAAATGGTGGAGGAAAGATTGGGGTATTGGGGAGCCAGGAGAAATTGGAAAAGACACCGTTATTTATGGAGAATACTTTAATGTCTTATTTGGTGTACACGGTATTCCTAAATCCGTCCAACAAAAAAAATTCCCACTGACAAAATATCCTTGGGGAAAATAAATATCGTAATTTTTTTTTCTTGCTTGCTTCCTTTTCACTTAAAATGCATTGAAATTCCAGCGAAGGAGCAGAAAAAAAAATTAAAATCTGTACCTCATGTGCCACCCTCAAACTCCTGGACAAGGACAAGCGCCACTTGTGCTGGATGTGGGGGATTTCTGGGTGGCGACTTCGCCCCTTCGGATCCGGCAGAGGGCAGAGGGAAAATACCCGAAGCAGACACCAAAAACAGCAATGCCTTAAAATATTTACGGCTTCGATAAGATGGCGACGACGACTGAGGGCAAGACTGGTGAAAGCATACGCACCCTTACGCACTCGACACAGTGTAAACTCACCCGAACGCCTACCCCACAGCTGAGAGAGAGAGAACTCCTTGAAAGGCTTTCTTCAGGGGGTGCAATTCATTAGGCACAAAAAGTGTTCTTCTTCAAGAACTTCATCGCAGACAGATTCGGCGGAGGAAAGATGCTATAAAAAAACCCCGAGCAAGGAAAACGGAATGACTTTGAACTTTATCCTTGCTCGAATGTATCCGCATGAACGAAGGATCATTAATTTGCATGTTTTCCCTTCAGTTACATGCGCTAGTAGCAAAGGGGAGACGGCGCAGGGATCAACCGCTGGGTTGGTGTGGTGTGTGGTGGTTTTCGGGGTAGTCCTCTTACATACCCCTGTATGCGTTGTCAACAAGTTTTTCTATTTGGTTTGATAGCACATTTCGCCGCCTCTTTAGCAGATATTCCGCTTTCGTCTTGATGCTGTGATAATGTGAATATTGTGCTACCCCCGCAAAAAAAAAGAAGAAACCCTCCAGACACAGGATATATCCCTGAAAACGGGCAGCGAAGTGAGGGACGAAAATAAGAACACAAAAACAAAAAAAAAATACAGAGATTTCTCTCAGCGCGTTTATCACAACCGGTCTTTCTGCAAAGGTAACGATGAGAAGATAAAAAGGAGTTTCCAATTAAAGCGCCCCCTTTGAGTGAGCAGCTCCTTGACGCAATAATGACGTGAAGATGTTCATCGTGAGCAATGGCGTTTGATAATTGGAAGTGATGATATAATTCCGAAGCTGCATTAATTTCCCTTTTGTCTTTGAAGCAGGAAGCTGCTTAATTGTCTTACAGGTGTTTGGATTTCGATTTGAGTGGGCTACAGTTATTTTATTTTGTGTTGTTGTTCCTTGGAAATGTTATATATATATATGTATGTGTGTATGTACTTGAATTTATGTAAATCTAGCTAAGGGTGGTTGCTTAATGGATGAGACTTTTGAATTAATGGAGAAGTTTATGTAATGTAAGTGATATTTAGACTTAAGGACTGCTAGAATTTCCCCGAGTTTTAACACTCTCTCTAGACTAGAAGGAACAATGCCGCACCAACAAACCAACCAAACCCACGTAGTATGGCGGTAGATTCCTTGAAGGTAAACTAAAGGCCTTGTGAGAGCTTGTATAATTGGTTTTTGGGATGCCCATGTACATACCTTTATCCAACCATGCACGTGGATGAGATATTAGGGTATATGTATATGACAAAAAAAAACACACACACACAAGAAGAAATTCAAGGATTCCTACAAGGATCGAAATTTACTTTTGCCTCTTTTGTTCTTTCTTACATTATTACATTTGGATGTGCACATAACAATAATGTAATATTGATTTCTCTGTTTTCAATAATTATATCCTTACTCATGCCATAGTGTGTGTATGTGTGTATCTTGAACAATCTTACGGAATGTTTATTTAAGATCTTTGTAGATTTTGCATCATTAAACATTTCCATCTTAAGTGCACTAAATGTATTTATTTGTGATATGGAGATGATTACTTTGGTTGTATAGATGTTAGTTTAGGATAAGAGAATTTTTATTTAAGGAACGTTAAAACTAGGTCGTTCACCACTAAAGGAAGATTATTTATAAAAATGCTGAATAAAACTGGTCCTAGAATAGAACCTTGAGGTATACCAGACCTAAGTTGGGAAATCGAGGAACTACCGGTACTTAGTTCAACTTGTTGAGTGCGGTATGTAAGAAGACGGAATTAGTTTACCCGATATTGAAGAGAGGTTTTCGTACCATTAAGAGCCACCATTATTTTCACCGAAGTTAAATATTGCTTCGGAAATCAAGATATGAGGCAAATTACTGCGGGAAATGGCTAGATTTATGCTGATTTTTTACCAAATTATGGTATGGTATCTCGGTGAAACCGTAGAATAAGAAATCAGATAGCTCAGGTGCTCTGTCTGTCTGTCTGTTTAAAATCCACCGAAGCTTTAGAAGAGCGGACACTGGAAGTGATTTCTATATATATATCAATTATTCCCCTAAAATCTACCAGAAACATTCAATACAATATCAAAAACTATTTTTTCATTTTGATCCGATTATCGGACCGATTGAAAGTACGATAGTAGGAGGAAAGCCAGTGAAAACTTGTTTTATCATTCCAATTGTAGAACTCAAAGCTCGGAAAGGGCTAATCCAATTTTGGGACATCTCAGAAAAGTTCAGTATTTTCTTAGACGTCTTTTAGGCTACTTTTACACTCTTATCCGACCATCGGATCAGATCGAAAACTTGGTCCGATAGTCGAAGAAAAGCGAGTGAAATCTTTTTTTTTATAATTACAATTGTGAACCTCAGAGGTCTATTTAAATATCTAGGTTGGCCTAAGTAAATCTAGATCCATACTATAGGCAACTCTTTTTCTTTTTGGTCAGATTTTCGTGGTTATGGTTGCCTATAGTGCGTTTAATATGTATACTTAGGCAACTCCGGATATTTAAATAGAGCCTCTTTAAGGACTTGAATTGGAATGATAAAAAACGCGAGCTAAAGGATTGCTGCAATAAATCGTCAAATATGCGAAAATGCTTACCGTCAACTTCAACCCATAATATTTAATAAAGAAAAAACAAACAAAAAAACTGACACAAATTAGGTATATTTTTAAAATACTGTTCCAATTCTCTTTTAAAAATTACTGTTTAAAATTACTTGCACTATTTTTAATTCGTAAAAATGATAATTATTCTTTTGTATTTTACATTTTTTTTTATTTTATCATTCTCCAATTAAAGCCCGGTATGCAAGGCTCAAGAAATTTCTTTGCCTATCTTAAACCTATGTAAAAAAAATGGTCAAGAAATGGTTCAGAAATATTTTCTGGAGCGATTTCTGTAACCGGTATACTAGAGTCAAGAAACTCGCACCAGAAATATCGTGTTTTTTAGTGACACACAGATGTCGCTTTTGATAAAATTTTAGTTTTTCCTCCAGAAATAAGTGTCGATTCATTTATTTCCTTAAGAAATTTTAACGGTTCATGAGGTATTGACGTCTCAGGTGGTTTTTGAAATTGAAAGTAACTGAACAAATTACATATTGTTGTTTTTTATTCAGATTTTTTAAATTCTTTTTTAATTCTTTACTAATTAAAACAATTTCATTAATTCCAAGCAATCATAAAACAATTTATTTAATGTCTGCAATGAAAATAAGTAACTGTCAAAATTTCTGAACTGCTGTCATTTTTTCTTAGGGAAATAAATGCAGAAGTTTTCTTGAGCAAATTTCTTGAGCCTTGCATACCGGGCTTAACATTTTTCTGATTGCTTGGCATTTTTTCTAGCCCAGACTGTCATCGTCTCGAAATGAAAAATTATACGGAAGGAATATTTAATATGATGTCCATCAGCGAAACCTCCCTTCTCCTGAATAATGTAAGCGCGTTGTTGCAATTGCAATGCACTATATACCTGTTCATGGTTGAAATTATACCTACTACATTCTACTAAAACAAAATGGCTTGTCATTTGGAAAGACGTCACGTGTAAACTGTGGGGTTAGTCGCTCACAGAAATAATCCAAATCCAATATCGATACAATTATTTATTGCTCTATTACTAGTTGTTACATTGAAGTTGGAACTATTAGAACTAAACTAAAACTATGGCAAATTCATTAAAATTAAATAATAAATTATGCCTACGCCTATTTAATAAAATATCTGGAATTCGCCGTGTCGAAGTTTGAGTGTTTTCGCTGTGATTTTTGTACAGTGGTTTCCGGATGTATTTTTTCAGTGTTGTGATACGTTTTTATGTATGAGGTGTAGATGGCGTTGTAAACGCATCGCGATCGCCACAAAACATTATACAGTGTTGACATCTAGACGTCACATTTGGAATTAAATTAAATCAAATAAAGGAATAAACAATCAAATATGAATATGTTTTGTAATAATATATTTTGTTGTTAAAACTATTAGTTTTATACACACAAATAAAGGACACTAGGGAGAATTACTAAGTGATAGTGTCAAATGCCATAAAATTCATAATCCTAGTCAATTCATAACAGGAAGCAATCAATTTCAAATGTTGGATTTTATTTCATTTTTGCAACTAATGCAATCACACATGTACACCGCAATTCAATGGTTATTGAAATAGCTATAACTTTTATCATTAAAACTAAACTAACTAATTTTAATTAATTGATTTTTATCACTCACTAAAAATCTCCTATTTGCAAATCATTTATCCAAAAATACACACAGCATCACTTTATTTCCCTAAATCGACTGCATTAAGCGTTACCTTCACAACACAACACAACAACACAAAAAAAAGACAAGAAAGAGGAGATTATACACACTGAATAAATAAATAAATAAAAGTAATTTTCCTTAACCTTTTCCACCTAAATAAACTGAAGGTGTAGTAGGGTGGCCCTCAGTTCATTATGGCTTTTTGGTAAAACGAAAAACGAAACCAAAGTATCCATTCCCTTTACTTTATCTGGCTAGATGAGAGATAAACCATTCCAATTATCGTTCGCCTTTATAGTATTCCTTTTAGGATTCCCGTCTAAGGATCTCGTTCATACTGATAAACTGTGTGTTGGAGCAAAAAAAAAATCATCGTGTTGAACCTTACACACAATATCCATTGGACAGTTAGAAGCCCTGAAAATAACGACTATACTACATACTACCCCATATGTATAGATAGAAGGGATAATTAACCAAACTAAAAGAGTTACGTTAACGTGTGGAAAAAAGGGCCCCAGAACAATGAAACAAAAACACAAACATACACCAACCAAAAACCAAACAAAAAAAAATAAATAAAAGGCGAATTTCCTTCGAATTCGATTCTTCGTATATATTTTGTTTTGATTGTATTGACTATGCGGAAAGGTAGGGGGAGGATATTGGATCGTTTTGTGGCTATAGGTATCTAGATAAGCCTTTTTTCCCCCCACTGGTATTATTGCAAAGGGATTGGCCACAAAATCACAGAATGCGGAAGTCAAGGAGCACCACAAATTGAATGTTCTAACTTATTCATTGGGTATTATTTTAAACCCAAAAACCCGGAAAGCCATAGACATCACGTTTAAGGAGTATTTAAAGGGATTAAGTCTGCTTTAGGTGGTTAGGTCGATGGTAGTACCTGCAAAAAATAAAAACAAGTTTGGTGCAAAACGTCAATTCTGTCGATTTCCCCATTAGTAGCCCTTCTCCTACCTTCTCCATCCAAATAAATATAAACGATTGATGAAAAATTAATGGAAGGTCAAGCAATCGGATGAGTAGGGAACGAAAAGGGGCATTTCAGACCGAGAGGGGACGGCTCTTAGTCCAGGGTTGGCTTAAGTCAAGCGTTGCAAACCCTATCACAGTTTCAGGATGTCGTAATCCCAATCTGAACCTAAAGTAAGCATAGAACAACCCCGCGTGTCGAAATGTTCGCCCCCCGACAATAAAGGGCAGAAAACTATAAAGTTTTCTCGGAAGTGTTTACTGAGGGCAAATAATAAAACAAACACCCTCCGCCCCACCCAAAAATAATACCCCTTAATATTGTGTCTTCCAAGTGGTAACCGAAGGATTTGGCTCCATGGGAAATCTAACCCCCATTCAACCCCACACCATTTTTATTTATTTGTCTCTATCCCAATCATTGGATTTTCCGCTCAACACTGCTTTTGGTATTCATGACGTTGTTGCCGGAGGAAGTGTTGAGCTTTATTGACCGATATTTCATCTCTGGGAATCTGTAAGGGCGGCCAATATGTGCGAAGGATGGGAATGTGTTATGTGCTGTTTTTTTTCTGTTGGGGAGAAAAACAGCCCTTAAGGTTAGTTATAACATTTCGAACACGTGAAAAATTGAATATTATTGCGGATGTGGTAGAAATAGAAATCGCATATTATGAGAAGTATTTTAATATTTTGTCAACCAATTTGTTTTTGGTAATGTTTTAGTGGTAAATATGGCGTCGATATTTTTTATTGGGGTGGAATTTATTTATTTTTTATTTGGGGGGAATTGTTGCTTCAATATGGACCGTAGGAGATATAGCAGAAAAAAAAATGAATGTGTATTAAAGAACACAAGGCAGAAGTCAAACTTCGCGTACATATTTATGTCTATATGTTCTTTATTATTATATTTTTTTTCTTCATTTGCTCGTGTCTTCTGTTATAATCTAAAATATGAATGAAGCAGGAAATAGGAAGTAAGAACCATAATATTTTAACTCAATTGATAAATCATAGTATAATGAATATTTTGAAAGTAATGCAGTACAGTGTATAAAATCAAAAACATTTCGCTGCTTTTACAAAAACTTGATCTTTAATCTTAATTTTTTAAATAATCGACTCCTAATTTTTATTTTACCGATGCCTGCGCCATCTATGTACGAATTTAAATAAATTGTAAATATTTTCCTGTTGGTTTGGTAGAATTTGTTTATATGGCAACACTTAATTGCTATCATGGCTGTCGCTGTCAGTTACTTGGTTGAAGCAGTGTGGAAAGTTGCTCTTTTGACGGTGATCATCGCGAAATTCATCAGCTTAAGTTATTAAAAACCAAAATGTTACATGAAATAGAGTAGAAACTAAATTGTTAGTTTAGTTGTGCATTCATTGCATTGTGAAATTTGTTTGTGTTTTGTTGTGTGCTGCTCTTTTGGCGGTGATATTGACGAAATTCATCAGCTTGGTTGTTTAAATCCCAAATGTTTAACGAAATACACTGGAAACTAAATATTTAGTATGTATACTGTGCATTCATTGAGTTTGTGTTTTGTTGAATTTAATTTGTTTCAAGTTTTTGTTTTTTTCTCGTTATTTTGTAAACGAGTGAGAAGGCAACTTCCGTTTCGTACAACTGTCCTTGTTTTCGTTTCTGTTTTCTGAATTCACTAGTACTTGCTCGAATCACTTCAAAATCCCCGGAACGAGAGCAAGGAAGTTTCACTTCAAAAATTGTCTTAGTTTTTAGGCTAAAGCCCGGTATGCAAGGCTCAAGAAATTTGCTGAAGAAAACTTCTGCATTTATTTCCCTAAGAAAAAATGACAGCAGTTCAGAAATTTTGACAGTTACTTATTTTCATTGCAGGCATTAAATAAAATGTTTTATGATTGCTTGGAATTAATGAAATTGTTTTAATTAGTAAAGAATTAAAAAAGAGTTTAAAAAATCTAAATCAAAAACAACAATATGTAATTTTTTCCATTGCTGACAGTTACTTTCAATTTCAAAAACTACCTGAGACGTCAAGATCTCATGAACCGTTAAAATTTCTTAAGGAAATAAATGAATCGACACTTATTTCTGGAAGAAAAACTAAAATTTTATCAAAAGCGACATCAGCGTGTCACTAAAAAACACGATATTTCTGGTGTGAATTTCTTGACTCTAGCATACCGGTTGCAGAAATCGCTCCAGAAAATACTTCTGAACCATTTCTTGACCATTTTTTTTACATAGGTTTAAGATAGGCAAAGAAATTTCTTCAGCCTTGCATACCGGGCCTAACATTATTGTATAATGATGGACGACTTGTTTTGCTTGCTTGTAGGAGCTAATATAGTTTGCATACTTTTAGGAGATAGTATATGAATGCTAGGCTAGATCTTAACTAAAATGGATTGGCCCAGCAGCCCTAGAAAAAGAAACGTTACTATCTTCTACAGCGCATAAGAAAAGGAAGAAGTAGCTGGCAGCGCCCTCAGGCTAGTAGTAGAAGATAAATTTAAATCAAGGGATCTTAGAAGTCATCTAAAGTCAACGAGTTTCATGATAAGTCACGATCTTACTGCCGGTTTTTATGAGAAAGAACGCGGTATTGGTTGTTGTCTAATATTTGGTTGCATTCAAAACATTCCATAAGCTCTTCGTTGATTATTGTCTCCATGATTTTGGAGAGAATAGAAATAATTTCTATTGGTGACCTATGACCTATAATGAAGACCTATGACCTATAAGGAAGTTTCCAACAGTCTGGATAACCATCGGAAAAAGCCAAGCCAAGGGTTAGGCACATTTTTTAAAGACCATACGGGAAGTACAGGATGAGTTTTATGATCCAGGCCGATGTATAAAGTTTGCATCGTAATACGAGCTTTGTGGGATGTTGCATCGTCTTGTTGGAACCACATGTGCTGTAGACCCAAATGATTCAATTCGGGCACACGGAAGTTGTTCAACATGTCACAGTAGCCATCACCAATAACGGTTACAGCATTACCCCAGCATCTTAGCTAGCCAAATCGTTCAAAAATGTTGATCGTCCATTCTAACCTGTCGTTGCGGTATTAGATGCTCCATAAAAAATTGTTATCGAATACCTCCACAACTGTTCCAATATGAACTGACAAATGACAGCCAAACTAAAATGCCAACCAAAAACTTGGCCCGAAACATAATACACACCCTTTATTATCAGTGTCAGTGGTTTTATTGGCGTTAACGTCTTTTGAGATAACCTTCACACTTTGCGTCCTGAAGAAAACTCTGTCGCTTCAGTAGGAAGAGGTGGTATCATGGCAATATTCTTCAAGGAAAATTTGTCGGAGAACAGAGATGCAAGTAAACCGGCCTTGCATTTTTTTTTGCTATCACTTCTTCCTTTTATATGAAAAAAAAGATGGAATTTTTTATATGGCAGTTCTAAGCTCAGAAATCAGCCTTTTTACTACCAGGTCATGCTAGTAAACTTGGCTTATAAATTGCGAGTGCTGAAGAAAACGGCAGTAGGTACACACACCTTTTAATGGCCTTAATGACCTTGGTCGCAAACCGGTTTATTTTCCCAAGCCAAAGTGCCGCAATACCTACTAATGGCCATAAACCTGCGATTGATCTTTTGAATGTTGTATGAATTCGGAAATACTGATTGTTTCTTATTTCCTGAGGTCATTGTATTCCTCTTCACGTGCCCCTGTTCGATGAGGCTATGGCATTTCTCGATACGCAGAAAGTTCGTTCATTCATTGTTACGTTCAGCTGCAAGCCTGCCATTCGCTAACATCACGCAATTAAAAGACTCCACTTTTTTTTGAGTTACGTTGTATTTGCTAAATATTCCGTTGCAATAACACAATTTATTTCTTCATTCAATTCGATTGACCATACGCAATTAATCATCTGCAGGTCATTACTTTTGACACTGCTTCTAGTCACTACCGCTGTCGAATTTGACTTTGTACCCATAACTTTGCACCTCCAAGCACGATGATTAATCCCAACTGCTCCTCGGACATGTTCTAAGCGCTCCCTCGGATTTCTCTATGACCAGGTATACGAACACTCTACATGAAACTTACCTTACATATGCATTTCGTTTGTTGGTTCGTTATATCCAATCCCCTCCTTTTGGAAACTTTATTTATCTACGCTTCCCTCCTTCATACCTTTACACCAGGAACCTTTAAGTACGCTACTATAAGGGCATCATCCCTTACTCCTTTTGAATCAACCGGATTCGATCATTCTCCTCCCTGCCGGCAAAAAATTCTTGCGTTGCATTTTTTTTAGATACTAGTGTGTGTGTACATTTGTACATGTATATACTATTCTACATCCCAACTATGTATTGGCCCGAACGGATGGATGACCTTTGTAGAGAAGTGGCATCAAATATATCGGGTCACAGGAGTGGAAAATAGGATTGCAGTTTGCCTGGCATATTGCGGTCTATTTATGAGATTAAGCCAATTCCAATTCACTGTGGTTGTCCCAAATGAACAATGGCTGGCTGGCTGGGAAATTACTGGGGTTTGGTAATAATATTTAATAAAATTTGCTACATCCCCATCCGTAAATAATTGGCCTGCATTGTCAATATGACAGGAAGTGATTAAAGAAATGAGGGGATAACTTTAAAAGATTTATTATTGTTCGGGGATCGGGAGAGTGCAAATTAATCCTTAGTGGAGCAAGAAGATGCTGCAGAGATGACCTAGTTGGGGCACGGAAGGAGTAGTTCGAATGGGAAAATCTTTTGCTTTTTCTTTTGGTTTGGGTATTTTTGGTTTATTGCGCTAAGCATGAAATTTATTGTTATAATTTCAGAGCAACAATGTACTTTTAAATTAAAGTTATTTTTTTAAAACTTTTTTTATTTTTATCTCTATGGAAATATTAATTATCCATTAAAGAGTGTTCGAATACATAAGGTTCGATAAAGAGAATTGTGAGATTTTGAATAATGAATCAAATTTCGTTCGTTGTCTAGTGAAGTAACGTGGCTACTTAAAATACAAGGGCGTAGTCAGAATTTATTGTTTGGGGGACACCCTTTGTGCTACCAGTCTGCTATGTCGTTGAGATCATGGTCCAGTGTCAAGTAAAATTAGTTTGAAGGGTAGCTGTTAATACTCGTGGCGTTTCTTTACCTTTCTCTTTTTCTGTCGGTTTCTTCCAACCTCAACTTCCTGTGAATGATCTTCAGCGTCGTTTCCACTTTCCTCCCCGCATCCTCGGACCTCATCATGTGATCTAGGATTTTGTTGGGCGTCAAAATTCAAATAAAAGGGCTTCACCTTGAAGAAAATGATAAATCTTTTATTCTCTAAAAGTATACAAAATTAAGGTGAACAAAAAATAATATTTCAATCTTTACCTCTCGTGTCCCGCTATAAAAAACGGTTCCTTTTTTCCTTTCTCCTTTATTGCTTCCTTTCTTGTGCGTCGACTTAATGTGCTTCCTTCTCCTGTCACACGTAACTTCCTTCTGTTTGCTTTTCGTTATGTCAGTTTCGTTTTGTTTTCGTTCAGTCTGAGTTCGTCCGTTGTTAGTCGTTCAGTTTTAGGTTCGTTCGTTGCATGGCAGTATTCGCCCGTTATTTTTATTGGCGTATTTTAAGATTTGATCCATAAATTAGGTAATACGAAAGAATAACCCCCATTTATTAAATGCTTAGTTTTTAAAAGTCAAATGTCTTTCACTTATCCGGGAACGTAGGTAATTTCTTATTCTTTTTAGTACAGAAAACGAAAGTTCTACACTACGGCGACAAGAAATTTTCCCAGCCTCAAGTAACCCAATACCTACTGATATATGTAATGCTATTTCTGAGTATGGAAATGCTTCCTTCAAATCCTTGTGCTTTTCTAATGTGACGCCAAGAATTGTTTTAAAAGAACATATTCTTTTTATAGAACATTCGTAATATCAATCGGGTATAATTTACTCTAACTCCAACAGGAATTGGAATCCCCTTTGCAAAAGAAGGAAAAATTGGCGGTTACTGCGTGATATGAAGATTTGAGCCCCTAGAACTCGCCCCACAATTGGTTCCATATTTGGAAAAAGGTATTAATCGTTTGGTCACAAAAGGTCGCCAATAATCTGGAGACTAACTCTACGTCTGTGTCGAAACCTTTAAGAATTTTGGAAACTATACAAGCTTTTTGGTGGCCCGATAAAATTTTTATAGCTTCAAGAGGCGCTATTAATTCGTTACAATTTTTGTTAAGCCTGGCACAAATTTTCTACAGTTCCATTTCCAGGCTTAGCTCAAAAGGATTGCAGTAATTTTGTACGGACGTTGATGCTGAAAAAAAAACGTATAAATTTTTGCAGCATCCCCAAAAAGTTATTTCTCTTTAAGTATATTAAGTAACGATTATGTTTCGAAAGCTGATCACTCAAGCCGCCCCTCGCAACCTACCGCCTCGAGCCATGGGCCCTATGGCCCTAGGTTAAATACGCCATTGGTTATTTTTGTTTAGTATTTTCTGTTCTCGTTCTCTAACAGATGTTCTCCAGTGTTTGTGGTGCTTCGGCCATCGCTTTTATTTCCGCCCTATATTCGGTGTATCTTACAAAATAAAACAAGATGCGCTCTCCTCCTGGATACCTGGGCTTGCTGGGCAAAGCGGTGAGACATCGCGCCCGACACAAGATGGAAGTATTCCCTACATCTTCCATGTCCACTCAAGAATTGTGTGGGGTTGTAACTCACTTCCCCACCCTCCCTCGACCCATCTCTCCACGCTTGTGATAAGTCTTTAGGTCCATCGACCCTTTACAGCTATTAGCTGCTGACAGCTACACGCGGGCTTGCGTTGCGGGCAATGACAGATAAAATAGAAGTATCTGTATTCAAATGCGAACTAACAGAATGTTGAAGGCCGCACGGATACACCGCGAAAGTTGTGCGAATGCCAAAAAGTTGTTTGTGTTTTGAGTCGTGTGTTGGTGGCAATAGTAAATTTGTTGAATTTCACAGTTTATGTAAACCTTTATAGTGAAGTATAATAAATATTGAAGTTAATAAATAATGAATTATAATAAATATGGAAACACTATGTAACAATTATACTAAGACTTACATATTACTTGAGTAGCACAGAATTATAACTAGCGGATAACGGCCAGTGGCTCTTGAACTCTGTTAACAACGATACCTATTAAGCGTTTAATAAATAACCTAATTTTAAAACATGTATTTTATTAAAATACAAATATTACATGGCGCAGCCGGTGTCGGAAAACAAATTTAAATACCAGTAGTGAAAAAGTGCATCTAAGCAAAAACCGGAACACAAAAGTTGAATGGGAATTGCAAAAGCCAAGAAAGAAGTGCCGGTGAAAAGACCACGTGGAAGGCCACCCAAGTATCAAAAAAGTCCAACAATTATTCAGAAAATAGTTATGGATTACGTAAGGAAAGTAGAAAAATTAAATCTAGAAGGAAATATCTCCGAAAATTGGAGAAAATTTAAACAAAATTATGAAATTTTTTGTATTGCTGCTAAAATTAATAAGGAACCTGAGGAAGTTAAAGTAGCGGTTCTACTTAACACGTTGGGTCCCGAAGCAATAGAATTATTTCAGTCGTTTAATTTAACAGAAGAACAAAAAAAGTCGCACACGGAAGTCCTCAGTGCATTCCAGAAATTTTGTGAACCTAAAAAGAATGTAGTGTATGAATCATTCTTGTTTCATAGTCGCAACCAAGATAATGGGGAACCGTTCGACTCCTTCTATATGGATATCAAAAAAGCAGTGCGTAATTGTGAGTTCAAGAACATGGAAGACAGAATGCTTCGCGATCGTATCGTTATTGGCGTGGCAGATAAACAGCTTCAAAAACGTCTCCTAGAAGCTGAAGATCTAGATCTGAAGAAAGCAGTGGACATGGCAAAGGCAGCAGAAGCATCAAAAGTACAGGCAAGAGAGATGGGGCGCGAAACACGTTGCTCACAAATAGATGAAGTTAAGCCAGGAACATCAGCAGGAAACCAAATTAAGTATCATTCCAATAACAATAAGTCTAATCCTAAATATTCTGATAAAAATGTAAAAAATTTCAGGCCAACAAAAAATTTCAATAACAAAATTTTGATTAATTGCAAATATTGTGCATCAAGGCATGAAAAAGCAAAGTGTCCAGCATACGGTAAACAATGCAACAATTGCGGTAAGAAAAATCATTTCGCTATTGTGTGCAATAACAACAAAGTCAGAGAAATTAAATCGATAACAAAACAACAAAGCGCAAGTAAGTTAGAAAATTTTTATATCGACACAATTTTGATCAATAACAGTAAGTCGTGGTTTCAAAAAATACGAGTAGAAGATCTCTTAATTCAATTTAAATTAGACACAGGCTCGGAAGTAAATACCTTGCCGGAAAAATATGTAAAATACTTAAAGAATATAAAAATAAAACAAAGTGAAATAAAATTAGAGGCATATAATGGCCAGGAAATAAATTCAAATGAAGAAGTGGAGTTAGTGTGCATCGCCGCGAATACCATATCAACCCAGAATTTTCATATTGTTGATTCTAATTCCGTTCCATTGCTAGGTCTTAATGCGTGTGAGGAACTTAATTTAGTTAAACGTGTTGATGCGGTGAATAATATTGAAAAGGAGGAAATTTTTGTAGAATATGAAAATATATTTCAGGGTATAGGAAAATTTGTGGAAAACCATAAAATAATATTAAAGGAAGGAGCATGTCCGGTCGTTAAAGCTGCGAGACGAATCCCACTAAAAATTCAAGCTAAGGTTAGGTCGGTGTTAGAGGATTTATGTGATAGGGAAATAATTTCAAAAGTAGATGAACCATCAGACTGGGTGTCAAATATTGTTGTGGTAGAAAAACCAAACAAAAGCATACGTATTTGTCTAGATCCAAAGTATCTAAATGAGGCGATAAAAGAAGAAAAATACCCTATTCCTTCTTTTGAGGAGATAGCTGCTAAATTATCAAATAAAAAAATTTTCACAGTTCTTGATTTGAAAGATGGCTATTGGCATGTTAGTCTTGATGAAGTTTCTAGTAAATTATGTACGTTTTCGACACCATTTGGGTGTTTTAAATTTAATAGACTTCCCTTTGGAATTAAAACAGCCCCCGAGGTTTTTCAAAAACTAGTTGAGAGAAATTTTTCAGATATACCTGGGGTAACTATATATATTGATGATATTCTAATAGCTGCCGAGAATGAACGGGAGCATGATGAAATCCTAAAGAAGGTTTTGCAAAGAGCAAAAGAAAAGAATATAAAGTTTAATAGGTCTAAAATGCAATATAAAGTTAATCAAGTTTGTTATTTAGGGCATATTATTTCATCTGAAGGAATTTGTGCAGATCCGAAAAGGGTCGAGGCTATCAATAATATTAAAGATTGTGAAAATAAAAAAGATCTTCAGAAATGTTTAGGAATGATCAACTATCTACGAAAATTTGTCCCAAACTTATCAGAGCTATGCCAACCATTGCATGAATTATTAAAAAAGAATGTAGAATTCAAATGGCTCTCAAGCCACTCTCAGTGTCTGTCGAAAATTAAGCAAGCTATTATGAAGGCACAGACGTTAAAAGCGTTCGATCCTGACAAAAATATTACTCTTCAAACTGACGCATCTAAATTTGGTTTAGGTTGTTGCCTTTTACAAAATGGCAAGCCAGTAAGTTTTGCGTCACGTAGCTTATCCTCAACGGAAATAAACTACGCACAAATAGAAAAGGAGCTCTTGGCAATTGTGTTTGCTTGCGACAAATATCACCAATTTATCTATGGAAACAAAGTTAGGGTGGAAACAGACCATAAGCCATTATTAGGAATCATGAGAAAAGAGATTGGGCAAATTCCGTCTCCTCGTCTCCAACGTATGAAAATTAGACTGTTAAAATATGATTTGAGGTTAGAGTACATTCCTGGGAAATTTCTTTTTGTTGCAGATATCTTGTCTCGCAATTTTGATACAAAAACGGAGCATCCTGAAATAGAAGAACTTAATGAACTAGTCCACACAATTAATGTTAGTGATAAAAAGAAATTGTGGTTGAAGCAAGAGACAGCAAAGGATGTAGTGTTGCGTGAATTAGTTAAAATACTACATGAAGGCTGGCCTCAAAATAAACAGAAAATAAAAGAAGAAGTTCGACTCTATTGGAAATTTAGAGAAGATTTATATGTGGATGATGGATTAGTTTACTTAAATGACAGAATAATAATTCCTTATAATGTGAGAGACTATATTCTAGACAAGCTTCACCAAGTGCATCAGGGTGTAGAACGCACTAAAATGAGAGCTAGAAGTCTTGTGTACTGGCCCAACATGAGCCAACAAATTGAATCAAAAATCGCGCGTTGCGAAATATGTCAAAAATATAGTCATGCCGAGAGAAAAGAACCAATGATACCTCACGAGATACCATCGTATCCTTTTGAGAAAATTGCAATGGATATTATGGAAATACACCGAAAAAACTATCTGGTCGTAGTAGATTATTTTTCTAAATATCCGGAGGTAATGCCGATCAAATCAAAAACTGCGCAGGTAGTTATTAAAAACTTAGAAATAATCTTCGCTACTCATGGCATACCTAGAGAAATAATATCAGATAATATGCCATTTGCATCATATGAGTTCAAGAAGTTTTGCGAAAAATATGATATTACCCTAAATACAACTAGTCCCCGTTACCCACAATCCAATGGATTGGCAGAAAGAATGGTGCAAACCATGAAAAACCTAATAAAAAAATGCAGTGAAAGTAAAGGAGAATTGTGGTTGATATTGTTAGAATTCAGAAATACCCCCCTAAAAGACATAGGTAAATCTCCAGCTGAGTTGTTATTAAATAGAAAAACAAGATCAGTGATACCAGGGAATAGTAGATATTTTTATACACAAAATAACAAACAAACAAAACAAAAACTAAAAGATAAACAGTTAAAGCAAAAATATTACTATGATAGACGCACAAAGTCGGAAAAAAATTTTGAGAAGAACGAGCTAGTTTGGATTAGGAATGGAAGAATGTGGGAAAAAGGTACGATAGCAGCGAAGCACACTACCCCACGATCATACAATATACAACTTAACAATGGTACCATTTTGCGAAGAAATTCAAGAGATATTAAAAAACGAAATATGGCATAAAATGAAAAAAAAAAAAAGAAAAAAGAGCATGTAGAATGAAATCAAAGGACGAAATTTGCTTTTTCAAACCTTGATAGGGGAAAGATAAGTATATGTAGATAATAAGAAAGAAATTAAGATAGAGTAGCATAATGATAGTTTGAATTAAGAGCTACAATTTTTAAGAACGTAGGGAAATAACTAGAAGTAAGGAAATGATCATTGTCAATGTAGCATAGGGAAAGAATAAAGTTTAAGGGGAGGTGAAGTATAATAAATATTGAAGTTAATAAATAATGAATTATAATAAATATGGAAACACTATGTAACAATTATACTAAGACTTACATATTACTTGAGTAGCACAGAATTATAACTAGCGGATAACGGCCAGTGGCTCTTGAACTCTGTTAACAACGATACCTATTAAGCGTTTAATAAATAACCTAATTTTAAAACATGTATTTTATTAAAATACAAATATTACATATAGTACAGGATCCGTAGAAGAGCGACCTTCACCGATGGAGTAACCGAATGAAATTTTTTTTATATGATAAAATATATGCTAACAAACGTAACGGTGATGGGTTGCCTAACGAAATATGTTCAAGGCTATATTTTATAGGCGTTTATTCCCCATTTGCCGTCCTTTTCTCTATTTTGAGGAGAAACTATGCATTTTGGTGAAAATATCAAAAGAGCAAAGTTGTAGAGCATAAAATTTCTTACAAATTTTATCTTTACTGTTTTTTCGAATTCCGCATAGTTTCGCAGCTAGCGGCCGTTTTGCGCCTTTTTAGATCCGGGGCAGGCGCTGGGGTTTTTTTTTGCGCACGGTGCAGTATGTAATATTGCGCCCCATTATTGCCGTGAAGGACAATGGAAAAAGACAGAAAAAAGGAAACACTTTTACAAATTTTTTTTTTAAAGTTTTAATTTTTTTTTAAAAAATCTTAATTTCTTAAATGGCGCCCCCGTCCAATTGCGCCCGGTGCAGAGCACATATTTCCTAGTGAAAGTTTCGAGATCAATATTTTTCTACAGGCTCTCCTTCTCGATCATACAATTCCTAAAACATTTTCATTCACTACAAGTTAATTTACCAGCCCTGTTCTTTTCTTTCTGCCAAATCGATAGTTTATTTTAATTTTAATAATCAAATGCTGTAGTAAATATATTCGCTAATCCTAACAACCTCATCAAAGGCTCATTTACACGCTTTACGACTAATTAATAAATTAAATGTCTTAATTAGCTGCTGCAGATACTAATAACTAATTAAAATATTAAGAACAATAAATTAATTTGTAAATTGTAAATCCCTCCGTCTAAATTCATTATCACACTTAAATCTGTAGGGTGTTAATGGTGAAAAACATTAACTGAATAAAAGGGGCATAACTACTGTATTATACGATCTAATTTACAAAAAAAGTACAAAAACTGAAATTAAACTGAATTTCACCATAATTACGTTAATAATTATCACTTCCACAAATTAATTATGGTTTTCGAAATGTTAAAAAGCATTTCTGCTATGCATTTTGATGCCATTAAATTGTATGTAAAGAAGAAACTCGTTCAGTTTTCAAAGTCAGAATGGAAATGAGTTAAAACTACTAATTTGCGTGCAACTCTGTATTATATAGCAATGTACACTCTCTCTGGCAAACCAATTACACTAATTAAAAATTTTCTATGTGATTTTATTATGGTAAAAACTACTCAACTCTCTTACACCACGGCTTTTATATGGTATTAATGCAAGGAGCTTAGTTGCTTTGACTACCTTTAATAACTCCTAATTAATTGCATAATTGCGCTTTAATGTGAA
The DNA here is from genome assembly GCA_963855945.1 of Thereva nobilitata. NCBI lineage: Eukaryota > Metazoa > Arthropoda > Insecta > Diptera > Therevidae > Thereva > Thereva nobilitata. The sequence continues at coordinate 101,755,830 of OY979697.1, read as the reverse complement.
TACTTTTTTTTTCTTGATAAATGCATATTTAATAATCTTAGTTATAAATGTAAAAGGTTAATTAGAGTGTGACCTTGATAGAGGACACGAATACTAAACACGTGTTTGTTATGAAGTTTTTGGTGTGGGTTTGTGCCCATGCTTATTTGCAGCAGTTAAAATTTTCAAAGGATATTTTGTGGAACTTAGAGACTTGAGGTCATATTTTTTTGAAGGAACTCCGGGAATCCTGAGTTTTCAAGGCGAAAGATTAATTAGCAAGAATTCATATATATCTTAAATTCAATGTAAACATCAAAGCGTGATATTTCTTATTTCAAATTGGCTTTCGGCCTCGGGGCTTGGGAATATTAAATCAAGGACTTTAACTGTGCCAGTAACAACGCCCGTGGAGCAGACTGCAGTAACAGTTTGGCCTACTTCTGCCGACACGATTTTCGACATGATCTTTTGTTCCCTCTTTTGTTAAATAAACTTTTGTTAACATATTTGGTATATGTGTGTTAGTGCTGTAGAGAATTTTTGCTCGTAGAACCTAATTTTCTTGCTTTTTTTGCCCGCATTTATTAGTCAGCAGGAGTCTCCTTTTCATGCCAATCTCCTTGACCTTGATTCGGCTGAAGCCGCAAAATAGATCGCGGCGAACGTATCCCGGTATAAGGGTCCTTGTTGTTCTCCTTTTATCTTTTTCCCGATCTCTGCTCCTCTGGAGAATCCTCTGAACGCTGCCGTTTAGCTAGTGCCCCACATGGGTGCGGAATGCGACTATTGCCGTGTTTTTTTAATCTGTTCTATTCTGTTCTGTCCTGGAACATTAAAAAAACGGCAAGGGAAATTTTCATTTTTATTTACATTAATTACGGCTTTGGGCATTTTAATTTCTTCTAATATTGCATAAAGATCGGTCTTAGTTATCTCTCCAATAATTTTTCTCGTTTTTCATTCAGTAAACAAAACATTTTACTTTATTTGTCAACTTTCAAGTTAAAAAATGTATGTGCGAAAAGGGAAATTTAGAATTTCCCTTTGTGCTGGATAATGTTCTTGATAATTATCGGGGACAAGACTTTTGTATGGAAGCTGTTCTGTTCTGTGCTGGAACAGATTAAAAAAACACCCCTTATGTCACCTAGAAGACATGGGAAATGCTGCTGCCAATTTTCTTCTTAGGTGACACCTAAGCTTCGTTTTTACAAGCTTTATATTAACTTCGTTTTCTGTGTGGGACAAATCTTGCGATCTATTTTCGACTACTTCCCGATATCCGGTGATGCTCAAATTTGGCACAAACCTTTGGTTCTGAAGACAATGCAATATAGTATATTCAATTTTATGGTACATCCAATATGGCGGCCACAAATGGCGGACTACCGTTTTCTTTACAACCTCCCCCCAACATGGGTATCAAATGAAAGAGTATGACGAGTAGAATACAGTGAGCTATGTGAGTCATCTTAAATCCAATATGGCGGCCACCACAAAAAGGCGAATTACCGTTTTCTTTCCAATCCCCCGACATTGGTATCAAATGAAAGAGTATGACGAGTAGAATATAGTAAGTTATGTGCCATCATTTTAAATCCAATATGGCGGCCACTACAAAAAGACGGATTACCTTTTTCTTTCCAATCCCCCGACATTGGTATCAAATGAAAGAGTATAACGAGTAGAATACAGTAAGCTTTGTGACGTCATCTTAAATCCAATATGGCGGCCATCACGAACAACCCCTCGATATGGGTATCAAATGAAAGATTATGAAAAGTAGAATACAATTAGCTGTGCTAGTAAGATATGTGACGGCATCTTAAATCCTATAAGGCGGCCACCACAAAATGGCACATGAGACTAAAAAGTGGAAAATAAAAAAAAATAAATTTTTTTTTTAAAAACAAGCTTTTATTAGATAAACTAACTAAGTTTTTAAATATGCGTTAATAAGATGAACTAAAAAGTATAAAATAATTTTTTTTAATCCACCTGTATGTAACTACAAGTAAAAGCTTGGGGCGCTCAGTTAACAAATGTTTCAGATATTATAACAAAAATGAAAAAAAATATGATTTAACTATTAAATACAAAAATTAAATAGGATAGAGTTTGATAAAGCGCCCCCAAGCTTTTACTTGTAGTTACATATTAGTTTATCTAATAAAAGCTTGTTTTTAAAAAAAAATTTCATATCAAAAACCATTTTTGTGTTTTTGGCCGGTGATTCCAAATAAAAGCCAGAAATCGTCTCGGAGCTACGGTTTTCGAGATATAAGCATTTTTGTGTTTTTGGCCGGTGATTCCAATTTAAGGCCAAAAATCGTCTAGGAGCTACTGTTTTCGAGATATAAGCTTTTTTGTGTTATTGGCCGGTGATTCCAAATTAAGGCCAAAAATCGTCTAGGACACACGGTTTCCGAGAAAAACGCGTTTTTGTGTTCTAGGCCATTTGGTGATCCCAAATTAAGACCAGAAATTGTCTAGGAGTTCTGGTTTCCAAGATAAAAGCATTCTAAATTAAGACTAAAAATCGTCTCGGAGCTTCGGTTTCCGAGATATAAGCATTTTTGTGTTTTTAGCTGGTGATTCCAAATTAAGGTCAAACATCTTTAGACTCTTAATCTATCCTGTCCTGTTCCATTAGAACCAAGCTTACTACTAGACATTGCACAACATTTTTGTACCTGTACAAATTTTTAATTGCATAACGTTTTTAGAGGTGTATCGCCCATGTATTTTCTTATAAATACACTTTCAGACATCATTTTCAGATGCATTGAAACCAAAGTTGATGTTAAAACTTACATAATGATACATTGACGAAGGTGGAACTATTCATGCATAGCTTATGCTAATTGAAGCATAAAGCTTGCCACCACGAAACAACTCACAGAGAGCTCTGATAAAGTAAACACGAGTATGGAAAACGCTATTCGCTTACATTGCAATGAAACATCGGCAGCCATATGAAAGCGAGAAATAGAAGCAGTCATCTCTCCACTTAAAAAAATGAAGGAGACCTGCTTTAATTAAAAATACTGATTTAATTTCCCGGCGGTTATGGCTCCTCGCTGCACCGAACACCATGTTCAATAGATCTCTACATGATTTGCCACAATGCCAAACTTTATGAGCATCGAAACTTGCCACTGAACAATTGGGCATTACACCGCTTCTCATGTAATGGATTCTGACATAAAACCTGGTGGAATAGAATACGAAAATCTGTGTTCAATCAGTGCTGGGGCTGCACCTACCTGAGACCGTGTGTGCACTGCATTGTTCAATCAGCACAAAATTTAAGTGTTCTGCATCATGAAAATTTGTTAATTTACTTTTTGCCAGAAATCAGCTGCAGGTATAATATACAAGCTTAGGCTGAGCAGGAGCAACCTGGGATAACCATACAGGGAGGAGCAGTCTGCGATCGATACAACGGCATGCTTGTATCCTTAATGATTGATACGCTGGTTTGTCGGTTTGTTTACAAGGCACATAGGCAAAGGATGGGATAAACACATACAATGGATTAATAGAATAACAGATGCTGAAGGGATTACAATGGGAGAGAGAGAGCCTCTGCTATGGTGACTTGATGTATAGATAGACGGGGCAGCAGGCTTTTGCTGAGCTGTCATCCTCGAGAAACGGGTATATCCAGTTAACGAGGGTTTGTTATTTTGTTGAGAGAGAGTATGTTAAGATGACAGAATTTGAATTTGGCATAAAGGCTTTATGGTTTCTACTACGGTATTAGCTATCCTCGTCGTAATGGGTTGTCTGCTATAAAGGATCAATTTCCGTAGTTAAAATATAGTTGACGGCAAGTTTCCTGTTAATTGTTAGGTGAATTGATTTTGTTACTGAATTTATTTCTTTGTTGTTATTGCCCTTAACAATGTTTAGTTTTGGGATAAAATAATTAGATTATGCCACAAAGTTTCCATTCTGTAATGGAAGTGAATGTAAACGGCTTGGAAGGAGCAGTTAAAGGATTTTCACAATAAATCATATTGGTCAGATTACTTGCACTTATAGTGTTGATTGGGCATTGTGTATGTCCAATCGTTGCTTCTGAAGCTTTAATGCTATGTCTAATCAAGTGTGTCTTGATAGCTAGTTTTGATCAGTTTGTATGGAGCTCGTTTAGATATCCAAAATGTTGTATGATTTAATTGAATAGATTACAGGTGCTTTATCCGAAAAGTAAGAGCCTCGTTTAAGTTCTCTAGATTATTTCTTAAGGCGAGAGTTTGTAGTGTTCCAGAACAAATTGAAGCTTGCTTTTGTTTCACTACGACTCCTTGAATTAAGATTCTTGAAATCTATTGTATATAAAAATGAATGTGTGTATGTATGTATGTATGTATGTGTGTTCTCAATAGGCTCCTACACCGTGCAACCGATCTTAATGAAATTTTAACCTATTACATTAAAACTTAGAACTTAGAACATTTTATTACTTTCTAAAGCCACTCCTAGATGGCGCTGTCATGGAGAGCTTCGTTGAAAATCATCGCAGAGCCTTGAATTTTTGCATGAAGGTCCGTGGAGGTCTCCTATAATGCACCTCGAAGCCCGATTTTCGAAATTCAAAATGGCCGCCGAAATATGACCGAAATTCAAAATTGCCGCAGAAATATGGTTGAATTTGCCAATTTTATTCCGATTCCAATGAAAGTGGGTATCTAGGGTTTTTTAACATCGCAAATCGTCGAATTTGTGGTCAAAACTTATAAATTCAAAATGGCCGACGAATTTGCAAATTATGTTCCGATTCCAATGAAAATCTGTACCTGAGGTTGTTTAAGGTAGCAAATAACGACTTTATGATCAAAATTTAAATTCAAAATGGCCGCACCAATATGGCCGACGAGTTTGCGAATTGCATTCCGATTCCAATTATTAAAATCGGTATATCGGAGTTTTTAAGGTAGTAAATAACGAATTTACGATTAAAACTTATTCAAAATTGTGGGGCCAATATGGCGGAAGAATTTTGCCAAATTAGTGTCATTTCCCTGTTCGTTGTATGTAGGGTGTTCAAAAGTTGCATTAATTTTAAATCTTTTAACGTTCATGGTTTTAACAGAATACACAGGCAATTTTGGTCATAGTTCAAATAAATGTATTTTGAATCTAATGACTCCAAATTTTATAGGAATATAGTTGGTTTTTCGTTAATGGTTAAGAAGAGTTGAATGTTAAATGATTAGATTGATTTTAAATGTTTAACTGTTGGGTGCAGCGAGGCGCACCGGGTCCCAGCTATCCAAAATACAGAAAATAAGCGGTTATGAACGAGACCGAGTATTTGGCGAGACTCGTCTCGTTCTCGCATCGCACTCTCGCAACATTGTAAATGGGCCTTCACACGTTGGCACTTCCGTTTAAGGATAAACATCACTTATCACAGACTTGTATTCGTGCCTTATGACGAACCATTACAGCAAAATACTCTTATCCCGACCGACAATTTGAGAATTTCGGCGTGGATATGTGAGTAAGTGTGCCGGAGTCGAAATTTTTATATTTTTAAACGTGAGTGTCGTTAACCAATGCGGTCCCCCAACTGAGTGCCAATCACGTCCAATGCTGCTTTACCTCTGTAATCGAACCAGAACCGGTATATTGAGTATTCTAAATAACACCCTTCACGGTCACCAACATAATTGCCCGAAATATGAAGCAATACAACAACAAAAGGGGAAAGCCCCCTTTCGGCATACCCTCATTTGCCTCATGGGATCCTCATGAGGAACTTACGGGTAAATCCCTCTTTCGGTATGCTCCTGAGGCAACCTCCTTTTTAAATGCTAGTCGGATGGGGTTAAGAGAGCTTAAGTTCTTAATAGCTCTAACATAATATATGAAAAGCCTTGCTTGTCTGCGCCTCTTCGACCATGTACCTTCGTAGACAGCGCCCTCTAACGTTCTGGGTTATTAGGTGTATAAGAAATATTTTTGGTGTGGATTTCCCCAGCCAAATCGAAAGTGCGTGTGCACTTTTACTTCCACCCCCACTCTCTCCGCCGCCCCTGCTAAGTTGATATATTGATTTGAAAAAATGACTATAGATTTACGCTTTCTAACTTACCAAGTTCAGTGACCATATATTTCTCCATTGCTAGCTTCAGATACTGAACACAAAATTAGAGCAAGAAATTTTGACCGAATTTCTCCACGAAAAAGGGATAAGAACAGCAGCCACACACACATTTGCATCTCTCCATCGACTCCTTTAAATATTCCGAAGAGTTCTTGATCCAGAATTAAGGATTTCCATTAGGATAAGAGAGAAATTTTCTAGTGCAATTTCTCGAAACTATAGACTATGGATAAAATGTGAATTAATTATACTTAATATACACACAGTGTGGATGCGGGTGTTCGCTTATCCCTAATCTCTTTGTGTAGTGCACTTTAATAATGAACTTGTCTTATCCCCACCCACATTATAGGCACTTTACCAACATATACATCTAATATACCATCCAACGAAGAAGCATATAAGCGCTTTTAGCTGAAGATTCATATTCTATATATATATACGCGCATATTTCTGATCAATTTTGATATGATGGTGGGAGGCAAATGAAGGGGTGTTGAATTTGCAAAATTTACATAAAATTTTCTGCTTGTGTGATGTGCACTTAGTTGTAAAAAGGAAACATGTTAAAAATTTATATATACACACACATACATATAGGGGTGGTTCTTAAAATATCTTAGAAAATGCTTTTCTCCTTTTGCTTTTCAAACAATAAACATGTTGTGAACAAGTGTGTTCGTTCATGTGAAATTTTGTTGTTTTTAGTTTGTTTTGCCATTTAAAGCGGATATTGCGAAAATATATGGAGAGGCTTTAGCGCGAGATGGCGGCGGAGGAAGGGGTTCTACAATGCAGCTTTAATATTTTATTTGAGTTTCATGAAAATCTTTTCATTTATGCATTGCAGTATTGGATATGACCTAGTTCTTACGATAACAAGTGATTTTAGTTGTTTCTATTTATAAAAATTAAAAAGTCATAATAAATTAATTGTTAGGAAATTGATTTAATGGTAGATTTGAAATTAAACCACTTTCATAAACTGATGCAGATTTTACTTACGCCCGCCTCAGTGGAAAATACATGGTCAAAACCATTTTTCTTATTACTAGCCCTCCATTTGGCGCCTCGAATAGAAAGAACCATTTCTTTTTTTTGTGATAATGGAGGAGTTGATCAGAGTCTACTTTAGAGGGATTCTGAGCCACTTTCTTGATACAAAATGTGACGTTACGATTCCAAAAAAAAAATTCCACTTTTGACTGCTAGGGGCGCTGGTAGTTTTAAGAATAAGGTTCGAGTATTCGCTGTGACCAAAGCCTTTTGTAGATGAAATTTTGATAAGATTCGTATCTTCGCTACACTGTAAAAAAATATGTAAATTCCCAGTCCAAATGTATAGTAAAATTACAAATCGCGTTATGAAATACTAATTTACTACACAATTATTGTAATTTTACTATAAATTTTGTAACTTCACATAAAGAAATTGAGAATCTCCAATTCTGCAAAACGTAAATGTTGATTACATGAATGTGACGTATATTTTACACAATGTTGTGTATTTTTCTAAATCGTTTATATGTAGGAAAATTACAATATTTCTTAGTTATTATTTATCAATGTTATGTACTGAACTTTGTACTATAATTTTACAGTAAGAGGCGCAATTTTAGAACTTATATTTTCAGTAAAATTACAAATTGTTTATTGGAATGTAAGGTTTAAATTTTCACTCTCATAGATATATAATTCACAGGTAACAATGGAATAGTAAGCATATATACTCGATTGTTCTTAAGTTAAGGTCAGACTTCTGACTTTGGTCAGGTTGTGGGCAGTTCTTGTAACAGCCAAGAAATTTTTGATAATTTTTGGTGCTTAGGGCCGATTCACAATTAAAGCTTCAAGCTTCAAAAATTAGGATAAAAGGGTTTGTACAATGATTCAGGCGAGAAACACAATTGGAGCTTTTCTGCCAGCTTGAGCTTTTGGCATATGGAAACCCATGCATCTGGTCACAATAACAGCTTCAGATTTTCGGTCAGCCGAAACGCCGATTTTCGGTCAGCTCGAGCTTTAAAAAAATTTAAATTTTCAGCTGGCTGCTGTCATTATCTTTTATTGATCTGTGCTTCGCTAAATGGGGGAAAATGTCGTCGCGTTTTGTCTGCAAAATTTAGTTTTGTCTACTCAAATTGTGTTTCTCGCTTCACATTCACAACTTCAAGCTGCAGTGCTCAAATAAAGCAAAACTCAGCTGAAACTTGTAGTTTGAAGCTTGCAGCTTGAAGCTTTCATTGCGAATCGGTGACCATAGTGAGCTAAATGCTATTTTTATGCTCCAATACTGATTGTATTTTTACATCCCACAAATAATGTATATTTACTACACAGTCGGTAAAAATAGGTAAAGTAGAATTGGGATATTCCAAATAATATATATTGCAAATAAAACAGAACTGCTTGTGAATAAAACTTGCAGTATTTTTTTTGTAAAATTACCACAGACATTTTTTACAGTGTAGGATGAAAGCTTTTTTGTAGGGGAAATTTTGTTTGAGGAAACTTTAATATGATTTGCGCTTGCTCATGTGTTTTGTTTTTGGAGATTTTTCTCCTTCCAGACTGACCAGACGTGCCAGACCAGACAGACCAGACCAGATAGACCAGATAAGATAGACTAGATAGCCCAGACAGACCAGATAAGCCAAACAGTCCAGATAGACCTGGCAACTAAAGAGGAGGGGCCTCGGTGCCTACATTTTTCCTGTCGGTGTACCTCAAATCTCGCGTATATAGTATAGAAATTCGCTATCAACTATAAGGGCTCTACGGAAAATATCCGACATGGATTCTCAGGTATCAATCCACGTCTCTGCAAGCAAGCCTTCGCACTTTGCATGCAAGTAAGCGTTTATAATGTTGGAGTGAGCTTTACTCTGAGCTTTACATTGAAGTAGAAGCGAGAGAATCATAAGCAAAAAAGATGGTGAAAATCACTACACACATTGTCACAGATTCCTAAAATTTTCGAAAAGAATTCCCAAACCTTGATTCTCACAATTTACACTGGTTGATATTTAAGAATTTCAAAAATATCAAGGATAACGGGATAACGTAATCCTCGATTTTAGATATTGAAAATACCTGTAGAAACATGAAGAACATAGTAGTAATTTATAAAAAATATACGTTCATGAATCTCCTACAGATTTTGATGAAAATCTCCACCCATATTACTGACCGTCTCATAACAGCCCAAAAATTCCTAGAGCGCCAACCGCAATTCCACGTAAAAACACTACCCAAATCAATACCTTCTCTGTGATCAGTTACGTTCATCGCCTCCACCTACATTCAGTAATTAACAATTTTTAAGATTAACCTGTCAACGCATCCCAATATCCGGTGTTTCATGTGCACACAAGAATTACGACACGAAAGCCGAAAAAGATTGTTTATTAAACTTTATTTAACTTTCACTTTTATTGGGTCAATTTCACCGGAAATCGCCCAACAGCACACCAGGGACAGTTATCCCAACATCGAAATTTGAGATCCATCCCAGTCGTGTCCAATGGCTACCACCATCCATGTCGGAAATGTGTCCATCGGTCAGCAACCCCGTCATGAAGGACCTAGAAAGCCAATATTCGTTTACTCTTCTGGAAAAGACAAAAATAAAGAAGGAAGACAACAAAAAAAAAACTTTCAAGGACTCCGGTGTCTCCGAGGATAACAAGTAAGCAAAGACAATATAGAGGAAGGCTTTTATCAAAGTTAATTATAACAAGTCCTTTCTATAATACTGAACAGGAGGACTCTGAGAAAATTACAGTGGATTTGTAGTGACGTGACTTTAATAAAATTAGTATCCTGGATTAAGGATGTAACCGGGGAGGATGCAGCCAAATGGAACGAATTCGGTGAACATTTTTTTTGGTGGTGAAAAGTTTTGTTTTTGCGTGCTTTTTCCAGTTTGTTAGTAGGAAAGACACGCGTGCTGGTTTTAGTTTACAAATCATTGATTCGCGAGATATCCTTGATTAAAATTTGGACTTTTGCGGTTTGTTAACGTTCATGCATTGATCATTGATGGAAACAATTTAATGACTTTGGTTTTGAGATGAATATTCCTTTGAATTTTTTATTTAATGCCACCGGAAAGAAAAGAAGGTATTGCGATACTTGTGCCTGGGGAAAACCGGTTTTACTGGTTTGCAACCAAAGCCATTAAGGTCATTGAAAGATGTGTAGGTATATTGCCTAATGGCTTTTATAATTTAATTCTTTTATTGAATATAATCACTATTAATGAGCTAAAACCGGGTTTTCCCATGCACAAATATCGCAATACCTTCTACGAAGAAAGACTTCAATTTGTGAAATTTTTGGAGAGTTTCCGTACACGAGCCATTCGTCGAAATTTAAAGATCGCAAATTGTTACGAACTAAGAAAGAGCGTCCAAAGCTTTAAAATTAAAGAACTCGCACATAATTTCGTCCCATCATAGAAATCATCAGAAAATTACCGATCCTATGGTCCTGGTTCCTGATCAGATTACACGAGAAGCCTGTCAATAGACATTCTTATTTATTCATGCTACTGATGTTGATGACGTAGTTCTTCAGTTGATCATCTCTGAGGTTCAAAAATTTCGTGCGCGATCGATTCATATGTAAAAGTAATTCACATCTGCAGTAGGTACTATAGGCAGGTAAACATCCATTCGAACTTGTTGCCGAGGATAGGTAAATACTGGTAGTACAAATGGTGAGTCCTAAGCTTGAAAGTTCAAACAAAAAATAAGGAAACAAACCTTCTGAAGGAGATGAAAACCAATAGTCTTTCTTACACTAGCGGATAATTCCTCAGAATTTATCATTTAAAACATGAGTGTCTCCAGGAAGAAAACAATTTCGGAATCAAAAAAAAATGGCCGCCGGAAATTTAGCAGTATTCCGGTGTTTTCCTTGTATCTCGGTTTCTATAGGTCGTACAACCCCGTACCAAGGCCCTAAATGTTGACAATGAAATTCTCTACAACTTTAGTTCTTACAAAGATGTTGACCCGATTAACCCTTTCAAAGTTATTCAAGGTCAAAGTTATCAAAAATCACTTTTTGGCCACAAAATCACTCAAAAACTGCTTTTTTCGAAAATTTGTTTTGATCAGTAAATACGAAACGTTATTGTCTACAAAAAATCCTGGTGTAATTTTTTCGGAAACTTAACCCTTTCGAAGTTATTCAAGGTCAAAGTTTCAAAAAAATCAGTTTTTGGCCACAAAATCACTCAAAAACTGCTTTTTTCGAAAATTTGTTTTGATCAGTCAATACAAAACTTTATTGCCTACAAAAAATCCTTGTGCCATTTTTTCGAAAACTTAACCATTTCGAAGTTATTCAAGGTCAAAGTTTCAAAAAAATCAGTTTTTGGCCACAAAATCACTCAAAAACTGCTTTTTTCGAAAATTTGTTTTGATCAGTCAATACGAAACGTTATTGCCTACAAAAAATCCTGGTGTCATTTTTTCGAAAACTTAACCCTTTCGAAGTTATTCAAGGTCAAATTTTCAAAAAAAATCAGGTTTTGGTCAAAAAATCACTCAAAAACTGCTTTTTTTCGAAAATTTGTTTTGATCAGTCAATACGAAACGTCATTGCCTACAAAAAATCGTTGTGTCATTTTGTCGAAAACTTAAACCTTTCGAAGTTATTTAAGGTCAAAGTTTCAAAAAAATCAGTTTTGGTCAAAAATGACTCAGAAACTGATTATTGAGAAATTTTTTTTGTTCTATTTATACAAAAGATTATTGCCTATCCTAATGACACCCTTGCCATTTTTTCGAAAACTTTTCGAAAAATTTTGCAAAAATTAATTGTTAGTGATTTTTTTGACCAAAAACTGATTTTTTGAAACTTAGACCTTGAATAACTTCGAAAGGGTTAAGTTTTCGAAATAAGACACAAGGATTTTTTGTTGGCAATAACGTTTCGTATGGACTGATCAAAACAAATTTCCGAAAAAAGTAGTTTTTAAGTGATTTTGTGGCCAAAAACTGAATTTTTTGAAACTTTGACCTTGAATAACTTCGAAAGGGTTAAGTTTTCGAAAAAATGAAAATAGGCTTTTTTGTAGCCAATAACGTTTCGTATTGACTGATCAAAAAAATTTTCGAAAAAAACAGTTTTTGAGTGATTTTGTGGCCAAAAAGTGTTTTTTTATAACTTCGACCTTGAATAACTTTGAAAGGGTTAATCGAGTGAACATCTTTTTAAGAGCTAAAGTTGTAGAGAATTTCATTGTCAACATTTAGGGCCTTTGTACGGGGTTGTACGACCTATAGAAACCGAGATACAAGGAAAACACCGGAAACCGATATATTTCCGGCGGCCATGTTTTTTTTGTGATTCTGAAATTGTTTTCTTAAAAAGTCCCAAGGAAGCTGTGGACAAATTTTCAGCCTTTTCCGAATTTTGTCTCCTTTAAATGCTAATTTCCCCGGACTATCAGTGAAGTTACAGAAGCTTTGATCATACTTTTATACGTTCGGCGATTTTTATAATGGAAAAACTTAGTTCAACAGTTAACCTTAAGCAATATGCTTCAAACGAAATTTGGTGTACAAGATCGCTGGAAATGTTGCAGATAAGGAAAACCGTGGAGGTCAAAGGAAACGGATATGAAAAGTATAAAACATTCAAAGTGGGCCGAGGAGTGGTAGTTGATTTGTCTGAGTGTGTCGACATAAGGCGGACAAAAGGATATCTCCAAAATTCTTTTCAGTTGATTGTTAAATCAATTTCAACAACTCTGATTGAAAATGTTATTGCCACTAGAAAAAACTCTATGCTAGATCGACCAAAATAGAAATCGACGTGATACCTTATAGATAAGAATCCATCAAACACAGAAAACATTGAAGAGATTTTACGCCGAAAACAAGACCATTTGAGAAAATCACCAAACCCTATTCCCGGGGAGGTTGAGCTTCTTAAATCAGAAAATACTCAATATAAATTCTTCCAAATTATATTTTTGTCTGGGCGGTTAAGTGGATGAGAGAAGGTCAGTTCCTACTTAAGCCCCCCCGCCGGCCGCCCAGTAATAGACGAGGCAGCTTGGCCTTGAATTGTAAGTACGCAGCCCATTGTGCTGGCGACAAGACCAACAAAGATTCACTCAAGGGCACAAAAACTGGGGGTGGATGGATGGAAAATGCCATAAACGGGGTGCCGCAAGTCGTCGAAGAGAGAAGTCGTCTCAGAGTAAACAAATTGCGGCTGTGATAAGCTTCGAGCCCTATAAGATCTCATAAGGACTAAAGGACACAGTCGACACAGTAGGTTTAAAAAAGAAAAAGAAAAAAAGAACGTATTATATTGAGGCAAACGTGGGAATTCTCACTCAGTACATAAATATCAACTTAGGCTGCGGCCCTTAAAGGTGGGCGCCGCTGCTGGGTTGGTGGTTCCTGGCTCTCTCTCTGTTGTCACAATTTATCTACTTTTAAAATTTTCCATTAAAAGCGATAATTTGTTGCCAGGATGGAGCAGCAATACCGGCAGCCAGGAGGCCATCAATTACAATCAGGCGCAATTTTCTTTCTTAGTTTAAGGAATGAACTTTTCCTCAAGGAAAAACTTAATGAGGGAAACCTTTCGTTTTTATTTTATGGAAACGCAAAGTGCTCTATACAAGAGCTAATTGGAAAAAATGAGCTCGTTTACGGCTTGTATCTTGCCACATTTAATGTGATGATCACCTTACTAGAATGTTTCGTCTGGGGTTTTAATGTCAATATAACTCTAGTCTGAATAGTTGTTTTGTGCATCTAATAATGGTAACTTTGTATAATGAATTTCTTATGACGATTATTCTCGTTGTTATTTCTCTGTTGATGCCAGGGAATTGGATTTCTTTTTTGGATGGTTTTTCTTAATTACTACTAGATTATGGCTGGGTCGGTGTATATCGTTTGTTGACTAGCTAGAATCTAACCATGAAAATTATTATTTCATTATTTTTTGAAATAGGTGAGATTTTTTATCATTTAGAAAGGACATGTGAAGGTTAAACAATTTTTAAAAGAAGTTTTCGATGTTGCTAGCATAGGCGTACCCAGGATTTTTTTTCGGACCGCCACCAAAAATTTTAAGAACAACTCATTAAACAGCAAAAATGAATTTTTAAATTTTTATTATTAATAATATGTTTTTTAATTGTTTTTTTTCTTAACATAAACCGACGGTATGCGATGACCGTAGCATAGCTATATCACTCCGAGTGCAGTGACTTTATCGGTTGTGCTTTCGGGAGGTGAGCTTTTGAGAATTTTGAGGTGTCTTGGATATGAGCTTTTGCATTGAGGAATTTGGTTGAACTTCGCTGTGTCTCGAAAAGGCTCTTGCGTCAGGTCAGCTGTCAGCTGGGGGTCGAATATTTAGTTGAACTTCGCTGTGCCTTCGGTGGGATTTTGTGGGAAATTTGATCCGGGTTCCAATTCTTGATGGGGATCAGTGCATTTGCTTCAACCGGATGATATTTGGTTTGCGTCTCCGCTGAGTTTATATGCAATATAATTAAGCTAATGATATCAATATTATTTTAGTGCCCATGGATTCTAGAAACTGTTGGAGGGGAATATAGAGGTTGAAGGGAGAAAATTTCACCAAAAATCGCGTACGGGCAACCGTTTCCGAGATATAAGCAATTCTATGTTTTTAAGCAATATTAGCAATATTATTAAGTTAAGTTTTCAGCGGCCACGGAATCCATGGGTATGAAAAATTTCAGTAAAAATCGTCCTACGAAAAACGAGCAGTTAGATGGCTTATTAGACGATCTACAAATGGGATAAAACCGTTGATTTTGTAGTGGCTTTGAGCATGGGAGGCTGGAGCGATTCACTTGTCTTCTTGCTATACGAGGCATTTGTATGATATCTCCATTTCGTAACAAAGCACCAGAAGCTGCTTCGGAAGCTGTTTTGAACTCGTCATCGCCGTTATTTCTAACGCGATTCAAGGTAGCTAATACAACGTCAATGCAACTGCACGGATCATTACCCCAACACTAAAAAAACGTTTTTTAGGAAAGAGGGGCAAAAGGAAGAGCGAAAGTTTTTGTAACAAACAAAACAAAAATTTTTGGATTGAAAACTAACACATACACAAAGGCTTCTGCTTACTATACCGTGTAAGGTTAATAAAGTTAAGGTGAAGGAATACCCATGTACGCCAAGAGCATCATAGAAAATCGGGTTTTTAGTGATGACGTGATGATCCGTGTACGCCAGCGCAATGAGCTTAAGCACATAAGTGTTCACAATTTTGCTGCACCCTGTATAAAAAGAGCATCCATGGAGATCACCCGATGTAAAGTCGAACCATGGAGAATATACAGGGAGGTAAAACTCTTATGGGAAAATGACAGGAAATGGATGGGTAGAAGAAACTAAACTTCTAGTTCATTTTTGGCCACAGATGTCACCTTTGTCCGATGTAGGTAACCCACATGAAATTAATAAAAATTTATTGGAAACATCAAAAATTGCTTAATTACGAATAATCGCATTGATATAAATTGAATTTAGAAGCTGGTAAACAGCTGTAAGCTGGTAAATGTAAAATATATTAGTAATAAACGAACCTTGCCATGAACCGGATAAATACAATCGGCCATGTTTTTTGGGGTACATTTGACTGCAGCGCCACCAATAATCAAACGAAAATTGACAACACGGAGTTTTAACTCCTTGTATAGTATCCATGAGTCGAACATTCGTGGAGGTGGAGGTAGGATTCGATAGCATGGCGGTAGAGCTTAAGAGCAGTTTACACCACATGATTTTGTCACATGATTTGACACAAGACTAGTCCTGGGTTCGATTCGATATTCAGCAATTCACATCACATGATTTTTCTTGTGAGTTCGCTTATGACAAACTCACATGATTTTTTGGAAGATAGAACAGTTTCTATTTTCTTATGATCAGTCATAGGGTTTTCGTGTGTGACAACAGAAGGCCTTGCTTTTTTCGAAAAATTTTGGGCTTTTTTCTTTAATTTTTTATTGAGGATTTGCTGTGTGACGACAGAAGGCGCCTTGGTTTTTTCGACAATGCGGAAAATTCCACTGTATTTGAAATTGGTCAGCAACTTCTTTCCATTGTTCCTTACAACTGGGCATCTATGAATATGGGAATAATTAATTTGGTCGAAGTTGTTCCAATATGTCATGAAGTTACCTTTAAGTAATCATCTTTCAAAGATATGTAAATTGCGTTCCATGTTTCAGGTAAAATTATAGAGATCGATGGAATTGAAATTCTGAAGTTGAATGATAAATCCCTATATGAGTCTCCCGTTGCCAAAAACTTCCAGTCAGAATAGTCCAGGAAGGATAAAAAAAAGTTGAAATAAATCTACCCTGCGATTTTTGGACGCTATAATTAAGAGAAAAATCGCAGGAATTCAATGAATGTGTTTTGGATAAAATCAGTCCAGGAGAACAGGTGGAAAAAAGTTAATAATGGTAGCGAAAACGCGTTTTTCAACGTTTTAGGTGCGAAAAAAATATGTTTTTGGAAAACAAAAAATAGTACGTGATAGCGCTTAAAAAGACGAAAAATATGAGTTTTGGACAATTGAAATCGGTCAACAGGTTTTTGCAGAAAAAAAAACCGCGAAATATGGCCATTTTTTGACATTTAATTACAGCGACTGTGATTATCGTAGAACCTTGTTTCGTGGCTTAAATTGTGGCTTCTGTTAGTGCCTACCTACAATAAAAATTTCATGCAAAAATAATTATAACTTTTCGCGTAAACCTCAAAAATATAAAAACAGCCGTTTCAGGAAAAAAGTTTGAACATGGCCCACAGTGGTGCTAGAGTTATTTTGAAAAGCCTCCACCAACCATTTGCTTTCCAAAAACTTTTTTCGCACCTAAAACGTTGAAAAACATGTTTTCGCTAGCATTATTAGCTTTTTTCCACCTGTTCTCCTGGACCGATTTTATCCAAAACACATTCATTGAATTCCTACGATTTTTCTCTTAATTATAGCCTCGACACACGGCAATCAAAATATGACGAAAATTCCTAATTTATGATGAACGCGCTTACGGGGTGACACACGTTAAAATACCTTATTATATTATGACAGTTGTGGTGTAGTAAAAAATGTCAGAGAACGAAAAATAAAAAAAAATTATATCTTTGGTACGTTGTTGCCCCAATGGAAGGGAAACAAGTAATATTTAATTTTTTAATATGGAAAAAAGTAATATTTTTTATTAATTTTCAAGTAAAATTAAAATAAAAATCAGCTGACTCTGTAAAAACGCCTAAAAGTGGGCTTTTTAACATGATCTATCGTTCGACAGATGGCTCTCTTTTGAGACTTCGTACTAGATTAACCAAAATTTGCCTAATCGGGTTTCCTAATTGATGAGGTTCATATTCCTAATTAATGAGGAATTTTCGTCATAAATGCGTGCGTGTGTCGAGGTTATTATAGCGTCCAAAAATCGCAGGGTTGATTTATTTCAACTTTTTGAATACTTTTCCGCTATCTCTCCTGGACTATAAACAATCTATGGAATATTGAGTAATTAAAAAAAGTTTTGTAAAAGAATAATAATGTTGTAAGTTGTTCTTAGGAACCTTGTTGAAGCAGGTATCGATTCACTTAATAGAGTATCTTCTTTTTCATTTAAAGGTGTTACTAGATTTCAAGCTGTTACTAGTTTTGAAAGTATCTGCTTTCATTCTCGTATAATTTTGAAATGAACGTACATTTTCAATGCGAATTTCGTTCATAACAAGGTGGGAAACGTCCCGAACAGTTTCTCTTTTCAGGAGCCAATTCCTAGCCCACATGTTTCTCAGTTTCTTCGCCTTTTTTTGAGTTTCAAAACTGACTAAATATTCATAATGTGTAATAAAATCATAATATTATTCTTGGATTCGATGTGCATTTTAATTTTAAATAATTTATGTCTCTTCTGACTCTGTAGTTAAGTCACTGACAAAATCACAACAATGTAAACAAGAATCGGAGCTGTCATATGATAAATTTTGTCAGTGACAAAATCACGGCCAAAATCATGGGCGAAAGCTTGTGACAAAATCATGTGGTGTAAAAAGCTCTTTAGATCGTATTAGCAGATGACGTTGTTCAGGACTTATATCTATGGTGTACCGGATCCCTGAGGCTATTACTACCATTTGACACCGATTAAATAAATTATATGGCATTAATGTAAAGAATTCCTAGGTTAAAAACAAACAAGCAATTTGAATTCTATATTGACAACCTGTCAACGACCAATTTTTTTGTTGAAATCATAAACACTTATCCTCAAAACATTACACATGAATTTTAATATTGCGTTTTGTCCTGTCCTCGAATAGTTGTTATCCTGCAAAAGCAAATAATTTTTTTTTGTTTGTTTTTTTTTTATTAAAAATAAAATTGTAAAACTGCGCTCTCTAAATTCAACATTCAAAAGTTAAATAGCATAAGCGAACTGAACATAACCAGCAAACGAAAATAATATAGCTATGGCGGAAAAAAAGAACACAGCACATAAAATAAAATCCAGCTAGGAACCCAGAACCACCCCCGATAAAGGCAGCCCGAGGGCTAAATTTAATTAAATTCCGCTCTTCATGTATAAAAGTAGGCTTTTAATCAAGCATAGGAAAAACTTCGAACAATGCACAGAAAGAGCGCTTTGAAATCGATTCGACCAATGAAAACAGTTCAAAAAAGCATCCAACATACCGCCCAGTCCGTTCGACGTCGTCGTCGATAGGGGATAAAAGTTTTAGCAGTGTTTACCAGCAGTATCCAACCCCCGCCGCCCGATCCCCAAATGAATTAAAAAATAAGCGAGCGAAAGTATTTTTTTTGTTGAAGCGTGAAGTTTTTGTTTTTACAAATATATTTTGCTGTTGTTGTTTTTGTTGTTTTTGTTGTTGTTGTATTTCTGGAATTTTTTTTTATCAATTTACAGTTCATTTCACAATCGCTCTGCAGCCTCCTACAACTATAGTTTTGCTGAAGGGATGGGTCGGAGATGGCTAAGTGGATCCGGTGCCGGTGTGGATTGTGGGTGGCATGTAAAACAGCGGATAGGGTTTTATGCCCGCTGTTTTCCCTTTTTTTATGTCGTTTCGCTCTCGTATAACCCCAGCACAGTAAGCATTACATCGGAAAAACCACAACTACAGAACGTACCACGAGGGCTGAAGTATAGAGAGGCGCGTATATATAGGAGTAGTATTGCTCTTTGCGCTTGTAGTTTTTTGTTCGTCGCCACTTCGAAAAAGGACTATCAGCAGGTCCTGGCCATATACACGTACAGCTTCAGTTCGTTACCCGGGAGTTTATGAATTCACTCTTCAGAATATTTTGTTTTCTTGAACCACAGCAAGAGTAGAGGAGACTGGTATAAAGGCAAGTAGAACGGTGTGAGATGAAGCATATACATACATACAAACATACTTTCGCATTCTATAGTCAATGACTATCCTTATATTTTGTTGTTGTTGTTGTTGTTATTGCTGTTATTTTGTTGCTATATACCCGTTCGTTTATGCTGATGAAATCTGTCATATGGTGTCTGATGCTGGTATACCCTATACTGCCTTTTGCTTGGTGCTACTGCTGGTGGATGTTATACGCTAAAGCACTGTATGGAGGAGAACAACCAAGCAGAATAGCCTAAAGCAGTATAGGAAACCCATTTTCCAGTACGGTGTCGTTTCGAAAAAGGGATACACACATATATATATAGACAGAAGGACATCAATATACATATATATATCCTTGAAGATGGTCCCTCATGAAATTGTTTACATGAGTGAAACTTCACGCGACTAAAACAAACAGATAAAGCGATATCCTCCACCGA
Organism: Thereva nobilitata; assembly: GCA_963855945.1. NCBI lineage: Eukaryota > Metazoa > Arthropoda > Insecta > Diptera > Therevidae > Thereva > Thereva nobilitata. Next base: position 101,735,857 of record OY979697.1, on the reverse strand, counting down.
ATAATATGTCCTGTAAATTGAGCAACGTTTGCGCTATCGCATATCGATTTTCATACTTCAATTGCTCCATTTTTTTATTATTATTTTTTATTATTTTGTATTTTTCATATTTTTTCGGTTGTGGAGGCACGAAAAATGAAAATCCTTTTCTTTACTAAACAAAAGATACTACGACTAGACATAGTGAGATTATTTTCTATATTTTTATCGATACCATTCTATATGTATTTTTTGATATTATAAACATTTTTCTGTGTGTGTGTTTTTTGGTTCCTTTTTATTTATTCAGACAGGACTTGCTCGCAAAAGTAAATTTGCTATTCTCTATCAAAGGAGAATAAGTTACTTTTTAACCACTTTGTGCTTGCTAAAAGCAAATAAATTTGAAATTTTCGATTATTTTGTCAAACACAATAAAGTGTGTATTTGAAGCTGAATTGAGATGCTGTGTATTATTTGCCTATTTCGCATTGTTCTTGTTTTTTTTGGGTGGGATTTTGTGCGAAATTTGATCCGCGTTCCAATTCTTGATGGGGATCGGTGTATTTGCTTCAACCGGATGATATTTGGTTTGCGTCTCCGCTGAGCTTATATGCAATATAATTAAGCTAACGATATCAATATTATTTTAGTGCCCATGGATTCTAGAAACTGTTGGAGGGGAATATAGAGGTTGAAGGGAGAAAATTTCACCAAAAATCGCGTACGGGCAACTGTTTCCGAGATATAAGCAATTCTATGTTTTTAAGCAATATTAGCAATATTATTAAATTAATTTTTCAGTGGTTAAGTTTTGAACTCGTCATCGCCAAATATTGAGTAAATTCGAAATATATAAAGGTTGCGTTTGTTTAATTTGTGTATATTTGTAAATTTCGATTAGTTATTTGATAGTATGGAAGGTTTCCAAAATGCATTACTGCGGTATCACTGCAGAATTCAGCAATTGGAAGTCTGTAGCAGAATTCTGCAGTGATACCGCAGTGATGCTTTTAGGAACTCGCCCTATATTTATAACTAGGTAGGATATAATATACTCCTCTTAAACGGCCTCTAAATGGGGAATGATGTGCCACCAGATGGTGGATTCTCAGATATGACGCCGTGCACCTCTCACTCCCAATCTCCAACTACCACCTTCAAGTGGTGATGTTGTTAACTTCGAGAATGTAGTAGGTGAGAGGGAGTCCACCCTACCAATTCAAGATGTGAATATCATCGTGTCAATGGGTGCATAGCAGTGCGTAGTTTTTGTACTATCGCGAACGAGCTCCTGTGGATACCGTTGTATAATGCCTTATCCTGATATGGAGGCGCTGTCAGGATGGACCCTCCCATTCCTGCCATACTTGCGCGGCTTTTATGGACCAATTAAAAACTAAACAAACACAAACTGATGAAAAGTTGTGAGTCTGATACTGTATGAATTAGCTCAGAGCTGGAGAAGATCTCTTAAGCTTAGGCTTCACAATCAATAACACAGCCCCAGGCAATAGGCGGCAATGCTGTTGAATAATTACATGCCAAGGTTGTCGATATGATCCTGCAGGAAAAAATTATCTGGGGCCGCCAAGGGGAATAGGACCAAGACAAGGAAAGTCGGAGTGAAATTTGGTGGGACTCGCAAACTTCTTTAGAAAATGCTTATATCTCGGAAACCGTAGCTCCTAGACGATTTTTGGCATTAATTTGGAATCACCGGCCAAAAACACAAAAATTCTTATATCTCACAAAACGTTGCTCCTAGAGGATTTTTGAACCTAATTTGGAATCGCTGGCCAAAAAGACAAAAATGCCTTTATCTCGGAAACCGCAGCTCCTAGACGATTTTTGGCTTTAATTTGGAATCAACGACCAAAAACACAAAAATGGTTATATCTCAGAAACCGTAGCTCCTAGACGATTTTTGGCCTTAATTTGGAATCAACGACCAAAAACACAAAAATGGTTATATCTCAGAAACCGTAGCTCCTAGACGATTTTTGACATTAATTTGGAATCACCGGCCAAAAACACAAAAATGCTTATATCTCGGAAGTCGTAGCTTCTAGACGATTTTTGGTGTTTATTTGGAATCACCGGCTAAAAACACAAAAATGCTTATATCTCGGAGAGCGTAGCTCCTAGACGCCAAAAACACCAAAATGCTTATATCTCGGAAACCGTAGCTCCTAGACGCCAAAAACACAAAAATCCTTATATCCCGGAAACCTCCTAGACGCCAAAAACACAAAAATGCTTATATCTCAGAAACTCTACCTCCTAGACGATTTTTGACATTAATTTGGAATCACCGGCCAAAAAGACAAAAATGCTTATATCTCGGAAACCGTAGCTCCTAGACGCCAAAAACGCAAAAATGCTTATATCTCGGAAACCGTAGCTCCTAGGCGCCAAAAACACAAAAATGCTTATATCTCGGAAACCGTAGCTCCTAGTCGCCAAAAACACAAAAATGCTTATATCTCGGAAACCGTAGCTCCTAGACGCCAAAAACACAAAAATGCTTATATCTCGGAAACCGTAGCTCCTAGGCGCCAAAAACACAAAAATGCTTATATCTCGGAAACCGTAGCTCCTAGACGCCAAAAACACAAAAATGCTTATATCTCGGAAACCGTAGCTCCTAGACGCCAAAAACACAAAAATGCTTATATCTCGGTAACCTTAACCAGGTGATGGAAAATCAAGCTATTCTTTGAATCTTGCATTATTTCGTAGCGAAGCTATAAAGCTTGGTTCTGTGGTGCCACACCAAGTTCTCCACACTTAATCATGGGTCTTATCGACGCAATCCTTGAAAACTAGCACATACTGTCGTTCAATAACAAGCTAGGGTGAATATTGCTGGGACATGTAAGGGCATAAAGTAGGTCAAGTATATGATGGAATAGAGACGGTATGTCAAATGATAAACGGGGATTGAATATTCCAAACTCGCGGAATTCACTTGAGGAATGCTAAATCTAAAGCATTACGGAACCATTACTCGTTATGCTTTGCTGTTATCTTTTTAAACGAAGCATTTTAGGCTACAACATGACCTTTTTAAGCATCTCACAGCTTTAATTTAACATCAAAAACTTAAAACTTAACGAAAAATTTAAATTCCTAAACTTAAGCTGTCATTTTACTTAAATCACCCTAACCCGCACCCCAGCCACAATTTTCCACACTTTACTCCTATTAACTTCCATTGTCTTAATGTAATCACGAAATCATCCAACATTAAAAATTGACATTCCTGTGATACATAGCAAGACCCTCTCTAAGGTAGGCCACCTTGACTCATCTTCAGCGGAGTTCCTACTCCCTGCCCCGCTCTCTATTCTATTTGATTTTTTGTGATTGTGCAGTCGAAGGATATTAACGAATTCCTCTCGTCCAACAGAAGAACACAACAAAAATGAATGAAAAAAAAAATAAAAAAAAAGAAAAAAAAGAAAATGGATAGAGCCACCACAAAAACACACAGAATCCAATGCTGGCTGAGGAAAATGTAACACGAAAATTTCCTTGATATTAAATTTAAAAAGCAAATCATGCAACAAAATGAAAAGCGGCGAATTACCTTCAATGAGATGGCATGCGTGTATCCTGGAGATATCCTGGTGATACAATCTGGAGGCAGCCAACGAGATGGAAGGAATATCAAAATGAAATTTGTAAATTGTTCACGAGGTGCGAAATTCCAGATAGGAACTGAGGTTTATCGTCGTCGTTGTGGGGAATTTGCATAAATTTTTAAATTTATTTGTAGAAGAAGAAGAAGATGATGAAAATACATATACATATGTGTATATATTAGTGTGCAATGTTTTGGTAAGGTTATTTTATAAAGAAAATGTCAACACAGCATTGTGTTTGGCTAGAGACGTTCGAAACACAAAAATTGATTGTTGAGTTTGTACAAATGAATAAAACGGCTTACAACAACATCGACCAACAACAGCCCTTGATTTGGAAGATGGTGGGGCAATTCTTATGAACATAGTTTCTCATTAGTGTGCTTGGGCCTTACTTCAATGTCATTGGGCGCGTTTAGGCCCGAGTTATTTTAACTCTGTTAAATTAGCGCTGTTAACTTAGCACCGTTTCTAGCATGCCATTTGACAGTTCTCATTTTACAGCTAATAACAAGCAAAAATAATAACATTTCTCATTTTACATATACTAAAAAGCTGAAAAATGGATAATAATAAAAATATCTTCATGCTGTATTAAAATATTTCTGAATTATTTGCTTACAACAAAAATTTACAAGCAAACGTCAAATCATTTTGGCTGTGCTATTATTTTAGCTAAGCCAAAAAGCAGAAATAAGTTAGCTAACAGCGCTAAAAAAATTGCTGTTTATGCCGTTGTTAACTTGCCTTGCTCAGTTAAATTAACTTGGGTTTACGCGCCCATTGTAACACAAGAGTGATGGTCACCCATCAGTGGAATAGAAGCCTTTCTACGTAGTATATTACTGCAGAGTTTATCCTGAGTTTACTCAGATTAAGCGCCCATGAAAACGGGGGTTGAGTAAAGATTCGTTAAATCCAAGTAAACTCAACGAAGTCAGTCCGATTAAGCCGGGTTTTGCATATGTGTGTGTGTTTCAGTATCCTTTACTGCACATATACTTAAGAGTGGCATAATATGAAATTATTTATCTGTCAGTTGAACCCAGAACTGCCATGGAACAGCATCGAGTGATCTTGAGAGAAAAAGCTTTCTGTTTACTGACCGAAAACTCGACCCTGGCTCATGGAAACACAGTATATGAAAATACATATGCTCGTCCCATAATAATATAACAATAATAACACACGACCCAGTAGGAAAATTGGTCAGCCCTTCCATGGTAATTGACTACTTCTTGTCTGAAAAGCTTAAAATTGTAAGGCCTTACCTCAAGTAATGTTGAGTAATCGAAAGGGTAATAACGTGGATGCTCTCATATTTCAATTTGATTTAAATTTTACATCGGTCTCATTACCCTTTCATTTACTGCTCCTTAGTTAAGGTAAGGCCTCAAGTATTTTTTCAGCTCAACTTTTCTCAATAAGGCCAAGGCAGTAAGTAGTTACATCCTCAGGACATTGTAATTGCTGTTTTCAGCGATTACTTTTCCTACATGAAGTAAGTTCTTACCTGTAAGGGAGACAGTAAGCTCTTACCAGCCTAGGACATGCCCATGTAAAAGTAATCGGTTCTGTAATAAGGAAAGTAATCGATTGACCTTACTAGTAACATCTTACAGAATCGATCCGGTAACCACTACATTTCCTGCTGGGGACTACCAAATTGGAACACTTGTTGCGGTTATCGTCCCTCTACACAGGAGTTCCTACGGCATGCGGCATTTTAAAGTGGTCCCCCAACTAAGTAGTAAAAGCCCTCAATGCCGCTGAACTAGTCTTCTTCTTTCACGGCTCTACAACAACCCATTCTATGGAAGTACTTCTATACTACTTTTAGAAGTACTTCCATTCTCTACTGGGTAGTGGGTACTTCTGCAACACATTCTATGGAAGGGAAAACGGAAGTACTTCTACAACGCATTCTATGGAAGTACTTCTATAAGTAAGTACTTATGGAAGTACCTCTAGAAGTAAGTACTTCTAAAAGTAAGTACTTATGCAAGTACTTCTAAAAGTAAGTACTTCTAGAAGTAAGTACTTATGGAAGTAAGTACTAATGGAAGTACTTCTAAAGTAAGTACTTACGGAAGTACTTCTGAAAGTAAGTACTTACTTTTAAAAGTACTTCTGTAAGTATTTACTTTTAGAAGTACTTTCTTTTAGAAGTACTTCCGTAAGTACTTACTTTTAGAAGTACTTCCAAAAGTAAGTACTTACGGAAGTACTTCTAAAAGTAAGTACTTCTAAATGTAAATACTTACGGAAGTACTTCTAGAAGTAAGTACTTCTAAAAGTAAGTACTTACGGAAGTACTTCTAGAAGTAAGTACTTCTAAAAGTAAGTACTTACGGAAGTACTTACAGAAGTAATTTTAGAAGTACTTACTTTTAAAAGTACTTACTTCTGAAGTACTTCCATAAGTACTTACTTTTAAAAGTACTTCCATAAGTACTTACTTCTAGAAGTACTTACTTACCTATGAAAGTACTTCCAAAAGTAAGTACTTACCCGTACCTATTCTATGGAAGTACTTCTACAACCCATTCTATGGAAGTACTTCTAGAAGGAAGTACTTCTAGAAGGAAGTACTTATGGAAGTACTTGTAGAACCCATTCTATAAGGACTTCTGGAACGAAGTACTTTTTGAAGTAGTTCTTCAACACATTCTATGGAAGGGATAAAGGACTACTTCTACAACCCATTCTATAGAAGTTATGGAAGTACTTCTAGAACCCATTCTATGGAAGTACTTCTAGAAGTACTTTTAGAAGTAGGTGCTTCTAGAATGGGTTGTAGAAGTTCATCTTTTTTCCCTTCCATAGAATGTGTTGTAGAAGTATTTACACTACCCAGTAGGGAATATGAATGGAAGTACTTCTAGAAGTACTACTACTACTTCTAGAACTACTTCCATAGAAGTGGGGGTGTAGAAATACTTCATTTTTCTACTTCTACAACACATTCTATGGAAGGGGAAAAGGAAGTGCTTCTAGAACCCATTCTATGGAAGTACTTCTAGTAGTACTTTTAGAAGTACTTCCATTCCCTACTGGGTAGTGTATCTCTCTATAGGCCTTCCATCCGATTGTTTGCTGGGCCGTCGAAGTTCCAGTTTATACTTTTTATATTATACGCTTTATATTAGCTTCACCTGTATGTATGTGTGTATGTATGTATGTATGTTCTATGTAAACAAATCTTGCAACTTGATTTTGACCCACTTCTATATAACCGATCAACTTCAAATTTTGCACATATGCATAGTTCGCGTGACAATGCAATCTGACCATTTTGTAAGAAAATCAAGATGGCGGTTCCAAGATGGCGGTCGATTTTTGCTATTGTGTTCCCCGACCCCCGACATGGGTATCAAATGAAACGGCATGACAGGTAGAATACAATTAGCTGTATGGCGTCATTCCAAATTCAAAATGTCGGCAAACAAAATGGCGGACTACCTTTTTCTTTACAACCCACTCGATATGGGTATCAAATGAAAGGGTGTGACAATTAGAATACTATTATCTGTGTGGCGTCATTCCAAATTCAAAATGGCGGCCAACACAAAATGGCGGATTATCTTTTTCTTTACAAACCACTCGGTATGAGTATCAAATAAAAGGATGTGATAATAGAATACTTTTCGTTGTGGGGCGTCTTTCCAAATTCAAAATGGCGGCCACCACAAAATGGCGGTTTACCTTTTTCTTTACAACCCACTCGGTATGGGTATCAAATGAAAGTGTATGACGAGTATAGTATAGTAAGCTTTGTGATGTCGTTTTAAATCTAATATGGCGGTCACTACAAAATGGCCGAACACATACATATAATAGACTAAAAAATAGAAAATAAAAAATTTAGTTTAAAAAAACTAAAAAATACGCTTTTATTTTAAAATGAACTAAAAAGTAAAAAATAATTTTGAATGTAAAGTTTTTACTGCTCCAGCCAGTATAAGAAAACAACCTACCTTTCGAAATCTAAAAAAGCGTGGGGCGCTAGCTAAAAGTTCCGGTGTTAATAAAATAAGAATATAGAGAGCCCCACGCTTTTTTACATTTCGAAAGGTAGGTTGTTTTCTTATACTGGCTGGAGCAATAAAAACTTTACATTCAAAATTATTTTTTACTTTTTAGTTCATTTTAAAATAAAAGCGTATTTTTTAATTTTTTTAAACTATATTTTTTTTTATTTCCATCGCTATCCACTGCATTTGTTACCAGATTGTAACATTGTGCTTACATTGTGTGCTTGTATTTTCCAATCGTTATTCCTTGTACAATTTCAACCCTTTATTGGGTAGTTTCCATTAAATATCGAATTCTGTCCTGCAGATTCCACAGCAAGATTAGTTTTACAATGTTCAGCGGTCTCTAGCCTCTTGATAAACACCCAACCAGGAAGATCAGGTTCACATGTTGTTGGGCTATGGTCAAGGTGATCTAGTAATACCTCCAGATTATCTATGCGGTTTGAGTCAGGATAGCATTAGAGTCCTTTGCCTCCATTCCCTCTTCTGGCCTAGGACCGGTATGCCACTCTTGTAACAAGACGAAGTTGCACAGATTCTGTACAAAGTTAAAAACCATGAAAAGTTTGTTTGACTTTAACAAAACTTTAAAGAGAAAAAACTTAGAGTTTGTAATATACAAATTAAATTCCTTTCTAAAATTAGATTTTATTCCGAAACTTTCTAAAGTTACGTATTTAACGTAGTCACTTGAATTATTTTGAAAAATGTCATTTTTGGTAAAATTATTTCTGGAATTGTATCTCAATCCCAAGAAATTTCACATGAATATTCACAGTTTTGAAAATTCCTTTTAAAATGTCATAAAATTTCTGTAATTATTTTTGATACATGAAAAGAACAGACCGATTTTTAAAAGGTGAAAGTAAATGGCAAAACGAATTCTGAACTTAATCCAGATATTCCAAGAATTTCTAGGAATTTTAAAGTAACATTTTCATTCTCTTCTATAACTTAGAATTGTAACTACGAGCAACAATTAATTTTGGGTTGTGGTTTTATTGAAAGTAGATTAGACGGATTTTCTGATAATCCATAATCCAAGGCTAATCAGCAAAATTACTAACAAGGCCAGTCTCCACTGATTAAATAATTCCCAGAACTTCTTCAAATTTTCCAAGGATTTATCTGTATTCATGAATTATAGGATATTAACTTTATATTGTTGTAAGATATGTAAATACCGCCCATGGAGACGAAACGAATATTATTTTTAACTTAATAATACGGAGAAATCCTTTACATATATGCATACCAAGAATTTGTGAAATTGAATTCACATAAGTAAACCTAGATTTCTTGTAAATTTAAATCCAATTGTGAGTCATATATAAATCCTAAAAATTTCCGAAAATTCTTTGTATTCTCAAGAATTAATCAATATGCGAAATTCTTGTGCCTTTGAAAGAATTTTTTTATCTATTTCTTCGAATTTTTAATATAATTTTAGGAATTTTTTTAGGTGAATTGGATTCTTTTTGACCGTGTAATTTAGGACTGGGCAATAGCAGCTCTTGGGTGCCATACAAGGTCGCCAGGTAGTTCCAGAGCCCTCCTATTTTGCTTGTAAACTCGTGTAAAAGAGGTTTGGGATCCTCTATTGTTATCTCTTTTCTTCATGTTTTGCTTATATTTAGCTATAGTACTAGAGCCCGCACCATAAAAGAAGGGAAATGAGCGCGCGCATGTGGGATTGTGATTAAGAGTATAAATAAGCCCGTAATTTGCGATTTTAAACGAACAAACAGAGTGACGTTACTCGCTTGTGGGGGCTTGAGACTCCACAGCGCATGGAATCAGCGGTTTGATATTTCCTTCTTTTATGGCACGGCCTCTGATTGCTTGTTAAAGACACAACGTCTCGAGTTTCGTCAGCGATAAATAGCGAGATCAATAAGGAAAGGTCCTAATACCTGCACGGATCCACCACACTGTAAGGAATTCAAGGAGATGTTAGAAATTGTAGATCGTCAGGGTGCCGCGTTCATGCATTAGATTAGACTTACAGCGGGCGAATCAGTCGTTCAAATTTAACAAGTTTTCTGGAGCAGACAGTATCTATTCCAATACTGGTGAAGTAGGGCGAAAATCGAATCATTCCCTTACTCTGCGAAATATTCAGGGCTTAATTTGCACTTGTGTGGGGGAACAACGTCAATATTACATTCATATCAGGAATATTGCATTCAGGAATTGAGCTGGCAGCTTTCTTCCATTTTGAGAGGCGGCCTAACTCCTTGAACTACTCAGTGCTCAAACTTCCTCATCCAAGTTTACACAGATGGCCGGTGAACAGGTGGCGCGCTAAAGTAGGATTCAGTGTCCATCTCCACAAAACGATTCTGCTACTATTCACCAAGAAATCGATAATGTCAAAATCCACTGAACTGGTCCTAACGTTTAAATTTTCTCACAACAACCCAATTTTTAGGAATGACATTAGATGCCAAATTCCATTGGATGAAGCATATGGCCAAACTGATGAGAAGGTCTAGCAGATCTCTGTGGAATCCGCAGGAGATCTACAACCAAAAGCCATTTATTACGCAAACACCACCAGATTCTACGCTTGCGCACTGATACACTCATACCTAGAAAGTGGTTCAGAACTCCCAAAGCCGAGACACAACTCCAAAAAGCTTTCATCCAAGATAACCCACCACCTCGATTCTTCTTAAGCCGAGAAACAACGCCAAGGCAGCGTCCTGGGATCTGTGATGGAAGCTCTAAGCTTAGTGTAGCTTTGGCGTGCTCGCTATTTTATTCCAAGCAGACGTGTACGCTGTGTTGGCATGCGCCTATGAAAACCTAAAACCACAGATAATTAAAATATAGAAGCCCAGTCGAATAGCCGAAACGTGTTCCATGTTGCCGAAAGCGATTAATCCATGGAAAATATTTAAATGTTGCAGCCATGTACCTGGCTAGAGTTTGGCAGCTTTTGGTCGAGCTTCAGCAACAGACAGCAGCGTAAAATTCTACGCTACCTTTTGCCAACTATGAAAAAAAAGCAAAAAATTGAAAACTTGAAATTTTTTATTTTTTCCAAAGTCCTAAAATGAGCATTTCAAATAAAGTAACGAAGTATTGCGTATGCTCACAAGAAAGTACATAAAAAAACTTACAATTTAAAAAAAAATATTTTACCGTACGATGATTTGGCATGGCGGCAATTTTAAAATTTTTCGAAAAGTGCCAATTGTTGCCGTAAAAATCGAAATTTTTTTTTGAAATTTCAACCATGTATTTATAGCATCAAAATACATCTTTCCTCAATTTTTATCAAAATACAACAATTTTCCCGTTATTAATTGCATTTTTAGTAAAATAAAACAAAATTTCATGCATTTTGGTTTTTTGAGGTTAGGATTCATTTTTAAAGTATTTATACCAAATCAGTTCGATAGTCGATTCATTCATGAGTATTTCCCATTTTTTTTTAATTTTCTACGACCAACACAACTGGAGAAATTAAAAAAATAGTGTAGCACTCAAAATGCATCAAAAATGGACATTTATGCAATTTTCTCGTGCAGCACAGGACCGATTTTGCAGAAATTTTTTTTTTGCTTTATCTTAACATATGTAAAGAAAAAAAAACAAAAAAATCCAACTTCCCAACTACATCATAACTTTGCTTTTTTTTGTTTAATTTCCCTCTAATAATATTAAAAAAGGCTTGCCTTACGCCCAATTGGTATTACCAACTGGAAGAGCAAGACGCGTTGGACAAAGACAGTTGGAAGTAAATTATTGAGTAGGCTAACGATCACAGAGGGCTATGGCACCAATGATGATGATTAACAGTGCAAAATAGAGTTTCCCGTTAGCCCCAAGATTCCAAGGCCACTAACCTAACCTATTCTCTTCTATCCTTCAATTTAAGCCGAATGACATGATGGACTGGTAGTACAAAGGGTGATTTCTAAGCTTGATTTTTCACAATTAAACGCGGCCAGAGAATTAATAGGGCGTAATAGAAAGGATGCCAGGCTACTAGCTGACTAGGTTACAGGGGATAAGCCCTACAATACTAGCTTTGAAGGATCAAAAAAGCTGAAGATGCAATCAACAACTTTGCCCTCCTCTACCTTTCACGCTATTTGTCAAAGTCCTGAAATAACGAGAAGCAGGGTCCCCTGACTCGGAACGACCCTGGTTGACCAAACAAGTCTGAGCGAAATGTCTGCCTGTACAACAATGCCCTTTTGTGTAGAATAGGTTCAAGTGGTGACCGAAAAACTACAAGAAAGAATGTTACAAGACCCTAAAAGTATGCAGAGTTAAATAGAAATTTTTTCTGTTGTCCCTAAAACTATGCAAACAAAACAACTAGCCCACAGAGAAGCGCGCAATGAAGAAGAAGATGACCGGTCCACAGTGACGCTACGTTCTTATTAAATTAAACTGGGTTTGCATCGCTTGGATTGAGTGTCGCTTAAAAGTTATTTTACTTCCACATTAATGCTCATCAATAAATCTTGCATCATCGCCAATCGGTCTTGACCTTGTTGTTCGCCATTAGAAATTGAATTTCAAATGCTTATAAACGTATAATTGTTTCTAGATTTCGTCTCTCCTCGACTTAGTTACTCCCTAATAAATATTTATTCGTCTGACTTTTTTAATGCTTGGTTTTCGTTTTGTGTGTGTTTTGTCAGTTGTAATTACTTAGTGAAAGATACTTGTTGAGAATTAAGTACATTTCTAATAAAAATCCAGAGTCAGAATAAGAAAAAAGAAAAAACACACAAGAACCTCTTAGGCAGTTGGTATTATCCTCTATCTCAGGAATTTTAATGAAAACCGACAAAGGCAGCCAAACAAGGAAAATAAATCAGAAAAACAGGCTCAGTCCAAATTAATTCCTCAGCTGTAATACGTATTTAAATTTTAGGGGGCGGGGGGGGGGGGGGTTCGGGGGTGCTGGAATACTTAAAGATCCTAGATTCGCCACGAGGACAGACTTGAACGAAGTGGACCCATCGACTACTATATAGGCACCACAGAAATGGGAGACCTTCAATATCTGCACTCATACTCTCCCTCTGGCTGTGGTGATGTAAAGTAACAATTCTTCTTGATTTTGGCCGTGGGCCCAGGTAATGAAATTAATTTATCGACCGTTGAGAGAGGCGAGCGATGTGCTTTGTTTCTTGATGATGGCCCGTCTTCAATTGTAAATCTTCAAAACAACTCCGCTACCATGGAGATTTAACAGTTTGCACCTCATTCTCGCCATTGGCTGCCCCACTTTCTGGCTGCCCCGGCCCACCCCCACCCCGTTCCGTTCCTTTTTTTTTTATTATCCTGGCAATTTATCTTGGTCTTTGCGGTTTTGCTCTGAAGGTTCCATGGCTTTTATTTATATCCTCTGGTGGTTATATTGACAGCTTAAGTACCTGTGATTTGTTAATGTGAACTTTACGAGGTATTTACGTTTAATTTTTAAGGTGGAGAGTCTGGGGTGCTCAAATAGCAATTACTAATGAATTTCTTTTTGTGTATTGTGCTTGTGGAATTTTTAATATTCTTGTGTATATAGTTTGAGAGTTTTATTAGGGGATGTTTTTTTTTGTAAGAGTATTGTTTGTGCTTTTGATAAGAAAAATTGTGGAGATTAATTTGGCATGGAATGTTTTCTTTGCCGCAATTTGATCAATAGCCGTGTTCCTTTTCTGCTCTTTTTTACTCGTATTTACTTGGAACTACTCCTGCTCTCACAGAGAATTCATAGGTTTTACTCAAATCGACAAATTTTGCGTTCCTTTAATTTTTTACTCCGGAGTACTTAAAAGTAGAAAAGGAACACGGCTAATGATTTCTACTTAGGTTTTTCAATTATTTGAAGGTTTGTATTGTGTTAGAAAGAGAGTGAAAATGTGGGAAGAAATTTATATCAGATTTTTAGTTTATTGAACATTATTATAGGGGATTTGTCATACTAAATTCTTAAATTCCTACATACAGGATTGACCTGAAATCTTAGAAATACCTTTAACGTTTTCTTTCGGGTTATACCATAGCTTTGTTAGGTTGTTCCTATTGATCTGAAATCACGTACTAAATTTTGTGGTTGCTGCTGCAAGATCAAAATTAAAATACATTTCTTCCCATAATGTCTGTCCTTCTATCAATGGTCGTCGTTGGTAATTAAGAGAATGTATTGCTTCTCATAAACTCACGGCTCAATATTGCGAGTCCTCCAACTGTGCGAACCTCTTCCCTGGCTCCTACGAAAACCAACTTGGCTAACTTTTAGGGGCTTGTGACCTCGAAATCCCTCTATCGGCTTGGTGTGTGAACTGGAGACTGCTGACTGTGGTGCTGACTAGAGGTTGTGATCGAGAATTCTCAATTCTCGATTTCTCGAGAATTCTCAACAATTTACAATTTCTCGATTCTCGAGAATTTATGTTATTTCTCGATAAAAAAAATTATTTAAATCAAAGTAATTTTAAACTACGATTGTTTTCTACATTGATTATCACTAGTTTACAAAATTTTTCTTAATTGCGGGTACCTAATAGGAAAAGTGTTTTTAGCCTAGCTTGAGGTCGCTAAAAACGAAAACCGTTATCGAGATATTAGCAAAAGGGGTTTTTTCCAATGATTGCTAGATTCTCGAGAACCAAGAGCCAAGCTTAGCTTAGGTTCTACCCTACCAACTTCCAGAGTTATGAGTCATCAAAGTCAAAATATTATTTTTTTAACAAAAACATCAAGTCCAACTACCTTTTTCTACAAAAACTACGTACTTAACAATTTTTTTTTTTCGAAAATTAGAAAGCTTGGACAATTTTCTATGAATAATGTCTGGACAATTTTTGCGTTACGACATTTACTGTTTTTTTTATTCATGCAATACAATCATGCAATCATACTGTTGAAGATATTAGCAAATTTTGTTATTAAAATTGACTTTATTTGGTACTTTTCGACAAAGCTTAGTAGACCAGTGCAAATAATTTTTGGAAACAAAAAAATTATTAACAGCATGACAAATGTTGGAAAGTGAAGGAAATATAGCGAGCCAACCAGGAAAATAAATTCAAGTCGATCTGAGTTACAAGGGTAAAATAGGGATAACTTTAAGAGGTGGAAAAGGTTTTTCACGATTTTTTGCAAAACTAGACCTCCTATCAAAAAAAAATAGATATAGGAGTTGTAGGTAATAAAAAGATCTACAACTTTTGTACAAACCATTTTTTCACATAACTTCAAATTTCCGAGAAAAATCGATAAAACTAGTGTTTTTGTTTTTGATTTTCATCTCCTTTAAAAAAAAATTTTTTCCACGAAATTTTATGGAATCTTACCTTTTTATGTCCCAAACCCGCTGTAATTTTTTTGAATTAAAATATTTATTTTTTCGTTTTATTTTGTATTTAAACCTAAAAAGAGACCTCATTTTCAGCCGAAAATGCCCATGTTCTAAAAACATTTTTTTCAAAAAATCTAAGGGTTTTTTCTTTTGTTGAAAGGTCTAGATGGTGTAGAAAAAATTAACATGACTATGGACAAATTTGCCAGGAAACGCGAAAAACTTAAAAAACTTATTTTTCAATCATTGTTTTAAATTTTTCATTATTTATTAAAATTTACAATTGAAATCCTTGAATAATGTAAGATAGAAAATAATTAGTTTTCTTTGAATACTTCCTAGAAAAAAATTTACTTTGCTCAATTCAAATAAAGGACCCCGCAGAATCTGTATGGGAAATGGGTCCCGGTCAAATTGGCCCAAAATTTTACTCACTTATAGTATTCGGCGAGTAGGTAAAAAGTGCCCATGGGCTCAGACCTGAAAAAACTCCCGATCGCGAGAAATGATCGTCCGAAGTTAGGTTTTTTTTCCGCTGCCTGCAGCCTTTGCGCGCATGTATCGGGCCATGTTATATATATATACATATCCATATATACTCTTTATATATACATATATGTATACATACATGTTATATATATGGATATATATATATACAGGGTGTTTAAAACCACCCGTACCACCCAATTTTCTGACAAAGTCTCGATTGAAAAAAAACCCCCCATTTTTTTCACGGATTCTGATGCTCCCGCCCCTCAAAGTGGGGCTGGGCGGGCGGTCAATTTCTGTATGGTCAGAAAGATTTTCAAAAAATAATGAACACGTGTTTTTTTGTTTTTTTTTCAATCGAGACTTTCCCGTTTTCGAAGGAGGGCGTTTTGAATTTTGGTTATGGGGAAAAATGTAGCTTGAGGATTTAGAATAAAAAGGTAATTAAACAAAGGTCGATTTCCACCAATACGGTATCTTTGTAATCGTTAGGAACTCGTCTTTCATTTAATTAATAAAACCAATAGTGTACCATGGGAAACACAGAAATAAAGTGGTTTATTTGTAAAACAAAAATATGAAAAAAAACAATTATTTGCCACATATTCACTGTAACTCAAAAAGTATATCGTTAAGGTCCTTTGTTCTGAACTTTTTTAGCATCCTCAAAAGTTACCTAAAAATTTCTTGAAACACGTCAAGTCTCCAGCTGCTTTGGTTTTTTGATATCTGCCATTCAAAAATAGGTATCAACCCTTTATTTCGACGATTTTTCCCCCTTTTTTCACTCTAATTCAAAAAGTAGGTCGTTAAGGTCCTTTTTTCTGAACTTGTTTAACATCTCCTAAAGCTGCTTAAAAAATTCGTGGAACACTCCAAGACTCCAGCTGCCTTGTATTTTTTGCTATTTACGATTCAAAAATGAGTGCAACTCACTGATCTGTTTTTACCGTTTTCAGTGTTTCAAAATACTAAAAACAGATCAGTGAGTGACACTTATTTTTGAATCGTAAATAGCAAAAAATACAAGGCAGCTGGAGTCTTGGAGTGTTCCACGAATTTTTTAAGCAGCTTTTGGAGACGTTAAACAAGTTCAAAAAAAATTTAAAACAATGATTGAAAAATAACTTTTTGAAATCAAGTTTTTTAAGTTTTTCGCGTTTCCTGGCAAATTTGTCCATAGTCATGTTAATTTTTTCTACACCATCTGAAACTAGACCTTTCAACAAAAGAAAAAATCCTTAGATTTTTTGAAAAAAATGTTTTTAGAACATGGGCATTTTCGGCTGAAAATAAGGTCTCTTTTTAGGTTTAAATTCAAAATAAAACTTAAAATAAATATTTTAATTCAAAAAAATTACAGCGTGTTTGGGACATAAAAAAGTTAGTTTCCATAAAATTTCGTGAAAAAAAATTTTTTTTAATTGAGATAAAAATCAAAAACAAAAACACTAGTTTTTTCGATTTTTCTCGGAAATTTGAGGTAATGTGAAAAAATGGTTCGTACAAAAGTTGTAGATCTTTTTATTACCTACAACTCCTATATTTAACTTTTTTTGATAGGAGGCCTAGTTTCGCTGAAAATCGTGAAAGACCTTTTGCGCCCCTTAGAGTTACCCTTATTTCATCCTCGTAACTCAGATCGACTTGAATTTATTTTCCTGGTTGGTTCGCTATATTTCCTTCACTTTCCAACATTTTTCATCCTGTTAATAATTTTTATCATTTTTGCCTTTTCAAAAGATATCTGCACTGGCCTATAGGTGAAAAAAAGTATTAAAAAAGCACAAAATAAGGCTTAGATATAACTTCAAAACTAAAGGAGCTTAGCACAAAAATTCATCATCATCAGGAGCTCCACAGCCTATTGTTGGCCTTGGCTTCCTCCAGCATTCGCCTCCATGATTCTCGATCTCTGGCTCGACTTTTCCAGTTTCTTATTCCCAACTTCCTCAAGTCTTCTTCGACGTCATCTATATATCTTTTCTTAGGCCGGCCGGGTCTGCGTTTTCCGGACGGTACTTTCCCCAGCACTATCTTTGTCGGGTTCCGTTCCGCACCTCGTTGGACGTGACCAATCCATCGCAGTCTGTTTATTTTGATCACTTTGACAATGTTTGGAATCTTGCTGATTTCATACAACTCTGAGTTGTATCTTCTTCTCCAAATGCCATCAACCTGTATTCCTTTGTAGATCGAACGAAGAATTCTCCTTTCAAATCTTCCTACCAATGCTTCGTCTGCGTTTTTCAATGTCCACACTTCCGAACCATATAGTAGGACAGGCCTTATTAGTGTCGTGTAAAGTGCCAGTTTCGTCTTCCTTGATATATTTCTAGACGTCAGGTGCCTGCGTAGACCAAAGTAGCATTTATTAGCCAGTGCTATTCGTCTTCTGATTTCGGCCGATGTATCATTACCTTTTGTTATAATCGTGCCGAGGTACACAAACTCATCTACTGCTTCTATATTGTAGGTGTCTATCGTTATGTTCTGTCTGCTACTTCTGGCTTTTTTTGTGTACATATACTTTGTTTTGTGCTCGTTTATTTCCAACCCGATTTTTTTTTTTTTTTTTTTTTTGCGGCTTTTTTAGCACAAAAATTGCCTGGACATTATTCATAGGAAATTTTCCAAGCTACATATCTTATTTTGGGGAAAAAATTATAAGTTAACTACGTATTTTTTTGCAGAAAAAGGTGGTTTTAGTTGAAATTTTTGTTAAATATTTTTTTTTATTTTGACGACACTTTAACTCTGGAAGTTGGAACCGTCGCGTACACTGTCTACTTTATTCATGTAAATAGGTTATACGGTTGCAAAACTACGATATGATATGTAAAACTCTAACAAAATAATTTGAAAACGCCCTAGCGGCTAAATCGTTACGACTATCGCCACCAATCCCCATACGATTTTTTGTTCGTCAAATCTAAGCAGGCCGCTTTGAATTTTACATAAAAGAAACGCCGGTATTTTAGGCATATGTATGGAAAAAATCTCCGGCACTCATAGGGTTAATTATCAGAATTTCTCGAAAATTCTCGAGAATTCTCAAGAAAAGCAAATTTGTTTTTCTCAATTTCTCGAGAAGTTGAATTTATCGAGAAATCACAACCTCTAGTGCTGACCTGCTTCTACCGTGACAACAAAACTGTCTCCTTCTTCCAGTCGTTGCGTAAAGTGCCCTGGTGTAATGACCGACTTGCTGCAATACGTAGGAACGTACGTTCAATAGAGCAAAACATGTTGTGCAATGGGAAGAATACAGGTTCCCCCTTAGAACCTACAAAAAAGAGCCGCGCTGTTCCAAAAGGATTGCCTGGTTGAAGCGATATGAGAACCTGCAGACTATACCAGAGGCAGGTAGACTCCAAAAGATCCTTTCCAAGGACTCCTCCAACGTTGTCGGCATCTTTAAAAAGGAGGATGACTCATACATTACTGAGAATCACAAAGTGCCTGCTCGACGAACATCATTCAGGCAGGATGATGGGTACAGCCATAGTACCAATCGATCCTTCAGAAGTATCTGGTCAGTCTCTATAGATGTAGCTTCAATTGGAGATATGTATGTGTATTTCAACCATCTGGGGAGAGTCATAGTGGTTTTTATTATCCTTAAACAAGGCAACAAAACCCTGGAGCTACCTAAATCCTAATCATACCTCGGAAACCGTAGCTCCTAGACGCTTTTTAACCTTATTTTGGAAACACTTTCCAAAAACACAAAAATGATTATATCTCGGAAACCGTAGCTCCTAGACGATGCCTATATCTTTCGGCGTGGTTATGCGAGTAATAACAGCGACGACCCTCATATTTTAAAACTCAAGTGTCGTTTTTCCAAGCAGTCCCCCAACTCAGTCCTAATCACGTCCAATGCTGCTTGACCTCCGCAATCGATCGAGAACCGGTCTTTTGAGTATGCTAAATGACAGATTTCCGGGCACCAACACAATCGCCTGAAATATGAAGCAAGGCAACAACAAAAATCAACAACAAAAATTTGTATGAGCAAAACTAAAGGTTAAAGCTTTTAAAAAGCTTTCCGAATACTTAAGACAGATGTTGGGATTGCTCCATTTCATTTGTAATGAGGTTTGCCTCATAGTGCCCTTATGAGAAAATGGTGACGAATCTAAGGGGAAAGCCCTCTTTCGGCATGCCCCTTATTTGCAACATGGGTCTCACACGCAGCATGAGGCATGTCCTTTTAAATGCTAGTCGGGGGTGTGTTGGGACAAGATGCAGAGAATTTTTTGAGCGCGGAGCTTATTTCTGATAAACTAGTCCTACAATACCAGGAAGTTCATCTGGTGGTCTAGTACTGTCGGCGTTACAGCTTTACTAGACTGGTTTCAAGAGGCATAACACTCCGACGAGGCTGTCTCCTGCTAACCCCGACAGTTGTTTCTGGTTCATATGGCTGCTATTGAGGATATCGACTGTTCGAATCGAAGCCCCGTTATAAAAGTTTTTTGTTATGATTTTTGTTATAGTGGGATTCGTACAAATTTATTTTCTATCCAGAAGTTCAAAAGCAAGGCCCATCGTTTCCCCCTTCAGCACTCTCCAGACTCTTATCAATCTATCCTGTGGCCTATTCCTTCCTTCGAACCAAGCTTACTACAGGCCGTTGCATAAAGACGAGTACGACATGACGGACTGGTAGTACAAGGGGTGACTCCTAGAGCCGGTTTAGATGGTGCGCTCCAGCGCATGTGCCTCACGAGCTTTGAGGATAAAGGGGGAAGTGGGGTGGTACCTTTCTTCATCCGCACTCCTCCCTTCATCACCAAACGTTCGGTGCTGAAGCGCACCGTCTAAAACAGCTCTCAGCTTGGATTTTCACATAAAGAAAAGTGTGTAGATTCACTGCATAAGCTTGGTTCTGTAACTTAAAAAAAGAAGCAACATTTAGGGCCGTATACATCAACGAAGGTAACCCTTAATTGCAATTTGTGGAATATGATAACTTTACCCCGTCTTCGCCATGTGTAAATTCTCGAGACCCTAGAATATGTACTTCGAAAGCGCAATCTGAGAGCTTTTTTGCTAAGGTAATGTGTGGTGATAGTTTCCCAGTGGGAAATGGAATCATATCAAGAAGCATGACGGTAGCCTTTTTTGGAAGGCGAAAATTGCTTCCTTTTCGCATTCCGCTCCATATCTTTTTTGTGCAGCCATGTCATTAGAAGGAATGAGTCGAAAAGCTCTAAAAGCTCATTCACCTTCCCCACGCATTCCCGCTAAGGTGTTTGTGAAAAGTCATCTTTTATTTCTTACACCTTCTAAATATATTTGCGGAAGCACATACGGAAGAAACACCCTTTCATCCTACTTTGGTGGAACTACGAATATGAACTCCTTCCTAAAAGCTCCTTGAGGAAGGCCTTCAAACTTTTCCCGCTGGGTTCGTACCTGGCTCTGAAAGCTTTTATTTTCCATATAAACAAGCGTTAAAAATCCCCGTGTTCTTTTAATGAACTGGGTTTTGAGAGCTTTTGAGTTCCCATACAAAATCGAAAACCCAGGTTTTATCTGGGTCTTCTGGTTCTTCGTTTTTGTATGGGAACTCAAAAGCTCCTCAAAAGCTCTCAAAACCCAGTTCATTAAAAGAACACGGGGAATATTGGAGTGAGCTTTACTTTGAGATTGAGCTTTACATTGAAAAAGAAGTAGGAGCGAGAGGGTGCGGCAATACAAAATCCCAGTGATTTTCGAGAAATTTGAAAAGAATTGTCAAGCCTCAAAATTCTCATGTTTTACAAGATTTGGTGTTTAAGCAGTTTTAGCATATCTTCGATTGCGGATAAAGGAAATTCTTGATTTTAGGTTAAAGGTAGTCCATGATGTTTACGGCTCTAAATGGTTATGAGTTGTCAAAATATTATTCAGTGAAGACCATCTTATTTCTTCAAGAACTTTCCTAAATTTAAATCGTTTGGGATAACATAACTAATCCGCGGTAAGAATTTTAAACCATCAAAAAAAAATGCTAAAAAGAATTCCAAGAATTTCTTATCTCCATAAAAATATTACGATTGTGAATTGAATTTTTTATAATATTTATTTTTGTTAAAAGACATTAAAAAAATTGCCATGTTTCATCCGTATACAATCTGCTGGAATGGTGTAAAGCCGTGATTCTAATTTATTCTATATTTTATTTACATTGCGCACGGATATATTATAGAAAGGTTCATGCACATTAAACACCACGATTATTTATTTATTTTCTTAAATTTGTGTACAGCAGCAAAGCTTCTAAAAATTCCAGTCTTGAGGTTTATTTCAAAAATCTGAAGATAACCAAAAATTCCATATTATCTTGGCCTTAGACGAAGTTAAATGGGAATTTTGTGAAACCAGAAGCCATATCCGAAAAAAAACACCGAAAAGACTTCTTCTAGTATGGCCGGAGGAAGGCTTTGAAACAGGCGACTCATTCCCAGTTGTTGTTATGTGTTTTTTTTTCATCGCTGGATGGTACTTCACAGGATTCACAGGATATAAAATATCGCAACTTGTGTAATACCAGCCCATGAATCACGAAAAGGACGAAGTGGAGAGCAACTCGTTCCGGGGTATGAGTTACACACTTTGTCAAAATCTGGGATCCCGGAAAACTTTGACAAGGGTCGATCAAGTTACAAAATGAAAACTTCATGTCGCACGCATCCTATAAATTTGGCGGCGATGCCTGTGTGTAGAGGGTATACTATACCCAGGAATACGGCAGTGTGACATGGGACTTAAATCAGTTTTCGTGAAGAATGACTTGTTTATGGCCTGTCCTTCGTGTATCTCAATATAAAATAAAAAAAAAATTTTGACGGTGGGTCCTCGTTTGCTCCGGCATTCGACGGGTGTGACACATTCCCATCTACCACCCGGCGGCCTCTTAATCTGGTGAAATTGCCATCGCCGTATGAATAAAGTTAACGCATCATAAATAAAAATCCGGCTTTTCTCGCAAACACACATACACAATCACACACAAGATAGAAACAAGCCGGATTGGTGATGCCGCGTGGAGGACTGGGGCGGATTGGAATTGGAATCAGGGCTGCTAAGGAATGCCTGCTTTTCGCCGATTAATGAGGATGAGAAGAATCCAAAAAGGCAGAAAGTTGCCATCGTCTGCAATATCGAATGCCGAAAATCAGGAGTTATTTATGCCATCTTCTTCGGTAGGGGCGGCGCGCGGCTCTGGCAGCATGGAAAATAGGAATTTCATTTTACCGCATTTTATAGATGATCTCGCAATTTTTCTTCACCACCACCATAGCTCCAACCATGCTTAGTCGAGGACAGGATGTGTATAAAAGAGAAAACCGGGGGCTCATCTGGATAAGCAAGCTCCCATCACCTCCTGCAAGAGCTGAAATTCCGTCCAGCAGATAGGTCTCACCTGAAGGCAAGCCCCAGTCCCGATTTCATCACTATATATATATAGTCGAGGCCAGGATGAGTGATGGCCGGTATCTAGTTATATTCTATTTTAGAGGCGGGTAGACAACACAGACACACACACATACACCACCATCAACAACAACAACAACTACCACTACTGCAACAACAACAAAAAAATAAGTTAGAGCAAAAGCAAAAAAACATTTGTCAAACTCATTGCGCTATTAAGAGTCAAAAACGCTTCTGCTGGAGCAATGTTGCCGCTCATTAAAGTGACAAATGTCCGAGACATTGCTCACATTACTCCCGTCTCTACTAAAGAGTGTCCTTCTTCCTGGTTTTCTCGCAGCAATACCCATGTTCTGGGTCATGTATCTTAAATTTAGGGATTGTAGCGGACATTTTATTAGTGAAAAATGTCACATGTAATACAAGGTTGCACGTCCTTTATGAAAATGTCCTAGCCACAATTTATAGGGATGCTGAGTGGAAAATTTCAAAAATGGTTTTATGAGAAAGAGAGAAACAGAATCTAGGATAGAAGTTTTATGTTGTATTAAAATTTATTTTTTTTTTATATATTCCATTTTTGTTTTGTTTTGTGTAGATTCCGAAGATTTTATGACCTTCATTTTGTTTCTTTGATAGGGAGGAGGGATTAGCCAAGAAGGGATGCAAAGGGAGTTCGTTATTAAAAATATCTCTGAGGGTTTGCTGTTTGGTTTCCTTTTTCACAATTTAAAAGGTTCGTGCAATTTTGGAATGTCTAGTCGCTTCTCAAAATTTTCATAATGCTGCTGCAAGGTTTTTCCCATACAAGGTTCCTACACTGAATCACGGTCGAGTTTTCAGAATATGTCAAATATTTACATGGGTTTAACCAGTCGGGTATTTGAAGATTTGACGCCCTGGGCCTATAAGATATGCCGCCCCATAAATTAGGTCATACAAAAGAATAATCACCATTTATTAAATGCTTAGTTTTTAAACGTCAAATGTTCTTCGCTTATCCAGGAACGTAGGTATTTTTTATTCGTTTTAGTGCGGAAAACGAAAGTTCTACACTGCGGTGACAAGAAATTTTCCCAGGTTCAAGTAACCGAATACCTACTGAGATACGTATATGGAAATGCTTGCTTCAAATCCTTGTGCTTTTTAAATGTGACGCCAAGAATTATTTTTGTAGACCATCCGCAAGATTAATCGGGTATAATTGGAGTTTACTATTTAGAGAAACGTTTCATATATAGAGCACGGTATGAAAAATAGTTGGGGAGTAAAAATCAGCGTGAACAAAAAAAACCTTCTACTTGATTTCGACCCACTTCCACATAACCGATCAATTTCAAATTTTGCACATATGTATAGCTCGCGTGGAACTACAATCTGACCATTTTGTAAACAAATCAAGATGGCGGTTTCAAAATGGCGGCCGATTTTTGCATTTGTGTTCTCCGACCCCCGACATGGGTATCATATTCAAAATGGCGGATGACATAATAGACTAAAAAGTAGAAAATTTAACCGATCAAGTTCAAATTTTGCACATATGCGTAGTTTGCTTAACAATCTGACCATTTTGTACTAAAATCAAGATGGCGGTCCAAAAATGGCGGCAGATTTTTGCATTTGTGCTCCCGACCACCCGTCGGTATCAAATGGAACCACATAACAGGTAGAATACAATTACCGGTGTAGCGACTTTCCAAATTCAAAATGGCGGCCAACACAAAATGGCCGAAGACATATTATAATAGACTAAAAATTGAAAAATATAATCTATCAAGTTCAAATTTTGCACATATGCGTAGTTTGTTGACAATGCAACGTGACCATTCGTAAAAAAATAAAGATGGCGGTTCCAAGATGGCGCCCGATTTTTGCATTTGTGTTCGCCGACCCCCGACATCGGTAGCAAATGAAAGGGTATGACAGGTAGAATACAATTAGCATTAACAATTAAATTCTTTATGGCGGCCAATACAAAATGTCTACATATAATAGACTAAAAAGCAGAGAATATAACCGATCAACTTCAAATTTTGCACATACGCATAGTTCGCTCTGACCATTTTGTAAAAAAATCAAAATGGCGGTTCCTAAATGGCGGCCGATTCTTGCAATTGTGCTCGCCGTGCCACCGGCATGGGTATCAAAAGGCAGGGCATGACAGGTAGAATACAATTAGTTGTGTGGCGTCATTCCAAATTCAATATGGTGGATTACCTTTTTCTTGACAACCCCCTCAGTATGGGTATGACGATTATAATACAGTAATCTCTGTGACGTCCTTTTAAATCTAATATGACGGTCACCACAAAATGGTGGAAGACATTTATAATAGACTAAAAAGTAGAAAATAAAATTGATGTAATGCATTTTATCAAATCAATATAAATAAATATATGGGTTCATTTACTTCCTTTGCCTATTGTATATATTTTAAGCCAATCGTTTAAGGAGTAAACTCCAGTCTCGAGTCGTAGCTGACACTCACTTATTAACTTCCCATTAGGAAGTTATTGTAATCGGTGCGAAAATCGGATTCGGAATTTTCAATGTATTTACACGTTTCAAGGTCCCAATAGCATTTTAAGCAAAAATTTGAGAAGAAATATGTGTGTGTGTGTGCGTACGTATGTGGTCATTTTTTCCTGCACGATTTCGCGCGAACCGAAAAAGATATCGACTTCGTTAAGGTGCCGTTCGAAGCGTATTAAAGGACATATGAATTGAAAAGATTTTCATAAAAATCGGTCGAGCCGTTTTTTTGTTTGAACGACTTAAGTGATTTTTGTACCGGCACGATTTCGCGAGAACCAAAAAAGATTTCGACCTCGTTAAGGTGCCGTTCGAAGCATGTTAAAGGACATATGATCCGAAAAGATTTTCATAAAAATCGGTCGAACCGTTTTTCTGTTTGAACGAATACTGGGAAGTTAATCTTGTGGACGAAAGGGTCAAAAGCCACATCCCAACTAGTTTTTTTTTGTAATTTTATGGCGTTAACTCTAACTTCCCCAACAGGAATTTTATCTCATTTGATTAAGAATGGCATCAGATGAAGATTTGAGCCCCCAGAATTCGTTCCACAATTGGTCCCATATTTGGAAAAATCTTTAGGTCACAAAAGGTTGCCAATACTCCCTTACTCATGGTATAGTTTCTTTTTTTCTTCTTTTTCTTATGATCGCTTCGGAATTTTTCTGTGCATTTTTTCTTACCAGTCTCCTCGAAAGCGTCAAAAGATTCCTGTTTGTTTTCTATGAAAGTGTTAAATGGCTCGTAGGATCTGGAAACTAACTCTACGCATGTGTCGAAACCTTTAAGAATTTTGAAAACTATATAGGCTTTTTGGTCGCCCGAGTCACTTTTTATAGCTTCAAGAGCCGATATTATTTCGTTCCAATTTAACAGAAAATTTTTCCTCTTGCTTGTGCTGTGCATCCGAGGAAAATAAGACTCACCCGTTCTTAGCCTGAAAGAGACACGCACAGTGTCAAAGCGCCTGCACGAAGCCGGCACGGCACGCCTGAGTAAAAATAAGATTAACCCCGTTCTTGTTCTTACCTTTCAACAGTACGGCACGCTCATCCTTTTTAGACTAAAGGGAACAAAATTTGAGCTTTAAAAAATTATATTGGACGAGTATAGTATACTCAGTAGACCGGTTCTCGTTCGATTGCGTAGGTCAAGCAGCATTGGACGTGGTTAGTACTTAGTTGGGGGACCGCTTGGTAAAATGACACTCGCGTTTCGAATGGTCCATTACGAATCCATTCATATCGCTCTAGCGGGTAGATTTTTATGCACGTAGCAGCAGCGTGCATACCCGTGAGGCAGGAGCATTTAAAAAGCTTGCGTTCTTGAATAACTTGATTGTGGAACAACCTTCCACAGTTAGTACTTCCGAACTCGTACAACATCCAAAAGTTGGAAAGCAAGGTAGATCGCTGCCTCCTATAGATCCCTCATTGTAATCTATATATAAAAATATAGTATAAAACTAACTAGTGGGCTTTGCACCATAACCTGTACGACTTGACGGACACGGTAGTAAGCAGTCCTGTCACATAAGAAAAATGACATCAAATATATTTTTTTAATGCATTTAATATTAGCTTATAGTAATTATATTTCTTAATATCATGTAACCCCAAAGGCTACACAGCGTTACACCATTAAAACGTTATAAAAAAAACCATTTATCCTTATGTATTTAGACACTTAAATGAATTTAGTTAATTACTTAGGCCCGTTTTTCGTAATTTATTTCGAAAACAATTATCCAACGAGAATCAGCAATCCCCCCCCCCAAGTATTTTTATGACTGTCTACCTATCTTCCTATATATCCATGAAACATGTCTCCATTAGATGTCTTCAGATATCCAGAAGAAGAACTAGATTAGACGAATATTTTCATCCCTCTAAGCCTTGGCCATAATAACGCCGTTTCGCTTTTATGTCCTTCATTAATTTTATTACAGAAGGGCAGAAAGTCGTAAAATTGCCAACTGTTACGAGTACATAATGAGAATTTTCCAATTTATGCCCAAAACTCTGTCTTTATCGAGCTATAAAATTAGGAGTTGACTTTTGAATAAATTTTTCCACCCTCTACTCTCTCTCTCTCTGGGGGGTGTAGGCTATCGCTAGACCGGTTACTAGTGCGCCCTGTGCAGAGGGGCCGCCGGGTGGAAAAGGGATAGCAGGAGCTATGAGACAAGTTAAATTGTCTAGGACCCTACTTTTAATGTCCTTGTAATAGGCTGAGGTTATTGTTTACAACTATTTAAGACGCGCGGCCATTTTTCATACATGCACTAAATATTTAATGGAGCCGCAATTTTGCCTTTTTGGGGTTGACTTTAAATTGTTGCCATTTAAAGTTTTCCAAAAAGCCCTTCAAATTATTGTCGAGTTAAATTAGGGGGATTTAGTGCGGAATGGTAGTTTTATTGTGTTGAAGAATGGAGAAGTAAGTGATTCATAATTGGTCGATTATAGTTAAATTTCGTTTTTGGAGTATTGGGCGCACTTGGGTGAGTCCGGAGGTTTTTGATTAATCTATTTACGGGAGAATATACAAACGTTAAACATTTTTAACTTCTAGTATAAACAAATGGGAATGACATAAGTAAAAATATACCATAAGCCTATGGGTTAAGGCACCTGACTACCATCCCAGAGGTCAATGGTGCGATTTCATTGCACTGTTCCGTACTAAATAGTTAGATCGATACTTTGTAATTCAACAGGGAAAGAGTTCCATAGTAGAGCTACGAAGACAAAGAAAGAATTCTGTTAAATTATAGTATGGAATAATCAAATCATTATTTAAGAGCAACTACGAGACTTTCACAAACTGAAGGTAAACATCGTAAACATCAACAAGGATAATCCTTACTACTTGATGGCGAAGGTTCTTCCTTCCACTTTTGTTTGAAAGACAAAAAGGCTAGAGTGCCCAAGCTGAGTCCAAGGGCGGCGGAGCATAATGATTGTGGCTGGGGAACACGTTAAAATGTTAATCGGTAAATTTATTTATTTGAGAACTTCGGCTTGGATATGTGAGTAATAACTGCGCTGTTATCGTTATATGTATTTTTATACACGAGTGTCGTGGTCCCCCAACTGAGTACTAATCGCGGCCAATGCTGCTTGACCTTTGTGATCGAACCAAAACCGGTCTATTGAGCATGTTGAATAACACCCTTCATGGTCACCGACATAATTCCTGAAATATGAGGCAATGTAACAACAAAAATTAAAGCTTTGTATGAGTAAAGCTTCCGAATACGTAAAAATTAAAGCTTAGGCTATATAGTTATAAGTTCTTAATAGCTATAATATAATATATTTAGTTTTCGTATGAGAAAGCATGCTTGTGTGCATCCTACCACGTTCTTTCGTCGCAGCGACCTAGACAGCTCTTCAATGTTCTAGGTTATTAGGTGTACATAAAATATTTTGGGTGTGGATTTCCCCACCCAAAGCGAAAGTCTGTGTGCACTTTTCCTTCCATCCCCATGCGCTCCGCCGCCCCTGGCTGAGTCCCCTGCTAAACTTGGAGGTTTGACCGCAGAAAGCGGCACCCATGCCTGTCTCTTTCTCTTGGGGCTATTCGTGCTCCATACGAATTCAGATTGCCGTATCTTAGGGAAAATCCCGAATAGCTTCTCTCATATGTTCACAGAAAAAGGCTTTAATTTCGAGATATTTGCGGGCGTGAAATCTGATAGCATTACCAATTCTAGAATCTCGTCCATAACCCAAACAATTTCAGAATTGCTGAAGGTCGCCCAGGTTGTTATTCGATTTCAACCTCAGTTCAGCGTTTATAGACCATTTCCTTCAAGATGGAATGGAAGTGGAACGAGCTCCAGAGCTACGTCGGCGATATGCGAATACTGGTGACAGGACGGTAGGTAATTTTTTGAATTTTATTTAATTTCGTTGCAAAGCTCTTAATTTTGGTGCTATATCACCAAATTAATGCTCCATATGTGACCGTTTAGTATCGAATGTCACCCCTCGGTATTTGGCGTGTTGAGCAAGGCCTCAAGTACTTCCCGCAATAACCAGTTCAGTCAACTAGTGATGATCAAACGCAAGAACAAGACAAGACTGATATAGTCTTCAACTTGGCCTTGTTCTTGCACAACAACACCGCTTGGTCCTGGGAACATAGCTAAGGCTTGGTCTTAGCCTTATTCTTGCGAGATCGGTTGCAAGACTTTTCGTATCAATTTAGAAAAATTAAAAAATATACGAGGGTTGTCTCAAAAGTAAGTTCCACTATTTTTTTAATCCGTGTGGTTGGCGGGAAAGGTCTGAGAGTCTCAGGGAATTCGCGTCGGGGTGTAGTGGCAGCACTACAAAATTTGTGCAATGCGCGGTAAAATGGCAAACATTCTTTAGAGATACCAAAGGGTGTTGATCAATTAGCTGTCGCCTGTGGCCACAATCACACCTGCACGCTATTGTGAGGTGTTGCAGCAACTCAGAAAGGCGATCCAAAACAAAAGGAGACGAAGTTGAGAAAAAAAATGTTGTTGGCCAAATATCAGAATCTGATAATAATAGTGTTTGTGAGAGTTTCGCGAGACTCTTGGTCTTGGTCTTGCACATTTAGGATGCAAGACCAAGACTATTTTTGCTCATCACTACAGTCAACCTCAAACGAGACTCTATTCGAAAAAGTATTGTAGTAAATGAATGGATAATGAAATAACACAAGAAAAAATTTGGACGATAATAAATAATGATATAAACCATAGGTACTTCAATCTGATAGTACCAAGTCAATGGCAGCAGCGGATACTCGCAAAAAAAATCATCTCCACGTTAAACTGAAAAAATAGACCAACCACCCACACAAATTTAAATCTCCTAGTAAAGACTAGATATTTGCTCATGGTGAAGAAATATCGGTGTGTGCCAAGAGTAGATATGTTGTACAACTAGTTCGATGAAAGAATACTCTTGTGTACCCTGCCATTTGCGATCTGTATTTACTCTATTTTCAACATATTACGCAAACTCAACTAACCTGTCATGTGAATATTTATGATGCTTTATTTTATTACCCTTTTATTACCACCGGGGTAATAACCATGTATTGTGTGAAATTTCATCACAATTTCCAAGAATTAATCCTCATATTGTGAAAACTGTTCTCTTCAGTGACGAGGCAGATTTCTGGTTGAATGGCAATTTTAAATAGGAAAATTGCACTTTGACAGTTTGGTCTGGTCATTTGGTCCATTTTCTTTTCAAAATGATGCAAGGCCCACAATTCCTATGAGTTGAATTCGTTACCTAGCAATTACCAATCAATTTTTATTTCAATAAAATTATGATATGGATGCAGTCAACATGTAGTTTCAATAAGACCATGCCACATGTCATACAGATAATAAAACAATTTACTGAGACAATCAGCTTGGCGAATCCATTATTTCGGGAAATAAACTAGTCAATTGGTTCCCAGGATCATGCGTCTTAATACCCATCTACTTTTTGTATGAGTTTTTGTAAAGTCAATCTGTTATGCCAACAAACCACATACACTAAATACATTGCAAAAACTTAACACATATTTCATTACAAACTCTCTCATAAGTTCAAATTGCAAAAACCAGCGACATTATTATTTTCAAAGGAACGTCACAGGATTTAACTAAAAAAGTTACCATCAAAATAATCCTAAGGTATTCAGACGAACATTCCAACTTCAGCTTTTATACATTTTTCTAATAGTTCCGTGAAAAACGGACATAGTACATAAATATAAATTCGCAAAAGCTCTGCTGCTAGCAAGGACCTAAATACTTGGACCTGTCAAAATATCAGCAATAAAAAAAATTTTTTCTTCAAGGACATTCTTAGATAATTCATTTCCAAGGACTCTCAAGCCACTCTCCTAAATACACTTAGCCCTGAAAAAGTTGTTCCCTCTTAATCGCTTAGGCATACTTTTACAGCACACGACAAAGTTTCGGAACATTTTGGTGAAAGATTTAATTTTCATGTATGGCATTATTGCTTAAATCTCTTCAAAAATTGGGGGTGTTGAGTCAAGGGGGTGTAGGGTTTTGAGAGTTGTGTTTTTTGGGGTAGATTAAGAATAATTGTTGCGCAGTTATTTTTATATTTTAGTTTTTTTTTTCATTGAAAGGTTTTTTTTTATGGTGACGATAAATTTTGAGGAAATACACGTGAAAGGGACTTATTAAGTTATACAGCCCCAGACTGGGTAGCTTAAGGGGACATAGCACCTACAAATTTTCAAAAAAATCTAAATTTTTTTTTGATAGAATTTGTTATAATAAA
Organism: Thereva nobilitata; assembly: GCA_963855945.1. NCBI lineage: Eukaryota > Metazoa > Arthropoda > Insecta > Diptera > Therevidae > Thereva > Thereva nobilitata. Next base: position 101,704,125 of record OY979697.1, on the reverse strand, counting down.
CCTTTAAGAACATGGTTTTAATAATATAAATAAAAGTGAAAGCCATTGTAGATTGAATTTTGGTAAGGCTTTTTTATACGCTTTATATTAGCTTCACTTGTAACTATGTAAAAAAATCTTGGAAGTTAAATTTGATCCACTTCCCGGTTTCCGATTGGGCTGAAATTTTACATACACGTTTAGTTTGGATGACAATGCAATCTAACCATTTTGTAAAAAAATCAAGATGACGGTTCCAAGATGGCGACCGATTTTTGTAATTGGGTTCTACGACCCCCCGAGATGGATATCAAGTGAAAGGGTATGACCGGGAAAATACAATTAGCTGTGTGGCGTTATTCCAAATTCAAAATGGCGGCCACACAAAATGGCGGAAAACATATAATAGTCTAAAAATTAGAAAATATACTTATCAACTTCAAATTTTGCACATATGCATAGTTCGCGTGACAATGCAATCTGCTTTTTTATAAAAAAAATCAAGATGGCGGTTCCAAGAGGGCGGCGGAATTTTGCAATTCTGTTCCCCGACCCCGCGACATGGGTATCAAATGAAAGGGTATGACAAATAGAATACAATTAGCTGTGTGACTCTATTCCAAATTCAAAATGGCGGCCAACACAAAATGGCGGAATACCGTTTTCTTTACAACCCCCTCGCTATGGGTATCAAATCAAAGGCTATGGCGAGTAGAATACAGTAGCCTATGTGACGTCATTTTAAATCTAATAGGGCGGTCGCCACACAATAGACATATAATAGACTAAAAATTAGAAAATAAAAATAAATAGTTTAAAAATTCTAAAAAATACACTTTTATTTTAAAATGAACTAAAAAGTAAAAAATAATTTTGAATGTAAAGTCTTTATTGCTTCAGCCAGTATATGGGAACAGCCTACCTTTAGAAATCAAGCTCACAATAAAATTAATGAGCTTATTGGTACAAATTATAAATATAACTTACTTAAATGTAAAAAAGCGTGGGGCGTTAACTAAAAGTTCCAGTATTAATAAAATAAGAATATAGGTGAAGAGCGCTCAACGCTTTTTTACATTTAAGTGAGTTATATTTATAATTTTTACCAATAGCCTCATTAATTTTACTCTGAGCTTGATTTCTAAAGGTAGGCTGTTCCCTTATACTGGTTGAAGCAATAAAGACTTTACATTCAAAATTATTTTTTACTTTTTAGTTCATTTTAAAATAAAAGCGTATTTTTTAGAATTTTTAAACTATTTATTTTTAAAAAAAATGTTGTATTTTAACTTAACGCGATTTTTTCAAAACAACGTTTTTCAAGTTGGTGGGCAAGATTAAAAAAAAATATTTATTCGATCGTTCTGAAATTTAAACACATTAAAATACACATGTTAATGTTGAGAATGAACTACGGATGAAAAAATCGCGGTACAACTTTTTGAGTTACAGGAGGTTTTCAGGGGATTTTTGAAAAAACGCCGCCATTTTGTTATTTTTCAACCAAATTTTTTCTTTTTAGTTCATTATTTAGCGGTTTTGATGCTGATTAAAACCCCGTTTTTGGTTTTGTGTCAGACTTTTCTGAGAGTAGAAATCCTGCCCACCGTGATTTTTTGGTGTTTTTTTAAAAAAATTCTAGCAGACGAAGTGGGGCCGAAAAAAATTAAAAAAATAAATTTTTTGTATAGTTAAATACTAATAAAACATTATAGTCCGCTCAAATTAGGAAAAATTAAAGAAATTTTTCCCACAGCTATGAGACCGGTGCCAAATGAAGGATTTCGGTCGTCTAAACATGATTTTCACAACCCGCAGTTCGAAAAAAGGGTTGTTTTTGAGAAATATACAAATACATGATGGTTTTCGCCTTTTTTTCTATTTTGAGGAGAAACTATGCATTTTGGTGAAAATATCAATAGAGCAAAGTTGTAGGCCGTAACTTACTTACAAATTCTGCCTTAACTGTTTTTTTGAATTCCGTGTAGTTTCGCGGCTAGAGGCCGTTTTGCGCTTTTTCCAGATTCAAAGCGACCAAAGAAAAGCCTTTGAAAAACTGAAATTTTTCATACAAAATCATAATTTTGGCCCAAAATCTAAAAATTGCTAGCGCTATAGCGGGCGCACCAGTCATCGCAGAGCTTCGAAATTTTGCATTAAGGTCCGTGAGGGTCTTCCATGAAACACCTCGAAGCCCCGATTTTCGAAATTCAACATGGCCGCCGAAATATGACCGAAATTCAAAATGGCCACCCAAATATGAATTTGCAAATTGTGTTCCGATTTCAATGAAAGTTGGTATCTAGGGGTTTCTAAGGTCGCTAATAACGAATTTGTGGTCAAAACCTATAAATTGAAAATGGCCGCGCCAATATGGCCGACGAATTTGCCAATTGTGTTCCGATTCCAATGAAAATCGGTATCTGGGGTTTTCTGAGGTAGCCAATAACGAATTTATGGTTAGAACTTATAAATTCAAAATGGCTGCGCCAATATGGCGGACGAATTTTTTCATTTGTATTCCGATTCCAATGAAAGTGGATATCTAGGAGTTTTTAAGGTTGCAAATAACGAATGTATGATCAAAGCTTATAAATTCAAAATGGCCGCACCAATATGGCCGATGAGTTTGCCAATTGTGTTCCTATTCCAATGAAAATCGGTATCTGTGGGATTTTAATCTAACAAATAAAGAATTTATGATCAAAACATATAAATTTTAAATTTCAGGGCCAATCTGTTCGACGAATTTTGCCAAATAAGTGTCATTTCCCGGTAAGCTGTACTATGTAGGTTGTTCAAGAGTTGGGAAATCGAAAAATCTTCACATCCTAGCTCCAAATGGAATAATATTGACAAAAGTGTATCCTGGTAGTTTCCTCTATTGTCGTGAAGTTTAAGAAGGGAACAGGGTAACGGTTAACCGAAAAGAGGAGGTTAAAATTCCAATTCACCGAGAAGTTTCATGTTCAGAGGCACACCTACTTGAATACATACATAACGCAGTGCCACATCTCAATATAGTACGGCTGTTCTAACTGAAACGCCAAGAAGAGGAAGGAGGAACACATGTCTGCAAGAAGTTTGGTTTTGAAATTAAAGTTGTTAAAAAGAAACAAATTGTTCCAATTAATCCCTGATGAATCCGAGAACGCTCGAGAAGAAATATTACAATATTTTTTATAGGTAACTCTAAATTTCTGTATGATATCCAAAATCACTTTTTCCAGATTTTTTGTTGTTTTCATTATAATTTTTTCCTACCGCGGACAGTGCACACATAAACTTTTTTTATTTAAAGGCGTTGCAACGCACGCGGGTTTTTTACTAGTATATAATAAAAAAAAACAGCGATGGATATTTATACAAACATATTTTAAGAATGATTTTAGTGAAATCTAAACTAAAATTGTGCGTTCGAAAATATTTTTGTGGTGCCATCTTTTGGGCCTTAATTTTACTTTCAATTCCGAAAGTTTCGACATTAACAGCGTCAGATTAGGAATAGATCCTAATCTCACTATACTCTAGCAAATTCTGCGCTGAGAGTGAAAAGGATGGGGAGATAAGATTTTCCTCGCGCTTTAAGAAATGTCCATATTAATTTGACGTTGGACCTGTGTTGTGAACGCCGCCTTAAGACATATTAAGAATGTCAGCTTAGTGTAAAAGAGTCCAGAGTCTGATTTTGTGTCACAACTTTCATCCTTTTGGTTGCATATTGAACTATAGGACCAACTTCTACTTCAATACAAAGTTCCAGCTCAACGCAAAGCTCACTCCAACATTGGAAACGGCTCTTCTAAAAGTATTAAAACTTATTAAACTTCTTTACAAACTGTTTACTGTAATCAAAATGAACAAGCCTACCTTTCATCAAATTTCCATTGGTTTCTAGCCGCATAAATTAATAAACTCCTTTTGAATGTCCCCTATTCAACATATCTCCAGCTCCTGTAATTTTGCTACAACATATGATTCAAAATCATCTCCAAACTAAAATAAAACATTCTAACAACTTCCCCCACCACTTCCTCCATACACCCTTAGTCAACCCCCTTCACGGAAATCCCAAAAACTACAATTGGTACTCCTATACAAATATAGTGACAACTGAAGCGTTACTTAGAGAAACTTCCTAGTACAAGAATCTGTCCCGAAACTTCCTTCAAGGTTATCTGGGGGTTGCGTAATAAAATTATAATTAAAACAGGATTTTACTGAAAACGGGGGTCCCTGGCACCACCACCGTCATACTATACCTGGTTAAGAGCTAACTAAACAACAAACTTTCCGGCTGGTGACCTTCGTCAGGTAAATCGCAACTGAGGTAAGGATTAAAATTTAGGCAGACCGTAAAATTTGCTAAAACTACCCTTGATCCCTTCAGTAAATTCCCGGGAGGATTAGGAGCGAATAGAACAAGCAGAGGCTTTTGCCAACCAAATAAAAAAAAACAAGAAACGAATTTCTAGTAAACTGGAAATGCCTTGAAGTGCTCACATACCAAATGCTGGACAGGGCTCCTTTTTACACAACATAGTAGTGCACACAGGACATCCCTATACGTCAGGGCGGTGCTACCAAAACAACCCATCACCGCAGTCGGGCTGAATATGTGGGGCAAACATGCACTAGCTTTGTGCATAGGTAAAATTTTTAAGGGCGGGGGGGGGGCTTTTTTCCTTTAGGGATGAAATTTAACCAAATCCTTTTCATATGTGCCGGCAGTGCTGGTCGACGGTGATAGTCCTGGGTGGCATGGTGGCGTAATGAATTATTCCAATACTAGTTAATCCTGTTCTAAGCCTTGTAGTCTGTGGTGTTTGTGTCCACTATTAACAAAACAGCGAGAATCGTGGATCGCGGGTGTTTTTGTGACTTTTATTTTTTTTTTGTTCTCCAATCCTTTTGATAAAAGGGAATTTGTGATCCTTTTTACCAGTTTTGTTGGATTCTTCTTTAGTTTATTGTTTGCGTGTGTGTGTCTGTGTGTGTTTTTCGGTTGCAGGGCATTTTAAATTTTTAGGCGTTTCCACAGATGAAAATTCAAAAAGTAAACATGAAACGTCATGTTTGGGGGTCCTGTCCTCCCCATCTGTGCCACACAGAAAAGGGGTATTAAAAAGGATGACTTATTGGGATATAACGAGGAAATGTTAAAAGGCGCTCCTTCTTTGGCCCGGAGATTAAATGGATGAACGAAACTTTAAAGGTATACACACTGAGCCTCTTAACCGGATAATCTTCGGTAAACAAACCCTTAAATAAGTCTGAAAGGTCAGAGGAATTTTGGTGCTCGCTTTTTTTTCCTTCTTTCATTTCACAATTTTGTTTTTGTAAATTCATGTTTTTGGGGGTTTCCCCGAGATATAACTAAGAAGGGTTTTGTGGGTCAGGGTAACTTTTATGAACTCGGAACTTTTCTCTCTCTGTGTGTGTGTATCCCGACCGACCGACCGACCGAACGGAACATAAGTGGGAGAGTGAGTAGACGTTGGTCCTGTGGGTCTGGAACCGATGACTGACGAATTTTATTTTATTTTATTTTTTTTTTTTCTTCAAAAAACGTTTTTATGTTAAAGAAAAATGTCCATGGGACCAAATAGGATCCTTTCATTACCTTCATGATGACGTTGAAATTATTCTCTTACAGTACACACACAAAAGGCTAAAAGGTCATGCAAAAGGAGTATAGTAAAGGAGTTCGAATTTTTTTTTTGTCGTCACAGAAAAGAAAAAAAATCCATTAAAGGACACATTTCTGCTTCTGACGCTGCTAAAAAGCGAAATGTCCTTTTTTCAACCTTCTGCTCTCTCTCTCTTTCTCTTCTCAGGACTATAAATAGTGGCAAAAACCAATGAATTTTGAACTTTGAAAAGTGCGGACTGTGGACAAGGATAACTCTTGGGCAAAAGGAGAGAAGGTATGGGAGGCTGTTGACACATTTTCTCACTTCCTTTTTAAAAATTTTGCAAATTAAATTTTGTTTGACAAGAGCACAATCCCTCCCCCCCACCACCGAAGACATTCTTTCTCCCCAGCCATGGAAAATGCCCCCACCCTTCACTAAACATCGTTATCCTTTTCGCTGAACGGCCCTCGGGGGAGACGCAAAGTCATTAATTTGTCGTTTCTTGCTCATCTCAATGTCGCCTTGAAGTTTGTTAGCCCCAGGTATTTGCGTCTTTAGAATACTTGGTTCCACCTTAAAATTTTGACAGCGAATTACACAAATAAAAGAGAGAGTCTCCCCACGACTGGCGTGTCTTGTACTTCCATCTACTACCAACAAAACAACCAACCAACCAACCAAAAAAAATAATCAGTAGACAAGGACTATGGCGACGAGGACGACGACGACAACGACAACGACGACGACGACTACGAATTTTTCGGTAAGAATTTTGAGCTCTCGCTCAACTTAACTTAAGCGAATTTAGCGCGGGCGGGGGGGGGGGGGCGCTGTAGGCGGCGTTTGTCGCGAATGATATGAATGGAGGCGGCCGGGAATTGATGTGCTGAAAATGGGGCGAACGCGTAGAACAGGTAAACAATTTTGTCGCCCCGTGTTGGAATTTTACAGGTGTCTAATTTTTACGGTAGCGAAACGGTTGAAAATGCTTCGGGCAGTTAATTTCAGAGGGAAAAATTCCAGTGGAACCCTTTCAAGTTTTTCATCATAAAATGATGCTCAACGCCCGCCCTCGTCTCTACTTTCTACGTTAAATGAAAGTCGGTCGATGATGATGGTCGGTGGTGTTTGTTGTTCTACGCCATTGTCGTTTTTCGTCTTATTGTGACAATTTCTTGAGACCAATTTCTTAGTGTTAATTGAAAAGAAAATTTTTAAAATTTTTATGAGTTTTCGCTTTTAATTAGGGGAAAAAGATAATTTTTTTTCGCAGGGAGGGTAAAAGGGAAAATATCTTTTTAAAAGAGGAAAAATTAATTAGTATAGACTTAGAAATGAAAAAAGTTTAAGATATAAAATTTTTTTCTTTTTTTTATAAAAATTAGTATAAAACCTTTACTTTACTTAGGCACTTAAAAGTACCTACTTAATAATGTTGTGTAATTAATTTTTGTTTTGGGATATTTAATAGTTATTCAAGCGCACTGATCTCATTAAAGATTAAAAATTGTTAACAGCATTAATTTATGAATGGCGGCTGTCATTGCTTTTGCATATTTTTGGGTCAACATGATGTGATTCTGAAATTTAAGGCAAAGGCTAAGGTTCGTAAACACCAACGGGGATTATCAATATATATTGCGCCCCATCAGCTCCTCATATTTTGATCGCAGTCAATGGCAATGGAAAAATTCGTCCCCTCCAATTGCGCCCGGTGGAAGTGCACGATTTGCATCTATGAAAGCGCCACCCCAACTTAAGGCCAATGACCTTCTTGTCGCATTGGAGCAAAGCGGAGACTATTTCGGCAAGCCGTGATTTCTTGAATGGAAAAAATGTATCTATAGCACGTTTTAATCCCTCTTCTGTCATGATCCTGTCAACTCAATCTCGGTTCAGCCTCGTTTCCATTTGATTTCGAATAATCGCAAGACCTATCCGAGAAGTAGCTTCCTGGAGAGGGAACTTCCAACATGATTTTACTAGTTTCCTTCAGCTTTTCTGCCATCCTCCTCATTGATTCAAGAACTTTAAGACTTTCTGATATGTTCTCTATGCTTTAAGAAAATTTCCTCGGCCAAGGCCCTCTTCTTCGAGTAGAGTAGAGTTTTCTTTATTTACGTTTTTTCTGTCTTTGTAGTACTCCCAGGAAAATGAGTAGTCGCCTCTCATTACCCAATTTAAGGGCGTTCTAATATCCGTCTTCTACTTTTCCAGTTCAGTGCATTACCAGAATGTATGATTGTGGTCCTCTACTAGCGTAAGAGGCAGGGCCCGTGCTCGGTGCAGTATACCATATTGCGCCCCATTTGGTTGCGGTGAAGGAAAATGGACAAAGGCACAAACACTTAAATTTTTATTTTAAGTTTTCCTATTAGATATCCAACGTAAATGCTCCGATAAAACTATATCGTGTAAATATTTGCGCCCGCGGGATCCACGTGAGTTCGGGGATAGACGTACAGAATATTTTATCGAAAAACTGGCAAAATAAATTGTGGCAATAAAAATAAATTCTTTGAATAGATGAAAATAAAATCACGGGAATACCTTAACAATTTTTTTTTCAAAGTCTCAAACTTGGTTTTTAATTTCAATATCTAAAATTGCGCCCCTGTCCAATTGCGCCCGGTGCAAGTGCACCATTTGCACCTATGAAAGCGCCGCCCCTGTCTCCACACATCTTAAGCCTTGTTGTTGTAGTTTAACAAACAGTTTAAATTTATCAAATTACCCACAATCTTTAGTCTTATGCGAGGTGAACTAGGTTGATATTTATGATAAAATGGCAATTAAGGTTTAACTCGTTGATGTATACGGCCCTTAATATTTAGGTACGATCCTAGATCAAAAGCTCTCCTGGAAGCTCCAGTCGTTAATTTGAAAGCAAAAACTTGCGGTATTAAGCCGAGGTTAATATTTTAGTTATACACGACGGACATGAGGCCAATGGTCACTTATGTATCTATTGCATGTAGGTCAATACCAAACAAAAGGATGACCAGTCTAAGCTGGCCAAGGTTGCAAGGCTGGTCTGTTTTGATATTATGGGAGCTAAAAGCACTAGTTCGACTGCGGCCGGGGGACCTCCCTTCGCTCCACCTAGTAGGGAAGAAGTAGGCTCTAGCGAGGGCGCTGCGTCTACAGAATCGGTTCTCCTTTAAGCCAGGAAACTTTGTGGATCATCCATCGATTCTCAAGGTATTAAACCTGGAGACAATCGCAGCATTGTCCGATATGATTTCTGGCAGTCTGGACCTCAACAAACCACTTAATAAGTATCAAAGGTCGGTCAGAATGGTAGCACAGCAGGCTCTTGTTGACTGTGCCTGTCAGTTCTGCGGATCACATCCAGAAATATCGGAGAACTTACTGTGCGATTGTGAGTCTACAGCGAGGAGGAGAGGAAAGCTCAGTAGTCTATTTAAAAAAAAATTCGCCCAATAGCCTGTTTCGGAACAATGTTGGTATAGCAAAACTAATTTGGATTTGGTCCTTTAACGTTCAGATAGTCACCTGGCTGTCCGAGAGGACATAAATCCGCTTAACTAACGCTAGTCCCTCTTAATTTATAGAAGGTGCATTCCAGTATAATGTGCAACTTTGCTTAAATGACGGTTGCCATGCTGAACACTCTACTTAACCGGCACCCAAACCTGCTTCTATCTTTGAGTCGTTCGTGAACCATGAGAGTTTGCCCTATGGTATCTTAGGAGAACACCATATTTTTTATTCATAGAAGAGGGCTTAAACAATGAAACTTTTGCGGGCATGCAATTCACTCCCGGCTCTTCTCTATAACACCAAAACATTGTAGAGGATCGCTGATGACAATCGCTTAAGGAGAATATATCAGAGGCGTTTTGCTCGACAGATTTGCCATGGTAAATGGTATAGCAATCGAAATTCACTAATTTAATTTTTAAATCATGTCCTTGATAAAGAAATAAATTTATACAATGAGAAAAAAAAAATTAAGAGGTAGTGCCACACAAACGTGGCTCCCATGCTCAAGTGTCGCAATACCCACTAACGTATTAACATCTGCGATGTTCTGCTGACATACAATTAAGTCGGCCTATTAATGAAACGCCTCATAACCGGTGATGAAAAATGGGTCATGTGCGAATATCGGGGCAGAGACAGGAATATTGTTCCCCTAGAATAATCTTCTCAAAAATGCTAGCGTCTGCTTAACATCGCCAGTGCTTTACAGAGAGAATTTTAAGCCTGCCTAGTAATACAGCCATACCCAAAGCTGGGAGCTAGGATTATCCTGTTAACAGATATGCAAGCTTAGCCTGTATAACGTCCAAGCTGGACGAAAACCGCCGGAAGTAGCACATTTCCCAGGACGAGGTACAGGGTCACTCTTCAATGGGTACCGGGTCACTTGAGCATGGACGGAAACTAGAAGGCTTTATGAATTGGCTAGACTGGAGGCAGCACTTGCGGGCACACCGGTAGAGATGTTGTTGGATGTGTGGTGCATCTGAAAAGGAATCTTTCACTGTGATGTACTTCGATTGTCCTGACGATTGATTCTTAACTGCCATATGAATAACTGGAGAGTTTACCGTAGCTAATTGAACGAAAACGGCCCGAACAATAGGAAAGGTATTGTATTCCATCACGACAACGCCCGATCACCCATTTTATTTAAAGGACTATGAAAAATTGGGCGAGTTTGATTGGGAGTTTTGATGCATTCACCGTATAGTCCAGACATAGCACCCTCTGATTCTCACTAGTTCCAATGTCTGGTATTAAGGTGGCTTTAAAGGTACCCTGTGAAAACTATTTGATTCAGTTTATCAATCAGAAACCATAGAAGTTCTTCATCGATGGCATCATGACTCTATCCGAAAAATGATAAAACATTGTCGATAATAATCTCTTTGGTTTAGATAAATTATTTTTCACACTACAAGAAAAAAAGCCACGAACTTTTTCCCAGACCTAGTATTAAGCTTTTTGTGTGAAACTTAATATTTTGCCTGCTAGGACGAGTTCGGATGAAGGGATGTTCTAGGTTTTCCGATGTTCTTTTTGTAGTAGAAGGTATCGCAACGGTTTTGCATGGGAAACCAAATCAGGTTTGTACTGCCTGCGTGCTGACATTAGTACCCTATGTTTTACCAGTTACTACAATAAGACTTTCGTGATACAAACATAGTCAAGCGAATTAAAAATTAATCTACTACTCTGACTATGGGTTTTATGTAGTATGAATAAAAATCAACGCAGTAGGGAAACCATTTTCATCGAACCATCTGCTGAAACCAAAGGGTAGGCACCGTTTATGTGGAATAGGATTTAAAAGCCATGAGAATTAGTAGCTAGGGATAGAAACAGTGAGCAGCTATTAGAAATTTAGATATACATAATAGTGGGTCCACACGATAGAGACTTTTGGTCGTCCTTCTCTTGTGAGCCCACCATAAGCTTCCAGATGCTATGCCACTTATCTGTACTAAAAAAAACCAACCAAAAATCAAAATAACAAAGATAAAAATTTAAGAAAATCTGCAAATACAAGAACATCCCTTTTTCGCCACCCCTATACTTACATTTCTCGCCATCTCCAGCAGCCATCCTTTTTAGCATCTTTAAAACCGATTTTGGTTTAAACAATTTTTTTTGTGTGTGTGTGTGTGTGGTAATATCTTTCTACACCCAAACTCCCGGCCGCAAGGGAAAATCTATATTCAAATTGATTTTACGCTTTTCTATATCATTGACGTTAACGGAGGGATGATGACTTATTTTCCAATTTTGATTTTCTTTTTTCGTTCGTTTTTTTCGGCCCAATCGCATCCTAATAAGATAAAAGCTTTACTTTAACAAATTAAGCCAGAAATGTTTCCATTGTGTGGTGTGTATGTGATTATCTAAAAAGCATTTTCCAAGATTCAAGGATATTTAACAAAATTTTCATCTCAACACAGCTAAAAAAAAAAGTGGACTAGGAATTTTTGGGGAAATTATATACGAATAACAATTTCAATTTAAAGTGATTTTCGGAGATAATTTGAAAGTTTTTTATTTTATGTATTTATATTCAATTACGTTTTGTGATTGGACAAAAAAAGTGTGTAAAATGTATGTATGTATATAGATTGGACAATTATCAAAAATAAACTTTTTACAAATAATTAATGATAATTCACGATTATGACATCGATTTAAAATGGATTGATAGTCAATTGTTGAATTTATTAATTTTGTCCGCATTTTAATTGTTCCCTTTCGCTCTCCCACAACCCCCCCCCCCCCTCTCCTCCCCGATTTCCGCCTACCATTCGGGTAAAGTTAATTGAATTTCACTACAATGTCGACTTATTAATAAACCGCCGTAAATTCATTCATAAGTGGTTATTAATTAATGATAACAAACACCTCCAAAGAATTTCGCGGATTTAATTACAAAATTTTCATTCGAAATGATTTTCGTTATCAAAGATTCGCCGCGTGTAAAATTGCCTTAGAGAATTTCTAGTGAATTTCTTTATTCATATGTATGTATGTATGTATGTGTAAACAAATGTATGTAAATTTATATGGAAACATAAATATGTTTGTTAGACTGCATTCTAGTCTTGGCGGCACAGAAATTCATCATTAATTCTTGGAAAATGTTTAGAAATTCCACGATGAGATAATTAAACAGTTCAGGCGGTAAGGAGAGGAAAACACAGTCTGGTTATACAATATGAATATAGACTAGTTAAGGGTTTCCTACCAAAAAGTTGTTTCTGACAGCATAGTCAATATTGCTCAATTTAATAAAGTTTGTGTACGTCCAAGAAGACCAAAATATGTCATTATTCGCGTTGAGTTGAATAATTTTAGTTTTGAAGGTAAATGGGCAAAGGACGAAAATTAATTGGGATTACTTTGTTTGATATTAAGCAAGGTTGAGCCACCTCTCGACAGATCCGTTTGTCTGTATTGGTATAGTCTTCGCATCTCTTCGCGAAGGTATGTTTACTGACATATATGCTTCCTTGCCGTCTCTTCGATGCTGAAAGTCCAAGTAAGCTTTTTACTCTTAGCTGACTGATATAGGCTCAGTGCTTGTCCATTAATTGTAGGTAGACTAAAATCGGCGATTTTTTTCTAATGATGAAAAAGTATCTATTTCGTCTTTTAACCGAAAACTTTTTCAATCTCCATAATCTAACTGATTCTGGAAAGAAATTTTCTGCGTACACAACCCAATCTACTCTTCTTTCCTATGGCGCTAAATTCCATATCGAGCCTTGGCCTCCTCTAAAGATATCCTCGAGTTTATACCCTCGGCACTTAGTAACGTCGTTACGAGGAATATTCAGCATCGTAATGACGAAAACTAACTGTCTTTACGACAAAAGCTCAAATAGAGGGCCATCTGTCGATAGATAGATTATTAGAAAGAGCTCGCTCGGACGTCGTTACTACCAATATCCAGCATCGTAACGACGAATACCAACGACGCAAATTTTACTTCATTACGACGAAAACTCAAATAGAGGGCCATCTGTCGGTCGATAAATTATTGCATAAAACCTCACTTTTATATTCTCGACACACGGCAACCTCGTTATGACGACCGACCCCCTATAATGGTATTATTCCTTCCAATATGCATGCTGGGTAGAAGTCAAAGAAACCTCTGTTATAGAATTTCGGTGGTAAAGGTCTAGCATAAGTTGTAGGGTTTTCAAGAGCTTATAATACTTTACTATTTAGTGCCTGCACTTATACCTAAGTTCGGAATGAAGATTACTTTGATCCTACACCAGGAGTGGAGCACGTAGCTGTCGTATGCAATTCAGCCTTGAATCAATAATGTCATGCGTTCTCTGGAGCATTGTAATTGTCATTTTGTTATATCCATGCCGGTGGCTTCTACGGGGAGAAACCCATTGTAACTTTTATATGGTGACGGTTTAGAAGCCTTCCTCTTCATCCCATGATACCATCTTCGTCTGCACCTTTAGCCCCGTGACTGGGGCCACTTCTTCGCAGTCCCAGTTATATTTATTCGTGGAATTAAGTGAAACTCAATCAACAGAGACATCGAACTCGTTCTCGATCGAAGCAGCAAGAATCGAATACGTGGGCCTCTTCGCTGAAAAGAAGTTTGGTCTTCTCATCTTATTAATAAAGCAAAAACTCGCGTGCGTTGCAACACCTTTCAATAAAAAAAGATTATGTGTGCACAGTCCGGGGTAGGATAAAGGTGAATGAAAAAAAGAGAAAATCTGCAAAAACCGATTTTGGATTACATACTTAAAAAAATTTAGACTATGTTAGAACTTTTTTAAGATTCGATGATGAAAAATTATGTACTACGTGCGCAAAATGTAGCTAACCTAGCCAAACATATTCCGAATCGCCCGCATAGATTTTGCTATGCCGGGGGATTAGACGCCCTGTGCAGGACTTCGCTCATGGCGCCCTCATCCCCTTCAAATTTGTTTTCCAAAAAAAGCGCTAAAAAGAGTAATCAATTTGCATAATTTGGCGCATAAATGGACAATTTGGTGCCCTAAAAAAATCTAATAAATACATTACACACATTTCCTCTTTGTTTTTTTCATTTCGGGTTGAGACGAACAGAAGAGGCAAAAAATGCCCTGTAATCGATGCTACGGTATTTTTTCAAAGAGCTTCAGGATAAACTATAATTAATGCTCTGGCGCTTTTTCACATTTCGAAAGGTAGGTTGTTCCCATATATACTGGCTGTTAAATTAAAACTTTACATTCAAAATTATTTTTTACTTTTTAGTTCATATTAAAATATAAGTGTATTTTTTAGTCTTTTTAAACTATACATTTTATTTGCTACTTTTTAGTCTATTATATGTCTTCCGCAATTTTGTGGTGACCGCCATATTCGATTAAAAATGACGTCACACAGCTTACTGTACTATACTCGTCATACACTTTCATTTGATTCCCATACTAAAGGTGTTGTAAAGAAAAATGTAAACCGCCATTTTGTGTTGGCCGCCATTTTGAATTTGGAATGACGCCACACAGATAATAGTATTCTACTTTTCACACCCTTTCATTTGATACCTACATCGAGCGCGTTGAAAAGAAATAGGTTATCCCCTGTGTTGTGTTGGCCGCCATGTTGTGTTTGTCGCCATTTTGAATTTGGAATGACGTCACACACTTAATAGTATTCTATTTGTCATATCCTTTCATTTGATACCGATGCCGGGGGTTGGGGAACACAAGTGCAAAATTCGGCCGCCATCTTGGAACCACCATCTTGATTTTTTTACAAAATGGTCCGATTGTATTGTCTTACGAACTATGCATATGTGCAAAATTTAAAGTTGATCGGTTATATTTTCTACTTTTTATTACAAGCTTTATATTAACTTCGTTTTCTGTGTGGGACAAATCTTGCGATCGATTTTTCGACTACTTCCCGATATCCGGTGATGCTCAAATTTGGCACAACCTTTTGCTTCTGAAGACAATGCAATATAGTATATTCAATTTTATGGTACATCCAATATGGCGGCCACAAATGGCGAATTACCGCTTTCTTTACAACCCCCCCCCCAAACATGGGTATCAAATGAAAGAGTATGACGAGTAGAACACGGTAAGCTTTTAAATCTAATATGGCCGCCACCACAAAATGGAGCATTACCTTTTTCTGTGCAACCCCTTTATATGGGTATAAAATGAAGGGTTATAATAAGTATAATACAATTGTGTCGTCATTTCTAGTGAAAAAACAAAGCTTAAAACGAAAAGAGTAAAAAAAAATTAAAGAACATAAAATAAAAAATAAGAATTAAAAAAAAAAAAATAAAAAAAAAAATTTTAAAAACAAGCTTTTATTAGATAAACTAAAAAATATTAAATAATAAAAAAAAAATAAAAAAAAATTTTAAAAACAAGCTTTTATTAGATAAACTAAAAATTATTAAATAATAAAAAAGTTTTTAAATATTTGCGTTAATAAGATGAACTAAAAAGTATAAAATAATTTTTTTTAATCCACCTGTAATTAACTACAACTACAAGTAAAAGCTTGGGGGCGCTTTATCAAGCTATATATTAATTAATTTTCGTATTTAATAGTTAAATCATATTTAAATTATATTTTTTGGATTTTTGTTATACTATCTGAAACATTTGTTAACTGAGCGCCCCAAGCTTTTACTTGTAGTTGTAGTTAATTACAGGTGGATTAAAAAAAATTATTTTATACTTTTTAGTTCATCTTATTAACGCAAATATTTAAAAACTTTTTTATTATTTAATAATTTTTAGTTTATCTAATAAAAGCTTGTTTTTAAAATTTTTTTTTTATTTATTTTTTTTTATTATTTAATATTTTTTAGTTTATCTAATAAAATATTGTTTTTAAAAATTTTTTTTTTATTTTTTTTTCTATTATGTTTTCCGCCATCTTGTGTTGGCCGCCATTTTGAATTTGGAATGGCGCCACACAGCTAATTGTATTCTACTCGTAATACTCTTTTATTTTTATACCCATGTCGGGGATCGGGAAACGCAATTGAAAAACTCGGCCCCCATCTTGAAACCGCCATCTCAGATTTCTATCTCTTCTAGTTTAGCCCCAACGCGCGACGGTATGCACAAGCAGACAAACAGACCGACACTTTCTTTTATTAATATAGATTTATGGACGCTGTACCGGCTTAAGTCTTTCCATGATGAAATATCAAACAATACTGAACAAAAATGCTATGACAGTTCATGATCACTCACGCGTGATCTGTCATAAAATCCCTACTGAAAAAGTACCTCTAAATGGATCACCGCCTCTGAAGCAATACTTAGGACATCTTCTCTGATGAACATGATTCGAGTCTTTAAGTCAAGCTCAATCAGATTGGTGAACAGAATAAAAGTCGCGTTCCAGTAGAATAACGCACGACCACGTACCAGTTTGAAATACACAAAAAATAGGTGAAGTTAAATAGGAGATTTTAAAATCTCCACCATATTCCGCAAGCTGAGCACCATCACACTATCACTCATTTAGATGTGATAACAAAACTTCTAAAACGAAGAAAAATTCACCAACGAAAAGCTTACTATAGAGAAGTTTGAACAATTATTCTAATCAACATGAAAATGCTTCTTGCATGTTACCGCACACTGCTATTGGAACTAAAGTCTCTACGTTAATAAGGAGTGCTTAAATCTGTTGGTAGCATTTAGTATCAAAAAATTCATAAGCTGAGCTGGTCATTATGAGGAGTTTTCTCTAAGTTCTGAAGCACACTCATCAAAAAAACCCTTTCCTGAATGGACACATTTTAATGTTGAATATTATTATCTTAAACAGAACGATAAAACTAAATTAAAATTGCAAGTTTACTCACTACCGACGTCCATTGTTTGTTAAGTCCCAGAAAACTTTCCAATCTCATTTCATCCCTTGACGTTTTTCTAAAAAAAAACTTCCGTGCTCTCGCAACTTAACTTGAAGACTATAAAATTCATTATGAAACAACGTGCAAATTCTACATTGTACAAGAATTTTTGCAATTTATCACTTTTGCTTTAAGCTGGAACTTTTCATAAGTTTCCATAAAGCATAAAAAAATAAACTTTTCCATTTTCCAATACGAATTTACGCTTTAGTACAATGGGCTGAAGGGGTGAGAAAGATGACGAATACTCGTAAATATCAATTTAAACTTTTCGTATTAAATTATTTTTCCATTTTTCATACTTTGGTGCGGAGTCTTTCCAGTTAATGGAATCGGAATTAAATTTATCCTTTTCTAAATTTTAACTATTATTTAAAATTAGCTTTTAAATTTCGGGCAGTTTCCCTAGCGCCATTTCGTGAACACAGCGCCGCGCCAGCCCCACCAAAAAAACACTTGTGCATTGTGTGGTGCTGGGCCATGCCTCAATTGATTCTGACTTTATTAAATTCCTCTTCGTTTACTTGCAAAGCTGCACAAATCTGCAGCTGCACCGGAGCCCCACGGAGAACGTGTATTCAGCGCGAAGTCTCCAATCTGAAGATGATAAACAGCTTTTCCTGGGTACCCCCAGTTTCAGGATATTCAATTTTACCTCACTCAACTTGAAAGGATTTTCAAAAGGGATTTATTAAGCTAAGAGCCGAATGGATGGGGGTGGAGATTGCGGTATGGCACACCATTGATGCAGAGCATCAACTAAGGGTGGATATTTCCATTAGGTATTACATCAAAACAATGATTTGCTCTATGCCAACATAACAGGACTAATATTCCAGAGGAGAGAAACCTAAGGGAATTCCATACTTGGGGACTAAGGGTAGCCTCGAATCCACGCAGCTCCATTGCCAAGCTCTCCTCCATTGTTTGACTCAAGTGCAAACGGCGAAGTAATCTGGGATTATGCGGCATTGTCTGCGGATGGATTGCATTTTTCCGCTAGAATGGATTAACCCCCACAGATCCTGCTGGAAATGTCCTTTTATACTGGAAACCGACTTTTTTTGTCGTATGAACTGAAACTTAATAAAGATTCTCTTTTGTAAAATAAAAAAAAAACTAAAAGCAATTTTTAATGTTAAAAATTTTAAATTCAATTTCGTGAAGTGGAAGTAGTTTATATAGAACATAAGGGTACTAGAGTCCTTTGTAACAAAATATTAGTTCCTTAAGAAATTTTGATGAAATTCTCAGTCTTATATTTTCTGGTTGTACAGTCAGTTATTGTCCGGTAGGTAAACCAAAGAGAAGCTTCCAGGTTAAAAGCAAATTTACGTTGCCATTGTGAACTTTCACTATTATCCAAAATCTCAATTCCCTCAACTAGTGGATGAGAGCACTAGTAACTTGCCTCGAAGACCCACTCGATCTACACAATAGCCAGCCAGCAAACTTCATGATCCTGAAGCTAAGGAAAACGAATTGTTTGAGGAGAAGACGTTTGAACACAGCAGTATACTGCACTCTCTACCACTGGGCATGGTAGGTGGGTCATTTGACTACCTGACATCTATATTGAATTTCAATCCACGTTTTGTTGTCCAGATCGCCACCAGAGAGGAATAGGAAAACTTACAGCCTCGCTCAAAAGAACTGTGACATAGTCTAAAACGTGTAGAAACGGCTATTTCGGTCACGTTTAATGATTTTATGAAAATTTTAAGTGTTTGTCATCGATCTTCGCAATGCCTCGAATTCTTCGCCTTCAAACTTTTTCGGTTGACCGCAAAACATGGCAATTTTTTGACATTTAATTGTAGGGACTGTAATTATCGTAGAACCTTGTTTCAGGTCTTAAATTGTGACTTCTGTTGGTGCCTACCTACAATAAAAATTTCATGACAAAATAATAATAGATTTTCGCGTAAATCGCAAAAATGTAAAAACAGCTGTTTCCGGGGAAAAAAATTGAACAAGGCCCACAATGGTCCTAGAGTTATTTCGAAAAGCCTTATTTATTCGCAAAGAATTGCTCTACAAACCCATTTTCATGAAATGTATGTGAGGTTTGATTTAATACTTTACAAACTCGTTTTAAAATCCCCCTTTTTTCTAGGTGCGATAGTTTTTTGCATGAAAAGCTTTTCGTTTTTGAGCTTTTTCTTGAAAACCGGTTTTCGACAGTTTTATTAATTTGTTTTTTACCTGTTCTACAGGTTCGATTTTATTCAAAATATATTCATGTAATTCTTACGATTTTTCTCTTAATTATAGCGTTGAAAAATTACAGTTTTTTTCTATTTGTAAGAAAAAGCTCAAAAAGCTCACAAAAAAACTTAAAATTAAAGCTTTTAATGCAGAAAACTGGAAAAATGGATGGTTTTAAAACGAGTTTGTAAGGCTTAATAAGTATTATCAGCCAGAAATAAATTATTTTCAACTCTTAAGTCTCGAAATCGTCTCTTCTCGCCTCGATTTTCGAGACGAGATCGAGACGAGACCTCCAGATTAAAAATCGATACGAGACCGAGACTACCATTCGAGATCTTGCGAGACATCTCGAGGTCTCGAAATCAAATCGTTATTTTGAAATCGTATCGACACCAACTATTTCAGTATCTTCACGCTGCGATCTTTGACCAGCAAAATATTCGGCACCAATATATGACTTGAGCAGGCTGCGGAGACAAGGCGAAGAGTATGCATTCCATAAGCATTTAAATGCACAGTCCATTCCAAAACAGAAGAGGTATTTTAATGTCTCGTCGAGCAAATTAAAACATGAATACATAATTTTTAATTTTTTTTTATCTTCTTATTTGTATTTTATAATTTTATTTTGTTATTATATTGTTATGATTTTCTCTTTTATTTTATTTTCTTCTATCGCGTATTAAATTTTTATTTTTAATTTTTTAATTTCTAATTTTTATATTTTATTCTTTATTTTTACATTGATTCTTCTTTTTATTTTATTTTTTTATTCTTTGTTTATCCTGTTGTATCAATTATTTGATGTTAGTTAATGTACGTTTTTAAGATTGTTATCTTTGTACATGTTGTTCAAATAAATAATAATAATAATAATAATAATAATAATAATAATGTCATTTCATTTCATTTCAAGGCACTTAAAATGAAATGCTTGAAATGAAATGAAATGACTGTAAAATACCTCTTCTCTTTTGGAACGGACTCTACGTAAATGTAACTCTACACAAATTAGAAATTAACTTTCGCTTCATTGATCCCCTCTACCCCGCCCTGGTGCCACTGCAAAAGGCAGGTTTACGTGTCTACGTCTGCGAAGTGACTAGCAAGGAAATATATGGAATATTTCTATACAATTTCAGTAATATGGCACATATTGGTATTTCTCGAAATACAGAAGACTGAGCAATTTGTATTATTGACAGTGATATTCGAGACTTTTCGAGACGAGACAAGACTTTTCGAGACGAGATCGAGACGACACCTGCAAATACCCATTTTTTCGAGACCGAGACGAGACTGGCCCAAATCTCGTCTTGTCTCGTGTGCAGCACTCCTCTTAAGGGGGTAAAACTACCCCTTGATTAAAATGGAGCTCCCCCCGCGTTTTTAATGGATTATAGCTAATAAAGGCTGTGACGCCGCCAGTACTAGACTAGAAAGTTAACAAGGATGCCTACAGTCCGCTAGGTGAAGATCCGACCTAAGCGGAACTTTGGTACTCTGTTATTTAATTGTTAAGCTGGCGAGATGACTTGTTCTAGTCGGGGGGGGAGCTGGAACTTGAAAAAATCGTGTCGTCTCAACCTTTTGCCGTTTAGTATATAAGGTTTTCAAGTAATTTCAAGCATTTTTTATAATATGACATTTTTGCGGAGAGTGGACCCATCTCGAGTTAAGTGGTTTGTGGGGGGGGGGGGGGGGGGGGGTAAAAAAGGGGTTAAAATTGAAAAAAATTTCTGCCGCTGCGTATGTAGGTTCTTTTAGGGCTAAATAACCGTTAAATACTAGTGGCAGAAATTTTTGACCGATTTGGTAACTAGACATCTTCTAATTGATAGCCTTTCTGTAATCTTTTAAAAGCCACGCTCTTTCAACTGCAATTTTAGCTCTGTATTTTCTGTATTCTGTATTTTTATCGTATTTTAAGGTGTTGGTATGATCTTAGGAACAATAAAAAATACCAGAAAATTTTTCTTTTTATGGTATCGTACCTATAGATAATTTTTATCTCACCCCTAATCCAATTCTCAAGGGTATATTCCCCCTTTTAACCTTGACTTTACCTTTTGTTGTCTGAACTGGAAACGATGGCCATCCGACTTCCGTGTAAATCAATTCTCTTAAGAAACCCACAAACATATAATCCCAGCCCCAAAGCCCAATTTTCTTTTCGTCCGTAATTTTTATTAAATTGAGTTTTTCCCACCATAATTTTTAATATTTCTTTTTCCCCCCCTCCCCTGAAAAAAAATATCGCTGTGATATGAAATGTACTAAGAACAACATGGTGTCCACTCCATTCTTGCAGGACAAAAATTCTTTTTCCCTTAATTAAATTTACTTAATGGCAATTTCTTTCACAATCCCCGTGCTGTATTATATGTATAAATGTGTATGCGTTATCCTGTCTAGCAATGGAGGGACCCTTTTCAATTTGTGCTCGCTAACAAGAAATTCTCGAAATGGCATTAGTGGTTGTGGCACTTTCCAACGTACTTGTCCAGAGATGATACCGCACATCCTTTTGAGCCAACACGGGACAACAGATTGAATGAAATGACTCAGCGACTTTTCCAAGAGATCGAATCTTCCTTATCGCTATCCTTTGTTATCACGCAATATCCCCTTAAAACGGAACCTGTCAGGACAATACTGTCATGTCATCAAAGTGGTTTTAGGATCTCTTAAGGACTTTTATCTACCCAGGAGTTCTGGTGTATTTGATTACTTGGTAGCTTATTGTACCTGGTGGATATATATAGGTGGTGCCCACCACTCGCCATGATGTCCTCTCGTTCTGATAAGAAAATATTTTCGGTTTTTTTGCTTGTTTTTTCGTGTGTGTGTGTGCGCGACTTCGCTGATATTGAATATTTATTTTTGCAATTTTGTTACTGCAATCGTAGTTAATTTTATGGAAAAGAAATTTTATTCCCACCTTATCGGCGAAGAGATTTAAATTTCATTTGCAAATGTTCCGTTTGAGAATATTTTTCGCGTATCGTTGAAATTACGAGTATTGAAGGGACCCAAAAATGAACTGCTCCGAAAATTATTTGTCCCAAGGGTTGAAATTCAATATTCTGATTGTATGCGAGACACTCTCCTATATTATTGAGTTCATTAAAAACTTTTATCGGGCGAAATCAAAAAAGATTCTGTAACTTACTTCCAAAGTACTTTTCATGTCCTTAAATTACATCCAGTGACTCCTGATAAGGAACAAACGTTTTTGTTGTTGTTGTTGTCGTCGTGTATTTGTATTCTCTCTGCCTGTTAAGAGTATAAACCCTTGTCAGCCAACACTTATCCACCCACCAATCTCCTCTCAGTGTAAAATGTGAAAATGTAATCTCAGCACGCGAAAATACTGCCCCGGAAAGGACCAATCCCAGTAATAACAAGGAAAATTACAGGATCTGCTTTCGAATGCAATAATTAATCATGGCGCGGTCAATTCACGTTCGTTCGCAAGCCCATAAATAATGGAGGAAATAATCGCCTGGAAATGTTTTATTCAATTAGCGATCAATGAAGGTCCGCCCTACTACCGATTGCCAATGAGTATGCAAATGTTGCGGCATAATTAAGTTTGATTTTCGGTTTTAACAACTACAAACAACCAAAACACGAGGAGCAAGGAAATTGCAATTAGTTCGTTTTCGACAAGAGTTTCGAGAGTCCAGCTGTAAAATATTGTGTGCTTCCCAAAAACAGCCCCTTCAGCAGCAATCTCACCCCCCCGCCTCCGGGGGGAATTCCGAAAATGCCGTCAACTGTTTCGGGGCGACTGTTTTTAGGGGATGATAGTATTTTGTGTTACGTCACGATTTGTGTTTGCTGATACGAAATTCCACGGCAGTTGGTCTGTGGGCTATGTTCGTTAGTTGTCAACAGGTAGTGGTGGCGCAGCTGTCAATTTTTGGGGAAAGTGAAGTTAGCTACGTGGTTAACGATTTTCCCTCGTTTTTTAAGTGGGTCAATCAAACTTAATCCAGGTCCTGTTGAAAACTGGGAATAGTCATGAATTTTGAGAATTTTTTGAATGACCACAAGATTTACCTGAATAACAACTTAGTTTTAAGAAATATCGATGAAATAAAATAGTATATTCTGTAACAAGTTTGGAATGATGCATATTCCGCACAAGTGGAAGTTTGGCACCCGAGCCGCAGGCAGGAATATGCCATTCAAAACGTGTTGCAGACTATACTTTTTCGACGCCACTAATTAGTTTTTATTAATATTTTGTAAAGAAAAACGTACCTTATGTAAAGCTAATGTCAAAAATATAATGTACAAGGCACAGCAAGATATTTTAACGCTAAATAACATATTAGTAGGGAGTGTTCATTCATAACAATTTTGTAATGTAATAATTTGTTAATAGATGGCCGCCGAAAAAATTTATTAAAAAAATTCTACTATTTTCTGCAATTTAATAATTGAATAGTTTATTTAAAGCAAAAATTTTCTAGCGGAACATCATTGATTGTTTATTATTGAAACAATCCTTTCTTTCTTTAATTAATAAATTTTATTTTTCTTTAATTAATAAATCATATTCCTGGATTACGACGAACAGATGTCGCCAATAGTAGTCATTCCATAACAAGTGATGGAATGAATGTTCCACACGGGTGTGGAATGCTGCTAATTCCGTAACTAAAAGTAATATCAGAATGCCTGTATTCTAACACAGGCGTAGAAAAAAATATTTAAAATATAGACGACATCATTAGTTAACTCAGTTGTTTCATATTCAGGCAGCAAGTCGTTACAGGTTGACCTGGCTATGCTGCGAGCATATAATGGGTTATCTAGAAAAACGCGGATGAATTGTTTGAGGAGAAAATTGCGACAAGGCATGAAGCTGCCATTAAACAGCAGAGAGTCGCACAGACCACTTCCCAAATGAATCAGGTATGTGACGACTCAATGTCGCCAACTAGCGAGCTTCTAGTGGAAAGCAGAATTCGATGGCTCGCAGGTGCAGTAGACTGGCCAAAACCAGCCGGAGCTTGAAGAACTCCTAGAACTAGTGGAGTCGGACAAGCAAAACATAAGGAATTGTGTCCAGTCTCAATTTTTGTTTTCTTAATATGTTAGTTACATCGAATACTATACGAAATGGACATTTTCTACCATCGGCATCCGCCGCACAGTGGGGCAAATAGCTCATTTTTTGGACAAGCGACAATTCCCAAGCCTGGAATTAATGAAACTTAAAATTTTTTTTTTAATCTATTCGTGATAAAATTGCCTTTAATTCTATCGAGCCAGAATTTTGAAATTTGAAAATTAAAGATGGCTGATCCAATATGGCGGACATAAATTTTGTAAGAAAATTAAATTTTTGTCAAAAGATTCTTTAATATTTTAAAAAATTGTTACTTTGGGGATTTGTTTGGAAACCAAAAATTAATTAATAATAATTAATTTCAATAATTTTAAAGAATCTTACGAAAAAAATTTAATTTTCTTACCAAATTTATGTCAGCCATATTGGATTAGCCATCTTTAATTTTCAAATTTCAAAATTCTGGCTCGATAGAATTAAAGGCAATTTTATCACGAATAGATTTAAAAAAAAATTTTTAAGTTTCATTAATTCCAGGCTCGGGAATTGTCGCTTGTCCAAAAAATGAGCTATTTGCCCCACTGTGCGCCGCTCCGTAAGTTATGGGCCATTTTGTGGAAAATCTACCATTTTGGTCGTTTTTTCTAAATGTAGATGAGAATTTCTCGGTATGTGTAGGGTCCAAAGAAAGCGAAAAAAATTGAGGCTGTTCATTATGATATTACCTCTCAGCGGTTATAAACTGAAATTTTAATCTGCACACATAACCTCAAAAAAAAAAATTAAAAACTGAAGAAACTGCTAAATTTTGGTTTTTTGGTTATAACTTCGGATGTTTTAAGTAAAATTTTATGAAATTTTCAGAAATTATACCTTATAATGTGAGCAATAAATTGATTAAAATTTCAAGTCGAAATTTTTAATACAAGTCTCAAAAATTAACCTCAAATTTGAAAATTGATTGGCCAATAACTTTTGTACATCGCGACGTATGAGGTTCGTTTTTATTTTAAGTATAGGTTTTTTTATGCACTTTATGATGGTGAAAGAAAAAAATTTTTCAAGCTTGAAAAAAGTGAAAAAAATCTAATAGAAAATCGTAAATTTTTGTATTTTTTCGTCAATTTTCTCGAAAAATTCCACTTTTTTTTGATAAAACCCTTTTTTTGTATTTATAATTCATTTTTGACATATGCCAAAAAATAATTTAGTTTTATCAAAAAAAAAGTGTCATTTTTCGAGAAAATTGACGAAAAAATACAAAAATTTACGATTTTCTATTTGATTTTTTGCAGAAAGATGTGATTTATATATTGCGGGGCCGTCAAGCACAACATCGTGATGGGGCCTCCTAAAATAACTACCCCCCATCCCAAACTTGACATAAATTAAAACAGTCATAAAACAGTGCTTTTGGTATGGATTCTATTACATAATTTTCTGTCTGCTCTTCTCTGCAGAAAATAGGTCGATGATCACCTGGAACTGAAGAGATCGCGGGGCCTCCTGAGGGTGGGGGCCTACAAGCAATTGCTTGTTTTGCTTGTTGGTAAATCCGGCACTGCTTATGGATGGTGGGTACCAATATACCAATTGACTTTTCTTTTGTAAATGAAATCAAAAGACAAACGAATCTAGCACCAGTGCATAAGACTTGGGAACTGAAATAATTTAAATGAAATATTTCAACGAAATACAAATATCCAAAAAAATAATAATTTTTGGAATAGTTTTTGTATGGTAAAAATTGTAAATAATTTATAAAAGTTAATTTATAAAAGTATAACTAATATTTATTAACTAACACCTAAAAAGTGTTAGAAAAGCAATTAGCAACATTAAAGCTGTGAGACAAATATCCACAAGGTCACAGGTATTTAAAATAATCGAGTTTAGATAGCGACATTACCCCACTCACATCAGATCAGGCCATTATAGTCCTCCTATAATAGTGTTAATTAATGTTTATAGTCGTATAATGGCGTTAATGAAATTCAAATTCCATTAATGTCAATATTGTGTATTCAAAGCGAACGAAAGCAAAAATTCAATTCAATTAAATTAACATGAATAAACAGAAATCATTAAAAAAACATTGATAACAAATTTAATGTGAATTTTTCATTTTTTTTGACACACACAGTATGGATACAATTTAATTATATATTTATGAATATATTTAATACGATTTTATTCAGTATATTTTTTGTATTAAATCGAAATATAATTTTTAATAATAAATTCATTTTAACAATTAAAAAAAAAATTATTACCAAATTTCAAAACATTCCCACCCTATTCGGTCTACCTGATAGTCCTTCCCAAAAATCATTAAAAGAGTTTTTCCTTACTACGTTTTTTCTTCCTTAAGAATCCTTAACATTTCCGCAATTTCAATCAAACTTTGTAAACTTCCGACAATAACATGAATAACAGTCGCAGCACAAAGTTCAAATCAAACTTGAAAACTTTCAATTCCAGTAATTTGTCAAATGAAATTCCCGGCATTCTACAGCATCGGGAAAGTGCGCTCCTACGAAGAAGGCAATCGCTTTTACAAAATAAGAAAAAAAAAATTAAGGAACAAAAATTTTTTTTTTTAAAGGATGGAAAAAAGGGAGGAAAAGTTTTCTGCAAACGCTAGCCTAATATCCTGCCCTAGGGATGAAAAGCACACGGGTGTCCATTCCCCTACACACGTGTGTGTAAGATTCATCACGCTATTTGTAGGTTTTTGGGGGACCGATGGTGTTTTTTTTTGCTTTCTTAAGTAAGTGACAAGAAGATTAATGGGCACCTATTCTTTGTTAAACACCTGAAAAACGAAAAAGGAATCCAGTAAGAATATGGTCTGTAATTTCAATTCAAGCAGTTTGTACCCAATTGATGTGAAGTAAAGCTTTGGAAATTTTGCATTTGTCCAGGTTTGTACATAGTCGTTTTGGAGTGAATGAAGAGTGGCAGTTTGTTTTGGTGAAGTTTGGAAGTATTAATAGTCCCAGGCCATTGAATGAGCACACAAGTAATTTTTCTTTGCAATTGATTCATCTTCATGTAAGCCGGACTTTAAAAATTTGGTTTCTTCAGCTTGGATTGGATTCGACCTGGCTCGTCAGAATTTTTCACTTGTTTCTGTTCGTTCGATATTTCAACTTGTTTTAGTTTTTCAACAACGTGACACTAGAAGCCAACTGTCAACAACAACTGTCTCCGGTAGACTTGGGGTTAAAAGGCCCGAGTACCATCCTGGAGGTCTGTAGTTCGAATCCAATCCTCGTCAATCATTGGCGTAGCATGGACGGTGCAGAGGCGGCCTTGGCCCCGGGCGTTGTAAATCAGGGGCGGCAGCCAAAGTGGACTAAGCTAGCAATCCAGTTGGCAACATCATGCCATAGCCATGGCATGTCCTTGGTATGACTAAAAAGAGTCCAAAAACGACATTTTAACCATTGATTGTTTAAGAATTACGACATTGATCAGATTGTTCTGGCTGATGATGCTATATCTGGACTATATGGTGGATGCATCAAAATTTTCCAACCAAACTCTCTTTCTTGACGGGTCATCGAAAGGGTGTGGTCGGGCGTTTTTGTGATGGAAGATGTAACGAAACAGTATGGCATCGCTGTAATCAAAAGACGAAACAGAACGCCACCGCTGTAAAAGCGATACCAAATAGAATAGCAAGGCGCAACAAGGCACAGATATAAAAGGCCGGTGTTTGCCTGCTCAGGGCAAATGTAATCAGACAGTGGAAGCGTTGATTCCGTTGTCCGAACCATAGGAGAGTTGATCCATTAGTATGCAGACAAATCAACAAAACAACAAACCACAGGAGAGTTGGTACAGTGATACACCGAAAACCAACAGAACCCCAGAGAGTTTATCCGGTGGTAAACTGACAGATCAAGAACCAACAAACCACAGGAGAGTTGATCCGGTGGTAACCCACAAAACCTGATTTCCTCTCCTTTTCCTTCGCTCGATAATTGTAATAGTGAATGAAAAATAATTTCTTGTATTCAACCAATTAAAAACAGTAAACGTAAATTCGGAATTTTATTTAAACCTTGGGAATCTCTCAGAGCTGACCCAACGGCAAAACCTTTTCTATTATTCAGTTCGGGCCGTATTCGTTCAATTTCGTTACGTAATCTCTCTATTTGTTCACAGAATGAATCGTCTTATCAACTGGAAATACCTCTTTGTGAACAATTCCCTTCCAATGCAGATGCAGCAGATGCTAATTCGGTCTATCATGTTTTTCTCGTTCAACTCATGACGAACTTATACATCGACCTTCTTTTTGTACCCAGGTTTGTGTGATTTTTTTTATATGATATTCTAAGCTCAGGTGTTACCCTTTATACTACCAGTTCGTCATGTCGTACAAGACATGGTGCAATGCAGTGGCGTACCATGGGTGTCAGCCGCCCGGGGCGGAAGAAAATTTTGCCGCCTTCTTATTAACTTCCCAGTTTATAAGGAAGTTATT
Organism: Thereva nobilitata; assembly: GCA_963855945.1. NCBI lineage: Eukaryota > Metazoa > Arthropoda > Insecta > Diptera > Therevidae > Thereva > Thereva nobilitata. Next base: position 101,675,302 of record OY979697.1, on the reverse strand, counting down.
GTAATCGGTCCGAAAATTGACATCGTTTCAACTTATTTTCATTTTTCAAGGTCCGAATAGCATTTTGAGCAAAAATTTAAGAAGAAGTATGTGTGTGTGTGTGCGAACGTATGCGGTCATTTCTTCCTGCACGATCTCGGGCGAACCAAAAAAGATATCGTCTTCATTGAGCTGCCGACCGACGCGTATTACCGAAATTATAATCTGAAAAGATTTTCATAAAAATCGGTCGAGCCGTTCTTTTGTTTGAACGAAGTTCGTGATTTTTGTACCGCCCAATATCGCGAGCACCAAATATGATACCGACTTCGTTGAGGTGCCAATCGGCGCGTATTAACGAAAACATGCTCTGAAAAAAATTTCATAACATTCGGTCAAGCCTTTTTTTGTTATGAAATTTTTTTTCTGGATTCAGCAGAGCGATAAGAACGTTGTTTTGCCAAAATTTCCTCTCCTTTTGTTTTGGATCGCCTTTCTGAGTTGTTGCAACACCCCACAAAAGCGTGCAGCTGTGATCGTGGTCCCACGGGGCAGGGAATTGATCAACAACACCCCTTTGGAATTTCAAAAGACCGTTTGCCATTTTCCGAATTTCGGATTCCACAACTTTCGCTTTATTTGCTGTTTAGGAGCGAGTAGGAGCGGTAGGAGCAAGTTTAGGAGCGGTAGGAGCAAGTGGAGTCTCCATAGTGGCTGAAGCCTGACTGTCGGATCAATCGACGCACGGGCATAGAAATTTGCCACTACACCCAGACGCAAATTCCCTGAGACCCCCAGACTTTTCCCGCCAACGACACAGATTTAAAAAAATAGTGGAACTTAATTTTGAGACGACCCTCGGTCAATATTGAACATTATTCTTTATATAATAGAAGTCATTCTCATTGAATATTAGTCACAAACAATCCAAGCACAAAATAAAATACGGGGAATCCCTGCAAGTCAGTACAGACGGTGTTGCCAGTCGCTACAATGAGCAAGAAGTCATTATTATACATTCAATTAAAGAAAGGGGATTCCCCGATTTCGTCACAGTATGAGTAATAAAAAATTTCGTGCTCATTTCGATCGGTCCGAATCGTAGGTGCGACAAAAATAATATTTACAAGATATTATTATTATTTTTTATTGTGAAATTTTGCCGCCCCCCCCCTAAAGGTGCCGCCCCTACTACGCTACGCCACTGGTGCAATGTCTAGCAGAAGGAGAGAAGGATAGGATAGGTTCGGGGGAGTCAGGAGGGTGTTGGAAGAGATGGCGATGAACCTTGAGTTTGAACCCTTGGGTGTTGTATGAGTTCGGGAATATTGACTGCGGCAGGTTGTTCCACAGACGAGATGTTCTTGTTATAAACGAATTTCTAAATCGGAATGGGCGCGAAGATAAGGGCTGTTAGGGTGAACCGAGCGGGCAAATCTTGTGCGATAAAGTAGAGCTCGCGCCATAAAACAAGCGAAATGAGCGCGCATGTTTGTAGAGTTGTCACAACAATGATTATCTGCTTCTTAAAAATAAGTACTAGAAGTATCAGTAGTATCTATAGTCCGGAGAAATCAGCATTTTAAGGAGACAAAATTCCAAAATGGCTGAAAATTGGAACACCGCTTCCTTGGGACTTCTTAAGAAAACAATTTCGGAATCACAAAAAAAAACAACATGGCCGCCGGAGATATCACTTTTTGGCAAAAAAATCACTCAAAAACTGGTTTTTTCGAAAAAAAATTTTGATCAGTCAATACGAAACGTTATTGCCTACAAAAAAACCCTGTGTCATTTTTACGAAAAGCGAACCCTTTCGAAGTTATTCAAGGTCAAAAGTTTCCAAAAATCACATTTCAGTCAAAAAATACTTTGAATAATTCGGAAAGGTCAAGGTTTTCGAAAAAAATTCAAGAGCGGTATTTTGTAGGCAATAATGTTTTGTATTGACAGACCAAAAAATTTTTTCGAAAAAACCAGTTTTTGAGTGATTTTTTTCTCAAAAAGTGATATATCCGGCGGCCATGTTTTTTTTTTGTGATTCCGAAATTTTTTTCTTAAGAAGTCCCCAGGAAGCTGTGGTCCAATTTTCAGCCATTTTGGAATTTTGTCTCCTTTCGTGCGTTTTTTTTGCTAATTTCCCCGGAGTTCTACTCTTAAAAGTTGTTTCAAAATGTTTGCAATCTTACAATGCCGCTTATGGTGTGGCAATTAAAACTTACAACTTTTTAGTTTGTAATTTAAATTACCCAAAACTGTCCCAACATTTAATCCAAACTATTAACTTCCTTCACGTAGCAATAGTTTTCCTTCCAGTATAATAAAAATGAAAACTACTTTTTCAATAATCCCGTATAACTTTCCAAAAAAAAAGATTCCAATTTTCTTTACCCCAAAACCACCATTTTCCGATTAAGAAGTGCTTGTGCACTTTAGCTGTAAGTACCTTGAAAGCTTAGCTTCATGATTCTAGAGACCGATCGAGTCTCTTCCAAAAAAAAAAACTAAAAAAATAATGGAGGATGGGTAAAAAGTTCAAAATACTTTAGTTTTACTGTAAATCATTCGTGCAAACCTGTTAAATCCATGGAAAGGACTCTCCCACTGCGGTTAATCTTCCAGCGAGACGTGAAGTAGCACTTTGTAATGGAAGGAAACTTTTCAATCAATCGAAGATAAGAAGTGGATTAAGCGAAATTACGTTACGGCACGGAAGAGCCCTTATAGGAAACTCCTTATTGTCTATCGATGATTAACGAATAACGAAAACTACCGTTACAGTATTGTATAACTCTTGAATCAGTTTTCTTTTCCCTCCCTCTCTCCACCCTCTATAAATTTCCGTTCCCGGACGAAACTTTCAAATTTTACAAACTTTTAATTGAGTTGTATACAAAAGGGAAGACGACATCAGACTGGTCTTTTATTTGGTTCCATTTATTGATTCCAATAAGATGAATACAAAAAAAAAGAAAACTCCAAAAACTCCATTCCTACAAGGAAGTAAAGTTTTAATTTTAATGGAAAACTGCAGAGTCGCAGATGGGACGATTAATGGGACTTACAAATGACCAGGTATATTACGAAGAAGGTCCATTTGTGCTAAAAAATTTTGCTGATTTCCAGGATCCCATTGAAGGAAGGTATGGAAGCAGGGAATCGTCCAGGTCAATTTGGAGCTGAATGAAAAAAAAATTCCAAAACAACAAACATAAGTCATATGTGAAATCCTAGTTCCTTTTTTTCTCTCTCGATCCTTTGATAAATTCCCTTGATTTTATGATTGGTAATGTGCCTATACATCAGCAGAATGTTCGGATTCTGGATAATTTAATTATAGAAAAGGCAAAACGAAGAAAAAATGTCGACAATGATCGATCGTTAGGTTAATGAGCAGTGAAATCTGTTAAATTGGATACGAAAGGGCCTTTTGAAGTAGTACTCTCCGAGTTTTATTTTTTTAAATTCAACCCCTCTTGGGAGGGCTTAGGTAGAGATCTCTAAATTAATAAATTCAATTTCAATTGGGATATTCCGAGGAGAGTCTAGATTGGAATTTTTTTGTAAATTCGGTTCGTTATGCTGAAGGAATCATAGGCAGAATTTTCCATGTAATGATGAAGCATATTTGTCATGCTCCCCATAGAAATTAGACTTAGAACGAATCGCTAATAAGTAGTTATTAAAAAAAATTGGTATTTCATAATCACAAAGAGCTAAAAAATAATAATATCAGTTTTCCTATCCACCTTCCATTCTCCGACTAGAATTTTTAAGGGGTGCAGCTAGGACCAATAGGAGGCTAGTCATACTACCTCATGTGGACCCCATATGGACTGGCCTATAAAGTGCACGAAGGGCATTTAGCCCCTTGCCTCATTAGTCCAATAAATAGGTACTTTTTCCTGATTTTTATAAGTAGGATAAAAATTGTCCGACATTATTCAATGAAAATTGTCCAAGCTTTCCAATTTTGCAAAAAAAAAATATTAGTTTACTACGTATTTTTTTTTGGAGAAAAGGGTGGTTTTAGTTGAAATTTTAGTTAAAAAAACGAAATTTTGAATTTGATGACTCATTGCTTTGGAAATTGATAGGGTAGATCCTTGACTTTTACAGTTTTAGATAGGTGAAAGTATTCTGTGTACACTGATACCTTATTCATGAAAATAGCTCATAGGGTTACAAAAATACAGGATGATATGTAAACCTCTACCAAAAAAAACTTCAAAACGCCCTAACTGCTAAACCGTTACGATTTACCGCCTCCCTTCTATACCATTTTTTGTTCGTCTATCCAAAACCTATCCACAGCCGGCCGCTTTGTAAACTTAGCGGTATACACCCTGTATATTCGGGATAAAACTACTTTTAAATCTACATTTTTCGACACTTAAAGCGCCATACCTGGTGCAATATTAGCCCTACGTAAAAAATGATAATAACAAAAATTATAGATAATCGTGTGTTCTATAAGTCTTACAAAGGATTTTTTCATGTAGAATTGACCATTAACGAATTATAGTGCAAAGAAAGTAATATATGAAGCTTGAAGCACTATTTCTCCGTAGATATTGACTTTACACAAAAAAGTTCCAAACAAGAAAGTTAAATCACTTATTTATCTAAAAAAAAGATTATATACATTTTTGTCGTAAAATGCATAGTTTTTAAGATATAGAATTAAACGCGTTTTCCTTCACTGTAAGTTTAGCAAGAGGGTCTGGATGACGCCATTTTGGATTTAAGGTTATAAAAATATATAAAATCATTTGGTAAAATAAAAACGCGTGCGGTATTTTTCGCGTTACGAAGGCCTTTTTTTCGACCTATTTATTAGACTACATTCGTTCATTAAGAATAACGCTTGTGGCTCCCGTAAGGCAAATGATTGCTGCCCGATCACGAGTGGAAAAAAAGGCCGAACAATTAGAGAATTTCGCTGCATATATGTGAGTAATAACGGCGGCGATGTCGGAAGCGTTCTATTTTTGTTGCTTCTTTGCAATTGCTTTTTCGTCCTGCCAAGCACGAGTGTCGTTTTACTAAACGGTCCCCCAAATCTATTAACCAAGTCCAATGCTGCTTGACCTCCGTAATGAAAAGAGAACAGGTCTATTGAATATACTAAATAACACCTCTCACGGGCACCAACATAATTGCCTGAAATATGAAGGCAAGCTTTGATTTGACATATAAACCAATACTTTGGTGTGAGGCAAAACTAAATGCCAAAGCGGCTAAGGCACAGCTTTCACATATATAATCTGAAAACGTCTGAAAAGCTCTGAAAAGCACAGCAAGCAAAGCAAGGTCTTGGTTTTTGGGTAAATTAATCCGGCGCCACTCACCACTTAAGTTGTTATTTTTGCTAAGCTTTTATGGTTGGAGGCGTATTAAGCTAACCACAAAAGCTCCAAAAGCAAATCATAAGAGGATGCGCAAACGGTTCCAAAGCCCTTACATCAAAATTTCACCAACAAAAAAGCTTTCATCCTAGCGAAGACACGAACCTTATTCTTAAAAGCTTATGTTGGCATATTCCTATCAGAGGAGGAACGTGAATGGCATATATGAGGGGTGGAGGGGCTCAAAATGGCCCTTGCTTATCTGCTTTCCACCCAATAAATCTATGGTCGACTTGTTAGCATGTCTGTCCGCTTAGAATTCGCCTTTACCCGTAAAAATAGGTCGGGATTTTGAGATTCCAGATAGACACCTAATTTTCTCAAGCAGCCCCCAGTCATATAGCGTATTTTATTCTATTCTATCCTTCAAATCAAGTAGTAGTAGTAATACTAGACATTGTACCATAAACTAAATGACATGACGGACTGCTGATTCCTTACCTTGATTTTCCCATAGAAAAAAACCGTCCATAATATCGTATTAATCAAGCAATAATTGCCGTAATAATACATAGTTGAAAGGTAGATTCAGGACAAGCCCACGAGGATGTTGAGGTTTTTCTACTATAATTTTCTGTCCAATTTAACGCCCAAATTTTACTTCATTACTGCAAGAAGATGTCAGCAGTATAAAGGTTTTAATTTAAAAAAACTTTTTCGTAATTTCCTAACTACAAATCAGTTTATTTTCTGCTTTGGTTGTCCATTCTACAACCAAAACAGGCAATCTTCAGATTTATGACAGAATTTAATTTTCTGTGTAGGAAAAGCTTCGGAAGGAATTGTGCGCTTTCAAAAATGTGATTTTCTAAATTTACGAATTTAAGGAACATGTGCTGAATTGCGCTGAATTAGGTAAATATGAGCTGAATTACATCGAATTACTGTGAATATACTTAAGAAAAAGCACCCACAAATTTCAAGATTTTAAAGAATATTCTATAGTTACTAGGATTCACAAAAAGTGGTGTTGAAATATAAGTAACAAATAAAAAAGTAGATTTCTATGATAGACACCTAATTTTTTTTGCATATCTCGATTAATTAAAAAATTTCCATTCTGAACTGTGGATAAGATAAGAAAGTGGGTCTGAATGTACGGGATGCAGATTTTATTTAAATACTACTGATATTATTCTGATGAAATAATGCTATTTAAAGTCCTTCGAGAAATATTCATCCTTTGGCTTCTATTCAAAAAGATCAAAAATTCTTAGAAAACCTTTGGGAAGGAGTTTAGAAAGAACTGGATTTATGTACGAGTATACTTCAACATCCTTTCTGTTAGAGAATAGACCAGGGAATACATGTATCTCGTCTCGATTTTCCAGAAAACAATAATGGATTTATTCGACATCTGTGCCACGTTACGACTTTGTCCGACTTAATTATGCAAAAAAAAATTGATTCTCTTTACTTTTTGGATGTAAATATCATCAACAGCTTTTAACTTTTATTTAAATTTTAAATAATCTCTGGAACTTTGTTGAAAGAATACCAGGAATTTTTGGAGGCTGAATTGGATATTATTGAAAATTCGTAGAATTGTGAATCGGAAGGAAGCTTTTATGTTAAAAACAAGAGTAACCTTCCTTGCTAAAACAATACACGAAATAAATACGTAACAAAGTCCATGGTAAATACAAATTTAGGCTTTTGATAATCTTTGTTGTTTCTTTGACTGTAGGAGATTTAGCAGCGAAGGACTTGTGGAGTGGATGTTTATGTGAATTTCTTAAAAGATTTTACTTAATCGATAAAATATAGGAAATGCTGTTTTGTTTTTTTTTTGAAAACAACCAAAAATTCTTTCAATATTTCAAGCAATTCTAAATCGCCCTAAATTATTTATTAGTCGGAATTTTCATAAATAATCATTCTTAAGAAAATGTAGAGAGAGAGAGAAAAAAAAATGCTCTGTTTTGATTAAAAAGGACTCATAAATAAGCCTAAGACAAGACCATGATTTCCTTAAGCCGTTTAATTTAATTGCAAATTAGACACCAACCAGCGATGTCCTTTCTTTTCGGCTCTCCGATGTCCTGGACGAATGGCGAATAATTATCGGCGGCCATTTGTCATTTTTCTTAAACAAAATTTATTTGCGGGTCATAAAATCAGATCCTGGGCCCATAAAGGCAATAATTATTCTCCCTTAAAGGCATCGATGTAACCTCGCCCCATAAATTGTCCCTGATGAAAAGGAGCAAAAGGCTGCCAGGATTTTAATGGCTTTCCGGCTTATTTTCAATGTCAATCTGGATTGCTTTACTGATGGCCAAAGTAGATACATCCGCCTCCATCCTTGATGATGATGGTGTAATTGGTGGGGACGGGGTGTGTTTACCCGCGTATACTTCTACGGAAAATTTGTGGTGGTACTGTTACTGCCCCGGTAATAACGTTTCCTTTACACTCCAAACACAAGAAATCCGGGGGTACTTTGTCGCCCTGTCAAGGCGCAGAAAAATCACATTTTATATTTTTTTATGCCCCATATTGTGAGAGAGAGCGCGACGTCCTTGGCAAAAATGTGTAGACTTTGCTAACAATTTAAAAGTTCGGTTTTTCATGAAATATATAAAAGGACGAAGGCACGAGAAAAGGGCGAAAATTGCTCAAGCAACTCCCAGGGAGCGCGTCGTCAGCAAGAAGATGACAATTGAGGAATTTGTTATCCCCCAGATAACAAGGACTCAGAATAGCTTGAATAAAAGTTACTTGCAATTTCCCTGTTCTTTAACTACTTTGAATTTATATATATGTATATGTATATATATTTTTTTGTTATGGATGTCACCACCATTGCCCCATTTTGCGACTTTTGGCCCCATTTTCTTTCGTTTTTTTTTTGGGGAATTTATATACAATTTTTCTTTTTTCCTCTCGCCAACTTTTGAATGAAGCGCCATCATGGGTGAGTAGTTTACAATTTTCAAGTCGTAGAAAATTTCCAAGGATTGTGCCGTTTGCATGAGTGAATTGAGTGGGTAAAAAGGTCCCCGTAAGGATGTTTTCGCAGAAAGGAAAATTAAAGTTGAGGGAAAAGATATATATATTTTCACTTTTGCGGGTTGTCCTTTAACATCCGTGGAATGCCAGGAAGTTTTGGATTTTAGTACCTTTCGGATAAAACCTAAATTCTATTAGGTTAAGGTTGGCTGATGGTGACACCTTAAAGGTATGAAATTCTTGTAGAAATATTGGGGAAAAAAATAAACATTGGGGCTTTTAGCCATTGGTCGACATAGCAGACAAATTTGGTACACAAGGAAATATTTTTCTCTCTGGAACAATCAAAATGCTTAGTATTACTACCATTTGCTTATCCTAGTACACATAACGAGTAGAATAAAGGAATTTATTGTAATGTAGTGTTTGATCATAAAGCTCGTGCAAATTTGGTATTTATTTGTATTTATATAAAGGGCTAAAAGTCAAAGGAAGGCACCTTTTTTACTAGCTGCAATTCTATCTAGAGTGCAATGTCGAAGAGCAAACTCTTAACTGAAAGATAGGAAAAGAAGAATGAAAGAATGTGCTGCAGGAAAAAAAAGATAACTTCAACTTGGTTTCAACCGCCGTTGTCATGACATAGCTCTCAGGCTCAAGTGCCGCATTACCTACTTATCACCCTTGACAAAATTTTATTATATTTCACTGAAATGAAGACCCGTGTGTCTGTAGAGTAATATTTTTCCTGCAAAACATGTCCGGTTCACTCGCACATCCTGCGGTCTTCATTTTCGCTTACACTACGGTCTAGAAGTTTATTGCTAACTAGAACAACTCGACAATAATATTCCACAGCCAATATTTCCGAACTGGTATAACATCGCAGACTTCAAACGTAAGGTTCTACAACATCTTTTCAAGCAGCCCCCAGTCATATAGCCTATCTTATTCTCTTCTCTTCTTCTGTCCATGAACTAAATGACACGACGGACTGCTGATTCCTTCCTAAAAAAAAAAAAAAAAAAAAACGTCCCGTAATATCGTATTAATCAAGTTATACTTGCCGTAATAAAACATAGTTGAAAAACAACCCCACGACGATGTTGAGGTTTTTCTACTATACTTTTCTGTCCAATTTAACGCCCAAATTTTACTTCATCAGCAAGAAGATGTCAGCAGTATAAAGGTGTTAATTTAAGAAAACTTTTTCCTAATTTCCTAACTACATATCAGTTTATTCTGCTTTGGTGGTCCATTCTGCAACCAAATCAGGCAATTTTCAGGTTTATGACAGAATTTAATTTTCTGTGTAGGAAAAGTTTCGGAAGGTACGCTTTCAAAAATGTGATTTTATAAATTTACGAATTTAAGGAACATGTGCTGAATTGCGCTGAATTAGGTAAATATGAGCTGAATTACATCGAATTACTCTGAATATACTTAAAAAGAGCACCTACAAATTTCAAGATCCTAAAAAATATTCTATAGTTACTAGGATTCACAAAAAGTGGTGTTGAAATATAAGTAACAAATAACAAAGTAGATTTCTATGAAATCAAGTAAATCAATTCCTTAAAATTACGGTATACGCTGAAAATCGTTATATAAAATTAAACAAGATGAGTTAGGCTATCAAGGGGCAAGTGAAATTCTATGAATTTTAAGCAGGTCGGTACTACCTTCTTGTTTCCCGAGGCAATTTCAAGTAGCTGCTGTTAAAGAAAAAAAAAGTTTTTGCTATTTCCAAGTAATACATGTCAAGTTACATATTTTCTTTCAATTTAGTAACTTTTTTAAGCGATCAGATTTTTTCATAAAAAAAAATACTGTTGAGCTTATAAGCTTACGTAAATCGCCCTAAGGGATAAAATAACCTTTCACAAGAAAAAAAACGATGATTGCTATGTAACTAAAAAGTAAAATAAATTTTAAAAGTCAATTTTCTCAATTTTGCTTTCCAGACAAAGTATTTCCCATTTTCTGCTGTTATATATATATATTTTTTTAATAGATTCCAGTTGAAGTAAATTATGTTAGGAAGTAATTAACATTTTAACTGCCGTTCAGTTACACATTATTCAGAATGGGATAATAAAAAAAAAGTTAAAGAAAAAAAAATTAAAAAACAAACTTTTTTTATTTTGGGCCTACCCCTGAACTCGAGGGATTATTTTTCCATCGTGGGGCTCCATTATTTTTTTTTTTGACTATATAGAGGTGTTTGGGTTCCTACACCTTCCCCTTAATCATCTTTCAAGAGCTTCTCTCCCGTTCGCATATTTGTGTGAAAATTTATGGGTAGCACCCTAGAGATAAGAAGCAGAGATTTCAAGGGCCTTGCTGAAAACGCTAATTGCTAATTTGAAATGGAAATATATAGAAGAATATTGCAGCGGCCGTAATTAATGCGAGGGTCGAAATTTAATTAACGATAATGGCTTTCGACTCTTGGAAAACGTGATTTAATCCTCAAAAGAAAATTGCGTAATTGAAGATACATATTATTAAGCTAGATCTACACTCTCCCAGAGCGAGATACGTATATAGAGAGAGTACTAGTGGACAAGAAGTGTTAAGTATTATTTTAAGCTATATATTTTTTCCTTTCTTCCTTTTTCTTTTTTTGTTATAAATTTAATTATGAAACATTATTAAATCCAGGGTGTGGTTGTGGGTTACTGTAAGGATTATTCAAATCACTTCCATCGACCGTATCTGAGATAGATTTCCCCAGAAACGCGAGCTTCCAACTTTTGATTTAATTTCCAACTTATGGATAATGGATATTAAAGGAATAATGGATTAAATTAAGGGAATTCAGCTTAATCGAACTGAGTGTTTTATTTATACCTTCTTGTTTATGTATAACACTCTTAATTAAGTTCGGTTTTTGTGGAGGAAGTTGTTGAAAATTTTACAGATTATTGTAAGTAGCTTAAATTTTTAAACAAGTGTTGAAGGAAGAATTAATTTTTTCTTCTAAGTAAAATAAAATAAACAAGGTAACAAACTTCAAAACCATTTACATTAATTTCAATATTCAAACGGAGTTAGTTTCCTAGAAGAAGAAATTCGTGAAACTTTTGATCCTACCGACTAGAAATTTGGTCTTAAGCCCATGCCCTATTTTATCAGCAAGAATTATGTCGAACTCAACGTTTCTATTACAAAGTATTGGCCAATATCCAATAAATTTTTAATTAAACTTCTTCTTCTGCATCAGTCAGCGGCGTTGAATAAACGGCAGATCCATCTTTTAATGTCATCAGTAGGTATAGGGTCGGTTGAGCATGGGAAATTGAAATACGGTTGCATGAGATGCGTAGACAGTTCTGCATCCATTGAATTTGGGATCTTCAGCTGGAAATCGTAACTTCTGAGGGAGAAGATTAGAAGAGGCCAAGATTCGATAAACCGCACACCATCTTTACACATGTCCCCCCGGGTCAATTCCGTCACCCATTATTTTGCTAATCCTTACAAATGATCTACTTTTATTCTTCACATTAGCACCTTCGCTAACGATACTTTCACCGTGTTACTCTTACGTCTTCGACAATATAAGACAAGCATGCGCCTGACTTTGGCCTTATTATCGTAAGATCATGCCCACTTTTTTCAATAGGATAATCGAATTACAAAGTATTGTCTAATTTCCAATAAATCCGTGCTGAATAAAAGTACGATGCAACCTTTAACGTCCCAAGTAGGTATTAGAGCGGTTGGGCATGTGAAATTTTTCTTTGCACATAATCATAAATCATGTAATTTAGGTTAAACACATGTCAATATCAAATTACTCATTTACTCCTTAATTTCTGGAGATAATTTAATTTATAGGGACGAAAGCACGAGTGCATCTGGCAACCGGATTCCATGCACCTTAAAACTAGCGGTGACTAAATGGCTGAGTCTGGAAGTAAAAGTAAGAACCTAAGGATAGGAGAAAAAACAAGAAAACCTAAATTAAAAATGGGCTGTTTGATAGTGGGAGCCCTGGCTTGGAAGTTGATGCCTGGTTGCCAGACTTAGTCTACATGCCCGAGAACGCATCTTTGAATTAATCAACAAAGACTCATTCTTGTTTAACACATTGAGCCACCGCAGGACTGTAGCAGCCTACCGATACCTTAACCTTTCGTCTCTTCTTTCCTTTTAACTATGCTTGCTTCTAGTCACTGCTCTATAAACGACACGACGAACTGGTACAAAGGTGGTATCATATACAAAAAATAGACTTTGCAAAGTGAGTATAAGTGAACAATTCCAAAAACTCCAAATCAATTAAACAACCAGTAGTTGAAATCGAATGCTTAATTATTTCTAGTCATTCTTGTAATAACACACCGAAATACCAATATTTCACAGGAATCAACGATTTCAATCAATGGATCGATCCCACGTAAGAAAACCCCCGCATACTTCTAAGAAACTTTCATTTCAAAAATTCGCCCCCCGGGGGAGCCTAAGAAAACCAATTGTCGTTGTGTAAACAACTCTCAAAATTGAGTTATTTTTTCCAATTCGCAGCTAATCAAGTTCCAATCAAATCATCGCACGCCTCTAATCAGCTTTTATTCGCATTGTTACACCAGTGGTCACCTAAATTCAGTCAGTGGCCCCACCGGTCGCCCCCTCCCCCCCCGTCATCCTTCCGCTTTCATCACCAACAGAATTAAGGCGACTTTCTTACGGGAGAGCGTGAAATCGGTCTCGAAGTGAAGCATAAGGAGCCGAACTCGATTTCTATTGTTGTGTAAATTGAAAGGGAATCTTTGAGACCAACTCAGCCGGGATATGGTCCCCCAGCTAATGGCAGGACGACGAACAAGGAATACATAAAAGCACTTGAACGGATGAAGTTTTCCAGCTTTCCACAACCAAACGAGATGAACCATGTCCAGAGTTTATGGAATTGCTCCAGGACATAGCCAAGTTCCAAGTTGTAGAAAGGCCCTGCTTCAATTTTCGTCCTGAATGGATATGGCATAGGCGGAGAGGGAGTTTTTCGGTTTTCGTTTTCTTCAGATTATTTTTTTCTTCTTACTTTCCTACCCTACACCCCCCCCCCACACACAAAAATTTCATCCAAGGGAGAGGTTTTTTCGGGAGTCTATGGCCCTAGTCCATGGTTCTTGGTCTTTTGTTTAAGTTTTAGGGGTGGACCAACCACAAGAATCGATTGGGCGAAAGTTCAATCCTTCAACTTGGCTCTGGGTTATTTATTGGGGATAAATTTGATTTGAGTTGCTCTCAACTTTTGTTTAGTTTTCCGACTCCAAGTTCGCAGCAAGTTTTATTCTCGTCGGTACGGCGAATCAAATCCGGCATTCGGTCGAGGGATGGAGAGTAGCATAACCCGATAATTTATCGTGATTACATTTGATTTTGCATAATGCCAAAAGACTGGATTTTTTTTTGTACTCAATGATGTGCACAACTCTTTAACGAAAAAGGATGCTTTAACCATTCTATACAAATACATACACATACAAACAATGATGATGATGAAAATATTTGGTTCGTCTGTTTGCTCAATACGATAAATGTGATCAAGTTATCTGTGGGGTGAAGTTCATTTTATCGAATAACATAATGTCAGGTTTTACTTTTGCAAAAGTTCGGCGATGAGATGAAAATTGTTAATATAAGTTTTGCTCTAGTTTAAACAATTTCTTTTGATCTATATTTAAGATCAATCACTTCTCTGGAACCAACTCACTTTTATGCAATTTATAGGGCACTAACTAAAATGGTTTTGGAGTAAAGTACATATCTGTGATTTAGTGGGTCCATTATAGGCTATTGATTACGTCGTATAGAAAGGAACTAAGACTTTCACGGGTTTTTTTTGCAGGAATCGGTCAATGGGTCATTTAAGAAGAAAAAACCGCGGAGTGCTATTAAATTAGGGGGTGTAAATTGGAGATAGGGGTGAAAATGGACCCTTTCCAGTGTTTTCAATATACCTCGCAAACGAAGAATAATTTCGATATACTTTATATAAAACTTTTTGTAGAGAATTAAATTTCCCATTGAAATGGCTAATTTAAAAAATTTTGAAAAATTTTTTTTTATGTCAAAAATGTTGAAACAAAAATAAAAAAAGCCAAAATTTTGATTTTTTTTTAGTTTTTTGCTTTTTAGCCTATAATTTTTTTTGGGTCAGAGATAGGTATAGGCATTGCTTTATAGAAAAAAAAGTAGACAAAATTTCCTTTAAGATCATCATCATAAATAGCTCCACAGCCTGTTATTGGCCTTGGCTTCCTGCAACATCCTCCTCCAGAACTGTCTGTCCCTGGCTTGGGGTCTCCAATTTCTTATACCTAGGGTTCGTAGATCCTCCTCTACGCTATCTGTATATCTCTTTTTTGGACGTCCTGTGCCTCTGTGTCCGTCTGGTCTCTTGTTCATAATAATTTTTGTTATGCTGTCATCACTGCTACGTTCAACATGTCCTGCCCATCGAATTCTGCTAATTTTTATAGTTTTTATGATGTTCGGATCTTTATACAACTGATACAATTCGTGATTGTATCTTCTCCTCCAAACACCATTTTCATTTACTCCTCCATATATTGTGCGCAGGATTTTTCTTTCAAAGCACCCCAGGAGGTGTTCTTCATTACTTCTTAGTGTCCAGGTTTCGGATCCATACAGTAGTATTGGCCTTATAAGGGTTCTGTATAGTTTAACTTTAGTCCTCCTTGATATGTTCCTTGTTAAGAAGTGTTTACGTAGCCCAAAATAGCATCTATTTCCCAGCGCCAATCTCCTTATGACTTCTGCCGTCGTGTCGTTATCTTTTGAGATTAGCGTCCCTAAGTATATAAATTCTTTTACACTTTCGATGTTATATGTATCAATGGTCATATTCTGGCGATCATTCCGTCTTTTAGAGATGCACATATATTTCGTTTTCTCTTCATTAATTGCTAGTCCGAATTTCTTTGCTGCTCTTTCTAGCAATATGAAGGCTTCTTTCATTGCTATGCTGGATCTGGCTAGTATTACGATGTCGTCAGCGTATGCCAACAGTTGTACCGACTTGTTGAAAATACTGCCCGCGGTGTTAATTCCTGCGTCTCTTATCACTTTTTCCATAGCTACGTTAAATAGTAAGCACGATAGGGCATCTCCTTGTCTTAGTCCTACTGTGGCGTTGAATGGTTCTGACAGCTCTCCTTCAATTCTTATTCTGCATATAACCTCTTTCATTGTCATTTTGGTCAAATCTACGAGGTGTTTGGGAAATCTTAAATACTCCATAGCTTTATATAATTCTTCACGTTTTATTTTATCATACGCGTTTCTGAAGTCTATGAATAGCGAATGTATGGTAA
This sequence comes from Thereva nobilitata, assembly GCA_963855945.1. NCBI lineage: Eukaryota > Metazoa > Arthropoda > Insecta > Diptera > Therevidae > Thereva > Thereva nobilitata. The sequence continues at coordinate 101,659,614 of OY979697.1, read as the reverse complement.
TATTAAATTCATTTGCCTTTTCCAGGACCTGCCTAAGGGTGAAAATATGGTCTGTGGTGGATCTTCCGGGGCGGAAACCGCTTTGGTAGTTTCCCAGAGCTGCTTCTGCGTAAGGCTGCAGTTTAACGTATAAAATATTTGATAATACTTTATATGCTACGTTCAATAGCGTGATACCTCTATAATTACGGCAGTTTAGCTGATCTCCTTTTTTGTGTATAGGGCACACAATGCCCTCGCTCCATTCCGATGGTATTCGTTTCTGGGTCCATATTAGTGTTACGATTTCATGCAGGCTTAATATTACGTTTTCACCTCCTTGTTTCAATAGCTCTGCTACGATGTTATCTTTGCCCGGAGATTTGTTGTTTTTTAGCTTTTTCACTGCGTCTTGTACGTCTTCTAATGTAGGCATGTCTCCCGCTAGTTCTTCTGCTAGTTCCATGTTTTCTGTAAGGGGTTGCTCCTCATCTCGAGCTAGCAGTTCTTGAAAGTGTTCACGCCATCTGATTAGAACTGATTCTTTGGTACTTAAGATCTCTCCATCCTTATTTTTGCACATGGTTATTCTGGGCTTGAAACCGACTCGTTGCTCCTTTACTTTTTTATATAGTTTCCTGACATCGTTTCGGTTGTTCGCTTCTTCTATTTTCAACATTTCGTTTTCCCAGTACTCCTTTTTCTTCGCTTTGTGCACTCTTTTCTCCTGTCTCCTTTTTTCTTTGTATGTCTCAACTGCATTTCTCGTTCTGTGTTTCTGTATCATTACTTGATATGCTATATTCTTTTCCTGTGTTACACGGGTACACTCATTGTCGAACCATTCATTTCTGCTTTCACGGGGTTCGTATCCTAGAGTATTTGATGCTGATTCTTTGATTAGGGTCTTCAAGTTATTCCATTTAACTTCTATGTCTTCGGCGTTGTGATTATTTGCATTTATCACTCTTCTATTTATTTCTTCCACATATTCTTCTTGTTTTGCTTCTTCTTTTAATAATTTCACGTTGAATTTTCTTTCCCTGCGGTTTCTTCTTTCGTTTAGTGTCGATATTCTGCTTCTGATTCTCGTCCCAATCATATAATGGTCGGAGTCGATGTTTGCACCACGATATGATCTGACATCTAGTACTTCTGAACAGTGACGCGCTTCTATAAGTATATGATCAATTGAGTTTTGCGTTCTTCCATCTGGAGATCTCCAGGTTACCTTATGTATATCTTTTCGCTGGAATCTTGTGTCTGCGATCACCATATTATTCATCATTGCAAAACTGATCAGTCTCATACCGTTTTCATTTGTTTCGTCGTGTAGACTAAATGCTCCTATTGTTGGTCGGTATGCACTTTCATGGCCAATTTTTGCATTTGCATCTCCTTTAAGATGCTAGTTTGAAAAAAAATTTTTGTAAAAAATTTACCGAAATATGGCCACTCGAACATAGCTTTTTTTTAAATTTTTATCCGTTTTATACAAAATAGTAGGAGGACCCAGCACTCGAAATTCGAAAGCCATTTTCTATACATTTTTTGAATTTAAATCTAGAAGTCTTCAATAACAAAATTTTTCGAGAACAATAAAACCAATATGAAAAATGAAACAAATTTTTTATAGTTGGAAAAAGCAATGTCAAAAACCAACTTTTATTATCAATTAATGTTACATATCATATAATTAAACGTGGGTTGTTTAAAATGAGAATGAAAGCAATATTTGTATAAAACGGATAAAAATTGAAAAAAAGCTATGTTCGAGTGGCCATATTTCGGTCAATTTTTAACAAAAAAATTTTTTCAAACTAGCATCTTAAAGGAAATTTTGTCTAATTTTTTTTCTATAAAGCAATGCCTATACCTATCTCTGACCCAAAAAAAGTTGTAGGCTAAAAAGCAAAAAAAAAATAAAAAAAAATCAAAATTTTGGCTTTTTCTTTATTTTTGTTTCAACATTTTTGACATAAAAAATTTTTTTCAAAATTTCTTAAATTAGCTATTTCGATGGGAAATTTAATTCTCTACAAAAAGTTTTATATAAAGTATATCGAAATTTTTCTTCGTTTGCGAGGTATATTGAAAACACTGGAAAGGGTCCATTTTCACCCGTATCTCCAATTTCCACCCCCTAATTTAATAGCACTCCGCGGCTTTTTCTTCTTATATGACCCATTGACCGATTCCTGCAATAAAAACCCGTGAAAGTCTTAGTTCCTTATTGCCCCGTTTTTTAGGACATAATCAATAGCCTATTAGCAATTTGTGGAGCAACAAAAGAGCGTTGATAGCATGACCTGGGCGTTCTGGTATGAATCTATTAGAATGGCGATTCGATCGTTTAAAACATACAATTCCCCTGAAGGGGTTATTTTAACATCCTAAGTAGGTATTGTAGCGGTTGGACATGTGAAAGTGTTATGCAACGTGGAAGCTAGGTTATGACCTTGAAAACTAAATCAAGCTCATAAATCATGTATAGGTTAATCACCTGTCTCCTCACTAATATTAAAAAATATGGGAGTATAAATTCGTGTAGTAGCTGCATGCTTAACACCCAGTTACGGTTAATTGTCCATAAATACAGCTTAAGTCCTTCGATAAATTCGAATTAATTCATTTAAATAAATAAATACAAGCCAAGAGAGGAGCATTCAATCGTCACAGCATAGACCTTACATAACGTCAAAAATGAAAGCCACATCACGTCACAGCTAATCAAAACAATCTCAAGATGCATTAGCATTTTCCCATAAGAACATCACTCAGAAATTTTGATTAAGATCCACTTGAGTAAGCTGTAGAAGAGGGTGTATGAGGGAAGGTGCCTGATCCTCCATCAATCCAATATACTTGATGTTTCTGTGAATAGTTTGCCCCAATTTTAATTAGTGACAAGCGCGCGGGTGGTGGATACCCAAGACACACACATACACACTTACCCCACAAAGAAAACCCTTGTACCAAAAGGGAAATGCCTTAAACAGTATTCGGCTGCTGTTAGAGCTGGGATCTTCGGTTTCCGCCCTTTTGCTACAACTTAATTTACTGAATGAGAGGTACACAAGGAAAGTTAAGATGCCCTTGGGAACCAGCAACGTGAGCATCCCCCCATAATTATGTTAGGCAATTCACATTGTTCGAGAACTGTGGGACTGTAATTGAGTTATGGTCCAGGAGGCATCACATATGCGGTACCCGGGGATGACAGACTATTTAATGCCTATATATGCCAGGGCATAACCGGGGTATTCTCCTGGATCTTGAGCTACATAATAACATTAAAGCTCCAATGCCAAGGATCTGACAGAATCCTGATTCTCAAGCGACTGGATAATGATGGGAGCCGGAGACTTTGAGCAGCTGGAACATTGGGGAAATCGACTTGAACCAATCAAATTGAGTGATTTCGGTTTTAATAAAGAACAAATATAAAGAAACTTAATAAAACCGGATATGCCCTTTTAATTATTTCCTTTTTCGCCCTTTACACCCTTAATCAGAATTCTCGATTAAATATTTGTGCAAGAAACTTCCTCGGATACTTGACCGGATTTTGTGCAGTGTTTCTTTTTATTGCTTAACCTTTCTTAAGTGTTCGGTAGGTTGTTAGGATGAAGGACGATTTTAAGTAAAATTTTATTAATTTACTTAAGGTGAAATCATTTTAGTAGCCTTAAAATGAAAGTTTCGGTAGCACTAATCATAAAGTTTTAAAGGGGAATGCCCATTTCTGGCCCTGGGTGCCCACATATAAAACTATAAGGAAACGATAGTATGCAATTAAAGGAATGAAATGGTTAAGGAATTGGTTTAAAAAAAGTCCGGATTTTTAAGAAGTACAGGGTGCGCCAAAAGTCCGGCAACGATCCGATATTTCCTGAAGGGTAGGTGATCATGAAAAAAGTTTCGAGCGAAAGTTGCTCAACTTGGAGGGTGGAATCGTTTGCACACAAATCTCACCCCCACCCACTCACCCCCTAGCGGGGGTGGGGGTGAATCTAACATTTCAAATGGCAACCCCATTTTTTTCACAGATTCTAATTCTCCGCAGGGAAGTATGAAACTTTTGCCTGAACAATTTTTTTATCCGAAGCCCCCCTGCACCCCCAAAAATCATCAAAATTATCCCCAAAAATCATTCATTTGGGGGTCCGGGAAGCTTCGGATAAAAAAATGTTTCTAACAAAAGTTGGATATTTCTCTTCGGAGTATCAGAATCCTTGAAAAAATGGGGGTTGCCATTATTCACCCCCATAAAAGTATAAGGAAATGATAATATGCAATTTAAAGAATGAAATGGTTAAGGAATTGGTTTAAAAAAAGTAAATAAAAGTAAAGTAAAATGGTTTTTATTTTCACAAATGCAGTTTTTTACAAACTAGTTGGACCCAGGACTCGAAATTCGAGGGTCATTTTCTATACCTTTTTTGAATTTAAATCTAGAAGTCTTTCGATAACAATAAAAAGAAACATTGATTTTGTGAGATTGGTGCTCTTACATAATTAGGCTGCAGTACACTGTCTGATGTATCTAAGCTTTGTTGTGCAGGATGCAATACATTGCTAGCTACTTCAGATTGCAACAAGGACAGACTAGATGGTTCAGATGGTTCGTGTTCTATGGTTGAACGTGATGGTGTTCTATCAGTCCTTCGCCAGCAATTATGACACACACGAGAAGATGATGGCAACTGAAAGTAAACATAACGCATTCGAAAGATAATGTACGGAATCGACTCTGGAAGGTTTCCCTTCCATACTGGGCAGATATCAGCACCACGCTTATGTAAATTAAAAACTGTTGAACATTTACCTCACGAGGTGCAATCTGAAGGGCAATCACACTCCTTATGAGCCCCACACGTGGAGAATCGGACCCGAGGGTGTGAGATCTTATTCGCAAAAGTGACCTGCCGCAGCTGATGCACACATGTCTATGACCAACAATCGGTGCATTTTGGTGTTCACTAGTTGGATGTCGTATTTGATTCCAGGCTGCAGTCCAACACGAGTGGCACACTATACTGTCACTCGAAACTTGTACCTAATAAGGAAGCCATAATTATTAGATATTGATATTATTTTAAGTCAACTCAGTTAAAAAGTATTTCTCAGAGAAAGACATGACGGTGACATATATGTAGCTCAACTATTTACCTGGTGTGGTCGAACCCATTGTTGTATAAGATTTCGCACTTCTGCAATTTCCAACAAATGTTTTCGTATTTTCGTGACATTTAAACCACAATTGACACAGCGTAAATATCCTCTTGAATGAGTTACTGAGGGCTGGGAAGAACTCTGGCACTTGTAAAAGCTGGGGTCATCATTATCAGTAGATATCGAGTCGTTCGTGCAGGGGTTATCGTGAGAAGCCGGAGCGGGATCCATGCCCAGGCCAGTAGAGTATTGAGAATTGTTGGAGTCCATTTAGAAAGCCTATTCGTTGTTTAGATAACAAATCCGCAAGAAAACAAACAAAATAATACAAAAGAAAACGAAGTCGACTTGCTATGAACTAAAGAATTCATAGTAAATCAACCAGCAGGTGAATCGTTGATCTATGTCACCATGTGTCATGTCTTCCTCTGAGAAATACTTTTTAACGTACGGCATCTGGGCAGTATTTTTAAGTGAGCTTCAATAAAAGGTTAAAAATTAGAAAATAATTTTACTTTTTATTCCCATATGAAACGTACACCATCTGTATATTGCTGCCAGTAGAGTTCGTTCATTTGATGGATTACGATTTTATATCACTCAAAGAGCAGAACAGCAAATGATGATAGAAATTACACTAAAAATATTGTATACAGAGAAGTACTTGATTCTTAAATTAAGATCTTTTAAATGTAATATGTACAATAAAATGTAATATGTGACACTAAGGGATAATAAAAGTTGGTTTTTTGGCATTGCTTTTTCCAACTACAAAAAATGTGTTTCATTTTTCAATTTTGTTTTATTGTTATAGAAAGACTTCTAGATTTAAATTCAAAAAAGGTATAGAAAATGACCCTCGAATTTCGAGTCCTGGGTCCAACTAGTTTGTAAAAAACTGCATTTGTGAAAATAAAAACCATTTTACATAAAAATCCGGACTTTTTTTAAACCAATTCCTTAACCATTTCATTCTTTAAATTGCATATTATCATTTCCTTATACTTTTATGGGGGTGAATAATGGCAACCCCCATTTTTTCACGGATTCTGATACTCCGAAGAGAAATATCCAACTTTTGTTAGAAACATTTTTTTCTCCGAAACTTCCCGGACCCCCAAATGAATGATTTTTGGGGATAATTTTGATGATTTTTGGGGGTGCAGGGGGGCTTCGGATAAAAAAAATTTTCAGGCAAAAGTTTCATACTTCCCTGCGGAGAATTAGAATCTGTGAAAAAAAATGGGGTTGCCATTTGAAATGTTAGATTCACCCCCACCCGTGAGTGGGGGTGAGTGGGTGGGGGTGAGATTTGTGTGCAAACGATTCCACCCTCCAAGTTGAGCAACTTTCGCTCGAAACTTTTTTCATGATCACCTACCCTTCAGGAAATATCGGATCGTTGCCGGACTTTTGGCGCACCCTGTACTTCTTAAAAATCCGGACTTTTTTTAAACCAATTCCTTAACCATTTCATTCCTTTAATTGCATACTATCGTTTCCTTATAGTTTTATATGTGGGCACCCAGGGCCGAAATGCCTATGGTCGGTGGGCATTCCCCTTTTTTATTAATTATTATTAAAATATTTAAAGGTGCACTTGAAAATTTTTGCTAAGTCCCAATTTTCTTAAAATGTCTTAAACAAACTTCAACACAATTAAAATCTTAACCTTAAAACTAGTTAAAACATTTTAAGTTTGTTCAAGTGAAATATTGCAGAAATAATTCATTCTGATTGAAGTTGATCGCTATATAAATAAAACAACCATGGTTCCACTCGTAGTGTAAGTCCATTGCTGCGTGTAATTTCAACGTTATAATATAAATTTGCTAAAGTGTTCAAATGACACCACTATTTCTGACAAAGATTCTGAAGATTTTCCACTTATCAAAGGCTGGCAGCTTACCATGTGATACCAAGATATTCCCAGAGTTACGGCATTCATCACTGCGGATATTGGCCTACAGAGGACCACACTGCTAAACTGGGTATCCCGCATAACGTCTCATAGTGGGACAGAATCCCAAAAAGCTGGCCAAAACCTCAAAACGTGCAATAATCGCTTTGAAATTTCTTACTTGCGGGTTTTCGAGGTCGCTGATTACGAATTTGACATTATTTTTTCAAAAAACAAAATGGCGGATCCAATATGGAGGACGACCACATGAAAAAATGCATATTCGCGGATGAAATTCTGTACCCGGGCGTTTTCGAGGTCGCTGATTACGAATTTGACATTATTTTTTCAAAAAACAAAATGGCGGATTCAATATGGCGGACAGTCATATAAAAAATTGATATTTTTAGTTTTAATACAATTTCATCGTATTAAAAAAATTTCAGAAGCATAAAAATAGTATCGTACACAAAGAATAGAGGTACAAACAAAAACAAAATAATAATTGAGTTTATAATTTACATTTTTATTTTTGACACATAGGCTCTATCTATTCGCTATCGCTATCACATAAATCGATGTCGGAATCTAAAGTAGACACATCAGTTTCATCTTCAGTGTCACTGTCATCGGGTACAACTAAATCTTTAGCATCAGACGACATTTGTTTTCTTTTAGTTTTTGGAAGTTTTCTTGCGCTTGAAATATAAGGATCAGAACTAATTAAAAGGCGGCAAAATACATCTCTCATTGTCAAAGAACGGCTGCTTTTGCGCAAGAAGTCCTGACGAAATTTTTTAATATATTTATTGCAACTTTCCTGGGCTTCTTCAGACATCTGACCGATTGGAAGCAAAGCCGAAGCAATGATTTCTGGGCCATGAATGAGCAGTTTATGAACTGATGGTGGCATGAAGAACCATGGATACAATTCAACAAATAGTTTCGCAGTTTCCCAAGCGCAATCTCTAAATTTTTGTTAATTTCGCGTCCTGATGAAACAACTTGTAAAATGAAATGAAATCTGGTAATCAAACGAAGGTCTACTCCAGTTATTTCATTTATGCATTTTTTCATGTGACCGTTCGCCATATTGTATCCGCCACTTTGTTTATTAAAAAAATAATGTCAAATTCGTGATCAGCGACCTCGAAAACCCCCGGGTACTGAATTTTATCCGCGAATATGCAATTTTTCATGTGGTCGTCCGCCATATTGAATCCGCCATTTTGTTTTTTGGAAAAATAATGTCAAATTCGTAATCAGCGACCTCGAAAAACTCTTGCTATATAGTTTTCAAGAGATTCCTTGCCATTTCGGAACTTTTTGTCGGTTTCATTACCCCGTGCTGTTTAACGATTTTTGCACGATTTCAGAAAAAAAATTGTATCTCCAAATTCGCACAAATTCGCACTTTAATTTACTTCTTGTTTTTTTCTTTAGACTATGACAAGTGAAAAAAAAAATTTTAGAAAACGAGCGAGGACGACTAAGAAACTTTAAGTTATTTGAAAAATTAGTTTTTCTCTGCGTTTTGCAAAAAATTTGATTTATTTAAATTCATCTTATATAACAATAGGCAAACAAAAAGTTTGTACACGCTAAGGCTTTTTTGTTCGTGGACCGATTTCGTTTAAATTTTCAGAAAATGTTCTTTTTATGGCATAGTTTTGTCATAAGGAATTTCAACGAAATCGATTCACGAATAAAAAAGTTATAGCGATTTTAATTTTTCGAATTTTAAAAAGCCGTTGGAAAATTTGAATTTTTTTGTGAGCATCAACGCAGAGCTGAGTAGCCTACGATTGACACAAATGCCGTTTCAGTGAAGCGAATGAGAAACAGAGAAAACAAGCGTTTGTGTGGATTTTTGGCGGCATAACTGACATAAAAAAACTCGGTCACTTTGTGCGTGCATTTTTTTATACTCTTTTGTGTATAGTATTTTTGTATGGTGCTGCCGTTCGTTTTTTGGCGAGTGAAAACAAGTGCAAAGTGATAGAATACATTTATTATTTGAATTGAATTTAAAGAGGCAAGTTGCGACGTTATTTTTTTCAACATTTTAATTTTGATGCTTTAAGTGATTTTCTTTTTATTTTATTTTGTAGTTTTTTGTTTTTATTGCTTATTAATAATTTGTTTGTATTTTTTTTTGCGTTTTATTTTCGAAATGCCAAGTCAACGGCGTAATTTAAATTCGAACAAAGGGTGAATTTTATTTAGTAATTTTTTGGTGACCGAATTTCGGTAACGGGCGTCCCTACTAGTATCAATAATTCTGCAATGAATATTTTACGATTATACATATTCGATTTAATTCCACTCACCTTCATGACCAGAATCCATTTTTAAACTTTTCAAAAGCACTAATTGGCACTATTTAACAAATAGTTATTTTCAATGCACAATATGTGTTAGAAACTTCGATAGCTGCGTCTCGTGTAACGGCCACTTTCGAACTGATCCTACAAAGGGAGAAAACGTACCTGTACCCCGAGGACAGATGTTCTGTGACCCTCGGGGCCCCTACTTAAAATTCCGCAAAGAGAAAGTCCCGAAATAGAATCTTCATTTTAGGGGTTTTGGCCAGATTTTTGGGATTCTGTCCCACTGTGCATCTGTTGCTATAGCTTAATGGTGACGAACGAACGAAAAACACTTGGCTCTGGCCAAACCAAAGCAGTGCACACTAGGCAGCTCCACTTTACAAGAATTCAAAGAGGTCTCTGGACTAGCAGTCGGGACATTGATAGGCTCTCTAAATTTCACAGTCAGTCAAGCAAACACCAAGCCTAAGATTTTTGTTTGGCAGTACTAAGCTCAGGATTGGTAAGCTTAGTTCGCAGTAGTGATGAGCAAGACTGGTCTTGCAGGCTTGCCTGGTTTTGCACATTTAGCAAGACCCAAAGCAAAACCAAGACAAAACAGGACAAGACTGCAAGATCAAGATAGCAAGACTTTTTGCTTATCACTAAGTGTCAAAAGTCTTGAAGTGCTGAGCAATAAGTCTGCAAAAAGTCTTGCAATCTTGGTCTTGCAAAAGTCTTGTCAATTAGCAAGACCAAGACAAGACAAGACTTGTTGCTCATCACTGCAAGACTTTTGGCATTTATTGATGAGCAAAAAGTCTTGCTATCTTGATCTTGCAGTCTTGTCCTGTCCTGTCTTATCTTGGTTTTGCTTCGGCTGATCCTTCTTTTACCGTCTTAAGCAGGTATTGGGTCGGTTCAGTATGGGAAAATTTTATGCGCCGTGCGAATCAGGCCATGTTTTCGAAATCAGCTGTCAGTACCTATGAATTAAATTGATCAATTGCTCCTTAATGATGATAATAATTTATGGGGTGGCGGAAAGAAGGAAATCGTTTAGCAGTGTACGTTCTGGACCACTTTCTTCATACAAAATGTCACGGTACCTATTGAAAAAAAAATCCAGTAAGAATGACAGGATTTATTATGTAAATAAAGGTAAACCCGTGCCATCCAAATTTATGCGTAATTATCATGGATTCGTATTTATGGATGGGGATGTGTTCTATATGGCCTTGGATTTATAGCTGGGTTTGAAAAATGGTTACAAAGTATCATTATTATAAGAGTTTTTTTAGTCTGGAAATTTTTCTTGGAAATATTCCTAGTTTATTTGTATCTATATAAAATTTTTTACGAATAAAATTTATTTTTAAACCCTAGATTAAGATAGAATCTAACAGAGATAGGTCTGCTCTAAAAGAGTTAAAAATAACTTTTATTATGCGTCCCTAAGAAGGTTCTATCAATGCTATTCACAAAATCACTACATTGTGACCATAATCCTCCTTTTCTTATTAAGTTGAAATGTTTTATAAAATCCCCTTTTCTAGGTAAGTTGATCTTTGGCTTTACCACATTGACTTTTGTTATATGGAAGAGTATAGCTCAACGATTGATCCTATTTATAATGTCGACGTTATTTGATCTTTTCTCGTAGAATGCAAGGACATAAAGGAAAGTCACAGTTTTGAAATTGTTATCAGCTGATGTTTATTTGATAATATGTCAAAGTTCTTTCCTTGAAATCACACCAGAAATGGTATGAAAAAGCACTTTATGTCAAAAAAACGATGCCATATAACCAAACACGAAATCTTCTCTCAACATTATCCCACAATTTCAATTCATCAAAAAGTGAGTGATGAGACGAAATTGCATTTTTCAATTATCTTTCCATGGCTAGAGAGAGAGAGAGTTGGGGCCATTTACAGTGTTGGCTTTATCAGGGCTCCATCATCATGTGTGTGTAGAATAAACATTCAACAGAGAAAGGCATGTCCTTTTTCTGTGTCAACACGAGTGACACTCCGATATCTAACAGCAAATATTTCTCAACATTCTTTTCGTCAACAGTGAGCATACAGCTTCATCAACGGTGATAAATTAAGCGAATTCACATAAAGAAACTGACATTACCACATTTTGGTCAACAGCTTTTCTGCGGAACGCATTCCACTCGTTCCACACAATGTGTCAGTACGTTAGCCAAGAGAAAGGGCTGTTAGCAGGCGGCACACACTTCCCCACCCTAACAACCCTTCCCCGCCATTCCAAACCATGAAACGGATATACAGTGCTTACATTCAGGCAGGGTCCTTCGCCAAAACATGCCTTTATGCTCGTACAAAGCTTAGATATGTGGTTAAAATGTCGGTAATGGAATTCTCGACGAAATATTTGTGAACGGCATGATGAAATCCACATATTTCCCACAGTGCCGACAGCCTGACGAAACCGTAAGCGGCAGGGGAGTTTTTTGGGGGGGCATGGCACAATGGTGCTGGATACAGTGCTAATGCCCTTGTTTAGGAGGGGGCATACTCTCCGCCATTATTTACTGGGCGTATTTTTGCACATTCATTTGTCGAGAATTATAAGCTCAGAATTTTATCACCAAGCTTTTGCCGGAAGTAAATCAGTGACTGCTTTATCAAAAGGGAATCATGAAAACAATAAAAACGGAAAATGGGTGGGGGGAGGGCGACAGGGGTGGTGTAGGGCCGGGATAAAAGAAAATAACTCACATAGGGCTGGTTTTTGGGTTTATCATTGTGCTATGGCTGCTGCTGCGGCATAGGGCTTTCAAATGATGCTTATGAAATTAGCTTTGCCCGAGATTAAAGCAGATGTGGTGGCAATTTATTACCGCTACTTAAAGTCCTTAAAATGATAAAAAGAAACCAGGACCAGAGCCAGAAGGGAGGATTTCTTAGGGTGCTTTCTGGTTATATATATATTTTTTTTGTTTGTTTGTTTGTGCCGTTATGTATTCAAATTTCTGGTATTGTTTAGAATTTAATTAAATTTAAAAAGGTTCATGTACTATACAAGTGCTTAGCAGCTCAGCACAATTTCATGAATTTGATGTTTTTTGATCGTTTTATTATGAATTAAACATGGATATTAAAATGTTTCAACGATAGGTGTTGAAGAGCAAAACGTCGGCCTTTTTCCATTGCACAACAGAGTTAAAACATTCACTGTTGCTTGCATCGTGGTTGCAGAGGCCTCGGTAGCCTAAGGCCGGGCGCCTACTAAAGTAGTGTGACAGTGGCATTGTTTTGGTCTGTCATGCAGAAACAAAGTGGTGCGGCAGTTGAATGGTGGCGGAATAGTATTAGATTTATTAAGCGCGGACCGAAATGGCAAGCAGCGTATAGCGTAAGTGATTCAACATAATCTTATTACTAACAAGAAGTGGCATCCACTGCCACTTACCACTCAAAAATTAAACTTGTCGGAGACTAGTGGCAATCAAGTGATGCCACGCCACATGACAGATGCGAAACCATCGCCACTCCACTTCAATTTGCGCTACTTCATTTGATTTTACGGGAATAAATTTTTCCACTTGCCATTAGACCGCCACGCCACTGACACGTCACTGCCACACCACTTTAGTGGGCGCCCGGCCTAAGGGTTTAGACGCCCACCTACCATCGCAGAGGTCCTTAATTCGAATCCTCTCTGCGATATGGTCCTTCGACTTTCCATTTCTCCCATTTAGATAATTTTCTCTCTTTCACTCGTCTATCTACTATCTTTTCGCCTAGAGCTTGCTGTCCTACATTGTACTCAATGATAGAACTGCCTACAGAACAAGGGGGTTTACCTCTTTTAATTAAAAAATAGGAGAAACACCTTTATGCCCGGAGCGTTTCCAGGTAAGTTGGGCTAAGGGATACGAACCTTGAAACGATAACCATTTGTTCTGACATAGTAAAAGCCAAGTTAGGCAGATTTTGACCCACTTTAAGTTGCTATCGGTTTCCACGAAGAATGAAAGGATCCAAAATGTTGGAATTTTTTAAAATCTCTTTGTTTTATTACCCTTTTATTACCTCGTATTACTCTTTTATTACCTATGCTTTCTTTTATTACCTTTGGCGTTTCGATAGCACACAATTGCCTAGAAAAACCAGGTGGTTGCTTAAAGTTCTATTCAAGCTTATTAATGGAGGGATCAAAACCTGATTTGACAAGTGGACTGGGCGCCATGAAAGCAAGCTGGAACTGGGGCCTCAAGAATTTTGTCGAATTTGACGTCTCCATTGGAAAAGTATTACTCCACTAATTCTTTAAAAAAATCATCCTTTTGTCTAAGTCAGCAGTATTGAACAAACGGCTGATCCTTCTTTTAACGTTCTAAGTAGGTATTGGGTCGGTTGAGTATGGAAAAATTTTATGCTCCGTGCGAACCAGGCCATGTCTTTGAAATCATCTGTCAATACTTCCAAGAGACTTCTTCTGGTGTGTCCCAAATGCAGTATTTCTAAAACAATGGTTTATTTCGCCTTCAATCGTTCAATTTGCGGAGATTTCCATAGAAGAATACTGAATTTCCATAGGCATAAAGTCACTTAGAGGCTTCAGAAACTGGCCGGGCTCATATTCATGTGCTCAAAGCCTTCAATAAAGAAATCATTTTTACTCTGGAATATACTATATAATGGGTCATGAAAGGCATCAAGGCAATAAAATTGCATCCTGCTCAGCTAAAAATGTTGTGAGCTGAATAAATATTGTTTCAGAACGACCTTTTGGCATGTTAATATTAGGTCTGGAAAAAATTTCGTATGGCGTTTTTCCAATAGATGGCGTTAACTGCAAATAAATTACGAACCACAGCGATACCACTAAAGTCCCTTTTGCAAAGGTTTGTGAAATAGTTTGTTGCGTCATCATGCCATCGGTGAAGCATTTCTGCGGTTTCTGGCTGAAAAGTGGACCAAGTTATGTTCACAGAGTTCTTTTGAAAGCAGCTTAATTTTATTGAGGAAGTTCTGTAGAGATCGGAACAATTTTACTACATCCACAACCGATTTCTTTATTTACAAAGGGTGCTGACAACAGAAAGCAAATTCAAGACCGATTAGTAGAGCGAAATTGTCATATGATAGTGATGTAGTTGGGAAGTTGTATTTTTTGTTTTTTTTTCTTTACATATGTTAAGATAAAGCGAAAAAAAAATTTCTGCAAAATCGGTCGATCGGTGCTGCACGAGAAAATTGCATAAATGTCCATTTTTGATGCATTTTGAGTGCATTGCTACACTATTTTTTTAATTTCTCCAGTTCTGTTGGTCGTAGAAAAACAAAAAAAATTGGAAAATACTCGTGAATGAAAACGCTTTCGAACTGATTCGGTATAAATACTTTAAAAATGAATCCTAACCTCAAAAAACCAAAATGTATGATATTTTATTTTATTTTACTAAAAATGAAATAAATAACGGGAAAATAGGCAGATTTTGATGAAACTTAAAATTTTGCACATATGTATAGTTCGCGTGACAATGCAATATGACCAGTTTGTGAAATAATCAAGATGGCGGCCGAATTTTGCTATTGTGCTCCCCGACCCCCGACATGGGTATCAAATGAAAGGGTGTGACAAGTAGAATACAATTAGCTATGTGGCGTCACTCAAAATTCAAAATGGCGGCCAACAGAAAATGGCGGACTACCATTTTCTTTACAACCCACTCGATATGGGTATCAAATGAGAGGAAGTGACAAGTAGAATACTATTAGCTCTGTGGCATCATTCCAAATTCAAAATGGCGGCCAACTCACAATGGCGGACGACTTTTTTCTTTACAACACCCTCGGAATGGGTATCAAATGAAAGGGTGCGACAATTAGAATACTATTAACTGTGTGGCGTGATACCAAATTCAAAATAGAGGTCAACACAAAATGGCGGTTTACTTTTTTCTTTACAAGACATATAATAGACTAAAAAGTAGAAAATAAAAAATATAGTTTAAAAAAACTAAAAAAATACGCTTTTATTTTAAAATGAACTAAAAAGTAAAAAAATAATTTTGAATGTAAAGTTTTTATTGCTCCAGCCAGAATATGGAAACAACCTACCTTTCGAAATGTAAAAAAGCGTGAGGCGTTAGCGAAAATTTGCGGTGTTAATAAAATAAGAATATAGGAAAAGAGTCCCTCGCTGTTTTACATTTCGAAAGGTAGGTTGTTTCCATATTCTGGCTGAAGCAATAAAAACTTTACATTCAAAATTATTTTTTACATTCATTTTAATTTTAAAAATTCATTTTAAATAAAAGCGTATTTTTTTAGTTTTTTTAAACTATATTTTACTGTACAAAAGTATGCCATTTACAGGTTTTGTTAGCACAATTTTTTAAGTTCGTTATGTTCCGTGTATTAAAAATTACCAGTGTTTCTATTTTAAATTAAGAAAGAACTTTAAAGTCTGAAAACTCTAAAAATACTAAAGCGATATTTAAATCCTTGCCAGAAATAAAACGTATTTAATTTTAAAACTTTCCCATAAATACAGCAAAATCTGAAATCAAAACTCTCCACATTTCTTGGATTAGTCATAAATCTTCGTTTTCGTTCATCTCATTTTTTTTTCTTTTGCGTCTTGCAAGTTATCTCGGAAAGAAAGTTTCATCTTCGAATCTGTAGTATCAATCTTGGTAAGGGGGGGGGGGATAGCCAAGATGTACGTACGAATGGCCCTTTCTGGCTTTATGCAACAACAATGACAACCTGAAGGACCACGGCTTACTCCTTGACGAAGGTTCGATATATTCCTATTCTGAAGGCAGCCCATAAATTTTTAGTTGATAGAGTCACAGGAGTACCTTTCAATTCATCAGTATCACAGCATAATAGCCGGCTGTAAAAATATTGTGTATGCATATATGTATGTATGTATATGCCAAACAGAGATTTCCTTTTGGCCAAAAATATGTTCACATATCTTGACAAGGACAAAAATCAATTTTCTATATGGGACCGTTATGATTATAAATTTATAGGTTAAAAAACAACCTTTTCTTCCGGTTTTATGATTTTATTAATAACATAAGAAAAAAAAACACATACACCAGAAGAAATCTTCTTGGGAGAGGCTCCTGCCAAAAAAAGGCAAAGAACTCATAAAAAGATATGGCAAAAGGGTCTTGACATACATGAATAATGGATTGCTAAAATTTTTTGGAGCTCTTGAGATGGGTACCTAAGGTTCGATCATATGTCACTGAAAGTATGTCATTAGAACGCAGGTTATAAAGGGGCCATTTATCATTTAGATAAATGATTCTCATGTTGGTTTTGTCAAATTGCATCCTGCACTCTATATACTCACCTGCCACAATAAATATGTATATATTCTCACACACAGAGGGGGGAGAGTCCTTAAATGAGGATATTTCAACAGAATTTTGTGGTAGAGTTCTTCTAACGTCATATATGGGGTATAGAGTTGCTAAAGCATAAATTGCATGCCATATTCTGGATATGTATATGCATTTATATCACGGCGTGGATGGACGAAAGGTGGTTTATGCTATATATGTTTACGCAAAATAGAGTACTCGACTAAGCAATTTAAATGAGAGTTCATGCAGCTCTGCGGTTAGCGAAGGGATATTATCGTAATGTTTGTAGAGAGTAGATCTGCGCCATTAAGGTGGAGATTTTCCATTTCGTTAAAGCCTTTCACGGGAATGAATTAACCCAACTACCTTCAATATACAAACAGATGACGCTTTTGATCATATGCATAATATTCTGTTCATTCCCCGCATTTTCGTTTTTAACATGAATATCTAAAATTGTTTATCTTTCGAAATGCATTTGATGTGGGATGGCTTAACGATTTTGAGCTGCTTATAGTACTCTAAAATTTTGGATGGGAGCCAGTCATCATAACAGATGGAAAATTCGGAGAAAGCTTATGAAAGATTATGAAAGTTAAAAGGGAGATAAGGGATACATATATTTCTACTTGAAAATAGCCTCATTTAGGTAATACGTAAAAATAACTTCAGAGACTTGGATTTTGTTAAATCGGTCTCAAGTATCTAATTTTGTTCACCCTTTGAAGAATAAACATTTTGTGTAGGCGAAGACTAGTATTAGAGCATAAGAAGCACGATTTCATTCACAAAAACCATGTTAAGAAAAACCAGGCGCGGATTTAAGGGGGGTCACGGGGGTCATGACCCCCCCAAAAGCACTCGATGTTTAAAAAACAAAATTGACCCAACTAAAAAACAAAAACAAAAAATAACCAAGTGACCAAAACCGACCGAACTTTTTTGCGAATTAAAAAAACGACCCTTTTTTTATCTGATAGTGTAAGCTCAGGCAGTGGCGGACTAAGCCCGTCAGAGGCCCGGGGCGGCAAAGCTGAATGAGGCCCTCAGTCTAAGAAGTCGATGTAATTTTAGAAGCCTTTTATTCAGTTGCCATTTGTAGGGACTAGTGTGTGTATATGTTTATTTCCCAGTAGGAAAAGCATTTAATTCCGAAAGTCGTACTAAAGCCAAGTGTCCACTATAGAGTTTTTTTCGGTACAGTGTAAAGCGTAGAGTGTAGAGCTCTACCTGTAGTATGTACACTACAGCGCTTCTCTACCACTCCACTCTAGAGAAATTTTGAGTATAGATCTACCACGACCTCTACAGACTGAGTACACTGCCTATGCGTTTTTCTCTACTGTAGAGTCGTATGGTAGGGCGCGCAACTGCGGCCATCAACTTTTGCATGTCACTTCATTTCTCAGTTATTCAGAGATGCGTGCGTACATATGTATATTGTGTAAAAAATTTAAAGGAAATTAATAGAAATCAAAAAAAAATAAAATGAGTTTTCCCCAAAAGAAGGGAAAAGAAGGAAAGGAAATGTTAGGAGCGAGATTGGATTGCGAAAAGAAAACAAAATGCTGGAATTATGGAATGAGCTCACGGAAGAAGATACATCTTCATACCAAAATTTTCTGCGTATGTCGTATTCGAATTTCATTGTTATTTAACACGCCGATCCCGATGTACAACAATTCGAAGCGCAGTCGAAACGCAAATAAGAATGAAAACTGTAGAGAGAAAAACTCTATCAAACATGCTTGTTAGAGCGTAGAGCAGATGTAGAGCTCTACCAAACACAAAAAAAAATTGCGTATACACTATAGAGTTTTTTAGCAGAGCGCGTAAAGTCGGTGTAGAGAGCAGGTGTAGAGCTCTAGAGCGGGTGTATACACTACCCTACGCATCTCTATGCGAGAGTTTTCTCTAGCTCTATAGTGGACACTAGGCTTAAGTATATAAAAACTCCGCTTGCATGATGCAACCGAGATGAAAATGGTCAAGAAGTATTGAAGCACATATACGCGATGTACAGGGTAACGATTCAGTAAAGACCCATTTTAATAATTGCATGCTGTACTTATTTGTGTCTACGGGAACATTGTACGGGACCTCCGACTCCAAAGTACCACTTAGGTAGGCACTGATCATATTTTAAAAGCCTTGTTTAGGAATTGATCAAGGGAACTTGTACACATTTGGAGGCCCCCAGGAACCAGAGGCCCGGGGCGGACCGCCCCTTCCGCCCCACCCTTAGTCCGCCACTGAGCTCAGGTGTCACCCTTTTGGCCTTATCATGGTTGGCGAGTTGAAAAAATGACAGCGCCGTTTATCGTTCTCATTTTTCGTACTATAATTGGCGAATGCAGCGACATGACAGTTTTCGACCAAACCTTATCATTGTTGTCGCTTGAAAGTTTTTAGACATTTCTGATAATTAAAAAATTTATAAAATTACATTATTTATTCAATCCATTTAAACAATATTTATTCAATCTAGTCACTTGACAATCGTGAAAAACGCAGCTTTGTCTCTTCAAACGGCAACTGTGATACGCCTGAAGGCGTTTTTCCCGACAAATGTCTGTTTTTTCGAAAACTATGATTCCGTTTTACAGTCGCCGCGCCATTTCTCACTTCAAGCGCCAACCATGATTAGACCCTTTGTACTACTAGTCCGTCATGTCATGTCGCACACGTCATAGTGCAATGTCTAGTAGTAAGCTTAGCTCGAACGATAGAGAGGGATAGGATAGATTAGGGGGAGTCGGGTGCAGTGTCTCCATATGTAAATCGAGCGTTACCGTGTTGCAAGGACAAACATTCGGTGTTTAGACACGGTGAATCTGCTAAAAATGTACCGTGTAATTTTTCGTCAATTTTCTTCAAAAATTCCACTTTTTTTTTGTTAAAAATAAAAATTTTTTGTCAATACAAACAAAAAGAGTTTTATCAAAAAAAGTGGAAGTTATGAAGAAAATTGACGAAAAAATACAAAAATTCATGATTTTCGATTCGATTTTTTCCACTTTTTTCAAGTTTAAACATTTTTTCTTGTTCACCATCATAAAGTGCATAAAAAACCTACACTTAAATTAAAAAGGAATCTCATACGATGCAATGCACAAAGTTATTGGCCAATCAATTTTCAGATTTGAGGTTAATTTTTGAGACTTGTGGTGGATATTTTGACTTAAAATTTTTACGAGTTATTTTCCACATTTTAAAGTAAAATTCCTGAAAATTTCATCAATTTTTACTTAAAACATCCCAAGTTGTAACCAAAAAACCAAAATTTAGCAGTTTCTTCAGTTTTCAATTTTCTTTGAGGTTATGTGTGCAGATTAAAATTTCATTTTGTAACCGCTGATAGGTAATGTCATAATGAACAACCACAATTTTTTTCGCTTTGTTTGGACCTACACATACCGATAAATTCTCACCTATATTTAGAAAGAACGACCAAAATGGTAGATTTTTTACAAAGCGGCCCATAATTTACGTAGCGGTTGCAAGACAAAAAATCCATTTCGTATAGTATTTGACGTAACTAACATATTGAAGAGAAATTTGAGACTGGAAACAATTCCTTTTTCACTAAAATTTGATGCTATCTGACTCCACTATTAGTAAAATCCGTAAAAATCCACCAGAAAATTCGGTTAGTTTTGTTCGTTTTGTTAATTTTGTTTTGGTTTTTAGGAGTAGAAATTTTTTCCGCCACAATTAATTCCGTGACCCCCCAAAACAAAATTCTAGATCCGCGCCTGAGAAAAACATGTATATTATCAAAGCAACTGAGAGGTTGTGTAAAAAATTTAGTTCGTTTAGTTCTCGTCCTATTGCATATGGCACTGGCGTCTTGTAAATTTTGTAATTTTTTGCCAACAAAATTAACCTACAGAAGTTCTTATTCGCAATGCAAACATTCAATAGTTGACCTCATCAACGTAGGGGTTTAGGTGCCCCATTACCAAACCAGAGGTCTGTGGTTTGGTTCGCTCGCACAGACATACTTCTACGTTTTTTTCAATTTTCCCATCATTCGTTCTTACTTGTATTGCCTCCTCCTTACAGGAGTTTACAGGAACTTCAACCAAGTGAACATTCTAAACGTCGACATTTTGCTGAACTGATCCATTGTTTCATGAAAAATCATCTATAGTGATAAAGTTCTTTGTGGCATGTCTTCATAAAGTAAAACACACTTACATACACAAAAATTACCATCACGGTTTGCATTTGGGCCTATTTACATCACTAGCTGCGTTCCTTTTCTGCTTATTTTTACTCGTGAGTACTTGCAGCTACTCCTGCTCTAAAATATAAACAAAAGCAAAAAATGGTTACGCAATTAACATCCGTCAAAGGAAAAGTAAATTTTTTGAGTCTATTGTGAATTATTTTGCGCTTTTGATTGTTTTGAGCTTTTTTCATATAAAAACGGCTATAAATAAAAATAAAAATAAAAAATTTATAAAATAAAATAAATAAAAAATATAAATAATAAATTTACCGCATTAATTTAAATTATCTTGTAAATTATTCTAACCTTTAATTTGTATACAAATAAAATAACAACAAAAATTTGAGGTTAGGTTTTACTCATAAGCACAAATTTTGCGTTCCTTTTCTGCTTTGCTCATGAGTACTCAAAAGCAGAAATGCAACGCAGCTACTGAGTCATATTTTGTCGGAAATTGTTTGGGGAATGCAGGTACAATGAGAGGGGAAGACTGCAGTAAACGACTTCACATTTTTATTTGGCATAGACTGAATTTTTTTTATATCGAAGAACAAAGCTTAGAAATCACTTTTTGTATTAAACTACCAGTTTTTAATATCGTTGGTTCAGCTACTGTTCACTGTCCAGTAGCAGGCTAAGCTTGAAGAAAAAAATAGGTTTCAGGTTATGAGGACTCCCTCTTTAGTCCTCATAACCTGAAACCTATTTGTTGACAAAGATGGCGACTAACCCTAGACTCCCACTATTATAACAGCGATAAACTTTTGTCAGGGTTGCTACCACTCAACGATGCCTCAGTCTCACTATATCCAGCACTAGTGTCGGGAGCAGCGTTGAACAGGACGCCTAAAGCGGCCCATACACTTTCAGTTTAACCGCGCAGTTTATCACGTGTGACGTCATGTCTGAGCGATAAATTATGTGAACTGTGCGTTTTGAACCATTTTCATTCAGTCTTCAGACCTGAGCTTCTGGACCCTCTTTTGCTCCGATAAGCTGCGCAGGAACCCACACACTTTCAGTTCAGTTTATTGTACATGTTTTTTACACAGCTCAACTGCCCAGTTAAAACTGAGAGTGTGTGGGCCGTTTTACAGCACAAAATGGAGGGCCGCGTTCAGACTGAGCGCTATCCGCACATGTTGCGAATGCGGGACCACCTCTGATAATGCGAGTGATAGTGCGGATAGCTCCATAGACAGGCATGCACCTCTACGATCCAGAAAATGCTGGAGGGGAGCTTAAAACAGTACGGCGCGGCCAGGGTTTGAACATGGTACAACAATTACAAGGTAAGCTCATAAGGGTCCCTTGATGTCACTCAGATTTTAACTCACAAGGGAAAAAGCTTTGGCGTGGCGTCCCCCAGATATTTTCTAATATAAAAGCGTAAAAGCTTTTCAAGATGGAAACAGAGTTTTCCTTATGAGCCTATCTTGTATTAATGTACCATGGCTTTGAAAGCAAAGTAAACTTAAAGCAAAGCACTTTTTTTTAAACTTACTTTGCTGTAGACTGTGAAAGCTTTTTGTTTCATATTGCTGCGAGTGATGTCGCTTTCAAATTACTTAAAAACTTTCAGGAGCATACTGGTCCGGCTGGAAATGCTTCGGCTTTAGAATACTTTGCTGTGAATTGCTTTCTGTTTGCTTACAGTTTTTCAAAGCTTGCTCTCCAAGGCTGTGAAGCACTTTGCTTTCTTTCAGCATTTTTTTTCATGGTCCAACTTTATATAGTGAAATGGTACGTTGTTTAGAGGGGCGAGAACTTTTTTTTATTTGTATGTGTATGTGTATGTGCATTCGCAGCCGGACCAGCAAGCCCCAGCATTTGCAAGCAACAGCATTTGCAGCAATATGAATCAAAAAGGTTTCACAGCCTGCAGCAAAAAGTTTGAAATTATGACTGCTGTAAAAAGCAGAGCAAAGAAAATTTCTGTGGTCTTCTTGGCAGCAAAGCAAAGCCAGCAGGAACAGTATTAAAACTGCTGCAGCAATTTAAACCCTCACGGCGGCAGATGGCGCCTTGCGAGTTCGTAATGGAATGGCGAGGGAAGTTTGATCAGTCTGTAAAGAATCAGTGAACGCAAAGACTTATCCCAAACGTGGAGGCATGAGTTACGAGGGCACACACATTTGAAGGATATTTTCAGCTAATTTTTGATATGTGTTTGCTTGACAATCTGACCATTTTGTAAAAAAATGAATATAGCGGTTCCAAAATGGCGCCCGAATTTTAAATTTGTGTTCCCGACAACGACATGGGTATCAAATGAAAAGGCATGACAGGTAGAATACAATTATCGGTGTGGCATCATTCGAAATTCAAAATGGCGACCATTACAAAATGGCGGAATACATATAATAGACCAAAAAGTAGAAAATATAACTGTCAAATTAAAATTTTGCCCATACGTATAGTTCGCCTGACAATGCAAACCGATCATTTTGTAAAAAAATCTCAAGATGGCGGCTCCAAAACGGTGGACGATTTTTGCAATCGTGTTCCCCGACCCACCGACATGGGCATCAAATTGAAGGACATGCCAGATAGAACACAATTAGTTGTGTGGCGTCATTCCAAATTCAAAATGGCGGATTACGTTTTTCTTCACAACCCCCTCAGTATGGGTGTCAAATGAAAGGGAATGACGATTGTAATGCAGTAATCTGTCTGACGTGATTTTGATTCTAATATGGCGCCACCACAAAATGGCGAAAAACATATAATAGACTAAAAAGTAGGAAAGAAAATTTATGTAATATGTTTTATCAAATCAATATAAATAAATATATGGGTTAATTTGCTTCCTTTGCCTATCTATACTATTATATAAAGAGAAAAGATTTGATTGTTTGTTTGTTCCGGATAAACTCAAAAACTACAGAACCGATTTTAAAAATTCTTTTGCAAATAGAAAGCTCTATTATTAGCGAGTAACATGGGGTATATTTTATTTTTCAGAACATCGAAATTCAAAATGGCCGCCGAAATATCACCGAAATTGAAAAGAAAACCGAAATATGAATGAAAGTGGGTACCTAGAGGTTTTTAAGGTCGCAAATAACGAATTTGCAGTCAAAAATCATAAATTCAAAATGGCCGACGAATTTGTAAATTGTGTTCCGATTCCAATGAAAATCGGTATCTGGGATTTCTTAAGGTAAGAAATAACAAATTTGTGATCAGAAATTATAAATTCAAAATGGCCGTGCCAATATTTATATTTTTCCGATTCCAATTAAAGTGGATATCTAGGGGGGTGGATAAATTCAAAATGGGCGCGCCAATATGGCCGACTTATTTTGAAATTGTGTTCCGATCCCAATGAAAATCTGTACCTGGGGTTTTTTAATGTAGCAAATAACGAATTTATGATCAAAACTTAAATTCAAAATGGCCGCACCCATATACATATAGCCGACGAGTTTGCCAATTGCATTCAGGTTCCAATGAAAATTGGTATATGGGAATTTTTAAGGTAGCAAATAACGAATTTATGATCAAAACTTAAAAATTCAAAATTGTGGGACCAATATGGCGGACGAATTTCGCCAAATAAGTGTCATTTCCCGGTTAGCTGTATGTAGGTTGTCAAGAGTTGGAAAATCGGAAAATCTTGACATTCTGTATCCTGAAGCTCTCTAAGCAATCGGTTCAGAATTGATCTACCAGGTTTTTTTGGTAAGATGGTAAGGAGAAGCGGAAATGTGGGATTTATACGGGTTCCAGCTAGTTGTATATAATTTAAGACAAGCGTTTTTCAGAAGTAAACTCCAGTCATGCGTCGGAGCTGACACGAACTTTTAATTTTTTTTTTGATGTTGATTGTTTTGTATTTATGGAATAAAAAAAATATTAAAGTTTTTTCTTTTTTTAAAATTACCCCCGCCCCCCGTAAGCCAGTTGGCTGGAAACGCCCATGGTATACATGTAGGAGATTAGGCTAAGAATGACAACTTGGAGAAGACAATGGGCACTTATCTATTCTCCCATTCAACTATAGGGATAATTCGAAGTCATTGATGTGGCGTACCCCTTTCTGATAAGCCCACCTGCTTCTAAAAAACACTTTTTGGCTTTATTTTACCAAAAATATTGGAAAAATAATTTTGTATTGTATCTGAAAAAAATCTAGGAAACACATTAGCACATAAAACTCATTGAACTCTTGCTCTAATCACCATATTTCTACAATAATGACTCCTTCACCTACATTTGATTGTCACAATAAACACGATTTTTGGCATTAAGATTGTAATTAAAAGATAATAACTTTCATAATAAAAGTCAAACATTAACAACAACCAAAAGGGAGAGAAAAAAAGACAAACAAACCTAACTAAAACATTACAAAAGTAATTACATAAAATGTTTTCTATATAAATTATTTTTTGTTGTTGTTGTTTCTAGCCATTAATCACGTAAAACAACAAATGCTCTGTAGATGTGTGCAACATAATACTAGCCACAAAAGATAATCAACCCCTAAAACGCTTCACACAAAATCCTTTTCATTTCACTTTCACAAAAATGTTCCCAAGGGACAGGCTAGACACCATTAACTGCCCAATATCCCGGCCAGAATATTGATTGCGTATAGTTCACCACCGGAAGGGCTACAAAAGGTTAAAACAAGGGTTGAAATATGGACAGTATATGTATGTATGTGTGTGTGTGCCGGAATCCTCTTCTTCTAGTACGGCCAGAGAGCTTAAGGAATAAAAGCGTGAAACAGTTATCGACATCATTAAAAGTTTTTCCCGTACACACATTGTAAGTTGTAGGGGTGTGAAGACTCCCATTTCTGTTTTTTTTTTGCTTTCCTTCTCTCGCTCTCTGATCATCCTCTCGGTACATGCCCCAAACACTAGACTTTACGAGCTGATACTAAGTCATAAAATAGCTTAACGCCCCAAAGTTTGCAAAGCGTGACAGAGGGCAGACCAAGGGATGAAAAAAAAAAAGAAAATCCAAAAACAAAACAGGAAAAAAAATTTTTTTCCCCGGCAAACTGAATAAATTGTTTCAAGAATACTCGGGCTGCTTACACCTTAATACTGTTATCCCAAGAAAACAATTCTTGGGGAGGTTTTTGCCCCCAAGAGGGTCATAAAATTTCTTTCCCTTGTAATACAAATCAGGGGTGGAACCGTTTATTACGGCAAAGTACCTGTAAGCGGTAGTCGGTAGTGTGGTGCCAGGTGGCATTATATCCTGTCGCACCTGGGCGAGGATAATTTTTTTCTTCGCGCTACTCCCTATATATCCCCACCCTTTAAATATGATCAACATGGTCACTGCATACATACACTGTCATTACTGCCGATATTTGTCACCCCCTTTAATGCTGGAATTTATGGCTAAGCTTTACTTTTCGAGCCTTGGAGAAACGAACACACCTTTTTGAATTCCGGTTAAAATCTTTATGTTTGAAACTTCCACCGAAAGAGGACTCTGTCGAGGAGAGATGTTGTGTTATTAGGAGGACTGTCAGAAGCAGATAAGCACTGAAGGATCTCTGAGACTGTTACGGGGAAGGGATATTAATATTCATCGCATCCTTTTAAGGCGAACATCGACCATTAATTTTTGGGCCTGGCCATTTAAGGGTTGAATAAATATCAACTTAACAACAACAACAATTCCCCACCAAGAAAAAAAAATAAAAAAAATAAAATAAAAGTAAAAAGCCAAAAACTCACTAAAACCGATCAAAATTTTTCCGAGATCTATCAGGAAACGTGAATAATGCACGAGGATGAAAATGACTCCTTCGGTAAGGATATTAGAATATTCAGGAACTGGGACTACTTTCTGACTTTGAATTGTGGCTATTAAAAATGAGAGTTGGTCCTTGCTAACGGCACTGGCAGTGTGGAAGGGTTTCCAGCTTTATTGAGCCCTAGGGTGGCCCCTATCTACATATCGAGACGGTTTAGCTGTAAAGTAAATAATGTTTCTATAGAGATAAATATTTCCGTTGTGACACCAATTGGGGATGTGGAGAAGGTGATTTGATTGTGGCGTTTTAAATTTTGATAAATGTTAAAGTTTTCGGAAGTAAATCTTTTATTCAATTTTACATATGATAGGATTGCTGCACCTGATACGAATATGATATGATTTGGTCCAAGTGATTTTTGCAACTTCAATTCTTGACTCCAATCCTCCAAGTGATATTTTGCAACCTCTGCACTATCGCAGCCAATTCGCCAGGTTCCCAGGCCCAAGTGTCCCATTACCTACCAATTTCTAGTACAATTACTAAGTGAGTTTGGGTATACTGACTATAGAAGTTTGTTCCACAGTCAAGTTTTTCTAGTTAAGACCCCCATACACGAGCGGTCCATTAGTCCAAATGATCCTGAGACAACCCAAACCCTCACCGTGTCGACTCGAGTTTGAGGAAAGTCCGTAACATAAAAATTGTTTGGACATTATTTATAGAAAACAATCCAAGCTTTCTAATTTTGAAAAAAATTGTGTATTAAAGAACACAAGGCAGAAGTGAAACTTCGCGTACATATTTATGTCTATATGTTCTTTATTATTGTATTTTTTTTTCTTCATTTGCTCGTGTCTTGTGTTATAATCTAAAAAATGAATGAAGCAGGGAACAGGAAGTAAGAACCATAATATTTTAACTCAATTGATAAATCATAGTATAATGAATATTTTGAAAGTAATGCAGTACAGTGTAAAAAATCAAAAACATTTCGCTGCTTTTACAAAAACTTTATCTTTAATAAACAATCTTAATTTTTTAAATAACCGACTCCTCATTTTTACTTTACCGATGCCTGCGCCATCTATGTACGAATTTAAATAAATTGTAAATATTTCCTGCTCGTTTAGTAGAATTGTTTATATAGTATGGCATCACTTAATTACTATCATGGCTGTCGCTGTCAGTTACTTGGTTGAAGCAGTGTGGAAAGTTGCTCTTCTGACGGTGATCTTCGCGAAATTCATCGATTTAAGTTAATAAAAACCAAAATGTTAAACGAAATAGTGTGGAAACTAAATTGTTAGTTTAGTTGTGCATTCATTGAATTGTGAAATTTGTTTTTGTTTTGTTGTGTGCTGCTCTTTTGGCGGTGATATTCGCGAAATTCATCAGCTTGGTTGTTTAAATCCACAATGTTTAACGAAATACAGTGGAAACTAAATATTTAGTATGTATACTTGTGCATTCATTGAGTTTGTGTTTTGTTGTATTTAATTTGTCTCAATATTTTTGTTTTTTTTTCTCGTTATTTTGTAAACGAGTGAGAAGACAATTTCCGTTTCATACGGTAGTCCTTGTTTTCGTTGCCGATTCAGAATTGTGACAGTTGTAAATGAGTGAGAAGGCAACTTCCGTTTCGTACAACTGTCCTTGTTTTCGTTTCTGTTTTCTGAATTCACTCGTACTTGCTCGAATCACTTCAAAATCCTCGGAACGAGAGCAAGGAAGTTTCACTTCAAAAAATACTGGTTACGTATTTTTTGGAGAAAAATGTGGTTTTAGTTGAAATTTTTTTTAAAACACAAGGTGATATGTATTTAAAACTCTAACTAAAAAATTTCAAAACGTCCTGGCGGCTAAACCGTTACGACTGCCCCCCCCCCTCTTACTATAATACCTTTATCAACAGACGGCCGCTTTAAATTTAGTGTATACAGACACCCTGTTTAGTTGATGTACTCACGACATTCACTCGTAGAACGTCTGCATTCTCACGAGGCGGTTTCCAAATCCCGAAATCATCGTTGTGGTCATCTATCAATTAGATTTTCTTCTTCTATCACAAAAAAAAACACATAAACAATTCAAAGGTCGTAATTTTATTTCTTCTTCATAGTCCGGGGAATTAGCAAAAAAAACGCACGAAAGGAGACATAATTCGGAAATGGCTGAAAATTGGTCCAGAGGAATCATAAAAAAAACATGGCCGCCGGAAATATAGCGGTTTTCCTTGTATCTCGGTTTCTATAGGTCGTACAACCCCGTACAAAGGCCCTAAGTGTAGACAATGAAATTCTCTACAACTTTAGTTCTTATAAACATGTTCACCCGATTAACCCTTTCAAAGTTATTTAAGGTCAAAGTTATCAAAAATCACTTTTTGGCCACAAAATTGCTCAAAAACTGCTTTTTTCGAAAATTTGTTTAGATCAGTCAATACGAAACGTTATTGCCTACAAAAAAGCTTTTTGTCATTTTTTCGAAAACTTAACCCTTTCGAAGTTATTTAAGGTCAAAGTTTCCAAAAATCAGTTTTTGGTCAAAAAATCACTAAAAATTGATTTTTGCAAAATTTTTCGAAAAGTTTTCGAAAAAATGGCAAGGGTATCATTAGGGTAGGCAATAATCTTTTGTATAAATAGAACAAAAATACCTTCTCAATAATTAGTTTCTGAGTAATTTTTTGACCAAAAACTGATTTTTGGAAACTTTGACCTTAAATAACTTCGAAAGGGTTAAGTTTTCGAAAAAATGACAAAAAGCTTTTTTGTAGGCAATAACGTTTTGTATTGACTGATCAAAACAAATTTTCGAAAAAAGCAGTTTTTGAGTGATTTTGTGGCCAAAAAGTGATTTTTGATAA
The DNA here is from genome assembly GCA_963855945.1 of Thereva nobilitata. Classification (NCBI taxonomy): domain Eukaryota; kingdom Metazoa; phylum Arthropoda; class Insecta; order Diptera; family Therevidae; genus Thereva; species Thereva nobilitata. The sequence continues at coordinate 101,630,057 of OY979697.1, read as the reverse complement.
CTTTGACTTTGAATAACTTTGAAAGGGTTAATCGGGTCAACATGTTTATAAGAACTAAAGTTGTAAAGAATTCTATTGTCAACATTAGGGCCTTTGTACGGGATTGTACGACCTATAGAAACCGAGATACAAGGAAAACACCGGAAAACCGCTATATTTCCGGCGGCCATGTTTTTTTTTGTGATTCCGAAATTGTTTTCTTAAAAAGTCTCAAGGAATCTGTGGACCAATTTTCAGCCATTTCCGAATTTTGTCTCCTTTAAATGCTAATTTCCCCGGACTTTTACTTTTGAATGCCATAATCCGATTTATTATCAAAATATACGTAAATGTTCTTCCCATCCCGGATACACGTTTTCCCATCAATATTTTAAATTATAACAATAAACCTTAGGGAATGATTTTCCATGATGGTCCATTCTGCCTGTTATCAAAATTTCTGCTTATGAGCATATATGAATTCAACTAGGTTTGAACAATAATTTCCCTATTGTATATCGTTCTATTTAGGTGAATGATGCGTTTAGCCTTTAGGCAGATTTTATTAATTAAATTGCGATAATTAGAGCAGGAATACCTAGAGGCATATGCTTGTAGAACATTTTGTTGGAGGAATAGTGTTATTAAGAGGATATTTTCTGTGGGTAGTTGCAAAACAAGTAAAACTATAATTAAATTTCTAGGAAAAATAAATTTTATCAGGGATTGGTTATTTTTCTCATTCTTTTATTAACATTGCTCCTAAAAGTATGCAGAGTTAAACGAGAATCAGAATTTCCTTTTTTTTAAATTTACTCCTTAAGGTATGCACAAAAAAATAACTGATCGGTGCACAGAGGCGCTAAGTTGTTTTACAAATTGGATTCCACTTGACTCGACTTCTTTTGACTTTAACCAATTGGCAAACGTTGGCTAAAATCGTGGAGTGCTGACAATACCCGTAATTTCTTCCTACTTATAATTTCTAAATACTATCGACTTTTCGATTCATATTCTGGTGTGCGTGTTTACTGTGATAACAAAACTACTGCGGAGGATAACGAATCTTCTTTTTACAAGATAACTTAGAGTATTATTCACACAGCTCGATCGAACTACTTCTTTTAAGACTGCTTGCAGAACGCCAAGATTTCATAAGAACTGTTCTGGTCGTGGTCTTTTTATGCCTTGCCTTCATGTAAAGTTCTTTAAAAGGTGTAACGCTCAACGTGTCTTTTGCTAATTAATTCCTGCAGACCTAAAAAAATTAGAAGCATAGCTGTGTGAGAGTACCAGTCCTTTCTTATGAATTTTTTCGATTTGTTTTCTTACATTAAGACGTAAGATTACTCTATTTATTCTCTCTGCATGTACTGTTTGGATTTCAAAAACACTGTGGTTGCTGCTAAAAGTTTTCTTACTGATGCTTCTGTTGAAAAGGTTTTTGTGGGATATATGGGCAGGTATTTTCAAAATACGTCTTTCTCCGAAAGGATACATTTGTACAATTGCGCTGTTTGATGCATTGGACCAATTTAATTCACATGCATGAGCCCCAGTGATTAGCTAGTGTTAAAGATGCTAGTAACTGCTAATACTATTGACTTTGCGGGTTCGATTCCCAGCTGGAAATATTTGCATTCGATTTTTGACTTTTTCTGCCTGGTTATCATATTTTCACAGATGCGTTTTTAATTTCCTTTCATCACCTTTTTCGTGCATGTACTGGAAACGTTGCCAGATTTTGAGAAGGGTACTGTGCCTTAGCTCGTTTGCTTCTGGTCCTTTTTCGATATCGATGCACTTTTTATTATCATCTACCAGCTCATGGAAGGACCAAAAGGCATTTGCAAAAGGTGAACCAATAAACGCTTCTTTAGGAGTGTTCTATCATTGATATTTCAGCACTCCATTTTCCGCTGGGCTCCTATGATGTTCAAAGTCTCACTCACTTGAAAGTGCATGTGTCTGTAATTTGTGTGCGATGGCTGATCATTTGCGATCTTGATCCCCTTCGAGAGTGTTGGATTCGTGGTGTTATAAAGAAGGTATCTGGTCGTTTTGCTTTGACATTTTCTCTGTAAGAGGGAAGCAGGGTAAACGACACTTGTTCGAAGTTTGCCACCTGTAGAACTGCAGACTCTTCTTTAGTCGACAACCTGAAAACTTGTATATCCAAATTACTAACCTACTATGGCCTTTGTATAAGAGCCACATCAGCAGATTGGACGTCTAGCTAGCTAGTCCTAATAAAGTCCTATTCCTACTATTGTGAGTCATCAGTCGACGTGGTTTTTTGAATAGATCTCTTTTACTCTAATCTGACAAAGGCTGTGGAACAAGGCCATACCTTGATTTTGCAACTACTTCGACGTGTTCAGGGCAAGAGTTTGACCATTCTGGCCAAGTTTCATGCCCATCAAAATTCTAGCTCTCTCGGCTAATTCTGCTTTTCCAGAACCTCTAGCTACTGCCCTTAACGCCCCCATTCACACGCAGGCCGCCAGCAGGCCGTGGCCTGAAGGTCTCTCGCCTTGAGGCCAAGTATCACCACACACTTACCGGCACCGACAGGCCGTGGCCTGCAGTTCAGAAAAACTGACAAAAGCCTTTATGTGTGTGGTCATTTATCGTCAGTCCGTGCCTTAAGATCTGAACTTCTATCCAGTCTGAAGTTTTCGATGAGGCCATGAGTGAAAAAAAGTGCAATCAGCCTGAATTTATTTCTGATTAGGTCGCTGTCAAACTCTCGTCGTTGGGGAATCATGAGGTGGCCTGCAGACCACGGCCTCATCCCTCGGTCAGACTGAGATGTGTGGCCTTAATCGGGCCTTGCCTGGTCTGTCTGAGATTTGGGGCCTTTAGCATTACAACGAAGGTGGCGAGGGGGATTTCCTTTGCAGCTGTAAATCTATATTAATAAAAGAAAGTTTCTGTATGCGTGTATGTGCGATGTGTGCGCTATAGCGGGTGCACCAGTGATCGCACAGCTTCGAAATTTTGTACCAAGATCCGTGGGGGTCTCCCATGATGCACCTCGAAGCCCGATTTTCGAAATTCAAAATGGCCGCCACAAAATGACCGAAATTCAAAATGGCCACCCAAATTTGCCAATTGTGTTCCGATTTCCATGAAAATCGGTATATGGGGGGTTTTAAGGTAGCAAATAACAAATTTATGATCAGAGCTTATGAATTCAAAATGGCCGCGCCAATATGGCCGACAAATTATTCCAATTGTATTCCGATTCCAATGAAAGTGGATATCTAGGGGTTTTTATGGTTGCAAATAACGAATTTATGATCAAAACTTATAAATTCAAAATGGCCGCAATTAAATTCGCTATCTGGGAGATTTTAAGGTAACAAATAAAGGACTTTTTATCTACCGCGGACAGAGCACACATAAACTTTTTTTATTTCAAAGCGTTGCAACGCACGCGGGTTTTATGCTAGTGAAAAATAAATCTTGAATCCCAACCTGTTGTCAATGTCCAAATGTACAATTTTTTACAGAGAATCAATTAATTACCAGCAACAAAAATTCGTTCCTTCCATCCCCACCGAAGCTGAACAATTCATCCATCCCCCCCCCACCGTTTCCGTGAAAATTTAAATCTCTGCCAAAAAATTTAAATTACAAACACAAGTTGAGATAAAGGAGAACAATAATACCGAAAAATAGGGCGAAAAATTTATGCCATCTCCTCTCGGGTGAAGTCCTTTCCAGGCGACTAATGACCGGATTTGTTTGATGATAAAAAGATTCCTGGGGTAATTTGTCATTTTTCTTTCTCGGACCTTCACGATAATGACCCCCTCCAGTGAGCTCAGATTTCTGATGAGCTTTTAATAACTGGAGGTACTGCCGCATAACGTATATATCAGCTGCTCATGACATTTTCCTCTGCCATCGTTACATTTAACGTTTCCATCCCCATCCGTACCGGGCATACCCGTATGTATAGTATACGGATCCAGCTTACTTCAGCTGCCGCCTCAGTCCCAGCATATTATATGCTATACTATACGGTGTCGGCGGCATAGGGTTCCTCTCTCTGATGATGGGTCCTCCAGCAAAGACATTACGAAGACGTTCGGATTTCTCAAGGTGATGTCGCTATTTCCTAGGATATATTCAGCAACGTCACATATGTGTGCACTTGAAATTTTCATTCTTTCTCAGCACAAATTTTTTGTTGAGTTGTTTTTCATTGAATTTTCAGTGTTCCGCAAATATGCCACATGACATGGCATTCGGTATGGCATTTACGGTATCGGTTCTGATATGCCCTATAAATGTGTTATTCCCTTTTGGATTTCGAAAACGTTCAACCCTCACACACCTGGTGCTTAATTATTATTGCATAAGAACGGATCTGAGCCAATCGATCAAGGGGATTTGTTCTGTGTGTGTGTGTATGCCTAGGCATACGTTACGTGCGAATATTATACACTGGTAGTAAATTTGTGTTCCACAAATAGCATATTGCAACTTTGGACGTGTAAAGTACCGGAGATCGGTTCTTGCTACCTATGCACAGCATACCTTTGGTGGAGATGCACTTTGATTGGGATTCGCTTTTGGCTTTTGATGTCGACTATATTTCAGGTAATTGAGTTGCGATTTTCATTAAATATGAGCCATGGAGAAGCCCTTAAGCATCGTATCTAACCTATTCTAACGTGCTATACACGATTTGTGTTGGGGCGTTATATAGTACAGGGTTACGTCGTCGTTTTTAATTAAAAGGACAGTCATAGGAAATTATAAATGCATAAATATGCGTGTATGTGGAGATATTAAAGTGAACATATTATTGAGACGGTTGAATCCGTAAAGTATACGTAAAGTGTTTGTTAGTATTGGGTGATTAAAAAATTGTGATTTCATGTGAAATATCTTAATTAGTAACACAAATTTATTAGTTTAAAAGCAGGTTAATGAAGGTAATTAAAAGGAGACTCAAAGTTACGCACATTTTTGCAGATACGCACATTTTTCTTGAATAAATCGAAAAATCTAGAAGGATTCAGTATGATAAAATTTAATGTCAGAGCAGAAAAAATCAAAATCCCACAATCTCAAAAAACGCTTTTATGCTCAATTTTGCTATAAATTCCCTTTTTAGAGGTTAGATAAAAAATAAACAATTGAATAGTATCGAAATGTTAATTTTTATTTAAAAACTCATGTTTATTTTTTAATATTTCTAATATTTTCCGATTCATTCATAAATCAATTTTCCGATTTTTCCTGTTTTCGATTTGACAACTGTCAAAAGAAGAAGAAGAATTCTGTTTGCTCTGCTTGCTGCTACAAATTTGGGGGAGCAGTAAAAGTGAGAACTTTCAACCCAGAGAGTAGGTTCAAACAACACAGAGCAGGGCAATTGAGAGCAGAAAAGAGCCGTCAAAAAGTCCCAATGAACGCAAATTGCTGCTTTTCCAGATTTGCAGGTCTTCCAGTTTTTTTTCAATTGAAAAGATTCAATAGGCCGCTAATTCTTTCGTTTTCCACCTTGAAGACAATGGAGCATATCATGGAGAGACCACTTTGCTCTTTCAAGCACGCGTATCAGGTGCACAGAGATAGGCCTTAACGACTTGGTTCTCAAGCTGAAAGGAGTAATGTTAAACGAAGGAGTTGCGCTGGAGGATCCTTTGAATTTGTAGGAAGTTCTCTAAAGAGACAACGTCTTTGCCACAAGCTTTAATGGCTTTTGCTACAAAATTAAGTAAGATTCAAAGAATGATCTGACTTGGAGTCACAGAGGCTATTCGAACATCTCCCAGGTCAGCTCTGCAAACTACTTCATTTAGCATGGTCTCATCTTGAAATAGAGACCCTGCACTGAGCGTGAGAGGCTTTGAAATATCTAGACCAAGCCATATTCAGAAAATGATCGCAGTGCACAGCCTATATGTTTATGTTGGGAAGTGATTGAAGAAGTTAAAGAAGTTCAAGTCCCTGATGATGCACTTCGCAACTGGTGGTGGCAACGATTTTCGTGAATTTCATTTCCTGCGGTCGCAGATAGGCAAACGAGTGCTGAATCAAAACGATAACTTCAATGGATTCAGAAACAATCAATAGATGGCGCTGCATGCGTACAACAGACGTTGTTTTTATATACCTATCTTGGGAGTATATTTACTGCCTCAGGAGGAACAGATGTCGATGTAAACAACAATCTTCACAAAATCAGACAAATATTTGGTCAATTAGAAAAACTCTGGAAATCATCAGTAATAAAGAAATTATTATTATTTAGAGCCGTAAACGCCAACGAGGATAATCCTTATTCGTGATTTTATCTTAAACATTAACTCAGATTATTTCGGATTAAATATAAACACCGAATTCGGCATGCGTAAAATTTTGAAATCCGAATGTGATATTACAACAACAATTCTGTGGGTTTCGGTATGAGGATATGGTTTCGTGGATGCAAGGGCGGATCCAGGGGGGGGGGCATGGCGGCCATGGCCCCCCTCGAATATATTTTTTCAACTTAAAAAACAAGACTGATGAAATAAAAATTAACACTTTTTGGGCCACTAGTTGTGTCACTTTCAACATTTTTCTAAGAAATCGGACGAACATTTTTTTCAGAAGAGAATTTTTTTATTTTCTGTTGTTTTGTTTGATCGGAAGAGAATTTTTTACAGAAGAGAATTTCGTTGTGTGTTTGATTTTTTTGCTATTTTACGTTTTATGTTTAAACAGGGGACCCACTAGTTGGTAATACTGAACTAGTGTCATTTAGAATGGCGCGTTTTTTTGAAACATCATAATATTGATGCAAAAGTTATCATTCAGTGAAAACACTACATTCGTGTAAGAAATTAATGAAAAAAGTCATTGAATAATTTAATAAAATTTATTACGGTAAAAAAATTGGGGGGGGGGGGGTAAAAATGTAAATGGCCCCTATCCCCTGTAAAAAGTTTCTAGATCCGCCCTTGCGTGGGTGTCTTTGATAGCTCTTACTCTGCTTGCTTTGCGCTAAGCTTGAGCATTACGCTGAAGTAGAAGTAGGATCCAAAAATCGATATGCGAAAAAGACTGTCTAAAATCATGTTACCAACTCCTACCGATTTCTGATCTGTCCAAAAAGTATTTGCCAAGCCCTTTGTTGATGTACGCGCCAAGTAGCTGCTGACACATCTTAGTTAGGCCACGCCATCAACCCTTCTTGACCATAACTTGGTGGGTGGGCGATGCGGTCCGTGTGGAACTTGTGGTAAATGCGGTCCGTGTGGAACTTGTGGTAAATGCGGTCCTAGTCCTTGCGAAAGCGATCCTTTGGGCTGGACATATAATCTTGTTGACCCTTATGAAGCTGGTGGAGGATGCGGTCCGTGATGTCTTTCTAGAGACGCAAGGATTTGAAGAATTGCTGTAAAGTTGTTCTTACTGTTACTATTATTGTTGCTGCTGTTGTTGATCTGACGTACCTATACAGGCTCGGTTTCTGTTGGCCATAGCTGTAGCCTTTGATAAGGTTTTTAGGTTGTCGCCCAGATGTTTTAGTTAATTATCTTCAAAGTCATCAGTAATATTAAAAGTATCTCCAGTCGCTGAAATTGAAAAAAAACCCAAGTGTGTCCTACCGAGTGGAGCACTAGTTTCAAAAATAAATACTGGAAATATCCCCCAGCCTACTTGAAGTAAGTAAGAAAATAATCCTAGCCCGCTAAAATATCATACATTGTGGGGACGCAAAGTAGATGCCGACAGAGGCTACCTGACTCCCCCTGCATTAACAAGTGTTTGAGACGTATCTACAAAATATTCTGGTCACTGCCGTGTCGCTGCCGTGTCACTGCCGTGTCGCTGCCGTGTCCTGCCGTGCCTTTAGAACTCCTAAGGTCAGAGAAGAGAATAATAAAATCTGTGTTAAAAAATCTATATCTATATTAACAGGCACGTGTTTACCTTGAAGCCTTATCCTTCCACGATGACTCAGGTTGATCGACATCAATATTACCAATCCCGTAACTCTCCAAACCAAAATGAATTTTCATGTAAATTATGTCTAAGTATATTTCGTGTTCCACTCGGAAGGCTGCACACAGATCTCTGTCTACAGAAAAACAAAAAAAAAACACAGAAAAGAACACCGCTTGAGACTGTGCTCCTTCGCTTCTCTCTCAAGATCCTCTTCAAAAACAATTTTCACCCCATAAAACACGAATAATAAAAAAAAAATACTTCAAAATTAATACAATAAAATAATATTCGCCATTTTATAAAATAACAAGATTTCATCCTTCTATAAGTGCCGAGCGAGTACCAAACCAGCATAGCTCCACAGGTTTTAATATAGGCATGCCGAAATCTCTTTGAAATGTCACTCTGGCAAATGTTCCATCGATTCAAATGGGATCCTGTAAAAAACACAAACACCAAAACAATAATAGAACAAAAACAAGAAATTTCCTCCATTTACGATTATTTGATGCGTGCGACATTCACCAAAATTAGATTCAACCATTGTTGTGTTCCGAGGAGAGAGAGATTCCTTGCTCATTTCTTTTTATGAATTCATCTTCACATCAGCGCTCTGATCTCCTTGATCCTTCCTGATGCCTTTTATGTGTAGAAATTGAATTTGATTTAAATAGAAGGATATCCTTGACTTTTTTTTTCATCTTTAACACACAGTCTCCTGGATTCAATATAGTATATGGAGACATTTTTTTTAATTTTTTTTTTCACTATACAATTTTTGCTAGAAGGACTTGTGTGTAAAAGGACATAAAGCTCGAGGAAAATATACATATGTACATACATATATACACATATATCGCAGTGAAAATTGTACGTTGAAGGATTCAGGAAATTGATGATAAAAAATAATATTTTTCAACTTATTTTCTAGTGAAAAGGACTGCGACTAGTGGGGATGTAACCACGTCAAGGATGTTACCAGTAGTGGGGAAAAAGTGTGAAGACAACATAAATTCAAAGACTGACAGTAAGTAAGTCTGAATGGCTCGTCTGCCTCTCTCTCTCTTTACACTGATTTTCCATGGAAACATTTTTTTTTGCCCGTCCGTGGATGATGCACTTTATGGCAGAAACTCTATTGGAACACTGCCAAACCCTTGAAGTCCGTGTATGCAACTAAATCAAAATTTTTATCTTGCTAAAGGATTGCTGGAATGTATATATATCAGGGAAGGAAAGGTCTGAGTAGTTTGGCCTGCCACAATCAATGAATATAAAAAAATTGCAAAATCTTTTCAAGCTATGTAAATGCAGACAAGTTGAGCTTTTTGTGTGAAACGGAGGAGTCCTTTTCGTGGATATATACCAGTGAGAAAACGTCTCGGTGAATATCCTGCAAGATTTTTCTTGTAATTGATTTTTTTTGTCGGGGTTCGAGTAGAAGTTCTGAATCAGTTGACAGCTCTCGTTGTCTTCAAGCAGTTCTCCACCAATCTACTGTTTTAAATGCAAGAAGAGGAAATAGTGGCTAGGTGTAAGGTCTGCAGGACTTTGGGATGGGTGATCAAAAAGTGCCCAACCAAAATCTTGATTCTTCTCCTTGGTGATGTAAGGACGCGCGTCGTCATAGAGGAGGTCAATCCAATTTTCAATTTTGGATGACACGTCTCCGTTGACGAGCTGCAATTGTTGTTCCTCGTTTCACAAATTCAAACAAACATTTGTTACGAAAACCTTAGCCATCATTTTCCGACTCGAGTAACAGTCCAGTTGGTGATGATCATGGCCCTAAAAAGTATAGTTAGTAATAATTTTGAAATATGTTCTTCCAGTAGCGGACTCTGATGAAAAACACAAGTTTCGACCTTCGACTCTTTGAATGAAAGGTGCATAATACACTTTTTGACAGAGTAACTCGGTAATGGTTCGTTATATGAGTTGAATGAAGTTCTTGGAGCATCTGCTCCTACGCTTTCGACTATTTACAATATGGGAAAATAAGTTTAAGCACGGCCGTACATCACCAAACAATGAACATCGTTCGGAAATTCCAGTGGACATTAGTGGGTATTGGGACACTTGGGCCTGGGAACCAGTGGTCGTGGCAGTGGGGTCCTCCGTCCTTTTTCTCCATATTGATAATTCAGGGAGCCGAGTTCAGTAATCAAGCCAACAAATGTCCTGAAATCCTTTCTATCGCGCCCCATCAATTATTTAGCCACGTTAACAGATGGCACGGGAAGGAACTGCTTATAGTTAGCCAATCCCGGCCAACCTTTCGCCATCCAAGTCCGATCGTCAAGGGCCCTTTTAACCAAACTAGTGGGTGCCTAATAGCCGATTTCGGACCGATGAATACAATGAAATTGGCCCATAAAAGTCCAGAGCGTATGGTAAGAAAGAGAAGGTCAATCCTGGCAGAGCCTCCAGATAAGGATAAGGCATTTTACAACTGAGTGCACCCGGTTCCCAGAGGATAGCGTTAAATGACAGTGCAAACACTACCCAATCTCATGTGTGAGACAGACCAACCCAAGGCTAGGAGCCAGAGTCATATTACTATCGAGATAGCTAAGCCGCTATCACTGGACTTGGCGCGTCTATATATGGTTCAACCTGGTCGAAATCGGTCAGAATAAAGCCGAAAACACACTTTTGTGTTGTGGTGTGTCGTGGCGCTCTGTGTCGTGGATCTAATTCATATATTTTATATGGGGGCTGATTACATTATTATGGTGTGTTGTGGTGTGGCGCGTCCCGATTTGGCGCTTCTGATTGGGCACAGAGCGCCACGACACAGCACAACACAAAAGTGTGTTTTTGGCTTAAGCTATATTCCTACACCACTCAGTCGATTACAAGGAGTTTGTAGTTTTTTGGTTTTTGGTGCCAGTGTATTGAGTGTTGTTTGACTCATTTCATTACTGTAGGTTCATAAACTAGGCACAACTCCCGATGTATTTGGGGAGCTGATGATGCACGTCGCAACAATTTACGCGGACATTATTTTCTGTTTTCACCAACAGGCAAAGTTCTGCTGAATCAAAACGATAGTTTCAATGAATCCGGAAACAATCAATAGATGGCGCTGCAAGCGTACAATTTTTTTTTGATCCATATTTAAATGCAAACGAGCTGCCCTTATACTTTTCGAATATGCCACGTACTAACACTATTTCCAAGGCCAAAATTCGTCCTGTATATTCCCTCTATAGTATCCATATAAGCCGAGAACATCCCGAAAAGTGTTAGGCCTGATTTGGCGAAACACACCCCCACTTATCCATGGGATAGCTTACGCACAATTTATCGCTTATCTAGGATGCTATACGTAACAATTCCCAAGCTCTATGTGATATGGTGGGGGAATGCTTCGACGACGTAATTCCGCCACGTCAAACGGATGATAGATGGCCTTTTTTATGGGGTGGAATTTTCTTGAGACATTAAAAAGCCTACACACTGGTTGATCTGCCACACACACACACCCCCACAAAAATGCCACAGCGGGGCAGCATCTTTTGATGGTTTAACGCTTTGTGGTGATGTTGATGCTACTGTTGCGGCTGCTGTTATTGGTGGGGGGGATTCAGTTTAGCACACCCGAACATGGATAAGGAACAATGCAAATTTCTTCCTTTTTTTCAGAATGATTTTCCTTCTTCTTCTACTTTTACCACCATCGCTTACTTTTAGGGGTGGGTATCCTGTAATTTTGGGGCAATTCAAGTGGGAAATTGCAATTACCGACATAGCGAACCTTGGCGTAAATAAATCTTGCAGTGGCGCTTTTTAGTATCGCTTTTCTTTGCTTTTTGTTAATTTGTAAATTCTCGGGTGTTTAGATTAAAATTTTTTTTTAACTTGTATTCTTCGCACTTTCAAGGTTATTCATTTTTATTATGAGTTATGAGAGCAATTAAATATTTTTTAAGCTTTTTTGGTATTTAATTTTAATATCATAATCATACCCAAAAAAACACGATCCAACAACCGAAATTTTTATCCATAATTCATTAGGGACAAACCTAACAATTTAATAGAATGTGATCTGCCCAAAAATTCTACGTTTTTTGTTTCATTTTTTATGATACCGTGTTGTGAAAAAATATAGGCACTATACGAAGTTTTGTAAACCTGTTAAAATTTTGATAAATGGTTATGAACAAAAAATGCTGTTAGCTTTTTTGAGGTAATACCACTGGAATCACTCTTTGTACTACGAGTCCGTTGTGTCGTTGGGCACGTCATGGTACAATGTCTAGTAGTAACCTTAGTACGGCTGACGAATAAGTTGCGGGTTATGAGAGCTCAGAAGGGTGTTGAAAGAGCGTCGATAGCTGGCCACAAAACCATTAAAGAGAAGAATGAAAGAACTGCTAACTATCTTACTTAAGCGGCTTTCATTAAATACCACCGCTTCAGTACGCTATCATTTCCATATACACATCTCAGTAGGTATTGGGTTACTTGAGCCTGGGAAAATTTCTTGTCATCGCAGTGTAGAACTTTTGTTTTCCGTACTAAAAAGAATAAAAAATTATCTACGTTCCCGGATAACCGAAGAACATTTGACGTTTAAAAACTAAGCATTTAATAAATGGTGATTATTAATCTTAAAATACGCCACTGCGAAGGGTGGACGGTTTCTTATCAATGCTAACTACCGATGGGAGAATAGAGAGAAGATAAGAAAACTTCTGTAAATATGTAAGACGGAGAATTATAATGCGGCACGAAAAGTGAAAACAACGAACAACCATGTTTCTGTATGATGCTTGAACCCTGGCCTTTGGGATGGAGTCGGATGCCGTAAGTCCTATACTACGGAGACCGATGATGTACTTTTTTTTGCATGTTTTGAAAAATATAGCCAGTTGTGAAATTTAAAATCATTGTCCTTTTCTCTCTACAAATACACTATAGTAATATAGAGGGAACTTTCAAGCTGAATCCCATCGTAAATGAAGACGTGTGGCATGCAATCGGACAGAAGAAGATATTACCAAAGAAGCTCTTATCTGGAACTTAAAAGGCAACAGAAAACAAGGCAGGACTTGTACGATCTAGCACTGAAGCACCCTTAAGAATAAATGCGGATAGTACAAATTATTTGTATTTCGTATTAGGATTCTCTCGTATAATCCTTAATTTTCTGCAGAAATATGGTAGATCATCATCAGTTTTTCGGAGAAATTTCAAAACTACTAAAATCCTTTTAAGTTTCAATGTAAACTTCTATTAGTCTAGTCTATTTATCAAGCAGGAACCAAAGCAAAGATTCATACTACTGCAACTACAACTTTTCCTTCAAAACTCTTTAATTATTTAATTTTCTTCTTCGGAAAAATTCAACTTCAATATTCCATCACAGAAAATTAATGAAAATTTTGTAAACAAACACACAAGAAGCTTTCAGCAACTTTTAAGGGCTCTTAATAATTTCATTTCGTTATTTCAAACACATATGGATTATAAGATCACGAGTAAATTACATCGCATCCGAATTAGGCGAAATTCCCAATATCAATCAAGAGCGGAAAAGACCAAATCTCATCGAATCACGAGAATAAATTTTTGAACTTCGATTTTAGAAGTTTTAATTGAATATTTTTGGCGTAATAATAAAAAGGATTTCGTTTCAATGATTTTTTAATGTATGCAGTAAAATAATTGTCGATCAATGCACAAAATAAATTAAAATTAATTAAAATTATTCATGTATAAATGCGAAATTATTTTCATGTGAAAATTTCTTTGTGACTAATTTTATTTCACAGATTGGAAAATATTTCGAATTTTCTGGTTAAACTTTTTTCCATTATTAATATGATTCGCGAAGTCTAGAACAAGTATAACTATAGACCACACATGCCTCGAGAGGGCACAAATCACAAATCCAGAGCAATGAGTCGTCAAAGTCAAAAAATTGGTTTTTTTAACTAAATCCACATTTTTCTCGAAAAAATACGCAATTAACTGATTTTTTTTGCAAAATTGGAAAGCTTGGACAATTTCCTATCAATAATGTCTACAATTTTTACTCTACGGCCTTTATTTTTGAAGTTATTAGCAATTTTTGATGTTAAAGTTTGCCTTATTTGGCAAAGCTTAGGTGAAAAAATACTAAAAAAGAGCCAATTTTAGCATTAAAATTGCTTATAACTCCAAAAATAAAAGGTGTAGGATAAAAATTGTCCAGACATTATTGATAGGAAATTGTCCAAGCTTTCCAATTTTGCAACAAAAAAAATCAGTTAATTACGTATTTTTTCGAGAAAAAGGTGGATTTAGTTAAAATTTTAGTGAAAAAAAACCAAAGTTTTGATTTTGACGACTCATTGCTCTGGAAGTTGATAGGGTAGAACCCTATGATTTTGACCGTTTTAGATAGGTGGGAGTATTCTGCGTACACTGATACCTTATTCATAAAAATGGCTCATAGGGTTACAAAAATACAGGGTGATATGTAAAACTCTACCAAAAAACTTCAAAGCGCCCTAGCTGCTAAACAGTTACGATTTCACCCACCCCGCCCCTCCCATACGATTTTTTGTTCGTCTATCCAAAACCTATCCACAGCCGGCAGCTTTGTAAACTTAAGGGTATACACCCTGTATACATAGATAGGTACAGTGGCGTATTTTAAGATTTGCCGCCCCATAAATGATTATTCAAATGTTCTTCGCCTATCCGGGAACGTAGGTAATTTTTTATTCTTTTTAGAACAGAAAACGAAAGTTCTACACTGTGATGGTAAGAAATTTTCCCAGGTTAAAGTAACCCAATACCTGCTGAGATATGTAATGCTATTTCTGTATATGGAAATGCTTCCTTCAAATCCTTGTGCTTTTTTAATGTGACGCCAAGAATGGTTTTAAAAGAACACATTTTTCTTGTAGACCATCTTCAAGAGCAATAGGCTTCATAGATTTGGTAGAGTGACTAATGAACAAAAGCAAGTCCGCTCGTATGATTTTGGTGGCCCAGAGAAAACTTGACGAATGTTACTAGCTAATAGAGCCTTGCCCAAAAGCAAATACTGAACTAAAGATTTTTGCACAGAAAAGCGAAACTCTTGCTCTACAGAAATGTAATACGATCAGTATTGTGCTATGGTAGTAAGACTTGGATTATGACCCAGGACTTACACGAAGTAGCCAACAGGTTTAAAAGAAAATTTCTCAGGTGCTGGCTGCGGGCGTCATTCATGCTAGTGCGTACCTTACCTGATGCATGCTAGCTACGGGCGAGTTTTATTTTTACTCGGGAAGACCGTTTATGGTAACAGAATTTTCGAGCAATAGACCAATAGGCAGACCAATAACCAGATGGATGTGAGGGCTGACGCAGAGGCAGTGCTCTACATTCGGAACTGGAGACATGCTGTATAAGGGATCGTCAAACATGGAGAAATGCCTTAGACGAGGCCCAGGCTCGATTTGGGCTGTAGTCGCATTGGATGGATGGATGGATGGTTGTTTATGTCTGACTTTCCAACTTTGACGAATCATCAAAAAAGTTTGATGTTCGACGTTGTCATTATAGACGACAGCATCTATCCTTTTATTCAACTCTGGCCGTTTTCGTTCAATTGCGTGATGTAATCTCTCTAGTTGTCCAAGATAAAATTGAGAATCAATCGTCTGACAAACTGGATGTACCTCGTACTGGACGATTATTCTCCAGTCCCACCACACACATCATCACCTTTTTCGATGTCAATCCTAGCTTCGTAAACGGTCCTCCCAGCTTAACTTCCCTTGTCCAGGATTTTTGACGCTTTGGATTTTCGTACATCACCAATTGTTATCACTGGATATGAGACGTTTCAGAAATGGGCCATTACGTTACAGTAGCGCATCGCCTATGCTAATTTGGTGGTTATCATTCTTTTCATGAGGAATACACATGTAAATCGAGCTTATTTTTATTATCCAGCTTTGTGTAAGTACTACCGTACTGAAATTTTTCAAAACTTCATCAGCTCGTTCAGTGATTGGACAACTAGAGCATGACTCATCTTTCTTCACATCCAAATTACCAGAACGAAACCGATCGAACCATTTTCGCACAGCACATTTCGATAAACATCGTACACACTGCAAATTTTTTCACAAGCCTTCTTCTCTTTGTGGTAATAATATCTATATTGATAAAAGAAAGTTTCTGTATGTATGTATGTACGTATGTATGTACGTATGTATGTATGTATGTATGTGTGCGCTATAGCGGCCGCACCAGTCATCGCAGAGCTTCGAAATTTTACACGAAGGTCCGTGGGGCTACTCAAATGTGAATTTGCAAATTGTGTTCCGATTTCAATGAAGTTGCGTATCTAGGGGCTTTTAAGATCGCTAATAACGAATTTGTGGTCAAAATTTATAAATTCAAAATGGCCGCGCCAATATGGCCGACGAATTTGTCAATTGTGTTCCGATTCCAATGAAAATCGGTATCTGGGGTTTTTTGAGATAGTAAATAACGAATGTTTGATCAGAACTTATTAATTCAAAATGGCCGCCGAAATATGACCGAAATTCAACCGAAATACAAATTTGCCAATTGTGTTCCGATTTCCATGAAAATCGGTATCTGGGGGTTTTAAGGTAGCAAATAACGAATTTATGATCCGAACTTATAAATTCAAAATGGCCGCGTCAATATGGCGGATGGATTTGACAATGGCGTTCCGATTACAATGAAATACGGTATCGCGGGTTTTTTAAGGTGGCAAATAAAGAATTTATGATCAGAGCTTATAAATTCAAAATGGCCGCGGACAAAATTTTCTAATTGTAATCCGATTCCAAAAAAAGTGGATATCTAGGAGTTTTTAAGGCTGCAAATAACGAATTTATGATTAAAACTTATAAATTCAAAATGGCTGCACCAATATGGCCGATTAGTTTGCCAATTGTATCGCATGCAAAAAGTTCGATCGGTAAGAACAGGACGGAAGCTGTGTTCGGAACAAACACTAAGTGAGATAAGGCAGTGTAACAGCTAACCGAAAAGAGAAAAACAAAATGATAACCCGTCCCCCACGCAGGTTGAATTTTAAATGGAATTTAACATGGGTTTTCATTTTTTTTGGGTTCAATTAAGCGTTGGGCACTTGATTTCCATCGGTTCAAGGTGAAACTTGGTATTCTTAGGTTTTCGATACCTCTGAATACGAATATCATATCAAAAACCGGTTTTGACTAATGACAGCTGTCAATAGAAATTAACCATATAAAAGGTATCCAAAATCATTTTTTCCAGATTTGTTGTTTCTTTCACTTTTTTCCTACCGTGGACAGTACACACATAAACTTTTTTTTATTTAAGGGCGTTGCAACGCACGCGGGTTTTTTGCTAGTTGCTAAATATATCGCAACTTTTCATTATTTTTCTTCATTTTCGTGCACAAACAACTTTCCAAAAACTGCAACCAATTTTCATGTTTATACACGTAACGCTCGAACTGTCATCTTTCAAACGAACTTTTAGAGGTGTCGCTGCGATCAGTGGTTTGTGACTTAGTTGAAATTTACGCCATCTATTAGAAAAAACTCACAAAATTTTTCCCAGATCAAATATTTTCTCTCGTCAACATTTGAATACGGCCAAATTGTATTCTTTAATGACCAATCGCCATTCTGGAACGAATTAGTGATCGCCTCAAATATCACGTGGAGTTTTGAGCGACTTGGACGTGTTTTTTTCATTTCGTCTAGTCTTGAGTCCTCCATTCTAATGACTGTTGACTGTTGTTTGCATGCCAAACTCGTAGACCGACGTATCGTTACTAGTTGTAATGCGTTTCATGACTATGGAATCAGAATTGACTCGATACACGCGTGTCTAAATAGATCTGCTAACGGCCATGTTCTGTTTTGAAGAAAAATCAGCTCTTTTGGAACAAGTCGTATAGCGACGCGTCTCATGGTTAAAATATTAGCCGAATACAAACGAACAGTGACCGATGTTAAGGTCAGGAGCTATTTCTCTTAAGCTGGAATGGCCTTTTACTTTTTCTATGTGTTCATCGAGTTTCGAGAGTTCATACATCTACGGGCATGCTTTCGAGGCCACTAGCTCCGAGAGTATAGTATATTATTATGTGATCTTATATTACAGTTTTTCTTTCAGCTAAACTGTCATAACGCCGTCATAAGCTGGCGGGACAACGAGTTCTTGATGTTCCATCATCTTTCCTCAGAAGTCTCGATTACACTCAATTATGCGAAATTGTGGTCTGATTTTAAATTACTAAATGTGATCCTTGAAAAGTTAATCTGACATCAAAAAATATATCAAACAACGCCCCCGACCAATATCTCTCTCTCTTTCCCTCGATGAGTTCTTATCTTTTCTAATTTTCTTTGATATCTATGAAAGCGCCAAAAAATTTTCGATGAAAAATATTCAATGAAAAAATTCTTTTAAGAATTTTCATAAATTCCAATCATGTTAAAAATCGTTTTGTTTCATAATCCCGTGATAAAATCATGGGGAAACATCATGCTTATGCTGATGGTTATCATATTTTGCTGCTAACGCTTCCAATATCATCATTTCCCCATCATCCCGTTCCCCCGTGGACCCCTGGCTGTGATAATCATTATATGTCGAAATTTGTGGAGGATTTACCTAACAACCACTCCATTACAATAAATCTGTAACATAAGCGGCTATGCGTTTGGTTTTTTGGGGGCAACCGGGAGCCCTATATTCTCTGATGAGACTATGCGAGGGCTAGCGCGTGCGAGAGAGAGAGAGAGAGTAGCGTAGCGACCGCCCTACTACAATATTTCGTAATTCGTTCAAGTTGTGTGAGCCATGAGCCATGAGCCAACGGACTAGCGGAAAAGCTGGGAAAATTCAGGACAGGGTCGCGCTATAAATCAATGTTAGGAGAGTTGTGTGCTTCCCTGCATGGGTGCCATTAATTTCCTGTCGTTATGCATAATGTAATAGTTATCTGCCGGTAACACTCTATAAGGGCGGAAATTACGGATATTGCTGATAAAAAGTTTCGCAATTCGGTCACACTTAAGTTTTGCTAAAAGGCTGCTCGCCCCCACCAGCCCCAAGCCCCCCACCCCGGTTCACAGATATCTGCCCGGACTCCCCGCTGTTGTGGATGCTATTCCTTTTCGTCCTTCGCTCCTTTATCTTAAACTTTCGAGGATCCAATACGATGCCATGGGGGTGGGGGTTACGATACGACAAGCGAGCTACTGTGTTGTTGGACAGTTTTAATAGCGTCTCTGGTGCTCCTCATCCTAAGTGGAGAGTAAATGGAGCACTAAATTTTACTGTTTTTTCCGGGGTTGACGTTGCTGCACTTTTTTTTCCTTTGTAGCAATAACAAAATTAAACCAAGGATGGTGGTGGGTGTAAATTTTAGCTATAATTTATGGTGTGTCCACTTGAGGCTTTCAACCGATATCAACAGTCATTTCCGGTCATATGGTGGTTGCTTGTCCCTAATGGATGTTGAAACCTCATTTTGTACCCAATTTCCTTAATCGCAATTTTGGGATGGTTTCATTCAAACTATCTGGCTGCTAATGTGACCTAATCGTTCTATCCATCCTAAAGAGTATTCACAAGGCTATTGCACATTTTTCGAAAGTCATTCGACGGGTGAACTGTAAGAAAAATACAAATGTAAAAGGATTTTCTTCTCTTGGAGGGATAAAGGGAGAAGAATCTGTCTAATCTAAAAACGACGTAGCGTGTCTGTGTGCCTGTTATCTTCTTCTTCGTAGAGTGTTTCTTTTGGGACTGGTTATTTTTATTTGCATACTTTTAGGGTCATATTTTTAAAATTTCCTATTTATATTTAATTTTGCATACTTTTAGGGATTTTAAAATTTATATTTCGGAAAATTCGGGAAATTTTATTACTAGACGATCCTTTTGACTTTTTCTAGTATATTGTACATTAAACATATCCTGGCCAAGCTTAAAAATAATAATACAAACAAATACATTAAATGGTCGACAACCAAAATTCGTGGAAATTTTGTGAAATATTTTGTGGCTGAAATAAATGAGATTAAATTTTGTTCCTTTTATGTTTTTCTCAGTATTTTTTTGATCAAAAATTCCTTTGAAATTATAAATTTTCAGCTTTTTTTTATGGTGTGTGAATTAGATTTTTGTGAATTAGAAAGTTGGATTTTTGTCGAAATTAGGTGGAAAAAATTGCCTGAATGTATTTTGTGATATTTTTTTTGTAATTGTATGTAATTAATAATTAATGTTATTTTAATTAAAATTCTTTTGTTTGTCGTTAGAGGGTTTCGTTTTGACAATCTACTAAAATGATTTGCTCTTATTTTTCTATAATCCACTTCACAGCTTTGCTGTTGACGGCGATCTGCGTTTACTTCCGACAATAAAAGACAAGTACTTGCCAGAACTCCTCTTTTCGATGGTCAACCTTTCCAACCTTGTCAACAGGGATATCGAAGTCATTCTTGATTGGGAAAGCAGTAATTGTGTCGAATTCAATGGCTCCAGAACAAATTTCTGTCTCTAGTAGCTACAATCTTTAATAGGAACTATTTCGACCTTCCATCTAATCTCAGTTAACGGTGTAAATTCAGCAGCTGCCTGATCTCTTAACTTCCTGATCAGGGAAATGTAATCTTCTGCTTCAGCCCACATCCAGCTACAAGTCTTACATTCAGCCGCGCCACGAATACAGCTCGTTTAGATTAGATGGTGCCTGTTGAAACCCGTTTTAGCGAGGTTGGAGGAGATGCAAGACCGCTTCATGAAATTCGTGACGATAGCGTTTGGGCCTACACATATTGATTGAGCTAGCGTAGGAATGTACCGGGGGCAAAATCGGACCGTCATGTCTTCGTGATGCCATCGGAAAGCAAAATATCGACGATAGCAGGGAGAACGCCTTCCAAAAGCTTAACAAGCCAAAATTTAAAGTTATCGCTGCTTGGGAGTGGGTAGTTTTTGCATTGTTGTTGCCCATTGGTGCACCTAGTTGTACAATGCTTTATCCATTTATGGAGGATAGGAAGAGAGGAGAACCCTACCTGCAGGCTTTACTTTGAGGACGATGAGGTGGCCCTTCGAACAGTCAGGTCTAAGCAACAACCCATTAAGCAGACTGCTGGGCCTCTCTAAGAAGAAGAAGAAAGAGGGAATATAACATAGAGACTGTTCTACTGAAATTGACACCCTCTCGTCAACAGACCTATATTTTTCTTACAATTCTATATTAGGGCTTTGTCGGGTCATTTGGATGCCACATGAACCCACTCGCGTAAGGTCAGGTGGTTTTTGTGTTGTGTTCGAGAGAGGTTCCCTGCTTGAGCAGGTATTTGGCTTTCTCATTAAAATTTTTATGCCTGCTACCGAGCATATATAGTTTAGTTCGGCATCGCTCCACCAGCTTGGAGGGCATTATCATTGGGACTAGAGCTTGTATAGAGATCTGGCTCCCTTTGAAATTTCAAATACTACAAGGTCAAGGTCAGATTTGGTTCCCACGCCCAATCGCCTTAACACCTACTTACGTGCTCTGATGTTTTGGAACCGTGAGTGAATATCCGTAGATCGAGCTTTTTCAAGATAACTCCGTTTCTCCACTCTCGTTTTGAAATCGTAATTTGTAATCTTTGAAGATTATTCTTGCAAAATAGAAGTCTTTGGTTGTGGCAACTACATCCTCGGATAGCAGGTCCAAGATGATGTTAGGATCGTAGAGTTTTGAGATCCAGTCCCGGACTCTCTCAGTCTAATGTCATTGCACGAGTCCAGGTGTTTAGTGTGAAGGTAGGAAGGAAGCAATTTTAAAAGAATATCGAGGGTGTTCATGGGGCATGTCTCAATGTCCCCTACTCCAGCTTTTGTAGCATTCTTCTTATCGTTACTACCCACAGTAAAGGGGAAACCACTCTTCCTTGTCGTGTACCTCTGTTGGAGTATTGGTTACCATCCGATTATTCTTGAGCTCAACCAGTGATTGCTTAAGGCTTGCTTCTACGTCTTAGGGATATGAGAACCTCTTGAGCTTTTAGTACAAACAGTGATAACCAAAGTTCCGCTTAGCTCGGGTCTTGGTACTCCTCTTTGTTCATCTGATAGTCCGGTACTGCTGGCGTCGCAGCCTTTCTGCTTCAGAGATTCACTAATTTTAGGAAGCATAACACTCGTACGGGGCTATCTTTCTGGGAAGTGTCTATTTGCACCACACGGAAGCACGCAAAGAGAGCCACGGAAACAGGCAAATGTCAAAATGGGACATTTATCAAAAAAGAGAGCCACGGAAGCACGGAAATGTTAAAATGGGAAATTTACCAACAAAGAGGGAAATTTGCCAATGCACGATTTTCACCTACACGGAAACACGCGACATGGAATTAATTTACCGATGTATGCATTTTTACCTTCACGGACACACGCGACATGGAATTAATTCATTGTGCTAATCGAGTATTTTCACCACAGCGAAACAGGAATGCACGGGAAATGGGATTCGTGTTGCGGACACCACACGGAAGCACGGGACATGGGATTTGTTTCCATAATCGGTGTGCACACCACACGGCACCACGGAAACAGGGATGCACGGGAAATGCGATTCGTTGTGCGGACACCACACGGAAGCACGGGACATGGGATTTATTGCCATGTGTCCGTGTCTGTGCCTCCGTGTGATGTGCGATCCATATTTCCGTGCCTACCTGCTTCCAGGCCTCCGTGTGGTGTGCGCACACGATTGCATCCGTGTATCCCTGTTTCCGTGTCTCCCTGTTTCCGTGTCTCCGTGCGGCGTGCGCACACGATTCCATTGCCCGTGTATCCCTGTTTCCGTGTGGTGTGCCCGTGCTTCCGTGTGGTGTCCGCACCCGATTAGCACCACGAATCGCATTTCCTGTGCATCCTTGTTTCCGTGCTTCCGTGTGGTGGGCACACCCGATTATCGCAATAAATCCCATGTCCCGTGCTTCCGTGTGGTGTCCGCACCCGATTAGCACCATGAATCGCATTTCCCGTGCATCCCTGTTTCCGTGGTGCCGTGTGGTGTGCACACCCGATTATCGCAATAAATCCCATGTCCCGTGCTTCCGTGTGGTGTCCGCACCCGGTTAGCATCACGAATCTCATTTCCCGTGCATCCCTGTTTCGCTGTGGTGAAAATACTCCATGTCGCGTGTATCCGTTTAGGTGAAAATACATTGGTAAATTTCCCTTTTTGTTAGTAAATTTCCCATTTTGACATGTCCCGTGTTTCCGTGTCTCTCATTTTTTGATACATTTCTCATTTGACATATCCGTGTTTCCGTGTCTCTATTTTCCGTGCTTCCGTGTGGTGCAAATAGTCTTACCCATCTTTCTGTAACCCCGAATAGTAAGGAGCTGTCACTTGAAAAAAATCGTGTCGTCCCAAACTTCTGCCGTTTGGTATATAAGCTTTTCAAGTAATTTCAAGCATTTTTTATATGAAATTTTTGCGCAAAGTGGACCTATCTCGAGTTAGGGGGTTTTGGGCGTAAAAAGAGGTTAAAATTGAAAAAAACTAGTCGCAGAAATTTTTGACCCCTTTTTTACCCCCAAAACCCCCTAACTCGAGATAGGTCCACTTCCCCCAAAATGTCATATAAAAAATGCTTGAAATTACTTGAAAAGCTTATATACCAAACGGCAGAAGGTTGGGACGACACGATTTTTTCAAGTGTAATGAGGATATCGACTTTGTGAAATCGAAGCCCCGCTACAAAAATTTTTGTTTTGATTTTTGCAACAGTAAGGATTGTCCAAATTTCTTCTCTTTGGTATGAGCTCGTAAAACATCCAGAAGTTCAAAGGTAACCTCTATCCTCTCCTCCTTTAGCGTCCTTAAGACTCTTATTCATCTTTCCTGTTGTCCTTTCCTCCTTCCTTTTTGATCTAAAAATTGTAGCCTCAGATTTGAGTCCCTTTCACGAAAAAATTGCATTATGTTCTACAGTATAAATTCGCCGGTGAGATCAGTGTGCCTAATTTTAACTAATCCATAGTTTTAGAAAATTTCTTTGGTGGCGGAATACCTAGTGGTCTACATTAAAAAAAATTGCGGTATAAAATAATGGGACCTCTGTCTTTGTGAGACCTAGTGGGACCTCGGACGCCCTTGCTGTTTTTCACGGAGATTTTTTGAAAGTAATTTGCTGATGTTAATGTTCACATTTTCATCTAGAACTCTTTATTGCTAAAAAAACATACAGGTTTGCACATTACGCTGCTAAATAAAATCCCAGAAAAATTCCAAAGAGCGCAAAGCAAAAAAAAATCCAATTCCAAAAAAATAACATAAATTTTCAACTCACATTTGATATTCAGCAGCCATCCTTAAATCTGAACCACCTTTAATATCTCTTCATATTTCTTAGTTATTTCCTCCCCAGTCCCGTGCATTGCTCAGATACAGGACAACGACAGCTTTATTAATATTATTTTAGAGTCTCCTTTCCGAAGGCCGAGGCTCCATCGGATTCGGGGCCCATAATAAGCCAGTAAAAATTCAAATGTTGTAGACAAGTCATAACTTAACCAGATTGTTAAAATTTATTCATCACAGCCTGTAATGTAGCTGAGGATTTACCGCCTGTACTGTATCCTTAATAATGGCAATAAGCCCGTAAGACAAAACCTTAACGTTATTTCGTCCTGTTGTCACTCTGCCCCGGGTCGTTCTACTTCAAATTCATGGCCCACGGTAATTAGAATGACGGTCAATCATCTTTTATAACGCGAGGCCCTGGCTACAAGTGCCACGGCCAAGCCCAGAGCGCAGCCTGAATGTAGGAGTATCCTTGTGTGGCGGGCGGCGGCCAAAGCCAAGGAAAAGATATTTAGGCAATGACATAATTAGCGCGTCGTATAAAATATCAAATGACAGGGAAAAATGCCGTCCAGGTAGTGGGGCATTAAGGATTGATGAAGGTCCTTGAATAATTGCTTTGGCGAGCCCAGGTATGGTGATGGTGGTGGTGCTGTCGTCTCGCTGACAGCGCCAGGGTTAATAAAAACTTTTTTTATGAGCTCCAAATTATTTCGATGGACCTTGCTATAAAATGGATGGCGTAAATAAGTTCTGGGGATGCTCACAGGACCAGAAGACCTGAGCCTCCTACTTGCTTACTATATATGCCGTCGTCGCACAATATCTGGCCCCAGCAAGGGGGCGGCAACCCATGTCTAAGGATCCTTCGTTTCGCTTTTAAATAGTTAACGAGCATTTAATGTTTGCTCGGCCCGAGCCAGGTATACACGCGCATATTTCCACAGAAAGGACGTCAATGAATTATCGTCCCTGACAAAATACCGCTTTACGTGCGAAATTCTCTTACAACTGTCGTAATTTCGCCCGAACTATAATTTTTCGGGCTAAGATGTTGATATGAAAATGGCCCCTGCAAGGATGCGAAGGCTATTATAATCGCATCAGGATCCATTCTCAAAATTCTACGACTATTACATTATCGTCTCGTTATGGGGGATCGAGACCCCCAAAACACTTTATACTCGGTGGCGAGGGGTTGCCTTTGAAATAGAATTTTTGGACGATATTTAATGTGAAATAAGAAGGAGGGAGGGGGAAACTACAAAAACAAAATTGTAATTTCTTTGCTTTGTGATTGGAATAATATGAAGTGATTTTTAGATTCCTGGTGATACTATAAGTGGCATTGGGTGGCATTTTTTAGGGAAATTCTTCGATTATTCTTTATTAGCAGAATTGGATAATTTTCGGGAGATGGTTCATGCTTTATCGGTTACTAAGGAGAAGATGGAGACATGGTTTATGTGGGTTTAAACTAAAGGAGAGATAAAGGCAAACCGCAGAGGGTGCATGCAAGTATGTACAGCCAGGGGTGTTTCCAGCCAACTGGCTTTGGGGGGGTAATTTTAAAAAAAGAAAAAACTTAAATATTTTTTTATTCCATAAATACAAAACAATCAACATCAAAAAAAAAATTAAAAGTGCGTGTCAGCTCCGACGATTGTCTTAAATTATATACAACCAGCTGGAACCCATATAAATCCCACATTTCCGCTTCTCCTTACCATCTCACCAAAAAAACCTTGTTGATCCATTCTGAACCGATTGTTTAGAGAGCTTCAGGATACACTATGTTCAATGTTTTTCCATTTGTAGCTAGAATGTCAAGATTTTCCGATTTTCCAACTCTTGAACAACCTACATACAGTTAACCGGGAAATGACACTTAGTTGGCAAAATTCGTCCGGTATATTGGTCCCACAATTTTGAATTTATAAGTTTTGATAAGTTATTTGCTGCCTTAAAAAACCCCAGTCACCGATTTTCATTGGGATCGGAACACAATTTGAAAATTCGTCGGCCATTTTGAATTTATAAGTTTTGACCAAAAATTCGTTATTTGCGACGTTATAAACCCCTAGATATCCACTTTAATTGGAATCGGAACAAATTTAACAAAATTCGTCCGCCATATTGGCACGGCCATTTTGAATTTATAATTTCTGATCATAAATTCATTATTTGTTACCTTAAAAAATTTCAGATACCGATTTTCATTGGAATCGGAACACAATTTTCAAATTCGTCGGCCATCTTGATTTTATAATTTTTGACTGCAAATTCGTTATTTGCGACCTTAAAAACCTCTAGATACTCACTTTCATTGGAATCGGAATAAAATTGGCAAATTCAACCATATTTCTGCTTCCATTTTGAATTTCGGTCATATACGAGTATACCCCATGTTACTCGCTGATAATAGAGCTTTCTATTGGCGACAGAATTTTTAAAATCGGTTCGGTAGTTTTTGAGTTTATCCGGAACAAACAAACAATCAAATATTTTCTCTTTATATAATAGTATAGATAGGCAAAGGAAGCAAATTAACCCATATATTTATTTATATTGATTTGATAAAACATATTACATAAATTTTCTTTCCTACTTTTTAGTCTATTATATGTTTTTCGCCATTTTGTGGTGGCCGCCATATTAGAATCAAAATGACGTCAGACAGATTACTGCATTAAAATCGTCATACCCTTTCATTTGATACCCATTCTGAGGGGGTTGTGAGGAAAAAAGTAATCCGCCATTTTGAATTTGGAATGACGCGGCACAACTAATTGTATTCTGTCTGTCATGCCTTTCCATTTGATGCCCATGTCGGTGGGTCGGGGAACACAATTTCAAAAATCGGGCGCCATTTTGGAACTTCTTGATTTTTTTACAAAATGGTCAGATATTCAAGCAAACACAGATCAAAAATCTGCTGAAAAGATCATTCAAATTTGTGTGCCCTCCCCATCGTCCTCAATCACCCTCTTCTTCATAAACCACTTTGCAGCCGACTCTTGTCGTGTCGTGTGTACGCTCTTGTGGAATCAGCCATAGCGTGCCATATTAGCGGGAGTCTCGGGTATCGGTCCCTTCCACGACTCTCCAGTAGTTTTGGAAAAATTCACCGTCATATATCGCCGACTAGATTCACCATAACTTTTCTTGTTTGTTTGAAATTGTGGTAATTTTTAAGAATAAAAATAAATAAGCGAACGAAAATTCTTAGGGGGTAATTACCCAATTACCCCCCTCTGAAACCGCCCTTGTGTACAGCCAACGTAATGGAACCCCAACGTAAACGGAACTCCAATTCTGTAGTTCCCGTTTTGTCCATTCCTTATTCTACCAAGTCGGTAACCAAGTAGACTAGAAAAGTGGGTAAGGAACCGATTGAGCCAGCTTGCTGATTTTCCCGGTGTCGATGAACGATTGAATGACCAAATGCAAATTTCTCCGCTAGTTCGGCAATGGTTATTTTTTCTTCTTCTTCTTTGGTGAAGTATTAGGCCCAAAAGTACCACGGTAACTTTATTTCTTTACTTCACCCCTATACCTCATATATGTAGGCCCGACAGCTTGAACAGGTACAGAAGTTTACCTAGTGGCTTCACGACACCAGGATGGAGCCATTTGGAGTTGGCTAATCCAGCCGCGGAGCTCCAGCGTTTGGTATATTTCACCCAA
The DNA here is from genome assembly GCA_963855945.1 of Thereva nobilitata. NCBI lineage: Eukaryota > Metazoa > Arthropoda > Insecta > Diptera > Therevidae > Thereva > Thereva nobilitata. The sequence continues at coordinate 101,602,087 of OY979697.1, read as the reverse complement.
GTCCGATCGGGAAGGGCCCTCTACACCAAACTGGTGGGTGGCCTAACAGTAGATTCCGAACCGATGAGTACAAATGTAATTGGTTTATAAATGTCCCACAAGTATGGCAGGGAAAGGAAGGTCCGTCCTGACTTAGCCTCCATATCAAAATAAGGCGTTATTCAATTAGGTGCGCCGGTGTCCAAAAACTACCCACTGCCAAGCAATCGACACAATAACTTTACATCTTGGCTTGGTAGGTTTTGGAACATGTACTCCATCTAACCTACTCTCCTCCTTTCCGCTTGGGGGCTACCCAGCATCCATGCATAGTCAATAGCTTCACCACTTGAATGCCATAGTAGAAGATTGAGAGTGAGAGGTGGGAGGCGTCATATCTGAGGATTCACCATTAGGTTGCACATTGGTATTGGTATTGACTTTGTTCTATAGAACTGGATAGAGAGTTTTTTTTTGAAATTTAATCAAGGTAGTATAGGATTACGTCGAATCTAAACGTAAACCATATCTGCCAGTAAACTAATTGCTCCTTTAATCCCTCATGGGACATAGGGCGGAAACAGTTGCCCTCCGGCTGACTCTGTTTTGCGCGACAGCTCTCAGCTCTGACCAGGATCTCCCGGTTGTTGCGGCCTCTGATAATAGGGTTCTCCCCCACGTTGTTCTAGGTCTTCCGACTCGACGAGATCCTTGCGGATTCCAGTCAAGGGCCTGTTTGGCTAGATTATCGTCTTCGCGTCGCAAGGTGTGGCCAATCCGATTCCATTTCCTTCGCCAGATTTGGTCGTCTATCCTTTTTTGGCCGGCACGGCGCCATAGTTCTTTATTTGAAATTCTATCTGCCAGTAGAGTTAAATTTTATCTAACGACCTGTGCTCAATCCCTTCCAACCCAGTTCACAGCTTTGCACATTTCAGAACTCTGCGTTATTCCTATGGCTTCCTGGATGGAATTCTGATCCGAATTCTATTTTACACATATATTGAATGCCATTTAGGTCAGGGATTCATGCTGACAAATCCATAGCTTCATTTTCTATGTCTGCGAGGAAGTTTAGAACAATGGCCGTGTATGTGGCCTCGCGATGCTCTGCTTAAACAAAGAAATAGCTTTGATCCGTCAAATCTGCTATACCGCTGACTGCCCTATCGATGAAGATTTGATTATTTCGGTGGGGGGGGGGGGAGGGAATTCAATTTCAGACCATGTACAATCCGGCGGTGTAGATGAGGCATTATTCAATGCAGCACCGAGAAAACTGCTCTTTAGACCGCCGTCCTCCTCCCTTACTAGCCTGTATGCAGACTTCACCTTCATCGCCAACCAGTACCAAGCCCAATTGCTATAATACCCACTAGAAACCCATTCTTCAGAGCTTTCTCAGTGCTGCTCTTTAGACCGCCATCCTCTTCCTTTACTAGCGTGTATGCATATTCCACTTTCATGACCAACCACAGTACCAAGCCCAATTGCTACAATACCCACTAGAAACCCATTCTTCAGAGCTTTCTCAGTGCTGCTCTTTAGACCGCCATCGTCTTCCTTTAATAGCTTGTATGCATATTCCACTTTCATGACCAAACAGTAACCAAGCCCAATTGCTACAATACCCACTAAAAATGCTTCCGTGAGAATTGCAGGCGAATTGAAGATTAGGACCATTTGCATACCGCTGTTGGGCATTCTGGGTTTCTCCCGCTCTACGTCGCATTTTCCCAGCGCTATTGGTATATGTTTACGAAGGCTGATAAATCAGTATAAAAACATTAAAAAATGTGCAAAAGTCTGGACAAAAGAGAAATCTGTAAAATGTTCTAATTAAATTTTCCCCCCAGCTAATATAAATTCCTTGTAGGTCAATCTCGAAAGGACCCAGGACGACAGCTTTATAATTAATTCCACTTTGTTAATCAAACAGCTTAAAAGAATGAACGGAGACAATGATGACTACAACGAGACCGATTATCATCACAATTTTCTAGCTTGACTTAATCATGTATCTTTAGTCAAATGTGCCCCAACCCCACAGAATTCACAGAGGCGCACCACTTACCGCCCATTTGTTCCCTTCACTTTAAGAAGCCCCAAGACGTTATCCTTGAATTTGTATGACAAGGCTGCTGCATGGTATTCGCCTTTGGTGAAATATTGCTGAAGAGAGCGAAGCGATTTCAACAGCAACACCGCCAACAACAACAACAACAACACCACCGGCGGAGCGGAGCACAGGCAGCACCCAAAGCAACAGCTGCATTTCTCCGGGATAAGGCAGGGTTTTATGGACGTTGTGTTGCTCCTGCAGGATCGCTCCAGCGAACTTGGTCCTGAAGCAAATGTTGCTGCCGACATCAAAGGCTGTCAGAGAAAAATGCGAGCTGTCATAATATCGCCTTTAAATTAGTGACAAAAGGGTTCAGAAAATAGTCAAGACATGGGAGGCTGCGGAAAAGTGCCGGCATTTGTCCTTGTGTGTTTTCCGCCTGGAAAAAAGTATGATTTTCAAAAAAAAAAGAGAAGAAAAAAGGGAATTTTTTTTTGTCAGGAAATTGAGTGTTATTAACGGCGGCGGGGGGAGGGTAGCTTACAGGGTTGTTCAATTGAGCTCATACAAATGCTTGCTTTGCAGAAAAGTAGTTGTCTAGACCACTTTAGCTAAGTGGACATTTTCCCTTAAGGTTTTCTATAAATGATTTGTTGTTGGCCCTCTTTAGTTTGATGGGGGAGGAAGAAGAAAGGCGCAACCCGAAAATAAAAAAAAATGTGAAAAAAAGGTTATGTGTATTGTTGTTGTTGTTATATTGTTCTACGAAATTTCCACTGGGGGTTTTCTCTTTTGGACTTGACACGCATATGTGGCAGCCAAACATGATAAAGCTGGATTTCTAACGCAAAAGGAGCCCCAACGAGCGTGGGGATTATAGATTGAACTTTTGAAAGTTTATTTCAAAAAGAAATTTCATTGTCAACTTATATAACATTTCAAACATTTTCGTATTTATTGAATTGAAAATAAAAAAAAGCAACGCTATATTTTTGTTCATTTTGATTTCGGAGAAATACCTTTGTTTTAAAGAAAAATGATTTGATTCAGTCTTTAAGATCTAAAAAAAACAAACAATTTTTACCTGGTCTGGTGAACTTGAAGCGTTTTATCCTTGAGCCGGCTCGCAGCTCGCAGCCAGAGAATTACTGAAGCTGAGGAGAAAGGATGCCAGGACATTAGTTGGATTGGTCACCAGACATTGGTTATCATCTATGGAGAATCGTTGTAGGACATCACCTGCAGGCTGCGCATCGAGGAGGACGAGTGTACCCATCATGCTTTCAGTTACTGTCGTGCGATAGCGAGAATCAGGGTCTTGTTATTCGGCGCGATCTTGCTTGATAAATTTATAGGTAGACTGCTGACCCACCGTATTTACGCTATAGTTTCCTGTATTCTCACTGCAGGGTAATGTGCCGATGATTATTTTTTTTATGTAAAAGTCCAAGCTCATGCTCTTGCAATCTAGATCATTTTCTCTACAAGATCCATAGCGCGAAAGCTCTTCCATGGCACAAACCCACCATCGTCATCCAATTAATTTCACACAGATCCAAAGCTCACTGAGCTTTTAAGCTGACCATAGCAGCAGAACAAATCCCAAAGTATTTAAGCTCAAAAGTTCACCACAAAGTTTGTTTTCCGGAATAAAACTAAAACTCGATACCTCGAAGCTTTAGGCAAGATACAAACCCACGTGTGGCTTGGAATTCTCTAGCTCTACGACTAGTATATTGGAACTGTAACAAAGCGGGAAATGGAGTGCTGCAATAACCATCCTGGAGCACTCCTTAAAAAGCTTACAGGGCTCCCGTTCCCATAGCAGTTCAATATCCTTTTTAACATTGCTTGTCATTTCAGGGGAGCATTCCTTTTAATGCTCCTTTAAAAGCGTTATAGAACCATTATAAAAAAGCTTTGTAATAAAGAATATTCATGGAGGCCTGTGGATATGTGAATAAGCTCCGGTATCGAAAAAATTTTATTTTTGTTCATCTTTTGCAATTGCCTTTTCCTTTCCCAGCGCAAGTTTACCAAAGCGGTCCCCCCACTAAGTATACTAACCCCGTCCAATGCTGCTTGTCCTCCATATCGAACGAGAACCGGACCATTGAGTATGCTAATGTCACCCTTTATGGTCACCAAGATAATCACTCGTTTTCTTCGTTCTATAAAATTTCGGAAAATTCCAGTAACGCACATTTGCCAGCGCTCAAGATTAGCTCACCTGAGTAGCGCTCCCAATTTGTCCCGCCGGGAAGAAAGGAATCGTATATGTATTAGGTCGTCTAAGAAATTTGAACTATACTTCTGCAACGAAATTAACCAGTTTAAGGTATGTAGGATATATTGAAAGACTAGATAACGCAAGTTGGCAGAAAAGAGGGAAGGATGGAACTATATAATACCTTTGTTTATTTATATTTAAAAAATTAAAACTTGAGTTCTATCAACCACATTTCAATACGTTTCAACGAGAATTAAGCAGAACAAAAACACTCGAAAATATTTACAACCAGACTATATGAATTTATTTATCAATTACTATGCTTTAATTGTGGTTCAAAAATACTTTAAATTTATTAATTTTAATCAAACAGTGGATGAATATTCAATTATTATGCATAAACTAGCACCCGTAAATACATAGGTACTGGTATATGTATATTAAGAATTTCATAGCAGTTATTTGATTAATTTAATATTTTCGTGGAATTAAAAAAAAATGTGTGGTATTCGTTAAAAGGATATAGGATTTATGGTGGGATTGAATTAAAATATTTGTTTATACTCCCTTCAAAATTTAAATGCTTTGGTTGAATTTGATAATTAAAATTTAAAAAATGGTAAATTCAGAACTGGATTCAGTATTCTCTCGGAAGTGCTTTTGAACGCTTCACTTGCCAAATCGATTAACTCCACTTTTGAATTTTATTAAATCTTAATGTCAAAAAAAATAATTTATTGACTCTTAACTGTACATATTCAAATCAAATTGCTCTGATAATAAGAAGTACTAGTATCGCCGATTGGTCGAAATTCGACCCTCTCTTCCTACTCTCCTCTCAATCCGTCCCGTAACACCGTCGCTTACCGTGATATATTTTGACAATCATTTTCACTTTGTTTTGAGATTTTTTTAATTAAAATTTGCCGAGACGGTCTCCACAGAAAGAAAAACCTTTTCAACATAAGCAGAATGACGCTGACATATGCATATCGCACTACGGCAAGAAAAGTGGCACAACTCAAAAATTGGCTGTTTTGAATTATTGGCGCCAGGTGACTGTTGGCTTTAAATTTTGTTTTCAGCTCTCCTGATGTGACACTTTTCTTGCCGTATTCCGATGTATATACATTTATTTCTAATCTAATTTGTTGAAACAAAAAAAAACAAACAAAATTTTGAAGTGCCAATTTGATTTGTTTAAAGCGAAGTGAAAAGGAGGTACGGCAAACTTTCGCTAAGCAATCTAGGCTCATGAAATTTAGTCGATTCACAAACCTTAATAATAAATTTTTATATTCGCCTGTTGATATGCTAACCGTAATTTCTACCTTATATTGTTGTTATCATTTTATCATTTTATATTGGGAAATACAACACTCATTTCTGAGTGACAGAAATGAGATAAATGAATAATTCTTGTTTTGTGCACAGCTTTACGACTCCGACTTCCATATAAAACCATTTTGAGCAAAATCGGTTTAGCGGAAGTCGGTTAAAGTGCTGTACAAAAAAGGGCTTGCGTATTAATATATAGATTAACACTTCTAAATGACTATTATCAGAGAAATTTGTTTTGAATATGTACAGTTAAGAGGCCATAAATTATTTTAATATTAAGATTTAATAAAATTTAAAAGTGGAGTTAATCGATTTGACAAGTGAAGCATATAAACCCTTCTCCAACGTTGTCCCCCAATTACATCACCTGGTATTTGCCTAATCGTTGTAAAATACCATATCTCAATCTCCCGCACTCAAGGTCTGTGCGATCTCTAACAAAATTTGCACTTATTTCTTTCTTCTTTTCTTTTAGTAGGGTATCGGGTACAAGGAGAACTAACTAATGCCTCAACGTCCTTTCGGCTGCTGTTAAACAACCCAATTACAAACGGGTTGCAGTTCACAGATGTGGGCGGGCCTTCATTCTTCGGCGGTAGCTCATCATGGTACCTAGATCAGCGTGTTGGCACCCAATTCTCCAATTATTCAATTCGAGTCATTTTCCGCTTTTACAAATAATAAATTAATTGAATACACACCGCCCTAAATCATAGGTGATTTGATTACGTCACTTTCACTTTGATCTAATTTCATTAATCTACGAATCTTGGTCATGATCTGGATCCAGTTATGTGTAGGTCACCTAGTTCCTTTGATCTACGTCAGTTGGTTACGACCTAGTTCTCACACTCAACCGCCTCCATACCTACTGATCTAAGCCGCTGTACCCGTTTAGAGTGGATTTCTCTAAATAAGGTTCGAGTTGTGACATATTGAGTGGAGGCTTTAGTGCTATAGTAGGCGATGAGCGAATCTTTGAGTGTTTTTTGAAGATTTAAACGTGGATCTGAGGAACTACAATTCACTTTACCAAGCGGAGATTTTGCAGAGATTGCATTGGAAAATTAAGTAGTGATAAATTTTATGGGTAAGACTGGATTAAAGCATTACTGGTGTTGAAGTGTGTCTAAAAACTAAAAAGATGTTCAAAGCAAAATAATTTGACGGTAGTCTGGGTTAGAGGACATACAGGTATCAATGCGCACGAACGTGACAAACTGACAAAAAGGTGCGGATTTCGGAGTTCTAGGGTCCGGAACCATGTCCCACTGTTGGTAGAGGGCTGGTAAGGAACCGCATCGAGAAATGCTTCGCCAAAGGACACTAGAAACGATATGATGCTGATATTAGGTATAGGCAGGTTAACGTGGTGATTAGGCTGCTTAGTGCCGCAGCTATAGACGAAATTCTGCACATGCAGCTGGGATTCGTCAGATGGCTTGTGTCACTAACAATAGTACACGAATTTTTTTTAAGTAAAATACAAGAGGTCACAGGTAAGGCCCTTTGTATTGTCGACTGTTCTATCTGGATTGCCGAATAGCATCTTCTAGTCGGAAAGACAGTAAAGAGAAGTGCCAATACCATTTGACATACCACAAATACCATCCACGAATATGTCCTTGCGTGAAATCGAACCACGAACCTATGTAATGGTAGTCGGGCGCCTTAGTCTTAAGGCTACTGAGGCACGGGATTAGATGAAAAACTGCGTACTGTTGGCACTGTATGGATTAGTCCGAGGTGGCCATACCCACATTGTGTTTTATTGTGCGGTGCTGGAGAGCAAAAAGGCTGCTATTACGAAACGCTATTAGTCCGGGGAAATTAGCATTTTAAGGAGACAAAATTCCAAAATGGCTGAAAATTGGTTCACAGCTTCCTTGGGACTTTTTAATAAAACAATTTCGGAATCACAAAAAAAAACATGGCCGCCAGAGATATCACTTTTTGGCCAAAAAATCACTCAAAAACTGTTTTTTTCGAAAAAAAAATTTTGACAGTCAATACGAAACAGTACTTTTTAATAAAACAATTTCGGAATCACAAAAAAAAACATGGCCGCCAGAGATATCACTTTTTGGCCAAAAAATCACTCAAAAACTGTTTTTTTCGAAAAAAAAATTTTGACAGTCAATACGAAACATTATTGCCTACAAAAAAGCCCTCTTGACATTTTTTCGAAAAAATTACCCTTTCGAAGTTGTATGAGGTAAAATTTTCCAAAAATCACTTTGCGGCCAAAAAATACCTTGACTAATTCGAAAAGGTCAAGCTTTTCGAAAAACTTCGAGGGCTTTTTTGTAGGCAATACTGTTTCGTATTGACTGTCAAAATTTTTTTTTCGAAAAAAACAGTTTTTGAGTGATTTTTTGGCCAAAAAGTGATATCTCCGGCGGCCATGTTTTTTTTTTGATTCCGAAATTGTTCTTAAAAAGTCTCAAGGAAGCTGTGAACCAATTTTCAGCCATTTTGGAATTTTGTCTCCTTTCGTGCGTTTTTTTGCTAATTTCGCCGGACTATATTGCTTGGAGGGCTCTTCAAACAGCTATTCGATGAAACAGTATTAAAAAAGGGACTCGAGGGCATCTTTCGATGGATCTTCTATTACAATAAGGTTATTTAAGAAGTGTGGAATTTTGTAGATTCTATGGATTTCTATATGAATGAAATTTGAGTTTGATAATCGACTGATTGTTTGTTGAAAAGTTAAATAGTTTATAAGCAACTTTGTGTTAGTTTCTTAAAAGAACTTAACTTAACTTAATATAAATTTAAGCAATTATAAATCATCCGAGATATTTCCAGCTCCATCTAATAATACAAGCTACAATCATACGAATACTTGAAATAACATAAAAGAATTGTACAACAGTAACAATGATTTTGAATGTAAATCAATTCCTTTGACAGTATCCTTTATTTATATCAGAAATAGCATACATACTATGGGAGCCAAGTTCACATATAATTCAAATGTTTCCCCGCTTAATATTTGATAGATTAAGCGAAAAATGTATCCTATACGAATGAGCGAATATCAACTTAATCATCAGACGAGTATTTGACTTGGAAAAGGGTTGAAGAAGTCTACTATATATACACAGAGTCTTCTTGTCTCCTGACAACCCGATCATTGAAATTCCTGAACCCTTTTGCTCCTTATTGAAATCTTCGACCCTTATTTGGTTCGCTTGAGTTGAATTTATTCGGATTTTCCCTAGACTAAAATTTACATATCCTTTTTTTACGTTATATATATTTTTTTTTACTTTATTTTTCATTTTTTTTTTGCTTCATTCTTTCACTCTCTCCAACTCCGGAGATCCTTCTTCGAACGCATATCCACTGTGCCGCCCTTCAACTGTGCTGAAATATATGCTTGATATGATAATCGTCCGCCTTCCAAAAACGAAACGTGAAGATTATTCAATTCGAATGCTTTTATCTTCCTTTTTTTTGTTCGTCCTTTGTGTAGTTATGGATTTTCGGGGGAAATATTTTTATTTCATTCCCATGAATACCGGAGTGAAATAATTTTCATTTCAATGATTTTCAATTTCGAAACTAGTAAGCGAAAGGATATCTGATTGTCATTTCTCTTTTGTTTCGAAATTTGCTAAATTGATGTAGTTGGGCCTATTTGTGGATGCTTCGCATTTCTGTAGGTGGAAACCAAAATATTTATTGATTGAGGTAGATTTAAAATGTGGCTTCCTTTTCGGTGTGTGTGTGTTTTTTTGGGATTTGGTAAACATTCTTTAGGGCGGGTTTTGCGTTCTTCGAAAGTAAAAGAAATTAGAAGAAACTGAAATAAGAAATTTTTGTAGAATATACTTGAGTAATTTTAGTTAATTCTTTTCTACTACAATCGTAATTTTAGTTTTAACACGAATTGTATTAATACAGCTTTGCGATCTATTTTTGATCTATAAATGAAAAGCCTTTTCGGGGGTTTTAAGAAGCAGTGAAATGTCCTCTTGAAATGCACTGATATAAAAATAGACTTCGAATAAAGCTTATATTTATTTGTAGATTTTTCTCTAAATATGTGTTCCGCTAAAATGCTTTTATGCATCAGATCGACTGTTATCCTGGCTTCGGTGTTATATATTGGTATGTATATTTTGCAACAATAATTTATTAATTCTGATTAATGTTTGCAATCACAATTCTAAAGAAAATTTTATGGGTTATTTCTTGCAGCTAATAAGTTAATACTTTTTATATAAAATATTATAATGAAATTCCCCTGATGATACATTATAACACCCAAACAGCTTAAAGGTTTACTTCCTTACTTACTAGGCTCTCCAACCGGGATCCGTTTCTAGCATCTCGTAACTTCTCTTACCACCGATCTTGAAACTGAGCCGATGTGTCGTTCAAATTGGCGAAGCTTTGGCATTCTTAACTTGTCGCATTTCATAAACCCTACCGCAAAGGGAGCACTTTTCTCATACGAGTTAGATGACCAACCCACCGGAGGCTACTGATCTTTACTTATCTACAATACATTTAAGTCGTATTCTAGCGCTTGTAGGTCTTGTGAGCGTAGAATCTTCCGAAATCGAGGCAATGGCATCCATTAAATCCTGAACTAAAAATAACCCTGCAAACGTTACGAACTAAAATCGAACAGAGAAGGATTAATAAAAAGTGGAAATTTTCTTCAATATCGAAACAGAGAACGATTTGAAATTGTAGTAAGAAAAGGTGTAACGAATGCTTTATAAAGGGTCTTTCAACAAGAGTTGTCATTTTAATTTCGCGCCATTTTTCAACTGTCAACATACAACTGTCATTAGGATGACATTTCACAAGTTATTTTTAGGAGATTTTCAGATATGTGCGATCGTGCGAATGGATGGCGTTACCCATCGAATTGGATTGACTTTGGCCTGGAATTGATGCTATGAATGTGGACGACGCTCGTAAAACAATGGGCCTATATATTGCGAAATTTCCAGGACGTGTCATTTCTTGATATGGAGACTTCAATTGGTCGTCGAGATCATTCAATCTAACACTATTTTTTTTGGAGCTGCGTTATAGATGAAGTCTACGCCAATGTTCCAGTAACGATGCACCCATTCAAGGACAATATTAGAGCCGCCATTGGTGAAATACAGCCGCTATTATGCGAAAATGCGATGAACTGTTTGTTAGAAGAGCCAAGGCAGATATTGTATTCCATTATTAACCTCGTTTTTGCTTTAGATTAAAATAAAAATATTATCATTTTTTTCCGAAAATATTGCGCTATTTAGTTTATTTAAAACTAGCAAAAAACCCGCGTGCGTTGCAACGCCCTTAAATAAAAAAAGTTTATGTGTGCATTGTCCGCGGTAGGAAAAACGTGAAAGAAATAAAAAATCTGGAAAAAATGATTTTGGACACCTTTTATAGGGTTAATTTCTATTGACAGCTTTTTTGACAGCTCTCATTATTCAAAACCGGTTTTTGATATGATATTCGTATTTAGCGGTATCGAAAACCTAAGGATACCAAGTTTCACCATGAACCGATGGAAATCAAGTGCTCAACGATTCGTTGAACCTAAAAAAATGAAAACCCATGTTAAATTCGATTTAAAATTCAACCTGCGTGGTAGACGGTTTATAATTTTCTTTTTCTCTTTTCGGTTAGCCGTTACACTGCCCTCTTCTTACTTAGTGTTCGTTCCGAAAAAAGCTTCCGCCCCGTTCTTACCGATCGAACTTTTTGGATGCGATAGATGACATTGTTTAACGTCGTGATGGCAGTGGAGGGTCCTTCCCTTTTCTTTGTAATTTTGGCGATTTACCTTTAATTAGTCGAGGATTTTATAGGTAACACTCGATAGCGTGGCAAACTTCACGACAATAGGGAGAATGATCAAGATACACTATGTTCAATGTACTTAAATTTTTTTTTTTTATGTGGAAGACTAGAGCTCAGGGATGTGAAGATTCAGATTTTCCAACTCTTGACAAACCTACATACAGCTGACAGGAAAATGACACTTATTTTCTAAAATTCGTCCGCCATATTGGCTCCAAAATTTTAAATTTATTAGTTTTGATCATAAATTCGTTATATGCTACCTTAAAAACCCCCAGATACTGATTTTCATTGGAATCGGAATACAATTAACAAACTCTTCGGCCATATTGGTGCAGCCATTTTGAATTTATAAGTTTTGATCATATATTCGTTATTTGCAACCATAAAAACCCCTAGATATCCACTTTAATTGGAATCGAACTACAATTGGCAAATTCGTCGGCCATATTGGAGCGACCATTTTGAATTTATAAGTTTTAATCATAAATTCGTTATTTGCAGCCTTAAAAACCCCTAGATATTCACTTTCATTGGAATCGGAATACAATTGGAAAATTTCGTCCGCGGCCATTTTGAATTTATAAGTTTTGATCTTAAATTCGTTATTTGCTACCTTAAAATAACAGAGATACCGATTTTCATTGTAATCAGAACGCCATTGGCAAATTCGTCCGCCATATTGACGTGGCCATTTTGGATTTATAAGTTCGGATCATAAATTTGTTATTCCGTCGTTGTCAAACCAATATCTGCTATGTGCACTTTTTGGTGATTTCGACCTTTTGACCATTATGACTAGTTTCTAAGCAAATTTTCGTATAAAAACACTTCTATATGACTCTAAGCATTATATAGTGAACTGTAGTCGCTAAAAAAAATATGTTATGTGCAGGAGATGTCGCAGTATGTTACAGGAGAACGTTTTTTTCAGTATCTCAAAGTTATACTTTTTGCACATAGCAGATATTGGTTTGACAACGACGATTTGCTACCTTAAAACCCCCTAGATACTGATTTTCATAGAAATCGGAACACAATTGGCAAATTTGGGTGGCCATTTTGAATTTCGGTTTTTTTTTCGGCGGCCAATTTGAATTTATAAGGTCTGATAAAACATTTGTTATTTACTACCTCAAAAAACCCCAGATACCGATTTTCATTGGAATCGGAACACAATTGACAAATTCGTCGGCCATATTGCCGCGGCCATTTAGAATTTATAAATTTTGACCACAAATTCGTTATTAGCGATCTTAGAAACCGCTAGTACCCAATTTTATGGAAATCGGAACACAATTTGTGAATTCACATTTGAGTGGCCATTTTGAATTTCGGTCATTTTTCAGCGGCCATTTTGAATTTCGAAAATCGGGCTTTGAGGTGTTTTTAATGGGAAACCCCCACGGACCTTCGTGCAAAATTTCGATGCGATGACTGGTGCGCCCGCTATAGCGCACACATACATACATACATACATACGTACGTCGTACATACATACATACATACAGAAACTTTCTTTTATTAATATATAAGATGACACCTCTTGTTGGAACAGCCTTTACATATTCCATTGTTCTGGACCAGAGCCAGATTTGAGCGAAAAAGTTAAAAGGTCAAATTTACCAAGAAATTCAACAAAAGAAGGGTTTCAATGCTCTTCATAATAACAGTCTGTCATGTCGTTCAGGCCATGGTGCAATGCCAAGGCTTAGTTTGATGGATAGAAGAAAATAAGACAAGTTAATGTGAAAGCAACAGATTTCATTCAAAAATTTGATTTTGAGCATATAATTGGCGATTTTGCACTGCAGAAATCTCGAAAAAAACCGTTAACATCATCGTAAGTCCAATTCTCGAAAGAGTAATTCAATCACTCATGTCTGTATGAGGTAAACCGTATAACCCCCGCGCCACCTCTCTTTCTCACCAAAAATATATTCAGGATTCACTTTTTAAAGGTTTACCCAATTAGTCAAAAACATCCTGTATAATTTCGTTCTGATAGACCAATGTCACACCATATGTTTTACGTGGGGGTGGGATTGCTCATATTGCACAAGCCAAAGCGGATTATTTTTTAGTGGCAATTTTCATTTTAAAACATTTTAAGCGATAAACATTCGACCTAAATAAACTGCACATAACTTAACTAGAGCACACTATGCATAATATAAAAACTAGCAGAATATGAAGAACAACAGGGCGAAAATGAATTCCTGATTAAGCCAAATAAAACCGTAAACATTCTCCACGCTTTAATCAACGATTTGCCGCCGTAAAAGAATTACATAATGCATAAAAAAATGCGTGCGTAAATGAACCACAGCCTACCATCAGGATTGTTAATCCGCCATTGCTCCCCCGCGTCCACCCTGACGCTGCCAGTTGTATGACTGGGGGACTGTGCTGACATTCCCTTAAAGTTATGTTAATAAGGACTAGGACTAAGGACCAAGGACTAAGGACTAGGAATAAAGTAAATTTGCTCGTAAACTCAAGATAAGTAAAATCGCTGAAAAGGCTTCTTTGTAGTTGATCCCACACAAAAAAGTCGCTCTTAGCTCTCTCTCTCTTCTAAGGCTAAGTCAAGAAAGGGGACACCCGCCCCTGCATCCGGAGAAACTGGTGAAAAGGTTCGCCTCCTTTGATCACTTGCGAATTTTAAAGGCTTTCTGTCAGCAACTTTAAGAATTCGATTACCCTCGGCCCGGGATGGCTTGCAACTTTTTTCTACTTCTTCCTGAATGAATTAATCAAATCGGAGGGAAAAAGTTGTGCTTCTGGTCCCAGGATCAATTTTGATAAACTTTCCCTGATTCCATTTATCCTCGGGAAGATTTAAGCGAAAAACTGGATGGTAACTTTCTTAGTGTGTATATGCAATGGGGATAGACTCTCCGCACCTGGAGAGGATCTTAAGGTGGGATTCGGAGTGCTTACGTTTATTATCGCGTATAACACTGTGTACTATCACAAGGACGACAAGGACAAGGTTTTTAGACTTTTATTAAGCTCTATGTCATGCCAGTGCCGTTTTAGTAAAAGGATAACGGGATGTCGGACGATCTTGCTTAAGGGCCTCTAGACTAGTCGTGGTGGAGGTTATCATCTGCGAGTTTAGAGCCCCGAATTATCAAAGTGACCATAAGCTTAAAAGACACAGAGAGCCCGGGCTTGGTCATAAAACACGTCGGGCATATGCCACGTTTTGGTCGTTTACTATCCCAGATGTACAGCGCCCGGTTTCTCCGAGAAGGATTCAAGAAGAGTAATTCCACCGAAAGAGGCTGGCATTCGGAGCCGAGCACATTTTACAGCCTGGGACACCGCAGTGAACCTTGCTGTTCCAGTTCCAGCTTGTCGAGCCGAGAGCTGAAGGTCCTGACACAAAGAGGATGCTGTCAATGCCATCCATTTGATAAGTTTTTTACGGGTTGTTGACGACTTGCCATTACGAGTGCTCCTTTTGTAAGACATCCCTTTTTTTTTGGCTGTGAAGGATTGTTTACAGATTTCTTTAGAAGGATACGATTGTAAACACGTCACGATAAAAACTTGTTGATGGCCTTTCACGTGTGGTGATTTAGAGACATGCCATTTTACGGATTTGTTCGCGGCTTTCATCATTGAAATGTTATGGAATCGATTCTATTAGTCACATGGGGTTTTACTAGTGGATTTTGGGACTATTTTTCAGGATTTGATATAACGATCGCAATAAAGAAATATAACAAAAAATTACAGCGGTATTGATACTAAAAGCATATTGAGATTTTAGTGTTAGTAAAAAAAATGGCAGACGTCTTTCTCTTCTACTGTGGAATTCTTATACTTAAATTATTTCACGTTTGTAGAAAGATTATAGTTTTATGAGCAAATTTTTATTAATTTTTTTTTATTAGTTTCGATATTGGAAGGCAGTATAGTTTCTGGAAGGAACCAATAACTTGTCACCTTCTAGTTTTATCGCACAACGTAAAAGGAAAATGAGTTTGAAAACTTTTATTGACTATTAATATGAAATACGACTGAAATATAAAAGCAAATTGAAAATCCTCGTGACATCTAAAAAACCTCCATATATCAAATTTAGGAGTAAAACTAGATCGATCAATTAGAGTTTACAGACCACAGGGTGAGATTTTAATTTCAAATCAATTGTTTTTGTTGAAATGTCTATAAATACGACACGCCATCCGATCTAGGGAAGAACAAGTTTGCAAATAGATTTAAATGATTCCTGGGACCCGATTCCGCAACGGTGAGTTTTACGGTGTTCACCGATTATTTTCGCGTCCGCAAGAGTGAGAATGAGTGAACACCGCCGTGAAAAATTTCTCACTGAGAAAAAGGCTGTGAATTTACGGTGAGTTTGAATTTTGACGAGTAAAGTTGTTTTTGTAATTTCGTGCGATAATTTTTGAATAAGTTTTTTAATTTTTTTAAAAATATTTTTTTTTCACCGTTGCGGAATCGGGCCCCAGATGTGTATCGATTCATATTTGAAAACCTCCTGGTTTTTACTTGTCAAATGTCATCGTAATGACAGTTTGAAAATGGCGCGAAATTTAAAATGACAGCTCTTGCTGAAATACCCTTTATAAAGCTTTCGAAAGCAAGATTCGATATTGAATTTTTTTATGAGAAAATCTAAGCTCAGGTGTCAACCTTATGCTACCAGTTCGTTATGTCGTTCACGTCATGGTGGAGTATCTAGTATTAAGCTTAGCTCGAGAAATACTATAAGTTAAGGGGAGTCTGGGGGATACATGAGGAGAAGGCGGTGACCCCGCGTTTGAACTCGTGGATATTGCATGAGTTCCTTTTTTAACCCTAGGATGGGTTGGGTTTTTCGAGCCCCATTTTGACGTTCAGTAGTCGGCAAATATTTGTCTTCGCTCTGAACGCCCAACGTCCCACATAGGTCCAGCTTAGCTCGAGAAGCGCGCATGGGGTCTTACGAGTCTTTATTTTCACAGAAACTGATAAATTTGCTGTCCCTATAGGTTTTTTGGGTCGCTGAATCCGAATTTGACGTTAAAAAAAAGTTTTGTCAAATCATAGATGGCGCTGCGATCGCAAAAACAACATAATAAAGTAATTTGCAATGAAAATGTTGTCTCTATGGGTTTTTTGGGTCGCTGAATCCGAATTTGAGGTTGAAAATGAGTTTTGTCAACTCATAGATGGCGCTGCGATCGCGAAAACAACATAATAAAGTGATTTGCAATGAAAATGTCGTCTCTAGGGGTTTTTTTGGTCGCTGAATTCGAATTTGATGTTGAAAATGAGTTTTATCAACTCATAGATGGCGCTGCGATCGCGAAAACAACAAGAAAGTAATTTGAAATGAAAATGTTGTCTCGAAGGGTTGTGAAATCGGATTTTGACGTCAAAAATAAGTTTGTATTTCTAGTTGATCCATTATAAATAAAGTGACACAATCTATTATCAATGTATCAAGAATATATTATTTTAAAATTAGTTACTTTTTCTATTAAAGAGTTTTTGAGATTGGTTTTTTATTGAACATCGTAATTTGTTTTCATTTAAGGTGCAATAAAATAGATTTCACACAAGTTTTAAATACTATATTTTCTTTAGAAAATAAAACAATTGATTGTCAACTCATACAAGAAAGTAATACAAATAATTTTATCGTTACGTTCACAAAAATAATACTGAGAAGAATTATAAGGTTCATGATAGTGATAATAATCACAATAGTCATAATGATAATAGTAATAAATTTTGCTGTTTATTCGTTTCACAAAAAAAATAATATGAATAATTATAAAAAATATAAATGTATATGTGATTAAATATATATGTATACAAATCGGCTATGTTTTGTTCATTGGTTTCATAAGTCAAAGGATGAGTAGAAACACTGAAGCACACGATAGTTCGAGCAATATTGCAAATAACATTTTCAAAAACTGCAATATTTCATTTTTTCAAAAGCATTTTAGACAGCTGTTTCATGTCAAAACTCAAATTTGACATTAAATTCGTGATCAGCGACCTTGAAAACCCTTAATAAGTTGTTTTTCAAGGAATTTAAAAAAAAAGTCAAAAAACGCAACTTTTCTTTTTTTCTTGACAGCGTTTTTGACAGCTGTCATATATCAAAACTCAAATTTGACATTAAATTCGTGATCAGCGACCTTGAAAACCCTTAATAAGTTGTTTTTCAAGGAATTTAAAAAAAAAGTCAAAAAACGCAACTTTTCTTTTTTTCTTGACAGCGTTTTTGACAGCTGTCATATATCAAAACTCGAATTTGACAGCAAATTTGTGATCAGCGACCTCCAAAACCTTATATACGCTATGTTCCAGGCAATTATTATAACTTGGATGAAGTGAACCAAAGAATCGTTATAAATATCCAAATTATTTTTTCGGCATTTTTACCGTATATTCAAATTGTCACAATAAAAAAATGTGCGAGTAGGAGCGGCTGGATTTAATTTTATTCGAAAGTGTTATGTTAGATCTTTGCAATCCACGTATCAATAGTATCCCAAAGCATCCCAATCGAAAGTTATACTCATTTTAAATTTTACATTATGTTTAAATGGGAGAATTGATTTAACCCCTTTATTTATAATAATTTTACTAAAGTGAATCGTAAACAAAACACTAAAATCCTTCAGATTCTTCGAGTTGGAGGTATAAACATATAAAAAAAGCAACGACAACATTTTTGAACGACATTCAAAATTTTACCTAATGCGCGGTTTTAATATTGTTCTGGACCTATGTGCGTCCCTTTGCCAGCTATCGCTCATGGTTTCTGAACGCAATGGAACCGGAGACGGGTCGTTTGCGCTGACTTTGCAGGACAAACCTTTTATGTCGCGCATTTCAGCAAAATCATCTTCAGCATACTGTTGCTATTGACTTAATACACCGGCTTCCCCGGCCGAACTGCGCAAGTTCGAGAAAATTAGTCTACTGAGCTTCATTTTTGTTTGATTTCCCATACATTTTCACATTTCGAAGTCAGGAAAAGTATAAAGTCTGATTTCACCCAACAGAGCATGATATCAAGCTTGAAAGCAAAAGCTCGCTCAAAAGAAAGTAATCAACTGGAATCGTGGAATCCCATTCCAGGGAGCTTTTGCATTTCTGACTTCTGGCGAAAGAGCAACAACAATTTCAAGTACTGAACTCGACTTTAGCCGGTGAAGCCACTTATGCCGATTGAAGTGAACTTGATTAAACTGAGGCCGGTGAAGCCGGGGTATAAGGTTGAAACAGATAGCTTCGTTCTGGTTCGTTCGTTCATTCTTTCACAAACGCAAGAAAACAGCTTTCCGTCCGCAGCTTTCTTTTTCGCGGATTTTACGTCAACGACTCAATTGCTGGTATACGTTTTTTGTTTATTATTGCAATACACACTATATACGACTTGCTCGCTTGGATTTTTTCTCTCTTGAACTTTGCTAAAAAATTCAAATTAAACATAACCGTCATAAAATAAGTAAAGCTGTTCTTTCCCAGTGGGAAATGTTGGAAGGCCTTCCTCAACAAGCTTTTAGGAAGGAGTTCGTATTCGTAGTTCCACAAAACTAGGATGGAAGGGCCAAATATGGATAAGTATGTAATTAATGTACAGTTTTTATTCAGACAATTTACTATTAAATTGTGTATAAAAATGTATATCTAGAAGATGATTATAAAAGGATTAAAGCAATATCTTCCAAGGATCTCACCGGAAATATATTTAGAAGGTGTAAGAAATCGTGGGGAAGGTGAATGAGCTTTTAGAGCTTTTCGACTCATTCCTTCTAATGACAAAGCTGCACAAAAAATATATGGAGCGGAATGCGAAAAGGAAGGCATTTTCGCCTTCCAAAAAAGGCTACCGTCATGCTTCTTGGTATGATTCTATTTCCGGCTGGGTTCCTTCCGTTCGTTCGTCTTTTTGAAAATTTCCCAAAAGCCCTCGCTTTCGTTCGTCTACATTCCCCTCCGTTCTTCGTGATGTTGACACTTTCATATGAAGTGTACAGCATTGAACTCGCAGACTTGAAGAACGAAAGAGAACGAAGCTATGTTCGCCGATCATATTACATAATAAAATGTGTACGTTAATATTCAGGGTATGTACAGCATTGAAAGAGTAAACGTCGTGTCGTCTGTTGATAAATCAAAGCCTCCAAAGAAAAGCCGTTGAAAAACTGCAAATACTACTTTGATCTAATTTAATTTTTCATACAAATCCATAATTTTAGCACAAAATCTAAAAAAAGGTGCAAAACGGCCGTTAGCGGCAAAACTATGCGGAATTCGAAAAAACAGTGAAAACAAAATTTGTAGGAAATTTTATGCTCTACAACTTTTTGATATTTTCACCAAAATGCATAGTTTCTCCTCAAAATAGAGAAAAAGCGGAAAATGGCGAAAAAAAGCCTATTAAATATAGCCTTGAACATATTTCGTTAGGCAACCCATCACCGTTTCTTTTGTTAGCATATTATTTATCACCAAAAAAAATTTCATTCGGTTACTCGATCGGTGAAGGTCGCTCTTCTACGTATCTTAGACTATTTTTTTGTATAAACATTTTTTTCAGTAAAAAAGTTACAACTAAGTTCCACTTACCATAAAAAAATACATTAATACCAGACCAGACATTTATTTTCTTTTTTTTTTAATTTAACCTTATAAAATATGTTTACAAAACTATTTATAACAAGACTTAACAAAATCTTTAATAATTTCATTTTCCGAAGGACATTGATAATCATTAACAAATTCATCTAAGCCAAGCAAAATCTTCATAGGATCATCTTGTGATGATTTTGGCTTGTAAGCATGTGCAAATAATGTAAAGAATATTTTATTATATGTCAAATCATATTTCGTGAAAAATTCCTCCTCATTAGAAAACCAGTCTTCATTGCCCTCCTTAAATAAGGATATTCCTTTAGTGAATAATTTTAATACTTTTTTTGTTAATTTATTTTTTTGACAAATTATGCTTAAATTTTCATCTTTTTCATTGTAGTAATCTGTGTATGGATAGAAACTGAAAATGAATGTTTGATAAATTCGTGGTTTTTTGAAAAATGTTTGATAGAAAGGTAAAATTTCAATTAAATTTGGATCTTGATGAATTTTTGATAGTTTTTGATTATTTAAAATTTTTAATAATATCAAATTTTTAAAGAAGTCCATTTTATTTAAATCAATGTCATCGTAGTAATTTGTTGTGTATTCGGGGTTATTTAGGCGATATTGATAGATTTTTTGTAAATCTTCAAGATATTTCCTATCAATTTCTAAACCAGTCGAATTTTTTCCTTGTTTTTGTAAATCAGATTTAATTTTAATTGCAATTTCAAGTGAATTGTTTAAGTTCGTTAAATCGTGTTCATTGTAATATTTTTCCAAAACTAAATTTGGGATGTACCTTTCAAAATATTCGTAAGCGATATCGTAGCATTTTTCCTTATTTTCAAATACACGATCGAACTCCTTGTATAAGTTCCGATATATTCTGTAAATATAGTAATTGGCTAGGATACGTTTATCAGTATTTTCTGCAAAATCAATAATGGATTTTATAGTTTCTGACATTTCAGCATACAAAGAATTTGTATCGTTAACTGTGTCAGAAGCAACTATGCCAAAATATTCACTCCAATTAATTTTTGGTATAGTTTCTTGAAGCCATCGAATAGTCTTGAGTGAATTTCCTTTTAAATCAATATTATATAGAGCAGGCAACTTAGATTCTAGTTCCACAAAATCATTCTTAAGGTTTTGGATGACTTCACTTGTTAATCCTAAAGGATTTAAAATTAACTCAAACTCCTTCGCTGTCGAATTAGACCACAAATCGAAATCGAAGTTATTCGCCGGACTCAATGTGAAAATATAAAATCCATCCTCACTTTTTCGAACATGTGTTTCTATTAAAATATACATTCCATAATTCTGCAACTTAGCATCAGTGTTAATCCATGAAAATTGATCCTCATTCCAATTTTCTTCTAAAATCGGAAAATTTCCTAAATCCTTGAAGTCAACATTCTTTACACTTTCCTCAAATGTCTCCGGAAGATTGTTGTAACAAGACTCGAAAAATGTCTTCATTTGTTTTTCACCATTTAATAAACCAAAATCTTCGTTATTTTTTACGTTTTTATCAAAGAATCTCTTAAACAGCCGCGTAGGTTCAACACGAATTGCTATATCCGACGTAAGATTTCCGCTCGTGTATCCTAGATAGTCGACACAGGGATTAATTTCAGGATTAGTAGATCCCTTTAAGATCTCTACAAACACTTTAAGCCGTTCACTTTCTTCTACAAAGTATCGCGATTCCTTTATGGTGGCAGAATGTAGTTGCGGTAGATAACAACCGAAAATCCATAGACAAATTGCGATTAATAATTTCTGAGCCATTTTTTAGTGGGTTTCGTTATGGTACAGACAGCGCGACAGCAACTAAAGATTTTCCAAATTTAAAATTGACTTTTATACAACTGCAAGATAAGCGGTATCAACTCAGGGAAAAGGTCGAGGTCAACGAGATTCGGAAGAAGAATTTTGTTTGTAATCCGAATTGGTGCTTTTACTTAAATTAGTTACACTTGGATCTATTAAGAAGTGCTAATTGGGAACACAGTCATGGGAATATCAGGATTTAGGGAGAATGAAGTGAAGATGAAAATTATTTTCATATCTGAAGGTTAACCCAAGTTTTGGCCGCTAAACAAGCTGTAAGGTCATCGCAATACAATTGAACTGGTTTTTTTTGCAATGTAATTTGATAAGCAGACCACGAAATTTTGCTGAGGGCACATGGCGGTTATGCCGGAGTAGTAAACATTCGACGAGGTACTGTCTCTATATTGACTCCACCTTTCGGAAATTCGAATCACTGACTAGTCGGCGTTAATTTCCAATCAGTTTTCTGCCACCTACGCTTAGGCGATTCCCGACTTTATGGAAGATCTCTTTTATAATCCCCGTTCAGAAAAAAGGTTGTAAGAACGAGAAATATCTAATTATAGACCAATTGCGAAATTATCGTGTATACCAAAACTCTTCGAATCTATTAGTTATTCTGCTATTGCCCCTATCTGCAAGAAACTTATCTCAACTAACTAACATGGTGTCCTTGTAGCTCGTTCCACCACTACTAATTCACTGGAGTTCTCTTGTCACACAGTTCGAGGCTTTGTTACTGGTGTTTACGCATACTGCAGTAAGGCTTTCGACAAGCTCTATTATAGTTCTAAAACTAAAAATATTAGGACTTCCGCATGCCCTTGTGGTATGGTTCTAGTCGTACTTAGCCGACAGAACCTACCAGGTTATATTCCACGGAGTCAAATCTAAAAACATCGAAGCGTTTTCTGGTGTCCCGCAAGGAAGTTATCTTGGTCCTCTTCTTTTTATTTTATCAATTGATAACATTGTTACCCTGCTAAGGCACTGTTAAATCCTTATTTACGCCGATGACATCAAACTGTACCGCCAGACAGGGCCGTAACTAGGCAGGGGCATTAGGGGCACTTTCCCAGGGTCCAGGGCCCAGGGGGCCCCGGAGGGGCCAAAGAAGACCCCAATAAAAAATTATCTCAATTATTTTCATTCGTATTTTAATGAATATTCCAAATCACCTATATAAGTAACACGACTAGACTCATAAAAAGGGTACAGTTTCCTATTTTCCCCCAAAAATTCAAAATGAAATAATAAATTTAGTTGGAGAAAAAACGCGAAGCGTAATAATAAGCAGAGTTCAACAGGCGAAATATTACTCAATTTTGTTTGACTGCACTCCGGATGTCTCAAGAAAAGAGCAAATGAGCCAAGTTATAAGATATGTTTACATTGACCCTAATGGTAAAGTTAAAATCGAAGAAAGTTTTATCGACTTTCTTCAATCTCATGAAAAGACAGGAGAAGGTTTAACTACAGAAATTTTAAATAAATTACAGTTAAACAATTTAAACATAGATGATATCAGAGGACAAGGCTATGACAATGGTGCCAACATGGCTGGGAAATATAAAGGGGTGCAGGCCCGTATTTTAGAAATTAACAATTTTGCAATATTTGTACCTTGTGCCGCACATAATCTTAATTTAGCTGGTGTTCACGCAGTATCCACAACGTCAAGAATGGTTACCTTTTTTGGCACTATCCAAAGATTATTCAACTTTTTTTCTTCTTCGACGACGCGTTGGGAAAATCTTATGAAATTTTTAAAATTATCACTGAAAGGGTTTTCAGATACTAGATGGTCGTCAAAGGCGAATGCTATAAAATCATTGTGCTTGCAACTTCCAGAAGTAAAAAAAGAACTTGAAAGAATTAAAGATGATTTGTCAAACTCTGAGGCAGTGTCAAGTGCAAAAAGTTTACTATTTCAAATTAATTATAAATTTATATGTATTCTTCATGTTTGGAATAAAATATTACAATGCGTTGACCGTGCAAATAAAGCCTTACAACACAAAAATCTATCAATAGACCTTGCAACAAAATTAATTGATGGTCTGCGTTGCTCTTTACAAGGACTACGGGAAGCAGGATTTAAACAAATAATTTCGGATGCCCAAAAAGTCGCTTTGGAAATGAATATTAAAGCTGAATTTTCTAATCAACGAATTAAGCGAATTAAAGAAGAAAGTGTTACTAATCTCAACCAAGAAAATTTGCTTGCAATGCAAATGTACAATATTTTTGACATTTTACTTAGTGAAGCAGACTGGCGTTATAGACAAATGAAAACTATATTTGAAGATTTTTCTTTTTTTTTTGGCTCGTCATTAGAATCAATGAGCGTTGTTGAATTACAAAAGGCGGCGGCAGATTTATCCAGAAAATATGATAAAGATTTGAATAGTCACGAATTAAGCTGTGAGATTGAAAGTTTTAAATTTCAAGTATGTGGGCTGGTGGAAAATTTGAAAGAAGCCACTCCTCTAAATTTATTACAGACTATACATGATTTCGAATTAGTCGAATACCAAAACATCGTTGTTGCTTTAAGAATATTTCTAACCCTACCAGTCACCACCGCTTCTTGCGAGAGAAGTTTTAGTAAACTGAAGTTAATTAAAAACTATTTAAGATCGTCGCTCTCACAACAGCGTTTGTCGAACCTGTCTATTATATCAATTGAATCTAACATAGTGCAAGAAATAGATTTTAATAATATAATTGATGAGTTTGCGGAGAAAAAAGCAAGAAGAATGCAATATAAATAAATTTTTAATTCGTTTTTCTTCATAAATATAAAATAAAAAAAATTTTACAAAAAATATGGACAGAACCAATTTAAAGATTCCTTATTTTGTGTTTATTTATTAAGTGATATACCTACTAAACTTTAAAAATGTGCAAGAACAGGAACTATAACCATGGTAAGTTTTTTCTCAATTTTTTTTATTGAGGGGGCCCAATTTGAAGGTCTTTCCCAGGGCCCACAAAATCCACGTTACGGCCTTGCCGCCAGATAAGGAGTATCGAGGATTGCAAACTTGTGCAAGCAAACCTAAACACCTTCTATTCTTGGTGTTCCAACAACAGTCGCGGATCTAGAATTTTGTTTTGTGGGAGGGGGGGTCACGGAATTGAAAGTGGCGGAAAAAAATTTCTACATGACCATTTTTGATGCATTTTGAGTGCAATGCTACACTATTTTTTTAATTTCTCCAGTTCTGTTGGTCGTAGAAAAATTAAACAAAAATTGAAAAATATTCGTGAATGAATAGACTATCGAACTAATTCGGTATAAATACCTTAAAAATGAATCCTAACCTCAAAAAACCAAAATGTATAAAATTTTGTTTTATTTTACTAAAAATGCAATAAATAACGGGAAAATGGTCGGATTTTGATAAAAATTGGAAAAAATATGTATTATGATGCTATAAATACATGGTTGAAATTTCAAAAAAAATTTCGATTTTTACGGCAACAATTGGCAATTTTCGAAAAAAATTAAAAATTGCCGCCATTTTATGCCAAATCATCGTAAGGTAAAAAAATTTTATTTAAATTGAAGGTTTTTTATGTACTTTCTTGTGAGCATACGCAATACTTCGTTACTTTATTTAAAATATCTATTTTAGGAATTTGAAAAAACTAAAAAAATTCAATTTTCAATTTTTTTCCTTTTGCCAACTATGAAAAAAAGGCAAAAAATTGAAAAATTGAGATTTTTTACTTTTTTCAAAGTCCTAAAATGCGAAAATGCTGCCAGTTCCCAAGGACACAAGTGCGCATGCGCTTTTAGTAGTCAACTTCAACTTCGCAGCAATACATAATACCATGTTTATAAGCGGAGTTTCACTCCCGGATCTTCAATCCAAAGTGAAACTCCCGATGCGTTTATAAGCAAACGTTCAAAACGAGCAGCAGTTTTTGCAAAAAGTTAGCTAATTTTTTTTTGCATAATGTGTCAAAAAATGAAGTTGAATGTGCGCAGTAAGATTGAAATTTTTGGAGCTCTAATATACCATTTTCCCCTCCTCTTCTCCCACTCCCTTGTTAACCTTTGGAATTCAACACATAGCTTGGACCTGTTCCGCCGCCTCTGCACAAAACTGTTATTCGTTGTAGTTGGAGAGATTGTTCGACTACTTCTCAGAAGTTCATATCTGAAAACCTTCTAGTTTTTACTTGTCAACTGTCACACAGTGACAGTTGCATGTTCTTCTTCTTGGATGGCGCTACAGTCCTTGCAGGACTCGGGCCTCTCGAAGTCTCCTCTTCCAGTCATCTCTACGTCTTGCTAGCTCTCTCCAATTTGTTATACGAAATTTCCGTATATCTGCTAGCACGTCATCTATCCACCTATTTCTTGGTCGTCCTACTCTTCTTCTTCCTGATGGTCTACCATTAAAAATCCTGGCTAGCATTCTATCTTCTGAAGCTCGTACAACGTGTCCGAGCCATCGCAGTCTATTCAGTCTTATGTATGTAGCTATATTAATTTCGTCATACATTTCTTGAAGTTCTTCGTTTGTCCTAATGCGCCATTCGTTCTGGTTAACCCTTACAGGACCAAATATTCTTCTTAAGATCTTCCTTTCGAAGATTTTAAGTTGATTTTCTGTTTGTTGGGTCAATGTCCAAGCCTCAGACCCATAGCATAGAACTGGGCGGATTAATGTTTTATATAGTCTGACCTTGCACTGTCTTGAAATTTCTTTGTTTTTTAGGACCGGGACTAGTGCGAAATAGGTTTTATTTGCGGCTACGATGCGTCTATGGATGTCGTCCTTTATCTTATTTTCTGCAGTAAGCATTGTCCCTAAATAGATAAAGTTTTCTACAATTTCCACACTATGATCATCAAGGCTGATACTACGCCCTAATCGTTGTCCTCGTTTTGATACGATCATATACTTTGTTTTTGTGTCATTTACTCGTAGATTGAACTTTGCTGAACTTTGGACAATTTTGGAAAAGGTTTCTTTTACATCTTGCGCCTTGCGTCCAATTATGACTATGTCATCTGCGAAGGCTAGTACCTGAATGTTCCTTGTGAAGATGCTATTTGCTCCATTAAGCTGTGTTTCCCTCATTATTGCTTCCAGAGCAATGTTAAAAAGTATTGGTGAGATCGCATCTCCTTGTCGCAGGCCTGATTCTTGAGGGAAGTTGATCGAGTTGCATCCTCGTATTCTCACTTGTGTTTTACAATTTTTGGTCGTCATTCTGCATAGGCCTATTAATTTCTTCGGGAAACCCATTTCACTCATCTTCTTCCACAACTCTATTTTATTAAGCAGGTCGTAAGCATTTCTATAGTCAACAAAAAGAAGATGAATATCAATGCTTTCTTCCCAGCATTTTTCAAGTATTTGTCTCATTATGAAAATCTGGTCTGTTGTCGATCTATTTGTTCTAAATCCTGCTTGGTAATCGCCTACTTTATCCTCCAAATGTGGTTTCAGTCTATTAAATAAAATATGTGAAAGCACTTTGTAAGCTGTGTTCAACAAAGATATTGGTCTGTAGTTTTTGCAGTTCATCAATTCACCTTTTTTATGGACTGGGACTATTGTACCTAAAAGCCATTCTTCTGGCAACTTGCTACTTCTCCATAGTTTTACGATGAGGCTATGTAGGACATGGCATAACTTCTCCCCACCATTTTTTAAGATTTCCGGGGGTATGCCATCTGGACCTGGAGCCTTATGATTTTTTAGTTTCGCTATGGCATTTGCAACTTCTTCTATTGTAGGATCTGGCGTATCGTTTTCTGGGTCATCTGTACTCCGGTTGTCTGCTTCTCCCTGTGTTAGGTTTATGTTCTCTTTGAAGAAGTCTCTAAAGTATTTCTCCCACACCTCGAGTATGTCTTCGATACTACTAGCTATAGTACCATCTTCTCTTCTTACCATGGTGCAGGTGGGTTTGTATCCTTTCTTAATCATGCTGACTTCTTTGTAGAAACTCCTAGCGTCTTTATTAGTGTAGCTTTGCTTAATCGCACTTATTCTATTTCTAAAGTAGTCACGTTTTTTCTTCCTTAATAACTTTTTCGTGTCTCTTCGTGCTGCTACATATTTCTCGTGGTTTCCTCTGGTCATTCTTTCTAGGTACACCTGTCTTGCTTGGTTTTTTATTTCAATGCTTCTCTTGCATTGATCATCAAACCAGTGCCTCCTTCTCTCTTGGTTTTGTGTGCCTAATACACTGTTGTTTGTCTCTGTGATTTTTTCTTTTATCGAGTTCCACATCAGGTTCAGATCATTTTCCATTTCCAGACTCCTTGCTATTTCTTCTAGCTTTCCTGTTAACATTCTTTCATACTGTTGTTTTGTTTCTTCATTTTTTAATTTTTCTATGTTCCACTTTGTTTGTCTATCATTGTTTGTTTGTTCAGTTGCATGTTGACAGCTCAAAAATGGCGCAAAATTTACAATGACACTTCTAGTTGAAAGACCCTTCAACAGGCGAGGGGTGATGATATGTATAGCCAATCCTAGACCAGGTTATTACCAGCTTTCGTTTGTTCCGAATTTTTATTTTCCGTAATACTGACTGTGTGACGTTGGTTCATAGTCGAGTTGTTCTAGTATTTTTGCGAAACCTGTAAGGCCTGTAGACCGTGATAGTGAGCGTGGGCTAGCTTTGTGTTGCGGGAAAACTATTGCCGTTGAGCCGGAAGATTATTTATTTCAGTAGAACAGTGATTATGGTAGAAGCGCCATAACCGATTAGTTTGAGTTGAGAGCTCGATTTTGCAAATTGCCTTTTTTGGCGTCAAGTTTACTTCAGGTTAAAGTTTCTGCTCCATTTCCTTAGATTTAGTTGACCAATACCTACAAAGTAAGACATTTATCACTTCCCAGCAAACCAAATTTTAAGATATCTTACCGAACTCGTTACGGAAATTCGTATATTTCTCCCGAATTCGCAATCGATTTCTGAACAAATTCGGAACGAAAAATATATGAAGGGGTTGACACGACTTCGTTACAAAAATTCTTTTCGAATTCGTTACGAAATTTAGTAAAGATTTAGCAAAGCTTTTTACCCCTAATAAAAGCTTCAGATTCATAGGTTTTTTTGCTTTAAAATAAAATAACAAAGGACATGGCTAGTGAAATTCATATAACTCCATTATAATATTTTAATATATTTATTTTATTATAAATTATTATTAATTATTACAAATTATTATAAATATATAATTGAATATATAATAAATTCACAAATGCACTTGCGCACTTCACTTAAAAGACACACGATTTCACATGGAAGTTGTTTTCCGAATTCTTTTCGAATTAGTTTCGACTAATCGCCACATACAAAGCTTTAGTTTTGGTTGTTGTATTTCTTCCGAAAATCTTCCGACTTGTATGAATTCGGAAAGTTTGGTTTGCTGGGTTGTCTTTAGTCTTTAGTATTTTCGGAGATAAAAGCTGGTCACAGACGAACGGACGGACAAACCTTTTGTATAAACGTTTTTTCAGTAAAAAAGTTAAAACTAAGTTCAACTAACAATAAAAAAAAGTACTTTAATACCAGGCCAGATATTTATTTTCATTTTTTTAAATTAAATTTATAAAAAATTGTTACAAAATTAGTTCTAACAATACTTAGCAAAGCTAAAATTACCATTGGACAGGAGAGGAACAGGACATTGATATTCATTAACAAATTCATCTATGTCAAGTAAACTCATCGTAATATAATTCAAAATATTGAATTCTGAAGTACGCAAATGTCCAAATAATGTAAAGAATATTTTATTATATGTCAAATCATGTTTCGTGAAAAATTCCTGCTCATTAGAAAACCATTCTTCATTGTCCTCCTTAAACAAGGATATTCCTTTAGTGAATAAATTAAAAATTATTTTTGGTGCTTTATGCATCCGACACATAGGGTTTAAATTTTCATATTCTTCAGTTTTTGTGTATCGATAGAAACTGAAAATGAATGAATGATAAATTCGTGGTTTTTTGATAAATATTTGATAGAAAGGTAAAATTTCATTTAAATTTGGATCTTGTTGAATTTTTGATAGTTTTTGATTATTTAAAATTTTTAATAATATCCAATTTTTAAAGAAGTCCATTTTATTTAAATCAATGTCATCGTAGTAATTTGTTGTGTATTCGGGGTTATTTAGGCGATATTGATAGATTTTTTGTAAATCTTCAAGATATTTTCTATCAATTTCTAAACCAGTCGAATTTTTTCCTTGTTTTTGTAAATCAGATTTAATTTTAATTGCAATTTCAAGTGAATTGTTTAAGTTCGTTAAATCGTGTTCATTGTAATATTTTTCCAAAACTAAATTTGGGATGTACCTTTCAAAATATTCGTAAGCGATATCGTAGCATTTTTCCTTATTTTCAAATACACGATCGAACTCCTTGTATAAGTTCCGATATATTCTGTAAATATAGTAATTGGCTAGGATACGTTTATCAGTATTTTCTGCAAAATCAATAATAGATTTTATAGTTTCTGACATTTCAACATACAAAGAATTTGTATCGTTAACTGTGTCAGAAGCAGCTATGCCAAAATATTCACTCCAATTAATTTTTGGTATAGTTTTTTGAAGCCATCGAATAGTCTTGAGTGAATTTCCTTTTAAATCAATATTATATAGAGCAGGCAACTTAGATTCTAGTTCCACAAAATCATTCTTAAGTTTTTGGATGACTTCACTTGTTAATCCTAAAGGATTTAAAATTAACTCAAACTCCTTCGCTGTTTTAGAATTAGACCCCAAATCGAAATCGGAGTTATTCGCTGGACCCAATGTAAAAAAAATAAATCCATTCTCACTTTTGCGAACATGTGTTTCTAATAAAATATACATTCCATAATTCTGCAACTTAGCATCAGTGTTAATCCATGAAAATTGATCCTCATTCCAATTTTCTTCCAAAATAGGAAAATTTCCTAAATCCTTGAAGTCAACATTCTTTACACTTTCCTCAAATGTTTCCGGAGGATTATTGTAACAAGACTCGAAAAATGTCTTCATTTGTTTTTCACCATTTAATAAACCAAAATCCTCGTTATTTTTTATGTTGTTATCAAAGAATTTCTTAAACAGGAGCGTAGGTTCCTCAAAAATATCTATATCCGAAGTAAGATTTCCGCTCGTGTATTTTGTATAGTCGGCACAGGGATGAATTTCAGGATTAATAGATCCCTTTAAGATCTCTACAAACACTTTAAGCCGTTCACTTTCCTCTACAAAGTATCGCGATTCCTTTATGGTGGCACAGCGTAGTTGCGGTAGATAACAACCGAAAATCCATAGACAAATTGCGATTAATAATTTCTGAGCCATTTTTTAGTGGGTTTCGTTATGGTACAGACAGCGCGACAGCAACTAAAGATTTTCCAAATTTAAAGTTAGCTTAAATATATAAATGGGCAAGATAAGAGGTATCAACTCAGGGAAAAGGTCGAGTTCAACGAGATTCGAAAGAAAAATTTTGAGTGTAATCCGAATTTTTGCTTCTACGTAAATTAGTTACACTTGGATCTATTAAGAAGTGCTAATTGGGAACACAGTCATGGGAATATCAGGATTTAGCAACAAACTTATTTGTAATTGAGTGACCTCGCAGAAGTGAAGATGATAATTATTTTCATATAAGCCAAATTTTGGACGCTAAACAAGTTGTAAGGTCATCGCAATACAATTGAACTGGTTTTTTTTGCAATGTAATTTGATAAGCAGACCACGAAATTTGGCTGAGGATACATGGCGGTTTTGTCGGAATAGTAAACATTCGACGCAGTACTGTCTCTATGACAGTCTATGTTGACACACATTTCGTCAAATCGGATCGCTGACTAGTTGGCGTTAATTTCTCATATCAGTTTCCTGCCACCTGCATCATAGTTCTTAAAAGAACTGTCTGGAGCCAAGAATAGCTGGGGCTTATTTGCTTTTTGTAAGCCAGTGACTGGGATTTGTGTTTTTGCAGCAAGAACTGAAAGTTTTTGCCTCCAAAGTAATATAGGCGTGAATACGTTCCTAAATTAATGATTCTACCAAATCGATAAAGTTTCGCCCGAATTGATAGTATATTGGGAATGGATGAATGCAATTACAGCCAAAGAAGCTGACTACAGAGAGTACAGACGTTTTGAACACACTTCGAGAAGTTCCTGTAAGTCCATAATCAGAAAAGTCAAATCACCATTTGATGACAGGCTAAGAGGCAACTATGGCTACTACTGGTAGTAAAAACTTCTAGTTCTTAATAGTAGTATCCATCAAGAACATTTTCACTTCATCCACGACCCGATCTCTTATTTACAAGGTAGAACGTGTATTTTTATCAGCTTCTCTGTACCCCCAAAAATCATCAAAAATCAAACTTATCCCCAAAAATCATTAATTGGGGGGTGTAGGAAAGCTCCGGATAAAAATATTTTTCGAACAAAAGTTTCATATTTCTCTTCGCAGAATCATAATCCGTGCGAAAAAATATAGGTTGCCATTTAAAATTTTAGGTGGTGGGGGTGAGTTTTGTATGCCAACGATTTCCTCCCTCAAGTTGAGCAACTTTTGCTAGAAACTTGTTTCACGAAAACCTACCCTTCAGGACATATCGCACCGTTGCCGGGGTTTTGCCTGTGTATGCTTAATAAGCTCACTGCTCCTAATAATATACTCCATATGGTCCTAGCTAGGCCTCTGCGGAAATCCTTCGCTCTGTCATATTTTGACGCTTTCATTGCTCAGGGAACAATGAATACTGCTCCTGGACGCTGTGAACACTTGGGCGAACCCACGTGGTATCTCACTGGCTGCCACCTTTACTGCTCTGTTCTGGAAATCTTTTTCGCGGCTTCCACAATTTCTCCTTGCTTTACCTCTAAGGACGTCTTCGTCTTCCATGTTTACTGCAGGCAGGCTGTCCGTGTTCCCGTTCCTGACAGGGTCTGTACGATGCCTTACAGTTTTACAGGGCAAGTAAAGGCTCTATCAGATCCAACTTTTTGAGCAGCGGCAGAAGCAGAATCAGAAGCAGAATTCTGCCTGCTGAATCAGATCCAAGAAAGCAGCAGCAGCGGCAGAATTTTTATTTAATAACTAATGTTAAATTAAATTGTTCATATTTTTAATCACACAACAATAAATTCTTTGTAAAAAATCACACAACATTAAATTCGCAATTTTCCACGTCGATTTGTCGTTTAAAATAGTTTAAAAAAACTAAAAAATACGCTTTTATTTTAAAATGAACTAAAAAGTAAAAAATAATTTTGAATGTAAAGTTTTTATTGCTCCAGCCAGTATAAGAAAACAACCTACCTTTCGAAATGTAAAAAAGCGTGGGGCTCTCTATATTCTTATTTTATTAACACCGGAACTTTTAGCTAGCGCCCCACGCTTTTTTAGATTTCGAAAGGTAGGTTGTTTTCTTATACTGGCTGGAGCAACAAAAACTTTACATTCAAAATTATTTTTTACTTTTTAGTTAATTTTAAAATAAAAGCGTATTTTTTAGTTTTTTTAAACTATATTTTTTATTTTCTATTTTTTAGTCTATTATATGTATGTGTTCGGCCATTTTGTAGTGACCGCCATATTAGATTTAAAACGACATCACAAAGCTTACTATACTATACTCGTCATACACTTTCATTTGATACCCATACCGAGTGGGTTGTAAAGAAAAAGGTAAACCGCCATTTTGTGGTGGCCGCCATTTTGAATTTGGAAAGACGCCCCACAGCCAAAAGTATTCTATTATCACATCCTTTTATTTGATACTCATACCGAGTGGGTTGTAAAGAAAAAGATAATCCGCCATTTTGTGTTGGCCGCCATTTTGAATTTGGAATGACGCCACACAGATAAGAGTATTCTAATTGTCACACCCTTTCATTTGATACCCATATCGACTGGGTTGTAAAGAAAAAGGTAGTCCGCCATTTTGTTTGCCGCCATTTTGAATTTGGAATGACGCCATACAGCTAATTGTATTCTACCTGTCATGCCGTTTCATTTGATACCCATGTCGGGGGGTCGGGGAACACAATAGCAAAAATCGACCGCCATCTTGGAACCGCCATCTTGATTTTCTTACAAAATGGTCAGATTGCATTGTCACGCGAACTATGCATATGTGCAAAATTTGAAGTTGATCGGTTATATAGAAGTGGGTCAAAATCAAGTTGCAAGATTTGTTTACATAGAACATACATACATACATACACACATACATACAGGTGAAGCTAATATAAAGCGTATAAAAAACACTTTCAAGCGAAAGATGTATGAAATGTCAAAAAATTCTGCTTTGCAATGCAGCAAAATTAGGATTTGAGATGAAAAAGCAGCGGCAGAATTCTCTTCTGCTTTGCTTGTCATTTGACCAGCGTAAGCCAATAGAAACAATTCTCTGCCGACGGTTCTGCTTTCTGCTTTGGATCTGATAGAGCCTTAATGGTTGGAGACCGTTTGCCCTTGATCGACGACATCACTAACTTGTACGTACCCCCGCCCTCCGCCTGGATTACTATCCGTTTTATTGTACAGGCTCTTAAAATGCTTCATTGTACTCTACCGAACGGCATTTTTTAGTCCTCTTTTCGCCTCCTTGTATTCTATAAAGCCCGATACACATTATCGACGTTTTACTCCGCGTTCGTCGAACAGCGTTGTCCGAACGACGAACGACGATAGAAAATTGCAGTGTGGATGACAACGCCGCCGGCCGCGTTTTTCGCCACAGCGAAAAATCAAATCGGTTTTTATTTTTCTCCGTTCGCTGTACGCTGTACTCTGTATGACGAAAATGTGTGAAAATGTATGAATACTGTGTGTCGTCGTTAAGCAGTGAAGTATGTACCTGTTGTGCACAAAAATGAGTGTGCACCATACAGGTTTTTTTTTCTTATAATTTTTTCCAGCAAGAACCGCCGCTACTGCCAACAAAGTATCTTCGTCCATGGTGCTATGCGAACTAAACGACGAGAAATGTGCAACGCTGTTCGACGAACGCGGAGTAAAGCTCGCTACACACTATCGTCGTTTTACTCTGCGTTCGTCGAACAGCGTTGCCCAAACGGCGAACGATGTACGCCTCTATTCTATACACATTACTCGTCGTTTAGTTCCCATAGTACCATGGACGAAGATACTTTGTTGGCAGTAGCGGCAGTTCTTGCTGGAAAAAAATGTAGGAAAAAAAAACGTGTATGGTGCAAACCCTTTTTGTGCACAACAGGTACATACTTCACTGCTTAACGACGAACGACGACACAAAGTTTTCATCCACACTATCGTCGTGCAGTTTACGGCGTACAGCGAACGGAAAAAAATGAAAATCGATTTGATTTTTCGCTGTGGCGAAAAACGCGGCGGCAATTTTCCACCCTGCAATTTTCTATCGTCGTTCGTCGCTCGGACAACGCTGTTCGACGAACGCGGAGTAAAACGACGATAGTGTGTAGCGAGCTTAAAACGACGATAGCGTGTAGCGACTTTTTCATCATACCCCGTGTTGGGCTGCGTCTTTGTAGTTGGAGAAATCAGATGACTGTGGTACCACCTCCGTTCGTTTGTCTCTTCAGTTGAGTCAACTTCTTCGCTTGTCAGAGGTCTGTAAGCTTTTATCTTGACAAAAACGAATCCAACCTGGCCAACGAGGCACTCGTCGTCCATTAACAAAAGTATCGCTCTGGGGTTTCTCGACCGTTAGTACTTTCCATTCGCTCATACTAATGTCGCTATCTTTAGTCTTATTGGAGTATCTTTTGTAGGCGGCTGTCAACAAGGAAAATCAGTTCATGAAAATGTATTCCTGTATTCAGATTGTTTCAAAAACCTCTCAAATATCGTAGACGTCTACAAAGAACAATCAGGTTCAGCAGTTAATTCCGGCAAAGGATCCTTCACTAATCCTAGTTATCACCTATCAAAACACTTTAATCCTTGTCATTGTCGATATCACTGAAAATTCCGGGAATTATTTAACCCATCCAACAATTACCAAAATCAATTGCCGAGCTGTAAGCCACTAGGGACAAATTAAAGATATCCCTCACCATTCCCATTATCAAGAACTAAATGCCCAAAAGTAAACCTCTGAGCTAAATGCAAACGAGCGTGTTCGAAAATGTGGCAGATAGCATCAACAGACACCAGAAGCTTATGTAATCTATTCACCTGGTTCCGTGAGAGAGTTGTCTGTTTGCGATAGTCTATGTTTGCAATATACAAATTCAATATCTCCGACGCGGCGAGCCTGGACCAGGTACCAGAAACTGAAGCTGGTATAATGCAAACAGGGCCATTACACTGGCTGGCAATCATCCCCGATTAATCCGCACAAATGGCGCCTATTTTCGGCAGCCGCATCATTTGTGTGCCAAAGATCAATACCAAGCCTTTCTGACGTGGTAAGCGCGCGGTGTCACAGGATATATAACAAAAATGTTTGTCCTTCCACACCGATTAGCAATTGTGCGACGCGTTACGCTCTCTATAGTTTCAGTCGGTCATTAATTTTGCCTAATCCAATCTAAATATTTGCCTATTTAGCAGTTAATGAAGTAATGATGGTCATGCGAGAAATGTTTTAATTAGCATCATTCCATATATTCAGTGTAAGCGTGTGTGTGTGTGCTCCCAATGTCCTGTAACAATGGCACGACAATAGCCATCCAGAAATGCGTTTGTTATTTGCATTCTCTCAAATATGTTTCAAACTATGCTTAGTAATAACATATTCAAGGCATTGTCAATGGCTGGCAACTGTTACCGTAGAATGCCAATTAGAGCAGTTCATTAGAGCCATTAACGGGCGCCTCTGCAAACATGATCTTCTCTGGAATTGTTAATATCGACAGCAATCTGGGAAATGCCAATTTCCGAGGCCATTTGATTACAACCTGGAGTTACCTGCATACAAATTAGTGGCATTGATCCAGTCATGGTTTAAATTTCATAAACGGGGCGTGCCTCTTTATTCACTGTGGATGGCGAAGGGCTTGGCTGGGGGAGCCCTTAAAAAGGGATAATTCCAAATGAAATGCGAAAATTACTCAAATTTTCATGCTTAATTAATAACTGTTACAAAACACTCAATAACAAATAAAATTTGAGCAGATAAACCTCACGGAGTTTTTGATTGGGTTATTATTTGTAGGGCAGCAGTTCATGTTGTGCAACTAGTAAAACAGCTGCCATGGTTACAGACAATTCAATCGATTAAATTTACTTTCAAACAGAGGAACAATAAATTATTTTTCTTCTTCTTCTTAAATGTCGAAGTCTCTTCTTCCAGTCGTCTGTCATTTTTTCTATTCCTCTCCAATTTCTTATACAAATTTTTCGTATGTTGTTTGAACGACTCTCTTTTGTGTTGGTCTACCAGACAGGGGCGTTTCCAGCCAACTGGCTTAGGGGGGTTAATTTTAAAAAAAGAAAAAACTTAAATATTTTTTTATTCCATAAATACAAAACAATCAACATCAAAAAAAAATTAAAAGTGCGTGTCTGCTCCGACGATTGTCTTAAATTATATACAACTAGCTGGAACCCATATAAATCCCATATTTCCGCTTCTCCTTACCATCTCACCAAAAAAACCTTGTTGATCCATTCTGAACCGATTGCTTAGAGAGCTTCAGGATACACTATGTTCAATGTTTTTCCATTTGTAGCTAGAATGTCAAGATTTTCCGATTTTCCAACTCTTGAACAACCTTCATACAGTTAACCGGGAAATGACACTTAATGGCAAAATTCGTCCGGTATATTGGTCCCACAATTTTGGATTTATAAGTTTTGATCATAAATTCGTTATTTGCTACCTTAAAAAATCCCAGTCTCCGATTTTCATTGAGATCGGAACACAATTTGAAAATTCGTCGGCCATTTTGAATTTATAAGTTTTGACCAAAAATTTGTTATTTGCTACGTTATAAACCCCTAGATATCCACTTTAATTGGAATCGGAACAAATTTAACAAAATTCGTCCGTCATATTGGCACGGCCATTTTGAATTTATAATTTCTGATCATTAATTCATTATTTGTTACCTTAAAAAAATTCAGATACCGTTTTTTATTGGAATCGGAACACAATTTGCAAATTCGTCGACCATCTTGATTTTATAATTTTTGACTGCAAATTCGTTATTTGCGACCTTAAAAACCTCTAGATACCCACTTTCATTGGAATCGGAATAAAATTGGCAAATTCAAGCATATTTCTGCTTCCATTTTGAATTTCGGTCATATACGAGTATACCCCATGTTGCTCGCTGATAATAGAGCTTTCTATTGGCGA
Organism: Thereva nobilitata; assembly: GCA_963855945.1. Classification (NCBI taxonomy): domain Eukaryota; kingdom Metazoa; phylum Arthropoda; class Insecta; order Diptera; family Therevidae; genus Thereva; species Thereva nobilitata. Next base: position 101,563,866 of record OY979697.1, on the reverse strand, counting down.
CAGAATTTTTAAAATCGCTTCGGTAGTTTTTGAGTTTATCCGGAACAAACAAACAATCAAATCTTTTCTCTTTATATAATAGTATAGATAGGCAAAGGAAGCAAATGAACCCATATATTTATTTATATTGATTTGATAAAACATATTACATAAATTTTCTTTCCTACTTTTTAGTCTATTATATGTTTTTCGCCATTTTGTGGTGGCCGCCATATTAGAATCAAAATGACGTCAGACAGATTACTGCATTACAATCGTCATACCCTTTCATTTGATACCCATTCTGAGGGGGTTGTGAGGAAAAAGTAATCCGCCATTTTGAATTTGGAATGACGCGACACAACTAATTGTATTCTATCTGTCATGCCCTTCCATTTGATGCCAAGTCGGTGGGCTGGGGAACACAATTGCAAAAATCGGGCGCCATTTTGGAACCGCTTCTTGATTTTTTTACAAAATGGTCAGATATTCAAGTAAACACAGATCAAAAATCTGCTGAAAAGATCATTCAAATTTGTGTGCCCTCCCTATCGTCCTCTCTCACCCTCTTCTTCATAAACCACTTTGCAGCCGACTCTTGTCGTGTCGTGTGTACGCTCGTATTAGCGGGAGTCTCGGGTATCGGTCCCTTCCACGACTCTCCAGCAGTTTTGGAAAAATTCACCGTCATATATCGCCGACTAGATTCACCATAACTTATCTTGTTTGTTTGAAATTGTGGTAATTCTTAAGAATAAAAATAAATAAGCGAAGGAAAATTCTTATGGGGGGGGGGGGGTAATTACCCAATTACCCCCTTTTAGACCGCCCCTGCTACCAGAGAAAATCGCGATTAAAATTCTTTCTTCTGAGGTTTTTTTCAACATATAGTAGTCATTTATTTCGTCATACAGCTCTTCAAGCTCTTCGTTCGTTGGCCATTCGCTTTTAATAAACTCTTACATTCCTAAATCAGTTCTGAGAAAAAATTTCCGTTTTTCCGATAGATGGCGGCAATTGCAAACAAGTCATAAACTACTGATCGCAGCGACACCACTAAACATTTGTTTGAAACGTAACAGTTCGAGTGCTACTGTCAGTGCACAAACATCGTCAATGGAAGCAGTGGTTGGACATTTATTTGCGTTTGAAAATGGAGAAAACCAATGAAAAGCGCTATATTTTGCAATATTGTTACCACAAAGAGATGAACGGAATTTCAGGATGTCGATATTGGTATGGAGTTAGGCATTATTCACAAAACTGTTTTCAACCATTTACACTTCGCTGGATGCAAAAAGAAACTCGATTTATGGGTTCTTCAACTCACGCACGAACGTGAAAAAACATGATAGACCGAAATAACCGGTGTTGTCACATACGACAATATTTTAATCGTCAAAATCCTGGGTAAAGAATGGTGAGTCTTCACAAGTCAGGTTGATGTCGAAAAATGCGATGAGGTAAAAATGAGACCAGGGTCGCGGCTAGGCACTTTGCCGCCCAGTGCACATCCGCCGATGCCGTCCCCTTTAAGGACAAAATTTTTTTTCGCTCGCTTCGCTAGCGGGATTTTTTGTTCTTTATAAGAATTAGTATATAAGAAATTGTTAATTAAATAAATTGTATTTCTATTTGGCAAAGTAAACCAAGTCATTTGTTAGTACAGTTCCTCTCTTACTTCAGAATCGAGAGCGATTGCGTTTCAATGTTGCAATGCAGACGTCACTCTCAACATACATTTCATTTTGCTTAGCACACCGTAGAATTTTACACTGCTGTCTGTTGCCGGAGCTCGACCAAAAGTTGCCATGCTCTAGCCAGCTACATGGCTGCAACATTTAAATATTTTGCTTGGATCGCTTTCGGCAACATGGAACACTTTTCGCCTATTCGACTAGGAAACTGTATTTTACTTATCTATGATCTTTTTATTGGAATATGAATTGTAATGCAAAAGGTTGTCGTTATGCCTTCGACCTTAGGACCTCGCAATTAATCGAAGAGATGTTTCGAAAGTATATACATTAAGCATTCGAAGGATAAATGTACGGAATCGACTCTAGAAGGTTTCTATTCCCTACTGGATTGTTTTTGTATCGCCCTTATCGTGTGCTAATTAATTATTGGTAATCTATTGAGTGTTGTGATTGATGTTTGTCTTCTTTTTGTTTATCGCCGCTGCTCATTTAAATTTTTGCGTTCATCGCCAAAAATGTCTTGTCTTTTGGCGGCTGTCGTCGTTTATAAAATATATTGTATTGCCAAAATGCCGCCCTTCGCAAGTGCCCCCCAGTGCAAATGCACAGTTTGCACATATGGATGCCGCGGCACTGAATGGGACTGGAATTCCTTCTCGACAACGACCAACCACACATTTCTTTGATGACCCGTCGAAAATTGGAAGAGTTTGGTTAAGAAGTTTTGATGTATCCACCGTATAGTCCACCACTGATCACTTGTTTTGATCTCTCTTTTTCCCCAGATATAATATTTAGTACCAGGAAGCCGATCTATAATCGGTCACACTCTTATCGGGTCGGTTGCGCTTGGGTTAAGTCACTTTTTGTTACATTTAGTACAATAATTGTTGAAAGGAAATCTTGGGACATCTTTTTTTTAAACTAATTTTTTTTTGTAATCTTTTACATAATAAAAAATATAGTTTTTTAAAAAAAACTAAAAAGTACGCTTTTATTTTAAAATGAACTGAAAAGTAAAAAATAATTTTGAATGTAAAGTTGTTATTGCTCCAGCCAGTATATGGAAACAGCCTACCTTTCGAAATGTAAAAAAGCGTGAGAGTCTCACCTATAGCGTGAGAGTCAACCTATATTCCTATTTTATAAATCAACACCGGAACTTTTTTTACGTGGTTGTTTCCACATATATGTACTGGCTGGAGGAAAAAAAACTTTACATTCAAAATTATTTTTTACACTTTAGTTCATTTTAAAATACTATACAACGTACTATACTCGTCTTACATTTTCATTTGATACCCATACCGAGTGTGTTATAAAGAAAAAGGTAATCCGCCATTTTGTGTTGGCCGCCATTTTGAATTTGGAATTACGCCATACAGCTTATAGTATTCTAATTGTTACACCTTTTCACTAAGCCCAACGAACTCAAGGAAAACTCGCAGAAAGAAAATTTTCCGGAAGTTTTCACTAAGCCCAACGGACTCAAGGAAAACTCGCAGAAAACTCTTTTTCCGCCAGTTTTGACTAAGCCCAACGGTCTCATTGGGTGAAAACACCTTTAAATACCAATTCTGGTGAAAATCGTTAGAGCAGTTTTTGAGAAAATATTTACAAATATACAAGAATTGCTCACTTAATAGTATAAGATTATTTTTAAAATTATCCTTTAAACGACGCAGACTTACGCACAATTGGGACCAGCCGGAAAACAAGGATGCAAGACCGAGAACCATAGAAGAATACTCTTGAGGCTGCCAAGGCTCACAGAGGGCTGTACCGTCACCGATGATGATGATGATGATGAAGCTTCGAAGGTTTTCGGCTGATTGTCTGTATGCTTAACTAATGTTTAAGCAGGTCTACCACAGCAGACTAGGGGTTAAGGGGTCCCCGGCTACCATCGCAGAGGTCTGTGGTTCGATTCTATTCCGGTGCATGGTCTCCGTCTTTTCATATGTCCTACCACCTATCACATCTTGTTTACTTTCTTTTAAGCAATTCTCTTCGCTTTCTTAATTCATCACTTGTAGGCATAATAAGCGAGGAAGCCATCTCCTGTTCGATAATTGAAGTCAGCGTTCTGTCGCAATTTTATTGGCTAGGCTTATTCTTCTCTCTGCTATCTCTCCGACTAGAGCTTTTTGTCCCACATTGCACTCACTGAAAGAATTGTCGATATTACCAAGGCCGGTTTTACACGACCGGACACCGAACAGACAAAACGAACGAACAAACTTAGGTTTATAGGAAAGAGGGTGAGAGAGGGGCCGGTTTTCCATCGTCCTCTCTCACCCTCTTCCCCATAAACCCCAGTTTGTTCGTTCGTTTTGTCTGTTCGGTGTCCGGTCGTGTATAACCGGCCCAAGGGGACTACCTCTGAACTATAGAAATTGCCGGATTAAGTGCGCAATTAGTTTTACTAGCCTTGGAAAAGACAGTTGTTGTTATTATTGTCTGGTTGGTCGACAATTGCATTCTTCAGCCATAAAAGTAGGCTAAATCGTATGCATTGGTTTGTTAATCATAATTATGTGCTTTTGGCATATGCAATTCTAATTTTTCGGTCTAATAAACAACAGAGAATATTATTGAAAAGAAAAATCGAAATCGCCCAATTAAAATGTGTGTGTGTGTGTGCGTTGCCCCCAGCTACCGAACTATGGTCATTTTTAAGATCCAATTATTTTCACAAAAATTAAACTTAATTAAATTTCATATTCACAGCTCATTTGCGCGTTTTGCGAAAAACAAACGAAATCAAAACTCAAACAAACCTCCATCGGCCAGGAGCAGTAGTCGTAATGTGCTGTTCTGGATGGCTACGGTTAAGCAGAAATGGAGCCCTGCTGGGGGATTCTGGTCGAGGGGATGCGGCAGCGTAAATGAAGCATTTTAAAAATTAACCCCTAGTAGCAACATGGGGTAGCAATTACCTCGCAACGAAATTTGGACGGAGAGAACTTGAGATTGCACATTTTCAAATCATTTGCACAAGCTCGGACTTCCGCAGATTGCTGTTGTTGTATGTACACTGTAGCCCCCAACAACTAGTAGTAGGCAACTAATTAAGGAATAATGGATATTACACAGGGATTCAATTAAAGCGTGAAAACGAGCTGCCCTTTTTCGTCCTAATCGGCTGCTTCCACAGGGAACGACCGAGTGCTTTCAAGACCGGATAAATTGAGCTTTTCAGCACAACTTTACCCACAGACAAGTGTCGAGGATAATATGGACGGAAAATTGAAGATGATAATGATATCTTTTGAGGAAGGAAGAATTTCTCATAATATATTTCTTCCTCCCCCCGCGTTTTTCGCTAGACTATGTACCTGTAAAAGTCGTACTCGAACTATGTTCTTTGTGAATGAATCTCTCAGGTGATTCCATATACAATATTGCTTTCTTGTGTCATATCTGTTATGAAATGGGACTATGTCTGGCGTCGAAGGATTCCTGAGTAAAAAGGATTTCCTGCCAGAGAGATTTTCTGTGTTTGACTTTAAACAATTTCCCAACGGAAACTCTCCTCCTTTGAAATGACCTGAGATATTTGAAACAGAAACGGAATGGCATTGCCAAGGGTGGTTGTTCTACGATGTTCGGTAGATGGGGCTGTGTGCAATTTGTCTAAGATGAAATTATTACTAGAGAAATACCTCAAGTCCACGAATTATATAGAAATACCTTTACGGAGTGGTCGGAAATATGAATTGCTTCTTGCCTTTGACTCGTGGATCTCTTGTTGCTTTTTTGGAGGTGAGGTAAAACTATTTTTTTTTTCTTTTTATTATTCTTTCCAATTTTTCATTTCATACCTTTTCAAAGATAAAATGAATAAAAATCCGATGAGATAATTGGAAATTGTGGATTGGATTTTGTGTTTCGTGTTGTGAAATTTAATTACTTGCACAGAAAAGTTGAGCGATGCATGAAAAAAAAATTTAAATTGAAGTTTTTGTTGAGATATGATGGGATGAAGAATTTTTGGGAATGTCAAAACATGGTTCTTCTGTCTTTCTACTCGGTGACTTTTAGAGTTATGAACATCTGAAATTGGAGTGGAAATGTTTCACTATGAATACCTAAATTTTTTTTAAAGACAAGATAAGTTTTGATGCTTCCAACCGAAATAAACTGATAGTGGAGTCACACAAGCATCAAATTTTAGTGAAAAACGAATTGTTTCCAGTCTCAAAAAATTTTTTTTGTAACATGTTAGTTACATCGAATACTATACGAAATGGATATTTTCTACCTCTACCAACCGCAGCTACGCAAGTGATTGGCCATTTTGTAAAAAAAACGACCATTTTGGTAGTTCTTTCTAAATATAAATGAGTTTTTCTCGGTATGTGTGAGTCCAAAAAAAACGAAAAAAATTGAGGCTATTCGATATGATATTGGCTCTCAGTGGTTACAATATGAAATTTTTATATGCACACATAACCTCAAAAAAAAAAGAAAAAAAAAACTGAAAAAACTGCCAAATTTTGTTTTTTTTTGGCTATAACTTCGGATGTTTTAAGTAAAATTTTATGAATTTTTAGAAGTTATACTTTATAACGTGAACAAATCCTGGTTAAATTTCAAGTCAAAATATCTCATACAAGTCTCAAAAATTAACCTCAAATTTGAAAATTGATTGGCCAATAACTTTTGTGCATCACTTCGAATGAGGTTCTTTTTTATTTTAAACTAGCAAAAACCCGCGTGCGTTGCAACGCCTTTTAATAAAAAAACTAATGTGTGCACAGTCCGGGATAGGAAAAAGGTATAATGAAAAAAATAACAAATCTGCAAAACATAATTTAGGGCACACAACTCGACTATAGAATAATCTCTCACAGTCAGTATTTCCGACCTCCTACAACATCCAAGAGTTCAAACGCAGGGTTAATCCCCACCTTCTTCAACACCCCTCCCGAACCCCCATAACCCTTAAGCCCTAGACAGACTGGCACGCTAATCGGGATTATGACGTCAGAATGACGTATACCGATATAAAAGCTATGAGAGTAAACTGGATTTATCACCCATGTTCCACATTTCACATTTTGTGAAATTGAAATTCGTATTCAATTTCACTCGGATTGAAATTTGGGGTTCTACATTTCTATCGTTTTCATTTTGGTCGAATTCACTTTCGAACTGCCAAACACTGCTGTCAAACTGTGAATCGTGAATTAATAAGTAAAGCGAAATAGTTACTAGTTTAATAATTTTCAGAATTAATGAAAAACGAGTTGAAAATAAAAAGGAAAAGATCAAGAGAAAAATATTGCGAGAAAAATCAAATATTTTAGATCTTCCGGAAACGTTGTAAGTTCATTGTTTTGTCTATTGTTGGGGTTTTGTTAATATTTTTTGCAGTTTCAGACAAAGTTTTAGGGTTAGTAAGGAAGCCTTTCTATATATATTAAGTGAAATCGAACCATCAATAAGGCTATCATCGATTCCTGTAACACAAAAACTAGCGGCAACTCTTAGATTTTTAGCGGAAGGAAGCTACCAGAGAGCTGTAGGAAAAGATGTGGACATTGTTCTAGGCCGAAGTACCGTGTGCAAAATTATTAATGAAGTGTTAATTGTTTTGGAACACAAAATTTGTTCAAAGTGGATAAACCTGCAAATGACAGAGGAAGAAAAACGAGGGTCGAAAGGATTTTTTCAAGAAAAATTTGGGATGCCAGGAGTAATCGGTTGTGTTGATGGAACGCATGTAAAAATAAGAAAACCACACAGAGAATGTAACCTTTATTATAATAGAAAAGGTTATTACAGTATTAATGCTGTAGTGGTAAGCATTGTCATTATTTGTGTAATCTATTTATATTTTAGCGAGTTTCTATTATAGATTTGTGATTACAAAATGAGAATAAGGTCAGTTGATGGAGCTCATCCCGGTTCCAGTCACGATGCCTTAATTTGGTATATGAGCGACGCCAGAACCTACTTAATAGAAAAATTTGAAAACGGCGAACGAGGATCGTGGTTACTTGGTGACGCGGGCTTTGCATTGGAACCTTTCGTAATTACACCTTACAAACTTGTCCAGCCCGGATCGATTCAATCAAGTTTCAACAAAAAGCACTCTGCAGCCCGAAATATCGTTGAGCGTACCATCGGAAATTTAAAAATACGCTTTAGGTGTTTGTTAAACACATTATATTATGATCCCCCAAAAGTAATAAGAATTCTCAATATTTGTTGTGCTCTGCACAATGTGTGCAAGGAATTTAATGCGGACTTGGACGAAGTCGTGGATGAATCAACTGAGGCGAATCTAGATGACGAAGTTTATGGAGATTATTTAGAAGAAGGAAACAGAATACGCGATGCTATAGCACAAAGCATGTTCTAAAATATAATAAAAATAAGTAGTAAATTCAAATTTTTATGTTTTAATATTAAAAGAAAACCAAAAACAGAAACAACTTAAAATTTAAATTAAACGTAATCCATGAATTAACTTTTCACAGCCATTACAGCTAAGTCTCTTTTCTTTGGATTTTCAGCTTGATCTCTTCGATTTCCAACATCCTTCTTTTTATTTCATTTTTTTCTAGTGAATGTTTTTCCATCTCCAAGTGATGGCGACGAGTTTCCGCATTTTGTTCTTTCAGTTGATCCCCTACCCTTTCCAAGCCACGATAAACTCTTTTAAAACTCGTTTTATTTTCATTGGCGGTATCCACGGATTCACTTAATTTGTGCAATATTTTATTTAAACATTCTTTTTGGGCCTCCATGTATTTTTCAGTACTGCTCTGTGATTTTCCAGAAGATCTTGTACGTGGTACATACGACGGTGGAACAGGCACCTCCATAATTTTGTCAGCACTCGTAGTTTCTGGAGATGACTCTTCACTGGTATTTTGTACGGCCATAAAACCATTTGTCTCATTTTCTGTCGTAAGAACGCCAAATGATTTGCCACCTTTTATTCCTTCGACTGCGCTATAAATACCAGTGATTTTTGCAATGGAATCCTCCACTGGTGTAACGGGCAGGATGTTATTTGTACCTCCACCTGTGGCTTTCACCTCTCTTTTATTGTGTGCTAATTTTTTGCGAATGTTGCACTTCCAATCCAGCCACACCTTTTTCCATCCACTAACGTCTTTTTGTGGCGGACCCTCGCTATTTAAATTTTGAACTAATTTTGCCCATAATTCTTCAACGTTATTTTTTTCTCCTTTTATAAAACCCTTCGCAAGATCAGTATGGGCCTCCATATATTCTAAAAATAATTTTTCTTGTCTTTGGTTCTTATGTTTTCCCCTATTAAAAAAAAGAATTATTTTTTGCATAAAAGAAATATAAAAAACCAACATTTTCACAGCTTTTGTTTTTGCTTTACCACGATTTCACAACTGAAATAAATGTGAATTCCTTTCGTGTGAAAATCGGAACGAATCGAAATGTGGAACACCAATTTCCACTTTCGAAACTCTCATTTCACATTTCCATTTCGATCGAAATTCAGAACACCTAATTTCACTTCCATGCTTACAATTCACAAAATGTGAAATGTGGAACATGGGTGTATAATCCTCAATATACAACTCGATTTGCCTGGATTTGTTTACCATTTACTGCCATCAGCGCCATTAGTGGTGAGTTACTTTATCAAAATTGAATGTCATCTCCTAGTTGAAAACGTAAGAAAAATATTTATTGTGGGAACACTTCGTAGGAAACAAGGGAAAAATACACAATTATTTAATTTAAAAGAAATTGAGAACTTAGGGAGTCTACCAAGGTAATAGTTAAAACGTTTATACCAGCTGACAATTAATCTGGATCAAGAAGCCGGATGTGTCACTATGATATTAATCCGGATTCCGAAAGTCAAGTATGACGTCATAATCCGGATTAAGTGTGCCAGTCTGTCTAGGGCTTTAGCATATTTCCCCCTTACTAACCTCCCTGCTCGACATTGCACCATGACGTGCAAACGACATAACGAACTGGTAGTACAAAGGGTGATTCCTGAGCTTCGCACTACCACATACAAAAAATAAAAAATTTAGAGTTACTTATAAAAAATGTGTTACACAACTTTTTTAAAATGCGGTGTTGAGCGCCACCTATCGGAAAAATTGTGTGCTACATGCACAACAATCATATTCAGAATACGTGTCTCACCTTGTGCGGAACTTGCCCAATAGCGTCCTCAACATTTTGTTCCCCTTGTTCATTGAGTTCGATATATATTCTCTGTTTAAATTTTCTTCAGATCCATCGATCATTTGCTATCTTCACAGTATTTCCGCAAATTGAAAGAGCAATATCTCGCCGTAACAGCATTTAATTCGCGTTCCTTCGATTGTCGAGTTATGTTTTCGGTCTAACCCGACAGTCGGATAATAGTGAAAAGTATGCTAAACGCCTAAGAAGATTCTTAATCATCCCGCGAAAGTCCTAAAATCAGGTTAACCGTTCCGAGCTTTGAGGTTTACAATTGGAATGATAAAAAAAGTTTCCACTGAATTTTCTGCGACTATCGAATCAAGTTTTCCGCCTGAATCAATAGTCGGAACCTAGTGAAGCCTAGAACATGCCCAAGAAAATATTGAATCTTCCCGTTAAAATCCCATCGCAATCGGATTAGCCGTTGTTGGTACGTAGGTAGGTAGGTTGTTATTACATATATACTGGCTGGAGCAATAAAAACTTTACATTCAAAATTTTTTATTTTTTACTTTTTAGTTTATTTTAAAATAAAAGCGTATTTTTTAGTTTTTTTAAACTATATTTTTTATTTTCTACTTTTTAGTCTATTATATGTCTTCCACCATTTTGTAGTAACTGTCATATTATATTTAAAATGACGGCACACCGCTTACTACACTATACTCGCTTTCATTTGATGCCCATACCGAAGAATAATCCGCCATTTTGTGCTGGCCACCATTTTGAATTTTGAATGACCCCACATAGCTTATTGTATTCTACTTGTCTTTCCCTTTCATTTGATATCCATGTCGGGGGGTCCGGGAACACAATTGCAAAATTCGGCCGCCATCTTGGAACCACCATCTTGATTTTTTCCCAAAAATGGTTAAATTGCATTGTCACGCGAACTATACATATGTGCAAAATTTGAAGTTGATCGGTTATATATAAGTGGGTAAAAATCAAGTTGCAAGGTTCAAGTTTTCGGTCTAATCCGGTAGTCGAACACGGTAATCGGGCCCGATAATCGGATCCGATAGTCGGATCCTAGTAAAAAAATTGCCTAAAACATGCCCAAGAAAATACTGAATCTTCCAGTGAAAGTCCCATCACAATCGGATAAGCCGTTTTCGAGATTAGCCCGGGCAAACAGACAGACAGCCATACAGACATACAGACAGACAAAAATTTTAAAAATACTTGATTTCGTTTTAATATCGTGTAAATAACCATATGAACTTAGAAAATGACAATTATTTTGAAATCTCAATTTTTTTTTATCATATGTCTTAAATGAATTATTAATACAAAAAAAATTGAGTTTTATCAAAAAAAGTGAGATTTTTCGAAAAAATACAAAAATTCACGATTTTCAATTCGATTTTTTTCAGTCCAAGCTGAAGCCTTCCTTCTAATATCTTTTATTTTTGTGTCCGAACGCAACCTCTATCGGACCGGAATGGATCCACAATCTTGTCGAGTTATCTCGATGTTGGTGATTATACATAATAATGAACCAGTAACCAAAATACTAAGAAACGTTTTAAAGCATTACAATCCTGTATATGATAGTCTTTCCTACATCTTGTTAGTCATCGCTTACTTACTTAACCAATCTCTAGTTAAATTCTGCCAAATCAGCCTCACACTTGTTGCCATTTCAACTTTATATATATATGTTTAACTGACAACTATTACCAACATTCCAAAAATCAATAATCACAATTTTCTATTATTATTCATTTTCACTGAATCAAATCGACATTGGCACAAGTCTCACTTCAACAATCATTCCTCATCTATATACATCAACGAAAGACATACAATTAATCACCAATAAAACGCCACAAAAGAAACAGCAACGTAACTCATAATAATAAACAAATGAAATTCACTCGAAACGTAATCAGTCAGTTCGAGTTCAGTGATAAAAATAAACAGAAAAAAATATTGTATGGAAGTGGTTTTGGTTAACGTTATGCAAACAAGTGTTACCTGGTGTCACGTTTACAATAATATAATTGACCCGGGAATGAACCACACAGTTACAGGAATGATGATGACTGGGCAAGATTTACAAATTCATACAATTATACGATGAAAAATTTTTTATGATTAATTGACTGAATTGGATCGATTTTGTTAATGTATATGGGAGAGTGGTGCTTTTGTTGTTATTTAGTGTACTACATCGTAAAAAAACATCAACTCTACGGAAATTGACTCGTGATGTTTGTAGAGTTCTCACTTAAATTGTTTTATAACACTTCTGAATCATGTCTAGGAAACAGCAAGTGATGTTCCATTCAATTGTCTCCACATAAATCAAACATAATTTCATAACTGAATGAATGCACAAGTATACTAACAATTTAGTTTCCACGTTATTTCGTTTAACATTTTGGAGTTTAACAACGTAAGCTGATGAATTTCGTGAAGATCACCGCCATAAGAACAATTTTCCACACTGCTCCAACAAAAGACCTGCCAGCGACAGCCATAATAGCAATTAAGTGATGCCATATAAATAAATTCTACCAAACCAGTAGGAAAATACATATTTACAATTTAATTAAATTTGTTCATAGATGGCACAGGCATCGGTAAAGTAAAAATGAGGAGTCGGTTACTTAAAAAATTACAAGACTGTGTATAAAAGATTATTATTTCCCTAATGCTATGGACACACATGTGGTTTCGATACCATGGTATCGATACCAAGCTTGTTTTATACTACATAGTATACTAACCCCTGACACATATCTTTTTGTGGTATACATTTGACAGCTCTCAACTGACTGTTATTTGTAAAGCTTTTAAAAATGGAAAACGAATCAGTTTGTGCTCTTTTACGTCAATAAATATGCTTGAAATCGAAAGCAAAACTTTTCACTTAAAAAATTTTCTTTTTTTTTTCAACAAAAACACAGCTAAATTTTTATTTACTCAAAAATTTAATTTTTAAAATGGAAAAATTAGGTGTTTTTATTTTCCGCTTCTATATAATGGCGTTGTTAGCAGTTAAAAGGCCACTATACCAGGTTTGTGCATAAGGAAACCAAGAAAAATTGGCTCATTTCGATACCACGTCGAATGATAGTATACCAAGTTTTTGGGATGGTATTGACCTGGTATTAGGTGACACACAACTGGTATACTACGTGGTATTTGAATACCATGGTATCGAAACCACATGTGTGTCCATAGCATAATATTATATTGATATCAAGTTTTCTTATGTCTATATTTTTTTTATTATTGTACGCAAAGTTTCACTTCTGTTTTGTGTTTTTTAATACACAATTATATTTTTTTTATCAGTTAATTGGATACCACAAGATCCCGGAGGCGGAATTTACAGGATATAAAAGGCTTCAAATTTCGCCTTGTTAAGTCAGTCTACTCCTCCTGTAATAACACGCCAAAAAAAAACTCCAAGAAATATGTATATGGCAAAATGCACACTACCAGACATGATAAAGTTAGACATATCAATTTACAATTATTTTCTGAAGTCAATAAATTTTTTATAAATTGGAGTGCGCCAGGTATACCAACTGGACCTGTAACCTTGTAATTTTTGATTTTGCTTTAGTATTTGAAACTTCTTCTATTGGAAGCTTTGGCCCATCGTTTTCTGGGTAATCTATACTTTGGTAATCTCTTGCTTCCTGTGTTAGCGTTATGTGTTATTTGAAAAAGTCGTTAAAGTACTTGTCCAACACCTCTGGTTCTCGATACTGCTGGCTATAGTAGCATTATCCCGTCCCAGGAATCCAGTCCCGACGGATCGTGTTGGGCCCGGGTGGGTAGTCAGACAAACACACTCCCCTCCTCCAAAACTGTTATTTGGTATCAACTTTTCCTAAAAAGAAGATGGGCCAACGGTGTATACAGAACAACATGTGGTGTCCTGGGACCTCTCCTGTTTATCAAGACGGCTAACAGCAGAAAATGGAAGACCGTATACAGACTAAATCTGTAGAGAGATAAGTGCGTGCGTACAGTGCGTCGGTGTACGCAGCGAATTTTCGATGACTGACAGTTGCGTGCTTGGGTTCTGTCTAGTCTCTGACTGTGTTTCCATGAGCCTGGGTAGAGTATTCGTTGAGTAAACAGAAAGCTTTTTCCCCCAAGTTAACTCGATGCTGTTTCCATTACGGTTCTGGGTTGAAGTGACAGATAATTAATTTTGTATTGCGTCGCTGTTGGTATATGTGCAGTAAAGGATACTGAAACACACACATATGCACAACCCAGATTAACCGGATGGTATCGTCGAGTTTTCTTGGATTTAACAAAATTTTACTTAACCCCCGTTTCCATGGGCCCTTACTCTGAGTAAACCCAGGCTAAACTCCGCGTGGAAACTCAGTATCTTACAAACAATCAAAATATCTAAGCGACGAGTGCATGTGTCGGCTGTGTGTGCTTGTGTTTGGGTAATGGGGGCTATGGCGAATGCGGCAATGCGGAAAAGTTGGAAGTAAACGAACTTTTGCTTTACGTGCGTTCCGTTTACGTAACTATATGTCAGTTTGCATTTGAATGCACGCACTTCTATTATATCAATCACCGCACGCAACAACGTACGCATGTATCTGTCTCCAGCTTAAAGGTCCTGCGGCGTGCGTGATTGCGGGAATTATTCCCATAGAGATACTGGCGAGAAAAGCGTCTCTATGATCCAGAATATGTTAGAGGGGAGACAAAGTCAGTGCGGCGGAAGATGACGCACTGCGAGTCTGTAACGTAATGGCAAAGCAAATGGGACGAGCCTAGATGGGTTACGAGGGAGTGTGACGCGGATAGATGGGTTACGAAGGAGTGTGGGGAAATGAGTTACGACCTCACGCCGTTCTTGAGTGGAAATACAGGATTTAGAAAATACCTCCATCATTTCGAGCGCGATGGCTCAGCCCTGTGACTGGTATGATTAGGTACCCAGGATAACGCAGAGCACGTCTTCTTTTAATGTGTGAGATTGGGCGAATATCCCAACCAGCATTTTGATGGGGTGCAGATAGGGCCCCTATGAGGCTAGCCCCAATGCCTTATGTGCATAGCCCTATAAGGCCCACAAGTGGCATCTAACGCCTTGCCCCATCCAAAGTGGAAAATAGAGGCTAAAAAATTTGAGAATTTTGGCGTGGACTGTGAATGAATGTGAGTAATAACTGCGGCGGTGTCGAAATCTTTATATTTTTAAAAGCGAGTGTCGTTTTTCCAAGCTGTCCCCCAACTGAGTACTAAACACGTCCAATGCTGCTTGACCACCAACGTAATCGCACGAAATATGAAGCAAGGCAACAACAAAAACTAAAGTTTTGCATGAGTCAAACTGAGGCTTAAGGTTAAAGCTTTTTAACAAGCTTTCGGAATACGTAAATGTTGAGATTTAAAGAGGTGCCGTTTAGGACTGAGCATACTTCAGTAACTATTTGTGCATTTTGAATATATTTCAACCAAAAATAATTCCAAGTTTCTCAATAAAATTGGTTAAAGTAAGTAAATATCTCGTTAAATTAGTAACACTCCGCAAAAAGCATATTAAATGAATACATCAATATTAATTAGTTCCATTTTGGTTAACAATTTTGTACACTCCATCGTCACCGCAAAAGTGCATCCCTTTAAGCCTGCAGCAGCAGCTCTCATAAGAGTAACTGAACTACCAAAAAGCGTCGTGGTGTGTAAATAACGCGAAAACTATTTTCAACGAAAATTTTCCGATAATGTCAGCGATGCAATCAACTCCCGAATTTCATGTAATGAGCTTTGATGTTAATTAAACGCGTTTGATTTAAGGCAAAACCGAATAATTAACAGAGTTTCCTGAATCCTGGATGCATCCTTCTATGGAAATATCCGATATCGAAAGTCCTTCCTCTCTATCAAGGATTTTCAAGTGAACCAAGGTTCAATTTCTGAGCTTTTTAGTACGGATTCTGTACAAACGCGAATGACACTGAAATTCGTGAAATCGGCTCCTTGCCTGCTTATTTATGCAAAACATGCCTACCTACACGTGTCCTTTCTGTTTACTTTCTTCCTGTTTTGTTTTGTTTTTGTGTTGTTGTTGTTTTTTTTTGTTATAAACAAATTCCGACTACACTCGATGTAGAAGTTCATTGTTGTGCGAATAATCCATAAACTCTACGAACTCTGCAATAAAAAGTTTTCTCGTTAATTTCACTTCAAGCAACTCAATCAGTTGACATATTTCAAGTTAATATTGTGAAAAGTTTGTCGTCGGTCTAAGGAATACAAAGCAACGAGTGAACACAGATCCTTTAAGGTAGTATGGAGGAGCATCTGCGTGTGTGTGGGAGTGAAATTCCGGCAGTCAACCACAGCAGGGAATATAGAGTCTCCCATCATTGCAATAACCATCAGCAAATACAGCTCCTTACGAAAGAAAGTTTTTACTGTGGCTCGAGGGGTACTTTTGGGAAACTCCTTATGAGGGAGTACATCGCCTATTCAAGGGGCTATAAATGCGGCCAACAACGAATTTTGTCCACAAATAATTGGAATATAGCAAAATCATGGGAGAATTTTCCTAGCCCCGTTACTGCTACCAAATTAAACGGAATTATGCATTTCATTACTGTGTTTGGAGAATGATTGTGACTTTAGTAAGACTCTGTTGTTAAGGAGTTTAATTTGTGCAATTTTCGTCCTTTAATATTGATTTGACCTCATTGGCAAATGTCGTGGAAAGGGGTTTATTATGATATCTGAAATGTAAAGGGGATATTTTCTTTTATAGATGGAGATGGATATTATATTACTAAAGTTGGATACTAGTAGAGGGAAATTAAACAAAAAAAAGCGAAGTTATGATGTAGTTGGGAAGTTGGATTTTTTTTCTTTGCATATGTTAAGATAAAGCGAAAAAAAAAATTTCTGCAAAATCGGTCCTGTGCTGCACGAGAAAATTGCATAAATGTCCATTTTTGATGCATTTTGAGTGCATTGCTACACTATTTTTTTAATTTCTCCAGTTCTGTTGGTCGTATAACAATAGAAAAAATTGGTAAATATTCGTGAATGAATAGACTATCGAACTGATTCGGTATAAATACTTTAAAAATGAATCCTAACCTCAAAAAACCAAAATGTATGAAATTTTGTTTTATTTTACTAAAAATGCAATAAATAACGGGAAAAAAGTCGGATTTTGATAAAAATTGGAGAAAAGATGTACTTTGATGCTATAAATACGTGGTTGAAATTTCAAAAAAAAATTTCGCTTTTTACGGCAAAAATTGGCACTTTTCGAAAAGAATGTAAAATTGCCGTCATTTTATGCCAAATCATCGAACGGCAAAATATTTTTTTTTAAATTGTAGGTTTTTTATGTACTTTCTTGTGAGCATACGCAATACTTCGTTACTTTATTTAAAATGCCCATTTTAGGCCTTTGAAAACACTAAAAAAATTCAATTTTCAATTTTTTGCCGTTTGCTTACTATGAAAAGCTGCTTGCCAACTATGAAAAAAAGGCAAAAAATTGAAAATTTAAATTTTTTAATGTTTTCAAAGGCCTAAAATGGGCATATTTTGCCGTACGATGGTTTGGCATAAAATGGCGGCAATTTTAAATTTTTTTCGAAAACTACCAATTTTTGGCGTAAAAAGCGAAATTTTTTTTTGAAATTTCATCCACGTATTTATAGCATCAAAGTACATCTTTTCTCCAATTTTTATCAAAATCCGACTTTTTTCCCGTTATTTATTGCATTTTTAGTAAAATAAAACAAAATTTCATACATTTTAGTTTTTTGAGGTTAGGATTCATTTTTAAAGTATTTATACCGAATCAGTTCGATAGTCTATTCATTTACGAATATTTTCCAATTTTTTCTATTGTTCTACGACCAACGGAACTGGAGAAATTAAAAAAATAGTGTAGCAATGCACTCAAAATGCATCAAAAATGGACATTTATGCAATTTTCTCGTGCAGCACAGGACCGATTTTGCATAAATTTTTTTTTCGCTTTATCTTAACATATGTAAAGAAAAAAAGCAAAAAAATCCACCTTCCCAACTACATCACTATCATATGACAATTTCCCTCTACTATACTATTAGTAGAAAATTTAACATTTTTCGGGGTATCAGTTAAGAAAAAAGTTGGTCCATACATTGACCGTAAAAAAAGTTACTGCGGAGGTATTCTTTGTAATATCAGTAATTGGCTGCATTCCAAACCATTTCCCTATCAATTCTTTATGTAAAATTGCTGACGTAAAATAATAAACTTGAGAGTATGACAGCCAAAATTGAGAGTAGCATTGAGTATGGAATTTAACTAGTTTATTTCAGACCGGGCATCAGAAAACCACCTTAAAGTGGCTGGACAAGATCGTGCTCTCAAACGTATTGGTGATGACTGATTTTGAATTGCCTCAGGCAGGGTTGGAATGTAGCACATCTAGCATAATTTGATCGGTTTTACCAAAACAACTTTTCTACTGAAATATATAACCTTCTGCCTTCCAAGCTATGTTTTTTTTCCGCAACATAGCATTACCTCGATCGCATACTACATACAGTCTGCAGCCCCACGTTTCTAGGAATATATTTGTATTTAGTAGGTCTAGGAATATATTTAGTAGAACAACTCGGCTATGGAACAACCTTCCACAATCAGTATTCCCGAACTCATACAACATCCAAAAGTTTAAATATCATCGCCTCCCCTCATGCATCTCTCGGATTTCGCTTAACTTATCCAATCCTCATATCCTTCGATGTAAGCTTACTACTAGATATTGTACCATGACATAAGAGACATGACGAACTGATAGTACAAAGGGTGACTCATGAGCTTAGGAGAGTTATCCTGGATTGCGATTCGAAAGTGGGAAGCACAGGAAGCCAGTTGCGATGCGAATTAGTTTTTGAAGCTGAATGCGATCGTATCGTACTGAAATTATCGACTAATAAATATTCGAAAAGAAATTATTTTCAGCCAACGAACTTCATTTATCAACTTAATTTGACATTTTGATGCGGACAATAGTTTCAAGAACATTTAAAGAGTTTTTAGAATATTTTAAAACAAACAAATAAATTCGGCGCATTCGTCAATGGCTTTACTCACGGACTGAAATCCGATGATAGACGGACAAATTTAACTCGAATTCGCATTGGGGGATACCTACGATATTTCTGAATTTCATGACTTTCGAATCGCATTTCAGGATAATCCCCTAGACTAGATTTTCATATAAAACAAAAAGCGCCAAAGTTACGATTGGCTTCTAATAAAAATTTTCCTCAAAGCAAAGTAGATCTGAACTTTAGTTCCATAAGTAAGATCAATTACGAATTTAAGGCTGATGCTACATGGAGATATACAGTGCCGGCCAAAATTTTGCGGCTATTTGTGAAAAGGTCTACTCTCCTCAAAAGGCAATGAAAATAATAGAAACAAAAAGAAATGTTGTACACATGCATGGCCTATTTTTATTGCAAAATACCGAAATAATATTTTCATTTATTTATCTTCTTGCTAATGGTATCTATCATCCGATGCAACTTAAGCCATCAAGAACAGGAAGTTCGAGAGCTACGGATTTTAGTGTGGACAAGATCAACGTAGTCACCAACAAGCGGAGTAGACGTTCAACAGCGCCAGAAACTCGCTGAGGTAGACAAAATTTAAAAGTATTTCACTAAAAACGGCACTAAAACCACTATTACGCTCACAAAGCAAGAAGAAACATAAGAAGCATAAAGATTGGTCTATTTAAGATTTTAAAAAAGTGCTGAAGACTGATGAATCAAAGTTTGCGTTATTTGGTAACTGGTCTATGGACCATAAGATTTGGTACCAACTGACGAGAGCTTACAAAAAAGCCGAACTATAAAACGATTCTAGGCCTACTTTTAAACAACAATGGAATCAATTTCCAGTAGGACAATGTTCTAAAGCACACCTTAAAATTAGGCAGAGGTTATGCAGAGAAGAGAAATGCAGAGAAGAGAACGTGTGGTACAAAATATGACATGGAAGCTTCAAAGTCCCGGTCTCAACCCAATCTAACTTTTATGAGAACACCTAGACAGAAAGGTCTGTAACTCAAATTTTTCCAAACCTTGTCGTGGCTGTATTCAATGAATAAAATAAAACTAGTTGGGTTTTGGGTTTGATCCTTTAGGTCCACACGATCAACTTTTCCAGTATGATAAAGGGCTCGACCGAATGCTATGAAATTTTTTTCAGACCATGTTTTCGTTAATATGCTTCGATCGGCACCTCAAAAAAGACGATATCATTTTTGGTTTGCGTGATATGGTGCAGGTACAAAAATCACATACGTCGTTTAAACAAAAAAACGTCTCAACCGAATTTTATGAAAATTTTTTCAGATTATAAATTCGTTAATACGCATCGATCGGCACGAAGTCGGTATCTTATTTGGTTGGCGCGATATCGTGCAGGAAAAAATGAGCCCATACGTACGCACATAAACACACACTTACTTCTTCTCAAATTTATGGTTAAAATGCTTTTGGGACCTTGAAAAATGAATATACGTTAAAAAGTGCGATTTCGATTTTCGGACCGATTGCAATACCTTCCCTATAAACGGCGAAGTTAAAAAAAACAGTTTCGTCCTGAGTAGCATTTAAAAGGGCCATGCCTAATGCAGCATGTGAACCCCATGTAACAAATAACGGGCATACCGAAAGTGGGTTTTCCGATTAGATTCCTCATGAGCAGCACACATAGAAAAATCTACGATACTGAAGTGAGGTTTGCCCTTTCTGTTTCTCATAATGGAACTATTGTGCTCTTAAATGTTGCATTGTTTTTTTTCTTTTTTCGAGCTTCTAACACTTTTTTCGGGCTCGAAGGTTAACGCTATAGCAGCAGAAGAGAGCGACAACGGATATGATCTTGTTATTTTACCACCGAATACAGGTGGTGTTACCGACGAAGAAGAAGGAGAAGTTGACTTGCAAACATCGGATTTACTTAGAGCTGCACCAGAAACGTTGAAGGTGATGCGTTGACGCCATGATTCTTCTGAATGGGAAGACAGTGATGATGAGCCTTTGTCCAGTAAGAAAAGTCGCCATGGCCCAGGTGATTCAGGGCCTAACTGGATACAATGTACTCTTTCTTACTCAACTTCGTCTCAATCACGTGATAATACATGCTCGTCACAAAAAAACAGGTAATAAATCAACGATTTTTCACCTGTAGAAACCTAAGATCTGATCATACATAATACAGTATTATATGCGCGACAAAATAATCGAACATGGGTTTGAAATAGACAAAGACAGTTTACGAAGATTCCTAGAAGTGCTAATGCTGTCTGGATATCATAAACTACCTAGATAATGCCAGTATTGGAGCTATGACTGTAGCTTTGGTAGCAAACAGCATGTCGCGAAACCGATTTTTGGAGATAAAGAAATCTTCATTTATCTTCGCAAGATAAAATGTTACTGAAAGCTTGAACGAAGCTGAGTATAAAGCTACTAGGACAATCCCTGTTCTTCTTTACGCAACTTTAACCCTTGTGGGACATAGGGTGGAAACAGCTGCCCTCCAGCGGACTCTGTTTGGCGCTACAGCTCTGACAAGAATCTCCCAGTTGTTGCGGTCTCTGCTAATAGGGTTCTCTTCCATGTTGTTCTAGGTCTTCCGTAAGAAGCGTACAAAAAAATTTCGTTTATGTCCTCCCGAGTAAAAATAAATGATGGCCTTATAACGGGCAAATGCCGACTGTGATTGAAACATAATCCTCGGCTATCTGGCGGTTAACAGAAGGCTCGTTGCAGGACAGTACGGCCGTACAGGGGGCGATTGACGGTGAAACAACGGCCTTACAGTTCCAATAACGGCCATACAACGGTGGTACGGCGGCCGTATGGTTGCTATTACGGGTATACGATGGTGGTACAGTGGCAGCAACGTGGATATAAAATAGAAATAGATAGAAAATATATTTAACTGCAATTAAATGTTTGATTTTTTTTCGGTTGTGTTTTTTTTTCAAACCGTTAAATAACAAAATTTCGAACTAAAATATAAATCAACGCGCACCACACACTTCACGTACAACAAACCGACGACTGGCGAGCTCGTTTCTCTTGTGCATCGATATCTTTAAGTAGGATAAATCGAAAGAACCATTGTACATAACGAAAATGATGAAGTTCCCATAAAACACATTCAACAATACATTTGGTGCAGATTCTTTTTTTGGCTCAAATTTCCCGTCGAATGCCCGTTTCTACAGCTCAGTACTTGGCCTTTTAAATCTTTTGGTCAAATTTGGCCGTCGTAAGGCCGCATGTGCTCCCATTAAAAATGGTTAAAAACTCTGCGGCCATCATATGCCCTTTAAAAAGCCAAGCGGGCGGTGTTCGCCCGCTATAAGGCTGTTTTTTATTTTTATTCGGGCTAACATGATAAAGCCCCGGAAGAGCAGAGTATGACTATACGTTTGATACCAATACTGAACTGTTTGTTGGGACAAATTTTGACACCATTGAACCTATTGGCAAAGAAAACGCTGGTGTTCACCGAGTATAAAAAGATGGATGTGGGTATTCCTCAACCATTCCAGAACTATAATGTAGGAATCGGTGGTATAGAAGAGCTTGATGGATCAATACCATTGTATCGTTTGAATTTTCGAGACAAAAAATGGTGATAGTGTATTTCCACACCCTTGCTTGGTATAAGTACATATATCTATGAATATATAATTTTATTTTAGATATTGAATAGTTCTGAGGACCCTTTCTCTTCATCTAGTCATAGTAATGTTCAATAGTGTACCAAAACAGTTGTGTCAATCCTCTGCCCAAACAGAAATTACAAAAAATAACGAATGCACATATTGAACCCATCCTTAACATATTTCAAAACTCCACAGTTGAAAAAAGAAACACTAACCAACCACAATGGAAGAAAAGGACATCCCCAACTATCCGTATTCAAAAGACAACACGGAATAAATATAAGCCACAACAAGAACTGAATTTGTAAGCAAGATGAGCCCCAATCTCCCCCAAACCCCCACCAAAAAATAAAAGATGGTATCCAAGATTTATTACCCCATTTGCCCTGACCTTCCTGCAACCGTTGATATCCCTATGACTGAAATGTTAATGAATTTTTATTAGTTTGAATCAAGAAGGGACGAGCACCCGGCATTAAAACTTCATAGACATAGAATGTTTTAGGGGAGGCCAAGCGTTTCTATTTTTAGGAATTATATATCCTTTGATGAAAATGAATGTGTTTCCCGGTGTTGCGCACCTTTTGCGAGAGAGTTATCCTTATATCCCGGGTTATACATACATATATACATGCGTATATGTATACTGTCTAGTGCGCTACGTCTCCGTCGAGAGGTTGCTAGGGCTATGCATAATAAACAATCTCATAACGCATGTAAACGGTCCCTCCACGTGTGAATTGGGTCAAGGGTGGAGCCAGGATCTTCTGAATTGCCATCTAAATATTTTATTTACTGCTGCAAAAACATATTTTTTCCAATTAACTTCCCGACCTCTGAGATTTTTTAAGCTTGACGAGGAAAAATATTCTTTATTCTAAGGAGAACTGGAGCAAGTCCTTTTTTTGCCGCTGCTTCTTCTGCTTCTGTGGTATTAATTTCTAAGTAAGCACGTGATACTCTGTTGATTGCAGGGACTAATACCTTCGAAGGAGATGTTCTTGTGCTCTCTAGTGATGTAGATGTCAGTCCCGATGATTTCGCTTGTTAAAAACCGGTATACATTTAAAGCGGGTGCAATGGTATGGCGAACAATACTGCATCTCTGATGCTCTTAAGTACTTGCACTTGAGGAAGTGTCTTCCATTCTTACTGTCGACCTCATTATGCCGAGTGCATATTTCATAATGCCGGGGCGTCTCTGTCCCATCTTTCTTCCAACATTGTACAGTTCTAGTCCCTTTAACCTTTGTTCTTGTGTCCTAGTTCGACCCGTACGTACGGGAGGGGGCCTCTGCACTTTGCAAACACTTAGCTCAGTATAATTTATGTCAAGCGATCGCTTGAGTATCCTCAGTAACAAAGAGCAGACCTCCTTGTCACTCATCCTGTCAAAATCCATTAGAAACTTTTCTGAGAATGACCTAATTGCCCTTTTTTTTGCGGTAATTACTTAGCCTTATGCTAAGGAATCCCGGTGATGCTAGGATGCCCTCACAGTTATTTTATTTTATTTTTTTTTCTTGTGTTTTTTTTGCCAGTGTTACACGTTATCTACGTCCTGTTCACAGAGGAACTCCAGAGAGATCCTTGTGTAGACACAGGCCTTCGGGCACGTACACAGGGCGGAACGGAGGCAATTACCTTTTAATGAAATTTTCGGGCCAGCTTTAATTTAGCACGTTGACACTCGTTTTAATTTCCAGCAGGTATTTAAAATGTGTATACAGGGACAAGTTGGTTCTGGGTACAACCGGCCTTTTTAATTTCATGAAAAAACATTTATCATGGCAGCACGTGCAGTGCAGTGGGACGAAAATGTCCTTAGATAGTGTTTGCTGTATCCATGTTCCTCTAGAACACACAAAGGTGTCTGACGTCCAGAAAAGCACGGATAACTCTGCTAGAAATACACACACACACCATCCAAAAAACAACAACACACAGTACACACAGTGACAAAACGCGCAAAAAAACCACCACCACCCTGGCTGGTTTTTTTACCATTGGCAAACAGAGCTGGGGACTAACTGTAAACTAAGATATTTACATTCAGAATGATATACAAGCCTATGATGAAAAACCCCTCCAGTATTTCCAGGAGTTGTGATATTTAATCTAGAGGTACGATCAAAAAATAGGTCTCGTCGTATTCCCAAAATAACTAAAATACACAAAATACAAAAATATATTCACAAAACTCCTCCCCAGAGGCGATATTTTCTTGCCCTTATTTTTTGGCTAGGGGATGAAGCACAATGTGAGACGAATGGCGAAGTGACTGAGTGAAAAAGAGTATCGCAGCGTGTTTTTTTTTGCTTGAAAGACAATAGCAGGATAAAATAAACAATGGAATGATTAAGATCCTTTTTATGTTGGTAAAAGTGTTTTAAAACGATTTCTGGAGAAAAAAAACGGCTTCCTTCGCAGCATTTGTGGAAGTCACAATATTGTGTCCTTGTTGTTGTTGTTTTAGATATATTAGCTTTCAAAAAATATCAATGAAAATTCATTTAAAAAATTCTTACGCTCCTGTGATCATCCAATAACGAAGGAAGACACACTTGCATTCATTATGAATGCTTTCCACGCTTCGAAATTGTTCCTTTTTAGTCCATTAATATCTTAAGGAATGTTATGATTAGATCCTTAGGAAGGAGGGGGTGAAAGACAGAATTGGGCTGTTTTACTACGTCCAATCCTATTATTCTTTAATCTAGCTTTAAGACGGGATCACAATGCATTTGTTCCGTTCCGATCCGCTAAGTTGTCAAAGTTAGTTATAAGTTTGCTTAGAACTTATATGGCAGTTCGGAAAGGTAGTTCAAATGATACTTACAGTGAACGGTGCGGAAGCATTGTGATCCTGGCTTTAATCGCATTATTGCTGACTGGACTTTTCCAATTCCACTAAAAATATACCTAATTATTATTTTCCTCTGTGTCACTTTTCTTTGTCAGGGGTTTTGTTGCACTAAGATCAGCTTCGGATCAACCCATAAATTATTACAGAGCTTCCCGAGTAAAAATAATTTAGTTGGTAAATTTGTTAAAAAACGTTTACATACCCACAACAAGAACGCATAGCGAACAAATGCGCCTGCCACATGGGTATGCATGCTCTCGCTACAGGCATAAACATCTAAAAATGCGCCGGCCAGACGCATGCATGCTTCCGCTACCAGCATGAAAATCTAAAATTGCGTCCGCCAGAGGTATGTGCGCCTCTGTTATAGATATGAATGTGTTCGTAATCCACCATTCCAAACGAGAGTATCGTTTTTCCAAGCGGTCCCCCAACTAAGTACTAACCAGGTTCAATGCTGCTTGACCTACGCAAACAAACGAGAACCGGTCTACTGAGTATGCCAATGACACCCTGTATGATCACCAAGATAATTGCCCGTTTTCATCGCCCTATACAATTCTTCAAAGCTCCAATTTTACTCCCTTTAGTCTAGAAAATGTCTGAGGGTACCGTGCCTCGTTTGGGTGCTATACAGGCGATTGACGCTATGCGTTCGTGCTTGATACCTGCCTACATAAAACATGCCGGGCCTGTTTCGGGCGCCGTGCATGCTATTGCGTACCTGTTGAAGGCTAGGAGCGGGCAAGCTTTATTTTTACTCGAGCGGCTGCCGTCGTCGGCGAAGTGAGGACGGCCGCAATGATGGAAAAGCAGGCCATTCTCAGAGTAAGACACTGGAAATTCTTGAGCCAAGCAATCGTATTTCTTCGCTCAATACTTATATTTTTCGACCAAGATATATTTTTCTCGAAATAACATTGTTTAATTTTTTACTCAAGAAACTAAATTCTTAATTCATCGGACTTTTTTCGGTTACCGGACTTTCAAGTTCTAAAAATGTATCGCAACTATTAAGACCGATTTTAGAACTTGAATTTTTTTAAATTATATTATCATCGGTTTCGTATTTTTTTTTCCTTCAAGTCAATTTTTGTCTTCATCCAAGACAATAAAACCAAGACTATGAGTATTGCTTATCCCGAGACAATTTTGTTTTCGTTATATCCAAAACATGATGAACCAAGGAAAAAGTGCTTTAAGCCAAGAAATTTTTTTTATCAGTGTAGCGGAAGGCTGTGACAGGAGGAATGAGGAATGTAAAGAGGGAAGAAGAAAGAAGGTGGGAAAGGCGAAGCACCGGGGTGCTGCCGGAATTCGAACCCGTGACCTCTGGGATGGTAGCCAGGCGCCTTACTACCTTGACTACTGAGGGCTGGATTGACTCGCTGGATTACTGGACTGGAAAAATGTGAACCGGGCATAAGACCCTAGATATAGTGTCCAAGGATGTGTTATTGAAAGCTCCTGCCATATCTAGGAAGGCGTCCAATTCATGGTTAAGTTGGGATTTTGCATTTCAAGACTTTTACTTTCTTCATAAAAATTCTTTACGTATTTGTTTTGCAATGAAATAAATCCTTGCGTTGCTGATCCAGGTTTGTTTATTATAGCCTCGACACACGCACGCATTTATGACGAAAATTCATCATTAATTAGGAATATGAACCTCATCAATTAGGAAAACCGATTAAGCAAATTTTGGTTAATCTATACCTTTTCAAGTTCAAATTGAGACTAAACAATTTCAAAATGAGAATTAAAAAATGACCCTGAAAATAAATTGGAAGAAATATCAAGTATTATATATAAATTATAAATCAATGAAAAAAACAGTCATATCTATCAGATTGATTGGGTCTAGTATAAATTTTTGAATATGAGCGACATGTCGGATACCATCAGGAACATCAATTTTCGATATGTTTTCTCGAATTTTACTTGCTATATAGCTGTTGTAGACGAAATTTGACGTTTGTGTCAAATTTGATCTGTTTTCACCAGCATCTGAATATTTGAATCACTTCTGACACCAGCCTAATGTTTTTGGAAGTGCTCTCCAATCTTCGTTATTATTATGCAAAGCACAGATTTGCTTCTTAATATTGTCAGCTTTAATTTTTATGTAAGACATTTTTATGGATAAATTAATAATGACCCTTTTAATGAACACACTTTTAATAATGACAGGCAATAGAATGTGTTGGTCAAGCATAGTTAATAGTCAACTAATTAAAAAAATCTGAATATTAAGATCAAAGTATTTATTTATTTTCATTTTTTTAATTCTCATTTTGAAATTGTTTAGTCCCATTTTGGAATTGTTAAGTTCCATTTTGGAATTGTTAAGTTCCATTTTTAAATTGTTTAGTCTCAATTTGAACTTGCAAAGGTACATATAGTACGAAATCTCAAAAGAGAGTCATCTGTCGAACGATAGATCATGTTAAAAAGCCCGCTTTTAGGCGTTTTTCCAGAGTCAGCTGATTTTTAGTTTAATTTTCCTTGAAAATTAATAAAAAATATTACTTTTTTCCATATTAAAAAATTAAATATTACTTGTTTCCCTTCCATTGGGGCAACAACGTACCAAAGATATAATTTTTTTTTATTTTTCGTTCTCTGACATTTTTCACTACACCACACTGTCATAAGCTGTGTTCCTTTTTTACTTTTTAGTACTTGCGAGCAGAACAGAAAAGGAACGCAAAATTTGTTGATTTGAGTAAAACCTAACCTAACATTTTTGATGTTATTTCATTTGTAATACAAATAAAAGGTTAGAATAATAATTTACAAACATAATTTAAATTAATACGATTTTATTATTTATATTTTTATTTGTTTTATTTATAAATTTATTATTTTTATTTCTAGACAATTTTATATGAAAAAAGCTCAAAACAATCAAAAGCCATGTATGCGATGATAGGGTAATTAAAATAATTCACAATAGACTCTAGATGAGAGCTTTCCTCTAGCGGATTTTAATTTCGTAACTAAAAGTGTTATCTGCTCGTACGTTAGAGCAAGTGTAGCTGCCAGTACTCACGAGCAATAAATAGTAAAAAATAGCAGAAAAGGAACGCAGCTATAATATAATGAGGTATTTTAACGTGTGTCACCCCGTAAGGGCGTTCGTCATAAATTAGGAATTTTCGTCATATTTTGATTGCCGTGTCTCGAGGCTATTATACCATAAAAAAAGTAGCAGAATCAAGTAATTAAAAAAGGACAGAATAACAAATATGCTTACTTTTCAAACTAAATGGCACATATAAAGCCTCAGCACGCGCTAAAAGGTCACCTATCTCACATCCTCATACCAAAAATTTTATCTTGGCATTAAGTTTTTAATCACACAAAACAATTAATAACCACGGCTTAAATATATATACACGGTATTACCAACAATTTGCTATAAACCCTGAAATTAATGATTCCGCCCTAAAATTTCGCTTGTTATCACCGCTCTTTAATTAATCCCAATCTTTCATCGCTATAATAAGGGTTGGTCCTTAAGCAAGTCAAAGTGATTAAATTTGAAAATCAAAGTGCCTTATTGCTCGTGATCCGTTCATACTATATTTTCCCTGCGACCCGACAGCAGCGTCCTCCATTCACGATTCCACCATTTATGTATGTACTGTACCACCATCCACCACCGTCCAACTACTTTCCTCTCTGCTATTTATGCGTGGTGTTATTTGAAGATTTAATCCTTCTCGTTATTCATGTCTCGCTTTTAAGAGATACAACAACACAACAAATTTCGATACGCTCTATATAAAAGCTTGGTCTGTTTGCGTTCATATCCGTATCCCGGTTATATAGTAGCAGAATCTCATCCTCTCAGGTGTATAAATATTTCAAGGGCATTGCGGAAGCTGACGGAAAACTAAAACATCCCAAAATACTAAAATAATCTCGGTTTTGAAATAGCTTTCTGCCATTGTATCCTCTCGTTGTGATGTAGTGGATATGCCTCTATGTATATATTATACTCTTGGCACATACTTCTCAGGTGCTCAGAGTAGATCCCTCCTGTGCCAGAAGGTTTTGTACGCCCAGGAAAATCTAGTCGTAAGCTATTACGGCCTGACATGGAGCCCCTTCTACAAGCTGATAACAAAGTTATGGGTTCATCTACCCTGAAATGAGTCGTGCGTGCGGCGAGAATAATCGTCTTATGTATCCCTGGATTTAGCGTATAAGTCTTGTGATACGGGCCAAAATCCTGCAAGGATATCATCCGAATGGTCCAGCTCCTCTCTAGCTCTAGACTTGGGGGGAATTGTTTACGACACATATACAGCCGCAACGGAACGTTTTCAATTTTTTAAAAGCCTAGCAGGCGTCGAGAGCAACAGGAGGGACCAAGGGTCGGTCTGTAGGTTCGTTTTAGGCTTCCTGGATGAAATCTAGTTTTTATCCTTTCTAGAATATAAGGCAGTTATCGTCGGGCTTATGCCTAAAACTGATATTGAGTGACCCGAGAATATTTCAAAATGGAAATCGCCCTTTTCTTTAAGGGACCTATGCTGGACTTAGGTTGGATGCCGGCTCGTACTACATTCTGCCCAGCACTTTCAGCATAAACATGTTGTTACCGAGAGATTCTAGAGTGCTCAAGGAAAATGGGTTCTAGACGACCAAAAGTGATGCTCTCTCATCTAATAAAAAGTATTTTTCGTTTATCTCCTGTACCGTGCCATATCATCCAGAGCAAAGGACTGCTAACACGTTGCCAGGGCGAACTTGGTTTAAGGAAATCCAGACACAACAGAAATAATTGGACGAGACAAAAAAGCATCTGTGCGAATAAAGTGAAGCTGAGCCAACAGACATAGTCGTGTGTTGGGTATAGTATTATATGCTGCCTTGTTGCAGGCAGGCACGAGAACGGCAGAGCACTTGGAGGACGACTTGGCCCGGATTGCACTTATCTGAATGACTTCGGCCATTTCTAGCAAGGTCATGCGCATGTTACAGACAAAACTGGCAATAAATTCACCCGATTATTTGTCCATGTCGCATTGCGGTTGTAATA
This sequence comes from Thereva nobilitata, assembly GCA_963855945.1. Classification (NCBI taxonomy): domain Eukaryota; kingdom Metazoa; phylum Arthropoda; class Insecta; order Diptera; family Therevidae; genus Thereva; species Thereva nobilitata. The sequence goes on along the minus strand of OY979697.1, from coordinate 101,533,366 downwards.
CCAATCTTTTGTGCATCCCAGGTCCCCCCGAACCCCAAGTCTGGGGAGTTGGAAAATTCCAAAATTGCACCACTAGGTGCCTACCGCGTGGGTGAAGGCTCCTGATGCACTACTCCCTCTTACCCATATCCAGCTTCACATATATGGGACCACATCCAGTGCATGTAGACTACTCCACCAACTAAATGAATCCTTCTAAGGCAGAGAGTCCTGTCTGTCTTGAATGCCGGCTGAATCGAGCCGTTTGGGGGTTGGTGGTTCGAGTTGGATAAAAACAGCTTTTCATTCCCCAAAAACAACAACAACAACAGCAATAATACTGCACAATTGAGCCCTCAATTACCGGTGGTTTTGTGTGTATTGAGTGCTCAAGGGCTGGAAATAAGGAGTAAAGGCTCTAATTACTAATGTGGAGGAGCTAAAGATAATGCTTGACGCGTCCTTATTAATTACACACCTATTTACCGTAGGATGTTCAGGGTTGGGGTTGGGGGGGGGGAAAGGGCGCCCAACCAGGAGGAAATGCTCTATCCAATTTTTGGTGAGTGGGGCACATTTCGACACTTGAAGCCCATTATGTTTTCGTTTTGTGTGATTAGGCTAATTAGAGGGGCTTTAGCTTAATTAAAACGAAGCGATTTGAAAGCGTGTGAACGGAAAATGTGCCTCTCAGCTTCAGGGGGGGGGGGGCAAAAATAATTCGCGTTTGGTTGAGTAATTACACATTTTTTTTTATACCATATCGTAGATATTTCATCGTAGTTCGACTATATGGAGCAGCGATGGTGGAACATAACAACAACAAAATAAACTAGGTATTGTACCGCTTTGGCTAGGGCTAAATTAAGGGAGTGTGGTGCGATGGTATTTTGTGTTTTGAAATAGTTTTTAGGGCATATACTATTTCATATAATTGGACATGGATGGGTATATTTTGAGGTAATGTTATCACAATGCTGAATAAGGGTTGTTGAAATTAGTTTTTTTTTCAGGGAGGTTTTACATGCCCGAAAGTTGTTTTAATAATTAGTTTTGTGTTATTAATTAAAATTATATTAATTTATTATTTACAGCATTGTTTTTGGTGATTTGTTTAGGTACAGGGCTTTGAGTTGTGTGTTGTTCAAGTGATCGTGCCGAATTTTTGGTATTGTTATTGAGTAAAATGAAAAATAATTAAAAATAATTGGTAATAGTAGAGTTTAACCCCTCCGATTTTCTTGAAATTTTAGTATGTTGTAGTATTCGTCATCCTGAGCAAGAATATATATATATGTTGGGCGCGGAAACCACATCTAAGCATAGTTTTTTATTGTTGAAAATGACAATAATTAGCCAAATTTTGAAACGATTTCTTGGGAATTGATAAATTGTGGGCCGGAAAAGGAGGGGGTTGTTAAAAAATGATCTAAGTTTAAAGAACTGTTAAAGTCATTTTTCAACCCCCCTCCCCTCCCTTACCTTCTACGAATTTATATATGTAATTCCCAACTTGTAACGGGGAATGTGGGAATACAAACAAGTTTAATTTAAAAATCTATTTATTCTGTTATTGGGGGCGGGAAATAAGGGGCAGGAAATGGGCGTGTGGCCCCATTCGCGTCCCATTTTCTGACCCCATTTCCCGCCCACAATTTATAAACCTACACAAAAGGTAAAAACAGAATAAATAGATTTTTAACTTAACCGTGTTTTTATTCCCACATTCCCTATTACAAGTTGGGAATTACATATGTAAACTCGTGGAAGGAAATGGTGGAGGGGAGTGGGGGCGGGTTGAAAAATGATTTTTAACAGTTTTTTAAACTTAGATAACTTTTTAACAACCCCCCCCCCCCTTTTCCTGCCCACAATTTATCAATTTCCAAGAAATCGTTTCAAAACTAGGCTAATTATTGTCATTTTCAACATTAAAAAACTATGCTTAGATGTGGTTTCCGCGCCCAACATATATATATATATATTCTTGCTCAGGATGACGAATACTACAACATACTAAAATTTCAAGAAAATCGGAGGGGTTAAACTCTGCAATTACCAAATAATTGAATATTATAAAAATTTTGTGTACTTATCCTTGAACAATAAGTCTGTTGACTGAATTTATTTTCAGACCCCCGCCGGAGGTCCAAGAGGTTTGGATGCACCACCGGCTGACCAAATGTCTCTACGAACTTTCTGGGGAGTTTTCCAGCTACTTTGTTGTTTTTCACAGACATACAAACAAAATCCTATAGAAGTCTATAGACAGAAGTCTCTACGACCAAAAGTAACTAACGTGTGTGGACCCAGCATTAGTTAATCTTAGCTGTAGGGAAGTGGTCGTAGAGAGATATCTACTTCTGTAGGCAGAGATAGCAGTATCATGCGAGGACACCTCCTAAACCATCCTCATGAAAAAGATGCGTTACTGGTGAACAATTTACCCAATCTTCCAGGCGTGGAATACCCATGACCCATAACCAGATCCATGGTATTATCTACCTCAAAACGTGTACACTCCGCAGCCTAGGGATTATGGCGCCTGACTACCATCCCAAAGGTCCGTGGTTCGAATCCACTCCGCACCATGGTCTTTCGTTTTGTCATTTTTCTGATCTAGATAACTTTCTTTTTTGTTTGTCTTCGTTCTTTACAAAAAATTCCCAGACCTCTTTCCTGCCACGGCCTGTAAGCATAATAAATGATAAATGCCATCTTCTGTTCGATCACCGAAGTCTATACTTAGAATGGGAGCTGATGGAATAAAATCGCGTGTTGGTGTTTCAGTTTAGTTCTTTCACTCATCTCTCTACTTTCTTTTGGACTAGAGCTTGCTGTCCGACTTGGCCCTCATTGATAGAACTGTCGACAGTACAAAAGGGTATTGCCGCTAAGCGATAGTCTTTCACATAAAAAACCCTATAGCTAACTACACTTTGAGGATGATCAAAGTGATCTTCATTTCAAAGGTAGGTAGATGCGGGCACAAACCTCAAAATATTATAGGATCCTAGTCTTGAAGAATCTTCTAGAGCTGTATCTTACAAGACTCTCTAACAGAAACCCCTATCTCTACTTCCCAGCATGCATATTGCCAGGGCAAATCGGTTTACACATCCACTTCAAGAAGTAATGCCTCCCGTAGAATACTCTCTTGAATACAAACAGTTTACATTGACAGCCTTCTTAGACATAGAAGGCGCTTTCAACAAAGACAGCACCGAGGTTATCTAATGCGGAATTCAGCGCCCACAATGATTTTAGTCATTGGATCATCCGCAAGCTGAAAACTAGAGTCCCCCACAGTAGCTTAAGCACCGGCAGAGTAGCAAAGTCAAGGTGCCATGCTATGATTTATGGCTTCGGATATGGTTCTAAATATGTTAGAGGGACATTGTGAAGACCTGTGGAGACCGAAATATTGAATCTAGTATAAGGAGGTGAAATCATGGTTGGCGTGGGCTTCAACTCTCAACTAAAGGAATTTAACTAGAGTTTTGTATATCAGAAACTTAACTTCTCCCAACTGAAGCAATAATTGACATTTTATGAAGACCTTCGGGTTAGGTTAGAATAGAGTAGGCTCAATTTAACACGCCATTTTACATATACCTTAAAAAACGATCATTTTTAGCCATCCTGTATTTGTCCAAGATCGTCGATAATTCTGTTTTGGCTTTAACTTGAAATGCGATCTGGAAACACTGTTTGATTTGGCTGAAAGCTTTCTGGGGTTGTGTCTGGGGTCGTGTCTTCGCTAGGATGAAAGCTTTTTTTGTGGTGTGTCTGGTCTGTCTGTTCCCTACAAAAAGCTTTCGTCTTAGCGAAGACATGAACCTTATCAAAATTTTCCTGAAAAGCTTTCATCCTAGCAGGGACACGAACCTTATCAAAATTTGCCATACAAAAAAAAACTTTCATGCCAGCGATGACACGAGCTGAGACACAGAAAACGAGCTCTTGCAACACGGTGAGCTTGAAGTAAGTTTTTATGAGCTCGAAAGGTAACCCGGGTTTTTTTGTTGGACTATGTTCTTTGACCTAAAAGAAGACATTTTGAGTCAAAACTAAAATCATGTAAGCGCCCGTTTTCGATTTTTGGCCCCCCAAAAAATCACCCCCTAAAAAAAATTTCCGTTTTTGACTAATACCTATTAAACAGTAAGTGTTATCATAAAATAGTATTCACAAAGTTTATAGATTATGCGATTATCTACAAAAAAAGACATTACACATTTTCTCGTACGATTTGCCATTCATGAGATATCGCCGTTTTAAAGATTTAAAATACTTATTCGCGACGAGTATAAGGTCAGACGCTCAATAAATCTTTTGTTGGACTACACGTGGCTAATATTTTCAGGGGTGATTCCTGGATGTATTTGGAGAAAAAAATTATTCTAGAGAGGTGGTATATCCCCACTATCCACTAAAATACAGGGTGTTTACGAAAAAAAATTTAATGTTTTTAAAATTTACTTAAACCTCAATTACTCCTAGACTAATTATCGTAAAGCAACAAAATTAGGCTCACCTTTTAGGTAAATGTGTATTCTTTAATTTGATATAAAATCGGCTTTGTACTGCATTGTGAGGCTCCTTGGACTTTCTTCGAAGACTATAATACCTTTAGTAAATTTCACCTAATTATAGTAATGGAGTTTTCTTACAAATCTAGAAAAGTAAATATTTAAAATACAACCGTAAACGATACCTTACAAAAGTTTGTGGTTTCTGCAGATCCTTACTTCAACAGTCAAACGAAGATGTCCCATAAAATTATGAAACTGAAAATTTTCTAATAATTTAAAAAAATTTAATTAAATATTTTCAATATTTTCAAACCTTAATATACACCTTAAAATAATCCTGAAATATCCAGGATCTCTATTACATGTAGCACGTTGCCGCAAGGACATTGTTATAGAGTTTAAATGTCCAATCGATATATTAACTGTTAGCGAAACAATTTGCCAGGAGAGCATAATCCTGGTGTGAACACACTCTGGAGGGCATAATACGATTTACACAATCAACTCTTGGCATAGAGTTAATGAAATTCCCAGGACGAGGTATTGAAACTATTGTCTGCACCCCGTCAATGTAGCAGCAGCCCCCATTGGTGGTGTTCATTTCCTGATGTTATACTAATATGTATAAACTCAGCTATGTAGATTTTAACTGTTTGCTCTCTCTCTACACCAGAAGCATAGCGACATAAATCTCGTCCTGTCTGAGCAGGCGTAGTTTTGTAATGGAATCCTTTTTTTCGCATTGTTTAATGTTTCATCGTCTAAATCAAGATTTTGACAGAAATTAAAACAACAACAAAAAAAAGTTCGTTAAAAACACAAAAAAAAAAATAAACAATATTGCGAAGGCGCCTTTTGTTTACAGGACACAGAACCCTTCCATTTTCTTTTTGTAGAAGTTGTCCCGATATTTACTGAAAATCCTTTTTTTTCATTTTTGGTTCCTTCCTAAATTCAAGCTTAATTTGTAGGCAAAGTAATTGCCTAGCGCTGATTGGAGGCCGGCGGCTACTGGTTACTTACTTACGCTTTTAATTAAAATCCGTTTTTTAATAGCAGGCATAGAATCCATTTCCTCCGCCCTACCCCCATACAAAAAAAAGGATTGCTTTATAAACATTCGGACTATATATATTGTATTTGTGAAGGGTTGAGGAATTGTTTACTGTACTTTAAATTGAAGGACAAAAGAGCCTAATTTAGATTATCTTCATTGCGAGAGAGAGATTCACCAATGTTTCAAAGCTTCGTTTTTTTTTTCATTTCAATTTTTTTTTTACAACACTCTTTTCTGTGTTTTTCCAAGCTTTTTATTTATCCTCTCTCGTGCTTTTATCCTTCTTTTTTATTTTCATTTTATTTTCATTTTGAAATAATGGAAATCCTTGCGAGGTACTTTTTTTTTGTTAAACAGATGTTGGAAGAGAGGGGATTCCATCTTCTTCGTTTTTTTTTCATTTAACTGCATTTAAATTGGAAATTTGGGTCAATTATAAATTAATTAAGGTCCGTATGCCCAAAGGGATTTACGTGAAAATTCGTTTTGTAAAAAAAGATCGTTTAAAATTTCATTTGACATTAAATTTTTGATTTGAAACAAAAACTTTGTAGGAAAGTTGTTTTACTTTAAGAAATGTTTTTATTTCATTGAAATATTGGCGAGTCGTGATGTATAAATACAGTGAGGCAGTATAACATTGAATTAGTGTTGGTAGTAAAGCACATTCTGAGAGTGTTTTGAAGACCAAAATAAAGTATGCAAGGTTTGTTTTTTAATACCTGCAAATCCTGCTTGAAATCTGGTATCACATATTAGTCAAATAGAGCATAAGTGATACTGAATTAAAATTATAGAGAATTTCGGCAAGCTTAACCTCTCTTATCAATATCTATAACTAACTCAATAAAAACTTATTAAAAATTTAAAAAAAAATACTGAACAAAATTTAAATTAAAGTAATGTTTTACCAGTTCCAGAGCAAAAATTATTGATTTCACTTAAAAGTAGCTAATAAGAAAGCTTTTTTGTAAATTCCGTCATAAAAGCTTTATACCTAGTTCATAAACACTTTTGAAAGCTTTTTTGAAACTGATATCGTAAAAGCTTTGTGGCTTGGTTAAGCTTTTGAAAGCTTTTTTGAAAAGAACGTCATAAAAAATGTGTGCCTTAGTTAAATAGTAGTTCATAAACGCATTTGAAAATCTTTTTTGAAAATAACCCAATAAAAGCTTTGTGTCTTGGATAAGCAGTTAACAGCTTTTTTGAAAATTACGTCATTAAAGCTTTGGGTCTCGGATAAAACCTTTTTTGGCGGTGCTGCGAAGGCTGTTTAAATATGGAATAAGCGAAAGGAAATTACTGAAATAGACTTTTGACGGTCTCGTTTGCCTGTATAGTTATAGACGGAAGCAGATCTTGGGCCAATGAATTAATATTAATGGTTTTTAATGAAGAAGTTGATAGATTTTTTTGCTTATTACTAATTTATTTTCTTTGCTTCGCTACGAAAATTCGTTTGAAAACGATTTATGATAAAATTCTAAAAAAATACAAGGGAAAAAATTATAGAGCAGTGTATCTAATTCTTGTCGTAGTGTTAATAGTCGAGATTTTGTGCTGTTCTAATATAAGGGCTACTTTGCTTTCGAGTTCGTTTAATTTTAAATCCTAAATGATTTTTCGACACTTCCGCTTTTTGTTTTCTCTCAGCTTATCTCTGTAAATTATTTATTTACTGTAATTATGAAAACCTTTTGTGTAAATTCTTTGTCGAGGGTTTAGAATTGGTGCAATTAAATATAATGAGACAAGAGACTAACTTCTTCATTTTTCCGTTTAGTTTAGTTGGAGCAGTCCCATTCCGGGGCCATCTAATGTGCTGCCTGGACAGTTAGAGGACTATCCAGGAGAGTATGGACACGTGAAGAAGAAAAGAGGTAACACGTAATGACCCTAATACCGGGGCAACAAGCAGATCCAGACAGCTCTACCCTAAGTTTTTGGACCAGCCAGAGGGCGAAGGTAAAGACGGCCGTAGTGGAATTTTGAAGCCACGCAGATCTACACCCTAGCCCCGCTTTCGTGAATTTCTTCCAAACAGGCCGAAGCCATTATGGGGTTAAGGACCCGGGAAGACTCAGTTTGCCGGGATCACCATGATAATGGTACGTTTTTCAACGAGAACCTGGTCGAAGATTCAAGTCTAAGCGACAAGACACTACTAAAGGTGTAGGTTAGATATAGGGGTGTAGTACAATAGACCAAGCGAGTATACGCGGTACTTTGGACCCAATATCTCACTAAAAGAAGAAGAATCGCTACAAATTCACCAAATATGCTAAATCGCTAAGTGCCTATTCTATGAAGAGAAGACTTCCTATAGCGGAATTCTGGAAAGAAAACATGTCACACCCATAAATTTTCGAAGGGTAGTATTCGAAGGCTGTAGTGAGATTTTTTCGTCTTGTTTTATTGAGGTGTAAGAACCAAAAGTATTATGGTCACCTCTTCCGTTATTGTGCAACAACCCCTATACTGATAACAGCCTCTTATTTTCTTGTCGATAATTTGATACCGCGCTGTAGGTTTGATCAAGGGCCAGAGTTTTTCACAGAATATGCGTGTAATTAGCTTGGGCTTTTACCAGCTCCTCCCAATGCTATATATGAAGTGTACAACGTTATGATCTGTAAAATCTGTAGCTGGGTTTAGCCTGAACCAAATATGACGTGCCGTGCCGTAACCGTAAGTACGCTAACGTACGAACATGAGTTTTCATAAGGCACGAACCTAAATTGACTTAAGGAATTTGCATATGTTCCTTGCCTACGGTACGTACGGTTACGGTACGGCACGTCATATTTGGATCAGGCTTTCGGCGTAAGCAAAATTACCCCGTGTAAAAGTCGCATGGTCTCTTTTGAGGCTTTCGTCCCCTTGCACACATCACCATAACACATTTCAATTTATGATAGTGAATACAATCCTCACTAATATCGTATTCTGTTAAAACTTCCTCAATTCAACTTCATATTTTCACAAAATAAGTCCTTAAAAAAATAAGTGCAAAAATACAAAGTCACAATTCCCAACAGCCTCAATCACGTACATTAGCACGTGCAATGTTTTCTTTTAATTTACTCTGTCACAATAATCCCACATCCCAGTTACCATCCACATATCCTTCCTAAAGGACAAACGAAATCCTCGTGTTTTTCTGTCCTTGTACTCCGAGAGAGAGAGAGAGAGAGTCCTCGACGAAATAATCTAATATTTATAAATATAATCCCGGAGTAAGGAAAAATGCAGGCGGCCATTAGTATTCAATCGCTCAAGGCGCTAAGCTCCATTGACAATGTGGGGCTGGTGGCGTTACGAAATTTTAGGCACCACCATCCTCGCTCTCATACCTAGCCCCTATCAAGGATGCTACAGATGGGATGATTTATGTGAACGTTAGAGATCGTCTTTGTCTTCGTGGTTGCCGTGCTTCTGGAGCGGTTGTGGAAGCCCCGTAACGACGACGAAACGAGAGGATGTCTTTTCTATTGAATTAGTTTAACGAAAGCTTAAGGAAACGTAATTAAACTTTGGCAACGCTGCCGCCTGTCGACAATGAAAGGACAATGCTAGCTGTGACGGTTTTAAAAACCATTTCGCGTATGCTGTGCGGCGGGGGAGGGGGGGCTGGGTGTGTGGTTCGATTACTCTTAACGCCATTAAACCCACACATCCAGGATTAGCATGGAGCTCGTCTCGGAGCTGGCTCGGTGGCTGCTGGAATTCGTGTATAAAATGCATCGGAGAGGAGCCAATCGCTAAGGCGAACACATATTATGGGGCACAAGGACGACAGGCAGGATGAGTCCTGGCAATACCTCAGGAATTCATTTGCATATTGAAGTGCTCTAATTCCAGTAATTTCCTCTCGTGGCTTCGCATGACGAGATCCTTCTTAAGCGCTTAGTCCTTTCTTGCTGTGACGTAGACGATTGTAATTTTGGATGTGTATGTGCGCGCCTCTGTGTGTGGCTGTGTGTGCCTACACCAAGTCTCTGGAAATGTGAAGCCAAGGCGTTAGGCTTCTGTTTCTGAAGCTAAAAGAAATTAAGGCGGCGGCAATTACTGCAAATTAGGGGAGAACATCCCCCACAACATGCCAGAAGCAACTTTACAGCACTCTAGAAGTCCTTGCAGTGCAATTTTCTTTGTATCGCGGAACATTTTATGGCTTAAGTACAGCTCGGGAGTGGCAGCGGCGGGTAGGACTCAATTTTTTTTTCGTGTAGAAATGGTAAGCGGAAAAGTTGATGAATTTCGCTTTTTGGTTTGACTTTTTGATGTTTCTTAATTAGTCTTAAACCCCCATATGCACATAAGAGCCTCTTACTTATACATTAGCAACAGTTTCGCTGTATGAAAGAAGGACGAATAGGGGTAACACAGTCTTGAAAATAACCTGAAGAACGTCTTGGTATGTGCCGGAACAAGTTTTCTCTTGAACAAGTTTTTTCTTTCGTTTTATTTTTGGACGCGTGAAAGAGGTTGGTTATTCTTCGTTTAGTTTTTATTTTTTTTTATTTTTTTTTTATTTTTAAATGCCAGCAGATTTGTCTGAGATGCTTGTTGACGAGCAATGAAAAAATATTTGTCCATGAACAACTTGAAACGAAAACATTTTCATACTTTTGCGACGAGGAAAAGTTCTTCACTAAAGAAAATTGTCACCCAAGTTTTCACTAGTGAGTTGCAATCAAAAGCTTTTTTTTATTTGCATTTTTTTTATATGCATATGTATTGCTGTCATCTTTTAGTTATATATTTTTTTGGAGAAAGTTATCCTGTAACCGATAAAGTTTTTGGTGAGTTAATTTAGAAAATTATCTTTAGTTTTTTGCGTTAATTGCCATATCAGTTTTTGGTCAAAAAATCACTAACAATTGATTTTTGGAAAATTTTTCGAAAAGTTTTCGAAAAAATGGCAAGGGTGTCATTAGGGTAGGCAATAATCTTTTGTATAAATAGAACAAAAAAAAATTCTCAAAAATCAGTTTCTGAGTAATTTTTTGACCAAAAACTGATTTTTTGAAACTTTGACCTTGAATAACTTTGAAAGGGTTAAGTTTTCGAAAAAATGACAACAGGCTTTTTTGTAGGCAATAACGTTTCGTATTGACTGATCAAAACAAATTTTCGAAAGAAGCCGTTTTTGTGTGATGTTCTGTCCAAAAAGTGATTTTTGATAACTTTGACCTTGAATAACTTTGAAAGGATTAATCAGATCAACATCTTTGTAAGAACTAAAGTTGTAGAGAATTTCATTGTCAACATTTAGGGCCTTTGTACGGGGTTGTACGACCTATAGAAACCGAGATACAAGGAAAAGAGCGGAAAACCCCTATATTTCCGGCGGCCATGTTTTTTTTGTGATTCCGAAATTGTTTTCTTAAAAAGTCTCAAGGTAGCTTTAGACCAATTTTCAGCCATTTCCGAATTTTGTCTCCTTTCGTGCGTTTTTCTTGATAATTTCCCCGGACTACTAATGGATCACGTATTTTCGCAATATGTTTCGAAGATATTTATGCATTGTTTGACGAGTACCCGAGTAAAATGATTCAGTTCGTTAGTTTTCCTTAAAGCGAACAAATGCGCTTGACACTGGGGTATGCACGCTCCCGCCAGAGCTATGTACGCTTCCGAAAAAGGTATGTACGCTCCCGCTACAGGCATGAAAATATATAAATGCACCCGCATCGGCATATACCATTCCGAATAGAGTTAACCGTGCCCCAACTAAGTACTAACCACGGCCAATGCTGCTTGACCTACGCAATCGAATGAGAATCGGTCTATTGAATATGCTAGAGGCACCCTAGATAATTTTTTAAAGCCCCAATTTTGCTCCCTTCAGTCTAGAAAAGGTGTGACCTTACCGTGCCGCGGTACCGCGATACAGGAGCGGGCGAGTGTGATTTTTTACTAGGGGCGCACCTTTGCCTGTTTCGAGTGCCGTACAGGCGTTTTGACGCCTATTGAAGGCTAGGAGCGGTCGAGTTTTATTTGCTCGCGAAGATCTCAAAATTGCAGCACCTTCATCTTATATTCTAGAGAGGCTATTCTGGTATTTTTCGTAAGATACGACCGAGTGGACTCGTTTGGTACAGGGATGGCTACCAAATCTTATGTGAAAACCGCAGGATAAGTAGAGAGTTCGTTTTAGGAACCCCAGCTACTTTCAGCTGGTCTTTCATGCAGCGTACAACTCTTCATTGGAATTATGAAATATTAATTGGGGTCAACGCTAGCAATCGGTTCTTTATCCTATCCGACAACAAGGCGGGCAAACAAAGTCACATCCAGAATTAAAGTCACATGAGTTGCCAACTCTTGACAGCCCTGTTGATCTGGGGAACTTCAATCAGGTCCCACTTATGCATCAACGAAAGGATGGCCACCTTGGTCAGACAGAGCTCTAGTACTGGATCTTGTCAAATAAGACTTCCATCAGTTTGTATTGGTCTCCGGACACCGAAAGGGTAGATGACCCAAGTTGTAGGCTCGTCCCTGTTTGACCAAACAATTCTGAGTGATAAATCTTTAGGTAGACAACTTATTCTGTTCTAAAGATCTGGCCTACAAATCTGAGGATTAGGGGATGCTAAGATTACAGTAGTGGCGCCCGCTGTACTCGTTCGATCCGATACTTCACTAAAAATGAAAGATAGCAAATAAAGAGGGTGCACGATAAATTTCAACACTGCTTCTTTAATTCTATTTCCCTAGTGATCGCGAGTAGCTGTTTCTTAGAGCACTTGCTTCATCTCCTCCAACTATTGCATTCTAGTACCGAATAGTTTGGAATCCTGTGGTTAGGCTCACAACCCATTCGCGAAATAACATGGGAATGCACAAGATGTTTATTCAAACGCTGCGACACTAAGCGACATATGGATCATCAGGACCCTCTAAGCCTACCTAGGCGCGATCATACCTTCTTCTTCTTGATTGGCGCTACAGTCCTTGCAGAACTCGGGCCTCTCGAAGTCTCCTCTTCGAGTCGTCTCTACGGGCGGTATTCTTAGTCGGTGCTTATTGCAAAGTTCGTGCTTAAGCACGTGCTTAATGTGTCCTTTCGATTCACAGTCGCAACTTAAGCACTGTCTTAAGTAAGTGCTCAAGCATGAACTTAATCAAGCAAACCTTATTCAAATAAGTATTCATAGTTGATGCTTAAGCAAATTGTCATATAAGACGATCTTATTTACCCTTAAAATTAATTTATTTTTTAAGTCGTCTCCAAAGGTGACTTAAGCAATTGCTTATAGATGATTTTTCAATAATAGTGTGAAAAATGAACTTGTTTTCGTCGGTTACTGATATTGAAGGTAGTAGTGACGTGGATGATGATGAAGAGGATAATGGTAGATTTATCCGTAGATCTTTGCGTGACAGACAAAATCCTTTTGAGTTTTACGATAACAATGAATTAAAAAGCGGTTTAGATTTAACAGTGATTCCGTATGCGAGTTGCCAAAAATTCATGAAAGATCAGCTGGAATAAATAATCGGGGTTTGCCTATTGCACCAGAATTGGAACTGCTTGTATGTTTGAGGTATTATGCAAGCGCAAGTTTCAGGGTAGAGATTTTTCATTACAATTTTATACTCTATATAATTAACATCTTCAATTTATGACATTGCATCAGCAGCTCTTTCCATATTACTTCTAGTAGAATACAGTAGTAAAGACAAGTAAAACAATAAACTTTCATCAATTCAAGTCGAAATTTTAACTATTAACTGTTAAACAAATATTAAATGTAATATTTAATATAAAATGAAAAAATAATAAAAATGTTCATATACTTTATTATATTGTATAAATATTCTTTATAAATTTGCAATATTTCTGTTTATAAATGTATTAAACACATCTAAATCACATCTAAAGCCTTCCCGCAATATTTGGTAATTATTTAAACAAGCATACGAGTAACAAGCGCATCGCGTACCGCAAATCCATCTGCATTATTCGCATTGGCAAATTAGGGTGAAAGTCATCATCAGCAGTATCATCATATTTATTATCTTCCAAAACATCATTAAATATCAAAGATATATTGTGCAATACTGCGCATGCTACAATAAAAGGAATTTCTTAAGTAACCTTGGAGACGACATAATAATATGGAATTACTGGAAAAAACATGGGAATTGCTCAAGCATTTCCTTAAAATTACAAATTCTCAATAAGCAATTGCTTAACAAAGTTCACCTCAAGACATGACTGTGAATACATGATATCTTAAGTGCGCCTTATTTAAATAAGGCGAACTTAGTTAAGAAATTCTTAAGTCCATGCTTAAGTAACGACTGTGAATACCGCCCTACGTCTTGCTAGCTCTCTCAAATTTGTTATACGAAATTTCCGTATATCTGCTAGCACGTGATTTATCCACCTATTTCTTGGTCGTCCTACTCTTCTTCTTCCTGATGGTCTACCATTAAAAATCCTGGCTAACATTCTATCTTCCTTGTGGCCTCAGCAGTATGATGACCACGTTGCTCTTGTGCTCACTAACTTAGGCACGTTCACATAAAACTTAATTCGGCTTAATTTTCGGCACCTTGGTCCACGAATGGTGAAACATGATATTACATCGCCATTGGTTCACCAAGTTTTATCGTGTGTGGGCTGCTTTATTCTTTGCGTGCGCCAAGTCCCAATCTATATAAAAGAGCCTTCAATGCCCATGATATGTCATGATTGATTTTTACTTGATTTTAACTCTTTTGATACAATCATGAATATTTTTTCAGTGTCATTCACTCTTATACCCATAAGCGTCACCGAGGGTAATCGTTATCCGTGATTTTATCATAAACATCAACGTAGATTATCCCAGAATGAAATTCGAGATTTGTGGTAAGATTGACTTTACATCGTATTCGCTATGTGTAAATTATGAAATCCTGAAAACTTAAACCATTTGCCCTCACGTTACAACAACAACACTGTGGCTTGATATGTGAGGAGATGGTTTCGTCATGATCATGAGCTCCACATTTGTTGGCATTGGCTTCCTCCAGTGTTGGTCAGTTACGCCCAAAGGTAATCCGGATCAGCAGGTTTTTGCTATTTTAACCTTAAAAAAGAGAAACTAAAGTACAAAAATTCACTTTAAATAAAACACAATAATTAAATTACGTTTATGAACAAGTTTATTAGCTATAGTACAAAATTTCATTTTTTTAATCTTATTTTCATCCTTAAACTTGTAAAGATTTATTTTAAACTTAATTTCATTAAAGTGATTTTTTTACCATCATCAGTTTTATTTTTATTTTTTTTTTGTTTGTTTTTACTTTTTAAAAAAAAAAGAGTTATCCTTCATCAATCATCTACCAGCAGAAATAATTACATTCTATGGTTTCATTTAATGCTACCAGTTAGCGGGTAAGAGTCGGTCTCGTTGGTAATTAATAATTTATTTTTTAGTAATTTAATTTAAATTTAAGAATTAATATTTTTGTTTGTTTTTCGTAATTAATTATTTACATGAATCCTCTCACATTACTTTTCCCTCTCGTTCTCATTCCCTGCGATTTCTCTACATTTTTTTTTGTTGCTCTTAATTTATTTTACGTAGTAAAGATTTTCTTTGGTAGGAAGGTTGCCATTGATTATTTTTTCAGTTTTTTTTTTATTGTTGAGTGAAATAATGTTTATTTTGTATTTTTGTATTTTTTTTTATTTTGGTTGGTTGTTTTAATTATTAACATTATTTTTGTTTTGTTTTTATTTTATCATCATTATTCTTGTACACCTGTGATTTTGCTTTCGAATGTGAATTGGAAATGTTTTTCTTATATAGGCTGAGAATATTTTTTTTAATGTTTTTTTTAATGAAGAAAAGAATTTTGTATTTTTTTTTTGTTTCTATATATTTTTTTTTCTTTACTTTTTTTTTATTTACAATGTTTTTTATTTAGTTTTTCTTTTTGTTTAAAATTAAAATAAGCTCGAGCCAACTTGGGAATTTATTTTTAGTTATTTATTTTTAATTGTTTTTTTATTAAGAGTGATTTTATTCATAGGCTATTGATTATGTCCTAAAAAACGGGGCAATAAGGAACTAAGACGTTCACGGGTTTTTATTGCAGGAATCGGTCAATGGGTCATTTACGAAGAAAAAGCCGCGGAGTGCTATTAAATTAGGGGGTGGAAGTTGGAGATAGGGGTGAAAATGGACCCTTTTCAGTGTTTTCAATATATCTCGCAAACGAAGCAAAATTTCGATATACTTTATATAAAACTTTTTGTAGAGAATAAAATTTCCCATCGAAATGGCTAATTTAAAAAATTTTGAAAAAATTTTTTTATGCCAAAAATTGTGAAACAAAAATAAAAAAAAAGCCAAAATTTTGATTTTTTTTTAGTTTTTTTCTTTTTAGCCTATAACTTTTTTTGGGTCAGAGATAGGTATAGGTATTGCTTTATAGAAAAAAAAGTAGACAAAATTTCCTTTAAGATGCTAGGTCGAAAAAAAATTTTGTTTAAAAATTGACCGAAATAAGGCCACTCGAACATAGCTTTTTTTTCAATTTTTATCCGTTTTATACAAACTAGTAGGAGGACCCAGTACTCGAAATTCGAGGGCCATTTTCTATACATTTTTTGAATATAAATCTAGAAGTCTTCAATAACAAAATTTTTCGAGAAGAATAAAACAAAATTGAAAAATGAAACAAATTTTTTATAGTTGGAAAAAGCAATGCCAAAAAACCAACTTTTATTATCTCTCAATGTCACATATCATATAATTAAACGTGGGTTCTTTCAAATTTTTGGCATTGTATTCAATTATTTTATAATTATTAGCCGTTTATAAATAAAATTGTGATGCTGCACTTAAAGGTGAAACAGTTTTCAATATAGTTGGAGTGCTTAAATCCTGTAAAATGGTGCCACAAAATAAATGCTTGCCGTTTAATATGATATTACTTTCATTCTCATGTTGTTGAAAAAAATATTATTTTACTCAATAAAAAAGGTATTTTAAGAAATACGTTCTTAAGCCATGTTGTTTGATGGCATCAGGTGTTGGTGGTAATTGCGCCAGAGAAAATTTAGCACTTTTTGAAAATTTGTGAAAATTCTGGAAGCGACAGTTGCTTAGGGCCATGTTCAACTTTGCTCCATACAAAGAAGCTACAATATATTCTGATGCATAACTTAGTTCTACTTCAGTTACATTGTCGCGTAAAAACGTGTCCATATGTGTTTGTAGCTGTATAGCATTTTTATTTATGAATTTCATAAATTTTTTTTTGCCAATGTTGAAAAATGCAGACGTAGTATCGCAGCCACTAAATGCATGAATAAATCCAAGATACTTTTGTTGTTGAGAAAAATTAAAACTGTTTCGATCATACAATTTCGCTGTTACTTTTCCTACACTTGGTTTCCAAAGATATACATTTTGATATTGTTCTGTCAAAAGTGATAAAATTATGAGAAGGTCTACATCTTGGCCAACAATAACTTCATTTTTTGACTGTGATGCTCAACGAATATGACAAATATACTGACACGTGAACGTGTTAATTACAATTTTGTTTAAAAAACACCATGGCCACTTATTGTAATAATTGAGTATTGTCAACCAATAAACTTAAAATACCTTTTCTTATAGAGTAAAATAATAATTTTTTCAACAAAATGAGAATGAAAGCAATATTTGTATAAAACCGATAAAAATTGAAAAAAAAGCTATGTTCGAGTGGCCATATTTAGGTCAATTTTTAACCAAAAATTTTTTTCGACCTAGCATCTTAAAGTAAATTTTGTCTACTTTTTTTTCTATAAAGCAATACCTATACCTATCTCTGACCCAAAAAAAGTTATAGGCTAAAAAGCAAAAAACTAAAAAAAAATCAAAATTTTGGCTTTTTTTTATTTTTGTTTCACAATTTTTGGCATAAAAAAATTTTTTCAAAATTTTTTAAATTAGCCATTTCGATGGGAAATTTAATTCTCTACAAAAAGTTTTATATAAAGTATATCGAAATTTTGCTTCTTTTGCGAGATGTATTGAAAACACTGAAAAGGGTCCATTTTCACCCCTATCTCCAATTTCCACCCCCTAATTTAATAGCACTCCGCGGCTTTTTCTTCGTAAATGACCCATTGACCGATTCCTGCAATAAAAACCCGTGAACGTGTTAGTTCCTTTCTATATGACATAATCAATAGCCTATCAGTCTGGAAGTTGGAAATACTTAAGTTACAGGATAAAATTATTATTTAATTTTTTATTTATCTAAATAAAATTATACTAATGTGGCCTTATTAGTTGAATTTATGAAACGTCTTACTTTGTTATTAGACCATTTGGAAAATACTAAGTCCATTTTGCGATTACGAAATTAAAAAGTTTCTCGTTTTCATTTCGTAGTGAAAGGTACCAGCTGTATGCATGTATATGGAGCCCTTCAGGCACTTACAGCCTGTAAGACTGAATCAAAAACAAATGTGCAATTGTAATAATGTCTTTAAAGTCCGAACTGGAATCAATTGCCCCACTACCATAGGGGCAACAACGGGGGGGGCCGGGGGGCCCGGGCCCCCTGACGTTGGTCACTTCGAACAAGAACTCCTAATACGAAAGCAGCTTGAGAATGTACTGATGTACTGGATTCATTAGATCTAACAGACATTTCAAAAATATTTATCAGTAGAAAAGAATTAAGAAAACAAGTTTTTGGAATTAAAAATTAAAAACCCCAAAAATTCATAAAGGTGTTAAAAATGCGAAATGAATATTAACCATTTAAAATGTAACCCCCCCCCCGTGATGTCCAGTCGGGCCCCCCCTGAAATATCAGAGTTGTTGCGCCTCTGCCCACTACTCATTTGCTTCAGTTGCCCTGGTTATTGCGAATAGCAACGTTATCAGAAGCATTTAGAGTTCATAGTCAAACTTATCGCATAGCCTCAAGGGCAGACGTCAGCACATATAAGTAATCACTGAGGCCGACATCGATCTTGTCTCTGCTAATCTGCAGATAGCGACCGTGGCAGATTTTGAAAACAGCTGTCCTTTGTGAACACAACACAATAACCAAGTAAGATATCTATTTAACAGAGCCAATGTCTCGGGTAACTTGGTCTCCTACAAGAATGGCCTTACGGATTACAATAAAGAACAGAGAAGATTCAAGCGAATGTCATGGAAAGCCTTCTGCGAAGAAGTGGACAAGGTTCCAGCCTTTACGAGATTACACAAAGTCTTGTCTAAGGATTACTCAAATGGCATTGACAGCTTCAAGACCACTTTTAAATTTTAAGAGGTGGGAGCAAAAAGGAGATTCCGGATCACAGAACCCCGAAGTCGATCTCTGCTAAGTCAGGTTGTAGGTTTTCTACGATATCTGTGTGCCCGCATCCCAGCACGTTTGTGTAGTGCTCAACACACTCCAACGGCAGATGCATTGACCTTGGTCTGATTCGTACGCCTAATCATTTTTCATTATTATTACAATACTCTTTCTATACACCTGACACTCAATTAGGTAAATCCGCGTAAACAGGATCTTTTATAAAATTGCTATATTAGTTAGCTTCAGAAATATCCGATCACTTACAGTGCAATTGCAAGCTGACAGCAATATGTAAACTTAAACAACGCGGCTGCAGTTTTAGTAAGTCGATTCCAGTTTCATTGCAGGGCACTTTTAAGGATCACAATCTTTTTCGTTTCCGTTTCGTTTGCAGTTTCATTCTATAAAATTCTTTCTTTGTGTTTTTTTTTGTAAGGAAACCACAAAACTTTAATTTAAACAATCAACATTATTGGCTGTAACTAAAATTATGAACCTTACGCAAGAGAAGCCCCGATACAAAAATTTTTGTTTTGAGTTTTGTAATATTCGCGGCCTTTTGGCGAAAGGTCTGCTAATGCCACGAACTGGGTTTAACTTCGCCGAATCGAAACACGGACCTCTGTAGGGGGTAGTCGCGAGCTTTAACTTCTAGGCTATGGAGGCTTCCAAAGTTTTTGCAAGAACCTAACCATGACAATATCCACTGACATGCTAATTTATTTATTTTTACAATACCATTCGCTAATATTAATCCTTTGAGACTTGGGAAGGTTTTCTTTAATACAGCAAAGCAGTTCTTGATTGTTACACAATATTTTAGCTTAAGGGGACTTTTCGTTTCATAATTAACATAAAATACACTTTTTAATTTTTTTTTTATGAAAAGACTATTATATTTATCGAATTGATTCCTTTTTAGTCCAGGGAAATTAGCATTTAAAGGAGACAAAATTCGGAAATGGCTGAAAATTGGTCCACAGCTTTCTTGGGACTTTTTAAGAAAACAATTTCGGAATCACAAAAAAAACAAAATGGCCGCCGGAAATATAGCGGTTTTCCGGTGTTTTCCTTGTATGTCGGTTTCTATAGGCCGTACAACCCCGTACAAAGGCCCTAAATGTTGACAATGAAATTCTCTACAACTTTAGTTCTTACAAAGATGTTGACCCGATTAACCCTTTCAAAGTTATTCAAGGTCAAAGTTTCCAAAAATCACTTTTTGACCAAAACATCACTCAAAAACTGGTTTTTTCGAAAAAAATGTTTGATCAGTCAATACGAAACGATATTGCCTACAAAAAACCCTTTTGTCATTTTTTCGAAAACTTAAGCCTTTCGAAGTTATTCAAGGTCAAAGTTTCCACAAATCACCATTTGGCCAAAAAAATCACTAATTGATTTTTGCAAATTTTTTCGAAAAAATGGCAAGGGTGTCATTAGGGTAGGCAATAATCTTTTGTATAAATAGAACCAAAAAAATTTCTCAATAATCAGTTTCTGAGTAATTTTTTGACCAAAAACTGTTTTTTTGAAACTTTGACCTTGAATAAATTCGAAAGGGTTAAGTTTTCGAAAAAATAACACAAGGTTTTTTGTAGACAATAACGTTTCGTATTGACTGATTAAAATTTTTTTCGAAAAAGCCAGTTTTTGAGTGATGTTTTCGCCAAAAAGTCATTTTTGGGAATTTTGACCTTGATTAACTTTGAAAGGGTTAATCGGGTCAACATCTTGTAAGAACTAAAGTTGTATAGAATTTCATTGTCAACATTTAGGGCCATTTACGGGGTTGTACGGCTTATAGAAACCGAGATATAAGGAAAACCGATATATTTCCGGCGGCCATTTTGTTTTTATTGTGATTCCGAAATTGTTTTCTTAAAAAGTCACAAGGAAGCTGTGGACCAATATTCAGCCATTTCCGAATTTTGTCTCCTTTCGTGCGTTTTTTTGCTAATTTCCCCGGACTATTTGGGCATTTTTATAAAACATATTAAGAATATAAAAATAAATTTTTTTTTGCATTCTTAGTACATCTTGACCACTCCAGAGAGCATCTTCCAAAAGGTACTTTTTAAACTGCTCCACAGTTTTTGGGCTTCTTGTAACATATGGAGTAAAAATTCCAACGGGATTTTATTCATAAGACTAAGGGCCTGTGTGAATTCTATGACTAAAATTTAGTGTCGATAGTACAGTATTTAGTCTTTTGGCGAGTAGACTAAATTTTTCAACACTTGACTAAATTTTTGTTATGGTTACAATTTAAATATTTGAATAACTGACAGAATTTAGTCATCAAAAGAATTCACACAGCAATTCCCTACATTATCCACAAAAACTGCAAAATTTAGTTTAGTCATCAATTTAGTCACTATTCGCACAGGCCCTAAATACTAGTAACTAAACCTAAAAAAAAATTAATTTTTAATATTTTTATCATTTTATAAACATTTTTCTGAAAAATACAAAAAAAATCCATATTTTTGAGAGCAAACTAGCTCTGTATAAAAAAAAAAATATAGTTTAAAAAAACTAAAAAATACGCTTTTATGTTAAAATGAACTAAAAATTAAAAAATAATTTTGAATGTAAAGTTTTTATTGCTCCAGCCAGTATATGGAAACAACCTACCTTTCGAAATGTAAAACAGCGTGGGACTCTTAACCTATATTCTTATTTTATTAATACCGGAACTTTTCGCTAGCGCCCCACGCTTTTTTTACATTTCGAAAGGTAGGTTGTTTCCATATACTGGCTGGAGCAATAAAAACTTTACATTCAAAATTATTTTTTAATTTTTAGTTCATTTTAACATAAAAGCGTATTTTTTAGTTTTTTTAAACTATATTTTTTTTTATTTTCTACTTTTTAGTCTATCATATATCTTCCGCCATTTTGTTGTGGCCGCCATAATAGATTTAAAATTACGTCACACAGCTTACTGTTATGTATTCGTCATATACTTTCATTTGATACCCGTACCAGGGCGCTGTAAAGAAAAAGGTAGTCCGCCATTTTGTGTTGGCCGCCATTTTGAATTTGGAATGACGCCACGCAGCAAAGTATTGTACTTGTCATATCCTTTCATTTGATACCCATATCGATTGGATTGTAAAGAAAAGGGTAGTCCGCCATTTTGTGTTGGCCGCCATTTTGAATTTGGAATGACGCGAATTGTACTCTATTTGTCATACCCTTTCATTTGATACCCATGTCGGGGGTCGGGGAGCACGATTTCAAAATTCGGCCACCATCTTGGAACCGCCATCTTGATTTTTTTACAAAATGGGCAGAT
Source organism: Thereva nobilitata (assembly GCA_963855945.1). Taxonomy (NCBI): domain Eukaryota; kingdom Metazoa; phylum Arthropoda; class Insecta; order Diptera; family Therevidae; genus Thereva; species Thereva nobilitata. The sequence continues at coordinate 101,511,168 of OY979697.1, read as the reverse complement.
TGCATTGTCACGCCAGCTTTACATATGGGCAAAATTTGAAGTTGATCGGTTATATGGAAGTGGGTCAAAATCAAGTTGCAAGATTTGTCTACATACATACATACACACATACATACATACATACATACATACATACATACATACATACATACATACGGCTGAAGCAAGGCCCTCTCAACTACAGGCCATGCTATAAATTTTTGCATATGTGTGACGTAGTCTGAAAGTTGGTTGAAGAACTGTCAGATTTGTATGAAAAGTGCGCGATTCGCGGCAGTTTTTATGTTTAGTAAAAGAAATTAAACGATATTTTGGAATTAATACAATAAAATAAACGTGATATAATAAAGATAAATAGTGGTAAATTCTTATAATAAAGTTAAATAGTGAAAGTGTTAGGGAAATTCCTGTTTTTATGTGAAAATCTAAAATTTTTGTTCAGTTTAGTTAAAATGGTTTTTATAGTTTTTGTTTATTTCAAATAAGAATATTCTTATTTTAAAATTAAATAGGGAAGTGGTTAAAGTAGAGTAATTGTGCGTTTAGCGTCTTTACCTTAAGTCAGAAATATTTTTTTACAGATTGTAATAAAAAATTTTGAGGTTATGGTGAAGGAAGGCCAAATTTATTAAAATGGAATAGTCTGTGATTTTTATTTATTGAAAAATATTTATTTTGTTATATTTCATTCTTAGCATTTCACTTAATTGAAACATTTTTTAAATAAGTGTACTGAGTTAAAGAAATACTATCAATAATGTGGCTCCTAAAATCCAAACCCTCGTCCTCGCCGTGGGAGCTGGAAACGCATTAAGCGGCTAACGGGGCGCTGGTATCTAAAACTTCTGTGGTTTCAAATATGAGAACAGGTTTACATCCTTTGAAAATCCCTAATATCTTTTCTCCTTTCAAATGCGACACTAAGAAAAGTTGTTTTAGATTTTTCGCAAAAGCTATGAATCCTTTTCTTGTGATCTCAAAAGTTAGTTAATTTAATGTTACACTTTTCGTAACAAAACACTTCTGTACTATTAAAATTTTAAAATGCATTTACATGTTTTATGATGAATAATTTGCATATTTATTATGTCTTTCTAAATTATTATTTAAGAAATTCATTGATTACTGAACTTTTTATAAATAAATTTAGTATAATTTATTTATCTAAAAGCAAAAAAACTAAAAAATAATTGTTGTCATGAAAATAATTCCATTCATAATGTCAAAACTCCTATCACTTGCCTACCTTGCTCAACAAAAATTCAGACTAAGTTTGCGCTTAGTAGTGTTAGTGCGAAGATTTTATGCAAGGCCTGTAGTTGAGAGGGTCTTGGCTGAAGCTAATATAAAGCGGTAACATACATACATACATACATACATACATACATACATACATACATACATAGATACATACATACATACAGGTGAAGCTAATATAAAGCGTATAAAAATAGGGGTGGTAACATAATATTTTTAAATGTTTAGTTACTAGTATTTTTTATAACGAATCGAATGGTTCTTGGATTATTGAAATATTTTGAGTAGTTTTCGAGAAAAGTCAAAAAACGTAGTTTTGAGAAAAACGCGTTTTAAGTTTTTGTAACATAATTTTTGCATATGAAACGCTCATAACTAATTTTTTACCTATAACTTTACTTTTTTTCCTATACGAATTTCTTAAAACGGTTTTAGGACAGTATTTCTGTGATGTTAAGGAACACTTTTATGCAAAAAAAAATCGAATATTTTGAACATTTTGAAACGAAAAGTCCCCTTAATTGCTGGTTGAAATGTTTTCTTACTTGAGGACTTTATTCTCTAAAAGATGTTCAGTAAGGAGTTATTATATAATAACAATCAATTCAAATTCAAGAGAAGTACTTTGATGTATTTCTATATATAAAAGGCATTTCTTATAAATTCTGCTGTCATATAAAGTTCCACGATACCCAATTACAGAATGTCTTGTTATAGCAATTTTGTCTCGTCGCAAACCAGCTTGCATCGTTCAACAAGTATTACCATTTCCAGGAAAAATAATCTTCAGGTTTCACAATTGGGTTTTCTGTCAGTGGAATTTCGTTACCTATCCACATATGCACATATGGTATAAGGCCATTTCTTGGTACGATTTCCTTTCTTTCATTTTCGTTAGGCCAACACAAATATATTTCTTATTTAGATAACAAATTGCTTTGAAAATTCTTTAGGTAATGATACCAATTGATCATCCATCATCAATACCGAATAGCTTTGCCTATTGAAGAACTTTATCCATAACATCCCAAGCCATATATGTACATGTATGTAAGTATGTATGTACAACAATTGCTGTTTGTGTTTTTCCGGAAATTGTTTCTCCGCAATTGGTTCGTTGAATTCGTTTTCATTTTCGTTGAGATTTATTACGTTATCAAAAGTGTATTCATTCCAATTTACCTGGAATCATTTCATGGAAATGTATCCCAGCAGTACTTCAGAACAGACATCCCAGACGTTTATGCCAATTATACTACAAAACTACGAAACTTTAGAAGAACTAAAAAATGAACACATGAACACCCTAAAAACTATTAATTCATTAAAAAAATAACACACTACTTAAAAACAAAAATGTATTTTTTATGTTAACAACAAAAACCCCTTTTAAAAATTACACGCCAATAATTATTGATTTATGCAATTTTAATTATGCCACCAGAGAAACACTTTCATTTTAATTTTGACCTTCGTGATGATAAGGCATAAAAACCTTTACCTTTATAATTTCTGTTATTAATCCTTATCGTCTAAAATGTTTATAGGCATTTTAGGGGGCATGCCTTCGGGCCTGATTCCAGGTGGTTTCCTTATCACTTGTGGGTAAAATTAGGTTCATATCAAAACTGAAAACATTTTGGAACAAAGTAAAAAGTCGTACATCAGTTAAGTCCTTACGTGATTAAGGATTATTATGCTTTTGGGCTATTTAACATATTTTGATGTATGGTGCTCCTTTTTTCAGCGAATATATATGTATCCGTTTTTGTTGTTTATGGAAGTTTTTGGAATACAGTCGCTTCCGTTTGTTTTTTTTTGGGTACAATCAGTATTCGTAAGGAGTAATTTGATTAGCATGTAATTGTAGGTGTTGTATATTAATAAGGAGTTTTTGTGATTCATTAAAGTTCAAGAAATTGTTAAGAATTGTGGGACTGGAAAAATACAGTAATTTATAGGTCGTAGCAAGCCCATCGTAAGTACAGGCCTGGAAGCAGACTTTTTGGTTGGGTCTGTGCCGGGCCAAAATCGTCTGACAGGTGTTGAATTAACATGGCCGAAGCCGTACGACGCAATTTTTTAATTTTGTTTCTGATGTAAAAAGTGGTAAAATATTGTATTTTATCACTTTTTACTGCACACGGATTATCAGTGATAAGTTATTTAGTGATTTGAGTCCATAAATTAAAAAAAAATGAGAGGTTAAGTCAGTGGCTTAGCGTGGGTGACAGCCGCCCGGGGCGTAAGAAAATTTTGCCGCCCTCTCATTAACCTCCCAGTTTATAGGGAAGTTATTGTAATCGGTCCGAAAATCGAAATCATAATTTTCAACGTATTTTAATTTTTCAAGGTCCCAATAGCATTTTAAGCAAAAATTTGAGAAGAAGTATGCGTGTGTGTGTGCGTACGTATGTGGTCATTTTCTCCTGCACGATCTCGGGCGAACCAAAAAAGATATCGACTGGTCCCCGTCGTAGCGTATTACCGAAGTTATAATCTGAAAAGATTTTCCAAAAATTTGGTCGAGCGGTTTTTTTGTTTAGACGACGTAAGTGATTATTGATTTCATTAAGCTGCCGATCGACGCGTATTACCGAAATTATAATCTGAAAATATTTTCATAAAAATCGGTCGAGCCGTACCAAATATGATACCGACTTCGTTGAGGTATTAACGGCGCGTATTAACCAAAACATGCTCTGAAAAAAATTCATAACATTCGGTCAAGCCTTTTTTTTGTTTAAATGGAAAGGCTTGGGCTAAGGGTCACAAGCACTTTAAATTCATTAGTTTTTCTAATAACTAATAAACTCGTTGGAATGAAACTCGTTCCAAATGAAGTTTTTTTCTGGATTCAGCAGAGCGATAGGACGGTTTTTTGCCAACTTCCTCGTTTTTTGTTTTGGATCACCTTTCTGAGTTTTTGCAACACCCCACAAAAGTGTGCAGCTGTGATCGTGGTCCGCCGGGGTAGGTAATTGATCAACAACACCCCTTTGGAATCTCAAAAGAACGTTTGCCATTTTCCCGCGGATTCCACAACTTTCGCTTTATTTGGTGTTTTGGCGGTAGGAGCGAGTGGAGTCTCCATAGTAGCTGAAGCCTGACTGTCGAATCGATCGACGCACAGGCAGAGACATTTTACAGTGCTGCCACTACACGCGAATTCCCTGAGACTCCCAGACTTTTCCCACCAACGACACGGATTTCAAAAAATAGTGGAACTTACTTTTGATACGATCCTCGTACAATATTGAATACTATTTTTTATATGATAGAAGTCATTCTTGTTGAATATTAGTCATAAACAATCCAAGCAGAAATTAAAATACGGGGAATCCGTGCAAGTCAGTACAGACGGTGTTGCCAGTCGCTACGAGTAACGTCATTATTATACATTCATCTAAAGAAAGGGGATTCCCCGATTTCGCACAGTATAAGTAATGAAAAATTCCGTGCTCATTTTGATCGGTCCGAATCGTAGGTGCGACAAAACTAATATTTACAAGATATTTATTATTATCATTCATTGTGAAATTTTGCCGCCCCCTAAAGGTGCCGCCCGGGGCGGGCCGCCCTACTACGCTACGCCACTGGGTATTTTAAGAGTGTTAATTGATTAGGTGACCATTTTTGTTTACATTCGCGGTGGTTTTTTCGTGTTAATTTAGGGAAAAAATGTTGAATTTGTGTAGCATTATTTGTATTTGGCAGACTCCCGCCACAACGATCAACGCTCCCGCCACAGGGATTCACGCTCCCGCCCCAGCGATGCACGAAACACAAAATTTCAGGCAAACACTTTGTAAATCGTGGACCGTGTAAAATCGTGGAAGGCTTAAAAGTATTATAAACATGAAAAACTGCTGTGAACCCACTATGTGATAGATGGGGCTCAAATTCTGCAAGATAACTTGATATAGCGTTACCAGCTTACAGAAAATAGTTTAACAATAACTTTTACTCTCCTATTTAAAACGATAAATTCCGACTACTTGTTACATAGTGTATGTAGTAACATATTGAAATTTAAATGAGATTTAGTCGATGGTTTGAACTCATGAAAAAGTATAAGGAGGGAGTATTCTGGAAAAACAAACAGAACCTTTCTCTACAGATGCATGACTTCACTTTTTGTCTCACATCACAATTTTCAGGCTTTTGCATTTTCTTTCTGTTTTCGTATTGAGGTTTCCACTTGGCATTCATTCCAGAGGTTGAGCTTGAATAATTTCGGCCTCAAAATTGTTCCTTGCGGTACCCCAAGCTGAAGTTTCTCGAGGTTATAGAAGAAGGAATTTTGCCTATAGTTCTACGGATCATTGTTGTTGCCATATTGGAGCTTTTGGGGATCGGGCTTAGAATGGCGTTCTACTACTGTCTGGGGAAATATCTATTGTTTAAACAATTATTCAGAATTCAAGTCCTCGAGGGGATTTTTTTTAATAAAATTTGATATTTCGTCAAATCCGGTCGATTTTCGATTGTTAAGGCAGAATATTAACTTCTTGAGTTTACCCGGAGAGGTTGAAAGGCAAAAATTCGACATTCTTCGTTCGAACTTAATTCGACTGTCGTTTCATAAGTTAAAAAAGTCACTGAATTTATATTAAAAAAGAATAAAACATCAAAAAATTTGTAATAATAACAAGTTTTTAAAATGGACATAAAACGATCGGTATTTATAAAAACGATCTGTCAAAAGCACCAAGATAGGGCTTTCACAGATCGCTTTATAAATTAAGCATACAGACCAAGTTTCTTAATTGCTCACATCTTAGGTGTTTATTTGAAAATCAAGACTATTACAAGTCAATTAATAACAGTTGACAGGCCACATTAGTAATAAAAACCAAAATATAAAAACAAAAAATACTACAATATGCAAAGGCGCACTATTCAAAGGTAATTCTAGTTTAAAAAATCGGCCCATACCCTATAAAAAATTCCAGTCTATATAAAGTAATAGTATTCTGCATTTTGCAAGTTTTATTTTTTTTTATTTTGTTTATTGTAATTATTAATAAATTTTTTGGATCCCTTCTGAAGTGACTTTTTCTTCATAATTTTCTGTTTTGTTTTTTGTGAATGAACACATATAGAAAGAAGAACTTAAATCTAAATATCCATTCCTATAACGAGAATACATGTTTTCTTCTCTGTGTGCTAAAACTTTGTTTTATTTTATTTCTTTTCAAATTTCATTTTATTTATAATTTTTTTAAGTTTTTTTTTTGGTTTTTTATTTTTATATATTTTTTTGACATTCTGCAGGTACTAATACTCTTTTTCTTAAAAGGAGGTGTTCTATGTTTTCGTTTTTTCTTCATCAATAATTTCATCGTCACAATTTTTCTTTTGTTTGTTTTCCCCTAAACTTAAATAAATTTTACAGATTTTTTTCTTATTAATTTTTTTTTTAATTTTATTGCATTTTTAATTATATTTTATTTTTTTTTACAATTCCTTATTTCATTAAAATTTCACATTTTGTTTTTATCTTTTTACAGCACTGGTCCCAATTTGATTGGGTATCCTGTATTTATTTCTTTTTTAAATTTTTTTTTTTTGGTTTTCGAATTTATGTAAAATAAATTTTTTTTTATGCTTAAAATTAAATTATTTTTTTTAATTGTTTTTTTTGTTTTCTTATTTTTTATAGTTTTCTATTTTTTTAAAATTGTTTTCTTTTTCTCTCTTACAAATTTGCTATCTATTAGAATTATTCAAATCAAAACAAATTTTTGTTTTTTTTTTCAATTTTCTTTTTATAATTTTTTTTTTGAAATTTGAAAAATAATAAAAAATCTATGAAGTCCAAATTTAAATATTCTTGCTACTGTACATTTACAAGTATACGAAGGTTGATTGAAAAGTTCGTGCAATTTTGGAATGTGTAGGCGAAAAATTGTATGGTGTAAATTTGTTTTCTCAGAGCTCAGAAGTAAGCCCTTTTGTACTATTGACGAATCTGTCTCTAGATTGCAATGCCGAATAGCAAGCTTTAGTCTTCTCTCTACAGAAGAACGAAAGAACTAGAGACTCCAGCGGTTTTACTCTACTGTTGTTCCATCCAATACTACCGCGACATAGTGTTGACGATCGGGCGATCGAAGACGAGATATGGCTTCCACATTTATTTTGCTTACAAGAGATGTCAGGAGAGAAGGAAGGAAATTGCTGTAAAGAGGGAAGGCAAGACAGAAGGAATGTAATATGGATGGGAGAAGTAGAAAGACCGAGGAGCATGAAATCGAACCAGGAGGCGTTCTTCTTCTAACCCAGATCAGGGTAGCCAGTCACCAGAGAGATAGGGGAGCAGCATCTAGTGTGTGTTAATATGCGCGTACTGTAACTATTTCGGACTTTTGGAGTGTGAACATAACCACATCGTGGAGTCCACTGGAAGCTGTCCTGAAAGGGATAGACTAAGATGATCAGTCCTACCAAGCCAAGAGTGGACTTCCAGCGATGTCTCCTGCCTTAAGCTTGAGCCTTAGACAGGCAGTACCACAAATTCTCTGCCGCTACACGACGTAACATTTTCACCACTCCCTCCTAAAAAAGCCTGTTTAAGACCTGGAATACGATACTCAATAGGTTACGTTCAGTCCCTTAACCGAGTCTTCTATTAAGGACTTGGAGGTGGACCATGAGATGCCACAGAAGGGTTCTGGACCCTGGACTACCATCTCAGACTTCTTCTTCGTGATCTTGTTCACAGCCTCATTGCCCTCTGTACCACAGGGTCCGGGGACGTAGCAGAGCGAGGCGCTATTTTTCCTGGCGAGGCGGTGGAGTACGTCAAAGCACCCTGCAACTATTTTAGGGGAAACTTCCACGATGAGAGTGGCTGGCTGTCCGAAAAAAATTCTAATGTTGGCGCATTTCAAGCCTTCCTCGAGGTTGAGGCTGTCGCAGGTCTTGTATTTCAGCCTGGAAACCAGAGGGCTACCCAACAGTTGGACCAGCCCATATACCATGCTTCATCTTTGACCCATTGGTAAATCAAATCGGAGAAATCCGGAATAATCAACCTGAATCTATTTTGGAACCGCATGGACCCCGTTAAGAATTCCAGATGTCTTTTGATTGTATAGGACCAGTGCAATGAGGCCATTTGGGCGGATTTCCATATGGAGATGTCCAATGGAGTCAATTCAATGATTGCCTCCATCGCAAATGTGGTACAGGACCGCATAGCTCCAGTAATAGAGAGGCAAGCAAGCCGTTGCAGTATGCTGTACTTGAGGATTGTCGTGACTTGTTTGGTCTTGGGCCACCAAACTACAGCGGGATAAGTGACAACAGGTTTAACGACCCTATTGTACATCCACTACATCCATGTGATGTAAGCCCAAAACCCTTTTACATGCCCATGCAGCCCTAGTGGCTCTACTGATGGCGTAGTCCAGTTGAGCGTTCTAGTTCAATCTCTTGTCTAGCATTATTCCCAGATATTTAATTGAGTCTGGGTCAGATATTTAATTTTAGTTTGGTACGCAGGATACAAGCCTAGGTTCATTGGTGCTGTTCTTATGAAATCTGTAATGATCAAGTCACACTTCCACGAGATGATGGCAGGATCATCTGCATAGCCAACGACATCGAATCTTGTGTAGTTTAGTCAAACAGAAAAACTAGTTTATAAATAGCGCAATGTGACTGTGGAACAATCTCCCACAATCAGTTTTTCCGAACTCATACAACATCCAAAATTTCAAATGTAAGATTTATTGCCATTGAGTTCCAAAACCCCCAAACCTCCGCTGATCTATGCATAACTCACTCTTTTTTCCTTCAAACTAAGCTTGCAGTAGGTAATGCGGCATTTGGGCATGGTAACCAAGTGACGTAGCAGTGGGCGGGGTAATAGGGAATAACAAAATTTTTCACAATACCAGTCCACATGTCTCTTTTACAACAAACAAATATTCGTAATCCTTGACAAGGACGGGCTGATCGTCACAGTATATATTTACTTACTTCAAAATTTCAAAACAAAAAATTCCTAATGGATTTTAAAGGTGAACAAATTCCAAAATTGCACGAACTTTCTGATCATGATCTTCCCAAAATTTTTACATGTCCAAAAAGTGTGTGGCAAAGGCTGTTTTATACTGAAAATGACCCTGTTTACAATTTAATCTCTAGATTTGAATGTATGGGTCTGACCGTATGTATGTGTATATGTGAGTGTATGAAAATGTACAATTTTTTTGGCATTTTATTTATTTTTGTTTATATGCAAATTTTCCTCATTTTTTTTCGTTTAAATTTCATTTTTGTTTTTTTTTTTATTTTTAAAATTCTATATTTATTTTTATTTATTTATTTTTTTTTTTACTGCTATGAAGAATGAAAATGACGGAAGAGCCTATTTCAACTAAAGCGAGACAAAATCACTACCAGACGAAATACATTCAGACTTAGATCCTTGCTGTTGTTGTTGTTGTTGTTGTTTCTGTTGCTGCTGCTGTTGTTGTTGTTGTTGCTGCTGCGTTGTTTGCGTGAAAGTCCTTAAAGGATTACTTTCATTAAATAGAGTTTCATTTTCAATACGTTCCTCATCTGGTAATGATAGAGTAGAATTACCACTGGCCGTAATACGTCTTCCCATGTTATCATACTTAAGGCATGGTGTCTGTACATTACACTGCCTTGCATCGTCCTTAACATAAGGATGAGGCTGAGCTTTCATACAATTTATACATGTCGTACTGGTTTTTGATGTATTATTACTTGTTCTCTGTTGTTGCTGTTCACTTGAATAGCTTGTGTCCAGATCATGATAGCTGACTATTTCATCATGTGGATATAGTGTTGTGTCCTTCTTAAGGATGCCACGTCTTTGATTTCTTGGTAATGTAGCAAATGAGGATACATTAACTGGTAATACAGTGCCGCTGTCTACCCGTTTTGGTATGTTTAATAAGTCTGGATATATGTTAATATCGGGGCTATCTAACATGTCTTGTGTAACTGACACTGATATAAAGATATTGCCGTATGCCGGATTGGCAACAACATTCGAACAAAATTCCGGTGGTGGTGGAAATACGCCAACATTTAAGGGAAATTCCTCGTGCTGTACTATACTACCACCACCACCAACTCCCACACTATTACCGCCACCAACACCGACAGAACTGCCACCTGAACAGCCTGCGTTTGATACTGTACCAATTGTGCTGCCGACCCCGCCCCGATTATCGACGGTTATCTCAATCGGTTCAAAGGCAATCACGGATTCTGTTTTGTTAATGGATGGCGTGTTATTGTCAATACCGCAGCTGTCCTGACGGTCGTTGGTAGTAGTTATGCTCAGGTCCAGCAGCTTTTTCTCTTGGTCATTGAAGCTCACGCTGCCCTTTATATTCTTGCTCGGATGCCGTCGACGTCGTGTCCTCTTGCACAGGCAGACAACAAACGATAGGAGAATCAGCAGGAAGACAGTACCGAATGTGCCCATTATTAGGCCAAAGTACCAGAATGTTTCAGGTGTCTTAACAAGGACATGCTGGACAATTTCCGTTAGGTAAATGCTGATATTCTGGCTGGCAAATCCAACAACGTTCTGTGCCGAACAGGAGTATGTGCCAGCATCGAGGCTGGTCATGTTGAAGACGGTTAAGTTGCTCCATACTTTATCGCTCGATATAATTTCCTCATCGAAAAGGATATTATCGTTATCGAAGTTCTTTCCATTCAGCTCCCATGTTATGGCAGGCAATGGATCACCCGACACCAGGCAACTGAACGTTGTATTGCTGCCGATGTCGATATTCTGTACATCCTCGGCACTAAATATCTCGACTCTTGGCACGCATCCAAAATGTGCCTCATCAATATTCTCCCAATGTTTGTCCTTATGCTGGAATGGTCCCTTGCATGTTAGGCTAATGCTGTTCAATTTACTCTTGATGTACCAATTTCGGAATTTGCGCAGTTTACAATTGCAAAGCCATGGATTGTCGTCCAACACGAGTGTTTTCAAATTTGTCATGTGCTGAAAAACATATTCGGAAAGGCTTTCGAGCAGATTGTTCTTTAGGTAAAGGAACTCCAGCAGGTTGAGGTTAGCAAACGCTAATGGATCGATGAAACTTATCAGGCAATCGTGTATGTCTAGCGTTCTCAAGTGCGGCAGAATGGGAAATTGGTATGCCTCCAATTTCTTAAGTGGATTCCCATTAAGATAGAGTATTCGCAGTCTATCATTACCGCTGAACGTGTCTGTATCCAGCCTCTCAATCTTGTTGTCGCTCAGGTCGATTTCGACAAGTATTTTTAAATTCTTAAAGGCTTCCTTGTGAATATTCTGAACTTCGGACTTTTTCAGATAAATTCTCTGCAGATTGAGGAGGCCCAATGTTGTGAACTCCTCACGATTCAGATATGGTATGTGATTATCATTCAGCACCAATACTTGAACTTCAGTACTTAGTGTCGTTGGGATTGTTGTTAAATGTAATGAGCTGCAAATTGCTGATTTTTTACCATTTGTCCACTTGCATGTACAATTTGATGGGCAGCTAGCTGACCAGTCATCACCAAGCGCTGGAGTTGTCACCAATATGATGAGGACTGGAAGAGAAGAGTTTTGTTGTGTTTTAGTATTTTTTGGATTACAATTTTTTTTTGTTTTTATTGATTTTGGTGTGTGTTAAGGACTCTCCATGAAGGAAGAAGGAAATTTGTACTGTTTAGCATTTTAAGTGCGGCTCGTAAGGAAAAGTAGGAGTATGTAGTACAAAAATAGTGATTCCTAAGCTTAGATTTTTTACATAATAAAAAAATTCAGAGTTATCTTTTGTTTGGTCGAAAATTCGGATTTTTTTCAAAGTTTCCTCACTAGTAGAGGGAAATTAAACAAAAAAAAGCGAAGTTATGATGTAGTTGGGAAGTTGGATTTTTTTATTTTTTTTCTTTACATATGTTAAGATAAAGCCAAAAAAAAAATTTTCTGCAAAATCGGTCCTGTGCTGCACGAGAAAATTGCATAAATGTCAATTTTTGATGCATTTTGAGTGCAATGCTACACTATTTTTTAAATTTCTCCAGTTCTGTTGGTCGTAGAAAAATAAAAAAAATTGGAAAATACTCGTAAATGAATACACTATCGAACTGATTCGGTATAAATACTTTAAAAATGAATCCTAACCTCAAAAAACCAAAATGTATGAAATTTTGTTTTATTTTACTAAAATTAAAATAAATAACGGGAAAATAGTCGGATTTTGATAAAAATTGAAGAAAATATGTAATTTGATGCTATAAATACGTGGTTGAAATTTCAAAAAAAACTTTCGATTTTTACGGCAACAATTGGCACTTTTCGAAAAATATTAAAATTGCCGCCATTTTATGCCAAATCATCGTACGGTAAAATATTTTTTTCATTTCAAATTTCATACATTTTGGTTTTTTGAGGTTAGGATTCATTTTTAAAGTATTTATACCAAATCAGTTCGATAGTCTATTCATTTACGAGTATTTTCCAATTTTTTTTATTTTTCTACGACCAACAGAACTGGAGAAATTAAAAAAATAGTGTAGCATTGCACTCAAAATGCAACAAAAATTGACATTTATGTAATTTTATCGTGCAGCACAGGACCGATTTTGAAGAAATTTTTTTTTTCGCTTTTTCTTAACATATGTAAAGAAAAAAACAAAAAAACCCAACTTCCCAACTACATCACTATCATATGACAATTTCCCTCTACTACACAACGCTTTGAAATTCTAATCATGCTATGCGCTTTTATTTACACTTGCAATTATTTACTCGCAAAATTAGTAAACCAAAAAAAATAAATAAATGATACCGTTTGAAGGCTCGTCAGATGTTTTACGCTTTGAAGTGGATTATCACGACAAAGATGTCTTTTTTGATTTTGCATGGATGTTCAATTTTCAATCCAAATATAGAAAAGGCCCAATTATGATTTTTGATTAAAAGAGAGATCAAACAGAATGTTTTTCTGTATCCTTTGTCCAAAATATTTAGTGGCATCTCTATGGTATCTATAGTTAAATTCTGGTTTAAATTATCGAAAACCAAGGAAAAACTAAAATAAACGAATAAAGAAGATCACATTGGACAAATGGTGCAACAAACTAGCTAAAGAGAGAAGAATTGATTACAAGTAAAGAGATCTCGGTTTCTATAGGTCGTACAACCCCGTAGAAAGGCCCTAAATGTTGACAATGAAATTCTCTACAACTTTAGTTCTTACAAAGATGTCGACCCGATTAATCCTTTCAAAGTTATTCAAGGTCAAAGTTTCCAAAAAACACTTTTTATCAAAAACATCACTCAAAACCTGGTTTTTTCGAAAAAATTTTTTATCAGTCAAACTGCCAACAAAAACTCTTGTATTGACTGATCAAAAATTTTTTTCGAAAAAAACAGTTTTAGAGTGATGTTTTGTCAAAAAGTGATTTTTGGAAATTTTGACCTTGAATAACTTTAAAAGGGTTAAGTTTTCGAAAAAATGATAGGAAAGCTTTTTGTAGGCAATAACGTTTCGTATTGAATGATCAAAACAATTTTTCGAAAAAACCAGTTTTTGAGTGATGTTTTGGTCAAAAAGTGATTTTTGGAAATTTTGGCCTTGAATAACTTTGAAAGGGTTAATCGGGTCAACATCTTTTTACCCCTAATAAAAAAAAGTTTTGCTAAATCTTTACTAAATTTCGTAACGAATTCGAAAAGAATTTTTGTAACGATATCGTGTCAACCCCTTCATATATTTTTCGTTGCGAATTTGTTCAGAAATCGATTGCGAATTCGGGAGAAATATACGAATTTCCGTAACGAATTCGGCAAGATATCTTAAAATTTGGTTTGCTGGGCATTTACACAAACCTGAATACAAAAAAAGGTCGATATATGAGTTCCTCACGATTTTAATGCGAAAAATATGATAGACCGAATTAACAGCTGCTGCATCTGCACTGGAAGGGAATCGTCCAATAAGCATTCGTTTTTGGCCTGGTTTTAGTCATGCCCCGTCAAAACGCCAACAACACGTCAAAACTAGAAGAAATTGAGATAATTCTTTGACATCTTGTGTCCGGGGCTTTTCGAGGTCGCTGATTACGAATCCGTTATCAGTTTTGCGAAAAACAAAATGGCGGCTTCAAAATAGCGGTCATCTATGTTAAAAAATCAATTTATTTTAATGAAAATGGGTGTGGGGGTTTTGGAGGTCACAAATCCAAAATTTTAAAAATGTTTTTCAAAAAAAAAAATGGCGGTCTCAAAACGGCAAACAAAAATATTTGAAAATTAGTTTTCCTGCACGAAACTTGGTTTTTTTGGCTTTTCGAGGCTGCAGATTTCGAATTTGACAATAATCGGTAATTTTCCTAATGCGAGTTCATCCGTGGAGTGCTATTGTCGCATTTGTTCCGCTCTTCTTCCTTTTGTGCGTACACTGGCTTCAGCGAAACTGGTAGATGAAGAACCACCAGCATCGCTTGTTTCCATATTTCTAACGGGATTAATGATAACAGCCTCTTTGGTGAGCCCCAATTGATTATTTTCATAAAAGTGGAACTTCGTTTTATGAACTTCTTACCATTAAATTTGAATTTTGGGAAGCTTTTTCCTCAGTTGGCTCTTTTGGTTATCCGACATTGTTCGACCGATTTTATGTTGTACGTACTCCTCCAAAAAACGTAAAACTTCCGTATTATTCTTCAAATTTTCCTGAACGAGTTCGAATATTTCTTCCCGCAATAGAGAAATAGTTTTTCCGACATCCCAATCTTTATCGAAATAATAACGAATGCAGAATCTGACACCTTGTTTAGAAATATTGTACTGTGCAACCTAGAATCGCATATAAAAAGTGTCCTAGAAAAAAAGTGGGCAAACTTCGGCTGCTGGATTTGGGCTATGTTTTACCTGAGGAGTATATAAACACATTAAAAACAAAAGGAGACCGGGATCTAGTGGGACTTTTTTGTTGCCCTATTTAAAAAATGAACTAACTTTTTTTTTCATACTACTATGAGGAGGCATGCAAAATTATATAGCTACCGCTCCGAGCGTCTTGCAACACTGTCAGTTCCCTGATGGTTTTAAGAGGCAAGGCGCGCTTTCCGTACCCCTTTATAACCCTTATAACATCTCTATGTAACCTCTCTAACTTTATAGGAACAAAAATCCCTATAAGAAAAAACTAATTTTTTGAGTTTTGGCTGTGTTTTTGGCGTTTTGAAGCACTGCGCGTCGCCATTTCATGGCTATAGCCTGATAATGCCGACAGGATTGCTAGCTCGGTCTACTTTGGTCGCCAGGGCCATGGCCCCCTTTGCACCCCTACGCTACGCCACTGGTTTCAGCTTATTGGGCATGCCGTATTCTTTCATGGCTGTGCAGAATTCTACTCTGACTAAGCTATTGTAGTCGGATTTAAAGCTTATGAAGAGGTATTGGGCAAATTTTTGAGTAAAAATCTGATTAGTTGTGATTTTCCAAGGTTGGAGCCAGACTGAATTGGCTTTTAACAATTCTAGAGGATAGCGTTATACTTGTACGCAATATACAACAATGTTTTACCATATGCAGCTCGAGCTCTGTTTAAAATTTGAACGTCCAATGCGAAATCGTTTATTCTGTTCGTTTTTTGTAATTGTTTGTTCTGTACGGGTGAGGTTAGTAGTCTCATGGCAATCTAAACTGATAGGAACTAGCCCGATCTTGTAAGGGGTGACCTTTATAAGACAGCTACAAACAGCCACCCCTTAGTGGTTGTGACGACACTTCCTCCAGTCTAGAACTGTTACCGCATGTACATATTTCCATAAACAATATGTTGTTAGACCCTCTGTACCACCGATGTCTGATCACGTGTACAACAAGTGACAGGTTGTTAATTGACAAAGTGGATCGGCAAGCTCTCAGCACCGGAATGGGAATACCGCTTTCCTTTTACAATAGTCCTCTCGCAACCTACACTGAACTTATATAATTCAACAGATTCCATTTTCTAAATTGCTTTTCTAGATATTTCAAAAAACGAGAAAAGTGGAAATAAAAACAAAAATGGCGCATAGAATATTTAACATTCGTTAATCGCATGAGTGGATAAACCTGATTCTCTTCTTCCCCCGCCGCGCCGTCCAGGTATCGTACCCTGTGACAGTTAGTATTGTTGCAATTTAAATCCACCGTACGTACACCGTAAGCTTCACATTGGCACACAGTCACCAATTTTTTTTATTGTTGAGAGAATTCTCCAACATTTCCCGTGGTGAACGTGCACCAACCATGCTTTTGAAGTGCAACAAAACGGGTATGGGTGGACGGACAAGTAACTCAATTCGATTAAAGCCAACATACAATTCTGTTACAATATCACATAAGGTGTATTGTATGCTTCTGTATCCTTTATTTGCGAAGGCTCTCATTTATTTTAGTTTCTAATGTCAGTCACGTCCTCTGGAAAAATAATTGAAATTGAAAAGGGAAATTTTTGGCCAGAATGTCTACTCTTTTAGAGTGTTGGTAACGTACATAAGGGTGAGATTTTAAAGGACTAAAAAGTTTCTATGTTTATATTCTATGAGTCAGGAAGGTCGTTATTTTGCAGGAAATTTAGGTGGACATAGATGGATCTAGGATAATGCTAGTTTTTCTTTCATTTTTTTTTATCTGAATCACTTTAGAGATGAAATAGAGCCGTTTTTTTTGTTCTGCTATAAAAATTCATCTTTTTTTCTTCTCGTTTGTTTGTCACACATATACGATGGAATGTCGACTTCTGAGAGATTCTGTGTGTTGCTGGGTTATATTTCGATATAAAAAAACAGGACTGAGGAATTATTTTCTGGTTAATATACACAGGATTTTATGTGCTCTGGCGACGACGCCATGTGCAGGACGATTTTTTTCATTAAAATGAGGCATATATGAGAATTGGTTGCTGAAATGAAACTCCATATTTTTACTTGTTATTACGATGACTATAATAAAAAGTCTCCCCGGTTTTATTTTCACATTAAATTTCATAACTGCAATACTGTTTATCATACAAACATAGTAGAAACAATCACAAGTATATGTACAGTACATATATTTTTAAAGAGAATTTTATGTATGTTAAAATTAATTAAGAACTGTCGGATACATTTCAAATGTGAAGTTATTCATATTTTTTAGTTATCCAAATTAAAAAATTGTTTTCAAAATAATTCAGTGAGAAAATCGTGCCAGATATGACATACAATAATCGACATGCATTTTAGCGTATTTTAAAATAAATTCGCGGAAACGGAAGAAATATCGAACTTGTCACCATAATATTTAAACAGCTCAAATTTTTAAAAAAAACCGATTTATACCTGGGAAGGAATTTATTAATATTGAATAAATCTGATATTCGCGAATTTCGACGTGAGGTCCTGAGAAAGCGACTCCCTAGAGAGCGGCTACAGAAAAGGATAGACCTTATAGAGACAATCGAGGATAGGGTAAACACTTTCGAAAACGCTATCTGCACGGCGTTTAAGGTATCTTGGCCAGTAAGGCGAAGAAAAAAACCTTTCCACCGTAGCGGAACGAAGATCTCTCGAAACTCAGGAAGTTAACAAGGGACTCTTTAATAGTTATTCCAAAAAAGGCCTTTAGAAGCCCTAGAAGGATTACCTTAAGCCAGACTGATAGCCTTCTTAGACATAGAAGTCCTCTCTATCACTACTGTCCACCTTCAGACGTACCCATTGGGCACTTATGTTGCCAGTGAGTTGGGTAGCGAACTTCGTCGAAGCTACCTTTCTCACAAAAAAGCCAAGACGGAAGGTCGCTGATCCGCCTGGGCCCATTGTTTCGGCTCTGACGAGCACCTAAACGTCAAAGAGTCAGTGGCGTAGGTAACTTTTTGCGTTTTGGGGGGGGGGGGGTATGACTTAGTATATTTTGATTGATCGGATTTTCACAACTTAATGCATCAGAACGGGGTTTTTTCGCGGTTGTTTCTGCAGATGATTCTGCATTTCTATGGTTTTCACCGTCTCAAGACTTGCCGAATGGTTTTATTGGCAGTAAAAATAATAATAAATAATAAAGAAAACAATTTTAACACACTTTTGCAATTATAAACTAGAGTAAATTTGACAATTGAGTGTCTGTTCAAAAGGACTTTACAGAAATTGAAAAAACTACCTGTTCCTATAAATAAAATGCTAAAATAGATTTAAATGCACATTCATGTGAAGGTTAAGACTACAATATGATATGGGTTTTTTATTTAAAAAAATACATATTAAAATTATATTTTTTTTAATTATTTGTTTAGAAATAGGCCTTTTTGATCGGGATTTTGAGAAATACGACCTTTTGATTAGTCACTTCAAGAAATAAGCCTTTTTGAATAGAATTTTTGGAAATACTTGCAGTGAAGTTTTTAGTATAACTTTGAGCTAAAATTAAATTTTCTATTGTGTTAGGGGTCTAATACTAAAGTACCAAAGTATCAAACTACCAAATTAAGCCAACTTTAACATCAAAATTTGCTAATATCTTCAAAAATAAAGGCCGTAACACAAAAATTGTTGGACATTATTTATAGGAAATTGTCCGTGCTTTCCAATTTTTGAAAAAAAATTGACTAACTACGTATTTTTGGGGGAAAAGGTAGTTGAAGTTGATAGTTTTGTTAAAAAAAACAAAATTTTGTCTTTGATGACTCATTACTCTGCAAGGTAGGGTAGAACCTTCACTTTTACATTTTTAGATAGGTGGGAGTATTCTGCGTGCAGTGCAGTTTGTAGTTTTTTTAAATAAAATATTTTAGTACGGTGAGAGTATTTTTTTTAAAAAAAACACACTTCCTTATTATTCATTAAATAAAGCTGATATAATAAAACTGATAATATATTTGAAATCAGCGTCAAAAATTAGTTTAGAATGATGTAAAATATTCCATGCAACAATCATGCTGTTGAGCAGTGTTATAATTGGGCCTTCCTTTCGCTTACAGCCACCATTATATGAAACGAAAATTCAGATCGTATTTTGAAGTAAACCTTCTTTTTCTGAGGGGGTTCCGGTTATCCGATCATACTGAAATTTTGCACACAGCTTCAGTTTCGATGACAATATAATATAGTATACTCAATATATCCAATATGGCCACCAAAAAAATGGCGGATTACGGTTTCCTTCACAAGATGCAGAAATACGCCCCTTTGATTGGAATCTTAATTTTTTGGAATTTTTTAGATGGAAAGTACGCTCCATTTGAATAAGTTTTTAGGCTCATTCGATGGATTTTTATGTCATATTTCCAAATTAATCTTAAAATAAAAAAAAGTTGAAAACGGAAATACGCCCTTTTGAAAAGACACTCCTCAATACAAACTAGAGTAAATTAATGTTAACGCTCCAAGGAACGCCTTCGAGTTGTTGATTCGCCAGAGACAATGAGTGTACTGTGTATTGTGCTCGTTAAAATTGTATCGAGTTAGAACAGTCTATGAAGTGCAAAGCTTCCCCGAACTTGTAACTTAAAGTTTAACATAATTTTGCCCGTAGAATCTTTTCTTGAACTTTAATATTTTAATTTTTACTGACTCGGAAATTTTTATCAACTTCAAAATATTAAGGAGGAATTAAATTGACAATCAAAGCCAAAAGTTAGTCTTATTTTTTAGGAAGCTTATATTTTGATACTATACTACATTAAAAAATATTCGAAATATTAAATATTGAATAAAGTATGCTTATAGCTAATAGTTGTTTCACCCAAAATTGGAAAAACGATTAAATTTCTTGATTTATTATAACGTTAAAATTTTGAGTATTTAGGAACCGAGGTGCCACTATTGGCCCATTGTATTTACTTTACATGTGGTCGATGTGTCCACAATTATAGTGAGCGTCCTTTTCGTGGCTCTTGATTGGGCGGCCTGCTCGAAGCTGGGAAATAGACAATACTTAAATGCACAGCCGTCACAAAAACATATATAGATGATTTTTATATAATTGCGCAAAAAGAAAATTGCACATTACATAATGCCAAAAGAGGTGCTGGTGGCTGGTGCTTAAGAAATTTAATGTACTATACTTAAATACGTAGACTCTTATTCAATTCTATTATAATTTTCGTAGGCTCACGGGGGGGGATTGATACCCTTGATCCCCCCTATCTAAGCCACTGCAAAGAGTTGGTGGATTTATTCAGGAGACAACTGACACTACGCTCTAGTCAGTACACTACTCTCTAGTCTACTAGTAGATAGGGCCATTTGATCTACCCAATTTACAAAAAAACTACCATTTACCTAATTCGTGCCAGGGCTTTTCGGGAGAACTGGTGGTATTCTTCAAAGCCAACATTAAGGTAACATTGTTAGGGGCGAGATCTATATAACGTCCAAGCTGGTCGACAACTTTTCTAAGGAAGCTCTGTATGTTGGCTACGAATATCAGCACGCACTTCCTTTCAATAGCAATCTCCAGATGGAGGAATTGAACATCATACGCCAAAACTATACTAGGGCTGACTACAACAAGCAGAAATCACGCCCCGATGAACCCTACGTTTGAACTCTGGGATGGTGCACGAGTTCAAAAATACTGACTGCGGCATGTTGCATAGCGGAATTTATAAACCAACTTTTAAATCGTAGTTTGCACGAAAAGAGGGACGTTAAAGTGAGCCGAGTGGGCTAGTCTTGTCTTGCGGGAAAAATATGCCCTGCAGTCAGGAGGACGGTAATTTCAGTGGAACAGTCGCTATGGCAATAGCGAAAACACATTCTCAATTACCTTGCTGCGGTGGCTCAATGAGGCTGTGGAGACGCAAAAGGTGCAATCTTCTATGATGGGGTTGTAATGACTCCCTGAGTCCTCATTACCATAGGCATGTTTCTAAGCAATTACTTCACAATCCCACCGCTGCCACCATAAATTTGTAACGGTTTTATTAAATGTGTACGTTTGAGTAGTGGAGTACATTCACTAAGAGATGACTACTAGCCCCTCTGTATTTCTGACTTTGTTATAAAACAAATGCACTCACTTTACTTAATACATTTATTTAAATACACTGGGCTTAGGTCGGATAAGCTCTTGTTGTAAGTTATCCTCCTGTACCTGACAGATGATAGAATTGATCCTTCGGGAACACCGCCAATATGATATGAAGTTAAAATTCGACTCCATTGAAGGGCAAGAAAGAAAACTCTTCTCCAGTTGTTCTGGTTTGGTTGTTTAAAACTACCATATTATTTCCTGCTTCTTGTAGCAATATTTTCAAAAGATCCCAAACCCTCAGTAACTATGCCTATCCTTGATATATCCTTCTAGCTAAGCTTTCTACTAGACCATGACATAACCAACGACATGACGAATTAGTACAGAACAAGAGTTGATCTCTGAGCTTAGAGCCACCGCATTAAAAAAATTATCCTTGGCAGACGATACGTCTTAAAACACATCCAAAAAGTCTAGAGAAACACTCCTTCAACAAAAAGGAAACCGTGTCTCACACCAATCGCAAATTAATATTTAAATCCCAGATTAAAACAATTATGCTTACATTTTCGATTGAATTTGCATAAAAATCCAAGGTAGCAAGCCACAGCCCTAAAAGCCTATTTATTATCTCCAGTTTTCGATACCTTCCTTTATTGTGGCAGGAGGCCATCTGGTGAAATTCCCTTAAAATATCCCTAGTATTTCTCTTCGTCCTTAACCAAAATCACATAAAACCGCAGAGCACCCAAAGTAAAAAAAAAAAAAATTAACCATCAGCAAATCCTGAGGCAGTTTTAATCTTTTCTATCTTAAAGAAAATTCCGAGGAGTAAAACTTGCGCGCCTCACATTCAATACTGGGCGAAGCTTATTTATTGGAATCGCTGCCTTCCTGCGCAGGGATTACTTCTTGATTATTATGTAAATTTTTTAATTTTTCACAACAAGGAAAAATCTGGAAACGTAATTTCGGAGAAAATTAATAATCAAAATACTGTTCGAGTTGTTGTTGCTGTTGGGCGGTGCTGCTCTTAGCCGTGATGGATAATGAATTTTCTAGTTAAGAGGCCTAGACAGCTCCTTCAAGGATTATGATGAATTAGTGAACTCAGGTGGGAATGGGAGTGGAAGGCAATTTTTTCTTTGGTTTTGGGAAAATTTCATAATTAACAAGGATCAAATTTGTGTGAAAATATAGTTGATTTTAATTAAGTTACATGTCCTATTTGTGGTGTAACTAATTTTTGTTCCTTGTTTTTATGATGGAAATTTTATTAGTTTGTCAAAGGGTAAGAATTTAAACATATATGTAGCTCTTACCTGGCAAGCACACAGCTACCCGAACTATCCTCATGTTGGCTATATTATCTCGTTGCGAGACCTACTAGAAGTTCATATCTCATCTCGTGGGTTTTTGTTGTCCACGTTGTCGTTATCCTAGAATAAAAATGAAATTGAAAATTAATTAAGGATAAAATGTTGTATTAATAAGTCGAATTATGTCTAAGTAATGAACAACCCTTTGTGCTTTAACGGTGACCACTGAACAGTTTTTGAAGTTATACTTCTTTAGGCGCGTTTGGAAAATATTATGAGAGTGAATTTTTATCGAGACGCGAGACGCAACGCGAGACGCAACGCGAGACGGTGACGGAGAATATAGGCGAAGGGGTATGGAGGGCAAGCATTTCAACTCCCATTCTTTAGCTGATGTCTGTTCACGATGTCGATGGGTGAGGGGTTTTTTATCCTGAGGCTATGGAGGGAAATAAATTTTATGTACGATTCATCAGCCAGGCGAAGGTTTGGGCTTTTTGTAGGTATAAGAAGATTCGTGGTTGCTAGGTGAGGGGTTCTGTCGCGAGGCTATGGAGGGAAATCCGATCCGTGTTCTATTCATCACCTAAGCGAGAGTTTCTAAGGGCCAGTTTTACACGGGCCGATTTTTTCAGAAGATTTTTCTTGGTTGTTTGTCTGCCCGTGTGAAACTGGCCAAGATAATAATAAAGCTATATGGCAACTGTACAATAACAAGCGATAATTATTTACTGTTTTACTAATGATTTTGAATGGTTAAAACTTAATATAATTATTCTATCAGAAATTAGTTTGAATATATAATACAAAATATTAACTGTAAAACAATGAACAAGATATTAATGGTTTTATTTAGCTTGACCTCGTATATTTGTTTGGTTCAAATCATGCGACAGCTTTTTCAACTACTTCTACTAAACCGATTCTTATGAAACTTTGCACACTAACTTTGACTAACGTGTCCGTGCAATCATAATAAATGCCATAAATGAGGCCATAAATGACGATTCTATGGTCAAAATTTGAAAATTAAAAATGGCGGCGCCAATATGGCGGATGAATTTTGGAAATGTGTTATGAATCCATTGAAAATCGGTATCGGGAGGTTTTTAGGGCCACAAATGACGATTCTGTGGTCAAAATTTGAAAATTCAAAATGGCGGATGAATTCTGGAAATGTTTTTTGAATCCATTTAAAATCAGTATCGGGGGTTATTAGGGCCACAAATGACGATTCTGTGGTCAAAGTTTTAAAATCCAAAATGGCGGATGAATTTTGCAAATGTGTTCCGAATCCATTGAAAATCGGTATCGCGGAGTTTTTAAGGTCACAAATGACGAATCTATGGGCAAAATTTTAAAAAAATCAAAATGGTGGCGCTAATATGGCGGTACGATTTTGGCAATTACGATTCGATTTAACTAAAAATAGCTATTTGGGGGTGTTTAAGGTCGGAAATAATAAATTTGTTGTCAAAATTAGAAAATTCAAAATGGCGCTAGAAATATGGTATGCATAACAAATCACTTCACTAGAATTTTGTAAAAAGTAAAATCCAAAAATGACTGAATTAAGACTAAAAAGAATATAATAAAAATAGGTAAAAAAAACTATTAAGTTAAATGGTTTTATTTTAAATCTGCTGTACCAAAAACTAGAAAATAATTAGAACACAAACATGGACCTTCTGGAAAAGTAGGAGTGATGTCTTCTAATGTCGTTTGCCAAGGGGTGCTTTGTGTCGCTGTGTCAGCGATTTAAGTAATATTCTGGTACTTTTAACAGACTAAAATAAAAACATAGGGCGCATAAAAACCGGTATAAATAAGAACAACTTGTCTAGAAAAATGTGTTTCCTCTCTGCCGGGGAATGGGTTGACTAGTAGGTGATTTTAGTTAGGATTAGAATCCGGTATAACCGACAGGCTGGAGCGTGTCGGAATCATGCTGCTTCCACCTGCCAACGCACGCAAATAATAAAAAATCCAATAAATTATTTATTTTAGACTTCTTTAAAGACTAGTTGAATTATGGTAAAACTCCTACCCAGAGCACTGAAAACCTCACAACAACAGGGAACACCAAATAATTGCAACCTTCGCAGCATAGTAGTAGGGCTGTATCGATAGCCCTATGTAAGATGCTAGCCACCCAAGTTTTTGAATTTACTATTGCACAAGAAGCTTGGGTAAGCACTTCAGGTGGTCGGCTGCTGCAGCATAGTCTACTTCCATACCTAGAACATCTACAGCAACAGTACTAGCTGCTTATCTCTTGGTTCCATTAGGACGTATCTGCATTTTATGCCATTTGTTAAGAGGTTTCGTTGCCCGACTTCTCCTTTTGCTCAAACAAGTATGTTACGTCACAACACGCATACATATAGAAAGATACATAACCTTGACAAAGAAGGCATAACCCTAAAAAAGATACATTTTGCTAGTTTGTAGCACATACAACATAATAAAGTCTGTTTCTGGCGGCCTGGCACTTTTCACTTTATACTGGTGGCAGCGGTGGGATCGAAATTTTTTTAAGCAGAATGCTCACTACAATAGGTCAAGTGAGTGGCCGCGTTACTTTTAGACCCTATACCTCACTAAAAAAAGAAGAAGAAGAAAGATAAGAGTCTGTCTACAAATCTAAAGGTATAATTCAGGCGATCCAACATGCAGGTCTAAGGTATAGGGGAATGCTAAGAGTAGGATAGGTCTAAATGGAGCCCCTGGCACTCCCTGGACCCAGTAAATTACTAAAAAAGGGGAATGAAGAAGAAAGATATATTATTTTGTGGGTCACTAAAAACTATTATTGACGTGAAAATGTGAAGATTTAAAGATTGAATAGCAAAAGAAAACTTCGCAAGATTTTCCAGCTTTGCTAAGAAATTGCAGTTTAATTGTATGAAACTTGCGACAACATACTAATTGATAAAAAAAATTAAAAAGAAATGAATTTTATAAATTGACAATATTCACGTTGGGAAAATTGCTAAGTTACCATCAAAGGCTAAGGACCCCTATTTCACATTTAATTTACTTCAGGACGAAAAATCAACCACGAAATAAAACCTACAACCACCACAACCTTGTAGCCATGGCACCTTGTATTTTTTCATTTTGTTAATAAATTTCCCCGAAAACTGCATTATCCCCCATCATCCCTGAAAGCTTGCGAGTTCGCCTCTTAAACAAAATGGAATCCAGTATCTTCAGCATCAGACCCTATTTAACAAAGTCCAGTAATAAACAGCACATGCTCTCTCAGTCACAGCATGATATTAACTTTTCGTATAGGGTGGAAAATTTTATTAAAAACCACGTTTTTTGGTGTAGGTCCACGGGATTAAGGTATAGCAAATGGATCGCTTAATTCTCGGTGGTGCAACTTTGGTGGTGAAAAATTTTCAACTCTATCGGGAAATTTTTGAATGCACACCGAACAAGAACACAAAGTTTTCCACCGAAAAACACTTGATATCCTTAAGTCCTTTTTTTGTTGTTTTTGTAAAAATTTCATCCTTTCCGTTCGTATTAATCCCTCTACATACAACAACATCGAGGGTAGTTTGTTTTAGTTTTTACCGATAAAAGTTTGAGAAATTTATTTTTCTTTCATATATTTTTTTTTTGGTGTTGGTGTTTTGTTAAAACTACTTTTAAAGCGAAAAACTTTGCATCAGGTGAGGAATTACTTTATTAAGTTTCGTTCCTTTTTAATGGAAAGTAGTTTTGAAGCTGGGTATAAGGGAGGAAGATGTTCATTTTCATAATGGCAAACAGTTCAAATATACCTCAGAAGACTATCGTTATAGTTTATGAAGGTTGGTTGTTGGATTATCTTAAGCTTAAAGTTTGTAATTATTTTTTTTGTTCAATTAGTGTTAAAAAATGTATTATCGTTTATTTTTTTGAAACTTTATAGTCTGAGGCTGCTTATTAAGAGAGCTGGAAAAAAGTACAAGAAGTTTAAGTGATCAAAATTAACTTGATTAAGCACCGTTAGAATAATTTTCAATTTATCGTATCCTAAACATAATTTTTCATGTTCGTCCTTGCAACTGCAATAGCAAAACTCAAATATCATAAGGCTTTAGGTCCAGATGGTATCCCCATAGAATTGTTAAGGTATGGTGGGAAAGAAGCTATGCCATATCTTAAATTTTTATTTTTTTTTGTGCCATACCCAGTGGTCGAAGTGGCATGTTAAAAGTGGTGGGATGGTTAAAAAATACAAGCGTTTGTAATTTAATAGCATATATGTAATTCTTCCATATAAAATAAAAATGGAGGTGTGTATGTATGTTCGCAAGAAGCTCCTACACCGTGCAACCGATCTTAATGAAATTTTAGCCATGTGCTATTTACATTAACACTTAGAACTTAGGCTATTCTATTACTTTCTAAAGCCACTCCTAGCTGGCGCTGTCATGGAAAGCTTCGTTGAAAATCATCGTAGAGCTGTGAATTTTTGCATGAAGGTCCGTGGGCGTCTCCCATGCTGCACCTCGAAGCCCGATTTTCGAAATTCAAAATGGCCGCCGAATTGGTCGAATTTGCCAATTCTATTCCGATTCCAATAAAAGTGGGTCGGAGGTCGCATATAACGAATTTGTGGTCAAAACTTATAAATTCAAAATGGCCGCGCCAATATGGCCGACGAATTTGCAAATTGTGTTCCGATTCCAATGAAAATCGGTATCTGGGGTTTTTTAAGGTATCAAATAACGAATTTATGATCAAAACTAATAAATTCAAAATTGTGGGGCCAATGTAACGGACGAATTTTTCCAAATAAGTCTTATTTCCAGGTTAGCTGTATGTAGGTTGGTCAGGAGTTGGAAAATCGGAAAATCTTGACATTCTAAATGGAAAAACATTGATCATAATGTATCCTGAAGATCTCTTAGCAATCGGTTCAGAATTGATCAACAAGGTTTTTTCGGAAAGATTGTAAGGAGAAGCGTAAATGGATAAGAAGGAAGCGAGGGAGACAGATGGGAGGCAGCAATTAAAGCGGCTGAGACAAATGAACAACGCGACGCGTGCTTACAAGACAAACGAGCCAGAGCTTCTACTTTGAGAATGAGAAGATCACGATTACAGCATGCCAATGGATAAATTGTGGCAATAATGTCATGATTTAAAATTTCAAAAAGCACCTGGAATGTGCTGTTCCAATGGCAAAGCTGATTTGTACTAGGTACATCACAAGGCTCTTCTTCCCGCGCCCTTTTATCTAAATGTTGTTGTTCAACCAGATTTTTGCTTTTTTTTATCACAAATTTATCCATTTTTGCAAAAGTAATCATTTTTTAGACAAAACTAACTCGATATGAATATATATTCAAAGCTAGATCGGCTAAAAACTGAAAATTTACGGAAAGCTGCGAAAATTGTTACAAAAGAAGTAGGTACATGGCCTACTTGGTAGTTAATTTTTTATATTCATCCGTTATTATTTGAAATTTAAAACTCAGTTTAAATTGTTTTTAATTTTTTCGTATTAAAAATTTTCTAAAAAAATTACTTAAAATTTAAAAAAAATATGTTCCGGGATGCATTTTTTCTCCCTAAGAAGTGGCGGGATGAATTTACAATTATTTAGTAGTGCCGGGATGGCATCCCACCTCATCCCGCCTCACTTCGAGCACTGGTTTTATAATCCTAGGGGCGTCTTTTTTTTCTTCGATGGCTCTACAGCCCAATTCGAGCCTTGGCCTCCATCAGCTTCTTCCTCCAAACGTATCTAGTGTTGAGCAAAAGCCAAAGGGCTAAGCCGTCCGAAAGCAATCCCTGAGGTCTGTGATTCGAATCCACTTAACGCGGAATCTAAACGATGTCTACAACCAAAAACCATGATTTATGTAAACATAAGCTTCCATAAGGCCATAAGGATAATATATGGAGCATGTGTGATGGAATAGAGCTAAGCTTAGAGAGAAAACCCAAAACGAAAATGTTTATAGACAAGATCACTAAAAGAACACAAGCAACCCTATACTTGGACATCGAAAGCAGATGTGCGAACAAGGTTCCTAAACAAGAGAGACATAAATTGGCACAAAAGGGAACCCCATAGTGACGTAACATAGACGCTTGGAGTGGTGATCGACTAACGTCAGCATAAAGTTCTGCAAAAATTTATGGGTTGACTCAAAATTGAGCTTGGTCCAACAAGACCTGTGAAGTACCATGAGTACGAGCAAATTGACTTAGAACTATGTTAATGAACTAGAACGATCTTGTGACATGTGAATTCTGAAGTTGATAAAGAAATTGAATTTTGCTGAGAAAAAGAAAAATTGTTAAGGATACCAAGTAGAGTAAGGTAAAATTTCATTGGTTTCATTGGTGGGTTATGTAATGAGTGGTATAAATATTCTACAAGGGTCAGCCTCCCAGAAGCCGAAATATTATCAATACACGAGAGTCTATCCTGGGTTTTCTCTGAGATATTGCAGAGTGGACTCATGGTACGCGGATGGCTCCAAAACAGAGGTAGACGTGGAAGCCTAGATTTAGGTCAAAGCCACTGGTTTAATAGAGTCTTTCAATCTAGTTTGACTCAGCAGCCAAGGGCTCAAGGCCCGGACTACCAACCTGAACCAAACTTCATCGAACTCCATGGTTTGTATCCATAACGTCTGTTTTGTTCATATAAAAAGAACAGGCACGCTAGATGGCCAGGCACCTCTGAAGGACCTGTGTTAAAAAGTGGATCAATAAAATCTCGTTGAACTAAGTCCAAATTAGTTTCAGACTACCAGGGTGCCCTTGCCTACTTAGATACTCTTAAGCGGGTTACGAAGCTTTCATCAGTCAAGCAGCACCCGTGTGTTGGATTTGACCGACAGTAAGGCTATACGATTGTGAGGCTACAGCTAGCAGAAAATTGAGTCTCGTCCGTCGACTTCCCTGCTCCCAGGGAGATTTGAGATATGAGTCCTAAATAAAATTTTAAGCTACATATATCAGAAGCCTTAACCTCGAAGGTTTTTAATGATGGGGTTGCACAATAGACCAAATAGGTCGCAGTGAATGCAAAGACATCATCACATAAAAACCAATCCAGTTTAATTCTCAATATTAAAAAAATAATCCCAAAAATATCATCAAAGAAACTTAATTTCTATTTTCAGTTTACACATTCCAACTACAATTTAATTTAACGAAATCGCGCAAAATTTCGAGCCATCGAGCTGTAAATACTACTCGAAAGCAGGTGGTATTTCTGTATTCGAAAAACGAAATCACTCACCTAATCACCCCTCACTAATTATAATTGCAAAAGGAATTAATCACATCTGAGGAATAAAGTCGACTTCTTCAAATTGAATGAAACGAGGTCTCGGGGTTGACTTTGCTGCAAATTAGTAAACGAAGTGTAAAAAGGTCACTCATAAAAATAAAGGAAATTAATGAGCGATTTATAAATAGGATGAATGTGAAACGGGTGCGCTACAGAGTGGGTATGGGGGCGCTTTAAGCTGGGATTTCTATATTTCATGTATAAGGGTTTGTGGAGTGTAGGGTGCAAGTGAGGGCTGAAGGTCAACTATTATATTGTTTTCTAGGTATTATGAATTTATTGAATGCTTTTCATACTGGATGAGGTTAGATGTTTGTTTAATAAGAAGGGCACTGTGCATTACCGACACCACAGTGAACTTAACCCTTAACCCTTAATTAAAAAAAAAGGATATGAAAATTCCAAGTTCTTACCTCACTTTTGTTATAAGCAGAGCTCAACCCAAAAGCATCACTATTCTCTGAAGAGGCATTAAAACCTAAAATAATTTTCTGGACTTGTAACTTTCCCTAACAACCCTCCTGGAGAACGGAAATTCTTTCCCTAAGCAGTTTTTCACCTTAAGTACGTCCCTTATCATGGGGAAATAAAAATATTTGCTCTTAACTCATCATTAACGTCTTATGTTGTGAAAATACGACTTAGTAATAATCACAGACCCTGGGAGCACACCATAGAGATGATGGTACAGGGTAGTTAGTAGCTAGAGAATGAGTGAGCAAGAGTAGCAGCGGCCTTGGGACCTATAATAATTTATGCGATTAATTCAAGAAACTTCCTGGTCGTAATTACAGCTTAAACGCTTATCACATTAACCGGGGGGAAGAGAAGGGGTTTAACTGCTGTTCGTAGAATAACATAAAACGGATTTTCTAATCCGCGCGTCTAATTCACAGATATATGTTCTCGGTTTCGCTAATTAGATGAAAATTTGAATATTTATCTCTCTTAAGCCAGTGATAATGCACTAAAGATAAATATTTTTATTGCGAATTTTATTAAAATGGTTATAAACACATTTTTAGTACCACTTTTTGATGACTCTATACCTAGAAAAACCATCTAGATTTTATTCGCCTGAAAAAAGTAATAACTCTGGAAAAATAAATTTGTTTTTTTTAGCTCTGTGAATTTTTGAATATTCTTCTACGAATTTCCCTTTTCCTATCGTAAATTATTAATGATTTGTAATTAACCGCCATTTACAATAATTAATAATTTAAAATATTTAAGCATAGCGCCCCTACCAAACCCCCCCCCATCAAGGGTAGAAAAAGTAGGCGACCAGGAAAAGTCTCCTTTTTTTGGGCGACGTTTGACTGATGTTGAAAGTAAATTCCAAGTTATTCCTGTTCCAGAAACTCATCCAAACTTCCTCGAGTAAATTGGGAATTAGGGAGCATAGCAAAATACCAACTTAAAACCTATAAGCTTATGAATCCTTAATTTAAATTTTAATTTAATTTGCGAAAAAATTTCAAGGCATGATAAGGAATTTGTTTTTTTGTGGGGAGTTTCCTGTTAGATAATTTTTGCTTAAGTGAGGGTCTCCGGTTTTGACATACGGAAAAAATGTTTGTTCTTGAAGAAAAAAAATATGTCAAAACGTCAGTGGGAGGACAGATGTTAAAAAATAAGCTAAGGGCGAGCGTTTTACACCATAAAAAACAACATCATTGAACCAGCCCCACAGATTGAAGATATTGGGCTTTAGGTTAACATATACTTCAATCTAGAAGAATTTCACTTCATCGTGAGTAGTGATATTGGAAAACAAATCTAAGACCGGTGGCCGCCAACTATCTATTAGCCTTGAATTATTCTTTAAGGAGATTGTTAAGCAACCCCCGCCAACGAACGATAGACACCAGGGCTTGGCTCACTCGCTAACCTTTCCAAGAGTCATCTCCATAATCTCACTGGCTTTCCAGATACTAGGGTCGCCATGTTTCTCCTACTCTCTTGGGTGTACCACGGCACATCATCTTTACTACTCTGCTGTTGTCGCTCCATATCCGCTAAAAAACATAAAATTGCTTATATCTCGGAAACGGTTGCTCGTAGGCGATTTTTGATGAAATTTTACACACCCCTACAATATCATCACCTAAACACCATCTAGAATCCATATCCACTAATGTATCTCGATTTTTGATGATATTTTACACCGTCACGGTTCCCACGCCGACCGAGCAGCCCGTTCACGCAATGGGTGCATTTTTCGTCAGTACTCGCGAAGTGTATGCGTTTTAAACAACTTGGCATCAAGAAATCCACTGGACCTGATGTTACACCCTCATGAAATATACCTCACCTTTATCTAAACTTTTGTGCAAAATTTTTATCTGTCAAAAAGCGCCGGAGTTTAACAAGAATCATGTAAAGTAACTTATGTTTAGCTCGTTTAAAAAAAAGCTAACAATCAGCCCGCTTTGATAGCCTAGTTGGTAAGGCGCCCGACTGCTATCCCAGAGGTTCTTGTTTCGAATCCACTCCGCCGTATACTTCTTCGTCTTTTCATTTATCCCACTTAGATGACTTTCCTTCTTTCTTATCTTCTCTCTTTACAAAAAAAATATCCTGCCCTTTCTCTTGCCATGGCCTGTAAGCATAATAAACGAGGAACCTCTCTTGTGTTCGATCATCGAAGCCAGTAGTATTGAATGAGAGAATGCAAGTTGTCCTAAAGATGAAGAAGCAGGCCTCCAATGCGCTCCATGCGCTGGCTAAAAGTAAGTGATAGTCGAAAATTGCTTTTTTGACCCCATCAATTGAGCTGCTAAAGGGCCTCTGAGACAGTCAAACGGTTTGACTCACACCTTTTGTGTTTGATCAAACCGTTTGAAGT
Source organism: Thereva nobilitata (assembly GCA_963855945.1). Lineage (NCBI taxonomy): Eukaryota > Metazoa > Arthropoda > Insecta > Diptera > Therevidae > Thereva > Thereva nobilitata. The sequence continues at coordinate 101,478,436 of OY979697.1, read as the reverse complement.
CGCTTTAGAATTGCGTCAAACTAGTCGCTTCAAACCAGAAGGATCTCTTTGCCACCGCCGCAATTTAGCGCAAGACTAATGAGGTTTGATCAAGCGTCGCAAACACGATCAAACGTGTTTGAGTCAAACCGTTTGACCGTCTCTGGAGCCCTTAGTAAACCCTCGGAAAGACACTCCCTGCTGGGCTAAGTAGTCAGCTTCCTCGTTTCCATCTATGTTGCTATTTACGGAAATCCACGTTATTCCTTCTTCAAGGCTATCTATCTCAACTTGGCAACTCTCCGCTATGTAGTGGATATAGTAGGTGTACTATCAGAAACACTGTAGAAACCTACTATGAGAAACACTTTGACATAAATTAATTGTAACTTGATTTGACATTTATTATTAGCTACTGTGTTGCAAGTAGATTTGTAAATAGAATAATTATGTAATGAATAGTTTGTAAACGTAGTAGGATTAATTAGTAGTATAAATAGTCGTAAGATTCCTGTATATTCAACAGTATTCCCTGAGACCCAGTCCGGGTCAGTATAGCAGTAAATTGCTTGCGGGATAAATAAATAAATATATAAAAATATACATTCTTTTTATATTACACTAAATAAGGCAGTCAATAGACGCCACATACAAAGGCTGGTTACACTAGCCTGGTTTACACCAAACATTACAGCTACATTGAACCGCATTTTCACCGAGCGTAGAAATCATCTAGAAAATACTCTACGAAAATTTCAATGTTCCATCACAGTGGGGTCAGATAAAAAAATACCGTTCAAAAATCGGTGGAGCCGTCAATTTTCATCGAAACAACTTCGCTTTTTTTTAAAATGTTCGTTGTGCTATTCTCTATCGATCTGTCGAGGATTTTTCATATATTCTCATACCGTATTCCTGTTTTCCCCTATTTAGGGGTTGATTCACCCTCTCTGAGGGGTAGTTTCTAGAAAACGGTTATGTAAGTGCCGGGAGATAAATTTAATAAACCTTTCTAAACTGTATTATGCTAAAATATACCTTTTTGGCACATTTCTCTGCATTTACCAAGTTTACAGCAGCAAAATTAAATCGATTTAACTCAAGATTACGCAAAAATTTTGAATTAACGTATTAACAGGTATTTAATATCGAATATTCTCACAATTACTTTCTTATAACTGTGGCTTAAGCCGAAAAATTTCGGCTTAAGCCATAATTCCAATTATCCCGTTTATACGAGAAAAAATTTTGTATGATCCATAATTCGAATTATTTTTGGAGTACCTATAAACTAGGTAATTTTTGCTAATGCAGAATATATTTTTGTCAAAAAAACTCAATTTCCACTGCTAATTGTAAAAAATTGAAAATATATATAAAAAATCCGGCTCGGCAGATCGATAGAGAATTGCACAAGGAACATTTAAAAAAAAGCGAAGTTGATTCGATGAAAATTCACGGCTCCCACCGATTTTTAAACTGATTTTTATGATTTTGATCATTATAGAAAGGTAATAATCTGTAGAATTTATAAAAAATATTTATTGACTATTTCAGGGCTTTTAAAAAAAACATCAAATTTAGCTCAAAAAAGATTATTATTTCCTTAAAAAAAAGTATGAGCCAAACATTTTTTTTTGGACCATATTTTTTTTGAAGTTTTGAAATTTTGAAACCGTCTAATATGCCAGTTAATTGAGATATTTAGTTCAAAAAAAATCCTGACACTGATATTTTTTTTTTAATTGGTTAATATTAGCCACGTAGTCCAACAAAGGATTTATTGAACGTCTGATGACCTATAAAAGTCGCAAATGAGTATTTTAAATCTTTAAAACGGCGATATCTCATTAATGCCAATTCGTACGGGAAAATGTATAATATATTTTTTTATAGATAATTGAATAATCTACAAACTTTGTAAACACTTTTTTATGATAATACTTACCGTTTAAGAGATATTAGTCAAAAACGGAATTTTTTTTAGGGGGTCGTTTTTTAGGGGTTCCCCCAACCCGGCGAGTGATAACTTTTCATGAGGTTAAAGTACGCTATTCAATGAACAAATTAAAAAAAAAATATCAGTGTCAGGATTTTTTTTGAACTTTTAGGAGAAAATATACTTCACCGCCTGGGCTATAAGGGCTGAATTTTCGTACATATCCCAACGCACACACACACTAAACCAATTTAAAATATACTTTCTGACCTTATAACTAAATTTGTGTGGCTCAAAAAAAGCTTTAAAAGTTTTTTTTTCCAAAATTTTTATATTTTATTTCTCTAAGGTCGCGTGATTGAACAGCAATGAGCGGTGAGCGATGAGCGGTAAGCGGACATGTGTGCACATTGGTTTGCTGCAATTTTCGGGTTTTGTAGAGAGTAGTCTGTGCAAAATGTTGTCAAAAGCGGCAAGGCGAGTTATTTTGCCTGCAAATTCACATTTAAAAAGGCTCATGCTAAGAAGACGGAAAATATTCGAAATAATTTTGCAAAGCACTTTTTACATTGTTGATTAACTGTAAAAATTAAGGTGAAACTAGCTAATTTAATATATTTAAATAAAAATGACAAACAATGCATATTTTGTAATTAATAAATGCCCCAATTAAATTGTACCGCTCACCGCCGCCGCTCATAATCAAGATTGTTTAAGCGGTGAAAACACCGTTCAGCTGCGGTGTGCGATGTGCGATGTGCGATGTGCGATGTGCGGTGTGCGATGTGCGGTGTGCGATGTGCGATGTGCGATGTGCGGTGTGCGATGTGCGATGTGCGGTGTGCGATGTGCGATGTGCGATGTGCGATGTGCGATGTGCGATGTGCGGTGTGCGGTGTGCGATGTGCGATGTGCGATGTGCGAAGTGCGATGTGCGGTGTGCGATGTGCGATGTGTGGTGTGCGATGTGCGATGTGCGATGTGCGATGTGCGGTGTGCGGTGTGCGATGTGCGATGTGCGATGTGCGGTGTGCGATGTGCGATGTGAGATGTGCGATGTGCGGTGTGCGATGTGCGGTGTGCGATGTGCGATGTGCGATGTGCGGTGTGCGATGTGCGATGTGCGATGTGCGGTGTGCGATGTGCGATGTGCGATGTGCGATGTGCGGTGTGCGGTGTGCGATGTGCGGTGTGCGGTGTGCGATGTGCGGTGTGCGATGTGCGATGTGCGGTGTGCGATGTGCGATGTGCGATGTGCGGTGTGCGATGTGCGATGTGCGGTGTGCGATGTGCGATGTGCCATGTGCGGTGTGCGATGTGCGATGTGCGGTGTGCGATGTGCGGTGTGCGATGTGCGATGTGCGGTGTGCGATGTGCGATGTGCGATGTGCGGTGTGCGATGTGCGGTGTGCGATGTGCGATGTGCGATGTGCGATGTGCGGTGTGCGATGTGCGATGTGCGATGTGCGGTGTGCGATGTGCGGTGTGCGGTGTGCGATGTGCGATGTGCGATGTGCGATGTGCGATGTGCGATGTGCGGTGTGCGATGTGCGTTATGCGTTGTGCGATGTGCGATGTGCGTTGTGCGCTGTGCGATGTGCGTTGTGCGCAGTACGTTATGCGCGGTGCGCTGTGCGTTATGCGTTGTGCGATGTGCGATGTGCGGTGTGCGATGTGCGATGTGCGATGTGCGGTGTGCGGTGTGCGGTGTGCGATGTGCGATGTGCGGTGTGCGATGTGCGGTGTGCGGTGTGCGATGTGCGATGTGCGATGTGCGATGTGCCATGTGCGATGTGCGGTGTGCGGTTAGCGGTGTGCGATGTGCGATGTGCGATGTGCGATGCGATGTGCGATGTGCGAATACATTTTTCAAGTTCTGCTAATTTCTCCTTTAAATTAGTCGATTCATATTTTCGTTGTTCATTCATTAATTGATGGTTTTTGAAATCAGGTGTTAATTTATGATTTCGACATGCTAGCCTACTTAGAATGCTTTTCAGTTCATTCAAGTGAACTCCTTTGCCTTGTTGCAATGCTTCATACTTTGATAAAAGATTGTGTTTTTCGGTTTTAATAGATTTCAGTTTTTCACATATTTTCCTAACTTGTAAATATTGATTTGGTTCGTTTTCCCTTAACTTCTTAATACAGTCTGTAAGTAGATTCGAGACGTCCTCTTCTTCTTCCCCTTGAACTCTATGTTCCTTATTAAGTTGATTTCCATCTTCATTTAAGGTTTCGTTTTGATTCTTACAATATGTAAGTGCAAGTAGGTTTAATAATTCATTTTGTTGAATCGATTCTTCATTTAGAAGGCCAAGTTAGGCTCAGTGGATAAGTTGGGTTGATTGAATAAAAGTTTCAATTGGGCATTGACGAGTACTCTTTTATTGCCATACCTCTCCGTCAAAAGTTTCCAGGCTGGCTCGTAGTTGTCATTAGTGACCAACACTTGTCGCAAGAGACCTTCGGCTTCTCCACTTAAATGTAATTTCTAGTACTGAAGTTTTTGGGCGTTTGACAAGCTGTAGTTCTCATGAATCAGGCTCTTAATAAGATCATGAAAGGTTGTCCACTTCCGATAATCACCGGAGACTTTTTCTAGCGAAATCTTTGGCAATTTGTGAGCGGTGCGTTGTGCGATGTGCGTTGTGCGCAGTACGTTATGCGCGGTGCGCTGTGCGTTGTGCGATGTGCGACGTGCGTTGTGCGTTGTGCGCTGTGCGTTGTGCGCTGTGCGTTGTGCGTTGTGCGGTGTGCGATGTGCGATGTGCGATGTGCGATGTGCGGTGTGCGATGTGCGATGTGCGGTGTGCGATGTGCGATGTGCGATGTGCGATGTGCGATGTGCGATGTGCGGTGTGCGATGTGCAGTGTGCGATGTGCGATGTGCGATGTGCGATGTGCGGTGTGCGGTGTGCGATGTGCGATGTGCGATGTGCGATGTGCTATGTGCGATGTGCGATGTGCGATGTGCGATGTGCGATGTGCGATGTGCGATGTGCGGTGTGCGATGTGCGATGTGCGGTGTGCGATGTGCGATGTGCGATGTGCGATGTGCGATGTGCGATGTGCGATGTGCGGTGTGCGATGTGCGATGTGCGATGTGCGATGTGCGATGTGCGGTGTGCGATGTGCGATGTGCGAGGTGCGATGTGCGATGTGCGATGTGCGGTGTGCGATGTGCGGTGTGCGATGTGCGGTGTGCGATGTGCGATGTGCGATGTGCGATGTGTGGTGTGCGATGTGCGATGTGCGGTGTGCGATGTGCGATGTGCGGTGTGCGATGTGCGATGTGCGGTGTGCGATGTGCGATGTGCGGTGTGCGATGTGCGATGTGCGATGTGCGGTGTCCGGTGTGCGATGTGCGGTGTGCGATGTGCGATGTGCGATGTGCGGTGTGCGCTGTGCGATGTGCGGTGTGCGATGTGCGGTGTGCGATGTGCGGTGTGCGATGTGCGATGTGCGATGTGCGATGTGCGATGTGCGGTGTGCGATGTGCGGTGTGCGCTGTGCGATGTGCGGTGTGCGCTGTGCGATGTGCGGTGTGCGATGTGCGATGTGCGATGTGCGGTGTGCGATGTGCGATGTGCGATGTGCGGTGTGCGGTGTGCGATGTGCGATGTGCGATGTGCGATGTGCGATGTGCGGTGTGCGGTGGGCGATGTGCGGTGTGCGATGTGCGGTGTGCGATGTGCGGTGTGCGATATGCGATGTGCGATGTGCGATGTGCGATGCGCGGTGTGCGATGTGCGATGTGCGATGTGCGATGTGCGATGTGCGATGTGCGGTGTGCGATGTGCGATGTGCGATGTGCGATGTGCGATGTGCGGTGTGCGTTGTGCGATGTGCGATGTGCGGTGTGCGATGTGCGATGTGCGGTGTGCGATGTGCGGTGTGCGATGTGCGATGTGCGATGTGCGGTGTGCGATGTGCGATGTGCGGTGTGCGATGTGCGATGTGCGATGTGCCATGTGCGGTGTGCGATGTGCGGTGTGCGGTGTGCGGTGTGCGATGTGCGGTGTGCGATGTGCGGTGTGCGATGTGCGGTGTGCGATGTGCGATGTGCGATGTGCGATGTGCGGTGTGCGATGTGCGATGTGCGGTGTGCGATGTGCGATGTGCGGTGTGCGATGTGCGATGTGCGATGTGCGATGTGCGATGTGCGATGTGCGGTGTGCGGTGTGCGATGTGCGGTGTGCGATGTGCGATGTGCGATGTGCGGTGTGCGGTGTGCGATGTGCGATGTGCGATGTGCGATGTGCGGTGTGCGATGTGCGATGTGCGGTGTGCGATGTGCGGTGTGCGATGTGCGATGTGCGATGTGCGATGTGCGCTGTGCGATGTGCGTTGTGCGCAGTACGTTATGCGCGGTGCGCGGTGCGCTGTGCGTTATGCGTTGTGCGATGTGCGATGTGCGGTGTGCGATGTGCGATGTGCGATGTGCGATGTGCGGTGTGCGGTGTGCGATGTGCGATGTGCGGTGTGCGATGTGCGGTGTGCGGTGTGCGATGTGCGATGTGCGATGTGCGATGTGCCATGTGCGATGTGCGGTGTGCGGTTAGCGGTGTGCGATGTGCGATGTGCGATGCGATGTGCGATGTGCGAATACATTTTTCAAGTTCTGCTAATTTCTCCTTTAAATTAGTCGATTCATATTTTCGTTGTTCATTCATTAATTGATGGTTTTTGAAATCAGGTGTTAATTTATGATTTCGACATGCTAGCCTACTTAGAATGCTTTTCAGTTCATTCAAGTGAACTCCTTTGCCTTGTTGCAATGCTTCATACTTTGATAAAAGATTGTGTTTTTCGGTTTTAATAGATTTCAGTTTTTCACATATTTTCCTAACTTGTAAATATTGATTTGGTTCGTTTTCCCTTAACTTCTTAATACAGTCTGTAAGTAGATTCGAGACGTCCTCTTCTTCTTCCCCTTGAACTCTATGTTCCTTATTAAGTTGATTTCCATCTTCATTTAAGGTTTCGTTTTGATTCTTACAATATGTAAGTGCAAGTAGGTTTAATAATTCATTTTGTTGAATCGATTCTTCATTTAGAAGGCCAAGTTAGGCTCAGTGGATAAGTTGGGTTGATTGAATAAAAGTTTCAATTGGGCATTGACGAGTACTCTTTTATTGCCATACCTCTCCGTCAAAAGTTTCCAGGCTGGCTCATAGTTGTCATTAGTGACCAACACTTGTCGCAAGAGACCTTCGGCTTCTCCGCTTAAATGTAATTTCTAGTACTGAATTTTTCTAGTGAAATATTTGGCAATTTGTGAGCGGTGCGTTGTGCGATGTGCGTTGTGCGATGTGCGTTGTGCGTTGTGCGATGTGCGTTGTGCGATGTGCGTTGTGCGATGTGCGTTGTGCGGTGTGCGATGTGCGATGTGCGATGTGCGATGTGCGGTGTGCGATGTGCGATGTTTACAGCGCTTTACGTAGGTTACGTGGTGTTCATGCATCGCTCACGGCACGGCTCATCGCGCACCGCTCACCGCTCAACGCTGTTCAATGTGCACGCGACCTAACGGTAGTTTTTAGGGGTTGAAAAATTTCTTAAAAAATTATTTCAATATAATATTACATAGGTCTAAGAGGTGATATATAAGCCTACTAAGCGTTTTTATTACCCATTTATTTATTGAGTTTTATTAATTTTTTACGGTAGGTAGTTACGGGGTAGTTTCCACCCCTAAAAATAAAAAGCGCACCTTGGCACAGGGTAGACTTTGAAAAGGTTGCAAAGTAGAGTCTAAATCCAAAATTTCATCAAAATCGGTGGCCTCCGAAAAAAAAGTATAGGTAAATACACCCTTTTTACGGTTGGGGATTGGACGGTGCGGCCAGGTGTTTAGTGTGACCGTGTACCAATATGATGAAATGAAAAATATATTCATTTGATATTAAATCTTGCCATGTTTACTCTTGACCCTTACCACGTATCAATATTAAAGACAAATATTGTGGAAAAATCTTAACCCAGATACATTTGACTGTTGATCTCTCCTTAAACTCGTTTAAATAATTATTCTAAATTCCCACATATACTCGTATACGATAATCCCCAACAATTAAATAAACTTTAGAATGAGGCACAACTTTGGAGTTTTTTTAATCTACTCAAAGCCAGAGTCCCCCTCCCCGCCACACTAATCCCGCACCAATTCTAAACATTTCGAATTCAAACTCTAAGCAACGTTCGCATTTTTATTTGGGTTCAATTTGCAGAGTTGTTTGCCTTCAACCTAATTCCTATTTGCCAACACGTTAGCTTAGCCGCCCATCGCGGACCGGTTTGCACGTTATATCCGCACAGCAAACATATAAGTCCCTGGCCGAGTTCGTTAAAAAATTATTTCATTTGAATTAAGCGAGATTTCATTTAATTGGATTTTCCCCCTGGATGCCAATCGCGAAGTTGGCGCCCGGGACACAGCGTGGCGCTCACATTACCCCCAATATTTGTGAGGGGGCATACCAGCGCCCCTAGGTTCGTTCTATGGCGCGGTGATTGCCTCAATGTTTGAGATTTACTTCGAAAAACTACGATTTTGGGGTGGGAAGGGAAAATTTTTGCATCGCATGGAATATTTTGAATTTCATGGAAATGCTGGCCGTGCTTAGAGTACAAGTTGGGGATGCTGTCGAAGAGCTAACGGGGATTCTATATATACTATAGTATGAGACAACCTCAATTGGAGGGTGCTGGTCGATTTTCCGGGCGTATCTGTGGCACGTTTCGTTTCTACTCTGTGTTGGTTTCGCTGACGCTATACTCTCTCTCTCGCTCTTGGCCGGGGTAGAGAGATAAGCGGATTAAAACATTAACAGATTATTCTATTCCCGTATTCAATCTCAGCTGCTTAAAACTGTCAAAGTAAGCAAAACGATTAAAATCTCAAGTAGCTGCCGCTGACGGAACTGACGGAACTGCTGCCAAAGCGGGTCCGGGAACGGGTGACGTCCTGCCTTGGCACAAAAATGGGGAGGCCATAAAAACAGGATACCATTCGGTGTGTTCTCTGATATCAAACAGCAAATGGAAGAAAAACGGTGTTTGTGGGTGGGTGGCAGATTTACGAGAGGAGATGTTTTTGATGATTACTTGGGAGAGAGGATTTCGTTTCGCTGACTCATTTTAATAATTTCAATGAAATTTTCCTCATACACTTGCCAAAGCAAAACAACAAATATATATATACCACGAAAAAGCATACCCCGAAAACGCGGCGTCCTTGAAAGTTCATTTTCGGTAGGGTCCTTCTTGGTAGCGCGCGGGAACCGTTTCTTTTAATTACGGTCGCTCTCGAGGGTTCGTTATAACCTTAAGCGCGTAATAATTTTGTTATTTCCCCTCATTGTGCACCTCCTGGCAGAAAAGCGGCAAGGAATAGAAGAACAAAAAAAAAACAGGAGGAAGGAAATTAGTGACAAAATATCACAAGGAAAAAATGTTTTCTTAGAGCTTCCCATAAAAGTTTATAGCGCGGCTGAGATAAGCTGTGCTTCAACTCTTTTTCACTTGCGGCAAATAGAGCCTAGAATATACCAACCCCACTACCACCCCTTTTTACCATTCCACAACTACTTAATAAAAAACCGTTAAAACACTTATGCTTAATAGCCTTGAAAGAACTGTTTCTAGAAGGCACGTGAGAGAGGCGAGTTATTAAAATTGCTCCCACTTTATCCCTTAGCTAAGACGCAACCCCCTACAACCCAGCACCCACTACCACCACCCCTTTTACATTGTATAATATATATTTTCGAGGTCCATTGAAAGTTTATGGTCCCCGTATAAAATGAGTAATTAAGTGCGGTGCCAGGACGATAATGACTACTTCGTAATGTGATTGTGCTCTGGTGATTACAACTAACGATCCCCGTGGAGTCAATCCTGTCTTAATGTTTAATTAATACAGATATACACCATGGCCCAGAAGCTGTTCCATGCCCATGGTTCATTAGCACAATACAAAATAACAATCCAGATATGACAGCTTATTGCCTCATGATTTTATACTACGTGAGAGACTTTCGGTATCACTTTTCAGATAACTGATTCCTGGGGGGTGTGGCTGGGGTCCTAATTTATAGTAAATGGCACTTTTTTTTAAAGGGGGGTACTCTAAGGAAACAAAGATCACTCAAGCAGATATTATTGATATTTTTGCTGAATAAGAAGAGCTCCTTTTAAAATTATTTATATAAGGTCAATTTTAATGCGAGAGTTTTTGGTAGGATGAAATTAATTGAGTTCAAGCGGGAACAGGCGATAAGAAATGTGCGAGGGATGAACCTTAACCTTGGCTTTACACATTTTACGGGAATGGTTAAGGAACGTTTTTGAGGTTATGGAATCGTTTTACTTTATCTAAGCAAAATATGCTGGAAGTGATGATACAAAACTCTAAAATATATCATCAGTAGCGCAATGATGGTATCGTTTCGTGAATAAAATTTTGCTGGGTTGGTGTGAAACAGATTTTCTTTTGTGTATAGCCACAGGTATTGTAAGTTAAGTTTTCAATATATGATGGCACGTTGATCATACTTGGCGTTTTAGGCATACTATTTCTTTCTTGCTTTCTTTTAAGGGGTTATATACAAATTTGGGGCTCAAAAATTTTTTGAAGTTATACTTCTTTAGGCGTGTTTTGAAAATATTATGAGAGTGAATTTTTAGGGATCGAGACGCAATGCGAGACGCAACCGAGAATATAGGCGAAGGGGTATGGAGGGCAAGAATTTCAACTCCCATTCTTTAGCTGATGTCTGTTCACGATGTCGACGGGTGAGGGGGTTTTTATCCTGAGGCTATGGAGGGAAATAAATTTCATGTAGGAGCTTCAGCTAAGCGAAGGTTTGGGTTTTTTGTAGGCATGAAGATTCATAGACGATTTTACTGTGCACGACGTTGCTGGGTGAGGGGTTCTGTCGCGAGGCTATGGAGGGAAATCCGATCCGTGTTCTATTCATCACCTAAGCGCGAGTTTCTAAGGGCCAGTTTTACACCACCCGACTATTTCAGAAGATTTTTCTTGGTTGTTTGTCGGCCCGTGTGAAACTGGCCAAGACAATAATAAGGCTATATGGCAACTGTACAATAAGCGATAATTATTTACTGTTTTACTAATGATTTTGAATGGTTAAAACTTAATATAATTACTCAATCAGAAATTAGTTTGAATATATAATACAAAATATTTACTGTTATTATTCGGGAAAATAAAACAATGAACAAAATACTTATTTATGGTCTTATTTAGCTGAACCTCGTATATTTGTTTGGTACAAATCTTGCGACAGCTTTTTCAACTACTTCTACTAAACCGATTCTTATGAAACTTTACACACACATTTAGCTAATGTGACAGTGCAACCTGACAATTTTGTAAAAAAATCAAGAAGGCGGTTCCAACATGGCGGATGAATTTTTCAATTGTGTTCCAATTCCATTGAAAATCGGTATCGGGGGGTTTCAGGGCCACAAATGACGATTCTATGGTCAAAATTTGAAAATTAAAAATGGCGGTGCCAATATGGCCTATGAATTTTGGAAATGTGTTCTGAATCCATTAAAAATCGGTATCGGGGGTTTTTAGGGCCACAAATGACGATTTTGTGGTCAAATTTTGAAAATTCAAAATGGCGGGTCAATATGGCGGGCCGATATGGCGGATAAATTTTGCAAATGTGTTCTGAATCCATTGAAAATCGGTATCGGGAGGTTTTAGGGCCACAAATGACGATTCTGTAATCAAAAATTGAAAATTCAAAATGGCGGAAGAATTTTGCCAATGTGTTCCGAATCTATTGAAAATCGGTATCGGGGAGCTTTTAAGGTCACCAATGACGAATCTGTGAGCAAAATTTTAAAAAAATCAAAATGGCGGCGCCAATATGGCTGTACGATTTAGGCAATCACGATTCGATTTCACTGAAAATAGCTATTTGGGGGTGTTTAAGGTCGGAAATAATAAATTTGTTGTCAAAATTAGAAAATTAAAAATGGCACTGGAAATATGGTATGCATAACAAATCACTTCACCAGAATTTTGTAAAAAGTAAAATCCAAAAATGACTGAATTAAGACTAAAAAAAATATAATAAAAATAGGTAAAAAAAACTTTTAAGTTAAATGGTTTTATTTTAAATCTGCTGTACCAAAAACTAGAAAATAATTAAACCACAAACATCGACCTTCTGGAATAGTAGGAGTGCTGTCTTGTAATGTCGTTTGCCAAGGGGCACTTTGTGTCGCTGTGTCATCGAATTAAGTAATATTCTGGGACTTTTAACAGACTAAAATAAAAACATGGGGCGCATAAAAACCTGTATAACCTGTATAAATAAGAACAACTTGTCTAGAAAAATGTGTTTCCTCTCTGCCGGAGAATGGGTTAACTAGTAGGTGATTTTAGTTAGGATTAGAATCCGGTATAACCGACAGGCTGGAACGTGTCGGCATCATACTGCTTCCACCTGCCAACGCACGCAAATAACAAAAAATCCAATAAATTATTTGCATGCAAATTAAAAATTAGTCTTAAATCACGCCAAAGAAGTATAACTTCTAATGCGCGTACATAAGTACACACACCCACTTTTTTCCTACTGGGATATTGCAGCCAGAAATACAGTAGTAACGAACGTCGGGTTTGCTGGTTGCAAATTTTAAATCATTACTCAAGAACTTTTATAACAACCAAATTCTAGCATGTATCTAGCGTACCCCTTACAGAATTTTGCGTACCACCGGTTGAGAATCAATGGTCTAGGGTGTAAGGCGCCTGGCTACCATCCCAGAGGTCCCGGGTTCGAATCCCGGCAGCACCACGGGTCTTTGCCTTTCCCAATTACATAACTTTCCTTCTTTCTTCTTCCCTCTTTACATTCCCGATTCCTCCTGTCATAGCCTTCCGCTAGCCCTTCCCCGCTCCACCAGCGCATGTCATCGGTTGGTCGCACTGTTCCGGCTTTACTGAGTAAACCTTCGGAGGATCTTTTTAAAAGCCACGTTCATGACGCCAGGTCGAAGAAGGACCACAAATTCCAAATCGTCAAACAAGCATTATCCCGAATTTCTGCTAGTCAGGGCTGTAATCTACACGGTTCGTTTTATGTTCCAGGCCGATGTATACAATTTGCGTAGTAGCAGAAGCTGTGTGTGATGTATCATCGCCCATGTGCTGTAGGCTCCAATGATTCAATTCGACAAGAAAGTTCTTCAACATGTCACAGTAGCGATCCACAGTTAACCGCTACAGAATTTCTTCTAGTATCCGCGAAGAACTGCCTTATAATCCCAAATGTGGACACCAATTTACACATGCCAAAAGAAAACTCCGAAGAGACCACCGATCGTGCCTACGACTCAACAAGCAATCTTTTTTTCGGTACAGTCTGCTGCCTCCACATTACCACTTCTCTCGAAACCCAAGACTAGCACGCTCGGCATTTTTACCACACTTACATGCACACCACATTTTACAGCCCTGCTTTTTTGCACACCCTAGGCAAGATATTCGTTCATAAATAGAACAACTCGAATGTGGAACATTCTTCCACAGTCATTATTTCCGAACTTGTACAAAATCCAAGTGCTTAAATTCAAGATACATCGCCTTCTACTCCAGGCCTTCTATACTGCTCCTAACTTATTGTATGGTGTATCTATCTTTCAAATTAAGCTACTTCTGACCGTTAGACCATGACTTGTACGACATGACAGACTGGTAGAACAAAGAGTTACTCCTAAGATGAATTTTTTTACTCCAACTGGACATAATCTGCTGTTCCTTTGTGAAAATATCATTAGGCTAAATTTGAAAAGTTCCATTTAACAAGACATAACTTATCATCGTATATTAAGTTGTCCCAGATGCATTTCTACCATCTCCCTTGGAACAGTGCATTTCGTCAGGATAGCATTCGCTTCGGTAGAATGTGTTTCTCCCATGAAAATAGCTACTAAATCTCCTTAAGTAAAACAAATTATTCTGCTATCTTTGCTGGCCTTGGTCCCATCGGGATTCTACTTTGCTACATAAAATTGCAAGACTAAAAGAGGGAACTTCTTCGACTTTATTCTTAATTCAAGTCTAATTTGTTATTCCCCTCTTTGCTATTTAGATGGCTGCACTTAAAAGAAGAGAAGTCCTCCCCACAAACTTTCGAACAAACTTTCCGTAATAAACTCAAAGATTCCACGGTAACTGAAACCCAAAACTGCAGATATTAAGGACTCCTCCGAAGGTGGATCCTAATCTTGTTGACGTGCTCCAGTTTAAGAATAACATTTATCTCACCTGCTAACATCTTGAAAGTTTAATTCACCCCCCCCCTCTCCAACCCCGAAATCCCTTAGGAGGAGGATGGATTGGGTTGGTTAGAATGGGTGCTGCAGGCATGAAGTGAATTGGTGCGGGACGACTTCAGCAAGCTATCACAGAACCGAAGCTCTATCTCCATGCAAACCGAAACCTAACATTACTCAGTTGCATCACCCTGTAAAGGTAGTAGGTATGCCTTAATGCCTTCTGGCTTTTGTTCTCATAATGCGACAATTGGAATACTTAAACGGGGTGCCACTTTGTCCAGCGTTTTCGTTAACAGGATTCGGATTGACTTAGTGTTTGTGTGCCATTTGCACAGATCAAGAATTCTGTTTACGAGATAGAAGCGGACTCATTAACATTTCGTTCTATGATAATTCTCCAAAGGTGAATCATGCTTATATACAGATATATCTATACATTAAGGAGCATCTCCTGCAGGTGAAAATGCAAATATTTTATTCGCGTTGCTTTTTATTCTTATTTTAAAATTAAAACTTTTCACTGAATTTCGTTGACTTTGCGCTTCTAGGAACAAGACTTGGGTGTGTACTTTTACCAATATAACATGGCTCAGAACAAGGTAAACTTTTTCGCTCGTCTTTTAATATGTCCCGTGCACAGAGGGTGGGGGTAAAGTTAGTTGAAAGATTTTTATTAAAAAAAAAACCCCCAACAAACCCAAAATATCTTATATTCGTTAGGGAAATTTTCTAACGTTGCTGAACGAATTTAAAATCTTTATCATAAAGGATAAAACTTCCTGCGAAAGTTTGTCTTGTACCGGAAAATATTTACTACTAAAAAAATTGTATATATTGTACATAATAGAGCATACATGGGTGCTGTAGAAGATAGAATAATGAAAATGCACAATTGTGGAAAATCTAATATGTGTTCCTGGCATGATACTCAGATATAGTATAGTATTGTTCACATTGTAAGAGAATCAATATCATTCGGGATATGTTGTCTCTCTATTTGTATGGAGAATGCTATATCCTTGTGCTATGTCCTTTTAGAATTGCAAACTTTCAATTAATGAACATGCTCCGCACTGTTGTGACCAGATGTCGTAAGCAAAAGGGACATATATACACGTACACAATTGAGACAGGAAATGGAGTTATGTAAAGGTTCTTTAATTAAGAAAATTAAAATATAACATTTATCCAAAGGTTTTCCCGGAATTTCCATAAGTAATTTTGTTTGGATTTTTATTTAATTTTTATTGTATTTTCGTTTTCTAGCTAAAAAACGATGTTTCGAAGGTAATTGGATTGTTTAATATTTCGTTGAAACTTGAATCATTATTATGTAATAAACTTCGCATTCAATTACTAAGTCAAAGAGAGAATTTATAATGTTATATTTATTTTCGGTGCTAAGATCCTTGAAACGAATTACTTCAAGAGAATTTCACAATTGAACCCGTGTTTGTTCGAGAAAGCTTGCGCCAATGATGATTGCCTAACGAGCAAATGTAAGAATTAAGTCAGCATAAAAGTTCTGCAATGATTTCTCTGTTGACCCAAAATTGATCTTGATGCAATCAAGACCTGAGAAGTAAAATGGGAATGAAGAAACTAGAAGAGTAAATAAGGAAATTTAATTTTGCAAAAGAGGGTAAGATTACAAGAAGAAACTAAGTAGGAAAAGAGAAGAGAGAATTTCCATGTACTGTACATATAAAATAAGTATATAGGCTAGTGCCGATAGTTTTTTTGGAAAAAAAAGTTAATAGCAGGGACAGACCAGCAATGAAATGTCGTTAAGGTTATAAATAAAAGAAAAAAAAATTTTTTAAACATTGAAATTTAATCCCTCATTAACAGAAAAAATTAAAAAATTTGAAAAAATTGAAATAATTGAGAAATATTTACGTGATTCGTAAAATCAGGTGTTCGGGTTTTCTTAATTTTAAGCGGTTTAATGAAAATAAAGTATCAAAATGTATAGACAATTTGAAACTAGACATTTCAATGGTCAAATGAGCACTTATTGAATATCAAAATTCGAAAAAAAACATCAATAAAGTTGTCCATGCAATAAGGGTATTTTTTTCGAAAAATGTTAATTTCTGAGAAACTATCCATTTTTACGGGAGAAAAAAATTAAAAACTGAAAAATCGATTTTTCGCCATTTTCTTGGAAAATTTGAGGTTATATCAAAATATGTTAAATACAAAAGTTTTAGATCTTTTTATTATCTACAACTTTTTTATTAAACATTTTCCACTAGGAGGTCATGTTTCACCGCAAATCGCAAAAAATCGTTTTTAACCCCTAAATAGCATCGCCACTTTACCATTTCCTTTTTTTTCGAGTTTAAAATTTTTTTTTCTTTTAGTTATAACCTTAACGACATTTCATTGCTGGTCTCCCTGCTATTAATTTTTTTTCCTGTTTTAAATCTGCTTTGGCACTAGCCTAATAGGAGACTAAGTATAGAAGACTAAGTTAAAAATGGCACTCTGATAACATCCTTGTAATACACTTGTAAGACTCTTGTAATAAATAAATAAAGGTTCTATAATTCTAGGAGTTTACGAGCCGTAGCTTGGCCGGTGGGAACGTGAAAAAACTGCCAAGGTCTTCCGATTGGGACTTCCGTCCTTCTGACCATCTGTAAGATATTATTTAAGTCAATCGCAGACTAGAGATCATTTTACTGCCCAGTAATAGTTCGATTGTCGAATTACTAAACAATAAAAGAAAAAAACCGCTTGGAGTTTCCATAACATTTCATCAGAATCATTTCGTCTATGTTTTTACCAAATTAATGGGTGACACAAGGGGCTGGTGCTGGATCGATGAATACAGTGTAAGAGCTCCGTCTGTACAAAGTGTGTGTGTTTACTGCCTTCGAATTCCTCATAAACCACCCGGGACTAGAGATACCGAATCGGTGGAGAGTACTCGATTAAATACTCATGAGTAGAATCGAAAGAAAATTACTCAATCATTACTTTTTACTCGTTCAAAAATACTCGACTTCTTAAGAATAGATGAGTACTTTTTTTGACATTTATGCGAACTGCAACTACATCCCGAGTAAAAATAATTTAGTAGGTTAATTTTTTGAAAAGCATATACGCGCCCGAAACTAGCCCTCATAGCGAACAAATGCGCCTCCAACACTGGTATGCACGCTCCCGTGACAGTCATGAAAATCTAAAATTTCGCCTGCCAGAGGTACATATGTACACTGCTGCTACAATCATGAAAATGAATGAAAATATAAAAATGCGCCCGCTAGAGATATGCACGCCTCTATTACAGATATTAATGTATTCGTAATCGATCATTCCAAACGGGAGTGTCGCTTTACTAAGTGGTCCCCCGACTAAGTACTAACCATGACCAATGCTGCTTGACCTGCGCAATCGAACGAGAACCGGTCTACTGAGTGTGCTTTATAGACACCAAGATAATTGGACGTTTTTTTCGTCCTTTAAAAAATTTTTCAAGACCCAATTTTGCTGCTTTTAGTCTAAAAAAATGTGATCGTACCGTGCATCGTTCGGACTAGTCAGTTCATGACTGTAGCGGGCTGTATTTGTAAAAGTAGAATTTTTACTCAGGCGTACCTGTTTCATGCTAAGTGCGGACGAGTCCTATTTTTACTCAGCTTTACCGTGCCTGTTTTGGGTGCCATTTTGATGTTGTGCGTGTCTATTTCTGGCTAAGAATTGGCGAGTCAGATTTTTACTTGGGATGGGATATAAATTCAAACCTATAAAAGCCCGTTTACATCCCAAAACGCAAATCGCACAGAAATTGGTTTGTATTTTTCTCTATCTGGAATCCTCGTTCGTGCAAAAGGGACTCAAATTTTTGTGCTATAAAAGAACTCCAATTTGCGTTTCCACTTAGCGTTTGGGATATAGAAGGACCTTAAACGTCCCTAAACTATCCCTAATTGACACAGGAAAATACGTATGCACGTGTAAAGCGTTTATATGGAAATTATTCATGACAGAGATATACTGAATTCTGCCTTGAATGAAAATTGTACTCAGTACTCGATTCCACCCTATAAGTAATGATAGGAGTAAAAATACTCAGTCAATTAGTATCGAGTACTGATATGAGTAGAATCGAAAGCCAAATACTCATATAAGTAAAGAATCGAGTACCGATTCCGTATCCCTAACTGGGAAAAGGCGCATTGGCAAGTAGGTATTGGGACGGATAAGCGTGGGAACCAAAACCGGTTTGTGTCTAGGTCAGGGCCCACCCCTTGGAATATAGGTCAAACCGGTCCATTTATTTTTACGACCAATTATAATAATTAATGAGCTATTACAATGACAAATTAATTTAGAAACAAGTCTGACTTTATCGTACTGATTGGTATTTGGCTGATGGATAGGTTTTATTTATTTTTGTGGCAATACCCTTATGGGTGAAAGATTGTGCACTAATGTCTATGCTGACACCTGATCAGCATAAGGAGATATTTGGGAGGAAATGGGAGGTTTAAAATTCAACAAATGGAGCTCTACAAAGGGAAAATTCGCATAAAGCCCACGAATGTTACAAAAGTCGAAAAATAAATTTTTATAACGGGATTTTTGTTGTTGGTTTGATCACGACTTTTAAGATGCCTTACAATAATGTAAGACATAAAATGTATTGTCAAAAGACTTCTCGGTATCGAGGAAGGTCGGCACTGCTTTCTCCAGATTGAGGACTATGTTGTGAAGGCCATCTCAGTGGGGTTTCTCTTCCTGGCACCCGTTCGGCCAATTATACTGGTTGTTTTAGAAGGCAAGAACCTTTTATCTCCTCAACGGCAATTTTTTTTTATTATCTTCAAGGTGGAAGAAGAAGGCTACCGGGCATGACTTTTACGAGTGGCATGGAATTTTCCCGAATCTCGATTATCTTCGATCTGGCAGAAGAGTTTTCAGATATTCCTTTCTGCCCTTCTAATCGATCTGTTTTAAGAGATTAGCAAGCTTATGAATCATAAATATCCACGACTTACAACGCCATAACTAACAATATGACTGTTAAACAATGATCCACAAATATAGTGTTCCTGATTTCATTGCTTCATTGATTTTATTGCTAGATTCAATTTAATATGTCCTCTCCTATAGAATTTCAAGCTAGGCTTAGTAATATATCAATAAAAGTACACCATATACCATAGCCAGAAATTGTCTCCCTAGTTTAGATTTCCATAAAAAGTAGCCAACGATACGATACGATAAGAACCATTGCTCTTTTCGAATTACGGATATTCTGTTTGTCTGTATTTCATACTGAATAAACATTAATCAAGTTTGATTATTTCATCGTTGGTTGACGTTCTGATTTCGTTATACATCATAGACCAACTCTCTACCCTTAAATAAATTTTCCAACGAATTTTAACCAATTACTACATTACGTTTACTATAAGTAACCTACAAAATAAATTTCGGTATAATTTAAATAAAAGACTACACATAATACACACAAAGAAAGATCATTTACAAATTTCCTTCTCGGAAGTTCATATTTACATTTCTACAAGACTCCCCAATAAAATGGAGATTCATGCCATCCTCTCTCAGTCCACCACTCTTCAAACCATATAAAACAGTTAAATTTGTTTCGTAAAGTAATCAAACTTAAATCTAATTATAACTCGACATTCTCAAGAATTCCCCATGATTTTACTCCTGTTTTCCTATTCAACGAACCGCACAGCCTCAAACTTTCTTCCCTTTTTAGTAGCAATCAAAGAAGGGAACAAATGTCCATGCCGTAATTAAAACTTTTGATTCATGTCGACTGTGCAAACTTTCCGCCAACATACATAAAACCTCCATCGACTTTCCGACTTGATTTACAATTATTGCCCCCGTTTTCAATTCTTTTCATTGATTCCTTGCTCCTTTTTTTTTGTTTTTATCCTTTCAGTGTGTTTTTTTTGTGCACTACCTTGAATCTGGATGGCTGCAATGAACTTAAGGATATTCCTCAATGGTTAGAATCAGAAAACGGCTCCTTCTGTGTCCTCCTCTGGCATACTGCAGCGAACACCCGACTCTTGGATTCATATATACATATACAAACATAAAGTATATTCCCATGTGTTCAATTTCACATTGAAGCTGTGTCCTGAATCTGTTTTTCATGGCGATAAGGACATGAGGTTGGGAGTTTCTGTAAATCTAGCTGGATATCGAGTTAATGGTGTATCTACAACGGTATTCGTTACGTTCATTCAAAAACTGATTCAAATGCACCTTAATCGATAGAATTCTCACTTCGATTGGGGCTCCTCAATGGTGGCGTGGAGTTCTCTTCAGATCCTAGATAGAAACCTAAGGATAACGTCGTTCCTTTTTTTTAAGTTCAGTTATGGAGAAAATGCTGCATACATAAATGGCGAGATGCTCTGCAATTCTGCACAATTTTTTTTTTTGCATATACCTCTTATTAATGGTGTGTGAAAATTAGGAATTTATGATGACAGAATTTTAATGTTTTTTTGAAACTCCTTTTGAATTTTTAATAAAAGGACTGACAGCTACAATTATGCTGGATTAACGTGATTAGATAAAGTTTTCTATTCGGGGCTGTTAAGGGGTAATAAAAAATTTTTATTACCTTACATTCAATTTCTTGTAACTGGTTGGTAGGGTATATCTCGTACAAGACATGCACTGACATTAATCTTTATAGCTCTCTAGACCTTAAAATTTAATTAGAATTGAAATGCCAGAAGCCCGCATGGGGCACAGCGAGGAACGAAAAATTTTATTCAAGGTCAAACGGTAATAAAACGGGGTTTTACAAATATCTATTAAATGGTAAGTTTTATCCCGAAAATAGTGAAAAAGGAAATTGTAGATCATCCAATTTCCCACAAAAACAGACTTTATAATTTTTTTCTAACAATGGAACCTTGCTGAGATATGGCGGTTTAAAAATTTTTAACACTAAGTGTACTCATTGGTCACCTTGGTGCAGAAACCATTCATTTAATTTGACCTTACATAAAGTATCACATGTTCCAAATTTCCAAACAACACTCACAATATCGGCTTAAGAGATACAAGTCATCCTACCATTAGCACTATGATCTACAATCTAAAAGTCCTACCTTAAATAAAAGTCGTTAAATAGGCAGTTAACACCAATTAATTACCGATAAAAAACTTGATTTTTCCCATGCCAAATCGTCCCAAATACCCACCAGGCCAAATAGTCCCAATACCTACCTAATTGTTTATATCGCTCTCACTCGTACTCAAAGCTTTTGCTTATACTCCACTCAAACTAAGAAACTTGATTTTTCCCATGCCAAATAGTCCCAATACCTACCTAATTGTTTATATCGCTCTCACTCATACTCAAAGCTTTTGCTTATACTCCACTCAAACTAAGAAGCAGTATAGGAGGGCTCTGAAACGTAAGGTTCGACAACATCTGTTTCAGCACCTCCAAATCCCTATTCTATCCTTTTCTTATCTAACCTTCATATCAAACTTACTTTACTACAAGACATTGTATCGAAAACTGCACCTGACGCTGCACCTGAATGACATGGCGATAGTATAAAAGGATGGTTTTACCACACAAAAAAAAGTTAGAGGTTAAGAAATCAATAACACTGAGCACAATAACAACAATGATACCAGTCTTATGATTCTTGTTGCTTTCCAATTGTTGGTCCTTGCCATCTTATGACTTCTATTCATTCCATATTCAATGGCTTCTTACTTATCCTCTGTCGTCTTATGCTGCAAGTCCATTATGTGGAAAAACTATCTCCAAATGCAATGCAGCTTTCATCCCTGCAGATTTTATATGAGTTCGTGTCTGTATGAATATTGAACATTCCTTAGCTTATCCGGTTGTTTGTCCACTTATCCATCCCCTTTTTGTCTGTCAGATTTTTTCATGTTTAACATTGATTTTGATTTAATTTCTTATATTCATGTAAAGATTTACATTTAAAAAAAAAAGCAGAGATGATTTCTCTCGTACACACTGTTTGTGATCCGTAAAATGTGTTCTGCGATTGTCTATTCAAGGATTTATATGTAAAGAAGATAAAAATAGAAGTTTCTGTGATGGAAATATGCAACGAGTGTTTCGTCGTTTACAAATAGTTGTAGGAGGAGAATGTACAAAAATATTCAATTTTTACAAATTTTTCTTCACAAAATCAATTCGGTTTGTGCAGAATTGTTTACATTAAAAATAATTGTTTACATTCAAGTAAAACATGACAAAAAAAACTCAAATATTTTATTTTATGAATTTTTTCTCCTTCATAATATTTCTAAAGAATTAAATTTGAGTTAATTGCTAGACAGGAGCAACATTTCACTCTACTTCGTACCTTCGTATAATAATTTCTTTATCCTTTACGAAAAATAAATAATTTTTCCTTTTTGTTTGTTTAAAGCCGTAGGACTAGTCACAGGCATTTCTAAATATAGAAGAATTTAATTCAAGTTACCTGGAAATGCCACCCCCACTTGTGGAATAAAAATTGCCAGAAAGGAATTTTAAAAAGTGGGACTGGGAAGGACTTCTGTTTAATTTTCGAAGGCGTCAATTGAAGGTGTATTTTATAAAGTTATATGTATTTCGGTAATAGATTTGTTTGACGACATAAAAGCAATTTTTAATTAAAGTGTTTTCGGGTATTTTCTGAAAAGACTTACAAAATTACCCTTTGGACTATGTTTTGAGTTTTCATTTATGTGGCAGTTATAAAATCAGAAATAACCCTTTGAACAGCCAATCTGTTAGGTCGTTGGTCATACTATGGTACAGTGTCCATTTGTAAGGTTTGTTCGAAGGAGAGAATAGGTCTTGAGTTATGAGGAGTCAGGAGGATGTTGAAGGGGATGGCGATGAATCATGCGTTTTGGATGATATAGGAGCTCGGAAAGACTCCGGTGTTCTGGTTCTAAACGAATTTCTTGTTCCTTTGATGTCCGCGAAAAAGACAGATGTACCTACCTAGTAAAAATGAGCCGAGCAGGATTACCTGGGTTTGAAGTATGGGAGTGGCTATTCGCACTGCAGAGTAGATAAGAGTAGATAAGAGTAGATGAGAGTAGATGAGAGTAGATGAGAGTAGATGAGAGAGTAAATAAGAGTAGATGAGAGTACATAAGAGTAGATGAGAGTATACATGAGAGTAGATGAGAGTAAATGAGAGAGTAGATGAGAAAATATGAGAGTAGATGAGAGTAAATAATTCTCTCATTTACTCTCATCTACATACTCTCGTCTACTCTCAACTACTCTCATCTACTCTCTCATTTACTCTCATCTACTCTCGTCTACTCTCGTCTACTCTCATCTACTCTCTCATCTACTCTCTCATCTACTCTCATCTACTCTCTCATTTACTCTCATCTATTCTCATCTACTCTCGTCTACTATCGTCTACTCTCGTCTACTCTCGTCTTCTCTCGTCTACCCTCATCTACTCTCTCATCTATTCTCATCTACTCTCATCTACTCTCATCTACTCTTATCTACTCTTATCTACTCTGCAGTGCGAATAGCCTCGGCCTTGAAGTATAGATAGCCCAAAGTGCCGACATCAAGTGTGGATCAAACTGGGGTCATTCTCAATGAGTTTAAAGATCTTACAGGCCTTTACAGACCTTAATTTGGTGCAATGTTTTCACAAAAGAAATCCGACCTTTTGTTACCATGAAAATGCGACGTGTAGTCTTCAAGACCTTGCACGGCTTATATAAACTTGAGTTGGAGCACCAAGAAACCTCATCTGCACACATTACTGCTGGTCAAAAATGTAAGCTTACATAAAGACGTGTAGCCTGTCAGCGCTGAAAAAGGGACACCAAGAGCCAACCTCGAGACTTCTCTATAGCAAGCGCTCGAACCCTTGGAAAGTCATCGATTCCATGCAACAACGTGCCACCCGCAATCGAATGGTTTGGTCGAGAGATTTCACTGCCAGTTCAGGCTGGACAGAGGATTTACCAGTAATACTCCTCCGTATACGGGCAATCTACAAGCCAGATTTAAAGTTTTCACCCGTAGAATTGGTCTAGGGCCAACCACTCAAGCTACCTTCGAAATGTTTCGTTCCTGGCACGGCAATCGGCGAAACAAATCCTGATGATTTTATACAACAAATAAGAGAGAGAGTGCAAACGTACAAACCCATCAAAACTAATCTTTCGAACAGTAACAGTCTGCTATTTCGTTATGCCCTTTATCTCTCATGGATTCCTACCCATTTCGAAACAACAGTGTCATTTTTGGCTTAGACTTTGACCACATAAATTTGTATTCCAGGCCGTTTTTGATCTCATCTTATAGCTTCTAAGTCAGCGGTGTCCAACACCCTGGCGCGGATTCAAAGGGGGGGGGGGGGTCACGGGGGTCATGACCCCCCCCAAAGCAGTGCCGCGGCCAGACAATTGAGAGGCCCTGTGCAAAAATTCAGCGAGAGGCCCCAGAGAGTCCAAAAAATTTTTTCGCTCGCAGATTGCCCGTACCGGTGACAGAACTATGGACCATATGCTGATTTCTCTGGCTCTTACTCATTTGTGTGGTTCATATGGTGTGGTAAATATGCAAATAATGAATTCAAATGATTTTTATTGCCAAAACAATTTTTCGCCCACGAGGCCCCAACACACGGGGCCCTGTGTAGTTGCACTGCTCAAAAGCGCTCGCTGTTTAAAAAACAAAATTGACTCAACTCAAAAAACAAAAACAAAAAATAACCAAACGCACAAAACCGACCCAACTTTTTTGCAAATTAAAAAAACAACCTTAAAAAATGACCTTCATGGTCAACAGGAGGGATAGAAAAAAAGTTGAAATAAATTTACCCTGCGATTTTTGGACGCTATAATTAAGAGAAAAATCGTAGGAATTTCGAGCGTTTCCATATCGGTCATTCCACACCAAACCGGACGTTTTTCGGTAAAAATTAAAATTAATGATATCGATTTTTTTTAAATTTTGCAAACGCATTCTACACATGAAATAATGGGACCCATATTTCGGGAAAAAAATTTGCAATTTTTTTTTCAGAAGATATGCACGGTTATAAATTGCAAGAAATTTCAAAAAACGTCGCGCGGCCGACCATTCAAATTACTGTATCTTCGAAACCATTAGTCGTACAAAAAAATTATATGGGTCGATTTTGAAGATCTTGAGTCACTCTATGTAGTGGTATATTTAAAATTTGCGTTTGATGTTAATAAATTGTTGTTATTTGTCTATAAAATTTCATTAGCATTTTTCATCATCAACTCACCAACTTAAAGTTTTGGAAAAAATATCATCGTGTTCCTACTTCAATTCTAAAGAGACAGTGAAAATTTGAAAATGGAACTCAAACGGGGAGCGATATGTCATGACAGGAAAAAATTTTGATTTCTCGAAATCTACTGAATAGAAATCCACACCATATTTCACTTCCCCTTCGCTTAAAGGTGTTTTTTCTGAAAATCAAGAAAAGTCCTTGGTTTCAAACGCGTTTATGAGGTGTTAAATCGAACCTCACCAACTTTTCTTGAAAATGGGTTGGTAACTCTTCGAGAATAAATAGGGCTTTTCAAAATAGCTCTAGCACCACCGTGGGCCTTGTTCAAACTTTTTTCCTGAAACGGCTATTTTTACATTTTTGAGATTTACGCGAAAAGTTATAATTATTTTTGCATGAAATTTTTATTGTAGGTAGGCACTAACAGAAGCCACAATTTCAGCCCTGAAACAAGGCTCTACGAAAATTATAGTCCCTGTAATTAAATGTCAAAAAATGGCCATATTTCGTGGTTTTTGTTTTTTTTTGCAAAAACCTGTTGACCGATTTCAATTGTCCAAAACTCATAATTTTCGTCTTTTTAAGTACGTACTATTTTCTGTTTTCCAAAAACAAAATTTTTTCGCACCTAAAATGTTGAAAACCGTGTTTTCGCTACCATTATTAGCTTTTTTCCACCTGTTCTCCTGGATCGATTTTTTCCAAAACACATTCATTGAATTCTTACGATTTTTCTCTTAATTATAGAGTCGAAAAATCGCAGGGTAGATTTATTTCAACTTTTGAATACTTTTCCGCTATCTCTCCTGGACTAATTGATCTATACTCTTTCTATATGTTTTGATTTGCAAATCTGAAGTTAGCTGCACTCACAAGAAAGGGCGCGTCTTCCTCAAAAACACATTAGGGCACGTTTTCGTAGGGCACGTTTTTAATCCACCAGAAAATTCGGTTAGTTTTGTTCGTTTTGTTAATTTTTTTTTTGTTTTTTTAGGAGTTCGCCACTTTTAATTCCGTGACCCCCCCAAAACAAAATTCTAGATCCGCGCCTGCCAACACCATCGCCACATGTGGCGAATAGACTATGTGAATGTGGCGAATGCAACACTGAAATATTTTTAGAAAACAATGTCATATTTCTTCGAGTAATAAAAAGAAAATAGCTAGTTTCTAAACCAAATTCAATTGCTTCACCGTCAGAACTGCGCAAGTTCGAGCGAATTAATGTACTGAGCTTCAATTTTTGCCTGAGTTCGCATATATTTTCACATTTTTAAGTCCGGAAAAATAAAGCCTGACTTCGCCCAACAGAACATGAAATCAAGCTTGAAAGTAAAATCTCGCTCAAAAGAGAGTAATCAAATAGTGGAATGCCATTCCAGGGAGCTTTTGCATTTCTGACTTCTGGCGAAAAAGCAAAAACAATTTCAAGTACTGAAGTGGACTTCAGCCGGTGAAGCCACTTATGTGGATTGAACTGAATATTTTTGAACTCCCGTGAAGCCGGGGCATAAGTTAAAACTTTTTGTAATACACGTGAAAATCTTGATTTTACGCGTTTGGTTAATATGAAAAATATGAAGAAGATTCTAATTTTAATAGACAGCGTTATGTCGGATGGTTGCAGGAACTGCAAAGAAAATTTGAAGATCGTTTTGTTGATATTGAAAAATTCAGACCGGTTTTCCAACTCATGCAAGATCCTTTCCATTTTGACATCACCAATTCCCAGTTATCTCAAGATATCGCGAATATGCTAAGTGTGGACCGACTAACTTTGAATCAGATATGCTTTTTCTTCAAAGCCAGAACGAAAGAGTCAGTTTTATTAATGTGGGCTCGCCTATTAAAGTCAAATGAGTTTTTGGCTCTGGACTCAGGTGTTGCAAAGCTGTTGAGGATGTTTGGAACAACACGGGTATGCGAGCCCACTTTTTCAGCTGGAAATTTAATAAAATAAACAAAAAGGCAGAACTAAAATGTGCATTTAACGTGGGTTTTATACCAGATTTTAAGGGGATGGTGCAAGAAAAAAATTGCCAAACATCACATTAAGACTTTTCGGATTTTTTTATCAAGCATGCCGATGATCACTGCTCAAGCTCACGATTTAAAATGATGTTGCCCACTACAGTTGTGAACGTCACTACAGACGCGCAAACTGGTTGGCAGCCTGGAGCTCCGCCTACCAAATATCTAAAAATTTTGATATTGCTTCAGCCATTTACCAACGGTTGTTTTCAACCATAAACATGACTACAGAAGTGCAACTCGTTGACAACTAGGCCTAGTTGACAACGGGTTGAAAACCCAAGTTGATCGTCTGTAGGCCGCTTAAGGTATGTTTTGTCGGGGTTAATGGTTACTCCTTTACTGATGCACTATCTGTGAGTCAGGCAGAGGGTACTGTATCGCCTTTAATGGGTTTAACTATGATCCAAGTATAGTCCAAGTTAGCAGTTATGAATTGCTCTTCACAGCCTTATTTCACAACATAATGTAACATGAACATCACACTCACACACACTGCTCGCCTCCTTCTTGGCCATAATTATTCTCTTTAGTGCAAGACACATCGCATCTCAAGATCATTCAAGATCACAAGTCCAATTAAAAAATTCCCAGGCTCAAGTGTCACACTACCCACTACCATGGATCAAATCCATTCCTGGTCACATTGCTGGATATTAGGCTTTAGTCAGCTTTGATGAAAACTTTTCTCGAAGGTAGAAGATATATCTGCTTTTTAAAGTGGATATGAGCATGGAAGGAATATTTCTAAACCACTCTCGACAGGCTTCTATTTCTATTAGTTGGAAAAAAGTATCCATAATTTGCTTTCCTGGCTCTCAGTGTAGATTCTATCACGTTTCTGTAACAAGCCTAGCCTGTTTAGCTGATCTTTCCTCTAGAATCTTAGGTATTAGCGCTAGAGCATTCATATGAGTCTAGAAGGGCTGATTTCACATCGATGTTAGTTACACTAGCAATTAGCTCAGGAGCATGCTTACTACTTACTTGAAGCCTACTTGAATTAGCTTTTAAGAACTCAAGTTCGCATGTAAACTCACAATGACTTCACGTAGGCTTGAGTCATTTTTGTCATCATGTAAACATGTAAATCTTGTGTACTGCTATTGAAAAATGTTTTTTTTCTTGCTTTAAAAAGAAGAAAATAAATTCAGTGTTTGTTAAGAGGTTGACTGGCGGTGAAATATTTTGTAAAAATAATTTAAAATGCCAAAAATACGTGTGGTCGAAAACCTTACGATTATTCACTAGGCAACGACACATGTTCAAATTCAAGC
This sequence comes from Thereva nobilitata, assembly GCA_963855945.1. NCBI lineage: Eukaryota > Metazoa > Arthropoda > Insecta > Diptera > Therevidae > Thereva > Thereva nobilitata. Next base: position 101,449,586 of record OY979697.1, on the reverse strand, counting down.
CGTTTTCAAGTTAGTTAACTAAAATTAAATATAACTTTCAAGTCAAGTACTCAAGCCGTTAAAATATAGATAAACGTAATAAATTCGCGCCCAATTATCAATGTTATCCTCAATAATTCCTCATAAAATTCTTAGAAATTCCAATTAAACACGCAAAAATAAAATAAAATGTTTCTAATCTCACAAAAGGCGCTAATTGCAATGATTATCGCACCCAGAAAACCGTCTCCCAATAAATAAAGGACGAAAAATTACAAGTATTTCACTTGAAAAACGGAGAAAGAAACTGCCGCGTAGAAATAACCCGAATTTTTATTCGTAAAAGATAGAAAAGCGTGCAAAAGATAAAAAAAAACAGAAATAAGATAAGAAAAAAAAAACAACACAAACACAATTTTCACCAGATTATGGATAAAACCGTGAATAATTCATTTCCGGCATGTATTTAGCCACTCGAAAGCACTTCATTGAATTTAACGCTGGCGGTTCTACCCCCGTAACGACTTTGAGGATTTTTATTATTATTTTCGGGGGTGATTTTTTTTGTACCCTTTCCGTTTCATTCTTTATTTTATTTTTTGTTTCGTATTATTTTTATATATACTTTATCACGAGTTGTAAAAATTTTCACTTCTCTTTCGGTTTATGTATTTTTATATACATAGATATATATTTCGTATTTTCTGTCTGTATCCTTAATCCACATCATCCTAAATTATCCTTCCAAAAAAAAAAACCCTTTCAGTCAGAAGCTTTTCGAAGCAATTTAAAAATAATAAAAGAAATGAGCTCGGGTAGAAAAGCAAGAATTTAACTCGATCAAATTCGCAATTTCTCTATAAAATCCACTTTTCTTTCTCTGGGGGTAATTGTGGTGTCTTCCGCATAAAAAAAAAAGAATGCTAAAATTTGATATTCCTCGAAAGTAATCAGAATAAAAAAAAGGGCCCCATTCCACCAACCCTCGTCCGAAAAATGAAAAGAAAAGTTGAAGTAAGAGAAAATGAAGAAGAATGAGAGGCGAAGATGTAGAGTTACACAGTATAAGGATGAACCGAGAAGAAATGGCCCTATAGGTAGCCAGGGCCATTGTCAATATCCGCCCCCCCGAAAGAAAGGCTACCGACGAGAGACCGTTCAGCGAACTAAAGAAGAAAAAAAAGAGGCAAAATAACTGAAACATAATTTTTTTACATTATCCTTGAGGGACCAATAAAGTGGAACTCTCGGGGGGACATTTTTTGTTGTTGTTGGTTTGGTTATTTTGTTCCGCCTAACTCTTCCTGTGTGTTCTCCTGACATTATTCAGTTATTCACTCTCTTTTTTTTCTTTTTTTTGTGTGTGTGCTCTATCCCATCCTCATTCTCTCTCTCTCGTTCGCTTTGTGTCTCTTTGCATGCCTACCGCACCGTTATTTTCTTTAAGGATGGTGAAGGTCCTGTAAACCGGTTCGCTAAGGCTCTCGTGGCGCTCCTCTTTTTACGCTTCGAATGAGAATTTATTGGGGGGTCTTTTATTACTGAAAATGCTGACATTAAATTCAATTTTTATAACATCGAGAATGGGGAGGAAACACAGGACGTCAGTGGGTCCTTTTGTTGCCCGTGTAGCGGCCGATTACCGCTTATAGTTGTATGGTTTGCACCCAATACCCCATAAAAATGCAAATCTCCTCTACTTCAGGCCTAACCGCCATCATTGCTCTCGATCCCCCCCTTTGCACCCAGTTCAAATTCAACACCCACCCACCCACCCACGGGTGCGTCCCTCTTTAACAATGGAAACTTTTTGGGGAATTTATTGACTAACGAAATGAGAAAATTTTATTAGCACCCATCCATTATCCTGCCAAATTTAGATGTTGCGCTGGGGTATTTCAAGGCCATTGTACAATCACTCCAAGTAGAAGAACTGGCAACGACGCTTTTGAAGAGTGGGAGACGGGTGGTCCAGCAAGTCTCAGTGAAGGGGTTTTTGCGTACAGCATAAATTACTTCACAACATACTTACAGGCGGCAGGACCAACACACGCATCAACAACGTCACAAGCCTTTTATCTAAATATCAAATGCTGGCTGCCTTGTCTGTAGCCCTGGGTTGGCTCTTCTGTACTGTACTGAACTGTACTCTACTGTACTGGATGGATACCAAATGCCTGATCCTTAACGAAAATTTTGTTTTTGTTAGAACGTCAAGCGGACATTTGAATATGCAAAACAGGAAAATCCTAAGATGGGTTATGGGTAAATCATAAGCCGCCCGAGCCTTGTGTCATTTCAGAATGTTTTGTTTAGATTTCATTCCTTCGTTCAAGCCACCAGCACCACCACCAGCCCTCCACCCACCATTTATATCGTCGTTCCATCATCATCCTTTCAGTAAATATCTGTGCTCGTGCCAGATATCTTGGCAACCCCGAAATTATTTACTTTTGAATTTCATGTCCATTTTCTGTCGAGCACAACAAGTTCCTGCTGTTGTCAACAACAAAAACGGCCCAAAGGGTTAAGGGGTGGGCCTCCGATTCTTTTCGTATAATGAACCGTTTAGTTGATGAAATCCTGTCGGGAGCTTTAAAATGTTTTCACTTTAACCTAACAACAACATGGACTAACAGAGCATTCATGTTGCCGGGGACCCTACATAACCCGACCCTCGTTACTCCGTCAATAGTTGTGTACATTCTCTCCCCAAAAAAAAAAAAAATAAAAAAAAATGGGACAGGCAACGGGTAGAGGAAGGACATAAGGAATAGGGATTTAGAAAGTTGGACGGTCGAACGCAACATTTAAAAAGCTCTCGATGCCTTTCCTGTGAAACGGAAGTTAACTGTGCGAAGAGCTTTGCCAATATTTGGTTAAGCATACACATTCCAGCCCGAGCGTTTTGCTACCCATCCACCCACCCAACCCCTCCACGGTCTTGAGGAATACTCGTATAACATACCAGCATAAGCAGCTCTACTATACCATAGAGAACATACAGGACCTAGGACTAGAAAGGAATCTGTTCGTTGTTATATTTTTTTCTCTTCCTCTCTCTCTTTCTATATCTCTCTCGGAATGGGTTTATTTTTTATTACTCCTATACGAAAATGCCTCTAAAACAGGAAAAGGGAGGAGAATGGCGTCGGTTCACATATATCAACGATTATGACTCTATTGGGAATGGAGCCAGCGCGCGGTCTTCTATGGTTAGTTAGTTATACGCACAATTTTTGGCCAAAATTCTCTCAGTTGTCCTATCCGGACTGTGCCAGCATTTAACTATTTTAGAGCCATAGGGATATATATTCATATATATAGGGCGAAGGAAATTGCCTGAGAGAATGGAATGTTACCATGGGCCCGCTATTACCGAATTGTTGCAGATACTACAAGAGATTGTGGTGGATTTAGAAATATTGTGTTTTTTTTTCTTGAGTTTAGCTCAATTTACATACACATTCACATATACATATGGTCGAGAAATGGAATAACATTTTACGCATTAACATTGATTTTGTTTTTAGGGAGTTTTTTTTTCGTAAATGACCTTGAATGACCTTGTGTTGAAGGTTCAACATAGTAATCTACTTCAACTCAAGTACAATTTTGGAAGGGTTTTATTTTGTGCTTTTGTTTTCCATTTTACGCATTATATTTAGTTTTGTTTTAGTTGATATAATAAAAAGTTTCTTTGTTATTGTTTATACGTTAACCGGCATTATTACTCGAATACCTTGATTACCTTGGGTACATCGAACACCTTGATTTGAACTCATTTAAAAGATAAGATAACGAAGCTAACGCAATTAAATAATAGGTTTGAGAAGAAACCGTGCGCACAAAGTGTTAACTTCCGGCTGCACTGGAGACAGCCCTACACCTATCCTAACCTAACTTTAAAAAGGTTCTAGGCGTATTTTTCGTAAAAGAAAACAGGTTTTCTTATAGTGGGAAAATGAATTTACTTAAACCAAATATGATATAATTACTCACTGCCATGCCCACTGGTTCCCATGCCCAACTGCTGCATTACCCATTATCGACAATGTTTCACCATTTTTCTCGCAGAGTCGATGATGCTATTGGTGAAGAACTTTTGCGGTTTCTGGAGGAAAAACTGGGTTCAAAAGAGCTTTGTGATCAATGACTAGGCATATAACAAGATTGACATGCTGACATATGCCTCCAGCCTGACATGCCTATATTGCTGGACATTTTCAAGAATTTCATCAGATTTTTGAGTGATTGCACGACCAGAGAACTCATCTTTCTCATCAAAATTAAAAGAACAAAAGTGAGCGATCCATTTCAGCGGAGTAGACGATCAGACGACGTACAAGCAGTGCTTTCTTCAAATTACGGATCAACAATACCATAGTTTGAGAGGTGAGGTAATGGCATCGTGAGGAGTTTTGAAAGCTGTTACTTTACATAAAACATGTAAACACTTGGAATTACTTTTAGCTGTAATTGAGCTTTGTTTTGAAATAGAAATAATGTTGTTTCCAATCAACACTACTGTATTTGTAAAAATAAAATTTAAAATTAAAATATTCAAATGTGTCGCACAATTCCACATAATTCTACTGAAGGTAAACAGTATTAAAATCGATCAACTCTATGCAATTCATGATGATGAATTAATTCACGGAAATATTGTGGATAATCCAATTTCAATGTGTAAAATCAAATTTTCAAAATATGTATTAGTTCTTGGTAAAATATTGCATTGAATCCAATTAGTTATTACACATCGACAACAAGTAAACGGGCGCTGATACTGCAAACAATCAACATTCATTTATGAAAATAAATTGAGAGCATGAGGGCTGATGGACAGGTTGTTAGTTTTGTGGTTATGATTTTTGTTTAAATTTTAAACTCATATCAACAGTCCAATGTTTTGAATCAGTCAAGAATTTTAAAGTAGCACATTAGCCGTGTTCCTTTTCTACTTTTAAGTACTCCGGAGTAAAAAATTAAAGGAACGCAAAATTTGTCGATTTGAGTAAAACCTATGAATTCTCTGTGGGAGCAGGAGTAGTTCCAAGTAAATACAAGTAAAAAAGAGCAGAAAAGGAACTATTATGGTAATGTGTATTTACTCCAAAAATAACCTCAGTAAATCTTAAGTAATATAAAGTCTGGGAGAAAGTTTATGACGTTTTTCCGATAGATGGCGTCAATTGCAAAGAAGTCACGAATTACCGGCCGCAGCGAAGCTCGCCACTAAACGTTCGTTTGAAAGGTATTCAGTCCGATTGTTACTTTGTTGTGTATAAACGCAGTAATAGTTGGAAAGTTCTTTGCCTTCGAAATTTGTATGCTTTTCTTGCTGTTGGACGAACGTGGATTCTACATTCGTGAATAGAGAAGAAAGCATACAAAATTCTATACGATAAAAGAGTTCCATTTTGCGTTTCCACTTTGCGTTTTGGATGTAAACGAGCGTAATATCTCCTTATATATATATAGATTTTCGAGGGATATCGAATCAGACCACTGTTTGCGGATCCCTTTTCGTCCCTCTACCTAGAGTCATCTTATCGGGGTTGCAGTGGGTTGTCCCATTGCTCCCTTGCTTCGACTCCCCTAGTTATCGCGAGCAGCTGATTGAAGGGAATCTGCGTCATGTCCTCCATCCAATGGAGTCCAGTTATGGCAGCCCTTTTTCTCGCCAGCGCCGGACAGTGACACACTATGTGTGTGGCCGTCTCGGGTTCCTCCAGGCACATCCGACAGGTGTCGTCCTCCAGAATTCCCATTCTTTTTAGGTGATACCTGAAACATCCGTGTCCTGTAATCAGTGCCACCAACCATCTGAGGGTTCTCCTTTGCATATGCAGGATCCTTCTTCTGGTTGCGGCAATCGGCAATGTAAGCACCATCTTAGCCTGCCTGCACGTGGTCATAGCGTCCCACCGTCTCCGGTGTTCTTCAGCGACCCATTTCCCGATGCGGTTCCTTACCAACCCTCTGCCAATGGCAGAGTATGGCTCCGGTCCCCAGAATTCCGAGGTTGACCCCTGTTTTGCCAGGTTGTCAGCCTTTTCGTTCCCATCGATGCCTGAATGTCCTCTAACCCAAGCTAGTGTCACGTTGTTTTGTTTCGCACACCTGTTCAGTTTTTGGACACATTCCAACGCCAGAGACGCATCTATATCTGTCTGATTCATGCGCTTAATCACAGCCTGATTGTCCAGCGCTATGAGGATGCTCCTTCCCTGCACCTGACCATCATTTATGTGATCCAGCGCGTACAGCAGAGCAAGCATCTCCGCCTGGTAAACTGAGGTGTAATTCCCCAAAGCCAGCGAGCAGGTTAGGTTTAAGTCCTCTGAGAAGACTCCCGCACCTGCTCTGCCGTCAACCATGGATGTAATATCTCCTTAATTGAGACAGAAAAAAACATATATGCGTAAAGTGTTTATATGAAAAATATTCACGATTGAGACTAACTTGCAGTTAGCTTGAAAGCAAAACCCTATAAGTAATCATATGAGTAAAAAGAGTACTCGGTCAAAATTATCGACTAATGGAATCGAAAACCAATACTCATATGAGTAAAGAATCGAGTACCGATTCCGTATCCCTGGGAGTAGGTAGTGGGGCAGTTGGGCCTGTGAAAATTTTATGGACCGGGGAACTAGGTCCAACTTATAAATGGCGCACGTCCAACTGACTAGATATGGACCGCTACGACCATTAATAATGATTGATTAAGAGGTTACACATTAATCGTTATTAATTTACAGGTGATGACAAGTGATGATAGGTACAGATGATACGTTAAATTCAACACGATTCTTACGGCGCCAATCAAGAATTAGTTTGTTGTCCCTCTTGATTTAACTGGTTCACGATCATGCAGACAAGGTCTGGCACGGGCATCTTTTACATTATCGAAGCCATAGGAGAAGCTCAAATTATCGTCCTCAGCAAAGCTGTGTAGTGAGTAAGAGGATTGATAGCGGGTCATTAATAAATATTAGGAAAAGAGCTGATGATAGATTTGATCATTGGGGAATACCTGCAGAGGTGGTGTAAGATTTAGATTCGACGCCATCCATCACTACCTTGAGTGCACGACCAAAAATAAAACTCTGAATTCAGTTCTTTAGAACAGCGCCGATACCATTAGCTGGGAGTTTAATTAACAGAGCGGGGTTCCATAATCTATCAAAAGCCTTACATATATATAGAACAACCAGGCCAGACTTATCAAATCGATGTATACTTTGGTTGCGATGCTTCGTTAGGCATATAAGAAGACCGCCAGTAGATATTTTCGGTCTAAAGCCGATCTGCTTGTCGTTCAATATTTGGTTACATTCAAGATATTCCACAAGCTTTTTGTTTATTATTGTCTCCGTTAGTTTGGCGAAAAGTGGGTAAAGCGGCACTTTGGCATGGGAAAATAAACTGGTTTGCGGCGATTGAGAACCAGATTATTACGGTCATTAAAAGGTATGTAAATTTCTTACTTAATGTCACTTAAAATCGCATTGTTAAAGTAACTATGGTCTACACCCAAAACAGGAAGTTTTAATTTGTCTTATCCAATATCGAAAATTTCTCGTGGATGTGCATTTTTAAAATAGTTAAATCATCGAAAATGTTTCTTTTAAATGAAATCAATTTTTATTAAACAAAAGTAATTAAAAATTGTGCATATAATAAAAATGAATTAATTAAATGAACTTTGGCACTTATTTCAATATAATTCAATAAATCACCCGATTAACTGTGTATTACTTGAAAGCCCTTTAACTGCTCTCTCTTTCGCCTCAATACAAAACCTTTCATTTTCAACCCATTCAATTACATCCTTTTTTTCCCCCCGTATCCTTTTTTTCACAATCGATAAAGTTCTCACTTCGATTGAAGCTCAATGATCCTGTTCATCAGCGGCAACTACATACATATTCAGCTGCAGGATAATTTTCAGTTATGGCTGGGTAAATGCGGCGTTGCTGTTTCTGCACTTTTACCCGATAACCCCGCGTCATCTCATCTCCTACAACAGACCATTGAGACTTCAGCACCCCACTCACACCCGCATATTAATGACGTGTAAAATTTTGAAATTTACTTAACTGTTGGCTGAATATAATAATATACTTATAGTAGGCAACGTTCGCAATTTAGATATGGGCGGGCGCAGCTTAAATTTATGTATAATGAGTCATAAATATTCATCGAATTCAGCCAAGTAGTTTTTATCGTGATGTTGATATACATTAGGACCATTTTATCCAAGAATTATGGCCGACTGAATTTTGTTTTGTGGTATGGATATAGCTCAAACTTTTGGCGAAGTCTTGTGGAAGGAAATGTGGCTTTACAAGTCAAATATTGCGCCCAGGTTTAATCCCAACAATCCTCGAGTTTTCGGTGGTATAGAGACGTTGGGTACATAACACAGCATTGCTTCTGTTATAGGTATGGTGGGAGAGCTGTGTGCCTGATTACTCTCCAGCAGTTTCGCTGTTGTTTTGAAAAACCCTTTTACGGATTAGTTTGCGATTCTAATTAAAATTTCTAAACAGATTGTTCGCTGCTAAGTAGCCACAATCCTGTCTATTCTCAAACACAAGAACCCAGGCACAGAAGCAACAAGCGCAAATAATTCGTTTGTGAATATTGAGTCCTGTGAATCCTGTAACGCCTCACAGTGCCAGGACGAAGGAGAAAACTTTTTTTTTGTATATACATATATAGTATAACAGATCTGCAACAGAGATTAAAAATCTTTTGTCTTGCCTGATGTTGCCTAAAGGGATAATCAGCAGACGCACTGAATATTCTCGGATAAAACTTGGACAATAAATTGACTCAATAAATATATTTATACAGAACCGCCACAGAGAGCAGAAGAGAGTGAGAGAGAGTGTGATAAACCTGGGTGTGGGGGGTGTAGGGGCTGGCAGAGAGAAGATACTAGAGTTTCATTACCATAATTCAGAATAGAGAGACAACCAGCAACGACAGAGGGTTACATCCCATAGCGCCAATTGTTGCCAGGCTTCCCTCAAAAGATAAGGTAGCATATTGCCCAGATTGACTCTGTAATGGAGAACATAACTGCTTCGCTTTTAGTCCCAGCGCCTAGTTGGATCCTTTGGCAGATGAGTTATTGTAATTGTCCCTTGGGGTGATTAAAAGTTTCCTGGTAGGAATTTTTAATAATTATGAAATTATTAATTAGCTTGAATCTAAAGGGCGTGAATATTTTACTTAATTATATCACAAAAAAAAAGAGACGGCGGCGGCGATAATTTCTTTTTTTAAATGAAAATGTTTTTCAAGGATCTAACAAGATTTTCCAAAACGGCGGAAAGGATAGAATTTTTAAACGATTCATACGAAAGGACGAATTTGAATGTTTTGAATTTCTTTTGAAGGTGTTAAATATTCTATTATAACATAAAAATCTCGTTATAACAAAATAAATGCGAGAAAAATTGCATTTGGTATTCAGCTGTTTCTGTTTAGCTAGAACTTCATTAGGGCATTAACAAATCTCCTAGAATATAAAATTTTCTACGAAAATGTCAAAGGAGTTGTCAATTATTAAAATTATTTCAAAATTTCTCAGAAAGGATCAAAAGTAAGGTATATAAAGGGCAGGCGCGGATCTAGAATTTTTTTTTGGTGGGGGTCACGGAATTAAAAGTGGCGGAAAAAATTTCTAGTCCTAAAAAACAAAAGCAAAATTAACAAAACGAACAAAACTAACCGAATTTTCTGGTGGATTAAGGGGTCTTTTCGGTTACAAATTTTCAAAAAATCGAAAAAAAAAATTTTTACAGATTTTACTAATAGTGGAGTCAGATAAGCATCAAATTTTAGTAAAAAAGAAATTGTTTCCAGTCTCAAATTTTTCTTCAATATGTTAGTTACATCGAATACTATACGAAATGGATTTTTTCTCTTGCAACCGCTACGTAAATTATGGGCCGTTTTGTAAAAAATCTACCATTTTGGTCGTTCTTTCTAAATATAGATGAGAATTTATCGGTATCTGTAGGTCCAAACAAAGCGAAAAAAATTGTTGTTGTTCATTATGACATTACCTATCAGCGGTTACAAAATGAAATTTTAATCTGCACACATAACCTCAAAGAAAATTGAAAACTGAAGAAACTGCTAAATTTTGGTTTTTTGGTTACAACTTTGCATGTTTTAAGTAAAAATTGATGAAATTTTCAGGAATTTTACTTTAAAATGTGGACAATAACTCGTAAAAATTTTAAGTCTAAATATCCACCACAAGTCTCAAAAATTAACCTCAAATCTGAAAATTTATTTGCCAATTACTTTTGTGCATTGCATCGTATGAGATTCCTTTTTAATTTAAGTGTATGTTTTTTATGCACTTTATGATGGTGAACAAGAAAAAATGTTTAAACTTTAAAAAAGTGGAAAAAATCGAATCGAAAATCTTTGTATTTTTCGTCAATTTTCTTCAAAACTTCCACTTTTTTTTTTGATAAAACTTTTTGTTTGCATTGACAAAAAAATTTTAGTTTTATCAAAAAAAAAGTCGAATTTTTGAAGAAAATTGACGAAAAATTACACGGTACATTTTTAGCAGATTCACCGTGTCTAGAAACACCGTATTTTTGCCCTTGCAACACGGTAAAGCTCGATTTACATATGGAGACACTGCACCCGACTCCCCCTAATCTATCTTATCTCTCTTTATCCTACGAGCTAAGCTTACTACTAGACATTGCACTATGACGTGTGCGACATAACATGACGGACTAGTAGTACAAAGGGCCTGATCATGGTTGGCGCTTGAAGTGAGAAATGGCGCGGCGACTGTAAAACGGAATCATAGCTTTCGAAAAAAACAGACATTTGTCGGGAAAAACGCCTTCAGGCGTATCACAGTTGGCGTTTGAAGAGACAAAGCTGCGTTTTTCACGACTGTCAAGTGACTAGATTGAATAAATATTTTTTAAATAGATTGAATAAATAATGTAATTTTATAAATTTTTTAATTATCAGAAATGTCTAAAAACTTTCAAGCGACAACAATGATAAGGTTTTGTCGAAAACTGTCATGTCGCTGCATTCGCCAATTATGGTAAGAAAAATGAGAACGATAAACGGCGCTGTCATTTCTTCAACTCGCCAACCATGATAATGCCAAAAGGGTGACACCTGAGCATGCACTATCAGATAAAAAAAAGGTCGTTTTTTTAATTTGCAAAAAAGTTCGGTCGGTTTTGGTCGTTTGGTTATTTTTTGTTTTTGTTCAATTTTGTTTTTTAAACAGCGAGTGCTTTTAGGGGGGTCGTGACCCCCGTGACCCCTCCCCTTAAATCCGCGCCTGATAAAGGGTCTTTCAACAAAAGGTGTCATTTTAAATTTTTTAACTGTCAACATACAACTGTAATTTGACATTTAGCATTTGACAAGTAAAAACTTGTCGTTTACAGATATTGATATCGATACACACTCGCTAATTGGGTTTTTGAAATGCATGAAAAAGATCATGATTTTTTTAACAAAATTATTCTGATTAATAAGGCTCCTTTTCATCTGCCTTGGTACGTAAACAAAGCTGGTGGCTCTATCGTTACAGAGATTAGATTAAGTTCGTCCCAACGCTTAGAGTCAACTCATTGACGAGAGGCGATTACACCCACTATTCAATCATTTCGATTCCCATAGCCATCCTGCGGAAAAGAGAGCTTACGTGAGGCCCTAAGATCAATGGAGCTTCATGACAGCACAGCTCTTCTCCTTACCAGTGCCTGAAAGTGTGTCATAATGTCTCTGCATAATCCAGGCACCATCGACAGGTATCATCTTCAAGAATTATTCGTTTTGGCTGATAGAGGCCGCACTATAAAACAAGGAAATCTCAAAATCGCTGTTTCCATGCGCACTGAGAGTATCAAGTCCCCAAAAGTGAACAACGTCAATGGTTGTTTAAAATGTCAAATTACCGTCTTATTTATACTCTCAAAATGCGCGCTTATTTCCGTTCTTTTATGGTGCGGACTCTACCTGAAATTTTAATGTCTTGTGTTTAGTGTCATCTGAGGTTCTTCTTGACAGCCTAATCATTACTTCAGCTTGCCTATACGTGCAACATCACCCACCCCCCTTTTCTAATGTTCCTCAGCGACTCATTTCTCCATCGATTATAGTTTCGGACCACAAACCCCAAAAGTTAAACCATGCTCTGCCAGTTTTTTTTCAGTTTTCTTGATCCTATCGATATCTGTTTGCCCTCTTACCCAGGCTAACTTTGCACATTCGTCCAGGTTTGGACAAACCCCAACCTGGAAGTTTTCGGAGCTTAGGACTGCACTGGAAACAGCGCACGAGGCGAGGTGCAGCTATCACCGGAGAACATTCTGGGACAGATGATGAGGTCGGAGGATGTATGGGGAAAGGTGGAAGTGACACTGAAGACCATTTACGAGAATCTGCAACAATTCGAGGCTCAAAGAGGCAGAAACATGGAAAGGAATGTCAGGATAGATAGCAGCTAGATAGCTGACCCAACTCCGTCATGCAATGGCCGTAAACCGGCCGTAGGGAGAATTAAATATAAGGAGGACGTCATTTTTAGGTAGCACAGACCAGAACCAATATGCAGGAGCTTCACGGTAGAAAGCTGTCCACCATCTGATATACCTAGGCGCACTTAGGTAGCAAGTGAATGGAGCATCAAGCTTCGTCGAAGTCATCTTTCTCACAAAGAAAGCAGAGATGGACGGTCGCAGATCCGTATGCCCCACTAGTCCGGCTGTGGTAAACACCCCTTCGAGGGACCCCCTTTGAGAGTGACAATGATGACGCCAGGCTGGAGTAGTGATGAGCAAGACTCGTCTTGCAGTGGTCTTGCATACTTCCCTGTTTTTGCACATTTAGCAAGACTAAAGCAAAATCAAGACAAGACAGGACAAGGCAAGACTGCAAGATCAAGATAGCAAGACTTTTTGGTCATCACTAAGTGCCAAAAGTCTTGCATTGATGAGCAATAAGTCTTGCAGTCTTGTTCTTGCAAAATTTCTTGCAAGCTTAGCACATTTAGACATGACTTTTTGCTCATCACTGCCAGACTTTTGGCACTTACTGATGACCAAAAAGTCTTGCTATCTTGATCTTGCAGTCTTGCTTGTCCTGTCTTTTATTGGTCTGCTTTGGTCTTGCTAAATGTGCAAGACCAGGCAAAACTGCAAGACTAGCTTTGCGCATTACTAGGCTGGAGTAGTGCATTTACAACTTGTGCCGGTCTGGATTCAAACGTCATGCAAAGGGTTGGTCAGTTTAGTCAGTAGGAATCTGACACTACCATCCGGGTGTGCGCCACTAGCAGTGTTTCCTGCCTTAGGTATGGGCCTTACAGGCAGTCGAACACTCATCCCACTGCTGTACGTCTAATTCTATATTCTCACCACTTCTTCATAAAAAAGACGAAAAAAACACTCCAAATCGAGTGAGGAATTAGTTTGTGCTTGATTCACCAAATCACTGCTTGAATGTCCGATGCTATAAGAAGAGTCTGTCCATTCTGTAGCCACCTGGCCCTGAAAGGTCCCACACTCAAAAAGCAGGCTAGGTAAAAATTTTATGAGAAGGCTGTATGACTCGCTATGCGGTTAATCATGGACCCATCATGGACCCAATGGACAGGCGCATATTTCCCGGTTTATTTTCAGGGAGGGATCAATTGCATATGATATCTGTCGATTACTCTCATTTTCGGAATGGTTTAGTTCCCTATCTTCATGTATCTCCAATGGGCCCCGGTCGAATGCCATGCAGTCTTCACTTCATCCGAAGTGCCGATGCTAATCTCTTGAATGCTATAGAAGTTCGATAATACTGATTGCGATAGTACTACAGTCAATAGTCTCTATTTAGAAACGAACTCTTTTGGAAGGTGTAGGCAGTGGGAAGAGCCGAGCAGAATTGTCCGCCATGGATTCAGTGAAGTGGGTACTGGGACATTTGGGCTTGTACAAATTTTACGGACCGTGGAAACTAACTCAGGTGTTCTTGTATGGGGACTTTTCAAAATAAAAATTGCTGTTCTTTTTTAATTTTTTTAATAAAAATATTATTTTATTAACAGGTTAAAAAAATTCGTGTCGTTAATCATACTCGTATTCGTCAAATTATGCTTTCACGATACGAAAAATGATGTAAAGCAGCGCAGTCATTTCGTGATCTGAACGAAATCATTGGCGAAGGAACAATCAGAGAAAGTCGATGCAGAGATGGTTTATGGTTTTCAAATTTGGCGAGAGCAGCTTGTAAAATAATCCAGGAGGAGGTTGTCCGTCGGATTTCGACAACCAGGCACTTTTGGCAGTCATGGAAAAGCGCCAAAGCTTGACAACTCGAATGCTGGCCGAAGACCATCGTTAGTTGTCTTAAAAAGCTCGAAAAGGTATGTAAAGTGGCTGGATGGGTCCCTCACGAACACTACGACGACAATAAAGACGTACGTGTCAGAATTTTTAATTTTTGTTGCAAAAACCCGAACAACTTCCGTTTCTGAAGAGCCTTTTCACTGGAGATGAAACATAGCTTCTCTTGAAAAACGTCAAAAGAAAAAAATGTCTGTGTTTGGTCAGGAGTTTTATCAAAAGCAATACCGAAGAATGTGCACTGTTGAAAGGCAATGTGGTGTGTATGGTGAGACAAAAGCCGAATCATCCATCAGGAAATCATCTCAAACTGGGTTTGTTATTAATGGAATGACGACGATGAGTGTGAACAGTGACGGATTCCAGGCAGAAACGGCAAGGGATAGTTTAACATTAACAGCAATGTCTATCTGGACTACCACGTCAAAAAAATCGCTGAAAAATTAATAGGTGGAACAAAGGTGGAACAAATTTAGATAACTTGATGGCCGATGTCAAAGCATGGATTGCTGCCAATAACCGTGACTTTTTTGCTCGTGTAATCGACCATCTTGCAAGCAAATGGATCGCACTTAAGGTCGATTCACAAACATCAGTCACGTCACGTAACAGTTACGTCAGTTCCGAGAAGTATTAGTCATAACAAATATTCTTTATTTGAAAGTTAATGACACTGTCTGCACTGAGCCGACGCCGTTCCGAATCAGACACGTCAGGCTCGTTGCCGTCACCGAACCGGCAATATGAGATTTATTTTGGACGATTTCTGTTTTTCACTGACGTGTTTTGTACTTCATATTTTGTAAAGACTGAATGGAGTAAAAAAAACTGACGGGCATTATGTGAATACAGTCATCATTTTGACTGAAACGGGACGGCGACGGTTCTGATTTGGAACACTGACTGAACTGTGACGTGACTGATGTGTGTGAATCGGCCTTTAGTTAGTTAGACACTACGTTTATGAAATCCTCATACATGGACCAGTAATATAACAGCCAGGATCAAGTATACACACCATAGGTAGCTTAAGTTTGAATTAGATTAGCTATCAAGGATTAAATTAATAATAAAGATGCTTATGTTTTTTTCTTTTCTTTTTATTACTATTATTAAGCAAACACAAATTTATAAAGACTATCCTAAGGAGTATCAACTGTCAGTTTTTTTTATTATCTCAAAAATTTGAAATTTAATGACAGAAACTACTACATTACTACATAAACTTTTAGGACCATAAAAAACACGTTCAGAGAATATTTGATGAAGCACCGAGCACATAATAAAACTTTTCTTTAGTCCTCTCTACATGGATTTTCTCTTAAATTTTCCCTCAAAATTTTGTAAGAATTTCCTCGAAAAATCATACTTACGATTTAAACAGGTAAAAAGAACCCCAAACATACCTGAAAAGGACAAAATAAAATTTTTTTTATTCAAAAGTACGATAAGAAAAAACAAAATACGTTTCAATTAAAATTAACGAAAACTCTTCTCTATAATAAAACATCTGACTATGCTCATCAGATTTCACAAAAAAAAACAAAAAAAAAACAGAACTGATTTGACGTTGTGTAAAACAGGATCCGTACCGCAAGGACCTGTTCTTGTATTTACGAGAGAGAGTATGACGCTGAGATAAGAAATAAAATCCCAGTATAAAAACGGAACCCAGCAGCAGCAGCAGTAGCAGGAACAGGAACCGTAGCAGGAGCAGGAGAGCGACCAAAAGTGAAAGGAGCAGAAGGAGCAGATATCTTTAAGGAATGTGATTACCAGGAAGGAAACTTCTCCCGAGGGCACAATATCCATCATCAACTGCTTGTCTTATAAAAGGGAAAACGAGAAGCATAAAGTTCTCCTTCTTCATTTTTTTTGTTGTTGTTGTTGTTGTTGTGATTTGATTTATTTTCACAGATTTTTTCCTTTCGTCTTCCTTGGCAGCGTCGTTGTAACAACAGTAAAGAGCCTGCAAAGTGTCAGTCTCAATTAATCTCTCATGTCAATCGATAAACATAGTCCTGTCTCCTTTGGTTGTGCTTTTTCTTTTTCCAAAATAGAAAGAAAAAAAAAATAAATAAATAAATAAACTTTTCCGAGAAAAAATATACTTCTTCCGCAAAATGTTGTCCGTATCACATTTTCTACAGGAAATATTTACACACAACTATTTTCTCACAATATGACATTGATTGCAGCTGGATTCTTCTTAGTTGGGGGTAATCCCATGGCCCACGAGCTGCCTCCGGACAACATTCGGATTTTATTGAAAGGGCAGAGCCAACATGGATTTTGTGGGTGTAATGTTGGTGGCGGCAAGGAAGGATACGGAATGTTAGAGAAAATATGTACTTCCCCAAGGGCGATAGGGATGTAATATGACAATTAAAGCTTGTATTGTGGGAAGCTGGTAAAGTTTGTCTCAAGGTCTAGTAATTGTTCAACAATTACCCTCACGACTGGAACACAAGTTTTCCATCAGACCCCAAATCCCCTCCTCGGTATCTAGATACGCGATAACGATCCCTTCGACTGTTCCTGCCAGGAGAGCAATGCTACTGGTTCACCCCATAAATCAGTGGACCAAAATTCAGTATTAAAGAGCTTCCAGGATATCGGTCGGAATGTGCATATGGGAACCATAAATTATTTTCTGGGAATCTTAGTATTGGCGTTGCCCTAACCGCCCATTTTGCCGCCACCCTTTTCTGTTTCATCCCTCCTGCACCGCATGTGTATATACCATTGGTGTGTACAGGGGACGACAACAACAACAGCCCAAAAACCCATAGAGTCCTGACACGTAGGTTTGCGTGAGCACTTCTCAGTATCATTTCCATCTTCGAGGGCTTCTTGAAGTATTCCTACCCCCAATTCTTAACACACTTAGGGGTATATTTAGTGGTTACGGGAAAGAGATCTTCTACACAGAGAGTCACTGCTGTACAGGAACATTGTACAGATAGAATATAGCTTTGGGAATATACGCTTTAAGAACGCTCGCTGACACTTATATCTGGTAATAATTCTAAACCTGATTCAATCCACCACCCACACACACGCACCCAATCCCCCCCCGCAATCCTTCGGTCCTACTACGCACGAAATATCCTACAATATAACAGCGATATCCTTAGTGATTTTTATTGGCGCAAGGATTTAAAATTGCCACAATGGTGGGGCACAATGGAGACATTTGTCAAACGGAGGTCTCCAATCTTTGTGTATCGAGTTGACAGTCCAAATTTTATCGACGATATCCTCGAAAAAGTCAGTCATTTTGCTCCTTGCCTCCAATACACACATATCGATTGAAATTTACATATCCGTTTATATATATAGGTATATCGCTACGCACTTTTCTATATATATACACATATATACAAATATACCCCTGAGAGAAGGAGTGAGTAACGGAATTTTAAGGAGAATTTAAGCACCTGATTTAATTTCCTTTTTCATTTTCTCTTACAAAATGTAGATCCTTTTTTTTTGCTTGCTGCTAGAATGTGTATTTAGGTGTGTGTGTAAAGTGTAAGAGAAAAACAATATTCTGTTATTTTAGATTGAAAAAAAAAATAAATAAAAAATAAATAAAAAAATGAATCATGAATGAATTTAGTTAGTATCGGCGCATTTACTGGCTTATATAAATAGAAATGTGTGGGTTTGTTTCTGTGTGTTTTGACAGCCTTCACCTTATACTGTATACAAGTTCCTGAATTTCATTTATTTTTAATTGCTTCCAAGCAAACGGAAGGGTCCTTAGGGTGCATGGCATAGACGCAGAAGTGGATGGTATCTTTGTACTTATAATGGTGAATTTTTCTAAATTATACATCTCTAAGAAGAGAAGAATCTTTATATTTTTTTTTAAAAGAATTGGAATTAATTCTCAAGATAATAGATTTTCTAATACGGTGTACAGAATGCACAAAAACAAATAAAGATAATTTCTAGATCCAGCAAGAAAACTTACAGAATTGGTTTTGCATCTCGTATATTGTTTAGTCAAGACTCAATGAAAAAGAAACCGAAAAATTTCTAGATTTACCTTTCTATAAAAGGATTCTTCGTTCCTTTGGTATTCCCGAAAAAGGCAAGTGTAGGCAGTTCAAATGAGCCGAGCAGGATCACCTGGTATAGTCGTAGTGGGTAGTGAAGCACTTGGGCTTGTGAAAACTTTATGGGCTGTGGCGCATGCATGCATGCCTACATCTGAAGCAGGTACTGGGGCACTTGGGCCTGTGAAAATTTTATGAGCGCCCGCCTGTCTACATTTGAACCATCACCCTTTTTAGGCATCACTATTCGTGCCCCTGCACAATTGTGCAGAGTATATATTATTTTAATTATCCCAAAGCCCAAGGCTTGAGCACGGCCCAAAAAGGAAGAGTTATCTCCGGGTTTATTTTTTTGATTACATTAAAACTTCTTTATTAACCAAGTTCTCAGTGACATTTCCTTGAGGGGTAACTTCCTATTTTAGACCACTTGAAACATCAATTTTACAATTTCTGTATACAACTGACCGTACGTATAACATGGTTCCGGCAGAAAAAGGCCAACTTTTTCGAATGTTTGACCTTGTGACTTATTTATTGTCATTGAATACGCTAGGCGCAGGGGAAATTGATGACGCTTAAAATTAAATGGAAGTATCCAAAGAAATTCGTGGGATAAAGCGAATCTTGCCTCTTTGAAATCCTGTAAGACACTCGGCTTGGATTACATTCGCGCGAAAGTCCCGAATAGCTAATCTGGTTCCATTACACAAACCATTCTTAATAGAAAGGCCTCGAAGTAACAAAACTATGCAACCTTTTTTAAATTTAACTTATGTGGGGGCATAACCGGATGGGTTCAAAGTATTAAGAAATTCTACTGGAAAGTTTACTTGTGCTTGGTTAAAAAAAAACTATCGTCATCTATTGCCATAGAATCGATTGAATAGTATGACACTTCTTCCGCGTTCATTCTAGCAAAGTTGAAAGTTTCACCAAACCCACCAGTAACAAAATTTTTCGAGATAAATTTAGAGGGAATTAAAATACTATGCTGAGTATTTTTAATTCCTTCTGGACATTCAGCAGTAGAATTGCCAACTTTGAGAACCCATTTTGAAAAATCTTAATCAACTAAAGCTCTCATAATCTATAACTTAAACCTGAACAATATGTACATTCCTTGCACAAATCATCTAAGCTGAATTTTTACGGTATAAAATTATTACCATAATCGTGAATGGCAGCGTTGAAAAATGCTTAAGGTTGCCTACGAACACAACCGGTAGAATTTGTAACATTTTGGCTTTCATTTCCATTCAACACTTGCAATTCATTAGTTTGTCTCGATGCCCTATTTTTAGCGATTTCTTCGCGATGTTGTTCGTAATAATTTCTATTTTGTGTGCTTCTCTTCATTTTAAAAATTCAAATAACCACAATAAGTCACTTTTGCACAATTTTTTTGCACTTTTTTTGATTATCCCTTATGACGCTTAGGAAAGATTCGACGATTTTCATATATTTCATTCAAGAGCACAAACTCTTTCAAGCTTTTCTAAAGGCAAAAACCATGGTACAAATTCTTGATGTAAAATGCATGGAGTTACTATATTTTTCCGAGGCAGCATTTACTTATTAGAACAAAAATTTTAATGTTTGAATAAACAAAACCATTGTAAAACCATTGTAAGAAACTTCACTTTTGAGTTATCCCATATATTTCATTAAACACCATTATATCCGTTGAATACATTGAAAAATTAAAATTATTAGTAGCATATATTCTTACCTGGTGTAGCATCGTATACCATGCAAAATTGCAATGAAATCGGTGCAGTAGTTTTCACGTGAAAATTTAAAAACAATTTGTATCCTAATAAAATTTCATAAATCGGCTACCAGTGACGTCACACCATAAAAGCTCTCCGTAAGAGCATACCTTGGGCCAAAACTTACGTTGAGAGAATATGAGAAAATATGAGTGAACTTTCAAAGCTTTCTATAAGTATAGATGATATATATGCTATTTTCGTTTTTTCAATATGGAAAAAAGCTCCTAAGGGGTACTGAAAAGAGCTTTTCTTGTATAATTATAATATAGATTATTTGACTGGGCTTGATCGGTGATTGATTAATAAGTTTGACTTGGTTCCCAGAGTCGATAAAATTTTCCCAGTCCCAAGTGCCCCAGAATCTTCTTAGTCGGCCTAGGTAACATTGGGACTAGGGCGCTCGACTGCCATCCCAGAGGTTCGAGTTTTGAATCCACTTCGCTGCATAGTCTTTCGTCTTTCCATTTCGTCCACCTAGAGAACTTTTCTTCTTTCTTGTTAATGAGGAAGTAGTCAAAATTATCACAATTGATGGAAAATTACAGTATAGTAACTATGACATTGCCGAAAAATGGTAGTATTGTAAGATTTCAATCAACGCAGTATTGGGTCGCATCAAATCTAAACCTGAAACCATTTCTGATGATGTTCCACAGGGGTCGATTCCATCACAGATCTTTTCTTCATATTTATTAATGATCTTCTCTCAATCAATTACAATCCTTCAACCCAGTTTACTGCATCGCCGATGACGATGCTTTGTGTTACTCTAATAGCTTCGATAATGTAATTCAAGCCCACGCGCTAGACCTTGTCTTCATTATCTTTAAGTTATATTCAACTATGTCATCTTATAATTGATTGGGGCCGCAAGAATCGTGTCAATTTCAAGCCTCCAAAAATAAGTGCTGTCCCATCTCTAACGAATTCTACACTGACCTTATTTCTATGTCTGTGGATGGTGTTCAATTAACGACTCTTCACATTCTTGTCATAAATCGATCTCGGATCTCGGAAAGAATTAAACTCCTAGTTCCGCATTAAGCCCCTAGTTATATCTTTTCTGGGAACCGCATAAGCTCAGATTATGGACAGAAACAGTCAGTTCATCTCGGCCCGAGCGTTGCTAGACTCTGGATCCCCAATCAACTGTACTACCGAAAGACTTTTAAAAACCTTGAAGCTTCGCACCAACCATGGAAGCATTCATAACCAATTCCAATATACAGACATACAAAATTGGATCTTGCCCACTAATCTAGAGCTAGCAGATTACAATTCAATAGCCACAAGAGATCGCCAAGCCAAAAGAGATCGCCAAACCACAAGAGATTGATTTGCTGATAGGAGCTGAATTATATCTTGAGGCAGTGGGTATTGGGAAAAACTTTCAAACCCTTGTAAATTCTTCTTTAGGCTGGGCAGTGCAGAGAAGGCAAAGGTACATGGAGGCATATACCCTTCAGGCATTTCCCCTAGAAGAACCATTTCAAGGGTTTGCACCATGTAGAAGAAGTTCCGCAAACAACGGAGCTCTCGAAAAAATAGTTAATGACAATTGCTGAGTGGCAATCAAAATATTCAAAATCATTTCAACACGAACTGACGAATCAAAAAAAAATTTAAACCATGAAAAGAATCTCAAAAATAGTTCAAAAACTCAATGGCAATACACCAACTTCATGCAGGCGTCATCATCATCAGATGGCATCGTCATCCAAGGGACTTCTCTTCAGTTTATTGCTAGGGAGGATCTTGCCAGTTCTTTTCTTACGTTGTGCCAACAGCATGTTTTTGGGCGTCGAATTTAAATTTGAATACATCAATATTCGGGGACCGGTTCTCCTGGACGAGGGTTGGGCGAGAGGTCGTCACGGTTTAATGAAATTATTCTTGTTATGAGCCTAGCAGGATAACCGGTCATCGTTAAGAACTCTTTTCCAAAACTGCTAGTACTAGCGGAAGGCTATGACAGGAGGAATGTAAAGAGGGAAGAAGAAAGAAGGTGGGAAAGGCGAAGGACCGTGGGGCTCTGCCGGGATTCGAAACCGGAACCTCTGGGATGGTAGCCAGGCGCTTTACTCCGACTACCGCGGCAAGTCGACGCTCTTATGCCCCGGCCCAAACAAGGTGGTCTGATTGAGAATACCCAGCTAGCCCTACGGGAAGCTATCGCTCTTCTTGTAGTTGAGCCGCCAGAAAATATAAAAATCCTCTTACAAACCTATATTCTTCTAAAGTTCCCGTAAATGCAGGGACCTGAGCGATCTATTTTTTTGCGAAGTGTGCTCGGCTTAATTGAAGTTCTGAACTTTACCGAAAAGCACCCAGAAAATCATAAAATCCAAATTCACCATCGACTTACTGAACTGAATAATAGAAAAATAAATTTGTTGTCACCCAAAAAGATTTTATCTTTTCTAACATTTTATGTATGAATAAAAAAAAATGTGTTGAGATTTCAGCTATTCAAAAAAATTTATGTTCTTATCAAAAAAATTGTATTGCAATCACTACAATATCTAGAAGATGTAAATTCAAGTATGAAATTAGGTGATTTTTTTCTTGTCGGTAAGACACACATTTCATAAACTGTTGTCTTTAAGGAAATACGAAAAATATCAGCACTGTTATTATCACACCTGTTTTATATTTCTGAAATTTTTTCACAAAAAAATACTTACAATAAAAAAAGTGACAGCCTTTTTTTTTAGCAAAAACGATTGATGTTTTTCACCATGTATTCCTTTTGACACGTTACACCACTTTGCGGGTTTTTCTTAGCAAAGGAACTCATAAAAACCTTCCCTTTCCTTCTCATAGTAAATCCCAAGAAAAACTCATAAACGTTTATTTATTCTGCATTTCTTCAAGTTTTTTCTTGCATGTGAAAATCAAGTTCCAGTTACCTTCGTGCAAAATCTGGCATTCAAATCAAATCTGAACATTTACATGAGGCATTCCTGAGTATGTAGAATTCAGTGACACAAAGCAAGTTTATTTATTTTTATTTTTATTTTTTTTCTGGTGGCAGCGGGGGGATAAGCTTTCCAGAAAATCCTAAAAAACACGATCCTGAACTCTAAATCTTTGCAGGATATACCCCCGAAAGAAAAAAAAATTTCTCACTCCACTTAACCGGAAGGAATTCCTTGGCACAGGCTTTCCCTCGATTCCATGACGGAATCCCGCCCGGATCATGGGGATGCCAATGTTGTTCCATTGAGCAGAGACAATCGATGGTGATGTGTTGAAATTCTAATCAAGCGTAAATTACACATTACACCGAATTATATAGTGCCAATTCTTTAAAATCCCATTCGAATTTTTTGTCTGGCACAAGGATATAAGGTCCTGGCATTATCCTTGTGCAGGGTCTATACCTTCCAGGCGACCCTCTATTGGCCCATCGCTACATTGGAAGTCGCAGCACGACCGTGTTTTATTGAACACGTACATTGAACCAAACCGGGTCGAAATATAGAGGGGGGGGGGGGGCAGGGGTTCTTCAGGGTAGTGGAAAATGTTGGAGAGGGGGAGGGGGCAAAATCAGAAAACAAATATCGATCTAAGCGTTTACTCAGCCCTGTGTACAGGATCCAGGACTCTCGATATATATTATCTGTGTTTCAAGGAGGAAAAAATGAAGAAATTCTTGGCGGAATATTTTTGGCATGCAAATTGCTTTCGCCCCCAAAACGTTGCATATTTGATTTTGCCTGCCTGGAATACATTCTGATGAGGAAGCCGGCATATCCTGCGAGTCCTTAGTCCCATGGCTGAAGTGGTGCCGCATTGGTTTCTAAATAATCTTTTTCGATTTAAAAAGCCTCCCAGCGGTGGCAAAGTGCCTACTAAAGGAGAGCTCACTTCCTGGGAAAGCACCCAGCCAAAAATGGGGCCAAACCAGTGTGTACCTTTGCCACCTACGCAAGCGGGAACGCTCGAATCTCAAACACTATCACCTTTTTTTTGGGCATTTTGACTCGGTGCTGTTTTTTTTTCCTTCTTTGGGGTACCCTTAATACTCTTGTTGTGTTCATGTCAGCCCACACCGAAAAATTTCTGATATTCATACTAAGATCATATCCCGATTTAGAGATTCATGGCTTCCTAGGATGCTTCTCTGGGGCAAGTCAATGTCGACACTCAATTCCTTTATTAAAGTTGCAGATTTTTCTTATTTCTTGTAATATTGCCGCCCCAGGGGGCGGAGTGGATACGCATTGACGGGGTGTTTTCAACCATTTTTTTTTTGAATTTTATAAGGCTGCGGAGCGTTATATAAAATGAGAAAATTACATACATATATACAATCCATAAAAAGTGATTTCATTTGCATGAGAAAATTTTATTAATATGAGAGACTTCATTATTCGGGTGTGGATTTAATTTTTGTGTTGTTTTTACGTGTATTTTGTTCAATTCGCAGCCAAATTACACAAATTTGCCGTGTGGGAAGAATGTGAGCGTCAGTAGGGGACATAGTCTGGAAAAAATATTGATTTCACTTGAGTAGGAGTATGGAGTGTACGACAGCAGGAACTTTCACGCATCAATGACTGGTATTATGATATTTTTGTGTAGGCAAGCCTATTCGTTTTTCTTTCATAGTTCTTTTTTCTAAATAACAAAAGTTGAGGATTTTTTTTATAATCACAAAGAATCAATGGTTTCTATAGGTATAAATGAGAAACCTACAATTTTTTTCAACTAATTTACTAGAAAAATAGGATTAAAACCTTCTTAATTCTAACACAAACACTTTTTCTTAACGTTGAACAGTTTTTAGATTTATTCCAAATTTGAAGACAATTTCTACAGAGGATAATGTCGAATTTGCCCTAATTATGGTGCATAGCACATCATCATTGATATCTCATGACTTTCTTGATCTGGAGTCATTTTTCAAAGAAAACTCACCAAAACCGAAAGTTAATAAAACATCTTTGATATGTTCGAGTGGTTTCTGCATTGTCTCTCATCGACTGCACACTATCAAGTTTTTCATTCTAATAGTCTAAAGAAACCGATTAACATACGAAATCATCTATCACATGTTAATCTACTTACTCAAACCGTCTTCAATCAGGTTAGAAAAGCTCTTAACGATTACTAGGTAATGCATAAAAGTGCAAGAATTGAAAAAACGACAGACGTTTAGCTAAGATCGCGTACATGATACCAACGATGATTTCCTGCTTCCATGATGCTCTGAATTGCACACACAATGGCTTGGAATTTTATGAAGAATCAATAATAGCCGTGTTCCTTTTCTACTTTTAAGTACTCTGGAGTAAAAAATTAATGGAACGAAAAATTTGTCGATTTGAGTAAAACGTATGAATTCTCTGTGAGAGCAGGAGTAGTTCCAAGTAAATACGAGTAAAAAAGAGCAGAAAAGGAACACGGCTAATATTAGAGAATTTCAGAATATTCAAACGCTGGCAGTAAAAAATTTCTCAAGAAGAATTTCACTTCATCCACCACAACCTCTTCTTTTATTAAGAAGAGGGAGATGAGGACAAAAAAAAATGCAAGACCAATTTATAAGCATTTATTAGACATCGGTATACAACCTTTTTCGAATAAACGAAGTTTATAGACGTTTGAAAGAGCTTAAAGTCAATAAATACACTATCTCGGATAATATATCCCCCAGTCCTTAAGAAATGCACCTCAGCTTTTCAAAAACATCTGCGATCCTATCATATTTTTTTGTAGTATATTCAGACTCTTGGAAAATACACGTTCAGCATATACCGAAAAACGGATAGTCCACCAGCAATTTATTCTCAAAATCATAGAAGGTCCTGGAATATCTAAACTAAAAGTAAGTACCAGACAACGGGCCCGACTCAACCAAATGCCGGGCTCGGCAGCCTATGGATTAAATCACCCGACTTGTCCGGGGAAATTAGCATTTTCAGGAGACAAAATTCCAAAATGGCTCAGCCATTTGGTCCACAGCTTCCTTGGGACTTTTTAAGAAAATAATTTCGGAATCACAAAAAAAAACATGGCCGCCGGAAATATAACTTTTTGGCAAAAAAAATCACTCCAAAGCTAGTTTTTTCGAAAAATTTTTTTGATCAGTCAATAACGTATCGTATTGCCTACAAAAAAGCCCTCTTATCATTTTTTCGAAAACCTAATCCTTTCGAAGTTATTGCCCCCAGAAGTTCATTGCCGGTTCTTCCAAATATTTTGAACATCATGTAGAGTATATATGGCTCCGTACAATTTTTTGCTACGATTCTCAATTTTTTGCTACGATACTAGTTCAATAGGTAATGCACCAGTTTAGCCTGCGAGTTTGCTACCGTCACAATCTTGCTGAATAAGATTGGTATTGGCAAGACCCCGGGCTTGCCATCCCGTCAGTAGCAGGGGCGGCGGAGGGCGTGGGGATGGAAGGAAAAGTGCACACGCACAAATATTTCATGTACACCTAATAACCCAGAACGTTGGAAGGCCATCTCGGTCGCTGATGAAGGAACGTGGTCGAAGGGTCACGCCACACACGCTAGGCTTTTCATACGAAAACTAAATATGTTATTATTAGAGCTATTAAGACCTTATAATTGTATAGCATAAACTTTTCAATCCCCACCCGACAAGCATTTAAAAAGGGATTGCCTGGGGAAAGAGAGATTTCTCCGTAGGTTCCTCATGAGGATCCAATGTGTCAAATAAAGGGCAGGCCGAAAGAGGGCTTCGCCTTAGTTCCCTTATGAACACCACACTCATTCAAAGCTTTAGTTTTAGTTGTTGCATTGCTTCATTCTTGAGCCAATTATATTGGTGACTGTAAAATGTGTCATTTAGCATACTCAATAGGCCGGTTCTGGTTCGAATGCAGAGGTGAAGCAGCATTGGACGTGATTAGTACTCAATTTGGAAAACGGTGGTTTTTTGGTCTCTTTTTTCCACTCGAGATCGGGCAGCAATGATTTTTCCTCAAAAGGGCCAAAAGAGGGATTCCTTATGACGAGGCGCGAATGAGGCAAAGCGTTAGATGCCGTGTGTGGGCTTTAAAGGGCAAGGGTCCCACATGAGGCAATGGGGCTAGCCTCATAGGTGACATATCTGCACTCCTCCTGAAAATCTAGTCGGGTATAACCAAGTAACCACAGAATTTAAAACCATGAAACTCAACACAGATCTAGTAAATAAATTGACCGATTAACTTTTTACATTTTAACGGTTTTCTGTTCACGTGCTCCCCAGCCACAATGATTATGCTCCGCGGCCCATGGTCAGTAGCAAAAGCTTTTGCTTAATTCCAAGTAAACGACTTTTTATATTTACTGTATGCAGGGTGTATCACGAACAGTGACAACCCGGCCGGCTGTGGATAGGTTATGGATAGACGAACAAAAAATCGTATGGGTGGGGGCAGGGAAATCGTAACGGTTTAACCGATAGAGCGTTTTGAAGATTTTTTTTAGAGTTTTACGTATCATCCTGTATTTTTGTAACCCTGTAACCTTTTTTCATGAATGAGGTATCAGTGTACGTAGAATAGTCCCACCTATCTAAAACCGTCAAAATCAAGGTTCTACCTTATCAACTTCCAGAGCAAGTCAAAAATTTGGTTCACAATTTCACTAAAATTTCAATTAAAACCACATTTTTCTCCAAAAAATACGTTGTTAACTTATTTTTTTTTTGCAAAATTGGAATGCTTGAACAATTTCCTATGAATAATGTCTGGACAATTTTTATCCTACGGCTTTTACTTTTGGAGTTATAAGCAATTTTAATGCTAAAATTGGCACTATTTCGTACTTTTTCACCTAAGCTTTGCTAAAAACTACCAAATAAGGGCAATTTCAACATGAAACTTGCTAATAACTTCAAAAGTAAAGGCCTTAGCATAAAAATTGTCTGGACATTATTCATAAGAAATTATCCAAGCTTTCCAATGTTGCAAAAAAAAAATATTAGTTAACTTCGTATTTTTTTGGAAAAAAAGGTGGTTTTAGTTGAAACTTTAGTGAAAAAAACATGGCTTTTTAAATTTTTGTAATTTTTTATATGAATACTTTCGATCTTTTTTTCGGACCCCCGGTAGTTCTTCGCACACCCCAAAAATAATTTTTAACTATCACGGACCCCCTGGATCATCCCATAGACCCCACTTTGGGAATCACTGATCTAGAACTATCTTTTTGTATTCTAGAAATTTGGACATTGTATAAAAGATTTATAGCTTGGATCTGATTGAATAATCTTTATAGTCCGGCGAAATTAGCATTTAAAGGAGACAAAATTCGGAAATGGCTGAAAATTGGTCCACAGCTTCCTTGGGACTTTTTAAGAAAACAATTTCGGAATCACAAAAAAAACAAAATGGCCGCCGGAAATATAGCGTTTTTCCGGTGTTTTCCTTGTATCTCGGTTTCTATATGTCGTACAACCCCGTACAAAGGCCCTAAATGTTGACAATGAAATTCTCTACAACTTTAGTTCCTACAAAATTGTTGACCCGATTAACCCTTTTAAAGTTATTCAAGGTCAAAATTTCCAAAAATCACTTTTTGGCGAAAACATCACTCAAAAACTGGTTTGTTCGAAATTTTTTTTTGATCAGTCAATACGAAACGTTATTGCCTACAAAAAAGTCTTGTTTCATTTTTTCGTAAACTTAACCCTTTCGAAGTTATTTAAGGTCAAATTTTCAAAAAATCTCTTTTTGGCCAAAAATCACTATTGATTTTTGCAAAAATTTTCGAAAAGTTTTCGAAAAAATGGCAAGGGTGTCATTAGGGTAATCAATAATGTGTATAAATAGAACAAAAAAAATTTCTCAATAATCAGTTTCTGAGTAATTTCTTGACCAAAAACTGATTTTTTGAAACTTTGACCTTGAATAACTTCGAAAGGGTTAAGTTTTCGAAAAAATGAGAACAGGCTTTTTTGTAGGCAATAACGTTTTGTATTGACTGATCAAAAAAATTTTTTTAATAAACCAGTTTTTAAGTGATGTTTTTGCCAAAAAGTGATTTTTGGAAACTTTGACCTTGAATAACTTTGAAAGGGTTAATCGGGTCAACATCTTTGTCAGAACTAAAGTTGTAGAGAATTTCATTGTCAACATTTAGCGCCTTTGTACGGGGTTGTACGACTTATAGAAACCGAGATACAAGGATAACACCGGAAAACCGCTATATTTCCGGCGGCCATTTTGTTTTTTTGTAATTCCGAAATTGTTTTCTTAAAAGATCCCAAGGAAGCTGTGGACCAATTTTCAGCCATTTCCGAATTTTGTCTCCTTTCGTGCGTTTTTTTGCTAATTTCCCCCAATAGACCAAGAGACGAGATTTATAGCTTGGATCTGATTGAATAATCTTTAGGCACACTGCGGCACCTTTTGAATTCTAAGAAAGAAGAAGGCTTATACAGCGGAGATTTTTTGGTCTCTACCTTTCTCGATCTCCCAGAAAACTACTTTCTATGACGATGGTCAACAGAGGAAGGTGTTTCAGAAGTATGTTCGGAATGATGACACTGGATGGTTTCTTATGGTTTCAAACGGCCAAATATTATCAGGGGAGTATTTGATACGATGGAGGCATTGTAAGGTTGTGTCTCAGAAAAGTTACTCGCTGGGCAGTCTCCATTGAATTCGATGTTATTCAATCCTCAGAGTCTGCTTTGTGCAGAGCATTTGACCGATCATCCTTAACCTTTCTTTGAATTAAAACTGTCTTGTTGGTTTTTAAAATGAAGGGCTCGACTTTATTGAATTTCTTTATGGACTAAGCCAAGGCTGTCTCTTGTCACCTAAACTTTTTCTTGGAATTTTAACCCTTAAAAATATCTCTTTTTTTTAAATGCGACATAAAATCTGTTTAGTTGAAAATGAAGAAATAAAGCTTAAAAGAAAATCAAAAATTTCTCCGTAAGTAAACAAAATATGTCAGAATTAATCTGAAATATGTATGTAAGACTTTCGCATGGGAATAAGGGAATTGCTCGGTACAAAAAAAAAACTCTTCACCAAATTACCCAGTGGAAATCGCTAAAAATAAAGATGTCTGCGTATCCTTTATATTCATATGCCAAGATGGTAACGTACCATCGCATTAAAGCTCATTCACCATAGATCGCTTAAATAAACATAAGGTTGCGGACGTTATGTTTTTTTTCTCTCGTGATTCTTTCTCTCTCACACATACAAAATGCAACATATCCTTTCGTATCCTCGTGTGTGCAAGATACACAAGGCGTGACTATATATATTTCAAGCCGCAATTTTCTTGAGGTTGGTTGGTGTATATATATATGTATATATTCCCAAGTGTGTCTGCTTTGCATAAATAATTTTCACTTTCATACCTCCAAACAACTTAAATAGAGGTGTAGCAATTCATAAACGTGCATTGAATACTTGTGAGTCCTTGGCCTTGTCTTCCTTCTCTTTTTCTGCTCCCGTATTTCTGTTTGGTGTATTTCTGTATTTCGTATTGACATTAGAATTTTCATCCTGGGGCTATTTCGTTGGTGACAGCTGAGTTAATTGAATTAAGTGAGTCCACACAAAAAAATATAAAAAAAGAGAATATTCAGCCGCAAAAAGAATTCCAAAGTCTGTAGGCTGGCCTTCATCAAAGGCAACATAAAGGTATCCCTTATCCTGGAGGATTGCTTTCTGCAGGAGATCTCTCTTCATTAAATATGGCTGACTTGCCAAATGAGCTAAAAGTGTTGTTCACTGTTACCAATGCCAGCGGAACAACAGCTCCTGGCGAATATGGAGGCTGACTTTTTTTTTTTTTAATATTATAAATGACTCCGGTTTGTCCTTCCCTCTAGTGTTGTACCATATTTGTACGTGTTCCTTTCGCGTGTTCCCATAACCTCTGAGGATTATCCGTGGCCCCGCCGACCCCCGATGTTCAGGTTCAGCATTCACAATTCTGTTTCGGTGTGCTTGACTGACATTCCAAAAGTGGTTGCTGTTGGGCTCGATATGCCAAATGAGGATATATCAAAAAATTAGGAGACATCCGCCCACCTGGGCGCATATATACAGATCCACACAAAATTCATATTCATTTGAAGCTCGGGGAAAAGCTGACAAATTAGGACTGAAGCTTCTGGCTTCAAGTCCTGGGCCCACTACGTATATATATATAGCACACAATAAAATATAAAATTATGCCCGAGCCAAAAAGGGTTTCTGGAAGTGAAAGCGGATGCTTATCACACATAAAATTGCGTTATCTTGGAGAAGTTGCTCCTTTTTGTTCTGTTTATGACACATGCAAATATAAACTCTCACAGGAGCTCGAGCGATGCTAACGTATATGATTGTTGGCTTCCAGAGCTTGGATATTTCCATGGCAAAGTGATTCCGTCCACCCTTCTCCTGCTCCCGGGACATGCCCCACTTTGCGTCTTCGGTCCTTTTACGTAATACGAATCCTTCTTCCGTCTTATATGCAAGGGAATTAATAGTGGAAAAATTCCAGTCGGGTCTGATTCAGGACATATGCCTTCCAGGGGATATTTATGGTCGGGGGTCTTGGCGACAGACAGTCGGTTACCGTGGGCTGCCAGTCTACCAGTTTTAAAGAACCAGAAAAAAAAATTGGGGAAGAAACTTCAAAACAATACCCTTGTCCAAATATTTACATCCCTTACAGTCAAAGGGCAGTAATTCAAGGTGATGTATTATGAAGATAAATCACGAAAATTACTAGGGATCTGGGATTGCTGCAGGGATAAACCGACTGGCGAGCGCCGCCAACTGGAAGTCCTTCAAGATAAACCATTATCGCAAAAGGCAGTAAACCGACCCATGGGTAGGGTATGGGGCGGTTAGGCACGTCTAAAGGCTTTTTTATGCCCGATTTATACCCCGCCTTGGTAATTTCTTTTGAGGCAAACAAAACATAGCGCAATACAAGCTTTTACGACGCGTCCTGACGTCACACCGATATGACTGATTATATCCTTAAGATATCGCACGATGAATATTGCCGCCGCACGCTTGGCTGTGAAATTTTTTGGATTAACTGCGGATCGCTTTGGAATTTTTTTTTTGTTTTTTTTTGTAAAACTTTTATCATTCTTAAAAAATTGTTCGGGGTCTTATCAAATTGGAATTTGTGCGCGCTCTTTTTTTGGGAGTAGAAAAGTTTTCAAATGTAATTTTTTGTCTTGTTTTTTCGCCTGCAAATTGAATGGAATTTCGGAATTTAGTCTAGGGAATTTGTTTAAAATGAAATTTTATTAAATTTTTTTTTTTTGGGAAATTAATCATGGATTCCCTGAAGTAGGTTTGTGATATTTTTTGGTAATTTGGTATTTTATTCTGCAAGTTTTTTGCCTATTTTAAACGACTTTGGGTGAAATGGTATTTTTCAGAAAATGAAAATTAATTTTTCGCTTACCGTTTTTGTGCAGGCGTACAAGAATGCTTTTCAGTTTAATTTAATCTATTTTACACTATAAGGAAACATGCTTCTAAGAAAAAATTCCGCTCTTTTATTATTACATTAAATTTATTTTTTTGTGAATTACCTTTGTTATATAAAAAAACTAAGCTTAGGAATCATCCTTTGTACTATGTAATAGTCAGCATTATCGTGTTCGGATAATGTCTAACAATAAGCTTAGTTCAACGGAAAGAATGAGGTATCATCAATTTGGAACTGTATGATCTAGAGTTGGAGCCGGAGTTACACGAGGCAGTACATTTGTCCCTTACACGATGGTAAATTGTACTGAGGCCTCAGTTTTTTAAATGTCCCTTCAAAAAATAATGTCCTACTGGTATATGAGAGTGTATCGAGATCCATGAGGCAAGGTTTGGTTGTAAATACGAAATGACTTCTTAACTCCTTTTGAGGCAGTGAAATTTCCACCATGAAATGAGGTGAGGCGAGATTGTAAATACGTACTAGAGAGACATTTCTTATTTCTTTTTCGGTAGCAAAATTTCCAACTTAAAATTACGCAAGGTGAGATTGTAAAATATGCATTGTGTGTGTAATATGCATTGTAGGGACATAGCTTTTTTACCTACTCTGAGGCATTTTAATGCATATTAGAATCAAACTAGTAAAAAAAGCTCTTGATTTCTTTCTTTTTTTAATTGGCTGGTTTTTGGCATTACAATAGCACCTCGCCTCATTTGATGTATGACACTGTACTGGCTCAAAAGAAAAAAGAGGCTCCTCTTACAAACTCATTTTATAATCCGTATCCTACCCAACACTAGTTTGGGTGATGAAGCCTATGGTAGGTCTATGTCGATGTAAATTCTGTGTGGACTTTACATTACTACAAACACCCACACGCATCGTATTACAAGTATCTCGAACATTATTCTTTAGAATTTTTTCGAGTGGCTCTACGAATTTAGAAAAATAGCCGGGGATTAAGAAATTTATACAGAGTTTGATAAATTTCCCGTAAATTAAATTTTGTACATAATAGGAGCACCGATCAGAATTAAAACGTTCAACGCAATTCTTCAAGATTAAGTCTATACCAATCTATATTAATAAAAGAAAGTTTCTGCATGCGTGTATGTACATATGTGCGATGTGTGCGCTATAGCGGGCGCACCAGTGATCGTAGAGCTTCGAGATTTTGCACGAAGATCCGTGGGGGTATCCCATGATGCACCTCGAAGCCCGATTTTCGAAATTCAAAATGGCCGCCACAAAATGACCGAAATTCAAAATGGCCACCCAAATTTGGCAATTGTGTTCCGATTTCCATAAAAATCGGTATCTGGGGGTTTTTAAGGTAGCCAATAACGAATTTATGATCAGAACTTATAAATTCAAAATGGCCGCACCAATATAGCTGTCGAATTTGCTCATTGTGTAACAATTCCATTGAAAATCTGTATCTGGGGTTTTTTAAGGTAGCAAATAACGAATTTATGATCAAAACTTATAAATTCAAAATGGCCGCATCAATATGACCGATGACTTTGCCAATTGTATTCCGATTCCAATGAAAATCGGTATCTGGGGGTTTTTAAGGTTACAAATAAAGAATTTATGATCAAAGCTCATAAATTTTAAGTTTCGGGGTGAATACGGGGCGAATTTTGCTAAATAAATACCATTTCCCGGTCAGCTGTTTGTAGGTTTTTTAAGAGTCGGGAAATCGAAAAATCTTCATATCCTAGCTCCAAATGGAAAAGCATTGACCATGGTGTATCCTGGTCATTTCCTCTATTGTCGTGAAGTTTGCCACATTCTGAAATGTAGGAAATTTCTCAAATTTCCCCTAACCAGTATAGAGACAGTAAAAACGATAGAAATAGGTTTTTTAATATGAGTATAAAATTGAGTATAGAATTGAGTATAAAGTTGAGAGCAATATCCGAACTATCTATTTATTAACAATTATAATATCCAAGTAACTGCTTTCCCAAGATGTTCAAAAACTTAAACGTAAGCTCCTTTCATCACACTCTCCAAAGTCCTTATTCCTTGAATCAAGAAATATTTTATAATCCTCGTCCTTCGCCGAAAAACAATATTCAATCAACCATAATGAAATTTGTACCGTCCAAATTGAACCTTGGACAGACGACAGAGCACACTACAACCACTAAGAAGGGACAGCCGCAAGGATATCATATTCAATAAATTTTCAAAATTCCCATCCCATCTCCCCCAAAAGTATATAATTCCCATATGAAAAACTTCCTAGAAATTTCTGCTTTTTATTAGTCTTTAAATTTATTATGTATTAATACATGACATTTATTTCTTTGTCAGTGGAGAATCCTCGGAAATCCTTAAATTAGGATACATTTCATAGAACTACTTTGAAAAATTAAGGAGATATAAATAAATTTTATCGCATTTTTTCGAGTTGGAAAATTTTTGAGAAACAAAAAAAGTACGGAATTCGAAAATCATAAGGAAATGAACAATTTCCAAAACAATTTTCCAACTTAAAGCCGCACGTTAAACAAAAGGAAATCACATTCCTCCTCCCGCCGGGGTGGTCCACAAAGTACAAGACAGAGGCATGGTGGTAACTTAACCAATACACTAGCATATAACATTTCTGAGGAGACGCCAGCGGGCAATAACTCATATTTTACAAGCATAAATAAGAAAATCATTCTACCACCTCGAAAACGACAGCAGCAGCTGAAACAGAAACAACAACAACAACAACAGCACACACACTAACACAAAGGCAACAAAACAGTTTCACATAGCCTTGAAAGGTAAAGGATTTTGCTCTTTTCCACTTTTCGATTATACAAAAGGGTTACAGAGCCCAGGACTCTTGAGAAATTTGAACTATGCCCCAAGGAATCCTGCAGTCCTGTACCATTCCGAGGCCTCCGAGGCCTTTTATTCCCCATCATGCCTTTGTGTTGGGACAATTGTTGAACAGTACAGCAGCGGCAGCAGCAGCAACACACAAGGTAGTGAACAGCCGATTACTGTGAAGTCCTTTGAAATCCTCTTTTATATACATACATAAAAAAATAAATCGTCCTTGGCTATAAAAACTAGTGAACAGGACTCTCTTTGTCTTAGTCCTTGATTCAAACTATTGTGGGAATATATTTTTGTATTTTTTTCCCTAGTCCTTGGTGCTTGGTCCTTGCAAACGAACAAGAAAGGTTTCGTCCTGACACCGCAAGTCACACTAGGAGTAGGATTTTATCCAAAAAAAAAATAACGGAAAAGGATAAAACGAATTTTTTGTGTTCCTCGTATCAATTTTCTGTCTTAGTCAATGCAGTCCTGCAGGAGCTGACAAGAGGGTTGAGGGGTAGACCTGGGATAAGGCTGCTTGTCCGACTACTCGTGCTATCGGGGCCCATCAATATGTGGATATCCCTTGGATATATATATATATATATATATATATAAGATAAGGTCGGAATCGAAATTGAAATGGGCGATTCCCAATGCCTGAAGAGTGACAATGGAAGAGTCCCCCAGTGGCTGTCAGTCAAGAGTCACACAGATCTCCTGGATTTCAATGTTCTTCATTCACCACGTATCCTCGATGGTAGGGTAGTGCCTATAAATTTACCAGACCTGTTTCCATTCACACAGGGCTTTTGCTTGGGGGGGGGGGCAGGGCTAAAAGCAGGGAACACAAGAAGAAATATGCGAGAAAAGTGAACTGTCAGTGAAATCTAATCCTCCGTATACGAGCCTGATCCATTTCAGATGAAGTCGAAGGTTTTCCCTGCATCTTATACGATGAGGTTGTACTACATCACTCCTCTCTCCATGTACCAACATAGTCCACCCCCCAATCCACCCATACAATTATAGTCGATATTATTGATTTGCTTAGAAAAAAAAATTCCTCGTTTTTATTTTACATTTTTTTCCTCTCTCTCTTTTCACTTAAGAATCGGAAACTTGGTTATAGTGAGTGAAATTACCTGAATACTTTGAGTTTCAGTTCAAAGAAAAACCGCACAAACCATCAAAAGAAAAACTCTGGCTCTTTTGACGCTACGTGTACAACACTCCTGAGCATTGGTGTACATTTGTAGATTTCCATCCATGACGAATAGGGATCGAAGATTTCATTTTGGAAGAGATAAAAAAAAAATTTTTTTTCTGCTCTTTAAGAAAAGGAAGAAGGAAATTCGTTTTTATAATTACTACAAGGATGGGAAACTCCTCCATCTCTACAGAGCGAGAGGCACAACAGTTTACCTTCGATAACAAAAGAAATTATTGAAGAAAATCGAAATAAAATTCGCTTTTGATGAAAAAAAAAAATGTTTCTAAGGATATTTCATTCTTCTCTTCGTTCGGGTTTTTAGCATATTTATTCTCATTGTTGAGTTTTATTAAGGATATTTTCTCAAAGTAAGATGATTTAAAAATTTTCAAATTA
Organism: Thereva nobilitata; assembly: GCA_963855945.1. Taxonomy (NCBI): domain Eukaryota; kingdom Metazoa; phylum Arthropoda; class Insecta; order Diptera; family Therevidae; genus Thereva; species Thereva nobilitata. The sequence goes on along the minus strand of OY979697.1, from coordinate 101,412,491 downwards.
CTGCTCAAATTGTTTTGTTAAATCTTGGGTCTTATGGTTTTACAAGTTTGTCAACTTGAGATTTTCTAGACGTTTATTATGTATGATTTAAAAATTTGTGAAATTTTTTAAGTAATTACTATTGTGAACGGTATGAATACTTTAATATGGATTTTTTTCTCGTTTTGAAGCAATTTTCTATTGTTATGCAAAGTAAAGAGTGAGTAGCAAAGTAAAGTGAGATGAATTGGAAGGCTTAGTGGAAAGAAAATTTCATGCTTAAGATTTTGAAGGATATGGGAGTGGTTATGACAAATATTTTGCATCTATTAATAATTTACAAAGCATTTTCATGAGCTTACGAAAATGGCAATTTACTTTTCAAGCGATAATCATATACATAATCCAAAGAATTACGAAGCATTTGAAGATTACCAGAAAGATTTGCAACTCAATTCGCCTTGGACTGAAAAAGGTGCTGCAAAATTAAATCGTACCTTTTTCTTCAACAATTTTACCATTGATATCCAATCTAGAAATTGGTCACTCCTTGATTAAGCAGTCTACAGTCAATAGGATATATAGAATTTAGTAAGCTGAAAACTCTTGTTCCGTGAGGGCTGGCCCATAGTTGTGAGGTGAGTGGACAACATACTGAAACATATGGCAATAAGAATTCAAATATGAGAATTAGGGCTTCGAGGAATAGGTGGCTCTATTGTCTTTTCTGTGGAACATCTCCGTGAACGCTTTGCTGAGAAATAAGATATTGATGTCCATACTTTTGGGTATGGCGGCAGCAGGTATGGAGGGCACTTGGGCTTGGGAACCCAATTATGCAAATTAGGCGCTCTAATTATTATGTAAATTAGGTCAATTACTGGTGGTAATTAGGCCAATTACGACGATACTTAGCTCAACTACCGCAGTGATAATTATTGGTGCAGGTGAATTGCAATGGGAGTAATTTTGCATGCCAATTGGTGCATCCCACTCGGGTTTCGCCTATGGCTGGTCTCACACTGCAGCCGATTTGGCCGAATTTTTCAAATAATTATTTTGCTATTCTCATTCACACATTACACCCGTTGTTTTCGGTCCTTTACGTCCGTAAGTTTCATCCGATCAAATTTGTTTGATTATTCGTCCGAAATGGATACCGAAAACCTGATAATGGAAATGCGCTCCTATAGAAATGTTTATTAGTCTTCCTTTTATTTTATTTAGGATATATTTATATGTGTGAACATATAAAATGAAACAACTAGCATTTAAGATGAAAACTAACCCTTAAAGTTCGGCCGAGTTTAAAGTTGAAATTCGTTTGAATACGGTCGTAAAAAATTCGGCCAAATACAGCCGTAAAAAATTCGGCCGAATCTGCTGCAGGGTGAGACCAGCCTATGACATCTGCACACTTGTCTAGAGGTGGCTTTCCGTCTGCCGATGATATCACGCGCCAAGGCAGGTCGAACTTCTTTTTTATTCCAAGACGTTGGGTAGAGGTATTCCCTGTTATCGTGTATACAAAATTTTGTACGATGTGCTGATTATAACAAGGGGAAAATTTATGAACACTACTGCAGATACCATGAACAATGGTGCATAAAACAAGGCCGCATTTGCTATTGTCGCCATTCAACGTTATTGTCTTTACTAGGAAAATTAAATCTCTGAAGTTTCAACCACTGAAATTCATCGGAAAACAGAATGCCGTATGGCATTTGAACGAAAACCAATATGCACCTATGATGACCCCGGATCATATGAAAAAGATCAGCGAGATCATAATGTCTATGAAAGCAATTTCGATCCATATCATAGGTAGGATTTGATATGCGGTTTGATCCGATTTGTACCGATTTGATTCGATTTGTTCCGATTTGCACCGATTTGATCCGATTTGTACCGATTTGATCCGATTTGATTCGATTTCAACCCATCTGATCTGATTTGATCCGATTGGAACCAATTGAACCGATTTGATTTGATTTGATCTGATTTGATCCGATTTGTTTTGATTTGATTCGATTTGACCCGATTTGATCAGATTTGAGCCGTTTTGATCCGGTTTGAACCGATTTGAACCGATTTGATCCGATTTGATCCGGTTTGACCCGGCTTGAAACGATTTGAACCGATTTTATAGAATTTGATATGCGGTTTGATCCGATTTGTACCGATTTGATCCGATTTGAACCGATTTGATCCGATTTGTACCGATTTGATACGATTTGATCCGATTTCGGTACCTATTTTATCCGATTTGATCCGATTTGTTCCGATTTGAACCGATTTGATCCGATTTGTACCGATTTGATACGATTTGATCCGATTTGATTCGATTTCAACCCATCTGATCTGATTTGATCCGATTGGAACCAATTGAACCGATTTGATTTGATTTGATCTGATTTGATCCGATTTGTTTTGATTTGATTCGATTTGACCCGATTTGATCAGATTTGAGCCGTTTTGATCCGGTTTGAACCGATTTGATCCGATTTGACCCGGCTTGAAACGATTTGAACCGATTTGATAGGATTTGATATGCGGTTTGATCCGATTTGTACCGATTTGATCCGATTTGAACCGATTTGATCCGATTCGTACCGATTTGATCCGATTTCGGTACCTATTTTATCCGATTTGATCCGCTTTGATCCGATTTGGTTCGATTTGATCCGATTTGATCCGTTGGGATGAAAACGGCAGTTATCTGGTCCTGACAAGCTCTAAATATATTGCCCTTGTCGCTAAGCACCGAAAACAGCAACGTAAATGTTTATTGTCTAAACTTCTCGATCTCGCCCTCTTACCAGCCTGGTGGCGAATGGTCCTGAGAAGTCGATTCCATGTTGTTTGTCGGATGCCGGCGATTATTATTATCGGAAAAATCCAACATGATCTGCTTCTTCGTATTTCCTCGGTAACGGCATCACATTACTTATCCTTTCAACGGCTGACGCATCACGCTTCGATCATTCACTATCCAGTGCCGATTGCGAGTATGGTTTAAGGTGGCTTGGCTGTCTTTCGCAAGAATGGCGAGAAATTTCTCATCGTAGGCAGCGGAAATCGTTTTAGGGTCGTAACTCGTAAACAAACTCGTAGGTCCTCGTCGTTATCCAGGTGACACTTAATAGTGTACTATAGTGTATATCGAATCATATCTGAAATCTCCTAGTTTTTACTTGTCAAATGTCATCGTAATAACACTTGCATGTTGACAGTTCAAAAATGGCGCCAAATTCAAAATGACACCTCTTGTTGAAACGCCCTTTATTTGAGATTTTTTATCACTCGATCTCATGAGGAATTTGTAGATCATTGAAACAAAAACCGACCACTTTCCGGTATCAAACTTTTTATCACCATAAAACAGATATAAATCCCACGAATTTCATTTTTACCAACTCCACCTATCATCTCCACAATGAATCACTGTTCATTTCATCAAACCCTTTAAACTTTGACTACATCTACTCATTCAACACCAGAGTCAACTAACACCTGAAAATTAAAATCAAAGTTGAACAACTTTTCATTGTTGTGATCCTAGGAACTTTCAACCTACGACATTCTATTTTTAAGCACATCCCACATTGCTACCTACCGCACAGCTATACATACTCCATATTATCCACTCAAGTGAACAAAGGATTGCAGCAGAATACACAAATGAGTTGAGCAAAATATTTGAAAAGGAAAAATTCCTTCGTTCATTCCTAGCCAAAAAGAAAGGATAATCCCGGAATAAAAAGTTATTAAAGTTTCACATTTCTCTGTGAGTCTCTAGGAATGTTCGGTTTCTGGCAAATAAACTCGTTCGTATAGTATATCCTTTCGTCCTTCGACCTTCCCAGTTCCTTCTACTACTCATGATTATAAACTTTTTATAAAAAGATCAAGTTATACACGTCATCTTTTATCTAAATAAATAATACAAGGACCCTCTCAATCAAGAAATGACTTTAGCTCCAACTTTTATCCAATTTTTTTTTCATTTCGTTCGGTCTTTGCTTTTCAAGAAGGAAACGAAAAGGATGAAAAAAAAAAATAAAATAATATCTAGAGAAAAATTTTTATGGCTCCAGAAGTTTATTCTAAAATTTATGGTATATCTCTAGTTTACTGATAAATAAGATGATGAAAAAGAGCAACTTTGTCATATATCCTCGAGCTTGTGTCTCTGTGTGTATATTTGTTTTTTTTTTTTGTATGTTTGCTGATTTTTTTTTTGCGCTGTAGCAGTTATATACATACATACGTATATGTGTACAAATGACCCACGATTGAAGATATATCCAATAAGCAGCTTCCATAACATATGTTCAAGCATAAATCATATCTTTCGCGTCTTTCACTGATATCCTTCTTCATCCTTTATATTTATATGTGCCGTCCGGACTGGCGTGGTCTATGAGTTTCTTGTTTTTTTTAAAGGACATACATAGATACATACATAATAAGCTTATTACTACCACAAGTACTTGGGGATCGATTTCCAGAAGCAACGAACTCATTTACAATGATATAAAAATGGATAAAAAAAAATCCTTTTGATTCCCTGCAATCATGATACAAATATAAAACAGAGTAAAGTACCGGGGCACCACAGCCAGCCAAGGGCTCTGCTCTGTCTATGTGAACACGGTGTGCAGATATCACCGACAAATATTTACTTGCCAGACATTGTGTTTGCAATAAAACCGTTAGAAGGATTCGCCAAATAAAAGGGAAAAGTTCAAATTTATCTTGGGTAAAAAAAAAACAGGAGAAAATAGAAATAAAACAGATTGGATGGATGCCAATTTCATAGATATAGACAAGCTTGGTTCGAGTAATTGTCAAGGTAACAACATGGTTACTAGAAAGAAGAAGAACAACAACTACGGAGCCACTAAGGCATCCTTTATGTGAATTGCCTCCTTATCTTGTATAATTAAGGATTATGCTGTCAATGTCGGCCCTTTTCCCAGATAAAACCGCCAGTGATCCTTTTGCTTGTCTTAATCCCTATGGCTAAATATCGCTCGCGGATTCGCTTGGTGGGTAGTACAACAACAATACCAACAACAGAAAGCACCACCCTCTGTGATTTCTCGTCCTGTGACACGCGGCTGTGACAGGCGCTTCACCAGTGTGACAAATTCACCGGCAATTTTCGGTATTCATCAGCTCGTCACAAATTTAATTAAATGTGATTCAAATGTCACCGCACTAATGTCTAAAGGAGGCGAAAGTTTTCTACCGCAGATGCAGAACGAGAACAAAAGTGGTTGGAGAACGAGAGCGAGAATATTCATTGTTTGGCACCGTTCGTTATCGTTCTTTGATTTTCCAGTCATATTGTAAAAGGACCTTCTTAAGCTCTCTTCACCAACGACTAAACAGGGCTCTAGACTTGTGCTCTCTCTCTCTCTGTCTGCTTTCACAATACATTCAGTTTGTGCAAGAGAGATGTGATGTCAAAGAAAAGGGTGGGGGGGGGGGACAGAAAAATTATATGGTAGCATCAGGCTGGATAACAGGAGTTGAATGATACTTTCGTGAACCCTTTTCTTTACGAAAACGTCTAATGAAAACAGTTAAAGCATTTAAGATCCTTCGAAATTTCCCGAGGGAAGTTTGGTATGGGAATGATACAATCTTAGAACGGGGGGTGTGGAACGAGAGAGAGAAGTTGTAATCCCTTAAATCTTTAGGGGTTGAATTTCTCACTTTTGTATGTGCGAAATACTATAGTTATGATTTTCAGTTCTTCTCTAGTCCTGATTTTCTCTATAAACAAGATTAAACGTCTTTTCTGACATTTATGAATAGAATTGAGCTTCGTTTTGATGCTCCTTGGACGTGAATATTTCTACATTCAAAGCTTCAACTCCCTCCTTCTGCTGCTGGTCTCGCCATCAAACCAACTTTCTTCACAGCTCCTCCTTCGACAATTTTGCAGAACTGTGACATTAACTTTAGGGGGTGAATGGGGAATTAAATGAAATACTTGGTTGGGAATTTTAAACAATAGTGTGATGGTCTTACCACAAAATATTAAGATGCAAAGATATAATGGAATAAGATTGGAATATTTTATTTCTGTATGTTTATGTGTGTTTGGTAAAATTTTATAGTTGAATTCCCTTTGGGGATAAATTTATAAAGTTTTTTATGGTATTTTTTGTTAAGTTAAATGATCATTTTGATAAATTTCAATAAATAAAATGAAAAGGAAGCTTTCAACAATTTAAAAGATTATTGCAACAAATTAGTAGTTGCCTCTACCCGTCTGGTACATAAATTTAAACCAAGTTCAGTGTTTTTACTGTACAACCAAGTAAAGGTAACCATAACTGAACGCCGGACTTGGGATGTACAGACAGTACATTAAGTAACTCCTAATTTCTACCCCTCACCCCCGTCTTAATCATGGCATCGGTCATGACGGCATCGGTCGGTTGAAGAGAATCGTCCTGTCTAAGCAGGCATAATACTGCAACAAAGCTGTTCCTGCAAACCAAGATGTTTGTGAGTATTATAGCATGGCCGGTTCTTGTGCATTTTCTATGTATGAGTGTAGCATGGTGTGCTTCTGTCATTCGGCAAGTTTTAAACAATTTCGTAACATCCGATTTTAAAAATAAGGTTTGTGTCTTTGCTAGGATGAAAGCTTTTTAAGGGAAATTTTAATGAGGGGAACTTTGATCAACTTTGAAAATTTCCCTCCAACTAAAAAAGCTTTACAAAATACTATCCTAAGAAATGAGGGACGGGGGATTAATTTACCCAAAAACAAAACCCATAAAGGAAGTTTGATAGAGATACAAATTTACCCGAACCAATTTCGCGAGCCGAACTTGGTCAACTAGGTTTGGTTACATATTGAGCTAACGAAAAAAAATTCAAAAAAGCAAATCATATGAGCAAACGCAAACGATAGCAAAGTTTCTCCTCATCAAAATTTCCCCTTATCAAAATTTCCCTTCATCGAAATTTCCCCTACAAAAAGCTTTCATCCTAGCGAAGGCACGAACCTTATTCTTAAAAGCTGATCTTACGAAATTGTAAAATGTGCGCGCCAGAATATCAGAAGCACATCATATTCATATACACACATAAACACACATACACACTGATACACGCACATATAGAAATAGTGTCAGAGCCAGCCTTGCTATACGACTGTTGTGTGATTGGCACAGTTAACAGAAAATGAGTCCATGAATCTTATATTAGAGAAGACCTGATACAAACATTTTTGTTTTGATTTTTGTTATATTCAGAGTCTTCCTGCGAATTTCTTTTCTGTTTTGTGCCATCTGATTCCATATGCCCCCGCAATTATTGCACTAAGTGAAACCCAAGTTACATCTGATTCTGATTTAGATGGAAATCAGGTGTCTAGGTAAACGTTAGTGACCAACTTCTCCAGCTATAGGGAAGACGTGCATAATATTGTGCGAATCGACCGCGTACGTAAACCCTTCGAACTTATGTATGAAGGCCAGCACAAAGAAATCAAGCGATTACGTAAACATTTCATCGTCGGCCTAAATGGCACAAATAAATCAATATCGATCGACATGCTAAAGGCAGCCTTCGGTTGTGATTACGACGGCGAAGCCAATCCACATCGAAAGGTAACTTTCCCTTAACTGTACGGCGGGGAGAGCATGTAGCTCACAAAAGCCCCCGCAATTAAAAACATTTCGATCAAACCGATCAGAATAATGTCTAGATCGCCGATCGGTAATCTAGATCAAGCTTCCACTTCAGCCTTCGATACTATTTCCGAACGGATTTCGGAATTTTTATCTTTCACGCGTAGTGTGAAATCAGTATTGGGTGTAATTTTAACGTTGACAAAAACTTCAAACCTCAATAATTTACATTAAATTTTTAATTATATTACGAGAGCTCCTGACGTCGCAGGCCAAGGACCATGTCTTTGATCTATTTCGTACTTCTCATCCAATACAGTAATCCGTCGAAGAAGAATTTCTCCTTGACAACTCGGACCACTGTCTAGTCAGCGCTTATTTCCCATTTCCATCTTCTGCCCCAAAACCAACCAACAGAGTTCCCAAAAGAACTATTAGGCACTATGGGAGCGCCAACTGATTGGGACTTATTCGCTTTTTTCAAATTCGCTAACTGGGATTTGTGTTTCCGTAGTGCCAACTCTGCCACTCTTTGAATCACCAAAGTCATATGATCAGGAATGCGTTTCACTCCACCAAGCATATAAAGCCTAGGCCGAATAGATGATAGATAACCCAATCATCCATCGTTTTGGTGAGTCTTATCTGGTTTCTTTGGATATCTTTAAGGCTTTTGACAGAGTATGGTTCTATTGGTTAAACTCTAAGCTATTGGTATAGACTTAGCTTTAAGCAACTGAAGTGAGAGTTTTTTCTGCCCGTCAAATCAAGGTTGTACTGGATGGCGTCGAGTCCAAACCCTACACCATTTCGGCTAGTGTTCCTTAAGGGAGAATTCTGCAGATCTTCTCTAAACTGTTCTATTCTCTTCTATCCTTCAACTGAGCTTACTACTAGACATTGCACCATGACATGAAGGACATGACAGACTGGTAGTACAAAACATGATTCCTAACCCTAGTTTTTCCACATTAAAAAAATATATTTCATAAGAAAGATTACTGCTACCCATTTGTACTGACCTCCATCCAGTAAGTACATCCACAAATCTAAAAGATTTAAATCTTCTACAAAATTCTCCCCCACACCCCCCAAAAAAAAACCCCGGAAATCTGTCCTTATAATTTTCGTATTTTTCCTTTCCAAAAAATTCCTAGCATTTTCCTTGAAGCATGTGAAATGTGTGTTTGCATAACTCTCAACACCACTAAATTACATGTCACTACTCCATTTAACCACCCTTCAACGTTGACTTTAACACCCCCACCCAACCGATATATAGCTTAAGTCTGTATACGTACAAGCATTAAAAAAATTCTTTTCTGTGTTATATCAAGTCATTTTTCCACCCCAAATTTATATACAGAAAGACGATCCCTAAAAAACCGTAAGTTCTTCATATTCAAATAGACAAATAAAGATACAAGACTTGTGAATTATCTGGTGGCTTGGTGGTGGTGGTGGGTTTAGCTTGAGATCATATTTAAATAGAAAATTTCTTATTGAATAATTCTGAGATATTTTTGGTAAATTTATGTTCTCAAGAAATTTCCTCAAAAATTATCCTAAAATAAACCAAAAAAAATAGAAATTTAATATTTATAAAGGGACTTCCAGTATCGTTACGGATATATTTGGAACTAAATAGAACATGCCCCTAAAAGTATGTGTAGAATTTGAATTTAGAGTCATTTATGGCATATTTAACATGGCGGGTTAAAATTTGACATAAATGTCATCTGAACACATTTAATATTAATCATGGAGTGTGTCATAGTAAAAGTGCGCAAAGAAATCGTGCAAATTTATTACGAACATTACATGAAGATTGGTGGCAGTCCTAAGCTCGTCGTGTCGTTGGTCACTCCATAATGCAATATCGAGTAACAAGCTTAGTTTGAGATAAAATGGAGTCTACGTCATTCTGACGTCATAATCCGGATTTATGGTGCTAGTCTGTCTAGCATCGTTTCTCAACCTCTTTAGCGTTGCGACCCCCTGAAAGGCCAAAAAATGAAGTAAAAAATCTTGCGACCTCCTCACTATAATATTGGTTGAAAGATAAAAATCCAACCATTTGGAGCGATTTTCTCGGTAAGAAATCAAAAATTAAGTCTGATGGAGAGGACAGGAAAAACAAACGTGGTTTGTCAGGTTCCATCTTCTTCCGTCAAATCTTGTCGTAAAATTGAGTTATTAAGGTCGATCCACACATATCCGTGAAGGCACGGCACCGATGCTTTCCGTGTCAGTGGCTTCCGTGATGAATTTTTCCCTAACATTGTTTACATTTTAGTTTTGAAATTTGGACACAGAATTTAGCGTGGAATATCTTGCTGCAATTTCATTGCTCTTAGACGAGCGGAAAAGAATTGAAAAGAGAGTGTGTTCATCCCATGTGGACTCTTCCGGAAGTGTAAGGAGAGTTCGTCACTTTATATTGGTGGGCCACGAAACTAGCTTCTACGAGATGAATAAAAACGCATTTTAGTGATTTGCTAAAAAAAAACTCGAGAAGTTGATCCACACGAGTCTGTACGTATGTATGTAGTAGGAAGATGAAGTACATTTGGGCATTCAATCAACTTTACATCAAACCAAATTTTACATTTATTACTTATACACTATTACTTATACACTTTGTGGGGAACTATTGTTATATGTCGATTAAAAGAAATCCTACAAAAAATCGCACAAAAAAGATTGCACAGAACAGGTTTGAGTGTATTTCAAATAAACTTTACCAAAATTTCTGTTGAATTCTTATAAAATTTTCCATTGAATTTAAAAAACATTTGTTTCACGTCCGGGATAAATTAAAAAATACCGGTAGCAACGTATTTTTTAGGGTTCTTGCGGACGTGTCTGAAGGGTACTAAGATCGTCGTTGCCTAACTGCGTCGGATGTGTGGAAACATGCCGCGCTTTTCCCAATTTGTTTCCATGGAATTACATCGTGTCGATATATTTTTTTTACTGATGCCGTATTGCACTGAAGTCGCCGTCACGTCACGGATATGTGTGGAACCTTTACCCCGAAAATCGGTTAGCTTGATTATAATAGTTTTAAAATACATTATTTGTTAAAATAATAATTTTCGGCAGATTGCGACCCCCCGTATTGTCTAATGGCGACCCCTTTGATTATTATTAATCGATTGATTAATTGACATTGGAATGAAATGACGTCAAAGGAAAAGGTCTATGTCAATGACTCCTGACGCTATTGGTAAAATAAGCAGCCTTGATTGAACACGATTTAGTTGTATCATACTAGGGCTAAAATTTGTTTTTTTTGACATTTCCCTTTTGTCCTTAAACTAAAAATAAAAAAAAACGATTTTAATAAATACCAAAACAATAAATCTACTTCAATTCATATCCAAACAAAAAACTACACAAAAAATTATAGTTTTTCCATTGTGGCAAAAAGCCGTGAAAAACTTTCGTATTTATTTTCCTCCGTTTTTCGCCACCCCCAACACACAAAAAAAAAAGATTTATACCCTTTCAGCAACACTAGAAAATTTCTAGGAATACTTTTCTTTCATAGCCAAAAGGGCTCGTCGAATTCAAAACTTTAACCCTATTCCATGACCATTTCCCCCACTTGCACCCTTCTTTATTCGTTAACTTCTGTATTTTTTTTTTCTGTTTTCATCCCTTTCCACACTGGAATTGCTCAAAAACTGGCTAAACTGATTATTCACCCAGGAAATTGGACATTCTTTTCGGTAGGAGAAAGCACAGTAAGGAGAATGAAAAAAACAAGAAAAAAAATAACAGTGTACGCATTTCAATTCTTTTAGCTTTATGAATCCTGGCTGGAAAGATATACCTTCCTTTCGGGTCCCTTTTTTGGAATTCCTTTGAAGGACCCTATTCTACCCAAAGTTCACTTACAATTAATTACGGCATTAGGCTTTAGTTTTATGTAAATAAACTTTTACTGTTATCGATGAGAGTTTTCCCGCTTTAGCTGGTTGTAGTAGTAGTTTGCAAAAGGATTTGTCGTTTTTTTTGTTTCCTTTTTTTTGTAAAGGAAGGATGAAGTTAGATTTTCTCACAGTTGGCAGGCTTATAAATGCACACACCAAGACGCTGGGCGCTTTTAGTGTGTGAATCGTGATGTAATTGAAAGTTGATCTAATTAAGGATCCTAGGTTTATTTTGCTTGTGTGTTTTAAAAGCACGGATTTTGATGCTTGAATAAATAGGACGAAGGAGCTGGTTTTTAGTGTAAGTACATCCTAATCTTAAGGATTAAGTGTATGCTTAAAAATCGCAAAGGGATTCTCAGCTACAGCATTCAAATTAGTGCACCGTAAAATTTAGTCCTTTTTCTTTACACTGTAATATCGTTTCCTGGAAGGATATTTTTGTATCACTGTATGTGTGTGTGTGTGAACATCGCTCATTACCTCCCCAAAAAAGTTAGCTTATTCAAACCTAAAATGCCACCCTTCTAGGAACATCAAATACATACAAAGACAGGATAATTCTCGTCCTGGCAGAAGTTAGGGAACGTGACTTCGCAGAAGGAAACTCCTTCACGGCAAGTTAGACTTACGAGGAACCGTCATCCCTCAGAGATATCAAAACAAACCTTAGATCTTCTCACCTACTTTTTGTGTTACAGTAGAGCGTTACATAATTTATGAATGCAATGTAATTAGACAAACAGACAAGGATGGGCCTCAAGAAGACGCTGAAGGAAGCAGCGCCATTTCTGGATTTTATGTATCAGCACTTCTCCTTATTAAGGCTGGCACTGGGATTCATTTTCCCGAGGCTTGGTATTCAACCCAAATATATACACAAATACACAAATAATACGCACACACCGAGAGGGTGAGACGGGGAGACAAAAAAAAATTTTTTTGCAAGAGGGTCCTGATCCTGACGACGTTCAGTTCTATCCTCCCGGCTCTTGTTCCCATTTAGATTCTCGCTAGTCGCTATCCCTATGAAGTATTCATTCGATGTTTCATCCCTACGAGTGTGACATTAATTTTTACATTTCGACTAATGAAAGTGCTGTAATTGTAGCCGGGGCTCTGCTGCTCATTCTTCTTTGGGTTCGGTGGGGCCCGTTGTCGTCCAGAACGACCGAACAACGATGACGTATATTGACTTAATTAATTATTAGGTTCCCTCGAGCTCCTCTTTCAAAAAGAGGCAATCAAGACATTCCTTGAGGTATCAACTCTGTGTGTGACGAGGGCGAGGCTGCTGCTTCGTTTTTGTTTTGTTTTTTTTTGTTTTTTCGTTCAAATTATTTTTGACCCATTTCATAATTATGAGATTACGTTCGGGCCCAAGGATGAAATTTTTTGGGGTTTCAATTTCTGTTTAATGATATAAAGTGTATCTGTTGACGTAGAAAAGCCAAACTTTTAATGCAGAAGATGAATGATGAAGCGGGGATGCTGCTGCAGAGGTATAGGTATAAGTACCCTGTAGCGTGACCGGGCAAAAAAAAACAATTATTTTTTTTTTCGTAAAAAAATAAAATTGTGCAAATTTTGGTCCTTTAGGATATTGAAGAATAAATAAATAAGTTTACATTTGGGAAGTATAATTTTGTAAATGCATACGCAAATGAAAATAAAAATAATTAGGAAGGTGTGAGCGATGTCAAGAGGACGGCAAAATGTTTGTGTTTTATAATTTGAAATTTAAAAATAATTTTCAAGCATAAAATAAAGGAAAAGACATTTTCTTGTAGGCTCTATACCGAAAATTTAATTAAAAACTTCGTGTTATTTTGGAATATTAAGTTATGGGAAATTTGCGAAATATTTGTGTTTTTTCATATGGATACTAAAGCGTGAAGGTATAACCCCCTTGTACTGCAAAGGGTTTGCCGACGCCACAGTAACAGTTCGAACATGCCAAAGATGCATTGGGCTATATTGGCGGTGGAACGCTGGAGACTTTGATTAAACATACCGAAAGCTGGATGACTGCGTCTGAGTTGCAATGCTGCTGACAGTTAGGCGCGGGCTTGCGGTGCGGGCAATGACAAATACAATAGAATTACATATGTGTTTTCAAATGCGAACTAACGGAATGTTGTTTGAACGCCGCCGCGCACGCACTCTGAAAGTTGCTCTATTTTCATGCCGCGTGGGAATGTTAAAAAGTTGTTTTGTGATTTGATTTGTGTTTTGGTGCTGTAAATTGTGGCGACAGTAAATTTGTTGAATTTCATAGTCTTTGCCAACTCGGAACGTGACACCAGCACCGCAACTATGCGTCAGTGAAAATTCACCACATACCGCGCAGCCTATGCACGCACCGCAAGCCCGCGTATATGTGTCAACAGCTTAAACGCCTCCTTTCTGTGCCGTCTCTTAAAACGGCCCAAGAATTCTTGGGCGCAGTAGAAGGGGTCCCAGGACACTTGTTGGCTTAATCACCGAGCACCACTTACCACGGGGCCCCAACTGTAGGCTTTGCCTTGAGGAGGATGAGTCTGCTTTTCATGTTCTCTGCGAGTGCCCCTGTCGAACAACGAGACCCTGCTCAAACAGTCAAGTCTAAGCAAAACGCCACTAGTGGCCACGGTACTTTTGGACCCAGTACCTCATCAAAAGAAAGAAAAAAGAAAGAAAGAAGGTACCGTGGAAAACTAGTGAACCCCCGGAACGGACACCATTGCCGAATCGGCTAGTGTGAAGAGTCCACACGAAGCTAGCTGTACCCGATGGCCTCGTGGCCAGCTAATGGTTAAATAGTGCTTATCTCTTCGATGCCTGGGGCAAATCGGAGTTTGTAAGTGTTTTATGCTGGTAAGCGGCTCTGCTTTACTCGGGGGCCTGACATGGGTAGTAAGAATATTTAAAAAAAAGAAATATTGCAGCCGTGCTCCGAGTATCAGCCATAGTACATCTGCGCAACAAAAATCTTCCCCCTCGTCAGAGGAATAACTACTCGCTTCCAGCCAGAAGAGGGTAATTGAGTCGACCACCAATTCGGCGAGTGCCAGAACACCCGTCTTGTATCTGCCGGAAAATCGAATTCATGAAGACGAAGGTCGGTTTGTACGCACATGAACAATAAGTACCAGAGAACCGTATTCACGCTTGGCAAGATCGTCATGAGTAAGTAAACCGCTAGTGTGCTTAAGCGTGATTAGTTAGGTTACAATAAAGTGGCGGAGTTTGTTGAGCCTATTATAGCAGGTGGATCAGGTGATGGAGCAGCAGTAAATCCCAGCCAGGCCCAGAAAGATTGGTGAGCGAGGTTTTCAGAGATCACCTAAAAGTACCCTTGATCAGCGAGAGGGTTCTGGCGGAGACGAATTAGCATTCATCCAAAAAGGCGGAACGGACCAGTCGCTGCGGCAGGTAAGGTGTTACAAAATATACAAAATATTGGTGGCAGCGGTGGAATCAAATCCCCTGACATCTTAGAATAAATAAGGTTCATCGCCATTTACTCTACCACTAACCAGACACTCTTCAACCTCTCCTATGCTCCCTACTACGACTCCCTGAGGTAGTCAGAGGCTTTAGGGTGATCTGATGCGAAGACCAAGCGTCACAGGACTTCCTAGGCGAATTCCTCACTAAGATCAGGGAATGCGCTACCCAAGCCCAAATGAGGAGTCTCCCAAACTTGGCCGAACTGGTGTAGGGATTGAAGTTTGAGGAGGGCGCCAAGGATTGCGCCCAAGCATTACAGCTGCAGATGCAACATATCGTGTAGATCAATCTCCAACACTTCAAAACAGCCTCATATAACCTTCAGATTTTACTAAAGGAGGATGTCCTTAATGCAAGAGTTCTGGCTGCGAGGATGGAACATAAAAGTTAGATTGGAGTTCGAAAGAGGGAAGGGCCTTTACTTAGGCTCTTGACTTGCCTGCAGGACCGTAGGAGATGGCAACAGGCAAAAAATCGAATAGAGCCAACCTGTTCGCACAGTACGCGGAAGCACCGAAAATAACGAGAGTGGAGTGTCAATATTTGATTCTATCATTACAGTGTGTAACCCAAGCACGGAGAATTTCCAGGATTGGTAGGAAGTCTTGAACATCACGCAGTCACTAATCCTCCAGCACAATCAGAAATCCAACTTCCTGGTGTTTTTTGGATTCTTTCGTGCCACTGGCTGGGATTTATGTTTCCGTAGCAGGAATGCAAACTCTGTTCGTTATCATGCCTGTACTTCTAACATCCTAAGTATCAAAATAACTGAGGAGATCTGCCATAGAGTAATTGCATGTTCAAAACCGCAAACGACACATTACAGTTCCGGGGAAAACAATTCCCTTATAAGGGATGGCGTTTTGAAACCTACTCGACAAGGGGCATCCAACTTATCGATGATGTCAACTTTTGCTCATAGGTAAACTCATTGAGCCAACGGATGAAGGTCCTGTCCTGTCAAAAAAATTTCCGTGTAATCATGCAGTTGTTTCAATGATGAAATCTTCCCCGAAACGCTTGGATCTTTCCCACGCTTCACAGCCTTCCTTTTCGTGCGCCCGACGGGCTAGAAGTTCGTTCATAAATAGAAAAAGTCGACTGTGAGACAATCTTCCAAAAGCAGTGTTCGCGAACTCGTACAATATTTTAGAGTTAAAACGTAGGGTTCATCATCATCCACTTGAGAGCCGACAACTTCCTTCCACCTATCATATCATCACCTAACCATCATATTAAGCGTTATCCGAGACATTACACCATGACCTGAAAGATATGATGGACTAGTAGGGTAAAGGGATATTTTTTTCACATAAAAGAAATTCCTCGTAATCTGTTATAAATATTTTTAAACACTTCAGGACAATGCTGGATCCCACCGCTGCCACCATTTGTTGACATAATTTTTTAAACTTGTGTTCGCATAATTTTGTTTCAGTTACCTGAGGTTTAAACTCGAAATTGATGACGAAAAACAAGAGTATCGCATTTCTTATGGCACGATACTGATAAGAAAATGCAACTAAGTGTTTTTTAGTCTTGATGAGACATTTATAATTGAATTTGAAAAGAATTTAGTTAAAAATAAAAGCGACTAAATTCTATACATAGAATCTATACTATATAGATGATAAAATTTTATTAATAAATTGAGAAAATTAGTAATTGGTGTTGTGGTTTACAACAAAAACTCATTAAGGGATATTCCTTAACTGTGACTTCACAATACAACACTGGACTCAATTCATCCAATGGAATTCCACCTCCAATTATTAAAGGAAATTTTTTCTTCAATTTAGGATATTATATTATATTCCTCCACTCACAACACAACTCACAAGGAGCAGAACGAAGCACCAAAATTAACCACAGTAACAGATACAGAAAAAAAAGTCTCCCATCATCCGAGCTCTACCTTTTCATCTCTCTCTCGGTGAAAACCTCATTATCTATTTGGGATTTGGTGGCAGAAAAAAATTCCGCGAATAAAGATATTTTTTTTTATATCATATCAAAAGCACGAAACGAAGCTCCTTCCTTCGTGATGATGGGGCCGGCAAGTGGAGGCTTCATTAAATCTAATAAAAAAAAAGAATAGAAAGTCGCAATTTAGACATTTTCAAAGACGTGGGAATTGTTATGATTCTCGTCTCTGGATACCATCAATTACTGAATGTGGCTGCACGTGTATGGGTTCAGGGTTCAACATTTCTCTCTTTCTCCTTAAAGTTGAAATTTAAAAATAAAGTCGTCTTTCGAAGCCTGTCTGTGAAGTTTACAATGTGGAATTTTTACTTTTGTTGGAGATTGCTTTTCTTTCTGATGTGATTTAGGCAATAACAGGGCATAAAAGTATACACGAGCTTCGACTAGGACTAGGACTAGGGCACAGTTCAATGTTATTCTATTGCTGACGACAGTGGAGGAAGAGAGATTCTTAGTCGTTTTTAGTGATATTTTTTCTGATTTTTTTGTTGTCTTCCTTTCATATACAACATTTTTTTTAAAAGAACATAATAAAAGTATAGAAAAATGTCAAGAATTTGTTTATTCTTCTAAGGAAAAATATTGCAAAATTTTTTATTCATTTGCGAGAGTCTGTGATAGTAATTGATTGAGAGTGTGTCCTTTTTTAATAAAGTTATTTTTAATATTTTGAAATGCTTGAAAAAATTTTTTTGTGCTGTAGAAAATTATTCAGAATTCAGTGACAGCAGGATAAAAATAAAGGAAGCTGATGTACAAGTAGAAGAGCATTTGCCCTGCCTCGTCATAAATTCAAGAAAGACAATGGCGAGTTTTTCAATGTTGTTCCAAGGCGGTGGGGTTCGCAGCTCATTTCTATGATTGCATTTCTGCGAGAAACTTCTATGAAAATGCTTTTTTTGTAAAGGATTAAACAATAACTTTATCCTTTATTATTTATTTTAATCCTTACTTTATTAAATTAAATAACAAATTAGTGTTGATGCTGGCAGGGGCGGATCCAGCCCTCAAAAAAGGTTGTGGTGACAGCCACCCGAAAATCGGCCAAGTGCGAGTCGGAGTATGAACTCGCCCATGATCGATATAGTGCAATCCTACAAAGGAGATGTTTACAAAATATATGACGCCCTGACCAACATTTTGAACAGTGTAGTTCCACGTGGGCAAAGCCGTTGGGCAAACACTAATAGGTAAATCGATTGCGTAGGTCAAGCGGCATTGGATATCGTTAGTGCTTAGTTGGGGGACTGCTTGGTAAAACAACCACCGCGTTTGCAATCGTCTATGCAATGTTCATAGTCAAGTTAATTTTTTCTACACCATCTGAAACTAGACCTTTCAACAAAAGAAAAAACCCTTAGATTTTTTGAAAAAAATGTTTTTAGAACATGGGCATTTTCGGCTGAAAATGAGGTCTCTTTTAAGATTTAAATTCAAAATAAAACGTAAAAATAAATATTTTGATTCAAAAAAATTACAGGGTGTTTGGGATATAAAAAAGTAAGTTTCCATAAACTTTCGTGAAAAAAAATTTTTTTTAAGGGAGATAAAAATCAAAAACAAAAACACAAGTTTTTTCAATTTTTCTCGGAAATTTGATGTTATGGTTTGTACAAAAGTTGTAGATCTTTTTATTACCTACAACTTCTATGTTTAACTTTTTTTGATAGGAGGTCTAGTTTCGCTGAAAATCGTGAAAAACAATTTTCACCCCTTAAAGTTACCCCTATTTAACCCTGGTAACTCAGATGGAGTTGAATTTATTTTTCTAGTTGGCTGCGCTATATTTCCTTCACTTTCCAACATTTGTCATGCTGTTAATAATTTTTTTGTTTCCAAAAATTATTTGCACTGGTCTATTGTTCGTTTTATAGGTTTTAATGAAAATAGAAATTCATAAATATCGATATTTTCAAATTGTACTTGTATCAAGTCCCTCGGTAGGCTCGTCACTATACTTCCTTCATCTGTCGTTGGCCTTACTTTTCTGAAAGCGTACTATAGGTATATCCGACAGACCTCCACTATATCAAGCATATTGTTAGCTGGTTAATATTTTAATACTTGTGGCAGTTGTTGGGTAAGAACGTTTTACTTCTAAAGTGTAGTCTTAAGCACACTCATATTTTTTTATTTTATTAAGGCATAGGATATAATATCATAAGCCTATCAATCTCAATACACCGTGAAAGTGTGACGCCACAAGTCTATTAGGGTTGTGGGCATGTCCATCGTGCCCACAACGGTGGATCCACCCTTGGATGCTGGTTTGTTTTGTGTGATAGTCTTAATAAAAATAGTTTTATATTGTTTTCTGAGTATTTTGTAAGTGTAATTACTCTGGCAGAAAGCTGCAATATATTTCAAAAGAGATTGAATGGATAGAGGAGATAAAAGGTATGTTACAAACGGCATACGTTGTTTATGAGGAGTACTCTTGTTGAGCTCAGTGTAGATTGTAATCCGAACATCATTTTGAAAAATCTGTCGACCACGGTAGCCTAGGAATAAAGGTGACTGACTGCCATCACAAAGGTTCGTGGTTCGATTCCACTCCGCGACATGGCCTTCGTCGTTCCACTTGTCC
Source organism: Thereva nobilitata (assembly GCA_963855945.1). Classification (NCBI taxonomy): domain Eukaryota; kingdom Metazoa; phylum Arthropoda; class Insecta; order Diptera; family Therevidae; genus Thereva; species Thereva nobilitata. The sequence goes on along the minus strand of OY979697.1, from coordinate 101,392,848 downwards.
CACGTTGATAACAATTATTCCTATTTACAGCATTTCTTTTGCTGTCGCCTGTAAGCATAATAAGCGAGGAATGAATGCCTGGGATTCCATAGAGATGCGAGCTCCAGCTTTAGCCAGCAGCGCTCATTTATTTAGGCTGGCGCTTTAAAAACCACCTTCGGATGGCTTGACAAAGTACAAATCCGAGCCATAAACTCATCGGTGATAACACTCTTTTCGCCACTAATCATGGTTCATTTCCCTAAAACACCGCACGGCTCATTCTTGTAGCAGATAATACGCTTTATAAAATTGGTGGCAGCGGTGGGATCACATTCACTGAAATTACCGTCCGCCGGCCTGCACGGCAACATTTTCTCCGCAAGTATAGGATTTACGTGGAGGCGATAGACCTTTTATATCTTTAGAACAATCAGTAGCGATAACATTTGATCACGGCTGCTAATGACTCAGAGAATCGGTAGTGGAGAAAATGGTGTCGTAATCAATTAGTTTGAAAGCCCTATTTCACGCTAACCATGCAAGTGACCGAGTAAGTTCTAAATCATACAATGATAAATTTTATGACATTTTGGTATGTTGCATAAATATAGGCGTAGGGCTTAAACTTCTTTTAGAAGTAAGTAAGTAGGTGGACCTATGAGATTCAAACTACCACATCCTGAATAAAAGAGAAAAATTACTAAACAGAGAGAACAATAGACTAATATATAATCAATAGTAGAGGGAAATTAAACAAAAAAAAGCGGAGTTATGATGTAGTTGGGAAGTTGGATTTTTTTGTTTTTTTTCTTGACTTATTTTAAGATAAAGGGAAAAAAATTTCTGCAAAGTCGGTCCTGTGATGCACGAGAAAGTTGCATAAATGTCCATTTTTGATGGATTTTGAGTGCATTGCTACACTATTTTTTTAATTTCTCCAGTTCTGTTGGTCGTACAAAAATAAAAAAAATTGGAAAATACTCGTGAATGAATAGACTATCGAACTCATTCAGTATAAATACGTTAAAAATGAGTCCTAACCTCAAAAAACCAAAATGTATGAAATTTTGTTTTATTTTACTAAAAATGCAATAAATAACGGGAAAAAGGTTGGATTTTGATAAAAATTGGGGAATAGATGTATTTTGATGCTGTAAATACGTGGTTGAAATTTCAAAAAAAAAATTCGATTATTACGGCAACAATTGGCAGTTTTCGAAAAATTTTAAAATTGCCGCCATTTTATCCCAAATACGGTAAAATATTTTTTATTAAATTTTAGGTTTTTTTATGTACTTTGTTGTGAGCATACGCAATACTTCGTTACTTTATTTAAAATGCCCATTTTAGGACTTTTGATAGTTTATAGTTTATTCATTCACGAGTATTTTACAATTTTATTTATTTTTCTACGACCAACAGAACTGGAGAAATTAAAAAAAATAGTGTAGCAATGCACTCAAAATGCATCAAAAATTGACATTTATGCAATTTTCTCGTGCAGCACAGGACCGATTTTGCAGAAATTTTTTTTCGCTTTATCTTAACATATGTAAAGAAAAAAAAAACAAAAAAATCCAACTTCCAAACTACATCACTATCATATGATAATTTCCCTCTACTACAAAGCAATAAAACACTCGAAAAGTTTTTTTTATTTATTAGTAGTGCATTCCCCCAAAAAGGCGGAACAGACCAGTCGCTGTGGCAGGTAAGGTGTTACAAAATATTGGTGGCAGCGGTGGGATCAAATCCCCTGAAAACATCTTAGAATAAATAAGGTTCATCGCCATTCACTCTACCATTAACCAGAACCTATCCTATTTTCTTCTTTGCTTCAAACTAACCTTCCTAATAGACATTGCACAATGACTTGAACAACATCACAGACAGTATATATGTAACTGACTTAAGCGATATTTATAAAAATAAATTGGGTTTGGTTGATTCGATTAAACAAATTTTTTTTTATGTGGAAGACTAGAGCTCAGGGAAAGCCCTTTGTACTGTCGACAATCTATTTTCTTCGTAAAGAGTGCCATGTCAAACAGCAAGCTCTAGTCGATAGATAGATGAAACGAGTTGAATCCCATCAACCAACCAAAACGTTTTCTATCTCATTGGCTATTATTATTACGCACTATTAACGAAGCTTTTCGGATTACTTCGGACTAATCTGACACTATCATGAAATTTCAATTTTCCTGCTCATAGTTTAGATTCTCTAATGGGTTTCTAAACATCGCCTTCAGCTACTGACAAGAGTGCAAATTGGAATCGATAACCAATTTTTTGATTATGAACTCTAATCAGTCTGTAACAAGCAATAATCGATTATCACCTCTCCTTCCGATGCTTGTGATGTGTACTGAAAGCTTCTTATGCATATTTCGAAAATATTATACTAAAACTACCAAAAAGGAAACTTAAACAAGATTATCTCTTCATCTGATATAGCTGTAGGTTCATTTGAAAATTGGATTCTATTCTCGAAACTTGATGGTTTTAGAATCACATTGCCCATTTCGAAAGCAGCATACGGAACGAAATGTACAAACAACACACACACAAAACGACCCGTCAAAATCCTTAGTGACTAAACACTGTTATCACAATCCTAGCATTAATCTGCAAGGATATTTGCAAAAGCTAAAATTCACTTAAGCACACCCACGTTCCGGTTTTGATAGTATTACCAAAAACCGTCCTCCAGAACTGGGGGGGGGCAGGGGAAAAACAGAAAAAGAGAACCTTCTGCCACAGCGAGCTGTGAGAGCTGTGCTAACTAAAATTCTGATTGTCCCCGAGAGTAAACTTCATTATCGCAGGGTTTTTAAGCAGCATTCCACCAGTCGTGCCATATCCTTTCGAAACTAAAGGTCACACCGGATAAGGCGATACGGCAATGGGGATTGGCCTCTTCTGCTTGTACAAGCAGCATTAAGCTTTTCGGGGAGCACAATATCCTTAGCCGGATAAGGTCGAGGTTATCACATTGGCAAATTGTCACAAAAGGCGTGGTGACCTTCAAAGTTTTTAGACCGATTATTCAGAGGAGCAGATATGTACATGAACCACTATGATTTCAAAGATTTTAGCGCAGAGATAGTGGCACGGGATTCATAAGTATGTTTTTTTTTCGTTTGGTTTGTTGTTATAAGGGAAAAAATTGTTTTCAACACGTTTTACTCGTTTTGCGAAGGAGGTGCGTGGGTACGCGTATGTGTGTGGGTGGTATGTAACCCTTTTTTTTATGGGTAATTAAAGCGAAATGTTCCTGAATATTTTTCCTGTTGTGTTTTTGTTTTTATATTTTGTATTTTGTTTTGTTTTTGTTCTTAAAAAAAAAATCGCCCACGACTGCGGCATGTTGCGGGCTTCCAAGGGTGAAAACTGATTACTTGTTAGCAGTTGAACTGTGCGTTGTTTTAACCCTTTTTCCAAGGTGTTTGCATGCAAACGTCTAAATTTGGAGCTTATTCAGCAAGGAATGCCATTAACTAGCAAATTACAACATAAATTCTCAGTTTAGAGCTGTAGACATCCTGTCCGACTTGGCACTCATTTCCATATACGTACTCATTTCCGCATACGGCATAATGCCAAAAGCAAGGGCGCCTAGCGAATGGATGGAATGACTGGGGAGGAGTATACGAACCCTGGGCCTGATGTTACTACTAACATTAACCCAACACCCCTAACCTACCCCATCTACCACACTCAACCACCCCCCCCCCCCCTTTTTCCCATAGCTCGCGCGACGTTCCACATTCAGTTTTAGTACAACTGTTTTTCGTTATTAGACATTCCATTCGGGAGGAAAGACTAATTACCCCTCTCGGATGTTATATGTAGTCATATTTGCCCGAAATCTTTTCAAATTAATCTGTCAGGTGGAAGCCATTAACATGCGATGCGAATTTTAATATCGTACATTCCTCAGCTATAAGTGAGTTGGTGGGGGTGCGCTACGCCATCAATCAACTGCAAAGTCACATTCCGTGTCGAAACCAATTTGTCTTCTCGCAGGTGCTATTAACCACGGCACCTCTGGGCGATAAGGGCTGCTAAGTGAAGGGTTGAAACTTGAAAATAGTTGTCGTACAACACACTGGCTATAAACAAAAGAACCTGAATAACTCTCTGAATAACTGTAAAAATAATGTTAGGTTCATAGTATATATAAGCATCCATTTGGGAGGAGGCGGTCACATACACCCATACCATATACACTTTATACTGGATACCACACTTTACCCCTCTTCTACCCTCACAAAAACCCCCTCCCTACACCCAAAACCAACCAACCACTGCTAGCAAGTACTGCTCGTGTACCCCCTTTCCGTTACGGGGTTAACCGGATAAAACGAAACGTGATTTTCCGGTTCACAAAACCCCCATGCAACTTTGTCATAATGGCTAATGGCTAGTTTGCGTGCCACATACATGTATAATAATATGAATGTCCTATAAAAAATAATGGGTGTTTGATAGAGATAAGGACTTCATAAGACGGATATAAAGAATGTGTTTATGGCTTATTTTGTATCCACTTTTTTGATAGATTGACAGCCATGGGAATGTCCTCTCTAAGTTTGCTTAATGTCCTGTTTAATTATTACAGAAGACAAGGGGCAATTTTTTTTTATTTTATTGCTTTATTACCAGGACATGTCCACTCTCCCCCCAATTTTTGGGGTTTTATTTATTTTGTGTTTTTATATTCCTTCTATAAAAAAATTACATTTCAGGACATTTCAGAAGCCATTTTTAATGTCGTGCCGAGGGTGATTGAAGAGAAAAGTGACTTCAAGAAAAATCCACAATGTTTCATCATATTTTTTTTTTATTTTGCATTATCTTTCTTTAAATAATAAAAAAAAAATTTAAAATATAAAAAAAAACCCCGGATGCTGATAAAATAGAATATTATTATATTTTCAATTCTCTTTTGGATTTAAATGATGGCATTAGACTTTTGTAGCTTCCGTTTTGTTGATGAGGTTGGGGATTGTGTAGGGGACTTACGTGGACCATCATTTACGACCCTATTTTATAAGAAACCCACGTAGTCTAGATATGAAAATAAAAACAAGGGTAAACTTTTGATGAAACATTTGAATTTGGTTTCTTTAATAATATACTTGGGCAGATGTGACTCTTGGGTGTTGTGAAAAAAAAATATATATTTAGAATATGACAAGAGATTGAAAACACTTTGTTTCATTTGTTACAGTAGACAAATTTTTGAATAAAGGGACGTTATCCTTGTTTGAAATATCTTATAAGATGATACAGAATGTCAAAGTGATTTTTTATGTTTTTTGTTTATGGTCAACTGCACAAGCTCTGCTGTCGTCCAACTAAGCGACTCATTGCATACCTGTAGTGGGATTCCGTATCGATTTAGAGTTTAGATTTTAGGATAAAATCTCTAAATTTAAAGTAAATGGTATTCTCTAACCAAAAATACTCTAAATTTAGAGTAGATTTAAGCGCTCTAAGTTAGAAAAAATGGGTTTTATACGCCATCTAGTAGAAATCAAAAATACACATATTTGTAATAGACTGTTTTAAATTTTTGTACCAGAGTTCTCTAAATTTAGAGTAAATAAGCGATTCTGTAACACTTTTCCCTCTAACTTAGAGTTTGGTTTTACTTACAAGTGAAATCTCATGTGACCCATATAAAAAAGCGGGAAATTTCATTTGTAAAAAATTAAAAGAGCGGTAAATCTCATGCCAGAAAAATAAAAAGCGGGAAAATAGTAAAAATAGGTTATAACCAGTGGCGTAGCGTCGGGGGGGGGGGCAGAGCGGGCCATGGCCCCGGGCGGCGCAGATTTGGGGGCGGCAACCAAACTGGACCGAGCCAGCAATCCTGTTGGGTTGGCAACATTAGGCCATAACCATTACACGGCGGCGGTATGACTAAACGAGTCCAAAAACGACATGTTTACCAATGATTGTTAAGAAGCAGATTGTCCTAGTTGACAGCCTTTCGACTATACGGTGGATGCATCAAAACTTTCCAAACAAACTCTCTTTTTTGACGGGTCATCAAAAAAGTGTGTGGTCGGGCGTTGTTGTGATGGAAGACAACACCTTTTCTCAATTCGGGCCATTTTGGTTCAATTGCATTTCGTAATCTCTTAGTTGTCCACAGTAGAGTTGAGAATGAATCGTCTTATCAACTGGAAATACCTCATAGTGGACGATTCCCTTCCAGTGCATATTTAATTTGGTCTATAATGTTTTTTGCGTTTAACTCATGAAGAACTCATACATGGACCTTCTTTTTGTATCCATGTTTGTGTAAATAGTTCAAAACACTTGTGTAGACAATACCAAGCAAACATATTTTCTTTATGAGATAGAATAGAGCCCACGCCATAAAAGAAGGGAAATGAGCGCGAATGTGAAATGCTGTTCGTTGGTAAGCGCATCTCTTGAGAACGGCTGAACCGATCTGGGTAAATTTTTTTTAGATGTGCTCGTAATAGTCCGAATAAGGTTTTTAGCAAAAGAAAAATTGGAAAAGTTTCCCGGAAAATTAGAAAATTTGAGAAAAATTGAAAATGCTTTGTCACGATTCGAACGAGTCTCTTCTGGTTTGTTCGTTATGCTCCCCGGATGGAAATAACTCAATTGAATCTTTTCAATTGAAAAAAAAAACTGGAAGACCTGCAAATCTGGAAAATCAGCAATTTGCGTTCATTGAGACTTTTTGACGGCTCTTTTCTGCTCTTAATTGCCCTGCTCTGTGTTGTTTGAACCTACTCTGGGTTGAAAATTCTCACTTTTTCTGCTCCAGCAAATTTTTAGCAGCAAGCAGAGCAAGCAAAATTCTTCTTCTTCTTTTGGCAGTTGTCAAATCGAAAACAGGAAAATCGGAATGATTCCGAAAATATTGGAAATTTTAAAAAATAAACATAAATTTTTAAATAAAAAATAACATTTCGATACTATTCAATTGTTTTTTTTATCTAACCTCTAAAAAGGAAATTTAGAGCAAAATTGAGCAGAAAAGCGTTTTTTGAGATTGTGTGATTTTGATTCTTTCTGCTCTGACATTAATTTGACAGCTGGTCCAAACCGAGCTGCTCTGCTCTGCTCCGAATTTTTTAAGCAGTTATCGCACACACATATTGACAGAGAAGCTTAAGTTCGTGATTCTACCATATTTTCTAGCTCAAGACAGACTGCAAGAGAGAAATTACTGATTCAAGCTCTCTGGCTTAGTTAGAGTTTATATTTTATACAAACCTTGAAGGATGGATACCGAAAATTCATTCGTTACATTTTCATTACGTTTACATGATGTCTTGTGTCAAGAACTTGAAGTTGATTTGAAATTCAAGCTGCGTTTTCGATTCATTGACTCAAAATTATTTAAAATCTACAATGTCCAGGTTGCCATTAATCTCGCTCTAGAGATATAATCTAGCTATCTTTTCAATCGAACAAGTGGTACAAATTAGCATTGGCCATTGTTTTATAAAGTTCGGGTTCGGTTTGCAAAAAACACGCAGAATAAAGTTTTAATTTAAGAAAGACGTTTTATTTTGAATCCTGTTAAAATATTGACTTTTCGACATCGCAGACTTTTTAGAAATTTTTTGGGCAAAAATTTATGGTTCGCCCCGGGTGGCAGAAATCCACGCTACGCCACTGGTTATAACTGTTACTTAGAACCTGGGTAGGGTGGTAAATTATTCGAGTAAGTACAACAATTTTATTTAATAATACGACATTAATATTTTTAATTTTCGTTTTTTAGTATTCAAAAAACTGTTTTTTTGTTTCTTTCCTAATTTTCTACGGAATCCAAAAGCTTCTTCTTTCTTCTTATTATTCTCTTTCTCAATTATATTTTCACTATTAATAATTTTATTACTTGGAAATTTTTTTTCCTAATTTATTTTCCAAACCTCCAAACGTCAACTGACGCTTAAAGATCGTTAACGAATGTGTTGTCATAAAAATGTAATAAATTCCCACACTTCGCTCTAAGTTGCTTACAGAATACCAACTACTATAACTTAGAAAAACACTTTCGATTTACAGTTTCTCTAAGCTCTAAACTCTAAATCGATACGGAATCCCATTACTGATATAATTAAATCAGGTAAGAAACCACGAAATTAAAAGCTGCTTCATGAGTTTTAAAGTCGTTATGGTGAACTTTAATCTATACTTGAAGTTGTACTGCATTGAAACAGTGTTTTCCCTAAGAGCTAGTTTGTGTGTGTTTCTGCAGCATGATATGGAAAATTGGGCCGACATAAAAGTCGTCGTTTCATAAACAATGTTGTACAGGATATTTCGCAACTACATCTCATTTCAGAGACAGTTGACAGCTGGTTTTTAAGCCCCAATGGAATTTAATAGCTCTCACTAATAACTCGTATTTATCACCTTTTTAATCCACTACTTATGTAATTACACTTTAATCGCTGGGAGAACTTTTCTCGCCCAGAAAACACTGTTATCGCTTTTCTAATAAAAACTGACTCAAAACTATCACTGCGCCTGTATTTAAAACTCAATGCTACTTTCTAAGCTAATTTCTACATTTTTCTTCATATTTCTAGACCATTCGGAAGCTTAAGTTTTCTCGGTCAATCGAGAAGTTTCTAAGTCTTAAATTACAGTGCGTTAAAATTATGACTAATAGATGGCGCACTATTCGAAAGCTTTTCTGAATCTTGAATTACAGTTCCTCGAATGTTCAAACTATCGCGAATAGATGGCGACAATTTACTGCTCATAAATCATCACAATATATTATGTCTTCGTTTCATTGAGGCTTAGGGTTAGAACCGTCGACTAAAACTTTAGATACGGACAATATTAGTATGACTGCGCCATCGTGCATGATAACACTAATGAAACAAGTAAGGTAGATATCTACAAAGCTACAATATACCACGTTTAAATAGACTGCCCGCATCTTTTGGGCCTGATGATGGTATAAACGTACATAAAATTGGTGGCAGCGGTGGGATAAACTGCAAAACCAGCTTCGATTTGGAGCTATATTTTGTTAGAATCGTACATACACATCAAAGCTTTGTGTCCGCCAATCAAACACGAATAACTACAGCTGTCCTACACAATGGAACGGACAGAGACAGTAGCCCAAATTTTCGGGAGGTCAACGAGACCTGTATATGCCATAAAAAAATGCTGTTATTAATAATACTGATTTAATTTTAGGCAGAAGTCATTAAGTTCGGAAAAACTACATCCACCTTGAATGTAACTCATTTATCTGGGCTGGCGCTTCAAAAATCACCATAACGTGGCTTAATAAAGTACAAATCCCCGACATAAACTCTTCGGTATCGTAGGAATGTAGCAGCCTTGACACCATTTTTTTAATTAACTAAAAGGCTAGTTCATTTCCCTACAATGCAGCACGGCCAGTCCTGTAGCAGGTACGACGCTACATAAGATTGGTGGCAGCGGTAGGATCAAATCTACTAAAATTACTGTCCTCCTTGCACGGGAATATTTTTCCCGTAACATAAAACTCACCTGCTCGGCTCACTCCCATAACCTATAGCCGCCAACTAACAGACTTGTTTGATGATTAATGTAACCTGGCGACTAACCATAAGAATGGTGGGTCTTTTGGAACACAAGCACGCAAAAAATTATACAAAGACACTAGAATCACTTATGAGCTAGAGCAACGGTGGGCAACCTCCGGCCGCGGGCCATCTACGACCCGCGAAAAGTTTCTATCCGGCCCGCGAGATACTTAGAAGAAATTATACAAAACTATTTTTCGGTGTGATTCGTCTAGTTTAAATATATTAAACGCACATAGCAACATAGTTTAGTACTAATGTTAAAACTTACATCCATTGAGATTTCTTTTATTATGCCCATACACAAACCGGTTTTATAGACAAGAGGTTGCAGGGAAGTCTCAGAGTCAGAAAATTTATCAGACTCACCCATCCATCACACTAAAACAATTATAACATCGTTCTCTGGGGTCGGCGGAAACCATGTGAAATTCCCCTTCTCATTCGCGTTAATTGTACAACTACCTAGGCATCACAATCGTTACACGAAAAATAGACAGAAAAATGAATATATAGTGTAATACGTACATTGTGGACCGAGTGATGGATAGTAGGGTCAAAGCATTGGGTAGGACACGATTATAAAATGAGTTTGTAAGAGGTGCCTCTTTTTTCTTTTGAGCCAGTACAATTTTGTACTTCAAATGAGGCGAGGTGCCAGCCATTGTAATGCCAAAATGACAAAAACAAGCAAATTAAAGAAAGAAGGAACATAAATAACAGTGAAGAGCTTTTTTAGGAGTTTGATTCTAATAAGCATTAAACTGCCTCAGAGTAAGTAAAAAACCTATGCCTCCACAATGTATATGGGTCATTCTTTTACAAACCGGAAAGATTTGGACAAAAATTGACCGGCACTTTGAATTTTTTTAAGGGTTCTACATCGAAAAAAAAGATACGTATTCGAGGATTTTTATTTTTATTCAATATTTTGGAAAATAGAGGGGATCGAAAATTTAAGAATTCGGTGATTGTTGTCTTGGAGACTCATTTTTAAAAATTCATAACTCCGGTTCTTCGCTAGATAATTTTTTTTTTTCAATAGTATTAATAATTTCTCCATCAATTAAAAATGGGTTTTTGATAGAAAATTTGACATAGAATACGATGGTTATACTAAAAACTCGCTATGATTTTGTTTATATTTTTTTTTTTGAAACAATTTTTTTTTATAAAAAAAAGTCCTTCTTTTAGCTTCAAAATGAAAAAAAATTAACTTTCTAGAATTTTTTAAAATGAGTTCAAGCCCACATTCACCAAATTCTCAAATTTTCGATCACCTCTATTTTCCAAAATATTGAAAAAAAAAACAAAAATCCTCGAATACGTATCTCTTTTTTTGATGTTGAGCCCGTAAAAAAAATCCCTCACCTAATTTCAAGGTGCTGCCGCAAAAGAAGTAAGAAATGTCTCTCAATGTTCGTATTTACAAACTCACCTCGCCCCAGCTCAAATTGGATATTTTACTCCCGCAAAAGAAGTAAGAAAGAAGAAACCGTTGTCTCTCTACTACTTATTTACAATCACACCTCGCCTCATCTATTTCGATACACCAATAGGACATTATTTTAGAACCGGGACATTTAAAAAAATTGAGACCTCAGTACAATTTACCATATTGTAAGGGACAAATGTACTGCCTCGTGTACTAAGTCCGGTTCAACTCTATAAAAATTACAGGTCACAAAAAGGTGTCAATTGGCTACTACGGCCGCGGAAAACACGTAAAATTTATTCTGGCCCCGGTTAAAAAAGGTTGCCCACCCTTGAGCTAAAGCACTGCAGAAGGCCTAGGTTCCAGCATTCGTGCAATATCGAAGAGAGAAGAATGATATAAGGTAATCTGATCTATGATTCCAGTAATTTTTCAATACAGGTATTTAGAACTGAGCCAATACCGAAAGTTTGGAGATTAATACGGTGTCATAATCTATTAAAAACCTTGGAGATTTATAGTGCAAACAGTGTTGTGCCGCGCCCTTAAGTGTGGGAGTCCAATTTCGGAGACTACAACGACAAGATCAGCGAACACTATACAACACATATACTGTGAAGAGAATAGAGCATGGTAGACTCAGGTTTCAGGACATACATTTATTAGCTTGTATTAGAGATTAGAAACCTGCTTGGACAGCCCTGTACAGTCTGTAGCATGCAACAGCTAGATAGACCAAACATTCCATTGGAAAATGGCGTAAGTCAGAATGTAGTAGATTGCAGAGTCACCTAAGTAAGTATTGTCCTAACTTTACAACAAACGTGTATAGATACAGTAGCTTGTTTCCTAAATCGTAATTTTGTATTTGTTATCAACAGTATCACTATCAGTATCGCCGAGTATCAACTCATACCACTCCACATTATAATGTTATAGGCAAATACAGCCTCGAGTCCTATTATCCTCAACTTAAGCTGAAAGCACCTCTCACACCAAATTCCATTTAATTGGAAACTTTTATAAAACAAATTTCACTTGCCTCTCTCGATCCTAATCAATTAATTTGCCCAACTTATATTCACTCAACATACCCGAAATAACAACGCGCTTCATCGTTATCTCTCAAGGATCTTTTCATTAACGTTTTTAGTTCAGCTTTGAATACTAACAGAAAAAGGATAAAGGAACTCCTGAATGGAGGAGAATCCCCGATATTTTTGGTGTATATATATAAAATTGGAAATCCGCAGATTTTGTTTTCTCGTCGTTAAAGTCTGGTTGGTATCTGTTCAACCCCCCCCCCCCGACCCCTTTCACTCATACTCCACCCTTGTCCCATCTTTTCTATCATTTGTAGCGACGAAAAAAAAAACTTTGAAATAAATGGAGCTTGCGAGGATTGTTGAAAATGTCCCTGATAAAATCGTCTCAAATTAGTGAACCCAGTGTATTTTCAATTGAGTTGTCCTGAAGCGATACTCCTTTATCCCCGTTATACACAGTTGTATTTGGGTGTGTGTGTGTGTGTTTTTTTTGTTTGATTGTGTGTATTCTATACCAGCATCTGCAATGGAGGCTTATATTGAAAAAAATAAATAAGAGAAGAAATTCCCCATTTTTTTATTCTTGCTTCCGTTTTTTGTCACTTGCAGGCATACCGGAACGCGCCTCTAGTCCCTATCTCCCGCAGAAAAACAACAACAACAACAACAACAGCAACAGAAACAGCATACCCCTACCGCGCTGTCTCATGTCATTATTTGAGAGCAAATAGGGTCGACGGTTCGATGAGATACAAAATTCGGAAATATAAAACCCGGTTGAAAACGGCACGAAATGGGGCTCCATTGTGGGGCAACCATGCGAATATGAGCCAGATTGATATACGGTATCGATGTATCGATGCAGATTATACGTTATACCGTTACTGGCTCGATACTCTATTGATTCAGTAATAAGATTACGGATCTTGTAAAGATTAGGACCCTGTTAGCTCCCCTCGCCCTACTCTCCAAACTCTCCTTCACGTTCATCCCGTTTGGAGATTACCTCACCATATACTGTGGGTGATCAAGGGTTGCTGCCACCCACTTAGCTTGCAGCATTCACCCACAAGCCAACGGGTAAAATTATTGCAACATAACCTCAAATACGTGTGTGTGGGGTGTGGACCCTAACAGGAGAATGTGAAAGTTTCCCTAATTAGTCGTGTTGGTTAATGCAAAGGCGCCCAACGGTCTGCTCGGGGTGGGATGATGCCACTTGCGGCTAAAGAGGGTGCCAAGAAAAAGTTAATTCAACGAGTTATCCTTTGGACGTGAGCGTTTCAATGATAGAATTTCAGTGTGGCTGGTGGAATCGTAGCTGGTAACAAAAATTAATTACGACTTTCTGGGGATAGTTAAACAACCTCATTAAAGTGCGATGACTCCTGGCTGGGATCCCCTTCTCGCGCGGGGGGCATTAATGAATGCTTCAAATGTTGTCGGAGTTTTGCAATTATTTGTTCTCAAGTTGGTGCTCACCTTCAATTAAAACACTTTTGCGCCAGCACTCTGCCCCGCCCACTCCCCTCCTCTGCCATGGAACCTACTCCCACTTTCTTTCTTTAACAGGTAATTGCTCTAAAAGGATTATCAGTAATTGAGTTTCTGCTTTTGCGGTTGAAATAATTGCAGGCCATTAATTAGCGTGGTAGAAATGTTTGTCTTCCTCTTAAGTGTTATAAAAATATTTGTGATTATAAAAAAATAGTGAAAGTAATTTTTTTTAGTATTTTTAAAAAAGCGCTAGTCTTTCCGTCTCAGTATGTCCTGTAAACAAAGTTAGGGTCTAGTTTTGATGTTCTTAAGCTTTCGACAAGATTTATTCCTTCCCATTTTTTTTCTTTTTCGAATTTGTTTGCGCGTTAAAAGTTTAAGAATGTTGTTTTATTTTTTATTTTTTTTTTTTTTTTTTTCGTTCTTCATGTTTTTCTTTATTTTTTGAAATCTTGTTTCGAGGATGCTCTATAGCAGGATTTACACTTGACAGAACTTTTATACCAAATACAAGTAGCATCATCGCCTCCCACCCAAACAGGATGATTCACTACTGGCTGTCAATACGAAGACAGATGGTGATGGATTGAGCTATTTTGAATAAAATGTTGTTTTTTTTTTGTAAAAGCGTATACAAGAGAATAATTTAACTGGTTTCAACTGATAAAAAAGAATACTTAAGACTAACCCCGGTTAATTTTTATGAAATATTCACGACGGCAAAGTTGTGTTATTCACTTAGGAAATAAAAGTATTTTTTTTTATTAATTCTTAAAGTTCAGAAAGTTAAAAACAATTTTTTGAAGCATTTTTAATATTTATTTTGAGGGAAACGTGGGAGAGAGAAAAAAAGTTGATTTTACACAACCATAATTACACAAGAATATTTCTGTCTCAGATAATTTTTATAAAAGTTCATATAAATTTACAATGGATCTATCAATTTGTACATAGTTCTTGGCATCGTGTTTTTATTGTTTTTGTGCTACGCTGACGCTGATGCTACGCGTTTAAAATGAAAACACCAGCTACCAGCTAATTTCCTTTCAATTTAGTTGATCAAGTTGATTCAGTTGATTTAGTTGTGTTGAGCTCATTATGTAAAATCCGCCTCCGTAAAATCAAAACGTTTTGATTTTTTTTCAACCGCCTACACAACCGACAATTTGGTTGAGCAACCACACACGACAAAACTTTTCGCTAGACTCAACCAAGTTGAGCAAAATGTCTCGTTGTGTATGGGTAGCGTTACGCTTACGGCCTTACGCAACTACATTCTCCTAGTCTTCATAATTTACTTTAGGAAATATTTTTTATCTTTTTATGATTTGTTATTTTTTCTTAGTCACCATTCTCTCTCCCAGTCGCACACCCTCAGACCCAAGAACAAACTTTTTTTTTCTTCTATGTTAATCTGATGCTGTGTCGATTAAGACTATTTTTTTCTATTATTCAAAAGAGCACTTTCACAATCAATTCGAAAAACGCTCTCGTAAAAACACTGGTTCAAACTCTACGCCACAATGACTCACTGAAAACTGACTTTGAGGCCTTTTTAAATAGAAATATCATCAAATATCCCAGTAGGAAAGTGAACTAGTTCTAAGACTAGTAGAATAACTACTTTCTAGGGAGAGAATAGTAGTTCTCAGTTGGATACCTTTTATATGAAAACAACCCACTACTTTTGTACAGCTTTGTCCTACGATGGAGTCAATGGTCCCCCTCTGCATTACTTCGAAATACTTCGAGAACTAGTTAATTTCAAGTTCTCCGAGAACTAATTCATTTTGAAGTTTTTGGAGAACTATTTCATTTTGGAATGCTTCGAGAACTAGTTCATTTTGAATTTCTTGGAGAACTAATTCATTTTGAACTACTTGGAGAACTAATTCATTTTGAAGTACTTCGAGAACTAATTCATTTTCAATTTCTTGGAGAACTAATTCATTTTGAAGTCCTTGGAGAACTAATTCATTTTGAACTACTTCGAGAACTAATTCATTTTGAAGTACTTCGAGAACTAATTCATTTTCAATTTCTTGGAGAACTAATTCATTTTGAATTTCTTGGAGAACTAATTCATTTTGAAGTTCTTGGAGAACTAATTCATTTTGAACTACTTCGAGAACTAATTCATTTTGAAGTACTTCGAGAATTAATTCATTTTGAACTAACAAAACTACTAACTAAAAACCAAAAATTCTTTAGAAAAATCTTGTGGGCTTACCACTAATATTGTGATTTGAACTAGCTAATCTCAGGATTACTTTGGCACCAGTACTGGAACTAGTCAGTCTCCCACTAGTGCTAAAATTATTTCTATTTTCTAAGTAGTCAGTTTATTCCGACAGGGATGCCACATCTTAAACTCTCATACATACACACTATTCATAACCTAAAATTGTGCCCTGTCAAAAAATGGGACGAACTGATAGAATACGATGCCCCACTTGTAATCATCCAATGCGCCACGTTTGGCGCATGCGCAACGGATTTGCCACCCCTGATCTATGTCATATGAATCATTTTTTCACTCTCAACGTATGCAAATGGATAATGCCATGCGATCCTTTTCACTTTATCAAAGTCTTTTATAGTTTAACCCATGGTACAATAATACAAGGCAGGCTCATAAGGAAAAGCTTTATTTCCATCTTGAAAAGCTTTCACTTTTTTTACATTAGAAAAGAGTGTCGTCACGGGAAAGCTTTTTTCCCTTGTTAGCTAAGATCTGAGTAACGTCACAGGACCTTTATGAGCTTACCTTGTAATTATTATACCATCCCGGGTGAAAATAAAAGGCCGAATAAACACCGAAATATTATTAGAGGCCGAAAACAAGCCGAAAAGAGACGCCGATATATTGTTGCTTAGATGGTTCGACACCGAAAACGGGCCGAAAATACACCGATATTTTTAGCAGTAGCAGAATAAAACTTCAAAACTTGAAATATTCAATTGAAATATTAGTGGACTTTTGAACTTAGAAAATTTGTTTTCCAAATGTCTTCATTTATCGAAATATTCTTAAGTCCAGACGTTAAAGAAATTTCTAAGTTATTTTAAAAAATAATTCAAAATATGTATTGACACCGAAAACAAGCCGAATTTTCTACGAAAATAAAAATAAATTTTCTGGTAATGTATGCTGAAGTTTTATTCTGCTACTGCCAAAAATATCGGTGTATTTTCGGCCTGTTTTCGGTGTCGAACCATCCAAGCAATAATATATCGGCGTGTTTTCGGCCTGTTTTCGGTGTCGATCCATCTAAGCAACAATATATCGGTGTCTTTTCAGCTTGTTTTCAGCCTCTAATAATATTTCGGTGTTTATTCGGTGTCTTTTCGGCTTTAAATGTACAGTTACGCTGTTTTCGGCGTCTTTTCGGCCTTTTTTCGGTTTATGGTCATTCACATGTCGGCGTATATTCGGTGTCATTTCGGCGTTTTATCGGCCTTATGTTCACTACCTCGGCAATTTTTCGGCGTATTTTCGGCTCTTTTTACCATTCAATTTTTGAGCCTAAAATACGCCGAAGTTCTCTTATTTTTCGGCCTCTTATTTTCACCCGGGATGGCTCAAACCAACTACTATAAGGTATGGTCTAACGGAGAGCTTTTTCGCCATGTTTTCTTGTTGTGACGTCACTCGTAGCCAGCTTTTCTGCTGTATTTACCATATAAATACCGTGAATTGTATATAAAAAAAAATTATTTTTCGTTTTGATTCAATGAATCCCACTTGCCAGGACATTTCCACTATCCAAATCGAGGAGTTGCAGGAAGATGCCCTATAAAATTTAGCTGGATACATTATTAAACGTGTAAGTAAGTCGTATACGCTAGAGACGTCGAAACGTCGCGGCATTCAATAGTTCAGACGATGAAGGTGAATTTATATATCCGACGTTTTTCTGCCGCGTCACTCTTTTTTAAGATTTCAGCCAATCAGGAACAGTATGACATGACCGAAATTGTTTTTGATTGGCTGTTATCTTAAAAAAAGAGCGGCGCGGCAGAAAAACGTCGGATATGTAAATTAAGCTTGACACTTTTGCGACATTCACGTCGCGTCACGACATTAAATGCCACGACATCAGCGTCACCGTGTGAACGAGGCTTAAGGCACCGAACTGTCCAAACTGGTTTCAGACATACATTGGCACTTTATGAAAGGCCAGTGCACCGGAGTATGCCTTATCAACTATGAGAAGGCGTTCGATACAGTGTGAGCCGAACGTCTTCCCAACATACTGGTGAAATAAGGGAAGATCGGACCTCATCGAAGTTCTTTGTCAAAAATGGGCTGCAAAGGAGCGCGGTACATTCACTGCTCTTATTTAATATCTTTACGAGTGACCTAATAAGTTTATTTCGTTTCGTTCTAGCGGGTGCGGATGGCCTGACTGTGTCGAAGATGACTTCCAAACAATCGAAAGTTAAAGTTGATACGAATCAATCCTTTTACAAAATCGTCTAAACAGAGCTTCTCGCGATGTGCAGAGGAACTAGAAAACCTTCCAAATTTGGAATAATGGCTTGCCCAGCACGGAAAAATATAATGAAAGTGAAATGCCTTGGATTTTGGCTGGACCAAAACTTGTATTTCAATAGAAATATATTTGCTCCTTTTTCCAAGGCAAACAAAGCGTTTTACATGACAACGCGGCTTTATTGTAACAGACACCTAAGCCCTCGGGTCAAGTTGATGTGTCATCAAGCCTTGGTTCCGATTTCCCTTCCTGCCCCACCACACAGGGCATCCTCTTTTTTGACGTCTGACTGCACGAACGCTTGTGACGGGTTACTATTCCTTTTCCACGATATCTTAGGCCGGCCGTATACCAA
This sequence comes from Thereva nobilitata, assembly GCA_963855945.1. Classification (NCBI taxonomy): domain Eukaryota; kingdom Metazoa; phylum Arthropoda; class Insecta; order Diptera; family Therevidae; genus Thereva; species Thereva nobilitata. The sequence goes on along the minus strand of OY979697.1, from coordinate 101,374,441 downwards.
AGCTTCACTTGCTTATTAGCGACATATTGCATTTTTTATGGAACAAATCATCACATGCCGCTTTGCTACATTTATCTCCAAGCAAAAGTGACGAAAAGCTGCATATGAAGCTTTGGTATATGGCCGTCCTTACACTTCAGATTGACGTACGTGACCCATTTATGAGAGAAGTTTCAGAAATGGACCCATTTCATTGCGTTTCAGTAGCTCATTGCAGATGTTGATTCGGTCTATCATGTTTTTTATGCTCAACTAGCTGAACTTATGAGGAACACATACATCGAGATTCTTTTTGGGTCCAGTTTTGTGTAAATGGTTTAAAACAGTTTTGTGCTTAATGCCTAACTCCATATCGACATCGAAACGACACTGCTGGAATGCCTATCTTGCTCGGCCTTTTCAAGAATATCATCAGCTTTTTCAATGATTGGACTACCAGAGCGTAACTCATTTGAACTCGTTATCAGAGCGTAATCATTTAATCAATTTCAACACAGTAAATTTCAATAAAGTGTCTTCACGGTACACAGCACAAACTATATCACAAGCCTATGAAGCATTCTTCCTTTTGTCGTAATAATATTGCAAAATTTACCGTAATTATTCATTATTATTCTCCATTTTAAAACCTAAACGACTTCCGGCCACTGAACCAATTTGTTTATCGATGTTTATACACTCAAAGTAACACTGGAACTGTTATCTTTCAAACGAACGTTTAGAGGTGTCGCTGCGATCAGTAGTGCGTGACTTATTTGCAATTAGCGACATCTATGAAGAAAGCGACACTAACTTTTATCATAGTTTCATGTACCAAAAGTGACGCTTCGTTGATTATTATTATTCAAAATTATATAAATACGGAGTTCTAAAAATTCTATTAGAAGCGCCCTCGACATTGTTGGGAATACCGAAATCTTCCGTACCGATGGACTCTCACGGATAAGTGTTGTAAGAGATGGACTAATCAGAATTTGGTATAGACAAAATCCATCAGATTGTAGAGTGCAATCTCGAACAAAACATTGCACCATGACTTGAACGACATAACGGATTAGTAGTAGTACAAAGGGTGATTCCTAAGCTTGACATTACCACATAAAAAAAAGTGTTAGTTGAAAATTTAGTAGAGATAATTAGTCCGGGAGCCAGTGATTTCGGCGACCAATTTTATTTCGGCTCAAACTTGTACAATGAAGCAAAGGGGAAAGTCAGCTGGCCCAGCGTTGGTGGGGGCAACGGCAGCCCCCCAACACCTAAAAAACAAGAATGGTTTCAGTGATTTCATTCCGGCTGAAAATTGATCATATGAGAGTTGACATATTTATTTGACTAAAAACAATCGTCAGCCGGCCGTACATCGAGGGAAATCCTGTCAGCTGACGCAGCGAAAGTTTTTGGATTGAAATTAGATACATTTGAGCACAATTGTACTAACGAAATACATCAGCTGACGAACTTTCCCCGGACTATACTTTTTGGTGCGATGAGTTTGTATGGAAATAATCGACGGTTTATTGAGGTCTCAAAATTTTATACACCTTTACGCAGTAATGTAAGCGCAGCACTACCAGCTTTCCATGCACTTACAGGATGCGATTATCAACCGGCGTTTTTTAAAAGAGGTAAAAACCGCCCGTTTGAAATAATGAGTCAATCTAAAAATTTTACGGAAGCCTTTATTCATATTTCAGCACAATCGAACGAAGAAATATTTGCCAAGGTAGAGGAGTTTGTTTGTAACATGTACGGCCAGAAGCCATTGAAAAGTGTAAATGAGGCAAGAGTAGCAATTTTTCAACGGAAGTACAAACTTCTCGATAAAGACGTTTTTGAACTGCCCAAAAAACAGATTGACGGCGCGACCATACCACCGTGTAAAATAGAACTGCATCAACATTTTTAAGAGCGTGTTACATAGCATATACTAAATGAAAGAGCACAAAATTTCCTACAAATCTCACTACTCAAGTGTCTCTACCTGACTCAAAGTTTTGGTTCTAGCGCTAGTTGAAAATTTACCTATTTTTCTAAGTCAGCAAAAACGCGATTTTCAATTGAAAAAACTATGCATAAGAAACCGAAGAAATCAAAACTACCTCAAAACAATTTTACTGGACTAAAATAACCAGGGAAAGCTCGTCAGCTAATGTATTTCATTAGTACATATTGTGCTCATACCTAATTTCTATCTAAGAACTTTCGCTGCGTCAGCTGACAGGATTTCCCTCGATGTACGACCGGCTGACGATTGTTTTTATTCAAAGAAATATGTCAACTCTCAGCCGATCAATTTTCAGCCGGAATGAAATCACTGAAACCATTATTTTGTTTAACGTGTTTGGGGGCTGCCGTTGCCCCACCCACCAACGCTGAACCAGCTGACGTTCACGATGCTTCATTGTACACCTGAATTGATCGTTTCAGCCGAAATTAAATGACTGACAAAAATCTGTCACTGGCTCCCGGACTAAATAATGAAGCGCCAATATGCGGTTTTACTCCATCAACTCGAAACCAGTACTGCCGTGACAGCATCGTGAATTCGGGGCATAACTGAGTGTATCTTCTTCGTTTATCCTTCCAACCAATAGTAGAAAAAAGTTAGGTAGGCTTTGTCTATGAAGAGTGAAGACTAGTAAGAATGAAAGCTCGCTGACTGAGATTCGAACCCCAAACCTCTGGGATGGTACTCAGGCGCTTTCTCCGAGGTGTTTTGTAAGTCCGTGAACAGTCAACACACCTATGATTAAAAAACGCGTATATTAAGCAACAGATTGCACCAAAATTGAAAGTGTGGTTTGTTTAAAGAACAACGAGGTTATGGAAATATTAGTCACAAACGTTTCAATGACTTCGACAACAGACCCAATTTGTTTTATCGTAGAAATCTCTTTAGATAGAATGATTCACTTTTTCAACAAAATAGAGCTCAAAAACTCTTTTTAACACCATAATCCCCTAATATTTTTTTTTCTACTCTGTAAAGATACTGCAGTGTACCTACTCCCACACAAAAATCAATTCAACAATGTATAGTACTACACCCAAAAACAAACCCCACCACTACCAACAAAACAACTGCATGTTGTTTTGTCTTCTTTAAATAAAAATCCACAAGTTTAAATTTCTTAACCTTTATCCTTTCGCTCTATGGTGTTAAATGGCCGGATGGAAACGTTTAAACACCAACATCCTTTGACAATAAATATTCACACTTTGCAATGATACTTCATCCACTCGTTCGTCCCTTTCTACTTTCTATTCAAAAGTTCCGGGGTGAGGGGTTTATGCCTGACAAAAATCATCACCCCCCAAAACAATGTTCTGTGAATGACAAAGCGACGAACGGAAGAAAGCACTACGATGTAGAGACACAGGATGAAGACAAAAGGATTCAAATCACAAACACAAGTGAGAATTTTTCAGGCAATTTTACATTTTGAAATTATTTTTTCGTTCTTTTTATTTTTGTTTTTTTTTTTTTTGAATAAAAGCAACTTTCTCTAGAAGAAATTCTTTCTTTTGTTCATGTTTTGTTTCCTTTTTCAAATTAAAGTTTTTTTTGTTGTGTATGTAAAGTACATATATACATATGTATTTGCTCGTGCCCGTTTCATTTTTTTATTATTTGAGAAAAGGACGAAAATAACAACAGAAAAGCAAGGAGATATACATATATATGTAAATAAAATTAGGGGTTTGGGCTAGCTCTGTAAACAACATGTCACACGCAGTTACCTTAACTGAATCTCTTTGCATGAGAAATGGTATGAGATCAAATGTTAATAAGCGCCTCAAGCACCAGACTAAAAATAAGTTTTGACAAGAAATTGAACAGCCAACAGCCGATGACTGCTCTCCTTAAGAAATTGCTCGAGGGCAAAAGGGTAAATTGATCTGCTCCCCCGGTGAGCCGTGAGGCATAGTAAACAAATCTAAACCCATTAGGGTATATATTATGTGGACGTAATTCTATCGAGCACTCGCAGCCACCCATGGCACCGTGTAATGACGGATTGCCCTCTGGAAAACAGAAAACATCCAAGTATAGTCCTTATATCGTTTTTGTCCATAAAATCCCCGTTTGGACCCCAACAACTGAGGGTGGCTAAAAGAGAAGGAGGTGGCTATATCCTTTCAGTCAACAAGGGCAAAAGATTAGGAATGTTTTTGGGGATTGAAGAGGGGTTGGGGGTAGGAAACGACTATCGAAAAACATGCTGAGGAGTAATCTTGTGGGGCGAAATAATCAATTTGTATCACCTCCCACTGGGTTAGCTGTCCCACCATCCACCCACTTAGTCCCTCTGCCCTTAGTCCTGTTAACCTCTTACTACTATGACTATAGTTGTCTTATTTGCTCCCACTTTGCTCTCCACTCGAAAGCAACTCCATTTAGAACAGCATAAGCATAGAATCACAAAACTGGGCAAGCAACAGAACACAAAGTCCTGATCCTGAAATTCCAGGACTAAAAAGAGACTAACTGAAAAATGTTATCGCAATCCGGAAACCCAACCGAAGGGCAATAACAGAGTTGTTATACCCTTCGACACTGGTATCAGATGGGCGTTGGGGATGGCCGATCATAAAAGCCAGAGGTGGCCGATTCCATAGTCCCTGGTATAGCATCTTCTCAATATTCCCAGTTATACTTCTATAACCCCCCACCCCACCCAGCTAGTGGTGCGGGGCTGTTATTGACTCACTTCGGTAGAAATCGAAAACGTACGGTAGGTATTGTAGCACTCTCGAAATGGCGGAATGATTTTTATTGCTTTTTCGTCAAAATTAAGTGTCCTCTTGCCGTGAGCCCCTTGGGGGAAGAGACTCCTTGTAGCTATACTATTTAAGAGATAATGGAGTGGGCACACTCGAGCCAATTTCGAAAATTATTTTTCCTTCGTTTTTCTTCCAAACGATGACAACTTCTCCCAGCTTACCCCGGAATTGTTCATTAGTTACGCAGCAACTAAAAACACACCCACACCCACAGACAGACACAAGGAGTATGGGGCAACGATAGATATAGATGTGAAAGAAGAGTGTAGGGGTAGTAAAATATTAATAAAGTCATTTCCACACCAAAAAAAACCGAAAAATCTCGATTTTCGTTTCATTTTGCGCTTTTTTTAATACATTTCGTAAGTTTTTCTTTCATTTTCCTCCCCCCTTAAAGAAATTTTTTAATAATCTTCCCAGTAACGGAAACGACAGCTGAATGGCCTTCCTTTAGCGTCAACAAAAACACACACCAGCCTGACTTGAGAGTTCCAGTTCCATGGAATACAAAAAAAAATTCAAATCCTCTCATTCTTAAGGTCATATTACCGTTGAGAGAAAGTCAATGCTGCTGGTCCATCTCCTTCTCCTTGGTGCTGCTGTGGAACGAACTTCTTGCGATTACTTAAGTACGTCTGTTCACACTTGGTCAAGCACAAAAATGTCAGATTGTTCAGGGAATTGAAGAGAAAACGGGCAGTTTCCTTTTCAATGACTAAGACTCCTTCGTTCGGACATTGACGGTCAGCTTGTGTTTTTTTTTCTGTGTTGCCCTTCATTTTTCGATTTAAATCTGCTTGTGAATGGGAGTAGCCAGGATCTGTGGATCCGAATATCCTGGAATTGTGGGCGGATTTAGATTCTTTATTAATTAAAGTAAACTTAAATGAGGTTCCATTTAAGTAAATGATTACCAAGAAAAAAAAAAGGTTTCATGACCCTGATTAACATTGGTAATGAAGATTGCAAGATGAAAAATCAATTTCAACTTTTTCAATTTTTGGTTTTGTTGGATTAAGTCTTTACAATTTTTTTTGATACTTTATAAAAATTCGTGGAAAAGAGTTTCCAAACAGATTTCATCAAAAGAAAATTATATACTTTGCTACTAATTCGTGAGTTTGGAAAGTGTTCGCAAGATTCTTCAAGATACTCTAATTATTCAAGAGAAAATAAAAGTGAATCCACATTCACAAGCGTATATTTAACCCAAGTGCAGATTTGAATTTGTTCTTAGCCTTTGTATCTTCCCCATCACCTTTGGATCTTCTGTACACAAATCCAGGAGACCTAGCTCACATGCCCAACTGCCCCAACACCTACTGACATCTTCTAGTAAAGGCAAGAATGTTAGTAAGGTGAAGAGATGCCCGTGTGTGCCAGGAGTATGTTGTAAAACCAGTTCGACAACAGTTGAAGGAATAATAGTGTGTGACTCTCCATTTGGGGTAGAGCTGTATCGTAAAAATGCCCATCTATAGTTTCAAGTAACTAATTTTGTCTACAAGGGAAAAGCGATATCAGAAAGAAAATCGAAGGCCGATTTATTATAGTCCGGGGAAATTAGCAAAAAAAACGCACGAAAGGAGACAAAATTCGGAAATGGCTGAAAATTGGTCCACAGCTTCCTTGAGACTTTCTAAGAAAACAATTTCGGAATCACAAAAAAAACATGGCCGCCGGAAATATAGCGGTTTTCCGGTGTTTTCCTCGTATCTCGGTTTCTATAGATCGTACAACCCCGTACAAAGGCCCTAAATGTTGACAATGAAATTCTCTACAACTTTAGCTGTTACAAACATGTTGATCCGATTAACCCTTTTAAAGTTATTCAAGGTCAAAGTTCTCAAAAATGACTTTTTCGCCAAAAAATCACTCAAGAACTGCTTTTTTCGGAAAATTTTTTTTGATCAGTCAATACGAAACGTTATTGCCTACAAAAAAGCCTGCTTGCATTTTTTCGAAAATTTAACCCTTTCGAAGTTATTCAAGGTCAAAGTTTCCAAAAATGACTTTTTGGCCAAAAAATCACTAACAATTGATTTTGGCACAATTTTTCGAAAAGTTTTCGAAAAAATGGCAAGGGTGTCATTACGGTAGGCAATAATCTTTTGTATAAATAGAACAAAAAAAATTTCTCAAAAACAGTTTCTGAGTCATTTTTTGGCCGAAAAGTGATTTTTTGAAACTTTGACCTTGAATACTTCGAAAGGGTTAAATTTTCGAAAAAATGCAAGCAGGCTTTTTTGTAGGCAATAACGTTTCGTATTGACTGATCAAAAAAAATTTTCGAAAAAAGCAGTGCTTGAGTGATTTTTTGGCGAAAAGTGATTTTTGAGAACTTTGACCTTGAATGACTTTAAAAGGGTTAATCGGATCAACATGTTTGTAAGAACTAAAGTTGTAGAGAATTTCATTGTCAACATTTAGGGCCTTTGTACGGGGTTGTACGATCTATAGAAACCGAGATACGAGGAAAACACCGGAAAACCGCTATATTTCCGGCGGCCATGTTATTTTTTTGTGATTCCGAAATTGTTTTCTTAGAAAGTCTCAAGGAAGTTGTGGACCAATTTTCAGCCATTTTCGAAATTTTTTCCCCTTTAAATGTTTATTTCCCCGGACTATTAGCGTCAAACTATAGTTTACTCGAAACTGCTTTGCCATCACCCGCCTTTGACTTTCTTCTTAAAATTGGATTAAGAGTTTTCTTTCTGGCAGTTCAATCAAGATAGTATTGAAGGACGTCGAATTCTTGCACAGCATTTGACGGTGATCCTCAAGGGTCAATTCTATCACCTACTCTTTTTCTAATATAATGATCTAATCTTAATCCCATTCAACTCACTCCATTTTTCGATGATGATAATACTCTGCGTAACTCCTATGGGTTCAATCGGCTCTTCTATAGACACATTGAGCCAGCGTAGGAATGTAAAAGCTCTGGAAAGATTTTACCGATATTACCACGACGTGGAATAATCTCCCGCAGTTAATATTTGCGAATTCGCTGCATAATCATGCTGGATAATCCGTGGTTGGCATTTCATGATTACCTCGACTAGCAGCCAGACTTCTTTTAACAGGTTTGGTACCGGTGTCCTATCTGAGTTTCTTCGATGCACTCTACTAGTCTTCTAACTGAAATGACTCTCCATACCATTACTCCTCTTTTTCCGGCGGTGATGGCGACTCAAAAACTCTCTTCCTCTAGTTCCACTTCTTTCTTCCAGGCCTGTCAGGTCAAACATAATACAGAACAGCGCTTTCCTTAAGCCCGAGTAAGAGTAGCATGTTTCTTATTAAACCGGTGACGTTGCAGAACTGGTGAACGCTTCAAACCCCCCTGTACAGTGCATAAACTAGCATTTACTCCGAGAGTTTGATTGCAATTTTCCTGTCTATTTGGGTGAATTCGATATTGTTCACAAGATTCTACTACATTTACCCTTGGTCTGATTTTGGGTTTCTACCAATCTAACAGCGGTTTGCCTGTTAGAGTAGTCTTCAATTAGCCCCATTTCTTCAATTGATAAAACTCTTTCCACTGCCTATATTGTTACCGCTTTCTTTACAAAATTTATTAATTTCGCAACTTTACTAACAATTATCGTTCATACTCTTAAGAAAAATGTTTTAAAACTGGTAAGGTCGCCCTGGAAACCTTGTTCACGGCTAATTGAACCTCTTTTTGAACATTCTTCTGTCTGATTCTTAGAAAAATAAGTAAAAGTTGAGAGAGACAATGTCATAAATACGACTTAAAATCTACCCGAAATTCTACGAAACTAATTGCGTTGCGATCTGTACAATCTCCCTCCCTTGGTTCCAACTTTTCAATCAAAGGTCGAATTTTTGCCACGCACTGTACATATAATTATAAAAGATAGACTGGAAGGAGTAAAAGACTCAAAAGTCGTATCACGTTCTAGTTTTCGCTTCCAGCTCCTGCTTAATTGCAAAAAAGTTAATTAATTTTTCATTAGGACAATTAAATCATAATTGAAACTGTTATTTATTTGCTTTTGTTGGTAAAAGATAACCAAAATATGATTATAGCAAGGTCTGAGACCCGAAGGTACAGTTTATACACCAACTGTAAGAGCAACAAGTCCTGCCCGTTTTTCTATCTTTTATTGATTCTAACATCTTTCTAAGGCTGGTTTATGCTTCAGTAATGGAGATTCAATGCTTCGGCAATCTTTTGTTTCATCTAACACGTGCTTGACTTGATCAATGATTTAATTTTGCCTTCATCAACCTCAGTAGGTACTGGGGCGATTGCGCCTGTGAAAAAAAAACGGCGTGAGGTGATTGCGGTTTTACTCAACCTGCTTTCATAAATTGACATTACGATAGAACGTTGGCGTCGACGATAAGGACAAGGATTCCTCGACCATTGTTTTTGCAGACGATGAAAGAAGAGTATAAAGAGTATAGAGGGAATTACTGAAGAGAGGGAACACAAGAACGAAGCAATGATATCATGATGTCAGTAGTGAAAAGACGCAGGACCTTGGCGCTGCGTGGAATCGAACCATGGACCTATGGGAGGGTAGTCCGTGGCATGTTTTAACATTGCGGCCATTTTCGGGTTAAGGGCGGGAGTTTACTAGAAGCAGTGCCAGTAATCGGACGCAAACGGCGACCTCGAGGGAAATCTCAATATGAATTTTGATTTGTTTGGCTCATGCACCCTGAATTTAAAGTGGTAACGATCAAGGGCGGCGGAGCATAATCATTGTAAAAAGTTAGTCGGTAAAATTATTAAGCAGCTGTCTATTGAGAATTACGATTTTAAATTCTTTGGTTAAGAGGTTATGCTCGAATAGCGTTTGCGAGGGGGGGAGGTCCTGTGAGGCTAGGCCCAATGCCTAATCTGAACGCAGGGTGGATTGCCTTATAAGGCCCATACAGGACATTTAAAGCCTTGCCTCATTCGCCAATGCTGCCCCCAACTGAGTACTAATCATGTCCAATGCTGCTTGACCTCTGTATTCGAGCCAGAACTGATCTATTGAGTATGCCAAATGACATCCTGCACTAACACTATCATAATTACCTGAAATAGCAATGCAAGAACAAAAACTAAAGCTTTGTATGAGTTAAACTAAAGCTTAAGGGTATTTCTGTAAAGGCCGCCATTCATACACAGGCCGCCGGTAGGCCATGACCTAAAGGTTCCTCGCCTTGAGGCCAAGAATCACCATACCCTCACCGTCCGCCGGCAGGCCATGGCCTGTAGTACAAGAAAACTGGGAAAATCTTTATGCGTGTGGGCATTTATCGTCATTCCGGGCCTGAAGAACTGAACTTCTGTTTAGTCTGAAGTTTTCGTTAAGGCCGGGAACATTTTTACACTTCAATTAACAACCTGCTACGCTAAAATGTCCTCTTCGTCAGTGTGTCTGTGTGATCATGACCTACAGTCCACGGCCTGTCAGGCGGTTGCCTCAAGTCCTCATCCCGCAGTCAGACTGAGTAATGTGAGGCGCTCGCCGGGCCATGCCTGCCGACCTGGACTGTAAGGCCACGGCCTGCCTCCTTTTTAAAAAGCTTTCAGAATACGTGAGGGATGTTGGTATTGCCTCATTTCATTTGTAACGAGGTTTGCCTCATAAGACTCTTCAGAAGCTGATAAGGCATACTTCACTTCAATATCGCTGATTTTTTTTTTGTGTCCATGAGGAAACTAAGGGGAAACCTTCTTTCGGCATGCCTCTGGGGGAATCCCCTTTTTAAATGCTAGTCGGGTGGGGTTTAAAAACTTAGACAGTTATAAGTTCTTAATAGCTCCAATATAATATATCTAGTTTTCGTATGAAAAGCCTTGTTTGTATGCGGCCCTTCGATCAGGACGGCCCTCCGAGGTTCTAGTTTATTAGGTCTTCATAAAATATTTTGGGTGTGGATTTCCCCAGCCCAAAGCGAAAATGCATGGGCACTTTTCCTTTCATCCCCACGCCCTCCGCCGCCCCTGGTAACGGTTAAATAATGTTGACGGGTACCTATATTGGTGTACCTGTTATTAAAGTCTGTCAAAATATTTTGCTATATTGAATGCGTAGTTTGTAATTTGTCAGCAGCAAGTTAGTAGGTAAGCGGGAAAGTTTGCCAGACAGTCAGATGAATGTGACGTCATCGAGTTGCTGATTAAAATTTATAGCTGCAACGTGTGTCTTGGGTGGCTTTATAATGCAGGTGCGTGTCTTCGGTTGCTGAATAAGTTTTATAGTGATGGTGGATGCCTTGGCTGCAATGCGGCAACAGCACAGCCTCTGGCCAATTGGTATTGGTTTAGTCTATACTGTGATTGGTATCGGTCCAGTGATGAAAAATTTTTTTAAGTTAATTCATCACTGTTATTGCTATTGCTGGAGTTTGTTTTGGAACCATTGGGTTGATGGTGTTGCTCTCTGTTGTTGTTGTTCATATTTTTTAGTATTGAGGTTAGGATTACTTTACTTATGTCGAAGCGTTACAAGCTTGAATGAAAAAATTTTGAACATTGGGTAGTTTCCAAAATAGTCCTACACTGTATGCTCTTTCCGAACCATAGTTAGATTTTTTACTGGTGTATAGTTTGTAAGCATTATACAGATTTCCCTGGTGCATATTGGTTTTCTTGGCTTTTTCCAATAATTTCTCTAACATAACGTTAAAAATTATTTTTCTATATTAATTTCTGCCTCTGTCAACACAATACTTCAAACTACAATATTCCACAAGTAAAGTTACACTCAATTAAGAATACGTGACTCCGTCCATGAAAGTGTTATTATTATTGAAATGTATATTTAATTAAACTCTCTAAAAATGTAACAGTTTTTAACTGAAATTAAGAAAAGTTAGTTATGCCTCATCTGTAACAGAGTATGATAAGAAAACGAGAAAGTTTGTGCATAACTTTCTCAATACTTCATAACTTCTTTATCAATCGGAATTCCACGTCGAAAGTTTAACATAATATTTTGCATACTTCAAGCTATCAAATTACGCCTGGGGAAAAAGTTATATTTTTCAATTATGTTCTTTAGAACTAATAATAATTTTAATTGCAACAGGATTGGATAACAAACTTGAAACCAATAAACTCGCATTCATTTTTGTAGCACCATGAGAGTTGCATGTATAAAGTACAAGTGTAAATGGACATTATTTCCTTATGCTGACTGAGCATACAATGGAGTGATACGCCCCATTTTCGATTTCATTTAATATTATCAAAACCATTAATCTACAACACAAAACGATTCCATTCAAGCACTTATCGCGCGAAAAACTTCGAACTTCTATAGTACAAACAAAACAAAAAACTGGGCTAAAAAAACCTCAATGCAATTCCCACAGACCAACTCACCAGAGCCTTTTTTTAACAGAAAAATCTGCATACGTAACCGGTGCATTACCTGAATTTTCAAAAGGATTGTTTTACCAGATAAAAGCTCCACGGCGACCGACAGGCACAATACAAAGCTATCAATAACCTTGACCCACTAAAATAGATGTTCAGAGCCTGTGGAAGGAAACGCTCTTGCATCCTGTACGAAACAGGGAAAAAAAGGCAATGGTGAGTGTGAGTGTTGTGTTCCTTTTTTTCCAGTTCCAGTTCAAAGCTTTCACATGTCGGTACCACCACCACCCTAAAAGGGCCAAGGATGCATGAACAAGTTCTTCACCTGGGATTTAAATGTGAGCTGTTCCCCTTTTGTTTGAGGTAATGAAACTTAAAGTATGGAAAAAAGGGACAGAATGTTTTTATTAACACGTGTGATTTGTTTTTAGTGTTTTGATTTGCTTTCAATGCTGTTGAAATTTAATTGATTGATAGTAGAGGGAAATTAAACAAAAAAAAAGCGAAGTAATGATGTAGCTGGGAAGTTGGATTTTTTTGTTTTTTTTCTTTACATATGTTAAGATAAAGTGAAAAAAAAATTTCTACAAAATCGGTCCTGTGCTGCACGAAAAAATTGCATAATTGATGCATTTTGAGTGCATTGCTACACTATTTTTTTAATTTCTCCAGTTTTGTTGGTCGTAGAAAAATAAAAAAATTGGAAAATACTCGAGAATGAATAGACTATCGAAGTGATTCGGTATAAATACTTTAAAAATGATTTCTAACCTCAAAAGGGCAAAATGTATGAAATTATGTTTTATTTTACTAAAAATGCAATAAACAACGGGAAAAAGGTCGGATTTTGACAAAAATTGAAGAAAAGATGTACTTTGATACTATAAATACGTGGTCGAAATTTCGATTTTTACGGCAATAATTGGCAGTTTTCGAAAAAAAATTAAAAATGCCGCCATTTTATGCCAAATCATCGTACGGTAAATTTTTTTTTTAAATTGTAGGTTTTTTTATGGACTTTCTTGTGAGCATTCTTCGTTACTTTATTTAAAATGTCTATTTTAGGACTTTGAAAAAAATGAAAAATTTCAATTTTTCAATTTTTTGCCTTTTTTTCATAGTTGGCAAGTAGCCGAAAATTCAAAAGGGTTAAGTTTTCGAAAAAATGACATAAGGCTTTTTTGTAGGCAATAACGTTTCGTATTGACTGATTAAAATTTTCGAAAAAACGAGTTTTTGAGTTATGTTTTCGCCAAAAAGTGATTTTTGGAAATTTTGACCTTGAATAGCTTTGAAAGGGTTAATCAGGTGAACATCTTTGTAAGAACTAAAGTTGTAGAGAATTTCATTGTCAACATTTAGGGCCTTTGTACGAGGTTGTACGACCTATAGAAACCGAGATACAAGGAAAACACCGGAAAACCGCTATATTTCCGACGGCCATTTTGTTTTTTTTGTGATTCCGAAATTGTTTTCTTAAAAAGTCCCAAGGAAGCTGTGGACCAATTTTCAGCCATTTCCGAATTTTGTCTCCTTTAAAAGCTAATTTCCCCGGACTATTTCTTAGTTGGCAAAAGGCAAAAAATTTAAAATTGAAATTTTTTAGTTTTTTTCAAAGTCCTAACATAGACATTTTAAATAAAGTAACGAGGTATTGCGTATGCTCACAAGAAAGTACATAAAAAACGTACAATTTAAAAAAAATATTTTACCGTACATTGCGGCATTTTTAAATTTTTTTCGAAAACTGCCAATTATTGCCGTAAAAATCGAAATTTTTTTTTGAAATTTCAACCACGTATTTATAGCATCAAAATACATCTTTTCTCCAATTTTTGTCAAAATCCGACCTTTTTCCCGTTATTTATTGCATTTTTAGTAAAATAAAACAAAATAAAGTTCAATCCAAGACTTTAAAGCCGCCGATGTTTGCACTGTCAGAGTCGAACACTATAAAGCCTTGACATAATTCGACATCGCTAAAGACACGATTTTGTAGGTTGACCAAACGAACATTTCAAGCTAATTTTATGTTTTAACCTATCTAATGCTACCCCGATAGAACGTTGATGCCGGTGATCGAACAGGAAATCACTTTCTCGTATATTATGCTTACAGATAATGACAGCCGTCCTTGTAGGTAAGTTCTAGTGAGAGAGAACAGATCAACTTGCGGAGTCCCCCAAGGCTCCATCCTACGCCACATCCTGTGGTTAATCTCGTAAATACTGACGCTACGCCTCTCGCAAAAAGTGATTACTATCGGGTTCTATCCTACCGCTGCCACCAATTTTTTGTGCAGTTATTTATTTACCTACCACAAAGGCTGATGGGAGTGCCGCCTTTTGGGAGATCTCCAGTCCTTTTATTATATCACCTCTTGTTCAAATAAAAAACAATAATATTAGAAGTCTTCCTTAAGAAAATCCAAAATTAGCGTTTAGGTTAGGAAGGCGACTCGACGAAATCGATCTCGAAGCGATAAGGGAACTAACACGTGGGCGGACAACGCTGGTGTATTGCGAGAACAAAACAGACATAGTGGAGACGTATTCTGATTCTCCCGCCCCTCAAAGTGGGGGTGGGCGGTGGGTCAATTTCTGTATTGTCAGAAAGATTTTCAAAAAATAATGAATACGTGTTTTTTTGTTTTTTTTTCAATCGAGACTTTCCCGTTTTCGAGATAGGGCGTTTTGAATTTTGGTTATGGGGAAAAAATGTAGCTTAATGATTTAGAATAAAAAGGTAATGAGACAACGGTCGATTTACACAAATAGGGTATATTTGTAATCGTTAGGAACTCGGCTTTCATTTAATTAATAAAACCAATAGTGTACCATGGGAAAGACAGAAATAAAGGGTTTCTTTGAAAAAAAAATATGAAAAAAAAACAATTATTTGCCACATATTTTACTGTAACTCGAAAAGTATATCGTTAAGGTCTTTGTTCTGAACTTTTTTAGCATCCTCAAAAGTTACCTGAAAATTTCTTGGAACACGTCAAGTCTCCAGCTGGTTTGGTTTTTTGATATCTGCCATTCAAAAATAGGTATCAACCCTTTATTTCAACGATTTTCCCCTTTTTTCACTCTAATTCAAAAAGTTAGTCGTTAAGTTTCTTTTATTGAACTTGTTTAACATCTCCAAAAGCTGCTTAAAAAATACGTGGAACACTCCAAGACTCCAGCTGCCTTGTTTTTTATTTGCAATTTACGATTCAAAAATGAGTGCAACTCACTGATCTGTTTTTACTCTTTTCGGTGTTTCAAAATATACTAAAAACAGATCAGTGAGTGACACTTATCTTTGAATCGTAAATAGAAAAAAATACAAGGCAGCTGAAGTCTTGGAGTTTTCCACGAATTTATTAAGTAGCTTTTGGAGACGTTAAACAAGTTCAAAAAAATTTAAAATAATGATTGAAAAATAACTTTTTGAAATCAAGTTTTTTCAGTTTTTCGCATTTCCTGTCAAATTTTTCTATAGTCATGTTAATTTTTTCTACATCATATGAAACTAGGCCCTTCAGCAAAAGAAAAAACCCTTAGATTTTTTGAAAAAAAATGTTTTTTAGAACATGGGCATTTTCGGCTGAAAATGAGGTCTCTTTTTTTTGTGGTTTAAATCTATATCTATCTATATAAAAGTGAAAGTATGTCTGTCTGTAAATGTTCAATAGACTCCGAAACCGCTCATCCGATTGTCCTGAATTTTTGTATATAGGGGTTTTCGGGTACGGCGGCTATTTTGCTCTATCTCGAACACTTCGGGTGGCTGTAGTGTACCGATATCCGTAAAATTCGAACTTTTGTATGGGAGGTGCTCTTCGAATTACTGCTAAAGAGCTCAGATCTATATTATTTTGGTTTTTTCCGAAAAAAATACGATTCCCAAAGTTTCAGATCGATCGGTCCAAATTTAAAATGGCGGCCAACACAAAATGGCGGATTACCTTTTTCTTTGCAAGCCATTCGGTATGGGTATCAAATGAAATGGTATGACAAGTACAATATTATTAGCTCTTTGGCGTCATTCCAAATTCAAAATGGCGGCCAACGCAAAATGGTGGATTACCTTTTTCTTTGCAAGCCATTCGGTATGGGTATTAAATGAAAGGGTATGACAAGTAGAATATGTGGAGTCATTCCAAATTCAAAATTCATATCACCTGATTACTACTATTGGTTTATGGGTCAGCATAGGCGCACCGGGTCCCAGCTAGTATATATATATAAAGGAATGTGTGTATGTATGATCGCTATAGGCTCCTACACCGTGCAACCGATGTTATTGAAATTTTAACCATACGCTATTTACATTCAAACTTAGAACATTCATTACGTTTACATGATTTACTTGAGTTCTTGTCTTGAAATTTACTTGAATCTCAAGTTGTGTTTTCGGTTCGCTTACTTGACTTCAAAATGTCTTGAAATTTTCTTGAGCTGACATTTGACATTTATTATTATAACAGAAACTAGCTCCTTGTTATAACATAAATAACTTTAAAAAGATTGTATCAAAAGTATCCATTCACTACAGTTTTTATCTTCTTCTTGTTCCAAGAAAAAAAACCACATGCAAAATTTCAAGTATTCAAGTAGCGTTTACATGAGCTTTTTCAAGTCAATCAAACAAATTTTTGTGATTTACTTGACTCAAGTATACTTGAAGTCAGGACGAGTTTACATGCATATTTTGTTACTTGAAAACTACTTCAAGTATACTTCAAGTAAGCATGTAAACGTAGTAATAGGCTATTTTCTTACTTTCTAAAGCCACTCCTAGATGGCGCTGTCATGGAGAGCTTCGTTGAAAATCATCGCAGAGCTTTGAATTTTTGCATGAAGTTCCGTGGAGGTCTCCTATGATACAACTCGAAGCCCGATTTTCGAAATTCAAAATGGCCGACGAAATATGACCGAAATTCAAAATTGCCGCAGAAATATGGTTGAATTTGCCAATTTTATTCCGATTCCAATGAAAGTGGGTATCTAGGGGTTATTTGGTCGCAAATAACGAATTTGTGGTCAAAACTTATAAATTCAAATTGGCCGACGAATTTGTTAATTGTGTTCCGATTCCAATGAAAATCTGTATTTGAGGTTTTTTAAGGGAGCAAATAACGACTTTATGATCAAAATTTAAATTCAAAATGGCCGCACCAATATGGCCGGCCAGTTTGCGAATTGTATTCGATTCCAATTAAAATCGGTATATGGGAGTTTTTAAGGTAGTAAATGTATGAAAATTCATATCTCGACAAATGCTATGTTAATGGATGGTTTTTATTGTCTCGATCAAAATGTCAAATCCCTAATAGTTTCACATTTTGTTATTTGGAATCAAAAATACCAAAAAACTGTCTTTTTCAAACTCTCCTACTGTATATTAAAACTCATATCACCTGATTACTACTATTGGCTTTTGGGAGCAGCATAGGCGCACCGGGTCCCAGATAGTTCAAAATAAAACGAAAAATAAATATTTTAATTCAAAAAAATTACAGCGTGTTTGGGAACATAAAAAAGTAAGTTTCCATAAAATTTCGTGAAAAACTTTTTTTTTTTAATGGAGATAAAAATCAAAAACAAATACACTAGTTTTTTCGATTTTTCTCGGAATTTTGATGTTATGTGAAAAAATGGTTTGTACAAAAGTTGTAGATCTTTTTATTACGTACAACTCCTATATTTAACTTTTTTTGATAGGAGGTCTAGTTTCGCTGAAAATCGTGAAAAACCTTTTTCATCCCTTAAAGTTACCCCTATTTCACCCTCGTAACTTAGACCGACTTGACTTGAATTTTTCTGGTTGGTTCGCTACATTTCCTTCATTTTGCAACATTTTTCAAGCTGTTAATAATTTTTATCATTTTTGCCCTTTTAAAAGATATCTGCACTGGCCTATAATGGCAAGGTGACTTGACTAACCTAAATGATTAGTGAGTTTGTCCTAGATCGCAGGGTTAACCAATTATGTTATTACATGATGATTGATGACCTTGAGCCATGTTCCAAGATCCCTCGCCCGGCGACCTAGCTCTCAAGCCCAACTGTCGCAACACCAACTCATGTCGCTGAAGATGAGATTAATTGTGTTTCTACGGTTTCATAAAACGCGTCCTAACTGGCGACGAGACATTGGTGTAAGAGTATGACATCCAAACAAGCCAACAATTCAGAATAGCTTCTCCCAAACGAACCGAATCCCGAGAAAAATGCAATTATTTAAGATCATACCTCAGTCAATCTACGGTTACCATCATGGCTTCAAAAACCGCTGGGATTATCCTCTACAGGAACAAAGTCATTTGCTATTGTCTAAGATTCACTTCTAACCACACCGAATTAGAGTATTTTGGGGTTAAGGGCTTGCATTATATATTCCCAATGGATACTGTCGAGCCCATTAACAAAATCAACTTCTTTCACATTTATAACAACCTAATACTTCTATCTGGAGTTACGTGACGTGTAAAACAGCATCATACAAATATCCCCTAGACAAAAATTCTGACATGAAATCCACATTCTAATTACTAAAAAAGGAAACTCGTCCTTAAAATTCCCCCACACATTTTAAAGAAAAGCCATAAAAATTCCTGTACGTCCTCCATCTGCTAAAAGGGAGCATCGTTGCAATGTAAAATCCTTAAATTCCATGTAAACTTTCCTTGGCATCCTTGAGGATGCATATTTTTTTTTTTTGTTAAAAATGTCAAGTCAAGTTTCACTTACTACTCTCGGTTGACAATCCTTGCTATCCCAATGGAATTTAACTCCATGAAGCGATGGTATATAACCTTGGTAAACCTACTATAGCCCCTCACAACCTATATGTGTGTCTATGGTTCCGGCTGTGTTTCCAGGCATAATTGCAATTTCCCATCTCTGTCGACTCCATAAACCTCTTATGCTTAAAGCCTTCAAATTTCTCGTTACCGTCGAGAACTCATTAACAGGCTCATTACCTTGAATTATGCACTTTACCTCCTCTCGCACAGGATTCCTTCGTTCTTCATTTCCTGGAAACTGGCAGGAGGCGCTGCTGGGACTTGCATGTAGTATATGCACTTCCATGATTACAAGGCGCTCATGGGCATGAGCAAGGACTTTAAGCGGGAGAGATCGGGATGTGAGGATTCAATAAAAATCTTGTAATTGCCACTGCCAGACCGACGAGGAGTGCCATGCCAGCCCGGAAGTGCAGCCGGAAGCTAGAAACGAGATAGAATTTATCGTTTCAAGGAATTTCTTCGGAAGTTTATGTTGCATTTTGGATCATAAAAAACGTTTTTTTTTTCCTCTAAGAAAATTCCACGGTTTTTTTTTCTTCATAAAACTTATTGTTGAAAAGTTTTTGGAGCGAAATTATTCAGGAAATTGCTTTTTCAATTTATCAAATTGTGCTGAAGTATGGGAATTTTGCGAAAGTCGATGAAAAATGGTGCAAGGACAAAATTTCTAGTGTGTGTATGTGTGTTGGCGGGGGTGGAGGGATGATTGTGGTACGTTCTTTAGCGCTTGTTTTATGCCCGATTTTCTGCACTGAAAATTTACGATTGTTTGTACTCAGCCAAGGGTGTACCTTGCGGATTTCATTGAAACTGGATCAGTTTTGCGCTGGAAATCCTTAATTTTCTCACAAGGAATCCTTTTGATTTTCATATAATAATAAATTTTACTAAATCCGCTAATCACAGCCTCAATATTTAGTACATACCCCCGACACAAGAAATACATAAATTTCACTAAATCAACACCAAAACTGAACTAATCCTTAATGTAACGTGGATATCCTTTTTCGGGGAGGTCAATTGGTTCCATTCGCATTCCCAAGAATTGCGTGCAGGAAAACATTTTCCCATATAGTCTCATACATGGTATTTCAGTAAATCGGTAAAGTTTAGCCATTTGGAGGTGATAGGCGGTTCAGAGAGATGAACACAAAATTCCCTTCGCTTTTGGGCCCCAGCATAGGTGGGAGGAATGGAAGAGCATGGCCTTAGCGGATAAATGGTTATGATTTGTGAGATCGTTACGTGCTAATTGGGCGCCACATGGTTTTTTTCCTTCGTTATTTTTGGTATTCACAAGGAACAAATACAATTTCTTTTATGATCTTTGGTTTTGAGTAAAGCTACACAGAAGTCAAGGCATAGTAGTAATAACAATAATAGTAAAAGTTTAGTAGAAGTGGTTGGGTTGGCAGTCAATTGAAAAAACAAATGTTATTTGAGGTTTTAATTAAATCATAGAGTGAATGAGGTTATCATTAATGAAAAAAAATTCCTATCGCTTTTTTATTATATCAAATGTGAAAGAAGAGACCCCAAGGGAGGATCTCAGTATAGGATAGGTAAACGCTTCCCCTTTTTCTAACTTAACCACGGTTAGGTGCAAAATGTTTCTACAAAACTCGGACTCGATGTCATGTCGGTCAACTCAGGCAGGGTACAATCTCTAGTAACAAGTTGAGTTAGAATAATAGAAAAATATTGGATAGGCTAAAACGGGTCTGAAAGGTGCTGAAGGATGTGGAGATGAATCATATGCTTTCTGAACTCCATGACATTTTAGAAGTTTGGAAATACTCACTGCAAGAGGTTGTTCCACTGTTGTTCTATTTATAAACGAACTTCCAGACTGTAGTGTACATACAAATGCGGACTGCAAATTGTGTGCAGGCAAGGCTTGGTCATCCTTTATAAAGGGTCCGTTTTATGAAGCCGATGCATACAATTTGCATCGTAGAACGAACTGTTTGTGCTGTGGCACCATTCTGTTGGAACCACATGTGATGTAGACACAACTGATCCAATTAGGGCACAAAATATTGTTGTTTGAAGATTATTCTATCAAATCAAAATTTCGTCTCAAACTGCTCAAGCACTTACCTGTCCTATTTCTCTTCTATCTTTCACACTAACCTCACTATTAGATATTACACCATGACTCAAACGATATGACAGACTGGTAAGACCAAGGATAATTCCTATACCCGTATTATAAAAACAATGACAGGTCACAACGCAATCGCAAATGCATGGTGAGTCTCAACTTGAGACAATTTGGTATTTTAATTTTGTTGTCACAATTTTGACAATCCGCCAACAGTCAACGCTTATTAAAATTGTAACTGGTATAAATAGCAGGTCACAAGACTATAAAGAGCAGGATTCTAGCATATTGTTGATAACATTCTCAGGGAATCGACAGCACCCAACGTCGATGTGAGGTGTCGGACGTTAATAAACACTCTGCCTCTCTGCGTCAATATTTTTTGACGTTTTCTGGTTCATTATACGATTACAAATTCACCATTAGAGGTGAATATTTTTTTAAGATTTTTTTTTGTGACTGGGCGCTTAGTATAACAAAACCGTTGATAGTCACAATAAAAGTCACAACCCATCAATGACAAGCTCAAGTCACAAAAAACTTGTGACCTTTGACTGGATACAATTAAGAAATAAGCGGCTAAGCTTGGATCTTTCACACAAGAGAGATCATTCATTGATACCCAGTTACGTGACCTGTTATCTGCTGGATGTTTTAGAATTCTAAATTCTGACATTTGCTGCCCTAGGAGTGATATTCTTAGCCGAAAAACTGCTTCAGGCCGGCCATATTTGGTACTATCCCGTTGTTGACCTGGTCTTCTTGAGGTGAGGCGAGCTGCATTTTTTGTCCAGTTTGTTGCGTGCGACCAGAAATTTGCCGACGAGGTTTACGCCAAATAAAAACCACCGACTGATTATTTGTCATAGAAGTCATCCGTCATTATTATCTCAGTAGGAAATGAGAGGCTTGCGGAGTTAATTCTGTATAGTATACTGCGAGGTATAATAAGTTTTTTTCCCCATTAAACTATCGATTACTTACTTCTTCCAAAGGGCGTCTTGGGAGGAATTGCGATCAATTTTTTCTATTTTGATAACTCCAATTAAAACATTCCAGGCCGAGTAAAAATAGCACTCGCCCGTTCTTACCCTGCAGCAGGCAAGCACAGCGTTAAAAAGACTGCATGCACGAAAGAGGCACGATACGCTTGAGTAAAAATAAAACTCGCCATTAGCATGAAACAGGCACGGTACGCCTGAGTAAATATTCGAATTTTCCAAATGAAGCAGCTACAGGCACTTATCATTAAAAAAGAAGGATAGCCCAAATGAAGCACCGTACTCTCACACTTTTTTAAGACTAAATAGAGCAAAAGTAGAGCTTTAAAAGATTGCATAGGACGAAGAAAACAAACAATTATTTTGGTGACCATAAAGGGTACCATTAGCATACTCAACAGACCGGTTTTAGTTCGATTGCGTAGGTCAAGCAGCATGGGAAGTGGTTTGTAATTAGTTGGGGGACCGCATAGTGGCGTTTAGAATGGAAAATTACGTATACATTCATATCTGTAACAGAAGCTTGCATACCTGGGCGGGCGAAGTTTTAGATTTTCATGCCTGCATACGGGTGTGGGAGGCGCGTTTGTTCGCTATGCGTGCTATTTACGAATACGTATATGCTTTTGAAAAAATTAACCAATTAAATTATTTTTTCTCGGATAGTTAAGACTTTTGATAGTACCTTAAATTTTATTAGGATTCAACGCAAATCTCCTGAAGTGGCCGTGTAGAACTTAACCAATAAGCTTACACAGGGCACTGCAATCTAAGTCCATCGATCGATATCGATCAGAGATCTAGGGATTTTTGTTATCTATCTGTTATCTATCTGATGACACTACACGGGCGGGGAGAGCATGAAATGGCCGTGTAGAAACTAACCGATAAGTTAACTGTAATCTACGAGATGGTGAGATGTAATTGCCTTGACAATCAATCTCTTAATCTGGGGTTTCCAGGAAAGCTGTTGATCAAGGATTATACCTAGTTATTTATAGCCTCCTTTGAGAAGGGAACTTTCATACAATATAGAAAAGCAGCTATTAAAGTTAGCCTCCTTCCATTAGTAAATCCTACGATGAGAGTTTTGTGTGGGTGGGCTTTTCAGACCATTATACTGTTAAATAGGCTTTGACAAATAACCATACCTACATCTCCTTCATTTTCACCTGCCTATGCTGACCGAATTGATAAGGCGATTACAACTCTTGGAAGTTGTTTCATCTGAGCCTCATTTCGCATAGGTACGATAGGTTTAGTCTGCATTTCTTAATCACTGTTTGATACTCCAATCAATGTACGTAATGCCAATAAATTATGTAAATACATAAAAACAAATATGTTGATTTCAATAAATGATCAAAAGTGTTCCTTAGTACTTTTTATCGTATAATACATAATGAGAATTGTTTGCAATCAAACAAGTATTACTCTGGCATTTATTCATATTAAAAATTAACCCAAACCCAAGTACTATAAATAAAATTAAATAGGATTAATTTCTTCTATGTAATCCACCATCAGAATCCCAACCCTAAAATCCCACAGTATAAAATACGCATTAAAACCATTTTCAGGAAAAATTGAAATTGTTCTTGACTCAACTCAAAAACAAAAATTATTTCACCAGGTAAAAACCGATAAATATTTAATTTATTTATAATTTTGTTGTTAATTTTAATATTTCACTCTTGATAATTCAAAATTTATTTTTATACCAAAACAACAAAGTATCCTTGAAACATGATGTTTATAAGATTTCACATGAAAATTATTCTCAATACCAGTCTCCCGTGGTAAAATATTACCTAATTTATTATTTTGTTGTTTTAAAATCGCAAAATGTTTTTAATCATATATTGTGTGTGGCTTACCTTTATACATATATATTGCTATGAAAACAGCTCTTGCATATCTGAAATTAAAAGAAATAATCCATAAATGAGAATTCCGGATAAAAAAATAAAAGCATTTTTATGGAAAATTTCACTCTCAAAGGTTAATGTAGAGAAGAACCACTTAAAAAATTTAATTTATTTAAAAATATTAAAATTGCTTTAATCTGGATAAAATTTGCAATAAATATGTAAATATCGACTATTTTTTGTACAATTTTTAAAAGGGTCGTTTATGACAGAAAAAATTATGGTTAAATTTCAGCTGCTATAATATTCGCTCGAAAGTGTCGCTATTAAATCAAAAAGTTCTGCATGTCCTTTATATCACTCAATTTGACATAATACGCAGAGATATTTGTAGAGGACACTTTAAAATATGATAGGTAAGGTTTTAGGTTCGTGCTTATATGGATTATGCTAGGAATACTTGTACTTGAGGAATACTCTTATGAAAAAAAAAATAACTGAGGATTCTTTTTTGTTATAAAAATGTTAATTGTCGGTGTCAGTGCTATTTCTGACAGTTTAAGGGAAAGTCTTGATCTTGACCTCACTCTGGACTAGCACATGATTTTTAGCCTATAGAAAGTTTATAAGACGCTTCTGTGTTTTGTTTTTATTATATCGTTGTTATAAAAATTGCATTTTTGTCCTTGTCGGTCTTTGCTTGTGTCAGTATCGCTGTGTGTGTATACTCTTTTCAACAGTTCCCAGCGGGAAAAGTGGAATCAGCTTCCTCTGGAATCAAATTGCAAGTGCTTCCTGGTCGCGCTTCAGAAGCATTTTGGAAGATTTTCCTGTGCATGTGATGGCTACAAATAAGTCATTCTCAATTTTCTGTTTTGAGAGACTCTCTGGATCTCTGCTTGCAAAACGTAAAACTTCATAATAGCTTCCCAGGAAGCTAATTAGAAGAAAAACGAACAAACTGCGTCTTGCTAATGACATGCAATGGTAAAAAAGATATAAATAGGGATACGGAAGAGAAACACTTCTAAGATTCATAAGTATAGCTTCTTCATGCATCAGTGAATGCTTCTATTTCCCGCTGGGTTAAGGGAACATTTTCGATATCAGCTTCATTGTGAACGTCGATCAGGACTTAAATACTCATGGAAGCAAAAAGTTCTGCTGAAAGCTTTCTGAGAATTCCCCGGAAATCATGAGAGTGGGGCAGCTTTTTTATAGCTGCAATAAGTTGTTTTTTAGTTTAGGATTTTCTTATTTAATTCCCATTAAATTATTAAATTTAAGAATAAGAGCTTTCCATGCTTTCAGTGCAAAATCGGGAGCATACAGAACTGCCGTGCAAAGGGCAAAAGACCTAACTGCAAAAAGCTCGTTTCAAGAAAAGCGCGATCATTGTTTTCAAAATACATGAAACCGAAGCAAATAAAGTAACTGTTCAAAGTGATAACTTTTTATTAATAAAAGGTACAATCAGTCTGAAATTTTTTTTAAGGATAAATATGAATATTTTATATCAAAAAATGCAAAATCAAATATTGTCGTGATTAAGATCGAGACTCGAGCAACACTATACGTGAATTATTGAAAGTAGATGTCTAAGCTAAACAAGAAAAGCACAAATTAACGATGAAGGGAATTCCATAATGAAGAGATATAAACATTTAGCGTGATGATCAGCTAACACCATCAGCGCACATGGAATTAAGTAGTCAGCACAGAGTTCTGAAATGATTTATGAATTGACCCAAAATTGAAAACATCTCTTAAACAACTTGAATTTTTGTGTAAAAGGGGGAATATGGTAAAAGGCACCAAGTAGAAAATTGAGATTGAGTAGGAAGCTCATAACCGTTCCACACCTGCAGAAGACCGCGTACAGTTTACAGCTATTATATATTCCCAACAAATTTTGTGGAGTTTAACCTTACCCAAAAATTTAATCTCTTGTGGACTAGTTCGAACGAAAACCACATTGAAAGTCCTCTAGGATTTATTCTGCGGATTCCAATCTTTCAGATATGATGTTAGGCAACAACTTATATCAAGTAATTAACGTTCTGATACCTCCTCTAAAAATAGGAACCATGAATGTAGATTTATATTCGATTGGTATTTCTTCATGCTCCCATACATGTAAAATGACAACAGTAATCATTCATAGTTGGCAAGTAGCTTTTCATAGTTAGCAAAAATTTTTAAAAACCGACTTCAGAAAAACCAAAAATAACGCACAAAAAACCAAAAATAATGCACAAAAAAGGATAAAATAATTGTTTGAAATTCTTTACAACATTAATCCAATCAGAATGGATGTAATAAAAAGAATCACTTTTGAAGACGGTGCCACGTAGTAGTTGACTTTCATTGCATTAACTATTGCTGCGAAAATTGTATTCATTTCTTTGTTAGCCTTATGCCCTTAATACATCACCCCGAAAACAGGTGTTGGCACCGTCTTCAAAAGTGATTCTTCTTATTACATCCATTCTGATTGGATTAATGTTGTAAAGAATTTCAAACAATTATTTTATCCTTTTTTGTGCATTATTTTTGGTTTTTTGTGCATTATTTTTGGTTTTTCTGAAGTCGGTTTTTAAAAATTTATTTTATTTCGTACTTTTTAGTCCGTTAATTTTTTTTCGGAGGCAATATAAAAAAAAATTCGAAAAGAATTGAGGCAGTAGCTAAATAGTTTTTGCAGTAATGAATTTGCGTATTTTCGGAGCAATTTAAAAAAAAACTTATTTAATATGAAACAAAATTCCCCAAAGGAAATTAAAAAGAAATATTTATTGTGTCGATTGAAAAAAAAATTGCTCCAGGTCAAAGAATCGAACTCGCAACCTCCAGGACGAGAGGCAAGCCTCTCAGTCGTTGTGCTACGGCAGATTGTTACAACAAGATGGCTAAATACGTAAATAAAGCTTTTCAGAAACTGCTTTAAATAGAATTTCATTCCAAAGGAATACTCTCTTACAGTCTGCATGAGTAGAGTATGCATGAAATTTCTCATCGAAGAGTTTGTAATTCTTTACAACATTAATCCAATCAGAATGGATTTTAGAAAGAGAAAAAAAGAAAAAAAGTCGAACTACCCTCCGGGGTTTGAACCCGCAATTTTTATTCGCATGTCAACGCCTTTGCCGATTCATCCACCGGCCTCTTCTCGAGCTCGCGACAATAAAGTAATTTGTTCGCTGCCTTTGAAAATACTTCTATTCGTTCAAGGTGTACTAATTTTACCAGTTTTTTACGCCTACCTTCGAACTCCTTTATCAGAATTTAAAAAAAAAATGTACGGGACCACCGTGGGAAACTACCCTTTCAACCAAAAAAGAAAAAAAGCAAAAAAGTCATTGCGTTACAAAGTTATGCGTGAACAGGACCAAAAAATACCTACGCGTCGAATTGATAACCTCCTCTTTTTTTGAAGTCGGTTAAAAAGTAAAAATTAAAAAAAATTGAAAATTTTTAGTTTTTCCAAAGTCCTAAAATGGGCATTTTAAATAAAGTAACGAAGTATTGCGTATGCTCACAAGAATGTGCATAAAAAACCTACAATTTAAAAAAAAAAGTTTACAGTACGATGATTTGGCATAAAATGGGGGCAATTTTAATATTTTTCGAAAAGTGCCAATTGTTGCCGTAAAAATTGAATTTTTTTTTTGAAATTTCAACCACGTATTTATAGCATCAAAATACATACTTTCTCCAATTTTTATCAAAATCCGACTAATTTCCCGTTATTTATTGCATTTTTAGTAAAATAAAACAAAATTTCATACATATTGGTTTTTTGAGGTTAGGATTCATTTTTAAAGTATTTATCAGTTCGATAGTCGATTCATTCACGAGTATTTTTCAATTTTTTTTATTTTTCTATGACCAACAGAACTGGAGAAATTAAAAAAATAGTGTAGCAATGCACTCAAAATGCATCAAAAATTGACATTTATGCAATTTTATCGTGCAGCACAGGACCGATTTTGCAGAATTTTTTTTTTCGCTTTATCTTAACATATGTAAAGAAAAAAAAACAAAAAAATCCAACTTCCCAACTACATCACTATCATATGACAATTTCCCTCTACTAAAATTCTTAACTATCTGTAAAATACGAGCAAAAACATTTTCAGACTTTAAGCTACACAAAAGGAACTGTGCTCATTTCATGCACAATTTATTTCATTCTTCTTCTAATTATTTCAAAAAAAATTTTTATTGCCGACTTCAAACAATCAAAATATGAATTAAATAAGAGCATCTCTCCTGTTCTTACGTGTATAATAATCAGTAAAATCACCTTAAAACATACCTTCAACCCATTCAAAAAATCAACACCTTCACACCCCAGTTTATATCCCATTTATGGGAGTGTAATAAAAACAAAATTTAATCCTTGAAATTTTGTGCCGTGTTACCTCATCTACAACAAAAAAATAAAATTACACATCTTCGCCCTGCTGCTGCTACCTCAGCGAGGATTTGGCTTCTTCCTTTAAGGAGCGCAGAGTAGCATGAACAAAAGAAAGAAAATTTTTAAGGAAAAAAAAGAAGAAAAAAATCATTTAAAACTTGGTAAGCCCTCGTGGCAACAGGAAATCAATTTAAGGAGAAGAAATCGTTCCTGCAAAAATACCTGGAAGGCGATTTCTGGGCTGCTCTTATGTAACATCGTTACTGGTAGATCATCAAAAGGAGCTGCTGGCAACAAATTTCATATAATTGATTATATTTGAATGTATTTTTAGTACATTCGTCCCGTCAAAGTTGGCATTTGAAGTTCTTCAATTACGGTCAATTGAACTTAGCTCCATCCAAACTGGGTCGGGGATTGATTTTGTTATCGTAATACCGAAGAGTATCGAATTACATCCTTGACGTAATATCGAATCAGCTATGTCATTGTCAGCCTTCAAATACGAGACTGCATCCTACAAGGAAATCCTTTTTACAATTTTGTACGAGCACAGTAATGCACTTGTCATCCGAAATATCTGACTCGTGGCAGGTCCTTGTCCTTTTTTGCGCATCGAATGAATTAAGGATGTTGAAAGGATTTTCAGGAAACAGATTCTTACAAAAAAAATAAAATTGTAAAAACGGCTCTAAGGAAGACATCAGGATCTGCATTAAAAATTCAGTACAAAAAAAAACGAAAGACAGAATCCTGAAGTGACTTTTCGCTAGCATCAACGGAATGATAGCGTGTAAAAAGGTACATCAAGGAGGGAGCGACAGTATAGGAAAAGGGAATGCACATTTGAAAAAGAATCCTCATCCTTATTTCTTGTGTTAACTCGTTGAAAATGTAATGGAAACAGTTTCAGGCAATATTAAACTTGTTAACGTTGCAAATAACCTTGTTGTCGTTGCCTTCATCATCGTCGTCGTCGTCGACATCGTCACCAGCGTTTCACCAAGAGTCACAAGGATGAATTTAACTCCTTCAAGCATAAACAAATTAAATTCAAAGCGTTGGCAATTAAAAACAAACACCCCCACCCCCACCAAAAACATAGCTTCTTCTTTGTGGTAAAAAAAAAACATTTTATTTATTTTTTTTATTTTCGTACAACGAGAGCCTTTTTTGTTTCGTATAGACGATGATGGTGTTATCCTTTAGACGTGTGGTTTGGTTGTTAAGAGAACTGTCTCGACAGTTACAGCTGGAGAAAGGATATGCCACTTTAGTTAACATATACGACATTTTCTAAAACTTCTGCCATTTTATAACACCTGCGATGACTGTTTCAGGCAAAAGTATGCAAACATATTTTTACTCCAGTTAATTTTAATGGAGGACAGTTGAGAGAGGATGTTTGTATATTTTGTGGTGTGACTTACAAGTCGTCTTCGTCGTTTAGGTGTTTGTATTTGCATATATGTATGTACCTCAAATTATACAAACAATTTTCTTTTTGAGACTTAAGTCGGTTTTAATTGTTTTTAACCGACTTCAAAAAAGGAGGAGGTTATCAATTCGACGCGTAGGTATTTTTTGGTCCTGTTCACGCATAACTTTGTAACGCAATGACTTTTTTGCTTTTTTTCTTTTTTGTTTGAAAGGGTAGTTTCCCACGGTGGTCCCGTACAATTTTTTTTAAATTCTGATAAAGGAGTTCGAAGGTAGGCCTAAAAAACTGGTAAAATTAGTACACCTTGAATGGATAGAAGTATTTTCAAAGGCAGCGAACAAATTACTTTATTGTCGCGAGCTCGAGAAGAGGCCGGTGGATGAATCGGCAAAGGCGTTTACCTGCAAATAAAAATTGCTGGATTCAAACCCCGGAGGGTAGCTCGACTTTTTTTCTTTTTTTCTCTTTCTAAAATCCATTCTGATTGGATTAATGTTGTAAAGAATTACAAACTCTTCGGTGAGAAATTTCATGCATACTCTACTCATGCAGACTGTAAGAGAGTATTCCTTTGGAATGAAATACTATTTAAAGCAGTTTCTGAAAAGCTTTATTTACGTATTTAGCCATCTTGTTTTAACAATCTCCCGTAGCACAACGACTGAGAGGCTTGCCTCTCGTCCTGGAGGTTGCGAGTTCGATTCTTTGACCTGGAGCAATTTTTTTTTCAATCGACACAATAAATATTTCTTTTTAATTTCCTTTGGGGAATTTTGTTTCATATTAAATAAGTTTTTTTTTAAATTGCTGCGAAAATACGCAAATTCATTACTGCAAAAACTATTTAGCTACTGCCTCAATTCTTTTCGACGGCGCGCGGCTGAGTGTCATACTTCTCGTAATAAATAATTTTTTTTATATTGCCCCCGAAAAAAAATTAACGGACTATAAAAACCGACTTCAGAAAAACCAAAAATAATGGACAAAAAATTAACGGACTAAAAAACCGACTTCAGAAAAACCAAAAATAATGCACAAAAAATTAACGGACTAAAAAGTACGAAATAAAATAAATTTTTAAAAACCGACTTCAGAAAAGCCAAAAATAATGCACAAAAAACCAAAAATAATGCACAAAAAAGGATAAAATAATTGTTTGAAATTCTTTACAACATTAATCCAATCAGAATGGATTTAATAAGAAGAATCACTTTTGAAGACGGTGCCAACACCTGTTTTCGGGGTGATGTATTAAGGGCATAAGGCTAACAAAGAAATGAATACAATTTTCGCAGCAATAGTTAATGCAATGAAAGTCAACTACTACCTGGCACCGTCTTCAAAAGTGATTCTTCTTATTAAATCCATTCTGATTGGATTAATGTTGTAAAGAATTTCAAACAATTATTTTATCCTTTTTTGTGCATTATTTTTGGTTTTTTGTGCATTATTTTTGGCTTTTCTGAAGTCGGTTTTTTTAATATTAAAACTTAGTTTTGTGAATTGACTCGAGGTATTTAGACATTTATGATATAAATTAGATTTTTTTTGAGAGTCAAAATTTAAGAGATTTTTACTGGATTACAAGTTCAATACATATGTATTTAAAAAAATAAATAATTTGTCTGCCAGAATTTTATTCTACAAAAGTCCCAACAATTGTAAAACTTTATCACTCTACACTGATAAAAAAAGTTTCTTGGCTTAAAGCACTTTTTCTTGAACCAAGCAAACTAATGTTTTGGATATAACGAAAACAAAATTGTCTCGGGATAAGCAATACTCATAGTCTTGGTTTTATTGTCTTGGATGAAGACAAAAGTTGACTTGAAGTAACAAAAAAATACGAAACGAAAAATATTATAATTGAAAAAAATTCTTGTTCTAAAATCGGTCTTAATAGTTGTGATACATTTTTAGATCTTGAAAGACTGGTAACCGAAAAAAGTCCGATGAATTAAAAATTTAGTTTCTTGACTAAAAAATTAAACAATCTTCTTTCGAGAAAGACATATCTTGGTCGAAAAATATTGAGCGAAGAAATATGATTGCTTGGCTCAAGAATTTCCAATGTCTTACTCTGAGACATCATTCTCATGATAAGACTGAAAAATTTTTCTACTCAAGACAACGAAACGAAGACTATTGAATTGCTGGAATCAAGACAATTTTTTTATCAGTGTACATATAGCAAAAAAATGTCATTGCACAAAGTTGATCGTACAGTAGAATACTCCCTGGCATAAAAAACAATTTACCTTGGTAGCCTTCCTGGACACAGAAGGTGCTTTCAACGTCATCAGTGAGAATCATCAGAAACTGAAACCTTTCGGCACACCCCGGCAGACTATTGAAACCACAATGGTAATTGTCAATAAATCCTGCAAAGTAGTATAGCAATGATGGTTCTGGACCACTTTCTAGGTATGCATGTATCAGTGTTATACGGCGTTTACATCGCCTCGAAAACACGTGTTTTCATCAAAATTTGGCGTTTTTGGCAAAAGCAAAATCGAAAACAGGTGTTTTTCATACAAATCGAAAACAACTTGGAAACCTGTTTTCAATAAAAACGACAACGAAAACAAGAAAAGTGTGGACAAGAACCCAATTCAGCGTTCACCACTTGTAAACACGCATGCCATTTTCCGTATCACATTTTTTTTTAATTCTCAGTTTGTCATCGAAAAAATTTAAAACGAAATAATTAGATTAAAATTTAATGAAATAGGCATAACTGTCACTCGAAAACAAGCAGAAGGCGATGTAAAAACCTCACACGTTTTCCGAAAACGAGTTCATGAAAACACTTATTTTCGAGGCGATGTAAAGGCCGTATAACTTATTTGCTTTTCCCCTTCCCCCTCAGATACCCACACTTTTGGAATTTTGCAACACGAGCTTTTAAGAATAAGGTTTGTGTCTTCGCTAGTATGAAAGCTTCGTTTGTATTAGAAATTTATGGGTTTCGTTTCGTATCGTTTGCGCTTTTGCTCATATGATTTCCTTTTTAGCTTTTTTTGGTCAGCTTAATATGTAAAGAAACAGACATAGCTGAGCATGTTTGCGAAATTGCTTGGAGTAAAGTGGTCCAGAATCACTGTTGCTATAGTAGTCTGCATTTGCTGAAAACTAGAACCATCAAAGTAGCTTATGAAACAGGAGAGCGAAAAAGATATCCCAGAGCACAATATATTAATCGGGAAGTTTCTCTCCATAGTCAGTGGGATTTTGGAGATGGCTCGTAGAGAGGTGAGCGAGTAGTTCAACCATTGTGGCCTATCCATGTACAACGAAAGAACAGAACTGACTTTTTTCACCAATAGAACAAAAACCCCTTATTTCAGTCTATCTAAAATTCATGGAGGAGCTCTGAGCCTGTTTCGATTAGCTAACCAAGCTTTGATCTAATGTTGGACTGGAGTAGTCCAGTCAAAATAGATTTTTGACTGAAGACAATTCGGAAGTTGCTGAAAATTGGTACACACCTTAAAAACATCATTATAAATAAAATGTCGAGACTGCCACGCGATTGGCCGCCGGGAAAACTTTTTATTCAAGGTCAAAGGGTGAAAATATCAGTTTTTTGCAAATATCTCTTAAACGGTAAGTCTTATCATAAAATAGTGTTCACAAAGTTTGTAGATTATGCGATTATCTACAAAAAAAGATATTATACATTTTCCCGGACGAATTGCCATTCATGAGATATCGCCGTTTTAAAGATTTAAAATACTCATATGCACTCATTCGTGACTTGTATAAGGTCATCAGACGCTCAATAAATCTTTTGTGGGCCTACGCGGCTAATATTTTGTGGGGTGATTCCTTGATGTGTTTGGAGAAAAAAAATGTTCTAGAAAGGACGACTTTCCCCACTATCCACTAAAATACAGGGTGTTTAAGAAAAAAAAAATTTTTTTTATATTTACTTAAACTTTAATTACTCCTAGACTAATTATCGTAAAACAACAAACTGCTTTTTTC
This sequence comes from Thereva nobilitata, assembly GCA_963855945.1. Taxonomy (NCBI): domain Eukaryota; kingdom Metazoa; phylum Arthropoda; class Insecta; order Diptera; family Therevidae; genus Thereva; species Thereva nobilitata. The sequence goes on along the minus strand of OY979697.1, from coordinate 101,340,682 downwards.
GAAAATTTGTTTTGATTAGTCAATACGAAACTTTATTGCCTACAAAAAAGCCTCTAGTCATTTTTTCGAAAACTTCACTCTTTCGAAGTTATTCAAGGTCAAAGTTTCAAAAAATCAGATTTTGGTCAAAAAATGACTCAGAAACTGATTATTGAGAAATTTTTTTTTCTATTTATACAAAAGATTATTGCCAACCTTAATGACACCCTTGCCATTTTTTCGAAAACTTTTCGAAAAATTTTGCAAAAATCAATTGTTAATGATTTTTTGGCCGAAAAGTGATTTTTGTAAATTTTGACCATGAATAACTTCGAAAGGGTTACGTTTTCGAAAAAATGACAAGAGGCTTTTTTGTACGCAATAACGTTTCGTATTGACTGTTGAAAACAAATTTTCGAAAAAAGCAGTTTTTGAGTGATTTTTTGGCCAAAAAGTGATTTTTTGAACTTTGACTTTGAATAACTTTAAAAGGGTTAATCGGGTCAACATGCTTGTAAGAACTAAAGTTGTAGAGAATTTCATTGCCAACATTTTGGACCTTCGTACGGAGTTATACGACCTATAGAAACCGAGGTACAAGGGGAACACGGGAAAAATGCGATATCTCCGGCGGCCATGTTTTATTTTTTGTGATTCCGAAATTGTTTTCTTAGAAAGTCCCAAGGGAGCTGTGGACCAATTTTCAGCCATTTTGGAATTTTGTCTCATTTCGTGCGTTTTTTTTTTGCTAATTTCGCCGGACTATAAGGAGATTAGGTTTGGACTGAAATCGAACTAAATCAAAGGAGTGAAATCAAACAATATTGATAATGGTGTGCTTTCGGCCTTATGTATTTCAACGACAGAAAGGATGATTTCTAAGGCTCCACACAAAAAAGCTTTCTGATTCTTTTTGTAAAGATTGATCCATCCTGTCGGCCTTGTGATATCCCAGCAGTTAAGGCGTCCGACAGAGATTGTCGTTCAATTTCTTCCGCATTCTTATATCATCGCTAGTAAGAATAGGTGAAGCTGCTTGAACAGTAAAGCCAGCGTAGGATGGGGTCCGATGAAGTGAAATTATATTAGTGTTGACAGTTGTAGCATTATTCTAACTACTATCTTGATCGCTCAACCTTATTTTTCCGAGTTTATATTTTGAATCAGAACATATTACTGCCGGTTAGATTGAGAAACTTTAGGCCATTCAGAAATACTAGAAATACTAATTTCCTTTTGAATGTTTCTCTCGGTATTATCACAGTATTCACTTGAACGCTTTGTGTCCTATACGTGTATCGTAAGAAAATTAGCACATTAGAATAGTTCTTGTTGTTATACATAATTTGGTTTTTACAGAGTTACATAACACTTTTTAACAATTCCATAAGATATCGAATCTCCTTTCATTGATTGCTGTTATCTCATGAAAAACGACTCAATCTTCTCCAACAGGAAATAAAGGAACACACACACAAAAAAATGAATCCTTGATATAACAAAACCTTACTACCAAAATGAACATAACCAACCAAAAAAAAAAAGGAATACATGTCGAAAGACCATCTGACCATTATACATCCATCCATCCCCCCGCACCCGGCATACATCGTCTTATGGCGTTATTTAGTTCCCACCCATAGTTAATTTGCGGAAAGAAAATAAGGACCTCAACAATTCTCATCCTTGACCCCGATTGATAATTGATGAGTTTTCGGGTCTGTGGTCAAACGACACACGTGGGATCCGAATTTTCCGCAACCTTAACTCTTATTTGATTACCAACATTTGAAATTAGAAGTTTATAATTTAACCATTAATTCCGTGTTAGAAAGGTTTTCCCCCTAAGATGGGCTTCTCTCTGTAAAAGGGATCAAAGGGTTTGGGGTTGTGAATATAAATTAAGAAGGATCGGTGTGACCAACTTTAATTGTTAGGGCCCAAGCAAAGAGTTGTGAGAATCCATTAAAAATATTTTAAAGTTTGTTTAGGCTTTTTGGTTGTTTGAACGAATGCGAAATTAAATGAAGTCTATATATATATGTGTGTGTGCATGTTTTTCTGTTAGTGGTGAATTTTTGGGTGGGGTGGGGGTGTACCCGGGGAGGTAGGGATGCCGAAATTTAATTACATTTAAGTTAATTAATTTGAAAGTGTGGACAAAAAGTTTAGATTAAATTTACAAATGAATAATAGTAGCAAATGGATTTAGATTCATTTTTCTTGTATGTGTTTAAATGTTTCTTTAGTAAAGTGATCATAAATTGTTAGTAGTACAAGTAACCGTTTAAATATAGTTATTAATACTGTAGGGAACATGGTGAAACCCAATTTGTGGAGTTCCAGTTAAACAAAAATGTCATAACTTATGCTGTAATGTTTGGTTATTAAATTACCAGTGGTAAATAATAGTGGATGTGTCTTGATATTTATTCGAATTTAGTTGTATGTTTGCTTTTCTATAGGAAGTAGTTAATTAACAATATAAACACAATTTAATAAGGAACAATTTTTTTACTCTCCTTCAAACAAAGACTTGGATCATATTAGGATATTAGAGTAGTAGAGGACGAGTTTCTGTAAATGATTTATGAACAAGGAAAGGGCAAATCTATATGATTCCACAATTCATAACAATAATTTCGATAATCTGCTCTGTACCAAAATATTTGATTTGAATCTTTGAACGATCTGGAATTCCTTTTAGAGCTTTGATTTTCGAAAAGCGTCAAAACTTTTACTTTTGAAAGGCTTCAAAAGCTTTTACTTTAAAAAAGCGTCAAAGCTTTCACTTTTGAAAAGCTTGAAAGCTTTCACTTTTGAAAAGCTTCAAAGCTTATACTTTTGAAACGCTTGAAAACTTTTGTTTTTGAAAAGCTTCAAAGTTTTTATTTTTGAAAAGATTCAAAGCTTTTATCTACTTTTGAAAAGCTTTTACTTTTGAAAAGCTTTAAAGCTTTTACTTTTGAAAAGCTTTAAAGCTTTTACTTTTGAAAAGCTTTAAAGCTTTTACTTTTGAAAAGCTTTAAAGCTTTTACTTTTAAAAGCTTTAAAGCTTTTACTTTTGAAAGCTTTAAAGCTTTTATTTTTGAAAAGCTTTAAAGCTTTTACTTTTGAAAAGCTTCAAAGCTTTTACTTTTGAAAAGCTTCAAAGCTTTTACTTTTGAAAAGCTTCAAAGCTTTTATCTACTTTTGTAAAGCTTTAAAGTTTTTACTTTTGAAAAGCTTTAAAGCTTTTATTTTTGAAAAGCTTTAAAGCTTTTACTTTTGAAAATCTTTAAAGCTTTTACTTTTAAAAAGCTTTAAAGCTTTTACTTTTAAAAGCTTTAAAGCTTTTACTTTTGAAAGCTTTAAAGCTTTTATTTTTGAAAAGCTTTAAAACTTTTACTTTTGAAAAGCTTCAAAGCTTTTACTTTTGAAAAGCTTCAAAGCTTTTATCTACTTTTGAAAATCTTTAAAGTTTTTACTTTTGAAAAGCTTTAAAGCTTTTATTTTTGTAAAGCTTCAAAGCTTTTACTTTTGAAAAACTTCAAAGCTTTTATTTCCAAACAATATATACTTGAGTATGTCAAAAAGCTTTTTTTGTCCCTTCAATATTACTCTTCTTTTGCTCCTTCAATGCAGAAGAAATGAACTAAGATAAACAACTCGCTTTTATACCCACCGGGAAATGTAAGTCCTAATAAATGCAGCGTGAAAGCATTACTGTGAAGTCATGGAAGCATATTTCATTCGTAGAAAAGAAGCTCCCACTGGGTGATTGAATGCCTCTTTATGTGTATTTCCGTCGTCCGAGGATCACTCCACCATATCATTGGTCATGTCATGGTGCAATCTCTAACAGCAATATAAAACATGTTGCTAAAAATGTTGTTACTACGAAAACACAATTCCCAGTCAACGGATTTGCAAAAATCAAATAAATCCCTAGCCCATTGATCTTCACCTAATAATAGAGCGCTGTTTTGGTGGTTGGTTTTGATGCTAATAAAGAGTTCTACTAATTTCAGCATCATCACTAATTTTTATCCGCCCATATCATACTAAAGTTTTAAGAATAATTGTTCTGTCTATTTCCTAGTATTTTTGAGTGTTATTTTGGGTGAAATAAGAGATTTCAGATACCTAACATTTCCCAGGTAACTGACAATGATTGATGCCACAGAAACACTGATGTTTCATAATACTGTGGAAACTAAAACAATGTTGTTACTATGTTACTTTATCGAAAACATTTTTCAGTTACCACCAATATATGCATATATGCATAAAACTCATTAGTAAAATTTCTAAAACTTCTCATATTGTAACTTTAGTTTAGTGAGTTAATTACATTCGAGTTCCTGCCATAAATTAGCGTTACCCCATGACAGAATAAAGTTTGTTGTTTGCATTCGTATATTGCATATAGTGTAGGTACCAGCTCCCATTATTCACTAGAGTTTTGCACAGCAACGTTATCAATATTTTAGTTAAGGAGCACATATAACATACGACTATCTACTATTTCCGTTCCTAGCAACACTGCACAGAAATTGTGGTCCTAGAAACAAGTCATATATATATATACGAATATTGTTGTATGTAAAATGGCTGTTGGGGGTTTGTACCTTTCTAATTGGCATAATTTGCTGGAGGCCTCTACAGGATGCTTATTATTCATTTTAATAACAAGGAAAAGTTTTTCTCTCAGTTTTGCCACACACATAAAATGAAATCACTGAAATGGGGATTCTGTATAGAATTTCCATTCTATATACAACATCCCCAGGACTCCTCAGTGGTCATAATGTAAGGATATCCCAAGGGATGATAGACGGTGGGCGGCGGCACAGATCGTAGCTTAGTCCTATGTGAATGGAGGTGTAGGGTGTGCGGTTTATAACAACGAATTGTGCATGGTCTGGGCAAGTTTTTAGAACAAATCAAATAATTACAGGGTGGGCTCATTGTAAAGTTTCTCTCTAACTAAACATTTTCTCGTTAAATAATTAACAACCGTTTGCGGGGTTGATTCTGACGCTGTTATGGCTCTTGTTTTGCGCTCGGTGAATATTTTCTAAAATTTGACTGTAAATGAGTTGAAGTAACACTAAAAGTAGACAATTTCAAGTCCAAACTTCAACAATCAGGACAGACAAAATCAGAGAAGAACTGTGGTAGAGAAATTTGTTATCTATGTAATTACTTTCCCGTCGGAACGGATGAGTAAATCCAGGAGGAAAAGTTAGTCCTTTATGTCGATGAAGACTGAACGTAAATTTGCTGCTTTAGTATGTGTATAATGGCCGTAACCCCGCACTATTGACTGACTGTATAACAACATCATTGTGAACTTGTGAAAGGCGGCTCCCTCTTCCCTTTATCCTGGCCGCAACAGTTCAAGTCAGCAATCAACTTTCGCACAATTAACCAGAAACAATGGAAGCAGGAACATTTTTTTCTTCTCTCTTGTGGGGTATGGGGCGAGAGAAAGAAATGAAACGAGTTTTCTTTTGGGTATCCTTAAGGGCTCCGCGGGGCATGGCAACTAATTTCGAGTATAACCAGGCTGTTAACCGCAAAATAATGCTCCCGTCTGTTTCTTAGCAGCGGCGACCGCAAAAGGAGAAGTGTCAATCTCTGAAGTAATTTGTAATATCTTCCTGGGAAACTTCATTACCCAATGCGACCGAAGGACCCAAGGCCTTCATCATACACCTTCTACCATTCAGCTGGGCACTTTTCACCCCAGAAATAAATTTATGTAAATCTACCTATCCAACAAGTGTCGAATTTTCTTGTCCAGACTAGCGGTATCTATCCGCTTGCTCCGCGCACTTCCTTAATTAAGCACCCGTCATCCAATATCCTCGAGGGTGAAATTTCCGCTTTGATGTCAGCGCATATCGGTGCCTGTACCAAGATAAAATTATGATTAAGGCATTCCTAACAAGGAAACGTCTACGCCTTCATCAATCTTGGACAACGTCTTAAGGAGTCGTTTTTTTTCTTATTCTTATCCTTATTCGTCTTCTTCTTCTTTATACTTTCCTTTCCTTGTTTCTGTTCTTTCCTGTTTATCCGCGCCAGTCACAATGGACAGGATCTGAGATCCTTCCCAGCGATATAGGGCAACTTCAAAAATTTTTGATGAGATCCTGAATTTTAAGACAAAGCTAAACAAATTTTTTTTTGTGTGTGTGTGATAAATTAACAAAAATTGATTGATTGAATGTGTCCACCGAGTGTCAACGAATATTTCGAGTTAATGCTGTGTTAAAAAGGCCGGAAGAAAGTTCCTTAATAGGAAAATGGAGCAAACGTGACTAGGCAACGTGGCCAGATCCATCATAATACCACCATAATATTGTGTTCAGAAATGAGAACGATTTCTGGTTTCATGAATCATCAGTGCCCAAAGAAATGTAAGACGGTACAAGTAAAAGGACGACGACCGTAGACCGACGACGTGGACGGATACTTAATTTCATCTTGTATAGTTTATATATATACAGTCGAAATGATGGCGGTAATAGTGCTGCTGTGGGCGCTGGAAAGGATGGGCATTTTGGGGTCAGCATAATCCCTTTCAATTAGCCACACGATGACTACCTTAATGGGAATGGATGAACAAAAGGTTGTTGAGTTTGAGCTAAAGGCACCGCGCTGTGTCACGTTTTTGGGTATGCACGTCCAAATTACGAGGGTGTAGGGTTCCGTTTTTCTATAGTCGCGTGTTTTTTTATGTCTTAAGTTTCTCAGCGGGCTTTGGGCTTTGAAAAGTTTGTTAATTGAGAGAATGGGGAGGTAAACACGATTATTCCTGCAACTGTTTTCGAACTGGTCTTTTTTGGAGAGAGTAGTAAAAGATTCGTTCTACACGTTTAACTTTTTCTTGAACACTTTTTATGTTTTAAGTGCCACATTTTTTGGGTTCAAAGAAACTATGGTGTCTACACGAAGGAACTTCTTTTGTTTCAACACTTGACTCAAAAGAATAAATGCAAGTTTGTAAAATTTTCAAAGAATCTCGATTAATTCCAGGGAAGTTCAATAGGATAAAAGTTTGTGCAGGGGCTTACCCAAGGTTTCTTTCGGACCGTAGGATACTTTTATATAAAAGTGTAATAATACTTGCTTATACGTTAACAGATGGAAAGTTGATGATTCTCTTAGCGCTTTGTGCGATGAAATTTTTTTTTACTGAGGTTGAACTCTTAGATAGTTATTTGATCCCACCGCTGCCACCATTTATTTTAAATCTTTTTCCATTCGGGCTTGGTGGGGTGAAGATTTTTTATTTAATTTTAATTCACAGATTTATTTTATCATGAACTCTTAGATCGTGGTCTTTCACTGGATGATAACACCGCTGCCACCATCTATATTAAATCTCCTTCTGTTCAGGCTTTCTGGGGTGAAGATCTTTTGTTTAATATAAATTTCGTCATGAAAAAAAAATATGTTACTAAGGTTGAAGTCTTAGATCGTGATTTGATCCCACCGCTGCCACCATTTATTTAAAATCTTCTTCCATTCGGGCTTGGTGGGGTGAAGATTTTTTATTTAATTTTAATTCACAGATTTATTTTATCATGAACTCTTAGATCGTGGTCTTTCACTGGATGATAACACCGCTGCCACCATCTATATTAAATCTCCTTCTGTTCAGGCTTTCTGGGGTGAAGATCTTTTGTTTAATATAAATTTCGTCATGAAAAAAAAATATGTTACTAAGGTTGAAGTCTTAGATCGTGATTTGATCCCACCGCTGCCACCATTTATTTTAAATCTTCTTCCATTCGGGCTTGGTGGGGTGAAGACTTTTTGTTTAATTTTAATTCACAGATTTTTTTCATCATGAACTCTTAGATCGTGGTCTTTCACTGGATGATCACGCCGCTGCCACCATCTATTTTAAATCTTCTTCCGTTCAGGTTTCTGGGGTGAAGATCTTTTGTTTAATTTAAATTTCGTCATGAAAAAAAAATACGTTACTGAGGTTGAACTCTTAGATCGTTGTTGATGATCCCACCGCTGCCACCATTTATTTTAAATCTTCTTCCATTCGGGCTTGGTGGGGTGAAGATTTTTTGTTTAATTTAAATTTCGTCATGAAAAAAAATATGTTACTATGGTTGAACTATTAGATCGTTGTTGATAATCCCACCGCTGCCACCATTTATTTTAAATCTTCTGCCGTTCATGCTTTCTGGGAAAAAATCGTTCTTTTTGTCGAATTTTGGGCTGAAAAACGAGTGTTTTAGCTAGCATAATTTTACTGGACCATAACCTCGATTTTTGCTGGATGATTCCACCGCTGCCACCATTTATGGTAAATCTTCTGTCGTTCATGTTTTCCGGGAAGAAGATCTTTCTTTTCCTCGATAACAATGTTTCAGCACTTTTGAGCTGAAAAACAAGTGTTTTAGCCAGCATGTTCTCACTGGACGCTAAGTAAACTCGATATTTGCCGGATGATCCCACCGCTACCACCATTTATAGTAAATTTTCTGCCCTTCGTGTTTTCCGGGAAGAAAATTTTTCTTTTCCTCAATAACGATGTTTCAGCACTTTTGAGCTGAAAAACAATTGTTTTAGCCAGCAGAATCTCACTGGACGATAATTAAACTTAATTTTTGCCGCTGCCACCATTTATGGTAAATCTTCTGCAGTTAGTGCCTTCCGGGAAGACGATCTTTCTTTTCGTCTATAACGCTGATTCTCCACTTTTAAACTAAAATGCAAGTGTTTTAGACAGCACAATTCCACTGGACGATACCATTCAATAAAAAAGTATATTAATCTTAGTGAGAGAGAGTATTAATTTGTTATGACCATAACATTGTCAGATCCAATGGATTTGTTGACATCTTGAATTACAAATGATAAGACACATTCTACCGTGCTGTAAAGCTATAAAACAAACATCTGTCAAAACATAATCACCTAAAATAACAGAAACATTAATAACCACAAATATTAATAACTTAATCCGTTATGAAAAAAAAAACTTGCAAATAAAACCCAATCCCATTACTTCCACAGCTCGAGTCAAACCCTTGTATATTTTGTTTCTGATTGTAAATAAATTAAAACATTTCCTGTTCCCCAAAAAGCCACCCCCTGCTGTCGCCTCATAACACAGTTTGCTATCACCACAATCATATATAGAAAACATTTTTTTGACCCCACTGTCCAGACTAATTTATTATGAAATAAATTACCCCAAAATGTCGCAGGATAAAAGTATCCACTTTACGCCCCCCCCACACACACATACTGTGAGTTGTGTTTGTTTAATAGCAACATTTTCCAACCCCCCGGGACACAATTACATATTTACAAATTGAATTTGATTAATTAGGAAAGCGCACCACCTCCGACACAGCCTCTATACCGAGTCGGACCCCTCCACCAAAACTTGGTGGTGCCATCCTGGAAACTGATATGCAAATACGTAGGAATTATTTCACAGTCAGCAGGACGAAAAATTGTTATTCCTTTTCGCTGTTTATAGTGGGGATGACAGTGTCATTTGTGCGCTTTTGTAATGCCCCCGGATGTTAATGAGCTTTGTCCAGAATTAAGTTGATCGTGTTTATCCATAATGGGGCTCAACCGCGCACATTGACGCTTTTCCCAGCTTTTTATCCTTTATCCTTGCTGCGATATTTTAACGCATTAACAGGAAAATTATTAAAGCCCAATGCTTATAAAATGGTGCGCCGTTTAAAGTTTTACGTTCAGCCATTTACGGTGTGGCATCCTGCATGCAATATGTGCGGGTGGTGCATGGATTACTATTTTACCATAGGTTCGAGCTGGGTTAAAACAATTTTTTTTAATAGTATAAATTATTTAATTCCAAAATTTCATTTCAGAGTCAAATTATTGGTGGGTGTTATGCCATGTGAAACAGGATTAAGGGATGGGTTTTTACAGTATTAAAGTTGTGTGCTAAACCATCGAATGTGAAGTAAATTTGTTTTAAAATATTTGTGTTTTAAAGCCTCTTCCGTGTTCCAATTAAATAAGCCAGTGTTAAACCTGTTTAATACATTGATGCATTTCGAAACTCACGGTTAATCATAGCAGTTCGCCTACAAAACTCTGTAGTCAAAGATCACTCAAAAGGGATTGGTTTACATAAAAGAGACGTTGAAAGTTACAATACGGATAAGGACGATACGCTCCAAATATTGTTGGGTACAAAATTTCCAATGCTTCACGCTTTATGCATAGACTTCTCTACTGATCAATTTTTTTCGAAATCTATGCATTTATCCTCTTTCTGATGAAGATTCAATAATTTCTACTGAATTATAAGAATACTTACTTACATTTACTTACTTACATTTACTTTATTTTAAAAATAGTACATCAAGATTATTATTATCTTATAACGCTAAAAGCGTATGTACTTAAAATTAACAATATGGCTATTAAAAGGAGAGTGAAATGTATATTTAAAAGAATGTATATAAATATAAAAAACAAAATAAAGTTTAAATAGTTGGGAAATTGTAAACTAGAAACTAAAACAAAACAAATAAAAAGAAAAGAATACTAACAAGAAGTGAGATTGAAGGAATATTATTGACTAGTTAAGTAACTAAGGAGACGTTTCCTGAACACACTCAAAGACCCCGAACTCTGTATTTCAGCAGGTAGACTGTTCCATAATTGAATAGAATGAACAAAAAAAGATCTCTGCGCAACTAAATGGGAGAATCTAGGTAGAATTAGGAGTGCTCTTCTAGTCGTACGACCGAGTCGAAGATACTCATGGAGATATGATGGGCGGTCAGAGTGTAGAAGTTTGTAAACAAACGACATTGCTTTGAGGGATAAATATACACCAAGTGTGCAACCCAGAACGGAAGAACGATATCGGCTGATATGGTCAAATCGACGAAGATTATAAACAAACCTTGTACAATCATTAAATGCTACATTCAGTTTATCTCGACATGAGGCATCAAGAGAAGGAAAAACCAGGCTGGCGTAAGTGATATATGGTAAAATTAATGTTTTGATTAGCTTTGATCGAGTTTCTATGGGCAGAATAGAGGCGTATAGCCACAGACGGCGCAAATTGCCATATATTTTAGATAGGGTATGAGAAACTTGATCACAGCAGGTTAATTGAGAGTTCAGATAGACACCTAGATTTTTGACTCGTAATTGGTAAGGTAAGTACGTGTTCATGAGGATGATGGGTGGAAGGAATGAAAAGTCTAATGGACTCCTGTACATTGGAATACAATAGGATTTAGATGCATTTAGTAGTAAGTGGTTGGATAGAGACCACTGATAAATACGGTCAAGATCGGCATTGATGTTGTGTACACAGTTCTCTACCAATCCAATGGGACTATTTAAATAAATTTGGACATCATCAGCATACATGTGCAGCTTACAATTTGTTACAGCACTGCTGAGATCATTTATATACATAGTGAAAAGTAACGGTCCTAGTATGGAACCCTGGGGAACACCGCGCGTGATTGGTAGAGGATCCGAAATTGAGTTTTGTAGCCACACTTTTTGACATCGATTATGTAAGTAATCTCGAATTAAGGAAGCAGCTGATGTTGAAAAACGCATGTGGTCTATTAGCTTAGTGTCTAGAAGCTGATGGCTGACACTGTCAAATGCTTTACTGAAGTCAAGAAGTACAAGAAAAGCAATGTCATCAGAATCAAGAGCCATCCGCAGGTCGGTGGTCACTTTCAGTAGTGCGGTTTCACAACTACACCTTTTGCGGAAACCAGATTGAGCATTCGACAACAGGGACCAGGTTTCGCAGTGATCTTCGATTTGCCATGACATTAGTTTTTCCAGTACTTTGCCTAAGAAGCATAATATGCTTATTGGACGATAATCAGCGGGGCCTTTCGGGGATTTGCATTTAGGTAGTGCGATCACTTTTGCTTTTTTCCACTGAACCGGAAAGCAAGATTTAGTCAGGCAGCTATTGAAAATGTGAGTGATATAGGGGAGGATCACAGGAAAAATTAACTTCAGGAAGATGGGTGGGAGATTGTCTGGACCGACTGAATCAGATTTAATCGAGTAAAAAGCTTTATGGACTTCCGTGTGATTCACATTACGAAAACTGAAAAGGTCAGTGTTACTATCAGTTGTCCTTGAGCAACGAGGCACCTCGCGTATATTCGTTGTGGCGATAAAATAATTATTTAGTTCATCAGCGCTAAGGCTGATCTGGGCTTCACCTTCATCACCGTGAATGCCAAGTTGTTTAATGTTTTTCCAAAGTTTCTTAGCAGGTAAATTAGGGCTAAGCTTAGATGAGTAGAACTGCGCTTTTGCTTTGCGGATGGTGAAAGTTACTAAGTTCCTGACATTTTTGTAGGCATTTAAATTCACAACAGTTTTGTTTTTCTTATATTTTCTAAACAAAAATTCTCTCTCAGAGATAAGTCGACTTATTTGAGGGGAGAACCAAGGAGAGGTAGAAGGAAATACGCGTTTTGTTTTCACGGGTGCAAAAGATTCGTGTAGATAATAACACAGCGAATGGAAATGTTCTACTTGGTTGTCTATGTCAGGGAGGCGATAAATTCGATCCCAAGGTAGTAAGGAACATTCATGCAGTAGTGCTGGGATATTGATAGACTTATAATCGCGATAGGAAAACAATTTCTGCTGAGTGCTTCTGACTGTGAATTTTAGGGATAGATACAGAATGTCATGATCGAGGTAACTAGGTGGGCTAATCTGATTATGAAATAAAACATTTTCAACGTTCGACACAAAAAAGAGATCCAACAACGATGGATTACTACTGTTTAGATACGTCGGAAGTTGGTTAACGGGCTTCAGATCAAACGTGTTGAAAAAATTGAGAAATTTTTTGGAAAGTGCATTATTGGATAATATGTTTACATTAAAATCTCCCCCAATTACGATATTTTCATACTTATGGGTAGCGTCGGAGAGCCATAATTCCAGCTCGTTTGCTTCAGTTAACGAGAAAATTCGAGGAGGACAGTAAACCACAGTGGCGAGACATTTGCTATATCCGCAGCTAACTTCAATGCTAAGGAACTCCAAAGCATTAGAAACAGACTCCTTAACTTTAGAAGGCCTGAGGTTTTCCTTAACATAAACAGCTACTCCACCACCAGAACGATTTTTTCGATCATTTCGAAACAGATTGTAGCCATCTAATGAAACAAGTTTCGAGGGGACATGATCGCGTAATGAGGCTTCAGACACCAGTATGACATGTATATTCGATCCACGAAAAATTTCCTGGAATTCATCGATTTTATTACGTAGACCTCGAATAGAATTAAGGCTCTGGTTCTTACTAATAACTCTCATTATTTCTTCCTTTAAAGGAGACCTGCGTCTGACTTACTATTTGGTAGGTTTGCATTGTTTTTTGAGGCACCCTGATCATCATTTTCCGACAAAAAGTTTCTTAGCGCATTCGGTTTGCTATTCAGCGCAGCTGAATTCTCCGAATCTCGTATGTGGATTATCCTTGAAAGTGTTTCATCCATCTCAGGATCTGATCTTGTAATTGGAGCAGGTAATTGAATGTCACTTACTGGTATTTAGTTTATTAGTTAGTTTATTCGTGGTGCACCAGTGTTGAAATGCATTCAGTTTCGATTGAAAAAATTATACATCCCCTTGGGCTCTTATTATAGATTTGACATAAATATATTGGACATAAATATATTGAACAAGAGCGGACTTAGATGACTGCTCTGAAGGATATCGGAAGGTACTTTGATTTCATTGGTAAAAATCCTTGAAATCTAACAAGTTCAGTTCTTTCCATTCTGGGACTGAATCTGACATACCAAATTTTAAATGCTTTGCAATTAAACTAAGATGGTTAACACGATTAAAAGTTTTGCTAAAATTCGTATATCCGGCGTCGATCTGATGACCGTTCTTCATATCACGTAGGACACCTCGGAAACACCAATTCAGCGCTGCTGAATTAATATTTGGTACGTCTGAGTTGTTATTTCAAGCAGCCTGATCATCATTTGCTGACGAAATCTTTCCTAGCACCCTCGGGTCACTATTCAGCGCAGCTGAATTCGCCAAATTTGGTGTCATTGAAAGTGTTCCATCCTTATCAGAATCTGATCTTACAACAAATATTCTTAATAAGATCGGACAATACTCTAATATCCCGAGTTTTAGATGCGGTTTGAGTGATTGTAAGTATATTGGATTAACATTATTTCTCCTTCATGATTCTGATACTTCTGTTTTCAGTTGTATTGTGATTTCTCGGGATTAGTTCTAGCTATATGATTTCTGATTGTGATCCCTGTTATGTCCGGGTTAACGAGAAGCAATTTAAAGATTTAAAAAAAAATTCCATTCTAGATACAAAATTCTTGTTAATTTTAGTTATATATACAAAATTAATTCTGCCTCAACCATCGACCCATAGATAATCCGTAAATACTTCTATATGTTATAATCTTAATTAAGCTCCAAACTCTACTGCAGCATTGCACAAAATCACATATCAACCAACAGGGAATACACACACACTAAAAGTTAGTGCAAAACTTCTGAATCTTTTCCATCTGCAAATCGGATTACTCCTTGCCACAAAATAAAAGTTATGATCATTAGCCGTGAGTGTTTAAGTAAAATTCCTGAAAATTATGTTCCATGCTACTATACTTCCATATCCTTATGGGATTACATCCGAAGCAGTTGCACCATTTTTTATCCTCTGTAGAAAAAAAACCCGGCGGTAATTTGGATTTTTGCAATTCTTTCAGGATATGTAAGGATATTTTTTTTTATAGTGATCTATTGTTAGTGAAATATAGCACAAAAAAAAATTTCAGATCCTTTAAAAAAATAAAAAGGACTCTCTTTCAGGAGACTGGATGGTATAATTGATGAAGTCCACACAAAACTGACACAAATTATTATTATTTTTTTTTTAAGAAAAATTTTCCCTGATATCGACAGGACATTAATCCTTGTGCCAGAAAATCGACTATGGCGTTTTTTTTTCTATAAAATTGACTTTGGCCTGGTTTCTTTTATGAATGGAATCAATTGAAGTAGTAGAGTACACATTGTGGGAGTATCTTGATAGAATTCCTTTTTAAGTGACAGCTGAATGGGGGGACGACTGGGATAAAGTTATAAAATCCTATTGTAGCCCCAGAACCCTTTCCAGGATCTTAATTGCTTTTCGATCAAAAACCGATATTTTTTTTATTGGATGATACTCTCACCCAGAAAATGATATTCTTATATCGTATTTGTGGTAGTTGTGATGGAGCCAAAACATTTTGGGCAAAAACGCTGTGGTTTTGAGGGTGTTTTTTTTTTATAAACTAAATACTCACCTCCTTTTCCCCTTTTTAATAGAAGTTAAGCTTTCCTCATAATAATAATTACTGAACCCAGATTGCCGTGTAATTAAATCTGAATATTGATGGGAAACTGATATTTTTGACGAAATTAGTACCGAAGACTTATAAGCGCCACAGACTATCAAAATTTTGAATTAGGACACCCAAAATCGTGTCCTTTAGTCCCTTTTAAGGTGAAAGTGGGAATTTTCTTAAGGTATACAAATTAATTGGTTTAATTAAAATTTCCTAAAATAAATGCATAAATTTTAAACTTTTCAGTGTATATGTGAAAATTTAAATAAATTTTTTGGCAAGACTACAGCGTTGCTAGCTGCTAAAGACCATGTTGATGTGAATACTGCCAGAGCACGATGATAGCTGATAGTGTAAATTCCTACATAGCAGACTTCTTCAACGTTTGCACGTTTTTAAGGATTTTCTGTGGTTATGGTTACAGCTAATTTACGTATCTACAATAATCCTTTTTATGTCTGGCAATTTCAAACTCCGCCAAACAAAAAAAAAATTACAATATTTTTTTTTCATTTTAAATTCCTTTCATGAGAATTTATAAATTTTATGCATATAAATGTAAACCCATGAATTAATTAAACTGATAAGAGTAAATTTAAGGATGTAATTCAAGTACCCAGGATCACGCGAGTGTGTATGAACGGAGCACGAAGGGATGTGTAGCTGTGATCTTAACCTGATACAAGTATTTTGAACTTAAGCACCTCTTACTCTCCTTTTTTCTTGTACTTGAATATCTTGTTTAGGAATGAATTAATTAGAGTTCAAGTTCGTTAACATTTCGTTCCATGCTTTTTGTTTTGGTCGAAGGTGAGGCATGTAAAATTATCGTACAAGATTTGAGAGTAAGTTCACTTGTTTTTGACTGTAGGAGAATATGGAGTGAGTTTGCATGGTATATGAATGTTGTTTTCAAATTACACGAACTATTCGGCATGGCTTTAGGACTATACAAAGAACAACGAAACTAGCATACCATGGTCACTATTCAAAATTTTGTTTTGTTTAAATAAACAAGGAACAAATATTCAAAGATGGTCTACCATTCCAAGAAAAATAAGTCTTCTTAGCCAAGGAAATTTAACCGTGACCGCATTTTTTAGTAAAGTTTTTAATACCCATACCAGGCAGGGGCGCCGCTTTCATAGGTGCAAATGGTGCACTTGCAGCGGGCGCAATTTCAGAAATTAAGATTTTAAAAAAAAAAATTTAAAACTTCGAAAAAAATTTGAAAAGTGTTCCCATACCTTCATTTTCATATATTAAAGGAACTGCACAGATTGTTTGTGTATTTTTCCATTGTCCTTCGCAAGGTATGGCCAATCCGAGTCCATTTCATTCACATGATTTCGTCGTCTATCCTTTTTTGGCCGACACGGTGCCATAGTTCTTGATTTGAAGTTCGTACTAGCCGTACTATTATAGATCAATAATTCGGCGAGAGACACTTGAAATATCAAGGTTTGGAGAACCACACAGGGACCTCTGTTATTGAAGATTGGAGTGTATAGGTGTATAGATTTGCGGAGCCCAGGACTGTGCTGGAAACGGGTAGGGATGTTCAATGAAAAATACCCTGGTGCAGATGACGAGGTTGGGGGATGTGTGGAGAATGGTGGCAGTGGCACTGACGGCCATCTACTAGAAGCTTAAGCAGTACGAAGCTTAAAAAACAGCATTGGCGGGAGAGTTTTGTGAAGTTAAATCGCAAGCAAACCCAGCACCATAGCAAGATCACGAAACATATCCTGATTGGACGAGGCAGGGCGGCGCTTTCATAGGTGCAAATGGTGCACTTGCATCGGGCGCAATTGGACGGGGCGCAATTTCAGGAATTAAGATTTAAATAAAAATTTAACTTTGAAAAAAAATTGAAGGGGCGCAATATGGCATACTGCACCGGGCGCAAGAAAACCAAGCGCCGGCCCTGATACCAGGTAAAAACCATATCTTTGTCACACCAAATAGATTGTTCGAATAAGGGGAAAGGGTTTGTCTCACTTCTGAACTTATGTGCCGCGCATAAACAAGTCAAGAAATTCATTAACATTGCTGGGCCTAAAGGGAACGAGCTCCTTGAACCTACTAGACCCAAACTTAAAATCTTAACATGCCTTCTCACAGGACATGCTTCGGTCAGATATCACCTGATGATCACTGGTAAAATTGATTCCGACATATGTACAGTACATACTGTCAGGTAGAAACGAGAGATATAGGTCACAACTAAGGCTAATCAGTAGCCTAACCCCCTTTCCTAAATTGTGAGCAGTCATAAGTCACAAGCTTTTGTGACTAGTGCTTGTCATTTAGAGTTCTTGTGACTATTAGCTGTTTTAGTTTAGAAAAATCTTAAATAATTAACATCTGATGATGAATTTGTATTCGTGTTATAAGATAAAGCAAAGCCTGGACGACAACGTAGCCAACGTAAGCCACAGAATATTGATGTAGTACGGCAGAGTGTATGTGAACGCCCAAGCACCTCTCCTCGACGTTGGATGTGTGTAGAGTCTGTGAAAAATTGTGAAAAATATGGTGGAAACTTGCTCTTTATATTCTTGTGACCTGCTATTTATACAGTCACAATTTTGAGAGTTTTTGTAACTGTCAGCGTATTGTCAAAATCGTGACAGCAAAATTAGAATACCAATTTGAGAATCACAACACACTTGTGATTGAGTTGTGATTTGTGACTGCTTTTATAAGTCCAGTTTTTTTGGGGGGGGGGGCGAAACAGTATTTACAGGCTGTTGGGGGTTGGTTGTGCTGTGTTCGAACATGACCCGAATACAGACGGACTATACGCGGACAAGACCTCAGGCCACATCCAGCTCGAGGTGCCCCTGCACAGCTGCGTGGACTGGTGAAGGTCTCAAGCTGGCGATCGGTTTATATGGCGGGTCTAGGGAGGACATACTCGATAAAAAAGGGATGAATGGTACTGCGTGAATATACTACCAATGATGGACTTGCTATACCAGGCGACTTCCGGGTTAACGTAACCTTCTCATGGTAATGCGGAGCTCCGCCATGGTTGGTCGTTCTTTCTCGCGCAAATCGTGGGATCAATATTCTGAGGTGATATAGAGACGGTAGTGTGGTATTTTTTCCCAAAGCGGGGAGAACATCATGGAAGGAAACAAAATCCTATCGACCCATCAGCTTCTATTCCTTTCTCCTGAAAACAATGGAGATTGATTGTAGATGTCGGTTTTGCGAAGCGGCTCCCGGAACAGTGGAGCACTTGCTGTGCGATTGCGAGGCTACAGCGAGAAGGAGATTTATTCTCCTTCATCGTGGTTTCCCTGAGCTTTATGATACGTGCCTGAAAAGAGGTTCCTTAAAAAATAAGAAGAAGAAGTCCAGTTTTTTAGTAGACAATGTTTGAAGAGATTACACAAAAGATCTATTACAGGTCGAAGTGTTCGATGGGCACTGGTTGCGTATACCCGCGAAATACAAATACCATTACAGATCCTCAAAGCGTAATATATGTTTGGGGCAGAAAGATTGTCCCATCAATAGAGAATGCGCTTTAGAGGTACGAATCCATATTTTTTTTTGTAAAGTTTATTGGATTATATTGTTTTGCGAAAATTTTGGCTTAAACAAGATCGCGTCAAAGACCATGTCTCGAATAATGGAGATATACTGCAAGAGATATAAAAAACAACTTTGCATAAACGTGAAAATCAATAGTTATATGATTTTAAAATGTTTATGCTAATCTTACGTCAACCCATACCTTTCCAATGCAGTGAAGGTCAACCCCGAGTTTCAAACAACATCTGGCTTTTAATATTCCAAGCTCCCAAGGCAACAAATAAGCGTGCTACTGTTGTGTTTCTACATATATATATGTATGTTTTCCTGATGCTCTCCTTTGAAAATTATTATTTAAGAAAAAAACAAAACAATTCAATTTTTTTATACGATTGCATAATTTCACAATTCCAAGTAAATTTACAAAATCCCTCCTCCTCCACGCGCCATCATGGATCCAAGACAGAAGCTACTCTAAACCCTTTTTATTTGCCTAGAAACAAATTTCGTTAAAATTTTAAACACACAAAAAACGTGCACAAAATATCCTTTCTAAGAGGCCTAAATGTTCCTAAAGTAAATACATACATATATACAAACTAGAAAAAGAAAAAGAAGAAGAAGAGAATAACGTGTATTCCCAAAATGCCCCAAAAAGTATCCCACAACTATGGACATCGAAACCAATAAAAGCAGTTAACCCAGGTTCTTAAATAACGTGATCTTAATATTAAGAGCATGTATAAGTGCAGTCCTTTTCGTCCGATATTACAGAATAAAATGTCCAACGACTATGACCTTTTTAACCCAAAAAAACCTTCCCAAGAATGGTGGTTGTTTTCAAAGTTCAAACAACCGAAAACACTGTTATTGTATATATATGAAGGATACTTTGATGGTATGCGAAAGCTTCTTACTATACAATTTTTGGCTATGGCATAGGAGGAGAGACGAAATGTGTCCCAAATTATCCTTAATATAACCCGAATGAGATAAGCTACATACTTCTGCTAGGGTACCTAATCCCAACCTATTAACCTAATACTTATGAGAGGAGCAGTCTACAGAGATATTTCCCTTTTTGGTGCTGGGCTTTAAAGGTGGATATCGCCTCCTTTGGTGGATGTGTGTGTATAGCTTGAAATTTACTTAAACCGAAGTATAGTGCGTACTTACCTGGAGCAGGTGTGATGGATTCCCAAGCACCACCAACTATCGCTTAATGTGTATGAGTCCTCCGTCTAATGAAGTCTCTGCGCGTTCAGGAGCTGTAACGAAAACAGAAAGTTATAGTAGAGAATACCTGAAGGAAGCGCTCGAACGTCTGGATTATGGGTGATATGTGGCTGTGAAGAGCGTATAAAGAGGTTGGATTTTGGTGGTTAGGAGCTGGGAACGAGTGGCAATGACAGAATATACAAATAATGAAGACATTAACTTATATATATACAGAAACCAAAATTCAAACACTTTTCGACTTTCAATGATACAAATGAAATTTTATTTTCTATTAAAACATAACCTTGGTCCACTAGTAGTAAAGTGTATAAATCGTTTTAAATTAAACTAAAACTGAAACACTTTTGGGACCAATTCAAAGTAAGCACACACTTTGGACCAATGTACTTAGAGTTTCTATCTCCACCCGAAGACATGCCATAAAACAACTAAATTTACGAAATTTGAATTTTAAAGCCATTACATACCCTCTCTTCGGTGCTTAAACTCTCGGTTATTGAAAATATAAGAATGATGAAGGATCCCATTATGCGTTCTTAAAGTGCAGCATTACTCCACACAATTGAATATTCGGGAGTAGGGGGAAGCAGGCAGAAGAACATATATGGATATTTCAAGCATTAAAGTTAACAATATTTTTTTTCCTACTTAGCAAGTATAAGTAAACATGTCCATTTGGTGAAGGGTGGATTCGTATAATAGCATTTTTAAAGTATGACATTTAAGTTCCATTAATGTGCTGCAGTAACAATCTTATAGAAAATTTTATTATAAAGAACGATCGAAAGTCTTAAGGATTATGCAGCATGACGTTATGTCCTATCGTTACAGTTTAAGCTACTCTCACTAAATCCGAAATGTCAATAAACGAGTTTATTTTGCACTGTAGATAGTGCTACGAACAGTAGAAGATGATGTATAGACACAGCAACTTTAACCGAGACCACCAGAATGAAATTGGAAAACTTCTCCCGTGGCAAAAACTATGGCATAGTTTTATACCAAAATATGGGTCGGTTGGGGGTCTCCAAAATACTACCGTCTGTACAATTTTTTCAGGGTGTTCCACCCAAAATTTCTGACAATCGTCAAAAGCGATACAGAATAAGCCAAGAGCGAAAGACGTGGTCCTGCTATCCAGCGGCTATCAAGGCACAAGGCACTGTCTATATATCATGCCCAAGCTGTTCGATACCTACCAAAAGGAACTCCTTCGAAATGACGCATCAGTGGGTACCGGGTCACATGAGCCTGAGAGATAAATTGGGCACACAAGGGGCAAATCTTGTACCATACGCATACGCCGATTTGTGCGATCAGGATAAATATCACCAAGCACTTCCCTTCAATAGCCAGCTTGCATCATGCACCAAGGCTATAAAAATTTTGTCTAACTACAGAAAGGAGAGATCACGTGATCTCTAAAGTCAAATCATCATCAGAATCGTTCGATCGTCATGCCGGATTCATCGTTGCGGATGAGTCGCGCCACACAAATTTCTCAAAAAGAGAATCAGCTGAACTACGATTCATTGTTGTGGATAAAGTGTGCCGAAGATTTTGTATAATTTGTCATATTTGTATAATTTGTCAAAGTTTTTTTTTGGTATAATCCTAAAAAAGTAGTAGGCAAAAAATTCGTAGACTCTGGAAATATCTTGTTTTGAGACTACAGGCTGAAGTATTTTCATATATTATACAACAAAAATGACAATTTAAAAAATCCGCCGCACAAAAGTTGAAGTTGATTCAACTTTTTTCCATAGAGGAAAAAAAATCCCAAAAATATCCCAAAACTGAGAAATGCTCAATTTTTCATACAAAAAGATTGCGCGCGCATAAATGCGTCGCGAATCATCCGCAACGATAAATCCGGCATCACAGGGCACTGGTCAATCGCGCGCAGCCAGAAAGACAATCGAACTGGACTTTCGTATGTGAAATACAAGCTCATGGAGAAGCCCCTTTGTATTGTTGATGGTTCTATGAGGGCTAGAACGGAAATATAGCAGAGATAAGAGTCAGTAGATAAGCAATGCCGATTCTAAGCCACTTTCTATGCATGCGTGTATCAGTGTGTGTATGTATGTATATCAGCCGCCCAGAATAATATTCGTGTCTTCACTAGGATAAAAGCTTTTTTTAGCGAAAATTTTGACAAGGTTCATGTCTTCGCTGGAACGAAAGTTTTCTTGTAGGGGATTGTGATAAGGTTCGTGTCTTCACTAGGATAAAAGCTTTTTTAGGGGAAATTTTGATACGGTTCGTATCTTCGCTAGGATGAAAGCTCTATGAAGGGGAAATTTTGATAAAGTTTGTATTTTCACTGGGATGAAAGCTTTTAAACATGTCCGGTGAGTCAGCTAAATATTTCACACTTAAGCTAAGTATGCTGTTCTTAAGTACGGCGGTCAAGAAAAATGCTCTTATTATTTCTCGACCCCGGTACAGAAAATTTTGACAAGTGAATGCGAAGACTTTTTTTCTTGACTAAAATTGGCATTTGAGTAGGAAAATAATATCTGGCTGCGGGAAATGTTTTTTAGAGTACTTCCGCATAATAAAAAAAAGGAATTTTCCCAGAAACGTATTTTAAAACAACACTAAAATAATGAATAATCACTTAAATTGTCCTTTAATTATATTAAGCTCTACAAAAACTATTAAAAAAATAATGAAAACACTTCCCGCAGCCAAATTTATTTTCCGCTACAAACGAAATGCCAATTTCGGTCAAGAAAAAATTGTCTTCCCAATTT
This sequence comes from Thereva nobilitata, assembly GCA_963855945.1. NCBI lineage: Eukaryota > Metazoa > Arthropoda > Insecta > Diptera > Therevidae > Thereva > Thereva nobilitata. The sequence goes on along the minus strand of OY979697.1, from coordinate 101,317,764 downwards.
TTTCTTTACCGCATCAGGAAAAGGCTCCATCTACGTGTCAGAATAGTACTAGCACTTTTTTTGAGCGAACAGCGTACTAGGTACAGAAATTTCTTGAGCAAAAATTCTTGGAGCATTTCTTGACCGATTGCTTAAGCGTTTTTTTACATAAAGTTTATATGGGGAAATTTTTCTTGACCGCCGTACTTAGGAACAGCATACTTACCTTTAGCACTAACAATTAATTTTTGCAAAAAATTTCGAAAAGTGTTCGATAAAATGGCAAGGGTGTCATTAAGGTAGGCAATAATCTTTTGTATAAAAAGAACAAAAAAAATTTCTCAACAATCAGTTTCTGAGTCATTTTTTGACCAAAAACTGATTTTTTGAAACTTTGACCTTGAATAACTTCGAAAGGGTTAAGTTTTCGAAAAAATGACTACAGGCGTTTTTGTAGGCAATAACGTTTCGTATTGACTGATCAAAACAAATTATCGAAAAAAGCAGGTTTTGTGTGATGTTTTGACCAAAAAGTGATTTTTGATAACTTTGACCTTGAATAACTTTGAAAGGGTTAATCCGGTAAACATCTTTGTAAAAACTAAAGTTGTAGAGCATTTCATTGTGAACATTTAGGGCCTTTGTACGGGGTTGTACGACCAATAGAAACCGAGATACAAGGAAAACAGCGGAAAACCCCTATATTTCCGGCGGCCATTTTGTTTTTTTTTGTGATTCCGAAATTGTTTTCTTAAAAAGTCCCAAGGAAGCTGTGGACCAATTTTCAGCCATTTCCGAATTTTGTCTCCTTTCGTGCGTTTTTCTTGCTAATTTCCCCGGACTAGAAGCCGATCAGCATTATGTTTGAACTTTTGGACGTTGTATGAGTTTAGGAATACTGACTGTGAAAGGTTGTTCCTCGACCATAATGGGCACAAAACAAAAGCTACGGATTGTGCGAATGAGCAACTTGACTAGCATTGTGCTGCGGAAAACGTAGCCGTAGAAGCATAGGGTTATTTTTTTCGGTGGAACAATCGCTCTAGTAAGAGCGGTAAATTTTTGCAAGAGCTGTTTCAATCCTAGGGTGGCTCTATGAGTCAAATGAGAAGGTAATGGTCCAGATTATCTACTGAAACGGGTTTTGGGTCGTGCCGGTTTTATTAAAAAAGAGGCAGGATTTCGTTTTTGGCTCTGGAGCGGTCATACAGAAATCTAGGCGTCCTAGTTGCTCATGTGGTGGTTCCATTGGAATTTGGCATCTATTATCACCCCCAAATATTTAGATTATTGTGAAAAACCTTGAACCTTATATGACGGACCCGTTATATCAACTTCGGCAATCAGTTTCAATGCAAAAGGTCTATTCGTGTCATGCATTTTTTCCTAACAATTTGATCCATCAATATATCCATTTTTATTTGGAATGCAAATCCTTGATACCGTCCAGATAAACGCCAGCTCACTACTAATCAAACAAGCCCTATTTCGTCCTTTTGGCAAACACTACCAGAATTCCGAAAAATAGCAAATCCAATTTCTATTCCAAGATCGAAATATCTCCTTTCACCCCCGCAAAATGGGTTTTTATTAAGATTTGCGTTATGGGGGTTCGGTTGGTGGGAATTGGGGGTGGATGCTTCTTTTCATTGACTATTGTATTTGAGTGGCAATTCCGGACGGTTACTCACAAAAACCCATAGAAAAGCTCATAAATAAATTGAAGAGCGGCACTTCACCAAATAAAAGACTGCACTTAAGGCGAACAAATTGAAGCCGGGTACAAAAGATTTGCGAGTGACTTTTTCTCAATTTGCCCCAACTCCTCGCTGGCGTCCTGGCGGTGGGTCCCTGGTATCATTTTCATTACATTCATACGTCAAGGGCATTTAGAGGAGCAGGATACACTCCACCATTCAGCTCACGTCCTGATGGAGTCCTTAACTATGTATCGATTCTATATGGTCTCATTATTTACCAATTTCATACCCCAACCGCCCCCCACCCACCATCATGATTGAGGGTGGGTAATTCGATTCCTAATTCTGAAGGAAGCTGCACGTTTTTTTTTCCTGGTGAAAATATTCTTTACGGCATTTTTTTCCTTTTTGGTTTGTTGTTGGTCTTTTGTTGTCTTGATTCGTTATTCTAGATTCAAAGAATTATGACAAAGTTTCAAACGCCATAGATCGCCCCACGCCAGCCCCCATCCCCGTTCAATAAATCAAGTTGGCAGCTAATTATCTTCGGTTTGATAAGAAATAACAAGATTCCAAACGATGCTATCACGGGAGACTTAATAATTCCACGCTACATGTTTGTTAGTTCCCAGTCCATCTACGGTCGAAATTGTGCCCGGCGTATAGGGGTAGAAATTGGTCGTGTTGGTGGGTGGGGCAAATAGGGTGGGGGTACGGTATATGTAGATAAACCTCAAGAGGAAAATCCTAATTAACCGGAGCAATTCTGCGGCTTAGATGGGGAAAACGTTTAACTCAGTTACTACAGCCGAGTTAATAATAATTCTGGTGAGGTCACGTTAGCTGCCGACCAATTGGTCCAACGAGCCAAAAATTTATTGATAATAAAAATTGTAGATGTAATCACAAATTTTTATCTTCAGACATTTTTATTGTGTATCCTTGCGCGCACAAACACAATTAAAATGGTTTAGGGATGAAAAATATATGTGCGATGATAATAGATTCAATTTTCTGAGAGGGATGGCGGCCGGGTCGTGGGTGGAAGGGTAATGCTATTTTTTTCTGCTGTTCTTGGTGTAATGAACCCTCAATCAAAGTGAGATTAGGGAAAAGGGATAAAGGCACGAACGCAATTTTTGTGTTTTTTTTATTAATAGCAAAATAAAAAGTGTAGAAAGATGGAAAACGATGAAAATCGATTTTGGGGAGTTTTTCGTGGAAATGCGCGTGTTTTCTTCTTAAAAAAATGGTTTTTATTGGAAATGTTGATGGATATCAGTTTGTCTCTCAGTTGAAAATTGAGAAGTTTTCGTATATCATCTGAAGTGATGTATAGAAATGCCTTTAACCAAAAATACTCAGTGATAGAAGGACAATAAATCAGAGTTCAAAAAACTTAAAGATGAATTTCTTTCCAAGAATTTAAAAGTCAAAGAAGCAAAAGACTAAGTAAAAACCAAAAAAAAAATAGGAGAGAATGCCGAAAACGCTTCCAAGAAATACTCTTACCAGGATTTAGAGAAGAATACAAAAAAAAAATATTGAATTGATTTGAAAGAAAGAAGAAAGGACTTCAAAATTATAAAGGCTTTTAATATTATTCTCTCAAACAAGAGTAGCAATCGAGCATTACTGGAGCCGTTTTAAGTACATGTACAGGGATAGTCTGAAAAGTTTTGACCATGATGGTGGCTCCACACGCCATAGACTTTTGTTCACACAAACTTTTCCTTATAGGCTTCTAGCGCACACCCAAAAAGAGCTCTAGAAATGAAAAAAGTGATGAAGTTGAGGTAACCGGTTGAAATCAATTGCAATCGGTAGAGGATGGACAAATGTATCTTCAGTTGATTTTGGCCGTAGTTGGATTATAGACTTCTATAGAATTTTGTCTGCGCAACAAAGAAGTTCAGGCAAATTATTATGTGTTAGAAAAGTCGGGTGTGTTCATGAAAGTTGGATCGAAGGGTCCACACGATACAGACTTAGCAGAATTTTGTTTATGCAAAAAATAAATGAACTGTAATGAGAGCTCCGCACAGACATTCTTAGAAATGTCCATACGAACAAAAATCTGTGTCGTAAATACATAAGCAATAGCGGCTCTGCCCGCCCCACCCTCCCCTCCCCTTGCAACCCAATTCCCACCGCTTATATTTGCTTTTCCTGCTTTCCTGTTTTATTCAGAAACGATCACCTTTGAAATTTCACAACATGAGCTTTTAAGAACAGGGTTCGTGTCTTCACTAGGATGAAAGCTTTTTTGTAGGGGAAATTTTAACGGAGGAAACTTTGGTATCGTTTGCGCTTGGAGATTTTTGGCCTTACTTAAATAAGCAAATCGACTTGGTTGCAGATTTGGCTCTCTATCGTACTTGTTTAGGAGCTCCTTTTTTGGGCCCCTTTAGATAGTTGCTTTTTTTAAATTTTTAGACAAGTTTGTGCCGGTATACGAAGCATGCTTCTGGGACACTTTTTAGATACAAAAATTGCCTTCACGATTCAAAACAAGGTTCAACTTTTACCCGCTAAGGGCGGTAGCCGGTAGTAGTTGGAAAAACATGCCTTTGTAGCGCTATTAGTAGTATAACCATGTATTTATGGAGATAGTAGTAGTACATATGAAGCGCTACTAAGGGGGGTGAATTTTGAGCGCTGATAACATGCTGCTCAGTGCCCAAAACTGGAGCTTTAAGAAATAGAATGAAGAAAACGGGTAATTATCGTCGTGACCTTAAAGGATGCCACTAAATAGACCGTTTCTACTTTGATTACGGAGGTTAAGCAGCTTTGGACTTTGTTAGTAGTTAGTTGGGGGACCCCTTGGTAAAACGACACCCACCTTTGGAAGGCCGATTGCGAAAGGTGAACAAAAATAAAAGCTTTTGTACATCGGAAGTTATTCACATATCCACAGACCATCATGAATTCTTTATTAAAAAGCTTTTCTCTACTGCTTCCAAAACGCTGCTAAAGGAGGAATACTCCTCTCTGAGGACATCCAATGTTAAAATATATATATAGAACTGGTATGGAAATGGGTCCGCGCCAGCTTTTTAAGAAGCGTTATAAAAAGGTTATTGCAGGAGTCCTTTACGCGCTGGGTTGCTCTAGTGGCGCTTGAAGTAGTATAAGCATGAACATTCATGTAGCGAAGTTTTTTTTTATAATTTAGAAACGCCAAAAGCATTTTTTCGTTAATTTTTATTTTAATAAGATAAGTCTCTACCAACTCCCCTAAGGCTTTGTTTGCAGAAATTGGCTCTAATTGTGTATGTTGCCGGGTCGAGTGAATAAGGGGAACCTAGAGTCTAACCAAATTCTAAATGGCAAGCATTAGGTACGGTTTCAAAACCAAAAAGGTTCATCTCAGTTCTATAGAACTAGATTGGAAGTTTCCTTGTTGGCCGTGGTGCAATTAAGGTAATTTGTCACATTAATACTGGATGGCTTCAAACTTAAACCCCACACCATCTATGCCGAAGTACCACAGGGGTTAATTCAGTCACCTATTGTTTTTCAAATATTTATGAAAGATCTTCTCTCTGCCCATTGCAACTCACTTCGAATCTTCGCTGATGTTGGTACTCTGCTTTACTCATACGGTTTCGATAATGCAAGACAAGCACGTGCTAGATCCTGTCTTGACGATCGCGAACTTATGTCCAACTCAAGTCGATGAACTCCTCCCGGGTTGGGTCCGCCAGAATCATGTCGAATTCAGTGCTCCAAAAGGTACTGTCTTATACTTTGTCTTAGGCTTTAATTTTGGAACACTCGATACTTACAGAAAAACCTCATCGTACTCTTTAAATCTGAATCAGTGAATAGCCTTTATTTGAATCAGTGAAATGTCGACAACTGGAAATCAGTGAATATCATATAATTGAATCAGTGACTTTGGCCTCACTGAAACAACCAGTGATTCTCAAGTTACCCCGCGAACCAGTGATTTTGCTATTACTGATGTATCCAGTGATTTTAATGTAGAGTATGCATGAAATTTCTCACCGAAGAGTTTGTAATTCTTAACAACATTAATCCAATCAGAATGGATTTTTAGAAAGAAGAGAAAAAAAGAAAAAAAGTCGAAGTGCCCGTCCGGGGTTTGAACCCGGAATTTTTAGTTGTAGGTCAAAGCCTTTACTGATTCATGCACACGCCTCTTATCTACCGCTCGACAATAAAATAATTTGTTCGCTACGAGTCCCACAGACTGTTCTCACTGGAGCACTCAGTATTTTTCATTTAAATGCACTGAAACCCCAGTTCAATCGTCAATCACGGGATTATCATTTTTTCAACTGAATGAATCAGTGTCTGCAACTGGAACCCAGTGAAATTCTTAATCGCTGGGCAAATCAGTGAAATATTCACTGATTCAGATTTAGAGAGTATGTGAGGAAACTCGGGTGGACTTGGGGTCTAGAGCAACCGAATTGGGCTTTCAGTCACTCCAAAATCCATAAGGCAGTGCGATCGAGCCATTTATGTACTATCTCGTGTGTGGTTAAACTCGGAGCCAAATAGCGCGAGACATCCACTAAACTCGCCGTAGGTGGGCACCCATAAATGATGGCCTTAGAACGGGCAAATGCCGACTCTGATTGAAACATAGTCCTCGGCCATCTGGCGGTTAACAGAAGGCTCTTTGCAGGACAGTACGGCCGTATAGGGGGCGATTGGCGGTGAAACAACGGCCTTACAGTTCCAATAACGGCCATACGGCGGTGATACGGCGGCCGTATGGTTGCTATTACGGGTATACGGCAGTGGTACAGTGGCAGCAACGTGAATATTCGCCCTCTTATAAGAAAATATATTTCACTGCAATTAAATGTTTGATTTTTTTTCGGTTGTGTTTTTTTTTCAAGCCGTTAAATAACAAAATTTACCACTAAAGTATAAATCAACACGCACCACACACTTCACGTACAACAAACCGACGACTGGGGAGCTCGTTTCTCTTGTGCATCGATATCTTTAAGTAGGATAAATCGAAAGAACCATTGTACATAACAAAAATGATGAAGTTCCATAAAACACATTCAATAATACATTTGGTGCAGATTCTTTTTTTGGCTCAAATTTCCCGTCGAATGCCCGTTTCTACAGCTCAGTACTTGGCCTTTTAAATCTTTTGGTCAAATTTGGCCGTCGTAAGGCCGTATGTGCTCCCATTAAAAGCGGTTACAAACTCTACGGCCATCATATGCCCCTTAAAAAGCCAAGCGGCCGGTGTTCGCCCTTTATAAGGCCGTTTTTTTATTTTTACTCGGGTTGTGTACGGGGGGTGTTAAGAAAACCAGTTGAATTTTACTGACCTTATTTTGAAACTTATATCCAAACACAAAAACAACATTTACAAAATAACAAAACAATAAAAACATTTTTGTTATCTCAAGTGGTTGTCACAACAAATTTTTAAAATTGGTCATCCCGATAAGACTGTCCTCTTTTTTCAGTATAACCCAATTTTCTTTCCCTTTTCTTTCAACTTGGTCGCAATACAGCAGGTTAAAATTGACTTGGCAACATTCCAGACATTTTTGGCCAAAACACTTGGCAGCACAATTCTGTCTGAGTAACTTAACATCTTTTTTAGATATAAAAATTAATTAGAGGTACACTAGAAATAGCTCTACAATTCCCCGATTAGTTAAAATTCCCTAAAACGTCCCAAAAGTATAAAAGGGATAAAACCCAAATCAACCGAACATAACCTGAACTTGATACATTTGTGAACCTTTTATCCACTTACCTTGGGGGAATCAACACAGTATTTCAGGATTAAAAAATTTATAGCTCCTGTTCTCCTCTTTTTCCCTGTAATATACATGCAACATTACTAAACCGTCACTTTTCCTCCCCTTATATCCTTGAAATAAAGTTTTCTTTGTCACATAATACTTAAAGGATATAAAGAACGTAATGAAAAAAAAACCACCCCCGAAAAAAGGAAAACACTCATCAACCACTCAAGTAAATAATTCAGGCCAAATGAGAGAAATGTGTAAACTTTTGCTCTGGCATTTATTCACACTGTATAACGCCATTAGTCAAGTGCCCACATCTTCAAATCGATAAATACGTTCACGATCCCATTTTCAAAGCTTTTAATTTAGAGGAGCCTTTCCGGTTTCTGCACAACCAAATAAAATCTGGCCTGCCCGGAATGTTAAATTCCATCTCACCGACCGCATATCTACCCTCCGACATTCGCCCTCACAGTATACTTCAAATTGGATTGTGCCCAACGATGAACCGGGGTTGGGTGCAGGTTGGTACAGAAGAACGTTTCCTTTAACCACCCTTCCCGCACTCGCTTGTAAAACACATGTAAAAATTTGTTTATTAGAAAATGAAATGAAGGTGACCTATCCTAAATCAACAAGAGCACGGCAGGATACCAGCAGAGCAGCCACACAGAGAGATGGCAGCTTAGAGTATACTGTGCCCAGGACCAGGACACACGATGGCAGGATTGATCCTTTTCAGTATAGCTTCAATCTCAATTTGGGTTAAGTTGACACTTGAGACAAATTTGTCTCATTTGGCAAAGAGGAACCCATTGAACTCTGCCAGCTCTTGCACACACACACACACGCACAAACAACAACCCCTACCCCATCCAATACCTACATGTTTCCTCACCCAAATATTTCTGGAGTTCTCCCCAATCAAAGTGGAGTGAAACCCTCCGGTCGTTTACTGGTTAGTTTAGTATGTAGACACTATCAGCGATATATAGACCCATTTCCGTGGGACACGAATAGGATATAGAACCTCGACTCGTTTTCTGGATAAGTACATTTGCCTCATCCAGAATTGGCAATGCCATGCCAAAGGGCCGCGCGCCGACCCCGCCCATGCATGCTAGATTGGGGCTTTCATGTCGAGTTCATCCCGAAATGATTTAATTAGAGCCAAATTGGCTTTTCCGGGTTTATATCGAATTAACTGTTCGCTTGATTATTTAATTTTTGCCCAAAACGTTACCTTCCACCGGGGAGGATACACAGACTTCTCGGAGAATAATATTAAGAGCGGATCAGTGTGTTTTAGATTTCCTGGAACCCACATCCCAAATCCAAGTCACACGACGCGATGGTTCATACTCGGTCTCGGTCGTCTTGTACCCTGAAAACTTCAAAACGGGGCCATTCTGCTATAACGCCCCCCATTTTCTAGAAGATAAGATCAAGCAATACAGTTCTTTGGCCCTGGGATTCTGTTGTGATTTGTTAAATCTTTACGGAATTCGCACTGATGGCAAAACCCCCCCCCCCCCCCACACACCCCCCAAACAGACCCACCAAAATCAACCCCGAATGTGTACAACCGAAAAGGGAGAGGATATAACCAAGGACCATGTTAGACATTCCTAGGTAAATATTCTCTATGCAAAAAGAGTAATCACTGCAAAACCGGAACGACCCGACTCTTGGGCTCCGAAATCCTAGGAAGTCTCCGAGACTTTATAGAGAGTTTGTGTGGCCCTACTTCTGGGACTTTCCACTTGAAAATTTATGGTGACAATTACTAGAAATTCTTGCTGCCGGTTACTTGTAGCGGAGGGATTTAACTTTCTTAACACTCCCCCAAAATGATGAATTACGTCTCCCTCTCATTTTTCGGGGCTAGCTTCCTATAAGGGGCGAAGGACAGAAGGGGTTAAGTTTTTTAAAACTCATAAATCAGCGAAATTAATTTAATGCGGTATTAAGCGAGTTACAGGGGAAGGGGTAGTGGGGAGGGGGTGGTTTTTGGTTTTAGTTTTATTGATTTTGTTTTAAAAATTTTATAATTTGTCATTTTTATCAAAGTTTTGTGTGTTTGTTTTGGTTGAATTAATTATGGAAGAAAGGATATCAGCGATCAGCGTGTCTACACGATGGGACCATAGCGATAATTTTATGAGAATATATAATTCGACCCTCTTGGTAGAGGGTTGGGCCAGAGGTTGACAACCTCTCATCGGAAAACAATTCTTATTATGGAAGCAAAAAGTCAGCCTTGGTCAGTCAGAATTTCCGGCAAGGACCGCAGCAACGTCAGAGGGTTAATGATTCAAGGAACTTCGATATAAAATTTGGTATAAATGGAATGTCACGACTTTATATAGGCGTAGAGCAATAGCAGGAATTATACATAGATGAGCTTAGAGGCGTAGACGATATAGAACATTGATTAAGAACTAAGACTAGTAAAGGAGATGGAGAACGACGATATTCTACAACGACAATATTGACTCCATAAGTACCTTTGGCGTAGGTGTCAAGTCTCTAGCAAAAACATCATAAGCTTCACTCCGAGCAATCGGCTCTTGACCTTAGTTTAGGTTAGGTGTAGGGCTAGCTCCAATGCGACAATTAACGCTTTGGCGTGTCGTTTTAATAACCCATACTCGTGTGCCTGGTTGTTTAACCGACTGTGGCAGGTGTTTAAAGCCACCCTGATCAGTTTAAGAAGACTCCTAGAAATATCTGTTAAATATTCCAGAATTTAGCTGACTAAGATGCGCTGCCTAGCTTTGGCTACAGCCGGGCATTTACACAAGAAGTGAACGAGTATTTCCCTATAGTTCGTCTCCGGGCAGCAACGACAAGAGAATATGTTGTGTGAGATAGTGCGAGTTCGTAAACGCAGGACTGCAGTCATTCTGCAGAATTCAGCTACAGACTTCCAATTGCTGAATTCTGCAGAATGACTGCAGTCCTGCGTTTACGAACTCGCACAATACTCAACTAGACAGCGTGGTCAACACTGGGCCAGTTTCGCCTTTGGGGTCTGTTTAGAAGGCCCATTGTTCATTCTTTGTTGTAAGTGGGCCAAGTCGTCCTAAATGTCTCCAGTGTGTTTGAGGTGACGGTCGGGAAGGAGCAGATGCAAGGGAAGATTAAAACCCTTCCTGGAACATGCTCGCAATGTCCTCTGTTGCCTCTATTGTTGCATTTTTTCGCGATTTCTACTGCAATTGATATTCTAAATATTGATTATTATTGGTTCTTCATACTTATATTGAATAGATGTTGCTTTACACAAATTCAGCTCCATTCAGCTCTATTCAGCACAATTCAGCAAAATGGTTTTCAAGTATTTTAACAAATAAGAATCCTTTTTTGAATTAGCATATTTCTGTTTATCCGCTTTATATTGTTGCAATCCTTTGATACCTTCCCAACTCTATGACGTTATAGCTCCTGCTCAGCACTGACTGCAACATCAGCAAGTCATACTTGAGAATTGGGCGTACCACGGCTGTATACTTCGACAGGATTGTCTTTGGCTTGAAATCTCATCTCTTGCCGAAGGTATTTTTGCTGATGTAGAAAGCTATGCATGATAGCATTTTCTCCATGTTCGACTTCCACTTAACTTTTGGGTCTAGGATAAGACAAGAATCGTAAGAAGATTGATGGTTGGTCCACACGAAAGCGACTTTTGGTTGCAGAGACTTCTCTTGTAAAATTCTGTAGTATTTTTTCTGTAAAACAGAAAAAAATCGCTGCTAGGTCCCTGGAAAATGTCCTAAGAGACATTCCGTCGACATGTCCGCACAGACATTCCGTCAGCAGTTTGATTCAACATTCACAGTTTGTACCGAAACCGCACGAAATGTCCTTGGCCGTATGGGCCGCTACAGACTCATAGATCTAAAACTGATAAAATAGCCCAAGAAGTTCCAGCTGCTAGCAGGCTCCACGCCAAAAAAAATCGCTCGTATTAGGAAATCACTATGGCATACATATAAACGAACATAAAAAAAACGCACGGTTGGAAATACTGAAAAGTTGTTAATTTATGATACTATCTACTTTCGCAAAACGCGATTTTGAGAGGATCTTTCACGAAATGTATAACTTCACTATTTTCCATGATTTTCTGTTCTAAGGTGGTTGTTAAGCGATTTTTTATGATTCTTTGTTTTATTACTTTTTATTACCCTTTTATTACCCTTTTATTACCCATTTCTTACTCTTTTATTACCTGTAACCCTGTGTTTTGTATGAAATTTTATTTTATTCTCCAAGAATAATACGAAAATTAAAAATAAATACAAGAATTAGAAATTAAAATACTTGAAATTATGAAGAACACACAACAGCCAGTTTAAGTAAGACACACGCTTCGAAGGAGCGAAGAGTTGTTCCTATATGTTTTATGATATAATATACTTTCGAAAAATGCAATTTTGAACGGATAATTCATGAAATGTTTATCTTCGCGATTGTAAGCTCTAAAATGGCTGTAAAGCGAATTTTTTTGATGCTTTGTTTTATTACCCTTTTATTACTCTTTTATTACCTACTAGTGGGGCCCCTGTTTAAACACAAAACGTAAAATAGCAAAAAAATCACACACACAACGAAATTCTCTTCTGTAAAAAATTCTCTTCCGATCAAACAAAACAAGAGAAAATAAAAAAATTCTCTTCTGAAAAAAATTCTCGTCCGATGTCTTGGAAAAATGTTGAAAGTGGCACAACTAGAATATTATTATAGATAACTCATTTTTTGTATGAAGTTTTATTATTTATTAAAAGAATAACGCGAAAACTAAAAATAAATATAAAAATTGAAAATTTAAAATTATTAAAAACGTTCAACAGCCAGTTTGAATGGGACGTACGCTTGGAAGGAACGAAGAGTTATACCTTAATGTTTATGGTATTATATATTTTCGAAAAACGCACGAAATGTTTAGTTTTTCTATTTTTCAAGACTTTCAGTTCTAAAATGGTTGTCAAAGAAATTTTTATAATTCTTTGTTTTATTACCCGTTTATTACCCTTTTATTACCTATAACCCATGTTTTGTATGAAAAAAAAACGTTATTAGTAGCGAATTCTTAGTGAAACTACTATCTATCTGAAGCGACTCAATTACATTTTCTTCGGGCTGTTTCGATGTATTTATCTTCATCAATTCAATGGGAACAGTCGATCTTTTCAGTAGCTTCGTCTAGTGCTCGACCGCCTCGTAATCTTATTTTGTCTGGACACATCGATTTAAAGCAATGGTTTCAGTATCGGAACAACATGCTAGATGTGCTTTATCTTTAAGTAGGTCGTCTAGTTTGCTTCGATAGATATCTTTGTTTTGAAGTGATATCAAACGATTTCACGCGATTAAGAAGGGGTTTCACACCATTATATTTAACACTATAGACTTTCTTTTAGAAATAGTGTGCTATGAGCTAAAGCTTGTCTGCTATTGCTATTTTAAAAAGGCTCGTCTTGACTATTTGATTATATAACTGAAAAAGTCCTTAGTTAAAGAAAACGTAGTTATCATCCAGCGTACACACAGCGACTGAAATTAATCCTCTGAATCTAATCTACATAAGTTTTTGTAAGCCCTTCATTTCACTGCGAGAGTGTTGCAAATTAGAATAAAAGGTAAAACATAAGTAAGAATTAAGAAGGGGTTACAAAAACGTGTTGTTACCTGCCTTAGCACCCTACCCCTCCGCTCCTCCAACCACCATCACAGCCAGCATCCACTATGTATTAAGGACTCTACTTTAGCACTCATAACACTAGAGAAAAACGTGTCTATGAAATAAAATTGTCATAAAGAAAAGTGAAACTTGCTTCCAGCTTCAGCCATTAACACGATCCACTTACTTTTTGTACACGAATCAACAGCACGCAAAACGTATTTTCCCCGTGTAGTCTTAACCTGACATCATAAACGTCGTCCTGTCTTAATAGTGCCCATATAAGGAGAAAGAGTAAAGTAAACTTTAAATGTTTTAAAACTTGAATTTTTACCCCTCCCTCCCCCCCTCCTCATACTTCTGTCGTCGCCAACCTTTCGGCACACACACAGTTTTTTTTTCTTTTTCTTTTTTTTTTATTATTATTATATCCTTCTCTAGTTTTCCCTTCCGGCACTTTTCGCATTCAGGGGATTTTTGAAGAGGAGTAGTCGAGAAAAAAAGGAAGACGAAGAATTTAATGTCTATAGGGAAACAAGAAGAAGAATAAGAAAAGAAGGAGTACTTAAACCCGGATAAGCTTCTCTAGGATGCCTCTGCAGAGGTATAGTACTTCTACGGTGTGGCAAAAGATTCGTTTCGTTTTGTTTCAGTGTTACTACAGCCACACCCCAAGGACGTTGTTCGCTCGGTGCGCTGTCTTCTGATCTGGTAATGCCATTTTTTTTGTCTTGCAATGAAGCTCTACTTCCTGCCGCCACGCAACAACCAACCATCACGACCACTAGATGGTACATACATATGTGGTCTAGAAAAATATGCTCTTGTTAGAAAATCTTATAAAAAGCTCGTCCTTAAGCGTGAGATTCAATTTGTTACTATTTTTGTTAGCACTTAGGGGTCTGTCTGTGTGTAAAAGGGAAGGGAAGGCCGACAGTGTAGGGTGAAGGGATTTTTTTAGGAAGACTGAAGTTGCGATGAAGGTGGATATATTCTATAAGGGGAGAATGGTATGATGGCGACGACTACGATGGGGAGAATGAGAGTAATACACAGGATTTCAGGGATAAACCCTAAGGATAAATTTCATTCTCTCACCTAGATTATATCCCAGTAACGAACACACAAAATCATACCATCGCCTTCCTGCTAATCAGGTTATATGATTGCTGAGGCTGGTAGGAAGGTGTACGGAATAAATTTCGATATTTTGTTGTTGTTGTTGTTTTTTTCTCAGGTATTCTTCTTCTTATTTTTGTATATATACCTTGAAGCAAAACATACATAAGCACAGACGCTTACAGCCTTATCACCTGGGCCCCATTCTGCTATTGGTATAGAAGGGGATGCTTTATTGTTGGTATGGGAATTTTCCTGATAATATATTTTTTTTATTTTAAGGATTTTTTTTCGTTTTTATTTTCTTCTTAAATTTTTCCCTTAACGTCTCAATATTATTCCCGACTGCTATTAATTTTCTGCCATTAAAATTGCGTAAGTCTTATCCAAAAAAGGAAGAAAAAATTCGTTCATGATGTTTTTTTTTGCTATTTCCCCCCTTTTTTTGGTATATATGTACTAAAATATTTTTTTTTCTATTTTATCGTAAATGAGTTGACCTTCTATTTCCACGGTGGCACATAGGAAATAAATTTGCGACTTGGGATTCTCAACACCCCAGTGGAACGTTTGTGTATATATTTATATACAATTTTATGAGAAAAAGTTATTAGTTACCCTCTGGGTACGTTAACCTAATTTTCCTAACAAATTACGCACACTTCATGACCCAAAGAGAGGATCTGATAAGAATTTTAATGCCTTCAAAAATTATGTCCTGAAATATCTCTTTCTATACACATACATATTTGTATTTTCTATTTACTCTTATTCAGGCTTCACTGTTTCTATGTTGAAAAAACGAAAAAAAAGGATATGGGAATTATACAACGTCAAAAAGTATCCCTAGTACCAAAATATATGGCCTCAACGCCATTTTCAGTGAGACAATTTTTGGTATAGTCACTTGGATATTATTCTGTACAGAATTTCCCTCCCTCTAGGTAATTGCACATTTCCATGGTATTAACGGATCTTAAAGTGTTGGTTTTTTGCGCTGTACTACATATACACCAGCCATTCAGCAACCCTTATAATATTCCTGTCTGTTGTTCGGGGGGAAAACTCTCAAAAATACTGTATAGGAGCATTTAGGGTGACATAATTAATCTTCCATCTTCTTTTAGGTCGTTCATGATTCTTTAGAAAGAATTGTATTTTCCGCATTTTATTTTTTCGTTTGAAGATTATTACAGAGAAATTTTCTAGCCCTAAAATTGTGGAGGTGGCCTATACTGCATAGTTCATCACGAAAAAGAAACCAACCAATGTATCGTAATGTAAAAGAAAAAATATAGCTTGTATGGGAAATCAATACAGACATGCACAAATTATTATTCTGAAATATACATCAGTATTAGTATTAGAAGGGTAAAATCAATCCGTGACCTCCCCTGGGTAAAAATAAAACGCCCGTTCTTAGCCTCGGTAGTCTAGGGAGTAATGCGTCTGGCTACCATCCCAGAGGTCCCGGGCTCGAATCCCGGCAGCACCACAGTCCTTCGCCTTTCTTTCTTCTTCCCTCTTCACATTCCTCATTCCTACTGTCTTAGCCTTCCGCTAGTACTTCCCCGCTCCACCAGCGCATGTCATCGGTTGGTTGATGGGATTCAACTCGTTTCAGGAGGCATAACACTCCAGCGAGTTGTTTATCGTTGCCCCGATTCCAGAGTCGCGATAGAAATAGTTAGGAGTAGGTGGTTGTGGCAGTTCCTTCCTTCACTTCTCTCGTTCCCTTCATGTCGACTAGAGTTGGCTGGTCGACATTGCACTCTATACGAAAAAAATTGATTGCCGTTAGTACAAAGGGCTTTCCCTGAGCTCTAGTCTTCCACATAAAAAAAATTAAAACAGGGACGAACCACGTCAAAACACCTGTGTCATCCAAATCAGTTACGGTTCGTCGGAGTGAAAAAAAATACTTTTCCAAATGCAGCCTGTTAATAAAAGACGCACGGAATAGTCCAAACGAATCACGGTACGCTCACACTTTTTCTGGACCAAAGGTAGCAAAATTTGAGCTTTAAGCAATTTTTATAGGACGGAGATAACGGGCAATTGTCTTGGCAACGATAACATGTGAAATTAGCATACTTAATATACCCGTTATCGTTCGATTGCGTAAGTCAAGCAGCATTGGAAGTGGTCAGTACTTAGTTGGGGGACCGCTTGGTAAAACGACATTTGCGTTTGGAATGATCTATGGCGATGCGGCGAATTTTTAGATTTTTATGCCTGTAGCGGGAGCGTGTGTACTAGTGTGGTAGGCAAATTTGTTCGCTATGCGTGCTAGTTGCGGGGTCGATGGCTCGGCCTTATGGATTTTGGAGCTTTGAAAATTCAACTCGGTGGCTCTAGAGCGTGATTCCATCTTAGTTGCCTCACAGAGTTTTTGGCTTGACTCGCGGCCGTTTCGACTAATAGATCGCTAGTCTAGTGGGCGTTTATAGTATGAAACTAAATTCGGGGGAAATTCGGAGTGATGTTAAGGGGAGCGAATTTTGAGCGCTGTCAATATGGCTCTTACGGAAACAAAATTGGAGGCTTGAGACATTATATTGGAGAAACAAAACGGGAATTATCTTGGTGATCATAAGGGTGCCGTTAGCATACTCAATATACCTGTTCTCGTTCGATTGCGTAAGTCAAGCAGCATTGGACGTGGTTAGTACTTAGTTGGGAGACCGCTTGGTAAAACGACACCGAGTTTCTTTTTATATCAAGCTCTTAAATAGTTCAAAATAGTTTTGTGATCAATCCCTGACGTCAAACCAATATTGGCACTGCTGACATCCAATTTTGCTGGACTTTTTCAAGAGTTGCATCACATTATTCAGTGATTTGACGACCAGAACGGGATTCATCTTTCACATTAAAATTACCTAGAATGAAAGCGAGCGAGCCATTTACGAGCAGCAAATTTTGATGAAGTGTCTTCACCTATCAAATGAAACGCAGGCGAAACCTTTTTTAAGGTGAAAATGGAAGCGTAGGAGTCACCCTTTATTCTTCCAGCCCGTTATATCGTACTCTTGTGCAATGTCTAATAGTAAGCTAGGTTCGAAGAAAGGAGTAGGGGACAGGATAAATTTATAAGAGTCTGGAGGGTGCTGAAGTAGGAGGCGATGGACCGCCTGGATGTTTGAACTCCTGGATCTTGTAGGGGTTTACACCAAAGAGAAGAAATTTGCACAAATATCAAACCAACACTTTTTGTAACGGGTCTTCGATTTCGTAAATATCCTCAATAACACCCGGCTGAACCTGATGCATAACTGCCGGGGTTCGAGTTCCTGATGATGACCTAGTTCGACATTCTGAACCAAATTGAAGAATACACCACTCGAGTTTCGTTAATTGAAGATCATGGAACACACTTCCTGAAACAAAGTTTGTACAACGATACTATAGAGAAGGCTTAAAGAGCTATCAAGAAACCCGCGGGGAAGCTAACAAAATGTTGAGAATGAAAAAAGCAAAGCCAAGTCACCGAAAATTTTATCGGGCTTTTCATCTAGAGTGACAAACTGGCTCAGGGGGAAATCTGGATAACCAACTAAGGACGGTAGTGTAGAGAGCACATCCTACAAAGCCTAGAAATCCAAAATGTAAAAGTTATCATGTTTAGGGCTCAATGGCAGTTTTTACATTGACGTTTAACGATATCTGATATCTTATTCTGATATGGAGGCTCTGTCAGGATGGACCTTCCCTTCCTACCATACTTATGGTATGGGACTTCAATGGAACAACAGTTTGGTAAAGAGTGATCTTGCCAATTTGACCTGGTTGAAAATCATCGAACACTGGAGATCCGTGCCTGGTAGAGGAAGAAGAAATTTACAGCACTATAGTGAATGGTAAGTAAAAACTTTGTAACGAAAAAGTATCGTAAATAGTCCAGTCAAAATAGACGAGTGAAGACAGTGCATGAGTATTTTATATCTTTAAAACGGCGATATCTCATGAATGGCAATTCTTACGGGAAAATGTGTAATATCTTTTTTTGTAGATAATCGCATAATCTACAAACTTTGTAAGCACTATTTTATTATAAGACTTACCGTTTAAGAGATATTTGCAAAAAACTGATATTTTGACCCTTTGACCTTGAATAAAAAGTTTTCCCGACGGCCAATCGCGTGTCAGTCTCGACATTTTATTTATAATGATGTTTTTAAGGTGTGTACCAATTTTCAGCAACTTCCGAATTGTCTTCAGTCAAAAATCTATTTTGACTGGACTAAAAATCGTGATTATTGATGTGAAACTTCTTTTGCTACGTTGGAACGAAAATTAAAAGATCGCACCACGCTACTTTTCGCCACTATCTGTGATGAAAGTGATTGTATGAGATTTGTATGACTAATTCTTTGAAATAAATCCTTATTTATACAAACACATATATTATTATTTCTTTTGCCAAATTAAATATTACAAATTACGAAAAATCTTATTTATAGAAAAAACGGGGGATTTTCTAAGAACTTTCACTTCTGTCGAGGGTCCCATGACCCACGCGATTTTTTTCCCAATAGAAATTCTTTTTTGTTAAATTTTTGTTTAATTCATCAGAGTTCTTCTATGCTTATTTAAAAATTAAAACCAAATACAACAGGAAACACCTTCACAAAACCTCCACAATTTAAACCCTTTTAATTAACAATCTGCATCCACCTTCAAATTCTCACTCCCCCACTTTTCTTCTACCTTCACACTTTTCTCTTCCTGGCATTTTTTTTTTTGCTGAATGAATATTAAATATAAGAATAAAACCATTTTTTTATACTTTCCAATTATTTTTTTTTCTTACGTTACGGAAATTAATTTAGGGCAACAAACGACGAAGACGAAGCAAAAAAAAAATCAAGATTGCTTTAGTGAAAAAAGAATTTATTACTCTAGTCGTGGTCGTAATAAAAAAAATTTTTTTATTTTTTTTCATCTTTCACAATTTTTATTTCGCTATCTTTTATAATAGAAAGGAATTTTTTTTTTTGCTTCTTGACATTAAAAAAAACAAAATAATTTTTTTTTACTGGCGTCTTAAGAAGCATTTTATTTGATCTTAAAAATTGTGTATAGAAAGAAAACCTCATTAATATGTTTTTGTGGGTCGACACAAAAAAAAGGAAAACAAATTTTTTTTAAAGAAAATAGGGAAATAATAAGACACCTTTTAATTTCCTTGACTTAAAAAATAAATATGAATTATTGTTTTAATGAAAAACATGTTTTTATGTTTATCCGAAAAAGCGTTGTGTGTGTAGATATGTTGTTATATCTGGAAGGCAGCTTAGGGCAATGAAAGTAATAATTATGAAGGAAAGTTGAAATTTAAGCTTCATGATATTCGCCCACAAATTCTTTGAAAATAATAAAATAACAAAATTTTTAGGTGAATATATTTACACCAAATTAAGCTTCAGTATTATCGAGAATGTATCGCAAGTTTTCATGCCATCTATGAAGAACTTTTGTGGTTTCTGGCTTAAAAACTGAATCAAGTAGGTTACACAGACTTGTTTTGAACCCATGTTAATCTGATTGAGAGTTCTGCAGAGATCGGATCAAAGGACGCTATATCTGATCTATACAATGATGGGTGAATCAAAACTTCCCAAAGAAGCTCTCCATATTCTAGAAGACAAAATTTGATCTACTCAAAAAATTCTGCAAAAGTAATATTCGTGCAACTTCCAGTACGGTGCGTGAGGAATGCATCGTAAGCAATTTGGGCAGGTGAATTGGAACCTCGAAGGTGGTTCAGGTCACTGCGTTTCCCCGAGTCTTGAGATTTAACTTCGAAAACCACCGGATTTTTTTTCTGTTTTTCCATTAACTGAGTCAAAAAGGCGCCGGAGTATAGTTTAGTGGGGTCGGATCGGCCACGAATTGGCCTTATCAATGCTTTTTTATATTACACAGGGATCGTTTCAACTGGAAGGGCTTTCCCTGAGCTGTAGTCTTCCACATAACAAAATTGTGCTTGCAATTTTAAAATGTTAAAATGGAAATTGTTAAATTTTTTGTATTAAGTGAGATTCATTAAAATTAAGATTTTGTACATAAAAATACCAATATCGTCACTGCTGACGTGTAAATCTTGCTTAACTTTCTCAAGAATTTCATCCACCCAAGGGTGGCTCATCTTACACACCAAAAAATTACGAAATCGAAAGTGAGCGAACCATTGCAACGCAGCAGATTTTAATAGAGTGACACCGTATATAGCCCAAAATTTGTTACAAGTCTTCACAGCGTTCCTTTTCGCAACTCACTGTGCTTTTCAACCTCGTTCTAGAATGGGTGATAAAGAAAACGTAAGTCCAGAACAGTGCGTCCATGGCAATACCTTCTAGATCAATTGTTTGGATATGCAGACATCATGCGGAGGTCTTTTTTGGTAGCAAAGACGCATATGTCGAACTTAAAGAGGCAGTACAAAAGACTTTTCCCTGATCTCTAGTCTTTCACATAAAAAAATAGGGCTTATTATCAACGGAGAAGAAACAAAGGTGATGCAAGAGTCCAGAGATGTAAAATATACTTATCGATGGATACAACATAGAAATAGTCGATAGAGCAGTCTACCTGGTCTTCTATTACAAAAAGAAACGAGGAAGAGGAAGAGATAACTAGACGAATACTACTGGCTTACGGCTTAGAAAAACGAAACTCTCCCTCTACAAAACAATTATACGATCAGTACTGTGCACTGGTGGCGAGACTTTAACTATGACCCAAGACCTGGAGAAAAGCTCCCATGTGCATAATAGTCCTAACAAAAGAGGATGGAATACGGCGAAGGAGATACAACAGCGAGTTGTGTGAAATTTTTGGCGACCCAAAACTCTTAACTTTTATAAAAATTGACAGGTTAAGACCATGTAACAGGATAGAGGACAACCATATTTTCAAATCGCCTGATGGAATGGATGGATAGGGTCTGTGACGGCTGACGCTCAACTTTCGTAACTGGAAACATGCTGCAAGGTGCTGTCATACTTGGAGAAACGCCTTAGAGGAGGCCAAAGCTCGATTGTAATTCTGACGATTTTTTCCCATTATTAATTGTAACAACACATTTGCACTTCTGTAGCGGTATCTAACTTTATGCTAAAGTTAGTACATAATTATCAGGCGTTTTTGTAGGTTGCTTTTTTTAATAAAAATATAATCTTATTAATGGGGCCTATTCTGTCAGTAAAATTTTATCATTTTATGTTATGTTATGGCGTAACATAAAAGAATTCTCTAAAATCCTATTCTGTCCGACAAATTTTATTTTATTTTATCGATCATAACATAAAATATTTCTTGTTACGCTTCATAACATAAAATAATGTAAGCAGCACATTGGGCCCTATTGTGTATTTTTCATAAAATAATATTTTATATTATGTTATGATGATAAAGCTTTTGCTTCATAAAATAAAAATAAAATATTATAAGAATTCGTATTCTGTCATGCTTTCATAAAATTATTTTATGAAGTCTGTTATGAACACATAACATAAAATATTTAGTACAATCCGCTATGGGTTCTATTACGTTTTGCACAGCTGATCGGTTAAAAATGAAAACAAATAAAATTATGAATGAAAATAAACAAAATCGAAGCGTGCCTTGTTTCAGTATCTCACAAAATACAATTTTCTTAATGCGTTTGGCATATTAATTTTTAATTTAACTCAAAATTCAATGAAAACTAGTTTGACGCAAATGTAAATTCCCATCTGTTATTTTCATAAAATGGGTTAAAATACCTCTAAAATGTCAATCGACCAAATTGGCCGATGAACAAAGCTTATGCCAATTTGGATAGCTTTAACAATAGATTGTTTCGTAGGATAAAAAGCCGGACCACTTTTTGCAAGTATTTTTTCGTCCTCCACGGAATCGGTCCCCCAGCAAAGAACCAACCGCATCCGATGCTGCTTGACTTCAGTGATCAAAGGAGAACAGGAGAATATGTTTAATGTTTATAGTGCCTGGGCTATGTCTACACTAACTTCGAAGATCTGAACATGTGTCGGTTGTCCAAAATACTTTACTGGGTTGTGACCTCTTTCAATTCCTCGATCTCATGGCTTTACTTCTCTTGCATAAGGTTTTTTATACCAAAAGCCCTTCCTACCTTTCTGATTTCCTCTTTCCTTTGCAATCCTTGAGATCCATCAAATTCCTGATTCCGTCTCACACTTCCCTAATTGGTAGTCGTTTCTTCTTTGTGTATACCCTCAGAATCTGGAATAATCTTCCAAACTATATACAGAGAATGAGCACAGCCACAATATTCAGAAGCCATGCATTCTTTTTCTATCTCCTTCTTCTCACTAGCTCTCACTATTTCTCTTACTTCCCACTTCAATCTTAATTTTCATCTTTATTTTAATTTTAGCTTTGATTTTATTTTTAATTTTAACTCTGATTTTAATTTTAATTTAATTTTTAATTCTAATTTTAATCTTATGTTTTTTTTTATTTTATTCTGTTTCGTTTTCTTTTCCCTTTAACTATGTACTCCAAAAGATGTAAATCTTGTGTACTGTCTCGAAATAAAATTGCTATTATTATTATTAACTTATAATTCTTCATGCTCTGTTATTTTCGTTAATACCTATCCTTACGATTTTTTTAAGATTCTGATATCATCCAAAATATCACCCAGCCAACTCCTTCTCATATATTTTTCTATTTCAAACTGGTACAGCGTTGGAGATTATATTTTGCACTCGTTAAGCGTTCATTCTTATTCGATGGAGAGGCCTGAATCTGAGGGATTTAGCTTTGACATACCGTACAGCACTATTTCGCAGAGTATCCCTCATTCAAAACCCTAGATTTTATCGCCTTTATATAGTTCATATAATGGTCCAATGTCTAATACGTACCTTTTAGCTTGAGCGATAGAAATAGATACATATGTAGGATAGGTGGGATCTAATAGCTACGTTTACAGTCGAAAATGTTGTTCGGAACAGTGGCGGTTTCAGAGGGGGGTAATTGGGTTAATTACCCCCCTAAGGATTTTCGGTCGCTTATTTATTTTTATTCTTAAAAATTACCAACATGTTAAACAAACAAGTTAAGTTATGGTGAATCTAGTCGGCGATCTATGGCGGTGAATTTTTCCAAAGCTGCTGGAGAGTCGTGGAAGGGACCGATACCCGAGACTCCCGCTGATATGGCACGCTATGGCTGATTCCACACGAGCGTACACACGACACGAAAAGAGTCGACTGCAAAGTGGTTTATGAAGAAGAGGGTGAGAGAGGACGATGGGGAGGGCACACAAATTTGAACGATATTTTCAGCTGATTTATGATCTGTGTTTGCTTGACAATCGGTCCATTTTGTAAAACAATCAAGATAGCGGTTCCAAAATGGCGCATTTTTGCATTTTTGTTCCCGGACTCCGACATGGGTATCAAATGAAAAGGCATGACAGGTAGAATACAATTAGCGGGGTAGCGTCATTCGAAATTGAAAATGGCGTCCAACACAAAATAGCGGAATACACATAATAGACCAAAAAGTTGAAAATATAACCGTCGACTTAAAATTTTGCCCATACGTATAGTTCGCCTGACAATGCAATCCGACCATTTCTTAAAAAATCAAGATGTCGGCTCCAAAACGACGGCCGATTTTTACAATTGTGTTCCCCGACCCACCGACAAGGGCATCAAATGGAAGGGTATGACAGATAGAATACAATGGGTCATTCAAAATTCAAAATGGCGGATTATCCGCTCAGCATGGGTATCAAATGAAAGGGTATGGCGATTATAATACAGTAAACGGTGTGACGTCATTTCGAATCTAATATGGCGGCCACCACAAAATGGCAAAAAACATATAATTGACTAAAAAATAGAAAATAAAATGTATGAAATATATTTTATCAAAGCAATATAAATAAATATATGGGTTCATTTTCTTCCTTTGCATACAATTTAAGACAATCGTTTTTCAGGAGTAAACTCCAGTCGTTGACACGCACTTTTAATTTTTTTTATGTTGATTGTTTTATATTTATGGAAAAAAAAAATATTTAAGTTTTTTTTTGTTTTTAAAATTACCCCCCCCCCTTCCTCCCTAAGCCAGTTGGCTGGAAATGCCCCTGGTTCGGAAATACTGATTGTGAAGGATTATTCCGCAGTTGAGTTGCTATATTTATACCCTAACTTCTGGATCATGTTCGAAAAGGTAAACTAGTAATGTGTGGATGTTAGGCAAACGAGTTAATCTTAAATTGCGGGAAATATATATTTCGTGCAGGCAAAATGGCGCTAATTAAAAGTAGAATAGAAATTTTAGAAGGACTGCTACATTCCTATATAGAAAGATATTTCCGTTCAGGTTGTGAAGTGTTATTCAACAGGCTCCCATCCAAGAAAACCATGACGAAATGCTGACTTTGTTAATTGAACATACTATGGCTTCCGGGCTTGTTATGCGTATAGGCGATGACAGGAGGAAGCGGCTGGAATTTTTAACTTCCCAGTAGGAAGTTATTGTAATCGGTCCGAAAATCGGATTCGAAATTTTCAATGTATTTACACGTTTCAAGGTCCCAATAGCATTTTAAGCAAAAATTTGAGAAGAATTATGTGTGTGTGTGTGTGTGTGCGTACGTATGTGGTCATTTTTTCCTGCACGATTTCGCGCGAACCGAAAAAGATATCGACTTCGTTCAGGTGCCGCTCGAAGCGTGTTCAAGGAAATATGATCTGAAAAGATTTTCATAAAAATTGGTCGAGCCGTTTTTTTGTTTGAACGACGTAAGTGATTTTTGTACCAGCACGATTTCGCGCGAACCAAAAAAGATACCGACTTCGTTAAGATGCCGTTCAAAGCGTGTTAAAGGAAGTATGATCTGAAAAGATTTTCATAAAAATCGTTCGAGTCGTTTTTTTCTTTGAACGAATACTGGGAAGTTAATCTTGTAGACCGAAAGGGTCAAAAGCCACATCCCAACTAGTTTTGTAAAGCAAGAAGACAAGAAAGAATAAAAATTTTCTACGTGGGAGAAATGGAGAGGCAAAAGAAAATAACGCGGAGTGGATTCGACCCACCGATCTCTGGGATGGTAGTCTGAAGCCTTGACTTTTATGCTACCAATTCTATGATTCTTTGGGTTTTGAATATTTTGCTTCCAACTATTTAATTTGGTCATGGCTTTTAACTAAATCTTTCTATTTTTCGACACAATCTATAGAGAAAATACTTAACACGTTCATTCTCTCAGTTCTATGGTACGAGTCTGAGACTTCGACATTGACCAAACAAACAGAATATCAGAAGAAATAATGCTGTTCAGGATTTTCAATGGTAGACCATTAGGAAAAAGGAAGTGAGAACTACAAACTAGCGAGACGGCTGGAAGAAGAGACTTCAACACGCCCGAGTCCTACAAGAGGCTACTACGCACTTGTAAACATGATCCATGTGTTAATCCGAGTTTGTAACAAGTTGCCCCTACGTAAGCTATAATGTCCAATAATATATGTTCGCAGCAAAATTTCTTATTCTTTACTTCTTTCTTCCAAGCGTCTTCAAAACATCTAAAAGATTTAATATTTTTATTTCTTATACTGGACTCTTATGAACATAAACAAAATAATACAAATGGCCGTAGACAGAAGCAAAAGTTTGTACGAATTCAATTTTAACAAAACTTTCGACGAATTATTAAAAACTATTTGCAAATTTGGACAACACCGATTTCAGGCATTCCGTACCTCAAATGTTTTGGCAAAATCAAAAATTCCAGTCTCCTTAAAGTAGTTACTATAAGCTATAAAAAATCTCCCCTACCCCCACTCCTAATTACTAACAATACTACAAACTTTAAAGAACTTTAACCAAGTTGCATCCCTCGTTTGCTCCATTAAAACTTCTCTCGTTATAATCATAAATAACGAAAGATTTTCTCAGGACCTTTAATATTTTATATTGTGTATACATTTATATACATACAAAGAAAAGGGTAACACATAAGAGAAAATACATCCTCCCCCCGACCGCCGGCACATTTTGTTGTTAAAATAAACAAAACAATTTACTTGGGTGCATTTTGAAGAAGTGAATTTCATAAACTCTTTCACGCGGCTGCACACCGCTAACACTAACAAGGCAAAGGACGCGAAGGATATTTTTTTTGTAGAACAAAAGAAGGATGCACAAAACTGTACAAAAAGCTTTTTGCAGAACTTTTGATAAAAAAAAAGTTTTTTAATTTTGCAAGATTTTACCTGAACTTTAGCGAGGTTTTTTTTGGTAGGGATAGAGGTGATGGCAGATGGGGGTAGGTTTTGGTGTAGGTAGGGTATATTGAGTTTAGCTGGTGGTAAAAGTTGCTGGAAAGGTATTGTTTTAGCTAAAAATTGCGGTACTTTATATTTTCTAATATTCATAAAGGAATATCTGAGAAGTTTTTTTTTCTTTATCTCTTCTTCTTTTTTGTTGTATATATATTGTAGAAATATTTTAAATTAGAGTTTTTAAATTGCGTTGGGATTTTACCTGACAGAATTTCACATTAAAAATTCTTTATATAATATGAAAGGGAGCTTAAGCTGTACTGTACCACGTTAAAAATACACGAACAATATTTAGTAATCTCTAGCTGCAACATGCAACGTAATCCTCTAGATTAAATTATATAAAATGCTTTGATATACCATAGAATAGCAAAAGGAATTATTTCCATTATTTATTCTGCTGCATGCCCGTTTTCAAATAAATTCAAAGCGTAGAGCTTATGGAAGAAAGAAAAATGTGTAGGCACACATCCTTTTAACGGATATAATGGATGAATTTTGAACTTCGTTGATAGTTTATGTTGTTGTATATAGCTTAGTTATGAACATCAGTGGCACAAAAATATTTTTCCATACAAAAAATTTCCGGTTTGTTTGTGAATAACACAGAGTTGAGGACTATGGTTTTATATGTATTATTAAAAAGAGGTCACCTATACCATTTTTTTTTTGTATTACAGATCCCAAAACCCATGGAAAGACTTAAGCCATCCAATCGTCAAACAAAATTCAACAAATAATCATCGATGTAAGGTTGTATAGTTCAAAGGATTAAAAACGTTTCGACTTCAAGTAGTTTTTGCAATGTGATCAAAAACCTCGTACAAATTTGTCATAATCCAGCCTAAAGTCTAGTTTGTCAAAAAGATTTTTTTTTGAATCTGTATTTTTGCTTTTTGCTTTAATATTAATAACCATATATATTTTCATTTTGTGTGTATGGT
Organism: Thereva nobilitata; assembly: GCA_963855945.1. Classification (NCBI taxonomy): domain Eukaryota; kingdom Metazoa; phylum Arthropoda; class Insecta; order Diptera; family Therevidae; genus Thereva; species Thereva nobilitata. The sequence continues at coordinate 101,290,245 of OY979697.1, read as the reverse complement.
CAATAGCAAACAACAAATATAACAAGTTTTAGTTAAGTAACAAATAAAAGTGGGTATTGCTGCACTTGGGCCTGGGAACATTTTGTGGAGCGTGGGAATTAATTCAAACCCATTAATTATGTGATAAGAATCACCTGTCAACACCTGTCAATTAATGATAATCGCTAGGTCATAAGTGAGCATGCGCCATAGAGGCGACGACGGCAAGAATGCATTTGGCTCATGGTCACCTGTCAGCGAAGTCAGTGTCTCGTGAGAGTATTAGATGGAAACTGGTGAAATAAACAAGTGCAAACCGGTGGAATAGTTTTCCGGCTAGAGCTTGCGCCCAGCAATTTTCATTTAATAAGAGAACCATCGATATTACAAAGCGGCTTTACCGGCCAGTAAGCTAGTCTTTCACATGAAAAAAACTCATATAAATTGGGAGTTAACCTGGCTAAATGGGACCTTTGGGGACGCTAGGGCAATCGAGAAACTAAAAGCACACACGCATCTAAGGGCAGAATCAAATCGAGATAAAATAGTTGGTTTTGACAAAATAGTTAACACCTTTGAAAGCACTTTGAATACCTCATACATATCGTTATGCCCAGTCGAATATAGTAAGAACGTTTTTCCACGGTGGTGAAAAGTAGAACTATCAGATCTTCGAGAGCTAGCTAGGGAGCTTTTCAGTATCTGACACAAATATTGGAAACTCTAAAAGGAGTGTCTAAGGTTGTATAAGAAAGCTGTAATGGCCCCAAAAAATCAATCATAGAGGAATCATTGCCAACTATAGAGAGTCCACGAGATTTGGCCAGTTTCGCAAATTTTTATCTAAGCAACCCTGGCAATGATCCCATATCAAAGGGGAAGATGCTATTTTTAGAGGTTTTGCGAGGAGGAGACAACTCGATCGCCTACGCAGGAATTTTTTTAGAGCTCTCTGTGTACATAACTACGTCATGGTTCTTGTCAGGTTGGAAGTTTTGCCATTCTTCTCTGGTTGGAATATGGACATCGGGTTGAAGCATAGTTTCGATGTCATATAGTCAAATGTCTCATCTACTATTCCTAATGGTAAAAAGAGCAGTAAATATATTGTTTCTGTGTCCATACGCCTTCTCCATTCTCCTCCAGCCTACTTTTCGTAGCCCGTATGCTTCATTTGGACACTTACAAACGCTTAAAGTTTGAAATATATTTTGAGCATGAATTAGAGCTGAACAAAAATCCTAACAAACCCGTGAAAAGAGAGACTAAGTGATGGTAGCAATTAAAAATTGTACTTCATATATGCCATAATTGGATGGATATACATTCACAATCTAAAAGTGATATCAAATTTATTCAAAAATAAATTGTGCCTATATCAAATGATAACCACCCACTAGTAAACCAACGAACAATGTTTTTTTCTGTTGAATTTATTCACATCGACGATCCTGGAATACCCTTTTATTGCTGCCCCAAACCTAGGAGCAATCCTACGGCATTTTTTATCCATTAATTCCAATGCTTTCATTTCATATTAATTGAATCGCAAAAATATCGGAAATATTCAATTTAGAAGTAACATATTGGAAAATATGGAGAATACTCATTCATTCATCAATCTGCTGAATTCTACCGTGGATATTGATTTATCTTCAACAACACAATTGCACTTTTTTTTACAGTGTGTAGTTCTGTTTTATTATTTGTGTTATTTGCTTTATCTTTTTTTTTCAATAATAATAATACATGAAAATTTTCAGTCTGGAATGGAAACATAAAAAATTCAAGGATTTCCCAGAAATCGAGGTTCAGGCAAATGTAACTGAATAAGCACAACAAAATGCACAATAATTTTGGGAAAATATATTATTTTCCAGTTTATTAACAGCCCAGTAGGAAAAGGGAGCATCCCAAATGAATAAAGGAGGCCTCCCTTGGGAGTTAGGGAGACCTCCCTCTACGTTCCTTTTATTGCTCCTTTTCCCATAAGCATGTCCGGAAAAGGGAGTACTCCATTTGTACTCTCCTGGAGAGTAAAAGTGGAGTTTTCTATATTTGTACTCTCTTGGATTACTCTTCGTTTGAAAGGTTTTCAAAAGAGGCAGATAATTTTTTACTCATCACTAGGAGGAAATGGAGCGATATCACCTTAAGGGAGATATATGGGAAATTAGAATATTATAAGGAAATAACAAATAAAAGAAATAAATAGTAATTCAACATAAATTATATTTATAAAACACATAAATTATATTCAACATAAATTATTCATATTATTCGTAATAGCAGTGCACTTAACTTCGAATTTTCACTCCGCACAAAACTAAAATGGCGACTTTACTTGCAAAGAATCACTAACTTTTAAAATCATTTTCTTTAAAATCTCCCATATAGCTCCCTTAAGGAGATCTTGCCCCGCGTTTCGTACTAGGAACTCCCTAAAACATCCTTCTTAGTTCGCCAGAGAGATTTACTTGTAAAATTCTAATCTCCCATGTACCTCCCTCGAGGAGATCTCGCTCCATTTCCTACTGGGAGGAAGCAGCCACTCTCATCATCAGCACTTGTTAAAAAAGTTATATTTAAAATTTGCTTATAAAAGGTATCGTACTACACGGGCATTTTCTGCTTAAAAAAATATTACCGGATTTCTGCTTTTGTATCAAAACTGTTGATCAATTAAAGTTAATATTAAATAACAAAAATTTACTTTAGTTTCAGGTATTTTCCGGCGAAAAATTTCCAAATTATAAATGGGAAAAATGAAAATCGTTTATTTGAAATTATTTTTGTAACCGATTATCATTCTTGGATATTAAATTTCATTTATCGTTAGTGTAAAAATTAATTGATTTATTTTTCACAATAATCACATCAAATAAAAGTTATTTGAGAACTAAATGGGTTTTGATGAAATATTGTTTACTAAATTTATTTTTCGATTTATTAATTATGGTTAAAAATGGAATTACTAAATTTAGTTTTAATTTTACCATAAATCAGCAACGCCGGTCTTCGATAATTTTTTAAGTGATATTCTAGGCTTAGTTGTTATCCTTTGTACCACCAGTCCGCCATGTATTTCACGTCATAGGTGCAATGTCTAGTAGTTAGCTCCGTACAAATGTTAAGTGAAGGTAAAGCGGAGTCTGGACGTACAGGAGAACGAAGCGATGAACCTTGAGAGGCTTGAACTTTTGGATGTTGTTTGAGTTCGGGAATACTGAGTGTGGAAGATTGTCCCACAATAGAGTTGTTAGAATATAAACGAATTCCTAGACTATTATGTGCGCTTAAGATTGTGCAAATGATCTGAGCAGGCTAGTCTTGTGTTGCGAGAAAAATATAGCTGTGAAGGCAGAAGGTGGTAAAATTTTACCAGAGCTAGTACATTCATATGGTGGCTTAATGAGTATCTAGTCATTTAAGGAGCAAATGGTGTTATCATCAATAAGCTTTAGACCTCGTTTTTTTCAGTTGAATTCAAGGCAGGAACGAATATGGTACTTTTCGATTATATGATCTCGATCGATAGCTGAACGAAGAATTTGCACCTTCTAAAAAATCCCTGGCACTGTTGGTTTAGTAATTTGGAATCTTATACAATTAATAGGCAAACGCTAAGACTTTTTGGTTCGTGAAGCGATTTCGTTTAAATTTTCTGAAACTGTTCTTTTTATGGAATAGTTCTGTAATAAGGAATTTGAACGAAATCGATTCACGAATAAAAAGTTATAGCGATTTTAATTTTTCAAATTTCAAAAAGCCGGTGGAAAATTTGAATTTTTTTGTTAGTATCAACGTAGAGCTGAGTAGCCTACGATTAACACAAACGCCGTTTCAGTCAAGCGAATGAGAAACAGAGAAAACAATCGTTTGTCTGGATTTTTGGCGGCATAACTGACATAAAAAAAACTCGCTTACATTGTGCGTACATTTTTTTATTCTCTTTTTTTGTATAGTATTATTGTGTTTGTTGTATTGAGTAAGGGCTGCCTTTCGTTTTTTGGCGAGTGAAGTCAAGTGCAAAGTGATAGAATGCATTTATTATTTGATATGAATTTAAAGAGGCAAATTGCGACGTTATTTTTTTTTCAATATTTTAATTTTGATTTATTCGTTTTATTTAGTGTTTCTTTTAATTTTAGTTTGTAATTTTTTGTTTTTATTGTTTATTATTTATTATTTCATCTTCAAAAACCTTTTCCTCCAAAAAATACTTAGTTACCCTATACTTTTTTTTCTAAATTAGAAAGCTATTTATTTTTTTTTTTTTTTGTGACCGAATTTCGGTAACAGGCTTTCCTACAAGTATTCTATTATTCCAACACAGAGCCCAGTATAATTGCACGCCTAGGACACTAAAAGAGGGTCCAGCCATTAGTTCTAGACCGTACACTGATGCGGGAAAAGGCTAGTGTCTATTTTATAATGATATTTTATTATTCTCTCAAATTTATTTCATGCCCATGAAATTAATACCCTTCGGATACAATACACTTACGCCAACTATTTTTCTCGACTTCGAAACACTTGTTGAAGTCGACTTCCGGAATAGCCTTCAAACCCTTCTTCGATTCGGATGGTATCAGTTCAATCGAGTCAAAACGATATCCTTGGAGCATGTTTTTGAGTTTCGCTAATAGCCAGAAGACAGATGCAGCTAAGAGACGGTTACGGAACGATTTGATGACTTTTGGTAGACAAAAATCATTGTATCGCTCTTTTAGAAAAAAATTCAGTGTTTTTTTGTAACCAAACGAAATGCGACGCGTTTTAGACCCAGAAGGTCTTTGAAAATAGATGGTATCACGCCAAACGATATTTGCGTAATGTCAACAAGGTCTGTAATATTCAATAGACGACTTCTGAGCACCAAATAAAAAACTATCACAGACTGACCATTGAAAAGAAAAATCTCCACGAAAAATCAAACAATAACGGACAACGTATTATCGACTTTACAATGAGCAAATATATGATCGTCACAGCTCAACATATTTCCCAAGAAAGGTCATTCACAAACACACATTGCGCCTAGCGAAAGACACTGTAATTAAATATGCCTTATACTCTAGGGTGGGTCAAAAAAATCAATTATTTTTTTTTGCAAGTGACACGGAAAAATGGGTTGCTGGACACCTTACAAAAATTGTCACTCAACATGAGCACTTACTTTTAATAGCATCGCATCGCAGTTTTATATTTTTTTCTCAGGCCAATAGAAAAACAAACAAAATGAAAAAATGAAATTAAACAAAAATGAACTTTGTCTTAAAATAATCAAACTTAAATCTTCAATATCTCTTCCAAATGGTGAGGTTTACTGAAAAAATATAAGATACCTTTTTTGTAGAGCATTAAATTTCCTACAAAATTCTCCGAAAACATTTTTCTCTACAATCAATCTGTACAATGATGAGGTATGAATTTTTTTCTATTGGACTGAGAAAAAAATAAAAAACTGCGATGTGGAGGATCTTCCTATTAAAATTAAGAGCTCATGTTGAGTGACAATTTTTATAAGGCAACCAGCAACCCATTTTTCCGTGTCACTTGCAAAAAAAAATTGATTTTTTTGACCCACCATAATATACTCGTTGACAGAAGGGCAACTTCCAGTATCCATAAATTAATCGGACCATTTCTAAGTAAAAGCTAGATTCAGATGTCGGCTGTCCACTCAAGTAAAAAGAAGCAACAAACAAAAAAATTCAACGTTGATCGCCTTCAAGAACAGACTGTATTGGAGCGATCGCAAGCAACCCTAGCAGAAAGGATTGGTACTAACATAAATAATGCTGATACAGTCGAGAGAAAAAGGCTAGAACTGAAGAAGACTGACAGATGTCATGAAGGAAATCGTAGGATAGAAATGCCCAGGGCTGTAAACCCATCGAAGAAGAAGAAAGTAAGTCATTGTACGGAAAGGAGCAAAACAATTAGCACAAAACAACAAAATCTTGACATAACATAGAAATAGATAGGCTTGATAAAGGCTCTTACTAAAAATATTGTTAAAAAAATCTGTAAGCTGGTACGGCTGTACCGAGTTACCACTCAGAATTTGAGCACCATCTGACTACATGGGCTATTCTCCTTTAAGCCAAGAGACCTTGGAGATCACCTAACGATTCTCAACGAACTAAACCTATAATATAATTGTCCGACAAACCGTTTATGACGATTTCATTTAGAGGTAACTCTGCAATTTGGTATATGGACCGTTCCAACCCTGATAATGATGTAGGACTGAGCGTATATGGCCCAAGGAACAAAATATCCAGGGGCAGCGGAGCGTGTGGGGATGGAAGGAAAAGTACACACGCACTTTCGCTTTGGGTGGGGAAATCCACACTCAAAATATTTCATGCGCACCAAATAACTCAGAACGTCGGAGGGCCATATCGGTCGCTGACGGGCCACACTTTTCATACGAAAGGCTTTTCATACGAAAACTAAATATGTTATATTAGAGCTATTAAGACCTTAAAATTGTATAGTATAAGCTTTTAAAACTCCACCTTACTAACATTTAAAAAAGAGAACGCCTCAGGGGCATGGCGAAAAAGGTCCCTCATGAGGATCTCATGTGTCAAATGAGAGGCATGTCGAAAGAGGCTTCTGGTTCGATTAGAGAGTTGAAGCAGCATTGGACTGATTAGTACTCAGTTGGGAGACCAAATTGGTAAAACGACACTCGCGTTTAGAAATGTAAAGCTCTCGACCCCGGCGCAGTTATTGCTCACTTATCCACGTTGAAATTCGAGATTGAGTTGCAATGATTTTTCCTCAAAGGGGTCAAAAGAGGCATTCCTTATGAGGAGGCGTGCATGGGGCAAGGCGTCAGATGCCCTTTGTGGGCCTTATAGGGCAATATACACGGGTCGACATGAGGCAGTGGGGGACCTATTCACTCCTCCCAAAAATCTAGTTGGGCATAATCCCATAACCAAAGAATTTAAAACCATGTAACTCAATACAGCTCACCCACAATGACTATGCTCCGCCGCCCTTGAAAATATCCATGGCTATTCTGGCACTACCGCCACTGTTCAAGCTGAGGTACTCGCAATCCTTGTGTGACTTGTGTTAATAGAGCTCCAAATAGCTCTTACATCAGTCAAGCTGCCCTGTTGGCCAGGGTGTGATCAAAGACTGTCCTGGATTGTCTCCTATCTCTGAAATCCCTTAATAATGGTAATAAAATTGCCGATGGCCGGGATATAGTAGGGGCAAATTCATCACTTGTTGGCCTGGAATCTATCTGTAGCTTAGCCAGCTGCCTCGGCCATCAGGAATTGGGTCGACTAGCTAATATCGTCATAGCTGGATTGGACAAAGACCGAAGGCTCGTCAAGCTAAAAGATTCATTCAAATTGGCAAACCTAAAGTGGTCAAACTTTCAAATTTAAAAAAGTGGGAGCTGAAAATAAATAATAATGGCGCTCCTGTCGGGCCACTGTTGGCTCAATTATCATCTAACCTGAATAGGGCTGGTAGTTGACTGTAGCTGTCCGGGAAGCTCCCAAAACTGCGGAGCACTTGCTGTGCTACAGGCTACAGCGAGGAGGAGATTGAGCCTCCTCCATCGTGACTTTGCTGCTCCTAGGGAGTTTTACGATATGAATCCCGTATCAATTTTAGGTTATATGAAATGCATTAACCAGGAAGGCTTTTAACGACGGGTTTTGCACAATATACCAAATAAAATCGGTTGCAGTGCCCGCTAAAGCCTCGGCCACGATACGAGCGGTGAGCGCCGAGCGGCTAGCGGTGAGCGGCAGAGCGAAGATTCTGAGTTTTATGGTTGTATTGTTTTATATGGAAAACGGTCAAATTCGGCCGCGATACGAGCGACAACGGAATGGTTGAGCGGTAGAGCGGCAATACTAAAGTGCCACTCGCAGCTAATCAGAGACATTAAATATTTATAGTGCCGCTCGCCGCTCGTATCGTGGCCGAAGCATCCACACATATCAGGGCCGTGCCCGGGACGTCACAGGGCCGTGTTCTGTCATGTGTTAAGGAGCCCCTGCCTGGACACAGACATGTGTGAACGAGCAAAGGAGTATCTAACCATATGACTGTTCCGTCAGGGGTTCAAAAAATATTGCTACGTACATTTTATATAAACTCGTTCACACATGTCCGTGTCCGGGCCGGAGTAAAAACCGAACGTCCCGGGCACGTCCGTGATTTGTGTGGATACTCCTTAAGACGTTCCTTAAAGAATGAATGAATGAATACGGTTGTGCGTGTCAAAAAGATGGGTCCATTTGCTTTGCTGAAACCCCGTGGCCGCAAAGAACCTTTTTTACACAACTCCCAATTCTAAAAAGGCAATGCAAAGTTAGGCTATGCTGTTCAAGATATTAATCAGCCCAGTTACAGAAGCAAAGTCACGAATTTCGAAGAGAAATTCTTCGAATAATATTTGGGCCTGTAAGGATTGAATGAATGGTGCATTAGAACGAATGGTTTGAAGAGATATATGACGAAATAAATTCAGCTACACAGCTAAAATTTGGCAGACTAAGGTGTCTTAAATAAAGCATATGAAAATAGAATGCTAAACAAGATTTTCAATAGTATATCAACAGGAAAAAAAGTGTACGTCATGAAATAGATGGAGGGCTAAAAGATATACGAAAACTACGTACATATAGCCAGGTGCAGAGAACAAGAGTAGGTCGCTACTACTGGAAGAAGAGGCTAAAAGACGCCCGAGTCCTACAAGCGCTTTAGCTCAATTAATGAAGAAAATATGTACATTTCAAATGCTAAAGTAATATAGGGTTGTCTTATCGCATATAATCATATATGTAACTATCAAAAATAGAATATTATCATCAAGACAATCCCCACTTCAAAAACTTTATTAAAGCAATTCTCCATATAATGTATAAAAAAATACCATAAAACAAATCCACAAAATTCTTGAATATATAAATTAATATTAACAATTTATTACAAAGTATTCCGGGGAATTTATCTCAATTCTTTATATTTTTTGATATATTTATCATTTTATTTTTGGTTAACTTCGTTATAGGCCAAGAAAATCACATTTATTCTAATTAAATCACATAAAAAATTTGTCTTATTACTTTTCTCGTAGATATATAAAATGTGAGACTAAAGAAAATACCATCTCTATTATAAATGTATATATTCCAGGTAACTTTGAAAAACTCCATAAGGCATTAATGTATCAAAAAGTAGAAAAGCACAACAAAAGTCACAAGAAATCCTTACAATTAAAGCTGCTTAAAGTATACGTAAAAGAAAATAAATTCCAGGAATTTTAATGGAAGTTTGTAATTTTTTTTTGTATTTCATAAATATATCCTTTAAATCCTTGAGGAATTTTATTTTTAAACTAAAAATTAAATTTTTATTAAATGTTGGAATTAATTTTAGAAAGAAAATTTTGTTGAAGTTTTTTTTCTGTTTAAAACAGAAAACAGAAATTTTTTCGTGTTTATTTATAGTATTTACGAATTCATTTTTTCTTAAAGTATTTTTTTTATTAAAACCATCTCTGATTTAAAGAAATTCCACATAAAAAAATCTAAATCATTTTATTTATTTTTTTATTCTACCTTAAAAAAATGTTCATTCCCCGAAATTCCCAAGACTCTATGCTATATAATATTCCCTTTTTGACTTTCAGGCCGCCAGTCATGATTTCCTCTAAGGAATCGTATATATAATTTTCAAACACAGGGAAACAAGAAGAGGATACACACATAAAGTAGAAAACAAAAGCTCTAAGTAACCTAGTGGAAGGAATTCAATCAACAACACAATTCCCATAATCCTGCAGACAACCCAACTGAGATTAATAGCATCCATATTACCGAAGTGTATTTAGGCTAGGCTCATTTCATGCAATTAAGTACAGTACAGAGAGAGAAACGTGTACCAAATGTTAGAGACTGATATTAAAGTCTTCTGGTTCGTCCTTATAGTTTTTTATTTACTATAAATGTTTAATTTTTGTATGTTTGTATATATATCCAGATTAGAAGAAAGGATAAAAACAATTCATGATAGTCTTTCCCTCTTACCTATAAGAACACAAACTATAAGTCTTGGGTAAGTTGTATGTAGGTAAGAGCATGGTCGGCTACACTATAATCTCCATCAATGTACTTAATTTACTACAGGAAAAACGAAATAAAAATCACGAATATAAAAGGGAAAAAGGATACGAAAAAAAGAATTTATGATCAACTTTCGTACCTATAAATAACAGACGCCAGGAATCTTCCTCTATCTAATTCCACTCATCGAGGGGAGTAAAGAGGACCCCCCAGACCAGGAAACAGGATAATTTACACGGCCTCAACACGATATCAGAAGTTTTTTTTTTGTATATTTTATTCTACCTGAAACCGATTATGATATAGAGTGGAACTTATACAAATCAAAATTGCCATAAATAATATAAAGGGAAAAGGACTAAATATATAAATAAATAAATATTTATTTTTATTGAGCCTGAATGGGAAAGGAAATAAAAATGTCACAAAAATATTTTGATTGAATAAATACAAACCCCGGAATAAAGGAAGAGAACGAAAAAAGAATTTCTTTTCGTCCTTGTTGAAGAAATCCAAAAACTTTTCCGATGTATAATATACTTCTGTACACACACAGCTGCCAATAATAATAATAATAATAATAATAACAACAACAACAACAATAGCACCAACAAAAACAAAAAAAAACGAGCCCAAAATATCTTAAGGATACAAGGCTACTCCTCCACAGGAATTAGGCAGCACACAAGAATCACTTAGCGTAGAGGCAAAATTGATTAGGAGCCCGGATTTTATTCCATTAATTTTTTTTTACTCCTTCTTTACTTTTTTTTTATTTTATTTTTATTTATTTATTTATTTTTATTTTTTTACTGCGCTCACACAAAACTGAATGGGATTCCTTATATTTTTCTTTTTTTTAGAAAAGAGCTTAAAATTGATTTTCACACTCTTTTTTTTTATGTAAACTCTATATAGATATATTTTTCCGCTTTGCTTCTTGCTTCAACAAAAAAAAAGAAAAAAAAATACACTCTTTCTTTAACTACCACCGAAAATTAAGTTGTGCAATTTTAATGAGGCCAGAGAGTCAGAACAGAGGGTCTCGGTACACTCTTTGTAAACGTATAACAACACACTGTACAGGTTTTGGGGATGCACACTTAAATATTAAAAGGGGACACAGCATCACTGATATCCAATAATAGGGACACATGCACCGTAATAAAAAATGCGTTTAGATCACCCTCCGGAGGGTAATCCTGACACAGTATAATCCGTAAAGCAGCCCCGATCCCATTATGGCGTGTCCAAAAAAAAAACTAAAAAAAAAATACAACAACAAAAAAAATTTCCCGGATACGAGATTCCACTTTCAGGATTTATATAGTTCAATAAAAAAAAATAAAAACAAAAGTTCCTGGTTTTTTTTGGTCGATCCCAGTATAATTCTCTTCTTTTTCTTCTACTCTCGTTTATTTTTCTTATTTTTTTTATTTATTTTTATAAAGATTAAGGATTGTCTTCGTTCCTTTTGATCCTTGATCCTTTATTTTTATTTTTACTATATTTCCTGGCTATTGATAAATTTTGATTGGAGCTTTCGCGACACGTACCCGCATTAAGTTCATCTGGCAACAGTTTGATTATAACTGGCTAAAAAAGTATATTGTGTGCCATTTCTACTATGTGACTGTAACACCACCGACCGGTTCCAAGTGGCGCTAGCATCGCCGCACATGTTCACCACGAGTACCTACACACAATACGCGAACGTTACGACGAATTATACGAAATACCCGACGGAGAATCTCTCCAAGTTACCACCACCCGTTTTGGGATGAGCTTTCCGACTGGTAGCCGACCTTTCTCCTAGTTTTCAAGAAGTACTATAATACAATATTTTCCATTTTGCCCAGAACACATCATCTATAGGCGACGACGATGGTGAGCTTTTCATTTAATGGAAAACAGTGGTGGAATGCTTTTATGTGGAAATTTCCCCTAGTACATTTTTTTTTGGTAGTGTTATTTGAGGAGTTCAAGTTACAAGAAATTCCCACTAAAAAATAGGTTATAACTTTCAAGATTTCAGCAATTACACAGATTACACAACGTTTTTTTCTCGGAAAATTATTGTTAACCAGTGGGAAAATTCCGGGTGGTGTTATAGGTATATCTAAAGTCTTTAGCTATAGATGGGATATATAACATAACCAAAATAACCAGAACTATTTGAAAAACTATTACCCAGGTGAGCACCAAGTAGTTTGGCAAATTCACTGAAAAGCTTCGATTCGAATTGTTTACCTTAATCAGTTGTGATTTCAAGGGTTTCGTCGAAACGTCGAACAAATCCTTTATCCCCTATTGAAACTGAGATGCCTGAATTGGGAGTTTCGTGAATTGGTCTACTATCGTAAAGTTGAAAAAGTACTCACGAGATGGCAGTAGTGGTCCCACGGTGTACATACGTATTATATCACTCAATAAGTTCATAAGATGACATATAGATGGCGCCACGATTGGCAAACTTTTATGGTTTTTAGATAGTATCAACCTTCAAACGATATGTGTCCAAATTTCATAACATTCCGACCATTAGTTTACAAGTCACAGTGGTTTTAGTGATGCTGCTTTTGTAATATTCAAAGTAGATCAATTTCGGGTCAACTCATAAATTATTGCAGAACTCTGTGCTGATTTTATTTCTTTTTAATAGAGAAAAACTCGGTTCAAGCAACGCAATGGCTTGACAGGTGTTTTTCGGACTTTGATCCATCGATACAAATGGAAGAAAAGTGGTTTGGTGATTTTAAACGCGGCCGCACAAACACCGATGATACTGAACGCACTCTGGCTGGCTAAATTCTGAAGTTGTTCCAAAAAACATAAAAAAAATGCACAAAATCGTTTTGGAAGACCGTGTAAAGTGAACAGAGAAAACTCTGTTCGATGTGGGTACCGCCTTTGCGCGCACAGACAAAATTCGGAAATAGCTGAAAATTGGTCCACAGCTTCCTTGGGACTTTTTAAGAAAACAATTTCGGAATCACAAAAAAAACGGCCAAAAAAACTTTGACCTTGAATAACTTCGAAAGGGTTAAAATTTCGAAAAAATGACACAAAGCTTTTTTGAGGCAATAACGTTTCGTATTGACTGATCAAAACAAATTTTCGAAAAAAAGCAGTTTTTGAGTGATGTTTTGACAAAAAAGTGATTGTTGATAACTTTGACCTTGAATAACTTTGAAAGGGTTAATCAGGTCAACATCTTTGTAAGAACTAAAGTTGTAGAGAATTTCATTGTCAACATTTAGGGCCTTTCTACGGGGTTGTATGACCTATAAAAACCGAGATACAAGAAAAAACAGGAAACCCGCTATATTTCCGGCGGCCATGTTTTTTTTTGAGATTCCGAAATTGTTTTCTTAAAAAGTCCCAAGGAAGCTGTGGACCAATTTTCAGTAATTTCCGAATTTTGTCTCCTTTAAATGCTAAAATTCCCGGACTATTATATGTAGAACAACTCAATTGCGGAACAAACTTTCACAGTCAGTATTCCCGAAGTCAGACAACATTCAAGAGTTCAAACAGAAGGTTCATCTCCCAGACTTCTCTTAATCTATACTATCCTTCTTCTATCCTTTGAGCTAAGCTGAGTATAGTCCGCACCATAAAAGAACTGAAATGAGAGCATATGTTCAGAGTGTGAATGAGCCGGTAATTTGCGTTTTAACAAACAAACGCAGAGTGACGTTGCTCGCTTGTGAGGACTTGAAACTCTCACTGCGCATGGAAAGAAGGATTTAAGGACTCCCTTCTTTTATAGTGCGGACCATACTACCATTGCACCATGAGGTTTTTTTTTTTTTTTTTTTTTTTTTTTTTTTTTTTTTTTTTTTTACTAGGTAAAGGTTTGTTATAGTTGACGACCGTAATCGTATTAAAACACAACCGCTCGCAAGGATTAAAAAGAGAGAATTTTATAGCAGGTGCCTACGGTATAACTATGGGTGATTGGGTGAAAACTCAGCATCAACTATTACGACTAATCTTTCAGAACCCATTCCAGGCATTTACCTAATAAATTTCCTCAAAATCTTCTAGGGTCCTTTAAGCTGAATTTAATTTTGAAATACCCAAACCCATACACCCACTGCATCGAACCAAATTCAATAAAACATCCCTCTTCCAAGCACAAAACAATTTTTAGTACCTCCCAACCCTGGAATATCCTTAAAATGTATGCGTTGCCTTAAAAAGCTCCGATTTTGACTTTAGCAAAAGTTCCTTTCGGCTTTTTTTTCCCTCCATCATCGGGTCACGTACATGCGTCCTTTTTGGAGCTTGAGCTGGACCACAACTCTAAAGAAGAGGTGAAATATCCTTGCGATGTTACTTCCGAGAAAATTTCTCTTTTTTATATTTTGGCAGGTTGACGTTTCTCTACATTTTTTTTTTAGGATTATTAATGGTTATGTGATGACAGGGTGATAGTTCGTTATATGTGATGTGAGCTTTAAGGTAGTCCATACCCAGGCCGAAAAATGTAATGCAGAATGGGAGGAGAAGGATGTGGCAATTGTTGGACGTGGGACGTATTCCGTTCACCTCTGATTACAGAAAAAAAATACATACGAACGAACGAATGAACGAGCGAACGAAATGCGTATCCCTTTTCCCCGGTTTAAGTTGCCGCTGATCCTTTTTTTCGAGTTAAATCCTGGATAATGCTAGAATGACTGTCGCCAGTTGCTGTATTTAAGCTCATCTAAAATTCCTTACAGACTGCCTTCATTGCCTTCCGTTTTTCTCGTCCTACGCCCTATACGTGACATCTTTTGGGTTTAAACACAATCGTATATGTTAAAGGACATTCAGACTCCTTTTGATTGCGTACGCCATTGATTCTCCTGTTATTGAAGAGATAGAGATGATTCTTTTTTTTTACATTTTTTTTGGTGGCTGTTGTTGGATGTTATTGCTCGGTGCCTCTTCCGCATCTGGAAAATCTGAGCTCCTATTCAACTAATAGTTATCTAAGCTCGATTAGGATACGGCGATTAGAATTTGTTCGACTTGTTGAGAGGTTGCCTTAACATCCGTCAATCCGCTGGGTTACAATTTTTGGATTTGTTGCAGAATGAAAGAACGAAAGGTTCACAGCGCGGAAATAGACAAGGCCTTACGTCATGTTTAACACGATACGAAACCAGAGAAAAAAAATACATGTATGTATACTGAGACATCACACAGTTCGGAAGAATCACATTTATAACCCATTTAGCAGACAAGGGTTTTGGTACCATTAACCCAGTTTTTTTTTTCTTCTCTCTTCAGCCAATAACTCGAAGACATCAAGGATTTCGGGGTTAGATCCTTTGGAAACAAGTTTTGATGTGACTCAAACTTCAAAACTCTCGCAAAAAAAAAATTGTGTGTATATGTATAAACATTTCGGAAATTGCTGAGTTACAGAAATATTTTCTGATTTTTTTGTAGTCATTGATCGATTTTGTGCGGAAGGATTTTTTTGTGATTTTCTATGATTGCGACATGAAGAATTTTTCTATTAATTTTTGTGTGTGTGGGAAATGATATTGAGGGTATTCAAGTGAAGTTGATACAAAAAAAATCTGGAGTGGATTAATTCGTCGAGAATAGTTTTGATTTTCACAAGAGCCTAGGAAGAATTTCTTGAAGTACCGACATTCATATATCAGCCAGTCCACAATTTTTTCATTGTTGATTGAGAGAACTGTTTTATATGTATCAGATCTGACCTTTGCTAATCTTTTCAAAACTAGGTATTTTTTTTACCACCAAAAGCAATTTAATAAACCAAATGACCAAAGTAACTGCAATATCCAAAAAAGTAAGTAGAATGACCAAGCAGCAGGATTTTATTATTCTGTATGCTTAATATCATTGGAAGAACATCAAGGGCTGCACAGGACTCGTTCACCCAGATTTAGCAGGCGACTTTAACAAAAGCAAACAAATGGTCCCTGACCAAGGCAGCGGAACATGAATTTTAAATAAAACAATCATTCACATACCTAGGACCAATAAAACGATAAGCAGTCGACAACTGTATGTAACCAAATATACGACCGCAGTTTCTAAAAGCCAAGAAAGACTGTTATAGTCTGTCAAGGCATTTCAGCGGCTTAACCGATTAATAACAGGGTACCAAAGTTCCGCTTAGGTCCGCTCTTCACCTAGCAGACGCTACTGCTCTCTGTTCAGCTGGTGGTTTAGTCAGCCTTGCCAGCGAAATTCACTTGTTTCAGGAGTCATAACACTCCGACGAGGCTTTCTCGCCCTAATCCGGCGATTGCGTCTCTGGCTCAGTCGAGTGCTATTGAGGATATTGACTTTGCGAAATCGAATCCCCGTTACAAAATTTTTTTGTTATGATTTTTGTTAAAATGTGTTTAGTGCAAATTTATTCTTTTTGGTATGAACTCCCACAACATAAAGGAGTTCAAAAGCAAGGTCTATCGTCGCTTTCTTTAGCATCGTTTAGTACTAGACATTGCACAATTACGAGGACCACATGACGGTCTGGTAGCACGAAGGATGAAACCTGAGCTTGGACTTTCACATAAAAAAACATAGGCAGTCATGGGGATTGCCGATAGAAGTGAAAACCTAAAATTATGAAATAAAAGTGGTTTATTCACTTCTGTCGGCAGTCCCATATGACTGCCTGTTTTTTTTACTTTTTAGTTCATTTTAAAATAAAAGCGTATTTTATAGTTTTTTTAAACTATGTATTTTTTTTCTACTTTTTAGTCTATTATAAGTCTTCCGCCATTTTGCCATTTTGTGTTGCCCGCCATATTAGCTTTAAAATGACGTCACACAGATTACTGCATTAAAATCGTCATACCCTTTCATTTGATACCCATACCGAGTGGTTGCAAAAAAAAGGTAATCCGCCATTTTGAATTTGGAATGAAGCCACACAGCTAATTGTATTCTACCTGTCGTGCACTTCCATTTGATACCCATGTCGGTGGGTCGGGAACACAATTGCAAAAATCGGCCGCCATCTTGATTTTTTTACAAAATGGTCCGCGCAAAATTTGAAGTTGATCGTTTTATATTTTCTACTTTTTAGTCTATTATATGTCTCCGCCATTTGTATTGGGCGCCATTTTGTATTTGGAAGGACGCCACACAGCGCTAGAGAAATCCCCCATAAACACGGCGCTGCGGCTGCAAGCAAATGGCTATCTGGGGGCTAGAAGACGTTCCGGAAGCGGAATGCCATCAAAATTTGACCAACCTTCCGTGCACATACAGCACACGCCAACCTACGCTACTCATGAGAACTTAAGAAGGACCAACCGGAACAAACAGATTCTTCTCTCTTAATAAGCGGGGTGTTCTTAATCAAGTAATCTTACGTGGGTCCCCGGTAACCGGGGTTTCAAAAGCAATGAAAAGAAGGATGTCCTGCCTTAATAGAGCTCTGACACTGACACCATTCACCGGTCGGGAATCGGCTGTTTGAACAGCTACCAGCTTGCTGATTTGCTGATCGGGCTTTGATGAAACATACCGAAAGCTGTAGGTATGCGCCAACTTTAACCAGTTCTTTCCTGTGCTGTCTCCTAATGCGGCCATTATCGATCTGCTGCTACCTGATTTATAACATACACCAGACACCAGAAAATCTGTGGGGCCTTGGTAGAAGGTATAGAAGACAGAAATACACCATGCTCTCTACTACTGTGAGTTGTATAAAGCTATCTGGCTACTTTACTACCAAGCCAGGTTTCGATTAGTGCTGCCCACGAGGCGAGACTTGTCTCGAAATTGTCTCGTCTCGTCTCGATTTTCAAGACGAGATCGAGACGAGACCTCCAGATTAAAAATCGATACGAGACCGAGACTACCATTCGAGATCTCGCGAGACATCTCGAGGTCTCGAAATCAAATCGTTATTTTGAAATTCCAGAGCTACTGTAAGTAGAATGAATAAATTCCTGTGTTGTTTACAATCAATTTAAAAAATTCTGATTGCTAAAATTATAAGTTTAAATGGACTAAGGGCATGATTGATAAGGATGGGAAACATTAGAAACAATAGATTCAGAGAATATATACGAGTTAATGTAGTTTCAAATCAATCAAAAAATTCATTTATTCTCAGATGATATCAATGACAATCTATCAATATGCATACATTTGTTTGTTTTTATAAAAATATTTTAGTCCTATAATACACAATAATATAATTTATAGAAACGACTGACATTTTTTTTTTGGGAGAGGTGCCCTCATCCATGAGTTTATTAGAACTTGCGATCGCAAAGTTTCATCTTTTAAGGAGGCTCTTCTACTCGACATTATCAGTGATGCACTTGAAAATAGCCTTTCTACAGGTACTGAAGTTACTTACTTAATATATTTCTGGCCATCTTTGATAATGTCGGGTAAGATTTTTCATGATCTTGCCACCACTGCAAAATATCGGTCTGGCCGTCAACCCTATATAATTAACTTTCGATTCATTGATCCCCTCTACCCCGCCCTGGAGCCACTGCAAAAGACAGAAAGACAGATTTACGTGTCTACGTCTGGGAAGTGACTAGCATGGAAATAGAAGGAAGGTGTACAATTTCAATAATATGGCACGTATTTATATTTCTCGAAATACAGAAGACTGAGCATTTTGTATTATTGACAGTGAAATTCGAGACTTTTCGAGACGAGACGAGACTTTTCGAGACCAGACGAGACTTTTCGAGACGAGACGAGACTTTTCGAGACGAGACAAGACTTGCAAATACCCATTTTTTCGAGACCGAGACGAGACTGGGCCAGATTCACTTTTCAACCGACCGGGTCACAGGAACATTGAGGGCAACGAGAAGGTAGTTGAATTGGCCAAAAAAATGCAAAGGCCATTGTATGTGACGAAGATAGATATCAGGCTCGAGCTACTTGTCATCTTGATTGCGAGCTCCAGGACGAGCTGTTTAAAATCACCCTGATGAAGCTGCATAAAGACATTATCAATATCGTGTCGATCATCACAGAAAACTGGCCAATTGGTAGTCATGTGGACAGATACAGATGACCGACCGAGAGAGTCTAGTCAACTGAACAATATTTATAACTAAGTACAAGTTTGTCAACAAAAAAATCTTTGTAGAACTTTGCGGATTTCTCTAAGATCTTCATTGATCTTTGAAGCGTGATCATCGATATTTCTTTTGATATTTTGGAAAAGGTAGTGGCTATTCGCACCACTGGCGGACTAAGCCCGTCAGAGGCCCGGGGCGGCAAAGCTGAATGAGGCCCTCAGTCTAAGAAGTCGATGTAATTTTAGAAGCCTTTTATTCAGTTGCCATTTGTATGGACAAGTGTGTGTATATGTTTATTTCCCATCGATTCCGAAAGTCGTACTAAAGCCAAGTGTCCACTATAGAGTGTAGAGCGTAGAGTGTAGAGCTCTACCTGTAGTATGTACACTACAGCGCTTCTCTACCACTCCACCGCCCGTAGAGTTGCTCTAGAAAAATTTTGAGTAGAGATCTACCACGAGCTCTACAGACTGAGTACACTGCAGATGCGCTTTTCTCTACTGTAGAGTCGTATGGTAGGGCGCGCAACTGCGGCCATCAACTTTTGCATGTCATTTCATTTCTCAGTTATTCAGAGATGCGTGCGTACATAAATTGTATAAAAAATTTAAAGGAAATTAATAAAAATCAAAAAAAATAATAAAATGAGTTTTCCCCAAAAGAAGGGAAAAGAAGGAAAGGAAATGTTGGGAGCGATATTGGATTGCGAAAAGAGAACAAAACGCTGGAATGTATCGAGAATTATGAAATGAGCTCACGGAAGAAGATACATCTTCATACCAAAATTGTCTGCGTATGTCGTATTCGAATTTCGTTGTTATTTAACACGCCGATCCCAATGTACAACAATTCGAAGCGCAGTCGAAACGCAATTAAGAATGAAAACTGTAGAGAGAAAAACTCTATCAAACATGCTTGTTAGAGCGTAGAGCAGATGTAGAGCTCTACCAAACACAAAAAAATTGCGTATACACTATAGAGTTTTTTAGCAGAGCGCGTAGAGTGGGTGTAGAGAGCATGTGTAGAGCTCTAGAGGATGTATGCACTTCTCTACGCATCTCTACGCGAGAGTTTTCTCTAGCTCTACCCAAAAACTCTATAGTGGACACTAGGCTTAAGTTTACAAAAACTCCTCTTGCATGATGCAAGCGAGATGAAAATGGTCAAGAAGTATTGAAGTACATATACGCGATGTACAGGGTAACGATTCAGTAAAGACCCATTTTAATAATTACATGCTGTACTTATTGTACATTCACAGCTTGAGCATTGATAATATTTAATCGCATGTTATTTGAAAGTGATCAGAGGTATCGGTGTTCCAATGTTCGAGGAAAAGTAATATAAACTTAAATGACTAAAAATGAATCTCATCTGATTATTTGGGAGAAAATAATAAAAGCATTAGTTTATTTATAAATAAAAATGTATGTTACACAATAATCTTAACAAATAATTTTTTTATCTAATTTAAACTTTTTTTCATTTAGACATTTATATTCAGTGAAAAATTTATCTAAACTAAAAATTAAATTTCCCAATCCCGATTTTCCGGTTGTTGAAAGTCGTTATAGAAATATAGCAATCTGTCAGTAGTTTCAATAACACCTCGTTTTGATTAAGTTGATGCTTTTCCACAAATATTTTTTCATTATTAAAAACTTTTTCATTTGATGAATTTAAATATTCCAAAGTTTTTAAGGCACTTTTAAACCTCTTCTTTATAATCTATCATGTCTAAGCATTTTCGTAATCTCTTGAGACAATGTTCATAAAAACATCAGGAAAGAACCATAATGCTGCTTCGTAGCACTCATCTTTACCACTCCTAATGTGACCTGAATAAACCTGTTGATAGACATTGTAGAGAATGTAGTTAATCACTTTTTTCTTATCAGTTTTCGAAAGTAGTTTAATAATATTTTTCATAACATCTTTTTGTACATAAATCTCATCGGTTTCATTGATAACACCACATCCCACAATATTGAAATATTGTACCCAATCAAAATCTGGAATATTTTCTTTGATCCAACCAACTGTTACCATCTTGTAGTCTTCTGAAGTATCAACTTCTTTTATGTGTTCTTGAAGTTCGGCAAAATCTGTTTTCACAGTTAAAATTTCATCATTTGTATATCCAAAATATTCAAAAACTCTCGCGAAATTTTCTGGTTCTTCTTCCGGAAATAAATCTTTTGATGCTATAGGCCTTAAGTAGAATTCATGCTTTTCATTTACTTTAAATTCAAAAACAATGCTTTGACCAATTCTGTTAAATGTAGCTAAAAATGCGGCTAGAACTAATTTATCCTTATTCCAACCAGATACACGTGGTGGAAAATGTTCTATTTGAGTTGGATTTAAATCTTTAACAGTACGTAAAGCTTCGTTCTTTTTTATGTGGCCAGGACACAATGCAAGAAATGCTTGTACTTTTATTTCACTTGATGTTAGATGATTATTACCTTTCAAATAATTCACAAAGGTGTTTCTAAGAAAATTTAGTTCACTTCCCGTCTTCGTGTAGTCGGTGGTATCTTCAATATGTCCATTAACATTACTTATATTATTATCACAAAGATTTACACTAGTATTGAATGTTGTTTTTGATAACTCCTCCACAATTGGCTTAATATGGTCCGTTTCTATTTCTATATAATGAGGTTCATTTGCATCCTTAACCGGAGATCCAAAAACACTTGGTGAACAGCATTGTGATATAACAACTAGAACCGAAATTATTTTAAACATTTTCACTTAATTTATGATAACTTGGACACTTTACTTGCAACTGATCGAGGATGATCTTGTCTAGATGTTTTTATATTCAAATTTTCACCCTCGATGTCAAAGCGCAGCGATAAGAAATTCGTTTGTTCAGAGTGATAACAATTTTATAAGAAAAAATAATTTTTAAATAATATTAGTTTTAAAGAAATTCGCAATCTTCAAAGAAAAACCAAAATTTGC
Organism: Thereva nobilitata; assembly: GCA_963855945.1. Lineage (NCBI taxonomy): Eukaryota > Metazoa > Arthropoda > Insecta > Diptera > Therevidae > Thereva > Thereva nobilitata. The sequence goes on along the minus strand of OY979697.1, from coordinate 101,268,137 downwards.
CGTCGTCAATCGAGTTATAAAGAAACATAAAACATTTAAATTTCAATTTCTGCTGGTTTGAGATATTCTTGCTCGCGCTATTTTTTAATTTTTTTTGCTGTCCTCTGGACTCTTCCCAGCTTTAAGCCTCATTTACATCCCAAAGTCAACGCGAAAGTGCACTTTGAAGCTCTTTTATCGCACAGAAATTTCTATGCTTTTTTCTCTGTTGCACGAAAGTTTCAGAACTTTGGAATGTAAATGCGGCTTTATAGTCGAATCAAAATAGGTATTTCACTGCGAGATAATTCTGAAGTTGGTAAAAATTGGTAGAGCCTTTAAAAACATAATTATAAAAAAATGTCGAAACCCTCACGATAACGGTGGCGGGCAAAAATTTTTATTTAAAGTCAAAATATCAGTTTTTTTGCAAATATTTTTTAAATGGTAAGTGTTATCATAGAATACATTTTCCGGACGATTTGCCATTCATGAGATATCGCTGTTTTAAAGATTTAAAATACTCATAGGGACTCATTCGCAACTTGTATAGGTCATCAGACGTTCAATAAATCCTTTGTTGTGTGTATTCTTTTAGTTAGTGGCTGAGTGACTCCATTCAGAAGATATATAAGTCCAAGGCATGAGCAAAACGCTAAAAACCGAACAATATTGGGATTTTGCTAATGTTTTGAGTGGGTGAATTTAGTTAGTAGTAATCTGACACTACCGTCTGGGTGGTAACCCCAGCGATGTCTTCTATCGTAGGCATGGAAGCCTTAGTGCCCGTCCACAACGCAGCCTGCCTAGCCTAGCACTGCACATTACACCATATAAGTTTAGTGTGCGATGGAAAAATTTTGTTCTTGCTAGATTTTTCCATCGCACACTAAACTTATATGGTGTAATGTGCAGTGCTAGGCTAGTCAGGCTGCGTTGTGGACGGGCACTTAGGCAGACGGCCGCACAAATTCCCTGTTGTTAGACCGATGTAAGATCCTCACCACTCCGTCGTAAAAAAAATGGACGGGAGGAAGGACGAAGAGTTGGGAGACTCCGCAGGTGAAGGATGTCATTAAATGGTTCTTCATCTTCGACTTCGGGAAAGAGAAATAGAGAAAACTAGCTATTTCTCTTTCCCCTCTCTCACTTTACTTCACCTATTTCAATCTTAATTTTGATTCTAATTTGAATTTTAATCTTGATTTCGTTTCGTTCCAGTTCTCGTTCAATTACGGAGGTCAAGCAGCATTGGGCGCGATTAGTACTCAGCTGGGGGACAGCTTGGGAAAACGACACACGCGTTTAAAAATATAAAGCTTTCGACGCCGCCGCAGTTTTTCCTTACATCCACGCCGACATTCTAAAAATGTTCAGCCACTTTTTTCCATTTCTTATGTTGCAAGGCGTTAGATGCCCCTTGTGGGCCCTATGATGCGTAGATAGAGTAGAGCATAAGCGCACAAACTCGCTTATAGAACTCTTAATCGGTTTTAAATGGGTGTGTACATAACGCAGCTCGCCTTTTCTGCGAGAAATGCACGCTTATGCTCTACTCTATCATCTATGCAGCGTACTGGACATACCCTTAAATCTAGTGTCAACTAAAGAGTTTTTTGCGTAGAGCTATAGAAAACTCTCGCGTAGAGAAGTGTATACACCGTCTAGAGCTCTACACATGCGCTCTACACCCACTCTACGCGAAAGTTTTCTCTACAAAAAAACTCTATATAGTCCAGGGAAATTAGACGTTTTACTTCGAAAAAATTGCGGGAAAGTTGACTAAAATCAAAATATCTCAAAAGCCGTTACTCTTACAAGAAAAAGTTATAAAATATTTTTTGTAGGAAATTAACTAAGCTACAAACTTTGTTCACATAATTTTTCTAAAAAAGTGAGCATTACTGAGATATTTTCGAAAAATCGCTTTTGATGACCTTTGACCCCGCGTAAAATCGTGTCGGAGTGTCAAATCGATGGGGACTCGTGACATTTTCCTTAAAGCAATAATATCAATGTCCATACCAAAATTTATCTTTCCCGGAATTTTTCCGAAATTGGGCCTTTTTTTTTGTCTAATTTCCCTGGACTATATTGTGTATACGCATTTTTTTGTGTTTGGTAGAGCTCTACAGCTGCTCTACCCTCTATCAAGCATGTTTGATAGAGTTTTTCTCTCTACAGTATTCATTCTCATTTGCGTTTCGACTGCGCTTGGAATTGTTGAACATCGGCGTATTAAATAACAACGAAATTCGAATACGATATACACAGAACATTTTGGTATGCAGATGTATATTCTTCCGTGAGCTTATTCAATAATTCTCGATACATTACATCGTTTTGTTTTCTTTTCGCAATCCAATCTCGCTCCCAACATTTCCTTTCCTTCTTTTTCTCTTCTTCGAGCAAAAATAAAACGGCAGCAGCTTATTTTTAGCGAGAACTCATTTTATTATTTTTTTTTATTTCAATTAATTTCTTTTAAATTTTTTACACAATATGTGTACGCAGGCATCTCTGAATAACTAAGAAATGAAATGACATGCAAAAGTTGATGGCCGCATTTGCGCGCTCTACCATACAACTCTACAGTAGAGAAAAATGCAACTGCAGTGTACACAGTCTGTAGAGCGCGGGGTAGAGCTCTACTCAAAATTTCTTTAGAGTAGCTCTACCGTGGAGGGGTAGAGACGCGCTGTAGTGTACACACTACAGGCAGGCGCGGATTCAAGGGGGGGGGGGGTCACGTGGGTAATGACCCCCCCCAAAACAGTGCCGCGGCCAGACAATTGAGAGGCCCTGTGCTAAAATTCAGCGAGAGGCCCCCAGAGAGTCCAAAAAAAATTTTCGCTCTCTTCGCTCGCGGATTACCCCTCCCCGTGAAAGAATTATGGCCCATATGCTAATTTGTGTGGCTCATACTCATTTATGTAGCCCATTCGATGAAGTAAAAATGCAAATAATGAATTCGAATGATTTTTATTGCCAAAACAATTTTTCGCTCGCGAGGCCCCAACACGCGGGGCCCTGTGCATTTGCACACCCTGCACATATGCCAGCAGCGACACTGTCCAAAAGCGCTCGCTGTTTAAAAAACAAAATTGACCCAGCTCAAAAAACAAAAACAAAAAATAACCAAACGCCCAAAACCGAATTTTTTGCATATTAAAAAAACAACCTTAAAAAATGACCTTCAAGCTCAACAGCAGATTGATCTATACTCTTTCTATATGTTTTGATTTGCAAACTCTGAAGTTAGCTGCACTCACAAGAAAGGGCGCGTCTTCCTCAAAAACACATTAGGGCACGTTTTCGTAGGGCACGTTTGTTTTTAATCCACCAGAAAATTCGGTTAGTTTTGTTCGTTTTGTTAATTTTGTTTTTGTTTTTTTAGGAGTAGAAATTTTTTCCGCCATTTTTAATTCCGTGACACCCCCAAAAACAAAATTCTAGATCCGCGTCTGACTACAGGTAGAGCTCTACACTCTACCTAAAAAAACTCTATAGTGTACACTTGGCTTCACTCTTCGCTCATTGAGCCAGAGCTCTAACGCATGATCGTAGCTATTTCGGGCCATTTCTTTGCGTAGTGCAGTTGTATTGATTGGAGTATGATTAGCCGATGAAAACCTTTTCAGCATTGTAATGGGCTCCCGGACCACCATACCATGAAGAGAATGATCCCAGTCGAAGTTGGTACCTCGGTACGTTCGTCATGTCATCAGATTTGAAAGGTGGGGGCGGTCTATCAACACATGAGGTCTGTTCCAATAGAAAACCTGTCCTGTCGTAGCCTGCGAAAAGTTACTTGATTGGTGGGGGAAAATTTGGTCAAAATCCCGAAAAGTGAAGGAACGCTTTCTGGGATGTTTCATGCAAATCAAGAAGACCATAACCTAAAAATCACTTGTGTCTTTAAAATAATGACATAAAACTATTGAAATTAATAAATTATTTATGAAATTATTCAAAATCTTGTAGTAAGGCGCACCAAATGAAGAAATTATTTTCAGCACGTCGTAATCGTTTTGGGTTGACATGACAAGTAACAGCTGTTTTTGACATGTTGAAAATGTCGTAAGATTTCACTCCACCTAAAAATCCGCTGCGGTTTCTTGCTCGAGGGGAAGTAAAATTTTCCTCGCTTTTGCGAGCATGAGATTCTATTGGAACAGAAATTGGGTGATTTCTTGGTCCCGCGGGATCCCGCATCCTCTATTGGAACATACCTATGGTGTATTTGGTTGCGAGTAGCTCCATCAACAGATATGGCGGTGACTTTATGGATATCTTTACGCGTAAATCTAGTGCTTGCATAGACCAAATTCTTAAATGTATTTTTATTTTGCAAAATTGTTATCTAATTTGTTAACTAATAAATATTCAGCCTTGAGAATTTTTGTAAATAAAAATTGTTAATTATCAAATCAAATTAAAACAAACTTCTTATCACTTAGCTTTGACATCGAGGGTGTAAAATTTGAATATAAATACATCTAGACAAGATCATCCTCGATCAGTTTCAAGGAAAGTGTTCAAGTGATCATAAATAAAGTGAAAATGTTTAAACTAATTTCGGTGCTACTATTAATATCACAATGCTGTACTCCGAGTGTGTTTGGATCTCCAGTTAAGGACGAAAACGATTCTCATTATCTAGAAGTGGAAATTGAACGTCTAAAGCCATTTGCGGAAGAATTATCCAAAATATTCAATACTAGTGTAAATCCTTGTGATGATTACATAAATTACGTTGGTCGACATGTTGAAGATACCAGCAAGTACGTGATATCAACAGATCTAAAATACCTTAAAAACATTTTTGGGAATTATTTCCAAGGAGACAATCATCTTACACCGAGTGAAATAAAAGCAAAATCATTTTTTGAATTGTGTCATGATAACAGAAAAGAGAGGGATTTTTTCGATACTGTTAAAGATTTGAATTCCCATCAAATAGGGCATTTTCCACCAGGTGTAACTGATTGGAATAAGGATAAATTTGTGCTATCAAAATTTTTAGGCACATTTAACAGAATTGGTCAGAAAATTGTTTTTGAATTTAAAATGGGTGTCAAAGATGATAAGCGTGAGTTTTATTTAAAGGCTTTATCATTACCAGATCTTCAGAAAGAGCCAGAGGATTTTGCGAAAGTTTTTGAATATTTTGGATTTACAAATGATGAAATTTCGACTATTAAAACAGATTTTGCCGATCTTCATGAACATATAAAAGGAATTGATACTTCCGAAGACGATCAAATTGTGACAATTGGTTGGATCAAAGAAAACATTCCAGATTTTGATTGGGCACAATATTTCGATCTTTTAGGATCTGGTGTTATCAAGGAAACTGATGAGATTTATATAAAAAAAGATGGTATCAAACATATTATTGAATTATTTTCAAAAACCGATAAGGAAAAAGTTACTAACTACATCTTCTACAACTTCTATCGACAGGCTTATGGTGGACAGTATTATATGATTACCATGAACGAAGATTATTGCTACGCAGTTACAATGTCGTTGTTCTTTGATGTTTTTATTAATATTGCCTTAAAAGAATACGTAGATGATCATGACAAAGCAAATTATATCAATGTTACTGAAAATATTCTGAATGCCCTTAAAGATGAAAAAATTGACGAATTTTTTATAACAAGACATGATGGATTTATGAAGATAATAAATGATCCTTCTAGCTTCGAACATAATGTTGAAAATACATATAAAAATATTGAAGTTTCAAGTAATAGTATTTTTGCAAATATCCTACGTATTGCAACATACATCAGCAAATTCATTGTAGTTAATCCATACCTATTGGACTTCAATGAATACGTATTGCAGAATTTGCATTTTAATCACAAAAAACCACGAATTTTTATGGCTTATTACTTTATTAAAGAAATAATTAATATTTTTCCGCCATTCGATCTAGTTAATGAAAATTGTATAGATATGGTAGAGCAACAGAAGAAGTTTAAAAGTGCCCTAAAAACTTTAGAATATTTCAAGGAATCCAATGAAGAAATATTTGAAAATGAAAAGCAAATTTTGGAAGAACATGAACTCAATCACAACAAGGTGCTATTGACGCTACTAACAGAATCTTTTATTGCTTATGATAGCAACTTTACAACAACGAGAAAATCGGAATTGGAAAATCTTGTTTTCAGTTTAGATGAATTTTTCACTGAATATAAATGTCCAAATGAAAAATTGTTTAAGTTAGATGAAAAAGTTATTGGTAAAGATTATTGTGTAACATAAATTTAAACTAATTAATCTGTAAACAAATAAAAAATTTGAACAAAGTCTTTTTATTATTTCTCTTCAAATAATCAGATGATATGAATTTACAGCCATTTAAATTTTTATTATCATGCAATACATGCCAACATTTTCGGCAACTTGACCCCTGTCAGCCACCCATTTTGCACCAACCGGAGACTTGGAATTTATATTAAGTAGCATATACTAACTAACTAATTGCTCCTTTAATCCCTCATGGGACATAGGGCGGAAACAGTTGCCCTCCAGCGGACTCTGTTTTGCGCGACAGCTCTCAGCTCTGACCAGGATCTACCGGTTGTTGCGGCCTCTGCTAATAGGGTTCTCCTCCACGTTGTTCTAGGTCTTCCGACTCGACGGGTTCCTTGCGGATTCCAGTCGAGGGCCTGTTTGGCTAGATTCTCGTTTTCGCGTCGCAAGGTGTGGCCAATCCAATTCCATTTCCTTCGCCTGATTTGGTCGTCTATCCTTTCTTGGCCGGCACGGCGCCATAGTTCTTCATTTGAAATTCTATCTTGCCAGCGGATTTTTAGGATACGACGTAGGCATCTGTTGATGAAAACTTGTAGGCGCCCTGTGATGAATTGGGTGACTTTCCATGTTTCGCAACCGTACAAAAGAACTGCCTTAACGTTGGAGTTGAACAGCCGCAATTTGGTGTTAATTGAGATCTCCGTCGATCTCCATACGTGAAACAGGCATGCATATGCGCTTCTTGCTTTATTTATTCTGGAACTGACATCTTCTTCTGTACCGCCGTTTTCGGTAATAATACTACCGAGGTAACAGAATTTATCTACCAGTTCCACGTCACGGTTATTTAGCGCTGTTGGTTCAAGGGTGTTTGCATTTATCCGCATTTCTTTGGTTTTAGTCGGATTTAACCTTAAGCCTGCTGAACGACTTTCTGTTGCCAAATTGTTTAACATGTTTCTGAGGTCCTGGTGTCTGTGGGCCAGCAAACAGATATCATCCGCGTAGTCGAGGTCCTTAAGGCGGTCTAACAATCCCCATTGTATGCCACCTGTTCTAGTATCTAGAGCGCTGACAAGGATGTCGTTTATTACTATAAGAAATAGTAATGGCGAAAGTAGGCATCCTTGCCGTACTCCTGAGCTCACCTCAAAGCTGTCGGAGAGTTTTCCATTGTGAAGAACTCTGCATTTGGAATTGTTGTATAGAGCTTTTATCAATTCTATTATTTTATTCGGCAGTCCACGTTGCCGAAGAGCTCGCCATATAAAGCTCCTATTAACCGAGTCGAACGCTTTCTCATAGTCTACGAAAGCAAGGTAAAGGGGGGATCGGAATTCAGTAGACTGCTCCACTATGATTCTCAAGGTGTTAATATGGTCTATGCAGGAGCGGCCCTTTCTGAATCCAGCCTGTTGTCTTCTAAGCGTTCGATCTACTGCCTCTCTTATCCTTGATAGTAATATATGGGACAAGATTTTTCCCACCGTAGATAATAAACAGATGCCTCTCCAGTTGTCACATATTGTTAGGTCCCCCTTTTTTGTTATTTTGACTATGATACCTTCCGTCCAATCCTCCGGAAAGGTACAGGTGTTCCATGCTATTTCCAGGATTGGCTGTAGCGCATCTGCTATGAGGCTTGAGTCGGCTTTCAACAATTCTGGCGGGATGCCATCTTTTCCAGCTGCTTTACCATTGGCCATTGCATGAATTGCGGTTACTATTTCAGTCTTGGATGGGGCACGAGTGGTGATTCTTATTGGCTGTGCATTGTTGCTGTTGTTTTCCTGAGGTTCCTGTGTAAATGAACCATTCAGGGCGGCGAAGAAGTAATCTCTCCATCTTTGGAGTTGCTCCTCGTCGCTGCACAGCAGCCTTCCATCCGCACTCTTTACGGCATGCTTTTTAGTAGAGTGCTTTCCCGAGAGCTGTTTATTGATTTGGTACAGCACCTTACTGTTGCCTGTGTTTGCCGCGTTTTCCGCTTTCTCTGCGAGCTCATTTATCTGCCGCCTTTTATCACGCCGGACACTTCTCTTTACCTCCCGGTGCAATTGGGAGTATTCCCGTTCAAGTTGTTGTCGTTTTTCCGGGTCGCTTGTAGAGTTCACGTTATTTTTGAGGGCCCTTCTGCGTTCAATTTTTTGCCAGGTTGTGTCCGAGATCCAGTGTTGCTGGTTTCTTTGGACATAACCGATGCTTGTTTCCGCTGCTGTTATTATAGCGCCCTTTGTTGTGCTCCACAGTTCTTCAATATTTGTGTCGTCAGAAACGGTTTGCTGGTTTAAGATTTCTTGCAGTTTGCCAGCAAATTCTCGCTTTTTGGTGCTCTCACGCAGAAGGTCTACGTTAAACCGTCGACGGTTTATGGCATCGCGTTGGACGTTTCTGATTGCAGCGATTTTTAGGCGGATAGTTGCTACTACCAAATGGTGGTCACTTCCAGTGTCTGCTCCCCTAAAGCTCCTGACATCCTCCAGAATAGTTCGCCATCTGCGACTGACGGCCACGTGATCTATCTGATTTCTCGTTCTACCATCGGGCGATACCCAGGTCTCCTTGTGTATCTTCTTGTGACAAAAGTAAGTTCCACCTACCATGAGTTGATGGGAACTACAAAAGTCAACGAAAAGTTCACCATTGTGATTGGTATCTTGGCTTAGGCCTTGATTTCCAATTGTGTTTTCAAGGCCGGTGTTGTTGGGGCCGATCTGTGCGTTTAAGTCACCCATCAAAACAATGATGTCTCCCCTTGGAATAGAGCGAAAAACCTCATTCAGTCGCATATAGAACTCGTCTTTGATGTCATCGTCTGCGTCTTCAGTTGGAGCGTAGCATTGGACTATCGTAGTACTTCTTAGTCTGGTACGTAGGCGCACGGTAATAATCCTCTCAGAAACTGGTGACCAGCTAATGAGGCTGGACCTGGCTTCCTTGGTGAGTATTACGCCAACGCCATTCCTACGATTTTCAGTTTCGTTTCTCCCAGAATATAAGAAGGACTCACCGTTTGGGCAGATATGTTCCCCCGCATCGGGCCATCTGGTCTCGCTGAGTCCCATGACCTTGATTTTATAGCGGTTCATCTCGTTGAGCACTTCATCCAGCCGTCCATCAGCAAGCAGAGTTCTCACATTCCATGATCCGATTCGTGTCCTGTTTCGAAAAGCAAAGGTCGTCGTCGTGTTGTCCGTCCGGTTCCGAGGCAATGTTTGCCGATTCGTAGCAATTGTGTGTTTTATGGGAGCGGGTTGCTAACCCTCAGCCCAACCGACTTAAAACTCTGTTTTGTGGCGCAGAGAACTCGCCATTCGACCGTCTCCCGTTAGCTCCTTCCGAAGAAGTACCCCAGGGGGCACCGCGGGGAGGTGGGATTAGGACTTGCTAACAGAGCTGCTAGGTGTTCGTCTGCAGTGACTCTTCTCGGGTTTTGGCAGAAGTGACAAATCGGGTGCCACCACCTTCCGAGGTCTTTGTTAGCCATTCGCCCCCCATTCGTAGCATATAGGGTGTTTTCAATGATGCAAGTTGCGTGCGCAATTGACTTATTCAGCAATGGAAGTGTGTTGCTGACTAAGTCAATTGCGCACGCAACTTGCATCATTGAAAACACCCATAGTCTTCCATCCTACAAATTTTCATGCGCCACATCGATGACATTTTTTCAATAAGAATAAGATTTTTCAAAATGGCCGAAAATTGTAATTGTTAATATTTGATTAATAACCAAATGAAAAAAAAAGTAACTAAAATTATATTAAATTTTTTTTTATATTGCATTCGAAAGGTGGCATCGAGACCTACATTTTGAAAAAAGAAATTTTCATTTTGGACTTAATGGCACAAAATGGCGGGCAATTCAAATTTTAGATAACAAATGCAATTTTGGCCAACGTGTTCAGTATTTTGATACCAATTTTTCAGGGTCTTTTTATAACACGAAAAAAGTATATTTTTTGAAAGTTTGATGCAAATTGGTCTAGTTGACTGTTTTGGGCACTAAAATGAAAAAAATACTGTTTTTTTCTCGTTTTTTCAGTTTTGTAGGTTAGGTATGAACTTCAGAAACTTGAAACCAACGAAATTTTGCGTTTGCTCACTATTGCGTATGCTCACAGGAAAGTACATAAAAAAACCTACAATTTAAAAAAATTTTTTGACCGTACGATGATTTGGCATAAAATGGCGGCAATTTTAAAATTTTTCGAAAACTGAGTTTTTTGAGGTTAGGATTCATTTTTAAAGTATTTATACCGAATCAGTTCGATAGTCTATTCATTCACGAGTATTTTCCAATTTTTTTTATTTTTCTACGACCAACAGAACTGGAGAAATTACAAAAATTGTGTAGCAATGCACTCAAAATGCATCAAAAATGGACATTTATGCAATTTTCTCGTGCAGCACAGGACCGATTTTGCAGAAATTTTTTTTTCGCTTTATCTTAACATATGTAAAGAAAAAAAAACAAAAAAATCCAACTTCCCAACTACATCATAACTTCGCTTTTTTGTGTTTAATTTCCCTTTACTAACTCCATAATACTACAAATAAACAAGGGCGCGATATTAACATAATTAGCTGGTAACACGCGCTAAACTTCCGCCTTCTGCGCATGGTCAATGCGAGAATCAATTGCGCTCGAAATATCAACGGCTTATTACGCTTTTTCTGTGTTATTTTTTTGAAGAGTCGTGGCATTTTAGCATGGAGGAAGTAGCGACAGGTATCTATTTACAAAAATTGTTAATAAATTAAAATACCGATACAGTATATAAGACGTTTTTCTAAGTATTAAATAAATGACTCCTACATTATACGACATTTGTACCCGTGCCGCCCAATTCTCTCAAAAAGTTTCGAATGAAAAAAAAAACACGTGTTCAATATTTTTTGTAAATCTATCTGGCCTTCCGCACACTTGTCCATAACATCAAAACCAAAACCGGTTTTATAGGCAAGGGGTCGCAGGGAAGACAACTTTTCTTCCATAATTTTCCATCATTTGTTCACCCAAACATTTTCTGGTTTCACCGTCCATTACACTAACACAAGCATATTTTCGTTCTCAGTAAAGCTGCTTTGCTGTGCTTGCACCCCACACTACTACATAGGCGTTACAATCGTTACACGAAAATGATGGATAAAAGTGAGTTCCGAGTGTATTATTGAACTCATATTAAAACCGGTTTTAAATTATGGACAAGTCTGCGAAGGGTCTCTGACCATACCGAAATTGACGACCCGTAACTCTAAAATTTCAAATGGCAACCCTGATTTTTTTTCACGGTTTCTGATTTTCCGAAGAGAAATATGAAAATGATTGATTTTTAGGGATAATTTTGACTTTTGATGATTTTTGGGGGTCCACGGGGGCTTCGGATAAAAAAAATTTCTGGTAAAAGTTTCATATTTCTCTTCGGAGAATCAGAATCCGTGAAAAAAATGGGGGTTGCCAGTTGAAATTTTAGAGTTGCCGGGGGGTCAGTCAATTTCTTGGGCGGGGGGTCAGTCAATTTCTGTATTGTCAGATAGATTTTCAAAAAATATTGAACACGTGTTTTTTTTTTTCAATCTAAACTTTCCGAGAGGATTGGATGTTAGGGGGTGTTGGGTGTGTTACTACCGTGAGGCACGCAAGCCCCACCACCACGACGACGTGTAGGTATCTAGTGAGGAAACCAAGGTTTAGTATTTAGTTGGAAGAAAGTGAAGAGAACAAAAAGTGCTCAGAAATTTCGTGTGTTCCAATCTTCGAGACAAGTTAATATAAAGTTAAATAGTCGTAAAAGTATATCATAATGATTATTGCGGAGAAATAATAAAAGATTTTATTAATAGAATTATATATTTTATTTACAAATACATGCATCGTACTTTTTAACTTCTTACAGATTAACTAATTAATGTATAAATATAAATTTACGCTAAACAATAATCTTTACCAATAACTTTTTCATCTATTTTGAAAAATTGCTCATTTGGACATTTATATTCGGTGAAAAAATCATTTAAGCTGAAAATAAGATTTTCCAATTCCGATTTTCTGGTGGTTATAAAGTTGTCATTATAACCAATATAGGATTCTGTTAGTAGTTTCAGCAGCACCTTGTTTTGATTAAGTTCATATTTTTCCAAAAATTGCTTTTCATTTTTAAATATTTGCTCATTGGATTCTTTTAGATATTCCAAAGTTTTTAGGCCATTTTTTAGCTTCTTCTGTTGTGTCACCATGTCTATACATTTTTTATCAACTAGATCGAATGGTGGGTAAATAAAATTTATTTCTTTAGTAAAATAATAAGCCATAAAGACTCGTGGCTTTTTGTGATTAAAACGCAAGTTCTTCAATGTGTATTCATTAAAGTCCCAGAGGTATGGATTTACTAAATTGTACTTGACAGTATCATAAGCAATTCGTAGCACATTTACAAAAACATTATTTTTTGACACTTCAATATTTTTATATTTATTTTCAACATTGCTTTCGAAGCTAGAAGGATCAGTTATGATATTCATAAAACCACTATGACTTGTTAAAAAAAATTCATCGGTGTTCTGATCTTTAAGAGATTTAAGGACACTTTCAGTAACATTGATATAGTTTATTTTGTCATGATCATCTAAGTATTCTTTTAAGGCGATATTAATAAAAACATCAGTAAACAACGACATAGTACCGTAGTAACAGTATTCTTTATCGATGTAAGTCATTCGTTTCTGTACATCATAAATATGTCGATAGATGTGATAGAAGACGTAATTGATAACTTTTTTCTGATCGGTTTTTGATAGCAATTCAATAAAATTTTTGATACTATCTTTTCTTAGCAAAATCTTATCCGTTTCTTTGAGGGCAACACATCCAACAATATAGAAATATTGTATCCAATCAAAATCTGGAATGTTTTCCTTCATCCAACCAATTGTCACCAGCTGGAAGTCTTCTGAAATGTCAATTTTTTTTATATGTCCTTGAAGTTCAGCAAAATCTTTTTTAACAGTTGCAATTTCATCATTTGTAAATCCAAAATATTCATAAACTTTCGCAAAATCCTCTGGTTCATCGTGAAGGAATGAATTTCCTGATAACGATGGGCTTAAATAGAATACACGCTTATCACCTTTAACACGTATTCTAAAATCAAAAATAACACTCTTCTGAATTCTGTTAAATGTGCCTATAGTTGCGGACATATCAAATTTATCATTATTCCAATCAGTTACACCTGGTGGGAAATGCCCTATGTGTGGTGAATTCAAATCTTTGACAAAATCAAAAAAATCAATCTCGTTTTTATTGTCATGACACAATTCAAAAAATGATTTTGCTTTTAATTCGCTTGATGTAAAATGATTGTTTCCTTTGAAATAATTCTGATATAAGCTTTTAATGAATTTTTGATCCATTGTTATCATGTATTCGGTGTTATCTTCACCATGTCCACCAATGTAATTTATATAATCATCACAAGGATTTACACTAGTATTGAATGTTTTGGTTAATTCTTCTGCAAATGGCTTTAGACGTTCCATTTCCACTTCTAGATAATTATAATCGTTTTCATCCTTAACTGGAGATCCAAAAACACTTGGAGAACAACATTGTGATATAACAAAGAGTACCGAAATTATTATAAACATTTTCAATTTTTATTTATGATCACTTGAACACTTCACTTTGCAACTGATCCAGGATTATCTCGCCTTGATGAATTTATATTGAAACTTTCACCCTCGATGTCAAAGCGTAGTGATAAGAAATTCGTTTTAAGTTGATAATTAACAATTTTTATATTCAATAATTTTGAGAATATTTTTTAATTAACAAATAGATAACAATTTTGCAAAAAAAAACATAATCCTAAAATATAAAAATCACTTGTCACGATTCTCGTACAAGCTAATCTCCGAAACCGGCCAACCGATTTCAATGAAATTTCGTGATTGTGTATGGTTGGTTCCAGCTTGAAAGATAGTCTTTGACCCGATGAGTGGCGCCGTTGTCGTGATCTAAAAACATTTTCTTTTGGTGTGAAGAAATATATTGAACGGCTGGACCAATTTGGCTAGTTTTTTTTTAAAAGAGTTCGTAGTAGTCCAAATAAGGTTTTTGGGGTTGTCCGAACAATTTGAAAAATCGGGAGAACTGAAAGTGTTTTTTTTCTATGGGATTTTTGTATGAACTGAAGACCATAATAGACGCCTCGAACGAAATGTTAGGTTGGTTCTATTTTTTGTTTTGTTCGTTATGCTCCCGGGATGGACGTAACTTAATTGAATGTTTTCAATTGGAAAATAAATCTGGAAGATCTGGAGAAGAGTATAGAAAGACGCATTCCAGCCTAAATGAAAATGAAATTAGATTTGTTTTTACTTTTGTGTTGTTTCGCGATCTGTCCAAAAAATGTAGTTATTTTATTTCTATTCCAATGTATTTTGTTAGGTGCGAAAATGTCGTTGGACAGGTGACCGAATCCGAATCGAATTGTGAATCAAGCCAATCGTTTAGATAGTGACGAAAAATTGATTCAGTTGTTTAGGTTCAGTTGAATTGTGATTCTGTTGTAAGTTCATCGCAATCGCCGCCACCTTCCGGGCCTGATGACGGTACGAACGTATCGAGGTTTTAACTTCGACTCGGATCACTAACTTGTTTGTATGGTGCTCCGAGAGTGCAACCAATGTTGGAAAGCTTTGCATCCGCTAATCAGTATCGATTTGATGGCCGCTCTTCATACCACATAGCAGTTCAGATTATTAAAGCCGCACAGTGGTTCAGAAGGCATGAAAACCTGGACAAAAGTCGAAAAATGAAAGTGCTTATTTCGTTTTTAGTATACTGTTGGATCTTGTATCGGGGGCTTTGGAGCATCCGAAACGTAGTCGCTAACGTGCGTGTTTTTATAACTTTCGTTTACCACGCGTTTGAATTCGAGCGATCGCTTCATTGTGTAAACGTAGGTTACAGTGCGTGCATTTTACGTGATAGTGAATGTTTGGCTTTAGTGATTTGTATGAAATATTTTTACAAATTTCGGAAAGGGTAATGTTAATCAAGGTATGTTTAATATGATTAAACGTATATGTGATCAAATATTTGTTAATAGTCCATATAAACTCAGTCTAAACGGGGACCTGTAAATGTGATTATTTGTTCAAGATATTTAAATTTGGCGATGCATATATTTTTTCATCCGTCTTCATCCGCCTAATTGTTGATCTTAAATTGTACATTATAAGGTCCTGTAACGGTACATATGAAGAACTATTGCCCCGGCTTGCCCCTGTAATTTTTCTGACATGCAGCTTCATCCAGTTTTTTTCAAATGTAGTCCGCCATTTTACATCCGCCATTTTGAATTTTCATAATTTGATATCAAATTCGAGTTACGTGATCCTTATACAAATATTCATGCAAATCCATCGACTTTTTCCAAATCAGTCCGCCATTTTGGATCCGCCATTTTGAATTTTCAAATTTTATTAACAAATTCGAATTCGTAGACATCAAAAACCCTTACACGCGTTTTCAAAATGTCTTCTAATATGGAATATGGCATGCGTATAACAAGAGCTGAACGCTGACTTGGGTTATTGTCCAAACTTTTCTTGTTTTCGTGGTCGTTTTTATCGAAAACAGCTTCCAAAGTTGTTTTCGATGTGTATGTGAAAACACTTTGTTTTCGATTGTGTGTTTGCTCAAAACCGCGAATTTTTGACGAAAACACGTATTTTCGAGGCGATATGTGAACGCCATATTATGTCATTTATAAGAACGAATCTCTCCAACGATCGGTGGGGAGCAAAAAAAAATTATTCAAAAGGTCAAAAAAACCAGTACATATTTCGGAAATATCTCTTAAACGCTAAGTCGTACGATAAAATAGTTTTTCCAAAGTTTATTATCTATAAAAAAATATATTAGGTCTGGTCTTCTTCTAGCGGACGGTGTACTTCCTTGTTCACCTGGTAGTCTGGTAGGTACTGCCTGTCAGTGTTGGGCATTAATCAATTAAATTTTCAATCAATTAATTAATTGACTAAAAAATTAATTGCGATTAATTTAATTGCAGTTAAAATTAATTGCAATTGAAATATTAATTGCACCCCACAATTAATTTATTTGGATTAATCCGTGTTAATTGTATATAGCAACTAAATCAATTGCAATTAATTTTAACTGCAATTAAATTAATCGCAATTAATTTTTTAGTCAATTAATTAAAGACAATTAAAACTAACAATTAATCCTCTTCAATTTTATGTGAACTTGATTTAAGGGTTCCAAATGACGAATTTGTGGTTAAAATTTGAAAATTCAAAATGGCGGACTAACTTTGGCAATTAATATCCGACTGTACTGAAAATCAGCTTCTGGGGGCTTTAAGGGTTCCAAATGACGAATTTGTGGTTAAAATTTGAAAATTCAAAATGGCGGACTAATTTTTGTAATTGTGTTCCGATTGTACTGAAGCGCTTTAAGGGTTCCAAATGACAAATTTGTGGTTAAAATTTGAAAATTCAAAATGGCGGACTAATTTTTGTAATTGTGTTCCGATTGTACTGAAAATCAGTATCTGGGGGCTTTAATAGAGTTTATCTTCTAGCTCAGAAGGTACACTTCTCAGCTGGGCTGAGAAACGGGCCACGCCTATGTGCAGGGACCGAACCGGCCGAAAGCACCAAAAAAGGTATAAGAAGAGAAAACACCACATAACGAGCATGCGATCGAAAATGCAGGCTCCTTCTCGACCCTCCCCGGCACTCCGGTACCGAGCCGGTCCGGTCCCTGCACACAAACGCGGTCACATTTACCACTGCACAGTGGCTCAGCTAAGACATGCAAACAAAAAAAGTGTTAAAAACATATAACTTAAAACAATAATAAATGCAATACACAAAGAAGCGTGCAAGGAAAGTCAGTCAAGTGAGATTGAAAAGGCTCCTTTTAAGGACGTCCTTACTAATGCTCACGCTAAAAACATCGATATTTCTATTCACATTAATGAACATGCGATTAACAGGCTCGAATCTGCCGTAATTCGTGTTAGAGGAGTTGGTGTGTAAGAGAGGTGGCCCTCTCAAATTGTATCTACTCTCTCTAAACGACGCACGGCGACTCAGAAAACCTGAGTCAACCTTTCCATTAAGGAGCTGATGAACAAATACAACATCGGCAACCTCACGACGCCTGCAAAGAGAGCTTAAGTTGAGTAACTTAAGCCGAGATTCATATGGTGGAAGAGCTATTGGGTCATCCCAAGGAAGATGATTCAGTGCGAATCGAACGAACCTCCTTTGAACTGACTCAATTCTTCCGACGTGCGAAGAGTAGTGAGGAGACCAAACCTGGGACCCATACTCGAGTAATGGTCTGACAAGAGAGATATAAAGGTGTTTAGTAATCAAGGGGTTATTGAGTTCTTTAGACCACCTTTTTATAAAACCCAGGACTAAACTACCTTTGGAAGCAATATAGTTAATGTGGGCAGAAAAATCGAGTTTACTATCAAATCTAATCCCGAGATCTTTTACAAAATTAACACGACGGACACTCTCATTAGAAAAGGTGTAGTTGAAAATTATAGGACTACGACCTCTCCCAAAAGTCATGGTTTCACATTTACTAATATTGAGAACCAGGTTGTTGTTCACACACCAAGAGTAAAAGGTGTCAAGGTCAGCTTGCAAAAGTTTGCAATCCTCGACACTTTTTATGTGACGATACAATTTGATGTCATCAGCGTAAATCAATATTCTACAGTGTCTTAGCAAGGGAACAATATCATCAATTGATAGAATAAAGAGCAAGGGACCAAGATGACTTCCTTGAGGAACACCGGATGACGCTTCAATGGTTACCGATTTGGATCCACGAAAAAGAACTTGGTAGGTCCTGTCAGCTAAGTAAGACTGGAACCATACTAGAAGGGCTCGCGGAAAGCCCAACATCCTTAATTTGAGAAGTATAATGGAGTGAGAGAGCTTGTCAAATGCCTTACTAAAATCAGTGTAAACACAATCAGTCTGGCAACCGGAAACGAAGCCCTCGACAGTATGAGAAGTGAACTCAAGAAGATTGGTGGTAGTGGAACGGGCTGCAAGAAAGCCATGTTGGTTCGTTGATACCAACCTCCTGCAGATAGGCGCGATTGCAGAATAGATAATCGATTCAAAGAGTTTCGGAATGACAGACAGCTTCGCAACTGGTCTATAATTCGATATTTCATTCTTGCTACCACTCTTGGGAGACTGTAGAACCTCTGCACAGGACTTAAGGACAGCAGGAGGAATACCATCGGGGCCAGAGGTGAAGTCGAATGGGAGTTCGTTAATATGTTTCGCGATATCAGCACTGGTAATTGAGAGGGGTAAAATATTAGCCTCACGGTTAGTAAATATGTGACGAAAATTATTGTCATTAGGCTGAAAGTCAGAAGGTGAGAAAGATTGACGAAAAAATGACGCAAACATGTTGCAAATCGCAGGCGACTCACTACTAGACAAGTTCGTGTGCTGCATGGCATTAGGGTAGTTATCAACCTTTTTCTTAGAGTTGACGAACTTAAAGAAATTTCTAGGATCAGTAAACACTTTATCGCTCATACAGCTAAGATATTCTCGATACAGAGCAGAAGAGAGTGAACGAAATCGGTTATAGCAATTTATAAATAAATTGAGACTCGGAGTGTCCTTTCTCTTTAAATAGGTTTTCCATAGTCTATTCTTCTGATTTTTCAGATGCTTGGGTTTCAAATGACAAATTTGTGGTTAAAATTTGAAAATTCAAAATGGCGGACTAATTTTTGTAATTGTGTTCCGATTGTACTGAAAATCAGTATTTGGGGGCTTTAAGGGTTCCAAATGACGAATTTGTGGTCAAAATTTGAAAATTCAAAATGGCGGACTAACTTTGGCAATTGTGTTCCGACTGTACTGAAAATCAGTTTCTGGGGGCTTTAAGGGTTCCAAATGACGAATTTGTGGTTAAAATTTGAAAATTCAAAATGGCGGACTAATTTTTGTAATTGTGTTCCGATTATACTGAAAATCAGTATCTGGGGGCTTAAAGGGTTCCAAATGACGAATTTGTGGTTAAAATTTGAAAATTCAAAATGGCGGTTTTGTAAACAATTGTTAGCTACATAGTATAATCTCACGAAAATATGTCAGATCCACACTCTTATTCATGCTGTAATCTTTGTTTTGGGGAGGGGAGGCAGTCCATACAATAAATTAAACATTAAATAATCCAAAAAATATTATTACATTCTGAAAAAAAAAGGATTATGCTAATTCAAGATTTGAAAATGGGCTTTTGACGGTGATGGACATTATACGTTTGGAGTCACGTACGGAGGAGTGTGACTTCAGATGGATATTGCCCATGGTTCTCTTCTGCAATGTCATTGACCCAGGTTTTATTTGTTTACCCAGATGCCAGGCCCTTCCCGTATTGGAGAATCTTTCCCAAAAACCTTGTTGATAAATTCTGACCCGATTGCAGCTTCAGGATACTATGTTCAATGTTCTTCCATTTGGAGCTGAGATGTGAAGATTTTCAGATTTTCCAACTCTTGGACAACCTACATACAGTTGAAGTAGGGAGAAACACTGTTTAATAATATCGAGACCAACAAATTGCCCTTGGCCATACGTTAACAAATTTGATAAATTAGGCTGTTCCGGAACACAATGGCCAAATTCGTCCCCCATATTGGCGCGGCCATTTTGAATTTATAAGTTTTGATCATAAATTCGTTATTTGCTATCTTAAAAGACCCCAGATGCCGATTTTCATTGGAATCGGAAGACAATTGGCAAATTAGTCGGCCATATTGGCGCGGCCATTTAGAATTCATAAGTCTTGATCATAAATTCGTTATTTGTTACCTTAGAAAACCCCAGATACCGATTTTCATTGGGATCGGAACACAATTGGCAAATTCGTCGGCCATATTGGCGCGGCCATTTCGAATTTATGTCCTGATCATAAATTCGTTATTTGCTATCTTAAAAAACCCCAAATACCGGTTTTCATTGGAATCGGAAGACAATTGGCAAATTCGTCGGCCATATTGGCGCGGCCATTTTGAATTTATAAGTTCTGATCATAAATTCGTTATTTGCTATCTTGAAAGACCCCAGATACCGATTTTCATGGACATCGGAACACAATTGGCAAATTCGTCGGTCATTTTGGCGCGGCCATTTTGAATTTATAAGTTCTGATCATAAATTCGTTATTTGTTACCTTAGAAAACCCCAGATACCGATTTTCATTGGGATCGGAACACAATTGGCAAATTCGTCGGCCATTTTGGCGCGGCCATTTTGAATTTATGTCCTGATCATAAATTCGTTATTTGCTATCTTAAAAAACCCCAAATACCGATTTTCATTGGAATCGGAAGACAATTGGCAAATTCGTCGGCCATATTGGCGCGGCCATTTTGAATTTATAAGTTCTGATCATAAATTCGTTATTTGCTACCTTAAAAACCTCCAGATACCGATTTTCATGGAAATCGGTACACAATTGGCAAATTTGGGTGGCCATTTTGAACTTCGGTCATTTTGTGGCGGCCATTTTGAATTTCGAAAATCGGGCTTCGAGGTGCATCATGGGAGACCCACACGGACCTTCGTGCAAAATTTCGAAGCTCTGCGATCACTGGTGCGACACTACGCTTTTCATACAATAATAAGTTTTAATTGTTAGTTTTTAATCAAATCCATTAAAAAGATTAACAATTGATTAATTGTTAATTGTGGAAACTCACGACTAACAATTAATTAATTGTTAATTGCGAGTTTTCACAATTACAATTAATTAATTGTTAATTGCGAGTTTTCACAATTACAATTAATTAATTGTTAATTGCAATAGATGTGATTAACAATTAATTAATTGTTAATTTTTAATTGTCCAACAATTAAATTTTGCCCAACACTGCTGCCTGTGTCATAGCCTTTGTTGGTTAGTTAGCTGGAATCACTTGTTTCAGGAGGCATAGCACTTAAACGAGACTGGGGTGTGGCTATCCCCACTATCCACTATGATACAGGGCATTTACGGAAAAAAAACCCTCGAATGACTCCATTTAGAAGACATGTAGGTTCTAAGCACGAGAAACACTCCAATATTCTTCGTTTTTTTAGCGATTTGCGATTTACAATGTTTTTTTATGTGAGTAGGAAGTCAAGTTTTTCAGTATAATTTTTACTGTACACCGAATACTATTTCAGATAACATCATCTCCAGATTTTGATTAAAATTTGATTCCCCCCCCCCCCAACAAATGTTTCTAGATCGACTCCTGAATTAATTAACTATTTAAAAAGTCCTTAACAGCTATAAGTACTCCACCTCCTCTTGTGATACCGGTGGAGCTATAATTTCTATCGCACCTGTACATGCTCCAGCTGCTGTCCAAGATCTCCTCATTTAAGAATGAACCATTTAACCAAATTTCGGTGAGTAACAAGTGAGGGTGCTCCCATCCAACCTGGGTAAGTTGAAGGTGGCAATTTTCGTTCGGTCTTTAAAAAGCATCTGCCTGCTGCCCGCGGTATACAGAAACAAGGTAATGTAAAAGGGACTGACAGCTTCAAATATCGTAGAACACGGTCACCAAGTGACGTCAGCAGCACTAATGCAGAAACAACAACAAATTCCACTTTAAATGAAAAGCGGTCACCAAGAGACGTCACGATATACACTCTTTTACATTACCTTGTTTCTGTATACCGTGCCTGCTGCCAACTAAATTTTGGCATCCTTACACAATTTCACTACTTACGGTTCAAAACATTCCTGATACCATTATCACTAGGTTATCCTGCATTAATGCAATTTTTCGTTAACCTACAGTAAAGGGGAGAGCACGCCTCCTTGTGGTGTACCTCTGTTGGCGTTTTTGATTACAGTCCTGGTTCGAAAATCCGTTGGGTCTTGACCTCAACATAGCCGCCAACCATTACCTAACGCTTGCTTCGACGTTAAGGCCTATGGGAGCCTCTCGAATTCTTGTTCATGCCATACACTGATAAAAAAAATTTCTTGGCTTAAAGCACTTTTTCTTGAACCAAGCAACTCAAGTTTTGGATATAACGAAAAAAATTGTCTCGGGATAAGCAATACTAATATACTACATATACATGATGAGTTGAATAGTTGAGTTAATGTTGAGTTGAATTTTCGACAATCGACAAAAATCACAAACAAAACACAGAGATGCTGCTGTCAACTAAATTCAACTACTCAACTACTGAACTCGCGTCTATCTGCATAGCTTTAACTCAACCCAGGAAGCAGAGCTGAGTCGAGTTCAGTCGTCCCTATCTCAACTCGACTCGCGTCTACATGCATTTGAACTCGGGTCCAACCTGGGTTCCACCCATCATGTATACGTACTAATAGTCTTGCTTTTATTGTCTTGGATGAAGACAAAAGTTGACTTGAAGTTAAAAAAAATTTCGAAACCGATGATATTATAATTGAAAAAAATTCAAGTTCTAAAATCGGTCTTAAGGGGTTAGTCTACTGTTAAAATGCGAAAAATGAGCTTTTTTTTTAAACTGCTGTATAAAAAAAACGACAAAAGATAGCGACTTGAAATTTTATATGCTCGTTTATTAAACTTAAAAGTTTACATTTTTATTGTTAAAAAAAATTAAAAAAAACAAAATGGCGGCCATCCCAGGCATTCACTGTAGCACTGACTGATGAAATTAAAAATATCGCGGGGTAAGATCCTGACAAAAATATAAATCTGTAATCACAACAAAAAAACTATTCTATTAGGTTTGAGTACAATCAACGCCCCTGACCTCAATTTAGAGCAAAAAATAAATTTTTGGCGATTTGGCAGCACTTTTTCAAATAAAAACAAGACCAAAATCAACGCAGCTATGTGCAAATGTGTGCCAAATCACAAAAAAACTTATATTTTCGCCTAAAATGAGGTCAGGGGCGTTGATTGTACTTAAAACTAATAGAATATTTTTTGTGTTGGGATTACAGATTTATATTTTTGTCAGGATCTTACCCCGCGATATTTTTAATTTCATCAGTCAGTGCTACAGTGAATGCCTGGGATGGCCGCCATTTTGTTTTTTTTAATTTTTTTTAACAATAAAAATGTAAACTTTTAAGTTTAATAAACGAGCATATAAAATTTCAAGTCGCTATCTTTTGTCGTTTTTTTTATACAGCAGTTTAAAAAAAAGCTCATTTTTCGCATTTTAACAGTAGACTAACCCCTTAATAGTTGTGATACATTTTTAGAGCTTGAAAGTCCGGTAACCGAAAAAAGTCCGATGAATTAAAAATTTAGTTTCTTGAGTAAAAAATTAATGCCCATATTCCCAAATTCACTCACCCGTCGAAATCCGGCGAGTGACTGAAATTGGTATTCCCGATATTCACCCGCATTCGCTCACATTCACTTTTCCATACATTCATTTCACTCGTAATTGACCCATAAATTTTTGGGCGAGTTTTGGGTGAATGGAGGAGAAATATGAAAATATGGTAGGCTTTGGAAGAAACAACTATTGAAAAAACTCATCAAATTTTGTATACAGAAACACGAAATTATGACAGCTATTCGAGTAACGCATTGCATCGCATCACCTGAAAATAGGTGAAAACGGGAATACCGATTACAAAGTGAACGACTTTTGAGTGAGTGAAAAGAATTCAGGTGAGTGAAATCGGGAATATGGGCATAAATAATCTTAGTTTGAGAAAGAAATATCTTGAGCGAAAAATATAAGTATTGAGCGAATAAAATACTTTTGCTTGGCTCAAGAATTTCCAGTGTCTTACTCTGAGACAGCATTCTCATGTTAAGACTGAAAAATTTTGCTGGAATCAAGACAATTTTTTTATCAGTGTATGTTAACATATTTTAAACTAAGGTTTAGTTGGCAGAAATTAAAGACAACAAAGAGTGAAATAAATAGTTACAATTTGTGAGCATCGATAATATTTCATCCCATGTAATTTGCAAGCTATATGAGGTATCGGTGTTGAAATGTTCGAGGTAAAATTTAAATATCTGTAAATTAAAACCATTTGATTATTGGGGAAAAATAAAAAAATTTGTTGTTAAAATTATATATTTGATTTACAAATACACGCATAGTTACTTTTTATGTGTTTACAGATTAACTAATTAATTTATAAATATAAATTTAATCTTTACCAATAACATTTTCATCTAATTTGAAAAATTTCTCAATTGGACATTTATATTCGGTGAAAAATTCATCTAAGCTGAAAATAAGATTTTCCAATTCCGATTTTCTCGTGGTAGTAAAGTTGCCATTATAACCAATATAGGATTCTGTTAGTAGTTTCAATAACACCTTGTTTTGATTAAGTTCATATTTTTCCAAAAATTCTTTTTCATTTTCAAATAGTTCTTCGTTGGATTCTTTTAAATATTCCAAAGTTCTTAAGCCATTTTTTAACTTCTTCTGTTGCGTCTCCAAATCTATACATTTTTTACCATCACTCTCGAATGGTGGATAAATATAATTTATTTCTTTAATAAAGTAATAAGCCATAAAAAGTCGTGGTTTTTTGTGATTAAAATGCAAATTCTGCAATACGTATTCATTAAAGCTTAATAGGTATGGATTTACTAAACTGGGCTTGATGGCATCATAAGCAATTCGTAGCACATTTACAAAAACATTATTACTTGACACTTCAATATTTTTATACGTATTTTCAACATTATTTTCGAAGTTGTATGGATCATTTATGATCTTCATAAATTGATCATGTCTTAATAAGAAATATTGGTCGGTGTTTTGATTTTTAAAGGGTTTAATTACACTTTCAGTAACATTGATATAGTTTATTTTGTCATGATGATCTAAATATTCTTTTAAGGCAATGTTAACAAAAACATCAGTGAACAACGACATAGTACCTGCGTAGCAGTATTCTTGATCCCAGCTAATCATCTGTTTCTGTACTCCATAAAAATGCCAATACATGTTGTAGAAGACGTAGTTGATAACTTTTTTCTTATCGGTTTTTGCTAGTAGTTCAATAACATTTTTGATACTATCTGTTTTTACATAAAACTCATCAGTTTCTTTGAAGACACCACATCCTACAATATTGAAATACTGCACCCAATCAAAATCCGGAATGTTTTCTTTAATCCAACCAATTGTCACCACCTGATATTCTTCTGAAGTACCAATTCCTTTTATATGTTCTTGAAGTTCGGCAAAATCTGTTTTAACAGTCGCAATTTCATCATTTGTAAATCCAAAATATTCATAAACTTTCGCAAAATCTTCTGGTTCATCGTGAAGAAATGAATCTCCTGATAATGAAGGATTTAAATAGAAAACACGCTTATCATCTTTGACACGTGGTTTAAATTCAAAAACAACATTCTGCTCAATCCTGTTAAATGTGGCTATAGATGCGGACATATCAAATTTATCGTTATTCCAATCAGTTACCCTTGGTGGGAAATGCCCTATGTGAGGTGAATTCAAATCTTTAACAAAATCCAAAAAATCAAACTCTTTTCTATTGTCATGACACAATTCAAAAAATGATTTTGCTTTTATTTCACTTTGTGTAAGATTATTGTTTCCTTTGAAATAATTCTGATACAAGGTCTTAATGAATTTTTGATCCATTGTTATCATATATTCGCTGTTATCTTCACCATGTCCACCAACGTAATTTATATAGTCATCACAAGGATTTACACTAGTATTGATTATTTTCGATAACTCTTCCACAAACGGCTTAAGTCGTTCCATTTCCACTTCTAGATAATGTGGACAATTTCCATCCTTAACTGGAGATGCAAAAACACTTGGAGAACAGCATTGTGATATTACAACTAGTATCGAAATTATTTTAAACATTTTCACTTCTTATTTATGATCACTTGAAGAATTTATTTGTAACTGATCGAGGATGATCTAGACTGGATGTATTTATATTCAAAACGTTCACCCTCTAAATGTCAAAGTATAGTGATAAGAAATTCGTTTTAAGTTGTATTTTTATGTTCAAATGTTCTCAAGGTTGAATATTTTTCATTTAACAAGAAGATAACAATTCTGAAAAAAAAAATAATTTTTAAACATAATTTAATGCTAGTTTTTAAAAAAAATCGCAATCTTCAAAGGAATAACCAAGTTTTTGCTGTCGTCAATAGACAAGACATTTTAATTTCAGTTAATGCTCGTTAGCCTCAAGAGATATGCTTAAGTCCATTATTTTTTTTTGTATTTTTAATTATTATCTTTGTTCATAATATATTCCATTTACTACTTTTTCTGCTTTTTATTATTCTAACTAAAATTTTTTTAAAAGATATGAAATCATGTTTGCTGTGAACAGTATTGAAATTCATTGACGATCAGAATTTGCACAGTCAGCATTGGTTGGTTTCGGTTGTCGACATTGGTTGGTTTCGATGTGAAAGAGCATTGATAAGTAACAAGAAGAATATGCTTTCTATGTAACACTAGGAAACTGCCCTAAAAACGATATAAATACATATATTTATAGGAGCCCTTTTCGTTCAGTTGATGGGCTTCTACTCATTTCAGAAAGCATATCACTCCAATGAGGCTACTTTTCGTTAATCTCGATAGTTGTCTCACCATATCAGCTGGCTTTAACTAAAGTTATCAATCTAACACAGGTGAAGCTGGGATCCATTTTTTGGAATATTCGTTCTATTTAAGCGCGAATTTCTTTTATGCTTTGTGCCCGTGTACTCTAAGGTCGCCCCGTATTCTGCACTAAGTCAAACGAAAGCATAGCCTGATTATTGATTTCGTTTGATATCAGGTGTC
The DNA here is from genome assembly GCA_963855945.1 of Thereva nobilitata. NCBI lineage: Eukaryota > Metazoa > Arthropoda > Insecta > Diptera > Therevidae > Thereva > Thereva nobilitata. The sequence continues at coordinate 101,241,026 of OY979697.1, read as the reverse complement.
TGGATATACCTTACTGAACAACTTCTCTTTTAGTCCAGGAGGGATAGAAAAAAAGTTGAAATAAATCTACCCTGCGATTTTTCAACGCTATAATTAAGAGAAAAATCGTAGGAATTCAATGAATGTGTTTTGGAAAAAAATCGGTCCAGGAGAACAGGTGGAAAAAACCTGGTAATGGTAGCGAAAATACGTTTTTCAACGTTTTAGGTGCGAAAGAATTTGGAAAACAAAAGTTTTTGGAAAACAAAAAATAGTACGTAATAGCGAAAATTATGAGTTTTGGACAATTGAAATCGGTCAACAGGTTTTTGCAAAAAAAAATAAAAACCGCGAAATATGGCCATTTTTTGACATTTAATTACAGGGACTGCAATTATCGTCGAACCTTGTTTAAGGGCTGAGATTGTGGCTTTATATTCAAATACAGCCGGCACACAAAATATGAAGAAGAAGAAAGACGCGCCCGGGCCGCCGGCAGTCTTTCACTTTTCTCGTTTGGTGCCGGTTGTTTTTGAAAATAAAAATGGCGCCGAATGAATGCTGTAAGAAAAAATGAATATTTTACAACATAAATTTTATTAAGCAGAGACAATGTGACACATGAGTGAGAATTTTACGAATTATAACTTCCGTTCAAGTTTTCTATGAGAAAAAAAACAAAAAATTAAAAACTAATGGCTTTCTTAGAAAGCTTAGAGTGTCCTCTTTAAAATGCTTTTTTAACTTCCCAGTAGGAAGTTATTGTAATCGGTCCGAAAATCGGATTCGAAATTTTCAATGTATTTACACGTTTCAAGGTCCCAATAGCATTTTAAGCAAAAATTTGAGAAGAAATATATGTGTGTGTGTGTGTGTGTGTGCGTACGTATGTGGTCATTTTTTCGTGCACGATTTCGCGCGAACCGAAAAAGATATCGACTTCGTTAAGGTGCCGTTCGAAGCCTGTTCAAGGAAATATGATCTGCAAAGATTTTCATAAAAATTGGTCGAGCCGTTTTTTTGTTTGAACGACTTAAGTGATTTTTGTACCAGCACGATTTCGCGCGAACCAAAAAAGATATCGACTTCGTTAAGGTGCCGTTCGAAGCGTATTAAAGGACATATGAATTGAAAATATTTTCATAAAAATCGGTCGAGCCGTTTTTTTGTTTGAACGACTTAAGTGATTTTTGTACCGGCACGATTTCGCGAGAACCAAAAAAGATTTCGACTTCGTTAAGGTGCTGTTCGAAGCATGTTAAAGGACATATGATCTGAAAAGATTTTCATAAAAATCGGTCGAACCGTTTTTTTGTTTGAACGACGGAAGTGATTTTTGTACCCGCACGATTTCGCGCGAACCAAAAAAGATACCGACTTCGTTAAGATGCCGTTCAAAGCGTGTTAAAGGAAGTATGATCTGAAAAGATTTTCATAAAAATCGTTCGACTCGTTTTTTTGTTTGAACTAATAAGGGGAAGTTAATCTTGTGGACCGAAAGAGTCAAAAGCCACATCCCGACTAGTTTATTTTTATTTTTGCGTCCGTTTTAGGCAAGGATACTTTAGTTTTTCCCCGAACGCTCCGCTAGAAAATTTGAATTCAGCTTTTTGGCGCGCTTCGATTTTTCGAATTTGCTTTTTATTTTTACAAATTTTTTATAATAATAAAACAATTTTTTTTAAGATAAGTTATAATATAGATTTTAGTAAAATTTTCCGCTCTTTCACGTGGCACTATTAGTTTTTCGAATTTTTTTTTATTTTTCGATATATAAAGCAAAAACCAAATTTTCGAATTTGTTTTCGAAATTGTGAACTTAGCATACACTTTAGAGCAGCAAAGATTTTTTTATCGTTTTCTACACCCAAAAAAGTACCTAAGTCCCAATTTTCAGCGAGATCAAATTTTGTGCGAGGTCAAAGTCTCTGACAACTGGGCTATAGCTAAATGGTACTGAATGACGTTCCAGAATCGTGTACATTTGTCGAAATGCGCTAAAAAATGTCAAAGATATTCAGTATTGAAATACCAAACGTCTAGATGGTGCACCCTGTATGTACGAGTACTAGAAAAAATCGCATTTGATTTTTTTCAAATAAAACTGCACGGGACGAAAAATATTGCTTTTAGTTAAATTTTTTCCAAAGTTCTTGTAAATGAATAAAAACGCTCACTGCAGCGACGCAATCTCGTTACTAACTGAATCTTATAATTCCCAGTAGGTAAACGATCTGCTTTTTTGTTACGTCATTGCAACAGAATAAAAACTCTGGGATATACCCGGCATTGTGATGCTTGTTTACAGATTTTTAATATGTAATCATCGCTGATCCTCCGTTAATGTTATTCTAGGATAAAATAAGGCTGAGTCATTAAAGATTGCGAATTTCTTTAAAACTAAAATTATTTAAAAAAAATATGTTTTCTTAGAAAATTCTTATCAATTTGTTTAGTAAACAAGCAAATTTGTTTGTTATCACTGCGCTTTGACATCAAGGGTGAAAATTTGAATATAAATACATCTAGACAAGATCATCCTCGATCAGTTGCAAGTAAAGTGTTCAAGTGATCATAAATAAAAAGAGAAAATGTTTAAAATAATTTCGGTACTACTTATAATATCACAATGCTGTTCTCCAAGTGTGTTTGGATCTCCAATTAAAGATGCCAACGATCCTCATTACATAGAAGTGGAAATGGAACGTCTGCAGCCATTTGTGGAGCAGTTGTCAATAACATTTAATACTAGTGTAGAGGCTTGTGATGATTATGTAAGCTACGTTAATGGACATGTTGAAGATACCACCGACTACACGAAAATGGGAAATGATCTAAATTTTCTTAGAACCATGTTTGTGAATTATATGAAAGGAAACAATCACCTTACACCAAGTGAAATAAAAGCAAAAGCATTTATTGAATTGTGTCGTGAGAGCTTCATAAAGGACGATTTTTTGGAAATTGTTAAAGATTTGAATTCAGTTCAAATAGGGCATTTCCCACCAGGTCTGGATGCTTGGAATACGGATAAATTTGTTCTGTCAGCATCTTTAGGCACATTTAACAGAATTGGTCAAAGAAATGTTTTTGAATTTAGAGTAGATATGAAAGATGAAAAGCGTGAATTCTACTTAACGCCTCTAGCATCACCAGAATTACTTCTTGAAGAAGAACCCGAGGATTTCGAGAAAGTTTTTGAATATTTTGGATATACAGATGATAAAATTTTAACTGTTAAAGCAGATTATAGCGAATTTCGACAAAATATAAAAGGACACATTGATACTTCAGAAGAATACAAAGTGGTAAAAGTTGGTTGGATGAAAGAAAATATTCCAGATTTTGATTGGACACAATATTTCGATATTGTAGGTGGTGGTATTATCAATGAAACCGATGAGATTCATATACAAAAAGATAATGTTAAAAATATTATTGAACTTCTTTCAAAAACCGACAAGAAAAAAGTTACTAACTACGTATTCTACAATTTCTATCGAAACCTTCATGCAGGGCAAAAATATCTGATTAGAAACGACCAGGATGAGTGCTACGAAGCAACTTTTTGGTTCTTCCCTTATGTATATATTAACATTGGCTTAAAAGAATATTTAGATGATCATGACAAAGTAAATTATATCAATGTTACTAAAAGTATCCGTAATGCACTTAAAGATGAAAAAACCGACAAATTTGTTGTATCAAGACATGATGAATTTATGAAGATCATAACTGATCCTTCTAGCTTCGAGAAAAATGTTGAAAATATCTATAAAAATATTGAAGTGACAAGTAATAATTTTTATACTAATATGATACGAATTGCTTATGAGATCATGAAGTTTAGAGTTTTTAATCCATACGTATTGGACTTCAATAAATACGTAATGACGAATTTGCATCTTCATCACAAAAAACCACGACTTTTTTCGGTTCACTACTTTAGTAAAGAATTAAATTATGTTATACCATCATTCGAGCATGTAGGTCAAAAATGCATGGATATGGTAGATCAGCAGAAGAAGTTTAAAACTGTCCTAAAAACTTTGGAATATTTAAAGGAATCCAATGAAGATGTTTTTGAAAATGAAAAACAATTTTTGGAAAAGTATGAACTCAATCAAAACAAGGTGTTGTTTAAACTACTGACAGATTGCTATATTGCTTTTGATAACGAATTTACAACAACCAGAAAGTCGGAATTGGAAAATCTTCTTTTCAGCTTGGATGAATTCATAACCGATTATAAATGTCCAAATGATAAATTGTTTAAGTTAGATGAAAAAGTTATTGGTAAAGATTATTGTGTAACATAAATTTTTATTTATGAATAAATTAATGAATATGTAAACAAATAAAAAATTTTAACAAAATCTTTTGTTATTTCCCCCTAATAATCTGAATATTTACAGCCATTTAACTTATTATTACTTTGCCACAAACATTGGAGCACCGATACGTCTGATAAATTCCAAATAACATGGTATGAAATGATTACATATTTTTATATTACCCAACAGAAAACATTTGCCGTTCCTCATGCAGCCCATGGGGACTCGGCCTTACTTTGCTGTAGACTGTGAAAGCTTTTTGTTTCAAATTGCTGCGAATGCTGTTGCTTTCAAATTACATACTTAAAAGCTTTCAGGAGTATATTGGTCCGGTTGCAAATGCTTCGCCTTTAAAATACTTTGCCTCATTTTAGACGATGACACACGAAACAAAAAGTTTCCGGCAAGCTTGCTCGGTTTGAATGGGAGGCGTGAAACTTTTTGTTTCGTGTTTCATCGTGTAAAATGGGCCTTTGTTGTGAAATGCTTTCTGTCTAACTTTATATAGTAAAATGGTACTATGGGGTGAAAACTTTTTTTTTATGTGTATGTGAAGCATTCGCAGCCGAACCCGCGTGATCCAGCAACAGCATTCGCAGCAATATGAAACAAAATGCTTTCACAGCTTACAGTAAAAAGTTTGAAAATATAAATGCTCTAAAGCAAAGCAAAGTAAATTGGTGTGGTCTTCTTGGCAGCAAAGCAAAGTCAACAGCAACAGTATTAAAATTGCTGCAGCAATTTAAACCCTGCCCAAGAGTGTACTAGCATTAGTTAAACAAGGGTTCATTGGATGACATAAAGAGGAAGAAATTGTCACCACAGTCTTGGAGCTCTTTAATAAATTTAGTTAGGACATCTCTAATTGAATAGGCCAGGCATACGCCTGGCATGTACACTGGCATTCAGGCGCGTATCAAGGAACTGTGTCTTCTGACGGAGTTTGTAGCAACGAATTCTCTAAATTTAATAGGGTCCTGTGCAGCAGAATTATCGTACAGAAGCTTTTTCATTTTTTTGGATTGCTGCAAGAACTTTTTAATTTCTTCAGTGCCTCAACACACGGATTGGCCAGCCTAAAGGAAAAGTGTTCTTTACAACTACACAATCTATCGCAGACGCCATGGTCTGCTCGACACGACACCTGCCGTGTTACAAATGAAAACAGAGAAGGTTTTTTAGAATTTTTGAATGAAATTTCTAATGAAAGTGATGAAACACGCTCAACAAGGAATGAATCCAATGCTTTAAAAGAAAAATTGAGATCTCTTGACTTAGGAATAGTTCCTGCCACAAACTGCATAGGAGAGAGATTCTTATCCAGCCTACGTGGTGTAAAAAACTATTTAAGATCTTCAACCAGCCACGAAAGATTGATATCATATTAACCCTGCTTATCATTGAGGGAAAGCTGAACCAAGAGATGCCATACATCATAGACTCTTTCTCTCGAAAAAATCTTAATTATGAAAAACCAGTACTCCTTTTTATAAGGTACTTCCTGAATTTGTTTGATAGTTTGACCAAGTACAGTAGGTTTATTTGCAATCGTGTCCCACCGGTGGTATGTAGAAGGAGCCGCAAAAATCTTGGGCCTAGGAGAGCCTAAACTTTAAATTTGGCCCTAACCGACATCAGGTCCGAAAGGTAACGGAGGTCTATCAACAGATGGCTTATTTGTTTGCAAGTAGCTCCATCAGGAGCTATCCATTTGGCTTTATGGCATATCTTTACGCGCAAATCTAGTGCTTGACACAAATAAGTTTTTAAATATATTACTTTTGTTTTGCAAAATTGTTATCTATTTGTCAACTAAAAAATATTCAGCCTTGATAATTTTTGAATATAAAATTTGTGAATTAACAACTTAAACAAATTTCTTATCACTGCTCCTTGACATCGAGGGTGAAAATTTGAATATAAATAAATCTAGACAAGATCATCCTCGATCAGTTGCAAGTAAAGTGTTCAAGTGATCATAAAAAAATGTGAAAATGTTTGAAATAGTTTCGATACTAGTTGTAATATCACAATGCGGTTTACCAAGTGTATTTGGATCACCAGCTAGCGATCCTCATTATTTAGAAGTGGAATTGGAACGCCTTAAGCCATTCATAGAAGATTTATCAATAACATTCAATACTACTGTAGAGCCTTGTGATGATTATATTAGTTACGCTAATGGACATGTTGAAGACATCACCGATTACACGAAGACAGGAACTAATCTAAATTTTCTTAGAAGCATGTTTGTGAATTATATGAAAAGAACCAAAAATCTTACACCAAGTGAAATAAAAGCAAAATCATTTTTTGAATTGTGTCAAGACAACATAAAAATGGACGATTTTTTGGATACTGTTAAAGATTTGAATTCAGCACAAATAGGGTATTTTCCAGCAAGTGTAGCTGCTTGGAATAAGGATAAATTTGTATTGTCTGCATCTTTAGGAACATTTAACAGAATTGGTCAGAGAATTGTTTTTGAATTTAGAGTAGATATGAATGCTGGAAAGCGTGTATTCTATTTAAGCCCTTTAACATCAAGAGCTTTATTCCGTGAAGAAGAACCAGAGGATTTCGCGAAAGTTTTTGAATATTTTGGATATACAGATGATGAAATTTTAACTGTGAAAGCAGATTATACCGAACTTCAGCAAAATTTAAAACGAATAACTACTTCAGAAAACTACAACGAGGTAACAGTTGGTTGGATGAAAGAAAACATTCCAGATTTTGATTGGACACAATATTTCGATATTGTAGGATGTGGTAGTATAAAGGAAACCGATGAGATTCATGTACAGAAAGATAATGTTAAAAATATTATAGAACTATTTTCAAAAACCGATAAGAAAAAAGTTGCTAACTACGTGTTTTACAACTTCTATCGATATCTTCATTCAGGAAAACAATATATGATTAGGAATGGCAAAGATGCATGCTACGAACCAACATTCTGGTTCTTTCCTGATGTTTATATTAACATTGCCTTAAAAGAATATTTCGATGATCATGACAAAGTAAATTATATCAATGTTACTAAAAGTATCCGTAATGCACTTAAAGATGAAATCACAGACAAGTTTGCTGTATCAAGACATGATAAATTTATGAAGATCATTACTGATCCTTCTAGCTTCGAAAACAATGTTGAAAATACCTACAAAAATATTGAAATGACAAGTAATAATATTTATACAAATATGCTACGAATTGCATATGAGATCAGCAAGTTTAGAGTTTTTAATCCTAAGGTATTGGACTTTAATAAATACGTACTGACAAATTTGCATCTACTACATAAAAAAACACGACTTTTTATGGCTCATTACTTTATAAAAGAATTAGATTACATTTTACCAACATTCGAGCATGAAGGTCAAAAATGTATAGATATGGTAGATCAGCAGAAGAAGTTTAAAAGTGCTCTAAAAATTTTGGAATATTTAAAGGAATCCAATGAAGAAATATTTGAAAATGAAAAACATTTTATGGAAAAGTATGAACTCAATCAAAACAAGGTGCTATTGAAGCTACTGACAGAATCTTTTATTGCTTATGATAACGACGTTACAACAACCAGAAAATCGGAATTGGAGAATCTTGTTTTCAGTTTAGATGAATTTTTCACTGAATATAAGTGTCCAAATGAGAAATTGTTTAAGTTAGTTGAAAAAGTTATTGGTAAAGATTATTGTGTAACATAAATTTTTATTTATGAATAAATTAATGAATATGTAAACAAATAAAATATTTGAACAAAATTTTTTATTATTTCTCTACAATTTGTAGTTTAATTACTAATTAATTAATTATTAATTAATTACTTCATTGCCTCGAGCAGTGCAACACCGATAGTTCTGATCACTTTCTACTAGGTGAAGGGCTGCCTCCAGTGCAGTGATCGGTGAGCGTGCTTCCAAGAACACGAAAATCCTGAGTAAATTCCACCAAATCCTGCCAAGTATTTTTTGGTCGAATTCATGATTATGATATATTTTTATAATACCCATCAGAAATAGCGTTTAGTTGTCTATGAAAAACGTGTGCGCTAGAACTAGTGGCCTCCAAAGTGGAGTACGCGTACCCCCCCCCCCCCCCCTCAGAAAATTCTACGGGGTACGCCAAATTTCTCTTCAAACTACTTTATGTCCTCTCCTTTTCTGAGATTTTCAATATTGTTGCGAATTTTTTGTTTTTTAACGTTTATTTTTGAAAGAAAGGAAAACATAAAAAGTTTTTATATCCATACTAAACTCACAGATATAAACATTAAGAGGAACAAAAAAAGGCAATCGTCAACACCCCTTTTAAAATAGGCGGCTATCTTTACGGGTGCACGGGGACACCGGGTCACGGGGCTACACGGAATACAAGTTTAAAAATCAAGCAGCAAATGAAGCTCCAGGGTACTCTTGCCTTTTCAGTTTTCATCATCATCAGGAGCTTCACAGCATATTGTTGGAATTAACTTCCTCCAGCGTTCGTCTAGATGATTGTCGATCTCTGGCCCGTCTTTTCCAGTTTCTTTTTCGTAATTGTCACTTTTACATTTCGAAAGGTAGGTTGTTTCCATATAGGTACTGGCTGGAGCAATAAAAGCTTTACATTCAAAATTATTTTTTAATTTTTAGTTCATTTTAAAATAAAAGCGTATTTTTTAGTTTCTTTAAACTATATTTTTTATTTTCTACTTTTTTAGTCTATTATATGTCTTCCGCTATTTTGTAGTGGCCGCTATATTATTTTTAAAATGATGTCACACAATTTACTCGTCATACACTGTCATTGGATAGCCATATCGAGGGCGCTGTAAAGAAAAAGATAAAGAGCTATTTTGTGCTGGCCGACATTTTGAATTTGGAATGACGCCACACAGCTAATAGTATTCCATTGTCACACCCTTTCATTTAATATCCATACCGAGTGGGTTGTAAAGAAAAAGGTAGTCCGCCATTTTGTGTTGGCCGCCATTTTGAATGACGCCACACAGCTAGTTGTATTCGACCTGTTATGCCCTTTTATTTGATGCCCATGGGGTCGGGGAACACAATAGCAAAAATCAGCCGCCAGTGAAAGTCCCATCGCTATCGGATTAGCCGTTTCCGATATTAGCCCGGACAAACAGATAGACAGACATACTATACAGACACACAGACAGACAAAAATTTAAAAAATACTTGATTTCGTTTTGATATGCAAACAACCATATAAGCCTAGAAAATGACAATTATTTTGAAATCGTAGACAGACACTCTAATTATATTTTTATAAATAATAAAAAAAAAACTCCGTAAGACCAACAGTGACCGAGATTCAAAGTTGAAAATTTTTAGCCATTTTTTAACCCTTAAGGCCAGTCCTCACTACGCGGACTTAGAATCCACGCGCTTTTGGTCGTACGGCCAGCCAAAAGCGCGCGTGATCTTTTAATTTTCTGAGTCATGAGTGAGAAAAAATCAATTCTCATTTGAAACGGCGTACGCGCTTTTGAAAAGCTCATAGTGTGTGGACGCACAATGTACCTTTTTAACCACAGCCTTTTGTCCGCGTTGTTTGGCCGCACGGCCTTTACCATGGACAAAGTCGTAAAAAAGTCGTAAAAAAGTCATAAAACTCTATATGAAAAAAAAAGGCAAAAGCGCGTACGACCCAAGACCGCGTAGTGTGGCCACACCATTAAGCACTGTTATAGGTCTATAAGACTCCCTCCCAAAAAATAAACGACTGCTGTCTGGCTCTAGTGTGTGTAAAAGTGTCGAAAGCCACAGTACCTTTAAGTTACTCATTGAGCCACAGGCACTTAAAAGAAGAGGTCGTTTCGCGCGCGTTTTAAGATATGTATTCACATTTTAAATATTTTTGTAGGTCTGTCAGACCTATATCAGTAAGTATGTGATTTTATTAAGAATTTTGTGTGTTGTTTTCAAGATGGATTCTGAACAGCCGGGATCTTCTCGGTCCCTGCGACCACGTGTAATAAACTTATCAGACCCTGCTGCGATATCACAATTAGAAGATTGGGTTTTGAATGAAGAAGATGGCGATTTTAGCTTCGATTTAGATATCGACGAAGATTTTATAATATGTCTCAAGATGATTCTGCAGTATTATTATCTACTATCTTCAATGCACCACAGTACTGGCGTTGATGAAACAAATGGTTTGCCGGAAATAAATTTTTTTTACAATGCAACTAAAGGAGGTGTCGATGCCCTTGATGAGAAATGTTCAAAGATGGCTTGCAAAAGAAGAACACGACGTTGGCCCTCTACAATTTTTTACCCTATTTTGGATATCGCTTCAACTAATTCATACGTTCTTTCAGGACATTCATACAAGCGATCAGAATTTGTAAAAAATATAGCACTAGGACTAGTTCAGAACCATTTGGAGACCACATTATCTAATCCTTACATTCTAGAACGCATCAAGTCCGTTATTTCACAAATTTTGAACAAGCCGCGATTGGTTCAACAAATTAATCCAGAAAGTGAAGAACTAGCAAAAAGGAAGTAACTACAGTCTATGCGACTATAAAAAAAGAGGAAGACACAGTACGTATGCACATTTTGCAAAGTTCCTATTTGTTTGAGTTGCTCGAAGCCGACATGCGTTAATTGCATTGCCCAAAAATTAAGTGAAGTTTAACTATAGTCATTTTTTTTGTGATCACATGAATTATAAAATTAGACTGAACTATACAAAGACTAGTAATAGAAGATTATGTTTTTGTTGATTTAAGAAAAGTTTTTTATTTTTTTTTATGTTTTGTTAGTTTAAGAACTGAAAGAGTGCATTTAATTGGTGTTGACACTGAAAGTTCCTATGAAACTTTAAAATTACTTAAAATGTTATAAAATTTATTGTCAAAATGTTGCTTTGTACTCAATTTAGAAGTTCAATAAAGAATTCATTATAAATATTACATTATTTTGTAAAATTTTACTGGTTTTTTCTATGGGAGTCTCAGGGACCTATATCAGTACTAATGACAAAAAACAATGTGTCAGTGCTTAAGGGTTAAATTATTTGCTCTTAAACATTTTTTCTTTATTGAAGCCTGCGTTTTCTACGAAGGTATCCACTCTTGTTCAGCATAATTTCAATTTCGGTCATTTAACCTCTAGCTAGTAGATAAAGATCGAAACATATTTTTTTGTACGCAAGATCAGTAATCCGGCATCAATGTTTGACAATTTCATATTGAGAAAGAACAAAAAATCAGCTAAAAAGAAGGCAACACTATCTGTCAATGTAGTCGTAAATGGCCAAGGTCGATCTTCTGATGTTCCTATCACTACTGCCTAATAAAAGCAATCCCTGCAAACAATTTCTCGGAGGATCGCTTTCTCGGATCTTTCTCGATTCGAAAACTGCTTGCGAAAGGTACGAGAAAAGTTCAAAACGCACCATAAAAGCTTTCCTATTTGATTGGTTTCGATATTTGAGTCCGAGTTCGAAGCAAGCTTTCGCTTTTGGCAAGTCGTTCTTGAATCGTTTCCGAATCTAAATGTTTGCAGGGATAATGTATATTTATTGCAAGCAAGTATTGATAAAGTAGAAGCAAAATTGTATGTGCAGCCGAAACAGCTTTCAATAAATATCAATACTATCAGAGTTTCATTGGCTTTAAGCTTTTTTTATGAATTTTTTTTTATAAAGCTAGAAACGCATGCCAACGTTTTCTAGCCGGCTTTGCTAAACAGGAAGAATTAGTGAATCCATTGCAGCTTTATTATATTTTGGAGAACCCCATCAACTGAACGAAAATGGCTCCTATAAATACATATTTTTATATCGTGTCTAGGACAGTTTCCTGGCGTTCGAACTAGTGTTACATAGAAGGCAATATTTTTCTTGTTTCATATCAATGCTTACCGCAATTTCCGATCCTCAATGGCCTTCACAGCAAATATCATTTAAAAAAAAATAGTAGAATAGATTATGAATAAAGATAGTAATTGACAATAAAAAAATAAAAAATAATGGACCAAAGAATATCTCTTGAGAAAAACACCAGCATTAACAGAAATTAAAATGTTTTGTTTATTGACGACAGCAAAAACTTGGTTATTTCTTTGAAGATTATTATCAACAAAATGGAAGGAAATTTAACAAGGAAAATATTGTCTGTTAAAAATGTATGAAAATCGCTACAAAAAATTTTAAAAACTAAGAGCAAATTATGCCAATAATCCACAAATTAAAATCCAAGTGGAAAGTGGCATAGATCACTGATCCTCAATCGCAATACATAATAATTTTTTGAAGATTGTTCTTTGATTATCTTATATATTAATAGGCAAACAAAAAGTTTGTAAACGCTAAGGCTTTTTTGTTCGTCGACCGATTTCGTTTAAATTTTCAGAAAATGTTCTTTTTATGGAATAGTTTTGTAATAAGGAAATTGAACGAAATCGATTCACGAATAAAAAAGTTATAGCGATTTTAATTTTTCGAATTTGAAAAAGCCGTTGGAAAATTTGAATTTTTATGTGAGCATCAACGTAGCCTGCGATTGACACAAACGCCGTTTCAGTGAAGCGAATGAGAAACAGAGAAAGCAATCGTTTATGTAGATTTTTGGCGGCATAACTACGGTGACCATATTTCCGAGAAGGAAATGCAGTACAAGCAGAACAAAAAAAACTAGCAGGGGGTGGGCGTGAATCTAAAATTTCAAATGGCAACCCCCATGGATTCTGATTCTTCGAAGGGAAATATGAAACTTTTGTCCAAAAATTTTTTTTTATTCGAAGCCCGCCTGCACCCCCAAAAATCATCAAAAATCAAAACTATCCCCAAAAATCATTCAGGGTACAGAGAAGCTTCGGATAAAAAAATGTTTCTAACAAAAGTTTGATATTTCTGTCCTAGGGGGTAAGATTTGTGTTTAAACGATTGCACCCTCCAAGTTGAGCAACTTTCTTTCAAAACTTGTTTCTCGAAAACCTACCCTACTTACCCTAAGGTTGTGTAGAAATATCACGTTGCTTCCAAAAATTGTTTTATTCTCAAATAGTTTGCAAAAATACAGTACATTATACAGCACGCTGTGTAGATAGAGGACATTTTACAATTTTTCAAAGATTAAAAATTCCAGAGGACAGGTACACTGAAAAGAGTACTGTACTGTACAATACAGTACGGTTGGTCACCGTAGCGCATAACTGACATAAAAAACTCGGTCACTTTGTGCGTGCATTTTTTTATACTCTTTTGTGTATAGTATTATTGTGTTGTATTGTGTAAGGGGCTGTCGTTCGTTTTTTTTTTCAATATTTTAATTTTGATTTAAGTGATTTTCTTTTAGGTTTATTTTGTAGTTTTTTGTTTTTATTGCTTATTAATAATTTGTTTGTATTTTTTTTCGCGCCTTACACATGGTTAAAATTTCATTAAGATCGGTTACACGGCGTATGAGCCTATTGCGCACAGACAGACAGACAAACATTCAGTTTTATATATATATATATATATATATATATATATATATATATATATATATATATATATATATATATATATATATATATATATATATATATATATATATATATATATATATATATATATTATGTCGTGTGTGATGATATTCGGGAGCAAAAAATTTTTCCCGTCGAATTCTTAAGAATAATAGATGTAAAACCAGCACACCACATAGTCAAGCAAGAAGTGATGGAAGCGATTAAAAAATTCCTGGGAAATTTTAGACACTCTGGAGCGACAATGGAAATGTTTCAAAGTAATTAAAAACTCGCCATTGCGAATAATTTTTTTTGAATAAAAGTATTTAAATTGAATTTAAATTCGAACAAATCGTGAATTTTATTTAGTAATTTTTTTTTTTTTTTTGGTGACCGAATTTCGGTAACGGGCGTCCCTACTAGTATATAATGATTTAAATAAAAAACAATTTTCAATTCAAATTAACATTCATTTTGTCTGAATACACATTTTTATGTGATCACTATACAATAATCTCTACCCATATCTTGGTCGTCTAACTTAAAAAATTTCTCAGTTGGACACTTATATTCCGTGATAAATTCATTTAAACTAAAAATAAGTTGTTCCAATTCTGATTTTCTGCCAAGTGTAAACTTGCCATCATAAGCAATAAAAGATTGTATCAAGAGTTTGAAAAACAGCTTATTTTGATTGAGTTCATACTTTTCCAAAAATTGTTTTTCATTTTCAAATATTTCTTCATTAGATTCTTTTAAATATTCCAAAGATTTTAAGGCATTTTTAAATTTCTTCTGTTGCTTAAGCAAATCTATGCATTTTTGCCTAGGCTGATCCAATGTTGGATTAATTTCATGCAATTGTTTTACAAAATAATAAGTCATAAAAAGTCGTGGTTTATTGTGAAATAGATGCAAATTCTTCATTGTGTATCTATACCAATCCAATATTTCGGGATTTATTAATTTCTTTTTAATACCATAAAATGCAACTTGAAGCATATTTGTAACAAAATTATTTTTTGATACATTAATATTTTTGTAAGTATTTTCAATAGAATTTTCGTAGCTAGAAGCATCAGTTATGATGTTCATAAATCCATCATGTCTTCGTAGTAACATTTTTTCGACATTTTTATTTTCTATAGCTGGAAGAACACTTTCAGTAGCATCAACATAATTTACTAGATCATGATCATCTAAGTATTGTTTTATGGCAATATTTACGAAAATATCAGATAACATCCAGATTGTAGTATCGTAGCAATCTTTTTTGTAATTCTTTATGAGACTGTGATAACCTGTATAAAAATGTCGATAGAGATGATAAAATGCGTAATTAGCAAGTTTTTTGTTATCATTTTTTGTAAATAATTCAATTAAATTTTTAATGCTATCTTTTTTTACATAAATCTGATCGGTTTCTTTAATGGTACCACATCCAACAAGATCGAAATATTGTGTCCAATCAAATTCTGGATAGTTTTCTTTGATCCATCCAAATGTTACCAGCTTGTAGTCTTCTGTTGTATTAATCGCTTTAATATTTTCTTGGAAATTGACTAAATCAGTTTTCATAGCAGAAACTTGATCGCTTGTATATCCAAAATGTTCAAAAACTTTCACAAAATCTTCCGGTTCTTTTTCAATAATATAATTTCCTAATGCTGCTGGTTTTAGATAGAATACACGCTTATCATCTTTCATATCAACACGAAAATAAAAAATAATAGGAAAACCAATTCGATTAAATGTGCCTAAAAATGTTGACAAGACAAACTTATCCGTGTTCCAATAAGCTGCACCTGGTGGAAGATTTCCTATTTCAGTTGTACTCAATTCTTTTAGACTATCAATAAAATCGCCACTTAGGTTGTCATAACAAGATTCAAAAAATGATTTCGCTTTAGTTTCACTTGGTGTAAGATTATCTTTCCCTTTTAAATAATCCACAATCACGCTCTTAACGAATGGTCTCTCAAGTTCTAGGGTGGAGTCGGTGGTATCTGCGCCATTTCCACCAACGTAACTAATGTAATCATCACAAGGATTAACACTGGTATTGAATGTTTTTGATAACTCTTCTATGAATGGCTTAAGACGTTCCAGTTCCACTTCTATATAATTATTATATTGTGCATCCTTAACTGCAGATCCAAACACACTTGGAGAACAGCATTGCGACATTACAAGTAATATCGAAATTATTTTAAACATTTTCACTTTTTATTTATGATCACTTTACACGAACACTTTACTCGCAACTGATCGAGAATTATCTGGTCAAGATGTATTTATATTGAAATTTTCACACTCGGTGTCAAAGCGCAATGATTATATTTTTTTTATTACTTACTAAATGTACAAAAATTTTTACAGGCAAATCTTCCCAGTTCTGAGTGGTTTTTTAAGTAAACAACAACATGATAAGAGTTTTTAGTTAGAAAGAAATACCGGATGCTGGAGTATACCTATCTATTTAAAGAAATTACTGCAAATCTATCATCTACTTCTCAATAATGGCACTCCCGTTCTTTTATGATTCGGACACTCTTGAAGACTGACGGTTCTTCCAGTCGTCGTTACCGTCTTGTTAGTTCTGTTTTGGTTATGGTATAGGAAGTTCCCATATATCTTTCTAGCGCGTCATACATCCACATATTTTTTTTACTGCCTGTTCTCAATTAGCCCGCCACTGATATCCATAAAAATATTGTTTTTCTGTTGTTGGCGGTTAATTAAATTCACTTTTAATTCTGTCGGTATAACCCTCCTCCATGAGCAAAACGCTGTTTAATTTTTTTGCTCAATTTATACCTGCCATTTAGTTTTCGACTACTTTCTTATGTTTTTGTTGTTTTCTGAGCTTTTTTTATGTTTTTTTGTATTATAAGCGACAACTCTATACACAAATATTTAAATAATCAAAATCTTCTTGAAGAACAGAAAATAACTTCTGTCAATAATAATTTTCGGTGTCGGCATTACTGGGAATGCTCCCAACGTCATTTAAGGGGAAATTATCATTGTCTGCCTCATTGGGAACAGGCAAATATTAAGTTGCACAACGCTTCTATTTCCTGTTGCTCTACCATTGAAAATCCTGGCTAGCATTCTTTCTTCAGATACTCGTACAACGTGTTCAAGCCATCGTTAGTTTGTTGGTTGAAGTAACGAGACTAGTGTTGGGTAGGACACGCTTATAAAATGAGTTTGTAAGAGGTGCCTCTTTTGTCTTTTGAGCCAGTACAATGTCATACATCATATCAGACGATGTGCTATTATAATGCCAAAATGACAAAAACAAGCAGATTAAAAAAAAAGAAAGAAAATAAATACCAATGAAGTGCATTTTTACAAGTTTAATTCTAATATTCATTAAACTGCGTTAAGAGTAAGTAAGAAATCTATGCCTCCACAATGTACAGCCGCGGACAACTAATTAGAAACAGTTTCATAAAAATTGCATTTACACATTTTTTATTTTTTATGTAGCAATCCTGTTAGTAATTCATTATGATATTGTTATTGATTTCCTTCAATCATTATATATTTAAAAAAAAATTAAGAAGAGGTGGTGGGAGTTTTTTAAATTGATTCCTACATAAAAATTGTATAAATGCAATTTTTATGAAAATGTTTCTAATTAGTTGTCCGTGGCCATATATTTATATTTTGCAATGCCACCTCGAATAATTTCAATTTGGAAATTCTGCTACCCCAAAAGAAGTAAGAAATGTCTCTCCAGCACAAAATTTTACTTCCTCAAAATATGTAAAAATTGTCTCTTTAGGACAAAACCTCACTCCCTCGAAAAAATGTAAGAATTGTCTCTTTAGGACAAAACTTCACTCCCTCGAAAAATGTAAGAAATGTCTCGTCAGGACAAAATCTCACTCCCTCGAAAAATGTAAGAAATGTCTCGTCAGGACAAAATCTCACTCCCTCGAAAAATGTAAGAAATGTCTCTCCATCCAATTCGTATTTACAATCTCACCACGTTTCAGTTCACATTGAAAATTTTACTGTAGCAAAAGAAGTGATAAATGTCTCTCCAGTTCGTGTTTACAATCTTACCTCGCCGCAGTTTAAATTGGATATTTTACTGCCCCAAAAGAAGGAAGAAATGTCTCTCCACTATGTAATTTACAATCACACCTCTCTTCATTTATCTCGATACACGCTCATATACCAGTAGGACATTATTTTTGAACCGGGACATTTAAAAAAAATGAGGCCTCAGTACAATTTACATAGTGTAAGGGATAAATGTACTGCCTCGTGTAAGTCCGACTCAACACAAAACGAGACCCATATATTTTGTGCTGACCTCCAATTAGCACATTAGCGCCGCTTTGATACAACTCGTTCTAATGACAGTTTTTAGATAAATTTTGTAGCATTCAATAACTGGTGTCAAGTTCGTTGGATGCTCTGAAAAAAAAATTAGTTTTTTAATGGAACAATTGGCACTTTTGTAAAAACATTAAAATTGGCGTCACTTTATGCCAAATAGGGTGAATTTTTTTTTAAATTGTAGGTTTTTTTATGTACTTTCTTGTGAGCATACGCAATACTTCGTTACTTTATTTAAAATGCCCATTTTAGGAATTTGAAAAAAAAATAAAAAGTTTCAATTTAAAATTAAAAATTATTTTATTTTATTGCAGCACAGTCCCGACTTTATAGAATTTTTTTTTCGCTTTATCTTAAGATATGTAAAGAAAAAAAAAGAAAAAATCCAACTTCCTAACTACATCCTAAATTTGCTTTTTTTTGTTTAATTTCCCTCTACTAAAATTATTCTACACACCAAAAAGTGTGTTGTATTTTCATACCTTAAAAGTGTGTTGTTACTCCAAAAGTGTGTTAATAAATGTTAAGTGTGTTGTTTCAACACATTTAAGTGTGTTGTTTAGATTTCAGGTCATAATTGAGTGCTATAGTTCCAAATCGTGTCTTATCCAAAAAAATTAAAAATTGAGTTAGGTACACTGCTACAATCTATGACCACTTCCTCAACTTTTTGAAAAATCAGGGTGTACTCAATTCACGACTTATTTTTAACACACCAAAAAGTGTGTTATAATTTTAACACGGAAGAGCGTGTCAATTGCAAGATAAAGTGTGTTAAAACAACACTTTTTTTCTTGACAACACACTTAGGTTAAAAAACACACTTCATTGTGTTACACCTTTTACAGTGTTCTTATGTGATATTCCGTAGATGTAAATAAACGTCCTATCTTCGTTCCAATTCTTTATTTTATAATTTCCTGATATGGTCGAATAACTGATGCATATTGCCACTGTTTTTTGCTGCTGATTCTGCTTCCATAGCAATATTTTTTACTCCTTCTTGCAGTGAGTTTGACTTCGTTTGCTTCATGTGGATATAATGTTTAAGCGTACATATTTTAATTCCTCTTCTTTGGTATTCAATAATTTTGTTCTTAACAAGTTCTTTCTTTGATTTTTTTCCCCTGTTTCCTAGTTCCGGCCTAGAACTTTTTTAGTTAGACCCAGTTTTATGTGTTCGACTAAGTATATCCATTTCGTCCACTGATATTTGATAATATATCCACTATCAGGCGCGGATTCAAGGGGGGGGGGGGGTCACGGGGTCATGACCCCCTCCAAAAGCGCTCGCTGTTTAAAAAACAAAATTGACCCAACTAAAAAAACAAAAACAAAAAATAACCAAACGACCAAAACCAACCCAACTTTTGTGCAAATTAAAAAAACGACCCTTTTTTTATCTGATAGTGTAAGCTCAGGTGTCACCCTTTGGGCCTTATCATGGTTGGCGAGTTGAAAAACAGACAGCGCCGTTTATCGTTCTCATTTTTCGTACCATAATTGGCGAATGCAGCGACATGACAGTTTTCGACAAAATCTTATCATTGTTGACGCTTGAAAGTTTTTACACATTTCTGATAATTCAAAAATTTATAAAATTACATTATTTATTCAATCTTTTCAAAAAATATTTATTCAGTCTAGTCATTTGACAGTCGTGAATAACGCAGCTTTGTCTCTTCAAACGCCAACTGTGATACGCCTGAAGGCGTTTTTCTGACAAATGTCAGTTTTTTCGAAAACTATGATTCCGTTTTACAGTCGCCGCGCCATATCTCATTTCAAGCGCCAACCATGATCAGGCCCTTTGTACTACAAGTCAGTCATGTCATGTCGCACACGTGTTAGTGCAATGTCTAGTAGTAAGCTTAGCTCGAAGGATAGGGAGAAAGATAGGATAGATTAGAGGGAGTCGGGTGCAATGTCTCCATATGTAAATCGAGAGTTACCGTGTTGCAAGGGTAAAAATACTGTGCTTCTGGACACGGCGAAAAGTGTACCGTGTAATTTTTCGTCAATTTTCTTCAAAAATTCCACTTTTTTTTGATAAAACTAAATTTTTTTTTGTCAATACAAACAAAAAGAGTTTTATCAAAAAAAAGTGGAATTTTTGAAGAAAATTGACGAAAAAATACAAAAATTCACAATTTCGATTCGATTTTTTCCACTTTTTTCAAGTTTAAAAATCACCAATCATGTTCACCATCATAAAGTGCGTAAAAAAACCTACACTTAAATAAAAAAGGAATCTCATACGATGCAATGCACAAACGTTATGGGCCAATCAATTTTCAAATTTGAGGTTAATTTTTGAGACTTGTGTAAGATATTTTGACTTCAAATTTTTACTAGTACACATTTTTGTCCACATTATAGAGTATAATTTCTGAAAATTTCATCAATTTTTACTTAAAACATCCGAAGTTGTTGAGGTTATGTGCGCAGATTAAAATTTCATTTTGTAACCGCTGATAGGTAATAGCATAATGAACAGCCTCAATTTTTTTTCGCTTTCTTTGGACCTACACATACCGAGAAATTCTCATCTAATATATTTAGAAAGAACGACCAAAATGGTAGATTTTTCACAAAACGGCCCATAATTTACGTAGCGGTGGTTGCAAGAGAAAATGTCCATTTCGTATAGTATTCGATGTAACTAACACACTGAAAAAAAAATTTGAGACTTGAAACAATTCCTTTTTCACTAAAATTTGATGCTTATCTGACTCCACTATTAGTAAAATCCGTAAAAAAAAATTTCGATTTTTTGAAAATTTGTAACCGAAAAGACCCCTTAATCCACCAGAAAATTCGGTTAGTTAGTTAATTTGTTTTTGTTTTTTTAGGAGTAGAAATTTTTTCCGTCACTTTTACTTCCGTGACCCCCCCAAAACAAAATTCTAGATTCGCGCCTGTCCACTATGGCTCTAGGGAACCTGTTTCACATATTCGCAACTTTCTGCTTCTTCGATGTTTATCCAGACTCCAAAAAGGAGACAACAACACCTACGGGTAGAGCCTGGGTAGTTCTATTCTCTACAAAACTGTTACGAAGACATCTTCGTAAAACGTTTTTTAGAAGAGCTATTCAACAACTAACAGCACGCGGAGTTTTCTCTGTTATTCTTATGAAAAAAAATCTTAAAGCTCGATGAAGCACCCTCAAATCTCATTTGTCAAGGTTATCCGTGCACGAGCATTTATTTTTACTTCCATTCTAACAATTTTTCGAGTATCACTTAAAAAAAATACTGTTTTTTTTGGCCCACCCTAGTTCTTGTTCCACCTGTCCCTAAAGCGAATGGACTCAAAGCAAAACGTCTAAATAAAATATCGCTTTGAGACGCCTCAAAAGGATCAACAAAGCGAAACGTCTAAACAGTCACTTATGGTGGATCCACACTACGCGGACTTATCTCATATGCGCTTTTGCCTTTTTTTCATGTAGAGTTTTGTGACTTTTTGACGACCTTTTTAATGGCAAATTGCGCGGACAAAAGGTTGTGCTAAAAAGGTACATTGTACTTCCACACAATACGGGATTTTTAAATGAAAATTGATTTTTTTCTCAATGTAGATTAATCAATATTCATTAATAAAAGTTTTGCAGTAATTTCATATAATTATTTTCTCTCAGATTAGTTCTGATTTTAGTGTCCAAACTCACAATTCAGAAAATTAAAAGGCCAAAAGCGCGTAGGATCTAAGTCCGCGTAGTGAGGACGGGCCTTTACGCACAATTGGTATTAAAAACTGGAAAGGAAAGACGCCAAACGGAGAGCGTTGGAAGAAAATTCTTCAGGAGGCCAAATCTCACAGAGAGCTTTAGCGCCAGTGATGATGATCTTTAGAAGCAATGGCAGTAAGAATAGTAAAAATTAAAACGAGAAGTTAATGGCATAATATGTGAAGGAAGGGAAGTGTGAAACTAATTAAAAAAAATTGATAACGAGCCCAAGAATATGTTTTGACGCAAACCCGCAGTAATTGAAATTAAAATGCTTAACTCTAATGACGACAGTAAAATTTGATTTTTCTTTGAAGATTGCGAATTTCTTTAAGCCTAATATTATTAAAAAAAATTATTTTTGCTTACAAAATTGTTATCACTTTGTTTTTATTAATCCAGACGAATTTCTTATCACTACGCTTTGACATCGAGGTTGAAAATTTGAATATAAATACATCTTAGACCAGATCATCCTCGATCAGTTGTAAGTAAAGTTTTCAAGTTATCATAAACTAAGTGAAAATGTTTAAAATAATTTCGGTACTACTTCTAATATCACAATGCTGTTCACCAAGTGTGTTTGGATCTCCAGTTAACGATGGAAACGATCCTAATTATCTAGAAGTGGAAATAGAACGTCTTAAGCCATTTGCAGAGGAGTTGTCCCAACAATTTAATACTAGTGTAGAACCATGTGATGATTATATAAGTTACGTTAATGGACTTGGTGAATATACCACAGACTACATAAAAGTTCCTGATCTACATTTTCTTAAAAGTATGTTTGTGAATTATTACAAAGGAAACAATCATCTTACATCAAATGAAGTAAAAGCAAAATCATTTCTTGAATTGTGTCGTGACAAAATAACAAAAGATGATTTTTTCGATACTGTTAAAAGTTTGAATACAGATCTTGTAGGGCACTTCCCACCAGGTGTAACTGATTGGAATAACAATAAATTTGTTATATCGGCAACTTTAGGCACATTTAACAGAATTGGTTTTGCCACTGTTTTTGCATTTAAAGTAGATGTGAAAAATAAAAAGCGTGAATTTTATTTAAGGCCTATATCATCGAGATATACATTGCTTCACGAAGAACCAGAGGATTTTTCGAAAGTTTTTGAATATTTTGGATTTACAAATGATCAAATTTTGACCGTGAAAACAGATTATACCGAACTTCAAGAACATTCAAAAGGAATTAATACTTCAGAAGAATATCAGCTGGTGACAATTGATTGGATGAAAGAAAATATTCCAGAATTTGATTGGGTACAATATTTCGATCTTGTAGGATCTGGTGTTATCAAGGAAACTGATGAGATTCATATAAAAAAAGACGGAATTAAAAATATTATTGAACTATTTTCAAAAACCGATAAGAAAAAAGTTGCTAACTATGTATTTTACAACATCTATCGATATATTTATTTAGGAGAGCACAATATGATCAGCAGAGACAAAGATGATTGCTACGATGCAATATTCTGGTTCTTCCCTAATATTTTTATGAACATTGCCCTAAAAGACTACTTAGATGATCATGACAAATTAAATTATATCAATGTTACTAAAAGCGTACTTAATGCCCTTAACGATGAAAATACCGACAAATTAATTTTAAGACATCATGATGAATTTATGAAGATCATTACTGATCCTTCTAGCTTCGAACATAATTTTGATAATACTTATAAATGTATTGAAGTGACAAGTAATAATCTTTTTGTGAATGTTCTACGAATTGCCTATGATATCAGCAAGTTGAGAGTATTAAATCCAAATATATTTGACTTAAATAAATACATAATCAAGAGTTTGCATATTAATCACAAAAAATCAGAACTTTTTATGGCTCATTACTTTATTAAAGAATTAAATAATATTTATCCACCGTTCGAAGGTGATAATAAAAAATGTATAGATTTGGTTACGCTGCAGAAGAAGTTTAAAAGCGCTCTAAAAACTTTGGAATATTTAAAAGAATCCAATGAAGAAATTTTTGAAAATGAAAAACAATTTTTGGAAAAATATGAACTGAATCAAAACAAGGTGCTGCTGAAGCTACTGACAGAATCTTTCATTTATTATGATAACGACTTTACGACAACAAGAAAATCGGAATTGGAAAATCTTGTTTTCAGTTTAGATGAATTTTTCACTGAGTATAAATGTCCAAATGAGAATTTTTTTAAATTCGATGAAAAAGTTATTGGTAAAGTTTTTTGCATAGCTTAAATCTGTATTTATAAATAAACTTGTTAATCTGTAAATAAATAAAAAGTACTTATCGGTATTTCGATATAAGAAATGTGATTTTATTAACAACATTTTTGTAACCATTATCTATTATCTATTGTGACGATTCCACCATACCAACTTCCTGAGTTATCAGTCGTGAAAGTCAACATTTTGGTTTTTTTAACAAAAATTTCAACAAAAACCACCTTTTTCTTCTACTTCAAAAAAAATACGTAGGTAATTTTTTTTTCCAAAATTAGATAGCTTGGAATATTTCCTATGAATGATGTCGAAGCAATTTGTATGTTACGGTCTTTACTTTTGAAGTTAAAAGTAATTTTTATGTTAAAACTGAGACTTTGCACATATGTTTTATTAGTATTTAACTATACAAAAAAATATTTTTTTAATTTTTTTCGGTCCCGCGTGTCGTCTGCTAGAATTTTTTCAAAAAAACACCAAAAAATCACGATGGGCAGGATTTCTGCTCTCAGAAAAGTCTGACACAAAAACAAAAACAGGGTTTTAATCAGCATCAAAGCTGCTATAAAATGAACTAAAAAGAAAAAAATTTGAAAAATAACAAAATGCCGGCGTTTTTTTCAAAAATCGATATTTTTTGCTACCGAAAACATCCTGTTACTTAAAAAATTTTACGCCGATTTATTCATCCGTAGTTCATTTTGAACATTAACATATGTGAGAACGATCGAATAAATATTTTTTTTTTAAATCTTGTCCACCAACTTGAAACACGTTGTTTTAAGAAAATCGCGTTCAAGTTAAAATACAACATTTTTTTTAAAAAAACCCTTACCAAAATTCAATCTACGATGCCTTTCACTTTTATTTATATTATTTAAAAAATTTTCTTAAATGTTTATTCTAACAAATTCTACCAAAAAAAAATTTAGATTTTTTGAAAATTTGTAGGTGCTATGTCGCCTTAAAAAGCCCACACAGGGTATCTAACGCCTTGCTTCATAACTGCGCCAATGTCGAAAGCTTTATATTTTTAAACGCGACTGGCACTTTACCAATACGGTCCCCCAACTGAGTATTAATCACGTATAAAACTGTTTGACCCCTGTTTTCGAACCACAACCGGTCTATTTAGTATGCTAAATGACACCCCTCACGGTTATTAACAAAGTTGCTTGAAATATGAAACAAGATAACCACAAAAATTAACGCTTTTTATGAGTAAAACTAAAGCTTAAGAGTAAAAAGCTTTTCGAATAGTTAAGGCATGGTACAAATACTACAAGGTAAGCTCTTACGGAGAGCTTTTTCCCCATGTTTTCTTGTTGTGTCGTCACTCGTAGCCAAGCTTTTTTCGGTTAAAGTTTTCACCATATCAAAACCGTAAATTGTTTATAAAAAATTTAGTTTTTCGTTTTGATTCAATGAAATCCACTTGCCATGACATTTCTACTGTCCACATCGAGAAGTAGAAGTAGAAAATGCCTTATAAAATTTGGCTGGATACATTATAAAACGGCTAAGTAAGTCGAATACGCTAGATTCAACAGTTAGGGATAGCTCGAATACTTGGTCGCGAATAAAGGACTTATCCGAAGGTGGTTTGATAAAACCATCAAGGAAGGTTCTTAGATAAAATAAAACAATTGGAGAATGGCGTCATTCCATATCAAATCAACCAATGCTTTGGACCTCACCACCTCCGATAGTTATAATTTTTTTTATATATGTTCTTTTGGTGGAAACTAAGAAAATACCAAATTTTCAGATTTTTTGGACTTTATGGATTTTTTGGAAATTTTCAGATTTTTTAGTTATAAATTTTCAAAAAATCGAAAATCGCAAAATTTTGACAAATTTTGAAATCTTTAAATTACTCTAGTTTAAAAACTAAACTAAAAACTGAAACTTGCACCAATTTCTTCTGCTTTAATAAGGTTTTTTGATTTGATACACAACATACCTAGTATTAGTAACAGGAATAAAACTCTCCGCCATTTTGAAAATTTTCTTTTTGGAATATCTCAAAATAATTTTTTTTCAATTTTTTGAAAAAATTATATTTACACACTCTTAAGGTACATATAATGCCAAAATTTAGGATGGCACGACATTGGGATCGTATTGAAAAAAATTTTTTTAGGTACTTAAAGACCTGAACGTTCAATGAACGAATTATAAAAAAAATTTAGCTGCGGGAGAGCTGATAAGGCCCCGCTGATAATAACACCCTTTACTAATTTGGGTATGGCGAATACAATGAAAATAAAACCAACCCCCTAACTTGATCGGAACCTACCCCCACGACAGCCCTTATTACTAAAAATGGGTGTCTCGTACTTGCTTATGAAAACACCCCCCCCTTTTTTTTGTGTAGATATAGCCCTTACGGTAAGCTATTTTTTAAGCCCAAAATCAACCCTATCGGTGAAGCGGAAACCACCCCCACAGCAACCCCTAAAATTAAATTATTTTTTCTACTCCCAGTATAAGGATCCACCACGCTATTTTTTGAAGAACATACACCTATTTGATATAAGATAATTTATAGAGGCCATACCTACTCCATCGGACATCGGACACCAGCCCCACCGCTAGGGAGTGAAACCTAAAATATTTAATTTAAGTTTAGGTATAAAATTAAATAATTCAGATCCCAGGCCCTAGTGGTGGGCCACATGGGTCTCGCACGCTGCATGAGGCAATCCCCTTTTTAAATTCTAGTCGGGTGGGGTTTTAAGGGGGTAGTACACTTCTTTTGCACTTTTTTTAAGATTTTTTTGTAGTTAACTTTATTTTAATCTTACAAACTTTTTTATATATAAGTCTATCATCCAAGAATATAAAAAAAAATGTTTGTATTTCTTTTTCTTCATAGGGCCCCAATACGGCTGCCTGAAGGTGACCCCTTTTTAATCTGGTTGACATGATATCTCAAGTCTGGATCGACTGAAGCAAAAAATTCAACGTGCATATTAAAATATAGATCAGTCTCTATCGTCCCTACCACGATAAAAAATTTTGCTCCAAAAAAAAACAAAATGGGGGGCTTTTTAATTTTTTGGGCCATTTTTTTTTGCAAAAAATTGTTTAAAAAAAGGGTTAAATATTAACCGATTTCCACAATCGTGGTAGGGACGAGAACTACACATGTATAGAGTATCCCATAAAAATTTGAGCCCGGTCGGACCAATAGTTTTTTCAAAATCATGTCAACCAGGTCAAAAAACGTGGTTTCGAGAAAAACGCGTTTAAAGTTTTTTTCCTAAAAATGCGAAAAAAAGTATTTTACGCTCAATCAGCGATACCAGGTCCATACATTATGCCTTCCTCCTCTTCGAAAAACTCATGTTCTGCCACTTGAATTTGATGTTTTTAGAAAATCGATTTTTTCAAAAATAAGAAGTGTAATATAATATATTTATTTTTCGTATAAAAAGCCTTGTTTGTGTGAGACGCTTCGTCCCCAGCGACCTAGACGGCCCTCTAATGTCCTGCGTTATTAGGTGTACTTGGTATATTTTGGGTGTGCTTACGCTCTCCGTATGCCTGGAAATTGAACGAGAACAGCCGGAATTGAATAATAGGAAAGGTGTTGCCTTCCATCACGATAACACCCGAATACACACTTCTTTGATGATCCGTCAAAAATTGTGAGAGTTTGGTTTGGAAATTTTGATTCATCCACTGTATATGTCCAGAAATAGCAGCCTCTGAATATACCTTGTTCTGTTCCCTGCAGAACTCCCTCAATGTGATCAAGATCCAAAAGAAAGCTTGTGAAAATAACTTGATTCAGTTTTTCAACCATAAACCACAGAAGTTCTTCACCTTCACCAATGATGATTACCCGAAAATTACAAACATATGTAGTCTAAATAAATTCCTTTTCACACTATAAGAGAAATAGTTGAATTTTGATTTAAAAAAAAAGACTTTATATATTTCTTGTTTTCAGTTATATCAGACATAACCTTCTTTTAATTTTACTCTAGAAGAATTATTTCTATAGCATCGACCTTGAAGATAAAGAAACTTTAAAGAAGGGCTAATTGTGTAAAAATAGTCCCTTTAAATAGAGAAGATTAAAAAAAACACCTATGGCTGGTATGCATGGAAACTAGCCGGATCCACATTTGTTAAAGCTGCAAATAGAGATGCCAAATAAAATTGTTTATTTTGAAGAGATATTGTTGAGACGTCGATATACCCTAAACGTAAATCCACTAAAACATTGACTGCTGATCTTAAATATTTTTCAAAACAAACCATAATTAAAAAAATAACCAATTTCCTTTTCAAAATCACATTTATTTTGTTTAAATACTGCATTACATTTTTATTTGTCTACAGATTTATTAATTGATTTATAAACATAAATTTAAGCTATACAATAATCTTCACCAATAACTTTATCATTTAATTTAATAAAGTTCTCATTTGGACATTTATATTCGGTGAAAAATTCTTCCAAACTAAAAAAAAGATTTTGCAATTCCGTTTTTCTGATTTCCGTAAGTTCACCACTATAACGAATCAACAGTTCCGTAACGAGTTTTAATAGCACTTTATTATGATTAAGTTCATATTTTTCCAAAAATGATTTTTCATTATTAAAAACTTCTTCATTTGATGATCTTAAATTTTCCAAAGTTTTTAGAGCACTTTTAAACCTTCTCTGCTGTGTCACCAAATCTATACATTTTTGGCCTTCATTATCATAAATTGGAATTAAATTTCTAATAAAGTAATAAAGCATAAAAAGTCGTGGTTTATTGTGATTAACAACCAAATTGTTGAATATATTAAAATCAAGTAATAAAGGATCCACTACTTTCCCTTTCTGCATTTCATATGCTATTTGAAGCATATTACCAAAAAAGTTATCATTTGACACTTTAACATTTTTGTATGTATTTTCAGCATCGCTTTGGAAGCTTAAAGGATCATTTACGATCTTCATAAATTTATTATGATTTTGTAGAAAATTATTATTGATGTTTTCATCTTTAATGACTTTAAGGATACTTTCAGAAACATTAACATAGTTTAAAATGTCATGATCATCTAAGTGTTCTTTAATGAGAATGTTAACAAAAATATCGCTGAAAAACACCATGGTCATATCGAAGCAATTATCTTTACTATTACTAATGATACTTTGATGTTTTTGATAAAAATATCGGTAAATTTTGTAGAATATGTAATTAGATATATTTTTCTTATCACTTTTTGAATATAGTTCAATAGTATTTTTGATGCCTTCTTTTTTTACATAAATCTCATCAGTTTCCTTGTAGATACCACATCCAACAAGATCAAAATATTGTACCCAATCAAATTCTGGAATGTTTTCTTTGATCCAACCAAATGTTACCAGCTTGTAGTCTTCTGAATTATCAAAACCATACAAATGTTCTTGAAAATCTGCTGCTTCGGTTTTTATAGTTGAAATTTCATCATTTGTATATCCAAAATGTTTCAAAACTTTGGGGAAATCTTTCGGTTCTTCGTCACCAATATGTCTTGATGCTGTAGGCCTTAGAAAGAATGTACGCTTACCTTCCACCATTACAACACGAAATTCAAAAATAATATAAACACCGATTCGATTAAGTGTACCCAAAGATGCTGGCAAAACAAAATTATCCTTATTCCAATTCGTTGGTGGCAGATAGTCTATTTCATTTGTATTAATATTTTTAACACTATCCAAAAAATCATTCTTGTCATGATGGTCATGACACGATTCAAAAAATGATTTCGCTTTGATTTCACCTGATGTAAGATGGTTGTTGCCTTTGAAATAATTCCCGACTATTTTTTCAAGGAAATTTAAATGTGCATCAATTTTATAGCTGATGGTACCTCTATCATATTCATGAATGTAACTTATATAATCTTCACAAGGATCTGAACTACGATTGAATGTTTTTGTTAACTCTTCTATAAATGGCTTAAGACGCTCCATTTCCACTTCTATATACTGAGGATCATTTGAATTCTTAACTGGCGATCCAAAAACACTTGGTGAACAGCATTGTGATATTATAACTAATACCGAAATTATTTTAAACATTTTTACTTTATTTATGATCACTTGAACACTTTACTTGAAACTGATCGAGAATGATCTTGTCTAAACGCTTTTATATGCAAATTTTCACTCTCGATGTCAAAGGGCAGTGATAACAAGTTTCTTTTTAATTTTTATTTCAAAATAAATGTTTACTAAATATATTTTTTTCACGATCGAAATTTTTTAATTCTGAATATAAACACAATGATAAGAATTTTAGCTAGAAAAAAATGCTTGCAATTTACGATGATTTAAAATTTTGATTTTTTTTACACAGATTTCCTAATTTAAAAGAAAAACAAAATTATTATTTGGCACGATCATAGAACATTAACATTAACACAAAATAAAATTAAACACCGAATTTAACAAAATTCAATTAATTTAACAAAATTCTCTATATTCAACACTTTAAATCATTTTACAACCTTTTCCTCGAAAAAAACAGAACCAAATGAAAAAACAAAAATTCCTCCATCCCGAAACAAAAAAAAACCACCTCTTCTTCTTTTTTTCCTCGGATGATCGTTCAGAAGACAAGATCCTGGCAATCGAACATATAATCGTCGCGGGCTTGCTCTAGTGTGGGGAATTAGGCCCCGTTCACAGTAGATGGTGACATATCTAACGAGGAAAGAAACATTGATTCAAATAAGTTCAATAGCTAATAAGAATATCACAGTGTTAACAAAGACCGCAAAAGTGGAGTTGCAAAGATTGCGACCGCAACCCCTGATACGTTCGCGGGGTGGCGCCGCAACCCCTGTGTTTTTGAAATAAAAAAAGCAAAAATTTGAGTTATTTTTTAAAAATTCTAGGAAAAGTATATACATTTTTAAATTCGATAGTTGTAAACAAACATTCATTCAGTTTCGATGAAATATTACACATCGAACGAACACTTGAAAAATATATGGTTTCGACAACGTTTTTTCTTCATGATGGTCTCAGTCGTGTGTGGTATCTATTGTGTGTCTATGTTTGTGTATCATATCGCAGAATTTGCATTATTGAATTATCTTCAACATATATCAGCTTTACCCCAAATAGATAATAGCCTGGGAAAATTAGCAAAAAAACGCACGAAAGGAGACAAAATTCCAAAATGGCTGAAATTGGTCCACAGCTTCCTTGGGATTTTTTAAGAAAACAATTTCAAGATCACAAAAAAAACATGGCCGCCGGAGATATCGCGTTTTCTCCGTGTTTTCCTCGTATCTCGGTTTCTATAGATCGTACAACCAAAAACTCACTCAAAAACTGTTCTTTTTTCGAAAAGAAATTTTGATTACTCAATACGAAACGTTATTGCCTTCAAAAGGTCCTGGTTTCATTTTTTCGAAAACTTTACTCTTTCGAAGTTATTCAAAGTCAAAGTTTCCAAAAATCACTTTTCGGCCAAAAAATCACTCAAAAACTGATAATCTTTTGTATAAGTAGATTAAATTTTTTTTGAAAAATCAATTGTTATATTTTGGCCGAAAAGTAATTTTTGGAAACTTCGACCTTGAATAACTTCGACAGAGTAAAGTTTTTGAAAAAATGGAACCAAAGGACTTTTTGTAGGCAATAACGTTTCGTATTGACTGATAAAAAAAAAATTTCGAAAAAAACAGTTTTTGAGTGATTTTTCGGCCGAAAAGTGATTTTTGGAAACTTTGACCTTGAATAACTTCGACAGAGTAAAGTTTTTAAAAAAAGTGAAACCAGGACCTTTTGAAGGCAATAACGTTTCGTATAGACTGATCAAAATTTTTTTTTAAAAAAAACAGTTTTTGAGTGAGTTTTTGGCCAAACGGTGATTTTTGATAACTTTGACCTTGAATAATTTTAAAAGGGTTAATCGGGTCAACATTTTTGTAAGAACTAAAGTTGAAGAGAATTTCATTGTTAACATTGTGGGCTCGAGGTTGTACTACCTATAGAAACCGAGATCCCAGGAAAACACGGAAAAAACGCGATATCTGCGGCGGCCATGTTTTTTTTTTGGTGATCCTGAAGTTGTTTTCTTAAAAAGTCCCAAGGAAGCTGTGGACCAATTTTCAGCCATTTTGGAATTTTGTCTCCTTGAAATGCTAATTTTACCGGGCTATAAAAAGTAATTTTTTTGTCAGGAACAAAAGGAAGAAACTCTGGAATAAAAAGAATTTCTTCTATCAAAGATTGAAAACTAACATAATTGAAAAATATATTTCACTCATATCATAAAAAAATTTATAGTTTTCTCAAAAAAAAAGATTTTTCTGCCCGCTGCGCTATTTGACACGTTTACTTGATGGAAAACAGATGTGATTTTTCCAAAGATCATAAAAACGAATCTTGTCTTGTGACTAACTAGCTCTTAAGGCATGAAAATTCATGAAAAGAGCTCATTGTCTTTCTCAAATACGAGGGTCGTCTCAAAAGTAAGTTCCACTATTTTTTTAGATGTGTTTGGTTGGCGGGAAAAGTCTGGGAATCTCAGGGAATTTGCGTCCGGAGAATTTCTATGCGGGGGCTTTGGTCGATCCGGCGGCAGTCAGGCTTCAGTAGCTCCTACCGCCAAAACACCAAATAAAACGAAAGTTGTGGAATCCGTATGAAAATAGCAAACGTTCTTTAAGGATTCCAAGGGGGTGTTTTTGATCAATTACCTGCCCCGTGGTACCACGATCACAGCTGCACGCTATTGTGAGGTGTTGCAATAACTCAGAAAGGCGATCCAAAACAAAAGGAGAGGAAGTTGATAAAAAAAAATGCTTCGCAAAACCAGTTAAAATAGGTTTCCGCGGTCTCTGAGTGTTAATCTCCATCACAACCCTATTATTTTTAATTTTTTTTTAGCACGATTAACTCCCCTATTCTAAATTGTGACCAGTCATAAGTCACAAGATTGTGTGACTCGTGCTTGTCATTCATAGGTTGTAACAATTCTTGTGACTATAATCTGGTTCTGGTTTGGTATTCTAAACCCCCAGTTACAATAAAAATCATAAAAAAACATTTCACCTTTAATGGTGAATTTATACTACAGGGTTTTCACATCGAGACATACTCAAGGCATTAATCAATTCGAATTGTCAATTGTCAGTTAATATGCCAAGGCATGTTGACAATGTTGTTGGGATAATTAGTAAATATTGAAATAATTATATAATTAGTTATGTTTACCCAGTATTGTATAACCCATTGAAATGCATTGGCGTGCCACAAAACAAATAATTAAAACTACTGCACATTAAGCGCGCCACCAAAAAAAACCATTATATATGAAGATAATTTTATTTGTGTAGAATAAACTTTTCACACAGTAACTTTAAGGTCCCATTCACATACAGGTATACGGCTCGATGAACGCCACACATTACTCAGTGTGACTGAGCGACGAGGACTTGAGGTATCCGCCTGACAGGCCGTGGACTGCAGGTGATCTCATGATTACCTACATACACTCAGGTTGTTAATTCAAGTGCAAAAATCTTCATGGCCTTAACGAAAATTTCGGACTGAACAAAAAAACAGATCTTCAGGCCCGGACTGACGATAAATACCCACAGGCATAAAGATTTTAGTATTAGTATCTTAGTCGGGAACACCCTGTATACAATTATTCTATTGTTTACATGTTATTAAATATAAAAATCTGTCGTCTTTAATGTTTGTGTTTCTAAATGTGGAAGTACAGTTTTGTAAAAATTAACCTATAAGCTAAATCTTAACAGTGAAAGAAGAAATGTTGGAAAGTTTTTTCTAATTATAACTAAGAAATGCGTTTTTTCTCATTTTTACTTTGTTTTCACAATTACAATAGCTTTTACAAAATCCTGAAACGCCACAAACAAATTTATTGGAATTCGGACAGGACAAGTCTCTGTCGGGTCAACTAGTAATCTTATAAAATTGCGAATACATTTTCTAACTAAAATTTTTATCATGTTGTTTACTTTCACAATTAGGAAGATTACAATAAAAATTAAAACAATTTTTTTATCACTACCCTTCAACATTTGTAGGTTAAATTTTCTATATAAATTCTTTAAGACTAGATCATCCTCGATCAGTTGTAAGCAAAGTGTTCAAGTGATCACAAATAAAGTGAAAATGTTTAAAATAATTTCAATACTAGTTGTAATAGTAACAAGTGTGTTTGGATCTCCAGTAAAGAATGGAAACGATCCTCATTATATTATAGCAACGGAAATGGAACGACTTAAGCTCAATACTAGTCTAGAGCCTTGTGCTGATAACATTAATTGCGTTAATACAGAATACACCGTCGAACTGCAGGTTACGCAGGGGACTGATGAAAAATTTCTTAATAGCACGTTTGCGAATTATTTCAAAGGAAACAATCATTTTACATCAGGTGAATTAAAAGCAAAATCATTTTTTGAATCGTGTCACGACAACTTAAACCAGGATTTTTTGGATAGTATAAAACATTTGAAAGCGGCTGAAATGGATTATCTACCACCAGGCGTAGCTGATCGGAACTCGGATAAAATTGATTTGCCAGCATCTTTAGGCACATTTAATCGACTTGGAATTTTTATTATTTTTAAGTTTATAAATTATGATAAGAGTATATTTTATTTAAACCCAGCATTAGTAAGAGATTCAATTCTTGACAAAGAACCGGAGGATTTCAATAAGGTCTTTGAATACTTTGGATATAAAAATGATGAAATAGCGTCTATAAAAGCTGATATAGCTGATTTTGATGAACATTTGAAAGTAATTGATGCTTCAGAAGACTACGAGCAGGTAACAGTTAATTGGATCAAAGAAAACTTTCCCGAATTTGATTGGATACAATATTTCGATATTGTTGGATGTGACATCATTAAGGAGACCGATGTTATCAATTTGAAAAAAAATGCCATTAAAAATATAATTGAATTAATTGCAAAAACCGATAAGAAAAATATAGCTAACTACATATTCTACAAGGTGTTTAGATTTCTTCAGGAAAAACATGAATCCCTAGTACGTTATGGCAAACCTGATTGCTTCCATGCGACCAAGTGGTTGTTCGCTGGTATTTTTATTAACATTGGCCTAAAGGAATACTTAAATGACATTGTAAACTATGTTAATGCTACTGAAAATATCCTTAAAGTCGTTAAAGATGAAAACGTTGATAAATTTATGTTACGAAAACATAATGAATTTATGAAGATTATAACTGATACTGCAAGTTTCGAAAGGGACTTGGAAAATACCTATAAAAATATTGAAGTATCAAAAAACGATTTTTTTTCAAATGCGCTACGAATTATATATGTAACCACAAGGACTCAAGATGTACATCGCTTCATGTTGGATTCGTTTACGGACATAATAAAAAAAATGGGTGTTAATTACAATAAACCACAATCACAATAAGGTGCTTATAAAACACCTGACAGAATCTTGTTTCGCTTACACTCGCAGGTTTGCAACAACCAGAAAATCCGAATTGGAAAATTTAATTCTTAGTTTAGAGGAATTTTTCACTGATATCCAAGTGAGAAACTTCTTAACTTAGATAAAAAGGTGATCGGAAAAAATTATTGTCTAGCATAAATTTATATTTCAAAATAAACTAATAAATCTGTCAACAGATGTCTTTTTGTCTTATTTAAAAAAAATGCATTTTTATCCAACTACCACTGCTTTAAAGGAGGACGCTCTAGAAGGTTTTTAGAACAAAATGTTATTAGAACAAAAAAAAAGTAGATGTGTGTATAGATGTTTTCAAACTCCGTGACACAAAAAATTCGAACAGTTCTGCGCACCTCGTTGCCAAATTTTATAAATTTTGTTCTATCATTTCCCCTCTTTTCATTTAAAAAGGCAACAAACGCAGAAAAAACTCAACAAAATTATTTGGGAAGGGATGCGCGCATGCCGAATGAATAAAGTTAAGTTATCTTTATATGTATGGAGCAGAGCTTTTAAATACATGTAAAAACCCTGCTCAACCAAGTAAATCTCTCCATCATAATAAGCATAATTTTATTATAATTATGAGAAATATTTCTCATCGCTAAATTTATAATAATTAAAAAAAAATGCTGAAAAATCCTTTTTTAAATTCATGAGCATTTTCATTCATAAATTGTGAACTCTCCGCAGCCGCAAGCAACGTTACCTCCCCTAGCAGAAGCGCGCATGCGACTGGCCGAAAACGTCGACAATCCTAGTATCAAAGTATTAAAAACACAAATTGCGTATTTTTTAATAGAAATTGCTACAAATTATTTCTGTAGCAAATATGTAAAATACAAAAACCTGAAAATTAAAAAATATATAAAAAAGGACGCTTTTCATTCATAATTGTAAAATTAGCAATACGCAGTCGCGATTGATTAAATGACAGCAAGTGATTTGATAAGGAGGAGGAGGAGTCAATTCTCGCTCACTTTTTACAATATACAATGGTTCACAAAATTATAAGAAAAATAAAAATTCATTTTTAATTAGAAAAGTGTTTCCTTTTGAATAAATCATGTTTAAAATAGTTTCTTCGCATTTTTATTTTACTTACGGTTAAGAAATATTTATCTTCGATCTTCAAATTTCTATCAATTATTCAAATAGGAAAATATAAATTTCGTTTTTCGTTTGAGATTTTTTAAGCCACTGTGGTATATACAGAAGCTCTAATAAAAAGACAGAGTCGTCGTAATATTTGCAACAAGTTGTCAGAAAGTATATGGGAATTGCTGACAATTCTTTTGCGTGCGCCTTTGGCTTCCTATTTTGGAGCTTAATTTCTCAATAGAGAGGAAGAAAAATTATCTCCAGCTTTTAAACATTTTTAAGAGCTTTTTACCCCAACATGCGTCAAATGTCACGGCATTTGAAAACATCTATACTTATGTACGCGCATTAAAAGTTATACTTCTTTGGCGTGATTTAAGACTAATTTTTAATTTGCATGCAAATAATTTCTTGGTGTTTTTTTTATTATTTTCGTGCGTTGGCAGGTGGGAAGCATCATACTACCGACACGCTCCAGCCTGTCAGTTATGTAGGACTCTAAAGGATAGTACACACTAGTATACCACGTTGAGCGATTTGTATATAGACCGTCTACAGACGGTCTATAGATTATGTATATAGCCCGTCTATGGAGATCGTACTTTGTCTCGTCTAGTGTCCACACTATGATTTGATTTTAGTCTACGTCCGCGTCACTTCATTATTTGTTTCCACTCTCTGCGTCGATATCGTCCAAATCTGTGCTGCCCTTTGGCTCGTTGGCTGGTAGCAGGAATAGCAAAGAATCAAACGCAAACCACGTGGACGTGGCCCCACTCTTCAAGCTATTTTTTTTTGCTCCAGGTTGAAGGATTTTTTAGATTGTGGATTTTCTTCTCAATGTCGGCCACTTTCACGTCGTGCTTTTTAACCAAAATAAATGAGGAGAAACTCATAGAATTAGTGCGAAGTAAAGAATTTTTATACAATACAAATGTAAAAACGTTGTATTAATAAATACTTCTAAAAGATGACCAAATGTCTTTACCAAATGTCAAAAATTGCTCTTGCAATATGTTTCACCTTCCGTACCACAGCGACGCACGGCACTGCTCAGCACTGCACTGCTTTTCAATGTATTTCAGGTTTTATTCATGAAAATATGTCATAGGGTTACAAAAATACCTCTTCGGCCAAAAAATCACTAAAAATTGATATTTCCAAAAAATTTTGAAATTTTTTCGAAAAAATGACAAGGGTGTCATTAGGGTAGGCAATTATCTTTTGTATAAATAGAACAAAAAAAATTTCTCAAAAATCAGTTTCTGAGTCATTTTTGACCAAAAACTGATTTTTTGAAACTTTGACCTTGAATAGCTTCGAAAGGGTTAAGTTTTCGAAAAAATGACACGAGTGTTTTTTGTAGGCAATAACGTTTCGCATTGACTGATCAAAAAAAATTTTCGAAAAAACTAGATTTTGAGGGTGTTTTTGGCCAAAAAGTGATTTTTGATAACTTTGACCTTGTATAACTTTAAAAGGGTTAATCGTGCAGTGGCAGACTAAGGGTGGGGCGTAAGGGGCGGTCCGCCCCGGGCCTCTGGTTCCTAGGGCCTCCAAATGCCTACAAGTTCCCTTGATCAAATCCTAAACAAGGCTTTTAAAATATGGTCAGTGCCTACCTAAGTGGTACTTTGGAGTCGGAGGTCCCGTATAATGTTCCCGCAGACATAAATAAGTACAGCATGTAATTATTAAAAAGGGACTTTACTGAATCGGTACCCTGTACATCGCTTGTACTTCAATAGTTCTTGACCATTTTCATCTCGGTTGCATCATGCAAGAGGAGTTTTTCTAAACTTAAGCCTAGTGTCCACTATAGAGTTTTTTGCGTAGAGCTACAGAAAACTCTCGCGTAGAGACGCGTAGAGAAGTGTATACACCCTCTAGAGCTCTACAGATGCGCTCTACACCCACTCTATGCGAAAGTTTTCTCTGCTAAAAAACTCTATAGTGTATACGCAATTTTTTTGTGTTTAGTAGAGCTCTACATCTGCTCTACGCTCTATCAAGCATGTTTGATAGAGTTTCTCTCTCTACAGATTCATTCTTATTTGCGTTTCGACTGCGCTTCGAATTGTTGTACATCGGCGTGTTAAATAACAACGAAATTCGAATACGACTTAATCAGAAAATTTTGGTATGAAGATATATCTTCTTTCGTGAGCTCATTCAATAATTCTCGATACATTCCAGCGTTTTGTTTTCTTTTAGCATTCCAATCTCGCTCCCAACATTTCCTTTCCTTCTTTTTCTCTTCTTCGAGCAAAAATAAAACGGCAGCAGCTTGTTTTTGGCGAGAACTCATTTTATTATTTTTTTGTTTTCTGTTAATTTCCTTAAATTTTTTTACACAATATGTGTACGCACGCATCTCTGAATAACTGATAAATGAAATGACATGCAAAAGTTTATGGCCGCAGTTGCGCGCTCTACCATAGGACTCTATAATAGAGAAAACCGCATCTGCAGTGTACACAGTCTGTAGAGCGCGTGGTAGAGCTCTACTCAAAATTTATCTAGAGAAACTCTACGAGAGGTGGAGTGGTAGAGCGGTAGAGACGCCTTGTAGTGTACACACTACAGGTAGAGCTCTATTCTCTACGCTCTACCTACACTCTACCGAAAAAAACTTTATAATGGACATTTGGCTTTAGAACTACTTTCGGAATCGATGGGCTTGCTTTTTCTACTGGGAAATAAACATACACACACCTGTACATACAAATGGCAACTGCCTTTGTTGATGCCTTCCGACCGCGAAACGGCGCTTCCAGCACGATCATCGTAAAATTTTCTGGCCAGCGTGAAGCTAAGGCTTTCATGCGCGCCCTGAAAGTGCATAGGAAGCTGAAATTCCCGCTATGCGAGTTGGATGGCTACATTGCAGACTCTCCTGTTTATGTGAACGAGAGTCTCACGGAGGGTAACAATTTTCTACTGCGAGAGGCCTTAAAATTGCGTAGAATGGGCCTGCTGCATGCTGTTTCTACGAAGGATGGACTCGTGCGCATAAAAAAAAAGAGTGATGCTCGGGAAATGATCGTGCGAGATATATGCGAATTAGAATGCCCGTCTGTGGATACCCTGGAGCCTAGAGGTGCAAGCGTTTAATGATACATTTTTTATTTTTTTTTCTCGTAATTTTTAGCTTTTGGTATATTTATCTATTTTTCTTTGGTTTTTTTTTTCTTTCTTTTAATTTCGATTTTTATTTTTATTTTTGGTCATGTTGCTTATCGTAGATCAAATTTCTTTGTGCTGGTATTCGTGCTTTACTTGGCTTACCAAATGCCCTCCTCTATTTTGGTTTGATACATCTTTTGAGGGTGCTCACTGCTTCGATCATATGAAGTTTTTTTCATGACCAGAGAGCCCAGTTGTGGGGACAGGGTAAGTGCGTTGCTAAAAATTTTCTGTTCTGTCAATACGGGGTTCAACATCTGCCATTTTAACTCACGTAGTATTAAACCCAAAATTGCAGAAATCAATGAAATATTTATAAATGTTAATGTCCATGCGATTTTAGTGTGTGAAAGCTGGATAAACGAGGCCATCCCGTCGTCGTCCCTTGTGTCTATAAATGGGTTTCAAATTTTTCGCAACGATCGCCAAGGTCGCACTGGGGCGGTGGTGTTGCTATATTCCTCAGGGACAACCTAAAATGCAGGATTATCGGGTACTCTATTAACCTTGGTATTGAGTTTATTTGTGTTGAAGTTTCAAATGGTTCTGAAAAACTTTTACTTGTCACTGTTTACTCTCCCCCTGGTCTATTTAGACCCGATAATTCCGCTGAACTGGAGGAAACCCTGGAGCATTTTTCGCACACGTATGCACATATAGTTGTTGCCGGTGATTTTAATGTAAACTTATTAAAATCTTCCAGTCAGGAAAAATTCTTCAAGCATACAATGCAGACCTTAGGCCTTGTTCAAATGAATACCTTGCCAACTTACTCTAATGCGACGAACCCATCTCTACTTGATGTCTTGCTTTGCAGCGAACCTAGTATGATTCTCTTTCAAAATCAAATCTCTCCTCCAAGTTATTTAGACCACGACATCCTATTTATTAGTTACAATTTTCGCGTTGACGCAATTACCAGGAAAACTATAGTGTCTCGTGATTTTAAAA
Organism: Thereva nobilitata; assembly: GCA_963855945.1. NCBI lineage: Eukaryota > Metazoa > Arthropoda > Insecta > Diptera > Therevidae > Thereva > Thereva nobilitata. The sequence goes on along the minus strand of OY979697.1, from coordinate 101,200,199 downwards.
ATATTAACCGCGAACGGCTCCTTGAACACTGTCAATTGCTTCCCTGGGATAATATTTTTGTGGCCGAAGACATAGATGCTAAAATTGCTATCTTTGAGGAGTTTATCGTGCAGTTATATGACGAATTTGCTCCCCTGCGTACTAAATGCCTGAGTGATAAGTCTAAACCATGGTTCTGTACTGAAATCAAGTCACTTATCATCGAAAGGGAGTATCTGTATCATCGTTTCTTGAAATTCAGAAGTGAGAATGCTAGAAAATCATACAAACGCGTTCGTAATCTAGTCGTTGCGAAAATCAAGGAGGCTAAACGTAATTTTTATGCTCGTAAACTTGATCCATCACTTCCAACTAGAACTTTCTGGAATAACCTGCGTAACTTGAGCGTCTGCGGTAATAAAGAAGACTCACGTGTATACGCCAACTGTGACCCTGATACTCTGAATAATCATTTCTCTTCTTGCAATATAGATACTCTACCTCAAATGCCAGATTCAACAATTGATGGGTTTAGCTTTCGCTGTGTAGACGCCTTTGAAGTGAACTCAGCCATTAACTCCATCAAGTCTGAGGCCACTGGAACAGATAATATCTCACCTAAATTTTTAAAAATGCTTCTTCCGTTATTACTACCTGTTATTGTACATATTTTCAATGCTTGTCTCACTGTGTCGAAATTCCCTACCGCTTGGAAACATGCTCTGATAATCCCTATTGCCAAGTGTCCCAATCCTAGTAGCCCCTCGGATTTTCGTCCAATTAGCATCCTGCCATTTCTGGCTAAAGGTCTTGAGAAATTAATTGCAATGCAAATGATTGCTTACTGTGAGCAACGTATGCTTGTAAATCCATGTCAATCTGGCTTTCGGAAACACCATAGCTGTGACACTGCTCTCCTAAAAATCACGACAGACATACGGAATTCCTTAGATGCAAACAAGGTATGTTGTCTACTCTTGCTAGACTTTTCCAAAGCTTTTGATAACGTCAATCACTCCATCCTTTTACGCAAACTCTGTACACAATTTCGTTTTTCTTCTTCTGCCCTTACGCTCATGTATAGCTTTTTAGCTGCTCGTTCACAACAGGTGAAGATTTCCCATTTAATTTCCTCCCCTGCCACGCTTTTTGCTGGCGTTCCCCAAGGATCTATCTTAGGCCCTCTTCTGTTTAGTATATATATAAATGATCTTCCACTAATAGTAAAGCATTCTTACGTACATATGTATGCTGATGATGTACAACTCTATTTTAGTGATACTAAAAATCAATTTGAGCAGTGCATATATAAACTTTCAGAAGATTTGCATAATATAACTCATTGGTCCTCCTTAAATTCACTAAAACTTAACCCATCTAAATCTCAATGCATCATCTTCTCCAACTCTAACGCGTCATTAACTGACCTCTCTCAAATTATGTTAAATGGGGCTCCTGTCGCCTGCGTTAAGCGGGTCAAAAATCTCGGTATAATCTTGAACAGCAATATGACGTGTTGCGACCACATTAGCTTTATTCTGGGCAAAGTATATAGTATTCTAAGGCGGTTTCGTATTCATCGTAGTCTCTTGTCACAAGCTGTTCGTATGAAGTTAGTTAAAGCTATACTCTTGCCGCACATAATGCACGGCCTCTGTGTCTTCCCTTTACTAGATTCATCCTGTAACCGTAAGTTAGAAGTAGCGTTTAACGACTGCATACGTTTCATTCATAACCTTCGCAGGTATGACCACATTTCCCCTCACCGGCACTCAATTTTTGGATGCTCCTTAAGTGACTACCGTGATTTTAGGGTCTTGTGCTACTACCACAACATCATCAACAACCGAAAACCCTCCTATCTAAGCGAGTTTATCCAGCTCTCACTATCTCGCCGAAATAACAATGTGATTATCCCCCGCTTTCGTCATCTATCGGGGCAACGTTCTTTCTTTGTTCACGCAGCTCAATTGTGGAACTCCATTCCTGTTGAAATACAGCGAATCGAATCAGTGAGTACTTTCAAAAACCGTCTTTTCGAATTCATTTCTGGCAGGACAAACTGAAGCACGTATATCATTTTTTTCACTTTTTTTTCTCTTTCTTTCTATTGCAACATGCCTTTTATTCTTTTTATACATATATTTATTAGTAATTTCATTTCTTTTCTTCATTTTTATCTGCTATTTTTCATTGCTTTTATGTTATTTTACTTATCTTAGTTAGTAATTATTTAGGTTGTAAACTTTTATACCTGTTTTTTATGTACAAATTTAAGATTAAGAATCTTGTGTACACTACTATTTTTAAATAAATGTAAATGTAAACTGAATAAAAGGCTTCTAAAATTACATCAACTTCTTAGACCGAGGGCCTCATTCAGCTTTGCCGCCCCGGGCCTCTTGCGGGCTTAGTCCGCCACTGTAATCGTGTCAACAAGTTTGTAAGAACTAAAGTTGTAGAGAATTTCATTGTCAACATTTTCGGGTTGTACGAAATATAGACACCGAGATACAAGAAGAACACTGGAAAAATGCGATAACTCCGGCGGCCATGTTTTATTTTTTGTTATTCCGTAATTGTTTTCTTAAAGGAGGCTGTGGACCGAAATTCAGCCATTTTGGAATTTTGTATCCTTTAAATGCTAATTTCCCCGGACTATTATGCAAATATTCGAATTTCAAACCGAAAATCTACCACGGCACACCCTATTTTCGGTATAAGGGTACGTGGTCAAAAAAGTTCGGGGTTCACTGATCTAGAGCGCTGACAAGGATATCGTTCATTATTATAAGAAATAGTAATGACGAAAGTAGGCATCCTTGTCATATTCCTGAGCTCATCTCAAAATCCCCGAGGATAATTTTCGATTATGGAGGAGTCTGCATTTGGAATTGTTATAAACAGAGCTTTTATCAATTCTGTTATTTTTTCGTATTGCTTGTAGAGTTCACATTATTTTGGAAGTCTCTCATGCGTTTTATTTTTTCCCAGGTTGTGTCCGAAATCCAGTGCTGCCCGTTTCTCACTTGCACTGCTGCCAATATAGCGCACTTTGTTGTACTCCACTGCTCTGCAAAATATGTTTCGCTTGCTAGTTGGAGATTTTTGAATATTATTTATTGTCACATAACAATTTTATTTTATTTCATTTTTTTTTTCAAATTATGTATAAAATAATCTTATCAAATTGCGAAAACATTTTTTTTTAACTAAAATTCTTATCAAGTTGTTTTGTTTTACAATTAGGAAGTTTAATATAAAAATTAAATCAAATTTCTTATCACTACCCTTCGACATTGTTATGTTAAATTTTCTATATAAATAGTTTTAGACTAGATCATCCTCGATCAGTTGTAAGTAAAGTGTTCAAGTGATCACAAATAAAGTGAAAATGTTTAAAATAATTTCGATACTATTTGTAATAGTAACAAGTGTGTTTGGATCTCCATTTAAGGGTGGAAACGATCCTAATTATAGTATAACAGTGGAAATGGAACGACTTAAGCCTTTCATAGAAGAGTTGTCAAAAACATTTAATACTAGTGTAGAGCCTTGTGATGATTATATTAGTTACGTTCATGGAGATGGTCAAGCTGCCACCGAACTACATTTTATGCAAGGGACTGATCAAAAATTTATTAATAGCATGTTTGTGAATTATTTCAAAGGAAACAATCATTTTACATCAAGCGAATTAAAAGCGAAATCATTTTTTGAATCGTGTCACGACAACTTAAACCAGGATTTTTTGGATAGTATAAAACATTTGAAAGCGGCTGAAATGGATTATCTACCACCAGGCGTAGCTGATTGGAACTCGGATAAAATTGTTTTGCCAGCATCTTTAGGCACATTTAATCGATTTGGAATTTTTTTTATTTTTAAGTTTAATGCGAATATAAAAGATGATAAACGTACATTTTATTTAAAGCCAGCATTAGTAATAGATTCAATTCTTGACGAAGAACCGGAAGATTTCAACAAAGTCTTTGAACATTTTGGATATGCAAATGATGAAATAGCATCTATAAAAGCTGATATAGCAGATTTTGATGAACATTTGAAAGGAATCGATGCTTCAGAAGACTACGAGCAGGTAACAGTTGATTGGATGAAAAAAAACTTTCCCGAATTTGATTGGATACAATATTTCGATATTGTTGGATGTGGCATCATTAAGGAGACCGATGTTATCAATGTGAAAAAAGATGGCATTAAAAATATAATGGAATTAATTGCAAAAACCGATAAGAAAAATATAGCTAACTACATATTCTACAGTGTGTTTAGATTTCTTCATGAAATACATCAATCCCTACTAAGTGATGGCAAAACTGAATGCTTCGATATGACCACGTGGTTGTTCGCTGATATTTTTATTAACATTGGCCTAAAGGAATACTTAAATGATCATGACATTGTAAATTATTTTAATGCTACTGACAGTATCGTTAGAGCCATAAAAAATGAAAACATGGATAAATTAACAATACGAAAACATCTTGGATTTATGAAGATCATAACTGATACAGCAAGTTTCGAAATCGATATTGAAAATACCTATAAAAATATTGATGTATCAAAAACCGATTTTTTTTCAAATGCGCTACGAATTATTTATGTAACCAAAAGGACTCAAGATGTAGATCGGTTCATGTTGGACTTGTTTAGGTACACAATGACGAATTTGCGTGTTAATTACAATAAACCACGGCTTTTTATGAATTATTACTTGATTAAAGAATTTAATCAAATTAATCCATCATTCGAGCATAATGATCAAGAATGTGTAGATTTGGTGAAGTTGCAGAGTAAATTTAAAGATGCCTTAGAAATGTTGGAATATTTAAAAGAATCCAATGAAGAAGTTTTTAGTAACGAAAAATCCTTATTGGAAAAATATGAACTCAATCACAATAAGGTACTTTTAAAACTCCTGACAGAATCTTTTATCGCTTATAATGACAAGTTTACAACAACTAAAAAATCCGAATTGGAAAATTTAATTTTTAGTTTAGATGAATTTTTCACTGAATATAAATGTCCAAATGAAAAACTATTTAAATTAGATGAGAAAGTGATTGGAAAAAATTATTGTCTAGCATAAAATATTTCAAAATAAACTAATAAATCTGTCAACACATGTCTTTTTGTCTTTTTTTAAAAAAATTCATTTTTATCCAACTAGCGCTGCTTTAAAGAAGGACGCTCTAGAAAGTTATTAGAACAAAAATAAATATTTTTGATTCATTTTCGGTTAGGAGGAATGCATTCAAACACAAAAGCACTTTCGAATAGAAAAGCCCACGATAAAATTATAATAATTACAGAATAACAAGTAGCTGCATAAAAAGCTTCTTTACGGGCGTGCAAGTTGGCTCCATTTGAATTTTTAATAAACATTCAGAAAAGCTTTTGCGTCTAGATGCATACGTCTTCGTGTACGTAGACTCGTAGCTTTAACAGAAAGTTTGTATTCTGTCGATGGATATCGACTTGTTTGTGCCGTTTAGTTTGACAACGAAATGTTTTCATAATCGTTTGATTAGAGCAGTGATTCCCAAAGTGGGCGCTACCGCCCCCTTGTGGGCGTTGCAGCGATTCAGGGGGGCGGTGATAGCCACAGGTGCATTTGGGCGCAATAAATAACTGTAAGGGGGAAAAGTAACAAGAGAAGATTTAGAAAAATTGATTTATGTATTCCGCTCATAACGCTTAATTTTTCTTTTAACAACGTACTGGGTTTTTGGCTCCGTTCCGGCATGCTCCCTTAGTTGCATTGGGATATGTGCAATCGCGCACTGCTACTGTTCATGTGGTGCCATTGAATTGCCGTTTCAAAACACGTGCGATTGTTCGATCGCAAGGCCAAAGCCTGTAACGGTAGCGGCAGTACTACCAGCAGATTTTGAAGCACGCTATGGCCCATTTTACACGATGCAACACGAAACGAAACAAAGTTTCCTGAAATCGCTGGTGGCATTCTCGTTGGCGAGTGACGTGACTACCGGGGACCCGTGTGGAGTGAAACTGTCGATACTTATAAACGTATCGAGGAAAATATCACTTCACCCGCAGCCTTGCGACAATTGAAGGCAACGTTTGTTGATCTAGTCACCAAGAGTGTCTTAAATTAATAATGAGAATACCAATTTAATGCCGAAGTGATATTTGTCACGACACTCGACATCGAGGAGAATAAGGTTTCTGATTTACACCTTTCTTTACTATAAGTGCTATTCTCGTTGGGTAGTGGCGCGTTGAAATGAAACTATGGACACCTACAAACTATCGAGAAAAATGTCACTTCACACGCCACGCTGCGAAAATTATATTACGATGTTTGTCGATCTGGTCGCCAGCAGTCTTTTAGATTGACAATGTGAATACCAATTTAAGGTCGAAGTGACATCGGTCATGTCACTCGACACCGAGATAAGGCTATATTTTTTATGAAAAAGATAGAAACATTAATAAATATATCTTTCTGTTTAGTAATATTAAAATTTAAAAAAAATAATTTCGGGGGGCGCTGAGTAATATTTTTTCTGGAAAGGGGCGGTAGGCCAAATAAGTTTGGGAACCACTGATATAGAGGTTCGAAAGTTCTTCGAACGCTATCGGGTCGTTACGTATTCATACGTTCTCCTGTTGGTGGCTGTTGTCATGTAAATATCCTTTTGGACTGATTTTAGCAGATGTATTGTCTTTATTTACTTATTTACACAGTTCTACAACCGGGATCCGGTTTTGGCCTCTCGCAACTCTTCTCTTTACTGGTCCCGATTCTGAGCCGATGTCATCCAATTTGGCATCCCTAAGATCTGTTCGTCCTGGTCTACGCCATTTTTCCAGCGGAGATTGGGTCTTCCTCGCTGTCGCATCCAATAGGTCTTACCGTAAAGAATTTTCCGAGCAGGTTCATCTTCACTTATACAAGCTAGATGCCCTGACCCCCGGAGACTACCGAGCTTTATTTTCTTCACAACATCTATGTCGCGATAACGATCGTAGATCTCGTCGTCGTGAGTCTCCGGAATCGTCCTTCCTCACATACCGGGCCAAAAATTCTCCGAAAGATTTTCTTCTCGAGCACTGCTAAAAGAAGTTACAGTGCTTTTTACTAAGCATCCATGTCTCGGATGCATATGGTTAGATACTTGGATTTGAAGATCCTTGACATACTATAGTAGACTTTGTTGACTTTTAGCAGTCGTGCGCGAATTTATGGTTCCATGATATTTTCGGCTGCTACTATTGACCCAAGGTAGGTAAATGATTTTAGCACTTCAAACTCGTGTTCCTCTACCTTGATTATGGAACCAATGTTAGGTGTTCTTCCATACGACGCCACCATGTTCTTTGTTTTGCTTTCGTTGATGCGCAGTCCCAGTTATCGTGCCGACCGCTCAATCGTGTTGAAAACTTTTTGTATGTTCTTCCAAAAACGTCATGGGGCCATCCTGTTTTGTAGGTTAGGTTAGGTTAAATATCGCTGAGCTGTTGGTTTAAGCTCATACACTTAGGCCAAAAGGATAGGCCCATTGTGATGCCATAATGATCCCACTTTAAACCTATCGTTTCTTCGCTAAACCATCTCGAAGATTCATTACATATCTTCTAAGTTGCGCGATCCCAATCTTCGATAATTCCGCAAGCGTGCTTAGAAAAGGTTCACCAAATGTGGTTAGTCTCCTTCTGCTGGGCAGTGATACTTTCCTCCTCGTCCGGATTTTTACAGCTTCTGAAAAAATCGTAGTTCTCAAAACCTAAGCGGGTCGCATGCGTCCCTATCAGACAGTGTCCGATCAGCACTCCCACTATAACGGAGAGGTCTTGTCTCTCGAGGCTCAGTAGTAAAGTGGTCCGCCTGAGATCATTAGAGGGCCTGGTTTTTTTGCCAATTACGATCCCTCCAATGCTTCTTTGCTTGTTGCATTGGGCGCTTTCAAAAATTCAGCCGCCTGCAGCAGTCGAAGCAGTCGACTGTTCAAATATTCAGCTGAAGTTAGAATTTGTAAGCAAACAGAGCAAGCATATGAATTTGTTTGCATTGACTGCTCCGAAATAATACGGTCGGTCAATATTGTCAATCTATAATTTTTAAATTAATTAAAATAAATAATGTATAAAAAATCTCCCAAAACCATATTGAGTATGATGCTGTAAAAATTTTATTACGAAACTGGAAACATTTACCTAGGCACGGCCTAATTCAATTCAAACGAAATTGTTATTTTATTTCTTATTTATTTAAAATTTTCAGGATGGTTTTGTCACCCGAAATGGTTTTGTCACCCGGATGAAATTAAATTTATTTAAGTTCTATCATTAAAATTTAATCCCTCATTAACAGAAAAAATTAAAAAATTTGAAAAAATCGAGAAATATGTACGCGATTCGAAAAATCAGGTGTTCGGTTTTTCTTAATTTTAAGCGATTTAATGAAAATAAAGTATCAAAATGTATAGACCATTTGAAACTAGACATTTCAATGGTCAAATGAGCATTTATTGAATAACAAAATTCGAAAAAAACATCAATAAAGTTGTCCATGCAAGATAAGGGTATTATTTTCGAAAAATGTTACTTTCTGGGAAACTATCAGTTTTCCAAACAAAAAAAAATCATGCTTATTTAACGCAACAAAGATATACTCTTACAAATTTTCATGTAAATTGAATTATTTTTACGGGAGAAAAAAATTAAAAACTGGAAAATCGATTTTCCACCATTTTCTTGGAAAATTTGAGGTTATGTCAAAACATGTTGAATACGAAAGTTTTAGATCTTTTTATTATCTACAACTTTTGTATTAAACATTTTCCACTAGGAGGACAGGTTTCACCGCAAATCGCAAAAAATCGTTTTTAACCCCTAAATAGCATCCCCATTTTACCATTTCCCTTTTTTTCGAGTTTAAAATTTTTATTTTCTTTTAGTTATAACCTTAACGACTTTTCATTGCTGGTCCCTCCCTGCTATTAATTTTTTTTTCCAAAAAACTATCGGCACTAGCCTAAATAGAATATAAATGAAGATGAGAGAAAATTGATAAAAAAATAATGATGGACTTTGGTATTACATCTCTTAACGCAATCCAACCAAAAATTGAAATCAACATGTTTTATGTTTCTTTATAACTCCATTGACGACAGCATAATTTGGTTTTTCTTTAAAGATTGCGAATTCCTTTAAAGGTAATATTTTTAAAAACAATATTTTTTCCTAAAAAATTGTTATCACTTTGTTTTTATTAACTAAACGAATTACTCTTATCACAGAGTTTTGACATCGAGGATGGAAAATTTGAATATAAATACATCTAGACTAGATCATCCAAGATCAGTTGCAAGTAAAGTGTTCAAGTGATCATAACTAAAAAGTGAAAATGTTTAAAATAATTTCGATAATAGTTATAATATCACAATGCTGTTCTCCAAGGGTGTTTGGATCTCCAGTTAAGGATGGGAGCATTCCTAATTATCTAGAAGTGGAAATAGAACGTCTTAAGATATTTGCAGAGGAGTTGTCTAAACGATTCAATACTAGTGTAGAACCTTGTGATGATTATATAAGTTACGTTAATGGACACGGTGAAGATACCACAGACTACGCGAACATACCTGATCAACATTTTCTTAAAACTATGTTTGTAAATTATTTCAAAGGAAACAATCATCTTACACCAAATGAAATAAAAGCAAAATCATTTTGGGAAATGTGTCGTAATAAAATAACGAAGGATGATTTTTTTGATACTGTTAAAAGTTTGAATACAGATGTTGTAGGGCACTTCCCACCACGTGTTCTTGATTGGAATAATGACAAATTTGATATGTCCGCAACTTTAGCCACATTTAACAGAATTGGTTTTTCTGCTGTTTTTGCATTTGGAGTAACTATGAACGATGAAAAGCGTGAATTCTATTTGAGGCCTATATCATCAAGACATTCATCTCTTCACGATGAACCAGAGGATTTCGTGAAAGTTTTTAAATATTTTGGATTTACAAATGATCAAATTTCGACTGTTAAAACAGATTTTGCCGAACTTCAAGAACATATAAAAGGAATTGATAGTTCAGAAGACATCCAACTGGTGACAATTGGTTGGATGAAGGAAAATATTCCAGAATTTGATTGGGTACAATTTTTCGATATTGTAGGGTCTGGTCTTATCAAGGAGACCGATGAGATTCATATAAAAAAAGACGGAATTAAAAATATTGTTGAACTATTTTCAAAAAGCGATAAGAAAAAAGTTGCTAACTATGTATTTTACAACATATATCGAGATCTTTATATAGGACAGTACAATATGATTAGCAGTGACAAGGATGATTGCTACCATGCAATACTCTGGTTCTTCCCTGATGTTTATATGAGAATTGCCTTAAAAGACTACTTGGATGATCATGACAAAGTTAACTATATCAATGTTACTAAAAGTGTCCTTAATGCCATTAAAGGTGAAAACACCGACAAATCAATTTTACTAAGACATGATGAATTTATGAACATCATTACTGATTCTTCCAGCTTCGAAAACAATTTTGAAAATAGTTACAAAAATATGGACCTGACAAGTAATAATCTTTTTGTAAATGTGCTAAGAATTGCCTATGATATCAGCAAGATCAGAGAATTAAATCCAAACGTATATAAGTTAGATAAATACATAATGAAGAGTTTGCATGTTAATCACAAAAAACCAGCAGTTTTCATGGCTCATTACTTTATTAAAGAATTAAATGACATTTATCCACCGTTCGAGGGTGATGATACAAAATGTATTGATTTGGTGACGATGCAGAAAAAGTTTAAAAGTGCTCTAAAAACTTTGGAATATTTAAAGGAATCCAATGAAGAAATTTTTGGAAATGAAAAACAATTTTTGAAAAAGTATGAACTCAATCAAAACAAGGTGCTTCTGAAGCTACTGACTGAATCTTTCATTGCTTATGACAACAACTTTACAACAACGAGAAAATCGGAATTGGAAAATCTTGTTTTTAGTTTAGATGAATTTTTCACTGAATATAAATGTCCAAATGAGAAATTATTTAAATTAGATGAAAAAGTCATTGGTAAAGATCATTGTGTAAAATAAATTCATATTTATAAGTAAACTTTTTAATTTGTAAATAAATAAACAATTTTTAACAGAATCTTTTATTATTTCTCTTCAATAATCAAATGAGATTTATTTGCAGTCATTTAAGTTTATATTACCTTACCCCGAAAATTGGATCACCAGGATTTCTGATCACTTCCAAATTACATGTTATGAAATATTATCGATACCCATACTATTCATTCAACAACGCCTAGTAGGAGATATCCTATTTTTCAGTTGTAATAATTTTTTTTTGGACTATCAATATCTATTCACTTTCACTGGATTTTTTCGCTTGAAGACTTTACTTGCAACTGATCAGGGATGATCTGGCCTAAATGTATTTATATACAAACGTTCACCCGCGGTGTCAAAGCGCAGTGATAAGAAATTTTGTTTTAAATTTTATTTTAAAAAATACCACTGTATTTTTTTGGGAATAGAATTTGCAAACATTAACATGATAAGAATTTTAGCTAAAAAAAAGTGTTTGCAATTAGAATGATACATTTTAAAAAGATTACCTAATAGAGTGACACCCAAACATATTTCGGTCATGAACCCCTTATCATATTACATAATCGTGAACCCCCGACCCCGAGTGAATTAAGGGGACCCTCCTATGAAATGTCTAAAATCTACAATTTTCAATGAAATTTGATGATTTTTTGTACAAAGGTGTCTTTTTAGTTGTACATTAAAGAACTGGAGTCAAAAAATAAAAAAATTATATCAACAACCGTTTTTTTACAATAACAATTGGAAAATAGCTCATTTTCAAAAGAGTTCCGGTGAACCCAACCCCCCCCCCCCCCTCTGAATCGAGTTCCAAAATTTTTTTTTCAAAACACCCACAATTTCATAAAGAAAAAAATTGTCTAGCCGATTTTTGATTTTATTTGTTTGGACAAAGTTGCACTTGTTTTTGTACGGCGACCTCGAAAAAGAAGCTGAATTTCGGCATTTTTTTTAAATTATTGTTAATAACTTTCGAACAAATTGTTTATTCAAAATTCGGCTAGACAATTTTTTTCGCATGGAAATTCTGGGCATTTAAAAAAAAAACGTCAAAATCGGTTGAGAATTGGCGCACCGGAACTCTTTTGAAGTTCGAAAAATTAGCGAAAAAAGTTTCAGAGAAACATCGAATTAAAGTTTTATTTGTACATCAACACTACAGAACGTCGCTTGACACAGTTTGAAATAACATTAAAATTTTCATGTGTTTATGATGATAATCAAAATTTTGATTACGTGAGCTTATGTGAAAAATTTACCAAATAAAGCTAATTTTAACATTAAAATTTGCTAATATCTTGAAAAATAAAGGCCGTAACACGAAAATTGGCCGGACATTATTGATAGGCAATTGTTCAAGCTTTCCAATTTTGGATAAAAAATATTGGTTAACTACGTATTTTTTGGAGAAAACGGTAGTTGAAGTTGACATTTTTGTTAAAAAAAACCAAAATTTTGATTTTCGATGACTCATAACTCTGGAAGTTGGTGGGGTAGAACCTTTACTTTTACAGTATTCTGCGTGCAGTGCTATCTTATTCATGAAAATAGGACATAGGGTTACCAAAATACAAGGTGATATGCAAAACACTGAAAAAAAAACTTCAAAACGCAATAGCGGCTAAACTGTTACGATGAAAACATAAGCCACCGAATTTGTTGAAACAGAGGTAGAAAACCTTGCATTTTTCAACATAAACATTTGTAATTGATGGAAAAGTGAAAAAATCATCGAAATTCTGCTTCTTATTTTTTTCAACAAACATTTTTTTTAGTTTTAATCTTCCAAATACGAAGTCCTCATCAAATTCTTCATTTTTCATCCATGTTTCTGATAAAAGTAATATATTAATTTTTTTTACAACTTCGTCATCTAAATCTTATACTTTCGCACGTATACTTTGACAATTTAGCGAAAGTACTGAATTAAAATAATTTAACCCGAATTAAAATAATTTAGTTGGTTAATTTTCTTAAAAGCATGCACGCGCTTCACCTAGCACGCATAGCAAACAAATGCACATGCCACAGGCATGCATGCTACCGTCGCAGGTACTTAAATCTAAAAATTCGCCTGCTAGAAGTATGCACGCTCCCGCTACAGGCATGAAAATTTATAAATGCATCCGTATCGGCATAGAACATTCCAAAAGCGAGTGCTGTTTTACCAAGCAGTCCCCAACTAAGCACTAACAACGTCCAATGCTGCTTTACCTACGCAATCGATGTAGAGGTGGTTTTAACCCTTTTAGTCCGGGGAAATTAGCAAAAAGAACGCACGAAAGGAGACAAAATTCCAAAATGGCTGAAAATTGAATCACAGCTTCCTTGGGACTTTTTAAGAATACAATTTCGGAATCACACAAAAAAAACATGGCCGCCGGAGATATCACTTTTTGGCAAAAAAATCAGACAAAAACTGGTTTTTCCGAAAAAAATTTTTGATCAATCAATACGAAACATTATTACCTACAAAATACCCCTTCTGAAAATTTTTTCGAAAACCTTGACCTTCCCGAATTATTCAAAGTAAAAAAAGTGATTTTTGGAAAATTTAACCTTGAATAACTTCGAAAGGGTTAGATTTTCGAAAAAATGACAAGAGGGATTTTTTGTAGACAACGTTACATATTGATTGATGAAAATTTTTTTTCGAAAAAACCAGTTTTTGAGTGACTTTTTTGCCAAAAAGTGATAGCTCCGGCGGCCATGTTTTTTTTTTTTGTGATTCCGAAATTGTTTTCTTAAAAAGTCCCAAGGAAGCTATGGTCCACTTTTCAGCCATTTTGGAATATTGTCTAACGCGAATGAAACCAATTCATTCCAATGTAAATTTATCAGGGTAAGGCGCGACTAAAGAAGTTTTATTTCAAAAAGTATAAAAAGTAGTTTATGGAATAGAATATGAATGAAGATAAGAGAAAATTGACAAATAAATAATGATGGACCTAGGTATATATAGATACATATCTCTTAACGCATACCAACCAGAAATTGAAATCAACATGTTTTATGTTTCTTTATAACTCCATTGACGACAGCAAAATTTGGTTTTTCTTTAAAGATTGCGAAATTCTTTAAAGCTAATATTTTTAAAAACAATATTTTTTCTTAAAAAATTATTATCACTTTGTTTTTATTAACTAAACGAATTACTCTTATCACTGCGCTGGAAAATTTGAGTATAAATACATCTAGACTAGATCATTGTCGATCAGTTGCAAGTAAAGTGTTTAAGTGATCATAAATAAAAAAGTGAAAATGTTTAAAATAATTTCGATACTATTTCTAATATCACAATGCTGTTCACCAAGTGTTTTTGGATCTCCAGTTAAGGATGGGAACGATCCTCATTATCTAGAAGTGGAAATAGAACGTCTTAAGACATTTGCAGAGGAGTTGTCTAAAGGATTCAATACTAGCGTAGAACCTTGTAATGATTACATAAGTTACGTTAATGGACATGGTGAAGATACCACAGACTACATAAAAATACCTGATCAACATTATCTTAAAACTATGTTTGTGAATTATTTCAAAGGAAACAATCATCTTACACCAAATGAAATAAAAGCAAAATCACTTTTGGAAGTATGTCGTAACAAAATAAAGGAATATGATTTTTTCGATACTGTTAAAAGTTTGAATACAGATGTTGTAGGGCACTTCCCACCAGGTGTACTTGATTGGAATAATGACAAATTTGATATGTCCGCAACGTTAGCCACATTTAACAGAATTGGTTTTTCAGCTGTTTTTGCATTTGGAGTAACTATGAACGATGAAAAGCGTGAATTCTATTTAAGGACTTTATCACCAAAATATATATTGATTCACGAAGAACCAGATGATTTTGTGAAAGTTTTTGAATATTTTGGATTAACAAATGATCAAATTTCGACTATTAAAACAGATTTTTCCGAGCTTCAAGAGCATATAAAAGGAATGGATACTTCAGAAGGCAACCAGCTGGTGACAATTGGTTGGATGAAAGAAAATATTCCAGATTTTGATTGGGTAAAATATTTCGATATTGTTGGTTGTGGTATTATGAATGAAACCGATGAGATTCATGTAAAAAAAGAAGGCATTAAAAATATTATTGAACTATTTTCAAAAACCGATAAGAAAAAAGTTACTAACTATGTATTTTACAACATCTATCGAGATCTTTATTCACGAGAGCGCAGTATGATAAGTGATGACAAAGATGATTGCTACGATGCAATATTCTGGTTATTCCCTGATATTTTTATGAACATTGCCCTAAAAGACTACTTAGATGATCATGACAAAGTAAATTATATCAATGTTACTAAAAGTGTCCTTAATGTCCTTAAGGATGAAAATGCCAACAAATTAATTTTAAGACTTCATGATGAATTTATGAAGATGATTGCTGATCCTTCTAGCTTCGAACATAATTTTGAAAATATTTATAAAAATGTTGAGGTGTCGGGTAATAATCTTTTTGTAAATGTTCTACGAATTGCTTATGATATTTCCAAGATCAAAGAATTAAATCCAAACGAATTTAAATTAAATAATTACATAATCAACACCTTGCATGTTAATCACAAAAAGCCAAGAGTTTTTATGGCTCATTACTTTATTAAAGAATTAAATGACATTTATCCAACGTCCGAGGGTGATGATACAAAATGTATAGATTTGGTGACGATGCAGAAAAAGTTTAAAAGTGCTCTAAAAACTTTGGAATATTTAAAAGAATCCAATGAAGAAATTTTTGAAAATGAAAAACAATTTTTGGAAAAATATGAACTCAATCAAAACAAGGTGTTGCTGAAGCTACTGACTGAATCTTTCATTGCTTATGATAACGACTTTACAACAACAAGAAAATCGGAATTGGAAAATCTTGTTTTCAGTTTAGATGAATTTTTCACTGAATATAAATGTCCAAATGAGAAATTATTTAAATTAGATGAAAAAGTCATTGGTAAAGATCATTGTGTAAAATAAATTTATATTTATAAATAAACTTTTTAATTTGTAAATAAATAAACAATTTTTAACAGAATCTTTTATTATTTCTCCTCAATAGTCAAATGAGATTTATTTGCAGTGATATAAGTTTATATTTCCTTACCTCGAAAATTGGATCACAAGCGTTCTGATCACTTCCAAATTACATTTGATGAAATATTATCGATACCAATACAAATCGTGGGAAGAGTTTACTGTTAAAGCAGTAGAAGCAATTAATGCACAAAATCTAAACGCTAAAGTGTTTGATTCTTAAACACTTAAAGCATTTAACAGTAATTAAACGCGTAAGGTAAACTAAACGCCCTAGTGTTTTATTTTTAAACGTTAAAAGGTTTACTGGTGGGAAGTGTCTCTCTAAAAATGAAATACTGAGTGATCCATTAAGAGGTACTTTTTTCAGAAATAAAAAAAATAAAAACATTTAATTTTATCGGGTAATTTTTATTATCATACAAAAGAACTAGAATTTTAAGAAACAAGGAAGTTATTGCATTTTGCAACTAAGCTTTTTGAAAAAACCAAAAAAAATCACTCAATTAACAATAATTAACTATAATGCTTGAAAATAAGTTTCTATAAAATTAAATTTTTTTAAATTTATCACATAAAATGAATAGGTTTCAAAATGATACAGTCCAAATTTAGCTCAAAATATGTATTTATTAATTAACAATTGGCCAAAATACAAAAAGTTGTAGATCTCGAGCTCATGTTAACAAAAATGAACTTTATTTTTTTTAAATTAAAGGTCCCAAAATTCTCTAGAGATCTGATAAAAAATTTTATATTGTTTTTTTCAAAATAACCAAAAAAATGCAATTGTTGTTATTTGAGTAATAAACAGAAGTAAAAAAAGTAACCAAAATTACATCCAAAATTATTTTCGAATATACCTATTCTTCATTTTTTGGCCTTTTTTTTACTTCATTTGTTGTTTTCATTTATTTAACTTAGTTTATCCTGAAATTTTTACGCCTTTGTTGACAGGTATTTTTTTAACATGAAAATAAAACCATAAACCTGCTTATATATTACGAATTTAAAATTATCAGCATCACTACAAATCTGAGGTTTTAGAAGTGTTTTATTTCATTTGCTTAAAACATTTTATTTTGACGTCACCCATTTGATTAACATTGTCGACACTTTTAAAACACTTAAATGTTAATCAAATGGGTGATGTAAAAATAAAACGTTTTAAGCGTTTTGAAATAAAACACTTTCAAAACATCAGATTTGCAGTAATAAGACGAGAAAAAATGTGAGCGACCCATATTTCACGCAATTATGCTAATACCCCCCAAGGGTACCATTTAGCATATTCAGTAAAGCGCATCTCGTTCTATCACGGAAGTCAAGCAATATTGGAAGTGGTTTGTACTTAGTCGGGAGACCGCTTGGAAAAATGGCACTCGGGTTGGAGTTTTTTTTTTTTTTTTTTTTTTACTTTTTGCAATGATAGTATTATGTTTTAATATAATATTGATTAATAGTTCTATCAACAAAATTTTTGTAATTCATAACCAAAAACACACTACAAACGTTTACTAATTAAACACTCAAGTGTTTACTCATTAAACGCCGCTAAGTGTGTAAAATTCGTCTGCAACGGTTTAAACGCTTTAAGTGTTTAGAAAGTAAATAGTTGAGTTTACAGTGACTTGCCTAAGAATCCTGTAAAACAAACTTATACAAGTTCAATTCAGCAACGCCTAGTAGGAGATATCCTATTTTTCAGTTGTAATAATTTTTTTTTGCACCCATATATCTATTCACTTCTATATATCTATTCACTTTCACTGGATTTTTTCACTTGAAGACTTTACCCAAACGCTGTCTCCTCTCCTTAGCATGGACCTTAGACAGACGTTAGCACTCATTCCTTGCTGCTAGACCGACATTTCGCCATCGGAAATGACAGTTGAATGTTGTTGAAAAAGGCTACTTTATTTCTGCCGTGACTAAATAAACCTTTGGAGGAGCAAAATGTGTCATCACCGATGTGATTGTTCTCAT
The DNA here is from genome assembly GCA_963855945.1 of Thereva nobilitata. Taxonomy (NCBI): domain Eukaryota; kingdom Metazoa; phylum Arthropoda; class Insecta; order Diptera; family Therevidae; genus Thereva; species Thereva nobilitata. Next base: position 101,182,054 of record OY979697.1, on the reverse strand, counting down.
AGTTTTACATCTTATGAAACCGGTTTTCGAGGACAAGTTGTGTTCAAGGCGCTTCCGGAGGCTCGACTTACAGAATGTAGCGCGATCTGCTATTTGAAAGAAGAAGAGGCATCTCTTAAAAAATCTCAGGCATTTTCTGCTTGTTTGGCGATTTGGAATATGTGGCGATCGCTGATCCTCAGTTAAGGTTATTCCAGGGAGGCGAGGGTGTGACCGAAAATGTAGAACAAGGTTAAGGGAAAGCCTCTGACAAACGTCAAGCTTAATTTACATACCCGACGTTTTTCTGGGGCGCCGCTCTTTTTTAAGATTTCAGCCAATCAGAAACAACTTCGGTCACGTCATATTGAATCTGATTGGCTAAAATTTTAAAAAAGAGCGGCGCGGCAGAAAAACGTCGGATATGTAAATTAAGCTTCACTGTTCAGTTAAAAGAGTGCAAGCTGTACCAATCTATACTGCAATTGATGATCGTCAGTGATCGCCAAGGATATCCACAGCATTGCCCCAAGAATATCTCTTGAGGAAAACAAGCAGCATGTTTTGTTTCTTTTTAGCATTGTAATGACGACAAAAAAATTTGGTTTTTATTTGAAAATTGCAATTTTTTTTAAAACTAATATTATTTAAAAATTATTTGTTCTTTCATAATTGTTATCATTCTGTTTACTAAAAAATATTCGACATTGAAATATTTATCGTGAATTTTCAAATGAAACGAACGTCTTATCACTGCGCTTTGACATCGAGGTTGAAATTTTGAATATAAATACATCTAGACTTAGATCATTCTCGATCAGTTGCAAAGTACAGTGTTCAAGTGATCATAAAAAAAGTGAAAATGTTTAAAATAATTTCAGTACTACTTATAATATCACAATGCTGTTCTCCAAGTGTTTTTGGATCTCCAGTTAAGGACGGAAACGATTATCTAGAAGTGGAAATGGAACGTCTTAAGACATTTGCAGAAGAGTTATGAAGAACATTCAATACTACTGTAGAACCTTGTGATGATTACATAAGTTACGTTGATGGGCATGGTGAAGGCACCATCGACTACGTGAAGGGAACTAGTATAATATCAATTAAAAGTATGTTTCTGAATTATATCAAAGGAAACAATCATCTTACACCAAATGAAATAAAAGCAAAATCACTTATTGAATTGTGTCGTTCCAAATCGAAGAGTGATGATTTTTTCGATACTGTTAAAAGTTTTAATACAGATCATGTAGGACATTTCCTACCAGGTGTAACTGATTGGAATAATGATAAATTTGTTCTGTCCGCAACTTTAGGCACAATTAACGGAATGGGTTTTGACAATGTTTTTGCATTTTACGTAAATAGGACAGATGAAAAGCGTGAATTCTACTTAAGGCCTTCATCAAGATATTCATCTCTTAACGATGAACCAGAGGATTTCGTGAAAGTTTTTGAATATTTTGGATTTACAAATGATCAAATTTCGACTGTTAAAACAGATTTTGCCGAACTTCAAGAGCATATAAAAGGAATGGATACTTCAGAAGAGAACCAGCTGGTGACAATTGGTTGGATAAAAGAAAATATTCCAGATTTTGATTGGGTGCAATATTTTGATATTTTAGGAAGTGGTGTCATCAACGAATCCGATGACATTTTTATAAAAAAAGGCGGTATTAAAAATATTATTGAGCTATTTTTAAAAACCGATAAGAAAAAAGTTGTTAACTATGTATTTTACAACATCTATCGACACATTTATTTAGCAGAGCAAGAGTTTATTATCCCTGAAGATGCTTGCTATGAGGCAATGTCGTTATTCTTCCCTGGTGTTTTTATTAACATTGCATTAATGGTGTGGCCACACTACGCGGTCTTGGGTCGTACGCGCTTTTGCCTTTTTTTTTCATATGGAGTTTTATGGCTTTTTTACGACTTTTTTACGACTTTGTCCATGGTAAAGGCCGTGCGGCCAAACAACGCGGACAAAAGGCTGTGGTTAAAAAGGTACATTGTGCGTCCACACACTATGAGCTTTTCAAAAGCGCGTACGCCGTTTCAAATGAGAATTGATTTTTTCTCACTCATGACTCAGAAAATTAAAAGATCACGCGCGCTTTTGGCTGGCCGTACGACCAAAAGCGCGTGGATTCTAAGTCCGCGTAGTGAGGACGGGCCTTAAAAGATTACTTAGATGATCATGACAAAGTTAATTATATAAATGTTAGTAAAAGTGTTCATAATGCCCTTACAGATGAAAACACCGACAAATTAATTTTAGGAAGGCATGATGAATTTATGAAGATGATTGCTGATCCTTCTAGCTTCGAGCACAATAATTTTGAAAAGACTTATAAAAGCATTGAAGTATTAAGTGATAATTTTTTTACAAATATGCTACGAATTTCTTATGATATCAACCACGTCAGAATATTAAATCCAGAAGTATTTTACTTAAATAGATACATACTAAGGAACTTGCGTCTTCATCACAAACAATCACGACTTTTAATGACTTATATTTTTATTACAGGACTAATTGATATTTTCCCAAAATTCGAACATGAAGGCCAAAAATGCATGGATATGGTGAATCAGCAAAAGGCATTTAAAAGTGCTCTAAAAACTTTGGAATATTTAAAGGAATCCAATGAAGAAGTTTTTGAAAATGAAAAGAAATTTTTGGAAAAATATGAACTGAATCAAAACAAGGTGTTATTGAAACTACTGACAGAATCTTTCACTGTTTATGATAAGGACTTTAAAACAACGAGAAAATCGGACTTGGAAAATCTTGTTTTCAGTTTAGATGAGTTTTTCACCGAGTATAAATGTCCAAATGAGAATTTTTTTAATTTAGATGAAAAAGTCATTGGTAAAGATTATTGTGTAAAATAAATTTATATTTATAAACTCTTAAAATAAATATATAAAAAAAATCTGTAAATATATAAAAAAAATTTACAGAATCTTTTATTGTTTCTCCTCAATAATCAAATGCGATTTATTTGCAGTCATTTAAGTTTTATTACCCTATCTCGAAAATTCGATCGCCAAGACTTCTGATCACTTCCAAATTACATGTGATGAAATATTATCGATATTGAAATTTTCAGACCAATACGATTAAACTCGCCTAAGATTCCTGCAAAACAAACTTATACAAGTTCCATTCAACAACGCCTGGTAGGAGATATCCTATATTTCTGTTGTAATAATTTTATTTTTGCACTATCAATATCTATTCACTTTTACTATCGCTTGAAGACTTTACTTGCAACTGATCGAGGATCATCTAGCCTAAATGTATTTATATACAAACTTTCACACGCGGTGTCAAAGCGCAGTGATAAGAAATTTTGTTTTAAATTTTATTTTAAAAATACCAGTGTATTTTTTTGCAAGCTGACTTACTTTCAAACATCAACATGATAAGAATTTAAGCTATAAAGAAGTGTTTGCAATTAGAATGATACATTTTAAAAAGATTATCTAATACAGTGATACCCAAATTTATTTCGGTCATGAACTCCTTATCATATTACTTAATCATAAACCCCCAACCCCAAGTGAATTAAATTTTATGATATTACTAGCTGACTCGGCAGACTTTGTCCTGTCTGAAATTAATTAACTCAGTTATTTAGAGTTCAATGGTGATTGTATAGTCCAGTGGATAGCGGTTTTTGGCTCCGAATTCTTTCTGACAGCACCGATTGACGTGAAATTTGGACAGTAAGTAACTATAAGCTCAAGGAACAAAAGTTATATTGTTTCGATGTGTGCTTTTTCCCGGGGGGGGGGGGGGGTGAGAATGCCACCCTTCTATGGGGTGGTTATTGGCACACACAAAATAACTACAGAAATCGATAGAGGGATGGATTGAAAGTAAAAAATGTTATATGAACATTTTTCTTTAAATTAATATTTTCCGAGTTATTGGCGATTGAAATTGTTGATTTTTCATCTAAAAATGCATATTTTAGAGCGGTTTTTCACGAATAACGTAAAAACCTTACGTTTTTCAAAAAAAAATAATTGCAACAAAAATGAAGCTTATAGAATAACGAATCGATTGGTGTTTTATTTATTTTTGTAGATGAAACACAACTCGAGTTATGAGTCGTTAAAGATGACCGTTTGCTCGCCGAAAAATAAACTGGCACCATTCGACGTTAAAAAAAAGCAAAACGGCGAATTTTTGGAGAAATACTTGTTAGATCATATTTAAAGTACTTGAAAAGACCTTTAAAATGAGCTTTGGTACAACTCATTAGCATCAAAACTTACGGAGTTATGATCAAAATAATATGCTTGCCTCCATTTTTCGTCAAAAAAAGCAACAATGAAACCAATTGCTTCACGGCAAGAATTGGAAGTAAACGAAACCCTTGTACAATTAACTTTGTCTAAGTATTAACAATATTTTCTAAAAGTTTGAACGTATAGGCATTCTAATATTTGAAAAAAACTTAGATTTACTTTAGTAATCAATTTTGAAATTTTTGAGAAAAATTCCTTTTTTCCGCAATAACTAAAAAACTAAGTGAGATACGAAAAAAATGAAGCGTACAAAACTGAAGGGATTTTCTTAAAGAAAATTTTGGTTATTGTTTTGATTCTGTACGATGAAAAGTAATGGAGTAATATTGGTTGTAAGTTTGGATGTTAGTGCGAAGACCACCTTTCCCGAGCTATTTAAACTTTAATATCTCAAAAAGTAAGAGTTCAAGACAGTTAAACTTTGCAGGCCTTGTAGCCCTTGAAATTCCCTGCAAATTGAAGAAGGGCAATTTGTACGAAATGACCGACCCGTGGCGCAACATCATTCATAATCACCCAATAACTGACACTGAAAAATCACTCTGAAAACCTAAACAATTTTTTGGAGCATTTTGGTTTGGAGCCCCCCTCCGCACCACCCCCCCCCCCTCCCCAGAAAAGTTAGAAAAGATAGCAAAATATATATCCCCGCCATAAAATTACTATTGGAGCACTCAAAAATCGCTGTGATTACCTTAAAATTTTTTTGGAACGATTTTGGCTTGGAGCCGTACTTCGCCCCAGCCCCCCCCCCCCCATATTCCAAAATATGTCTTCCTCGTCTTGAAATTACAAAGTATAAACCAAGAGGGGACTTTGGTTTATCATAAATGCACCATTAACAAATTTTAAACTGTTAAGAACTATTTTTTTGTGAATTTCGTGATAGGGGGTGGTTTCTAGGGGTTCAAACATTTAATTTAATCATAAATTACATTCCAGTATGTGCAGTTTTCGAATAAGAAAGTTTATTTTACATATTTAAACATGATTTAATCGAAATATTGCTTAAATATATTGTTTTTAAATTTTTTGTCAAAACGGATAGTTTTCACCCCCTAAAAACAAAAAGCACACATTAGGAACATATAACTTTTGAAGAGGAGGGCAAGATGAGCTTAATTACAAAATTTCATTAAAATCGGTTCTGTCCGAAAGAATTCGGAGGTAATACTCTATTTTTACCGCTATCCATTGGACTAGTAATGGGATTATGAATTAAATTTTTGAAATGTTTTCGTGTTCCTTCCAATAGCGTACAATAAACAATGTTTTTCGTTCTGCCGTATTCTGGGTATACGAACAAAGCTGATTGTTTGCCAAAGCAAAAACAGGCAACATAAAGTTGGGCGTGTGAGAAGCACTGACTGCAGTCATTCTGCACTATTCAGCTACAGACTTCCAATTGGTCGTCCCTTTGAAAACGGTGCCATGTAGTGTTAGAACCGTCTTCAAAAGTGATTCTTCTTTCTAAATCCATTCTGATTGGGTTAATGTTGATTACAAAAAATTATTTCACTTAAAATTGTGCATCACGGGATTGGCTTTTTTCTGTAGTCGGTTGTTAAAAATTTATTTTATTTCGTACTTTTTAGTCCGCTAATTTTTTTCGGAGAAAAGAGACCGATAAATTTGAGAATTTCGGCGCGGATCGGTGGATATGTGACTAATAACTGCGCCGGTGTGCAAAGCTTTATATTTTTAAGGCCCTCGTAGCGCCTCGGAGCGAGTATTTTAGGTGATTTTTAAAGAAGGGTTATGAGAAAATGGTAACAGATATTGAGATAAAACTTTTTTTATTTGTTTAGAAGATTAATAAATTGTACAATAAAATTTTTTTTTATTTTTTTATTGCATCATTTCCGCCTCCCAAATAAAATGCTGGAACACTGCAAAATATATGAAAAAATTGGCGGGCGTGAAATCTCGACTTTGGAGCAACTAAAAAAAAACAAAAAATTCACTGTAAATAAGACACTTGAAATTTGGGAATGACGAATTGTTTTTTAAAAAAATTTTTTTTTTGAGAAAATGGCAGATAGTTAAAGTTAAAGTCCGAAAAAAGTCTACATTTTTCAGTTTAAATAAAGATGTAAATTTTTTTTCAGACAGTTTATCAGCTAAATGGCTCGATGTTCCCTAAAAAATAGTTAGAAAAACACAAACAAAAAATATAGGGTAAATTCGGCTATTATATTTTGAGTTATCACGCCCGCCAATTTCAAAAATCGAGTTAAATGAGTTTAAAGTTTCAAAATAAGTTTTTTCTTATATAAAACTTAAAAAGTTATAAAATTATCTTGTTAATATTTACTATAACTAATAACAACTAAAAAGAAAAAGAATAAAAAAATTTATGAAAAGACATTTATGAAAAAAAAAATTTCGAAATTTTTTTTTTTCGAGACGGTACGAGGGCCTTAAACGCGAGTGTCGTTTTACCAATGTGGCCCCCTAAATTAGTACTAATCACATTTAACGCTGCTTAACCTCTGAAATCCAACTAGAACCGGTCTATTAAGTATGACACCCTTCACGGACACCAACATAATTGCCTGAAATATGAAGCAATGCAACAACAAGAACTAAAGCTTTGTATGAGTAAAACTAAAGCTTAAGGGTGTTACTTTAAAGCTTTTTAAAAAGCTTTCCGAATACGTTTGGTAGATGTTGGGATTGCCCCATTTCAATTGTAATGAGGTTTGCTTGATTGGCCCCTGAGAAACTGATAAGGCATCACTTCAGTATCGCTGGTTTTTCTTTTGTGTGGTGTTCATGAGGAAACTAAGAGGAAAGCCCTATTTAGGCATGCCCCTCATTTGCCACATGGGGTCCTCATGAGGAACCTACGGGAAAAACCCTCTTTCGGCATGCCTCTGAGGCAATCCTCTTTTTATATGCTAGTCGGGTGGGGCTTAAAAAACTTAGTCTATACAGTTGTAAGTTCTTAATAGCTGTAATATAATATACTTAGTTTTCGTATAAAAAGCCTTGCTGGTGTGCAGCCCTTTGACCACGTTCTTTAATCGCTAGCGACCGAGAAGGCCCTCAAAATTTCTGGGTTAATAGATGTAGATGAAATATTTTAGGTGTGGATTTCCCCACCCATCCTCATGCCCTCCGCCGCCCCTGAACAAGAGACTTGATAAGTTTGGCTCGAATAGGTGTCATTTCCAAACAATACAATAACAATAGTTTTTGGCATAGTCAACGATTGGAAGAGGAACATTATTAAGTAAAAGAGGTGGGAAACGAACCGGGGACAGCGATATTTTCACTGCAATAATTTCAAATTGTGAGCTAATGAAATGGTCTACTACTTTTGAGGGGAGAGAGAGTAGGTGACATGTATTGGAACACCACCCCCAGTACGACCCACACGATCATTCCGATGCATGCAAAAAGCAAGAAAGGAAGCATACGAAGTTGGGATTTCTGCTTTCTGCCATGTAGATTGCTTGGTTTTTTTTTGTAAATTTGAAAACCCGTTTTTTCGGCTGTTTCCTATTTTTTAGGTTATGTTCTGCACCAGCTGTAAAAATGCAAAAAACGCTATCTTTCTTAGAATTTGTTCTTTTACCTGACCCAATTTTTTGCATCTCGATAGCATGCTTTAAGGCTTTATCATTGGATCATTCTTAGACTTCCTGGACTATGAGTGTTGTTAAACAAGTACCTCAGTTCGTCCAACTGTAATGACGACAGAAAAATTTGGTTTTTATTTGAAAATTGCGATTTTTTTTAAAACTAATATTTATATAAAAATTATTTATTCTTACATAATTGTTATCATTTTGTTTACTAAAAAATATTTGACATTGAAAAAATTATCGTGAACGAATGTCTTATCACTGCGCTTTGACATCGTGGGTGCAAAATTTGAATATAAATACATCTGGACAAGATCATACTCGATCAGTTTCAAGTAAAGTGTTCAAGTGATCATAATTAAAGTGAAAATGTTTAAAATAATTTCGATACTACTTCTAATATCACAATGCTGTTCCCCACGAGTTTTTGGATCTCCAGTTAAGGACGGAAACGATTATCTAGAAGTGGAAATGGAACGTCTGAAGCCATTTGCAGAGGAGTTATCAAGAACATTCAATACTGCTGTAGAACCTTGTGATGATTACATAAGTTACGCTGATGGAAATAGTAATGGTACTATCGACTACATGAAGGGAATTAGTACAACAGAAATTAAAAGAATGTTTGTGAATTATTTCAAAGGAAACAATAATCTTACACCAACTGAAATAAAAGCAAAAAAATTTGTGGAATTGTGTCATTCCAAAAGAATGAACGATTCTTTTTTCGATACTGTTAAAAGTGTGAATACAGATCATGTAGGACATTTCCCACCAGGTGTAACTGATTGGATAAGAGAGGCAGTAGATCGAACGCTTAGAAGACAGCAGGCTGGATTCAGAAAAGGCCGCTCCTGCATAGACCACATTAACACCTTGAGAATCATAGTGGAGCAGTCTACTGAATTCCGATCCCCCCTTTACCTTGCTTTCGTAGACTATGAGAAAGCGTTCGACTCGGTTAATAGGAGCTTTATATGGCGAGCTCTTCGGCAACGTGGACTGCCGGATAAAATAATAGAATTGATAAAAGCTCTATACAACAATTCCAAATGCAGAGTTCTTCACAATGGAAAACTATCCGACAGCTTTGAAGTGAGCTCAGGAGTACGGCAAGGATGCCTACTTTCGCCATTACTATTTCTTATAGTAATAAACGACATCCTTGTCAGCGCTCTAGATACTAGAACAGGTGGCATACAATGGGGATTGTTAGACCGCCTTAAGGACCTCGACTACGCGGATGATATCTGTTTGCTGGCCCACAGACACCAGGACCTCAGAAACATGTTAAACAATTTGGCAACAGAAAGTAGTTCAGCAGGCTTAAGGTTAAATCCGACTAAAACCAAAGAAATGCGGATAAATGCAAACACCCTTGAACCAACAGCGCTAAATAACCGTGACGTGGAACTGGTAGACAAATTCTGTTACCTCGGTAGTATTATTACCGAAAACGGCGGTACAGAAGAAGACGTCAGTTCCAGAATAAATAAAGCAAGAAGCGCATATGCATGCCTGTTTCACATATGGAGATCGACGGAGATCTCAATTAACACCAAATTGCGGCTGTTCAACTCCAACGTTAAGGCAGTTCTTTTGTACGGTTGCGAAACATGGAAAGTCACCCAATTCATCACAGGGCGCCTACAAGTTTTCATCAACAGATGCCTACGTCGTATCCTAAAAATCCGCTGGCAAGATAGAATTTCAAATGAAGAACTATGGCGCCGTGCCGGCCAAGAAATGATAGACGACCAAATCAGGCGAAGGAAATGGAATTGGATTGGCCACACCTTGCGACGCGAAAACGAGAATCTAGCCAAACAGGCCCTCGACTGGAATCCGCAAGGAACCCGTCGAGTCGGAAGACCTAGAACAACGTGGAGGAGAACTCTATTAGCAGAGGCCGCAACAACCGGGAGATCCTGGTCAGAGCTGAGAGCTGTCGCGCAAAACAGAGTCCGCTGGAGGGCAACTGTTTCCGCCCTATGTCCCATGAGGGATTAAAGGAGCAATTAGTTAGTAACTGATTGGAATAATGATAAATTTGTTCTGTCCGCAACTTTAGGCACAATTAACGGAATGAGTTTTGACAATGTTTTTGCATTTGATGTAAATATGGCAGATGAAAAGCGTGAATTCTATTTAAGACCTTCAACAAGATTTCCATCTCTTGACGATGAACCAGAGGATTTCGGGAAAGTTTTTGAATATTTTGGATTTACAATTGATCAAATTTCGACTGTTAAAACAGATTTCGCCCAACTTCAGAGACATATAGAAGGAATTGATAGTTCAGAAGACTACCAGCTGGTGACAATTTGTTGGATGAAGGAAAATATTCCAGAATTCGATTGGGTACAATATTTTGATCTTGTAGGACATGGTATCATCAACGAATCCAATGAGATTTATGTAAAAAAAGACGGAATTAAAAATATTATTGAACTATTTTCAAAAAACGATAAGAAAAAAGTTGCTAACTATGTGTTTTACAGCATCTATCGACAATTTTATTCATCGGAGCATAGTTTAATTCTCAGTCATGATGCTTGCTACGGTATAATGGCGTTCTTCTTCCCTGGTTTTTTTATTAACATTGCATTAAAAAATAACTTAGATGATCATGACAAAGTGAATTATATCAATGTTACTGAATGTGTCCTTAATGTCCTTAAAGATGAAAACACCGACAAAATAATTTTACGAAGACATGATGAATTTATGAAGATCATTACTGATCCTTCTAGCTACGTACACAATTTTGAAAATACTTATAAAAATATTGATATATCAAGTAATAATTTGTTTACTATTTTTCTACAAATTTCTAATATTATGAGCAAGTTTAGAGTGATAAATCCAGACATAATTCACTTAAATGAATACGTTGTCAAGAACTTGCGTGTTAATCACAAAAAACCAAGAGTTTTTATGGCTCAATACTTAATTAAAATATTAAATGATATTTATCCACCATCCGAGAGTCTTGATAGAAAATGCATAAGCTTAGCGACGCTGGAAAAGACGTTCAAAAGTACGCTAAAAACTTCGGAATATTTTAAGGAATCCAATGAAGAAGTTTTTGAAAATGAAAAACAATTTTTGGAAATGTATGAACTCAATCAAAACAAGGTGCTCTTGAAACTACTGACAGAAACTTTCATAGCTTACGAGAAGGACTTTAAAACAAGCAAAAAATCTGAATTGGAAAAATTAATTTTTAGTTCAGATGAATTTTACACCGAGTATAAATGTCCATATAAGATTTTTTTTAATTTAGATGAAAAAGTTATTGATAAAGATGATTGTATAAAATAAATTTATATTTATAAATAACCTTTTTAATCTGTAAATAAATAATCAATTTTTAACAGAATCTCTTATTATTTCTCTTCAATAATCAAATGAGATTTATTTTACAGTCAAGCGAACACCAAGTCTTCCGAGCACTTCCAAATTGCATGCGATGAAATATTTTCGATGTTAAAATTTTCCGAACGTGCCTATATATCCTGTTAAACAAACTTATTCGAAATCCAATCAATAACGCTTGGTAGGAGATATCCTATTTCTGTTGTAATAAACACACTATCAATATCTATTCACTTTCACTATTACTTGAACACTACTTGCAACTGATCGTTAATGTTCTAGTCTAAATGTATTTATATACAAACTTTCACCCCCAATGTCAAAGCGCAGTGATAACAAATTTTGTTTTAAATTTGATTTTAAAAAATAGCAATGTATTTTTTGCGAGCACAATTTCCCAATTCTGAATTGTGATTAGGGAACATCAACATGATAAGAATTTTAGCTAGAAATAAGTGTGTGCAATTAGATTGTTGCATTTTAAAAAGATTACATAATACAGTGGTTCCCAAACTTATTTCGATTATGAGCCCCTTACTATAGCAAAAACTTAATCATGAACCCCCAACCCCAAGTGAATTAAATCTAATGATATAATAAAACTTACTAAAAATACTTTGTTCTGTTCTTAGTAGAGGTTCCTTCCCGGGATTTCCCGGAATATATTTCCCGGGAAATTGATGCATTTTACATTTCCCGAATCCCGCGATTATGTTTTTATTTCCCGGGAAATTTTTTTTTCAAAAATAATTTTTAGGTATTGTGAAATCAAAAATTCCAAAATCTAGTTTCGACTAAAACACGTAAATGGTCACACTGACTTTGTGAAATTAAAATTCTTCGTAAATGTCAGTATGAGAAGTCTGTCTGTCAATTTAAACTGAATATTTAATTCAAAGTAAGTGTTTTGTACTCTGTAAGTAATAACGTAATAACATTGATCGAATCGCTTTTGAAATTGAAGTGTATATGTAAGTGAAAAATTTATAAAATGAAAATAAATGAAATTCCTACTGAAATTCATTTGTCTTTTAGTAATTAAATATGGAAAATTCAACTTTAATAAAGCAACCAACAGGCGTTTGGAAATATTTCATCAAAAATAAAAGTGATTCTGCTGTTTGCAGTAAATGCAATAAGGAAATACAATGCAAAGGATCATCCACTAGTGGACTAAGTAGACACTTACTCTCTTTGCATCAAATTGAAACAAAAAAAAGTCCCTGATTTGAATGAAATAAATAATAGGCAAAAAAGATCTAAACTACAGACATTAGATAAATTTACAACTACATCAAATAAAAAACGCACATTGAGTGAGATTGTGGCAAAGCTGGCTTCAGTCGATGGCCTCTCAATTAACTCAATCCGAAACAGCAGCTTTATTAAAGAAGCATTAATTTTGTAAAATTTTGAATTACCACGAAACAATACAGCTATTATGAATCTAATATATAATTATTACGAAATTGCAAAACAACAAATAATTGACATATAGTTAATTTAAAAATACAAGGCTGCAAATTTAGTATAACCCTAGATGAATGGACAAGTAACAAAAACAAACAATTCTTAAATGTGAATATTCATTATCTAGACCATAAATTTCAAAACCTGGGCACTGTTAGAATCGATGGAAGTTGTCCTGCCGAAAAATGTTTAAGTTTGCTTGAAGAAAAACTCTCTATTTTCAACTTGACTTTGTCCGATATTGTATGTTCCACTACGGATGGTGCCGCCGTGATGGTGAAATTTGGAAGAATTTCTCCTTTCCTCCATCAGTTATGTTATAATCACGCGATCCATTTATGTGATTATGTGATTCGCTTACAAATGATTATTCTGACTATTCTGATGATGCACATGAAATTTTGGAATACAGATCACAGGCAAATAATAAAGATGAATATAAAAATATGGACGTGAACATATTCATGGCCCTTGCAATGGTACGAAAATTGTAAAGCTTTTCAAAACATCCCCAGTTCGAAATACTATCCTACAAAACCTTGTGAAAAGAGAATGTGGAAAGGAACTAAGTTTACTATTAGATTGTGTTACTATATGGAATAGTATAGAATCTATGTTAGAAAGATTTTTTTTGGTTAAAAATAGTATCATTAAGGCTCTAAAAGACTTACCATTATCTCACTATATGGATCAAGAAAAACTACCACCATTAGAAATGTTGTTAAGTACTTTAAAACCGATCAAATTAGCCGTGGAGGCATTACATCAGCGTGATTCTAATTTAATAACCAGCGAGGGAATATTGAATTTTTTGTTTAGTTCTTTGAAAGATCAAGAAACTATTCTTGCAAATAAAATGCTCGAAGCTTTACAACATAGAATTATGGAACGGAGGAACAAGGATTTAATATCCCTAATCCAATTCTTACAAAATCCGAATAAAATAATAATATATAATAAAAATTCTAATAATATAATTTTTGAGAAAGCTAGTAAAACTTCGATTTTAAAACTTGCCAAGCAAATTATGAATAATTTAAATTGTTCATCATCAAATGATGAAAACGAAAAAGGTGATGCTGAGACTGCCGTGGAGATGGAGTATGCTTCTGTGAACAACGATGAACAAGTGGAAGTAGTATTTATAAATCCAGAAATAGAATTAAAACGTAAGCTACAGCAAGCAGTTTAAAAGGGGAGAAAGAAAATATAACTACTCTAAAACAAGAATTTAATATTTATGAAATAACAGGTAATAGAACAACAAATTTAAACAAATTACTAGAGAACCTAAAAACTATTCGTCCAACAGCCACTGAAAGTGAGAGAGTTTTCTCAATTGCATGAATTTTTTCCACCGTGAAACGTTCTTCACTAAGTGATCGCTAAGTTTTCCTTAAAAGTTTTTTTTATTAATTCTTCTTTAACGGCTCTACAACCGGGATCCGGTCCTGGCCTCTCGCAACTGTTCTCTCCACCGGTCCCGATTCTGAGCCGATGTCATCCAGTTTGGCACCCCTATGCTCTGAGCGACCTGGTCTACGCCATCCTTCCAGCGGAGGTTGGGTCTCCCTCGCTGTCGCACCCCATAAGTCTTACCGCAGAGAACTTTCCGAGCAGGCTCATCTTCACTCATACGAGCTAGATGTCCTGCCCACCGGAGTCTACCGAGCTTTATTTTCTTCACAACATCTATGTCGCGATAGCGCTCGTAGATCTCGTCATTGTAGAGTCTCCGGAATCGTCCTTCCTCACATACGGGGCCAACAATCCTCCGAAGTATTTTCCTCTCAAACACCGCCAAGAGGTTAGAGTGCTTTTTGCTGAGCACCCACGTTTCGGATGCATATGTGAGGACCGGCAAGACCATCGTCTTATATAGTAAAAGTTTAGACGTTATGGTTAGATGCTTGGATTTGAAGAGCCTTGACAGGCTATAGTAGGCTTTGTTGGCTTTTAGCAGTCGTGCGCGTATTTCAGGTTCCATGCTATTGTCGGCTGCTACTATTGACCCAAGGTAGGTAAATGATTTTACCACATCAAACTCGTGTTCCTCTACCTTGATTGTGGGACCAATGTTAGGTGTTCTTGCAGACGAGGCCAGGTACTTTGTTTTGCTTTCGTTGATGTGCAGTCCCAGATTTCCTGCCGCGCGCTCAATCTGGATGAAAGCTTCTTGTACAGCTGTTGATGTTCTTCCAATGATGTCAATGTCGTCTGCATAAGCTAGTAATTGGGTGGACTTGTGAAGGATTGTGCCCCTTGATGTCACGCCCGAATCTCGGATCACTTTCTCCAACGCCAGGTTGAAAAGGAGGCAGGCCAGACCGTCCCCTTGTCGGAGTCCATTATAGATGTTGATTGGTCTGGACAGTGTTCCGGATACCTTTACTTGGCTTGTCACATTGGTCATGGTCAACCTACATAGTCTTGTCAGCTTGTTGGGAATGCTGAATTCTCTCATGGCTTTGTAGAGTTCTACTCTGGCTATGCTATCATAGGCGGCTTTAAAGTCTATGAAGAGGTGTTGGATTAAGTTTTGAAACTCTAGACATTTTTCCATAGCCTGCCTCAAAGTGAAAATCTGATCGGTTGTTGATTTGCCTGGGCTGAAGCCACACTGGTATTGGCCTATGATGTTTCTAGCGTATGGGGCCATCCTGTTTTGTAGGATGGCGGAGAATATCTTATACGCGGTACTCAACAACGTTATACCACGATAATTGCTGCACGTTGTGATATCTCCTTTTTTATGTACCGGGCAGAGGATGCCTTTTCTCCAGTCTTCTGGCATCGCTTCCTGCTCCCATACTTGCACAATTAATTCATGAATCGCTTGGTGTAATGTAGGCCCTCCATATTTAACCAGCTCCGCAGGGATGCCGTCTGCACCAGAGGCCTTGTTGTTTTTGAGCCTGGTGATGGCACTGCTAACTTCTGCTAAGCTTGGTGGTGACAGCATAGCATTATCGTCAGATATTGGTGGAGCCTCCAAATCCTCCGTTAGCTCGCCATTTAGCAATTCATGAAAGTGCTCTTCCCATCGCTCCAAGATGCCTTGAGGATCGGTGATCAGATTACCTTCTTTGTCCTTGCAGTATGTGCAACGAGGTGTGAATTGCGTCATACCGCGTACTCTTCGGTAGAACTCCCGCGCCTGGTGCGGCCGTCGCTCTCTGTAGCGTTCTAGTTCACAAACGAGATTTTTCTCCCAGGCTTCCTTTTTTCGTTTGTGAATTCTCTTTTCTTCTTTTCTGAGCTCTTTATATTTCTCTTCGCGTGCTCGTGTTCTCTGAGACTGCTGCATTGCTCGATACGCAGCATTCTTACGTTCAGTTGCCAGCTTGCATTCATTATCGAACCAGTCGTTCCGATCTCTACGACTTCTGCCTAAGATGGAATCAGCAGTACTAATGACAGTATTTTTAAGGCGGGTCCAGCTCTCGTCGACGCCCGGCATCTCATCCCCAGGACTTGCTCTTCTGAGTGCGAGTTCTAACGCCTGACCGTAGCTGTTTCTGGCCATTTCGTTGCGGAGTGCAGCTGTGTTGATTCGAGCCTGATCAGCGGATACAAAGCTTTTCAGCGTTGTAATGCGCTCTCGGAGCACCATACCAACAAGATAGTGATCTGAGTCGAAGTTGGCACCTCGGTACGTTCGTACCGTCATCAGACCCGAAAGGTGGCGGCGGTCTATCAACACATGGTCTATTTGATTGCGAGTTGCCCCATCAGGAGATATCCAGGTGGCTTTATGGATATCTTTACGCGCAAATCTGGTACTTGCAACGACCAAGTTCTTACTTGCTGCCATCTCTATAACTCGCTGCCCATTGTCATTAGTGTTCTCATGCAAGCTGTGGATGCCGACATATTGCCTGTATACGGGCTCCCGGCCTACTTTGGCGTTCAGGTCTCCCAATATGATTTTTACATCATATCTGGGGCAGGCATTAAGTTCCCGTTCAACTACTTCGAAGAATTCTTCTTTTTCATCGTCCGGGGACTCTTCTGTAGGTGCGTGAACGTTTATGAGGCTGATGTTCTTAAATTTGCCTCGCACACGAAGGGTACATAGCCTTTCGTTTATTGCTTTAAAGCCGATAATGGTAGGCTTCATCCTTTTGCTGACCATAAAACCTACCCCGAGCACATGGTGTTTCGTATGACAGCTGTAATATACGTCATAATCAGGTTTTTGCAAAACACCACTCCCTGTCCATCGCATCTCCTGAATGGCGGTAATGTCAGCTTTATATGTTGACAGGGTATCGGCCAGGTGTTGTGTAGCTCGAGTTTTGTACAGAGTTCGTACGTTCCATGAGAAAATTCTTAAATCATTTTGCCTTTTTCGTTGCCGTGGTCGTCGTTTTTTCCAGTATCCGAGGCATGTTGCTCGTTCCGTAATGTTTGTTTTTTACGGGTGAGGTTATTAGCCTCACGCCAACCTTACTTGGAAGGGACTAGCCCGATCATGTTAGCCTATCCTCTCTCATAGGATATTTTTATTAATAATAAATAATAAAAACATAAAAAATGTGTACTTACTTATATTATGATACATTATTATTATTTTACGAATATTATTTAATATTAAAATGAATATTTAAGTTTATAAAAGGAATAAATTTTATTTTCAGTTATGTTATGACTTGCATTTTTTATTTTAAATTATTTTCAGTTTTATATTGCGAAAATTCCCGGGAATTTCCCGGGATCCCGGGAAGGTACCAATATATATCCCGTTTCCCGGGATGCTGAATATAGCCGCGAAATGGAAGCACTAGTTCTTAGTCCAATCAATCCATGTAATAAGAAAAAGGCATGCATGCTCCCGCCACAGGGATGCATGCTCCCGGCCGAGGCATGCACGAAATCGCCTGTTTGGTTTTACAAAATTGTATAATGGCTCCTCTACACGTTGGCCAATATGTTTGCCGCCAATACCTTGGCCATAGCGTAGAGCGGGGGTTTGGGCTCACGTTCGTACCTATGTGTTGGAATGATGGGGAGTGATGGCCAACACGTTGGCGCGAGATCCGTATGGTATGATGAAAGGGTTGTGGCAGAGTTATGGCCGCCGCATTGGCACACATATTGGCCAACGTGTAGAGGAGTCATAAGACGAAGAAAAGGGGCAATTACTTTGTGACCATTAAGGGTGCCAATAACATACTCAGCATAACGGTTCTTTATCGATTGCGTAGATTCGGTTAGGTTGAAATGGCTGCTCCCGCACTACGGAGCCCACTTAGGCACACCATTGGGCCCATTGTGATGCCATTCTAGTGTTGGGACAAAATCCATGCAATTTCAAGCCATTTGGAACTTTTAATAAAGCGACAGAGGTCAGGAACACAGGAACAGGTTTTGCAGCTCACTCTATCCATCAGAGTTGAGCCAATGAAAGTCTTTTTTTTTCCTCGCGAGGGCCGGGCATATACAGATAAGATGGGAGACAGTTTCTTCCTCATCCTCATTGCCACAACTTCTGCATAAATCGTTGTGGGGAAGTCCCAATCTCTCGTCGTGCAGGCCAAAGGGACAGTGACCGGTCAGCACCTTCATTGCATAGCTTATCTCTTTTTTGTTCAGATGAACAAGATATTTTGAGCGCTTTGCGTCCTAAGTCGGCCATGTTGTGTGAAGAGCCCGGCTCGATCTAAGCTGATTTTTCTCACAGCCAGTTTACAGGTGGCGAAGGGCATTCCCATCTGGGTTAAGTGGGGTGTCCTTTCCACTTCGGTTCTCTGTCTAGCCCTGCAGTTTCCCCTAACTCCCCTGTGTACGTAGACCAAGCAGCATTGGATTTGGTTAGTGCTTAGCTGGGGGACTGCTTGGTAAAACAACACTTGCGTTTGGAATGGTCTATGCCGATGCAGATGCATTTATAAATGTTCATGCCTGAATTTTTAGATTTTCGTGCATGTGGCGGAGACGTGCAATGGACAACTATTTATAGAAATCGCAACAAATAATAACTTGGTCGTTGCAAGTACCATTCCAAGGGCCATGAATATGTTCACGTCCATATTTTTATATTCATCTTTATTATTTGCATGTGATCTGTATTCCAAAATTTCATGTGCATCATCAGAATAGTCAGAATAATCATTTGTAAACGAATCACATAATCACTTAAATGGATCGCGTAAAGATATCCATAAAGCCACAGTAACCCAAGAGTAGGTCCTGAAGATCAACATCTATAATGAACTCTGCTGCAGACAGATGGTAAACGAGTTTTTTTCCGCAAGTTGCTGAATTGAATCTCGAGCAACGATGGAGATTTCGAAACACCAATTTCCGGACCGTGTGAACTCCTGTTATGGTGATTTGAACTGGAATCGCCAGATCTGACGATGATAGACTTGTTCCTTGGGTTGGTTTTTTTTTTGAATTTTCGCTTTTACATTAAGCCACAAACCGTGCAAGTCTTGAAAGTGAACATTGAAGACGAAATCATCAATTTATATAGCTTTGCGTGCAACAATTCAAAATGTCGTAAAAGGAGCTCAAATTTGCATGAACTCACAATTTTCTCATTTGACCGATTTTATTTTTTCAAAATTTAATTATACATCAATTTTACACCTTCAAATAAACTTTCCGTTAAAACAGAGCCCAATTGTTTTTTATTTGTAACAAAATGACAGGGAATTTACATTACGACATTACTTTCGCTCTACCTTGTACGTTCATGAAATTTTAATGCGATCAATATTTTCTGCTGAGCATTATCAGAATGTTTTATAACTAAGTACGAGTTTGACAAAAACAGACATATCTAAAATGAAAATTGTCTTTGTTTTTATGCGTAAAAGATTAATTAAGCATATTCAATAAAGATCTATTGTGATCAACTACCCGTGAAATAATCTTCAGCCTTCACAGTTCAATGTTTTGCGTTACTTTCACTTTCGATATTATCAAAGATCCAGTCTCAGCAGCTTAACATTGGTCACAAGGAAAAAAACGGCTTAATCTTGGTCTCAACCGTCGCGGTCGCGACCTAGTTCTCAGGCTCAAGTGCCCCAGTACCTACTAACATTTAAAAAAAATGTAAAAACTTTGCGGAACTTTTCGGATTGCTCTGAGATCTTTATTGAACTTTGAAGTGTCATCATCGATGATGCTTTTAATATTTAAAAAACTAAAGTTCACAAAGGATTAGCGTTTTTAGACTGCAGAAGTCATCTGATCATGCCATACAGTGATATGTTTGAAATCAACGTTTAGTGATTCGAAGAAAGTAGAGAGAACAAAGTTTGGGCATGTCTCGGTGTTACAATGTTCGAGATAAGGTAATATAAACTTAAATGGCTGTAAATAAATATCATTTGATTCATTGAGGAGAACTAATAAAAGATTTTGTTAATAAAATTACATTTTTTATATTGAAATACTTTCTATGTGTTTACAGATTAACTAGTTAAATTATATATAAAAATTTAAGTTAAGCAATAATCTTCACCAATAACTTTTTCATTTAATTTAAAAAATTTCTCATATGGACATTTATATTCAGTGAAAAATTCATCTAAACTAAAAAGAAGATTTTCCAGTTCCGATTTTTTAGTTGTTGTAAACTTGCTATCATAATCAATATAGTATTTTGCCAGTAATGTTAGTAGCACCTTGTTTTGATTGAGTTCATACTTCTCCAAGAATTGTTTTTCATGTTCAAATATTTCTTCATTGGATTCCTTTAAATATTCAAAAGTTTTTAGTGCACTTTTGAACTTCTTTTGCTGATCCATCATATCCATACATTTTTGACCTTGATACTCGAATGCTGGTATAATATAAGTTAGTTGTATAATAAAATTATAAGCCATAAAAAGCCGTGGCTTGTTGTGATGAAGACGCAAGTTCCTGATTAGGTAATTACTTGAGTCAAATGGGTGTGGATTCAAAACTGTGACTTTTCTGATCTCATAGGAAATTCGTAACATATTTGTAAAAAAATTATTACTTGACACTTCAATATTTTTATAAGTATTTTCAACATTTTTTTCGAAGTTTGAGGGATCAGCAATGATCTTCATAAATTCATCATGATTTTTTAAAAAAAAATCTTGGGGTTTTTTATCTTTAAGTGCATTAAGGACACTTTCAGTTACGTTAATATAGTTCACTTTGTTATGATCGTCTAAATATTCTTTTAAGGCAATGTTAATAAAAATATCAGGGAAGAACCAGAATATTTTATTGTAGCAATCATCTTTGTCACTGCTTATCAGATTTTGCTGTCCTGAATAAAGATCTCGATAGATATTGTAAAGGACGCAGTTAACAACTTTTGACTTATCCGTTTTTGAGAATAGTTCAATAATATTTTTGATACCATTTTTTTTTACATAAATCTCATCGGATTCTTTAATGGTACCACATCCTACAAGATCAAAATATTGTGTCCAATTAAAATCTGGAATGTTTTCTTTCATCCAACCAATTGTCACCAACTGGTACTCCTCTGAAGTATCAATTCCTTTTACATGTTGTTTAAGATCGGCAAAATCTGTTCTCACAGTCAAAATGTCCTCATTTGTGAATCCAAAATATTCAAACAATTTTGCGAAATCTTCTGGTTCTTCTTCAAGGAATGAAGTTTTTGCTGAGGTAGGTCTTAAATATAACTCACGCTTTTCATCTTTTATAGCTACTCTAAATTCAAAAACAATTCCCAGACCAATTCTGTTAAATGCACCTAAAGATGTCGACAGAACAAATTTATCCTTATTCCAAGCAGCTACGCCTGGTGGGAAATCCCCTACTTGAGCTGAATTCAAATCTTTAACAGTATCTAAAAAATCATCCTTTGTTATTTTTGCACGACACAATTCAAAAAGTGATTTTGCTTTTATTTCACTTGATGTTAGATGATTGCTGCTTTCGAAATAATTCATAAACATACTTTTAAAGGATTTTCGACTATTTCCCTTCATGTCGTCAATGGTATCTTCACCATATCCATTAACGTAACTTATGTAATCATCACAAGGCTCGACACTGGTATTAAGTGTTTGTGATAACTTCTCTACAAATGTCTTAAGACGTTCTATTTCCACTTCTAGATAATGAGGATCGCTTGCTTCCTTAACTGGAGATCCAAACACACATGGAGAACAACATTGTGATATTACAACTAGTATCGAAATTATTTTAAACATTTTCACTTTATTAATGATCACTTGAACACTGTACCTTGCAACTGATCGAGGATGATCTAGTCTATATGTATTTATATTCAAATTTTTCACCCACGATAACAAAGCCCAATGATAAGAAAAATTCGTTTGGTTAATAAAAACAGTAATTGTGATAACAATTTTGTAAGAAAAAATATGTTTTTTAATAAGAAAGAAATGCGCAATCTTTAAAGAAAAACCAAATTTCGCTATCGTCTAATAAAGTTATAACGAAACAGAAAAACATTTTAATTTCAATTACTTTATTTTATTTTATTTATTTATTTATTTATTAGTACATGTTTTTCAGTTTGTATGTTTATCTATATATAGTTCATTTATTTAGTGTTCAGACTATTCGTCTTTTCAGCTGCTGGTATTTGTTTCAGACTTGAGTCTGTTTAATTAATTTTTCTTATTGCTGATTTTTGAATTTTAAGGAAAAATGTACAACTAAACGCCTTTACGGAATTACCAGGTTAAATAGACCGCGTGGAGAGTAAAAACTGACAAGTAAAAGTTTTTCAGAACCATTTGAGACTTCAACACAAATAAACTCAATACCAAGGTTCATAGAGTCACCGATAATTATCTATCTATCGATTATAATCCTACATTTTACGTAGTCATTAAGGAATTTAACATCACCGCACTGGAATTTAACATCACCACCTTGGCGATCGTTACAAAAAATTTGAAAATCATTTATTGGCACAAGAGACGACATGCACGACTTTGGATCTCTCCATTTTTCAGAATGCTTCAGAGTACACAGTTAAATTGAGTTTTATATTTTAATCGTTCTATAAATTTTGCCACCGTTTAAATTTTGCCGCCCTAGGCGCGGGCATCATTCCTACCGACTCACAGTGGTCTGAAAGCCACAAAACCTGGACAAAATTAATTTACTACCGTAAGAAAAATTATTCTTTTATGAAAATCGGTATATGGGGGTTTTCGGGGTCCCTGAGTAAGAATTCGTGATCAGATTTTCAAAAAACAAAATGGCGGATCCAATATGGCGACCAACTTTATGAAAAATTAAGCAAATTTTATGAAAATCGGTATATGGGGGGTTTCGGGTTCGCTGAGTAAGAATCCGTTATCAGATTTTCAAAAAACGAAATGGCGGATCCAATATGCCGACCAACTTTATGAAAAATTAAGCAAATTTTATGAAAATCGGTATATGGGCTTCAGTCGTGATTGCTGACGATGATTTGTAAATCAAATCGAAATGCATTCGGGTTTTATTATTGAGAATATAAAATATTTTTAGATTCCAATAAATTGCGAGTAGAATCATTACGGTGTTTTTCTTTAATTCTTTTTGATATTATATCGATTCTACGTAGTTCAGTGTTTAAAAATGTCTTTATCTGATCACACATTCGTTATTTGCTACCTTAAAGAACCCCAGATACCGATTTTCATTGGAATCGGAATACAATTGGCAAATTCGTCGGCCATATTGACGCGGCCATTTTGAATTTTTTAAGTTTTGACCACAAATTCGTTATTAGCGACCTTAAAAACCACTAGATACCCACTTTCATTGAAATCGGAACACAATTTACGAATTCATATTTGGGTGGCCATTTCTGTAATTTTTCAGCGGCCATTTTGAATTTCGAGAATAGGACTTCGAGGTGTTTCATGGAACTAGTGCGCCCGCTATAGCACACACATCTTTCTTTTATTAATATAAGATGATATAGATGAAAAAAAAGTTAATATATAGCCCCTGAATAGGACGCTCAAAACTATACATTGAGCAAATATGTAGTATATCGTGGATAGAATGACATGGAGCAAGCAGGAGTTCAACGCTCACTTCCCAAATGGAATACAAAAGAGATTTTGAACATCTGCCTCTTCCCAAGAGCCTTGAAATACTCCAGGGGGGCCACTATACCTAACCCACGTGAAAATAGTCGCTAAATATAAACTTTCGCTTTGGTACTTTTGTCCAGGTTTTGGGGATTTCAGACCACTGTGACTGCTGGTTCGCGATTGCTGTTTTTATATGATTTGTTACTCTGAAAAGTTGATGAATAGTCGAACAGCCTTGTTTAAATCCATGTTGGAAGTTTGGTATAATATTAGTTTCCTCAAGTTTTGTCTGAATTCTTTTTAGGATTTTTTTTTCAAAAATTGTTCCCATAGACGGTAGTAGGCTTATTGGCCGATAGTTGCTAGCAATTGCTGGATCCTTACCTGGTTTACGTGAGGGTACCTACTACTAGTGCTGCTTTATTAGACCGTAGTATGTAGATTCTATTAGGGCAAAATGACCCCTTAAATACTAGTGGCAGATTTGTGGACCATTTGCTGGGGTGTGAGGGGTGGAATGGCAACTTCAGCTAGCGGCGGCTAGGGGGAGGGGTGCAAATGGTCAAATATTTCTGCCACTAGTATATAACGGTCATTTAGCCCTAATAGATTCCACATACGCAGCGGCAGACATTTTTTTCAATTTTAACGCCTTTTTTTACACCCCCTCCTTAAACTCGAGATGGGTCCACTTCCCGCAAAAATATCATATTATAAAAAAGTCTTGAAATTACTTGAAAAGCTTATATACCAAACGGCAGAAAGTTGGGACGACACGATTTTTAAAATTCCCAGCTCCCCTACTACCTTGAGGCCTGCCGGTTTGAAAGGCGCCAATATTAAAATCTTTTCTGACAATCAAGCTGCCATCAATGCAATCTCAAATTGGAAGTTTTCCTCCAAAATAGTTTTAGTGTGTTTAGACGTACTCCAAAGCCTGACCAGTAGAAATAGGGTCTTGTTCTGCGGAAGGGGTCTGAGACTTTGGTCCAGAGCCCAGAACTCTTCTGCGGCATCTCACAGTCCACCTCCAAGTCCCTGATAGGGGAGTGGGTTAAGGGACTGAACATAGCCTATTGGAAACCCCTAGCCCTTTGCCTTAATGGGCATCATCACTTTAAATAGAGCGGACTTAAGGGGACATTTCCCTCTGTGGGCCTAAAAAATTACAAATTTTCAAAATTTTTTTTCTCGTTAACAAACAAAGCAATTTAACTGAACTTTTTTTTATTTTTTTATTCATCCTTCAAGTGAGTTACATAATTTTTTCGGATCATAAAAAATATTTTTTATCCCCCCTCCACGCCATCAAAGATTGCCATTCTTGGCGTACACGTCGTGTCCGTGGCAGTAATCCTGGTTACACACGTGACCTGAAATCGAAAATTTTCACATTTTCTTAAATTGTACAATATGGCGCTCGGTATACTATACTCATTCGGTATAAATACTTTAAAACTGAATCCTAACCTCAAAAAACCAAAATGTAAGAAATTTTGTTTTATATTACTAAAAATGCAATAAATAACGGGAAAAAGGTCGGATTTTGATAAAAATTGGAGAAAGGATGTACGTTGATGCTGTAAATACGTGGTTGAAATTTCAAAAACAAATTTTTACGGCAGGCAGTTTTCGAAAAAAATTTCCATTTTCAATTTTTCGCCTTTTGCTTACTATGAAAAGCTACTTGCCAACTATGAAAAAAAAAAATTGAAAAATTGAAATTTTTTAGTGTTTCCAAAGGCCTAAAATGGGCATTTCAAATAAAGTAACGAAGTATTGCGTATGCTCACAAGAAAGTACATAAAAAAACCTACAATTTAAAAAAAATATTTTGCCCTACGATGATTTGGCATAAAATGGTGGCAATTTTAAATTTTTTTCGAAAACTGCCAGTTTTTGCCGTAAAAAGAAATTTCAACCACGTATTTATAGCATCAACGTACATCTTTTCTCCAATTTTTATCAAAATCCGACCTTTTCCCGTTATTTATTGCATTTTTTGTAAAATAAAACAAAATTTCTTACATTTTGGTTTTTTGAGGTTAGGATTCATTTTTAAAGTATTTATACCGAATGAGTTCGATAGTCTATTCATTTACGAGTATTTTCCAATTTTTTTTTTGTTCTACGACCAACAGAACTGGAGAAATTAAAAAAAATAGTGTAGCAATGCACTCAAAATGCATTAAAAATGGACATTTATGCAATTTTCTCGTGCAGCATAGGACCGATTTTACAGAAATTTTTTTTTTCGATTTATCTTAACATATGTAAAGAAAAAAAACAAAAAAATCCAACTTCCCAACTACATCACTATCATATGGAAATTTCCCTCTACTATAAGGGTTAATCCGGTCAAAATTTTTTTAAATTATTGTAAAATACGACATTAACATCATACGACCCTTTGTTCCATTATACAAAATAATGCAACTTCTTTTACGTATTTTATTTATTCTTTCAGTCATCAGATGCATCGGTGTTCCATTGTTCGAGACAAGGAAATATAAATTTAAATAGCTGTAAATGAATATCATTTGATTATTGGGGAGAAATAATAAAAGATTTTGTTAAAAATTATTTATTTGTTTATTAGTTAATTTATAAGTATAAATTTATGCTAAACAATAATCTTTACCAATAACTTTTCCATCTAATTTAAACAATTTCTCATTTGGACATTTATATTCAGTCAAAAAATCTTCTAAACTAAAAATAAGATTTTCCAGTTCCGATTTTTGGGTTGTTGTAAAGTTGTCATCATAATCAATAAAGTAATCTGTCAGTAGCTTCAATAGCACCTTGTTTTGATTGAGTTCATACTTTTCCAAAAATTGTTTTTCATGTTCAAATATTTCCTCATTGGATTCTTTTAAATATTCCAAAGTTTTTAGCGCACTTTTAAACTTCTTTTGCTGATCCATCATATCCATACATTTTTGACCTTGATTCTCAAATGCTGGTGAAATATAAGTTACCGCTATAATAAATTGGTAAGCAATATAAAGGCGTGGTTTTTTGTGATTAAATCGCAAATTCCTCATTATGTATTTATTCAAGTCAAAAGCGTTTGGATTCAAAACTGTGTATTTGCTGCTATCATAAGCAATTCGTAACATATTTGTAAAAAAATTATTACTTGACACTTCAATATTTTCATAGATATTTTCAATATTGTTTTCGAAGGTAGAAGGGTCACCAATGATTTTTATAAATTTCTTATGTTTTGATTGAAAAAAATCTTCGGTTTTTTTATCTTTAAGTGCATTAAGGACACTTTCAGTAACATTAATATAGTTTACTTTGTCATGATCGTCTAAATATTCTTTTAAGGCAATGTTAATGAAAACTTCAGGGAAAAACGAGAATATTTTATTGAAGCATTCTTCTTTGTCACTGCTAATCATATCTTGCTGTCCTGAATAAAGTTCTCGATATATATTGTAGAGAACGTAGTTAACAACTTTTGACTTATTGGTTTTTGAGAATAGTTCAATAATAGTTTTGATACCATTTTTTTTTACATAAATCTCACTGGAGTCGTTGATGATACCACATCCTACAAGCTCAAAATATTGTGCCCAATCAAAATCGGGAATGTTTTCTTTAAACCAATCAATTTTTACCAACTGATAGTCTTCTGATGTATCAATTGCTTTTATATGTTGTTGAAGCTCGGCATAATCTGTTCTCACAGTCGAAATTTCATCATTTGTGAATCCAAAATATTCAAACAACTTCACAAATTCCTCTGGTTCTTCATCAAGCATTAAACGTGTTGATACCATAGGCTCTAAGTAGAACTCAAGCTTTTCATCGTTCGTATCTACTTTAAATTGAAAAACTACTCTCTGACCAATTCTGTTAAATGCACCTAAAGATGCTGACAGAACAAATTTATCCGTATTCCAAGCAGCTGCACCTGGTGGGAAATGCTTTATTTGATCTGTATTCAAATCTTTAACAGATTCAAAAAAATCGCTCGTTTTGTTATTGTCATGACACAAATCAAAAAATGTTTTTGCTTTTATTTCAGTTGGTGTAAGATGATTGCTTCCTTTTAAATAATTCACAATCATGGTTTTAACAGATTTTGCACTAATTGTCTGCATGTAGTCGGTAGCACCTTTACCATGTCCATTAACGTAACTTATGTAATCATCACAAGGCTCGACATTGGTATTAAATGTTTTTGAAAACTCCTCCAGAAACGACTTAAGACGTTCCATTTCCACTTCTAAGTAATGAGGAAGGTTAGCTTCCTTAACTGGAGATCCAAAAACAGTTGGAGAACAACATTGTGATATTAGAAGTAGCACCGAAATTATTTTCAACATTTTCACTTTATTTATGATCACTTGAACACTTTACTTGAAACTGATCGAGAATGATCTTGTCCAGATGTATTTATATTCAAATTTTGCACCCACGATGTCAAAGCGCAGTGATAAGAAATGCGTGTGTTTAATAAAAACAAAGTGATAACAATTTTGTAAGAAAACATATTTTTTTAATAAGAAATAAATTCGCAATCTTCAAAGAAAAAACAAATTTTGCTGTCGTCAGGATAGTTAGTAAGAAACATAAAACATTTTAATTTCAGTTAATGCTGATTTGCGTCAAAAGACTCATTGGACTCATCATTTTTTTAAATTAATTTCACCATTTACATATTACGCCATTAACTTTTCGTTTTAATTTTTACTGGTCATACTGCCATTGCTTTTCAAGATCATCATCACTGGCGCTACTGCTCTCCTTGAACTTTGGCCTGCCCAAGAAGCTTCTTTCAACGTTCTCGGTGTTGTGTCTTGCTGTTCCAGTTGGGAATTCCAATAGTGTGTAATTGCCAGTTTAGACTTTGTGGATGAAGGCAGAAGTGAATAATACTTCTCATCATCCCCACTTCTCCCCTTATCCACAAAAGTTCGTGAGGCACATGCGCTGGAGCGGACCATCTAAACCTGATCTAATTCTATTTCTGTATCATCTTTATATCTTTTCCTAATGCCCTCTGCACACAAGTCAACTGATTTGCAATCGCAGTTCCGATTCAGTTGCGCACGCAGCTATTTCGTGACCTTGTCCATATACGCAAGTCTGTCTCTATACCCGGGTCCATCTGAAATGAGACCGATATGAAATTATGTATTTAGTTTGCAACTGATTGAGTGAGACCATAACCTTCTATATTTACAAGCCATGAACAAGAAAAATATTGAGAGGGAATTTCCGCTCAATCGGACTACAACTCGGTAAAGTCACGTTATGTTGTTAGTGTAATTTGGGTTTTCGGTCGACAAAAAATTTCAGTTGTGTGATTGCACTTGCGCGTGTTTCGGAAATTAGTGATTAAAAAATTAATGTAGCATTTGTTGAAGAGGTGGAAAAACATGAAGTGCTCTCTACAACACTGTAAACTTTCTGGGTAATTTAGAAAAGACGTAATGTAAAAAGCATAGCAAGAGATCATAGTCAAAGTAAAGGTCAATTTGCACTATACGGAACGTCAACATCACGTCAAGGAACGGTAACGGCACGTCAATTTTGCTGTCGATTCGCACTTAACCGCTCCACCAAGCGCATGTCATCGGTTGGTTGATGGGATTCAACTTGTTTCAGGAGGCATAACACTCCAGCGAGTTGTTTCTCATTGCCCCGATGCCAGAGTCGCGATAGAAATAGTTGGGGTTAGGTGGTTGTGGCAGTTCTTTCCTACTTCTCTCTTCCCCTTCACTATCTATCGACTAGAGCTTGCTGTTCGACATTGCACTCTATACGAAGAAAATAGATTGTCGACAGTACAAAGGGCTTTCCCTGAGCTCTAGTCTTCCACATAAAAAAAAAAAAAAAAAAAAAAAAAAACGTTACGTGAATTTTGCCGTTCAGTCTAAAAAAAATTAGATAGAGTATTGTCATATTCCGTATCATTATTTGGAATGCCAAAATTTAATAATAAAAAGTTAGCATTGACTACATTAATTTTGGATGAGGAAGAAGAAAATTTAAATTTAACAACAAAAAAGAAAAAAATGGGACAAAAGATACTTACAAAAAGAAAACAAGAAGGAGAATACCACACGCTGTATAAGGAATTGAATGACGATGAAATAAATTTTTATAAATATTTGAGAATGTCCAAATATCAGTTTCATATCCTTTTAAAAAAAACGATATTTATTAATTTAATAGGTTTTGGATAGAGGAACAAAAAATGGTATAGAGGAGGGGGGAGATCCTAACGGTATAGCCCTTGGAGCGTTTGGAAATTTTTTTATTAGAGTTTTACATATCACCCTATGTTTTTGTAACGCTATAAGGATAAGATATCAGTGTAAGCAGAATTCTTCCACCTATCTAAAATTGTAAAAGTGACGGTTCCACCCTACCTACTTCCAGAGTTAAGAGTCATCAAAGTCAAAATTAGTAGTTAAGTAGTTAATCTATACTTTCTTCCAAAAAAAATTAGAAAGCTTGGGGAGACATTATTCATAGAAAATATACAATTTTTTGTGCGTCTATCCAAAACCTGTCAACATTTTTTAACCCTTTACTATTTAGAAGTTAATAAATATCGTAAAAAAAAATTAATTTATGTATAAATTGTGTTTATATTGTTTAAACAATATAAATATTTAATTGCGCACATTGAAAAGTTTCTGATTTCAAATAATATATAAAAACAAACATTTAAAAAAAACCATCAAAATTGGAGTTGTCCCTGAGGACTAAGAAGTAAAAACCTTCATTGACTAGACTAAAATTAGTTTGAACAAAAACAGATAAATACTTGAAAATTCGAAATGCTGCCGTAACTACGTTCACATTCAACAGAATAGATCAGTCACGTCAAGGCATGCCATGTCAAAATATAGTTTAAAACTAATCTTGACGTGACGTTACGTTGACGGTCTGTGACGTTGCCTATATATGTGAACGCGTAGTGTATAACTCATAGAAGAATATTTTGACGTGCCGTTGCCGTTCCTTGACATGACGTTGACGTTCTGTATAGTGCGAATCCACCTTAAACATGCCATTACAGTCTGCAATAGTGTTGGGTAGGGCACGATTATGAAATGAGTTTGTAAGAGGTGCCTCTTTTTTCTTTTGAGCCAGTACAATGTCATAATATTCAAATTAGACGAGGTGCCATTGTAGAGTAAGGATAAGAGAGAAAGAAACCAATGCACGATGTATATTTATATTATACAATCTCACCTCGTCTTATCGTTTCAAGTCGGAAATTTCTCTGCCCCAAAAAGAAATACGACAGAAGAAACCCATCACTTTGTATTTACAATCCACACCTCCCCTCACTTCCTCATGCACGTTAAAAATCGAAAATCAGGAATGAATTTATCTCGATGCACACTCATACAAAAAGTAGTAGAATATTATTTTTGAACCGGAACATTGCAAAAAAAATGAGGTGTTTAGGGGGGAGGGGGTCGAGCCGAATCTCACCAAATCTCACGTGGGGGAGGCGAGGGTCTCCGCAAATATCACGTAATTTTTTTTCCGCAAGAAACAGTGTAAAATCGCGAGAAAACTGGGTTAAATAGTACAGGTAAATTAAGCCGAAAAAAGCGATGTAAATGAAATAATTAGGTACAGGCTGAAAATTGGCAGAGAGCTTCTTTTTAGGCTTCTTAATAAGGGGTTATAAAGTCTACCGATTTTCTACTCCGAGAACCCCACTTTTTAGGGGGTTTTAGCCCTCAAAATGGGTATTTTTCGATTTTTCTGTAATTTTTTTGCAATATTTCTTAATATCTTTTTGTTTTTTTCAATTTTAAGTACAATATCTGTAAATGAGAAAATCTTTAAAATCGTCTTTTTGGACGCGCACTTAGATTTCATTCACGAAAATCTTGGTGCAGTATCAGATGAACATGGTGAAAGGTTTTATCAATACATATTGCAAATAGAGAAGGAATAATGAATCCATTACATCAAAAGTATACGTGATACTATTACTATATTTCGACTCAATAGCAATTGGGTATAAAAATTTAATTTTGTTTTAAATACCATCCAACTGGAACATCCAAAAAAAGTAAAGAAAATAATTTAAATATCTGGGAATGAAGAGTGTATGACGTGATGAAAAATTCTTATCATTTTATACAATGGTCTGGGAAAAACTGCGAAAGTAATGTATGCCATTGACTTATACGACCATTTTTGGACAGATTGCGACCCTACGATGAACTAGTGTGGGGGTCTAAGCTTAAACAAAACAAAAAGGCCTAGAAGCCCAAGTGATGAACCTGGAACCTAATGCCCTCCTCAGTATCTCAAGTGCATAATGTACCCAACCCTACTGCAATCATAGAGATTATATTAAGAATCAGGTTTTTTCACATCAGTCAGACCACATGCTATCTGCGGTGCATTTTCACTATACAAAAAGCAGACATTTGCACCAGGAGACATAATTAGTTATCTAAGCATCTTACAGGACTCGAATTTTGAATCGACGACCATCTGCTCTGACATACCTACTAGAGGCCAAGATAGATTTTGAAAACCTTTTGTTATCATTATCGAGAGTTGTGAAGAATGGAAGTCTAACAGATCCGCACTTCTTGAATCTGTATCCTGATGTACAGGCGGCTCAAACGTCAATTTGAGAAGATGGCTGTTAGTCCGGGGAAATTAGCAAAAAAAACGTACGAAAGGAGAAATAATTCGGAAATGGCTGAAAATTGGTCCACAGCTTCCTTGGGACTTTTTAAGAAAACAATTTCGGAATCACAAAAAAATAAATATGGCCGCCGGAAATACAGCGGTTTACCGGTATTTTCCTTGTATCTCGGTTTCTATAGGTCGTACAACCCCGTACAAAGGCCCTAAATGGTTCTTACAAAGATGTTGATCCGATTAACCCTTTATAAGTTATTCAAGGTCAAAGTTTTCAAAAATCACTTTTTGGCCACAAAATCACGCAAAAACTGCTTTTTTCGAAAATTTGTTATGCTCAGTCAATACGAAACGTTATTGCCTACAAAAAGCCCTCCCGTCATTTTTTTCGAAAACTTAACCTTTTCGAAGTTATTCAAGGTCAAAGTTTCCAAAAATCAGTTTTTGGTCAAAAAATGACTCAGAGACTGATTATTGAGAAATTTTTTACAAATTTTATACAAATGATTATGGACTACCCTAATGACACCCTTGCCATTTTTTCGAAAATTTTTGCAAAAAATAATTGTTGGTGATTTTTTGACCAAAAACTGATTTTTTGAAACTTTGACCTTGAATAACTTTGAAAGGGTTAAGTTTTCGAACAAATGACAAGAGGCGTCTTTGTAGGCAATAAGGTTTCGTATTGACTGATCAAAACAAATTTTCGAAAAAAAACTGTTTTTGAGTTATTTTGTGGCCAAAAAGTGATTTTTTACAACTTTGACCTTGAATAACTTTGATAGGGTTAATCGGGTCAACATCTTCGTAAGAACTAAAGTTGTAGAGAATTTCATTGTCAACATTTAGGGCCTTTGTACGGGGTTGTACGACTTATAGAAACTGAGGTACAAGGAACACACCGGAAAACCGCCGTATTTCCAGCGGCCATATTTATTTTTTTGTGATTCCGAAATTGTTTTCTT
The DNA here is from genome assembly GCA_963855945.1 of Thereva nobilitata. Classification (NCBI taxonomy): domain Eukaryota; kingdom Metazoa; phylum Arthropoda; class Insecta; order Diptera; family Therevidae; genus Thereva; species Thereva nobilitata. Next base: position 101,148,670 of record OY979697.1, on the reverse strand, counting down.
AAAAAGTCCCAAGGAAGCTGTGGACCAATTTTCAGCCATTTCCGAATTTTGTTTCCTTTAAATGCTAATTTCCCCGGACTATGTGACTTCAGACTCTGCTTTTCTAAGGCGATACGAAAGTAGGAAGCAAACGGAACCTGGTAGCGATGCCTGATAAATCTTCGAAAAGAAATTATTTTCAGCCAACCAACTTCATTTATTAACTTAATTTGACATTTTGATGCGAACAATAAATAAATTGTTTCAAAAATATTTAAAGAGTTTTTAGAATATTTTAAAACAAACAAATAAATGCAGCGCATGCGGCGGCAATGGCTTTACTCGCGGACTGAAATCCGATAACAGGCGGACAAATTTAATTCGAATTCGCATTGGTGGAGGATACCATTTTCTTGTTTCCGAATTTCATGACTTTGGAATCGCATTCCAGGATAACCTCCCCCCCGCCGGGTCATTCAGTCACAGGTTTTTTATCCAACGATGACATCTACAGAAGAATGCTCCGAAGTTTGTATATCTCCAGAGTCATAAATGGCTCTACCATTACTATTCAAACAGTCAAGTCGTTACTCTCTAAAAGCGAATCAGTGGATGCCAAAGTCAACCTTCGTATGTCAATATATAGTAAAATTCTAATTTTTTTTTATACATATTCCCTATGCTTGCTCTTCAAATACACGAGTTGAGCTCAAACTAGAATTGAAATTTTTCTGTTCTTTTGTTAAGAAATCATTATCCCTGTAAGGCACCATGAGGTTGGTTTCCAAAGGATAGGCAGAATCACCTGCGGGTGTATGCCGAGTTGGTGCTGTTATGATTTTGTGGTACTGTTCTTCAACACAAATTATGTTTTTTTAAATAATTCCAACGCAATCAAGTACAGATTAGGGTATTTACACTAAAAATTCGCATAATAGTGTAAATCCTACAAATTTTTAAAAATTTTAAAAATCTCACGTGAGATTGAGGGGGGGGGGAGGCGGTCGAGCCAAATCTCACGACATCTCACCAAGGGGGGGGGGGGGGGGTCGAAAAATCGCCAAAATCACCTCACGTAATTTATGGATGCCCCCTTAGTAAGCTTAGCTTGAAGATATAAAAAGGATATGATAGGCTAAGGATAATCTGGAAGATTCATGAGCAAGAGGCATTGAGCCTTGATGTTTTAAGAGTTCATATTTGTTAAGCAGCCCGCTGAGCCACAACCTTCGAATTTAGCTGGAGACAACCTCGTACGAGTGTTTGCCTTCTAAAACAAGTGAATCCCGCTAGCTAGCCCAGAAAAGCTGTGACGCAAGAAGTACCACACTACTTGGTGAATAAGGAGGTGGACCATCCGCTAGGTGAAGTTCATACCTAAGCGGAACTTTGATACCCTATTATTAACCGGTTAAGCTGGCGGAATGCCTTATTAGGGCTACCTCTGAGGGCATATGAGTATTTTAAATCTTCAAACCGGCGATATCTCATAAATGGCAATTCGTAAGGGAAAATGTCTTTTTTTGTAGATAATCGCATAACCTACAAACTTTGTAAAAAGTATTTTATGATACGACTTAGCGTTTAAGAGCTATTTGCAAAAAACTGAGTTTTTGACCTTTTGAATAATGTTTTTTGCTCCCCACCGATCTTTGGAGAAATTCGACATTTCATTTATGATTTTTTTAAGGGCCGTTCCAATTTTCAGTTATTCTCGGTTTATGCCGCAATTGAATGACTATTTTCACTGGGTATAAAAAAAAATATGTACACCTGCGTTTCATTCCTGACTGTGACTCGATGTGTTCTATTTAAACCTATTGTTACCAATTTATACGAAAATTGTTGCATCAATGCAATGGACGGGTTAAAATGGATGTGTTCCTGTTTTCCTTGAGATTCGTGAGTTGGGCTTGGGTAGGTAATGATGCAGGTTTAAACGCTCATACCAAGAGTAGTCGGATATTATTTTTGAAGTGGGACATTTAAAAAAATTGAGGCCTCCGTACAATTTACGGTCGTGTGATCGACAAATGTACTGCCTCGCATAAATCCTGTTCAACTGTAACCGTAGGGAATATGTTAATGAAATAGCTCACAGAGTATTGCAAAATTGGGTGGCATTTTTTCAAGATTATTTTTTTCGTTAAAAGTAAAGAGTAATTTTTATGATTATACAGGGTGTACCCATTAAAGTTACAAAGCGGCCGTCTGTGGTAGTGATGAGCAAAAATCGTCTTGTTCTTGCAGTCTTGTCTTGGTCGACCAAGACTTAGCTATGCTTGCAAGACCAAAACCAAGACCAAGATTTAGCTATATTCGCATGGCCAAGACCAAGACTTACTATGCAAGAACAAGACCAAGACTATATCAGTCTTATCTTGTTCTTGCGTTTGCTTATCATTAGTCTGTGGATAGGTTTTGGATAGACGTACAATACCTGGTATGGGTTGGGGAATCGTAACGGTTTAGCCGCTAGGGTGTTTAGAATTTTTTTTGGTAGTGTTGCCCCCTGTTTTTTTGTAACCGTATAACCTATTTCCTTGAATAAGGTACCAATGAACGGAGAAACCCTATCTATGATGGTAAAACCGATGGTTGTCTATCTTACCAACTTTTTTTGGTTTTTTTTTTAACTTAAATTTCAATTTCAAGTACATTTTTCTTCAAAAAAAACGTAGTTAAACTAAACTTTTTATTCCAAAATTAGAAAGCATGGAGTATTTCCTATGAATAACACGTCTGGTCAATTTTTATGCTACGGCCTTTTAATTTTGAAGATATTAGCAAATTTTGATTTTAAAATTGGCTTTATTTGATACTTTTCGACATAAGCTAATGTGAAAATGTTAAATAGTACTAAAATTGCACCAAATAAAGCCAATTTTTACGTTTTCCCCAACCCCTCCAACGACTTTTGTTCGTCTATCCAAAAGCTATCCACAGCCGGCCGCTTTGCCACTTTAGTGGGTACACCCTCTATATAGAGGTAAATTTCCCAGTTCAATTTCTTTCACTGGACATTTTTTTCAGAACTAAAGTAATCCATAAATCTTCTTTGCTCTTGGGGGGGAATGTCCCTCATTCCCCCCCTTTTATCCGCCACTGTGTATAGTTCATTTATTGAGTGTTCAGAGACTTGAGTCTGTTTAGTTAATTTTTCTTATTGCTGACTTTGATTTTTAAGGAAAAATGTACAACTAAAAGCCTTTTATGATTTACTTAACGTATCTAACTTAATTTACCTTAAACTAACTTAACGAAATTAACATCAAAGATCGCCGTTCTTGGCGTACACGTCGTGCTCGTGGCAGTAATCCTTTTTACACACGTGACCTGAAATAAAAAATTTTCACATTTTCTTAAATTATACAATATGGCGCTCGGTATAGAACAACAGTTTTTTAAAATTCCAAAAAAAAAAATGGCGGACATTTGAAAAAATGTGGAATTTTTTCGGTCTTTTTTTTGTCTCTATTTTTTTATAACTTTTGAACAAAAAAAACAAATTAAATTTATTGGTCTATACTGAAATGACATATTTGACAAATAATTAGAACAACTTTGAGGGAAATATTTTGAACCGTTTGATCTGAATCTCTGCCACCGCGAAAAAATATGTCATTATTAGATAATCGCTTTTAAGCGGATAAAAAATATTTTTTATGATTCGAAAAAAGGCGTTAAAATTGAAAAAAATGTAAGAATGAATGTAAAATGAAGGATGAATAAAAACAATAACAAAAAGTTCAGTTGAATTGCTTTGTTCGTTAACGAGAAAAAAATCTTGAAAATTGGTAATTTTTTTAGGCCCACAGAGGGAAATTTCCCCTTAAGGCTGTTGGTGAGTTATCTGATTGGATACGTAGGACTAAGGTATCACCTTCAAAATCTGGTAGGCAAGTCGCAGAATGCCGACTCTGCATCGATGGCGACGAGACTTCTTAATATTTTATGTGTACAAAAGGAAAATTTTTCCTAAATATAACCGTTTTTTTTTATATTTTTTTTAAAAAGTATCTTTTTTTCAACTTTGAATGAGCAATTCTCCTAAGGGTTAATCCGGTCAAATTTTTTTTAAATTATTGTAAAATACGACATAAGCATCATACGACCATTTGTTCCATTTTACAAAGTAAAGCAACTTCTTTTCCGTATTTTATTTAATCTTTCAGTGATCAGATGCATCGATGTTCCATTGTTCGAGACAAGGTAATATAAATTTAAATAGCTGTAAATGAATATCATTTGATTATTGGGGAGAAATATTAAAAGATTTTGTTAAAAATTATTTATTTATAAGTATAAATTTATGTTAAACAATAATCTTTACCAATAACTTTTTCATCTAATTTAAACAATTTCTCATTTGGACATTTATATTCAGTCAAAAAATCTTCTAAACTAAAAATAAGATTTTCCAGTTCCGATTTTTGGGTTGTTGTAAAGTTGTCATCATAATCAATAAAGTAATCGGTCAGTAGTTTTAGTAGCATCTTGTTTTGATTGAGTTCATACTTTTCCAAAAATTGTTTTTCATTTTCGAAAACTTCTTCATTGGATTCCTTTAAATATTCCAAAGTTTTTAGGGCACTTTTAAACTTCTTTTGCTGATCCATCATATCCATACATTTTTGACCTTGATTCTCAAATGCTGGTGAAATATAAGTTACCGCTATAATAATTTGGTAAGCAATATAAAGGCGTGGTTTTTTGTGATTAAATCGCAAATTCTTCATTATGTATTTATTCAAGTCAAAAGCGTTTGGATTCAAAACTGTGTATTTGCTGCTATCATAAGCAATTCGTAACATATTTGTAAAAAAATTATTACTTGACACTTCAATATTTTCATAGATATTTTCAATATTGTTTTCGAAGGTAGAAGGGTCACCAATGATTTTCATAAATTTTTTATGTTTTGATAGAAAAAAATCTTCGGTTTTTTTATCTTTAAGTGCATTAAGGACACTTTCAGTAGCATTGATATAGTTTACTTTGTCATGATCGTCTAAATATTCTTTTAAGGCAATGTTAATTAAAACTTCTGGGAAAAACCAGAATATTTTATTGAAGCACTCTTCTTTGTCACTGCTAATCATATCTTGCTGTCCTGAATAAAGTTCTCGATAGATATTGTAGAGAACGTAGTTAACAACTTTTGACTTATTGGTTTTTGAGAATAGTTCAATAATATTTTGGATACCATTTTTTTTTACATAAATCTCACTGGAGTCGTTGATGATATCACATCCTACAAGATCAAAATATTGTGCCCAATCAAAATCGGGAATGTTTTCTTTAAACCAATCAATTTTTACCAATTGGTAATCTTCTGATGTATCAATTGCTTTTATATGTTGTTGAAGCTCGGCATAATCTGTTCTCACAGTCGAAATTTCATCAGTTGTGAATCCAAAATATTCAAACAACTTCACAAATTCCTCTGGTTCTTCATCAAGCATTAAACGTGTTGATACCATAGGCTCTAAGTAGAACTCAAGCTTTTCATCGTTCGTATCTACTTTAAATTGAAAAACTACTCTCTGACCAATTCTGTTAAATGCACCTAAAGATGCTGACAGAACAAATTTATCCGTATTCCAAGCAGCTGCACCTGGTGGGAAATGCTTTATTTGATCTGTATTCAAATCTTTAACAGATTCAAAAAAATCGCTCATTTTGTTATTGTCATGACACAAATCAAAAAATGTTTTTGCTTTTATTTCAGTTGGTGTAAGATGATTGCTTTCTTTTAAATAATTCACAATCATGGTTTTAACAGATTTTGCACTAATTGTCTGCATGTAGTCGGTAACACCTTTACCATGTCCATTAACGTAACTTATGTAATCATCACAAGGCTCGACATTGGTATTCAATGTTTTTGAAAACTCCTCCAGAAACGACTTAAGACGTTCCATTTCCACTTCTAAGTAATGAGGAAGGTTAGCTTCCTTAACTGGAGATCCAAAAACAGTTGGAGAACAACATTGTGATATTAGAAGTAGCACCGAAATTATTTTCAACATTTTCACTTTATTTATGATCACTTGAACACTTTACTTGAAACTGATCGAGAATGATCTTGTCCAGATGTATTTATATTCAAATTTTGCACCCACGATGTCAAAGCGCAGTGATAAGAAATGCGTGTGTTTAATAAAAACAAAGTGATAACAATTTTGTAAGAAAAAATATTTTTTTTGATAAAAAAGAAATTCGAAATCTTCAAAGAAAAAACAAATTTTGCTGTCGTCAGGAGAGTTAGTAAGAAACATAAAACATTTTAATTTCAGTTAATGCTGATTTGCGTCAAGAGATATTCTTGGACTCGTCATTTATTTAAATTAATTTCACCATTTACTTCATTTACATATTATGCCATTAACTTTTCGTTTTAATTTTTCCTGGTGTTACTGCCATTGCTTTTCAAGATCATCATCACTGGCGCTACAGCTCTCTTTGAACTTTGGCCTCCTCAAGAAGCTTCTTTCAACCTTCTCGGTGTTGCGTCTTGCTTTTCCAGTTGGGAATTCCAATAGTGTGTAATTGCCAGTTTAGACTTTGTGGATGAAGGCAGAAGTGGATAATACTTCTCATGATCCCCACTTCTCCCCTTATCCACAAAAGTTCGTGAGGCACATGCGCTGGAGCGCACCATCTAAACCTGCACTAATTCTATTTCTATATCATCTTTATATCTCTTCCTAATGCTCTCTGCACACAAGTCAACTGATTTGCAAGCGCAGTTCCGATTCAGTTGCGCACGCAGCTATTTCCTGACCTTGTACATATACGCAAGTCTGTCTCTATACCCGGGTCCAACTGAAATGAGACATATAAAATTATGTATGTTTAGTTTGCAACTGATTGAGTGAGACCATAACCTTCTATATACAAGCCATGAACAAGAAAAATATTGAGAGCGAATTTCCGCTCAATCGGACTACAACTCGGTGAAGTCACGTTATGTTGTTAGTGTAATTTGGGTTTTCGGTCGACAAAAAATTTCAGTTTTGTGATTGCACTTGCGCGTGTTTCGGAAATTAGTGATTAAAAAATGTGCTCTCTACAACACTATAAACTTTCTGGGTAATTTAGGAAAGACGTAATGGAAAAAGCATAGCAAGAGATCATAGTCAAAGTAAACATGTCATTACAGTCTGCAATAGTGGTGGGTAGGACACGATTATAAAATGAGTTTGTAAGAGGTGCCTCTTTTTTCTTTTGAGCCAGTACAATGTCATAATATTCAAATTAGGCGAGGTGCCATTGTAATAAGCTGCCTCAGAGTAAGGGTAAGAGAGAAAGAAACCATATTTATTTATACAATCTCACTTCCTCTCATCGTTTCAAGTTGGAAATTTCTCTGCCCCAAAAGAATTAAGAGAGAAAAAACCCATCACTTTGTATTTACAATCCACACCTCCCCTCACTTCCTTATATACGTTAAAAATTGTAATTCAAGAATGATTTTATCTCGATGCACATTCATACAAAAGGAGTAGAATATTATTTTTGAACCGGAACATTGCAAAAAAAAATTGAGGCCTGATTACCATTGTGTACGGGACAAATGTACTGCCTCGTGTAAGTCCGGCTCAACTCTAGTCTGTAGAATGCTTTGAACTTGATGTCTGTGTTATTCAATTGTTTTGCTATTAGTAACAATCTAAACCTCCCATTCCCCTGTGTACAGGGTGTCCCGTCATAGCTTGCCCAACGGTTAATGGCAGATAGTACAGAAAAAATGATCGACAAAAAAATATCAAAAGAGGGTCTCAAAATAATAAAAATAGATCAGTGAGTGATACATATTTTTGGATGGTAAATAGAGATAGACCCCCTCTTTTAGTGTTGTTTTATTGCCGATTATTATTTGTCTACTATCTACCATTAACCGTTTGACAAGCTGTGGCGGTACACCCTGTATATCATGTTTATAAAATAGACTAAAAAGTAAAAAATTATTTCTCCTTGCCCAATTAAGATTTATAACTCCATAATAGCCTCGACACACGGCAATCAAAATATAACGAAAATTCCTAATTTATGACAAACGCCCTTACGGGGTGACACACGTTAAAATACCGCATTATATTATGACAGTGGTGGTGTAGTGAAAAATGTCACAGAACGAAAAATAAAAAAAATTATATCTTTGGTACGTTGTTGCCCCAATGGAAGGGAAACAAGTAATATTTAATTTTTTAATATGGAAAAAAGTAATATTTTTTATTAATTTTCACGGAAAATTAAAATAAAAATCAGCTGACTCTGGAAAAACGCCTTAAAGCGGGCTTTTTAACATGATCTATCGTTCGACAGATGGCTCTCTTTTGAGATTTCGTACTAGATTAACCAAAATTTGCCTAATCGGTTTTCCTAATTGATAAGGTTCATATTCCTAATTAATGATGAATTTTCGTCATAAATGCGTGCGTGTGTCCTGAAAATTTGTGATTGTGAATTTTCCATAGCTACGAAAACGTCGATAGCTTGGAAACGATACGAACTGTTGTACTTCACTGCGCCTCGTTTCCCATCATTTCGCCTTGCCTCACTCACCTTCCTCCCCGCCTCTGGCGCAGCTTAGAATAATCTTTTCGCCGCGCCTCGTTTTACCATATCTCGTTTCACATCGTTTCGCCGCTCCTCCCTCCGCCTCGTCTTCGTCCAGCTTCAATGCACGTCGCCTCGCTTTGCTTTGGTTCGCTTCGCTTTGAGCATAACAATACTCAATATGATTCTCTTTCTTGGAGTTAATACTTCGGTTCGAGCGTCGATTTTTCAATAGGTAGACGACAAATTTTTATAAGAGCTTGTTGAAAAGTATTGTCCATTGTTCTTAACGTAGTTCTAATGCAAAACAGTTCATTTAGGATTTTTTTTGAAATTTGGCATGTTTGTTCGAAACAATGTCCCTCATGTGTGTGCGAAATTTCAGAACGATCTGACGTATAGAAACTGAGATATTCGATATCAAAGTTTCGATTCGATTGCATGGGCATTTTTGGTGCAAATAATAGACAATTTTTCAAAATCACCTTTATTTTGTTTGAATACTGCATTACCTACAGTTTTATTTTTTTTACAAATTCATTGGTCAAGTTAGAAAATATAAGTTTATGTCAAACAATAATCTTTATTAATAATTTTCTCATCTAATTTAAAATATTTCTCATTTTGACATTTATATTCGTTGAAAAATTCATCTAAACTAAAAAGGAGATTTTGCAATTCCGATTTTCTGGTTTTCGTGAGTTCGCCATTAAAAGGTATCAATGATTCTGTCAAAAGTTTCAATAACACCTTGTTTTGATTGAGTTCATATTGTTCCAAAAATGATTTTTCATTATTAAAAACTTCTTCATTTGATAATTTTAGATATTCCAAAGTTTTCAGGGCACTTTCAAACTTCTGATGCTGTTTCATCATATCTATGCATTTTTGGTCTTCCTCTTCGAATGTTGAAAGTAATTCTTTAATAAAGTAATAAGTCATAAAAAGTCGTGGTTTATCGTGATTAATACGCAAAGCCTTGAATACATTCAAATTCGAATCCAATATAAATGGATTCGCAACTTTCCCTTTCTTCAAGTCATATGTAATTCGGATCATATTACCAAAAAGATTATCATTTGATATATCAATATTTTTGTAGGTATTTTCAATATCATTTTCAAAGCTTAACGGATTAGTTATGATCTTCATAAATCGCTCTCGATTTTGTAAATAAATTTTTTCGATATTTTCATCTTTAATAACTTTAAGGATACTTTCCGTTATATTAACATAATTTACTACATCATGATTATTTAAGAGTTCTTTTCTGACAATGTTAACAAAAACATCGCTGAAAAACACCATTGTCATATCGTAGCAAGTTTCTCTGTTTTTACTATATACGCTACTTTGATGTCCTCGATAAAAATATCGATAGATGTTGTAGAATATGTAGTTACCAATTTTTGTCTTATCGATTTTTGAAAAATAATCAATTATATTTTTAATGCCGTCTTTTTTCACATTAATCTCATCAGTATCATTAATGATACCACATCCTACAAGATCGCAATATTTTTCCCAATCAAATTCTGGAAAGTTTTCCTTCATCCAACCAAATGTTACCAGCTCGTAGTGTTCTTCAGGATCAATTCCGTTCAAATGTTCATTAAAATCAGCTAAATCGGTTTTTATAGTTGAAATCTCATCACTTCTGTACCCAAAATGTTCCAAAAGTTTATGGAAATCCTTCGGTTCTTCGCCACGAACTAAACTGCTTGATGAAATAGGCCTTAGATAAAATACAGGCTTATCATCATCCATTTCAAGACGGAACTGAAAAAAAATATGTAGACCGATTCGATTGAGTATGCCCAAAGATGCAAAACAAACTTATCCTTATTCCAATTAGATGACGGCAGATATCGTATTTCATTTATATTATAATTTTTAACAGTCTCAAAAAAATCGTCCTTTAGATTGTCGTGACACGATTCAAAAAAAGTTTTCGCTTTTAATTCACTCAATGTAAGATGATTGTTTCCTTTGTAATAATTCTCTAGGATACTTTTAAGGAATTTTTGATCAGCTGTAGTCGTGTAGTCGGTGGGATCTTCACCATGTCCACCAATGTAACTTATATAATCATCACAAGGATCTGAACTAGGATTAAAGGTTTTCGATAACTCTTCTACGAATGGCTTTAGATGTTCCATTTCCACTTCCATATAATAAGGATCATTTGCATCCTTAACTGGAGATCCAAAAACACTTGTAGAACAACATTGTAATATTACAAGTAGTATCGAAATTATTTTAAACATTTTCACTTTATTAACGTTCACTTGCAACTGATCGAGGATGATTTAGGCTAGACGTATTTATATACAAACTTTCCACCCTCTAGATGTCAAAGTGCAGTGATAGGAAATTTGTTTTTAATTTTTATTTTAAAATTATTAGTATTTTTTTTGCGAGCAAGACTTCCAAATTTTAAATGCTAGTCAGTAAGTAAGATGATAAGAATTTTAATAAAAAAAATATTGTTTGCAATTTGCAATGTTTATTTTTCCATGTTTTGCTTTATTAAAAAAAACAGATTTTTTTTGGTCTCATGTTTATTTTGAAAGAACATGCATATTGTAGATTACTCTGGAATAGAATCATGGATCAGGTCGAAAGGTTGAAAAAGCAAATTGGTAAAAAAAAACATATCATTACAAATTATTCTTGAATTTCAGATAATTAATTCTGATTATTTTTTGTTAACACTTCTCTATAAAGACCATTTGAGTTATTTAACTTGACCATAATCTTTTAAAATTGCCTTGAATAATGGTTTTTTGTTTAGATTTTTGAGGATCAGTGATCCATAGTTCTGTGAAAATACGTCTACATTGTTCGGTTGATTAACCTCACTTTAAATTTTGAACTGAATCGTACTGCAATGGTAAAATTTCCCGAAAACCATTTCCATAACATTTTTTACCTCTTTTTATATGGTTCCTAATTACCAAGAAAAATAACTGGAAACGAAAATGATTGGAAATTCCGTTATTCGATTTTAGTCATATTTACAAGGCAACACTTGATTACCCTCACCTATAAAATATACAGGGTGTCCCGTCCAGGCTTGCCAAGGCAATAAGACCTAACGGCTGAACCGTCTCTAAATATCCTAAGTATAACATTAGCCGAAGATCTGCGCCGCAATAACCACATATTCCAAATTGCTAATCAAGCATCTCAGTGCCTGGGATTCCTCAAAATGTCCTTCAGCCGTCCGCCAGGGCTATAATCTGCAAGTCCTACATTCGTCCCCGCCTCAAATACAACTCGTTTATCTGGGGCGGGGCCCCAAGAACCACTTTAGCTTGGCTGGACAAGGTGCAAAACCGGGCTCTCAAACTTATTGGTGATAGCGCCATTTGCTCTTCCATTGACTCATTAAGCCACCGTTTGAACGTATCAGCTCTTGTAAAATTTTACCGCTTTTACCACAATGGCTGCTCCACTGAAATAAGTAACACCTCATGCCCCACGGTAACATTTTTCCCGAAACTCAAGACTTGTCCGCTCGGCTCACCCTCACAGTTTATAGTCCTTATCTTAGCCCAAACTTCGATTTAGAAATTCGTTTATACTCAAGAACAACTCGACTGTGGAACAACCTTTCACAGTCAGTATTCCCGAACTCATACAACACCCAAGAGTTTAAACGCAAGGTTCATCGCCATCTCCTCCAACACCCTCTTGACTCCCTCTAACCTATCCTATCCTTCCCCCACTCCTTCGAGCTAAACTTACTACCAGACATTGCACCATGACTTGTACGACATGACATGACAGACTGGTAGTACAAAGGTTGACATCTGAGATTAGACTATCACATAAAACAAAAAAAGGGGTTAATGTAATGCCCCGGCTTCACCGGCCTCAGTTCAATAATATTTAGTTCAATCCACATAAGTGGCTTCAACGGCTAAAGTCCAGTTCATTGCTTAAAATTGTTGTTGCTTTTTCGTCAGAAGTCAGAAATTCAAAAGCTCACTGAAATGGTATTCCACTACTATTCCAGTTGATTATTCTCTTTTGAGCGAGCTTTTACGTTTTACTTAAGTTCAGGCTGTATCAGATCCAACTTTTTGAGCAGCGGCAGAAGCTGAATTCTGCCTGCTGAATCAGATCCACGTAAAGCAGCAGCAACGGCAGAATTTCTAACTGAAAATTCTTTGTAAATAATTCTTTAATAATAATAAATTCTTTGTAAAATATCACACAGCAATAAATTTTCACTTTTCCACGTCCATTTAAAAACAACTTACCAAGTGAAAGATGCTTGGATTGTCAAAAAATTCTGCTTTGCAAAGCAGCAAAATTAGGATTTGAGATGAAAAAGCAGCGGCAGAAGTCTCTTCTGCTTTTCTTGTCACGTGACCAGCGTAAGCCAATAGAAGCAATTCTCTACCGACGGTTCTGCTTTGCTGCTTTGGATCTCATAAGTTCGAATTGCGCGAATTGAGGTCTGTTTTTTCCTCATTTAATATGTAGAAATTGAGATTATTTTAAAGTTCAGTTTACCAATTTGCTCGAACTTTCGCAGTTCGGCCGGTGAAGCCGGGGTATTAGATAGTAGACAAAAAATGATCGACAAAAAAAGACAAAAGCGGGGAGGGGAAGTTAGCTCCAGCCCCCCATCTCTGCCCGTTTACGAGTTACGAGATAGGGCGTTTGGAATATTGGTTTTGGAAAAAAATGTAGTTTCATGATTGAGAATAAAAAATATATAAAATCCTAAGGTATGAGGTAAAATAGTATATTAATAAATTAAACAGTTAAAGTATGTCTACGAATTTAAAACTCCCTTTATAATAGTTTTTATCTAAAAAAAAACAATGATACACGAGGACGTATGCATCTAGACGCAAAAGCTTTCCTGAAAGTTTGTTAAAAATTCAAATGGAGCAAAATATGCATGTCCGTAAAAAAGCTTTTTATGCAGCTACACGCTATTCTGCTTGAATTTATAATAATTTTTTCGTGAGCTTTTCTATTCGAAAGAGCTTTTGTGTTTGGATGCATTCGTCCTTGCCGATAATGGAAGAAAACAATTTTTTTTCTTTTTTATCACTCTTTAGAAAGTCGTAATTTAAAGCAGTGCTTGTTGTATAAAAATTAATCTTATAAGACAAAAAGACATGCGTTAACAGATTTATTAGTTTATTTTGAAATATAAATTTATGCTAGACAATAATTTGTTACAATCACTTTCTCATCTAATTTAAATAGTTTTTCATTTGGACATTTATATTCAGTGAAAAATTCTTCTAAACTAAAAATTAAATTTTCCAATTCTGATTTTTTGGTTGTTGTAAACTTGCCATTATAAGCGATAAAAGATTCTGTCAGGAGTTTTAAAATGACCTTATTGTGATTGAGTTCATACTTTTCCAAAAAATGTTTTTCATTTTCAAATATTTGTTCATTGGATTTTTTTAAATAATCAAAAATGTTTAGAGCATCTTTAAATTTCTTCTGCAGCGTCACCAAATCTATACATTCTTGATCACCAAACTCCAATGATGGATTAATTTGATTTAATTCCTTAATAAAGTAATAATCCATAAAAATCCGAGGTTTATTGTGATTATCACGAAAATTCTTCATTATGTACCTAAATACATCCAACATGAAGCTATCTACATCGTGAGACCTCTTAGTGACATAAATAATTCGGAGCACATTTGTAAAAATATCGTTTTTTGATACATCAATATTTTTATAGGTATTTTCAAAATCGCTTTCGAAACTTGCGGTATCAGTTATGATCTTCATAAATTCATTATGTTTTCGTAAAATTAATTTATCGATGTTCTCATCTTTAACAACTTTAAAGATATTCTTTTAGGCCAATCTTAATAAAAATATCAGTGAACAACCACATAGTAACGTCGAAGCATTCAGTTTCGCGATATCTTAGCAGGGATTCATGTTTTGTAGAAAGAAATAGAAAGACACTGTAGAATATGTAATTAGCTATATTTTTCTTATCGGTTTTTGCAATTAATTCAATTATATTTTGAATGCCATCTTTTTTCACATTGATAACATCGGTCTCCTTAATGATGCCATATCCCACAATATCGAAATATTGTACCCAATCAAATTCGGGAAAGTTATCTTTGATCCAACCAACTGTTACCAGCTCGTCGTCTTCTGAACCATCAATTCCTTTCAAATGTTCATCAAAATCAGCTATATCAGCTTTTATAGATGCAATTTCAGCATTTGTATATCCAAAGTATTCAAAGACTTTGTTGAAATCTTCATCTTCAGCTCATCGTCAAGAATTGGATCTGATACTAATGCAGGGCTTAAATAAAATTTTCACTTATCATCTTCTGATTTCTCAAAAAACGCAAAAGCAATAAAAATTCCAAGTCGATTAAATGTGCCTAAAGATGCTGGCAAAACAATTTTATCCGAGTTCCAATCAGCTACACCTGCTGGTAGATAATCCGTTTCAGCTGCTTTCAAATTTTTTATACTATCTAAAAAATCCTTGTTTAAGTTGTCGTGACACGATTCAAAAAATGATTTCGCTTTTAATTCACTTGATTTGAGATGATTGTTTCCTTTCATATAATTCACAAACATGCTAGTAAGAAATTTTCGATCAGTTCCCTGCGTGTAGTCTCTGGTATCTTCACCGTGTCCATTAACGTAAGTTATATAATCATCACAAGGATCTACACTAGTATTGAATGTATTGGACAACTTCTCCACAAACGACTTAAGACGTTCCATTTCTACTTCTAGATAATGAGGATCGTTTGTGTCTTTAACAGGAGATCCAAAAACACTTGGAGAACAGCATTGTGATATTAAAACTAGTACCGAAATGATTTTAAACATTTTCACTTTATTTATGATCACTTTAACACTTGACTTACAACTGATCGTGGATGATCTATTCTAGACGTATTTATATTCCAAAATTTCAACCTCGATGTCAAAGCGTAGTGATAAGAAATCTGTTTTCATTTTTATTATAAAATTAAATTTCAGCAAATGTATTTTTTTGCGAGCAAGTCTACCAAATTCTAAATGCAAGTAAGCAAGATGATATGAATTTTAGTAAAAAAAATATTGTTTACAATTTGCCATGTTTATTTTTCCATCTTTCGCTAATAATTAAAAAAAAACAGATTTTAATTTTGTCTCATGTTTATTTTGAAAGAACATGCAAATTGTAGATTACTCTGGAATAAAATCTTGGGTCAGGTCGAAAGGTTGAAAAAGCAATTCGTGAAAATCATATCACTACAAATTATTCTTGTATTACAGATAATTAATTATTGTGATTATTTTTTGCTAACACTTCTCTATCAAGGCCATATGATTATTTAACTTGTCCATAATCTTTTAAAGTTATCAGGAATAATGGTATTTTGTGGAGATTATGGAGGATCATTGATCGATGGTTCGGTGAGTCTATGTCTACATGATTCAGTTGAATACGAAATAAATATTAGTTACGCCTATTAGTTTTAATCACAAGTAACTTAAGTGTCAAATTTATATGTTTAAAATTAGAATCGAAAGAAAACTGCCAATAGAATATACATACATTATAAAAAAAATAGTGTTGATGATCGGTAACGTGATCGCATGATCGCAAAATTCTTTTCATACATTATAACAATATTGCAATGGACTGAAGCAATCTCAACTGCAAATTACATGAAAAAATCACGAGTGTTAAATCATCACGAAACTCCATAAGGAATTGAATTAGATATCCTAACTGAAACACAGAATAGACATCAACAAACCAATGGAAAAAAGACAGGTCAACTTAACAAGGCAAAGTTTTGAGATATAGGCAAACAAAAATATTTTAACTAAATAATAAGGACAAGTTAACAAACAGAAAAACGATCTGTTAGATCATCGGTGGCCAACCCAAATGGTATGGCGGGCCACTTCGAAAATGCATTATGATCCCGCGGGCCGGGGTGATAT
Source organism: Thereva nobilitata (assembly GCA_963855945.1). Classification (NCBI taxonomy): domain Eukaryota; kingdom Metazoa; phylum Arthropoda; class Insecta; order Diptera; family Therevidae; genus Thereva; species Thereva nobilitata. The sequence continues at coordinate 101,132,158 of OY979697.1, read as the reverse complement.
ATTGGATTCAAATTTACTTTAATATAATTTAGGGAGAGAGTTCCAAAGCTGAGCTGCGAAGACAAAGAAAGAACGCTGACCAATTAACATGCGGAAACCCGGAATTATTAAATTATTATTTCTGAGGGATTGCGAAAGCTGCACAAACTGGTTAAGATATGCAGGTTTGCGCTCGTGTAGGATATCGTGAAACAGTCGCACCAGCCTATACTCACGATATAGTCACTTAGAGAGCAGCCCAAAACGGAGTTCGGGATAGATGGATATGGATAGGCCATGCATTAGAAGAGATAGTAGTAAGGCTTTAAGCAAATTCGTACTCATAACAAAGTTTAGACAGGAGCCCGTAGGTTTTACCCACAATGAAGCTAATTGTGATAGCAGCAGATCATGCTGCTATTCAGTACCACCCCAAGATTTCTTGCTTTATTAACCCAAACAAGAGGAACGCAGAATAGTCAGTAGCAGCGTGAGAGAGATAAAAATACACTGGGATATCGAAGGACTTAGCTGCAGTAAATTTAATGACGACCAGTGAGATACATGACGCAAGTCAACAGCAATCTTCTCCACACACATATGTATTTGATATCTTGGCGAAAGGAAATAAAGCTGCAAATCGTCTGCATACATATGCATCTTAAAATATGGTTAATAAAAATACCGAATAAAAGTGGCCCAAGAATGGAGCCTTGGAGTACGGCACTTGAGGAACTTTAGCCACCTAGTTTAACCTTTTGAGAGCGGTTAGTCAAGAAACTATACAAAAGTTTAAGTGCAGAAAAAGAAAAATGTGCTTGTGAGGCCAGTTTACGCAGAAGCCGGGTGTGATTGACGCTAACGAAAGATTTTGAGAAGTAAAGCAGCAATACATAGCAAATGTCAGGTTTATCAAGAGAGTTGCGAATATCAGTCATGACTCTAAGGCTGTGATGTTTACGAAAGCCAGATTGCCAGACATTTATAAGTTTGAGACGCTCATAATACGCGATTATTTGAGTAGCTATCATCTTTTGAAGGACCTTCGCCAGAAATGGAAGAATACTGATAGGCCGAAAATCTTAGGGACTGGTAGGAGAAGGGCAGTTGCGAATGGGTATGATTAAAACATGCTTCCAAGTCGAGGGAAACTTTGATACCGTGAGCCAGGAGTTGAGTTAAGAATGTGAGCTAAAACAGGCAATAGACGAGGTATGAGCATTTTTAAGAAACTACCCGAAATGTAATGGAATTGGGGGTGCAGGTTTTCGTCAGACAAGGTGGGGCAATATTAATTTTTCGTAAATTGCATTTTCAAAAAGAAACAATTCGCAGTTGAAAATTTAACCAAGTTTCACAACTATTTGTTCCAGACATCTCACACAAAACTCATTACAAAACTTTTCTTTTATAACATAAAAACTCAAGTTTTGAATCTGATGCTTGAAAAAGGAGTTTTCACATTCAGAAAGTCAAAAATATGTTAAACAATTAAGCAGCGGAAAGTAGTTCGGCAGGCTTAAGGTTAAATCTATTAAAACTAAAGAAATGAACGCACAGCGCTGACTAATGGTCAAGAAAGGATAGATGACGAAGCCATGCAAAGGAAAAGGAATTGGAATGGCCACACTTTGTAAGGTACAAACGAGAATCTAGCCAAACAGGCCCTTGCCTGAAATCCGCAAGAAACTCGTCTAGTTGGAAGACCTAGAACAACATGGAGGAGAACCCTACCAAAAGAGGTCACAACAAGTAGGGCTCTATGTGCCATGTGGGATTAAAGGAGCAGAAGAAAAAGAATCCTGCACTCATAACACACTAGCTCCATGTTGACCAAAGAAGTGTGCTCGCTTGTAAATATGCTTGTTTTCTCTGCTACCTCCATGACACTCAATTTTTGTTGCCGATACGGTTGAATTGTTACCGACCGAGAAAAGCAATTACTTGGAGTTTTATCCATTAACCCGGTCACCCGGTGCACCCCGAGAGCTAATTCTCTATAGCAGGCTGTGAATTTTAATCATTGCTCATGGCTGGCTTTTTTTCCTTTCTCACATGTTGGAACCTTCTAATACAAAATATTTTGTTAAATCTTGTTGAATCTCGCGGGCCGCACAATTTCTCGCGAAGGGCCACCCCTGTGTTAGATGATATAGATAACTTCTTAGATTTCATAAAGCTCGGTAGCCTCCGGTGGGCATGGCATCTAGGTCGTATGAGTGAAGCTGGATCTGCTTGGAAAGTTCTTCACGGTAAGATCTATAGGGTGCGACAGCGATGGAGACCCAATCTCCGCTGGAGGGATGGCGTAGACCAGGACGCCCAGAGCTTAGGGATGCAAAACTGGATGACATCGGCTCAGAATCGGGACCGGTGTGGAGAGAACAGTTGCAAGAGGTCAGGACTGGATCCCAGTTGTGGAGCCGTCAAAGAAGAAGAAGCCTGGCCTTTGGCAAGCTCGATCCACTTCATCCATTACCCCTTCTTTTATTTATAAGAGGAGCCTATTAACGGCAGTATCTCTATTCGCCTCGACTTATTCTTTATCCGCTCAGTCAAAAAACGTTGCCTCCAAAATTATATATGTATATTCCCCGAGACATGCGCCTTGCGCATCGATCAACCTCCGGGCAAACTATTCGTTCTATCATACATAGCGTTCCCAACAAAAATTTTGGAATTCCGCTAAGCGTGTTGTAAAATTCCGTCAAATTTCCGTTGAAATAATAAATCGCTTTACTATTTAAGTCTCTTTATTATGTCTAAATTACATCTAAGAAATCAAACATTTCCAAATCATCTTCATTTTCTTCTGGTTGTGTTGCCGACGTTGCCGTTTTATTGATCACTTTGTTAGGTAAATTGTACGTGAACCAGGTTTTGTCATGTCAATTTAATCCTGTGCGTATGTTCAAAACTGCATTAACCATAGAAGTCGTCATTTTATTTTTTAGTTTTGATTTTACTCCGTTCATGACACAAAAAACCCGTTCCACCTCTGCATTTGAATATGGCAATAACAAAACTGAAAAGGCAAAATCACATAATTCTTTGAGTTTAAACAATCAGTACTAAAATTTTGATAGAGATATGCGGGGAAGCCCCTTCGAATTACTAAATTTGGTAAAGAGCTAACTTCATGGTAAGTTCTTACCACATAGCATACCTAGCGCCAGCGTTTGGCTACGAAATGAAAATAACACTTTTTCGTCATATTTTTGTTACTAAATTTCCACATGTTTCCATAGGAGGCGCGTTCTCCTTGTCTCTAGTCTCCATGGTTGGGTTAAATAATCTTTCCGTTAAAAAATCCGTCAGCCGTTAGCGTACAATTTGTTCCGTTTTATCTCATTCCAATTCGCTAGATATGACGGGAAATCCGTCAATTTGGCAACGCTGATCATACATGAGCAGAGTTTATTCTGGCTCTTGTAAATTACCCTATATTGAGAAAGTAGTTCCATTCTATTCAAAATCATGGAGTCAATAATCTAGTGGAACATTGAGAATCTAAGCAACTTTGGTTTAGTTGGTTTGAGTTTGGTCTGGGACAGCAAGGAGTGCGGACGTCTGCTGATCTAGTCCGTAAAACACGCGGTGTGAAAAAGTTTTAAAAACCACCAAAATCAAATCCACACAAAGCAATAAAAACAGTGAAATAGTGACCCAAATAAATTCAAATTCCTCCCAACAAACAGTGAAAAAAAAACACACAAAAAACAAAAACAAATACCTACAATAAAAATCTAGCGCCGCAGTCTAACGCGAAGGGTTCATCACCCTTCAATAGACGACACACGGACACGCGACCGACGAACAGCACAAGTAAGTACCCTGCAAACAATTTCTCGGCTTTTCTCGGAGGCTCGCTTTCTCGAACCATTCTCGATTCGAAAACTGCTTGCGAAAGGTACGAGAAAAGCTTCAAAACCCACCATAAAAGCTTTCCTAGTACATTGGTTTCGATATCTTGCTCCGCTTTTATTGCCTTCGAATTCGTTTACGAGTCGTTTACGAGTCCGAGTTCGAAGCAAGCTCTCGCTTTTGCGTGTCGTTCTCGAATCGTTTCCGAATGTAAATGTTTGCAGGGTACCCTTGCTCCCTACCCTCACTCGAATCTCGGACCTGCAGGTGTCGCGTCCAAAATCTGTCGGTCGATGAAATTTGGCCCGTCTCAAAAAGCATAACACTTTGACGAGGACAAATTTTATCTACTCTGATGGTTGCGGCGACTGTCTTGCCGAGAAAAATCCCTGAAAATGTGGCGATAGAACCCGCGCAACAGAAGTCCCGTTACAAGTCAGACTTTGTTATTGACTTCTGTAACATCCGTGGACTTCGTGCGAACTTCTCGTCTGTTGAGTGTCACTTAAATGAGTTCAAACCTCCAATCCTCGCACTTAGTGAAACCCAAATATCATCCGATACTGACCTAGATCAGTACCAGGTGTCGGGGTTCACTTTAGTGCACAATATCTCCCCCCATAGGGGTATTGCCATCTATGTTAGGGATGACGTGGCTTATTATAAAATATATAACAGCACGTCTTTAGATTTTAATTATCTTTGGATTAAAATCATCTTGCGAAGCCACGTCATATTCTTCTGCTTCCTATACAGAAGTCCTAACACAAGTAACGAAGCCTCAACTTCATCATTTGATGCTATTTCCGAACAAATCTCGAGATTTTTGTCATCCAATCCCGAGAGTGAAATCATTGTTGCGGGTGATTTCAATATTCACAATGTAAACTGGCTGACTTACTCAAATAGCACCAGTGTTTCTGGCAGGGACGTCGAGCTCTTTGCAGACATCAATAATTTACATCAAATTGTAAATCATCCCACGAGAGTCCCCGATGTTGCTGATCAAAGAGGCTATCTCCTTGATCTTTTTCTTACTTCTCATCCAACGCGTTACTCCGTCGAAGTTGATTCACCTCTCGGCAATTCAGACCACTGCCTAGTCAGCGCTAACTTCCCATTCGAATTTCCCACCCCTCCCAAACCAGTTAGGCGAACTGTATGGCATTATGGGAAGGCCAATTGGCTGGGGCTTATTAATTCTTTCCAATCCACTGACTGGGACAGGTGTTTCCGAAATAAAAACTCTGCCGCTATCCGTATCACCAGGATCATACAGGCAGGATTGCATTTGCACATTCCCCATTCTACCAAATCTGTAAAGTCTAGGCCCAACAGATGGTTTAACCGGGAGTGTATGAACGCAATTAAAACCAAAGAAGCCGCCTTCCGAGCGTACAAGAGTTTTCCGAGTGAATCGCTTCGTTTAGAGTACATTCAACTAAGAAATTCCTGTAAAGCCACCATCAGGAAAGCCAAAACTTCATTTGACAACAAGTTGAGAAGTAAACTCCTTAATGCAACCTCTGGTAGCAAAAACTTCTGGTCCTTGGTAAGTTCCATCAAGAAGAATTTCACTACATCCACAACCCCTTCATTTATCCACAATGAGAAGGTGATAACAGACAGCAAATCCAAGGCCAATTTATTAGCATCTCTGTTCGCCTCAAATTCTTCTTTACCCGAAACTGATATGCTACCCCCGGTTTTCGAACACAACGCCCATTCAATGGGCAGGGTGTTCTTCAGGACTCGTGAGGCGTACAGTTGCCTCAAGGAGCTCGGTGCCAACAAAGCCACTGGACCCGACAATATACCATCCACTGGCGATCTTTTAGTTTGCCTTACAGAGCACCTCAACCGAAGTCTGCATGGATTTGGTGAGTCTAGTCTGGTTGCTCTAGATATCTCCAAGGCTTTCGATAGAGTTTGGCATCTAACCCTGTTAGCTAAACTTAAAGCTATTGGTGTCGACTCCCTTCTACAGAAGTGGATTAAGAGTTTCCTCTCCGACCGTTCAATCAAGGTAGTATTAGATGGCGTCAAATCTAAATCTCACCCCATCTCTGCGGGGGTCCCTCAGGGGTCAATTTTATCACCTGGTTTATTTCTTATCTTTATAAATGACCTACTTTCAACTCCCTCTAATCCACTTCTCAGCTTCGCTGACGACGGTACCCTGCGCTACTCTAACGGCTTCGATAATGCAAGACAAGCACGTGCCGGATCCTGTGTTGATGATCGTGAACTAATGTCCAACTCAATAAACAAAGACATTGAACTCATTCTAGAGTGGGGCCGCAAGAATCGTGTCGAATTCAACCCCACCAAAACTAAGTACTGTCTCATTTCCAATAAAAAGTGCAACACCTCTCCATCCGTGACAGTGGGCGAAGTTGAACTACTGGCCGACCCATCCCTCCACATCTTAGGCGTGACATTAGCCAAAGACTTGCGATGAAACGAGCACATATTCCAAATCGCCAAACAAGCATCCCAGTGCTTGGGATTTCTTAAGAGGTGCAAGTTCCTCCTCCAGCCATCGGCCCGTGCTGTAATATACAAATCCTACATTCGGCCTCTTCTCGAATAAAACTCCCTAGTTTGGGGCGGCGCTTCGATAACCACTTTAGCGTGGTTAGATAAAATACAAAAAAGAGCCCTTAAATTAATCGATGACGACACCGTTTGTTCCACCATAGACCCCTTGAGCCACCGTAGGAATGTAGCGGCACTGACAAAATTTTATCGCTACTATCATAGTGACTGTTCCACCGAAATAAACGCTCTCCTGCCTCCACGGCAATCTTATACCCGCAACACGAGATTAGCCCACTCCTCTCACTCCCACCACCTGCAACCCGTCTTTTCGCGCACTCAACAAGATAGCAATTCGTTTCTAAGTAGAACAACTCGACTGTGGAATAATCTCTCGCAGTCAGTATTTCCGAGCTCCTACAACATCCAAGAGTTCAAACGCAGGGTTCATCGCCACCTTCTTCAACACCCCCCCGAACCCCCATAACCCTTAACCTATTCCCCCCGTACTAAGCTTACTGCTAGACATTGCACTATGACGTGACAAACGACATAACGGACTGGTAGTACAAAGGGTGACTCCTGAGCTTAGCACTGCCACATAAAAAAAAAAAAAAAAAAATGGTATACGACAAGCTCTAAAGCTTTAGACCAAGTTCACAGCTTCGCTGAAGACGGTAGTCTGCGTTATTACTAACTTCTTCGTCTTAAATGACGCTACAGTTGTTAATATACTCGGGCCTCTTAAGGTATCTTCTTCCAGGCGTCTCTACGTCTTGCTAGGTTCCTCCAATTTGCTATACCGTAGCCTATCTAAAGTCCCTAAATTGTTGATCTAAAATTCCTTCCACATCTGAAATTTTTAGTTGTTACTTCTTCCTACAATTTTTCAATTCTTCCTAACCATGACTCCTTCTTCTTTACATACATTTTATGGCGTGATCTCCAACGAATTCTCCCATTGCCTTGTTTTCGGTTTTTGCTCTTTTGACCGGTTCTACACGTTCAATTTTCTGTTCAATTTTGCGATGTTCAATACTTTTTTTAGCTAGAAATTTCGTCTTGAATTGAACAGCTGGGTGTAGACACTAGAGTTTAAGCTAAGTTGTGTCTACACTAATTTCAAATTTATCCTTAAGTGTGGTTGTGGTAGAAGATATTGTTTGGCTGTCACAGCTATGCGTTTATACCACTACTCCTACGCATATACCCACACTCATAAAAAAGTTGAACGCAACATCAAAAGTTGAATAGAAATTTCTGTTCAACTTTTTCTTGCTTTCCATTCTATGTTCAAGAAAATGACTCTTCTAATTTTGCATACGAGCGAAAAAGAAGGAAGTGTTACATCGCAAACTTGAACAGAAAATTGAACGTGTAGAACCGGTCTTTTATTGCTTTTTCGAATTTCTTTGCAACAGTACCTAGTCCTGCATGATTGCCAGTTTTAAAATTGAAATTATTTATTTTCAATTTTTGAATACTAACAATACGAAGTTGCCTTATATCTACTATGTAGCACGTCATCCATCTACCTATATCTTGGTCGTCCCACTCTTCTTTTCCTGATGGTCTACCATTGAAAATCCAGGCTAAGCATTTTTTCTTCCGAAGCTCGTACAACGTGTTCGAGCTATCGTAGTCTGCGTAATTAATATTTATTTCGTTTTACATTTCTTCAAGCTCTTCGTACGTTCTAATGCGCCTTTCGTTCCGGATAACCCTTATTTATGAAGATTCTTCTTAGAATATTCCTTTTGAAGATTTTGGTCGGATTAATGTTTTATTATATTCTTCCCTTGCATTGTCTTGAGATTTCTTGGTTCTTTAGAATCTTTAGAATTTAGTTTAAACTTGCCTTTATAATATTTTTCATATAAAAAAACCCATGATACACGGCGAAGTATGCATCAACACGCAAAAGCTTTTCTGAAAGTTTATTGAAAACTTAAATGGAAAAAGCTTTTGCATGCCTCCAAAGTAGCTTTGTATCCAGCTACACGATGTTATGCTGGTAGTTATGATAATTTTTTCGCGAGCTTTTCTATCCAAAAGAGCTTTTGGCCCTTATTCTGGTTGTCACTTATGGTGACAAATGGCGAATTGGCACAAAAACGCTATTATGGTTCTCTAAAACATTTCAGTGAGATAAGGCGAATTACAGTTGTCACTAATATCGAGAAACGACGAATTCAGTGACAATTGTTCTCACTTGATGTTTGTAAGTGAGATTTTTCTCATTTGATAATTAAAGGTTACATTTCTCACAATGGTGTAGTGACAACAAGAATAATGGCCTGTGTTTGGATTTACATTCGTCCACGACGATAATGGATGAAAAATATTTTTTAGGGGATTTGTAACCTTCTAGAACGTCGTTATCTAAAGCAGTGCTAGTTGGATGAAAATTTATCTTTTTTAAATAAGACAAAAAGACTTGCGTTAAAAGATTTATTAGTTAATTTTCAAATACAACCTAGACAATAATGTATTCCAATCTCATTCTTATTAAACTTAAACAGTTTTTCACTTGGACATTTATATTCAGTGAAAAATTCCTCTAAACTAAAAATTAAATTTTCCAATTCCGATTTTTTGGTTGTTGTAAACTTGTCATTATAAGCGATAAAATATTCTATCAGGATTTTTAAAAGAACCTTATTCTGATTGAGTTCATACTTTTCCAAAAATTGTTTTTCATTTTCATATATTTGTTCATTGGATTCTTTGAAATAATTCAAAGTTTTTAGGGCTTCTTTAAATTGCTTCTGCAGCGTCACCAAATCTATACATTGTTGATGATTATGCTCCAATGTTACATTAATTTGATTTAATTCCTTAATAAAGTAATATTCCATAAAAAGCCTTGGTTTATTGTGATTATCACGCAAATTCTTCATTGTGTACCTAAATACAGCGATCATCAAGCTATGTACATCGTGAGACCTCTTGGTGACATAAGTAATTCGGAGCAAATTTGAAAAAAAATCGTTTTTTGATACCTCAATATTTTTATAGGTATTTTCAAAGTTGCTTTTGAAACTTGCGGTATCAGTTATGATCTTCATAAATCCATTATGTTTTCGTAAAATTAATTTGTCGATGTTTTCATCTTTAACGACTTTAAGGATGTTTTCAGTAGCATTAACATAGTTTAAAATATCATGATCATTTAGGTATTCCTTTAGGCCAATGTTAATAATAATATCAGTGAACAACCACATGGTAATATCGAAGCATTCAGTTTCGCGATATCTTAGCAGGTAGTTATGTTTTGCATAAAGAACTCGAAAGACACTGTAGAATATGTAGTTAGCTATATTTTTCTTATCGGTTTTTGCAAATAATTCAATTGTATTTTTAATGCCATCTTTTTTCACATTGATAACATCGGTCTCCTTAATGATGCCATATCCCACAATATCGAAATATTGTACCCAATTAAATTCGGGAAAGTTTTCAATGATCCAACCAACTGTTACCAGCTGGTAGTCTTCTGAACCATTAATTCGTTGCAAATTCTCATCAAAATCAGCTATATCAGCTTTTGTAGATGCAATTTCATCATTTGCATATCCAAAGTGTTCAAAAATTTTGTTGAAATTCTGCAGTTCATCGTCAGGAATTGGATCTAATACTGAATAGTCACGCCTTAGAAAAAATATACGCTTATCATCTTCTGATTTCACAATAAACTCAAAAACAAAACCAATTCCAAGTCGATTAAATGTGCCTAAAGATGCTGCCAAATCAAATTTATCCGAGTTCCAATCAGCTACGCCTGGTGATAAATAATCCATTTCAGCTGCCTTCAAATTTTTCACACTAGCTAAAAAATCGTTGTTTAAATTGTCGTGACACGATTCATAAAAAGATTTCGCTTTTAATTCACTTGTTGTAAGATGATTGTTTCCTTTCATATAATTGACAAACATGGTAGTAAGAAATTTTGGATCAGCTCCCTGCGTGTAGTCTCTGGTATCTTCAACATGTCCATTAACATAAGCTATATAATCATCACAAGGATCTACACTAGTATTGAACGTATTGGACAACTTCTCCACAAATGACTTAAGACGATCCATTTCCACTTCCAGATAATGAGAATCGTTTGTATCTTTAACAGGAGATCCAAACACACATGGAGAATAGCATTGTGATATTAAAACTAGTACCGAAATTATTTTAAACATTTTCACTTTATTTATGATCACTTTAACACTTGACTTACAACTGATCGAGGATGTTCTATTCTAGAAGTATTTATATTCAAAAATTTCAGCCTCGATGTCAAAGGGTAGTGATAAGAAATGTTTTAATTTTTATTACTTTCTGAATATAAACAACATGATAAGAATTTTATTTAGAAAATATATTTCAAATTCCATAAAATTTCATTTTCATGCAACCAATATTCTAAACAAGCAGCACAGAATTTGTCATAAGTTACCGAAAAAAGTGATTCGAAAAACCCCTGTAATAGCCTCATTTATGACGAACGCATTTAGGGGGTACACATGTTAAAATATATCATTATATTTTGACAGTTGTGACAAGTCGTAGTGTAGTGAAAAATGTCAGCGAACGAAGAATAAAAAAAATTGATTTACTTGATACGTGGTTGCCCACCTGCCCAGCTCTCAATATGGAAACAAGTAATATTTTTTATTAATTTTCTAGTAAAATTAAAATCAAAATCAGCTGATACCTTAAGACACTGGAAAATTCCTAACAGCGAGCTTTCAACAATAATCTATCGACCGACAGATGGCTCTCTTTAGAGTTTTCGTAATATGATTAACCAAAATTAGCTTAATCGGTTTTCTTAATCAATTGGACTCATATTCGTAATAAATGACGAATTTTCGTCATAATTGCATGCATGTATCGAGGCTATAACTACATACCAATAACAATTACTTATATTCGTCAATAGCTCTAAATTGGCCTTGGCTTCCTGTCCACTTCTAGCTTGTAACAGGCATGCACGGGGTCAAAAACCCTGCATGGCACACGAAACAGACACGGTACGACTGATTAAAAATAAGATTCGCCCGCACTTAGTATGAGACAGGCAAATGCAACCCGCTACAGGCACGTACCAATAAATAGACGCACGGAATGGTCCAAACGAAGAACGGTATGCTTACATTTTTTTAGACTAAAGGAAGCAAAATTGGGGCTTTAAAAAATTGTATAAGACGAACCAAACGAGCAATTATCTTGGTTACCATAAAGGGTGTCATTAGCATACTTAGTAGACCGGTTTTCGTTCGATTGCGAAGGTCAAGCCGCATTGGACGTGGTTAGTACTTAGTTGGGGGACCGCTTAGTAAATCAACATTCATATCTGTAACAGAGGTGTGTATACCTCTGGCGGGAGAATTTTAAGAATTTCATACCTGTAGCGGGAACGTGCATTTCTGTGTGGCAGGCGCATTTGTTTGCTATGCGTGATAGTTGCGGGCGCGTATACGCTTTTCAAAAAATTAACCAACTAAATTATATTTACTGGGATGGAGCATCCTCCTCCAGAACTGTCCGTCCCTGGGTTGAAGTCTTCAATTCCTTACACCTAAGGTTCGCAGATCTTCTTCTACGCTATCTGTATATCTCTTTTTTGGGCGTCCTTATCTCTGCGTCCGTCTGGTCTTTTGTTCATTATAATTCATGTCATGCTGTGTCATCACTGCTACGTTGAACATTGCTCAGTGAATTCTGTTAATATTTATAGTTTATCTTCTCCTCAAAACACCATTTTCGTTTACTAGTTCATATGTTTTTTTGTCAAGCTTAGGGATTTACCTTTGTGTACTACAAGTCACGATAGAAGAGAATTGGAAAGGTTATAAGGATGGGGGGGATGGGTGTTCGAGAAGATGTCATTGAACTATAAACCGATGAACTCCAAGCTATTCCTATCGATTTAGTGTTCAGCATTGTTCAACATTACACTCTATTAATTGTCCGGGGAAATTAGCATTTCAAGAAGACAAAATTCCAAAATGGCTGAAAATTGGTCTACAGCTTCATTGTGACTTTTTAAGAAAAAAATTTCGGAATCACAAAAAAAAAAAACATGGCAGCCGGAGATATCAGTTTTTGGCAAAAAAATCACTCAAAAACTGGTTTTTTCGAAAAAAATTTGTTAATTATTCAATAGAAAGGTCGAATAATTGGAATAAAGTGGATCAATTGAGGTATAGATCACTGAACTTCAGTGATCTTCACAACAAAAGCATAATAGGAAATTTATGATATTTAAACAAAAGGAGAGAGAGTGATTACATAACAGTGATTAAGGACTTAAAATTTGAATGGAAATTTTAATTTAAAAAAAATTTATGATAACAGACCGAAGATTGACCCCCGTGCAACAACCACAATTAACATAATAAAAAATTTATGTGTCTTTATAACTTTTATGACTGTATTGAGACACATTTGGTTCTACTAATAAGATTGCGAATATCCTCAAAACAAGCACTTTTTCCTGGCAAAATTCTTATCATTTTGTTTACTAAACAACATGGGTCATTGAGAAGTTTTGAATGTAAACAAAAATACACTTGGAAAAAGTTATTATCAACGAAATTCTTATCACTTGAGTTGAAATGGAGAGTGAAAATGTTGATATAAATACTTTAACACAAGATCAAAATGAAGTGAAATAATTATGAATGTAAAGTTTTTATTGCTCTAGCTAGTATATGGCAACAATCTACCTTTCGAAATATTAAAGAAAGAGGGGCGCTAACGAAAAGTTATAGTGTTAATAAAATAAGATAGGTAAAGAGTCCCATGCTTTTTTACATTTCGAAAGGAGCAATACAAACTTTACATTCAAAATTATTTTTTACTTTTTAGTTCATTTTAAAATAAAAGCGTATTTTTTAGTTTTTTTTAAACTATATATTTTATTTTCTACTGCAGTCACAAGGACAATCATTGACAGTTGTTGGACGCGATCTGATAAAGCCATGCTTCTCCCACGGACAGCTGTATGTGTTGGTACAGCCGAAAAGCTTCACATCTTAGCTCCAAATGCCAGAACATTAAATATAGTTTATCTTGAAGCTCTAAAAATACTGTAATATCTGTTACATGTCTGATTATTTGCTGGACATTTTTTTTGCCCCTTCTGTTCGTCTCAAGCCGAAATGAAAAAAGAGAGAGGAAATGTGTGTGTGATATTTATTAGATTTTTTTAGGAGCACCAAATTGTACATTTTTGGACTGCACGGTGGGTGCCAAATTTGCAAAATTGATTACTTTTCTTGGTGCTTTTTTTGGAAAAATCAATTTGGAGTGGAAGAGGGCGCCATGAGCGAAGTTCTGCACAGTGCGTCTAATCCCCCGGTTTCTGAATATGTATGTTTGGCTAGGTGTCTGTTATGCACTTAGTACACAATTTTTCATCATCGAATCTTAAAAAAGTTGTACCCTACTCTAAATTTTTTTAAGTATCCAAAATCAAATTTGTTGTTGATGGCAGATTTGTTCTTTGTTTCATTCACCTTTTTCCTACTGCGGACAAATAATCTTTTTTTATTGAAAGGCGTTGCAACGCACGCAGGTTTCTGCTAGTCTTTAATATTCTTCACAACAAACCATATTTTTTAACCGCAAATAATAGAGAATATTCTTTTCAAAATAAAAACCATTTCACTTGATATTACTACATTACATTTATTCACAGATTCATTGATTTATTTACAAAATAAAAATTTATGTTAAACAATAATCTTTACCAATAACTTTATCATCTAATTTAAAAAGTTTCTTATTTGGACATTTATATTCGGTGAAAAATTCATTTAAACTAAAAACAAGATTTTGCAATTCCGATTTTCTAGTTTCCGTAAGTTCGCCATTATCGGGAATCAAGGAATCTGTTAGGAGTTTTAATATCACTTTATTTTGATTAAGTTCATATTTTTCTAAAAATGATTTTTCATTATTAAAAACTTCTTCATTTGATAATTTTAAATATTCCAAAGTTTTTAGAGCACTTTTATACTTCTTCTGCTGTGTCATTAAATCTACGCATTTTCCGTCATTGAATTTTGAAAATAATGCATTAATAAAGTAATAATCCATAAAAAGACGTGATTTATTGTGATTAGCACGCAAATTCCTGATTATGTGCAAATCAAAATCAACATTCACAGGATTCGCAACTTTCCCTTTCTTCATGTCATATGTAATACGAATCATGTTACCAAAAAGATTCTCATTTGATACATCGATATTTTTGTAGGTATTTTCAATATCGTTTTTGAAACTTGAAGGATCAGTTATGATCTTCATAAATCGATCATGTCTTCGTAGAAAAAAAAAATTCTCGATATTTTCATCTTTAATGACTTTAAGGATACTTTCACTAACATTAACATAATTTACAATGTCATGATCATTTAAGTGTTCTTTTATGACCATATTAACAAAAACATCGCTGAAAAACGCCATTGTCATATCGTAGCAAGCATCTCGGTCATTTACGATACTTTCGTGTAATTTATAAAAATATCGATAGATGTTGTAGAATATGTAGTTACCAATTTTTGTCTTATCGATTTTTGAAAAATAATCAATTATATTTTTAATGCCGTTTTTTTTCATATGAATCTCATCAGTTTCCTTAACGATACCACATCCTACAAGATCACAATATTTTTCCCAATCAAATTCTGGAAAGTTTTCCTTCATCCAACCAAATGTTACCAGCTTGTAGTCTTCTGCAGGATCAATTCCTTTCAAATGTTCGTTAAAATCAGCTAAATCCTTTTTAATATTTGAAATCCCATCACTTCTGTATCCAAAATGTTCCAAAACTTTATGGAAATCCTTGGGTTCTTCAGTACCATCTAAATTTCTTGACGATGTAGGCTTTAGATAGAATACAGGCTTATCATCTTTCATTTCAACTACAAATTCAAAAATAATATGTAGACCGATTCGATTGAGTATGCCCAAAGATGCTGGCAAAACAAACTTATCCTTATTCCAATTACTAGGTGGAAGATATCCTATTTCATTTGTATCATAATTTTTAACAGTATCCAAGAAATCGTCCTTTAAATGATCATGACACGATTCAAAATACGCTTTCGCTTTTAATTCACTCGATGTAAGATGATTGTTTCCTTTGTAATAATCCAGAAAAGTGCCTTTAAGAATTTTTTTATCAGCTTGTACACCAACGTAACTTATGTAATCATCACAAGGATCTGAACTAGGATTAAAGGTTTTCGATAACTCTTCTACGTATGGCTTTAGATGTTCCAGTTCCACTTCTAAATAATGAAGATCATTTGAATCCTTAACTGAAGATCCAAAAACCCTTGGAGAACAACATTGTGATATTACAAGTAGTACTGAAATTATTTTAAACATTTTCACTTTATTTATGCGCACTCGAACACTTAAAATGCAACTGACGGAGGATGATCTAGTCTAAACGTATTTATATACGAACTTTCCGCCCTCTGGATGTCGAAGCGCAGTGATAAGAAATTTTGCTTTTATTGCTATTAACAAATTAACATTCACTAAAAATTATTGTAGCTTACTCTGGAATAAAATATTGTTTGAGGTCGAAAGATTAAAGAAACAAATCGCAGAAAGCACATCACTACAAATTATTATTGAATTTCAGATTATTAATTCTGATAATTTTTTGTTAACACTTGTCCATTTTCCAAATGCATTTCCATATTTTTTTCGTCATAAAACATTTGCATATGTAGTCATCATGAATCAGACTCAATTAAGTTTTTCTTAGACTCAATTAAGTTCTTCTTAGACTCAGTTAAGACCTTCTTATTCATTTGTACCGGTAAACCAATTATGACTATCATCTTCTAAAATTACCAGGAATAATGGTGGATATAAATCCACCAACGCTGAGGGAAGTCAAAGAAGCAATGGTGAAACTGAAAAATTAGAAAACGGCTGGTGTTCTAGCTGAATTGCCCAAAGCCAACATTGACGATATATTGAAAGAAATACTGCCAATTAAATGGAAAGAATTTCCTCTTTATTAGCTTGTCAAAAAGAGGAGATTTAAATAAAAGAATGCGGAATTTCGAGAGATATTACCGTACAAAACATGGGAGCATAAAATATTCTCCTCGATAATTCTTTCTAAAATTGAGGATAAAATAAACTACCAGCTTAGAGAACAACAAGCAGGATTTGGGTAAAGTCGTGGATGTATAGATCAGGGGTGGCGACAGCCTCTTCTTCTTCGATGGCTCTACAGCCCAATTCGAGCCTTGGCCTCCATCAGCTTCTTCCTCCGGACCTCTCTCTGTTGCGCAGCTTGCCTCCAGTTTCTGATGTTGAGAAGTTTTGTTGCATCAGCCTTAACACTGTCTTCTGTGTGGTCTGTCTGCACTGTGGTTTGCCAAGTGGTATTTTCCATCTGGTAGTAAATACAGGGCTTTCTTTGGTATCCTTGAGTAATCCATTCTTTGGACATGGCCGGCCCAACGTAAGCGCTGTAGCTTGGCATGTGTTGAAAGTTTACACTCTTCGTATAGATCGTTTAATTCGTGATTGTAGCGTATTCTCCAACGGCTGGTTGGGCCGTATATCCTTCGGAGAACCTTCCTCTCAAATATATCCAATCCATATTATCTGCGAACTTTTGGGAGATACTCCATGCTTCACACCCATACGTAGCTACTGTACGTATGATCGTTTTGTACAAGGGCGGCGGAGCATAATGATTGTGGATGGGGCACACAGGCACAGATAACCGTTAAAATGTTAATCGGTCAATTTATTTATTTGAGAATTTCGGCGTGGATATGTGAGGACTGCGCCGTCCTCGAAAACTTTAGATGTATTTTTAAACGCGAGTGTCGTGGTCCCCCAACTGAGTACTAATCACGTCCAATGCTGCTTGACCTTTGTGATCGAAGCAGAACCGGTCTATTGTGCATGTTGTGCATTTCATTTGGTTTGCCTCATAGGGCCCTTATGAGAAACTGATAAGGCATACCTCACTTCAGTATCGCTGATTCTTTTCATGAAAAGCCTTCTTTTGGCATGACTCATTGCCTCATGGAGTCCTCATGAGGAACCTACGGGGAAATTCTTCTATTGGCAAGCCCCTGAGACAATCTCGTTTTTAAATGCAAGCCGGATGGAGTTTAAAAAGCTTAGGCTATATAGTTATAAGTGCTTAATAGCCCTAATATAATAAATTTAGTTTTCGTATGAAAAGCCATGCTTGTGTGCGGCCCATCGACCACGTTCTTTCGCCGCAGCGACCAAGACAGCTCTTCAACGTTGTGGGTTATTAGGTGTACATGAAATAATTTGGGTGTGGATTTCCCCACTCAAAGCGAAAGTGCGTGTGCTTTTCCTTCCATCCCCATGCGCTCCGCCGCCCCTGGTTTTGTAGATTCTTATTTTGATTTTTTTGTGGATGTCTCTGGATTTCATTACTGGCAATAGTGAGAAGTATGTTCTATTTGCGGCGTTTATTCTTCTTCGCACGTCTATCGTCTCATCGTTGTCTTCGCTGACTGTGGACCCCAGATAGTTAAATTGGTTTACCCGTTCGAAGTTATATTCTCCCCAGGTGGTGTTGTGGTTTCTTCTTCTTCTTTCCACTCTCGACTGAATTAGAATCTTGCTCTTGTCTGCATTTATTTGCAGTCCTATATGTTTAGCTTCATCTTCTAATTCTGTGAAGATTTCTCTAAGGTATGACAGTGATCTGGCAAGGCAGTTTATGTCATCGGCATATACTGCCAACTATTTTTGATTTGTTAAGCAGGGTTGCGTTCGCATCAATGTTTACTTTGCGAATTACTCCTTCTAGGAAGAGATTAAATAGCATGGGTGCCAACCCATCGGCCTGCTTTAAGCCTTGCTTGTCTGGGAAGGATTCCGTCAATTCTCCTTGTATTCTGGCTGCACACCTTGTGTTCTCCATTGTCATTTTTGTTAACTTTACTATATTTAGGGGGATGTTTAGGTTCAAAATCGTCGCATACATTTTTTCCCTGTCGATGCTGTCGTATGCTTGTTTGAAATTAATTAAAAGTTGATACACGTCAATGTTGTCTTCCCAGCATTTTCGGAGGACCTGCCTTATTGAAAAGAGTTGGCCCATTGTTGACTTATTTTTCTTAATCCAGCTTGGTATTCACTTAATGCGGCTTCTGCATACGGTTCCAGTCTGGCTTTGATAATGTTTGTCATTAGTTTGTATACTGTGCTTAGAAGAGATATGCCTCCTTAGTGGCGACAGCCAGTGTTATTGTAAAGCATCAGATAACGTCATAGGTGCAACAGTACACCAAATGGTGGATGTAGTTGCAAAACCTTTGTTTTTTTTCTAGAGAGCTCACAAACACTGAAAAGAGTTACAGCATGTATGACAGAGAACTTTTGGCAATGCATCAAGGAGTGAAACACTTCAGGCATTTTTTGGAAGGACGAGAATTTATTATATTTACGGACCACAAACCACTTACCTTCGCTTTTAAACAAAAAATATGAGTGACCAGACTTTAGAAGTAAAACTTTTTTTCTCAACAACTGCCACAATTATTAAAATATTAACCAGCTAGCAATATGCAATTGATATAGTGGAAGGTCTGTCGGATATTATGTAATAGTACGCTTTCCGAAAAGTAAGGCCAACGACAGATGCAGGAAGTATAGTGACGAGACCACCGAGGGACTTGATACAAGTACAATTTGAAAATATCGATATTTACGAATTCCTATTTACATTAAAACCTAAAAACGAAGCAAATGTTTTATGATAACTGAAATATTTTCGATTGAAACTGCACTAAAAATCGTGTAAAAACTGCATCAAGTGGAGGTTTCATATGTCGTGGTACTTTTGTCAATATTGCGTCTGTTTACACACTTGGCTCCCAAGAACGTTCCTCACGAAGTTTGTAGACGAAAGGAGAAGTGAGGTGGTACCTCTCATCATCCACACTTTCCCGTTCGTCAACAAAGTTCGGACGCGCCGTATCTAATGAAAAAATAATATTGAAATCTTTACTCAAAATCATGGGGATTTCGTTGAAGTTTTGACTTAGTAAAATTGAACCTTCAAAAGTGGAGATTGTCATGTATGAATTCCATTATTTCGCTTCAAGTTTTATTCGGCGATACATAAATAACTACCATCAAATTCATTTGTCCATTTTCTGCCAGACATCTGCCCACACACATTTCATGGTAATTTATCGTGACTAAGTAGCGTAGCGATAGGGTTTTTGGTATGTCTGTATGATATGTTAAAACATTAGCGGAGTTCTCATGATATTCTTCATTTTTCATCCAAGTTTCTGATAAAAGTAATACAATAATATTTTTTACAACTTCGTCATCTAAATGTTGTACGTTCGAACGTATACTTTGACAATTAAGCGAAAGTATTGATAATCCTAGTCTATTCAAACACGAGTAAAAATAATTTAGTTGGTTCATTTTCTTAAGAGCATACACGCGCCGCACCTAGCACGCATAACGAACAAATGCTCATGCCACACGGGTATGCATGCTCCCGCTACAGGCATGCACGCTCACGCTACATGCATGAACATTTATAAATGCATCTGCATCGGCATAGGCCATTCTAAACGTGAGTGTTGTTTTATCAAGCAGTCCCCCAACTAAGCACTAACGACTTCCAATGCTGCTTGACCTACGCAATCAAACGAGAACCGGTCTACTGAGTATGCTATTGGTAGGTACCCTTTATGATCGCCAAGATAATTGCCCGTTTTCTTCATCCTATACAATTTATAGCTTTTTTGCCAGAAGAAAACAAAAGCAAAAAAATTACAATACCTATCTGTATAATTTGTAAAACGAGTCGGAGTCGAAAAATTTTTTGATTATTTTTCTGACTCTGAGTAGCTAGGAAATTCATTTCTTTTCCTATTGAAAACTTTTTCATCGTGTAGCGCTGAGCTCAAAGAAGTGCAGAATCACAATTTTATTTATACACGGCACCGTCTTTTCTCATGGGCAATTGTATGTTGCGGCCAGTAGAATTCCTTCATTTAATGGATTTCGATTTTATATCATTCAAACAGCAGAACAGGGACTTGATGATAGAAATAACACCAAAAATATTGTGTACAGGGAAGTACTTGATTCTTGAATTAAGATCTTTTAAATGTAATACAATAAAATGTAATATGTGTCATTAAGAAATAATAAAAGTTGTTTTTTCCCATTGATTTTTGTGGTATTGTTCTCGAAAAATTTTGTTATTGAAAACTGCTAGATTTAAATTCCAAAAAAGTATAGAAAATGGCCCTCGATTTTCGTAAAAACTTTTTTTATTAGTTTTTTTCGTTTTAGTGGGTGAAACAATTATTGTTTAAACTATTTTTTTTCAGCACTCCGAACCTGAAACTGTCCATGAAGTTCCGTTATAATATATTACATTAAATTTACAGTTTTACTAGACTTTCAAAACTTTATTTCAAAGAGAGATTAAGAATTAGTGAAGTTTACGGAAAAAATCGATATTTTAAGAAACTTGTGTTTGGTTTTACGAATTTTTATCGATGTTTTTCCATTCTGACACTATAATTTCTTTACACCATCTCAAAGTAGACGTCTCAACAAAAAAAAAGGCGTCCTAAAAATCAAAATTGTGTCCGTCAACTTTTTTGATTGAAAAAAGGGCCTTTTTTTAAATTAAATTCGTTAAAAAAACGAAATAATCAATCGCTGTAAAAAAAATTGCAGCTTTTTCAAAACCTAAAAAGGAATCATTTTATGGTTATGTCGAAAAAAGGTTTGAATGAAAGTTATAGAATTTTTAATTATCTACAACTTTTACATTTAACGTTTTTCGATACGAGGTCTACTTTTCCCAGAAATCGTAAAAAACCACGTTTCACCCGTAAAAACGCTCATTTTCGCACTCCACCCCCTCCCGGTCATCTATTGCGGTCCAATCGATTTTTCCTTGTTTATGTACCATTTATCCTAAATTTTCCCGCCATACATATACTGCTCAGAATATTTCAAATTTTTGGCCTCTCAAAAGCGCTTTGGCACTTGTCTAATATTATAAAAAGTAATTAACAACCTAGAATTTGAATGGAAACTGTAATTTCAAATCAAAAATAAATGATAACAACTCAAAAAATGACCCCGGAACAAAACGATAATTAACAGAATAAAATTTTTTATGTTTCTTTTATGGTGATATTGAGACCCAAGCACTTTTTCCTGGAAAAATTGTTATCATTTGGCATTGAGAAACAAAAATATATTTGGCAAAATTTACATAATTATTATTTATCAACTAAAGCGAAATTCTTATCACTTGAGCGGAAATAAAGAATGAATATTTTGATATAAATACTTCCAGACAAGATGATCCTCGATCAGTTGCAAGTGAAGTGTTCAAGTGATCATAATTAAAGTGAAAATGTTTAAAATAATTTCGGTACTAGTGGTAATATCACAATGCTGTTCTCCAAGTGTGTTTGGATCTTCAGTTAAGGATGCAAATGATCCTCAATATCTAGAAGTGGAAATGGATCGTCTTAAGGCATTTGTGGAGGAGTTGACAAAAACATTCAATACTAAAGTAGATCCTTGTAAAGATTATATAAGTTACGCTTATGGAGATTATGAAGGCATCGACAACTATTATTATACAATGGAAACTGAACTCCGTTTTACTGAGGCATTTTTAGCGAATTATTTCAAAGGAAACGATCATTTTACACCAAGTGAAATTAAAGCGAAATCGTTTTTTGAATCCTGTTATTATCACCTAGAAAAAGATTTTGTGGATAGTGTTGAAAATTTTAGCACAGATGAAATCGGATATCTTCCAGTAGTTGTACCTGATTGGAGTTCGGAAAAGTTTATTTTGGCAGAATCTTTAGCGAAAATTAACAAAGTCAATGAATATCAAATTTTTTTCCAAGGGCAAAAATTTCATTTGTACCCATCAGCGCCAAACGATTACAGTCTTACAAATGAACCAAAGGATTTTGTGAAATTGTTTGAACATTTTGGATACACAAATGAGGAAATATTAAAAGTAAAAACTGATTTTGCTGATTTACACGAAAAATTAACAGCGATTGAGACTACATCCCGTTCAGAAGCCTTCCAGCTGGTGACAATTGGTTGGATTAAGGATAACATTGCAGATTTTGATTGGGCGCAATATTTCGATATTTTAGGCTCTGGTACCATGAAGGAATCTGACGAAATTCGTTTGCAAAAAGATGGTATAAAAGATATAATTGAACTACTTTCAAAAACGGATAAGAAGAAAATTGCTCACTACATTTTCTACATAATCTACAGGGATTACTATGCTGAACATCAAACGATACTAGATGGTGACAAACAGAGCTGTCATTTGCATGCATTTTATTTCTTCACTGATGTTTTTATTAAAATGGCCATAAAAGAATACTTAGATGATCATGACATTGTAAACTATATTAATGCTACTGAAAGTGTCTTTAAAGTTCTTGAAAATGAGAACTACAACGATTTTTTTGTACAAAAACATAATGAACTTATGACGATCTTAACTAATCCCACACGCTTCGAAAACGATCTTGAAAATTCATATAAAAATATTGAAATATCAAATAATAGTTTTCTTCAAAATAAGATCACAATGAAGCGTGCAATTATGAAACAAGGAGTAAATCCATATGAAACAAGAAAATATGCAGTAATGACCTTGCATGCTCTGCACCAAAAACCACGACTTGTTATGGCTTTTTACTTTATAAAAAAATTAAATGACATTTCTCCGTACAGCTATGAAAATATGAATTTTACAACGCAGCAAAAGAAGTTTGAAAGTGCACTAAAAATTTTGAAATATTTAAAAGAATCCAATGAAGAAATCTTTGAAAGCGAAAAATTATTGTTGGAAAAATATCAACTCAACCAAAATAAGATGTTTTTAGAACTGCTGACACAACATTTTTGTTTTAAGAGAAGCAGAAGATCCAGATTGGAAAATCTTATTTTTAGTTCAGATGAATTTATTAGTGAATATAAATGTCCAAATACGAAATTGTTTCAATTAGATGAAAAAGTTTACGCTAGTTGTAATTAATTAAATAATGAATCTGTAAACATGTAAAAATTCTGAACCGTATCAAGATATAAACAATGTAATTTAACAAAAGAAAAAAAATTTATTATTTCCACCAAATACTCTAATGAGGTTTGCAGTCGTTTAAGTATAAATTACCATGGTTCGAACATTGTAATCCCGTTAACAAATCCACTGACCCTGACAATATACCCCTCATGATCGTAAGGAATTTCGCCGTACCTATACCTAAACATCTGCGCAAACTCTTTGGCCTCTCATACTACTCCGGAGTTTATCCAGATGCTTGGAAACTCGGCCTCTCCTGCATAGATAGCATATATAGAGGAAAAACCATAAAAGAAGACAATGGGTGGTGCTACATGGAGACAGGAGAAGTCGGCCGAAATCAGATTTGAGTCTCGTTATTTAATGCTACACGAGGCTGCCTTCGGCTTGGAATAATTCTTTATCCAACATGAAAGCTTTGATTGTGTGTGTTTACCGCGGTCATTGTTTACATCTGAGAAGGGAGAAGAGAAAGAAATGTGCGTATGAGTTAGTTTTCACCCGGGAATTTTTGGGTGAAAATTCGTTCGTTAAAGTTTCGTCATGTGCGTCCTTCTTTCTCTCCTCTCCTTCGTTTCTTTCCTATAAAACCGGGCTTTTCGTACGTCTTGAGTCTCCGTGTAGCACCCCACAATGAGCTTTCCATTAGCTCTGGTTATTTGAGTGAAAAAGCTGCGCTTTCAAACAACCAGAACGAATGGGACACTCGCCAAGGCCGTAGCCAGCTATGGGGCCCGTAGGGCGCCCCCCAAAATTCTGAGAAACAATATTGTAAATTTTAAATTTTTAGAATTATTAATGTCAAAAGGGTGCGGAAAATTTTGATTTTCCAATTTCGAATTGAAAATTCGCAGAATTATCCAAATTCCTAAATTTGCATTTTCGAAATTTTCCCGTTTCCCTAATTTTTAAAATTTCGAATATTAGTAGAGGGAAATTGTCATATGATAGTGATGTAGTTGGGAAGTTGGATTTTTTGTTTTTTTTCTTAACATATGTCAAGATAAAGCGAAAAAAAAAATGTCTGCAAAATCGGTCCTGTGCTGCACGAGAAAATTGCATAAATGTCCATTTTTGATGCATTTTGAGTGCATTGCTACACTATTTTTTTAATTTCTCCAGTTCTGTTGGTCGTAGAACAATAAAAAAATAAAAATTGCAAAATACTCGTAAATGAATAGACTATCGAACTGATTCGGTATAAATACTTTAAAAATGAATCCTAACCTCAAAAAACCAAAATGTATGAAATTTTGTTTTATTTTACTAAAAATGCAATAAATAACGGGAAAAAGGTCGGATTTTGATAAAATGTACTTTGATGCTATAAATACGTGGTTGAAATTTCAAAAAAAAAATTCGATTTTTACGGCAAAAAATGGCAGTTTTCGAAAAAAAATTAAAATACGCAATACTTCGTTACTTTACTTGAAATGCCCATTTTAGGCCTTCGAAAACACTAAAAAATTTCAATTTTCAATTTTTTACCTTTTGCTTTACTATGAAAAGCTACTTGCCAACTATGAAAAAAAAGGCAAAAAATTTAAAAATTGGAATTTTAGTGTTTTCGAAGGCCTAAAATGGGCATTTCAAATAAAGTAACGAAGTATTGCGTATGCTCACAAGAAAGTACATAAAAAAACCTAATATTTAAAAAAAAATATTTTACCGTACCATGATTTGGCATAAAATGGCGGCAATTTTAAATTTTTTTCGAATACTGCCAATTTTTGCCGTAAAAAGCGAAATTTTTTTCTAAATTTCAACCACGCATTTATAGCATCAAAGTACATCTTTTCTCCAATTTTTATCAAAATCCGACCTTTTTCCCGTTATTTATTACATTTTTAGTAAAATAAAACAAAATTTCATACATTTTGGTTTTTTGAGGTTAGGATTCATTTTTAAAGTATTTATACCGAATCAGTTCGATAGTCTATTCATTTACGAGTATTTTCCAATTTTTTTTATTGTTCTACGACCAACAGAACTGGAGAAATTAAAAAAAAAAAAATAATTGTGTATTAAAGAACACAAAGCAGAAGTGAAACTTCGCGTACTTATTTATGTCTATGTGATCTTTATTATTGAATTTTTTTCTTCATTTGCTTGTGTCTTGTGTTATAATCTAAAATATGAATGAAGCAGGGAATAGGAAGTAAGAACCATAATATTTTAACTCAATTGATAAATCATAGTATAATGAATATTTTAAAAGTAATGCAGTACAGTGTATAAAATCAAAAACATTTCGCTGCTTTTACAAAAACTTTATCTTTAATAAACAATCTTAATTTTTTAAATAACCGACTCCTCATTTTTACTTTACCGATGCCTGCGCCATCTATGTACGAATTTAAATAAATTGTAAACATTTTCCTGCTGGTTTGGTAGAATTTGTTTATATGGCATCACTTAATTGCTATCATGGCTGTCGCTGTCAGCTACTTGATGATCTTCGCGTTTAAGTTTAAGTTATTAAAAACCAAGATGTTAAACGTGATAGAGTGAAAACTAAATTGTTAGTTTAGTTGTGCATTCATTGGATTGTGAAATTTGTTAGTGTTTTGTTGTTTGCTGCTCTTTTGGCGGTGATATTCGCGAAATTTATCAGCTTGGTTGTTTAAATCCAAAATGTTTAACGAAATACAGTGGAAACTAAATATTTAGTATGTATACTTGTGCATTCATTGTGTTTGTGTTTTGTTGTACATATTTAATTTGTTTCAAGATTTTTGTTTTTTTTGTCGTTATTTTGTAAACGAATGAGAAGGCAACTTCCGTTTCATACGGCAGTCCTTGTTTTTGTTGCCGATTCTGAATTGTGACAGTTGTAAATGAGTGAGAAGGCAACTTCCGTTTCGTACAACTGTCCTTGTTTTCGTTTCTGTTTTCTGAATTCACTCGTACTTGCTCGAATCACTTCAAAATCCCCGGAACGAGAGCAAGGAAGTTTCACTTCAAAAATAGTGTAGCAATGCACTCAAAATGCATCAAAAAAGGACATTTATGCAATTTTCTCGTGCAGCACAGGACCGATTTTGTCGAAATTTTTTTTTCGCTTTATCTTAACATGGGCACTTTCGAGAATTCACCATGGTAGCTACCGGTCGAACCAGAAGTTAATTTACCATGTTCGAAAATTGATCACTTACCATAAGTCACCAGTCACCATGTTCGAATATTCACCGGTAAGGTAACCACAGTCTCACCACAGGAACCATATTCTTTTGATGGTTGAAGTGGTAGATTGGAAAATATTTACGTTTTTGGAGGTACGTCGGTGGTCGAATTTTTTTGAAGTGAAACTTCCTTGCTCTCGTTCCGGGGATTTTGAAGTGATTCGAGCAAGTACGAGTGAATTCAGAAAACAGAAACGAAAACAAGGACAGTTGTACGAAACGGAAGTTGCCTTCTCACTCATTTACAACTGTCACAATTCAGAATCGGCAACAAAAACAAGGACTGCCGTATGAAACGGAAGTTGCCTTCTCATTCGTTTACAAAATAACGACAAAAAAAACAAAAATCTTGAAACAAATTAAATATGTACAACAAAACACAAACACAATGAATGCACAAGTATACATACTAAATATTTAGTTTCCACTGTATTTCGTTAAACATTTTGGATTTAAACAACCAAGCTGATGAGTATCACAGCCAAAAGAGCAGCAAACAACAAAACACAAACAAATTTCACAATTCAATGAATGCACAACTAAACTAAAAATTTAGTTTTCACTCTATCTCGTTGAACATTTTGGTTTTTAATAGCTTAAACTAATGAATTTCGCGAAGATCACCAAGTAGGTGACAGCGACAGCCATGATAGCAATTAAGTGATGCCATATAAACAAATTCTACCAAACCAGCAGGAAAATATTTACAATTTATTTAAATTCGTACATAGATGGCGCAGGCATCGGTAAAGTAAAAATGAGGAGTCGGTTATTTAAAAAATTAAGATTGTTTATTAAAGATCAAGTTTTTGTAAAAGCAGCGAAATGTTTTTGATTTTATACACTGTACCGTATTACTTTCAAAATATTCATTATACTATGATTTATCAATTGAGTTAAAATATTATGGTTCTTACTTCCTATTCCTTGCTTCATTCATATTTTACATTATAACACAAGACACGAGCAAATGATGAAAAAAATACAATAATAAAGATCATATAGACATAAATATGTACGCGAAGTTTCACTTCTGCTTTGTGTTCTTTAATACACGATTATTTTTTTTAGAGTTCAGAGTTTTTCAGAGTGGGTATTTCGAAAGATGTGTCATATAAATGGAGTAATTAAAAGTGTTTCTGCAAATATACCGAATTTGTAGTAAACTATTAAATGTAAAAGTTCATTCAGTAAATTTGTAGATATTTATAAAAAAATTGTAGTTTTAAGAATTAAAAACAAACGCTTGTACATGAAAAAATATAAATGTTCAAATTTTGTTCGAAAATCCACCACTTAACCACATCTACCACTCGGTAAAAACTAACCACACTAACCCTGATCACCTTACCAATATGGTAGCGCCACCAAAAAGGTAGCTACCACTGGTGAATTTTCGAAAGTGCCCCATATGTAAAGAAAAAAAACAAAAAAATCCAACTTCCCAACTACATCATACCTTTGCTCTTTTTTTTGTTTAATTTCCCTCTACTATATGCCCACAACTCCAAATTCAAAATTTTCAAATTCGAAATTTCCGAAAATCTATACTTTTCACATTTTAATCGCCAAAACCCACCCGTGAGCCCCAACCCAATTTTTGATATAATTGTTTATGAACCGGATTTAAACGCTCGCAAGGCAAACAAAAAATCAAGATACGAACTGAACGGTGAGTACTCTTCATTTTGACTTTACTGACAGTCGGCCGTGAGGGGACGCACAGTGGGGCAAATAGCACATTTTTTGGACAAACGATAATTTCCAAGCCTGGAATTAATGAAACTTAAAAAATTTTTTTTTATACTATTCTTTATAAAATTACCTTTCATTCTATCGAGCCCGAATTTTGAAATTTCATAATTAAAGATGGCTAATCCAATATGGCCGACATAAATTTTCTAAGTAAATTAAAAAAATTTCAAAAGATTTTTTAAAATTATAAAAAAATGGTACTTGGGGGGTTTTTTTGGAACCGAAAAATTAATTAATAATAATTAATTTCAATAATTATAAAGAATCTTTTGATAAAATTTTAATTTACTTAGAAAATTTTTGTCCGCCATATTGGATTAGCCATCTTTAATTTTGAAATTTCAAAATTCGGGCTCGATAGAATGAAAGGTAATTTTATAACGAATATTTAAAAAAAATTTTTTTAAGTTTAATTAATTCCAGGCTTGAAAATTATCGTTTGTCCAAAAAATGTGCTATTTGCCCCACTGTGGGACGTGGAAGAGGAGGGGTTAGATGGTTGGTGGTTGAAGGGTTGAAGCGGTGGTTGTTTGGGGTAAGCCGTTTTGGTGGACTACAAGAACAAATTGTTTTACATTCAGAAATCTGCCTCCCTCTAGCCCCTTGGGGATGGTTTTTAGGATCATGGGTTCTTGTGCCCATTGTGACTTTTGATCTTCATTTTGTGAACTATCAACCTGAAAAATTTCAAGAAAATGAGCCGAAAGCCGTTTTTCATAGGAAAAGTGCGGTGTTTTTTCTGGGAAGTCTTGGATCATTTCAAAAACAGCGGTCTGCTCACTTGCAGCAGTTCAGAAAAGCGGGTTCATTGTCAGTTTTTTCAGTTTCACGCTTCCTTTGTCAGTTCGACTGCAAGAAAAATCACGTGATTTGGCATGAGCAGTCGAAGCTTACTTTCGGTCTGCTATTGTTATTCCTTGGGTCGATACACTGATTCAGAATTTGTCAGACAAAGGAGATGGACAAAAATTGTATGGGCTTGTACCCCAGAATGTACAGATATAATATCTATGCCATTAAATAGTACAGATAAAGGTGCATATTGTTCAGCAGTAACGGGCAAAAGTGATGAAGGTTTAAAAAAGTTGATTTTTGCGCTATGGCTAAGGTCATTTTATGTATGTTATATAGAATTTATGCCCATATTCCCAAATTCAAATTAAAAGTGGCGGAAAAAATTTCTACTCCTAAAAAACCAAAAAACAAAATTAACAAAACGAACAAAACTTACCGAATTTTCTGGTGGATTAAAAACAAACTTGCCCTACGAAAACGTGCCCTAATGTGTTTTTGAGGAAGAGGCGCCCTTTATTGTAAGTGCAGCTAACTTGACCTTGAAGGTTGTTGACCTTGAAGGTCATTTTTTAAGGTTGTTTTTTTAATTTGCAAAAAAGTTGGGTCGGTTTTGGACGTTTGGTTATTTTTTGTTTTTGTTTCTTGAGTTGGGTCAATTTTGTTTTTTAAACAGCGAGCGCTTTTGGGCAGAGCCGTTGCTGGCATATGTGCAAGGTGTGCAACTTCACAGAGCCCCGCGTGTTTGGGGCCTCGCGAGTGAAAAATTGCTTTGGCAATAAAAATTATTTGAATTTATTATTTCCATTTTTACTTCATCGAACGGGCCACATAAATGAGCATGAGCCACAAAAATCAGCATATGGGCCATAATTCCGCCACGGGAACGGACCGCTGTGTAGGAGAAGCCGCGAGCGAAGCGAGCGAAAGATTTTTTTCGACTCTCAATTGCACAGAGCCTCTCAATTGTTTGGCCGCGGCACTACTTTTGGGGGGGGTCATGACCCCCGTGACACCCCCTTGAATCCGCGCCTGGGTACAAGTTGTGGGAAATAAAAAGATCTACAACTTTTTTGTGAACCGTTTTTACCCTAACCTCAAAATTTTTCTAAAAAATGGCGGAAAACCGATTTTTTGGTAAAAGATATATTTTAGTGTTGCAAAAAGACAGTAATTTTTTCAGACGGAAATATTTAGAGGTTGTTGTTAAATTTAATTTTTTTTTGAAAAAAAGCGGCATTTTTAATTGCGATTCCTCTTAAAACTACGGTTCATACAGAGTTCTGTTTTGGCTCACTTACTCGTTGTTACGTCTACTTTCGATAAATGGTAAAAAAAACGGTATACTGCAAATGGAAAAAATGATCGAAGAAAATTTACAACACTCTGCAAAGAGCGCAAGATTAGCAAAAAATTCATGAAGAGGACTTTAAAAATAAATGATAACAAATCAAAAAATGACCCCGAAACAAAACGATAATTAACATAATAAAAATGTTTATATTTCTTTTATGGCGATATTGAGACACAAGACCTTTTTTTTGGAAAAATTATCATTTGGCATTGAGAAATATTGAATGTAAACAAAAGTAAATTTGGAAAAAGTTACATAATTATTATTTATCAACTAAAGCGAAATTCTTATCACTTGAGCTGAAATGAAGAATGAAAATTTTGATATAAATACTTCCAGACAAGATGATCCTCGATCAGTTGCAAGTAAAGTGTTCAAGTGATCATAATTAAAGTGAAAATGTTTAAAATAATTTCGGTACTAGTTGTAATATCACAATGCTGTTCTCCAAGTGTGTTTGGATCTTCAGTTAAGGATGCAAATGATCCTCAATATCTAGAAGTGGAAATGGATCGTCTGAAGTCATTTGTGGAGGAGTTGACAAAAACATTCAATACTAAAGTAGATCCTTGTGATGATTATATTAGCTACGTTTATGGAGATTATGAAGTCATCAACAACTATTATTCTACAATGGAAACTGAACTCCATTTTACTAAGGAATTTTTTGAGAATTATTTCAAAGGAAACGATCATCTTACACCAAGTGAAATTAAAGCGAAATCGTTTTTTGAATCCTGTCATAATCACCTGGAAAAGGATTTTGTGGAAAGTGTTAAAAATTTTAGCACAGATGAAATCGGATATCTTCCAGTAGTTGTACCTGATTGGAGTTCGGAAAAGTTTTTTTTGGCAGAAACTTTAGCCAAAATTAGCAAAGTCAATCTATATCATATTGTTTTCAAAGGGAAGACATTTCTTTTGTACCCAGCAGACTCAAGCGATGTCAATCTTACAAATGAACCAAAAGATTTTGTGAAATTGTTTGAACATTTTGGGTACACTGATAAAAAAATTGTCTTGATTCCAGCAATTCGATAGTCTTCGTTTCGTTGGCTTGAGTAGAAAAATTTTTCAGTCTTAACATGAGAATGCTGTCTCAGAGGAAGACACTGGAAATTCTTGAGCCAAGCAAAAGTATTTCTACGCTCAATACTTATATTTTTCGACCAAGATATTTCTTTCTCGAACTAAGATTATTTAATTCTTTACTCAAGAAACTAAATTCTTAATTCATCGGACTTTTTTCGTTTACCGGACTTTCTCGCTCTAAAAATGTATCACAAACTATTAAGACCGATTTTAGAACTTGAATTTTTTTCAATTATAATATCATCGGTTTCGTAAATTTTTTAACTTCAAGTCAACTTTGGTCTTCATCCAAGACAATAAAACCAAGACTATGAGTATTGCTCATCCCGAGACAATTTTGTTTTCGTTATATCCAAAACATGAGTTGCTTGGTTCAAGAAAAGGTGCTTTAAGCCAAGAATTTTTTTTATCAGTGTACACAAATGAGGAAATATTAAAAGTAAAAACAGATTTTACTGATATACAAGAACATTTAACAGAAATTGAGATTAAATCGCGTTCAGAAGACACCCAGCAGGTGACAGTAGGTTGGATTAAGGATAACATTCCAGGTTTTGATTGGGCACAATATTTCGATATTTTAGGCGGTGGTACCATGAACGAAACTGACGAAATTCGTTTCAAAAAAGATGATATAAAAGATATAATTGAACTACTTTCAAAAACCGATAAGAAGAAAATTGCTCATTACATTTTCTACATAATCTATAGGGATTACTATGCTGAACATCAAACAATACTAGATGGTGACAAACAGAGCTGTCATTTGCATGCATTTTATTTCTTCACTGATGTTTTTATTAAAATGGCCATAAAAGAATACTTAGATGATCATGACATTGTAAACTATATTAATGTTACTGAAAGTGTCTTTAAAGTTCTTGAAAATGAGAACTACAACGATTTTCTTGTACAAATCCATCCTGAATTTATGAAGATCATAACTGATCCCACAAGCTTCGAAAACGATCTTGAAAATTCATATAAAAATATTGAAATATCAAATAATAGTTTTCTTCAAAATAAGATCACAATGCAGCGTGCAATTAACAAGCAAGGAGAAAATCCATATCGAACTAGAAGATATATAGTAATGGCCTTGCATGCTCTGCACAAAAAACCACGACTTGTTATGGCTTTTTACTTTATTAAAAAATTAAATGAAATTTATCCATACAACTATGGATATATGAATTTTCCATCGCAGCAAAAGAAGTTTAAAAGTGCCCTAAACATTTTGAATTATTTAAAAGAATCCAATGAAGAAATCTTTGAAAGCGAAAAATTATTTTTGGAAAGATATCAACTCAACCAAAATAAATTGTTTTTAGAACTGCTGACACAACATTATTGTTTTATGAGAAGCAGAAGATCCAGATTGGAAAATCTTATTTTTAGTTCAGATGAATTTATCAGTGAATATAAATGTCCAAATATGAAATTGTTTCAATTAGATGAAGATGTTATTGGTTACAATAATTGTAACTAATTAAATAATGAATCTGTAAACACATAAATATACTATACCGTATCAAGATAAAAAAAGTAATTTAACAAAAAAAAATCTATTACTTCCACACAATACTCTAATAAGATTTACAGTTGTGTGATTATAAATTACCATGCTTCGAACATTGGAAGACTAGCCGTGTTCCTTTTCTACTTTTAAGTACTCCGGAGTAAAAAATTAAAGGAAGGCAAAATTTGTCGATTTGAGGAAAACATATGAATTCTCTGTGAGAGCAGGAGTAGTTCCAAGTAAATACGAGTAAAAAAAAGCAGAAAAGTAACACGGCTACTGTTAACAAATCCACTGCACCTGACAATATAGAGCTAAACCTCTGCGCAAACTCTTTGTTCTTTCATACAATTCCGGAGTTTATCCAGATATTTGAAAACTCTCACATTTTCAGCCCATACTGACACCAACAATCCCTCAAATTACATACTTGTATTCTCGTCAAAATCAGTGAGACCACATTTAGCAAAAGCTCTATTGGGCATCGAACCAAATCTTGAATGACATCATCATCATTGGCGCTACAGCGCTCTGTGAGCCTTGGCCTCGTCAAGAATTTTCTTCCAACGTTCTCGGTCCTGCGCCTCTCTCTTCCAGTTGATAATCCCTATTGTGCGAAAGTCCATTTCGATGTCGTCTTTCTATCTTTTCCGAGGTCTTCCTTGTGACCTTCTTCCGTCTGGCTTTTGGAGGAACAGGATTTTTCGGGGCGCTTCTTCCGGCGTTCTCATTACATGTCCTATCCAGCATTAGGCGTGATATTTTGATGTTTTTGATTATGTCTGGTTCTTTGTATATTTGGTACAACTCGTGGTTGTACAGTCTTTTCCAGACTCTCTCTCTCCATTTACTGCGCCTGTGATCCTGCGGAGAACTTTTCTTTCGCAACTTCCGAGGACCTGCTCGTCATGCCTAGTAAGCGTCCATGCTTCCGATCCGTACAACAGTACTGGTTTTATTACTGTTTTATATAACTTGAATTTTATACTCCTCCTTATTCTTTTAGACTTGAAATATTTCAACATACTGTAGTTAGTCCGGGGAAATTAACAAAAAAAACGCACAAAAGGAGACAAATTTCAAAAATGGCTGAAAATTGGTTCACAGCTTCCCCGGGACTTCGAAAGGGTTAGGTTTTCGAAAAAATGACAAGAGGGCTTTTTGTAGACGATAACGTTTCTGACGATTGACTGATCAAAAAAAAATTTCAAAAAAATCAGTTTTTGAGTGATTTTTTTGCCAAAAAGTGATATCTCCGGCGGCCATGTTTGTTTTTTGTGATTCCGTAATTGTTTTCTTAAAAAGTCCCAAGGAAGCTGTGAACCAATTTTCAGCCATTTTGGAATTTCTGTTTTTCTTTTAACTGTTTTTACTGTTTTTGGTTCAAACAAATCACATCAAGCGCTGGTGTTATTGAAATACTATTGCAAGAAGTAAAAATGTATAATAAAATGAAATGATATAAAAAAAAACTATATATTACTTGTAAAATTACAGAAAACTCGAAAAACAGTACAAACAGCTGTTTTCAGCTGTTTTTTTGAAAATTAAAAACAGGAAGCTGCTTTTTGTAAACCACTGTTTTTGAAAACTCCTAGCATGTGCCATTACCTGAACAGACTTCTTTAGGATTGTATCTACCTCTGGTTTCAATGCGTGCCTCTCGGACCGCTTTTTCTAATAAGATGTTAAATAGTAAGCAGGATAGAGAGTCTCCTTGTCTTAGGCCTCTGTTCGTTTCAAATGGCGCCGACACGTTGTTCTGTATTCTTATTCTGTTTAGCACATGACTCAATGAGGTTTTAGTGAGCTGAATTAATTGATCTGGAAAATTCAGCTCCACCATTGCTTCGTAGATTTTTGGTCGTAGGGCAAGATCATATGCTGTTTTAAAGTGTATGAAAAAGTGGTGGATTTCTACAGGGCTGGACTGAGAAAGAATTTAGGACCGGGAAATTCAAAAATTTCCGCCCATTTCGATAAATTTTGTTTTAACAATCAAGTAAAGTTATTTTTTGCTTTCAAAAGTTTTTAATTTTTTCTTTAAGAATAGTTCCACTTTTTGATCAATATATGAGGTAAATCAAAGTCAATAAAAATTACTACGTTTTTTTTATAATATATTAGATATTAATTCTTTTTAACTTCTCAGTTTATAGGGAAGTTATTGTATTCGGTCCGAAAATCGAAATCGTATTTTTCAACGTATTTTCATTTTTCAAGGTCCCAATAGTATGAGTATGAGCAGAATTATGAGTGTGCAGAATTATGGGTTGAGCCGTTATTTGTTTAAACGACGTAACGTGATTTTTGTACCTCAGCGATATGACGTGTACCAAAAGTGATGTCAACGTCCTTGAGATTCCATTCGAAGTATATTAACGAAAGCATGTTCTGAAAAAATTTTCATAAAATTCGGCTGAGCCGTTTTTTATTTAAACGACGTGAAATTATTTGGTAGAGTTTTATATATCACCCTGTATTTTTGTAACCCTATAACCTATTTTCATGAATAAGTAGTGTACGCAGAATACTCCCACCTTTATAAAATTGTACAATTGGTTCCACCAATTGGTTCAACTTCCAAAGTTATGAGTCGCCAAAGTCAAAATTTTGGTTTTTTTTAACTAAAATTTCTACTTTAACTACCCTTTTCTCCAAAAAATACGTAGTTAACCTATACCTTTTTTAGCTTGGAATATTTGCTATGAATAATGTCCGGACGATTTTTATGCTACGGCCTTTACTTTTGAAGTTATAAGCAATTTAGATGTTAAAATTGGCATTATTTGGTACATTTTTAGTTTGTTTTTCTTTCTCGTAGTTTCGTTGACATTTTGAATTTTTTCGATTTTTTTTAAATTCCACACAATCTTTATTGAATAACAGTCTTCAACAAACTAATTGGTAGTTTCGTAGGAAATCGCGATGATTGATTGGTTCAACATTCGGAAACTCCCGGTAGCTTGGTACGCCAGTCCAGCTCTGGGTCTCTATGTTGAATTGCGAATATATGATCGGTTGTGGATTTTTGATTCCTGAATCCGCACTGGTAATTGCCAATTGGTCTAATAAGCGAGTGTACAGGATATACGAGAATATTTTATATGCTACGTTCAGTAACGTTTAAACATTCAACCTGACCCTTTTTTTGTGTACAGGACAGATTATTCCTATGTTCCATTCGTCAGGTAGTTCTATATGCCTCCAAATGTATTGTACAACCTTGTTCACATGTATTTTTAATATATTACTACATTTTTTAAATATTTCGGCTGGCATCCCTGTGGCGAGCGAGTTTTATTTTTACTCGGGAACAAAACTAGAACGCACGCTACCACCACAGGGATCCACGCTTCTGCCACAGGGATGCACGAAATCGCCTGTATTGCTTTAAAAAAATGTAGAGGACGAAGAAAAGGAGCGACTGTGACCATAAAGGGTGCCAATAGCATACTCAGTAAAAAGGTTCTCGTTCGATTGCGTAGGTCAAGCAGCATTGGAAGTGTTTAGTGTTTAGCTGGGGGACTGCTTGGTAAAACAACACTCGCGTTTGGAATGGTTTATGCCGATGCGGATGTATTTATAAATCTTCTTGAATTTTTAGATTTTCGTGCCAGTGGATGCCTCTAGCGAACAAAAATTTTAAATTTTCGTGCTTGTGGCGGGAGCGTGAGCGTGTAAATTATTTTTACTCGGGTGTAGCAAAAATTTGTTTGTGAATAGTAAAATAACTAAAAAACGATGTGGATTTGGACAGTCTTCAAAATATTGCTACGGGACGCGAGTTATATTTTTACCGATAAATTAATCGTACTATATCGATCTGAAATAGAATGAAATATTCACACTAAAAGAAAAGAAAACAAACGAACTTTTAGAAAAGAAAACACATTTATTGCGATTATAACGGATTGAAGTTTTACGACAGACTAATTATGCTATTTCTACTTTTCAGTGTTGCACTTACATTTTCAATTGTCTTTTTGACAAGGTAAGCATTTTCATGGTGGCGAGACATAATTTGATATTTTTTGGACGTGACTTTTTGATGAGAAAATATTTATGTTTTTAAACGGAAATTATTTGATAATCTTTTCTCGGTGAGAAAATAATAATTAACAAAATGTTATTTTATTTAATTCTGGGAATAACGGAAAAGCTTTTCCGTTACCACGACATTGGTTTCACTTGAGTTTGATGTGAACCAGCCTCAGTAGTGTCATCTTTCTTTGAATCATCAATATATGTAATTCGCGTCAGCAGCCCATCAAACCACATCAAACGCAGAATTCCTCCACCTATCTATGATGGTAAAAGCGATGGATCTATCTTACCAACTTTTGGAGTTATGAGTTGTCAAATTCGAAATTTTGTTCTTTTTTAACAAAAAACCAATTTCAACTTTCTTTTTGTCCAAAAAATACGTAATTAATCTATACTTTTTTTGCAAAACCTAAAATTGAGCTCCTACACCCTTAGGGTCACGTTTTCGGCCCCTATCCTTTTCAACATAATGTCAGTAGGGTGTTCCGTCACCGCGCGAAGTATCCGACCGCAACATAACTGCGCGGCTTGAATTCGTCTACAGCGACGAGGCTTGCTCCTTCCAGGGCTTAATAAGGCGGCCTATCACAGGGACCGAGAAGCAGCCCCTAGGAACCTGGGCTGTTCTGAGCCTTACTCAAACTTGGCTGTCGCCTCCAGGAGAGTCTCGGGAGAGCCAGTCGCATCCATTCTGACACTTTCTGTCATTTCTGGCTTTAGAGCCTTTTGAAAATTATTATCCTTCTCTACTCCGATGGAGCCGCAGGAGGGCTTCTTAGGAGATCTTCCTCCTTGAAGAAGGATCCCGAAAATTCCCCTTCATTGGGGCCAGATTCGGTAGCCTGCGCCATAGGTTCAGGAATATCCAATTGGCTTTTTAGGTAGTTCTGTTGGGGGTTATGAAAGCCACAGAAGAGCGTTGAGAGGTGCTCCATCCTAAAACATTTTTTGGAGGTATCAATATTAATCCCGAGAGTAGCGCTTGGGATTGCGTGGTTTTATCGCCTTTGTTTAGTCTGCTCCATGGACAGGCAGGGGCAGCTTGATGGCCTGCCCTCACCTGTCCATGGAACAGGGCAGCGGTACCTCAGGCAGGATGCAGCCTAAAGCCGGAGGGGCAATGTCCCTAATATATGCCCCTGCGGCAGGCGTCTGAGTAGCCGGCTTAATGCCACGTACGATCGGTCTTGGAGTTCGAGCATTCTGCTTGAGCCGCGTTCGAACCATATTGATAATTCCGTAGCTCCGTTACCCTCAAAAGGCACTATCAAAATTTTTCGATTGAAATTGTGTTTGGCACTGATTTTGGCGCCCCTTGCCACCTGGCGCCTAAAGCGACCGCTCATCTCGCTCTACCCCAGGGCCGCAGTCATGACCTAAGGTATACCCAGACACCTGTTATCGATCAAACAAATATCAAACCAAAATATTTGCCCTGGAATTATTTTACAAAGGATTGATGACCTCAGTATAGCCAGCTGTGCCGATGACATAATCGAAATATAAGAAAAAATAATAAAAGTTTGGAATTTAAATGAAAGCAATTTTGTATGAGTAATGCATAAATGATAAGAAACCGAAGAGTGACCCTAGAGGTGAACCGCCAGTAAACCGAATTGAAGTGTTTATGTTCGTTTATAATTTTAATGACATGTTTTCACTTACGAGACATTGCTAATCTCATGAATATAAAATTTAAATTAATTTGAGGTTTTTTTTCTGACAACATTTTTATCACTTTAACCTTCAGGATTTAGACGTTTTTGAGTGTTAAAAAAATGCATTTGGGAAAAGTCACATAATTATTGATTTATCAGTTAAAACGAAATTCTTATCAGTTAAGTTGAAATGGACAGTGAAAATTTTGATATAAATACTTCAAGACCAGACGATCCTCAATCAGTTGCAAGTAAAGTGTTCAAGTGATCATAATTAAAGTGAAAATGTTTAAAATAATTTCGTTACTAAGTGTAATATCACAATGCTGTTCACCAAGTGTTTTTGGATCTCCAGTTATGGATGGAAACGATTCTCATTATCTAGAAGTGGAAATAGAACGTCTTAAGTCATTTGTAGAAAGATTTTCAAAAGGATTCAATACCAGTGTAGATCCCTGTGATGATTATATCAGTTACATTAATGGACCTAGTGAAGACAACACCGATTATACAACGGAAACTGATCCCAATTTTGTTAAGGAACTGTTTGTGAATTATTTCAAAGATAACAATCATCTTACACCAAGTGAAATTAAAGCGAAATTATTTTTTGAATCCGGTCATGATCACCTAAACAAGGATTTTGTCGAGAGTGTTAAAAATTTGAGCCTAGATGAATTAGGATATCTTCCACTAATTGTAGCTGATTGGAGTTCGGATAAGTTTTTTTTAGCAGAAACTTTAGGAAAAATTAACAGAATCTATTTAAATATTGTTTTCGATTTTATCGTCAATCTGAAAGATAAGAAGCGTACATTTTATTTAAGGCCTGGACCGATTAGAAATATTATGGTTGAAAAAGAACCAGAGGATTTTGTTAAATTGTTTGAACATTTTGGTTACACAAATGATGAAATTTTAACAGTAAAAACAGATTTTTCTGATTTTCAAAAAACTTTAAGAACAATTGATATTAAATACCAAAGAGAAGACTTCCAGCTAGTAACAATTGCTTGGATTAAGGAAAACATTCCAGATTTTGATTGGGCACAATATTTTGATGTTGTCGGATTTGGTGTGATTAAAGAAACTGATGAGATTTACTTGAAAAAAGATGGTATTAAATATATTACTGAATTACTTTCAAAAACCGATAAGAAAAAAGTTGCTAACTACATTACCTACATTATATATCGAGATGAATATGTAACACATAAAAATACGCTAAGACGTAACAAAGATGACTATTATGATGCAGTATTATTTTTCTTCACAGATGTTTTAATTAACATTGCCATAAAACAATACATAGATGATCATGACATTGTAAACTATATTAATGTTACTGAAAGTGTCCTTAAAGCTCTTAAAGATGAAAATATCGACAATTTTTTACTACAAAGACACGATGAATTTATGAAGATCATAACTGATGTATCAAGCTATGAAAACGATATTGAAAATACATATAAAAATATTGAAATATCAAATAATGATTTTTTATCAAATATGATGAAAATTACACATGTGATTAGCAAGCAGAAAATAGTAAATCCATGGATAATGGAAATAAAGAAACAGATAATGAAAAACTTACATGTTCAACACAACAAACCAAGACTTTTTATGAGTTATTACTTTATTAGAGAATTATATGAATTTAATCTAAGATTCGAGCTTGTTGGTCGAGAGTGCATAGATTATGAAACGCAACAAAAGAAGTTTAGAAGTTTTCTAAAAACTTTGGAATATTTAAAAGAAGACAATGAAGAAATTTTTGAAAATGAAAAAGATTTTTTGGAAAAATATGAACTCAACCATAATAAGGTGTATTTAAATCTGCTAACGAAATCTTATATTATTTATAATAAGCGATTCTTTACAACCACTAGAAAATCGGAATTGGAAAATCTTATTTTTAGTTTAGATGATTTTTCCACTGAATATAAATGCCCAAATGACAAAATTCTTAAGTTAAGGGAGAAAGTTGTTGATTGTTTATCTTGAAATTTATATTTGTAATTTAACTAACGAAAATCTGTATAAAAACACAAAAATGTAATGCAGTATTAAAATTTAAAAAAAAAGAATTTCATGTCATATTTTAATTTCTTTTGCCATAACTTCTTGTTTTTTTTATCAATAACCTATCCTTTAGAGAACTTTTCTTTCTAGCTCCGTCGTAGAGCATTTGATTCATAACACAGGTCAACAAAAACAAAATTTTTTTTGAGTCTCTATTTTAATGATGATTTTCTAAGTCTTTATACCAAAAAATAACTAAAACCATCGTTGACTCTTGAAAAACTTTGCTTTTGTACCGTTAACAATGATTAATACATATTAAAGCTTTTGTATGAGCAGAGCAAATAACTAAGTATTGTTAAGCTCCTTATATGAGGGAGGACGATTTAAGACTCTTCTACAACGGCGAGATCTGCAAGTTCTCTTAGTATAGCTATGTCGGTTCCGGCACAGTAAAGACATCAGTTTTAGTCTCGGGTGTGAATGTGGGCTTAGATTGAAGCATGGGTTTTGGTTTGAACTTGGCTTGAAGCTTGGACAACAACCTTTGTGGTGAGTTTTGCGTGGACTTAAGAGCTTTCGTTGAGCTTTAATATTCTAGAGATATCGCCACTAGCTTTGATATTCTAGACAACAACCGATAAAGTCACTGCATCAGAATCGACATAGCTATACAACTGGAAGCAATTCGTTAAAGCTTTCCGTCAAGATTCTGTAGCTTTTCAATATTATTTAAAGAATTTCTATCCTAATTTATCGTAAGCCATAATAAAAGTTGGTATGTATTTCAGCCGGACCACAAATAAAGAAAATAAAGGCCTGAATGTTGATGGCTACTCAACACTCACGAAAGTCAAGCATGGGACAGCCTCAAAGCAATGGTCCATGCTTTTCTCGAAAACAACTAAGGCTGAACCCACACTGAACCAGTCAGAGCAAAACAAAAGCAAAGAATAAAATTTTTTAGAATTTTCAAATTTAAATCCTCATGTTAGAATTAGTGCGCCCCCACTAATTCACACAAGTCAGAGCAAAACAAACAAAACAGTTTTCCAAAATGTTCGCACAATAATTTGTATAAAGTTTAAATGAAACAACCCACACTGCGCCAAACAAATCGGTAGGAACACGCAAAGCACAGGCAATCCCACACAAGCACACACAGGCACACAAAGCAGTCAAAGCAAACAGGCAAAATATACACGCATTCCAAGGAAGCAACCCACACTAAACCAGTCAGGGCAAAAAAACGAAGGCAAGCAAACAAAGCATGCCTGTGATGACTGCTTGGTTTTTGCTTTGCCACACAGTCAGTTTGCAACTTCGATCCAGTGTGCTACTCTGGATCTTTCATTTAAATGATGCACCCAAGACTTTCTTTCCACTTTTTCACTAAACATGACATAGCCCACTCGTCTCACTCCCTCCACCAGCAGCCTGTATTTTCTCGCACTCTACAAACTAGTAATTCGTTTCTAAATAGAGCAACTCGATTGTGGAACAACCTCTCTCAGTCAGTATTTCCAACTCCTAGAACATCCAAGAGTTCAAACGCAGGTTTCATCGCCACCTTATCCAACACCCTCCCGAACCCCCATAACCCTGAACTTTCCTCTCCCGTACTAAGCTTACTGGAGCGCATTCAAAACCCTTACTATGGTAAACCACGAGGTAAGCTGTGGTTATGCTGCATCACTTCACTTAACCACGAAAGTTTATGTTTAACCATGGAGGTTTTTGAACGGACCGTGGTTAACTACGAGTTGAAAACGAAAAATAATTTTCCATAAAATAATCTCCGCTATTTGCTTCAATTATTTCTTATGGGTCCAATAATTATTTATTTGCAATAATCTAACAAATCCATTGTTTACCATTAAAACAATTGAGTTGTTTTTACTCTTCTTCTTCTTAACTATCGCTAACCATGCTCCCGAACAGGGTTAAAATTTAACTACACCATGGTTAACCACGGGAGTTTTTGAACGCCAAAAAGTTATGCTCGTGGTTATGTTGTAGTAAACCACGGAGTTTTTGAACGACAAAAGTTTACCATAGTTATCCATGGTTAACCAGAGTAAGGTTTTTGAACGCGTTCCTCCTAGACATTGCACCGTGACGTGACAAACGACATAACGGACTGCTAGTACAAAGGGTGACTCCTGAGCTTGGAACTACCACATAAAAAAAAATAAGTTGCCATTACTACATCACTTTCTTCCTCCGATTCCGATGACATTGCCGCATTGACTGGCTACAACCCACATTAAATCAAGCACGTCAAATATGTTTTTGCTTTGTTTTTGTTTTGCTCGATTTGATGTGTTTTGGGAGCCAGTCAAAACAATCGCCTTTTACTTGTTTGTGTGTTGTTCGGTGCAGTGTGGGCTTAGCCTAAGCTGACAATTACAAACAGTTTATTTCAACTACGCTTGTTAACTTTAAACACATATGTTGCAGAATGTCCCTTAAAGAAAACATTGGTGGTTGTTCGCAAGAACAAGGTGAACGTTCTCAACAAGACTTACATTCTGTCATCTACAAAAGCAAACTTTTTCAGGTAAAGCTATTTTTTCTTTAATTAGTAATGTGTGAAAAATACAAATCAGATACGCAGAGTTCAGACTCAAAATTTGTGTTGACCGGTGAATTGACGGCTTTGGGATTCAT
This sequence comes from Thereva nobilitata, assembly GCA_963855945.1. Lineage (NCBI taxonomy): Eukaryota > Metazoa > Arthropoda > Insecta > Diptera > Therevidae > Thereva > Thereva nobilitata. The sequence goes on along the minus strand of OY979697.1, from coordinate 101,088,531 downwards.
TTTCCACCAAGTGTTAAATTCGTCGTCGTTAAACTTTGATGCCTTCGATGAATTTGCGATCTCAAATAAACGACAGCAGACGCAGAACAATGATGCTTTAGAAGCGGAATAACCCTTCGAAATGCGTAAAACTTTTTCACCTATTCTCAATGAGCACCAAAACTATTCTCGCGTTACCCGCCTTAGGTGCCCGCCCATTACACGTTCATGCAAGCGTCAATCAATTCCATCAGTTATAATTGATGCGAATCTAAATGTACAGAGAATTACATCGAACCTAATTACACGGCCTATCACTTTCACAGACTAACTTTCCAATCACTTCCAATAAACCATAATAGAAGAGTATTTGTTGGTCTCACTTGTGAATCCAAAATTTTTTTCGGTCACAGCAAATTTTACTAACTTTGTTCTTTTGGGCTGCGAAAATTATGAGAATTTTTGTTGCTTTGAACACAATCCATAGACAATAGAATCGTTACACGGAAAAGAGGCAGAAATTAGGTGCATCGTGTAATACTCAAATCATACACAAAACAGGTTTGAGGTGAGTCCAAAGTGAATGGCCGTGTAATTACACTCATCAGTCATCACCTTAGACGGTAAGTTTTCCGTTAGTCGTAGCAGTGACTGTGTCAAAACTGACAGCAAAACCTATCGTGTAATGGGCGCCATAGAGCCCGTGACTGACTCTGACTGAACATGAACCGTACGTGGTACTCCTGGCTCTTGAGAAAAGTCTTCATTATTGTTCTGAACGTCTTCAGGACCTCGCTGTCGGGACCTCGCGGTATAAATAGTAATCGCATGTTTAAATCTATATTTTCAGGGCATTTTCCAATATCGTTTCCGATCTAGCCTGGCCTAATTGATGTGTTATAGTTTGTTGTAATGTCGCAATTTCCGCAATCGCATCGGAAGCACGTGAAGCTGACAAACTCACAGTGCAATTACAGGCGCTAGTAAGTCGTGTTAAGGTGAATCGCTCTTTTTTAAGATTTCAACCAATCAGAAACAATTTCTGCCAAATCAAAATGTTTCTGATTGGTTAAAATCTTAATAAAGAGCACGTCGACAGAAAAACGTGGGATATGTAAATCTACCTTGATGCTGTTGACCTGCAGTCAGAACAATCGGCTTAATGTGCAAATCATCAACAATCATGTTGTGTTTGGACTAGAGCTGCCACGGGTTCAGACAGGCCGTGGCCTGCACGTTACTTCATGATTCCCCACAGCTGGCGTTTGGTAGGACACGATTATAAAATGAGTTTGTAAGAGGTGCCTCTTTTTGCTATTGAGCCAGTACAATGGCATACGTTGAATGAGGCAAGGCGCTATTGTAATGTCAAAACGGCAACGGCCAGCGCATAGCAGCACTCTCTCGTAGCGCAGCGAGTTAAGTACCTACCACTCGTCCGGGGGTTCCGAGTTCGATTCTTCGCGCTATAGCATTTTTTTTTTCAATTGACTCTATATTCTCACAATTAATATTGTTTTTTAATTTCCTTCGGGGAATTTTGCTTCATATTAATAGTGGAGTGCCTGGGGTTTTGGCCTCAGACTTTTGTTACGGTGAATGAATTTACGTGGTCGAGGTGGGATTTTGTGTTTTATACTATAAATTGCAAAGTTTACCAAAAAATTTTTTGTGCTTTCACCCTGGGGGTGAATGCCACCCCTTCTCGGGGGTGAAAATTTTTTCATTGAAAATAAGTCCGGGAATAGATAGATTGACTAATTCTAAGCAACTTTTGTTCTATAAAGTTTTTTCTGAAAGTCAATTCTTTTCGAGTTATTCGCGAGTGAAAATGTCAATTTTTCAACTAAAAAAACCGGCAGTTTTTCGCTAATAACTCAAAAAGTAAGTATTTTAGCGAAAAAATTATTATTATTATAAATGTAGGTAGCTTATAAAAAAACAAAAAAAGTGTCGGTAGACCCAATACAAAAATAGTAATAGCTTGTTGAAGGTTGGTTCTTATTTGTCAAACGCCAAAATTGAAAGTTTCAACTTGAAATAAACAAAAAACAATGCATTTTTCGGGAAAACTAATTAAACCTTTTTTAAAGTGCTTGAAAAAACCTTTATTTTTGTTTTTTTTATAAAACTCCCTAGCATTAAAACTAAGCGAGTTATGACAAAAATAAAGTTGGTCCCTATTTTTTCGGGGACAAAAAAATGTGAAAATCAAACCCCCAATTACCACCCCCATTGAAAATAATCGGTACCACTTCAGAATTCACTTTATTAATGTACTTGTAATATGCTCTAGATGTTTGACCGTTTTACAGTGCTTAGTTTTGAAAAAGTTTGAGCTTGAAGTGAAGAGATCATTTTTGTAATTTTGCAAAATATTGCTTTTTCTTCAAAATAACTCAAAAACTATTAATGATACGCAAAATTTTGTAGAGTACAGAATCGTAGGTTTTGCTTTTCTGAAAATTTTGGTTTTTTTTTTGGATAAAAATTTAGTAAGATATGGCCGTTTACAGTTTCGTAAATAGTAACGTGTTCAAGCCTTTTCAGCTCAAACCCTTTCAAAAATAAGGGGTGAAAGAAAGTTTAATTTGTATGAGCTTATAGCTCTTGAAAAAACCTACAAAATGCCATTTGGAGGGACTTGATAGCTTAAAAACTAAGCGAGTTATGGGTAAAAAACCAATCACATATTTTTGCAGATATTGGAGCATTGATGAATACACATAATACCCACATTTTAGGCACAGAAATACTTACAAGTATTTACACACGTCACACACAATGATCTTGCAACCGTTGAGGAGATTTTACAAGCTGGTCAGTACTGTACTGTCATGTTGTACGGACTTCCAAAGAATACTCAATTGAATATATTGAAAAAGTTGGAAGACTTTGAATTTCTAAGTTCTGAACATAAATTATTTGCTTCCTTAAAAACCCCCAGATACTGATTTTCATGGAAATCGGAACACAATTGGCAAATTTGGGTGGCCATTTTGAATTTCGGTCACTCAAATCAAGATCACAATTTTTTAATAGGCAAACTTTTTTATATATATTATTAGCTAAACATTCCATTTTGAATTTTTAAATTTCATTCGCCGTAACTGAAATCCGAGGTTTTCATGTTTTTGACGCTCCAGGAACTCCACTATAAATAAGTTTTTTTTTAAATTACTCCGAAAATACGCAAATACATTACTGCAAATACTATTCAGCTACTGCCTCGATTCTTATCGACGGTGGCGTTTCATACTTATCGTAATAAATAATTTTTTTTAAGTTGCCTCCGAAAATAATGAGCAATCCCGTGATGCACAAAAAAGGATGAAATAATTGTTGTTAGTTCTTTACAATACTAATCCAATCAGAATGGATCTAGATTCTAGAAAGAAGAATCACTTTTGAAGACCGTGCTAACACCTGTTTTCGGGGCGATGTATTAAGTGCATAAGGCTAACAAAGAAATGAAAACAATTATTTTCGAAGCAAGAGTTAGTGCAATGAAAGTCAACCTGGCACCGTTTTCAAAAGTGATTCTTTTTTCTAAATCCATTCTGATTGGATTAGTATTGTAAAGAACTATCAACAATTATTTCATCCTTTTTTGTGCATCACGGGATTGGTTTTTTTGTTCTGAAGTCGGTTTTTAAAAATTTATTTTATTAATTTTTGTAACTTTTGTATAACACGGATTCGCATAACACGGCAATTTATTCGAACGTAACTCCCGAGTTATAACGGGGTTACCTATAGTGATATCAGTATTTCAAAATAAATTTTATTTCCGTTTAAATAAATCTTTTATTTTACACATTAACTTTACATGCTTTTCGTGTTACTTCCTGCTGGTCAGTTACCGACATGTCTGATACCAGGATTTCCAGAGTTATTAGTTTTTCTCGATTTTCAAAAAAATCGTTTATTACAAATGTGAGCAGTTTTATAAGTGGAGTATTTAAATCAATGGTGGCATAGAAGATCACTGATCTTCAATTTTAGAAATTGATCTTTGATCTTCAATGCTATTTCATAACAATAAGCATAATAGGAAATATGTACGTACATACATACGCATATATCGAACAAAATAGGAATGAAGTTACTATCTGAAAATTCAAAAAAAAATATAATGACCCAAGCATATCTCTTGTAGACAACCAGCAGTAACTGAAATTAAAACGTTTTATGTTTCTTTATAACTTTATTGACGACAGCAAGATTTAGTTTTTCTTTGAAGATTGTGAATTTTTTAAAGCCTAATATTATTAAAAAAAATTATTTTTTCTTACAAAATTGTTATCACTTCGTTTTTATTAATCAAACGAATTCCTTATCACCGCGCTTTGACATCGAGGTTGAAAATTTGAATACAAATACAATTAGACTAGATCATGCTCGATCAGTTTAAAGTAAAATGTTCAAGTGATCATAAATAAAAAGTGAAAATGTTTAAAATAATTTCGGTATTACTTATAATATCACAATGCTGTTCTCCAAGTGTATTTGGATCTCCAGTTAAGGATGGACACGATTCTCATTATCTAGTAGTGGAAATAGAACGTCTTAAGTCATTTGCAGAAGAGTTATCCAAAACATTCAATACTAGTGTAGAACCATGTGATGATTTTATAAGTTATGTTAATGGACATGGTGAAGATACCACAGGCTACACAAAAATACCTGATCAAAATTTTTTTAAAACTATGTTTGTGAATTATTTCAAAGGAAACAATAATCTTACACCAAATGAAATTAAAGCAAAAACATTTTTTGATTTGTGTCGTGCCAAAACAACGAACGAAGATTTTTTCGATACGGTTAAAAGTTTGAATACAGATCATGTAGGACATTTCCCACCAGGTGTAACTGATTGGAATAATAATAAATTTGTTTTGTCCGCAACTTTAGCCACATTTAACAGAATTGGTTTTGCCACTGTTTTTTCATTTAAATTAGATATGAAAGATGAAAAGCGTGAATTCTATTTAAGGCCTATATCATCAAGATATTCATCTTTTCACGATGAACCAGAGGATTTCGGGAAAGTTTTTGAATATTTTGGATTTACAAATAATGAAATTTCGACTGTTAAAACAGATTTTTCCGAACTTCAACAACATTCAAACGGAATTAATACTTCAGAAGAATACCAGCTGGTGACAATTGGTTGGATCAAAGAAAATATTCCAGATTTTGATTGGACACAATATTTCGATATTGTAGGATGTGGTATCATCAACGAAACCGATGAGATTCATATAAAAAAAGATGGCATTAAAAATATCATTGAACTACTTTCAAAAACTGATAAGAAAAAAGTTGCTAACTATGTATTTTACAACATCTATCGAGATATTCATTCAGCAGAACACAATATGATTAGAGGTGACAAAGATGATTGCTACGAATCAATATTCTGGTACTTTCCTGATGTTTTTATGAACATTGCCTTAAAAGACTACTTAGATGATCATGACAAAGTAAATTATATCAATGTTACTAAAAGTGTCCTTAATGCGCTTAAAAATGAAAATACCGACAAATTAATCTTACGAAAACATGATGAATTTATGAAGATCATTACTGATCTTTCTAGCTCCGAACAAAATTTTGAAAATACTTATAAAAATATTGATGTGTCAAGTAATAATCTTTTTGTAAATATTCTACGAATTGCCTATGATATCAGCAAGTTCAGAGTATTAAATCCAAACTTATTTCACTTAAATAAATACATAATCAAGGTCTTGAATGTTAATCACAAGAAACCACGAATTTTTATGGCTCATTACTTTATTAAAGAATTAAATAATATTTATCCACGATTCGAGAGTGATGATAACAAATGTATTGAATTCGTGACGCTGCAGAAGAAGTTTAAAAGTGCTCTAAAAACTTTGGAATATTTAAAAGAATCTAATGAAGAAATATTTGAAAATGAAAAAGAATTTTTGGAAAAATATGAATTGGATCAAAACAAGGTGTTATTGAAACTACTGACAGAATCTTTCATTGCTTATGATAACGACTTTACAACAACCAGAAAATCGGAATTAAGAAATTTAATTTTTAGTTTAGATGAATTTTTCACTGAATATAAATGTCCAAATGAGAAATTTTTTAAATTAGATGAAAATGTAATTGGTAAAGATTATTGTGTAACATAAATTTATATTTAAAAATAAACTACTGAATTTGGAAATAAATAAAAAGTACGAAGCGGTATTTTTATACAAAAAATGTGATTTTATTAACAAAATCTTTTATTATTTCTTCCCAATAATCAAAAATGCGATTCATTTACAGAAATTTAAGTTTGCATTACCTTCCAACGAAAATTGGAACACCAAGACCTCTGATTAGTTTCAAATTGGTTGGGATGAAATATTTTCGATGTTAAAATTTTCCGACCAATACGATTATGAGGCCCCTAGACTATCAATAATATTGTGCAATATTTTGATTTGCGCAATATTATTGAAGGTCTGTGGGTGATATTGAAAGATTGTCTGGGCCAAAAAAGGAACCCGTCAATATTTTGCTCAATATTATTGCACAATATTATTGATAGTCTAAGGGCCACTTAAGAATCCTCGAAAATAAAAGCCTGAAACAGAATCAACGCAGTGCAGTGTACTGCACCGCCTGTCAAAGTTTGGTTTCATGCTTTTCTACTACCCGGAACACAATTGCATGCAGGGCAGTGAGAAGCAGAATACTGCACTGCAGGTTTAGGCTAATTTCTAAATTTACTGTGCAGTGTGTGATTTCAAGTTTAATTTTCTAACCTCACAAATATTTATAAAAGTGATATTAAGTGGCAGTAATTTTTCAAGACAAAAATTAAGAATTGCACATGAGTGAAATGATTTATATATTGTTTTAGTTAACAATAGTTTATAGTTTCACAGGTTTGTTAAGTGGAATTGTTCTGTTTTTTTATTTATTTTTATAATGAAGTAATTTTTTTACACTATTTTTATAATAAAGATAATTTTCTTAACGTAGAAAATATTAAAAGTATATAAAACTGTCTCTTTTTTTCATAAAATTTAGTTTTAATTTTTTTGACGTTTAAGCTTTGAAAACACTGCACTGGGTTGATTTCGTTATAAGACGCAGTGCTGTAATTTTTGACAATCAGTAAACAACACTGCATACTGCACACTGCATTGATTCTGTTTCAGGCTAAACTTATCCGAGTTCCAATTAGCAACGCCTGCTACGAGATATCCTCTTTCAGTTGTAATAAACTTTTTTTTTTAAATAAAATCGTCTTTTTAAGATTATCTTGACAAGATTCAATATTAGTATTGATAACACCTCCGCAAATGACTTAAAATGTTTAAGGTGGCAAAAGATCCGTTCGAAGTCCCTTTATCAAATTTTCTTGTTTTGGTTTTTGTTACATCCGCGGCAGTGGCGTAGCGTGTCTTTCTGCCAACCGGGGCGAACCGTAATTTTACCGCCCTATACTTTCACAACTAAGAAGAAAATTGATAAAAATTCTGTGATGTCGAAAAGTCACTATTTTAAAAGGATTCAAAATAAAACGTCTTCCATAAATTAACACTTTATTCTGCGTGTTTTTTGGCAAAGCGAACTCTTTAAACCAATAGCCAATGCTAATATGTACCACTTGTTCGATTGACAAGATAGCTGGATTCGTTACAACAAATTTGGAAGCTGCTGAAGGCTTTCTCAAACTTCAGCAGTTAGAGCCCGCGCCATAAAAGAATGGAATCTCCAAATTGCTATTTACATGCGAGTCTGAAGTCTCTACAAGAGACTAACGTTACTCTGTTTGTTTAAAAACGCAAATAACCGGTTAATTTATATTCTCAGTCACAAATCCACATGCGCTCTAAATCCCCTTCTTTTATGGCTTGAGCTCTACTCTATCTCATGAAGAAAAATATGTTTGCTAGGTATTGTCCACACAAGTGTTTTAAACCATTTATACAAACCTGGATACAAAAAGAAGGTCGATGTTCGCCATGGGTTGAACGCGAAAAACATGATAGACCAAATTAACATCTCCTGCATCTTTTTTTTTTTTATGTGGAAGACTAGAGCTCAGGGAAAGCCCTTTGTACTGTCAACAATCTATTTTCTTCGTTTAGAGTGCAATGTCGAACAGCAAGCTCTAGTCGATAGATAGTGAAGGGGAAGATAGAAGTAGGAAGGAACTGCCACAACCACCTAACCCCAACCATTTCTATCGCGACTCTGGCATCGGGGCAATGAGAAACAACTCGCTGGAGTGTTATGCCTCCTGAAACAAGTTGAATCAGGGGCGGATCCAGCCCTCAAAAAAGGTTGTGGTCACAGCCACCCGAAAATCGGCCAAGTGCGACTCGGAGTATGAGCTCGCTCATGATCGATATAGTGCAATCCTACAAAGGAGATGTTTACAAAATATATGACGCTCTGACCAAGATTTTGTACAGTGTAGTTCCACGTCGGCAAAGCCGTGGGGCAAACACTAGTAGATAAACCGATTGCGTAGGTCAAGCAGCATTTGATGTCGTTTGTACTTAGTTGGGGGAATGCATGGTAAAACAACACCCGCGTTTGGAATCGTCTATGCCGATGCGGATGCATTTATAAATGTTCATGCATGTAGCGGGAGCGTGCATGCCATGCCTGTAGCGGTAGCTTGCATACCCGTGCGGCATTCGCATGCATGCTTTTAAGAAAATTAACCGCCTAAATTATTTTTCTCAGGTTTTAATAGACTAGGATTATCAATATTTTCGCTAAATTGGCAAAAGTATAGCTGCGAACGTACGAGATTTGGATGACGAAGTTGTAAAAAAAATGAATGTATTGCTTTTATGAGAAACTTGGATGAAAAATGAAGAATATGATGAGGACTCCGCTAATGTTTTACCACCTCATACAGATATACAAAAACGCCATCGCTTAGTCACGATAAATCACCATGAAATGTGTGCAAGCATATCTATGGCAGAAAAAGGACAGATGAATTTGATGGTAGTTATTTATGTATCGCCGCCAGGCCCGCCACATCACCTTACGGGGACTGGGGCTAAAATATGTTTGGGGCCCTTTAAGAATTTTGAAAAACCAAAAAATCTTTGACTAAAAAAATTTACGGTAACGCAAGAATAAGTTCATTCAGGGCCTTAAATATCGAACCGTCACACAGTGGTCGAAAATGCCAAAAAGCTGGCCAAAAGTCGAAAAATGAAAGTCTTATTTAGGAACTTTTTTTATTTTAACTTGATGGATTAGGGTACCAAGGATAGCATAAGACAAATAGAACCAATCAAATAGCGTTTCTTGCCTTTTAAAATCATTCTGAAAGTGGCCGTTGCAAGCGTTGCTTGAAATAGCATCATAAACCCCCGCGGCAACCAATTATTTAAACATACATAGGAAGTGTTGTGTCGCATATTTTTAAATGTTATAAAATGGATTATTCTCAGGAAAGTAAGTATAATTTAATAATATTAACAAGAATACTCATTTGTTCACATATTTTTAACACTGTGAAGATTTCTTGATCTGTCTTTTTATCGAAAAAGTAAAATTTTTTTTTATATTAATAGACCTACAAAAGAAGTGCCGCTATATGCCGCTCTGATTTTTTCTTATATTGTTTATTGACCCTTTGGCAAAAACATATTCCAAGAACTATTGCCCGAAGTTGCCCTTTTTGTTTAGTTCCACTTTTTGTACAAAATTCTGCGTAATCCATGTTTTGTTTTTTTTAACTTATTAAAGTAGTGCTTAGCTTAAATTTAACCGTTTTATCTTTGGTAATCAACTCTCGAGGTCAAATTAACATAAGTATTGGAGTTATAAGCAATTTTAATGCTAAAATTGGCTCATTTCGTACTTTTTTAGTACCTTTTCACCTAAGCTTTGCCAAAAAGTACCAAATAAGGCCAATTTTAACATCAAACTTGCTAATAACTTCAAAAGTAAAGGTCGTAGCATACAAATTGTCCGGACATTATTGATAGGAAACTGTCCAAGGTTTTCAATTTTGCAAAAAAAAAATTAGTTAACTAGCTATTTTATGGAGAAAAAGGTGATTTTGGTTGAAATTTTAGATAAAAAAAACCAAAATTTTGAATTTGATGACTCATTACTATGGAAGTTGATAGGGTAGAACCTTGATTTTTACAGTTTTAGATAGGTGGCAGTATTCTGCGCTCACTGATACCTTATTCATGAAAATAGGTCATAGGGTTACAAAAATACAGGGTGATATGTAAAACTCTAAAAAACAACTTCAAAACGCCCTAGCGGCTAAACCGTTACCATATCCAATAAAATAAAATATAATACCAAATTCGTGATCAGCGACCTGGAAAACACAATCCCAATTTCATTGAAAAATAGTGCTCAATATTGATGGTCGCCATTTTGAAGCCGCCATTTTGTTTTTTTTAAGAAATAATAACAAATTCGTGATCAGCGACCCCAAAAACCTCTATAACTTTATTTTCAAACAATTATCCCAGTTTTTTCGACTTTTGTCCATCTTTTTGCCGATTTCAACCACTGTGCGTCAGTTCTTTATTCGCGGATGACCCTAAAGTTACATAATGCAACCTAGAACGGAACAGGTCTTATGTAGCGGGGCTCTTGCGCTTAGCTCTGGGGCTCAGTACTTGTCTTTCTTTTGCCAGAATCAATCCAGAAGCTATCCGAGAGGGAAAAATTCGCAGCACTTCTAATGGAAGCGAATTCGGAGCGCTGTTAATATGCTCCGATTGGATCTTTGAGGAATTGTAGGGAACCAAGAAAACGGCAAACATAGACCGGTTCTCGTTCGATGCGGTGGTCAAGCAGCATATTGAACGCGGTTGGTACTTAGTTGACTTGGCAAAACCGCTGTCCACACTCGCGTTTGGAAGGACGAAAAGGCAAGTGCACAAGGTGAACAAAGATATAAAGCTTTTCGAAACTGCAGTTGTGTCTCATATCCCCAGGCGCTATAACATATATTGGAGAGTTAGAAAGTTTTTTCTACTTTTGCGACTGCTTCAAAAACGCTTCTAGAAAAATCAGCAGCAAAAGGAGTGCTCCCTCCCCACTGCGATCATGCAATGTTGAAAATGGATGGGAAGGGGAGCGTCCCAAACCTTTTAGGCTAGCGACATACGACTAGGTTTCTCCGGTACAGCTAACCGTCTCCGGTTTTGTTTGCCTCCGGTTTGTTCTGAAACCGTTCCGGTTTTAACCTTAACGTATGTTTCAGCTAATCTAATTGCTTGAGTTCCATTTTGGCACGGAAAAACCGGTCCGGGAAAAACCTAATCCTATGTCGCTAAGTTTTTTCTTCTTCTTTTCTTTTCTAAGTTTTCTCTTTTTCCTTAATACTCAATTCGAGCTTACTACTTTAGTGGTAGTAAAGAGACTACTTAAGGGCTGCCTGCTTGGGTTTCAGGCTCTAGATTAGTGCTTGCTTGCCAATTAGAACGCAGGGATATGGGGTTTTCACTTTTTGGGTTTCAATCTACTCTCGGGCCCCCCTCTGGCCTGGGGCCGGGGCAATTCGTCCCAGTTGCCCCCCTTTGTGGCGGGCCTGATCGCCTTTCGCGAAATAATCCAATTCATTCATGAAAATTTCCACTTCTGAAGGTTCAATTTTACTAGGTCAAAACTTCAACGAAATCCCCATGATTTTGAGTTGCGATTTCAATGTTATTTTTTTATTAGATACTAGGTCCGAACTTTGTGGATGAAGGGGAAAGTGAAGGTGATGAGAGGTACCACCCCACTTCCCCCTTCATCCACAAAGTTCGGGAGGAAAGTTCTTGGGTGCGAAGCGTCTAAACAGACCCAATATTGACAAAAGTACCACGACATATGGAACCTCACTTGATGCAGTTTTTACGCAATTTTTAGACCAGTTTCAATCGAAAATATTTCAGTTATCATAAAACCTTTGTTCGTTTTATAGGTTTTAATATAAATAGGAATTCATAAATATCGATATTTTCAAATTGTACTTGTATCAAGTCCCTCGGTAGGCTCGTCACTATACTTCCTGCATCTGTCATTGGCCTTACTTTTCTGAAAGCGTACTATAGGTATATCCGACAGAACTCCACTATATCAAGCATATTGTTAGCTGGTTAATATTTTAATACTTGTGTGTGGTTAATACTAAAGTGTGGTCTTAAGCAAACTCATATATTTTTTTATTTTATTAAGGCATAGGATATAATATCATCGGGCTATCAATCCACCGTGAAAGTGTGACGTCACAAGTCTATTAGGGTTGTGGGCATGCCCATCGTGCCCACAACGGTGGATCCGCCCTTGAGTTGAATCCCATCAACCAACCGATGACATGCGCTTGGTGGAGACTTTTAAAACTAATGCGCCTGAATACACAAAAACGATGGCGATAAAAGTCTAACCGCAAAACTTGAACTTTAAAAAATAATAATTTTTTTTTTGTAAAATTGCATTTTATTATATCTAGAGTTTTTATATTTTTACAGATTAATTAATTTATTGACAAATATAAATTTATGATAAACAATAATTTTTATTAATATATTTTTCGCTTACGTTAACAAATTTCTCAATTGGACATTTATATTCTGTGAAAAATTCATCTAAACTAAAAATAAGTTTTTCCACTTCCGACTTTATAAAATGAAAATTAGAAGAAATATAAGATTCCGTTAGTAGTTTTAGAAACACCTTATTATGGCTGAGTTCATATTTTTCCAAAAATTCTTTTTCTTTTTCAAAAACTTCTTCATTTGCTGCTTTTAAATTATCCAAAATTTTTAAAGCGGCTTTAACCTTCCTTTGCTCTGTCACTATATCTATACATTCTTGATCATCGTACTCCATTCTTAGAGAAATATAATTTAAATATTCCATAAAGCCATAAGCCATAGACAGTCGTGTGTTATTGTGAAACAAGCGCAATTGCCTTAATACATATATATAAACTTTCGATTCAATTGGATTAACTGTCTGCTGCTTAATACTTTCACGTTTCAGTCGTAAAATATTTGCAATTAGATCGTTATTTGATACATGGATATTTTTATATATATTTTCAATATGATTTTCGTAACTGGGGAGATCAGTTATGATCTTCACAAATCCATCACGTTCTTGTACAATACTTTTCTTAATTTTTTCATCATTAAGGGCTTTAAGGACACTACCAGTTGCATTAACATAATTTACAATGTCATGTTCATTAAAGTATTCTTTTATTGCAATGTTAGTAAAAACTTCAGGAAAGAACCCGAATACTGAATTGGAACATTCCTCTTTATCATCATTACTTAACATATTTTGATGTCTTGCATAAAGATGGCGATAGATAACGTAGCAAATATAGTTAGCAATTTTTGTCTTATCGGTTTTTGAAAGTAGTTCAATAAAATTTTTAATTCTATTTTTTTGTATATGAATCTCATCAGTTTCCGTAATGGCTCCAAATGATACAAGATCGAAATATTGTGCCCAATCAAAATCAGGAATGTTTTCTTTAAGCCAAGCAATTGTCACCAATTGGTAGTCTTCGAAGCCTTTTATGTCTTCATGAAAATCAGCAAAATCTGTTACTGTAGTGAAAAATTCATCATGCATAAACAATTTCATAAACTCCTCCGGTTGTTGTTTGAGGACTAAATTTCTTGGCGCTGCAGGAACTAGATAAAATATGCGTTCATCATCTTTTAGCAACACAGTTAAGTGAAAAACAACATCTATATGAATTCTGTTAAGTGTCCCTAATGATTCTGCCAAGAAAAACTTATCCGGACTCCAATCAGCTACTACTAGAGGAAGATATCCTATTTCATCTGAGCTTAAATTTTTAACAGTATCCACAAAATCCTTGTTTAGGTGATTATGACAGGATTCAAGGAATGATCTCGCTTTCATTTCACTTGGTGTAAGATGATTGTTATCTTTGATATAATTCAAAAGCGGACTTTTTAATAATTTACGAGCAGTATTGATTGTGGTGTCTTCACCATGTTTAGCAACGTAACTAAGGTAGTCCTCACAAGGATCTATATCTGTATTAAATCCCTTTGATAACTTTTCTACGAATGGCCTAAGACGTTCTATTTCCACTTCTACATAATCAGAATCGTTTTCATCTTTAACTGGAGATCCAAACACACTCGGTGAACACCATTGTGATATTACAAGGATTATCGAAATTATTTTAAACATTTTCACTATTGTTATGATCACTTGAACACTTAATTTGCAACTAATCGAGGATCATGTTTTCTTGAAGTATTTATATCAAAATTTTTACTCTCCATTTCAACTGAAGTGATAAGAACGTCGTTTCAATTGGTTATAAATAAGTATGTTCTCGAATTGTTTTTATTTACATACATCGAAAACTTTTTATTCGCGAATTTTTTCTTAGAAAACAAAGTGATACCATTTTTTTTCAAAGAATTTGATTTTTTTTAAGAGATTTTCACAATCTTATTATTAGAACAAAATATGTCAAGAACATCAAGGCCTCTAGTGCAGATTGCATCTTCGGAGATCTGGTTAAATATGGAGGACTTACATTACACAAGGCGATTCACGAAATAATTGTGCAAGTATGAGAGTAGGAAGGGCATATATGTAAGACTGGAAAAATGCTTCCTTTGCGCGGTACATGAAAAAGGAGATATCACAGCTTGCAACAATTATTCGCGGTATAACGTTGTTAAGTAACGCGTATAAGATATTTCCTACGAAGCAGAATGGCCCCATACGCTGGAGATATGGCTTCAGCCAAAGCCTTCTATATTTACAAGCCATGCCCCAGGTGTGTGCATGTGTGTGTATGAAGTAGTGTTGAGCCGGACTTACAAGAGGCAGTACATTTGTCTCTTACATGATGTAAATTGTACTGAGGCCTCAGTTTTTTTAAATGTCCCGGTTCAAAAATAATGTCCTACTGGTATATGAGCATGTATCAAGATAAATGAAGCGAGGTGTGATTGTAAATTACTTAATGGAAAGACATTTCTTCCTTCTTTTGCCACAGTAAAATTTCCAATGTAAATTGCGTCGAGGTGAGATTGTAAACACGAACTGGAGAGACATTTCTCACTTCTTTTGCGGCAGTAAAATTTCCAATGTGAATTGCGTCGAGGTGAGATTGTAAACACGAACTGGAGAGACATTTCTCACTTCTTTTGCGGCAGTAAAATATCCACTTTAAGCTGAGCCGTCGTGAGATTGTAAATACGAATTGGATGGAGAGACATTTCTTACATTTTTCGAGGGAGTGAGGTTTTGTCATGAAGAGACATTTCTTACATTTTTTGAGGGAGTGAAATTTTGTGCTGGAGAGATATTTCTTACTTTTTTTGCAGTAGCAGAATTTCCAACTTGAAATTAGGCGAGGTGGGATTGCAAAATATAAATATATGGCCACGGACAACTAATTAGAAACAGTTTCATAAAAATTGCATTTATACAGTTTTTATGTTGGAATCAAATTAAAGAATTCCCACCTCCTCCTCCTCTTAATTTTTTTTAAATATATAATGATTGAAGGAAATCAATAACAATATCATAATGAATTCCTAACAGGATTGCTACATAAAAAATAAAAAATGTATTAATGCAATTTTTATGAAACTGTTTCTAATTAGTTGTCCGTGGCTGTACATTGTGGAGGCATAGATTTCTTACTTACTCTAAGGCAGTTTAATGAATATTAGAATTAAGCTTGTAAAAATGCACTTCATTGGTATTTATTTTCTTTCTTTTTTTCAATCTGCTTGTTTTTGTCATTTTGGCATTACAATAGAACCTCGCCTCATTTGAAGTATGACATTGTACTGGCTCAAAAGAAAAAAGAGGCACCTCTTACAAACTCATTTTATAATCGTGTCCTACCCAACACTAGTATGAAGAGCCAAAGAAACTTCAAAATTCGCGCGTTTTACAAGTAAACGGAGTGATAATTTATTATTTAAAGTGGTTTAAAGTCAATTTTGAAAGGTGTAAAAGTGTTTTTGGAAACATTAAAGTGTCCAGGATAAGTACCGCCGTTGGAAAAGTATTATCTAATTGCCTGTAAGTAATTTTATTATTGTTTTTGCATGCCTTAAAAAAATGTTGCAATCGCCCTTGCAAATAAAAATAAATGTACCTATTAACAATAAAAGAAATTTATTTTTGTCTTATTGTAATGTTTACGAATAAGTATAAATATTTCTTTTATTGTTTTAATTGGTAAATAACAACTACTTATTTCGTGGCGGTTGCAACATCAAAGGAAAATAACACCATTTCCTCCCTCTGTATTACTTTGTCTTTGGTTTTATCAATAAGAGGGAGGAAGAAATTTTTAAACAATTTTTAAAGATAAACAATTGAAGTTTAATTTTCATTTTTAATCGGACTAATTTGTGTATCAATAATGAGCGAGTTTACACGGATGCATCAAATAATTAAATTGATGCACATTGCATTAAGCCGTGTGGTTTACACGGTACATATGTAATTAGCCGTCTTGTAATTAGCTAATTGAAATTGTTATGTTTTTTATTCCTTTTATTTGTTACGTTTTTTTATATTATTTTATTTGTTATGTATTTCTAAATTTATTTTATTTGTTATGTTTTTATGAATTTATTTTATGTGTTGTTTTTATGAATTTATTTATTTATTACAATTTTATAGTGCATGCAGCTAATTAAAAAGGAGAACATTTTTTATTTTTCATATTTATTTATATTTTTATACTGATTACATAATAATATATATATTCTATTTTTTTTAATTTCATGTCCCAAGAAGAGAATGGTAATAGGCCTATTGGGGAAACCAGCCATTAAAAATAATTGGTTAACGCGCCCTACCGCGATACCTCTAGAGGTGGTGTGGAAAGTCGCTTTTTATATTTTCAGAGTCCAGACTTTCAAGCCAGAGTTACACTTACAAGCCATGCTGTAGTAAAGTTGGATCTAAAAATTTCCCCTTACTGGGACTTCAAATCGCCAAATTACACTCACAACATAACGTGACTTCACCGATTTCAAGCCCCATTGAAGGAAAATTTTTTGGGTCAATTTTTCTACAGCCTACTACAGGAATTCTAAAAGTTTCGCTTGTCTTAACTTTTCCACCTTTGCCACGTCCAGCCTTTATAGTGATGTCCAGTTTGTCCATTTGGAAATCCTAAAAAGTTATAAGTCAAGTATTTAATCACGATTTTTAACTTGTAATAATGCTGTACCGTCAGGATATCTCCATATTTCTACTTGACCAACTCAGATTCTAAAAGTTTCGCTTGTCTTAACTTTTCCACCTTTGCCACGTCCAGCCATTTGCACTTTATTTTTGGCAAATCATCACACGCACAATAAAAACACAAATCTAAAATAATTAGCATCGTCTTTAAAACATTAAATATATAAAATAAAAACACTTAGCACTTCTCCACTGACAGCTAAATTGAAGCCGGTATGCGTGAATTGAAGAGCCATTTTCTTTGAATGTAAGTGTGAGATTTCGTTGTGCATGGCTTGTAAATATACACCAAGTTTATAGCAGCAAAATTAAATCGATTTATCTTAAAGTTACGCCAAAATTTCGAATTAACGTATAAACGGATCAACTTACATTCTTATAACTTTGGCTTAAACCGAAAAATTTCGGTTTAAGCCATAATTCGAATTATCCCGTTTATATGACAAAAAAATTTGGTTGATCCATAATTCGAATTATTTTTGGAGTAGCTATAAACTAGGTAATAGAAGGCTTTGCTTCAGCCCATGCAAGTCAACAACTGAATGGAAAAATTCCTTTTAGGCTGGTCGCACACTGCAGCAGATTCGGCCGAATTTTTTACGGCCGTATACGGCCGAATAATTAAACAAATCTGATCGGAGTAAACCTAGGGACATCAACGGCCGAAAAAACGGCTGTAATGTGCGAATGAGAATAGCAAAATAATTGTTTGAAAAATTCGGCCGAATACGGCCGTAGAAAACTCGGCCGAATCTGCTGCAGTGTGCGACTAGCCTTAAGTTTTAAAAGTCAATCTTAACGCATTTTCATAAGCGGCCCATACATTTTCAGTTTAACAGCGAAGTTTATCACGTGTGTGTGACGTCATGTGTGAGCGATAAATTGTGTGAACTATGCGTTTTGAACTATTTTCATTCAGTCCTCAGACCTGAGCATCTGGACCCTCTTTTGCTCCGATAAACTGCGCAAGTCAGACAGTTTATATTTCAGTTCAGTTCTCAGTTCTTCTCTCCAGCGCCGTACATTTTTGCTATTTATAAAATGATGTTTTCAAATCAACAAAACTGACGAGACTGAGCAAAAAACCCATAAAACGACCTGTTACAAGGAATTCCGAAGTTAAGCCCGTTTTTTGCCATATTTTACTGGACTACTTGTCGAGTTTCAAAAATTTGAGAAATATGTTTTTGTAGCGACAAATATTTTTATATCGGTATTTCTTTTACAAAGCATTAATGACTTCAGTTATAGCCGGCTATGCCGGTAACATAATCAAAATATAAGAAAAAATAAAGACCGGAAATTAAATGAAAATCGTAATTTAATATCAACAATAAATGATTACAGATTGAAGAATGACCCCCTTGACGTGAAGCAAACCGCCAGTAACAGAAGTGAATTGCATATGTTTGGTTATAACACGTCGATAGAAATGTTGGTTTTCACTAGTAATATTGCTAATCTTATGAAACCAAATATTAAATTAAATTGAAAGCCTTTTGTTTCTGACCAAAAATTTTATCACTTTGTTTACTAAAATATCATTCATATCAGCATTAAGAAGTTTTAAATTTCAAAACAAAAAAATACCTTTGTTGAAACTAATAATTTATTGCGAACTAAAACGAAATTATCACTTATCACTTGAGTTGAAATGGAGAATAAACATTTTAATATAAATTCATCAAGACCAGACGATCCTCAATCAGTTGGAAAGAAATTGTTGAAGTGATCATAATTAAAGTGAAAATGTTTAAAATAATTTCGGTACTAGTTTTAATATCACAATGCTGTTCTGCAAGTGTGTTTGGATTTTCAGTTCACGATGCAAATGATCCTCAATATCTAGAAGTGGAAATGGAACGTCTTAAGTCATTTGTGGAGGAGTTGTCCAAAACATTCAATACTAGTGTAGAACCATGCGATGATTATATAAGTTACATTAATGGACATGGAGAAGATAACACCCCTTATACAGTGGAAACTAATCCGAATTATGTTGATCTGTTTGTGAATTATTTCAAAGGAAACGATCATCTTACACCAAGTGAAATAAAAGCGAAATCATTTTTTGAATCCTGTTATGATCACCTAAACAAGGATTTTGTGGAGAGTGTTAAAAATTTGAGCACAGATGAATTAGGATATCTTCCAGTAGTTGTATCTGATTGGAGTTCGGATAAGTTTTTTTTGGCAGAAACTTTAGGCAAAATTAACATGGTATATCCAATTATTTTCGCAACTTTTTCCCGTATGGATGGTAAGAGGGCTAGAATTTATATGGAGGCTGAACACCCAAGAAATTTAATTCGTGAAGAAGATCTAAAGGATTTTGTTAAATTGTTTGAAGATTTTGGTTACACAAATGAAGAAATCTTAAAATTAAAAACAGATTTTGCTGATTTTCAAGAACATGTAAAAAGAATTAAAAATATATATAGATATTCAGAAGATTTCCAGTTGTTGACAGTTGGCTGGATTAAGCAAATCATCCCAGGTTTTGATTGGGTAAAATATTTTGATGTTTTTGGATTTGGTATCATTAAAGAAACTGACGAAATTTATTTGAAAAAATATGTTATTGAAGATATTATTAAACTACTTTCTAAAACCGACAAGAAAAAAGTTGCTAACTACATTTCCTACCTTATCTATCAGTATCAATATCGCGAACATAAAAATATGCTAGAACGTTACAAAACGGGGTGTTATGATTATATATCATTAGCCTTCGCTGATGTTTTTATTAAAATTGCAATTAAAGAATACTTAGATGATCATGACAAAGTTAACTATATTAATGGTACTGCTAGTGTCCTTGAAGCGTTTTATTATAGATCTTCTATCGACAAAGTTTTTCTACAAGGACATAACGAATTTATGAAGATCATAACTGATGTCTCTGGCTTCGAAAGCGATCTTGAAAATAAATATAAAAATATTGAAATATCAAATAATGATTTTCTTCGTAATTCGGCCACAATGAGATATGCAGTTAGCAAGCAGGAAAGAATAAATCCATCGATATTGAAAACAAGGAGTAATATTGTAAGAACATTGCATGATCAACATAAAAAACCACAACTTCATACTGCTTGTTACCTTATTAAGAATTAATTCAAATTAATCCATCAAGACAGCTTTATGGTTAAGAATGTAAAGATTTTGTTAAGCAGCAGAAGAAGAACTTTGAAGGTGCCTTTTGTATTTTGGATGATTTGAAAGCATCAAATGAAAAATTTTCTAATAAAGAGGAATCCTTTTTGGAAAAGTATGAACTCAATCAGAACAAGGTGCTTTTAAAACTCCTGACAGAATCTTTAGTTACTTGTAGTGACGACTTTTCAAAAACCAAGAAGTCGAAATTGGAAAATATTTTGTTTAGTTCTCATACATTTTTCCAGGAATATAAATGTCCATATTCAAAATTTGTTTATTGGTAAAGATTATTGTTTAACATAAATTTATATTTGTAAATTAACTAATGAATTTGTAAACCCTAAAAATTTTCGGCAGTATTAAAATATAAAAAATATAATTTAATAAAAAAAAATCTTTTATAATTTTCACCCAATAATAAAATTAGATTTTCAGCCGTGTGGGGTGTAGCAGACTTCTTTTAGTCTACTAGAACAAAACTGTAGATTTCTTCCTGCTGATGCTGTGATAATGTTCTGCTTGGTCTATGGCACTTAAGCCTAGAACTCAGGCTCTTAAACCCAGTGGCGGCTCCTGCCTCTAAAATTTGGTGGGGCTTGAAAAAAATATAAATTATTATCAATTCAAAACAATGAATGAGAGTTTCTTTATTTTCGAGTTTATATCGCAGTGCTCGGAAATTGAAGTTCCACCGAATTTCAACAGTTCGCGGGAGACCACGTTTGTTGCAAACTTCCATTAATAAATCTTTTCTTTTGGGAGAGCATGAAAAGAATGACGTGGTAAAAGCAGATATATTGACGAAAAATATTGTTGTTTCTTTAATAACTGAGCATGCCTGCTTTAAGACTAAATTTAGTTGATGGGCATAACAATGCACAAAGTGTGCAAATGGATAACATTTTTTTACTAAAGTTTGAAGCCCGGCTGTACTCCCCCTCATTACAGCGCCACCATCATATATTTGAGCTATACTATACCTTTTTACCTATCATTAAGGTCAAAATGTGATAAAAAACGTTCAACAGGCTTATTATTTTTAACGAAACGTAAAATTAAAACCATTTGCGATTTACACGAAATATCCGTAGTTTCATCAGCTTGAACAGATACAAAATTTGATGCTTGAAGTTTAGATTTCACTTCATGTAGATAAACCTGTAAACAGAAGCATTCAAGTAACTCATTTTGTACTGTTTTCGAAGTTTTTGCGATTTGATTATTTTTCAAGTAGTAGTCGAATGCAATATCTATTTATCTCGTATATAGTATGTAACCATATCAAGAAATATTCCTCGATTATTGCTTGATTCACGTTCGTCGTGTCCACGAAGAGCTAAATTGTGACCACCGCAAAACTTTAAGATATCTAAAATTCGACTTAACACTTCACGATTCTTTTTCACATTTTGATTATATTTTGCTATGGAACTCGCGTATTCTGAATCAATCTGTGGGAGAATATTAACCAACCGTACCGAAGGTTTGGTAATTTCAAGTATTTTTTTAAATGCGTAGCGCTCGTTTCATGTTTCTTAATTCTTTCCGATAAATGTTTTAAATCCCGGATACCGATTTCTGTCCAAGCCGATTATCCTCTAAACAAAACGCAATAAAAGCAAAGCAACGCATTTTTTCCTATACTAACCGTAAGCCATTTCTTTTTAGAAACCAATCCAATGAAAATTTTCTACTTTGAGATTTTTCAGTACAAATTAATTTAAAATCAAATGATTGATGTAAACGTTTAATTTCGAATTTTTCTTCTAATGACAACAAAGAAAAATTTTTCTTCAATAAATTATCTACGTGCTTCATTTTAACCAAATTTTTTGAATTAATTAAATATAATTTAAGAAAATTATATATTAAAAAATGGAATATTAATATTTATTGCAAATAATTTAATAAATAATAATTTAATAATATATTTATTGGCGAATAATTCAATATATATCTACCGCAATTCTGCAAGCACACACTTTTCATTTAAAAATCAACTTGCAACTGTCAGTTAAAATTCAATCTCCAATTTGCTCTTTTTCCAATAAAAATTCCTGTTTTTACTACTTTTTACTTTATTTCTATCCAAATACTTGCTACGGGCCACTGACATATAATAATGGACTGCTCATCCAGCATTATTCCCATATAAACTCATGGCACCAAAAAGATAGAAAAGTATAGTCCTCTCGCTCATCCATAAGCCCCCTTTTTCACTGAACTCAAATTTTGTTAAATTTCGTGTTAAGAGTTCAGTGCATTCACTGGCAGAAATGAAATCAGATAGTGCCAAACTTGAAAAAATAAAATTTGACAATAAAAAACTGCACACTTTTCCATTTTTTTAAATAATTTTACTCTTGACCTTCAATAAACCACAAAATACGATAACTTTTTTATGTTTGCAGTAAAATAAGAACAGTAAATAAAATACTGGAATGATTTTAAGCGAAATTTAAAATAAAACCGCCACAACGGTTGCACGATATTAAAGTTGCCATACCTGATTTCATTTTTTCCTTTGAACTAATGTCAGAATATTTACAAAAAATAGATGGGTATAGTGATTTTTTTATTTCTGTCTCGTTTCGCCATAAGACTCGGAATCACTGACATTTAGATGAAACAGGGGTAAAGAACTCGCATGGTTTAACATAAATATTTGTAATTAATGAAAAAATGCATTATAAAAGGGAAATAACATCAAAAGTGCATTTGTTATTTTTTTTAGGAACAATTTTATATTGTTTCCATCGTCCAAAAACGAAAATAAACAATTTTAATTTACAAAAGTGACTGACGTGCTTACATGCCAGTGAAAAAAGGTTTGCCAGCAATGGAACGAATTGGTGCCATGAAAATTTCCTGATGAGCAGTCCATTCTATATGTCAGTGCTACGGGCTAAATAAAATCAGCCCCTCAGGTATATAAAATCCATAAGTGTAAGAAAAGTATCAAAATGTTCGGCCAATTAGTAGCAAATACAGGCAAAATAACTTGAGAAATATAATAAACAGAATTGAAAGAACGAATCGACAACACTGGCATTGTATGTGCGTGAGTAAACCCAAGAGAGCAAGAGAATCCACTGACATGTGCCTTACACGTGAGTGACGGGAATCCCAAAGAATCCTAGGGCTACTAAATTTTAGCCCCGCTTTGTAGAACAAAAGTACATGAATCAATCGCCTCAGTCAAAAAATTTTGCAAACAAAATGGTTCATCTTCGGGGCTGACTTAATGATAGCCCCTGAGCATAGAGAATTACATATAAATGGGTACCTAGAGAATTATGATTCGGCCAGATCATTTTGATCAAGAGAGTTGAGAGTTTTTGTTATTTTTTTATTTGCTCTTTTTTTAATACTGTTCCTATGAAGTTCTACTTGGAATTTTTTTGCGGGGTATTATTTTGAATTTTTTTTTAGAAATTGTAATAAATTGCAAACAAAATTTGCGTTGCTTTTTTGTAAAAATGAAATTAATTAAAAAATGTATGAATATGTTTTGCTCGATAATTTCTGGTGGGGCTAAGCCCCACTAGCCCCTAAAGACGAGCCGCCTCTGCTTAAACCAATACACAAAGTAACACCAATGAATCTTATCTGAAATCAACTTGAGAATTATTTGATCTACAGCACATAAGCCTAGACCCTGTTGTTAGTGCAACACAATTTATAAATAAAGAGTTGTTAGAATTGTCACTTGCAACCACACAAGCGGAAAATAAAAGTCTAGTTTCACCTGAGTATGCTAGATGAATTTTGCTGACTTGACGTTCCTTCGTGTGAATATTTTCATGCTGACATTCACATGAGCAAATAGATTACGGCTGCAACTTGACACCTTCAAGTGCATTCTAATTCTTGGACTCGTCTGTTGTTTTGAATTTTTGTATTCTGAGATTTTAAGAATTTTTGTTGTTCAGACTTCAATTCATTTCAATGAAGCAACGATATGAAATTTTGTTGTTTGCTTTGTTATTTTTTTTCCGAAATGTTAAGGCTCGATTCCATTGAAGCAACACTGAACGACATGTGGCATGATACAGGGGCGGTTTCAGAGGGGGGTAATTGGGTAATTACCCCCCCTAAGAATTTTCGTTCGCTTATTTATTTTTATTCTTAAAAATTACCACAATTTCAAACAAACAAGATAAGTTATGGTGAATGTAGTCGCCGATATATGACGGTGAATTTTTCCAAAACTGCTGGAGAGTCGTGGAAGGGACTGATACCCGAAACTCCCGCTAATATGGCACGCTATGGCTGATTCCACACGAGCGTACACAGGATACGACAAGAGTCGGCTGCAAAGTGGTTTATGACGAAGAGGGTGAGAGAGGACGATGGGGAGGGCACACAAATTTGAACGATCTTTTCAGCAGATTTTTGATCTGTGTTTGCTTGAATATCTGACCATTTTGAAAAAAAATCAAGATAGCGGTTCCAAAAGGGCGCCTGATTTTTGCAATTGTGAAGGGCATGACAGATAGAATACAATTAGTTGTGTCGCTTCATTCCAAATTCAAAATGGCGGATTACTTTTTTCCTCACAACCCCCTCAGAATGGGTATCAAATGAAAGGGTATGACGATTGGCGAAATGGCGAAAAACATATAATAGACTAAAAAGTAGGAAAGAAAATTTATGTAATATGTTTTATCAAATCAATATAATTAAATATATGGGTTCATTTGCTTCCTTTGCCTATCTATACTATTATATAAAGAGAAAAGATTTGATTGTTTGTTTGTTCCGGATAAACTCAAAAACTACCGAACCGATTTTAAAAATTCTGTCGCCAATAGAAAGCTCTATTATCAGCGAGTAACATGGGGTATACTCGTATATGACCGAAATTCAAAATGGAAGCAGAAATATGGTTGAATTTGCCAATTTTATTCCGATTCCAATGAAAGTGGGTATCTAGAGGTTTTTAAGGTCGCAAATAACGAATTTTTGACTGCAAAATTATAAATTCAAGATGGCCGACGAGTTTGCAAATTGTGTTCCGATTCCAATGAAAATCGGTATCTGAAATTTTTTAAGGTAACAAATAATGAATTTATGATCAGAAGGCGGACGAATTTTGTTAAATTTGTTCCGATTCCAATTAAAGTGGATATCTAGGGGTTTATAACGTCGCAAATAACGAATTTTTGGTCAAAACTTATAAATTCAAAATGGCCGACGAATTTTCAAATTGTAGCAAATAACGAATTTATGGTCAAAACTTATAAATTCAAAATTGTGGGACCAATATACCGGACGAATTTTGCCAACTAAGTGTCATTTCCCGGTTAACTTTATGTAGGTTGTTCAAGAGTTGGAAAATCGGAAATTCTTGACATTATAGCTACAAATGGAAAAACATTGAACATCAATGTATCCTGAAGCTCTCTAAGTAATCGGTTCAGAATGGATCAACAAGGTTTTTTTGGTGATATGGTAAGGAGAAGCGGAAATGTGGGATTTATATGGGTTCCAGCTAGTTGTATATAATTTAAAACAATCGTCGGAGCTGACACGCACTTTTAATTTTTTTTTGATGTTGATTGTTTTGTATTTATGGAATAAAAAAATATTTAAGTTTTTCTTTTTTTAAAATTACCCCCCCTAAGCCAGTTGGCTGGAAACGCCCCTGGCATGATACTTGTTTCCTACTGTTGCCTGATTACATGTGTGCGACTATGTGCCACAAAATTAAATAATGTAGCATGCGGAATTTGTCTCCCCATATCGAATACGCTTTGTCGTCGATACTTGTAGCATGCTTCTAAAACGATTCCATTTAGGCAACTTCAGTTTGGTGCATCATGCCTTTACAACGTAAATTATAAATTGTAATTAATATACGCTAGTGTTGATTGCGAAGCCGAAGACTAGTTAGGGGGCGTCCATAAATTACGTGAGGTGTTTAGGGGGGGGGGAGGGGGTCGAGCCGAATCTCACCAAATCTCACGTGGGGGAGGGGGAGGGTCTGCGCAAATCTCACGTAATTTTTTTCCGCAAGAAACAGTGTAAAATCGCGAGAAAAGTGGGTTAAATTAATAGTACAGGTAAATTAAGCCAAAAAAAGCGATATAGCAGAAATAATTAGGTACAGGCTGAAAATTGGCAGAGCGCTTCTTTTTATGCTTTTTAATAAGGGGTTATAAAGTCTACCGATTTTCTACTCCGAGAAGCCCACTTTTTAGGGGGTTTTAGCCCTCAAAATGGGTATTTTTCGATTTTTCTGTAATTTTTTTGCAATATTTCTTAATATCTTTTTGTTTTCTTCAATTTTAAGTACAATATCTGTAAATGAGAAAATCTTTAAAATCGTCTTTCCGGCCCGCACTTAGATTTCATTCACGAAAATCTTGGTGCAGTATCACATGAACATGGTGAAAGGTTTTATCAAAACATATTGCAAATAGAGAAGGAATAATGAATCAAAAGTATACGTGCTACTATTACTATATTTCGACTCAATAGCAATTGGGTATACAAATTTTGCACTGCCGTTTACACTGTATTTGTTCACTGTTTCAAATAGGTACCATCCAACTGGAACATCCAAAAAAAGTAAAGAAAATAATTTAAATATCTGGGAATGAAGACGTGATGAAAAATTCTTATCTTTTTATACAATGGCCTGGGAAAAACTGCGAAAGTAATGTATGCATTGACTTATACCACCATTTTTGGACAGATTACGACCCTACGATGAACTAGTGTGGGGGTCTAAGCTTAAACAAAACAAAAAGGCCAAGAAGCCCAATTGAAAAACCTGGAACCTAATGCGCTCCTAAGAATCTCAAGTGCATGATGAACCCAATCCTACTGCAATCATAGAGATTATATTAAGAATCGGCTCTTTTCACATCAGTCAGAATACATGCTATCTGCGGTGCATTGTCACTACAAAAAGCAGACATTTGCACCAGGCGACATAATTAGTTATCTAAGCATCTTACAGGACTCGAATTTTGAATCGACGACCATCTGCTCTGACATACCTACTAGAGGCCAAGATAGATTTTGAAAACCTTTTGTTATCATTATCGAGAGTTGTGAAAAATGGAAGTCTAACAGATCCGCACTTCTTGAATCTGTACCCTGGTGTACAGGCGGCTCAAACGTCAATTTGAGAAGCTGGCTGTGATTTCAGACTCCGCTTTTCTAAGGCGATACGAAAGTAGGAAGCAAACGGAAGCTAGTAGCGATGCCTGATAAATCTTCGAAAAGAAATTATTTTCAGGTAACCAACTTCATTTATTAACTTAATTTGACATTTTGATGCGAACAATAAATTGTTTCAAGAATATTTAAAGAGTTTTTAGAATATTTTAAAACAAACAAATAAAAGCAGCGCATGCGGCAATGGCTTTATTCACGGACTGAAATCCGATAACAGGCGGACAAATTTATTTCGAATTCGCATTGGTGGAAGATACCATTTTCTTATTTCCGAATTTCATGACTTTCGAATCGGATTCCAGGATAACCCCCCTGGGTCTTTCAGTCACAGGTTTTTTACCTAACGATGACATATATAGAAGAATGCTCCGAAGTTTGTATATCTCCATAGTCATAAATGGCTCTACCATTACTATTCAAACAGTCAAGTCGTTACTCTCTAAAAACGAATCAGTGGATGTCAAAGCCAACCTTCGTATGTCAATATATTGTAAAATTCTAAATTTTTTTATATTCCATATGCTTGCTCTACAAATACACGAGTTTTCTGTTCTCATTTTCTGTTCGAGATCATTATCCCTGTAAGGCACCCTGAGGTTGGTTTCCAAAGGGTAGGCAGAATAACCTGCTAAATGGTAATCCACAGGTATTGTAGTTTATATTGGCTGCATGCCGAGTTGGTCCTGTTATGATTTTGTGGTACTGTTCTTCAACACAAATTATGATTTCTAAATGCAATCAAGCACGGATTAAGGTATTTACACAAAAAATACGCATAATAGAGTAAATCCTACAAATTTTTTAAAATTTTAAAAATCTCACGTGAGACTGAGGGGGGGGAGGGGGTCGTTCCAAATCTCACGAAATCTCACCAAGGGGGGAGGGGGGGTCGAAAAATCGCCAAAATCACCTCACGTAATTTATGGATGTCCCCTTATCTGACGGAGGTATTTTTCGAGTAATGTCCTTTTAATAAGAAGTTGGCTAAAGGAAAGCTAAATTGACTCAGCCAGAACCACCTCCTAATAGTAACGAGTAAACGTCGTAAGCAATCTCGACGGATGATGCGTTCCCTCTACAGGAACCCTTTCATGAAACCCTTTAGCCGTCACCACAAGGGCACTTGCCATAGACTGCACAATTTTAGGTGTTCAGTGGAAAATACTTTTAGGTTGCCAGCATGTGTGTTCTGTGTATTTAGAAAACCACTAATGATTAATTTGGAAAACTATGAAAGTGTCGCAAAAACATGCATTTGTCTTCATAATTTTTTGAGAAGGAGAAAAACATCGCGATCAATACACGGTGCTCAAGTAACTTTAGATAATGAAACGCAAGATGGAAATATTATTGCGGATCATGCAGGGCAGTTGCCAAAGTCGATTCTGGTCTGCAGGGATTGCCATGAAAGTGCTGCAGGGAAAGCTGTAAAAGTGAGAAATTAATTTAAGAGATATTTTCAATCAGATGAAGGATGTCTGCCTTGGCAGGACCTTTACGCCTAACTTTTATTGTAATATTCAAATATATATTTCAGTATGCCAATAGTAACATAATATAGTTTTTATGTAGTAATTTAAAAAAACGTCCTCCGGATCACTGCCAGCAGTTGACAACGTTGATTTTGGTACATCAACGTCCCCTAAAAAACTTAACAGCTCAAATACAAATTGTAATTCTTCATTTTCCTTAATTTGTCATTTTTAATTTCCGGTGAATTATGGTAATCGTCATAAATGAGACTGTTTTTTCACAATTTCATTCCATGTCGCAGGATACAAGCCGCGCCGATCCGCTGACTGTTGGATAGCGGCGACACTGTTCGACACGTTGAAATATGTCGAAAGGTGATGCATGGGTCCTGGCAAAAACTATCAAATCGTAGCAGGCGGCAAGGAGACTCATTTTTTGTCGCTTCGTGTTCCTTCAATGGAAAGACTGTGTGCAGCATGCGCCAATGCCGCATGTTACATGTTGCCTAAAAGTTGCCTCAGTGGAATTGCGCCTTTAGATTCCTAACAAGTCGTTTAAGTTTACATTAGCTTGATTGGAACATTTGTTTTTTCTTTATTTGAGGCACTCATAAAAATACACATACATACATATAAATATAGTAGTCTACCTCAAAATCAATTGACTACCTGATCAACAGTTAGTATTCTTTTTAAATGATAAAGGTAGCCCTCACATAAGAAGACTTTGTTTATACCTATGCTATTACAGCTATTCTCTTGCCAATTAAGTACCAATTTACATTATGAACGCTGAAACTCTAAGTAGAAAGATCAAAATTTGAAGATCTGTTGAAAAATATCATCGAAAGTTGAAGTTAAGGCTTCAATACAAATAATATGAATTCCGTCGTCGAATGACGTACTACTGTACACATTCTGGATAGTTTCCCTATAGGAAGATATCCATTATGCCCACGATGCTAAATGGGGATTTTCTCGAGCGTCGTTGGGACCTATTGGATTTTGAAGATTAGATGGTAGAAAGAAAAAAGGTTATATTATGATGTATACCTTTTCATCGGTGGAGGGAGCGTTTGCAGGCTTTTCAAAATGTAAAAAAAAACCTTGGAAATACTCGAGCGCGTCAGATATTAAAAGTGTATATGCCCTACGTGTCTCTAATGACGGAATATTAATCTGCCGGCTTGCATGGTGGAGGCGGCCGTACGGAAGATTTAAAAAAGGGGGAAAAAATTTACTCGAACGCATCAGATATTCAGAGGGGATGTTAAGTGAACCCGAACAAAGCTCCCATTCAAAAGACTGACGATTTGGATGTGACGCAAGGTCGTGGCGGCTTCTTGAAAATGCAAAAAAAAATCGCCATTTTGAAATACTCGAGCGCGTCAGACTTTTTTACCGACGGTTCCAGTTGATGTCCTGATCGTGCTGAT
The DNA here is from genome assembly GCA_963855945.1 of Thereva nobilitata. Lineage (NCBI taxonomy): Eukaryota > Metazoa > Arthropoda > Insecta > Diptera > Therevidae > Thereva > Thereva nobilitata. Next base: position 101,058,053 of record OY979697.1, on the reverse strand, counting down.
CCATAATCTGACCATTATTTGGAGGGGTTCTCTTGATCTGACGGTTTGAAAAAAAAATTCATGATTTTTTTTAATTTAAATTTTACACAAAATATATTATTGATTTATTATTTAAAAATTAGTAAAAAAAATAAAAAAAAATTAGGTTTCCGAAGAACCTCAAAGCAAAAAGGAAGCGAAACGTAAGTGTTAAAAGTGACTGTGATATAAATTACTTAAACCCATATTGTCATATGCATCAGATGTCATTATAAAACTCTATACGGAATGGATTGATCCGGGAATATTTAAAGTTATAGTCAAATCAAACAGCTCAACACCTATTATCAGAATTGAAATCGGTATGACAATCACCCAAATTTCCGACGAATATAAAATATTCATAAATTAAATAAAAAAAGTAAGCAAAAATACCGTCATTATGAAAACAATCAGAGCCCACTTTGCCAACAAAATAGCGCAAAACAAAACCCTGAAGTAGAGGAAAAACCATAAAAGAAGACAACGAGCTTTCCATTAGCTTTGGTTGTTTGAGTGAAAAAGCTGCACTTTCAAATATCCAGAGCGAATGGGACACTCGTTGTCTTCTTTTATGGTTTTTACTCTAGCAGGATTATAAAGCCCGGGCCACACATACCCGCACCGCGTCCGCACCGCATGACGGCCGTGTGTTGGACAACACACGGAGAAAAAGTAAACAAGTAAAATCTTACCAGTCAGTACCCACTTTTCCGCGCCTCCGTGTCTGCACCGCGTCAAATTTTACTTGTTTAATTTCTCTCCGGGCGTTGCCCAACACACGGCCGTCATGTGGTGCGGACGCGGTGCGGATATGTGTGGCCCGGGCTTTATGCGTACATTTCGATTAATTTCGAGTAAATCGAATAAATCCCAAAATCGCGGCTTGGGCTCCCCTAATATAGCCCAGACACCTGTTATCGATCCAAATCAGTAGCAGATGTTGTGTTTTGGGTTTACTTACTGCAAGAATATCTGGCGTAAATTGAAGAAAATTATTACAAAAATCTAAACAAAATTTTTTTTTATCGGTATTTCTTTTACATAGGGTTAATAACCTCAGTTATAGCCAGCTGTGCCGGTGACATATAGTAATGAAGATATAAGAAAAAGTAATTACTATTTAAATGAAAATAGCACTTTAATATCAATAATAAATGATAACAGACCGAAGAGTGACCCTTGCGGTGAACCACCAGTAATAAAAGTGAAATGCTTATGTTTGTTTATAATTTTAATGACGACGATAGACATGTTTGTTTTGACTTATAAGATTGCTAATCTCATTACAGTAAAATTTAAATTAATTTGAAAAAAAAAATTTTTTTCCGAAATTTATCATTTTATTTACTGAAAAAAACAAGGAGAAATGTTCGATGTAAAAAATAAGTACATTTGAAAAAATTAATTATTAATTACTAACTAAAATGAACTTCTTATCGCTTGAGTTGATATAAATTCATCAAGACCAGACGATCCCTAATCAGTTGCAAATGAAGTGTTCAAGTGATCATAAATAAAATGAAAACGTTTAAAATAATTTCGTTACTAGTTATAATATCACAATGTTGTTCACCGAGTATTTTTGGATCTCCAGTTAAGGATGCAAATGATCCTAATTTTATAAAAATGAGTATAAACCCATTCGCAGAACAGTTGTCAAAAGGATTAAATACTACCGTAGATCCTTGTGATGATTACATTAGTTACGTTAATGGACACAGTGAAGACACCACCAATTATTATACTGTTCCCAATTTTGTTGATTTGGTTGGAAATTATATCAAAGGAAACAATCATCTTACACCAAGTGAAATAAAGGCGAAATCATTTCTTGAATCCTGTCTTAATAAATCTACGATGGATTTTGTGGATAGTGTTAAAAATTTTACCACAAATGAAATAGGATATCTTCCACTAGTTGCAGCTGATTGGAGCAATAACTTTGTTTTGGCAGAATCGTTAGGCAAAATTAACAGAATCGATTCAAATGTTGTTTTTAATTTTATGGTGTCTGTAAATAATAATAAACGTAAATTTTATCTAAAGCCTGCAATGTCAAAATATTTAAGATTTCGAAAAGAACCAGAGGATTTTGTTAAAGTGTTTGAATATTTCGGGTATACAAATGATGAAATTTCAACATCAAAAACAAATTTTGCTAATTTCGAAAAACATATAGAAAGAATTGATGGTATATATACAGAAGACTACGAGCTGGTAACAATTGCTTGGATAAAAGAAAACATTCCAAATTTTGATTGGGCACAATACTTCGATCTTGTATCATTTGGAACTATTACGGAAACTGATGAGATTCATATAAAAAAATATGGAATTAAAAATATTATCGAACTAATTTCAAAAACCGATAAGAAAAAAATTTCTAATTACATTTTCTATATTATCTATCGCGATCTTTATGTAGGCCATCAAAATATGCTAATAAAGGATCAAGAAGGCTGTTACGAAACAGTATCATGGTTGTTCAGTGATATTTTTATAAACATTGCCTTAAAAGTATTCTTAGATGATAACGATAAACTAAACTATATTAATTCAACTGAAAGTGTCCTTAAAGTCCTTAATGATGAAAATATCGAAAAAAAATTTCTACAAAAACATAATGGATTTATTAATATCATAACTGATCCATTTAGCTTCGAAAGCGATATTGAAAATACTTATAAAAATATTGATATTTCAAAAAATAATATAGTCGCAAATATAATCAGAATGAAACATGAAATTAACAAGCAAAGAATAGTAAATCCAATTGCATGGGAAATAAATAAATATATAATGGCAAACTTGAATTTTTATCACAAAAACTCACGACTGTCGATAGCTTATTACTTTATTCAAAAATTAAAATATATTAATCCGAAATTGGATCATGTCGATGAAAAGTGTATAGATACAGTGACGCAGCAAAAGAAGTTTAAAAATGTCCTAAAAATTTTGGAATATTTAAAAGAATTCAATGAAGAAATATTTGAAAATGAAAAAGAATATTTGGAAAAATATGAACTTAACCAAAATAAAGTGTTTTTAATATTACTAACGAAATCTTATATTTTTTATGATAATGATTTTACAACAACCAGAAAATGGGAATTGGAAAATTTAATTTTTAGTTTAGATGAATTTTTCACTGAATATAAATGTCCAAATGAGAAACTTGTTAAGTTAAGTGAGAAAGTTATTAATAAAGATTATTGTTTAGCATAAATTTATATTTGTAAATTAGCTGAGCCGAAAGATCTTGTTTTGTGATTCGTTTTGGCAATCTTTGAGTGATCTTTGTATCTATTGAAGTTTGTGGTCATGGATATTCATTTTGAGGAGGAGTAACATGCAGAAGTACGCCAATGAGAATTTTTTATGCGAGATTAATTTTATTAGTAGTACACCCCTGAACTGAAATGCTGGAAATGTGTAATGTGCCTGGAATGTGATCGACTTGTAACTATGCGGTTGTGTTCCAAATTTTTAGGTCTAATTGAAGTTAGTCAGAATTTCATGCCAATGTCAACCAAATGATTTATTTTTTCTTCCATTAAATTTGAAATCTCAATGTGGGTATCTACACTAGTATTGCTTCAGCAGACGTAAAACCGGTTTTACAAGTTAATGTAAGTTTTCATTCGTATTCTTTCATCGCGAGTACCTTTCTTGTCTTTACACGGGGATATCTGTGTCCGTGTCGATAATTATACGTAAGAAAAGTATGCGAAGGCAAATTGTGTATGTGTTAAGTTTTCACGCCGAAATTTTCTCGTGAGCAGGTTACTACAAATTCGATTAAATAATGTCGGTGAAACTCAATTTTGTTTACAATATTCCATGCGAAGAATCACAATTCAATTGAAAATAGACAATTGATTCACTTTGTTGATAGTGGATAACCATTTACCACTTCATAACTCAGGGGTGATTCCTGGATGTATTTGGAAAAAAAAATTGTTCTACACTGAAAACCCAAGTGTGTGATTTTGAAAGGCAATTCGCGTGTAAAATCGTGTAATCACTTTTTACGCGTTAAAAATGTGTTAATTTTTAATACGCGAAAAGTGTGTAAATTTTGCACACTTAATGCGTGTGTTTTTAACACACCAAATATGCATTACTTTGAAGCTTTTGAGTGAAGCTTTTTGAGCGTCGTTTTACAGGTAGTAAACCTAGAAAAATCGCTACCGTAAGCTTAACATCTTTGATGTAAACTGCAGTGACGTCTCAACGCCCTTCTGTCACCGACTGAATGTAAAGAGTGGTCGAGCGGCACGCTTTGTAAACACAATTTGATAAGACTTACCGTTTAAGAGATATTAGCCAAAAACGGATTTTTTTCCTTTTAGGGAGTAGTTTTTAGTGGTAGCGTACAACCAATTTTCCTAAACTTTTTTTAACATATTCTACTCACTAAGAGTTAACATTTAGTTAGAGGTTTTCATTAAAATGTTGCTCTGACACCCTGGACTAGTCATAATTTGATTAGAAATAATTTATCAAACTCCATTACATTCAGAAAAGGTAGTAGTAGGGTTTGGTTGCAGTAGTAGGGTTGTTATATGGTAAAGTCTCTCTGTTATATGGATATGAAATATCACATGTACCTAATAATATTCCATTGCATAAGAAAAGGATTTTCAATAATCACAAGCAAAATAAAATATAACAAAAATAAAAATAATTTATTCACAGTCAATTTAGTTATCTTTCACAAGTAGTATTAAATATGTCAACTTTATCATTAGGACATCCGTAAGCACGAGTAAATTCCTTCAAGCCAAGTAAAACTTGTTGAAAGTCAGAATGAGAAATATATGCATGTGTACCATAATATTGTGCAAAAATATTGAAGAACATTTTCTTGTGACTCAGGCCTAACTTCCCCAAATACTTCTTTTCAAATTCATATTTATCTTCATCAATTGTTTTCAATGTTTCCAACACTTTTAAAATATACTTAAATCTTTGTATTTGATAGCATATTTCTTCCATATTGTAATCTCTCTTCAATATATCCCAACTAACAACCTTTGCTAAAATTGAAACAGCAAAAACTCTTGGCTTGTTGCCAAAATCGTTTTTGTATCTAAAAATTTGAGTGCAAACGTATGGTGTAAGTGGCGATATTGATTGGGTAAATTGACTTTGACGCCTTGTTAACTTAACCAAATTCAAAATAAAATCATTTGTTAAATTTAAATCCTTGTATGACTCATCGAGTTTTGGACCCTGGTTAGTGCGATCTCTTAAAACATCGACAACTTTCTTAAGAAGAAATTTCTCAAAACTTTCCGTTTCATTTTCAAACACTTTTAACACACTTTCAGCAGAGTCTATTATGTTCGATGTATCGTGCTGGCTTAAGTCATGTAGCAACATGATATTCGTAAAAACATCAGGAAAGTTAAACGCCATAATATCGTAGCAGCTAGTACGTCCCATCTTAATTCCCTCGAAATATGCTCTGATCATTTTGTAAATATCATAGAACATATAATTAGCAAGATCACGCTTTGTTATGTTTGATGATATAATATTAATATACGATCGCAAGCCGTCGACACCATCGATGTAGACTTCATCAGAATCTTTGGCCATGTCGTTTGTATAAATTCCGAAGAAGTTTTTCCAATTTACACCAACGATATTATCGTTCATTTCACCGATAGTAGTATATAGTTCTGTTTTTGATTCAAAAGCATTCAGTAAATCGTTTTGAAATTTTTTAAAGGTTTCCTGTAGAGCAGTGGTTTCTTCAATTCTGTATCCAAGCTCTTGGAAGAGTTCATCGAAATGATTGAAATATTCATCAACTGAAAAGATATATGTAATCCAACGAGCCGGTCTAATTGTAAACTTCCTAATTCCATTTATTGTATATTCAGATCTTACTTCAAAAAATCCATTTTTTGGGAATGCTTGTCCTTTTGCTTGAGTCGTCACCCAATCAAATTCATCCTCATTCCATTCGTGCTCCTTGAGAGGGAAATGCCCAAACTGGCTAAAATCAAAACTTGCGATTAATTCTTTATAAGATTTTTCTACACTATTTTCACAATTTTCGAAGAAATTCTTCATCTTACTTTCTGCTGACGATAAAATGCTGTTATTTTTTATATATTTTTCAAACATCCCCATGTCCTTGGTAACTAATAAAAGGCATACTTAAATCTTTATTACCATCCGCACCGATATAGCCAACAAAGTTATCGCACGGATTGACTGTTACGTTCATCGAATACTTCATTGGCAAGATTAAATCCGTAAGACGTTCCCCTTCAACTTTATTGTAGTCATCTTCTAAAGCTTGATTATCCGTATTTATCGAAGATCTTACTGATCTTAATCGTTCGCCGTTCGCGAAAAAATTTGGTACATATAATAACAAAATCACAATTGAAAACACTTTTAACTTGAATTCCATCATTTTAATCCGCAATCCTTTGCACAACTGTCGCTGTTTGAGACTGAACTAATCTTTTTATAACCAACCAGTTCGATGATAAAGTCATATTTTTGGCAGTAAGTTCAAGAAGGTCAATCAGATTTGATAAGAAATAATTTTAATAATAATTCAGAAGTTTCATCAGAGAGAGTCTTGGCAAAAATTGATTGCGTAATTTTTTTTGAAGATTATCTAAGTTATTGCTGATACAAAAGTTTATAATTGCCGCTTTATATTTGTAATCGCTGACTTTGGGTCTGTTACTCGAAGAGGCCAACCTCGGATACACAAATGATAAACCGAAATTTAAACAAAAAAATTCCAAAAACTCTCACTATTTACTATAACAGCGGCCTCACGATTAGGTCTGGATCGCCGGAATGTTCGAGGAGTGGTGAAACTCCCCAGGTTCAACCTACATTCATACACCATCACCTACCTGTAAAGTAGTGTCATCAGGGCGGACTCGGATCACGTAAGGGAGAAAAGAGGAGACCTAAACCTACGACTAAAGGCCCAACTATGAATGGCATAAGCGCATATGCCAAGTGCGTATGTCAAGTTCGGAACCAGAACTTGTTATGAAGCTGGCTACGGTTGACATAACAAGGCATAAAAGCTTTCGTTAAACATTCGTTAAACATAATGTACTGTGTTTCCATGAGCCAGGGTAGAGTTTTCGTTAAGTAAACAGAAAGCTTTTTCTCTCAAGATCACTCGATGCTGTTTCCATGACGGTTCTGGGTTAAAGTGACAAAAAATTAATTTTACACTGCGTCGCCGTTGGTATATGTGCAGTAAAGGATACTGAAACACACACATATACAAAACCCGGCTTAATCGGACTGGCTTCGTTGAGTTTACTTGGATTTAACGACACTTTACTCAATCCCCGTTTCCATGGGCGCTAATCTGAGTAAACTCAGGATAAACTCTGCATGGAAACACAGTAATGAATGCGACTTGGGTCGAACGTGTCATGACAACATTAGGAAAAGCAAGGTATTTACGGAGTTTCCATGGGAGTTGAGTTGTGGTTCTGTTCGTCCGTCTTCCTCCATATTTTTCCATCAAATAATTTTATTATAGATTTTTCTTTATAAGTATTTATTTAATATAAAGAGGCGAGGCATTTTCACTTTTTGTACCTTTGCCAGTGTGCCGTTTGTGGTTGTATGCGTGAACTCAGTTCAACCTACCTATTTTCGTTGAGTTGAGCAGAGTTGAAAATCTTTAACGAAAACTCTTAACTGTGTCTGTTTCCATGACGTATAACTCAGGTTCAACTCTGTTTGAACTCTCATGGACACTCAGTATATGTTTATTGCTGTTTATTGTTAGAGCAAGTGATTTTTGTTCATGTATGGAGAAATAAAACAACATACATATGTATATATAAATCAAAATTAATTTTCACTTTCACAGCGCAGATTTTACATCAACTTTATGTCGCTTATGTTATGCATAGGCGGTAATATGTTTTGATTGACATAATGCTGACTTTCGATATTTTTTTTGACATTTTGACATATGCGCTTATGCCATGCATAGTTGGGCCTTTAAGCCTACTAAGTTTTGGCCTACGACGAATAAAAACAGAACCATTTGGCGTAAACACTCACTGAATACCCAAGTGTGTGAGTTTAAAACGCATCGCTGCTCGCTTTCTCGGACCATTCTCGATTCGAAAAATGCTTGTGAAGGGTACGAGAAAAAGTTCAAAACGCAAAATGAAAGCTTTCCTGGTTGATTTGTTTCTCCCAAAGCTTTTATGCTGTAGAAAAATATTGAGAGCCGATTTCCCCTGAATGGGACTTCAAATCTCCAAATTACACATAACGTCATTTCACCGATTTGAAGTCCTATTGAGAGCCTTTGATAGAGATATTCCTTAGTGATAGACCTCTGGGGTAGTAGCCAGGCGCCTTACTCCCTAGACTACCGAGGCCTATATCGCGATGAATGTGCAAAAGAGCTAAACCTAACAGACGATCTTCAGTCATCGTACTGCGCAGCCAAGTTTTGAGACGTCTCAAAGTTGAAAAACTTCTTTCCGAGGTAGCGTTGCTCTAGGCAAACGATAAAAAAATTCTCTCTCATTTTCTGAATCGCTTCATTTCCCGCTGGGATAATACTGAACTAGTGTCATTTAGAACCCAGCGGGAAATGAAGCGATTCAGAAAAGGTACTGAATCGCTTCCTTTGAAGCAGAGGAGTGCTTCTCTTAGCCTTGCCTTACATTTCTTTTTTAACATTGCATGTCCTAGCGGAGAAGCGATTCAATTAAGTTCATTTGTACCGATTCGAAAGCGATTCATAGGAATGCAGAAGGAAGCACAATTGGCTCGGTTCCCTTATGCCAGTTGGGAAAAAGCTTTTTTTAGATTTGATTTCCTACTGCTATAGTTAAAAGTCTTTATAAATTTTATTTTGCGTTGACGTTCATTGCAGTTCATGGATGAAATGACTCAAAAAAATATTGATTCTCTCTCTCTGGGACAACATTCAGGGGAGGGAGATTCCTTTGGCAGTGACATAAAAGCGATTCTTTTGTGCTTCGGTAGAAAGCACGTCTAATATTTCCCGATGGGAATGGCGCGTTTTTTGAAACATCATAATATTGATGCAAAAGTTATCATTCAGTGAAAACACTACATTCGTGTAAGAAATTAATGAAAAAAGTCATTAAATAATTTAATAAAATTTATTACGGTAAAAAAATTGGTTGGGGGGGGAGGGGGTAAAAATATGAATGGCCCCCCTGTAAAAAGTTTTTAGATCCGCCCTTGTATACCGAATCAGTTCGAAGGTCTATTCATTCACGAGTTTTTTCCAATATTTTTTATTTTTCTACGACCAACACAACTGGAGAAATTAAAAAAATAGTGTAGCAATGCACTCAAAAAGCATCGAAAATGGACATTTATGCAATTTTCTCGTGCAGCACAGGACCGATTTTGCAGACATTTTTTTTTCGCTTTATCTTAACATATATAAAGGAAAAAAAAATCCAACTTCCCAACTACATACATCATAACTTCGCTTTTTTTGTTTAATTTCCCTCTACTAATTCGTTATAAAAAAATACTAGTAACTAAATCCTTAAAAATATTATGTTACACACCCCTCTATTAAACCTAAACAAAATTTAATTTTTAATATTTTTATCATTTTATAAACATTTTTCTGAAAAATCCAAAAAAAATCCATATTTTTGAGGGCAAACTACCCGTATAAAGGTAGTTTGCCCTCAAAAATATGGATTTTTTTGGATTTTTCAGAAAAATGTTTATAAAATGATAAAAAATTAAAAATTAAATTTTTGTTAGGTTTAGTTACTAGTATTTAGTCTTATGAATAAAATCCCATTGGAATTTTTACTCTATCTGTTACAGGAAGCCCAAAAACTGTGAAGCAGTTTAAAAAGTATCTTTTGGAAGATGCTTTCTGCAGTGGTAAAGATGTACTAAAAATGCAAAAAAAAATTTATTTTTATATTCTTAATATGTTTTATAAAAATGCCGAAAAGGAATCAATTCGATAAATATAATAGTCTTTTCATAAAAAAAAATTGGCTTACTTATACCTCTTAGGACTTTCTGGTGAACCAGAGAGGCCGATTGCATCTGACGCCGGGTTTATATAGGCCGAAGTCAACGGGTTTTCCTTGTTTAAACTGCATTTTCGTCCATTGGGAAATTTGGGAAATTTATTTTTTAGTTTTAATAATTTATTAATATCTCCTTTTTATTATTTCCTTTGATTTTATAAATTTTTCTAATATTTTTATTCATCATAATTCTCATTATTTTTCGGTATTTAATATTATTTCGTTAAATTTCCTTCAATTTTTATCCTGTACTAAAAATTTCCCTTTGGGACATTTAATTAAATTGCTGCAGTATCAAAAAATAATTTTTGAATTTATAGTATTATATCTTTCCCTTTCAATCCTTTTTATTGTCCTGTTTTCTCTCATTATCCTTGTGGTAAATTATATTTTCATTAATATCTTTTTCACATAATTTATTTCTTTTTTTCGGGACTGACATGTAGAAATGGACTGCTAAATAACCAAAATGCCATGCAAAAAAATAGCACCTAAAATTATTGTTGTCTCTCTCCCACGTTAAATTCCTATGAACTTTAATCGATTTTAAAATAAAAAAAACAGTTCAGTGCATGTCAGTGAGCCTATTCACACGATGTGTTTTTAGTAAAACTGGTTTTATTCAACTCCTCGGAATTCACACGAGGGGTAATAATGTTTAACAAATTTGAATGCTATACAGGAACGTTTAAATGTAATTGCAGATGAAATTTACTTGTTAGAGAAAAACAGAGCTAAAGAATGCAAGAGATAGAAATAACTTTTTATATGTGTGCTAGATTTCACGCGTTTGCTTTTGTGTGAAAAATATTTCGTTAAGTTCTTTCGCTCCTTTCCCTCTCTCATCTATAAAACCGGCTTTACTTTCCGTTGCCATGAATATGCACCGTGTGAACAGGCCCAGTGATATCAACATAATTAGAAAAAAATAGACAGGCATAGAGCATCCCCGACTCCGAAATCCCTTCTATATAATGTTAATAATTATACCATGTCCTCACCCAAGACCAGCGCCCAGACAGCCATTCGCTTTCAGCCGCAGCGCCGCGTTTATCGCAGATTTCTCTACCTTAAGGTGGAGTGAACCCAGATTGAGGAGAGTGTTCAGTGCTGCCATCGGGAAAGTACGGATGGCTCCAGTGATGGAAAGGCAGGCCATTCTTTGAAGAAACCCTTAAGCGCCGTTCTGTACCGCCAACCTAAAGCTCTATAAGTTACCATGGGTATTCTTGCTTACTCTAAAGCAGTTTAATGCATAAGAATCAAACTCGTAAAAAAATCTCTTCATTGGTATTGGAATAACACTGTGGATCTGACATATTTGCTTCAGATTATACTATGTGCCTAAAAGTTGCTGGCAAAAGCCTATTTTTAAATACTCTTTCACTAATATTTATTTTTGGTACGGGAATTACTTTTTTAGGGCCATTTCATGTAGGTTTATTTTACCAGAAAGACACTCTAGTTTATCACCGGCAACGCCGTTGAAAATAAAGCAGAACAGTAAAAAAATAAAAGAAAAAAAAATATTACAAAATAAAAAAATGAAAAAATAAATAAAATCGAGAAAATGAAAAGCATAAAAAAAAAACAAATTAACAAAAAAAATAAAAATGCAAAATTCAGTGTTATACAAAAAAATAAAAATTTATTCAATGTAAATCTCTAGACGGCATCCATACGCATCAGCAAACTCCTTCAAGTATTTAAAAGATGTTTGGACATCATAACGACGTGAGTATTCTATATCGTACAATATTGCAACAATAGTAAAAAAGACTTTGTTGTGGTTCAAATCAGACTTCTCCAAATATTCTTCTGTCATTTCAAATTTATCTTCATTAATAGTTTTCATAGATTCAATCGCTTCAAAAGCATAGCTGAATCTACGCTTCTCTGCGGATTCATCCATGAACCTGTCCCAATTGAAGGGAAATTTATCCCAAATTATTTTTTTTGCCAAAACAGAAAAGCTAACAATTCGTGGCTTTTCGCGGAGATTGTATACAAAATTAAGCAGTATATCACAAACTTCTGGTGTAAGTGGAGATGATAATGTCCTATGTCTTTTTATTTCAACCAAATTCAAAATAAAATCATTTGTTAAATTTAAATCCATGTATGCATCATCTATTTTTGGTCCGTATATAGTGCGATGACTAAGAACGTCAACAACTTCCTCGAAAAGTAATTCTACAAAACTTTTCGTTTCATTTTGAACTACATTTAATAAACTTGCAACCGATTCTATTATGTTCACTACATCATGTTGGTTTATGTAATGATTCAAAATGATATTTGCGAAAACATCATCAAAGTTAATTGAAGCCATTGTATAACATGTCTTTCTGTCCTTCTTTATTGAGTCAAAGCCTTTTTGGAGCTCACTGTATGCGCTACAAATTTCATAATTGGCAATATCACGCTTTGGTACAGTTGATGATAAAAAATCCAAATACAATCGCATTGGTTCTACACCAGTGATAAAAACTTCATCAGAATCTTGTGCAATGCCGTTTGTGTAAATATGGAAGAAGTTTTTCAAATTTACACCTGGAAACTTTTCGTTAATTTCACCAATAGTGGTATTTATTTCTGAGTCTGATTTTGTAACAAGAGGTAATTTCATTAAAATTCTCTTGAAAGTTTCATTGATATTATGGACTTCTTCGGGGAATAGACCATTGCAATGTTTACCGAAAAATGCGAATTCATACAAATAATCAATGTCAGGCTTCATTGTATACTGCCGTTTTTCATTTATATATGTAACATTCACTATAAAAAGCCCTTGATCAAGAAATAATTGTAGTTTTGCTTGTGTTGTTAACCAATCAAATTTATCCTCGTTCCATTCATCTTCCAACACAGGAAAATGACCTAACTGCTTAAAATCCAAATTTGCGATAAATTCTTCAAAAGTTTTTTCTGAACTATTTTCACAAACTTCGATGAAATTCTTCAATTTACTCTCTGCCACCGATAAATTATTATTAGTTTTTATATATCGTTCATATATTTCCTTGTATTGATTGATACTAGCGTTACGAGACAAAATCAAATCTTGTTTAGCAAATGGTACTGCATGTTGACGATAGTCTTCGCACGGATTGATTTCATCATTTTTTGCCGTGTACAATGCATCAATTAGTAATCGAAGACGTTCCTCTTCAACTTTATTGTAGTCATCTTCAATTGCACCATTATCGGTATTTATCGAAGATCTTACTGATCTTGATGGTTCACCGTACACGAATAAGTGCGATAAATTTATTAACAAAATCACAATTGGAATCACTTTTAGCTTGAATACAATCATTTTCATCCGCGATATTTTAAATACAACTGACGCCTGTTGAGACGGTTTAGATCTATTTATACCTAAGCTTCAAGTCTGATAACGTGTAAAACATATTTTTAAAAACAAAGTTCGGCAGGGGTCAACTGCATTTTGATAAGACTAAATTTTGATAATTTCCGGAAGCTAATCAAAATTCAAGGAAATTTTTTGTTTTGAATTTTAATTTACTAAATTTGTCCTTAATTGTCATCTATCAGAAGTTGCAGAAAAAAATATCAAGAAGGTGATATATGATCGGGTCAGACTCTTATCGAATCGGCTACGCTTGCGTTAGGTCATATTCTCTGTTACTGCAAAAAATTTTAAAATAATGCCACAAACGACTTTTTTCAGTTGACAAATCTAGAAGTATCTACGCTTCGATTGGCACTTTGTTGAACGGGGATACACTACCGAAACTCTCCCCCAAAAACAATAACCTTTCTACAAAATGGTAAATTTGGATTTGTTAAATTTGGAATCAACTGATCCATATTTTGAAGTCCATATTTTGGACCTTCGTCCTTTACAAAAATATGTATAAAATGGTGCAAGCTGTCGAGCTTAGCTGTCGCAGGTTTGATATTTGAAACAGTTTCAGAAGTTACGGGTACTTTATTAGTTCAGTCAAATTATGGTTTTTGACGTGAATACGTCTGTAAGTTTACTTCCATGACAGAAAACCGATGATAACGAAATTATGGCATACAGTTTTGAGTTGCAGCTCAAAAACTATTGATTATATGGAAAAAAGAATTATACCATGACGTATATGAAGAATCAAAGAATTTTTATTGTTTACTTTCAAAATTAAATTCAAAATGGCCGCCCAAATGTGACCGAAATTCAAAATGGCCGCCCAAATATGGTCGAATTTTCCAATTGTGTTCCGATGAAAGTGCGTATCTAGGGGTTTTTAAGGTCGTAATTATCGAATTTGTGCTCAAAACTTATAAATTCAAAAAGTCCGCGCCAATAAGGCGGACGAATCTAATCAATTGTGTTCCGATTCCAATAAAAAAACGTGGAGGTCTACCAAATTCAAAATATCCCCGCAAATTTGGCCGAAATTCAAAATGGTCGCGCAAATATATGTAATTGAATTTGCCCAATTTCGATTTTAATGAAAGCGCGTATCTAGGGGTTTTAATGTCGTAAATAACGAATTTATGATCAAAGCTTATAAATTCAAAATGGCCGCACCAATATGGCCGACAAGTTTGCCTATTGTATTCCGATTCCAATGAAAATCGGTATATGGAGGTTTTAAGGTAGCAAATAACGAATCTATGATCACAACTTTCAAATTCAAAATTGCGATGCCAATATAGCGGACGAATTTTGCCAAATAAGTGTCATTTCCCTGTCAGCTGTATATAGGATGTTCAAAAGTTGGAAAATCTGAAAATCTTCACAGCTCCAAATGGAAGAACATTGAACATAATGTAAATAAAAAAATAAAACGATTTCTTTCAGAACATTGTATTCACGTAATTTGCCCGTATCCGCGGTACAGACACCCGATTTTTTCGAAACATAATTGCGGAAGTTTTTTCTCAGTGGTTTTAAATGTTTTTTGCGGTACTGAATACAAATTTCAAGTTTGCTGCCTTGTAGGAGGTCGGCTTCACAACCAAAAACGCAAAAAACCTCAAAATGTTCGCACTTTTTTCAGTTTTATTATTATATTTCGAAAACTATACCTTTTTCGAAGATGATCACTATATACAAAATTAAAGGTGACAAAATTTCGCTAAGGGCGCTGAAAAACAGTGATTTTTGGCCCTTCTGCGAAAACGTAAAAAAGCGTCCATTTCCACCACTACAACTCGAAAAATATACACATTATCAACAAAAGTCCTTATACTACGTGAAAGTACATTAAAAAGTTTGTAATATTCAATTTTCTCATAAAGGGGGAGGGAGCAGAGCCAAAATTACGAAAAATTCGGATAAGAGGCTCGTGGATGAATCAATAAAGGCGTTGACCTAGAAGTAAGAATTGCGGGTTCAAACACCGGACTGTGTGGTGTTAACACCTGTTTTCGGGGCGATGTATTAAGTGCATAAGGCTGTCAAAGAAATGAAAACAATTTTCGAAGCACAGTTAGTGCAATGAAACTCAACTTGGCACAGTCTTCAAAAGTGATTCTTCTTTCTAAATCCATTCAAGATTGGATTAGTATTGCAAAGAATTACCAACAATTATTTCATCCTTTTTGGTGCATCACACGGGATTGGTTTTTTTCTGAAGTCGGTTTTTAAAAATTGATTTTTGATGTGAAACATCTTTGCGCGCGTTGAGAGTAATTCTTCAAGGTCGGGAACATTTTGTGGGAACGCTTTATAGGGAACGCTTCGTCGAATCCAATTTTCATTCCGGGAAACGGAAGATCTGTATTGAGGAAGACAGAATAAGACGGAGATTTTATTTAGCACCAAAGAAAAGTGTTTATATGCCGCGAGCCAGACATGACGAGCCAGAAATAGGCAGAATGGAACAAATGGTTGAGTGGTTGCCTTACGACGTAATATTCCAAAAAGTCGCGGGTTCAATTCTTGATCTCGGCGAATTTTATTATTTATATTTAATGGTTTTATTTAGCAACCTCGTATATTTGTTTGTTTGTTTGTTTGGTTAAATCGACAGCGACAGCTTTTTCAACTACTTCTAATTAACCGATTCTTATGAAACTTTGCACACACATTGAGTTCCCGTGACAATGCAATCTGACATTTTTGTAAAAAAAAATCAAGATGGCGGACAAATTTTCCAATTGTGTTCCGGTTCCATTGAAAATCAGTATCGGGGGGTTTTTAAGGCCAAAAATTACGTTTCTGTGGTCAAAAATTGAAAATTCAAAATGGCGGCGTTAATATGGCGGATGAATTTTGCGAATGTGTTCTGAATATGTTGAAAATCGGTATTGGAAAATTCACAATGGCAGCGGCAATATGGCGGATGAATCTTGCAGATGTGTTCTGAATACATTGAAAATCGGTATGGGAGGGTTTTTAAGGTGACAGATGACGAATGTGTGGTCCAAATTTGAAAATTCAAAATGGCGGTACGATTTTGGTAATAACAATTCGATTTCACTGAAAATCGCTATTTAGGTGTGTTTAAGGTCGGAAATAATGAATTTGTTGTTAAAATTAGAAAATTCAAAATGTCGCTGGCAAAATGGTATGTAGCATTGAGTCGCGTAAGAACTTTGGAAGGGCTATGTATTGAGGAGCTTGATTGTGAGAAATTAACAGGTAAGAATCCGTGCAACAAAGATGCAATGAAAGAGTTGGAAAGGATGAGAAGTTTGCATGATGATACGAGCCAAAAACCAAACTAAAAACTAGAAAATAAAAACAGGTAAAAAAACTTTTAAGTTAAATGGTTTTATTTGAAATCATAAGCTGTACCAAAAATTAGAAAATAATTAGAACACAAACATGGGCCTTCTTGAGATTCTGACGTCTGGTAAGAAGTCGTGTAATAGTAGCCGTGCTGTTTTCTCATGTCGTATGCCAAGGGGCACTTTATTTCGTTAAGTAATAGGATTAAGTAATAGTCTGAGACTTTTAACAGACTAAAATAAAAACATGGGGAGCATAAAAATCTATATAACGACTGTATAATTAAATAAAATCGACTTGTCTAGAAAAATGTGTTTCCAAGCCCACCAAAAATATATTTCAAATGCGGTCAGACATCATGGTCGAAGGTCATCAACGGCAATGGTACATTTTCAACACAAATCGGTGTGTATAAAACTTAGGGCTATTTTACATCCCAAAAGCAAAATTGCTGTGCTCCAGCGCTGCGTTTCCCCATTGCGTTTGGAATGTAAAATGGCCTTTATTCTTTCTAATTATTCAATTTAAAGAAAGATAAAGATCGCCAAAGATGTTTCACATCTTTCACGTGCACTGGTTACACGGGCTATATTTTTTATATCTTAAATTAGTATAATCCTTTTATTTTTAAATAACTTTTATCAAATTACAGACTGTATGCCTTTTTGGGGTTTTAGTTAGGGAAAAAGATGGTAGTGGATGGGTTTTAGTTAGGGAAAAATATGGACAAATTGGAGTTTTAGTTAGGGCAAAATATGGTTTTATTACCGAATGCCCTTTTGTGATT
Organism: Thereva nobilitata; assembly: GCA_963855945.1. Lineage (NCBI taxonomy): Eukaryota > Metazoa > Arthropoda > Insecta > Diptera > Therevidae > Thereva > Thereva nobilitata. The sequence continues at coordinate 101,040,490 of OY979697.1, read as the reverse complement.
TTATAGTTAGCGCAAAAGGTTGTTCTGTGGGAAAACTTTGCCTTTGAGGTTTTAGTTTTGGGTAAAAGGTGGTTTTGTTGCCGAATCCACTTTTGGGGTTTCAGTTAGAGCAAATTGTGGTTCTGTTCAAAAATTTCTCTTTTGAGGTTTTAGTTTTGGGTAAAAGTGATTTTATTCGGGAAATTTATTTATTTATTTAATTAATTAAACATATTTGTACAAAATAAGAACAAGCCTTTACATATGTACGTACATAGGCCAGGAAATGGCTTAGTTTGGAAGGAAGATTTCCTGTTCAGGGCAACTTCGCCATTCTAAATCAAGATAATGTCAACAAACAACTGATTGTTTTGCTTGACGATTCTATAAAGAAAATTCCTGGAAGCAAAACATGCATTCGAGTGCCTAAATTTAACTGTGAAACAGATCTCATAACTACTTTACTTTACTTATACAAAACATGCATTTTCGCGAAGAAGTAAAACAAATTCAAGGATTTGACTCGGCTCGTGATGCATTTGTGGCTAAAGAAGAAGAATTAAGAGCAAGAAGTACTCTTATGGACGAATTGCGAAGAAGAGATATGGAATTAGAGAGTGCTTTCACTAAAATTCAAGCATTCGAGCTTATTGATGAAATAGAGCCCATTGCGGAAGATCTCGAAGATCTCGAAATATTGTTAATACATTCAAATTTAAGATTTAGTCTGAGTTCTTGTATTTCTTATTTTGCAATGAAAGTTTTCGTGGGTATATCACTGAGAAATAAAAAATTATTTTTTACTTTTTAGTGCATTTTATTTATATAAAAGTTTTTTATTTTAAAAGTTTTTTTAATTAATTTTTTTTTTCAGGATGTAATAATATTTTTTTTAATATTCAATGTTTCACTTAACTACAAGTCCATACCAATGCCAGCCTCCTCCAAAAAAAAGATTATAGCATGAATAACACTGTGGATCTGCCAGATTTGCTTCAGATTATAGTATTGTGCCTAAATGTTGCTGGCAAAAGCCTATTTTTAAATACTCTTTCACTAATATTTATTTTTGGTAGGCGGATTACTTTTTTAGGGCTATTGCATGTAGGTTTACTTTACCAGAAAGTCACTCTAGTTTATCACTGGCAACGCCGTTGAATATAAAGGAGAATAGTAAAAAGAATAAAAGAAAAAAAAAATATAACAAAATAAAAAAATAAATAAAATCGAGAAAATAAAAAGTTTTAAAAAAAAAACAAATTAACCAAAAAAATAAAAATGCAAAATTCAGTGTTATACAAAAAAATAAAAATTTATTCATTGGTAAATCTCTAGACGGCATCCATACGCATCAGCAAACTCCTTCAAGTATTTAAAAGATTTTTGTACGTCATAACGAAAGGAGTATTCCATATCGTACAATATTGCAACAATAGTAAAAAAGACTTTGATGTGGCTCAAATCAGACTTGTTCAAATATTCTTCTGCCATTTCAAATTTATCTTCATTAATAGTTTTCATAGATTCAATCGCTTCAAAAGCATAGTTGAATGTACGTATCTCTGCGTATTTATCGATGTATGTCCAATCCCAACCTCTGTGGTAGAGCCAAATGATGGGGAATTTATCCCAAATTATTTTCTTTGCCAAAACAGAAAAGCTAACAATTCGTGGCTTTTCGCGAAGATTGTATACAAAATTAAGCAGTATATCACAAACTTCGGGTGTAAGTGGAGATGATAATGTCCTATGTTTTTTTATTTCAACCAAATTCAAAATAAAATCATTTGTTAAATTTAAATCCTTGTATGCATCATCTATTTTTGGACCGTATGTAGTGCGATGCCTTAGAACTTCAACAACTTTCTCGAAAATTAATTCTCCATTACTTTTCGTTTCATTTTGAAGTACATTTAATACACTTTCAACAGATTCTATTATATTCACTACATCATGTTGGTTTATGTAATGATTCAAAATGATATTTGCGAAAACATCATCAAAGTTAATTGAAGCCATTTTATAACATATTGTTCTGTTCTCCTTTATTGAATCAAAGACTTTTCTGATCTCTTTGTATGCGCTACAAATTTCATAATTGGCAATATCACGCTTTGGTACAGTTGATGATAAAAAATCCAAATACAATCGCATTGTTTCTACACCAGTGATAAAAACTTCATCAGAATCTTGTGCAATGCCGTTTGTGTAAACATGGAAGAAGTTTTTCAAATTTACACCAGGAAACTTTTCGTTAATTTCACCAATAGTGGTATTTATTTCTGAGTCTGATTCTGTAACAAGAGGTAATTTCATTAAAATACTCTTGAACGTTTCATTGATATTATGGACTTCTTCGGGGAATAGACCATTGCAATGTTTACCGAAAAATGCGAATTCAAACATATAATCACTGTGAGGCTTCATTGTAAACTGCCGTTTTCCATTTATATATGTAACATTCACTTTAAAAACTCCGTGATCAAAAGATAATTGTGTTTTTGCTTGTGTTGTTAACCAATCAAATTTATCCTCGTTCCAATCATCTTCCAACACAGGAAAATGACCTAACTGCTTAAAATCCAAATTTGCGACAAATTCTTCAAAAGTTTTTTCTGAACTATTTTCACAAACTTCGATGAAATTCTTCAATTTACTCTCTGCCACCGATAAATTATTATTAGTTTTTATATATCGTTCATATATTTCCTTGTATAGATTGTTACCAACGTTACGAGACAAAATCAGATCTTGTTTACCATACGATACGGCATGTATAAGATAGTCTTTACACGGATAGATTTCATCATTTTTTGCTGTATACATTGCATCGATTAGTAATCGAAGACGTTCCTCTTCAACTTTATTGTAGTCATCTTCAATTGCACCATTATCGGTATTTATCGAAGATCTTACTGATCTTGATGGTTCACCGTACACGAAAAAGTGCGACAAATTTATTAACAAAATCACAATTGGAATCACTTTTAGCTTGAATACAATCATTTTCATCTGCGAATTTTAAAATACAACTGACGAATTTTAAGACGGTTCAGTTCTATTTATACCTAGGCTTCAAGTCTGATAGAGCGTAAAACATGTTTTTAAAAACAAAGTTCGACAGGTCAACTGTATTTTGATAAGACTAAATTTTAATAATTTTTGGAAGCTAATCATAGAAAATTTTTTGTTTTGAATTTTTATTTACAAAATTTGTGTTAAATTATTATCTTGCATCAGAATTTGCAAAATAAAATATCAAGAATTCGATATATGATCGTGTCAGACTCTTATCGGATCAGCTAGGCTTGGGTAAAGTCTGCCTTTCTCTGTTAATCCAAAATTTAATAAATTTAATAAATTTTAATTTAATAAATTTTTTAAAATGATACCACAAAGGAGTCTTTTCAATTGACAAATCTAGAAATCCGCTTCGATTGGCCCTTTAGGCTATTGGAAATGCTTTTGAGTAGGGAACAATTGCGTTCAAGGGTTTTTATGGTTTAATATTTCAGCTTAGAACCTAAATATGTTAAAATCACAGAATGACCCATTTTTGATGTGGCGTTTTTGAAAGCCGACCCTAAGTAGGTACCCCTTTTTCAGTTTTTTCAAAATAACTCGAAAACAAAGCAAAATTAGAGATTTTTACATAAATACTTTTTTGTAGAAAATAAAATTTCCTATCGAAATGCATTTTTTGAATTTTTTTTTTACAATTTATAATTCTAAAAATAACAAAACTAAAATTTTTCGAAATTTCACATTTTTTTTTCTTTTTTTTATTAATTCGATTTAAAAAATTTTTACATCATCCTGGATTCATGTCTTGAAAAAACGAAGAAATTGCTTTTTTAAAATCTCCGTACCATCAACGGTGACCGAGATATCGCCATGCAAAGTTGACCACCATTTTTAGCCATTTTTAAAATTATTTCCTCTTTAACATTTTTTTCTTTGTTGAAGCCTGCGTTTTCTATGAAGGTATCCCCCCTTATTCAGCAGAATTACAATTTTGGTCAGTTAACTTCTACTAGATAAAGATGGAAACACGTTCACAAGATCAGCAATACGGTATCAATGTTTGACAATTTTAAAATGAGAAAGAAAAAAAATTAGCTAAAGAGAAAGCATCGCAATCAGTCAATGTAGTCGTAAATGGCCAAGACGCGGATCTTCTGATGTTGCTATCACTATTGCCTTATAAAAATAATAATGTATATTTATTGAAAGCAAGTATTGGGAAAGTAGATGCAATATTGTACAGCCGATACAGCTTTCAATAAATATCAACACAATCAAGGTTTCATTGGCTTTAAGATTTTTTTAATTTTTTTTTTTTTTGTAAAGTTACGTTTTTTAACCGACATTGCTAACCAGGAAGAAATGGGGTTGCCAAGTGAATCAATTCCAGCTTTATTATATGATCCTAAATCAAACGATACGTGCTTAGCTAAATGTCGCTTACCATCGCTTAAATGATTATTACGCTATTACGCTATCTACAGTTGATACTGTAATATTGCATGGGCAACGACCATATTTTCAAATCCAACAGTGGAAGTGAAACTGTTAAACAATTCTTTAAAATCACTGGTAATTCGATTACCACACACAATATGAAAAATTCACCATTTTTTTTCCTAAAGAAACACGAAAAAACCACCGCGAATATAAAAAAAATTGGTCACCTTAATAATTAACACACTTAATCACTGAGATTTTTTTAATTAATGAATTTTTCAGTAAAAAGTGATAAAATACAATTTTTTATCACTATCTACTATTTCTATTTACTATTTCTATCACGCCATACTATTTCTATAGATAGGTCAAAATTTTAGACCCAGCACCAACACAACGAAAAGCTCTTCTTCCAGGCCTGTAGTTTAGATGGTCTTGCGAAGGCCCATTTTTAGATATTAAATTAGTATAATCCTTCTATTATTTTATTTTCTTGAAGTAAAACTTCTTTACGTGCGCCTAAGCCTAAAAAATTTATTTGGGAGTGAATTGGTTTCATTCGCGTCAGGCTTTCACACATTTCTTCAGATTTTTGGTATAACGCTGTGAAATGGGAAAGACGGGGCACAAGAGGGGAAGCAACTCGCACCTCTGTGTATGCATGGTTCTGTGAAAAAAATTTGCCTTTGTTAGCTTTACTGGGCAAAAGGCTGTTTTTGTCGACTTTTGTAGATTTAATTAGGGCAAAAGCTGGTTTTGTGAAAAAAATTGGGGGTTTTAGTTTTGGGCAAAAGGTGGTTCGGAATAAAAAAAAATGTTTTTTAGGGTTTTATTTAGGATTTTGCATGATTTTATTGAGGAAATAGTTCAGCTCAATGGGAAGATTTCCTGTTCAGGGCAACTTCCCCATTTTCACCATAGAAAATCATCCCGGGAACAGTACCAAATGAGTAAATTCGTTAAACTAAATCCCATATTTACATATTACCTTACGACCAATTTTTTTTTTTTTTTTTTTTGTCCAAAAGTACCGCGGCCATTCGGTTGACCTATTGTATTACACCCCTATACCTCATATTTATTGGCAAGACCGCTGGAACTAGTTCAGCAGCCTGCCTAGTCGCTTGTCGTTTCCACTTGATTGTTCAAGCTTCCCGGGATCCCGTCCGCAGTCCTGCCTTTGGTCTGTTCTCGGAAGGAGTTCACGAAAGCGGGCTCGGGTATGCTCGGTGAGCTCCCCAATTCCACTCCGGCCCTACTTGCCACTTTTCGTGAGACCAGAACCTTAGGGCAGAACGACGGCGGTCTGGGTCTGCTTGCTGTCCCAGTAGGAGGTTAATTGCGATTCCACGCTTATCTTTTAATTTATTAATTTATGATGATGGGAGTGTTCCCCCTAGATTATATGGGAGCTGGTGCTGCCAATTTTCTGGCGGCTCCAAAAACTTTGGGCAGAGCGGCGGCTGTCCAGGTTTGCTACTTGGCTACCTGGGTTCCAGGCCACCGTCCTGCCTTTGGTCTGTAGGGAAGGACTTCACGAAAGCGGGGCTCGGGTGTGCTCCGTGGGGCTCCCCAAATCCACTTCGGCCCTCCTTGCCTAGGCCCTCTCCAGATAAATTGGTCCACACAAGTCCCATGAGTATGGTAGGAAAAGTAAGGTCCATCCTGACAGAGCCTCCATATCAGAATAACGCATTATACAACTGGGTGCGCCCGGTGGGTACCCAGAGGAGATCGTTAAGCGACAGTGCAAAACCTACCCACTGCCATTCAGTCCTCGACACGATAACTTTACATCTTGGCTTGGTAGGCCCGATCATATTAGTCCTTCCCTTTCAGGACAGCTTCCAGTGGCCACCTCGAGGAGGTTATGATCGCACTTCCACGAGTCCAAGATAGTTATGGCACGTGCGTATTTAGGTATTTAAATTACAGGGTTGTTTTTTTTAATCTGTTCCAGCACAGAACAGAACAGCTTCCATACAAAAGTCTTGTCCCCGATAATTATCAAGAACACTATCCAGCACAAAGGGAAATTTTAAATTTCCCTTTTCTCACATACATTTTTTAACTTGACAGTTGACAAATAAAGTAAAATGTTTTGTTTACTGAATGAAAAACGAGAAAAATTAATGGAGAGATAAATAAGACCGATCTTTATGCAATAATAGAACGAATTAAAATGCCCAAAGCCGTAATTTATGTAAATAAAAATGAAAATTTCCCTTGCCGTTTTTTTAATGTTCCAGGACAGAACAGAATAGAATGCCCCCCTATCTCCCTTGTGACTGACCACCTATGACCAATTTACAAATAGTTGAAATCTTTGCCGGAAATAAATTGGACACAAGTGCAACTCATATATATGTTTACCGGCCGAGACAATGGCGCAATCTATTTGCGGGAGGCTTTTACGTTATTTGCCATAATCCATGTCATTTGCCAAATTTTATCGGTTCATTTCTTTTTAAACGCGTTATATTAGCTTCACCTGTATGCTGTATCTTGTATGTAAACAATTCTTCTATTTTAAGTCGATTTAGGGGTGATTTTAACCCTTAAGGATTATCCCTTATCATACAGTTTGGCTTGATTTAGTATAAATCAACAACCTTCGCAAATAAATATTGAAAAAAGAGTATTTCATTGGATTATTTTTCATTATTATTGAATTTATCGCGAAAAACCCTTAAAAAGGGGTGTTACAGTCCACCCTAGGCACCAGGTACCTCGGAGACCGTTGCCGTCATTATTTTCGTGTTCAGCGACCCCAAAAACCCCCGAGTAGCAAAACTCGACTCATTTCCATCAATATTTACCGAGTGGTAGAATGTCTCTTTGAGATGCACTTCTAAAATGCAAATTTTTATTGCAGGAAATGCATTTTTTCAAAATTAATTCATCACTACCGGTCACAAAGTTTGTAGACGCTCTCACGAATCGAACACAAAAAACCGCATTAAGATCCATCTTACTGTTCAAAAAATCTTAGGTTCATTGCTTTATTGCCTCGACTAGTAGCGCAATAGGTAGGTAGGAAAAAAATAAAAAAAAGGAACCATAATATAAAAAAACAGAACAATTCCACTTAACAAACCTGTGAAACTATAAACTATTGTTAACTAAAACAATATATAAATCATTTCACTCATGTGCAATTCTTAATTTTTGTCTTCAACTTACTTAAATTACTGCCACTTAATATCACTTTTATAAATATTTGTGAGGTTAGAAAATTAAACTTGAAATCACACACTGCACAGTAAATTTAAAAATTAGCCTAAGCCTGCAGTGCAGTATTCTGCTTCTCACTGCCCTACATGCAATCGTGTTCCGGGTAGTAGAAAAGCATGAAACCAAACTTTGACAGGCGGTGCAGTACACTGCACTGCGTTGATTCTGTTTCAGGCTTTTATTTTCGAGGATTCTTAAGTGGCCCTTAGACTATCAATAATATTGTGCAATAATATTGAGCAAAATATTGACGGGTTCCTTTTTTGGCCCAGACAATCTTTCAATATCACCCACAGACCTTCAATAATATTGCGCAAATCAAAATATTGCACAATATTATTGATAGTCTAGGGGCCCCATAATCGTATTTTTCGGAAAATTTTAACATCGAAAATATTTCATACCAACCAATTTGAAACTAATCAGAGGTCTTGGTGTTCCAATTTTCGTTGGAAGGTAATGCAAACTTAAATTTCTGTAAATGAATCGCATTTTTGATTATTGGGAAGAAATAATAAAAGATTTTGTTAATAAAATCACATTTTTTGTATAAAAATACCGCTTCGTACTTTTTATTTATTTCCAAATTCAGTAGTTTATTTTTAAATATAAATTTATGTTACACAATAATCTTTACCAATTACATTTTCATCTAATTTAAAAAATTTCTCATTTGGACATTTATATTCAGTGAAAAATTCATCTAAACTAAAAATTAAATTTCTTAATTCCGATTTTCTCGTTGTTGTAAAGTCGTTATCATAAGCAATGAAAGATTCTGTCAGTAGCTTCAATAACACCTTGTTTTGATCCAATTCATATTTTTCCAAAAATTCTTTTTCATTTTCAAATATTTCTTCATTGGATTCTTTTAAATATTCCAAAGTTTTTAGAGCACTTTTAAACTTCTTCTGCAGCGTCACGAATTCAATACATTTGTTATCATCACTCTCGAATCGTGGATAAATATTATTTAATCCTTTAATAAAGTAATGAGCCATAAAAATTCGTGGTTTTTTGTGATTAACATTCAAGCTCTTGATTATGTATTTATTTAAGGGAAATAAGTTTGGATTTAATACTCTGAACTTGCTGATATCATAGGCAATTCGTAGAACGTTTACAAAAAGATTATTACTTGACACATCAATATTTTTATAAGTATTTTCAAAATTTTGTTCGGAGCTAGAAAGATCAGTAATGACCTTCATAAATTCATCATGTTTTCGTAAGATTAATTTGTCGGTATTTTCATTTTTAAGCGCATTAAGGACACTTTTAGTAACATTGATATAATTTACTATGTCATGATCATCTAAGTAGTCTTTTAGGGCAATATTCATAAAAACATCAGGAAAGTACCAGAATATTGATTCGTAGCAATCATCTTTGTCACCTCTAATCATATTGTGAAATTCATGAATATATCGATAGATGTTGTAAAATACATAGTTAGCAACTTTTTTCTTATCAGTTTTTGAAAGTAGTTCAATGATATTTTTAATGCCATCTTTTTTTATATGAATCTCATCGGTTTCGTTGATGATACCACATCCTACAATATCGAAATATTGTGTCCAATCAAAATCTGGAATATTTTCTTTGATCCAACCAACTGTCACCAGCTGGTATTCTTCTGAAGTATTAATTCCGTTTGAATGTTGTTGAAGATCGGAAAAATCTGTTTTAACCGTCGAAATTTCATTATTTGTAAATCCAAAATATTCAAAAACTTTCCCGAAATCCTCTGGTTCATCGTGAAAAGATGAATATCTTGATGATATAGGCCTTAAATAAAATTCACGTTTTTCATCTTTCATATGTAATTTAAATGAAAAAACCGTGGCAAAACCAATTCTGTTAAATGTGGCTAAAGTTGCGGACAAAACAAATTTATTATTATTCCAATCAGTTACACCTGGTGGGAAATGTCCTACATGATCTGTATTCAAACTTTTAACCGTATCGAAAAAATCTTCGTTCGTTGTTTTGGCACGACACAAATCAAAAAATGTTTTTGCTTTTATTTCATTTGGTGTAAGATTATTGTTTCCTTTGAAATAATTCACAAACATAGTTTTAAAAAAATTTTGATCAGGTATTTTTGTGTAGCCTGTGGTATCTTCACCATGTCCATTAACATAACTTATATAATCATCACATGGTTCTACACTAGTATTGAATGTTTTGGATAACTCTTCTGCAAATGTCTTAAGACGTTCTATTTCCATTTCTAGATAATGAAAATCGTTTCCATCCTTAACTGGAGATCCAAATACACTTGGAGAACAGCATTGTGATATTATAAGTAGTATCGAAATTATTTTAAACATTTTCACTTTTTATTTATGATCACTTGAACACTTTACTTTAAACTGATCGAGGATGATCTAGTCTAAATGTATTTCTATTCAAATTTTCAACCTCGAAGTCAAAGCGTAGTGATAAGGAATTCGTTTGATTAATAAAAACGAAGTGATAACAATTTTGTAAGAAAAAATAATTTTTTTTAATAATATTAGGCTTTAAAAAACTCACAATCTTCAAAGAAAAACCAAATCGTGCTGTTGTCAATAAAGTTATAAAGAAACATAAAACGTTTCAATTTCAGTTACTGCTGGTTGTCTACAAGAGATATGCTTGGGTCATTATTTTTTTTAATTTTCCGATAGTAACTTCATTCATATGTTGTTCGATATATGTACAGTACATATTTCCTATTATGCTTGTTGTTGTGAAATATCATTGAAGATCAAAGATCTATTTCTAAAATTGAAGATCAGTGATCTATACAAGGGTGGGCAACCTCTGGCCGAAGAAATTATAAAAAAATATTTTTCGATGTATTTCGTCGAGTTTAAATTACATAATACATCCATTGGGGTGTAAGTTACACTATGCATCATTTCTTTTATCATCCCCATACACAAACCGGTTTTATAGACAAGAGGTCGCAGGTAAGTTTGTTTTTTCCTCATTTTGCCTCAGAAAATTTGTCAGACGCACCCATCCATCACACTAACACAATTATAACATCGTTCTCGAGGGTCTGAGAAAACTATGAGTAACTCCCCGTCTCATTCGCGTTTCATTGCACGAAGAAGAGCCAGAAAAATTAATATTTAGAGAGTTATACTTACATTACACACAAACCTGTTTGAGCTGAGGATCGAGTGATGGATATAATTTACCCCATTAAAGCATATTTCACTTCAAATGCAGACTAAAATTTATTGTTGGGTAGGACACGATTATAAAATGAATTAGTAAGAGGAGGCTCTTTTTTTGAGCCAGTACAATGTCATATTTCAAATTAGGCGAAGGGTCATTGTAATGCCAAAATGCCAAAAACCAGCAAATTAAAGAAAGAAGATTATATGCATTAAACTGCCTCAGAGTAAGTAAGAAATCTATGCCTCCACAATGTATATTTATATTTTACAATCTCACCTCACCTAATTTCAAGTTGGAACTTTTGGCTGCCACAAAAGACCTAACAAATGTCTCTCCAGTACGTATATACAATTTTACCTCGCCTCATTTCAAGTTGGAAATTCCACTGCCTCAAAAGAAGTAAGAAATGCGTCTCCAGTTCGTATTTAAAATCTCGCCTCGTCTCAGCTCAAATTGGATATTTTCCGGCCGCAAAGAAATAAGAAATGTCTCTCGTATTTACAACCTCACCTCACCTCGCCTCATTTTAAGTTGAATTTTACTGCCCCAAAAAGAAGAAACTCTTGTCTCTCCACTTCGTAATTACAATCACACCTCGCCTCATTAATCTTGATACACACTCATATACCAGCAGTAGGACATTATTTTTGAACTGGGACATTTAAAAAAATTGAGGCCTCAGTAAAAGGCCTCAATTGTCGTGTAAGGGACAAATGTACTGCCTCGTTTAAGTCCGGCTCAACTCTAAAAAATTACAGGTCACAAGAAGGTGCCAATTGACTACTACGGCCCTCGAAAAAAACGTAAAATTTATTCTGGCCCTTGTTATAAAAAGATTGCCCACCCTTGATCTATACCACCATTGATTTGAACACTCCACTTCAAAAATTGCCTACATCCGTAATAAACGATTTATTAAAAATCGCGAAAAACTAATAACTCATTTCCTTAATGGTGGCATTGGCCAACTTTTGTCAGTTTTACAGCTGGGTAAACACACATTTATTTTAGTCATAATAATTATGAATATCAAAGCCCGATATTTGTGAAGTTATTAAAGATTTTTGGTTGAATGTAGAAAGTTTTGGAATTGTACACTGGAATGATAGAGTTTTGAAAATAACTATCATTTGTAAGAGTTTTGATTTGGATAAATATAAGCATTATCTATTTGAGGGCATCGTTCGAATATCGACTGGATTGTCCAAACTAAACTGAAAAATATTGTAAAGGCTGGAGATTATGGTATTGGAGGGAGATGTCGGTAACTGACCAGCAGGAAGTAACACGAAAAGCATGTAAAGTTAATGTGTAAAATGAAAGATTTATTTAAACGGAAAAAAAATTGATTTTGAAATACTGATAGCACTATAGGTAACCCCCTTATAACACGGGATTTATGTTCCAATAAATTGCCGTGTCATGCGAATCCGTGTTATACGGAACAAAGAACGAGAACGAAAAGGCGGGTTAAATTTCACAAATTAAAACAATGAATTAAACAATGGTCTCTTCGTCATCACTAAGCACTATTAACCGAGGTCGTTTTCCTTTTAGCAAAATATCTTCATCTTTGAGATCCATGCCCTTTTGAAAAAAATATAGCGCGTGTAACCAGTGCACGTGAAAGACGTGAAACATCTTTGGCGATCTTTATCTTTCTTTAAGTAGCACGGCTACTATTACACGATTTCTTACCAGACGTCAGAATCTCAAGAAGGCCCATGTTTGTGTTCTAATTATTTTCTAGTTTTTGGTACAGCTTATGATTTCAAATAAAACCATTTAACTTAAAAGTTTTTTTTACCTATTTTTATTTTCTAGTTTTTAGTTTGGGTTTTGGCTCGTATCATCATGCAAACTTCTCATCCTTTCCAACTCTTTCATTGCATCTTTGTTGCACGGTTTCTTACCTGTTAATTTCTCACAATCAAGCTCCTCAATACATAGCCCTTCCAAAGTTCTTACGCGACTCAATGCTACATACCATATTGCCAGCGGCATTTTGAATTTTCTAATTTTGACAACAAATACATTATTTCCGACCTTAAACACACCCAAATATCGATTTTCAGTGAAATCGAATTGTTATTACCAAAATCGTGCCGCCATTTTGAATTTTCAAATTTTGATCACACATTCGTCATCTGTCACCTTAAAAACCCTCCCATACCGATTTTCAATGGATTCAAAACACATCTGCAAAATTCATCCGCCATATTGCCGCCGCCATTTTGAATTTTCGAATTTTGAAAACAGATTCGTCATTTGTGATCTTAAAAACTCCCCGATACGGATTTTCAACATATTCAGAGCACATTTGCAAAATTCATCCGCCTTTTTAAATTTTCAAATTTTGACCACAGAATCGTAATTTATGGCCCTAAAAACCCCGGATACCGATTTTCAATGGATTTAGAACATATTTGCAAAATTCATCCGCCATATTGGCGCGGCCATTTTGAATTTTCAAAATTTTGACAACAGAATCGTCATTTGTGGCCCTAAAAACAACCCGATACCGATTTTCAATGGATTCAGAACACATTCGCAAAATTCATCCGCCATATCGGCGCGGCCATTTTGAATTTTCAATTTTTGACCACAGAATCGTCATTTGTGGCCCTAAAAACCCCCGATACTGATTTTCAATGGAATCGCAACACAATTGGAAAATTCGTCCGCCATCTTGGAACCGCCATCTTGATTTTTTACAAAAATGTCAGATTGCATTGTCACGGGAACTCAATGTGTGTGCAAAGTTTCATAAGAATCGGTTAAGTAGAAGCAGTTGAAAAAGCTGTCGCAAATTTTGAACCGAACAAACAAACAAACAAATAAAACCATTAAATATAAATAATAAAATTCAAATGCAGAGATCAAGAATTGAACCCGCGACTTTTTGGAATATCAACGTCGTAAGGCAACCACTCAACCATTTGTTCCACTCTGCCTATTTCTGGCTCGTTATGTCTGGCTCGCGGCATATAAACACTTTTCTTTGGTGCTACTATTTTTTTTTAAAATCTCCGTCTTATTCTGTCTTGCTCAATACAGATCTTCCGTTTCCCGGAATGAAAATTGGATTGGACGGAGCGTTCCCTATAAAGCGTTCCCTATAAAGCGTTCCCTAAAAAGCGTTCCCACAAAATGTTCCCGACCTTGAAGAATTACTCTCAACGCCCGCAAAGATGTTTCACATCAAAAAAATGAAAACAAAAATAAAAAAAAAATAAAATCCAGTAAACAAAAAGTTTAAAAAAAACATTATTACTAAGAAAATAAAAACGAAAGATTGACTTTATGAATGATAATATTTTATTCTGTTAAACTTAACAAGCATCATCTCAATCGCATCCGTAAGTATCTGTAAACTCCTTCAAGATTTTAAAAGATTCTTGTAAGTTATAATCATAGTAGTAATCTATATCATAATATTGAGAGAAAATAGTGAAAAAGGCTTTCATGTGGCTCAAATTAGACTTCTTCAAATAGTCTTCTGCCGTTTTAAATTTATCTTCATCAATAGTTTTCATAAATTCAATCGCTTTAAAAACATAGTTGAATCTACGTCTCTCCCAATATTCATTAATGTATAGCCGCCTGACGGGTGGACCTACTCCTATTATGCTTATTTGAATTACCATTGTTTTTTCCATAGGGGTGAATTTATCCCAGATAATATTTCTTGCCAAAATAGGAAAGATGAAAATTCGTGGCTTGTCGCGAAAATTGTATGCAAAGTTAAACAGTTTATGATAAACTTCTGGTGCAATTGGAGATGATAATTGCTGCCTATGTCTTTTTATCTCAGCCAAATTCAAAATAAAATCATTTGTTAAATTTAAATCCTTGTATACATCATCAAGTTTTGGTCCGTATGTAGTGCGATGCCTTAGAACTTCAAGAACATCCTCGAAAAGTAATTCTTTAATAGTTTTAGTTTCATTTTGAAGTGCATTTAACACACTTTCCACAGAATCTATTATATTCACTGCATCATGTTGGCTTAGGAAGTGATTCAAAATTATACTCGCGAAAACATCATGAAAGTAAATTGAAGCTTTTCTATAACATGCCATTCTGTCCTGCTTTATTGAGTCAAACACTTGCCTGATCTCATTGTCTGCGCCACAAAACATAGAATTGGCAAGATCACGCTTTGTTATATTTGTTGATAAAACATCGAAATATAATCGCATTGCTTCTACCCCAGTGATATAAACTTCATCAGAATCTTGTGCAATGCCGTTTGTGTAAATATGGAAGAAGTTTTTCAAATTTACACCTTGGAAAATTTCGTTAATTTCACCAATAGTAGTATTTAAATCTGAGTCTGATTTATTACGAAAAACTAATTGGAGTTTAATTTCAAATAAAGTTGTTTGGATATCAAGGCTATCAGCAAAACCGTATCCATGCGATTCAAGGAAGCGATTATTGCAATGGTTACTAAAAAATGGTATACTTCCACTGTCAGGCTTTATTGCAAACTGTCGTTTTCCATTTACACTTTAAAAAATCCTTGATCTATAAAAGATTGTGTTTTTGCTTGTGTTGTTAACCAATCAAATTTGTCCTCATTCCATTCATCCTCCAACACAGGAAAATGCCCAAACTGCTTAAAATCCAAATTTGCGATAAATTCTTCAAAAGTTTTTTCTGAACTATTTTCACAAACTTCGATGAAATTCTTCATTTTCCTCTCTGCGACTGATAAATTATTATTTATTTTTATATATGGTTCGCACATTTCCTTGTATTGTTTGTTACTAATACCATAAGGATACAAAGTCAGCTTGGTTTTAACACCCGATGTGGCATACTGAACATAGTCTTCACACGGATTTGCTTCTTCTTTTTTTACCAACTGCATTGTATCGATTAGTATTCGAAGACGTTCCTCTTCAACTCTATTGTAGTCATCTTCAATTGCACCATTATCGGTATTTATCGAAGATCTTACTGATCTTGATGGTACACCGTACACGAAAAAGTGTGATAAATTTATTAACAAAATCACAATTGGAACCACTTTTAGCTTGAATACAATCATTTTCATCCGCGATTTTTTAAATACAACTGACTCCTTTTCATACGTTCAGATCTATATGTATATACCTAAGCTTCAAGTCTGTTAATTTGTAGAACGTGCTTTGAAACAGGTCAAATACATTTTGATAAGAGATCATCTTAATAATTTTTGGGAAGCTAATCATAGAAAAGTCTAGGAAATGTTTTGTTTTCAAAATTTGTCCTTAATTATCCTCCATTAGAGGTTGCAGAAAAAGAATAATCAGTATTTAGAGGTCAAGTTAAGAAGTAAATAAATCAGTATCAAGAGGTCAGATTAGCGAAAGTCGCAAACGATTATTTAGCGTTGACAGATTCACAGGTCAAGAGCGACAATGCCGAATAAATCGCACTGATTAAGGAGTATTTTTGCAACGCATGACCGCCATGCGGGAAAATCTAAATAAAACAAACTTAGATGTCCGTACGTCTTCCATATATTCTAGGACCGAATATGAGGACATAGCACTCAGTACCGTTGCTCGCCTTGAACACCGATTAAAGAAAATTCAAGAGCTCCTAGGTCCATCCATGCCTCAAATTTCCAACGATCCTTCCGACTCCCAGCGGCAACACAAAACTTTTCAAGCTCCTACTTAGGAAAATTCTCGGGAGATTTTAAAGAATGGTTACCTTTCATGGAGTAGTTTCGCACAACTATGCACGAAAATAAATCCATTAAGTGAATCGGATAAGTTTAATTTATCTGCAGTTAATAGTAAAACAGATAAAACGGCGTAGACTGTAGCAGAATTCACACCGACTGAGACCTGTTACGCTTATGATGGGTCATGGATCTGTGGGTAAATTCAAAAACTCTGCACTCTGCATAACTGTAGAATTCAGCAATTGGTAGTCTGTAGCTGAATTCTGCAGTGATGCGGCAATGATGAGTTTTTGGAATTTGCCCTGTGTTTCCAGAATCGTGGAGCCAACTTTACCGCTCTCTGCATTACAAAAATCATATTGTCCGGAATGCGTTTATTCAGTCCCCATTCTTCCAAATCCACCAAGCCTAGGCCGCATGGATGGTTTAATTAAGAGTGTATAGACGCAAAAGAAACCGCCTATAGAAGATACAGGCATTTCCTGAGTGAATGATCTCGACGCGAGTACATCCGGTTAAGAAGCGCCTGCAAATCCACCATCAGGCAAATCAAAGCATCTTTTGATAACAGATTAAGCGGTAAACTCATTAACACCACTGCTGGCAGTAAAAACTTCTGGTCCTTGGTAACCTCCATCAGGAAAAATTTCTCTACGATGGAAAGGTGCTAACAGAAACCAAATCCAAGGCCGACTTAGTCGCATCTCTGCTCGCCTCAAATTTTTCCTTAACCGATACTGCCTTGCAATCCCCCATTGTCGAGTGTTTCTCCAGTACTGATGATGTGTACAAATGCCTCAAAGAGCTGTACTCCAATAAATCCACTGGCCCCGACAATATTCCCCCTATGGTTCTTAAAAAATGTGCCTCACCTCAATGCAAGAATGCTGCCCAACGTTGGGGGCCCTAGACCGAGTCGCCGCCTCCTTTTGGGGAGGGTGATTAGCTCAGTCCTTCTATAAGCAGCAGCAGTGTTGGCTGCAGCGTTACACAGGACTGCAAAGAGTAGGAAATGGAGGGCCGCATACAGGCAAAAGGCCCCCACACGGTCAAATTGGATGTACATCGAAGAGCGGATGTACAACCAAAACTATCGATTGTGAGCCCGTCGGCAGATCAAAACCCGTTGCGCGCATGGGTAAGCGACCACGTCCGACGATGCGGTGTACTTGATAGCGGGGATGATCCCTAGACACATTCTGCCGAGAGAAGGCATGAGTCTCTACGACCCAGAATATAGTAGAGGGGAGCCAAAAATGTCCGAAGCGTCACTAACGCCGGAAAACATCCTATATAGGCCACATGATGTTGTCCGAGGAAAAGTGGAGAAAAGTGGAAGCAACGCTGAAAGCCATCCACAGAAAGTTAAGGCCGGAAGAAGCCGAAAGCAATAGAGGAAGGCGAAGAAATGCCAGCAGCAATAGCAGCTAAATAAAGCTGAACGACCCCCACAACGTAATGCTTAGTAGCCAGTCCCGCGGGGCAGGATGACGTCGAGGAGGCTATTTAGTTTCATGAATATGGGTCATTCCCACGTCAAATCGACCACTATTGAGCCTGACCCTTTTTGATTTGGCTGAAACTTTGTAATTTCGTTTTATCCTACCAAAAACATTTTTCATAAATTTTTCAAAAGTTTTTAGCCAAACCAAAACATTCTTCAAAAAGAACGGTTTTTTTTTTCAAATAACCATAACTTTTACAAAAATTGACCTATCTAGACGTTTTTTTTAAAATGAATATATTTATATGTGTGTATGTTTGTATGTATGAATATAGGGTTAGAGTCCAACATAACCGCCATGCGGGATCGGCAAGTAATGGGCCCATGAGTCACGGCCGTAGCATGAGCTTTTTACCTCCTGGGAAAAAAACGAAAAAAAGCTATTGGTATTCACTTTGTTCTAACGAACTGGATTGAGAGTATCCTTTCCGACCGTTCAATCAAGGTAGTATTGGATCTCATGGAAGCTAATCCCCACACCATCTCTGCAGGTGTTCCCCAGGGCTCAATTCTATCACCAGCTCTCTTCCTAGTTTTTATAAATGACCTACTCTCAATCCCGTCCAACTCACTTCACAGCTTTGCTGACTGCAGTATTCTGCGGTACTCGTATAGCTTCGATAATGCAAGACAAACAGGCGTATAATACTGATTCTAGATTGGTCCTCAAGAATCGTGTTGAATTCAACGCACTGAAAACGAAGTGCTGTCTCTTTTCTAACAACATGCGCTCCACAATTACTCCCGTTTCAGTGGATGGTCTAGAACTGACGGCAGAACCATCTCCAAATATCCTCGGCATAATATTAACCGAAGATGTTCGTTGGAATAATCACATATTCCAAATTGCTAAACAAGCATCTAATCCCAATGCTTGGTATTTCTTAAAAGGTGCAATATCCTCCTTCAGCCGTCGGTCGTCGGCCTGGGCTATAATCTGCAAATTCTACCTTCGGCCCCGCCTCGAATTCAGCTCGTATATTTTCGCAAGGGCCCCGAGAATGACCTTAGCGTGGCTGGAGAAGGCGCAAAATGGCGTTCTCCAACTTATTGGGGATGGCACCTTTTGCGCCTCAATTGATTCATTACGCCACCGC
This sequence comes from Thereva nobilitata, assembly GCA_963855945.1. Lineage (NCBI taxonomy): Eukaryota > Metazoa > Arthropoda > Insecta > Diptera > Therevidae > Thereva > Thereva nobilitata. The sequence continues at coordinate 101,021,358 of OY979697.1, read as the reverse complement.
ATCTACCACAATGACCGAATCTTCTGCCTCCAAGGCAATGTTTTTCTCGCAGCACAAGACTAGCCTTCACGGTACACTCTCACTGTCTACAGCCCTTATTTGCACACACACACACCAGTCTAGAAATTCGTTCATTACGAGCTCTAGTCTTCCACATAAAAAAAAACTCGTCTGTGGAACAACCTCCCATCATCAGTATTCCCGAACTGATACAACATTCACGAGTTCAAACGCAAGATTCATCGGCATCTCCTCACGCTTTTTAACAAGCTTTCCGAATACGTAAGGCAGATGTTGGGATTATCTCATCACATTTGTAGTTTGACGTTATAAACTGCCTTAGAATAAAAATCGCGTAAACCTTCAACATCAAAACTAAAAAATAATAAATTTATCAACAAACTTTACATGGCGATCCTGCCTCCCGGACAACTGGATCAACAATTTGTTCAACAGTTTATAAGGAAGATAACGTGCCCGTGCCGTATCACCGGAACCAGCAATCTAAAGAAGGAAGAAAAAATCCCAGAAGCAGCACTAGCCAAAGAAGAAGTTAAAGACTTCCTCCAAAAATCTGATGAACCTAAGAAGATTCCAGCAAATAAACTTCTTAAGCAAGAGTTAGAAGCAAACTCGAAAGCTGGCCCCCGACCCATCGCTATAGAGGACTACAGAAAACTACAGGCAGCAAGGCAACAACAGGAGCCACCAGCTTAACAAATAATAACTCCAATTGAGAAACCACGAGAAGCGTGCAAAATTTAGGACACAAAGAGCAGAAGCCTTCAGGATAGCAGCATTGGCGGTATCACAGCAAGAAAATGCATTCTTCTGTTACCTACTTTATGCTGTTTTCAATTTCTTCCCATTTGTCGTTGAGGGCTCGTTCTTCCACTCCTTCCCTCATGTTCTGTACGACAGCATTATGGTAAGCATCTCTTCTTTCTTCAAGTTTTGGCTATGCCGTATTTTGGTAGTGTCACCTTGACTAAATAGTGGGTCGTGGGCCAAGCCACACGTAACGGAAGTGATAAATGGATGATGTCACAAGAACCGGAATATAAAATCAATAGATTTGAAAGAAAATTCCTAAGATAGATATAAGGTCCTGTCGGAGAAGTAGATACAAAGATAAATTGTATTAAATATATAACGAACCTGAATTACCCATCTTCATCAAAATTAAAAGGTGAAGCTATGCAGGATATATTTCAAGAACGGACGAGACAAGGAACCAAAAAAATAGTATTTGATCACATACTAGGTGATAAACCAGTACGTTGACCAAGAAAGAGATGGAAGGGCGCAGTAACAGCAGACACGTGAATAATGCTAGGAAAACAACCCGCTGGAAATCGTATAAACTGGAGGAAATCTTTAAGGGGCCCATACACGATTGAACAATTTGCGCAACGCGGCCCGTTGTGCAAACAATTTCCCCGTGTATGGGGCGGTTTGAGGTGTTGCGCAACTGTTTGAATGAAAGTCAAACGCGTTTGAAAATTTTTGTGCAACGGGCAGCGTTGCGCAAGTTGTTTCCTCGTATATGGTGATGTTGGTGCAAATTTGCCCCACTTTCTGCAAAACTCGCAATTATAATTGCCAAACACGCAGCTTCAGACATGTTTTCTCTACGAAAACATAAACCCAACTGAAGTTTGCGCAACTCGTTGCGTAGTGTATTTTTTGGCAAACACAAATATGCGCAAATTGTTCGCCCGTGCATGGGCCCCTTTAGAGGAAGCCAAGGCTCAATATGCAAAAAATGCAAAAAAAACAAAAAAAATAAAATCGAGTAAAGAAAAAGTTTAAAAAAAAAACATTAACTAAGAAAATAAAAACGAAAAATTTACTTTATGAAAGGTAAAATTTTATTCTGGTTAGACCAACGTTTCCCAAAGTGTGGGTCGCGACCCGGCACCGTGGTCGTAGAAAAATTTTGCCGGGTCGCGAAAAAAAATTGTAAAAACACAAACAAAATTCATCAGTGTCACCGTATTGATTGGATGAAGTGTGTTTGCCTCAGGGCCGGCTCAACCGATGAAGTAGAAGATGCAAAGCATCGGGGCGTCACACCAACAAAGGGCGCTAAAATCCATAATTTAAATGAAAATCAGGTCATTTGAAATTTTTTTTATATTTAAAATTTTATCAAATTTTATTTTTTTTTAAATGAGAGATGAAAAGTAGAAGATTATCGAATTCAGGCTCAAAACACATTCGGCGCTGCATACTTCTAGCTTCAAATCAACGAGAATTTATTAATGCACATTGACCGCTTCTTACTTCACGCTACAATGAAGTATGAAGCCAGAGTCAAAATTTGCAATTTTCAAAATTTGTACATAGTCCTGTCAACTTTAGAAAAAGGAATTGTAAAAACTGCCACATTTTATTTACTGTTTGCGTGAAAAAAGTGGAAAAGCGGAAATTTAAAATGAAAGAAAAAATAATAAATTTTGTGAGTGAAAATCCGAAAAATTTTTTTTGAAATAAAATGCTTCGTCTCTGTACATTTAAATGCCAACAATTCCGTCAAGTTGGCGTTGGTTTTTGCAGCTTCAAATGTAGCTGCAGTGGCTTCTTTCCATCGGCTGCAGCTTCATAAAGCTTGCGGCGTGAAGAATGCAGCGCCGAATGTGTTTTGGGCCAGGGGTGGTGGAGCTTGGGAGGGGGAATCCATACACACCCAAAATATTTCATCCCAGAGCGTTCCAGGGCCGTCTCGGACGCTGGCGACGAAGGAACGTGGTAGAAGGGCCTCACACAAGACTTTTTATACGAAAACTAAATATATTATATTAGAGCTATTAAGTACTTATAACTGCATAGCCTAAGCTTTTTAAACCCCACCCGACTAGAATTTAAAAAATGGATTCCCTCACGGGCATGCCGAAAAAAGGATTCCCCGTAGGTTCCCCATGAGGACTCCACGTGGCAAATAAGGGGCATGCTGAAAGGGCATTTCCTCCTGAGAACCACAATGAGAGGCTTTTCCTCATGAATACCACACAAACAAAGAAATCAGCGATGAGGTATACCTTATCAATTTCTCATAGGGGCCTTATGAGGCAAACCTCATTACAAATTAAATGGGGCAATCCCAAAATCTGCCTTACGTTTTCGGAAAGATTTTTAAAAAGCTTTAAAGAAATACCCTTAAGCTTTAGTTTAATTCATACAAAGCTTTAGTTTTTGTTGTTGCATTGGTTCTCAGGGAATCATGTTGGTGACCGTGAATGGTGTCATTTAGCATACTCAATAGCCCGGTTCTGGTACGATTGCAGAGGTCAAGCAGCATTGGATGTGATTAGTACTCAGTTGGGGGACGTATTGATAAAACCACAATCGCGTTTAAAAATATAAAGCTTTCGATACCGACGTAGTTATTACTCACATATCCACTCCGAATTGCTCAAAACCCACACGGGATCGGGTATTAATGATTTTTCAAATGGGGCATTCCTTATGATGAGGCGCGAATGAGGAAAGACGTTAGATGCCCTGTGTAAGCCTTATAGGGTAATCCACCCCACATGAGGCAGTGGGTCTAGCATCATAGAGGCCCTATCTGTACCACTTACCTCAAACAGCGAGGTGGGCATAACGCCATAACAAAAGAATTTAAAACCACATAAATCAATAGCTGTTAAATAAATTGACCGATTAACTTTATACATTTTAACGTTAACTGTTCACGTGCTCCCCACCCACAATGATTATTCTCCGCCGCTCTTGTTTTGGGCCTAAGTTTTCTAAAAAAACGCTCTTGGCAGATAAAAGACATTTCCTTTAATTGAAACTTTTTTTATGTGTTCCAGAGTTATGTTAATGTTAATATTTCCATTTTTTCCAATTTCTGACATAATTTCCTATAAAGGGCGCTTAACAGAAAGTTGCATCGGGGCGCCAGCACCGCTAGAGCCGGGCCTGGTTGGCCTAAGATGCGCGGGGCACGTGCAATGGCAGGCTGTCATAAAGGTTTGTTTAAACAAATTCAAGAATTAGCCATTAATTGTGTATGGGTGCACTGTAGTATCGATAGACAAGCGCAACGCCGGCCGTAGGGTAGAGCGAGTGGAGCGGTCGCTCTAGGCGCCAGGTGGCAAGGGGCGCCAAAATGTATGTAAAAACAATTTCAATTTTCAATTTTTTGCCTTTTGCCAACTATGAAAAGCTACTTCCCAACAATGAAAAAAATGGCAAAAAATTGAAAAATTTAAATTTTTTATTTTTTTCAAAGTCCTAAAATGGGCATTTTAAATAAAATAACGAAGTATTGCGTATGCTTACAAGAAAGTACATAAAAAAACCTACAATTTAAAAAAAAATATTTTACCGTACGATGATATGGCATAAAATGACGGCAATTTTAAAATTTTTCGAAAAGTGCCAATTGTTGCCGTAAAAAACGAAATTTTTTTTTGAAATTTCAACCACGTATTTATAGCATCAAAATATGCATCTTTTCTCCAATTTTTATCAAAATCCGACCCTTTCCCTGTTATTCAAATTCAATTTCTTAAAGTTCAAATTAAATATATTAAATGTTAAAATTATCAAGTTTTCACTCTATCAGGCTCTCTTCCGATTATCGGTTCAAGTTTTCGGTCTGACCCACTTGTCCGATCAGAGTGAAAAGGTAACCTAAGCAATCCGATTAGCGGCCTTAAAATCCGATTGGCGGCTCCCGAGCTTTGAGGTCTACAATTGGAATGATAACAAAAGTTCCCACTCGCTTTCCTACGATGATTGGGTCAAGTTTTCGGTCTGAGTCGATAGTCGAATACGATAGCCCGATCCGATAGTCGGATCGGAGCGAAAAAGTAGCCTAAAACATTCCCAATACTACTAAATCTTCCCGTGCAAGTCCATGGGACACGTTGTATACAGAGGATAAACTGAAATGCAATTTATGTGATGTGAAAGCGTTGACCAAAGGGCGCCGAAAGACAATCTCGCTCTACCCACATCAAGGGCTAGGGCCGGCGCTGGACAAGCGTTGGCGGTAAAACGCTTGCCTTTCAATTTAAACATAACTTTGGAAGAATTTGTCAAGTTTGTAAACTACATAAAATCTCGTCCATTAAATACCAGACTTTTTAACGAATTATGCAAGGAAATGAAGACTGATCATAAACAATTTCTTTTGTATTGTAATTCAAGATGGTTTTCAAAAAGGAAAAGTTTTAAAATGTCTGTTTGCGCTTAAAGACGAAGCTTTGTTATTTCTGAGTGAACACCCGTCATCTAAAAAAGATGCTATTTTTTCCATTTAAGGATAGATTCCACGATTTCGAGTGGTTAATAAAATTAGCTTATTTGTGCGACATATTTGCTACATTCCAATGAATTGAAATTGAAATTTGCTGCAAGGCTTTGGTTTAAATATTTTCAAAGTTTCGGAAAAAGTCGCTGCAATAATTAAAAAAATGACTCTGTGGAAACGACAAGGAAATTTTAAATCTTTTGAAACATTACATAAATTTTTTGAAACCCATTGAAACTATGATGAAGGAGATTTACATCTACACTGCAAACCCCAGAATATTTTTTTCGTGTGAATTTAACTCACTACACACTTCATAAGTGTGTAAATTGGGCTAATCGTGTTAAAATAAAGCGTTTTAGGAATAAACCGTGTTAAAATGATGCGGATAAAAAGATATACATGTAAAAATCATACACGTTCAGCGTATAATATTTTTTACACGCTAAAGAAATTGTAACGTTTTATCGTTTTACGTCTTAAACGTGTGAAAATCACACATTATGTGTCATTTCACACACTTTACTAAATTAACACGCATGAGAGGATAACTTAAAGGAAAGTTAGACAGTTGTAATTCTTTATTTAAATGCTCAATGACCATAGAGCTTCACGACCTGTCTTTACAGTCAGTCGGTAACAGAAGGGCATCGAGGCAAGTCGTTGCAGTTCACATCAAGAATTTTAAGCTTACGGTGAAAAATTTTCTAAGTTTACTCTCCGTAAAACGACGCTAAAAAAGCGCTCAAAAGCTTCCAAGCAATACATATTTGGTGTATTTCAAACACACACATTAAGTGTGTTAAATTTACACACTTTTCGGGTATTAAAAATTAACACATTTTAAACGCGTAAAAAGTGACTACATGATTTTACACGCGAAATGCGTTTTAAAATTACACACTTGGGTTTGCAGTGTAGAAACACTATCAGTTTCAATTCACGAACATCTTTCGGAGCTAATAAAAAGAGTTAAATACTACTTTTCGGATATTCCTTCAAAAAATAGGGGTATTCATGATCTGTGTTAAACGTCGAAAAATCGTAAAATGTTCAGGCTTATTATGGTTGTCACTTTCGGTGACAAATGCCTAAGTGAGACAAAAATGCTAACTGAAATTTCTCACCCCGCTGAATTTACTGTCCACAATATGGAAAGTGACAATAAAAGTGGCATTTTTCACTATGGTGAGGTGACAACCACAATAAGGTTGAAGAGCATTTTTGTCTCACTTCGCCATTTGTCACCGAAAGTGACAACCATAATAAGGCTGAATATCTTCGAAATAGACAAGATCGTGAGCGACCCCTTTAAATTTCCATGTTAAAGAGTTATTTTTTATATTAATTTGCACTTTTCAAATACACTTATCAATCAAAATAAATTCTAAACAACTGTTGACAGTAAAAGAAAAAAATTACGAGCCGTTTTCGATCTCAATTTCGAGTTGTTGAATTAACACGCCTTGATGTTATTTGTTAAAATCGAATGTCATTTAGTAAGGTAAGTTTCTCGATTTGTTAAACTTTTTCTCGATTCAAATAACACGAATAATACCCCTAATACGTGCATTAAAGATACTTTTTTTGTCGAAATTGAAAAGGAAGTAATGTTTAATCTTATTGAACAAGAAGTTGATAATTTAATTGAAACTTCTTGCGACACCGATTTGAAAAAACTGTTTGAAACTCTACACCACTAATCCATTTTTGGTTGCATTGTCAAAAGGAGTATCCAAGCGTAAGCGAAAAAGCGATACAATTTTTAACGCCTTTTGTCACCACTTATATGTGTGAAGCTGCGTTCTCAGCCTTGGTGTAATTAAAAAAATAAGTATCGAAACAGATTGGATGTCGAACCTAATTTGAGAATAAAATTAACATCATTACCGCCTAATTTGATACTGTTATGTGATAACAAACAACATCATCCTTCGCACTAAGGACAAAATATGTGGAAACAAAGCTTACTTCATTTAATAAAGTTTTAAATGAGTATAATTGTTAATTTTTTAATTACTTATATTTTTCTTATACATATAATTATTATGCAATTTTTGTGTATGAAATAAACAAACAAATAACTTGGTTTTTATTAAAAAATTAAATTTGGTTTGTAAATCGTTTCTTTTTCATAAGGTGGGTCGGGAAAAGTTTTAAAATCACGTACCGGGCCGCGGTCTAAAATGTTTGGGAAACCTGTGTTAGACCAAGCATCATCCCTGCATCCGTAAGCATCAGTAAACTCCTCCAAGGTTTTAAAAGATTCTTGTAAATTATCTCTATCAAAATATTGTGTGAAAATAGTGAAGAATACTTTGATGTGGCTCAAATTAGACTTCTTCAAATACTCTTCTGCCGTTTCAAATTTATCTTCATCAATAGTTTTCATAAATTCAATCGCTTTAAAAACATAGTTGAATCTACGTCTCTCCCAATATTCATTAATGTATAGCCGCCTGACGGGTGGACCTACTCCTATTATGCTTATTTGAATTACCATTGTTTTTTCCATAGGGGTGAATTTATCCCAGATAATATTTCTTGCCAAAATAGGAAAGATGAAAATTCGTGGCTTGTCGCGAAAATTGTATGCAAATTTAAACAGTTTACTACAAACTTCTGATGCAAGTGGCTGATGGGTTAATTGCTGCCTATGCCTTTTTATCTCAGCCAAATTCAAAATAAAATCATTTGTTAAATTTAAATTCTTGTAAACATCATCGAGTTCTAGTCCGTATGTAGTGCGATGCCTTAGAACTGCAACAACTTTCTCGAGAAGTAATTCTTTAATAGTTTTAACTTCATTTTGAAGTGCATTTAACACACTTTCCACAGAATCTATTATGTTCACTGCATCATGTTTACTTAGGTAGTGATTCAAAACGATACTCGCGAAAACATCATGAAAGTAAATTGAAGCTTTTCTATAACATGCCATTCTGTCCTGCTTTATTGAGTCAAACACTTCCTTGATCTCATTGTCTGCGCGACAAAACATAAAATTGGCAAGATCACTCTTTTTTATATTTGTTGACAAAACATCGAAAAAAACTCGCATTTTTTCTACGCCAGTGATAAAAACTTCATCAGAATCTTGTGCAATGCCGTTTGTGTAAATATGGAAGAAGTTTTTCAAATTTACACCTGGGAAATTTTCCTTAATTTCACCAATAGTAGTATTTAAATCTGAGTCAGATTTATTAAGTAAAACGAATTCGAATTCAATTTTTAATAAAGTGTTTTGGATAGCAGAGGCTTCAGCAAAACCGTATCCATGCGATTCACGGAAGCGATTATTGCAATAGTTATTGAAAAATGATGTAAATTCATGCTCCATGGTAAACTGTCGTTTTCCATTTACATGTACAACATTCACTTTAAAAAATCCTTGATCTAGAAATAATTGTATTTTTGCTTGTGTTGTTAACCAATCAAATTTATCCTCATTCCATTCATCTTCCAACACAGGAAAATGCCCAAACTGCTTCAAATCGAAATTTGCGACAAATTCTTCAAAAGTTTTTTGTGAACTATTTTCACAAACTTCGATGAAATTCTTCATTTTCTCTGTGACTGCTAAATTATTATTAGTTTTTATATATGGTTCACACATTTCCTTGTATTGAATGTTACTAATATCATAAGAAGACAAAGTCATCTTGCTTTTAACACCCGATGTGGCATACTGAACATAATCTTCACACGGATTGGCTTCTTCATTTTTTGCCAACTGCATTGTATCGATTAGTATTCGAAGACGTTCCTCTTCAACTTTATTGTAGTCATCTTCAATTGCACTATTATCGGTATTTATCGAAGATCTTACTGATCTTGATGGTTCACCGTACACGAAAAAGTGCGATAAATTTATTAACAAAATCACAATTGGAACCACTTTTAGCTTGAATACAATCATTTTAACCCGCGATTTTTTAAATTCAACTAACGCTTTTTGAGACGGTTTAGATCTATTTATACCTAAGCTTCAAGTCTGTTAATGGGCAAAACGTGCTTTGAAAAAGAAATCAAAGTTCGACAGGTCAAATACATTTTGATAAGAGATAATTTTAATAATTTTTTGGAAGCTAATCATACAAAAGTCTAGTAAATTTTTTTTTCCAGAATTTGTCCTTAATTTTCATCCATTAGAGGTTACACAAAGAAAGTAATCAGTATTTAGAGGTCAAGTGAAGAAGTAAAGAAATCAGTAAGTAAAGAAATCAGTTTTGAGGTCAGATTAGCGAAAGACGCAAATAATTATTTAAACGTTTAATCAAAATAGACTTCAATTTGTTTTAGCTATAGACCACATACCAAATTGAGGATTGGCAACAGTAGTGTAATAGCGTATATTATGGGCCACTTTTTTCATACAAAATGTGACGTCATGATTTTAAAAAAAAAACCCTTCTCTCATTTCATTCCTTCATTCAATCGTCCAAAATCGGGCATTCTCCTCCTCTAAGGAATTTCTTCAAGTTCGACGATCCCTTGCAACATATCTCTAGTTTCGTATGTTGAGCATTGCCTCTGCGTCAGCCGTCACAGAATCCATCCATCTCTTTCTGAGTATCACCCATGATTTTATTTTACGTCTCAGTCTGGCATCGAATGATGCAATATAGATGATTTTCCTGGTGATGAAATTTCAGCTATGCATCGCCGATAGTTGCCTCCACTCCTTACTCAGCCAGGGATTCTAGGATAGCTCTATTCGTTATAATATTGAAAGCGCCGTCAATGGCTAGGAAGGTCGCTATTGTACGTTCTTTTTGATATATGGAATCCTCAACACTTCGGACCACTTCACTGAGCGCAGTTTCCGTGGACTTGTCTTCTCCGTAGGCATGTTGGGCTATGCACAATAAAGCTTTCTCGAGGACTTTCCTTAAAGGCCCCCATACACGGTCAAAGTGGATGTAACCATTTTCATCAAACCTATACGCCCACCGAGTTTTGATCAGTCGACCGGCTCGCAATCGATAGTTTTGGTTGTACATCCACACTTCGATGAACATCCAATTTGACCGTATATGGGGGCCTTAACTCTAGTTTGATGATTTTTTCCATAGTTTCCAGCAGAAAAGAGAAGAGACTTATTGGCCTGAAATCTTTAGCTGTGTCATGTCCTCTTTTCCCAGCTTTCGGTACAAAAAACGTCTTCAGTTTCCTCTATATCTGAGGAATGTGACCATGCAGAAGGCTGCTTTTAAATAACTTCACTATCAAAGGAATAGTTAGTTCTTTGTTATCTTGTAGCATCTTACAGAATATACCATCACGCCCGGCTGATTTATAGGGTATGAAGTTGTCGATTCCCCAGGCAATTTTCTGCCCTGCTACTCTCTAAAAGTTGACCAGTGAAAATTTTACCGGTTCATCCAGTAAGCAATAATTTGACTGGAAAACCATTGCATTCGCGTCTGTTTACTGATTGAACCAGTAAAAAGTTCTCTCTATAAATGAATTAGTAAATATTTCACTGGTTCAACTAGTGAATTATAATTTAACTGGTTCAACCAGTGAAAAAATATATATTCTAGACAATTATCTTCATGACTGTAAAGCATAGGTTCTCAACCTTATTTTGCCCACCGCCCACTTTGAGAATATTTTTTTTTCTAGAGCCCCCTAGGTAGGACGCATCGTTTGATAGATGCTCGAACTATGTGTGTCCAATGTCAAGCGTCCAACGTGCGTCCAACGTTCGTATTTGGACACGTTCGGGCTGATGTGGGTATTGACTCAATCGTTGGAAACCCACATTCGAATGAAACGTTCACCGCATCGTGTAGGCCGGCCACTTTATATTAGATATAGTCGTAAGATAAAGCCGGCTCTATACGATACGAGGAACGTTTGATTCGAAAGTTGGCTTCCAACATTGGGGTGATACCCATCACAGCTGGAACATGTCCAAGCACAAAAGTTGGACTCTTGGCATTGGACGCTCGTAGCTCGAGCGTCTGCCACACAATACCTCGAACCATCAAGCATCCAACGTTGGAGGGTGCACATAGCATCGTGTAGAGCCGGCTTAAGATATGACTCCTATCCTATTTCTGAGTTTAAAGAAGAATGTTTCAATGAGAACAATTACTCATACTATTCAAAAATAAGGGTCACTCACTGATCTGTTTTTAGTATTTGAGGTCAGTGAATTATACTATTTTTTGCATGGTAAATAGCAAAAATATCAAGGCATCAGGAGTCTTGGAGTGTTTCACGAATTTTTTAAGAGACTTTCGAAGATGTTAAAAATATTCAGAAAAAAGGACCTTAACGATCTACTTTTTGAGTTACATGAGTAAAAATGGCTTTTTTTCATATTTTTTTTACAAATAAACGCTCTTATTTCTATTTTTTCCTTCGAACACTATTATTTTTATTAATGAAATAAAAGTCGCATTCCTTACGATTACAAATATACCCTATTTGTGGAAATCGACCGTTGTTTCATTACATTGTCATTCGAAATCATTAAACTATATTTTTTCCCCAAAACCAAAATTCAAAACCACCACGGGGATCCACACAAGGACACGGAGAGATAGCAACCCTTTTTGTGTTTTTCGATCATTTTTTGTCTACTATGACTGGATTTACACGACCGGACACCGAACAGGCAAAACTTAGCTGTAATGGCCAATTCTCTTTTGAAGTCCGATGGAGTGTCGCATGGGCTTTCACACGGGCGAACACCAACGAACGAAAGAAATATTCAAAGCTTATTAGCTCTTTTTCTTGTTGCTTTTTGAAATTTCTCTTTTGCATTCTTGTCCTAGGAACAACAATAACGCAGGAACTGTCAAAATGTGCGTTTAAAAGTCCACTGCGAGTGTCCATTCAAATTGTCTGCCCTTCTAATCGTCCTCTCTCACACCCTCTTCCCAATAAACCCAGCTCGTTCGTTCGTTTTGTCTGTGCGGTGTCCGGTTTTGTCCGGTGCGTGTCTTTTTTGTCTTTTTTAGACTACATTTTTTTAACCTGCCCATGCCCTCACTGTCCCATCTCAGCGCCCCCTAAATTTCTCTGGGTCTTCTACTGCCCCACAGAAAGTCTCAAACGCCCACAGGGGGGCGTTATCGCCCACGTTGAGAACCTATGCTGTAAAGGGTTTCATTAAGCATACTCAATAAACCGGCTCTGGTTTGATCGCGGAGGTCAAGCACCAGTTCAGTACTTAGATGGGGGCCAGCTGAGGAAAACGACACTCGCGTTAGAAAAACGCTTTTTTTCTCTTTTCTATGTGAATTTCACTGGTTCAATCAGTGAAATTTCACTGTTTTTCCATTAGTTGACTAAGCAATCGTTTAAACATTTGATTTTCACTAGAAACCACTGATTCGTTTTTAAAGAGTACCAACCAGTTGAGCCACTCCTCCAAATGCTCCCCGCCTATCTGCTCGCCTGTTTCGGTGTCCTCTTTAGCGTCACAAGCAACTGCAGTGTCTCTGCCATGACATGACATTATTACTTCGCCTCACTTATTACAGGCCCAAGTATCGCAATACCTACTTCAGTGGCTCTTGACAAATTTTCAATTGACGCCATCTATCGAGAAAAAAGCCACAAACTTTTTCCCACGTAATACAATCAGTTCTCTCAAAAATAAATTCAATCCATATAAAAACCCTATGAATTGTGAGTAAAAATGTCAAACATTTAATCTAGGTTTACTATTGAACCAACTCATAAATCACGAAATTTTTTTCATATGTTAAACAAAAGTTCGTTAATAATTTTTTATATACTAAAATTTTCAATGCCATTCAATGTTAGTCCCATTTAATACTATCAAAATTCAATAAATTCGGCAATTTCACCCTCTCAGGTGGGGATCCACACATGGACGCCCCATAACAACATCGGATTCAATTAATGTCTGCTACGTGCATGATGGTCTAAGCATAAAATATATAGAGAGAGAGAGGAGCACCAACCAACCGATGGAACGACCATAAAAACGCAGTTGATAACTACTGAATCATATTTTAGGGGAAAATAAAATTCATCTTTATTTTTTTTTTTGAGTTATTCGGGATTTTGGAAGCATTTTTGTACATACATAAATAAAACAGTAAATAATAAAATTGTGAATAAAGTAAAGTAAAGTAAAAAAAAACATCATTCCGGTGCAGGATCCTTTATTAAGGAACTCATTCTGCCCTTAGAACCTTTGAAGTTTCCTAATTTGATTTTTTTTTTGCAACCATTAATCAGTTAGGCTTTCCGAAAAAACCCACCCTGACCTTAATACCGTTATCAATTCTGGTATTTTTCTTCTTCTTTTTCTATTTTTTTTTTTTTTATTTTTTGCATATAATCGTTACAAAAATTTCACCCCGGCGAATCAAAAAAAAAAATTTATCTTTCGCACAAAAAAGAGGCGAACAAAAGCACATCAGTCCTATGAGGTGGGGTGGTGGGGTGTGGCCCCGTATTCTGCGGGCCCCCAACCCGATTCCTTTGGGGCTTACAAAGCAAAAATCAGGACATCGTTGTGCGGACATCAAATACGCAACAGGAGCTTTGATGAATGAATTTCGGCCCAATCGAAACCACAGATGTGGGTCTACAAAAGCTCCAGGGGATTGAGATTAGAGCCCCCCATCTATGTCCCCAGATATATATATACAGTAACCAGCCTTTCGGCCAGCCACCCCTTCGTCCTTCCTCCACCCGCTCTCCCCGCTCTGCCATCAACCCATCCTTAACCCAATATCCGATTTTTCATTTCGCCTATAGTCGCCTCGTCCCTAGACTTTCTCGCCCCAAAGTGACAAAGTAGTGCCGGGTACTGCCGGTCTAGCTGTGACATTTTTTGGGGGGGGGCTCCTGCCAGGGGCATCGAGGGGGCATTGGTAGCTTTTGTAAAGCCTTTTAACCACAAACTTAAATCGCATCCGTTTATCCTAAGAACCAGGAAATGGCAAGGAGGCTCGGGGTAGATTCTATCTGCAAGTCTCCTAGGATCACCTTATACAAAAACTCAAACCTACAGACACCCGTTCAGAAGTGGCTGAGTTTTTGGACCGAGGGGGTTGATAACAGGACCAAAAGGGAAACGAGAAACCTGGCGGGGACGGGGGGACGGGGGGCAACGAATATGTTCGTTGAAGTTTTTATTGAATTTTTCGTGTTGGCAATTCACTGCGGCCCTTTTTTTGTAAGGGGCGAAGCGCGCAGGGCTACCTATACAACAGGGTGACTAAAAATCCCGTTCTTTCTTTCTTTCTTCTCATGGTGTATATATAACAAGATCGACCTGACATTTTGGTTATCGAACGTTGTCGACACAAAAAAAAGAAGAAATTTCGAATAAGGAGAATGAATGGTGGTAGTTTGGGGAGAAAAACGGTGAGAAATTTAAATTGGCAAACTTCGCTTCCTTGCAATTTTATGACCAAAAAAAAAAGAACCTGGAAATCGTGTGTGGGGGGATAGAGACGTCTTGATGCAGTGACATGAACCTGGGAGATGCAGGCAACCATGTAATTTTCCATGTAAACGGAATTTATTGAGAGTCCCGGAATTTTCCAATTTCAATCAAGTTATAAAACGATTCCTGCATGCCGTGATAACAGATTTTTATACATATATCCTTCCTATCAATAAAAAAAAAATTTGATTTTGTGTCGGATTTAGAAAAATTTTAGATTTTTTTGTCAATTCAATGGATTCAATTAATTTTATTGTTTCGTTATGGGTGGTGGGATCTGGGATATATTTTTGGTATAAAGTAATGTCATGGTAAATCGAAGTGGAACGTGGTCAATGCTGCCTCATGTACAGTGTAGTTTCCGCAAAAGGACTAGTTGTGAAACTGCATTGCTGAAGGTAACCACAGACCTTCGGATGGCTCATGATTCTAAAGACATTTCTTTAGGAGTCAATTGTCCCTCTTCACGTCAGTAAGGAATTTTACAGTGTTACCCCATAAGCTTCTAGAAACTAAGCTAATACACCACATACGATTTTCATCCTCAGCTGCCTCCTTAATTCGGAATTACTTACAAAATCGATCTCAAAAACTATGGCAACAAAAAAAATCTACTTCAGATCCTTTAACCATCACGCGTGGTGTTCCGCAAGGTTCCATACTAGGACCGTTGCTTTTTAGCATGTAGATAAATGACCTCGTGATTGGTAGATAACTGTGTACAACAAAATGAAAGCCGATCTACACTTACTGCTAAATTCCTGGAAATCCTGTTTCATTTCAATGCATAGGAGTCAATTAGATACTTCTTTCCTTCCACTTTTTATTCTCAGGAACACGTGCTTACCTTACCAACTGCAGGTCAAAAATCTAGGTGTCCATCTGAACCTAAAATATATAGTCGTTTGTGCCGCATATGACTGTACGCTACCATACTTCCCGTAGAGGTACTCGTTCACAACTAATCAAAACCAAACTTATACCAGTCTAATTTTTTGTCCCCAGATGCCTCATGTCGCGGTATACTCAATGTAGCCTTCAATGATTGATTCTGGTGTGCCTGACGGAACATCTCAACCGGAGTACTAATATTTATCGCTTTGTTGAGTTCGGTTTGGTTTTTCTAGATATCTCCAAGAGACAGTGTTCCGTCATAGTAAGAGGAGAACAGCCCCTCAACCCCCACCCCACCCCAAGTAAGAGGATATCAGCCCCATTGCAGCCATCTCCAGTTCACATACTAAGCTGATAGGAGGCGGCGAACAGATCTAATTACGAGGCCACAAGTTCCTAAGTTTGTTTTCTTAAGAACTAGGGCAGAGGCGCAGGTAAAAACTTCCCTGTCGGAATAAACTGACTATTTAGAAAATGGAAATAATTTTAGCACTAGTGGGAGACTGACTAGTTCCAGTACTGGTGCCAAAGTAATCCTGAGATTAGCTAGTTCAAATCACAATATTAGTGGTAAGCCCACAAGATTTTTCTATAGAATTTTAGGTTTTTAGTTAGTAGTTTTGTTAGTTCAAAATGAATTAGTTCTCGAAGTACTTCAAAATGAATTAGTTCTCCAAGTAGTTCAAAATGAATTAGTTCTCCAAGAAATTTAAAATGAATTAGTTCTCGAAGTACTTCAAAATGAATTAGTTCTCCAAGTAGTTCAAAATGAATTAGTTCTCCAAGAAATTCAAAATGAATTAGTTCTCAAAGAAATTGAAAATGAATTAGTTCTCGAAGTACTTCAAAATGAATTAGTTCTCCAAGTAGTTCAAAATGAATTAGTTCTCCAAGATATTCAAAATGAATTAGTTCTCGAAGCACTTCAAAATGAAATAGTTCTCCAAGAAATTGAAAATGAATTAGTTCTCGAAGTACTTCAAAATGAATTAGTTCTCGAAGTAGTTCAAAATGAATTAGTTCTCCAAGAACTTCAAAATGAATTAGTTCTCCAAGAAATTGAAAATGAATTAGTTCTCGAAGTACTTCAAAATGAATTAGTTCTCGAAGTAGTTCAAAATGAATTAGTTCTCCAAGAACTTCAAAATGAATTAGTTCTCCAAGTAGTTCAAAATGAATTAGTTCTCCAAGATATTCAAAATGAATTAGTTCTCGAAGCACTTCAAAATGAAATAGTTCTCCAAGAAATTGAAAATGAATTAGTTCTCGAAGTACTTCAAAATGAATTAGTTCTCCAAGAAATTCAAAATGAATTAGTTCTCGAAGTACTTCAAAATGAATTAGTTCTCGAAGTACTTCAAAATGAATTAGTTCTCCAAGTAGTTCAAAATGAATTAGTTCTCCAAGATATTCAAAATGAATTAGTTCTCGAAGCACTTCAAAATGAAATAGTTCTCCAAGAAATTGAAAATGAATTAGTTCTCGAAGTACTTCAAAATGAATTAGTTCTCCAAGAAATTCAAAATGAATTAGTTCTCGAAGTACTTCAAAATGAATTAGTTCTCGAAGTACTTCAAAATGAATTAGTTCTCCAAGAACTTCAAAATGAATTAGTTCTCCAAGTAGTTCAAAATGAATTAGTTCTCCAAGATATTCAAAATGAATTAGTTCTCGAAGCACTTCAAAATGAAATAGTTCTCCAAGAAATTGAAAATGAATTAGTTCTCGAAGTACTTCAAAATGAATTAGTTCTCCAAGAAATTCAAAATGAATTAGTTCTCGAAGTACTTCAAAATGAATTAGTTCTCGAAGTACTTCAAAATGAATTAGTTCTCCAAGTAGTTCAAAATGAATTAGTTCTCCAAGATATTCAAAATGAATTAGTTCTCGAAGCACTTCAAAATGAAATAGTTCTCCAAGAAATTGAAAATGAATTAGTTCTCGAAGTACTTCAAAATGAATTAGTTCTCGAAGTAGTTCAAAATGAATTAGTTCTCCAAGAACTTCAAAATGAATTAGTTCTCCAAGAAATTGAAAATGAATTAGTTCTCGAAGTACTTCAAAATGAATTAGTTCTCGAAGTAGTTCAAAATGAATTAGTTCTCCAAGAACTTCAAAATGAATTAGTTCTCCAAGAAATTGAAAATTAATTAGTTCTCGAAGTACTTCCAAATGAATTAGTTCTCCAAGTAGTTCAAAATGAATTAGTTCTCCAAGAAATTCAAAATTAATTAGTTCTCCAAGAAATTGAAAATGAATTAGTTCTCGAAGTACTTCAAAATGAATTAGTTCTCGAAGTAGGTCAAAATGAATTAGTTCTCCAAGAACTTCAAAATGAATTAGTTCTACAAGAAATTGAAAATGAATTAGTTCTCGAAGTACTTCAAAATGAATTAGTTCTCGAAGTAGTTCAAAATGAATTAGTTCTCCAAGAAATTCAAAATGAATTAGTTCTCGAAGCACTCCAAAATGAAATAGTTCTCCAAAAACTTCAAAATGAATTAGTTCTCGGAGAACTTGAAATGAACTAGTGCTCGGAGTATTTCAAAGTAATGCAGAGGGGGACAATTGACTCCATCGTAGGACAAATCTGTACAAAAGTAGTGGGTTGTTTTCAGATAAAAGGTATCCAACTGAGTACTACTATATTCTCTCCCTAGAAAGTAGTTATTCCACTAGTCTTAGAACTAGTTCACTTTCCTACTGGGTTACATGGGCTTTTATGAAATTCTCGCAGCTGAAATCTCGTGTAAGTTCCTACACGAGCTAAAGTAAAATTTCCCCGCTTTTTCTTGCATGACACAGTACACGGACAGAAATTTGGTAAATTTGGTGTAACTTCTTGTGTCGGCGGGATCCACATGAGTTCGGAGTAAGACGTACAGAATATTTTATCGAGAAAATAAACTGGAAAAATAAATCGTGTTAATAAAAATGAATTCTTTAATATATAAAAATAAAGTCACGGAAACACTTTTTAAATTTTTTTTTTTCAAAGTTTTAATTTTTTTTTGTAAATCTTACTTTCTGTAATTGCGCCCAGTGCAAGTGCATCATTTGCAGTTATAAAAGCGTTGTCCCTGCAGATAGTTTAACCTCACCCTTTCAAGTTAGTTTAACCTCACGACTTTTAATTCATGCATTTGAAAAAAACCGTATTATTTATAGAATTTTTTAAAACACGAGGACAACCCATATGGTGGACACAGCGAACAATTTAGGTCACCATAATGGAATATACCATTAGAATTTCAGAATAAAACAAGAAGTTTTTTTTATTGAAGAAGACCGAACTTAAGAGGGGCTCAGAAGGTCTTTGATAATCGGACTTGTAGGTGAACTGTGAGATGCCGCAGAAGGGTTCTGGGCTAGATTCAGACACCTGCCTCCTTTCTCCATAGCCTCATTGCCCTTGATACCCCATTGTCCATGGACCCAGCAGAGCAAGACCCTATTTTTCCTGGGCAGGCTCTGGAGTAAGTCAAACCACCCTGCAACAATTATGGAGAAAAACTTCTACGTTGAGAGTGCCTTGATGGCAGCTTAACTCTCTGAAAAAACCTTTTTCAAGGTTGAGCCTAGCATGTCTGGAAAACGGACGACCACCTACATATGTACCTATTGCAATTGAGACCTTGAAGTTGAGTTCTGCGACCCATTATTTATGCAATGAACCCAAAAACATTTTTTTTAAATTAATAATTAACATTCCATCTGTTACACGAGAGATATTTAAAAGCTTGACAATATTTGCTTAGTGCGAAATTTTTAATATTTCCGAAATCAATTAACATTTTTCATCATTTCATCATTTCGTAAAACATTATTAAAGAAAAATCCGACAAGAAAAAAAAAACATAAAAAACAATTTTTTACTTTAACCATAAGTAGTGGTCAACCCCAGTGTCCAGTAAAATTCACATCAATTCTCTCGGAAAATTTATATTCATCACACGGCCCGAGACGGGAGATTCTATGTGTCAAAATGTCAGATAAGATGAAGAATTTACATGGATCACTATTTCTACGTACTTCGTTCGGTCTGAGGATTTACCTAAAGCCTGATGGTAAATACTCGTCTCGTCTTTTAGAAAATTCAATAAAATCAGTTTTTTTCTTTCTTTCTCTTTTTTTGATAAGTTTAATTTATTTGAAATTCCCCTTTTAGGATTTTTGAAAAAAAAAAATAGTTTTGGTATTCATGCATTTTTTCTTGTGAAGAAATCTGCTAGGCGATGATGAATTTAAAATTGTCACCAATATTAAATTTAGCAGAGTTGGATGACTGGGACAAAAATGCTACAACAAAAAGGAGTCAAGCGCACATTTGGAATGATAGAGCTGAGTGGAAACGATGTGTAAAATTACCAAGAATAGTAGGGATAGGTCATGTAATAAATGGCATATGGAAAATTAAAATTAAAAATAGGAGAGATAAGAGTCTGCAAGAATCTCCAGAAACGTGAGTTCGACAAGAACTTTAGCACCCACCATCAAAGCAGAAGATGATAACTCATCCTAACGTAAAAATTTGAATCCATCAATTAAAGACTTTCCTTCTCTTCAAGCTCCCAACAGAACTGTCTGGTAGTAAGGGAATGCCAACTGATTGACACTTAGTAAATTTTTCCAATCACTGACTGGGATTTGTGTTTCCCCAGTGCTAACGCCTAGTCTCTCACTTCTCTGTGTCTTAAAAGTAATACTGGCCGAAAAAGCGTTTGTTTTTTCTTCATTCTACTTAGTCTATAAACCCTAGGCCAAATAGATGGTTTACTGACAAATTTTTGAACGCTATTAAAGCTTAAGAATTCGCCTACAGAGCATACAGGCATTCACTGAGTCACTTCGTCCTAAATACTTTAAATTGATAAATTCCAGTGTATTATCGACTTCAAAACTTTGTGGTTATAGCAGCTTCGTGGACCTGCTACGTGCTACCTGTATGGTTGTCACAACTGCATGCTATATTCCCCATAGATTGACCCTACAGTAACGACTTCGCTATCGAAATCAACGGATCTTTACCGCCGGCTTCCAAAACATGAGAAAGCAGCAAGGCAGGAGTCCTTCTAGAGATCACCAACAGTTCACTATCCTTCAGGCTCATGCTAGTACCTTTCAAGAGAATTTAGAGCCGATCCTGAAGACCTGTCAGATAATGAACCTTGAGCCTACACAAGCATGTAATAATAAAATTTTCGTATGTAGCGATGCCTCTGTAAGAGCTCAAGACTCGATGATAATGTGAAACTAGTGGAGCAAAACCCAGCTGAGCTAGATAGGCTCAGTAAAAAACTTAACGTAACTCTCGGAAGAGATAGAGGAATATAGATAAGAACGAAAAAAAGTTGACTACGTAGCGAAGCAGGGAGCCACTTTCCGCGGCTCGGATATTCAGATGGTTAGTAGCTCAATAGGGCGGCTATTTTTGACTACCGCCTGCTTTTGCCCAGCCAAATGTAGAGCGCTATCGGAAACTGGATTACTTCTGGGATGGCTTGGCTACTTACAATAAACTAGTTGGGATGTGGCTTTTGACCCTTTCGGTCCACAAGATTAACTTCCCAGTATTCGTTCAAACAAAAAAACAGCTCGACCGATTTTTATGAAAATCTTTTCAATTCATATGTCCTTTAACATGCTTCGAACGGCATCTTAACGAAGTCGATATCTTTTTTGGTTCGCGCGAAATCCTGCCGGTACAAAAATCACTTAAGTCGTTCAAACAAAAAAACGGCTCGAGCGATTTTTATGAAAATCTTTTCAATTCATATGTCCTTTAATACGCTTCGAACGGCATCTTAACGAAGTCGATATCTTTTTTGGTTCGCGCGAAATCGTGCTGGTAGAAAAATCACTTAAGTCGTTCAAACAAAAAAACGGCTCGAGCGATTTTTATGAAAATCTTTTCAATTCATATGTCCTTTAATACGCTTCGAACGGCACCTTAACGAAGTCGATATCTTTTTTGGTTCGCGCGAAATCGTGCAGGAAAAAATGACCACATACGTACGCACACACACACACATATTTCTTCTCAAATTTTTGCTTAAAATGTTATTGAGTCCTTGAAACGTGTAAATACATTGAAAATTTCGAATCCGATTTTCGGACCGATTACAATAACTTCCTACTGGGAAGTTAACAATTGGCCTCCAACCGGTGCCTGTCAATTGGATTTGACGACAACTTGCAACGCGAGAACGAAAATCTAGGCTAAATGGGCCTTTACTGGAATCCACAAAGAACCCGTCGAGACCTGAAACAACCTGGAGAAGAACCTTATTAGCAAAGGCCATAACTAGGAGATCTTGGCCGGAGCTGAGAGCTGCCTCATAAAATAGAGTCTGGTGGAGGGCAACTGTTCGAAGAATCGCCAAACAAGTATCTTCTTCAAACAAAAACTCGGGTGGCTGTAATTCACAAGTCCTAAATTAATTACTTACTTAAGTGACTTACAATCAACATAACTAGTTTAACTGGGCACCGAAAACCTTTTTTTCATGGCTAGATTTTTTTTATGTGGAAGACTAGAGCTCAGGGAAAGCCCTTTGTACTGACGACAATCTATTTTCTAGACTAGGCTAGATGGGGTGCAAAACTGGCCTTTCAAACTTATTGGTAATATTGCCATTTGCTCCTCCTTAAACGGATTAAGCTACTGTACGAATACTGCAGCGCTAGCAAAGTTGTAATGACCAGAGTAACAATAAAACTCGCCCGCACCTAGCCTGAAACAGGCATGCACCGCGTCAAAACACCTGCACTGCGCCCAAAACAGACACGGTACGCCAGAGTAAAAATTCTACTCCACGAAGCACGGTACGCTCACACTTTTTAGACTAAAGGCAGCCAAATTGGGGCTTTAAAAAATTATATAGGACGAAGAAAACGGGCAATTATCTTGGTGGCCATAAAGTGTACCATTAGCATACTCAGTAGACCGGTTCTTGTTGGATTGCGTGGGTCAAGCAGCATTGGACGTGCGTAGTATTTAGTTGGGGGACCGCTTGGTAAAACGACACGACACTCGCTTGTGGATATGTTTATGCCGATGCGGGTGCATTTATAGATGTTCATTGCTGCAGCGGAGGTTTCATACCAGTGTGCAGGCGCATTTGTTCGTTATGCGCGGTATTTGCGGTGTGCATGTTTTTTTCAAAAAAAAATTCAACTCTTCTTTTTGCGTACTGTTTGGCAGTTCATATATAAGTAGAACTACTCGACTGTAGAATAATCTTCAGCGATTTTGAGATTTCCTTCTTTTATGGTGCGACCTCTACTAGTCATTGCACTATGACGATACGACATGACTTGTATCTGAAGTTCAAGAGAGCCGTAATTGCAATAAAGTGTTTGGCATGAATAGTGTGTTCGTGGGTTTAGATAACTTCTTTTGCTAATCAAGTTTTGTAGTTTTCCCTGAATATTTTGAAAAAACACTCACCTAACACTTTCTACACCAAAAGTACCCCCATTAACACTAAAATGTCACCCTAATCACCTTTGCAAGTAATTTTAGTACAAACAAAAAATAAATAAATCCCCAAAAAAAGTCAAGCCAAGTTTATCAGAATCAAAATCTCAATGGTCAGGCCAACATTTTTCTCGTTAATACGATGAAAATCCCATCAGCTGTTTCTATTTTCGTCCCTTAACTTTCCCACACACATACACACACATACAAATGTATATATTTATGCTATGTATGTTTAGCAATTTATTAAATGCTATCTTAATCTTATAAAGTCATAAATCAAAGAGAGTGGATAGCAAACAAAAAAAAAGAAGGAAAAAAATCAAAACTTATTTCAGCAAGTTGTCAACAGCACTTGACCCGAAAAGTTATCGTGTTTGTGAAAAATTGAAGTAAACTATTTACACGCAATTTACGTGCCTATAACCCCACACACTTTGGATCAGGTAATAACGCGCAGATCTAATGGTCAAACAGGGGCAAGCCCCCGGGGGATTAATGTTAACAGATCATGCAACAACAGGAAACTCCTACAAGTACTTATCAGAAAACGAACAAACAAAGGGACAGGAAAGAAATCAATTAGCAATTGTCACGCTTGGCAGGTGTAAGGGAGGTGATTTTGTGCTGCTTCTGATGTTATTTGTTTTTTTTTTGGTGCCCAGATTTTTATATTTCCTTTTTGCACTGTTATTAAAAATACTTCTATATATACACATATATTTTTTTTAATCCATAATCCGTCATCACACAGACGTTGTAGAGGGATATGGGCGCCATTATTGCAACTAAAACAAAACTTCTTGAAATTGTGCGCAACTGTTGCTGACAGGATGTTATCCCTAGAATTTCGTACGGAGGATTTGAGATTTTCATCTACTCTCGTACAGCCAGCAGTGCCACCTACGTTACGTGAGCTTGGATATCCTGGGGAAAAGGTTGTTTTTGGTGATTAAACAGTTTTTTTTTGGGGGAGGGAGTGGATAAAAAAAATGCTCGTGTTGGATTAGTTGGGTTGGATTTGTCTAGTAATATGAAAGGTTCTTTGATGACACATATAGTTGTGACTACGTATTAATAAACATTCAGATAACAAAAGTGCAGGATTTATTTTAGCTAAGTTCATAGCACGTTGCTAGTACATCCCGTGAGATTATTTTAATAATTAAATTATTTTAAGAGAAACACCATTTTTGGGACACCCTTTTCACTATCAACCAGAGTTGTTGCCCTAATATCGGTATGTGGCATATGAACAAGTATAAATAACAATTGTTTTTGTATAAAAAAAATAACAAAATGTGCTTCAAAAAATAGTAAAATACTTAAAAATGTTGTCCCAAAATGATTACACTAAAAGTTGTAGATTTTTCTTCTTTTTAAATTGCGCTACGATTATCAGCCCGCGCTATAATTTACAAGGCTTATTTTCGTCCCTGCCTTCAATTCAACTCGTTTATCTGGGCCGGGGCTCCGAGAACCGCCTTTGTGGGGCTGGAAAGGTGGAAATCTGCAACCTCAAATTTTCTGGTGAAGCTGGTGGTTTTTCTGGTGCTATTCAATTCAATCATTAAGTCACAGAAACTTTGGCGAAATTTTACTTTTTTTACCACAATGATTGTTCCCTTCTGCCTCCACGGCTATGTTTTTTACGCAACACATGTCTAGCCCGTTCGGCTAACTTTCAGAGTCTAAAGCCTACCTTCCACAATAAGTATTCCTGAATGCATACAACATTCAAGAAAAGGTCCGTACGCAAGGTTTTTTTTTCTATACTTTTCCTACAAGAGACATTGCACAATGACCTAAATTACATGACGGGCTGATATTATAAAGACAAAGTCTACAGGCCAGTCCAGACGGGAACCTCGGTATGTTACATCAAAGTCCGGTCGGCAAGAACACTCTTCGACAAATTGGAGGGTGCCCCAATAGCCGGTTTCGGACCGATTAATACCCCGGGTTCTACCCTAAGCCCTCTTAACTCCAGAATATTTTACCATTCATTGACATTTTATTTTGTCCCAAAATTATTGTATACATTCCAAATATACCAAAGTCGATCAATAGTAGAATACTGTCCCAAAATAAATATTTTTTCTTCCAGCTGAAACTATGTTTTAATAATTGTTTGTTTTCAATATTGACCCTTAAAAACAGCTTACATTTTTAGCCCACTCAGTTTTTTTTGGGACATATATTTTTCAAGTACAACAATTTGGGACATGGATAATATTGTTTTTTCGGTATGCTTTTTCTGAATGCTCATTAGATGGAGGACATCAATATTATTGGGACATACATTTACTTTTAAATAAACGATGTTATAACAAAAATTTATGTTTTATTTTGGGACAATTTGGGACAACGTGGATAAGCCACGTAAAGATATCCGAAACATGAACCACACTAATCAATTGCTACAATAAACTCTGATAAGAAACTGGTCTGGCCTGTATCCCCTTCAACCTGTCGTACAAGAAAAAAATCCGAGATTCATGTGTGACAGAATAAGACACAAATTTTCCAGCAAGTCTATCCAAACACTGACTTACAGAAATGACAAAAGGCACAAATCCTTCTAAACATTCCCGAAGTACTCTAACCACTTTGAAGGAATTATTGATTCCCACCCACATGTGAAACTATATCTAAAGACCCTTTAAGCATTTTCAAGCAAACCAAAACACCATAAATCTCTCTTATATTGCTGTTGAACCTACTTCAGTTGCCTCTATTTCTCCTAACAGTCCCCCACTTAAATTTCTCTTAAGACTTTCAAGTTATGGCTTCTACGAATTCCACTTAAACCAATAATACAACAACTGGAAAATTTTATAATTCACTTGTGATACACAGATACTATCAAAATCAAGTAGGATTAAGGATTGCAATGTTGGTTGCACAATAAGGACTCTGGTCGAAGCTAATTCTCGTAATATTCAATTTAAAAAAAAGGATTTTGTTACTCAAAATTAAGCGTTGTGTAAGCCTTAGATACTAGAAGAATTTTTTTTTTAATAATTTTTTGAAACCTTGGTAGGCCTTGTACTTAGTATCTACCATAATTTAATGGACCATATTCGCTCAAAATTTGGGTTTCGTCATTTTTTAATATAAACTGAGCTTCGGAAACATTCTTCGCACTAAAAGTTCATCATATCGTTCGGGTCATGGTGCACAATGCTTAGTAGTAAACTTATTAAGAAGGATAGAAGAAAATAGAATAAGTTACGGCGATCTGGATGTTCTGAATCAGATAACGATAGGGCCTACGCTCGAAGTTTAGAATATTGTACGAGTTCGGAAATACAGAGTGTGGAAGATTGTTCCACAGAACAGTTGTTCTACTATTATAAACGAACTTAACCAAACGTTACGTTTGGCCAAAAATGAACGCTGACATAAAGCAATTCGTTAAGCCATGCTTAATTTGCCCGAAAGATAAAATACAGCGACACGACTCACAACTTTAAATTTGCCTAGCAGCCGTTTCGAACGAATCCGTATGGAAATAATAGGTCCACTCCTGCCATCAAAAAAATTTACATACTGCTTGGCAATTGTGGAGCGGTTTTTGCGAAGCCTTTCTGTTGACGGACATCACAGGAGAAACAATATACAACTCATTTTACTACGGGTGGCTAAGCCGTTTTGGCATACCTGTACAGATCACCACAGACCAAGGAAGGCAGTTCGAAAGTAACTTGTTCGCTCAGTTATCGAAGTTTGTATTAGAGGATTAGTAGAAATATTCCATCGGACATTGAAAGTTGCTCTAAAAGCGTTACAGACAGAAGACTGCACATTAAGATTCCCAGGAATCCTCCTAGGTATACGCGCTGCATACATACGGTTTTTTTGCCGTAAAAAAAAGTTATAACCAAATTAATAAAAAAAAGAAAAA
Organism: Thereva nobilitata; assembly: GCA_963855945.1. NCBI lineage: Eukaryota > Metazoa > Arthropoda > Insecta > Diptera > Therevidae > Thereva > Thereva nobilitata. Next base: position 100,994,363 of record OY979697.1, on the reverse strand, counting down.
AACGTGATTTTTCGAAAAAATTTAGTTTTGTTTTTCGATTATTCTTTGAATTACAAATGGTAAAAAAAAATTTAAAAAACCCATTTCGATGGGAAATTTAATTTTCTACAAAAAAGTATTTTAGTAAAAAACTCGAATTTCGCTTTGTTTTCGAGTTATTTTGAAAAACCTGAAAAAGGGGTACTTAAGGTCGGCGCTCTAAAACGCACCCCTAAAAAAGGGGGGCACTTTGGGGTTTTAGCATATTTAGTTGCCAAGCTAACATATTAAACCATAAAAATGCTTGAACGCAATTATTCCTTTCTACCCTTTAATTTTGGACATTTTCAATAGCCAGTAGGCTCATAAGCAAAAGCTCGGTTTCCATGTTGAAAAGCTTTTACGCTTTTACGAAAAGATCTGAATGAAGTCACGGGAAAGCTTTTTTCCCTTGTGAGCAAAGATCTGAGTGACGTCACGGGATCTTTATGAGCAGGTTGGTAGTAGGCTGGCTGCTTCCTAATGTATAGAGCAGGTGGCAGAAGATCAAGACATACGTGGGATTAACCCCAAGGCGATGGGGCATTGCCTCTGGGCCCCCACCACATTGTCTTGAAATTTTTTTTGAGAATTTCGGGAAAAAAATCATATTTACGACTCAAGTCAGAGAGCAAAATTCCGAAAGAAATTATCTTTCGAAATTTCTAATTGCAAACAAATTCCCGTGCGTCAGCCTAACACCCGACCCCTACTATATCGACCATGGCCAGTTTTACACGGGCCAACGACCAACCAACAAAAATCTGCTGAAAACGAAGAGAGTGTGAGGACGATGAAAAATCTGCCCATCCCATCGTCCTTTCCCACCCTTTTCTCCACAAACGACGTTCTCAGGAGATTTTTGTTGGTTGGTCGTCGGCCCGTGTGAAACTGGCCCTTGCGTAATATATCAACATGTCTGTTCGCTGCTCCGTTTCATATACACATAAGACGCATTTCCAAATGTGGAAGTGTTATTGCGAATTTATTTGGTAATAATGACTAGAGGAAAAACCATAAAAGAAGAAAACGAGCTTTCCATTCGCTCTGGTTGTTTGAGTGAAAAAACTGCGCTTTCAAACAACCAACTTCTTTTATGGTTTTACTCTATCAATTGTACCGATGAGAGATCATGACCAAAAAAAGGTTAAGGTCCTCTATGAGCCAATATCGGCTGAACTATTTAACAAATATGAGCATCAACAGTGATATTTAGTCCGAGAAAATTAGCGAAAAAAAACGCACGAAAGGAGACAAAATTCCAAAATGGCTGAAAATTGGTCCAAGGGATTTTTTAAGAAAACCATTTCGGAATCATAAAAAAAACATGGCCGCTGGAGATATCACTTCTTGGCAAAAACATGAATCAAAAACTGGTTTTTTTCTAAAAAAAAATTTTGATCAGTCAATGAGAACCGTTATTGGCTACTCACTCAAAAACTGGTTTTTTCAAAACATTTTTTGATCAGTCAATACGAAACGTTATTGCCTACAAAAAAAATCCCTCTTGTCATTTTTTCGAAAACCTTGGCCTTTCCGAATAATTCAAGGTATTTTTTGGCAAAAAATTGAATTTTTGGAAACTTTGTCCTTGAATAACTTCGAAAGGGTTAGGTTTTCGAAAAAATTACAAGAGGGCTTTTTTGTAGGCAATAACGTTTCGTATTGACTGATCAAAATTTTTTTCGAAAAAACCAGTTTTTAAGTGATTTTTTTGACAAAAAGTCATATATCCGGCGGCCATGTTTTTTTTTGTGATTCCGAAATTGTTTTCTTAAAAAGTCCCAAGGAAGCTGTGGACCAATTTTCAGCCATTTTGGAATTTTGTCTCCTTAAAATGTTTAGTTTGCGGTGTTAACAACAAGTAACATTAAAAGTTAATTTCATGTTGATGCTAAGTAATGTTAGAATGTAATAAACATAAATATTAAATATTTTTCATGTTGTTTCATCTCTTCAGAATTATTGATCATATATTAAAATAACTTCGTATCAATATTAAAAAACCATTTCCATAATCTAAATTAAAAATTAATATGCTTTGATACACATGTAATCATACTACATAAAACCTTACCCTTATTCATCGTCTACAACAACAACAACAAACAACAACAACAACAAGCCCGGAAGAGAAAATTATTAATAACAACCGTTTGCCATATAAAATCCATCAACAACCAACGAAAAGTTATGATCTAAAATACTGCATTTATTTTGGTAATATTGGCAATTCCGTGTATTTTTCAAGCAATGTGACAACACCATTAAATTTCATATAGATACTAAAGCACAATATTAAACCAACAATAATAACAACAACAGCAACAACAACATCACAAGCATGAATGAAAACCATGTATAGATGTATGTGCATAGGTATATCCTCAAAAAGGGATACACTTGTGTGTATATATCAACCAAGAAACAAATGAAACACAAATAAAATAAAATTCAACAATTTCAGGCCTTTTCAGAATGGCCATAAAAATGAATTGAGCCTTCCAAAAATCGTCAATCTAGGGACATACATACAAAGTAGGGTCCAGGCATGACAGCCCATGAAACGAGAGAAGAGAGTTTTTTTTTTTAATACTTATGAGATTTCATGCAGGCACTTATGTTTACGACTATGGAGTGGCAGGAGGACGTACTATACAGGACACAGGCTGCCGATGCTGGCCCCGGGAATCACCAATGTCCACAGGATCATACGCCAATCATAAAATCCCGCCGAGATACAGGATACGACGACGGTAGACCCATGCACATGATCCCTGTATGCGGTGAGAGTGTCCAGCAGGGAAATTTTATATAAATTTGCTTCGTTGCTAAAATATTATTGAGGAGCATACATCTGCATGGTATCACCCCCACCTAACCAGCTTCTGTTTAGTCCTGCAACAAAAGGGATGTCCAACTATCTCACTTTCTCGCTCTTTCCGGGCTGTGACTATGATTTTATAGACCCAAAAAACTTTTCAAAAAGTCCTAGGTCATGCCGGTCTAATATGGAAGTTCAAGCATATACTGTATGTATGTATATGGGTATTAGGGATGAAAGGACGACGTCTTTCTTTCTGTCGGTATGCCGTCGCCCTGCAAAGTGAACACGTCATATGTAGAGGATATCACGAGAATGGCAACATAGAAGCTCATGGTTTTTAGAGCTTCCGTTTCTAGAGTGCTGCCTCTTAGCCCTCATAATATGGGCGAGGGCTGTGCGACTCTGGAACAATCACACTTGCACACATCAGCGGCATATGTGGTATCTAGCTGCTGTGTGGCATTCTTCGAAATGCGGTGTATGAGGGGTATTCGTATATAGCAGAGAAGCTATCCCCCACACGCCATGTCTTCAGGGAGGGCATACTCGATCTCCTTGTGGAAATGATAAAGGATCCGGCAGAAGAGTAAAAAAAGGAAATATTGAAAATTGGGGGTACGAGGTATGCCCTCGCCTCCTCCTTGTCGGCTTCTTCAGATATAGAGGGTCATATTCTTCGATAGGGCATTCTCCTCATTTATGTGGAAATTTATGTTTTTTAATTTTTTCCTGTGGGGGTATGCCCCTACAATGAACGAGACACCCCTCCCCCTCAGAGCATGGGTGTAATAAAACGATGGCGCGCCGCACGTAGCGCTGAAGTTCTGAATGGAGCGAAAACGATGTCATATTCGCTGTATTTCGCCCCGGTGTAAGATCCTGAAGGTATTTTATTCCTCACGCTTTCCAAAACCGCTGTGGTAATGTTTTCGGTAGTAGGGGAGGGGATGAAGGGGTGGTTTCGGTGCTGGGGCTTTCCTTTTATTTTTTTTTTTTGAGGAAGGCGAAAGTCTTTAATCACGAATGATGCTGCAAGTTCGCTCGTTTTTTTTATTGTGCCACTTCCTTAGCGGGCGCAACTCTTCACCCACGTCAAAGAAGGGTGCAAGGGAATGGCACCGAGGGACATGCGAGATGAGAAGGGGTGGTTTAGAGAGCACCCGACCCTTCCTAATGATACGTCCGATTACACACAAATGACTTTATACATTTTTTTAAGGTGTGATTATACAAATAAAATGCAAAAGGGGGAAACGAAAGCAATTTTCTTTACATTTGAATATATGCCTCCGCTTGGCAGAGCACAGAATAAGAAGTCATTTAAAGTATATTTTTCGTACGTGACGACGAGTGGAACGGGTCACAATAGGGTGGTGATGGTGGTAGGTGTAGGGATTGCGCCAAGATGGAACGAGGGCTTTTGAAGTGAACGAAGAAGAGATATTCAGTTCATCGTCTTGAGAGTCAAGAACGAAAGCAACAAAAAAATAAAAAAAAAAATAAAAACTTGAAAATAAAGCAGAACATTTTCAGGTGCCAAGGACCTCAAAGATTGCGAGAATAACCAAAAAAAAAAAGACAACAACGTAACGTAAACGTTGGTGGACGGCGTTCATTTGAATAATAGCTGCGTATACACTTTCCGTCACTTTCCGTACGTTAAGTGTTTTCACTTACAGAGGCACAAACCGGAAATTACTCAGGCATACGATAAGAATAGGGAAAGATTTCTCTCTCTCTTTACCATTTCCAGAGATAAGGGCATGCAAGGGAGGGGGGGGGGGGCAGGGTGGGTGTGATAAGGGTGCTGGGAGTTGGGGGTAGCGAGGATAATTTATCTTTTTTTTTCATCATCACCTTATTCTTTTTCTTCTTCTTCTTCATCATCATGTATTTATCTTTTCTCCTTACTTAGCGATTTTTTTTATTTTATTTTGGGATAATTTTTTTTTTGCACCGAGCGTTAAAACATATACGACCTAAAGTGCTCTAAAAAGAACACTTTTTGCCTTTGGAGTTTTTTTTTTGCTGGTTACGAAAAAGCTTTTCTTGTCTCTGTTCTTGTGTTTTTTTTTGTCTGTTTATTTTTCTTTCACTTCCTATGCTTCATGTGAAATTTTCGCTTTACTGTCTTCTTAAATGATTTTTATTTTTGGGTAAAAATGTGTGTGCAAAACGCAAAAGGAGTTTTTAAACACTCCTTGAAAAATGCGTATGAAATATTCTTATCCACTCGGAAACCAAAAGTGGGTACGGAAATAGATTTTCTTCTGAGCTTTCAATGCAAAGTTTGTGTGATATTCAAAACAAAAAATGGAAAGCAAGAAAAAAATAAAAGGAAAGGATGAATTCTCTCCATTCAAGCTCATATTGTACTTAAGATTCAGGGAGTTTTATTTATAAATAAACGTGAAATTTTTCTAAAAAACAAAAAAACAAATTTCTCTCTTTAGCTTGTAAGAATTCCCTTTTTTTAAATTAGTCACATTAACATGAGGGTTTGTGTGTTGTGAAGTGTTCTTAATTACTGGCGGTAACACACGACTGCAAAAAGAAAACACATATGTATGTACGTACATACATATGTACATATAAAGATTTCAAAGAATATTTTTCAAATAAAGGTCTTTCAACAAGAGGTGTCATTTTAAATTTCGCGCCATTTTTTAACTGTCAACATACAACTGCCATTACGATTAGTGCTGCACACGAGACGAGACGAAACGAGATTTGGCCCAGTCTCGTCTCGGTCTCGAAAAAATGGGTATTTGCAGGTTTCGCCTCGATCTCGATCTCGTCTCGAAAAATGTCGTCTCGTCTCGAAAAGTCTCGAATTTCACTGTAAATAATACAAATTGCTCAGTCTTCTGAATTTCGAGAAATATCAATATGTGCCATATTAATAAAATTGTATACAAATATTCCTTATATTTCCATGCTAGTCACTTCCCAGACGTAGACACGTAAATCTGCCTTTTGCAGTGGGACCCACGGGGGGGGGGGGTGTTATAGGAGATCAATTAATCGAAAGTTAATTTCTAATTTGTTTAGAGTTACATTTACGTAGAGTTCGTTCCAAAAGAGAACAGGTATTTTACAGTCATTTCATTTTAAATGCGTTGAAATGAAATGACAGTAAAATACCTCTTCTGTTTTGGAATGGAATCGGCATTTAAATGCTTATGGAATGCGTACTCTTCATCTTGTCTCCGCAGTCTGCTCAAGTCATGTATTGGTGCCGAATGTTGTGCTCGTCAAAGAGCGCAGCGTGAAGATACTGAAATAATTGGTGTCGATATGATTTCAAAATAATGATTTGATTTCGAGACCTCGAGATGTCTCGCGAGACTTCAAATGGTAGTCTCGGTCTCGTATCGATTTTTAATCTGGAGGTCTCGTCTCGATCTCGTCTCGAAAATCGAGACGAGACGAGACGATTTCGAGAAAAGTCTCGTCTCGTGTGCAGCACTATTTTTAAGTAAGGTTCTGAGATTAATATTCCAGGGCTCCATTTCCCCTGGGCACCTTTTCTCCATTCAACACATCAGGACATGTAGTGGTATTCTCCGCTGTGCTACAATGGGAAATAGAACTCGGTAGGCGTGATCTGGGACGTGATGCAACATGAAATCATCGATTCAGCACAGACTTCTGCAATAATTTATGAGTTAACCCGAAACTGATCTTGGTGCAACAAGACCCATAAACTAACAGGGTATGAAGAAATTGACGTCGGACTAGGTCAATAAATTTCTGTGACATCGTATCTGTGATGTCACATGAAAATGTCGATTCAGCACAGAGTTCTGCAATAAATTATGGGTTGACCCGAAATTGATTTTGGTACAACAAGACTTGTCAAATTAGAATGCATTATGTGACATGATGTGAATTGTGAAGTCAATAAGGAAATTTAATTTGAAATTGACTAGAATATCTTTGCTGGAGTCTAGCAAAACAGGGATCCCACGATTACCTGATCATGCCGCAGAAGGACAACGAAAAAATCGTGTCGATCTTCAGTGAATACTAGTAAATTGAGGAGGATGCGGTTATATTGAGAATTACATACAATACTCAATACCGTAGCTGTGCGGTGGGACAAGTCAGGGAGACAAATACACGTTTTTTTGCAGTAGGATTGGCTGAGACACTCGAAAATCTTTTTAACTTCCCAGTAGGAAGTTATTATAATCGGTCCGAAAATCGGATTCGAAATTTTCAATGTATTTACACGTTTCAAGGTCCCAATAGCATTTTAAGCAAAAATTTGAGAAGAAATATGTGTGTGTATGTGTGTGTGTGCGTACGTATGTGGTCATTTTTTCCTGCACGATTTCGCGCGAACCGAAAAAGATATCGACTTCGTTCAGGTGCCGTTCGAAGCGTGTTCAAGGAAATATGATCTGAAAAGATTTTCATAAAAATTGGTCGAGCCTTTTTTTGTTTGAACGACTTAAGTGATTTTTGTACCGGCACGATTTCGCGCGAACCGAAAAAGATATCGACTTCGTTCAGGTGCCGTTCGAAGCATGTTAAAGGACATATGAATTGAAAAGATTTTCATAAAAATCGGTCGAGCTGTTTTTTTGTTTGAACGACTTAAGTGATTTTTGTACCAGCACGATTTCGCGAGAACCAAAAAAGATTTCGACTTCGTTAAGGTGCCGTTCGAAGCATGTTAAAGGACATATGATCTGAAAAGATTTTCATAAAAATCGGTCGAGTCGTTTTTTTGTTTGAACGAATACCCGGAAGTTAATCTTGTGGACCGAAAGGGTCAAAAGCCACATCCCAAGTAGTTTTTTATACAATTTTTTTTTGCAAGGCTTGAGTGAGTTTTCAAAATTTCAAATAGGAGATATGATTCATTTCTTGAATATGTCGGGCTGTCACTCCAATTATACAAAGTCATATGAAAGTGCGGTTACAAAACGGTGCCCTTTCAGCGTATATCGCGTTTTACAGTCCTTGAACGATGTTATCGCCTGCATCTACCTACCTACCCTTGCATCAATACATATACCCACAATCAAGCAAGGACCGCACAGATTCAATTAACAAAATTAGTTAATTTTCAATAATACCCAGATTAAATCCCCAAAATGTAAATAGCTACCAGTCGTAATAAGCATCAGGTGCTAAACACAACAAAATAAGCCATCGGCACTTCTGTTGAGTTTGTGTTCTCGGTCTCCTCTGGGGTATGCCCAGAGAGAAAGAAAACCTTAAAGCGACAATGAATTCGATTACATTCCGCACTCATCTCTCCCAAACTGCTAGCGGCTAAAGTCTGAAGCTGTGATGTTTGCCAAAGAAATGCTGACGACGACGCGACTGAATTTAATAAATACCTCCAAATTGAGTAACGAGATTCATAGGGACACCAGACCCAGCCGTTGCCGTATTTCGTGCACCTTTTCTATCTTCCATATATAAAAGCATATTACATAAATATGAGAGTGTATGTGCGAGTATATATATACAAATAAATACTATGAAGTAAGAATGAATGGAACTGATCTGAATCTGGATCTGAAACAGGACAACAAAATCCTTGAATTCCAAATGCAAACAGACGATTGTTGGCTGCCATCACTTTTCGATCTAATTTTGATATAAGAATTTTGTTGAAATTGGAAAGGGATGAAAAATCCTTTCTAAGATAATATTTTCACCTTTATGGAAGCAGCAGCAGCAGCAGGGGGAGAAAAACATGTAGCCTTCAGCTCCTTGACATAACGGATTAGGGCTTGCAAGAGGAGCAACTGGTCTCGGCTGAGTAAATACTTTTATCAATTTCTCAACATTTCTCTCTGTCTCTGCTATGTAGAAGGACTGCTGCTATACCATCAAGGAATCGATGTCTGTTTACTTTTGCCCATTCTCAATTTTCGATTTTAAAAACAGGAACAGAATACAGAAATAACTTTTATCAGCAGAAGATTTCGTGAATGGGAGGATGGATATCACTGTGGCTAGAGCAACGTTTCGCGGGGAAGCACAATCAACCTGAACGTCAGAAATCGGTATTTATCCACCCTTGAAGGAGCAGGATATAACGTAATTTCCTTCCATAGCGCGCTTGCTTTGTACAGTGACTAAACTATTTGGGCCCACTAGCAGCCAGAAACCTTTAATAGCGGCAAAATTAATGGCGGAAAAATAATATTTTCCGGCATTCTTAGTGCGGTTTGGTGTTGATTGCCATTAATAAGAAGCCACTTTGGCCACTTGTTGGTAATTACAAGGATATTGTCCTCCATTTCTCCCCAAAAAACAATTTAAATAATCCCCATTCAGCCAGCAATATCCTTCCAGCAAGGTGTTTATTATCCCCTCTTTTTCCCTTCTTCAATTTTGTAAAATATGTGAGGATTTTTGCTATGATCCCCTTTCACTTTTAGAAGCTTACGCGATGAGCCTATCGTCCTTAATTTGTTTTCCACTTCCGCATTTTTCCGTAGCTAGGTTGGAAATTTATTAGAAAGTCTTTCTAAGATAATTGTGGAGCGGGAGGGCGGGACGACTACGACTCATTGCCTACGCAAATGGAGCAGCAATAACGTGCACAGTTTCTTAGCTTTTCACTTTGTTGACTGTTCCTTGTTAAATTGGAAATTTAATTTTCTAATTTAAAAAGATCATTTGCAATTGTATTAATGGGAAACTGGTACTGGTGCTGTGTGCTGTCTTCGTTTCTATCGCATTAAAATGTGCGCTTTATCACCGACAATAAATTTTATTCCCAATTGAATTGCGTTAAATTTTAATTGAAGAATATTTCAGTATAAGGGATACAATACATAGGCGCGCGATCATGTTTAACTTTCAAAACAAATATAGTTGGAGTGGTATAGAGAAGCTAGAAAAGATTAATTAAACAAAACCACAATTACATTTCGAAAATAAAGTCAATCTCAATATTGTTAGAAAGTTCGTTTCCTAATTGCGTTTTATGTTTCTTTCATATAAATGTACACAAAAAAATTATAGTTTAAAAAAACTAAAAAATACGCTTTTATTTTAAAATGAACTAAAAAGTAAAAAATAATTTTGAATGTAAAGTTTTTATTGCTCCAGCCAGAATATGGAAACAATCTACCTTTCGAAATGTAAAACAGCGTGGGACTCTCTTCCTATATTTATTAACACCGGAAATTTTCGCTAGCGGCCCACGCTTTTTTACATTTCGAAAGGTAGATTGTTTCCATATTCTGGCTGGAGCAATAAAAACTTTACATTCAAAATTATTTTTTACTTTTTAGTTCATTTTAAAATAAAAGCGTATTTTTTAGTTTTTTTAAACTATATATTTTTTATTTTCTTTTTTTTAGTCTATCGCCGTTTTGTAGAGACCGCCATATTGGATTTAAAATGACATCACACAGTTTACTGTACTATACTCGTCGTACGCTTTCATTTGATACCCATGCCGAGGGCGTTGTAAAGAAAAAGGTAAAGCGCCATTTTGTGTTGACCGCCATTTTGAATTTGGAATCACGCCACACAGTTCTGTATTCTAATTGTCACACCCTTTCATTTGATACCCATACCGAGGGTGTTGTAAAGAAAAAGGTAGTCCGCCATTTTGTGTTGGCGGCCATTTTGAATTTTGAATGACGACACAGAGCTAATAGTATTCTACTTGTCATTTCCTTTCATTTGATACCCATATCGAGTGGGTTGTAAAGAAAAAGGCAGTCCGCCATTTTTTGTTGGCCGCCATTTTGAATTTTGTATAACGCCACATGGCTAACTGTATTCTACTTGTAATACTCTTTCATTTGATACCCGTGTCGTGGGTCGGGGAGTAAAATTGCAAAATTGATTTTGATTTTTTTACAAAATGGTCAGATTGCATTGTCACGCGAACTATACATATGTGCAAAATTTCAAGTTGATCCGTTACCTGGAAGTGGGTCAAAATCAAGTTGCAAGATTTGTTTACATGAAACATACAACATACAACATACAACATACAACATACAACATACAACATACAGGTCAAGCTAATATAAAGCGTATAAAAATCATGTTGATTAGTGACACTTTTTTTGTATATTCGAAACTTGAGGTTATGATCCCTCCATTTTTTTGGTATAGATTAGCAACTGACTTATATCTATTGAACCATGTTGTTTTAGATCATATAAACAGAAAATTTGACATCAAAATATTTCCTCTTCTAAACCCTCTGCGTTAGATACAAGACCTAAATACATGAGGACGCATGCTTCCGAAGCAAAAAGCTTTTTTGGAACAAAAGATCACCCCTGAAACTTTTCACTTTTACGATCTCCGTACGAGTCATTTGCCCCTACAAATCTTCTTTTTTTTCAGTAGTATGCATCTTCATGTATTTAGGCCTATGAGCATTCGATAATGCTAGACCAAGACCTGGTTAGGACTAGTCATGTGTTACCGTCTGTCTACTCAAAATGCATTTAAAAATTGAATAAAAAAAATATTCGTACATGAGTGAAGTGAAAATTCAACTAGGATCACCATCGCACTAACACAATTTAGATTCACTGACAGACAGATGGTATGGTAAATGACTCCCAGCTTGGTCACGCCTGGTTTGTAGCGTATTAGTGATGAGCAAAACTAGTCATGCAGTCTTGCCTGGTCTTGCACATTTAGCAAGAACAAAGCAAATCAAGAAAAGACAAGACAAGACTGCAAGATCAAGATAGCAAGACTTTTTGCTCATCACTAACTGCCTGTTCCCAATGAGCCCGTCACCGATAGTTTCCATATAAATTGTTGTTGTTTTGCTGTAGAAGTTGTCGTTGTCGGCCTCATTGGGAACAGGCAGTTAGTGGCAAAAGTCTTGCAGTGATGAGCGAAAAGTCTTGTCTTGTCTTGATCTTGCTAAATGTGCTAAGCCTGCAAGACTTTTTGCAAGAACAAGACTGCAAGACTTTTTGCAGACACAGGTCGGTATGTGGTCTGTATCACGGTGCAATAATTACAAGGTAAGCTCATAAGGGTCCCGTGATGTCACTCAGATCTTAGCTCACAAGGGAAAAAAGCTTTCCCGTGACGTCACTCAGATCTTTTCTAATGTAAAAGGCGTAAAAACTTTTCAAGATGGAAACAGAGCTTTTCCTTATGAGCCTACTATGTATTAATGTACCATGGTCTGTATGTGTTCTGACCGTGCCGAATCGTACACCTCGACACGGTCTAGGGCCGGAGAAGATGACCTTTAACGAACGAGTCTGCTGAAAGACTGAATTTGGCGTGGTGAAGCGGTTTCTTTTATAGCTGGAAAGCTCGTCGGGATAGGAAGCTTTAAAGCTTCGAAGTGAAGCTTTCAAAGAGAGAATCGCCTCTCTTTGGTTTGCTGGTTGAATATTTAGTAGTAATGGAAACCTCGCGACGTGCACGTTTACCCCAAAACAGAATAAATTATACTGCAGGGCGTGGAAACATTCCTCTCTCGTGTCCCTATATATTGTTTGCACCAATCAGATGAATTTCCTCAAATCGATGGAGAAAAAAATTGGCTTCTATAATAACAATGCGACATCTCGACCACCAGCATATATGGAATGGTCGATTCAACACAGAGTTCTGCAATAATTTATGGGTTGACCTGAGAAAATCCTTCATGCAAAGGAGATTGCTCTTCGTGTATTTGCTGACATCGACGAGTCCTTTGATAACGCCTCATAGATCGAAATAATTGCTACAAAAAAGGTGTTAAAGTCTACAAGATGGCATTGATTAGATCCATATTAAAGTGCAGAGAAATAACTGATAGCTTAGGTTCTAGTTTCGTCAAAATTAAAGCCGTTAAAGGCTGCTTACAAGGAGGTGTTCTTTCTTTCAACTCCTATGCTCGATTTTGATAAATTTAATTTTTTATTTGTAAAAACCAAGCTTAGGGGTTACCCTTTGTACTACCAGTCTGTCTTGTCGTTACGGTCATCGTGCAATGTCTAGTTGTAAGCTTGGTTTGAGGAATATCGGAGAATAGGAAAGGTTAGAAGAGGCCTGGGGTGTTCAATGAAATGTCGATGAACCCTACGTTTTTTTTTTAGTTGTAAGTCTAAGCTCAGGGGTCACCCTTTGTACCATCAGTCCGTCATGTCGTTCACGTCATGGTCAGATGTCTGGTAGTAAGCTTATCTCGAAGAATAGAGAAAGGATAAGGCAGGTTAAGGGGAGTCTGACGGGTTGATGAGGAGATGGCGATGAACTTTGCGTTTGAGCTCTTGGATATTGTATGAGTTCGGGAATACTGACTGTGGGAGGTTATTCCACAATCGAGTTGTTCTCGAAAAGAACTGATGTGTGCGTGAAAATAAGGGCTGTAGACAGTGAGGATGAGCTGAAAGTTTACACCATGTGGGAGTTACTTTACAGTGGATAACGTAAACTTGTAAATTAAGTTGTACGCGGCCACAACGTTTAACAAATTGAATTGATTTTCGATAAGTAGATAATCGTAGCTTCCGATATCTGTAAATTTTTTGTTCATAGCCACATTTTGCGTTTGACTATAACTAACAGAGCTTCTGCTCCATCCTTGACAGCAACTCATGGGGTAAAATATCTCTGAACCAGTCACTTAGTGGAGAATTAAAAATATTTGTCTCTAACTTTTTCCGCAAGACGTAATTAATTGTTGTTAGTTTCAACTTGATATAAAATTTACGAGAAAAAAACCCTATTAGTCACACACACTCACACACAAAAAAAAATTGTTTTAAAATATTTATCTCCACGTAAATTTCTGCATCGTTACCCAAAATAGTTTTTGCGTTCATCCTTTAAAAAAAAAAAACTTTGTTTTATAAATATTCACATCCGTGCAAAACATATGCACAGAAAATGGAAAAAGTTTTAAGTTAAAGAAACTTGTTTTAAAACATTTTCTACATCCTGCTCGACAACCTTGCGCTGTTGCACACGTATACCAATTGCATCAAAGTTAGAAAAAAAAACGGTGAAACGCCACCTTTGAACGAATTGCTTTTCACAGTCTTGAAGGATTTTAATTTAACTCATTTCAAGGGAAATTGTTAATCACCGTGGATTCCTGAAAAGGATCTATTCAAAATGAAAGTTTACTCCTGTTTTTTTTCCATCTCTCCTTTGTATTTGTTTCCCGGAAGTTATTTTGTTTTTTTAAAAGGGAATGGAGGGCAAAAAGAGAAGTTTTACTAATTCTAAAAAAAAAAAATCTAAAACTCAATTTCCGTGAAAGTTGCTTAGTACAGTACAGATAGCAAGAAAAGTTGATCCTTTTCTCTGGTTACGTCCTGTTCTTTTGAATTAGGGTAGAGGTAGAAGTAATTATTTAAGTTTCTTTGAAGTATTTTTTTTTATGTATATTTTATGAAAACCACACAAACTGCTTGAATAGTGCCGGTGTAGTATTCATTAACACAGCTCCGTCGACAACATGGCATGCAAAGGCTGTTTAAGTAGTTAACGTATCCTTTGGCTTTATTCCGTGAAAAATTCTATTCAATATAGTATAGTATGTTGCATAAAAGGTGTGCTTGTGCGTAAAACTTTTTATTCTTTTAGTTAAGTTCATCTTTTAATGATTTTAGCAATTAAGTTTACAAAAAAAAAACTCCATTGAAAATTTTGTAAAGTTGAATTTTTTATGTAAGGTCAACCCAGTATCCTTAATGAACAATACAATTTTTGGAATACGCGCATGCCAGTGTCCTTGATTTATTTTTACGTGTATATATAGATCGTACATGACCTTTTGGTACTTGATGCAGAAATCCCAGACCTTTAGTCTTTGTGGAATTAAATTAATTCTGGGAAATTATGAGGTGGAATGCAGTGAAACGTGACCTCCTTTTATGTGACTTTGATCTTGATATCTGTGCAGCAATAAATGGTGAAATGCATTTTTTTTGGAGTAAGCCAAGCGTTTAATTAGTAGTTGATTAATTAGTATCTGCATTACAATGGCACTAAATATTCGCCGATGTATGCATCTGGGTTAACATACACGAGGACGCATGCTTCAGATACAAAAAGTTTTGTTTTTTCAAGAAAGGAGTTTCTCCCAAGGAAATTTGTTCCTCCTTTGCCAGGCCCCTTTGACCAAAAAAAAACTTTTGCGTCTGGTTCATGAGTTCTTGTGTATGTTAAATCTCTTAAGCCCAAAGCTTTTTTGAAAGCTTGCTATGGGGGATAAATGATGCAGATGCCAAAAGCTTTTTCGAAAAAGGAGTTTCTTCTAAGGAACATTTTTCCACCTCAACCAGGCTCGTTGCCCCAAAAAAAAGCTTCTTGCGTCTGGTTCATGCGTCCTCGCATATTTTGGTTCTCTTAAGCCCGAATCTTTTCTAAAAGATTTCTGAAAACATATTGGGATACATTCTGCATATATGTAAAAAAAGCTTTTTCAAGAAAGGAATTTTTCCTAACGAAAATTTTTCCATGTCCGCCAAGCTCCTTTACCCAAAGGAAGCTTTTTGCTCCCGTTTCTTGCTTGCTCGTGTATTTTGATTCTTCTTAAACACAAAGCTTTTCAGAAAGCTTACTGAAAACATACGGGGAAATATACAAGCAAAACAGCTTTTATGTACCTCTACATGTTATTATATCTGTGTTTGTGTTCTTTTTTTCACAGGTTACCTGACGCTTCTGTGTGATGCACACAGAATTAATTTCTTTTAGTTTTTGGTGATTACAAATTTCTGTGCATCCTGGTCCTGAGAGCATACATAAAATTCTCTAATGACTCACAAAACCTTCTATTTTTCCACCTTCGTCTCAGCTGCCGACAAAGCGTTTTTTTATATACATTCATCCAAGCCGCATACACCAGGTATGACGCATACTGGCTTTGAAATTAAATCTAAGTAGGTAATGCGTCGGTTGAGCCTGAGAACTAGGTCAGCAGGTCAGATGGAACCTAGGTCAATGACCTGTGAACTTGGTCACGTGGGAACTGTGTCATTCACTTGAGAATTAGGCCGTCAGGAAATAATAAAATACCTGTTTACACCTAGAAGAAAGCGAAAGTGGAAAAATAGCGGAAGAAAAGCGAAAGCGGAAAGTGGAACAGAGCTAGTGACGAGGACGGCAAGTGCTGTCATGAACGTTGGTAGCGATTGCTGAAAAAAATTGAAATTCGAACCAAGTGATGAGGAAATAATTAATAAAAAATTGGTTTTAGATTATTTTTTGGAAATTTTATTTATTTTATTTTCTAAAACTTTTAGCTGTAGGGTGTGAAAGCTTTTTGTTTCATATTGCTCCGAATGCTGTTGCTTTCAAATTACTTAAAAGCTTTTAGGAGGTTACTGGTCCGGCTGCAAATGCTTCGGCTTTAAAATACTTTACCGTGATTTTTTTTCTGTTTGCTTACATTTTTCAAAGCTCTGCACTCCAAGGCTGTGAAGTACTTTGCTTTCCTTCAGCATTTGGTTTTTTCATGGTCCAACTTTATAAAGTAAAATGGTACTTTGTTTAGAAGGGTGAAAACTTTTTTTTATGTCTATGTGAAGCATTCGCAGCCGAACCAGCATGCTCCAGCATTTGTAAGCAACAGCATTCGCAGCAATATGAAACAAAAAGCTTTCACACCCTACAGCTAAAAGTTTGAAAATATGATTGCTGTAAGGCAAAGCAAAGTAAATTACTGTGGTCTTCTTGGCAGCAAAGGAAAGTCAACAGCAACAATATTAAAATTGCTGCAGCAATTTGAACCCTGATTATATGTGACTTGCCTTGTCTAGGTCGTCTACCTATTTTCGAACATGATGCTGATGATCCATTTTTCTTTGAGGCCCTGATCAGTTGGAGGGGAGTAGTAACCGGGAGAGAATAGAGGATTGGCAACGCCCGGTGACCCCTATTTATAGGGTAATGGTGGAATCCCTGGAAGAGTGGACAACAAAATTAAATTAAATTAAATACTTACTTGGGTGGGATATTTTATTTTTATTTTATGAAGAACAAATTTTATCATCATAACATAACATAAAATTTTATTTTATGAAAAATTACAGAATAGGGCCCAATATTTTATATTATGTTATGATGATAAAATTTGTTATTCATAAAATCAAAATAAAATATTTTAAAAATTCGTATTCTGTCATGCTTTCTTAAAATTATTTTATGAAGTCTTTTATGAACACATAACATAAAATATTTGATACAATCCGCTATGGGTTCTATTACGTTTTGAACAGCTGATCGGTTGAAAATGAAAACAAATAAAATTATGAATGAAAACAAACAAAATCAAAGCGCGCCTTGTTTCAGTATCTGACAAAATACAATTTTCTTAATTCGTTTGTAATATTAATTTTTAATTTAATTCAAAATTCAATGAAAACTACTTTTTCACAAATGTCAATTCCCGTCTGTTATTTTCATAAAGTGGGTTAAAATACCTGTAAAATGTGCTGCTTAGATTATTTTATGTTATGAATCGTAACAGGAAATATTTTATGTTATGATCGATAAAATAAAATAAAATTTGTCGGACAGAATAAGATTTTAGAGAATTCTTTTATGTTATGGCATAACATAACATAAAATGATAAAATTTTACTGACAGAATAAGCCTCATTAACAAAATTATGAAAAAATATCGATTCCACAGTAACAACATCTAAACCAAAATTGTGTTATTCATCTTACTCACTGTCACTGCGGTTAACTACCCGTGACCATTAGCAATTGCTTACTGTATCCGAAAAACATATTTACGAAACCCGCAAAACACCATCGCAGTAAATTAATTTGTCCCATGTTCAGGCCATCTACAATAATTATTTAAAATTCACCAATGATACATTTCTAAATCCCCCCAACCCCCTCCCACCCATCCACATAAACGTACCCAAAAGTAATGCAACAATTGCGCTTGATCATACCTCTAAATTTCCGGAATCCTTATGAATAGTGAAATTTTCGAAAAGCCAAAGGACGATTGAAATCTGCTATTGATACCGGGCGCGTTCTCCAGGCTTTGGCCTGCTCTGCTGTTTCTGGTGGTGTCCTGAAGGGCTCTACAAATTGCCACAATCCCTATATCCAATGTAGTGGAACACATTATTTCCGGTGCTTTAACCATTACAGGAAAACGTATTTACGAAAACGTATTATACATCTATGGATTGCAGAATTGTCGCAGAATTTATAGCCTTAGGCTGAATGTTATGGTCATAAATTAAATTAAGTCGAATCCGCCTACACCTGGTGCTATTTTCTAGTTTTCGAAATATTTATGTCTATAGGATTTTGCGATTGAATTTCACTTCTGACAGTGTAATATAATTCGATATTTTAGTCTAAACTGAATTCGGTATGTTTAGGCTAGAATGGGAGAATGCTCCGTAGACCATACTCCTGCATAATCAACGATATACCAGTGTACAACTTTTCGGGATGGTTGGTTAGAGGACAACACAGACAGACATAAATAGAGAGAGAGAGGGGAAGAGAAATTGTAATTCTCGGCCTGGAAATAGATTTTCATCAACATATTTCGGAATTGGAATTATCATATAAATGGAAATGGTCCTTGAGGATGGCTACAATTGAGACTCCTTTCAGATATATGCCATACGCCACTAGTCCTCCGCACACACAAGTTGGTGAATTTCCTTTTCAACTTTTCCACAAATGGAATTTTTCCGATAATGCGGCTTTGATTCGATAAGATTTGTCCGTGGGAAGATGTCGGGACTTGATTTAGAAGAAATTCACTGCTGATTTATTTTTAATGAAACATGATTTACCTGCTTGTATGTGCATCTGCGAGTACTGAACGAACATGGTACATAAAGTCACATTCATGGAGATGCCTCAATATAGGACACAGATGGTACCTACTGTGATGTGCAAAACAAACACTACGTGGTCACTTGAAGCTCGTTCATAAAGCTATTCCGGGTAGAGAGAAAGGTTATTTTACTTGTGTTCACCGAATTAAATATTATGCTTTAGTGAGTCCCAGTGAAAGTCAATAAAAACCGAAGTTAAGTCGCTGCTTGGGTATAATATTTACGAAGAGCAGAGAAATGTGCTCTCAAAAATACGAGTATATTTCGGAAGATCGTAAAAATGTTTTTATGTTGAAATTTTCAGGTTTACAGCACATATGTTAGTTCGGTGGGAGATTTTCGAATAATTTAGTGCAAGAATGTAGGTTCTTACAAAGTGTTGATCGTCGCTTCTCTGAGCGATGTGACCCAATAAACAAGGTCGACTACAACTACTATGTTACCAACCGTGATTAGTTAAGTCATCCAAGGGGCCTCGGTAGTCTAGGGAGTAAGGCGCCTGGCTACTATCCCAGAGGTCCCGGGTTCGAGTCCCGGCAGAGCCCCACGGTCCTTCGCCTTTCCCACCTTCCCTCCTATCATAGCCTTCCGCTAGCACTGCCCCGCTCCACTGTCACACTTTCCTCCACCCAAAACTCAATTGGGGGTCGCTCATCGAAGAAAGGGAAAAGAAAGCTTGCATAGCTTTCTACGCCAGTAAAAAGACCTTCGGCAAAAGATGGGGTCAAAAGCCAAAGACGGTCCGGTGAATATATACAGCCGTGGTACGTTTAATCCGGATCGCTGGTGTGGACAGTGCTGAGCAGGACCTATGATGTGATAAAGTTGGGAAGGGTCCAAAGGACTACAACTTTAGGGCAACAGGGGCCATGATAAGATGTCCCACCAACGCCCTTGTGATGTTCTCTTGCATCTGCTCCTTCCCGACCTTCACGACAAACACCTAGCAGCATGCAGTGTCCTTAGATTAAAGGGAATCCGGGGCCTGGTCCTTAAACCCCTACCCGATGCTATGGCCGCCACAATCACAGTCTACCGCGAGTAAAAATAATTTAGTTGGTTAATTTTTTGAAAAGCATATACGCGCCCGCAACTAGCACGCATAACAAACAAAGGAGCCTGCCACACTGGTATGCACGCTCCCGCTACCGGCATGAACATGCACCCCCATCGGCATCAACCATTGTAAACGCGAGTGTGGTTTTACCACGCAGTCCCCCAACTAAGTACTAACCACATCCAATGCTGCTTGACCTATGCAATCGAACGATGACCGGTCTACTGAATATGCTAATGGCACCCTCTTTGGTCAACAAGATAATTATCCATTTTTTCGTCCTATACAATTTTTTAAAGCCCCAATTTTGTTCCCTTTAGTCTGAAAGCGTGTGAGCGTACCGTGCTTCGTTTGGACTATTCTGTGCTTTTTTTGATTGATGCGTGCCTGTAGCGGGCTACATTTGGAAAAGTAAAATTTTTACTTAGGCGAGCCGGGCCTGTTTCATACTAGGTGCGGGTGAGTGTTTTTTTCACTCAGGCGTACTGTGCCTGTTTCAGGTGCCATGCAGGCATTTTGGCGCAGTACGTGCCTAGGAGCGGTCGAGTTTTATTTTTACTCGAATACCTTCTTACTAGACTGACCTTCGCGACAGACTTCACCTTCGAAATAGCCTCAAGAAGTGAGTGGAGAAACAGAGACGTCCTAACAGATCCAAGACGCCAGAAGGGGTCGGGCAGTATTTTAGTTACAGTCAGTCCACTAATAAATCATTGTCCTGGCACCTTCCGGGGTACGCTAGTATCTTTCAAACAGAGTTACCGGCGATCTTGAAGGCCTGCCAAACAATGAAACTCGAGCCTGGACCAGGAAGTACATATAGCATTGGAATTTCCATTACAGCCAAGCATCTATCAGAGCTTTACATGCAGAGATGATGCGCTACTACAAAGCTGAGCTAGATACGCTCGGTTGAAAGTATAAAGTGACTTTCGTCTGGGTTTCCGGACATAGGAAAATAGATAGGAACAAGAAAGCCGACTACCACCCCATGCAGAAAGTCTCTCCGGGGTTCAGAGATTGAGATGGCCAGCTAAAGGTGGGGCGCCCGTGGACCTACATTATCTTTAAAACAACTTACAACAAAGGGCCTCCTAAACAGACTCGAAAAAAATATTGCAGAAATTTTCCTAGCAAGTGAAGGTTATATAGGTTTCCGTTTTCCGCTTTGAAGGTCCTTTTACATCCCAAACGCAAAGTGGAAACGCAAATTGGAGCTCTTTTAACACACAGAAATTGGTATGCTTTTCTCTCTGTCTGGAATCCACGTTCGTGCAACAGAGAAAAATTTGCTTTTCCACTTTGCGTTTGGGATGTAAAAGAGCTTTAAACTCAATAACGGAAGGTTTCCGCCTTTTCCAATTCCGATCGGCAAGGGCCCTTTTTACCAAACGGACGGGTGCCCCAATAGCTGAATACATTATAATTGGTTCATAAAAGTCCCCAGGAGTATGGTAGGAAAGGAAATGTCAATCAATGTCAGAGCCCCAGATCAGAACAAGGCATTATCCAACTGGGTGCGCCCGCTTTCCAAAGTACAGTGCAGTGCAAACTACCCACTGCTATGCATCCCTCGACAATTTAACTACGGGTGTGCTTCCTCTCACCTACTGCATTCGTTCTACTCCTTTCTACTCGGAGTTGCCCAGCATCCATTGGAAATTAACAGTATCACCACTTGATCTCCTATCATGAGATTGGGAGTAAGAGGTGGGAGGCGTCATATCCGAGGATCTGCTATCAGATTGCACATCATTCTCCATAAGACGCTAAACTTATTATAGCGCGTACGGATAAATAGAAATATGCTAATTCAAAAATTGCTTCTTATTTGTTAAAATATTTCAAAACCATTTTGATTAATTGTGCTGAATAGTAGCTGAATTGTGCTGAATTGAGCTGAATTATGCTGAATTGAGCTGAATTGAGCTGAATTTGTGTAAAATAGCATCTACTCTGTATTAGAATGATAAACCAATATTTAATAATAAATATTCAGAATTTAAATTGCAGTAAAAACAGCGAAGAAATTTAAAACCAACTTATTTGATAATTCTTTACGAAAAAGTTTCTTTCTTTTTAAATAAATGCCACCAAATTCAATTGAATGTTTTAAAATTAAAGCAGTGGTATAAAAAATAAAGAAGCAAAAATCTTGTATCAAAAGTTGCGACCCTAAGGTTCTTTTAAGAAAACTTTAGGAAAATTTAATAATTTGAAATATGAGATTCACAAAAAAAAATGTATTTTACTTTAACAAAAAAAAATTTCAATTTTGTTCTTATATCAACCCAACCGTTGTTACGTATATAATAAACCAAGCTATAAAAAACTCAGCAAGATTTTTCGAATATCCTTGTGTAATTCCGTGGCTATGAAGAGATAAAAGAAAGAATTTTTGTCTTATGCCCATAGAAATGTTACATATATAAAAAAAATTCCCTGATCAGCAATACTCTTACTTACCCACACACCCCCAGACATATATATGTATATGCATTCTCACATGTCACGTCTTAAAGCTTACGGCTGGCGGTGGTATATTGATCAAGATAATATTCCTTTATGTAAAGGCATAACTCATAACTGCCTTGTTGACGTTGCTGTATATAAAGCCTACATTCGTGTACATAAGAATAGGTGTATATCCTTCGCATAATCTATCTTTGGCTGTTATTGATTGCATGCTTTAGGTGTTCCCAAAAAAAATTCATGACTTTTATGTCTCGCGGCTTTTAAAGGATCGTAAAAACATGTCTTTTCACCTAAAAGGTTACGATTTAGTCGTTATCTGACATGAAACAAGCATATCCAACTATGCTTCTTTTTTGGACATATTGGATACCGACGGTATTGCGATTTGCTGAATGTCATCCAGAGATAGAATGTCGTTTTGCTGAATTATTTTTAGAATGGATTTAAAACACGAAATGGTTCTGCTACACAAATCACAAAACAAGAAACTGATTACATATAATATATATACAATAGTACATTCCGAAGCACTTGAAGCCAGCAGCGTGCGTGCACACAATAAAATCACTCGTTTAGAAATTTCAATAAGTCCATCCCTGAAATATCGGAAATCGGAAACAGTTCTGTACTTGTTCTGTGGATTTGTTTTGCACGATTTTATGTGGAATTGTGAACTGGGATCCTTTTTTTTTAAAAAAAAAAATAAATAAATAAATTTGGAATTCTCTGTGAATTATGAATATGACATACAAGCAACATTAGAGGAGGATTTGCCATGAATTATTGATAAGAGGTGTGATTTCTCATGTATTGATTTGAGCTTATATGACTAGAGTCGAGGAGCGAAAGAGAAAGGGCGCAGCCTCCCCATAATCGAAGCTAGGAAAGCTTATATATTTATTTCAGCTCCTTTATAGGGTTAAATCACAGGAATGCCTTTATTTTTTGTTTTGCCATCGCCTCTCATCGAACAAAAATTCCAAAACAGAAAAAAAAAATAATGTTAACAGAAACACAAGCCAAAATTTATGATCGCAAAAGTGATAAAAGGACACATTTAAATGAATTTTTTATGCCCTTTTTGTGGTTCATAAAACTGGCGTAACATCTGGATAAAAACATCTTCGAAGCCGAGTTATTTCGATTTATACTGCACTGAATGGAGTTCAATGCTGCTATGCCTAGGCTTGGATTTGTTCCTTTTTTCGCTTCAATTTTAATTGAGATTAAGTGGGAAATTTCTTGCTGGAATGGGGGGAGGGGTTGGTGGTTTGAGTGCGGGTGAATTGTAAGATTGCTTTTGGGGTCAAAATTCATTTTAAAATGTGAATTTTATTGTAAGGATTTGTTACTGCACGACTGGGGTATAAATCGTATCTTCACTTAATTTAATCTTTAAAATCTATTATCACAAAGAAATTTAAATATGTTTACTGTGAAGAAGTTTTGTAATTTTAGATAAATATAAATTTTGTGGATAATGAAATAATTTAAGTGCGAGCACAATTTTATTGCAGAACACTCAATTCAGCTCTATTCAGCGCAATTCAGCTACAATTCAGCATAATTAACCAAAAAGGTTTTCAAATATTTTAACAAATAAAATGATATTTTTGGATTATCATATTTCTGTTTATCCGCACGCTACGATAGGCTTTGCATATTTCGGAAAGTGATGGCGGATCCTCGGATATGAAAATTTCACGTGCTAACAAAAACAAAAAAAAAACGAAAGCGCTGGTCAGATTACGAAGCTGAACGAAAGGGCACAAGTTTGTGGAAGTTGCTTTCCTATCTGCCGACCATTGCAACACGGGTACACTAGACTGGCTAGATAGAGTGGAGCCGAGAGACGAGGAGACATTTAATTGACGTGTGGCTCGACCCACGACCCTGAAATTAAGAGTTTTATGCTCTAATGACTGAGAACCGGGCCTTATGGGATTAGGTGATGATATCCGTTGGTTAAATAGAGGGAAGAAAATATACTCTGAAATAAGGTTAAAATTTAAAAGATTTGGATATGGTCCGCCCGGGCGGTGACCAAGGCAGACGTGTACAGATTATATCGACTAGTACCCCCGATGCCCGAAGGGATGTTCGACGAGTTGATATTAGTAATTGCTGATATCTTCGGCATGATAAGGTTCGGCTCGTCATATCCTCCAGCTCGTTTGTACTAGTGTCGATCAGCCTCCTCACGCGAACTTTCGTGAAGCGGTCCATTAGCTTCACATTGAATCGCTCTACCTTTTTGCTGTTTGGGTTACAGTATACAAGTTGTCCGGGCGAGAAACTTACGACCCAACAACACAAGTTGTAATTATCCTCATGCCTCATGCGAGCCGCGGCGATTTGGTTTTCTACTCGTACGTGTAGCGCTTTGCCATCGGTCTAAAGCCGGTAGCACGACAAGGTCTTCCTCTCTTAAAGCTCCTAGGGTTTTTACGATCGTATAGGCCGATCCATGAAGGACCAATGACCCAAATAGACGCCAATATTGGTCAAGATGGACCGATTCACTCGCTTGAAGTCGTTGGAGTGGGGAGAACAGTTGGGGTGCGCTGCTGTTTGATGCCCTAGTCATTTAACAACTTTTCGAACTCCTTCGAAGTAAAATAATAAACCAAGTGAAGTGGCCGCGGTACATTTGGTCTCAATACCTCATCAAAGAAGAAGAAGTGCAATGTCGGACAGCAAGCTCTATTCAGAAGATAGTAAAGGTTTTATTCCTCCGGCTATCATGCTATACTACCCAGGGGCGGCGGAGCGCGTGGGGATGGAAGGAAAAGTGCACACGCACTTTCACTTTGGGTGGGGAATTCCACACCCAAGATATGCTATGTATGTACACCTAATAACCCAGAACTTTGGAGGACCATCTCGGTCGTTGTTGACGACGTAACGTGGTCGAAGCTATTAAGAACTTATAACTATATGTATAGCCTAAGCTTTTTAAACCCCACTCGACTAGGAGGGATTTCTCCATAGGCTCCTCATGAGGACCCCATGTGGCAAATGAGGGGCATACCGAAAGCTAGCTTGCCCCTTAGTTTCCTCATGAATACCACACAAAAACAAATCAGCGATACTGAAGTGAAGTACGTATGCTTTATCAATTTTTTATAAGGGCCCTATAAGGAAAATCAAATGAAATGGAGCTGGGGCAATCCCACAATCTGCCTTACGTATTCGGAAAGCTTTTTAAAAAGCTTTAAAGTAATACTTTTAAGCTTTAGTTTTTGTTGTTGCATTGCTTCATATTTCAGGCAATTATGTTGGTGTCCGTGAAGGGTGTCATTCAGCCGACTCAATAGACTGATTCTGGTTCGATTACAGAGGTCAAGCAGCATTGGACGTGATTAGTACTTGGTTGGGGGACCGCAATGGTAAAACAACACTCGCGTTTAAAAATATAAAGTTTCCGACCCCAGCGCAATTATCTATATTAATAAAAGAAAGTTTCTGTATGTGTGTGCGATGTGTGCGCTATAGCGGGCGCACCAGTGATCGTAGAGCTTCGAAATTTTGCACGAAGATCCGTGGGGGTCTCCCATGATGCACCTCGAAGCCCGATTTTCGAAATTCAAAATGGCTGCCACAAAATGACCAAAATTCAAAATGGCCACCCAAATTTGCCAATTGTGTTCCGACTTCCATTAAAATCGGTATCTGGGGGTTTTTAAGGTAGCAAATAACGAATTTATGATCAGAACTTATAAATTCAAAATGGCCGCGCCAATATGGCCGTCGAATTTGCCAATTGTCTTTCAATTCCAATGAATATCGGTATCTGGGGTTTTTTAAGGTAGAAAATAACGAATTTATGATAAGAACTTATAAATTCAAAATGGCCGCGACAATATGGCCGGGGAATTTGCCAATTGTGTTCCGATTACAATGAAAATCGGTATCTGGGGTTTTTTAAAATAGCAAATAATTAATTTATGATCAGAACTTATAAATTCAAAATGGCCGCGCCAATATGGCGGACGAATTTTTTTAATTCTATTCCGATTCCAATGAAAGTGAATATCTAGGGGTTCTTAAAGATTCAAATAACGAATTTATGATCAAAACTTATCAAACTTATTATGATGAAAATGGCAGCACCAATTCTCCACATCAGGAAATATTTTATAAAAACAAATAAGCGTCATTCCCCCTATTTCCGTGAAGTTTGCCACATTCTGAAAAGTGGAAAATTTCTTAAATGACCCCTAAACAGTAGAAACGGTAGAAATAGGTTTTCAGATTTATATGAGGAAAAACTGTTTATAGTTCAATTAAAAAAACGTTGTTTGTATTTTAAAGCAAATTTTGTTTTGGTTGTTTACAAAAAAAGTCTCCATTCTAGGATATGTTTTATAAAAAACAAATAAGTGCCATTCCCCCTATTGCCGTGAAGTTTGCCACATTCTGAAAAGTTTTTTCCTACCGCACTGTCCGCGGTCATCTTTTTTTTATTTAAAGGCTAGTTACTAATAAATCCACGCCGAAATACTCTCCTCTCTGTTCCTCTCGGGTTCGGGTAGCAATGATTTTCCTCAAGGCGGCCAAATGGGACGAGGCAAGAATAAGGCAAGGCGTTAGATGCCCTGTGTGGGTCCTGTAGAGCAATCCACACAGGGATGAGGCAGTGGAGCTAACCTCATAAGGGCAGATTTCGGTGATCGAAGAGGAGCTGGGTTCTTCACTTATTATGCTTAGAACTAATGGTAGAAGAATACGGAGTTTTATCTAGGTGGGAGTACTAAAAACCCCAAGAACAATATCGAAGAGTGGAATCAAACCATGGACTTATGAGATGGTAATCGGCAACCCTAACCCCTGGGCTATGGAGACCAACGAATGAAAACAAATGCTCTTTAAAACACAAAAACTTCAATCAACTTTAAAACGAATTCCTGGAAGCATTTACTAAACAGCCTTATCCAAGTGTACACCAACCATCTAAAACATATCCAAAATGTTTCCGTTGCACTTCCCAATTATCAATCAAAAATTTTAAAACAAAATTGAACCCTTATCATTAAATTAACGCTTAAATATAATCTAAAAATAGACAAAAAGAAAAAAAACTTAAAAGACAGAACACAAACATGAAAAACTTTCCTAATTGGATAAATGCGATAAAAGTGCTTAAGTACACTTCCCCGCACCCCCGCCACAAAACAGGCAAGAAAACATAGGGTACGTACACATATATTCATCTATACTCGTTTGGGACGCCTATCAATTTTGTTAAATTTTTGAAATATGTGCGGCTTGTTGCCATCACACATAAAAGTCGTTAAGGCTTCTCCTGAAAACCAGTGTGACTTGCTTAAGACTCTAATAGGATCAATAATTAATTTCGATGTGCTTAGATATTTAAAAGCAGTTTTTGGATACATTAATAAAGCAAACATGGATGAAAGCTAATGAAAGATTCATGTTTTCCTCACGTACGTATCATACACTGGTTTTTGTTGTATATTACTATATATGTAGGTACATAAAATATTATATCTATATATATAAGTAAGTTAAACAGGTATGCGAATTTAGAGACGAATATGGAGGGGGTATGTTTTTGAGGCCCAGACTTTAAAATCGCGCTGAGTGAACACACAAGTATTTCCAGGCCATTAACTCTATACACAGTATATGAAAGACAAAGTCGCATCGATATTAAATTTTTGTAAAGCTTTAAGTTATTTTAAGTGAACAATATTTTTAAGGGATTTGAAATTTTCTTGTCCTGTCCTGGCTGC
Organism: Thereva nobilitata; assembly: GCA_963855945.1. Classification (NCBI taxonomy): domain Eukaryota; kingdom Metazoa; phylum Arthropoda; class Insecta; order Diptera; family Therevidae; genus Thereva; species Thereva nobilitata. The sequence goes on along the minus strand of OY979697.1, from coordinate 100,966,442 downwards.
GTTATGAAATTTGATAAATAATAAAATTGACAACAAAATAATGAAATCCCCATAGAATTCATGCCCCCAGAGACAGGGAGATGCAACAGAAAATGGAAGATCTTCTCCTTAAACAAAATGTGACAGGAGTGCCGCTAGCTTATATCCTTTTATCCTTTGGCGCTGTCGGTGAAAGACTGAAGCTACTAAGCTTCTTACCCTAAATTGAATTTTCTCTAGGTTAAAGCTTTTCCCTAAAAGTTTCCCGTCTTCTATGGGAACAAAAAATCAATACCAAAAAAGGAGCAAAACTTTTCCGACACCAGTTTTCCCGATCACAATACATCCTTTAACAGCGCATGTTCTCCCTGCAGGGAAACGAGGAAGCTGTGATTTCCCCAAGTACCGCACTTTTGTAGGTGTTCCGTACGAGATGTCCTCATGCGACTAGGGCAATTTATATTCATCAATATGTACGAAAATCACATTAAATATTTTATTGGGTGCCAAACTTGCATGCTACATACACAACCCCATCCCTACCTACTCCTCCTCTAGCCAGCAACAACGTATCCAGATCGACGACGTCGTACAGAAGCAACCTCTGTCACTAGAACCATTCACAAAGTGTCCGAGACAACATTCGATTGGGACATATATTGCGCCTTTGTGTGCTCCTTTTTATCTGAATGTTATCCTTTTCAAGGATGGAAATCAATAAACGAAATTGAATTTAAACAATTACCAGAAGAGCCACTTGCTAATTCCAGCTAGTCGCCTGCATCTAGGTACACCCATCCACCTGCAAAATTTATTTTTATTTCGATCCTAGATTATATCCTGCATCGTCCTCCAAGCCCAGCCAAAAAGGACTTTCAATACTCCCTCGAACTCGGGTCGATGGGTTGAAATTTCATCATTTTAGAGCCTCTGTGTTTCGGGTGCTGCTGCTACACTACTTCTGTTGTTGTATACCCGAATTGTATATAGTTCGAACTGTAGTAGAATTTCTGGAGGACTGCTTGGCGCCGCTGTTAGTCTTGACATTCCCATTTGGGACCGAAATTGACCGAGCAAAAGGGGTCGATTGCCGAGGTCAATATCTTTTACAAGTTGTCCTTAGTGGAGGACTTTAGCTCACCCCACTTTTGGCCCATCTTTCTTTATTTCTGCGTGCATGTTTGTGTTAGAGCGTGTTGGGCCATAAATTTTTATTTAATTGACACAAGTTTTTCTCTGTGTAACATGCGACAGACGGAATTGAATAGACATGAGCAATTTACCAGATCTTAAGGTAGATAATGGGGAATGTGGCTAAAAGGAATAATTGAAGGAAATACTAATGCCACAAGGATGTGATTTAAGGTTGCTATTTAACCGTGATTTAATTCATTATTGATGAAATTATCTACAAAGGCCAAGGTTGGAAAAAAATTACAATAAGAGTATTAAATCATAAATAAAAATTAAGAGATAAAATATATATCCTGTAAGTCGATAATCATTAAATACCAGGTGTCAGCAACAACCTGAAGGTAACATACAAAAATAAGGAAAACCACAATATAATATTGTAACAACAAACAAAACGCAAAACAACTACACTTACTAACTAATAATAATTTCAAATCCTCTATCTACTCAACAAGTTTGAATTCATTCGCGGTAATATGATGCAGCATCAATAAAAAGTTTATAAGTACTTTTGAAATTAATAAAGCCATAATTGCTTCTACCCTACATCAACAGAAATGTAATAAGTGCAGAGTCTGGCTGCCGCACTTGTGCTTCTTAATTATAATTAGATTTATTAGATAACAAGAAGAAAAATACTACAAAAGTTGTGCTTCGATAAAACTCTTGAAACCTTTGAAAAAATAAAAAATTAATAAATAAACTAGAAATTAAATATCCTTGATAAAATAAATGTGGAGATAGTTGTAAAAGTTTGAAATCATAAAAATAAAATTAAAAATAAATATGTAAATATAAATTTAAACTTCCTTTTTCTCTATAAAAAGCAAAAATTCCTAATATTCCTGGAATTTTACGCGTTTTCAAAATCATCTATCCAAAACACAGTATATAAAAGCTTTCGAAGCCTAGTTCTAAACCTTCAGACATTTCTAGCCGAGACACAGTACAAAAAGCTTTAGAAGTCGAGTTCTGAACCTTCATGGATCCCTAGCAGAGACACAGTACAAAAAGCTTTCGAAGTCGAGTTCTGAACCTTCATGGATCCCTAGCAGAGACACAGTACAAAAAGCTTTCGAAGTCGAGTTCTGAACCTTCATGGATCCCTAGTAGAGACACAGTACAAAAAAGCTTTCGAAGTCGAGTTCTGAACCTTCATAGATCCCTAGGAAAAACACCGTACAAAAAGCTTTCCAAGTCGAGTTCTGAACCTTCATGGATCCCTAGCAGAGACACAGTACATAAAAGCTTCCGAAGTCGAGTTCTGAAGCTTCATACATCTCTAGCCGAGGCACAGACATAGATATAAATGTTGAACTTTGCTAAACTTTCTTTTATGGTAAATGCAATGAAATCCTGCAAAATAAAATCACGCAAATTCAGTTTTTCCCATAAGTAGCTGGTCGGAAACAAATTTAGCAAAACAGTTGTCATCCATGAAATAAATGTTGATAAATGATGTTGTCCTCAATAAAAGCTTTTCAATTGTGGTCACCTGTTTTATCTAAATGAGAACGAAAATACAACCGATATGACAGTCAGGCTCTCAAAGACTTTCCACATCAAAGTACGTTTGCGATACGCGCTGGCAGGATCCAGTATGCATGGTATTATAGGAGACGAAAACCGAAAACCGAAAATCGATTTATAACATTAGATCATGGTTTGGTTTTCATGATTTGGCGTTATTCCATTCCAGGACTAATAATGTCATCCTAAAAAAAAGATGGCAGAGAGACTACAAATTGGTACAAAATTATGGTTGTACACTACTAGCTTCGGAAAGAATACAATAAAAAGAGGTCAGAAAAAAACGAAAAAGAGTTCACAGACAACAAAACATGCGAGAGCTATCTCTCACGAAAAGGCGAGAAGCAGAGGTGTTTCAACCGAGAATTCAACCGAAAAGTCTCTGATATGACGCAATTTAGACCACATTGTACACTACTAGAACAGCAGTGGCAATCTGATCACTCACCGTAAAGGCATCTTAGAGCGTTGGAAAGAACACTTACATCAATTGTTGAATGGCGAGATTACTGGGGTTCGGAGGCTCAACCAATATCTGCTGATCCAAAACAGAATAGCCCCATAGACTCGAAGTTACTTAGGCAAATACATCGTGTGGACCCTCATCCTAGGCTAATCTACAACGAAAGTGAAGGAAGAATTCATAATTTTTGAAACTTAATACATTAGTATAGCTATGAGGTTACTGGACCAGAGACGTCATCAGTTGTGGATTTAGCATGGGGTGTGAGCTTTTAGAAACTTCGCTGTGTCTTGGGTGAGCTTTCGCGCTGGAGAGTTTGATTTAACTTCGCCGGGGTTGATTTGTGTCTCGGATGAGCTTTTGAACCGAGTGAGCTTTCGCACTGGAGATCGAATCTGTCCTCCTCCTCTATATCTGTCTGTCTGATATATCTGGTCTGGTCTATTTGGTCTTCCTATTTTATCTGCTGTGTGTGAAGACCAATCACAGCACCACATATTCAGACTATCACTTGCTAATCTTATTTAAACAAGATAATTTGAATCAGTGAATACTGCCTTGCGAATTTGTTGACCAAACAGGCCAGATAGACCAGATAGACCAGACAGGCCAAACAGACCAGACAGACCCGACAGACCAGACAGGCCAGATAAACCAGACCTCCTTTATGACTGTCTGTCTGGTTCATATGGCCTGGTCTATCTGGTCTGGTTCGCTTAATCTACTCCTGGATTACCACACAGATTTCCATAATGCACATAAGGACTTTCCATTTTGCCGAACACATCAACCACCACTAGGATCGAAGCAGAAGAAACTGTTAACAACATTAATGGTAAAAAGGGCAATATGTCATACATTACCCCAATTTTAACCGGAGTACTAGCAAAAAGTTTTCAATAATATTAATAATAAGAATTACATTTGATTTGTACCGGATCCGTTCGCCCGGCGCGACTTTTTGGCAGTTCAAATTTTCTCGGTCATTCGAGTCTTAAATTACTGCTAACTGCGAAACGTGGTTGAAAATAGAACTTTCATTTAGACCGCCGAGTGTCAAATAGAAAAGTCTTCCATACTGCTTGCTGGGTTAGCCAGATTACAGGGGGCGCATCGATAACCGCCTAAGACGTGTGGCTCGACCAAGTTCAAAAGCTTTTCTGAGTCTTGAATTATAGTTCGCCCAATACTCAAACTATCGCAAGTATATAGCGACACATTACTGTTTAAGTCATGACAATATCTGTATTCGAGTTTTATGAAAGCTTTTGCTTATTGATACTATCTTGGCGACAGACTGGAGATCAATAATTTATACCTACACGTGTGGCACGACCCACGACCTGAGACAGTGTTTGTCCTTAGTCTTAAATTAAAGTTCGTTCAAACTAGCTCAAATAGGTGGCGCATTGTTACACTATTCTAAAGAGTTCGAAACCTTTTCTGAGTCTTGAATTGCCGTGCGCCCAATACTCAAACTATCGCATGTATATAGCGACACATTACTGCTGAAGGCATGACAATTACTGAGTTTCCATGGGAGTCGAGTTGAGTTGTGGTTGAGTTGAAATGACACTTCAACTCAACGATTAACTCGATGCGTTTCCATATCTGCCTTCCGTCTTCCTCTATCTTTTTCCATAAATTAATTTTGTTATAGATTTTTCTTTAAAGGTATTTATTAAATAGAAAGAGGTGCGACATTTTCAGTTTTTGTACCTTTGCTAGTGTGCCGTTTTTAGTTGCATGCGTGAACTCAATTCAACCTACCTATTTTCGTTGAGTTTAGCAGAGTTGAAAACCTTTAACGAAAACTCTTAACTCATTCTGTTTCCATGACGTATAACTCGGGTTCAACTCTGGTTGAACTCTCATGGAAACTCAGTAAATATCTGTATTCGAGTTTTATGAAAGCTTTTGCTTATTGATACTATCTTGGCGACAGACTATAAATCAATAATTTATACCTACACGTGTGGCACGACCCACGACCTGAGACAATGTTGGTCCTTAGTCTTAAATTAAAGTTTGTTCAAACGCATTGTTACACTATTCTAAAGAGTTCGAAAGCTTTTCTGAGTCTAGAATTACAGTTCGTTCAATATTCAAACTATCACAAATAGATGGCGCCACATTTTTTACTATTTTTCTTCCTCCGAGTTTGTTTACAGAGGCATACGTAATCTTATCAATTTAGTTATATACACGGTTGCCAAAAGCTATTTTATTAATTCAAAATACAAAAACTTATTACATCTGCAACGAAATTAGATTGTTTATATAGAATAATTTTCTTAAGGGTGTAAGTAGTCGATTATGTTTAATAATAAAAACTGCGTAAAATTTTACAATAATCGCAATACAAACAGTTGGGTACTTTTTTCACACGAAAATACATATGAAAACTTACAACATTTATGTAAATTTGGAAATATTCACATTAGACATGTTTTACACACAAAAAAAATAAAACAATTTAATGTAATTCAATTCAATTTAAAATTTTAATATAATCAAATCCATGAAACGTGTTTACAATTGGTGCTTTTAATTATCACAATTTCAACATTCTTCTATCACCTCCCACCATCTCTCATCGGTAAAGTAAAAAGCCCTAATGCCTTTGGGCTGAACGCAGCAATTAAATCTGGTAGTTTCAAGAATTAAACCAAAGTCGGTTTTCCTTCTCTTACCTAGAATTTTTCAATCAAATTAAAAAGAAATAAGTAAATATATAAAGAAAAAGTAAAGAAAACACCACCACCATACAAAAAAAAATAAAAAAAAAAAATAAGAAAATCAACAGAAAATGTAAGCACCTGTTAGCGCCTGTATTGTTGGCTGGCGAGACGTGCCTGAAGAAAATTTTGTGTATAATATTACAACAAAATTCCACCATTTTATAATTACACAAGAAAATGTTCGTTATACAAAATTTTACCTAATTACCCCCCGCCCGCGCGCGCCAACGGTTAAAGCGATTAGCTTCAAGAAACAATTCTCACGATATGAGAGAGAGAGAATAGCCTGAAGGATCCTTAAAGGATCAGATTTCGTTCTTCATGGTATGCCCCAACGGTGAAAAGCCGGAGGAAAATGGAGAAAATTCAAGGAATGAACTCCGTCAGACAATGTGACGAGAAAAACTTTTTGAAGTTATTTTGATTATGATTTATGAAAATTTTGGTATAACCTACATGTAAACGTGCACGAAACACACACACACGCACAGAGCCCCCGCAAGAACATTACCGAATTCTCCTGGTTCTGTACACACTCATACATATATACTCGTACGAGGAAAAAAAAGGATTTTTTCGCTGTTATGTTGCCCTGATGCTCGAAAAGCGCGCAAAACACACCCAAATAAGATACAAGGAAACACACCCCCAGAAAAGGGATGATAGGAATTCCCCCGGAAAGTTACTTTTCTTTTTTGGCGGTGGATGTTCTATGTTTTATCTTCTTTTTCTCGAATATAATTTATGAAGGAAAACGGAAATAACAAGAAAACTTTGCGAATTATTACATCATATACAAAAGGGTGGCTGCGGGGGGATGTTTTTCGGAAATGGAAATTTTTTTTTGCGTTCGTTGCTTTTCTTCTGTTTTATTTCCACTCAATCGACAGCCGAGCTTAAAGCATTTCACACATTTCGAAGTATTTTAGCCAAAAATTCCAAAAAAGGGAAAAGGGATGAAACAATGCGCGAGAATATCAACCCGTGGATTATATGAGGGGTGTGTGAAGCAGCGGGGGTGCTTGTTAGAGATAAATCGAAAATTTCATTAATTTTTTCGTATTGCCGCGCGCCGGAGGGGGGAGTTATAAGAATACTCTTCTTCTTCCAGTTCCAATGAAAAGGATAAGCTATTTTTAGGGTATGAGCCCCTTTGATGGATATGGATGAATTTGTTTGAATATTTAGCAGAGAAGAGAAGTACAGGGATTTCTTTCGTTGTTGTTGCTATTGTCATTGAGTGTATTGTGATTGATATTCTATTGCTTTTGTATTAGTTTTTGACAAAAGTATTATATTTATGGGATTGTTTGGCGTTTTGTTTATTGTCTTAAAGGACCAGAAAATGTTTTGTACCGAAATTAAAGGGATGATATAAATATTTACTCATTTTTTACTAAGCAGACAAATTTTATGTGACGAAATTTACAAACTTAAAGTTTAGCATAAAAACGTAACCAACTGTAAGCAACTAGACATAAGTATTCAAACGTGTCGTAAAACAAGTCTAAAGCTAAAAGTAAAAATTTATTAGATTTGGAGATATCGGATGGCATGTAGTCCAATCTTTGAAATAAAACGGGAAGAAAAAAATAATAGAAAAAAAATTAGAAAAAAAATATAAAATCTTTTTTTTAAAAAACAAGCTTTTATTAGATAAACTAAAAAGTTTTTAAGTATGCGTTAATAAGGTGTACTAAAAAGTATAAAATAATTTTTTTTAATCCACCTGTATGTAACTACAAGTAACAGCTTGGGGGCGCTTTATCAGATTATATCCAACTAATTTTCGTATTTATTAGCTAAATAATCCTAATATTTTCTCGCATTTTTGTTATAATATGTGAAACATTTGTAAACTGAGTGCCCCAAGCTCTTACTTGTATTACATACAGGTGGATCAAAAAAAAATTATTTTATACTTTTTAGTTCACCTTATTAACGCATACTTAAAAACTTTTTAGTTTATCTAATAAAACCTTTTTTTAAAAAAAATTTTTTATTTTTTTTTATTTTCCACTTTTTAGTCTATGTCTTATAAAACTATAAATTTTTCTCTTCACCCGAGACTGAGTTTTTATTGTTGATTATAAGGAGCAATCCTACATACATAACTCTTTTCTCTTGAATTTGATATCCATGACGGGGGTTGTAAAGAAAAAGTTAACCCGCCATTTTGTGGTGGCCGCCATATTGGATTGAAAATGACGTCATATAGCTTACTGTATTCTACTCGCCATACTCTTTAATTTGATACCCATGTCGGGGGGTTGTAAAGAAAAAGTTAATCCGCCATTTTGTTGTGTCCACCATATTGGATTTAAAATGACGTCACATAGCTTACTGTATTCTACTCGTCATACTCTCTTTCATTTGATACCCATGTCGGGGGGTTGTAAAGAAAAAGGTAATCCGCCATTTTATGGTGGCCGCCATATTTGATGTACGATAAAATTTAATATACTACGTTGCATTGTCTTCAGAACCAAAGGTTTGTGCCAAATTTGAGCATCACCGGATATCGGGAAATGGCCGAAAAATCGATCACAAGATTCCACCCCAGAAATATCCGCCATTGTATGGTGGCCGCCATATTGGATGTACCGTAAAATTGAATATACTACATTGTCTTCAGAACCAAAGGTTTGTGCCAAATTTGAGCATCACCGGATATCGGGAAATGGCCGAAAAATCAATCGCAAAATTTGTCGCACACAGAGAACGAAGTTAATATAAAGCTTGCAACAATAAAACGTACCTACTCGTACCTGTGCGCTTCTTACGGCACAAAACATAAGCATCCGTAAGCGGCATCAGTTAAAGGCATCTTTCAGTTATTTTTTTTAAATTATTTTGGTTTGTTGTAAACTAAGACACAATTTACGTAAGCACGTTGACGTAAGTATGCTCAAATTCGTTCAGTTCCGTCTTATTTTTGTTCAGGCTAATATCTGTCGGTTGGCAAGTTTTCCCCCATATTAAGAGGCATAGAGGATTTTATTGACTCTGATGGGTTGACTGTGGTAGTTTTGCCGAGAAAAAAACCAAACAAAATTGAACCAATTATAAAAATTTTTGTTTAGATTTAGATTTTTGTAACATTCGTGGTTTTCATGCAAAAATTTTCTTTTATAATGGGCCAAGAATTATGAATATAGCATTGATATACACTACACATCCTCTTCACAGATAATAAACAAGCAATGAATAACACAGATGACAATCAATAATACAAAAGCTAAGACCGGTTCTACACGTTCAACTTTTCATTCAACTTCAACACGTTTTTTCTCTTTCGTTCGCATGCAACTTGCGAAAGGAATAATCTTACCCTTTTCACAATTGCATGCGAGCGAAAGAGAAAAGAGTGTTGTTGAGGTTGAACTAAAAGTTGAACGTGTAGATCCGGTCTAAGATGATAATTCAAGACCAAATAAATGATGAATTCAGTATCAACAATTGAGTGACGCGCTTTCACCACTCCTTTTCAATATTGTTCTGAACTGTGCAATTGACAAACTAGACAGAAGAGGCAATATATTCAACAAGTCATGGTAAATAATAGATTATGCCGATGATACACAGCAATCGCTCCAAGGAACTACAGATACTTGAAAGCGAAACATGCCAGGTGGGCCTCAAAATCAATGAGAGGAAAACTAAGTACGTTAAAATGGCCTTCAAAAATGGACTTCAGTTAGAGTCCAGTTAGTTTGTTTTATCCTCAGTTGAATTTGTGGGAAACTAATAATCTGACCTTTTTCAGATTCAATAATACCCCGGCTTCACCGGCCAAACTGCGCAAGTTCGAGCAAATTGGCGAACTGAACTTTAAAATAACCTCAGTTTGCATACAATTCCCACAAATAAACAAACCAACTGGACTCGAACTGAAGTTTAAGAGCCGTATTTCACCGGGACACCATGGCGGCGCAACCAGCGTGGCGGCGCGACCAGTAATATTCTGTGCACCCGTCTTTGGTGGTCGCGCCGCCAAATTGGTTGCGCAAGCTGTATACATTTTGTTGGTGGAGGCGACTGGTTGCGCCGCCATGGTGTCCCGGTGAAATACGGCTCTAACGTAAAAATTCGCCCAAAAGAGAGTAATCAACTGGAATAGTGGAATGCCATTCCAGTTTTCTTTTTTCTGATTTCTAGCGAAAAAGCAACAACGATTTCAAGCATGAACTGAACAGGAACTGGGGCCTTATCATGAAATGCGATACGAAAGTGAAGTTGTGCGAAAATCGAAAAAAGCGATCATGCAATGCGAATTCGAATCGGTTTGATACGATTGGTATCGGAAATTTATCCGATAGCTGTGCAGCTATCGCATTTGAATTTTTTACATGGAAACATTAGAAGTTAAAAAATTAAAACTAGAGTTCGAGGAGAAGAAATTGGGGAATTGCTCTTCAGTAATAAAGAATCCCAAGGAGGAGAACAAAATATTAATTAATGACTGAATATTTTTATTTATGCTGTAAACTTTTAACTTGTTATTCCTAGAAAGTGACTTTATTATAATGCTTATGAATGACAATTTTTATTTATGTTAGGAACTACAAATTTTGAATTATTTTAAATAAAAAAAAATACATAAAAAAAATATATGTATTTTTGCTTTAAAATCGAACGATTGAATTTAAATATTATTCCTTATATTTATAGATATATTGCCTCCTTCAGAATCTGTATAATCTTATACTTTATTAACGCACTTAAAAAATGTCAAATATTGGCATGAAGTTGTCTGCTTTCCCAATATTGGAAAGAATTCCTAAGTTAAGTAGGGCAGCACTCTCTCAGTGATTCGAATTCGTAGCAAACGGATCCGATGATCGGTAGATGCATTCGTATCGCAATTTAGTTTCGGTTCGTATTTACTTTCGTATCGCATTTCATGATAAGGCCCCTGGACTTTAACCGGTGAAGCCACTTATGAGGAATTGAACTGAACATTATTGAACTGTGGTCGGTGAAGCCGGGACATTAAACTTTTTCCTCTTGGCATTTATAAAAAATTGGTTTTAAAAACACTAACCTAAGTTTTCACGGGGTACAACTTGTGTTAACTCTGCAAAACCTTCACGAAAACTGATGGATTTATAATTATGCAACAGTATAAAATTTTAAATTCACAGAAAGCCTTAAGATTTTTACCGCCATTGAATACTCATTCACACATACGTTCTTTATTGAAAACTGAGAAATTTTCATAGACGAAAGTATCTCATAATTCCATTCAGAAATAGGAAAAATCTCCATTTATAGAGTGAATTTCTAAATTTGCAGCAGAGTGTATTTTAAATAGTTAAAAAAAAATTAAAAACATATTTTTACGGTCACTTTAATATTTGTTCATTATTGTTGGCAATGCTTCCTTCGCATTAAGGACTTAACTTGAATTAAACCAACAAAAACTTTTATAAACTTTATCTTTAACACCCACTTTAAAAACAACAACAACACTTGAAACTTTCTGCACTTATATAAAACACTTGTTGACGGCCCTTAAAATGTTTAACAAAAACGTTCACATAGTTTAAATGTCACAACCGTTGCGGCGAAAATGTAGAGAGTCAGTCACAATTCACACCCTGTTTTTTTAAGTGGTCACATTGTTTTGGGAGGTTTTTTTTTAGAAAAAATTAAAATAATTTAGTTAAAATGCAATTGTTGTTAATTATTTATTTATGATTAAACATAAGAAATTTATGTATTTTTAATCCTTGCAATGTCCTGGACTAGATCCGAATTTTAGAATAAGTTCGTGATTGTATGTGTCTCCTGGGGTTAGAATCGTAGATGGGAAGTTTGCCTGTACATATTAAAAAGAAATTATTTAGATTAATATATGTTGACATTTAAAAAGGATAATAATTTTTTCAATTACATGATTAACAGAATCAGGATACTTTTGTGTTTCCAAACAAAATGCCCCATGTTTAAAGTACTTAGCTCCATTCTTTCCATGAACTCCTTCCTGTAGGCGAAAGGTAACAAATAAATATTTCAAAACTTTCTAAAATGCCCCGGTAACTACTCAAAAAGTTTAGACAAAACTCACCACACCCTTCGTATCATCGGGTAGATAGTTTGATGTATAAAATTGAACACCTGGTTGATTACTATAAACCTCCATCCATCTGCCAGATTTTGGATGTGATGCTCTATTTAGGAAAATAAATTTTTTTGTTGAATTTTAAATAAAATCCTTTCTCTCACATACTTTGCTATTAATGTTGTATTCAAATCCTGTAAATTAACGCAATAATTGTCATCATATCCTGTGGCGGCATTATGCTTGAAAAGTTGTTGAAACTTTTCTCCTAAAACACTCATAGTCGTAAGGTCATATGGAGTGTTCTCGACACGGTTAAAATCACCAGTTGGAATGGAATCTTCATCTGTTTCAGTGATTTCATTTGCATTAATTTTTATCATATGCTCATATATTCCCTTGCTTCCAGCATCCTTAAAATATATATATATATACAAATAAGAAAATACAATGAAAGCAAATATTATATTATATTCCACACTTACATGCCCAGCCAGGTTAAAGTAGGAATGATTTGTTAAGTTAACAGGGGTTGGTTCTGTTGATGTGGCCAAGAAAATTGTTTTCAATTCATTTTGATCGTTCAAGCTGAATCTAACATTGGCAGTAACCTGCCCGGGATAACCTTCATGTCCTGCCTCTGAGACATGTGTCATAACCACAGTATCATCTTCGACACAGGTATCCCAATGCATTTTATCGAAACCAATGAATCCACCATGAAGTTGATGCTTGTTTTGGAAATTCTTGCTAACATCAATTTGCCTGCCATTGAGGATGAATTTGGCATTTCCTATGCGATTGCAGACACGTCCAATGGTTGCACCGAAATATGGATTAACAGAACTTTGATAACCTGAAATTTGTGCAAAAAGTGTACATGATCATCAATCAGAGAGTATCTGGGATTTGGTCAATTGCAATATTTATACTATATATGTACATATATCAGTCGAATACTCTTACCAGCAACATCATCAAAACCGAGAACTACGTCGTCCACTTTGCCGCACTCATCGGGGACCTTGAGTGATGTAATGGTTGCACCCAAGTTGATAACCTAGAAGCAATCAAATTAACAGACTCGAGTGTAAACAACAACTCATTAAGACGATAAGAGCTGTGTGGAAGTTGTGCAATCAGAAACAGACACACTTTAAAAGCATCGTTCCAATTCACCTGTCCATTTCCTTATCGCGCGCTCCTGCACATTGCAAAACTCACCTGCACTGACATCTTATGACCGTTGGTGATAGTGAAACGTTTTAACATCTCTGATTTTTTCGTTATCGGATTCACAGCTTCCCCGAAGACGTCTTCAACAATCTTGACTGGCATCGTAGCGGCTTCTTACTAATCACAACAACAACAAAAACAATCAACAAAAAACTATGGAAATGATAACTTCTACAAAACTGTCTACAACAGAACCAACTTTGAAGGCAACTTCCCGTAGACTGACTGCATTCTAGCCACGATGGAGGCTTTTTAAAAAGAGCGGGAACATCTAGACAAGAGAACAACACTGTGATGTGATAACCACACTGGAATCCATTGACCCTAGAAAGCTCCAAGTTAGCCGCTCTAGTGTCGGAATCGGAAGCTTTGTTTTACACTTGAAGTGTTTTTGTAATAGAAAAAAGGCGGTTTTATAATATTTGCGAATTGGTTTGTCACGCAGCGTGTGTAACGGAGTTTTGTGGTTACTTAAGCTGTAATCAGACCGTCCTTGGGGTTCGGCGTAATGTTATCAGCGGTGCACTGTTGAAGATAAGAGAGTGAAATATAAATAAGCATTTTTTTTGTTTGTGTGTAATCTAATGACAGATGGAGTAATTACAAATATGTTATTTTTAATTTATTTTTAATTTTTAATTTTTCTTATCATTGATGGAAGCACAGTGGGATTTGTAATCAACAGTTGGGTTTATGTTTGGGTATACAAATATAACAGGTCAAAAATAGAATTTTGAATTAATTTTTGAGGTATCTTCAATAATTTTAGCGTTATTTTTTTATGTGAAAGTCTAAGCTTAAGAGTCACCCCTTGTACCTAGCCTTTCATGTCATATATTTCATTGTGCAATCTTTTGTAGTAATCTTAGCTCGAAAAAGTGGATTAGTTAAACAGAATCGGGAGGTTGCATGGAAAAGAGGGCAAGAGGCAATGCACCTTGTGTTTGCACTCTTGAATGAATGAGTTTTGGGAATACTGACTGTGGAATGGTGTTCCACAGTCGGGTTCTTCTGCATAAACCTATATAACCGAAGTCCTGGACCGTAGTCTGTCCGAAATGCAGGACAAGGTGTGTGAGAGTGAGCCGAGTAGACTAGTCTTGTGTTTGCGAAAAAAATATTGCCGTTCAGCAAGGTGTCGTCAATTTCATTGGAGTGCAGCCGCTATGTTAGTAGCAATAAAATTTTGTTATGGCTGCTACGTTCCTATAAGGCTCAATGAGTCAATTGAGGAGCAAATGGTGCGATTACCAATAATTTTTAAGCCCCAATACTCGAGCGATCTATTCGTAGAAATAACGTCGGCCACGCCTTCACCGTGTGCAAAGAAACTCGGGTGGACTCGTGGCCTAGTTTTCTGGACCTGGTAAGTAAAGGCAGACTGTACATATGTATAGTTCGCGTGACAATGCAATCCGACCATTTTGTAAAAAAATCAAGATGGCGGTTCCAAGATGAATTTTGCAATTGTGCTCCCCGACCCCCGACATGGGTATCAAATGAAAGAGTATGTCAAATAGAATACAATTAGCTATGTGGCGTTATTCAAAATTCAAAATAGCGGCCAACAAAAAATGGCAGACTACTTTTTCTTTACAACCCACTCGATATGGGTATCAAATGAAACAAAATGACAAGGTGTGACAATTAGAATACTATTAACTGTGTGGCGTGATTCCAAATTCAAAATAATGGTCAACACAAAATGGCGGTTTACCTTTTTCTTTACAACGCCCTCGGTATGGGTATCAAATGAAAGTGTACGACGAGTATAGTACAGTAAACTGTGTGACGTCTTTTTAAATCCAATATGGCGGTCACTACGAAATGGCGGAAGACATATAATAGACTAAAAAAAATAAAATAAAAAATATAGGTATAGTTTAAAAAAACTAAAAAAAACGCTTTGATTTTAAAATGAACTAAAAAGTAAAAAATAATTTTGAATGTAAAGTTTCTATTGCTCCAGCCAGAATATGGAACCAACCTACCTTTCGAAATGTAAAAAAGCGTGGGCCGCTAGCGAAAATTTCCGGTGTTAATAAAATAAGAATATAGGAAGAGAGTCCCACGCTGTTTTACATTTCGAAAGGTAGGTTGTTTCCATATTCTGGCTGGACCAATAAAAACTTTACATTCAAAATTATTTTTTACTTTTTAGTTCATTTTAAAATAAAAGCGTATTTTTTTAGTTTTTTTAAACTATATATTTTTTTTATATCAAAAAACAAAGGTAAGTAATCACTTTTCCTGATTTGCTTGATTTGAAGGATATACGAGAGGCTGGTTTAGTATTGAAGGAAAAATGTTACCGTGTAGACGAAATTCCGGGCGTCAGGAGATTTGGACACGCTCGTAACTAAGCGTGAGAATGCTGCGTACCGAACAATGGAACAGTCTCAAAGAGCACGGCCACGCGAAGAGAAATACAAAGACCGAACCAAATCTCGGTTTTGAACTGGAACAGTACAAAGAGCGAAAGGCGCACCAGGCGCAGGAGTTGTACCAAAGAGTTCGTGGTATAGAAGGGCGGCGGAGTATAATCATTGTGAGTGGGGAACACGTGAACAGATCACCGTTAAAATGTAAAAAGGTAATCGGTCAATTTATTTACTAGCTGTATTTCGAGTTACATAGTTTTAAATTCTTTTGTTATGGGGTTATACTCGACTTGATTTTTGGGAGGAATGCAGATCGGTCCCCTATGAGGCTAGCCGCACTGCGTCATGTGGACCCCGTGTGTATAGCCCTATAAGGCCCACACAGGACATCTAACGCCTTACCCCATTAGCGCCTCGTCATAAGGCATGCCTCTTTTGGCCCTTTGAGGAAAAATTGAGGCCCCTTGAGTGGAAAAAAGAGACTGAAAAAATTTGAGAATGTCGGCATGGTTATGTGAGCAATAACTGCGCCGGTGTCGAGAGCTTTATATTTTTAAACGCGAGTGTCGTTTTACCAATGTGGTCCCCCAACTGAGTACTAATCACGTCCAAAGCTGCTTAACCTCTGCAATTGAATCAGAACCGGTCTATTGAGTATGCTAAATGACACCCTTCACGGTCATCAATATAATTGTCTGAAATATGATGCAATACAACAACAAAAACTAAAACTTTGCGCATGTGTGGTGTTCATGTGAGGAAACTAAGGGGAAAGCCCTCTTTCGGCATGCCCCTCATTTGACACATTGGATCCTCATGAGGAACTTACGGAGAAATCTTTCTTTCGTTGAATGCTCAATCAAGGTTACATTGGATGGCAGCAACTTCATCAATAATCACCCGTGTCACCAGGGCTCAATTCTAGTAGCCGCTTTTTTCTAGTTTTTATTAATCACCTGCTATCAATCACCTCTAACCCACTTCAAAGCGCTGCTGATGACAGTAGTCTGCATTAGTAGTAATATGTTCAAAGATAGAGCAAATATCTGCATTCCCTTGCCAGAATACACGCTCTTGCCTTACCGTTAATGTTGTCTATAAGCTTGTTCTGATGGTGTTGATTCTGAAGGGTTTGACCCAGGGCTCTTGAACTAAAGCAATGACGATGTCTGCTTCTCTAGACAATCTTCATTTTTTTCTGTTGAGTTCCCTGCTAGAGTAAAAACCATAAAAGAAGACAACGAGTGTCCCATTCGCTCTGGATGCTTGAAAGCGCAGCTTTTTCACTCAAACAACCAGAGCTAATGGAAAGCTCGTTGTCTTCTTTTATGGGTTTTCCTCTACAATCTTTTTGGCAAGAGACGTTTCTTCGAGCAGGTCGCATGCTTCATCCATCTCATAAAAGTGATCCGCCGGAAATATTTTGAGATTGGCGTGACGGATGCCAAATCTTAGCTTATACTCAAGGTTTACGAGGAGCGCCAGTCTTTCCCCATTAATTAAAAGAAAAAAGGACGAGATGGTATTTTTCAGTTCTGTAGCATCCTCGGTTCTAGTGGCTAGTCTGTCGGGACCGCTGAGTTTTAAGCTTAAGGCACTTCAAGAGGTTTTTCTCCTCGACTTCCATATTGGGCAAGCACATGCGGTGTCTTGGTCTTCTAGGGATTTCCCCTGCTCTGATTAGGCCGATCTTGCGTTCTTCCCAAGTATTGCTGATCTTAGCCAACACTGCTGCTAAAGGAATCAAAGAAGAACTGATCCTCTCTTTTGATCACCCTGTAGCCCCTGATTGCCTCGGAGGAATCGAAGCGTGGAAGAGTCCATACAGCGTTTTTTAGGAGGTGGTCCAACACCATCATCGAAAGCTTGGCTTTTTGTTCCACCTTTAACTTTTGTGAGGCTTTCTTGCTTTCCGTTCTTTCATCGATGACAAATACTGTACGTTTAAGTGACTTTCACTCAACTTTTTCGCTGTCATTTTATTTTTGATACTGGTCTCCGCCTTGACGACCTTTGCTGTTTGAGTGCATGAACCGGACTTATCTGGAAATCGGTTTCTTTTTACTGGGCGTTGTTTAAAGAGTGGCACCACCTCGCTGAACTTACATTTGTCTGATGCATCTCTTGCATGCACTTTCGCCTCAGCCCCATTCCGAGCATTTCCTCATCTTGCTTAAAACTAGTTGGGATGTGGCTTTTGACCCTTTCGGTCCATAAGATTAACTTCCCAGTATTCGTTCAAACAAAAAAACGACTCGAACGATTTTTATGAAAATCTTTTCAGATCGTACTTCCTTTAACACGTTTTGAACGGCATCTTAACGAAGTCGGTATCTTTTTTGGTTCGCGCGAAATCGTGCTGGTACAAAAATCACTTAAGTCGTTCAAACAAAAAAACGGCTCGACCAATTTTTATGAAAATCTTTTCAGATCATATGTCCTTTAACATGCTTCGAACGGCACCTTAACGAAGCCGAAATCTTTTTTGGTTCTCGCGAAATCGTGCCGGTACAAAAATCACTTAAGTCGTTCAAACAAAAAAACGGCTCGACCGATTTTTATGAAAATCTTTTCAGATCATATGTCCTTTAACATGCTTCGAACGGCACCTTAACGAAGTCGAAATCTTTTTTGGTTCTCGCGAAATCGTGCCGGTACAAAAATCACTTAAGTCGTTCAAACAAAAAAACGGCTCGTCCGATTTTTATGAAAATCTTTTCAATTCATATGTCCGTTAATACGCTTCGAACGGCACCTTAACGAAGTCGAAATCTTTTTTGGTTCTCGCGGAATCGTGCCGGTACAAAAATCACTTAAGTCGTTCAAACAAAAAAACGGCTCGACCAATTTTTATGAAAATCTTTTCAGATCATATTTCCTTGAACACGCTTCGAACGGCACCTTAACGAAGTCGAAATCTTTTTTGGTTCTCGCGAAATCGTGCCGGTACAAAAATCACTTAAGTCGTTCAAACAAAAAAACGGCTCGACCGATTTTTATGAAAATCTTTTCAATTCATATGTCCGTTAATACGCTTCTAACGGCACCTTAACGAAGTCGAAATCTTTTTTGGTTCTCGCGGAATCGTGCCGGTACAAAAATCACTTAAGTCGTTCAAACAAAAAAACGGCTCGACCAATTTTTATGAAAATCTTTTCAGATCATATTTCCTTGAACACGCTTCGAACGGCACCTTAACGAAGTCGATATCTTTTTCGGTTCGCGCGAAATCGTGCAGGAAAAAATGACCACATACGTACGCACACACACACACACACACACACACATATTTCTTCTCAAATTTTTGCTTAAAATGCTATTGGGACCTTGAAACGTGTAAATACATTGAAAATTTCGAATCCGATTTTCGGACCGATTACAATAACTTCCTACTGGGAAGTTAATAAGCTTTTGCTTCGAATACTAACACTTCGGAGATGCGCCGCGACTCTTCTGCTTCTTTGGCCATTCATAAACGAGGGACCATGGTTCTGCTTCAAAAGCTTTATATAGCCAAGGAAGGCGTGCGAAGGCATCTTCAGACCTTGCCCAAAATTGGCTTTTGCTACAGAACCATGGTCCCTCGTGTATGAATGACCTTCGAGGCGCCCATCTTTATTTTTTTTGGGCGTTTTGTAGTAGAGCTCGCGCCATAAAAGAAGGGAAATGAGGGCACATTGTGATTGAGAATATAAATGAGCGCGTTTTTAAACAAACATAGTGTCGTTGCTCGCTTGTGGGGACTTGAGACTCTCACTGCGCATGGAAACAGGGATTTTGAAATTCCTTTCTTTTATGGCGTGGGGTCTACTACGACTGCTACTTGCACTACGCTCAAGGTTAATAACCATAAAAAATGATTTTACACAAAAAGTGGTATTTGTAGAAAAAAATACAATTCAGGGTTGTATGAAATGATTGAATTGGACGAAGACAAGTCGACCAATAGGCTGTGGAGATCATTCTGATTCATTTAGCCAAAAATACTGCAATCATAAAATATGTTCTCTGTTCCTCATTTGAGATTTAGAATATCCTAAAATTTTAATTAAAATAATTTTTAGTGCTAAAAAATTAATTTAATTAAAACCATAACAAAACCTTAATTCTTTTAAGTTTTATGCACCAAAAAAAAAATTACTCTCAAATAATTTTCCACATTTTTAGTGTTCATAAAAGAAACTTTGAAATGCTTAACCTTAAAATTTAAAACAATCCGAAAGATCCTTAAAAAAAATTGCATTCATTTTTTTTTTGGTTGGTTGTTTTGAAAACTCCCCGCCTTTAATAGCTGCCGTATCCTTTTTTATACATCGCTATATATGTATGTTATATGAGTGTAAAAAAAATATATATTCATATACGTTTGCGTGGTGGATGCTGGTTGGTGTACAATTCAGTATATTATGAAATAAAGTTTATATGTGGCATAACATCACTTTAATTTAAGAAATAAACAGAATGTATTCAAGTCGTAAAATAAAATTGAACCATCATTTTGGCACAGGCTCACAGTGTGTGTATACTACTCCTCGGTTTAACCATTCTTACTTTATGAAGTCAAGAAGGAGCGCCCGGGGCTATTGTAGGGCAGGTTGCCTTTTTAGGACTACCTGGGGATAAATCCTTTCGTAGGAAGCACCTCCTTAAATCGTAAATCCCCTTTCTTTTTCTTTTTCTTATTTTTTTTTTTTTTACCCCAGCTACGAAGAAAGCCACAATTATTGAAAAAAAAGTAGTTGCTGGATAAAGATCTTAAAACGTACCCCAGTTACTGAAGTGACGTTTAATATATTTCGGGGTAAAGACTTTGTGTACACAAAAAAAAAATAAGAAAAAAAAGTGTATGTGTGTTTGTATATCTATATATATAATATAAGAATAAGAAGAAGATTTTCGGTGTTTTCCCCCTCAAGACATTTATCACATACAGCCACAATACGGTCATCAGGAGCTTAAGCCCCACATCATGTCTAGTGTTATCTACCCGGAATACGGGAGTCCCGCAGAAGAATATCCCTGACATAACAGATAAATTACGAACACGATACCATAAAAGAAGCCCACCACCAGCAGCACAGGAAGTGCCGACAAGAAAACGTATGAACTATACTGTCTCTACTACCCCGACTCTTTCTACTACTCACCTCCGCTACTCATCCTCCTCAATCTGATACCTCGGGGGGTGGTTGTCCTTTAAAGATTTACCCCAAGCCCACATAACCTTTGGACTGTGCAATTTTTTATAATGCTTACCACAATGTTCACGAGGATTGGTGTAGCACGGTTCCCGGAGATGCTTGCTCTTGCATATCATTCCGGACCTAGTCTGCGCCGCCCCCAGTTGGTCTATAGTCAAATGAATGGAAATAAATTCAGGTAACTATGATACACACTGAGGGAGCTATGCAATTCGTTCCCGTTTTCTGCAGCATCCCTTAATATCATAAGCATTATTCGGAAGCATGAAGGATGACCTCTGCTCGGTATAGTACTACCTGGGGCCATGCTTGTGAGCACAAAATTCCCTACAACATCGTCGCACCGTTGTTGTGCTGATGTGACCATCAAACTAAAATTGTGTGTTTGCTCCTTTTACAGGACCGAACAAGAGACATCCTGGCTTGCGCCTTGAAATTGCCCGTCAGTCATGAACACCTTTCATGTCCCGCTTCTGTAACTTTATTAAAGCATCACTCAGGGATAATAAAGACGTGTTGTCAATTTGGTGGGGGAGTTTAATGACATGTTGCCTGTAAATCGTTTGCAGCATCGCTCCACCTTCCATATATATCTCTATATAATATACATATACATAAACATCCGGTATCCTGATGCCAGAAGCATAAAGGAGCCGTCCGTAAGGCATCCGAGCTATTCAGCAACTCCGCGGCTTGCAAAATGCCACCTGGATGGGGTTCATAAAGCGTTTCAGGTATTCAACGTAAAATTTGCCTAACTCTCGTGCAAGTGGGGCGTATCGGGAGCACTTAAAACTTCAACGACACAATGCTTTGACGAAGTTTCCAGGGCTGTCATTGTTTTCAAAAAATAAAAATAAAAATACACACACAAAATTTCCCTCCTGCCGTAATGCTATATCGCCACCGAATTGTTGGTACACAATTGTCAACGTTTGTTTTTATTGGAAGTTTTATTGATTCTGAAAAGCTGTTGACAGTTTTAAAGAGCCTTTTTGGTCGGGCTGTAAAAAATTTTCAATCATTTCTGATCCGGTTGCGGTAGTGACACAAAAGTCATCTTTATTGATTATCAAATTTGTTCATAAAAATTTTTGTAATGTGGCATTTTTTTAAAGTGATTCTATTATGTTAAAGTGTCATGTCGAGAAATACTTTTCAATCAAAAGTCATTGAAAAGGGTTGGTGAGTTGCTTGGTGGAAACTAACAATACCGCCTTGCACCCGAGTAAAAATAAAAAATGGCGTTACAACGGGCGAACACCGGCCGCTGGGCTTTTTAAGAGGCATATGGTGGCCGTAGAGTTTTTAACCATTTTTAATCCGAGCATATACGGCCTAGCGATGGCCAAACTTAACCAAAAGATTTAAATGGCCAAGTACTGAGCTGTACAAACGGGCATACGACGACGCTAATTTAACGTATAGTTTTTCCTGGTGTCGGCCTTGAATATAAAGAGAATGAGGAGATTACGATTGTCTGTTTATGTATGCGTCTGATTTATTATAGGGGAACCCAATTGCATTAGGATGTTTGAAAATATCTCTATATAGCTGTATTCTCTATGTTTTTCTAATTTTTATAGCTTTTTTGCTCTTACATCATTTTTTTATTCATTCTTGTAGTCTGGCAAAAATATAATAAGAAGTAATAAATAAGAAAAAAAAATTTCGTAAGTGGTGTACGGCCGTACAGTCTGCAAACAACGTTCTGATGCCCGTCACATAGCCGAGGGCTATGCCTCATTTTTCAATCACGGTCTGTGTTCGCCCGTTGTAAGGCCATCTTTTATTTTTACTCGGGCAATAGCTTTTTTTACGAGGGAGTGGTGAGAATCTTACATCGGTCAAGCAACAGGGAATGTGTGCCGCCTGTCTAAAGGAGTATCCACACACATCAGGGACGTTAGATTTTTGCTCCGGAGTATATATCCGCCTTGTATTTGCTTACTGTTATCACATTTCTCTTATAAATTAAAAAAAGGGATTGTGGGTGCAGTGAAATTCTTGTTGATGGAGGCTACCAAAGCCCAGACACTTTTACTTACACTCTAGTATTATGAGTCTTACTTTTCAACCTGTCATCAACTGGAAGTTTTTTATGTGGCAGTTCTAAGCATGCGGCAGTTCTATTATACAACCAGGAATCATCTATTATACCACTAGGTCGTCATGTCGTTGATCACGTCATGGTACAGTGCTTCTTAGTGGATAAGCTTAGGTTGAGGGATAGAATAGGTTTGAGGTTAAGAGGAATCAGAATGGTGATAACGAGGTTTGAACTCTTGTATTTTGATTTTGTAAGAATTTAGAAATAATGAGTGCAAAACTTTGTTCCAGAGTTGGGTTTTTCTATTTATGAAGGCAGAGGAAATGAGCCGAGCAGGCAAATCTGGTGTTGCGAGTATAAGATTGTCGCAGAAACAATAGGGCGTTTCTTTGTAATACTTAGGTACCTATGTACATATTTTTAATTATTAAGAAAACAAATGAAAAAATGCAATTGTGCTTGAAAATATAGGTACATAGGTACTTAATACTTAAATAATTTTAAGTAAGAAAGATCCCAGCGGTAAAAATTGGGAGTGCTGCTCAGCGTAGCTGATTTTGACCTTACTGGAGTTTTTAGAAATTTTATAGAACGGGCAAGACTGACAATTATCTTAATGACCATAAATCATGCCATTAGCTCAATAGACCGGTTCTCGTTCGATTACAGAAGTTAAGCAGCATTGGACGTGCTTAGTACTTAGTGCGGGGCCCGCTTGGAAAAACGACACTCGCCCTTGGAAAAAAACGAAAAAACAGTAATTGCAAAAGGCAATCTGACCATTTTGAAAAAAAATCAAAATGGCGGTTCGTATATGGCAGCCGATTTTTGCAATAGGCATGTTAACAACGGCAGAAACGTCAATTTATTTAGCGCTGTTAGCAAGCGCATGTCATCGGTTGGTTGATGGGATTCAACTTGTTTCAGGAGGCATAACACTCCAGCGAGTTGTTTCTCATTGCCCCGATGCCAGAGTCGCGATAAAAATGGTTGGGGTTAGGTGGTTGTGGCAGTTCCTTCCTACTTCTCTCTTCCCCTTCACTATCTATCGACTAGAGCTTGCTGTTCGACATTGCACTCTATACGAAGAAAATAGATTGTCGACAGTACAAAGGAGCTTTCCCTGAGCTCTAGACTTCCACATAAAAAAAAAAACTTATTTGTGTTTTTGGCTTAGCTAGAATGTAGCACAGCTTCTAACTGTCAAAAGGTGTTGACGTTTACTTGTGAATTTTTGTCGTAAGCAAATAATTTAGTAATATTTTAATACAGCATGAAGATATTTATTATTAATTTTTTTTGCTTGTTATTTTTTTATAAAATGAGAAATGTTATAATTTTTGGTTGTTATTAGTTGTAAAATGAGAACTGTCAAGTGGTATGCTAGTAACGGTGTTAAGTTAACAGCGATCATTTAACAGAGTTAAAGTAACTTGGGCACTCGCCCTATGCCAGGTAGAGTACAATTAGCTGTGTGGCGTTATTCTAAGTTCAAAATGGCGGCCAAAACCGAATGGGGGAATACATAATAGACTAAAAAGCAGAAAATATAACTTATTAACTTAAAATTTTGCACATATGCATCGGAAGAATTTTACAATGATGTTCCCCGACCCCGCGACTTGGGTATCAAATGAAAGGGTATGACAAGTAGAATAGAATTAGCTGTGTTGCTCCATTCCAAATTCAAACTGGCAGCCAACACAAAATAGCTTATTACTTTTTTCTTTAAGCCTAGTACGGTGATCGGGCAAAGTTTTGCCTCGTGATTTTTATCATTTTTCAGGCAAAATTTTGCCCAAGTGTAGAGTGGTGGAGAATAGTCGAAAGTTTTTTCGTTACGTAATTTATCTTTTCATTATAAAACAAATAAATATTCCTCTTCCATTTTAAACAAATGTTAACTGCATTGCATTCGAATTTTTAATCCAACTGTCCAACTTTTTGCCAACAAAAAATGACCAGATAATTTCTGGAGGCAAAACTTTGACAAGTAAAAGTCTCCACAATTAGAAAATCCATCTACTAGAAAATCTTGAAAGTGCTTAGTGTGGCAAATTTTTGCCCGAACAGCGTACTGCTTTGCGCTGTCAAAATTTGGCCGTGCTTGAGGCTTCTAACATGCATTTTAAAGGAATGGCAAAATTTTGCCTGACACCGTACTAGGCTTTACAACCCGCTCGGTATGGAAACCAAATGAAAGGGTATGACGAGAAGAATGCAGTGGAGGCCGCCAAAAAATGACGGAAGACATATAAATAGCCCAAATTCTGTTTGCATAACAAAAGTTTTGTAACAAATGCAGATATAAAACTTTTAGTTTTGAGAAAATTTAATTGATCACCTTGTAACTTTATTTCATCAAATTTGGCGAATAAGTCAGTCAAACAAGCTATTTGCTTTTCGATATCGTCAGCGCCGCGTGGTCACGCGGAAACATCGCTTTTTAAATTTTTGTAATTTTTTATATGAAAACTTTCGATCTTTTTCGCGGAACCCCGGTAGTTCTTCGCGCACCCCCAAAATAATTTTGAATTATCACGGACCCCCTGGATCATCCAAAAGACCCCCAGGGGTCCGTATGGACCACTTTGGGAATCACTGATATAGAGGTTATAGAAGGAAACGGAAAAGAGAGGCACAATGCATTTTCTGCGAGGAGTCTCTTGTTGGAAACTGAACGGAAACGAAAATTTGTTATCCTAATGTCCTGCAGCCAAAGTATTGGAATACAAAAGAAAAAAAATTATTTCTTGGGATGCTGGTGATTTGGGATTTTATAGCTAAGGTTTCAGCTATAGATTTTTTTTGAAGTTTCTACCTCAAGCGATATAAAAACCTTTTTAAAATAATTAAAAAAAATAAATAAATCAAATTTTAGTTTTTATCCTTCGGTTAAAATTTTAATATCATATGTATGTTTAAATTTATACCTGATGGCATGGAAGGCATCTCAACCCAGTATACTCCTTTTATGGGGACAACATCACCGATCTAAACATAAGTACTAAATGTTTGCACCTACGCGCGCTAGCATAAATTTTCTTACGTTAAATTTATTACGAAAGCTTCATACGTAAAGTATTTGTTGCTCGGCACAGGGAGCTTTTGCCTAAATCAAATGCAGAACTGCTATAAATCTCAGATATATTACCCTGAACAGGTGATAAATTATTTACGCTGAAGCCAAACCACCCCGGGAAATGGTGAATGAATGCACAAAATTTCTGCAGTCCTTACCTCAGGCCTCAATCCCCAACCCCCTTCCCCCGATTACCGCCTACCTTACCACCCTAAAAAAGCTTTTATTCTATAGTTTTGACATACATCCATGGGCTTTTGTAGATATATGTATGTATGTACATAAAAGTCCCCGTAGTCTGGTCCTGGTTTCAGGATTTGCTCTGTTGGTGGTTATTAGACCTATAAACCTCCTTTTTATGGAATTTATTTACAATCGCTTTTCAAGGATATGGTTGGCACACAAAAAAAATCTCGCTTTTTTTTTATTATAGATAGAAGAAGAAAAAATCTAGGTTAAATTGAATTTGTTGCATTTTTGTGGATTTTTATTGTTGCTTTGAAGAATTTTTTAATAACGATGGAATTTTATTAGAAGAACATAAATGTGCTACTTTTCGAGGAGATAGAATATCGAGGGCGCGGTGGAAGGTAAACTTAATTCAATTTTGTTTTGAAATATAAGTTGAAATGGTCTATTTTGCTTTTAACAATAGAGCTTTTAAATAAAAATGTATTGTTAATATTTTTAATGTACAAGTCTTTCAAAAATCAGCACAACGTTACAATAAAAAGTGGAGATTCAGTTTCATTTATAGAATATGCATTATAATTCAAAAGCTTTCGATGTATTCATTGTGAGTTTTTTGGGAGGAAAGGGAAAAGTGATTATCACAAGAGCTTTTTAAGAAATAAGAAATAAAAATCAAATATCTTAAAGTATGCCTTTAATTTAAGTAAATGTAGTAAAGTAAAGATCTTCAAGATATTCTGGTATAAATTCCCGACAAAATAATGCCGTCCCTTTTTAATAACCAATAAATATTTTCTAGATTACATCTACCCGCTTATTTCCGATGTGTAATGAATATCTCACATTAACAATAACCAAATTATACTTATAGTCAATGCCTAATCTCAGACGCAAACCTGCATTAAAAAAGCTACAACAAAAAAGCTTTAATTTTTAAAATTGAATAAATCCATAAAGCTTTCCAGCAAACTTTTGGAAAAGCTTTTACAGGATTGATCAACATGAAAGCTTTATTTAGTGGCGTCCAGCAGGTTTTTGCTCAAGACGACTCTCTGCTCCACAGCTTGCCTCTAGTTTCTTGTGTTTTAGGAGTAGTGTTGCCGTCAGCCACCGTGGTTTGTCAACTGTCCTTTTCCCATCTGACAGTAGATTCATGACCTTTTTTCGGCAGCCTAAAATCATCCATTCTATAAAAATGAACGGCCCAACGTAAACGAAGTAGCTAGCCACGTGTCGATATAATTTACTCTCTTTGTATAAGTCATACAATTCGCGATGGTATCGTAATCTTCATGCATTGTCCTCATTGATTGGGTCATATATCCTTCGAAGAACTTTCCTCTCAAACATATTGGTCTTATCTGCAGATTTTTGGGAGATACCCCAGGCTTCACATTCATAGGTAGCTACTATACGTATGATCATTTTGTATATTATTATTTTGGTTTTTCTCTGGATGTCTCTGGATTTCATTACTGGCAGTAGTGAGAAGTATGTTTTACTTGCAGGGTTCATATTTTTCACATTCGCCAATCTTCAGAATGCGAATTTGCGAATATGAATGCGAATGTTTAGGAATAGCATTAAAACAATTTAATTAAATTAAGGCCTAATTTTTTTATTACTTACAATAGGATATGAAAAAATATTAGAGCAATAGACCAGTGTTATATACAGAAATGGTATTCTTTCTTCTTGTATTTAATAGTCAAAGCACAAGAGAAGAATATTATATTTCCATGAGGAGATTTCTAAAGGCCCCCAATCATATACAAGCCGCCGGCAGGCCATGGCCTGAAGTTTTCTCGCCTTGACGCCAAGTATAACCACACACCCACTCACCCACACCGCCAACTGGATGCGGCCTGTATAGTCCAAGAAAACTGACAAAAACTTTATGTGTGTGGGTATTTATCGTCAGTCCGTGCCTAAATATCTGAACTTTTAGTCAGTCTGAAACTTTCGTTGAGGCCATAAACATTTTTACACTTCAATTAACAACCTGCTACGCTATACTGTCGTCTTGGCCTGTGTGTATGTAGGGTATCATGAGGCCACCTGCAGTCCACGGCCTGTCAGACATATGCCTCAAGTCCGCATCCCTCCTCACTCAGACTGAGTAATGTCTGGACCACACGGAGTTAAATGGGTTTACCTGTTTCTTTCAAAATTATATTTCTCCAAGATTGTGTTGTGATTTCTCCTTCGTCTTTCCACCGTCGACTGCAATAGATGCTTGGTCTTTCTTGTTCAAGTGTAAAATTTACCGGCTGACACCATGTATAACACAAAACTATCCGTCCCGTAAAATAAAAATAGCTTAGAGTAATACCAATTTACCTTTATGAATATTTTCTTCGAATTTTATACCGGGCGATATATGTACACTAAAGAAAAAGCTTTCCTGATTATCAAAGCTAAAAAAGCTTTACGAAAGTTTTAAAAGCTTACTGAAAAGCTTTCTTGTTGTAGCCTTTTAATACAGGTTGG
This sequence comes from Thereva nobilitata, assembly GCA_963855945.1. Lineage (NCBI taxonomy): Eukaryota > Metazoa > Arthropoda > Insecta > Diptera > Therevidae > Thereva > Thereva nobilitata. Next base: position 100,937,839 of record OY979697.1, on the reverse strand, counting down.
AGCCTGAGATAAGACATTGAATGTGAGTTTAATTTGATTATTTCTACTCTTATATATTTCCCAGAGGACCTGAAAATAGTTGGTGCATTGTTGACCTATTTCTTCTTGTGGTATTCACTAATTTCTGGTTTCGTACGGTTTTGTATAGCATAACAAAAGCTGGACCCATTTATTCATCAAACTTTAGGAAGTCAAATTTTCGGAAATCAAACTTTATGAGAAATACAATTTACTAAGGTGATTTTCATATATTGTTTTAATAGTTCTAAACTGTTTTTGAATGCCCTGCCACCTGTCATGTCCTACTACAACTTCTAAAGATTGTGTTTAAATCTTTGACACAGTTCCATACTGTAAACAATTTTCTTCAAAATTTAAATACACTCTTACTTGAGCAAAATTTAACCCTTGAAACTTTTATTTTTCGTAAAAAGAAAAAAAAATCAGTTTAAATTTTCTAGCCATGAAAGTTGATAATAAGAGGCCAAATGAAGTCTGCAATTTCCTTTGGTGTTTCATTTTCAATTACTTGTTTGTTATTGAAAAGTTACCCGGAGGCTTTAGACTTTCCTTGAGCAACATTTAAAATTGAAAATTTTCATAAAATTAAACATTAATATACCGAACTTTGCTATAATCTTCTAGCCCACCACCTCTCCACGCCATTCCACTCACTACATTAGCTTCGCGGAACGCCCCCAACATTGGGAACAGCAGCAGCAGCAGCAAATAAAAAAGGATTATCCCTTCGGATACTAAAAAGCCATTGCCGGCAGCTATTTCCTTCCGTTTATTTAAATTCCTGACATAATCTCATCTGATAATCTACAAGTACTTAAAAACAAAGAGAGAAGGAGCCGAAAAAAAATAATAATAAGAAGCAAAAAAAAAAAATAAAAAAGAAAGAAAGAAGAACAAAAAAAATTGTTGCATTTACGCTTCGTCACGGTCGGCAAAATCAGGACGATGTAAAATTCGCCTCCCACCATACACACCGGTCTGGTCACACCATCACCACCACCGCCACTCTCGGTTTGTTTCTAGAAAAAGTTTCGCCTCGTAAAGCTCAACGGTCCCAGATCCTGTATTCCCGGATTGTCCTTGCTCAGTTCTTATACAGCTTTTTCCTTAAATGTTCGTTTGGGGAGAGCCTAAAAGACACACCGCAAAAGTCTTCGTCAAAAGTTTTAATGGACATGTTGTTCCTTGCGTGTCCTGTTTACAGTTCGTGGTCTATGGCTCTAGCCTTAGAGTTATATTGAGGTCCTTTTGAGGCCCGTTCCTTTCTCTACTGTGTTTCGTGCAGGACACCGGAAATGTTAGACAACGATTTCAAGCAACGAAGTAAAAGTTTATTTAGTCTCGCTTTATTGTTGTTACTGTTGGTGTTGCTGGGTTTTATGCGCTGTGTGATGTCCTTCAGGAAATGATACCACCCCCCCCCCCCCACCACCCGGACTCATGTATAACAGCATCGCATGAATGTAAAATGAACAGAGGCAAAAGGAACTGCAGCCATCCTCCTCCAAGTGGCCGCCTGCCTGGCTTATTGTCTTCTGCTGATTTATTTTCGTTCCTTAAGTGGATAACTTCGTTAAATTCTCGCCAGACACCCACATACCCACACATACACTAATATCCTTTTCATTAAAAGCAAAAAAGCACCTCTCCCACGTTTATCCTCGATTCTTTTGAAATTATTTTTTTGATATAAATAAAATGAACTCAACACAAAAAAAAACATCCTTGCTTGACCCTCAAGTCATATTTATTTATTGGTGAAACTTGACTCCTTGATTTTGGGGCTCATTCTAGCCAGACTCTTACACAGGTGAATTCACTCCCGATATATTCATCCTTTTTTTTCTAGGTAAGTTAAAAAAAAATATAATAGAATTCCTCGATATCGACTATCGCCAAAAAAAAATGGAACGTTTTCAATGGAAAAAAGCAGGAAAAACTTTTAGCATAAAATAACAAAATATGTTCAAAGGACACAATTTTCAAGGAAATGGAATTTTATTGTTGTTGGGTGAAGTTAGTGAAACTAATTTTCTGTATAAAGGTTTGTACCTGAATAAAATAAATAAAAGCTCGTTATGCTCCTTTTTTTTAGAGAGAAAGAGTAGAAACATCAATTTCGCTTCGGTTTCCTATTTGGAGCAATTTTGCGCTTATTCTTTTCACGTGCGCATAATTTTTATGGAGATGGGGCGTTCGGCTGTCCGATAAATAAATTGTATACTACGCGTGCTATAGCCGATTTCTGTACGCACGTGGAATTTTTTTTTTGTGTTGACAGAAATTAAAAGTTTAGCATTTATCGATTAAGAATTTTTTTTCTGAATTTCTTCCCAGAAATCGGATAAGTTGATGTTCACTTACGCAGTGGTGGGCAACGGTAGTCCTTGGGAGTGACACGAGTTTTCAAGACAGTTTCAGATGTTCTCTCCTGTTTGTGAGTTCAAGTGAGAGAGATATAGGAACAAGATTTGAGTTCGATTGAGAAGGTATAAATAAGAGCTTTAAAAGCTTTTTTTGTGCTCTGGAAAAGTCAGCTGTTGCTGCTCTTGGATTCATCATATGGAAATAGAGTAAAAACCATAAAAAAAGACAACGATGGTCCCATTCGCTCTGGTTGTTTGAAAGCGCAGCTTTTTCACTCAAACAACCAGAGCTAATGGAAAGCTCGTTGTCTTATTTTATGGTTCTTCCTCTATTAGTCTATCTGCATTCACAAGGAGAAACAAGAAAGACACTGCAATTGTATGTTAAGCAAAATTGTCTTTTACTTTTGTTTTTGTTTTATATTTTATTTTAAGATTTTTTAGTATAAAAGTTGTTTGTGAAATAAAGTCAATGGGGGGTGCTACACAGGAGACTAAGACGCACTGGTGAAACCGGTTTTATGGGAGAGAAACGTAAAAAAGAAAGGGGAAATGGCCTACTTTCCCTTTTCTTTTCTACGTTTCTCTCCCATAAAACCGGTTTCACCAGTGCGTCTTAGTCTCCTGTGTAGCACCCCCCAATGCTAGTCAATCAATGGACTTCAAAGTGTTCAAGCAGTTTTGATTACCCAATTTTATGTTTCAGCAATCAACATTTTATTTAGTGCAGTGGTATTAAGAGCCGTTTATGCAATACGCTTAGATTTAGTTATCAACTACCGCTCTGCCCTAACTGTAGTCCTCAAAGTGTAAAATCTTACAGCGGCCCGCTGTATAACACTAAAGTATCCTGCTCTTTGATTTTCTCTAAATTAAAAATATTAAATTAAATAAAAGTGTACCAAATTACGTTTATAAAAACTTCTTGTAATTCTTGTAATATAACTTCGAATTATAATTATAAGCTTTCCAGTAAACTTTCAGAATTTTCAGAAAAGCTTTTACAGCTTCGATAATCATGAAAGCTTTCTTTAGTTAATTGATCACCATAGAAAGCTTTTCCGAAGGTTTGCTGGAAAGCTTTATGAATTTATTCAATTTTAAAGTTTAAAGCTTTCTTGTAGCTTTTTAATGCAGGTTTGCGTCTGAGATAAGGCATTTAGTGTGAGTTTAATTTGGTTATTGCTACTTTGAGATATTTATGCACATCGAAAATAATAATAAAAATCTAACCAAGATAAAAAGGGACGCAAATCTTTATTGGTTATTAAAAAGGGACCCTTGTGAACAATAAATTTCATGTGATTTTCTGAGACGTACCACGAACGATGGGAAAGAGATAGAGGTATGAGGTTTTGTACATATGAAAGTACTAGTCTTTAACTACAAAGAGCATGTTTTATTTTAATTTTACGGTGCAATATGACGGCGTACACGAGGTAAAAAAAATCTCGGACGTTTGGCATGGGCGTCTGGAACAAAAAACCAAAAAGTTTCTTAAAATATAGTCCAAAATCTAGCGAACGTCGTAGGATTTTTTTAATAACTTGATTTTTATAGATTCTATAAGCGATTTTCGGCCGATTTTTTCGAAAAAACAAGAAAAAAAGTTCAAATTAACGCCATTTTTTTCTAAATCAATTTTTTCAGATAGCTCCAGCAGAAATTTGCATCTACGATACCTGTTTGGGGATTTGGAATATATGATCAAAAGCATTTTGGCAAGTATGGCATTTAGCCCTATCCTAGCACACCAGCTGGAGGCCGAATGAATTGTGTCCTGCAAACGCCTTAACTTAGTACGAACTGTTTAATTGGTTAGTGCCATCGTACACCAAGCCTCGTCTGAGGAACCTTGTCCGAAACTTTTGCGATAAGCTTAGATGACTCATCATCAAATTCGTCAATGTTTCTAGAAAAGACGATCTGCCTTCGATGTGCAGCTACAATGAAGAAATACTCGTTTCTGTTCGTGCCAGGTCCAACAGGAAACTCTAGAAAGAAGACTGAAAAAACTGACAACTCCAACACGCACGCTGTTTTATTCCAGAGACTTTTCCATCCAATTCGGCAGAACGCTGACTTTGGCGATCGAACAGGATATAACGTTATATAATTCTTAAAGGCGATTGCAGAAGAGAAGTCAGGGAAGTTTTAATACGCAAGGAAGACAAGAAAGAAGGAAATTTATCTGGGGCGAAAAAATGCAAAGGCAAAGTAACATGCCGCGGAGTGGATTCGAACCACAGATCTCTGAGATGGCAGTCAAGCGCGTTAACTGCTAGACTATCGAGGCCCACCAGATATACAGGGTGTATTGCATAAAGTAACAAAACGACCGGCTATGGATAAGTTTTGAATAGACGAAAAAAAAATTGTAGGGGGGGGGGGAATAGTAACAGAGAAAAAGGTTTTAGTTAAAAAAAACTAAATTTTGACTTTGATGACTCATTACTCTGGAAGTTGATGCAATATTTGGTATTCAATTTTTGCAGTAAAAATTTAGACAATCCGCAAACGAGTGCTAAGAATGCCAAAACAAGTAATAATCACAAGAATCAAACTCTCAATGACAAGCACGAGTCACAAAAGCTTGTGACTTATGACTGGTCACAATTTCAGGGGTAAATTCGAGAACTTCAAGTCGAAAATCAGACAAACCCAATTATTTACTTATAAACGACAATTCGATGAGTATTTTAAAAACCTTGAACATTAATTTGGATAAGTGAAGCTATCCATATTCAGTAATATTTTGAAAATACAATGGACAATATTTAATTCTTTGTTTTATCGTTGCGGCACTGCACTTAAGATAGAGAGATTTAGTCTAGTAATAATTTGGCTGTAATAGTGCCTTAAGCACGCTTCAAAACACTAATTGCTCCACTAACGAACTGCATACATACATATATACTATCAAAAATAAAAACAATTCGTGCATTGCTATTACCACAATAGTATTATACATATATACCCGTGCTAAAACAATAGACAAACAAAAATTCCTAATTTAATCCTTGCACATCGTTGCAACTCTCTGCATGCATGAAGGCAACCAGCAGCTCGCTTTGCCCCAACTGCGTTCTCGTTGCACCAATTGTGAATGCATAACGTGGAGAGAGAGAAAATAACATTTATTGTAGAGTGAAAATAATACTTTATTAAAGACACGTGAGGATCAATTCCGACATTTTCGTGGAATTTTAGAGGTTGATGCTGTAACAACTAGAATTTTACTGGATCCACGTGCATATAAATCGCGGCAGACCAACATATTGGAGGAGTCTTTAATAGTAGGGAACTTTGTAGCGAGGAGCATGTTACAAAAAGGAGAATTATTTTAATTAAATAATTCCTTAATAATTAGTGTTGTTAAAACCAATAATTTTTTTTTAAAATGCCCCAAAAGAGAGGCACGAAATGAAACTGTTTTTTATAAAATATTCATGAATTTCATTTGTAGATTGTCTTCTTCTGGCCGCCAACCAAAAAGGAAGAAGGTGAAATAAGCGAGGAAGAACCAACAAGAAAATACCTATGATTACCGTAGAGGCGTAGAAGGTAAACAGGAAACAAATTATGAATGAAAAAATATTGCCAAGTCTCATGAATTTGGCTAATGAAATTTCGCCCAAGAATTTAGCGGCGCAATTTTTGCACTACGCAGGACCTTTTTAAATATTAAAAGTGAAAATTATCGCTCATAACGCAGTCATAATGGCAGCCAGAGAACTCGTTATGGGATGTTAAGCCCCAAAATTTATTTGTCGAACGAATTAGAGAAGGGTTTCTCTTCTTCCCCGCGCTTTTAAATTGCACCTTTTTGTGTTTTTTGTCGTGGCATTTTCTACCCAAAAATACACACAGCCAGAAGGTCTCTCCCTCGTTCATGGCACCTTTATTACATCGAGGAATTAATTTGTACGAGGTCCTTCCAAGGATGTGAGATGGGTGGCTTTTGGGTGGGGGGGGGGGGGTGTGCAAGCTTAAAAAAGGCGTCGCTGAATGGTTTCTCATTTCCGCGAAGGACCGAAAAATTTTCTACCAAAAATTTTGTGTAAACACAATCGTAAAGAAACAAAATAATAAAAAAAAAAGACAGAAACAAAACGAGTCCTTTTTGCACATAAAATCCTGTGACAATCTTATATGCAAACGAAGAACGACTAGACTCCATAAGCAATCCTTGTAAGTAGCCAAAATACGTTAAGAAAACATTCTTTAAAAAAAATACACCTTTATCCAAAACGATTAAGCTTATTCAGGTGAGCAGCATTTAAGGATATAACAAGCAGTAAAAAAAATAAAAAAGCGCTAACAAACTCCTTCATTTAACTATTAAAAGATTTGCGATTGTTTTTTTTTATTAATCACCACAATAAATGACTGCACAAAAATATTTTCAAGTGGCTCCACCACCAACTCTCTCTCTGTAACTGGGCCTTGTAAGTCCTTAAGGACTAAATATAGTACAAATTCGAGAAGAGAAAATTGCGTAGGATAAGCGATTTTAGTCCTTTTGATGCTCCACCAGTGCCGTTGTGATTATTGTTACCAGAGCCAAATTAAGGCCATAAACGAAGAGATTACCTGAATCCTTGATTGCCGTAAGGAGTGTGTAAGCGAATTCCAGGATATATTTGTGTTGACGAACAAGTAGCACACACGAATGGGCCTTCTCTACTATGTATTAAAGCAGCATTGGTACTTTCCGCTTCTTCTTTTTTTTTTATTTCTTGGTACTTGTATATAATCCTGGTTTTTTTTCCTCTTTTTTTCTCCTGGCACTGCCTATGGATTCTGCCATCAATGGGCTCCTTTTTTTTGGATTGTTTGTCTCTCCGTAGAGAATGCAAGTGGGTGTTGGATGGTGCCCTAAATGAGAAAACCAATTTTGGCCAAGGATTAATTTTCTTAAGGTGGTGAATGATGTGTTCAGGCAGTTTGTTTGATTTGAGCTCACATACTGTTGAGCCTTTAAGATTAAAGGGATAAGGATCAAGGTTTGGGGATAAAATTGTTTGGTTATGTTTTGAAGATACACGAAAAGGTCAAGATTAAATTGTTTGATTTTTTTTTGGTTGTTGTTAGATTTCATAAATTACCGCTGATTTTTGAAAATCTAGAAAATATACTAAGGGTTGAGAATAGTATTCATGAAAATAGGTCATAGGGTTACAAAAATACAGCGTAATATGAAAACTCTAAAAAAAACTACAAAACGCCCTAGCGGCGGCGCTTTCATAGGTGCAAATGGTGCACTTGCACCGGGCGCAATTGGACAGGGGCGCAATTTCAGAAATTAAAATTAAAAACCAAGTTTGAGACTTTGAAAAAAAAATTGTTAAGGTATTCCCGTGATTTTATTTTCATCTATTAAAGGTCCTTCGCCTTTCCCACCTTCCCTCCTGTCATAGCCTTCCGCTAGCACTACCCCGCTCCACCAAGCGCATGTCATCGGTTGGTTGATGGGATTCAACTTGTTTCAGGAGGCATAACACTCCAGCGAGTTGCTTCTCATTGCCCCGGTGCCAGAGTCGCGATAGAAACGGTTGGGGGTTAGGTGGTTGTGGCAGTTCCTTCCTACTTCTCTCTTCCCTTCACTATCTATCGACTAGAGCTTGCTGTTCGACATTGCACTCTATACGAAGAAAATAGATTGTCGACAGTATAAAGGGCTTTCCTGAGCTCTAGTCTTCCACATAAAAAAAAAAAAAAAAATTGCCACAATTTATTTTTCCAATTTTTCGATAAAATATTCTGTACCTCTATCCCCGAACTCACGTGGATCCCGCGGGCGCAAGTATTTACACGATATAGTTTTATCGGAACATTTACGTTGGATATCTAATAGGAAAACCTAAAAGAAATGTTTAATTGTTTGTGCCTTTGCCCATTTTCCTTCACCGCGACCAAAAAATGAGGAGCTGATGGGGTGTAATATGGTATACTGCACCGAGCACGGGCCCTGCCTCTTGCGCTAGTAGAGGACCACAATCATACATTCTGGTAATGCAGTGAACTGGAAAAGTAGAAGACGGATACTAGAAGGCCCTTAAATTGGGTAATGAGAGGCGGCTACTCATTTTCCTGGGAGTACTACAAAGCCAACGTTCATGAATCAATGAGGAGGATGGCAGAAAAGCTGGAGGAAACTAGTAAAATCATGATGGAAGTTCACTCTCCAGGAGGCTACTTCTCGGGTAGGTCTTGCGATTATTCGAAATCAAATGGAAACGAGGCTGAACCGAGATTGAGTTGACAGGATCATGACAGAAGAGGTATTGAAACGTGCTATAGATACATTGCCGAAATAGTCTCCGCTTTGCTCCAATGCGACAAGAAGGCCATTGGCCTTAAGCTGGGGTGGCGCTTTCATAGGTGCAAATCGTGCACTTCCACCGGGCGCAATTGGAGAGGACGTATTTTTTCCATTACCCTTCAAAAAGATCAAAATATGAGGAGCTGATGGGGCGCAATATGGCATACTGCACCGGGCACAAAACACCCAAGCGCCGGCCCTGGCAAAGGGGACCCATCGCCCTACAGGCCGATATGTCCCCTAAATGCCAGAGCAAGATTTTCGAACTGGTGATATAAAATACGAAGTCTATCCGCACCATATACAGGGTTACCGTGTCACGACGTTAGACCGGATACGGAGTAATTTTTGGGAAGGCCGGCGGTGGAAGGCGGGTGGAGGAGGGCTTGGGAAGCCCTCCAAGGCTTTGTCCTAGGCCTCCTCCTAAATCTGAAGAAATTGATTTACGCGAGGCTCGAGAATGCTGTTCTACTGCACTCACGAAGATGCTGCCTAATATTGGTAGGACTGCCATCCGTGCAGGTATCCCCAGATTTGTCCTAAGTTTGAAGGGCGTCCGGGAGGGGTTTTAAAAAGGACTTTTTGTGTCAGGGGAGACCGGAGACGTGATTAAATGAATGATAAGCAATAAATTAAATCTAATCTTAGTAGAAAAGTGACTCGTAATCCGCATCTAAGCAAACTGCGGCGTGGCTAAAATGCTAAAATTTATTTGGAAGTTCCTGTGACACTTCAATATAACTAACAACTTAACCAGCTGAATTTTCAGATATGAGTAATTCTTTTACAAACCGTACGGATTTTGATGAAAATTGACCGACACATCTCCGATTTGACTAAAACTTTTTTCACCGATTCTATATCGAAAAAAAAGATATACGTGTCCGAGGATTTTTTTTCCCACAGATTTTCGATAAATACAAGTGATTGAAAATTTGAGAAAAGCGAGTTTTTTGGCTTGGAGACTCATTTCTATAAATTTATAACTCCGGTTCTATTTGAGCTACAAACTCCTTTTCTTTTTCAATTGAAAGCCAAAGGACTGAATCTTGAGAAAAAAAATATTTTAAATAATAATTATTAATAAATTCATATTGTTATTAACAATTTAATTGTTTAAATCAATTTTTTACAACGGCCCCAACCTCGTAGCAAGTTTTTCATGTTTTTATCGTTTTCTCCATTAAATTTTACATAAAAAAAATGTTTTCAAAATATGGTACATTTATTAGCATTAATTAGGAATATGAACCTCATCAATTAGGAAAACCGATTAGGCAAATTTTGGTTAATCTAGTACGAAATCTCAAAAGAGAGCCATCTGTCGAACGATAGATCATGTTAAAAAGCCCGCTTTTAGGCGTTTTTCCAGAGTCAGCTGATTTTTATTTTAATTTTACTTGAAAATTAATAAAAAGTATTACTTTTTTCCATATTAAAAAATTAAATATTATTTGTTTCCCTTCCATTGGGGCAACAAAGTACCAAATATATAGTTTTTTTTATTTTTCGTTCTCTGACATCTTTCACTACACCACAACTGTCATAATATAATGAGGTATTTTAACGTGTGTCACCCCGTAAGGGCGTTCGTCATAAATTAGGAATTTTCGTCATATTTTGATTGCCGTGTGTCGAGGCTATTATATAGAGGGCGTAGATACACCGATCCGAAATGGAAAATGGGCTTAGTCCAGTCGTTCAACGTTTTTAGTTGCCAAACGACTCAAGTCTAACCGATTTCTTTTCAGATCAAAATGCCCAAGCATAAATTTAAATTCTGACTCTACACTTTGCATCTTTCATCGAAATTTTCATCAGTTCTATTAGGTGTTTGGTATTCCTACTGTAAGCATTATATAGCGTTTAACACTCGCTACTACTGTCTTTAGTTGGTTGTTGATTCGATTCGACCGTTCGATTTTAACCCGCCAAAAAAGCATTTTTTTGTTAAAATTTTTGAGAAAAGGATGTCCGGAGAAAAAATTCAATTTCACCCAAATGTCCGGGGTTTTTGAAGTTTTTGTCCGGCGTGGCCAACTTAGGTGATGGCAGCCCTAAATATTGGGGACCTCAGGCTAAGTTCCTAGGCCTCTTTATCACGAGAATTGTTAGTTCAGTCCTAATGTATGCATGAGGAAAATAAACTGTGCGTATTAGCTTAGTTCCCTTCGAACATTCTGTGCATACCGTAATGGTACATCCAATGAAGCAGCGTGTGGCGGAGAGTAAGAGCTTGTACTATGCAGAATACGCAAGATGATTGCCCACGAGTGCGCAGGTGGCCATATACATATAGTCAGGCACGGCACTGATCTGAATTTATCATTAAAGATATAACTTGAAAAATTATGAATCTACGACTTGAGTCTACCAAAACAATCTTGATTTGTAAAAATTGAAGAAAATATGACAATTAATTAATAAAACAATTATTTAAATTTCGTATTAATTTTTTCCACAAACTACGAGTAATGTTTGCAAAAATTCAACTCAAGCTTTCTTAAAATTTACAAAAAAAAAGCTCAAAACTTTCAGTGTCAACACTCAAACACGACAACCCGTCGCTGAGGTCTGTATTTTATAGCACAAGCTTCTTTCAACGTAATTTATAGCATAGAAAGCTTTCAGCATGAAGCAAAGACGAAAACGTTTCCATATGAAAAGAAAAGCTGCATTGGATGTAACTTTGCTAGAAACGCCTTCAACATCCCTTCTCTACAGTGAAAGTAGAAAAAAGGCAATATTTAGTTTATACTGAGTTGGTGGTTGATAAGTTTGAGCAGCTACAGGTCTGTGCTGTGATGACTTATTGAAATTAACGATGTTTAACCCTTTGCGTTCGCCACCTTTCAGTATTGTTTGATTTATTTGAAAATATAGACATCAGGTAACATATTATGTATTTCCAAAAAATCTTCAACAGTGTGTGTGTGTGTGTGTGTGTGTGTGTGTGTGTGTGTGTGTGTGTGTGTGTGTGTGTGTGTGTGTGTGTGTGTGTGTGTGTGTGTGTGTGTGTGTGTGTGTGTGTGTGTGTGTGTGTGTGTGTGTGTGTGTGTGTGTGTGTGTGTGTGTGTGTGTGTGTGTGTGTGTGTGTGTGTGTGTGTGTGTGTGTGTGTGTGTGTGTGTGTGTGTATACTCTAAAGCAATCCTCAATATGCATTGCTAGTTGGTTTGTGTGTTTCACAGTAACAGGTGGTTTGCCGTCTTCCACCAGGTGTTTCTCTACGAGAATAAACAATACAGTCTATTTTGCTGTTTCTCACATTGGAAATATGTAGCTTTGTTGTTAACTTTATTATTCGACGAAGATGTAGATGGACATGGTCTTGACTCTTGGAAACCATCTTTCAGTTCATCTATAATAGCCCGGTTGTCCGAGACTTTTGACCTCTCGTCGCTGAAACTAGGGTCTTAGGAACTTTTTTGGGTGTAGAAAACGATAAAAAAATCTGTGCAGCTCTAAAGTGTATTAGTCCGGAGAAATTAGCTAAAAAAACGCACGAAAGGAGACAAAATTCAAAAATGGCTGAAAATTGGTCTACAGCTTCCTTGGGAGTTTTTAAGAAAACAATTTCGGAGTCACAAAAAAAAACATGGCCGCCGGAGATATCACTTTTTAGCCAAAAAATCAATCAAAACGGGTTTTTTCCAAATTTTTTTTTAACAGTCAATACGAAACATAATTGCCTACAAAACACTCCTCTTGTAATTTTTTCAAAAACCTTAACCTTTCCGAATTATTCAAGATATTTTTTGGCCAAAGAGTGATTTTTAGAAACTTTGACCTTGAATAGGGTTAAGTTTTCGAAAAAATAACAACAGGACCTTTTTGTAGGCAATAACGTTTCGTATTGCCCTGATCAAAAAAATTTTTCGAAAAAAACAGTTTTTGAGTGATTTTTGCCAAAAAGTCATATCTCCGGCGGCCATGTTTTTTTGTGATTCCGAAATTGTTTTCTTAAAAAGTCCCAAGGAAGCTGTGGGCCAATTTTCAGCCATTTTGGAATTTTGTCTCCTTAAAATGCTAATTTCCCCGGAAAGTTCATACATAAATTCGAAAACAAAATTGAAAATTTGGATTATGCGTTATATCTCGAAAAATAAAAAAAATATCGTAAATCTAATAGCACCACGTGAAAGAGCGGGAAATTTTACTAAAATTTATATTGTAAGTTATTTTAAAAACTTCCCTTGCCCAAAAAAAGAGAACCATGGTCCCTCGTGTAGGAATGGCCTATGAGCCAGTTCATACGATGCCATAAGTGTGTTGAGTAAAACCGGTTTTATTCGTTATTTTCTTCCGTTCCCTCCCCTCTCTCATCTATAAAACCGGTTTTGCTTGCCATGAATATGGCACCGTGTGAGGAAGCCCTATGACACACATTTCCAGCCCCCAAAAAATAACTTTCTCCGCCATTTTAGAGATTTTCGCATAAAACAAGACGTTGATGCATATTGATCTGCACGATCCACACCGCTCCTATTTTTGCTGTATAATCTACAACCACCTCAGGCTTAAACGGGCTCCACACGATGCGGTGAAAGTTTGATTCGACTGTTGGCTTCCAACATTGGAGTGATACCCATCACAGCTGGAACATGTGCAAGCATAAACGTTAGACGCTTGACATTGGACGCTCGTAGCTCTCACCATCAAGCGTCCAACGTTGGAGGGTGTTCATAGCATCGGGTAGAGCCGGCTTTTTAGACAGATATAACATTTCCACCATGTAATGTTCGGATCGTAGATCGCATTCCTGTATTATTGTGGCTGCTGAGCATTGTAACCATTCTTTTATCTTTCCACATAAGAAGAGTAATGTTATTCTTCATGCATGAAACTATTTTTTTTGTTAAAAATTTTGGTTTCCGCGGTTTTATAAGTATGCCATTTTGGTTAACTTTTATTCTGTCAGTAGGATTACATTTCTTCTTTAACAATTCTTGGGTTTACGAACTACGGTAATGGGCTAGAAACTACCGAAATGAACACAACCACGTGATTTTCGCGATGAAATTCGTAATATGTGAATGCAATTAGAGCTACGGCGATAATTCAATCAGCACTATTTTTCATTTTGCTCTAAAAACATGTTTATAGTTTAACCACACAATAATAAAAGAGAACTCTGAACTTTATAGAAAGAACTACAAAATAGAAAATGGCTGGACAGCTTCTGCAGTAATATAGAGACTACAACTACACTGGTTCCATAAGGATTGCTGAAGATATATTAAAGGTATTATATGTATACAAATTTGAACGTACTGGAATTGAAAATAAAAGAGGCCTTACCTTGGATGGCGTAAAAAGTATATTATTTAACGATGTATTTAAACATAAGTTAAATCCTAAATATTTAACAACAAACCATTATTTTTGTAGGACCAAAACCCACTAGGAGGCATGCTTCAGGAGCAAAAAGTTTCTTTTGGGCAAGAGTTGTACATAAAAGCATAAAAGCACGAAACTCTCTCAGTCCAAACCAAGACAAGCTCCTTGAGACAACTGTACACTTAACCAGGGTGGCATAGTTGCGTCGCTTAAAGAAAAATTTCAGGTAAACAGAAGTCCTTATAAGTCGGCCTTGGATTTTCTTTCTGTTATCTCCCCCTATTAGAGAATTAGAGGAGTATTAGAAAAAAGGTGATTGAAGTAAAATTCTCCTTAATGCAAGTTTTCAACAATGGTGAGATTATAGGAAGTTTCTCAACTTAATATTTGCACGACGAAGAGAATCGCTCGAAAAACACATGTACCCTCATTGGGCAGCTTCTTTACTTTTAATCCCCGTGTTCTTTTAATGAACTGGGTTTTGAGAGCTTTTGAGTTCCCATACAAAATCGAAAACCCAGGTTTTATCTGGGTTTTCTGGTTCTTCGATTTTGTATGGGAACTCAAAAGCTCTCAAAACCCAGTTCATTAAAAGAACACGGGGAATTTCATTCATACATTCCCGATCAAACCACCTATTCGGTCTAGGCCTTATAGACTATAGTACGATGAATAACTCTGAATAACTCTGCCTGAATAAATCTGATGATACAAAGAGCGGTAGAGTTGGTGTTCTTATTGCGGAAACACAAGTCCCAATCAGTAACTTGGAAGAACCGAATAAATCCCACCAAGTTGTCTACCTCATAGTGCCAGGCAGTGCTTTAAAAAGCTGTGTTAGTTGGAGCAGAAAATAGATATTGCTGACTAAGTCGTGGTTCGAGTTTTCGAGAGTGGAGTTTACCTCGGAGGAGTATCTTGTTGGGTGAAAAGTAAAAAACAGATGGTGAACGTGTGGTCCTTGATGTGAAAATAAAAAACCAATAATTCAGTTTGTTAACTAACAAGCAGAAGGACCTAAGACCTAGAAATAGCACTAATACTTAACCAAAATAGAGTTAGGAGTTAAATTTGTTATAAGTAAGAGTTAGTGATTTGATTATTCATAATAGACATCAGTGCTAGTAAGTAAAATAAAATTATACTAGTGTGGCGACCACCTTTTGACAACCAATGCCACATTTAGAGATCTTTAGTTGTAGCTGACTTCAGAAGAAAAAAAGATGCGAGCGAAATAAATGGGGGAATCCCCGGATAAAATAATAAACGTTTGTTGGTCAGACATTTTTGTCATTGCCGTTCAATCTCTACCGTGGTAAAGACCTTTCGGTATTATTCCAAAACGCGACGGATTCCGCGATAACCTTACTGTTATTAATGTAGACACGAAAATACGGGCTATTATATTAATAAATAAAAGATTTGCAAGTTTGAATAAAATAGTTTTATTTATAGTTATTCGGATTTGTTAGTGTAGTAGTACAACACTAAACTAGTATCGCCCATTGGTCGAAATTCGACCCCCTCTCCCTACTCTTCTTTCAATCCGTCCCGTAACACCCTCGCTTACCGTGATATATTTTGACAATCATTTTCACTTTGTTGTGTTATTTTTTTTAATTAAAATTTGCCGAGACGGTCTCCACAGAAAGAAAAACCTTTTCAACATAAGCAGAATGGGGCAACGTAGACTAGCCATGATTACTACGTAGTAAAACCGATTTTTAAGAAGAGAGCGGTGAGGGGGAAGGGTGATTATGTAGTAAAATCAGTCTTACTACATGTTGAACCATGACTAGTCTACGTAGCCCCAATGACGTTGACATTATGTATATCGCACTACGGCAAGAAAAGTGGCACAACTCAAAAATTTGCTGTTTTGAATTATTGCCGCCAGGTGACTCTTGGCATTAAATTTTGTTTTCAGCTCTCCTGATGTGTCACTTTTCTGCTGTATTCCGATGTATATACATTTATTTCTAATCTAATTTGTTGAAACAAAAAAAAACAAACAAAATTTTGAAATGCCAATTTGATTTGTTTAAAGCGAAGTGAAGAGGAGGTACGGCGAACTTTCGCTAAGCAATCTAGGCTCATGAAATTTAGTCGATTCACAAACCTTATTAATAAATTTTTATATTCGCCTGTTTATATGCTAACCGTAATTTCTACCTTATATTTTTGTTGTCATTTTATCATTTTATATTGGGAAATACAACACTCATTTTTGAGTGACAGAAATGGGATAAATGAATAATTCTTGTTTTGTGCAAACCTTTACGACTCTGACTTCCATATAAAACCAGTTTCAGCAAAATCGGTTTAGTGGAAGTCGGTTAAAGTGCTGTACAAAAACAGTGCTTGCGTATTAAGATTAAGGATATCGATTAGAAATTTTTTCGGCTGCTCGAACAACTTTTTTAATTGAATCTAGGCTATTGTTTCCATCATCAGAAAATCTCTAAAACCATGACTTAAACTAGATATAATCGACAACGTAATAAAGTCAAATCTATTGACTTTCCTGCCAATAGAAGCTGAACTTTAAAACTTCAATTATGTGTGATCGTATGACACAATATTGGGATTTCATGTCACTATCAAATTGAATTGAGGGAAGAAGATGCCGTCTTCAACTAAAGCACACGAGGAATGAACAACAACAAAAAAACTACTATCGATTTTCCATCGCTGTGTAAGATGTTTTGCCCTACTTGAAATGTGTGGACTGCATGCAGTCATAAATATCCTTTCCGTCCTTATGCACATATAGGTATTCGTACGGTCGGAGTATACGCGAATTGATAACACACCCCTATCATCTACTAATGGCCCATTTATACCACTCTGATGGCATTCGCCTTTCCGATTCCACATGTAGATTACATTCGCCAAAGTGCATGTCATCGATCCAGTTATGATGATAAATTGAGGTGAAGTAGACTTTAAACTACAGTCATATAGAGAGTCATGTCAGGAGACACCCCGTTGAAAATCACACCACCTTTCGAGCAACAACTGCCGAATGCAATTTCCAGCAATGAACTGGAATTTATTTTTTATTTTTTTCAAAGTTTACATAATCAGAATTATCCTAAAGTGGAGACTTCGTACGAGAGTGGAATGGTGAGGAAAAAAAGGATCCATTCACATTTTGTATTGAGTTCAATTTGGTTTCAAAAGTTTTCATCTTTTGTGGTGCAATTGGCGCACACAGGTTGTCGAATGCCTTGCGGTGGTATAGCTAAGTGGTCAGCAGCTTGACCATTTAAGAGACTCATCTGAAAGGCACACACTATCTAAGTGCATGCGATTCTTGGTACTTGTTGCCCGGAACATGTTCATTATTCCATTTAGTATGGTAATGATGCTAATTCCGTAATTTCAATTATTCGCTCGTTCTTTACTATACCAGCAACAACGGAGAGAAACTCAAGCCCCAAGTTCTGGCACGACTCATTCTTAGTTAATTTGCGCGATCTTTTGTTGAGGATTTCTTTAAATGAAACTGAAATTGTGTTGTCAATGTGACATTGAAAATGTTTTCTTGTTCTATTGTTGTGTATGCAAAGCTGTAATGTAAAAATAATGGCATAGAAATGTACGCGTGGACAACATAATTTGTTTATGTTGTTTGTGCGAAATTTTCAATCAATTTAATATGCAAGTTCATTTCAGGGGTAAGCTAAACATCAAGCAGAGCGTCAAGTGGTGTGGTGGTCATCAAATCATACATAAATGGCGCCTCAAATTTAGAAATATGTCTCAAGATTAACTAAACTGTTCTATGTTGTCTTTACTGTCGACAGTGTGTTGTGGGATGATAAAACAGTGTTACAGTTCAAGTTCACGGACATCCACTGTAATTCTGCTATTCTGTGTGGATTAAATGTGATTCTAATTCAAATAACAACAAAAGCAAGTGTATCAGTTAATGTACTCACTTGACAGATGAGTCAAATTGATCTAAAGAGAGATAATCGCAGCTTCTAAGTAAACGTTTTTTTAAATATTAACGATTTCGGATTTAATCAAATCTAGTCATATTACGGATCAACAATTTTCACGTGCAATGTCTAGTGGAGTACGCTTAGTTCGAGTAATACAACATGTTTGAGGTTATTAGTCCTCATCGAAAAAAAGGCCTTCGTAATGCGAAAAATACCGCACGCGATTTTTTTTACCAAATGATTTTATATATTTTTATAAGCTTAAATTCAAAATGGCGTCATCTCGACCCTCTTGCTAAACTTACAGTGAAGGAAAACGCTATATCTCAAAAACTATGCATTTTACGACAAAAATGTATATTATATTTTTTGTAGATAATTAAGTGATTTAACTTTCTTGTTTAGAACTTTTTTATCTAAAGTCAATATCTACGGAGAAATAGTGCTTCAAACTTCTTATACCGCTTTCTTTTCACTATATTTCGTTAATGGTTAATTCTACATGAAAAAATCGTTCGTAAGACTTATTGAACACACGATTATCTATAATTTTTGTTGTTATCATTTTTTACGTAGGGCTAATATTGCACAAGTTATGGCGCTTTAAGTGTCGAAAAATGTAGATTTAAAAGTAGTTTTTTCCCAATATACAGGGTGTATACCGCTAAGTTTACAAAGCGGCCGGTTGTGGATAGGTTTTGGATAGACGAACAAAAAATCGTATGGAATGGGGGCGGTAAATCGTAACGGTTTAGACGCTAGGGCGTTTTGAATTTTTTTTGGTAGAGTTTTACATCCACTCTGTATTTTTGTAACCCTATGAGCTATTTCCATGAATAAGGTATAAGTGTACGCAGAATACTCCCACCTATCTAAAACTGTAAAAGTCAAGATTCTACCCTATCAACTTCCAGAGCAATGAGTCATCTAAATCAAAATTTCGTTTTTTTAACTAAAATTTCAACTAAAACCACCTTTTTCTTCTTGCTCCGGGGCCCTTTGGCCAACTTTCGAATCACAATGAAGCAACATACCTACTAGACTTGGTCCTACCACTGTGATTCCCGCTGGGCTGTCAGATTGGTTAAAGATCTGCTTGCTCGTATAGGCCTTGCATCGTGCATACCAATGTAGCGTACAACTATGCTTGAGTAGCTAGAGTGCCCAGATGTTTTTGCCTCTGATTCAGTCATACTCATAAGTCCTACGTAACGAAACAAGAGTGTTTGTAACGCTTGCCTTATATAATGTTTTTTTTTGGAATGCCTAAACCAGCGCTGGGCAATAGTAGCTCGTGCGAGCCACACCATAACAGTTTATTATGGAACATCTAACGCGGCAATAACGCATTTTACAGCTCGGTACAGACGATGGGTGGTGTGAATAAAAACTGAGTGAACACTCTGAGAGGATTCTCTTGAGAAGAGTATTTTGTGCCGAGTGAACACTCAATTTGGTGTAAATAAAAATTCCCTCTAATTGATTGCACTAAATCAACCATAATGAGATGAGGAATGTCAATTTTAGTTGTCACATTGCTGCAATCATTTCTTATCATTATCTTATCATTTCTAAAAGATGAAAGAATGAAAATATTCTTAAGATATGTAGGCTTCGCGGGATTGTAAGTTGGTGTCGGAAAGGACATTGGCGTTTATAGAACAGCAGTTTCGAAAATTGTTTGGGAAGTATGTTGTGCTATTTGCGCCAAGGCAAGGGAATGGAATAAATATCCAACCACTTTTGAGGAAATGAGAGAAGTAAAAGAAGAGTGGCAATCGTCATATAACTTTCCTGGCGCAATGTCCTTTGGATTGCACTCATATTAAAATATTAAAGTCACTCTTTCACAACGATGAATAGCTAAATCGTTCTTTGTACATTTTTGTACACAAATAGCACGTTGAGGCTAGTACCCACCACCCTCAACTTTTCTTGAGTGTTCACTCTAAGAGGGATTTCAAATTTCAACTTTATTCACACCAAAGTAGAGAGCGCTTTCAAATGTCAAGAATTCGAAATGAAGTGCTTTCGTTGAGCTTAACAAAAGTAGATTTTATTCACTTCAAACTGAGTGTTCTCTCAAAAATGTTGAGTGAACACTCACACTAAGTTTTTATTCATACCACTCGATCAACATTTTTGCCAAAAAATCATGATGAATGGCGAGGCACATTTTGACGTGGCTGGCTTTGTTAATAAACAGAATAACCGCTTTTGGGACATTGGAAATCCTCAATTGATACACCAACGAACATTATACCATCATAAAGAAACTGTATGGTGCTCCATATGGGCCGGCGGCCGACATTGTAGGGCCGTTCCTTTGAGATGCTAAAAGGCAATGTTGTAAGAATTACTTGTGATAGCTGCCGTGAAATGTTGGATTTGGTCCTACTGCACATGTGGTTCCACCAAGGCGATGCCATATTACACACAGCTCGTGCTACACAATTCAAATTGCATACATCGACCTGTAACATAAAACGCACAATGTATAATTGCCCAAAATTTCAACTGGCGCCACTGCTATCCCTCGTCTATCACAATGCACTAAACGGTCAAATCCTCCCATATTCTACACATTTCTCAAAATTCCTACCACCCTGAATCCACTACCTCCAGCAACCCTTCATCATTAAGCAAAAGGACATTTTGGCATTAAAACAAATTGCATTATAAATTCTTGAATTGCATGTGTGCTTCTAATGATAACAGAAACCTCCACGCCCATACGAAACTCTATATTATACATTTTAGGCCACACAAGCAACAGTATAACATTTCAAAGTTCGTTTACCCACTTTTATAAAAAAAAACAACTCATAAACAACAAAAACAATAGGGGATGATTTGGAGTGCAAATTATGAAAGCTTTTACTAGACTTTTACTAGATATTCACCACATCTAAAAAGCTTTATCAAACTTACATTACAGTCTGCGTCATATAGATCTACCAGCCCGACTCACATTCAGATTCGAGACCATCCTTATATCGATGAGCTCAGCTAGAGTTTCACAATTTTGTTATCTGCCGGACAGAACAGTTCCAGATTGGACGACGGACGGTCTAGTTTTTGTGGTCTTGGCGCCATTCTTTAAGTAAAAGTAGTTTCAACACGGCGAAAATTTGAATTTTTTCTTTTGAAAAAAAAACACAGTGTGAAATAAAATTACCTTTTTACACCTGTTCTGGAAAAACTCAATTTTTGTGTGTGATTTTTAAATGAAAATTTTTCACAAATTTCTTTTTTGTATATAATGTTGAAAAAATAAAAAAATTTTGATTACAATATTATTGTGAAGAAGAATAAAAAGAAATCGTTTAAGAAAAATTGTTTTTTTTTGGTGTGAAAGTGTTGGTGTGAAGTAATTGAATCGTGGGTGATAATTGAAATTTTATTTATCCATGCCCCAATGAAAATGTGGATTAAAGTGAAATTTTTGTGACTTGCTTTTCTGTAAGTATGACAAATTTTTTGTTAGGTAAATCTTTAAAAGTATTTTGAAATTTTTTTTTTATTTTGAGTCCAAAACGTTTAGGCTTCTTTGTAGGCACATCGTGCTTAAGTAAACAAATAAATATACACCTGTTGATTGAGTCAAGTAATGTTTGTAGGAAAGTTTTGTGTATAAAGTATCGATAATAATATAGATTTAAAATCATGTGTATAATATGTGATTACAGAGATGAAAGCGTATTTATAAGTGATTTTAAAAGATATTAATGTATTTTTTTTAATTTATTAATCAGAAAAAAACTAGTTTAATTAACTCAGATACAAATTTAGAAATATTACAACGACTCTTAAAAGCCGGTATTAAGAAGTATCACTACAAAACTAATCTTAGAACCGAGGCAACGTTTTCTTAAAAAAAAAATTAAAAACGGAAACTTCACACTTAGTCATAAGTTTATACCACAAAATATTTGTTATCTTAATTTTCAGTTTACTTTTTTCGATACAAAAATTTTTACCGATGATGTAAATGTTAATCTTGATTATCATTACCGAAACGTGCATCTACCTTGCCAAATTAATACCGAGCGTCTTTGCTCACTTAACACCTTAATAACCCATCATTTACTTGTACAAAATTTTAGCAGAGTTTTAATATTTAAATTTTGTCATAAATAATCATAAGTTTAACAAAAAGTGGGTTAGGTTATCAAATCAACAATACTACTTTAAGGATACATTTTTGACACAACACTGTGAGGATTGGGGTTTGATAAAAAAGTTCATGCAATTTTGGTATTAATGGCAACAGAATATGTTTTCTTTTTCAAATTTTTAAAAAAGTTAATTGATAATAAAAGACTGTGATTATGACTGCACCCTTATATAGCTCTATTTTACTATCCTCAAATCTAGAGAAAACTGAAACCCTCAATAATATTTGTTCTCTCAGAGATATACAAAATTAAATGGAGAGACTACGTTATAGTACTCCTTAAGGTATTCTTAAAAATATGCAAATTTCTTATAAAGAGGCCTTATTAAGGCAAGTTTCTTAAAAGGTATGAAATAAAACAGGTAATGAAACCGTGTAAGAAGAATGAAATAAAATAAATTTTTATGGCGGTAAAAAATGTATTTCAAATTATTTATGAATAAAAAATGTTAGCCTACATTTATTTGTAGATAAACCTGAAAGAAGTTGCAATTTTGTTATAGATAAATGTAGACCTAGAAGTGTAGATCGCGCCAATCAATATCGATCTGGTTGTTATTTAGTGCTAAAAAAACTAAGCTTCTCTATCGAAATCTGAGCCTTTATTTTGAGTTCAGTGCAGGATTTGTAATAATTATAGATTTTCGTCATTACTTCGTTACTACACCTTCTTCTACAGGAGTTTTTAGGTCTACCATCACCTCTGCGCCTCTGCGGATTCCATTCAATCCTTTCTGTTACTATCCCATTCGGTTTTCGCAGTGTGTACCCGTCTTCTTCTATGGTTCTACAGCCCAATTCGAGCCTTGGCCACCATCAGCTTCTCTCTCCACACGACGCTCTGCTCAGCAGGTTGCCTCCAATTTTTTATGTTGAGGATTTTTTCTGCATCAGCCGTGACATTGTCTTCCCACCTTGAACGTGGTTTACGAACTGGTCCTTTCCTATCTGGTAGTAGACACAGTGTAATGTATGACCTAATCAAGTCAATTTTCCTTTCTTTTCTTTAAGTAAAAGATATCTCCTGATTTATCAAGTTCCATAATTTTGTGTTTTTATTGTACTAGGCCAAAGAAATGACGTCCTGAGTGATCCCATAAATAATGCGGTTTTTTTATGCTTCATTTATTTCAAAAATTAAGATACATAAATTAATCTTAATCCAAAATGTATTCTCCATCATTTTCTACAACGCTTTTCCATCTATAGTAGAGTTTGAGCGCCCCTCTTCCAAAATTGACTTGACCGTGACGAAAAATCCTCTTGAAGTACCACTCTGATATGTTCTATGAAGGGTATCTACACTAGTATTCCTTTAACTGTTACCGATCTATTTTTACAGGAGAGAGATACAGAAAGAACAAGAGGGAAGTGTAATAGCATCTTCACCAGAAAATGTTGGCGTGAAAACTTAACACATATGTGCTTCTGCTTACGCCTTCTTTCTTGGCTCTGATGTTGGCACACACACAGATTTTTCCCCGTAAAGACTATAAAGTTACTCGTGATGAGGAATACCCGTCTCTAGACCTAGATTATGTTGTAGAACTGGTTCGGTAACAGTTGAAAGAATACCAGCCTTGAACCCATAGTTTTTATAGACTGCGGAACTAATGATAATGCGATACTGCAATGTCCGTTGAATATGGCCGCACAGTGGGGTCAGATAAAAAATTACCGTTCAAAAATCGGTGGAGCCGTCAATTTTCATCGAATCAACTTCGCTTTTTTTTAAAATGTTCCTTGTGCAATTCTCTATCGATCTGTCAAGCTGTCAATTTTTTACAATTTGCAGTGGAAATTGAGTTTTTTTGACAAAAATATTTTCTGCATTTGCAAAAATGCAGAGAAACGTGCCAAAAGGCATATTTGAGCCTAATATAGTTTAGAAAGGTTTATTAAAATCTCCCGGCACTTACATAACCGTTTTCTAGAAACTTCCCCTAAGAGAGGGAGAATCAACCCCTAAATAGGGGAAAATATGAATACGGTATGAAAATATATGAAAAATCCGGCTCGACAGATCGATAGAGAATTGCACAAGGAGCTTGTAAAAAAAAGCGAAGTTGATTCGATGAAAATTGACGGCTCCACCGATTTTTGAACGGTAATTTTTTATCTGACCCCACTGTGCGCCGGCTTAAGCCGGTTAAGCTGCTCGTAATAGACCTCCTTGCTTATCGTCTTGTTAGGGTTTAAAAGCTTATAATAGATTAAATCCTTGATATATTACCAAACATATAGCATCAACTTACTTTGGTTACGAACTGCTTTAGTCTAGTTTTCCGCGGTTTTTTTCTTTATCTACGAAGTGTCTTCTGCGCTTAACATTTTTGTGCTGGATCCACTTTTTATCGGAAGTCGCGATTCAGCCCAAAAAAAAGATTCATTCCTGAGACGTGACGGCAAGGTAGACCACATATTCACTCTCTAAGCGCCATTAAACTCCGAAAGTTGGGAAGAAACCAATTGGCTCAGCCTGTTGAGTTTCCCCATGGCATGAAGGTATCGATGAACGGTTGAATGACCAAATTTAAGCTTTTCCGCTAATTTGTCAATAGTTACGATGAATTTTGGTTTCACCAAAGATCACAGGAGCTCCTTGCCAAGCTACACTTTTCTTCCAGGACGAAGCTCATCTTGTAAGCTACAGTTATCAACTCGGAATTTCTTGAATCACACGTGGCGTTTTGCACCCTCTCCATAATTTGTTGAATACAATTTTTTTAAACCTATCAAAAATATCTTTCTTCAGATCTCCTTCTGCGATGATTCTACTCGCGAAGTAATCGAATTACATATTTTTTTCGCATTATCTCCTGGATTGGATTAGTGTTTGTGATGTTGATTCTCATTGATTGATTATGTTTTTGTACATTTATTCTTAGTCTTAATTCCAATGCCCTATTTCTAAGCTATATTTTTCTTTCTGCATGTCTTCCCTTTAATTTGCTAGATGTGCAATATCATCTGCGTATTAAAAATCTTCTAACAATACTGATTCATCTTAGTTCTCTACTCTGCTTTTCTTCATTATATCGTCAAGTCAGTAATGAAGAGTAATGGTGAAAGACGCCAACCTTGTTTCATTCCACTTGTTTTAAAGCCTTGCCAGATAGCATCTGTATACACTACGTCGATCTGGGGCGGTTTCAGAGGGGGGTAATTGGGTAATTACCCCCGCCGCGAAGGAATTTTCGTTCGCTTATTTATTTTTATTCCTAAAAATTACCAATATTTCCAAAACTGCTGGAGAGTCGTGAAAGGGACCGATACCCAAGACTACCGCTAATATGGCTGATTCCACAGTTGTTCCCTCGTGTAGAATCTTATAATTGACGAGTGCAGACGACGTCGTGTGTGCGCTCGTGTGGCAACAGCCTATGTAAACAAAATGAAGTTAACTGCTCAAGCGCTTTAAAGGGCCCCCCAGAGACGGTCAAACGATTTGTCTCAAACCTTAAAAAGGGGCTAAAATTGAAAAAAAATTCTGCCGATGCGTATGTATGTTCTATTAGGGCTAAATAGCCGTTAAATACTGGCAGAAATTGTTGACCATTTGGGTTAATGGCGGTGGGTGAAATGGCAACTTCAGCTAGGGGTGGTTTGGGGAGGCTGCAAATGGTATTTATGGAATAAAAAAAATATTTAAGTTTTTTCTTTTTTTAAAATTACCCCCCCTTAGGCCGGTTGGCTGGAAACGCCCCTGACGTCGATTCTTTGTTTAAAACATACAAACGTGATATATGATAATTTTTTTCTTCTTTAGCAGCTCTATAACGGGGATCCGGACCTGGCTTCTTGCAACTTTTCTATCCATGGGTCCTGATTCTGAGCATACACCTCATATTTGTAGGCCTGCCCCCATGAACAGGCCCAGCAGTCTGCCTAGGTTGTCGCTTAGATTTCACTGTTCCAGTTGTTAAACAGCTCCTCGCTATCACGGAGCACTCACAGAAAAGAGAACGCAGACTCATCTTCCTCAAGGCAAAGCCTGCAGGTGGGGTCCTTTCCCGCTTCTTATCCTCCATAAGTCGTGATTCAGGGCACACTGTCCGGTAATAAAGCCAACAAGTGTCGGCACAGAAAGGCGCGGACCTCCAGCGTGTCATTAAAGTCCTTTCGGCAAGGGCCCTCTTCACCGAACTTTAATGTTTAACGTTTAAATGTTTAAATAATGAATGATAAGATGTAACATCCCTGATATAACTATAATATTTGCTTTGAGTAATATATTTGAAAATCCATCTGAGCCTTCTGTTTTCTTACTTTTCAATTTCAGTATTGCTCTTTTGGCCCTTCTCAACGTTGGTGAACTTATATTAAATAAGATATCCTGTTCCTTTGCCTTTCTTCTGCAGTCCATATTGACTCCCTCATATTGAATGAAATCCGTCTGTTGATTTCTTGGTAATATATTATTGCTCTCATCTGTTTATGTGATCTTCTATAGATATGAATAATCGTTCCTATGATTCCAATAACGGCTACATTCGTCTCAACCCTTTATTTGATAGCTTTCGGATATGCTTGTACAACTAAAGCGTATTATTATAGTTTGCTGCATCGAGTTCTGCTTCCCTTAAACTATTACATATGTACTCAACAAACATTCAAGCTAAATGAAAATATGCACACAGTCTTAACTTCATCCTGAAACATTTAGTCACCATAAACCGTGGGATGCAACTATAGCGGGGATGTGCCAACAAAGTGAGATTAAACCTCAAAGAAAATTTTAAGATATTGTTACAAAATAAATGACAAATATAAAATTGATCTATATTAAAAGATAAAACATTTAAATCCACAAACAATTGCAATATTAATGAAGTCCTTTTCTGCATCGTTTTCTTGCAATAAATTCCTTAATTTTTCGAGTTGACAGTTTAAGGCGGTCGTAATTAATCATTTCTTACAACGTTTGAAGTGATAAATGTTTCCGAGTCGCACTATTTAGAGAATTGTTTAATTTAAATAATGGACCTGCAAGGATATTCATTAAGGATGAGTTATTATGCAATATGTCAGTCAAAGTTTTTGCGGTAAAGGATCCTTTCTGAGTCAATGCAAGATTTATGTATATCCAATAACGACGTTATTGTTTTATTAATTGGGTATTATGAAAATTTCAAAATATTTTACGTTATAATAAGCTTAAAGAAATTACATTTTGGTCCAAATGTGAAAGTGACGGCTAAAAAATGTTTCCTATATTCTGTTACAACTTGTCCGCCTAAGCATTTATTACTTACTAGTGTCAACCGACAACCCCGCAAGGGGGGGAACGTAAATCGCAGTCGTCCGAGAGCAGGACTGTCAACCAAGAGGCTAACGTGAACGGGAGTCGACAGAGTGACGCCGTACCGTGAACACACTCCGAGCTGAGACATTTATTAGCTGAGACATTTACTTATGTATATTAATAAATAAATACGTTAATTGATTTAATAGCAGTTTACTTATTTATGGTCTTATGACAGTTCAGAAGTGGGATAGGAACTCAAGCGTTGATCGCTCGTAGATACTTGAAAAAAAACTGTTGCGTCGGAATCTAGTTAGCAGAGATTGAATTGCTAGATTCATTGGAAAAAAAAACAACGAAAATAATTTAAAAAAAAAAAGAAACTAAAATAATTTTGAAAAAAAGAAGAACGAAAATAATTTTGGAAAAAAAGAAACTAAAATAATTTTGAAAAAAAGAAGAACGAAAATAATTTTGGAAAAAAAAAACTAAAATAATTTTGAAAAAAAAGAAGAACGAAAATAATTTTGGGAAAAAAAGAAACTAAAATAATTTTGACAAAAGGACAACGAAATTAATTTAATAATTTATTTAATTTAATAATTAATACGACGTTTCTTATTATAGGGACGGAATTGGAATTGTCCTACTAGGTAGCAGGTAACTGTGGAAAATTTGCAGAAAATATTACGTCGACATGCCTGTTGTCAAAATTAATAAATTAAGAAAGGGCCAAATTCAAGGAAAATTGAGAGAAATGAACGAATCCACAACAGGAACGAAGGACGCATTAGTGCAACGGCTAGCGGAATTGGTAGACAACGATTGCGTAGAAATAAGCGAGGAAAATGACGTGCAACAAGAAGATGTAGAAAACAGAGAGTTAGAAAATTTGAAAGACAGGGTGGATATTCTTTGTAAATTGGTAGAAACTCTGGTCAACAAGCCCTCCGTAAACGAAACGAGTCCGAATATATCTAACGAACCCAATAGGGAAAGTGCTACTCGTACTGTTAGCAATTTCACAACACCGTCCTCGTTCCAAAGGATTCGCGATGTTATCGACATTTTGCCTGAATACAATCCCATCGACGAAACTTCACTAACGTCACTACAATTTATTAGTAGGATTAATCAACTGAAGGAAGCATATACATGGGATGAAAGAACGTTATTGTTTGCAGTTCAAACGAGACTTCACGGGCCGGCAAAGGGTTGGATCGATAGTTTACCCTTTGTCTTTTCGAGTTGGAATGATTTCGTTGGCGCATTTTTAACTAATTTCCCGACAACCGTCAATCAAGCCGATGTACACATAGAGATGATAACCACAAAGAGAAAAATGAACGAATCGCTCGAGGAATATTTTTATAAAATGTGCGCTAAGGGCAATAGAGCCTCTCTTGACAATACGAGTATAATAAAATATATTCGTATGGGTTTGAATCATTCCGGTTTGCAGAATGCAATTGCAAGCCACAATTTTGCAAACCCCAATGAAATGTTGGCAACAATACGTCGATATTTAGAAAATAATCGAATTAAACATGAAGATCGATTTACCTCAGCACCACAGCGTCAATTCAATCCGTCAAATGCTGAATTTAATAAAAATAAAATTATGCCTACTGAGTTTAAACCGGTATACGGACCGACTTGTTACAACTGCTTCGAAAAGGGACATGTGTCAGCAAAATGCCCTAAACCACAGCGCAGACCACGATGTGCGAAATGTCAGAAATCCGGCCACATGAAGGATGATTGTCCGGATAACGGACATGTTTCATCTAAAAGTATCAGGCGAATTTCCGTTAACGAAACCGATAAAAGCGTTACAAAGGATATCATCGTCAATGGACTGGTAACGACAGCATTAATCGACAGCGGAAGCGAATGTTCTCTTATTCGAGAAACAACCGCATCTCTTCTAAAAACGGAGAAATTAGAGAGAGGCTCGAGAAAATATCTAAAGGGCTTTGGGGGCTCTACTTTTAAACCAACGTTAAGGGTTGCCTCGAAAATTGAAATAGACAACGCCATTTTAGACATCAATTTGTTGGTCGTTCGAGATAATTTGATACCGCAACCAGTTCTATTGGGCACGGATGTAATTTGTAAGAACCAAACGCGAATTATAATAGAATCTGGAAAATGTCAGATAGAAACAAATATACCAGCCAACGGGAAAATGAAAACGGATCATTCAAATGAAGAGGAAAAAATGGTAAAGGAAATATTACAAGATTTTCCTGAATGTGTAGCAGATAAACTGGGTAAATGCCGGAACGCGGAAATGGTTATTAAAGTGACGACTGACGTACCTATCAATAGACGTCCTTATAGAATCCCTTTTGCAAAACGGGATAAAGTTCGTGAAATGATTGAGGATCTATTGAAACGAGGAATCATCCGAAAAAGTATTTCAGCGTATTCATCACCGATCGTAGTAGTCAAAAAGGCAAATGGGGAAGACCGTCTTTGCATTGACTATCGAGAACTAAACGCTATAACAATTAAGGAGCCAGCACTTATGCCAACGGTGGAGGAACAATTATCGCTACTTTCAGGAAACAAATATTTTACGACACTCGATCTGATGAGCGGTTATTATCAGATCCCGATGAAAGAAGAGTCAAAGAAGTATACCGCGTTCGTTACGACAGACGGACATTATGAGTTCGAATGCATGCCATTTGGACTAGTCAATGCTCCAATGGTATTTCAGCGAATGATGAACGAATTAGCTCGTTTAATGAAACCCGGAGAAATCTTGGTATATCTTGATGACGTAATTATTCCAAGCGTAACAATAGAAGAAGGACTAAATAAACTAAAACGATTTCTACAAATTTTAAAAGACGCCAACCTAACTTTGAGAGTGGACAAGTGCGATTTTCTGAAGAAACGGATTACATTTTTGGGACACCGAATTACCGGAGAAGGTATACAGCCAGGAGAGCGGAAAATTGAAGCCGTACGAGATTTTCCTAAACCGAAGAATATCATGGAAGCCAGACGTTTTCTAGGACTGACGGGGTTCTTCAGAAAGTTTGTTAAAGACTATTCCATTATAGCATCGCCTCTTACGGATTTATTAAAAGGTAAAAATGTTACAACCTTTAATTGGAACAACGAACAGCAAACTTCATTCGAACAACTAAAACAAATCTTGTGTAATACGCCGGTACTCACGCTATACGATCATAAACTGGAACATCAAGTTCATACAGACGCCAGCTCGATTGGCTTAGCAGGAGTCCTGATGCAGAAGGAAAACCATAGCGATTGGAAGCCAGTAGCCTACTTTAGCCGACGGTGTACTCAAGCCGAACAACAATACCACAGCTACGAACTGGAAGTGCTAGCTGTTGTCGAGACGATAGAACGGTTTCGAATCTATTTGCTTGGAAAACATTTTCAGATAATCACTGACTGTGCAGCTATCGCGAGTGCAAAACGAAGTAAACCGCTAGTACCAAGAATTTCCAGATGGTACTTAAAATTACAAGAATACGATTTTGATATAATTCATCGTCCAGCAGAACGATTGGCACATGCAGATGCTTTAAGTAGGGCGCCTACTGAACCAGCGAGAACACCGGAAGTCGTTATGGAAGCCGTCCATCGTATAGAGATATCGGACGAGGATTGGTTACAAACTATGCAGTACGGAGATCAAAAACTGATGCGAATAATTAACGCTTTGAGGGGGAAAACCGATGATGACCAGTTGAAGCAGTTTCAGAAAGAGTATGGTCTTAAGAATAACCGCCTATACCGAATTTTTGAAAATAATAAAAGATTTGTTGTACCGACAGCAGTGCGATGGAGAATAGTGAAATCCTGCCACGACGACGCAGGGCATTCCGCACTCGAGAAAACGATGCAACGCATTAGCAGGGACTTTTGGTTTCCAGCAATGAGAAAGTACGTCAAAGAATACCTATCAGCATGCGTGAATTGCTGCTACAATAAAATAGCTAAAGGAAAGTCCGAAGCTCAGATGTTTTACGAAGACATCATACCCATACCATTCCGAGTACTTCACATAGACCACTTGGGCCCTTTCCCTCGATGTAAAAGTGGAAACATTTACTTACTTGCAATTGTGGACAGATTCAGTAAATACATCGTTGTAAAACCGGTGAAGAATACAAAAACGCAACCGGTAATCGCTGTACTCAACGAATTATCTTGTTATTTCGGATTGCCAGTCCAAATAATTACCGACCGTGGCACCGCTTACACATCGAAAGTATTCGAGCAGTATTGCGAAGATAACATGATCAAACACACCAAAGTAGCTGTGCGAACTCCTAGGGCAAACGGCCAGGTGGAACGCGCAAACCACACAATTTTGGATTTTTTGAGGACTACCGTGGAGAAGTCAAACACTTGGGATCAATACTTACGTAACCTCCAGTGGACGCTAAACACGCAAAAGAACGCTACTACTGGATTCAGCCCAAACGACATCGTGTTTGATTTCCCTTTGCGGGATATCACCGAGAACCGTTTATTACAATACCTGCAGACCGAAATTGAAGAAGAAACAACGGAAGTAAACATGAAGGAAAGACGGAACAAAGTAGTGGAACGAATAAAAGAACAACAACATAAATGGAAAGAAAGATTTGATGGGCAACATAAGAAGCCCCGGACTTATACTGAAGGAGATCTGGTAGTGATAGAAAACATTGCTCCAGCAACCGGTGAGAGTAGGAAATTAGAACCGCGTTATCGGGGCCCGTATGTCGTTAGCAAGGTACTTGCAAAGGACCGATACGTCATCGAGGACATCGAGTCGTCGCCGAGAACCCAAAGGAAGTTCTCTTCAATCTTTACTGCCGAGAAGATAAAGCCATGGTGTTCACTGGCTCCAGAACTAGATGCCAACGTGGAAGAACTACAGGAAGGTGAAATCACCCAAGCTGAAACCCATGAACGGACCGAGGCGGTCCAATGTCAGGAAGGGCCGAACTGTCAACCGACAACCCCGCAAGGGGGGGAACGTAAATCGCAGTCGTCCGAGAGCAGGACTGTCAACCAAGAGGCTAACGTGAACGGGAGTCGACAGAGTGACGCCGTACCGTGAACACACTCCGAGCTGAGACATTTATTAGCTGAGACATTTACTTATGTATATTAATAAATAAATACGTTAATTGATTTAATAGCAGTTTACTTATTTATGGTCTTATGACACTAGTATCGCCCATTGGTCGAAATTCGACCCTCTCTCCCTACTCTTCTCTCAATCCGTCCCGTTAAAGTTTGACGTCTACCCATTTCAGTAACTCAGTAATAATTTAATTGAACTATTACCACTTTTTAATTTCTCTATCAGTTCTAAAAAATAACAAAAAAATTGTGTAGTGTAATTAAAAACCACATCGTCTAAAATCGCATCTTTGAACAAAACTTTCTTCATTTAAAAAACACCATCGCTTACCGTGATATATTTTGATAATAATTTACACTTGGTTTTATTATTTTTGTTTATTTTTTTTTGATTAAAATTTTCCGGGGCGTTAAAAATCTTCCCAGAAAGAAAAACCTTTTCAACATAAGCATAATGACGCTGAAATACATACATATCAAGAAAAGTGGCACAAATCAAAAATAGGCTATTTGAGTTATTACCGCGAGGTTAGTTGTGTTCCAGCCGAGGGATAAGAACCAGAGATAAACAATTTATCTCATTACTTTGCATAATTGTCGGTGATTTGATACTTCTCAATATGGAAGCTGTCAATTTTATAGTATATACTATCCATTCCTATAGTATACTATCAGAGACGAATGATAGATACTGTTATCATTCCTCAAGGTGCCACTTCCTAGCCATGCCACAAGCCGCAGAAAATATAAATAGACAATAATATTGCTTTTCCACTATTAACATCGACATTTATTAGCGGTCACATGGTGGTCATAAAGACAGTCTGGACATGCTGCTAGACGATCTATCAAGATTGTTAGGATTTGCGACTAAAATTAATCTTTTTTTGCGGTTATTTCTGGAAGGCATCATAGAACGGCGCAAGCGCGACATTCTTAATAAATTTATTTTTGAAATATTAATTTATTTCTGTATTTTTGAAGCAGGTGCTAATTCAGATGATAATTCAAATTAAGCATTTTATAAAGATGGAAATAAATTCAGCAAATGAGTGCAAAATCGAAGAGATGACAAGCTGACTCCCAGGCGATTAAACATGCGCAAGAGAAGCCACGGTGCTAAAATATTTGTATTGATTTTTTTTGTGTTGTATGTCATTTGTTATGGCGCTACACACCAGTGATGTCATGCAGTTTCCTGCTCTTCTTAAAGAAAATATCAAATCCAGACTAGACCACGTCCAAAGAATGGCATGTTTCGGAGTCTGTGTGTACATGCAAACCCCAGGAAAGCAATAAACGTAATTCTCGTTCTACTGCCACCTGATCTATACATCAACCAT
This sequence comes from Thereva nobilitata, assembly GCA_963855945.1. NCBI lineage: Eukaryota > Metazoa > Arthropoda > Insecta > Diptera > Therevidae > Thereva > Thereva nobilitata. The sequence goes on along the minus strand of OY979697.1, from coordinate 100,903,953 downwards.
CAGACACCCTGTACAAGCCTGGATATATGGGAAGCTGGCATCTGTGTGGAGAAGCAATGTACTACGATCTCTACGCCTAATAATGCTAGATCCGCCGTCTGACTAGATGACATCGAAACTCAATTTTATAACTAACTAGCAAAAACCCGCGTGCGTTGCAACGCCTTTTAATAAAAAAACTTGTGTGTGCACAGTCGTCCGGGATAGGAAAAACGTATAATGAAAAAAAATAACAAATCTGCAAAACATAATTTTGGGCATATAACTCGACTATAGAATAATCTCTCACAATCAGTATTTCCGAACTCCTACAACATCCAAGAGTTGAAACGCAGGGTTAATCCCCACCTTCTTCAACACCCCCCCCCCCGCGAACCTTCATAACCCTTAACCTATTACTGTTGGCACTAAATTTTGTTTTCAGCTCTGGCTCATGAAACTTAAGTCGATTCACAAACCTTAATAATAAATTTTTATATTCGCCTGTTTATATGCTAACCGTAATTTCTACTCATTTTATCATTTTTTATATGGGGAAATACAATACTCATTTCTGAGTGACAGAAATGAGATAAATGAATAATTCTTGTTTTGTGCACACCTTTACGACTCCGACTTCCATATAAAACCAGTTTGAGCAAAATCGGTTTAGTAGAAGTCGTTTAAAGTGCTGTACAAAAAAAGTGCTTGCGTATTAATATATAGATGGCATCAAAGCTGTAGGGCCATTATCCTTGGTTTTATTTGAGTTCAAAAAATCTATAAATAAAATGTCTTGATATAATTTCTAACCTGCTTTCGTTCAGAGTCACCAGTGGCCAGTCATAAGTCACAAACTTGGGTGTCTCGGGCTTTCTTTTTATGAACTTCTTATTTTGGTTTCTATGTCAATGTTGACAGAAGTTAATTCACTTCTACTTCGCTTCTACGTTACTTTTCATTTAGTATAGGCCTTCAAGTTGAGACTCAACACACACTTGTGATTGCGTTGTGACTTGTGACTGCTTCTAGTATACGGGGACCAGTTGCACTTGGTTTTGCTTTTTTTGTTTCTCACTGTTAATTTGCATTGACCAGGAGCATTTCATAGAAATACTATTGTGTACATTTAATATGGGAAATTGTAAAAACATAAACCATTGTATTTTGTGGCGATTGCACACAAAGAACCTCGTTATTCAGAAAAATTCAATTCTTTGGACGCTCCCTAGTCTGGATTTATTAAATTTTTTAACAAGAAGAAGATGCAGGAAAGATACTAACGCTATTAAAGCTGGATACATATTCATGCGTGCGTGCGGTGCGTGCAACGATAGATATATAATAAAAACGCGTGCATTCAAATGCGACTTGACATATAGTTGCGTGAACCTAAGTTACGTAACGCAAAAATTGGTCTTCTTTCAACTTTTTCCACAATGCCCCAGGCGACGAAGCTCAAAATGTGTGTGGAAAGATGAGGCAGAATGCAAAGCATGCAATTATATATCAGTGAAAACTCGCGGCATACTGCGATTACCGAATGCTGTTATGAGGCTTACTTTTTTCAGCTTCTAGTTTTTAACAATGAAAAGACAAGGATATATTGGTCTGAGCGAAATGGCGGTTTAGTAACATATGGAGATCTAAGACAAATTTGGATCATGTAGGTATCGAACCCATAACCTTACGGAAGCACGGCAGCTAGGAAACTAGACTTTGGTTAGTTATGATTTTCCAATTTTTAATGAAATATACCCGCAGAAACTCATTATTTTCTATTAGTGCACGGCGATCCAATTTTCATTGTCAAATGACAGTTTAATCAAAAATTTGTAATGATGACATAAAGCAGCGTAGAAATCTTCCAGAAAACATACAATTTTATTCCTTTTTAAACAAGCAAAAATATTTCACTGAAATCCTGATAAAAAAAAGTTCTCAATGGTTTTTGCCTCGATATAACAAAATCCAATTATAATATTTTGCAACCAACCAAAGAAGCAAAAAAACAAAAACATAATCAAAAACTACTAACAATAAATCAACAATTGAAGATTATGAAAATTTATTTAAAAAACATAAACATTTCCTCCTTACAAACCAATAAAAAACCAAAACATAATCTCCTTATCAGGGAAAAATTTCATATTCTCCGAAAGCACTTTAGTTGTTCTCGTCACATTTTCTTCTCCCTTATCGAATATGAAAATAGAAATTGACATTTTACGTCATGCTCCTCCGGTGATATCATTTATCTTCTAACATGATACAACCCAGCGATCTCCAATCCCAATTCGCATTTTTCATATCCTTCAGCAACACAAAAAAAAACATAAAAAACAAATTCCTTCAGAAAATGTGAAAATCCTTCTTGGAACAACTTGGAACACTTCACTCAGATTTCGAGTATAGTTGTGTTCCAGCCGAGGGATAAGAACCAGAGATAAACAATTTATCTCATTACTTTGCATAATTATCGGTGATTTGATACTTCTCAATATGGAAGCTGTCGATTTTATAGTATATACTATCCATTCCTATAGTATACTATCAGAGACGAATGATAGATACTGTTATCATTCCTCAAGGTGCCACTTGCTAGCCATACCACAAGCCGCAGAAAATATAAATAGACAATACTATTGCTTTTCCACTATTAACATCGACATTTATTAGCGGTCACATGGTGGTCATAAAGACAGTCTGGACATGCTGCTAGACGATCTATCAAGATTGTTAGGATTTGCGACTAAAATTAATCTTTTTTTGCGGTTATTTCTGGAAGGCATCATAGAACGGCGCAAGCGCGACATTCTTAATAAATTTATTTTTGAAATATTAATTTATTTCTGTATTTTTGAAGCAGGTGCTAATTCAGATGATAATTCAAATTAAGCATTTTATAAAGATGGAAATAAATTCAGCAAATGAGTGCAAAATCGAAGAGATGACAAGCTGACTCCCAGGCGATTAAACATGCGCAAGAGAAGCCACGGTGCTAAAATATTTGTATTGATTTTTTTTGTGTTGTATGTCATTTGTTATGGCGCTACACACCAGTGATGTCATGCAGTTTCCTGCTCTTCTTAAAGAAAATATCAAATCCAGACTAGACCACGTCCAAAGAATGGCATGTTTCGGAGTCTGTGTGTACATGCAAACCCCAGGAAAGCAATAAACGTAATTCTCGTTCTACTGCCACCTGATCTATACATCAACCATCAGACACCCTGTACAAGCCTGGATATATGGGAAGCTGGCATCTGTGTGGAGAAGCAATGTACTACGATCTCTACGCCTAATAATGCTAGATCCGCCGTCTGACTAGATGACATCGAAACTCAATTTTATAACTAACTAGCAAAAACCCGCGTGCGTTGCAACGCCTTTTAATAAAAAAACTTGTGTGTGCACAGTCGTCCGGGATAGGAAAAACGTATAATGAAAAAAAATAACAAATCTGCAAAACATAATTTTGGGCATATAACTCGACTATAGAATAATAGAATAATCTCTCACAATCAGTATTTCCGAACTCCTACAACATCCAAGAGTTGAAACGCAGGGTTAATCCCCACCTTCTTCAACACCCCCCCCCCCAACCATCATAACCCTTAACAACCTATTCCCTCCTTACTAAGCTCCCTGCTATACATTGCACCATGACGTGCAAACGACATAACGGACTGGTAGTACAAAGGGTGATTCCTGAGCTTGGCACTGCCACATAAAAAAAAATAAAAAAATTTACAGTTAGGTACTTATAAAAAATGAGTTACAATTTTATTAAAATGCGATGTTGAGCGCCACCTATCGGGAAAATTTTGTGCTACATGCAAAACAATCATATTCATAATACGTGTCTCACCCTGTGCAAAACTTGCCCCATGGCGTCGTCAATATTTTGTTCCCCCTTGTTCCTTGTGTTCGATATATTCTCTGTTTAAATTTTCATCAGACCCATCGATCACTTGCGGAGATGGCAAACCATAATCTTCACAGTAATTTCCGCAAATTGAAAGAACAATATCTCGCCGTGACAGCATTTCAGGTCAGGGAAAAAACTCCCCGATACCGATTTTCAATGGATTCGGAACACATTTGCAAAATTCATCCGCCACTTTGAATTTTCAAATTTTGACCACATAATCGTCATTTGTGGCCCTAAAAACCTCCCGATACCGATTTTCAATGGATTCAGAACACATTTGCAAAATTCATCCGCCATTTTGAATTTTCAAAATTTGACCACAGAATCGTCATTTGTGGCCCTAAAAACCCCCCGAAACCGATTTTTAATGGATTCAGAACACATTTCCAAAATTCATCCGCCATATTGGCGCCGCCATTTTTAATTTTCAAATTTTGACCACAGAATCGTCATTTGTGTCCCTAAAACCCCCCAATACCGATTTTCAATGGAATCGGAACACAATTGAAAAATTCGTCCGCCATGTTGGAACCGCCATCTTGATTTTTTTACAAAATTGTCAGGTTGCACTGTCACGTTAGCGTTGCACTTGTGTGTGCAAAGTTTCATAAGAATCGGTTTAGTAGAAGTAGTTGCTATCGCAAGATTTGAACCAAACAAATATACGAGGTCAAGCTAAATAAAACCATTATTATTATTATTATCTTGGCCAGTGTCACACTAGCCGACAAACAACCATGAAAAATCTTCTGAAAAAGTCAGCTCGTGTAAAACTGGCCCTTAGAAACTCGCGCATAGGTGATGAATAGAACACGGATCGGATTTCCCTCCATAGCCTCGCGACAGAACCCCACACCCAGCAACTATGCCTATGCCCACAAAAAACCTAAACTTACGCTTAGCTGATGAATCGAACATGAAATTTATTTCCCTTCATAGCCTCAGGATAAAAACCCCCTCACCAATCGACAGACATTGGCTACGAATTTTCATATACATATAATAATCCCAATCTGTGCATAGCTAAAGAATGGGAGTTGAAATGCTTGCCCTCCATACCCCTTCGCCTATATTCTACGTTGAGTCTCGCGTTGCGTCCCGGATTCCTAAAAATTCACTCTCATAATATTTTCAAAACGCGCCTAAAGAAGTATAACTTCAAAATTTTAATAAGTTTTTTTTTTCAAGTTTATGCTTCAAATTCGACTGTATGCATATTGTGAGGCAAAAATAAATTATTTTCACCCCTTAAGGGGTTCAAACTACCCCCCCCCCCAATTTGAAAAATCAACTTTAAAAAAAATTGCAAACATTTTTTTTCTGCTTTTTGCTTGAAATTGGGTTGCATAGGTTTTATCAGACAAAAATTAAATATTTTCAACCCTTAAGGGGGTAAAACTACCCCTACATTAAAGTTGGTTTTGAATGGACTAGTACTTCTTCTCGACCCATCAACCCGATTCTCGCCGCCTCAGGGCCGTGCAGGCTGCGTGCTGCCTGATGTATAAATATGGTGGCAGAAGGTCAAGATTTACGCTGTTAATTGCTTACGAAGGGGTTGTACACATGGCGCCCCTTATTCCGAGGCAAGCAATTCTTTGGACTTGACCCAGCCTAGATTTGTTATATTTTTTGGCAAGAGCGGACCACCATATGACAAAGCGAAGACAAAGTTAAAACTGATCTAATCTAAGTGCGGCTTCAAACCTCATTTCCTGCCGAAGGCTCGCTTATAGGGAAAAGCTATGTTGGACTTTCTTTGATATTGAGCTTTCAGTTCAGCTTTGGGCCCAGAATAAAGGTGAAACCCCAATGTACGCTGGCTTGCTTGAAGTGGCTTGAACCTGAGGAGCTTTTCAGATTTTATATGTGAAACTTGTGCCTTATTCACTTGGGCATTTGGTTTTACCTCATAGCAAAGCGTTGGTTTATTTAATATGTCAAAGCAAAGCAAAGCACCAAAGCAAGCCAAGCGTACATTGGGGTTTCACCTTAATACCCAAGTACTTGTCTGGCTGGACGGGGTGAAGTCCTTAGAATGATCTAAAATTTATTTTTGAACAATTTTAGGATAAAATGAATGAAATCAGGACATGCGTAAAAAAGTATTAACTTCACGAACAGTCCGGTGTACAGTCTTCAAAAAATATTATTCAAATTGTCAATCACAAATTTTTCCTTTTGGTATTTTTGTACTTACAAAACGATGAACATTTTTATTGAGAAAACTTGAAATCGGGAAAAGAGTACGCAACACAACCGATTCATAATTAGTCCAGTCAAACATTCGCTGAACATTTTCTGAAAACAGCAATTTTTTTTTGTAATGTGTAGGGGGTTTGGTTGGGAGTATAAAACCGAGTTTTCGGGATCCGGAGGGGTGACGTTCGGCCGCCATCTTGTTTTGAGTGGTGAAAAATGGTTTTCCTTATTTCTCGGAAACCGTGAGTCCTACAGAATTTTTGTAAAAATATTTTTTTTAGATAATCAAATTATCTACAACTTTAATATTGTTTTGCCGTAATATTAATAATAAAAAAGATATGGACGAAAAATGACAAACATTTTGGGGGTGAGGAGCTCTAAAGCGCCATAACTTTTTTATTATTGATTTTACATAAAAAATGCCTTAAAGCTTTTTTGGTGCATATTTGGTAGTTTTTGGCAAAGCTTAGGTGAAAAAGTACGAAATTGAGCCAATTTTAGCATTAAAATTGCGTATAACTCCAAAAATAAAAGCCGTAGGATAAAAATTGACATTATGAATAGGAAATTGTCCAAGCTTTCCAATTATGCAAAAAAAAAATTAGATAACTAGGCATTTGTTGGAGAAAAAGGTGGTTTCAGTTGAAATTTTAGTTAACAAAAAACTAAATTTTGACTTTGATGACTCATTGCTCTGGAAGTTGATAAGGTAGAACCTTGACTTTTACAGTTTTAGATAGGTGGGAGTATTCTGCGTACACTGAAACACTACTGCTACTACTACTGTACACTACTCATGAAAATAGCTCATAGGGTTACAAAAATACAGGGTGATATGTAAACCTCTACCAAAAAAAATACATAACGCCCTAGCTGCTAAACCGTTACGATTTACGCCCCCCTCCCATACGATTTTTTGTTCGTCTATCCAAAACCTATCCACAGCCGGCCGCTTTGTAAACTTAACGGTATACATCCTGTATAGATGGAAGCATATGCAGAACTTTTGTTATAACTTCTCCGTTTGCATTGCTCTAAAATCTACAAAAACAACCCTAATTCAATAGATGACCACATCAAATTATTCGCAATAAAATTCTCTACAAAAAAGCATTTTTTATGTAAAATCAATAATAAAAAAGTTATGGTGCTTTAAAGCTCCTCACCCCCAAAATGTTTGTCATTTTTCGTCCATATCTTTTTTATTATTAATATTACGGCAAAACATTATTAACGAAAGTTGTAGATAATTTGATTATCTAAAAAAAATATTTCTACAAAAGTTCTGTAGGACTCACGGTTTCCGAGAAATAAGGAAAACCATTTTTCACCACTCAAAACAAGATGGCGGCCGAACGTCACCCCTCCGGATCCCGAAAACTCGGTTTTATACTCCCAACCAAACCCCCTACACATTACAAAAAAAATTGCTGTTTTCAGAAAATGTTCAGATGGCCCTTTTTTTGCACCATTTTACTGGACTAAATAGCCTAAAGCAAACATTTTCCACACTAAACACAAAATGTATCTAAAATCAGAAATCCATAAAACTGCCCATGTTTTTTCACTCTCCTATTTTCTCAACATATTTCATTCATGCTTAATGAAGATGCTTACGGCGCAATACCACCCCCCCCCCTTTAGAAGATATCATCACTATGTAATCCTTGTTGAAGTATCATAATGAACATTTTACGAGCATAGACGATTTAGACCTTCCAACTTATGCTGCCATATTTACATCATAGAATAAACATATTGGAAAGAAAAAAATGTCTCAGCTGCTCTAATCCGGAAGAGAATATGGCAGAGATAGAGTGTGTTACATGGTCCATTTGGTAGCTGACAGAACACCAAGAGGCACGAGTGCGTCTCTGATCTTCGCCTAAATATTGGAGACCTTGAATATTCGTTTTTAAAAAAAACATTGGATTTTTTTTTTTGTGTGAGTATAACGTGCGATAAAAATATATTTATGCATAATGTAATCATCGCGCTTTCGATTAGAGTCAAAGTTGTCTTGCTAAAAGGTCAATAATTTTCCATTAGGAGATCCAGTGAAGAAGGAGAAGTTTGGTTTAATGTCTTTAAGATGCTCGTTTGCACCTGTTTGATTGATATAAATGCGACACAGTACCGTAGGGTAATAGATACTGTTCTCTTGCGCCTATCACATTACCGTCAACGTCACGTTAACCTCCCACGATATTAATTCTGCACGAGGCGTTGGCACTGTCAAATCAGTCCTTTAATATTCCCACTCTCTGTCTCTCTCTGTCCCTCTACCCAAGTTGCCGCTGAGGACTAGTAACAGTCTCGTGAATTAAGGGACATATATCACGTCCTTGTGGCCCAACATGCTGATGGCCTGCCGGTGGCGATGTATATACCCAGCAAATGGCCCACTTTTCGCCAGTTTATGTCAACATATAACGCAGTTATCGCGGCGGAAGACTAATGGATCGTGGCTATAAGAAGGATAGTAGATGTCGGTTCGTGGGTAGATGGGTCGATGGAGGATATGCAAGCTGCATCCTATTCTACTATAAGTACCAAGAAAACATGCTTGTTTGCAATTGGCAGCAGTAACAGTTATCGCAAACACTAAGGACATTGAAGGGCAGATAGAACAGCGCAAGGACGTGGCACATAGAAACAGTGATTAAAAGTCTCCATTGAAAGCGTGCTTGGGGCCATTCTGAAGAATCTTCTTTTATGCTCGTGTGAGTAATAGATTCCTTTTTACTGTCCAAGCAAATTGCCTAACATGATATATTGGATATTCTCTCTTCCTAGCAACAAACCGAAGTAATCCTTTTCACATACAAGCATAATCCTGATATCCTTAAATGTTGAAGTCGTAAAACCGAGGCGATGATAATTCAAAACAGAACAAAGATCTGTGCAACTGTTTGTCACCACATTCCTCCAAGTTATCTTTCTGGCTTCACTTTGCGAAATTTCAGGCATTTTATTTGTGTGTATGTATGTATGTTTGTGCGTTTGATGCCAGGAATGCCCTGCGCCTTTAAATTAAATTTGTTTTTATACGTCTAAAGGATCTCCTGCTTAAGGATATACGCAATAAAGCAACATTCTCGATGGGAAGCTTCGAATTAAAAGGGATTACTGTCATATTACAAGATGAAATCTATCGTTTTGATCCTGTTAAATCCGTTGTTTATCAAATTTCATACCGTAGGATATGATACAGGACTCTTACGTCTTGACTCCTTTTTGAAGGGGGAAAGAAATTTTTTTTCCGATAAATAAATTGCACTTGTCGTGTTATTTATTATCTCGAATCCTTCGATGGTGATTTATGGGGATAAAAACTTCCTACTTTCATCGGAGTGCTACAAGGATAATCTTTTAAGGATATTTTTATTTTCTTTTGTGTTGAATTTTTTTTTCATAAAAAAATAATGGAAAATTACTGTAATTTAAAATTCTTGAAAGAATTTTTAAATTACATACGCAAGATGCATTTCCGTTCATTTTTTTTATGTGTATGTATTTGCAAGAAGGATGAAGGACTTTTTGTTTTCTGTGCACGTAAGGATGTAAATCGAAATTACTGGTTGGCGTACTAGGGTGTTTTCTTGTAGAGCAACGGAATATTGAGGTATAACCGTGAATGTAGGTGAAAATATGAGTTGATTGTAAAATTTATGACGTTCTATCTAAGGTGAATGTTTGTGGATCGTAATCATATGAAGTTTTGTTGAGGTGTTTTTTATATGGTGTTGTGTATATGTGAAAAAAGGACATAAATTATAATGATCAGAAATTGTTGGAATAAAGTGATCGTAAAGGGAGGAGAAGGGTTGTGTGACTTGGTTTTGAGAAGAAAATGTTTAGTGCTAACTTGAAATCTACTGTTAGAGGCCGCACCATAAAAAAAGGGAATTTCAAAATCGCTGCGTAGTGAGATTCTCACTCTATTTAAAAACGCAAATAACTGGTTCATTTATATTCTCAATCGCAATTCGCGCATGTAGGTATGTGCGCTCATTTCCCTTCTTTTATGGTGCGGCCTCTAGACCAAAATTGGACCAAAAGACAGTTTGTATTCTATATTTCGGAGATTAATTCTTCTACGTACCGATTTCGAGTTTAGAACTTAGTGAAACCCTAAATCGAAAGTATTTCTCTAAGTTAGAGTAGTTGGTATTCTGTAAGCAACTTAGAGCGAAGTACTAGATCTTCTTGGGAATTTATTACATTTTTATGAAAACACATTCATTAAAGATCTCTAAGTGTCAGTTGACATTGGAGGTTTGAAAAATATAGTAGTAAAAAATTTTTCCAAATAATAAAATTATGATTAGTGAAAATATAATTATTATTTTCGAATTGAGAAAGAGAATAATAAGAAGAAAAAAGAAGTTTTTTTTATTCCCTAGAAAATTAGGAAAGAAACAAAAAAGAAATTTTTTGAATACTAAAAAAAATTAAGATTGAAATATATTAATGTCATATTATTAAATAAAATATTTGTACTTATATTTCTAATAATTTACGACTCTACACCGTTTCTAAGTAACAGTTATAACGTATTTTTAACTATTTTAACGCTTTTTTTTCTTTTTTTGACTTGAGATTTCCCGTTTTTTACATTTTTCTCAAGTGAGATTTGCCGTTTTTTTATTTGGCTCACATGACATTTCACTTGTGAGTAAAATCAAACTCAAAGTTAGAGGAAAAAAGCGTTACAGAACCGCTTATTTACTCTAAATTTAGGGTACTCTGGTACAACAATTTAAAACAGTCTATTACAAAGATGTGTTTTTTTGATTTCTACTAGATGGCGCATAAAGTCCACTTAGAGTGCTCAAATCTACTCTAAATTTAGAGTACTTTCGGTTAGAGAATACCATTTACTCTAAATTTAGAGATTTTACTCTAAAATCTAAACTTTAAATTGATACGGAATCTCACTACTGATATTAGCTGCGTTCCATTGGGCGAAATTTTTTACTCCGAGTACTCCGGAGTACATGGCCAATGGAACACGATTATTAATATCAGAAGAAAATACGAGTAAAACATAACCTCAAATTAATTCATTGTCCTTAAAATAAATGTAATGAAAATAATTATTTTTTTATAATAAAAGGAAATTTTATATCTTACGGTATACTATATTTACCGTTTTTGTAGATTTACTTTAAAAAAACAATTTAAAATAATTAATCGACAGTTGACTTAACCTTAAAAAACAAAAGGCCATCTATTTTTTAGTAGTTAAAGCTGGCAAAACTGGCGGAAATTTTATGCGTTTCTACTAGGAGTGAAATACCCTAAAGCAAGATCAGGGGTAGTTGAGTGTACTCGGGAGTACTCCGGAGTATCAGATATTGCCCAATGGAACGCAGCTATTGACCTAGGCCATCATCAAGTTTTATCTGGGTTTCACTTAGTGCGGGAATTGGGGTAGCTTGATGAAATAGATGACAAGATAGCAAAAGATGGCAAGGATGAGCACAAACGCACCGTTTTTTAACCGCAGTCGTGAAAAAAACTTAACGTAACGTAGAGGGCAGCATGCTTGGGGTGCCTTTAGATCTAGTCCGTCATATTCAGGTATCGGATAAGATCTCATATTTTGAGCTTCGTAACCTCTTCCTGAAAGAAGAGCTTACCAAATGCACGGTGTCTGATTCTGGAAGTATCTATTTGCGCCACACGGAAGCACGCAAGAGAGCCACGGACGCACGGGACATGGTTTTGTTTCCATAATCGGTGTGCACCGTTTAGGTGAAAATACATTGGTAAATTTCCCTTTTTGTTAGTAAATTTCCCAATTTGACATGTCCCGTGTTTCCGTGTCTCTCATTTTTTGATACATTTCTCATTTGACATATCCGTGTTTCCGTGTCTCTCTTTTCCGTGCTTCCGTGTGGTGCAAATAGTCTTACCCTCTGATTCTAGCTGAAGTCGGGCAGTTGCATAGGAAATATTCGCTTGTCCCCTTGGCATGCTCCTCCCCAAAGCATGTAAGAGATTCTCAATTTAACTGCATGTTCCCCATTCGGAGGAGGAGGAGGTCTACAAGCGGTCATCAGCTCAGGCCGAAAACTACCAAAACGACCTCTCTTCCTGAGGCCGTGTGTCAGTCACTCTTCAGTGGGAACCGGGTCACAGGAGCAACGAGGGAAACAAGAAGGCAAATGAATTGTCCAGATGAATTGCTTCTGGTTTGACCATTGCAGTGAATGAATTGCGATACCGAACGATGCTGACTGAGTTATTTTGATCTGAAATTGATGCTATGGATATGGATGACATTTATTTTAAGTAGGACGGCGCCACCTGGCACACAGCTGGTGAAACAATGGCAATCGAAGAAGATCATTCATCGATCGGTGATCTTGCGTGGATGGCGTTTTTTTTATCGTGGCAGTTTTTATTTTATAATTACATGCGTAAACTTATCAATTGATTTGTACTCGTATATTGCACACAGATACAGTGTTTGCTTTTTTTATACGCTTTATATTAGCTTCACCTGTATGTATGTATGTATGTAGACAAATCTTGCAACTTGATTTTCACCCACTTGCATATAACCGATCAACTTTAAATTTTGCACATATGTATAGTTCGCGTGACAATGCAATCTGACAATTTTGTGAAATAATCAAGATGGCGGTTCCAAGATGGCGGTCGATTTTTGCTATTGTGTTCCCCGACATGGGTATCAAATGAAAGAGCATGACAGGTAGAATACAATTAGCTGTGTGGCGTTATTCAAAATTCAAAATGGCGGCAAACACAAAATGGCGGACTACATTTTTCTTTACGACCCACTCGGTATGGGTATCAAATGAAAGGGTGTGACAATTAGAATACTATTATCTGTGTGGCGTCATTCCGAATTCAAAATGGGGGCAAACACAAAATGGCGGATTATCTCTTTTTTACAACCCACTCGATATGAGTATCAAATGAAAGGATATGATAATAGAATACTATTAGCTGTGTGGGGTCTTTCCAAATTCAAAATGGCGGCCACCACAAAATGACGGTTTACCTTTTTCTTTACAACCCACTCGGAATGGGTATCAAATGAAAGGGTATGACAATTAGAATACCATTAGCTTTGTCGCGTCTTTCCAAATTTAAAATGGCCGCCAACACAAAATAGCGGTTTACCTTTTTCTTTACAACGCCCTCAGTATAGGTATCAAATTAAAGTGTATGACGAGTATAGTATAGTATGCTTTTTGACGTCATTTTAAATCTATTATGGCGGTCACTACAAAATGCCGGAACACATACATAGATATAATAGACTAAAAAATAGAAAATAAAAAATATAGTTTAAAAAACTAAAAAATACGCTTTTATTTTAAAATGAACTAAAAAGGAAAAAATGAAAAAATAATTTTGAATGTAAAGTTTTTATTGCTTCAGCCAGTATATGGAAACAACCTACCTTTCGAAATGTAAAAAAGCGTGGGCGCTAACGTAAAGTTCCGGTGTTTATAAAATAAGAATATAGGTAAAGAGTCCCACCCTTTTTTACATTTCGAAAGGTAGGTTGTTTCTATATACTGGCTGAAGCAATAAAAACTTTACATTCAAAATTATTTTTTCCTTTTTAGTTCATTTTAAAGTAAAAGTTTTTTTTTTATTTTTTTTAAACTATATTTTTTAATATTAAAGACATTAGTGAATATTCTCAACATTTGACTAAAAAAAAACCCTTAAAGAAAACAAGCTGTCACTGTACACACGTATGACATTCAAAACCTTCCGTGTCAACTTCATTAATCGACTTTACTTTTTCCCTCTCATTTCATGAAACAAAAATCCTTAATTGCACCCAATTAAAAACATTTGTATCCCATAATCCCTCTAGCGAAAGCTAACAAAATATAATCAGCCAGTGTCTGGTCCCAAAAAGGCAACAAAAACCTTTGCCCGTTTCTAGTTACTATGGGGCTTTTAATCACCAACTTTCTTCATTCAGTTACTACAATTCCCCAAGGACGAATATCTTATGTAATCCACAATGCCCCTTTTGGCAATACACTCATGAAACTGGCAATAACGTGTTACTGTTAATTACTAGTTAGAACGAGCGTGCCAGTAGCATACTTAAAGATCGTAAACATTTTGGAACGTTTAGATAAGAAACGTGATGACTTCCACAGCACACCCCACTAGAGAGACGAAGGAGCTTCCCTGTGAAAAGGTGAATCGATCAAAAATGTAAAGGTGTGCAGCCGATGGTATGAAAAATTGACTTTACTACCCCCAAAAAAAATCCTGCACATCAATTCATGGCGGCCCTCTATGGCCGTTAATAGAAACTTTTAGAGAACGAGCAAACATAGAGTCGCTGGGCCTGGTTTAAAGTTCTAATGCTTGTTTGATGAAGCCCTAATGGGGAGCTCTATTTGATGTTCTGGTGCATCTTAAGGCGTGGTGTTTTCCTTAGTGATTATCGAACGGATAAAAGAAGTTACAAGAATTTTGTTATCCTCAGCCCAAGTGGAGTAATGCCAATGAAAGTTTAAATAGCGCAGGGAAGGAGTGAAAGAATTAAGTGAGAGGCTTGTATCTTCTAAAATTGTTGATTTGTTTTGCAACTTTTTAGTAACACCCATTAGTTATCAACAGTCCCCTTTCCACTTGGCTGTGGCGTGGATATAGTACTGGAATTATTACCAGGAAGTAGGATACAAATCCCCACTGAGACATTAAACTTGGTTACAAATTTGATTGTGGGACACACATTAACAGCTCTGTGGCACTTAGGTGACTTAAGTGTCGAGTGAAGTTTTTGATTAATTAATTAACAGCAAAACCACTTAATCGCAATTATTCTGCTAATTTTAGTTGTGACTTTTTACTGGGGCTTAAAGTTAAATGATTAAAAATTTAATGTTATATGAAGTATTAGATGGGAACCATTGGAGTGTAACCGCTTGAGGGAGTTGTAAGTATTCCATTATACTCTCTTAATATTTTCCCAGCAAAAGCTTCCTCTTGACCCTGCACTTTATAATAAAACTTACAGCAGTACAAAGAGAGAGAGAGTGCCCTTCATCCAAAGCTCTAGTCTTCCATTTAATCAAGTGAGCCCTTGTATTGAAGTACACGCGACTAATAACGCTTTTTCGAGGAATCCTTCCAGTTGGATGACGACTGGTGAAATAAATTTAATATTTTTATTTTTCAATTATTGTATTTTTTCATGTTTTAGATAATTCTTGGAAAATGCAATAAAATTTCCTGCAAAATATTCATAATTAACAGATGTAATAAAAGGGTAATAAAAAGGTAATAAAAAAAGGAATAATCAAAATCCACTCAACTGGTTTGTTTTTAATATCGTCAAAAATAGACAGAGCCCAACTATAGTGTCAAAAGATACATATTATTGAAGGCTCCCTCGATGTTAACAGTTTTGAAATAATCGCCCCGAGCCTCACATGAAAAGGAAAAAGTACATCGCAATGAGTATTATCGACCATTCAATTTCCAATGCTAAAACAGAATTAGGTGCCCTGACCAAACATTTTATTACCATTACAGCAACAATATAAATCCTTGTCAAAATCATGTAACATTATCTCCGAACAGACCCTAATTTATGGCTTCCGCCTGTTCCTAATGTAACACTATAATTAATAATCCTGTCTGAAAATTATTCAAGGACTAGAAAGGTGCAAATTTTATAAATAAATGACTACTACAATACTGGGAAATTCAAAACCCCCTCCACCAATTCGAATTATGTTTAGTAATCGAATCTAAATAGCGACATTTATCCAACAACAAGAATATAAATTAATAAAGAATTGGTCACGCACGAGAGAAGACAAAAGAACAAGAAAGAAAGCAGGACAATGCCGGACTAAAATCACATAAAAAGGACCCTTCGGGTGAGGTCATAAAACTTTTTTGTGTTTTCGAAAATATCATCGTTAAATTGACGACAATTTGTAAAAAAGAGTTCTTGTTGCCTCGCCGCGCACATTTATATGTCCCTTGATCCTGTGAAACATTATATAAACTGGAGATTATTCGCGTGCTTCCTAGAAAATTAATTTACCAGTCGGGAGTTAATGGGGCACACCTACTTTACTTCTAGGGCTTTTTTTTGTTTTTGTAATTCCTTTATTTATTTTTTTTTTTGGTAAATGAACGCATAAACTAAGGCAGGACCTCTAGAATTTTTTATTAAAGAATTTTTTTCTTAGTATAAAATTTCACCACATAAAAAGGAACTTTTTACACAGATTTTTAATTAACTACGAAAGGAGCCACTTTCATGGCTCATTACAAGCATGATTTTGAAAAGTTTCATTGAATTTAGTAGAGTCTGGCACTAAATCGAGAATTGATAAATTTCTTTGTGGTTGTTGCGGAGATTTACACTTAAAAATTCTTGAGGCATAAAAAATAAAATAAAATTTAACTTAAAGAAAATAAAAACATAAAAATTCACAATTATCCTTAACACTTTAAGAAAAACACCTACAAAAAACTCAGGATAACATCCTTAATCTGATTTAAATTAATGTCAGAAAATAAATCTTAATCCTTAAGGCTTGCGGAAGTAGCAACAGTGTATAAAGGACACGGCAATAAAAAGCAACAAGTCAAAAGTGCCAACGACATTAAATACGAGTATACACCTTGCTTCCTTATCTCTCTTTCTATCATTCTCTCTTTCTCTTCTCTAACCCTTTCTAAAATTTTGCTAAGGTCATAAAATTTGAAATATCCTTTTACTGTATAAGGGACGGACGACCTTTACGGATGACAGGAACAAATCTTTCCAGGACATAAGATGAATTTTAACAGGATATAAATTAAACCGCTTCCTTCACGTCACGAGTTACTTAAACTGGATCTTGTGTAATTATTTTAAGGATTTATTATGGTTCTTGCTTTAGTTGAAAAGGATATGATTACAGGATATTTGTGTGTAATGATACTTAAAGTCGATGATGGTAAGGATTTCAGGCTGGTCACGTTATGATTTTCTTGTAAATTTATTATCATGAATTTGATTTTAAGATTGGGCAGAAATACGTCCAATATTTTTGTTTTGGAAAACCTTCGCAGCGTCACGCTTTAGTCATGCATTTAGGGATTTCAAGGAGGATCGGGGCGCAGGTGGTAGTCGAAAGGGGCGATGTTTGGAGAATATGGGGGATGGAGTAGGACTTCGCAGTTGGGTGTTAGTCCAGGGAAATTAGCAAAAAAAATGCACGAAAGGAGACAAAATTCCAAAATGGCTGAAAATTGGACAACAGCTTCCTTGGGACTTTTTAAGAATACAATTTCGAAATCACAAAAAAAACATGGCCGTCGGAGATATCACTTTTTGGCAAAAGAATCACTCAAAAACTGTTTTTTTTGAAAATTTTTTTTAATCAATCAATACGAAACATTATTACCTACAAAATACCCCTCTTGAAATTTTTTCGAAAACCTTGACCTTCCCGAATTATTCAAAGTATTTTTTGGCCGAAAAGTGGATTTTTGGAAACTTTGACCTTGAATAACTTCGAAAGGGTTAAATTTTCGAAAAAATGACAAAAGAGATTTTTTGTAGGCAATAACGTTTTGTATTGATTGATGAACATTTTTTTTCGAAAAGACCAGTTTTTGAGTGAAATTTTTGCCAAAAAGTGATATATCCGGCGGCCATGTTTTTTTTGTGATTCCGAAATTGTTTTCTTAAAAAGTCCCAAGGAAGCTGTGGTCCAATTTTCAGCCATTTTGGAATTTTGTCTTCTTAAAATAGTAATTTCCCCGGACATGTTTCCAGGCTGCAAAATCACTTTGTCATGTCTTCGCTCCAATTGTGGTCGTTTTTCCTTCAATGATCTGCTCAAGCGCATTAGTTGTGTTCGGTAGCTGTGATGGTTTCACCCAGTTGAAGCCACTCATAATCCACCACGCCAAACTGGTCCCACCAAATACACAGCTTGTGCTTCGAGCCATGAATTTTTGGTTTGGCCGTTGATATTGATGCATGGCCGATGTGGTCCCACTCGTTTTTTTCACTTTGAATTATCGTAACGGATGCACTTTTCTTCCCCAGTCACAATACGATGTAAAAAAAACCTTCCTTCTTTGCCGTGAACTTGAAAAACGACGTTTGTCGTCTCTCGGCTTTAACTCGCATGGCAATCAATTTCTAGTTGGTAAATTGTACTGAGGCCTCAATTTTTTTAAATGTCCCGGTTCAAAAATAATGTCCTACTTGGTACATGAACGTGTATCGAGATAAATGAAGCGAGGTGTGATTGTAAATTACGTAGTGGAGAGAGATTTCTTACTTCTTTTGCGGCAGTAAAATATCCAGTTTTAACGTGGTGAGATTATAAATATGAATTTCTTACATTTTTCGAGGAAGTGAAATTTTGTACTGAAGAGACATTTCTTACATTTTTCGAGGGAGTGAAATTTTGTACTGAAGAGACATTTCTTACATTTTTCGAGTAGGTGAAATTTTGTACTGAAGAGACAATTCTTACATTTTTCGAGGGAGTGAAATTTTGTACTGAAGAGACATTTCTTACATTTTTCGAGGGAGTGAAATTTTGTACTGCAGAGACAATTCTTACATTTTTCGAGGGAGTGAAATTTTGTATTGAAGAAACAATTCTTGCATTTTTCGAGGGAGTGAAATTTTGTACTGAAGAGACAATTCTTACATTTTTCGAGGGAGTAAAATTTTGTACTGAAGAGACATTTCTTACTTTTTTGAAGAAGTGAAATTTGATGAATGAGATGAGACGAAATTGTAAATACGTACTGGAGAGACACTTTTCTTACTTCTTTTGCGGTAGCAAATTTTCCAACTTGAAATTAGGTAAGGCGGGGTTGCAAAATATAAATACACATTGTGAAGGCATCGATTTTTTACTTACTCTAATGCAGTTTAATGCATATTAGAATTAAACTCGTAAAAAGGTTCTTCTCTTTTTTTTCTTTTTTTAATTTGCTTGTTTTTGTCATTTTTACATTACAATAGCAGCTCGCCTCATTCTAAGTATGACATTGTACTGGCTCAAAAGAAAAAAGAGGCACCTCTTACAAACTCATTTTATAATGGTGTCCTACCCAACACTAATCACAATAGACCAAATAAAGTAGGTCGAAGTGCCCGCTAAGACGCCCCCTTAAAGAATGAATAACTGAAACTAATCGGATCGTATATGGTCTGGGGCGGAATCCACATCGAAGCATGAACTTACCTTGTATTCATCGATAAGGCGATCCAGGTGAAGAAGGTGAAATTTACAATTAATTAAAAATCAAATATGTATGTTTAAAAAGAATACAAATCCTGTGATACCCCTCGTACCATTCCAACCCAACGATCAAAGTTTTATCTTAACAGCAAAAACACCGCTTTCGATTATTAGCTTCTTACTTTATATTCTCTTCCATCACATTTAATACACAAGCTTGAAAAGCACTCAAAGAAAATCCCTTAAAGGCTTTGGCATTTAATTTTACCAAAAAAACACACTTTCATATCCCGCTCTCAATCAATTCGGTCCGCCGACTCGCTCCTGAAATGCCTTAAGGCTAACTTGATCCACTTACAACTTCATGCCTTTAAGAAATTTATTAGACACAGAATGTCACATTATATTTTTCCTTAATAAAATCCACACACACACACACATACATCCACAGCAAATCAAAATTGGCAAAAGATTTCTTTTTCAGATAAAGGAATGATAATCAAATATGTGACCTTTATGGGATCTCCTTCGGGGGAAGAACACACACACACAATTTTTTTGGCTTAACTCCCACGGTGAGCTTGGTACACCCCAAAACAATTTGTCTTAAAGAAATTCCTTTTCTTAAGCATTTTAACTATGCAAACTATGCAGACGCGGAAATTTTTTTTTCTATAATTCTGCAGCATTCTAAAGCACGTTCTTAGACACAAAACATCCGCGGTGAAATATTCTACAAATTTGGCATTCAGTGTTTATCGAAATGTTTATCACAATGGCGCTAATTGACTCTTTTCGAGCGGTCGCAGCCCGGTGATTTGCTGTGATAACAAGACAGTGATTAGGAGCTTAACCCAAAACAAGGGACAAACACTGGAATGTTGTCAGCATGAGCAGCACTTAAGTGACTTCACAATGCAGAGAGTCTAATCGAGGTGAAAAATTTCTTCCAAACAAAACTCCGAGAAAATTGTGAAAAAAAAACCAAAAGAAAGTCAATAAAGGGAAGAAAGTGGATTTAGGGTAGTTAAGAAGAGGGAGGTTTGGATACCCACTCAGGCGTAAATGGGGAGGAACTGTGTTTGAATTGGGACAATCGAAGGTGATGCTAGTTCGCATTCTGACTGTTCGTGGGTGGTCATGTAGCCGTGGTCTCTTTGGAATTCTAATGGGGCATCTACCGTAGCAGGGGTTTCGTCTTTAGCTGTTGCGGGGATTTCTTGTGGGACATTAAAGGACAAATTAATAAGCATTTCACACCTGCTGCTTTATGGGGATGTGCTTTTAGTAACCACCACTTGCACCCCAAGTCACAGACGACGGCTTGTGTACTTTGTGGTGGCAAGAATGTCCAAAGAGCACACACAGGTAAATCCGATTTGCTAATAAAATGTTTCCTTGGATTAAGAACAAAGTAAGAAGGAGAAAGTTAGCTACCAAAATTATATCAAGAAAAGTATGCAAGAGAATTGAAGGTAATTATTATTACTATAGATTACTCTAGGAATAACGAATCGAACCAATTTGTGCGACTCTTTTCTCGTCCTTCTTTGTAGAACCATTCCAATTACCGCACTACTCCCTTACTTCAATTCCGTTGGCTATCAGAAGCAGCGTTTAAAGATTCCTACCCTATGTACCAATACAGTCCTGCGATACCGAACCTTCTACCCGCCAGCGCTGGACATTGAAATACAATGTGCATGGCTTTATCGGACTCCTCCAAGCATAGTCGACAGGTATCATCTTTAATAATTCTCATTTTTTCAGATGGCACTTGAAACTGTGGTACCAAAGTTCCACTTATGTCGGGTCGTCACATATTGGACGGGTATACACCTTCTTGTTAATCTGATGGTCTGGAACCTCCGGCGTCACAGAGTTTGTAGGCTGGTTACTTTAGTAAAAATAAAACTCGCCCGCTCCTAGCCTGCACCAGGCACGCACGGCCTCAAAACGCCTGCACGACACCCGAAAGAGGCATGGTACGCCTGAGTAAAAATAAGACTCGCCGTTCGTAGCCTGAAACAGGTACGGTACGCCTGAGTTAAAATTCTACTTTTTCAAATGCAGCCAGCTACAGGCACGTATCAATAAAAGACGCATGGAATAGTCCAAACGAAGCACGGTACGCTCACACTTTTTTAGACCAAAGGGAGCTAAATTGGGACTTTAAAAAATTGTATGGGAGTAAGAAAACCGGCAATTATCTAGATAACCATAAAGGATGCCATCAGCATACTCGGTAGACGGGTTCTCGCTCGATTACGTAGGTCAAGCAGCACTGGACGTGGTTAGTACTTAGTTGGGGGACCGTTTGGTAAAACGACACTCCCGTTTGGAATGATCGATTACGAATACATTCATATCTGTAACAGAGCCATGCATGCCTCTGGCAAGTGCATTTTTAGATTTTCATGCCTGAAGCGGAAGCGTGCATACCCCATGTGCAGGCGTATTTGTCCCCTATGCGTGCTAGTTGCGAGCGCGTATATGCTTTTCAAAAATTTAACCAACTAAATTATTTTTACTCAGAAAACATAGGTTTAGACATGTGAGAATCTGAATATAATCGTAAAACTAATCTTCTTTTAATCAAAACCGCATAAAAACCCCATATTCAATATCGACACATCCTCGATCTCCTTGCAAGCAAGTTAATCCTTACATTATTCACCAGCCTCCGACTACCGATAAATATTCATGCAATCTGAATCTCTCTCTCCCATCTCATCACATAATTCTAACAATTCAGATTTAAAGGCTAGTGATGAATAATTTAACAACAACAACAACAACAAAAGGGACATTTTTTTATTCATGCCACAACCTAGACTTCAACATCACACAACCCTTAGCCGCCGGATCCTTTATTCAAATTGTTCTCAGTTTTTGGAATGTGTAACGTTTACCATACCATATTTTACGGAAATGCGTTTTCTCAAGCTTCAGCACCAAATCCTGTAAAAGTCCTTTTCAATGTTAACTCAAAAAAATAAGCAACAACAACAACAAAAATCTGAGCCATTGGGGCAACACATTCAACACATTCAAGGATTCCGGCGGGGATTGATAAATGCTTGAAACGTGCTCAGCTACCAAAAGGGGTGAATTATCTACGCGAAGTCAATATTTTTTTTTTTTTTTTTGAAAGTAGTAGCTTGACACAGATTTGGAATGTGGTGTGCTTTAATGCCGATTTATGTACTTTGGGGGGTGTTGATTTTTATCTTTAATAATATCCTTTTTAGACGTTGAAGATCATCTCTTCTTAAGGCTTTAAAAATAATGTGAAGGAATTTATTGATGAGGTGCGAAGAATAATCGAATTGTGTTTTGGTTTGATTAATGTGTAAACGGGTATCAAGAGAGCATACTGATAAGGTAATGGGGGATTTTTACACGATTTTATGGTTTATGGGGTAAATACAATTTTATATTGACTTCTTAGCGTGTTGAGTTGTGTTTCTTAGGTATTTGTAGAGTCTGTAAAACAAAACTGCTAAAACATAGAACCTATTTTTATATTTCCTTTTTTGTACTATTTTGTTTTCTAAATTGACAACTTGAATGTATAAATTTACAAACTGACTCACTATGTAACATGGAGCATTCAATTTATACATTAGCGTTATGTTTCTTACTTCGCACCCAATAAGATTTTCTGTAGTGGTAGACTCACTTCTCAATAACTCGTACCGCTGTAAAGCTAGCGCTAATTTACCATATTCATCATTGCCCTAAAAGACCTAAAAAGACTTTCTGTCATAATGAGAAACCAAACAAGCTGGGATTTATTCGCTTCTAACAAGCTACTGACTGGGATTTGTATGTTCGCAGAAAGAACTCTGTCACTAGGCTTGTACAGGCGGCAGTACCTTTGCTCATCATTCATCCTACATTCATCCTATTCGTCCGACATATTGGCCCCACAATTTTGAATTTATAACTTTTGATCATAAATTTATTATTTGCTACCTTAAAAACTCCCATATACCGATTTTCATTGGAATCGGAATAAAATTGGCAAACTCGTAGGCCATATTGGTGCGGCCATTTTGAATTTTAGTTTTGATCATAAATTCGTTATTTGCTACCTTAAAAAACCCCAGATACCGATTTTAATTGGAATCTGAACACAATTTGCAAATTCGTCGGCCATATTGGCCCGGTCAATTTGAATTTATAAGTTTTGACCAAAAATTCGTTACTTGCGACCTTAAAACCCCCAAAGATACCCACTTTCATTGAAATCGGAATAAAATTGGCAAATTCAACCATATTTCTGCGGCCATTTTGAATTTCGGTCATATTTTGGCGGCCATTTTGAATTTCCAAAATCGGGCTTCGGGGTGCATCATGGGAGACCCCTTTGGACCTTCATGCAAAACTTCAAAGCTCTGCAATGATTTTCAACGAAGCTCTCCATGGCAGCACCATCTAGGAGTGGCTTTAGAAAGCAATAGAATAGCCTATGTTCTAAGTTTTAATGTAAATAGCACATGGTTAAAATTTCATTAAGATCGGTGTAGGAGCCTATTGCGAACATATACATATACATACATCCATACATACACACACATTCATTTTTAGATAAAAAGTTATATTCCAATAAACTAATCAACAACAAAATCTTCATCAAGTTTATCACAACAAAATTTATATGAACTATCGAACGTCCATCAATATACACTTAATCTTTACGCATTAAATATGACACGTGCATCGAAATAATTTCCAATCATAAACAAAATTTGAAATTTTCATAGTAAATATTCCAACCATTAATTGGCTCGAGTCCAATTACAACAAAATGTGATTTTATTATTTCGAACGTATAATTTAATTTCACGTGCTTCCTTCCATTGGCGGAGAGTGCTTTTAACAATTTAATATTTATTTAGTCGAGAATTGAGACAGTTGAAAATGATTCACTCGGATGCGCCTTCTGTGGTTAATGTACTTCATTGTATCCTTTCACTTGGCAAAATGCATGCTGGGAAATAGCAGGGAATATTATTTATGAATTTTTCGGTGGTTTTCGAGGTCTGCTGGGGGATATGTGGAAGAAATGTGTGATGAATTAATTCAACAATGAAAATATGTATTTGATTAAAGCTGGAATGTGTACGTTGTCGAAAGTAAAGTTTTTGGTTGAGGTTTTTAAATTAGAACTTACTCTTTAAACTAGTTCTTAATATCAAAGCAACATTTTAATATTTCTAAAAGTGGAGATCCTATCATAGCCCAGTTAAATGATCTGCTGGTCATGCATTACAATGAAACTTAAAAAATGTTTTTTAAACTATTCGTTATAAAATTGCCTTTAATACTGTCGAGCCGGAATTTTGAAATTTCAAAATTAAAAATGGCTAATTCAATATGGCGGGCATAAATTTTGTATGTAAATTAAAATTTTATCAAAAGTTTCTTTAAAATTACAAAAAAATGTTACTTAGAGGGTTTTTTTGGAAACCAAAAATTAATTAATAATTATTAATTTCAATAATTTTAAAGAATCTTTTGATAAAATTTTAATTTACTTACAAAATGTATGTCCGCCATATTGGATTAGCCATCTTTAATTTTGAAATTTCAAAATTCCTGCTCGACAGAATTAAAGGTATTTTTATAACGAATAGTTTAAAAAAAATTTCATTGATTCTAGGCTTGCCAATTATCGTTTGTCCAAAAAATGAGCTATTTGCCCAACCGTCTAAGAGTCTGTTGCGAGACCAAAAACCGCAGGTCTACGGTCTCCCGATCGGAATGGGAGACCACGTGCTACGCAACATTTCACCAGTGTGGACCTCACGCCAACGCGCGAGACACGCGATATTGCCTGCTTAGATACTCTGAAAGTGTACATGAGGCTCGAGAAAGAGTCTCTACTTGCAAGGAAACGCAGTGTGACAGCCAGTCGAAGAGAAGCTGGGATAGTTTCTCTAATTTTTCTATCTTGCATCATTATTAGACCTCCAACCATCAGAAGCAAATCTTCAAAATCGGTTGGTGTTAGCCGGGTGAAATTCCGAAAACCCATGGCGTCTTCTTTATTTAATAACATATTGCCGAACCTAGGTCCTTCTGCCAGCAACTCGTGCGTCCACCAAAGTTTACGATTTCGCGTTCTTTCATTTTACTGGCGGAGACTAGATTCAAATCATAGTGTCGACACTAGACGAAACAAAGTACGGTCTCCATAGACGGGCTATAGACAAGCCGTCTGTAGACGGTCTATACAAATCACTCAACATGGTCTATTAGTGTGTACGAGGCTTAAAACGAAACTCAAATGGCAAAGGAATCTATATAATGTCACACAATCAAACAACCCTAAAAATATTTGTCATGTATAATGAAATCAAAACATATAAAATCTATCGATTCCCTAAACACCCACGCATCCATTAACAGAGTTATCCTAAAGTGGATAACAAGCTATGTTTCAATAGAAATGAACTGACAAATCGCTTTATCAAAAATTTTGCCCGCACTCCGTTTATTGGTCCAGTGCCAGATTATTTCTCTGTATGGGAATAGAAGGACTTATTTCACTACTGGACTTTTGCACCCCGGATATGAAGCAAGCCAAGAAAGTCGTTATCTCTGGTCGAGCTCATTATTCCTTGAGAGCTTGAACTCAGAGTCTTAATAGGGGTTTCCAAAGGACATTGTCCTACTAGATATCATCTCATGAGTAAAATTAATACCGTCTTCTGTAGATACTGTCACTCAGACCTAATACAGTTCGAAATGTACGAAGAGAACTGGTTTTCGAACACACTCCCTCAACACAATACAATGCAATAAGCTTAGTCAAAATAGATAGTCAGCCACAATAAAATTCGCATATTAGATTAAAACTGGTATAGACCATAAAAATATTTCTATCCTTAAAATATTAAATGTTCCAATTGATCAGGATTGTGCTTAAAATTTTATTCAAGGTCAAAGATGGGGTTTTGCATACAGGGCGTATGTGAGTTCATATAAGTATTTGGAATTTTTGAATTTGCAATATAACGCCTTTGCTCATTCGCGCTTTGTCATAAGAAATCCCCCATTTGGCCCCCTTTAGAAAAATCATTGCTACCCAATCCCGAGTGGATTTGAGAATTTCGGCGTGGATATTTGAGTAATAACTGCGACGGTGTCAAAAGCTTTATATTTTCAAACGCGAGTGTGGTTTTATCAATACGGCCCCCAACTGAGTACTAATCATATCCAATGCTGCTTGACCTCTGTAATCGAACCAGAACCGGGCTATTGAGTATGCTAAATGCCACCCTTTACGCACATCCACTCCGATGTGCGCTCAATTACGCTGGCGTACGTACTCCAATGAAAATGAAACGCTCCTATTAGGTCCCATTGGGCGCGTTTAGGTCGAAGTTAATTTAACTGAGCTAGGCAAGTTAACAACGGCATAAACAGCATTTTTTTTAGCGCCGTTAGCTAACTTATTTCTTCTTTTTGGCTTAGCTAAAATATAGCACAGCCAAAATGAATTGACGTTTGCTTGTAAATTTTTGTTGTAAGCAAATAATTTAGAAATATTTCAATACTGCATGAAGATATTATTATTATTATTCATTTTTTAGCTTTTTATTATTTGTAAAATGAGAAATGTTATTATTTTTGCTTGTTATTAGCTGTAAAATGAGAACAGTCAAATGGCATGCTAGAAACGATGCTAAGTTAACATCGCTAATTTACCAGAGCTAAAATAAGTCGGGCCTAAACGCGCTCATTGACACGTACAAGTAATTCGATAAACACCTAAAAGTAAGTACATTACTTAGTTTCCATGCAGAGTTTACCTGAGTTTACCCTGAGTTTACCCTGAGTTTACTCAGATTAAGCGCCCATGGAAACGCGGATTGAGTAAAGTTTCGTTAAATTCAAGTAAACTCAACGAAGCCAGTCCGGTTAAGCCGGGTTTTGCATATGTGTGTGTTTCAGTATCCTTTACTGCACAGAGCAGCAATAATGTAAAATTATTTATCTGTCAGTTCAACCCAGAACTGCCATGAAAACGGAAGCGAGTGATCTTGAGAGAAAAGGCGAAAACGAAAACATTACTGTCTCATGGAAACACAGTACATGTCTTGACATCTGTCCTCATGTTTTGACATGAAGATTTTTGTGGTCCGTGGTCCACACGAGACATGTTACAAGACAGACAGATGTCAAGACAGAAAACATGTCTTGTCTAGACGCGCGGGTTAGTACGGGGATAGAATAGGTTTGGGGCTATAAAGCAAAGGAGGTAGCAATGAACCGTCGTCGGTTTGAACTCTTGACAAAAAGTATTCTTGTTCTAATTCCACAAAAAAATTCATCATGCAATTCGTGCTTAAGAATTATGTATATTTAAATTATGTTTTGACCATAGAAGTTATTTTTAGCAGGGTTTATTCCATATGAATTAGAATCTCTTAAGCTGAAAAATGCAAGTCCACACCTAAACACACATTCGACCCTCCACCCTGCAACCCCAAAAACAATTTCAAACAAAGGATACACTTTTTTCCACAAATTAATGGAGCATTCACTCATGTAGAACATTGTCGACGGTGTCATACCGAATATTTACGCTATTCTAAAAAATGTGCTAACTCACTCAGAGGTGAAGCCCCTTTTGAAGGAAGGTGCAAAGGACTTATCTAGCTACCATTTATCATGCAGTCGCGTGATAGGTTATACACAGGTGTAATTCTTTAAGCGTTGTTGTCGGTCGGCGGAATTTCTCTCACGTTTCATTAAGTTTGCAAATTATGCAATTTCGGAGGAGCGGAGGAAAATTTCCATTTACATTATATTATTAATTGCCGGAAAATTTTATTAAAGGTTTTCACAAATTTTTGGTTGGTTTTGTCTTAGGTCAGCAGAGAAAAGGATAATTAATAATGATAAAGAGGATGTGGTAGAGTAGAGGGTGTAATACAAGTGGAGATTTTCCGTGGTTGATGATTTATTGTTTTATTAGTTCTCTATTGAATTATCAGTGGAGGAGAACTTGTTTCATTTAAGGTTTCTCTTTTTATTATTAAGTAATTATTTGTGTGGCTAAATAATAAATTGTGGGATTATAAATGAGACGTTTATAAGGAACCTTCCGAAAATGATAAGACACAAGAACAAGAAGCATTGGAACCTCCTAAAAGAGAACAGTTTAGAGTTGCCATTAAAAAGCACAAAAGTAATATTGTATGTGGAATAGATACTTAGGCTAGTGCCAAAGCGGACTTAAATGAGGAAAAATAAATAAATTAATAGCAGGGAGGGACCAGCAATGAAATGTCGTTAAGGTTATAACTAAAAGAAAGAAAAAATTTTAAATTCGAAAAAAAGGGAAATGGTAAAATGGGGATGCTTTTTAGGGGTTAAAAACGATTTTTTGCGATTTGCGGTGAAACATGACCTCCTAGTCGAAAATGTTTAATATGAAAGTTGTAGATAATAAAAAGATCTAAAACTTTTGTATTTAACATATTTTGACATAACCTCAAATTTTCCAAGAAAATGGCGGAAAATCGATTTTTCAGTTTTTAATTTTTTTCTCCCGTAAAAATAATTCAATTTACATGAAAATTTGTAAGAATAAATAAGCATGATTTTTTTTTTGTTTGGAAAACTGATAGTTTCCCAGAAATTAACATTTTTCGAAAAAAATACCCTTTTCTTACATGGACAACTTTATTGATATTTTTTTCGAATTTTGATATTCAATAAGTGCTCATTTAACCATTGAAATGTCTAGTTTCAAATGGTATATACATTTTGATACTTTATTTTCATTAAACCGCTTAATATTAAGAAAAACCGAACACCTGATTTTTCGAATCACGTATACATATTTCTCGATTTTTTCAACTTTTTTCAAATTTTTTATTTTTTTCTGTTAATGAGGGGTGAGGGCGCTCAGTGACCATCGACCATCTGAATGAACTATCGCCACTTTTTTGGCAATCTAACGAGTCTTAGACGAATAATTGAGAAATAAGAATTAGAAAGAAGAAACCCTTCTGGTAAGATTATACCATTCATTTACACACCCCTGCAAGAAAATTACGAAGATATATTGCAATGATAATGGGTGGTTGCAAAAAGTGGAAAACTCCTAGGTAAAGTGATATAATTCTGGAAAGGAGTATTATAAGTGAAGAATCTTGTAGAATTGATATCAACCTAAGGACACAATCGATACCCATTAAAGATTGGAAAAAACCAACTATTTTAAAAACGAACGTTTTTCACTGTTGTGTAATTTTGCATCACGAATTTGAATATCAGTCTGCGAATACGTGTGACAATTATGTAAGTTGATTGAAGCCTGATTTGTTTTCGCAGCCATGGTAGATCCTCTATGAGAGCAATTCCTCAGCTAATTCTGCACTGATCGTGCTTGAATTTTTCGCTTGCAAGTCAACATCTGTGCTCAACCAGCTCGGCCGGCCACGGTAGTCTAGGAGATAAGACAAACGACCGTCATCCCAGAGGTTCGTGATTCGATTCCACGCAGTAACATAGGGCTTCGCCTTTCTACTTCTCCCACCTAAATAACATTCCTGATTTCTTATCTTGTCTTTCCTCTTTACAGCAATTCCCAAGCTTTTGATCGCGATCGTCGAAGATATTATTGGATAGGAGCCAGTAGAATAACACTGACCGCTGACAGCTCTTTCACTATCTTCCGAATAGAGCTTGCTGTACGACATTGGCCTCTATATGGACACATCGACGGGACAAAGAGGCTTACCTCTGAACTCTAACTTTTCCAAATAACAGACTTCTCCGGGATTTAAAAGAGAAAGACTTAAAAGAATTCTTTTAACAATAGAAATGAAGTGAGATCTAATGAATTTTTTAACTTCCCAGTAGGAAGTTATTGTAATCGGTCCGAAAACCGGATTCGAAATTTTCAATGTATTTACACGTTTCAAGGTCCCAATAGCATTTTAAGCAAAAATTTTAGAAGAAATATGTGTGTGTGTGTGCGTACGTATGTGGTCATTTTTTCCTGCACGATTTCGCGCGAACCGAAAAAGATTTCGACTTCGTTCAGGTGCCGTTCGAAGCGTGTTCAAGGAAATATGATCTGAAAAGATTTTCATAAAAATCGTTCCAGTCGTTTTTTTGTTTGAACGACTTAAGTGATTTTTGTACCAGCACGATTTCGCGAGAACCAAAAAAGATTTCGACTTCGTTAAGGTGCCGTTCGAAGCATGTTAAAGGACATATGATCTGAAAAGATTTTCATAAAAATCGGTCGAACCGTTTTTTTGTTTGAACGACGTAAGTGATTTTTGTACCAGCACGATTTCGCGCGAACCAAAAAAGATACCGACTTCGTTAAGATGCCGTTCAAAGCGTGTTAAAGGAAGTATGATCTGAAAAGATTTTCATAAAAATCGTTCCAGTCGTTTTTTTGTTTGAACGAATACTGCGAAGTTAATCTTGTGGACCGAAAGGGTCAAGAGCCACATCCCAACTAGTTTTATAAAGGTCCGTACGAACTTTTTTGTTACTCGTATGTGGTGATGACAATGATTAGGGCGTGTATCAGGTAGAGATTAGTACATCACTGGCGTTCCAGGTTGTCCAAAATTAATGCGTAAAGAAAAATACACACAGATGGAAGAGATACCTAAGTCTGACAACTTGGCAAAGCAGGAGTGGACTTCGGGGCTCTGTAGTCTAGAACCTTACCCTTCAGTTGGTGCAGGCATGGTAAGGAACCGCATCAAAAATGAGGAAGACCGCCGAAAAATACTGCGGGATTACTGACGACCCATCGACTGTGACGACGTTGGCAATGAGAATTCCGAGTTCTCCAGCAAGATAGATCCTGAAACAAAGATCTCGGACTTGTGGCACTACCCACAATACTTGGAAGTTTCAGATATCAGCTGAAAAGAATGAGAATTCTTAAATATGACTTTGAATTGAGGAATCTAAAATAAATTAAGTGTCGCTGTCCAGCACTAGTCAAGCGAAGAGCTGCTACCATGGCGCACCATTGTATGGAGGACATGTGGCTCTTCAAACTGTTACTTGCGAGAGCTGGGAGAATCGAAACAAGGGAGTTAGAGATACAGAGAAAAAAAAGAAAAGAAATTATTATCGACGATTAGAAAAAATCCAGTAAGGACTTAAGTTAAATATAGTTAAGTCTCTCTATAACCATCTCCAGTAGCCTAGGGGTTAATGCGTCCCTCTACCTACCACAGAATTAGATTCGAATCTCTGGTAGCAACATGGTAGTTCGCTTTACCAGTTCTAACAAACCTCTAGAAGATATCATTCCTTTTTCAAAGGCATTCCCTCTCGTTTTGCTATCTTTGAAATCGTCTCCTATACGATCACAAAAATTTGCGTTCGATCATGGGGGTGTTGTACCCTCGGCACACGGACGTCGTTACGACGAAAACTCAAATAGACGGCCATCTGTTGGTCGATAGATTATTTCACAAAGCTCATGCGGTATCATCTGATTTTGATTTTAATTTATATGAAAATTAAAAAAAAATTTTTTTTTGTTTCCAGATTAGTCTATTGAGAAACCGGACGACCGGGGAACAACGTAACAAGAAAACCATTTTTTTTTTGTTAATTTTCGTTCACTCACATTCTTCACTACACATCCACTTATTACAACTGCCAAAACATCATGATAAATTTTACCATTTTTACGTGTGTCACGACCCATTAAAATTGTATTCGTAGTAAAGACGAATTTTCATCGTAAGCCGTTTATCGAGGGTATTGAATGGAAGGAATAAAGCCGGGTGACAAGAGTTGGAGTTCTCTTTACAATCTACCCGAGCAGAGCTTGTTGTCTGGCATTACTATTCGGCAATAATAGTGACAATCTCGTATTTTGGAAATTCTATACCTCAATTAATTCTTTAAGGAAGAATGTAACTACGGAAATATCATCCTAACTACTAAACTATATCGATCATTTTCCCGAAACATACTGACTTTTCAGTAGCACGATTGTATCAATAATAACTAAAGGACTAAGCGATATTTTTATATGCTCTTGATTGAAACTCGTAAGATAAATCTTCGATTTGAAATCCCATCAGTGACCCTTTTAATTACAACAGCAGACTCTTAAGCAGATATAAGCCTATTACAGTCCCCAAGCCATTCAAGAACTATACACAAAACGAGCTTACTTCCTGTGCTCCTTTTTCCTTAGTAATCACACTTGACAAAACCTCATAGAGTACGTTTACACGTCACAAGTGTCACATCATAATATTACCCAAGCTCCAAATTAAACTTGTAACATCAAAATATTTTCTTAGAATTTTATTGATGATATCACCCGAAGACAATACCTCAATGGCTCTACTTCACCTTCTTGTTATTGCTCATCACGAGGAGCTGCCTTCCAGATTTAAACTTTAATTATTTTCCTAAGCCGCTTGTCGCCGTAATTAAGACCTACCAATACCCGAACTGTTGTTCAAGCTTTGACATCCTTATTATGTAAAGGAAAAAGGACTCTCAGTGACACTTTGGTTTTTTTCCAATTAATTTCAGCGGCTGGGTTATCATATCCTGTATAGTTTGTACGTCCACCTATACACTAAAAGCGAGCGTGGTAGATATATGTAGGTATAAGAAGGAAAGTGTGTGTTAAAAGGGCGGCAAGAGTCATTAAATAAAGTTGAAAAACGTGGGGAACAGTGTCGGAGAGAAAGTCGGGAGGGAAAAGTTTTCCCGTAATTTTCCGTATTATCCTTTTGTTTTAGGTTACATCGCGTTCTAGTTCACGGAGATTATCTCTCTTTAATGACTTCTAATTATTACAGTTTTATGTTTGTCTGTCCAAGCCAACCCCCGGTGATGATGACAATAATACAGATTCTCGCCCGTTCATCTTTTCGCAAGCATGTATAGAAGAGTATGGACAGAACTTCTTAAGTTATTTATTCGTTTTCTTTAGTGGAAAACTTTTTAATTGAAAACTTGCTCAGATGCCATAGAAACAAACTGGTGAGCAACAAGTCCAGTCCCCCAAACCTCCTCGTAAAGTTATTAACTATAAAGACAAGAAGCGGCTGCCACTTAATGAAGACAGCCGTCCATCAACAGTCGGCACAGACCTGCTTATCTTCTGAGACTGATGCGGATCTGGTGTAGGAAATTAGCGCTTCCGCTCGAGAGAGCTACCAGAGAAGAGTCTGATGCAGCTAATCAGGGATTATTAAGAGCCTCAAGCTAGACACTTGTCGCTTTTCAGAAACATCTCAAAGGGAAACTTTCTTTGCTACAATTATGATGTTGAGCAAAACTAAAATGACCTTGAACGAGGTGGAAGTAAACACGAACCTGCCATGTTTCAATGAACATTTATCTCTTTAAATTCTTTAAAACATTTTTTCTATTTTCAACGAAATGAATTGCCGATTTCTATTTCCCACCTCATTATGCAAATTCCTCCTGCAAGTCATAGTCATTGTGTGTCACAGGAAACTTCACTGGGATTTATCGTCAGGAAAAAAAATTCATTTTGCGCATCGTAGGACTATTCGCCATTAGTCTTGTCGGAGGAGGAAATGCATTTGAGCCATCGTGGTACACACAGGAAAAAGGATTAATGAATCGGAAATTAGATAAATGGTGTCAACATAGTCAGGATGATTTAAAATTTAAATTGTTAAATGGCTTAAATGTTTTAAGTTTAGTGAAAAAAATTCCAGGATGTGGTGATGTAGTTGTTTTCGAAATGGCGATTTTGCCATCATGTTTAATAATAGAGAAGATTTGTGTTTCTGCCTTTGAAAGTTAAATTAGAAAATTACTAAAGAAAAACAAAAACTCCTAGATTATTTTCTGCAATTCTAGAATTTCTTTCAGAACTTTAACCCTTTACAAAAATATTTAAAAAAAAGTCCATCGAATAATGGCGCAAATGAGTAATATGGAAACATTCAGCCATACAAAATTTAAACTTCTTTTCATTCTTTACTTTTCCATTTTTTTATGTAGAAAGACCAGCCGTCACCCTTTGTACTACCAGTGGGCCATGTCGTTCAGATCATGGTTGGCAGAGTTCGCACTACGGAAGCACAAATCCCAGTCAGTGGCTCGAGCCCTCGAATGACCCCAGCCATTTTTTTCGGAGCAGTGATGTTCGGGGCATATGGGATATGGGAAACTACACTGATAAAAAAAATTTCTTGGCTTAAAGCACTTTTTCTTGAACCAAGCCACTCATGTTTTGGATATAACGAAAACAAAATTGTCTCGGGATAAGCAATACTCATAGTCTTGGTTTTGTTGTCTTGGATGAAGACAGAAGTTGACTTGAAGTTAAAAAAAATTACGAAACCGATGATATTATAATTGAAAAAAATTCAAGTTCTAAAATCGGTCTTAATAGTTGTGATACATTTTTAGAGCTTGAAAGCAGGCGCGGATTCAAGAAGGGGTCACGAGGGTCATGACCCCCCCCCCAAAAAGCAGTGCCGCGGCCAGACAATTGAGAGGCCCTGTGCAAAAATTCAGCGAGGACCCAGAGAGTCAAAAAAAATTTTGGCCGTACCCGTGACAGAACTATGGCCCATATGCTGATTTCTGTGGCTCGTACTCATTTGTGTGGTCCATTCGATGAAGTAAATATGCAAATAATGAATTCAAATGATTTTTATTGCCAAAACAATTTTTCGCTCGCGAGGCCCCAACCCAACACACGGGGCCCTGCGCAGTTGCACACATGCCAGCAGCGGCACTGCTCAAAAGCCCTCGCTGTTTAAAAAACAAAATTGACCCAACTCAAAAAACAAAAACAAAAAATAACCAAACGCACAAAACCGACCCAACTTTTTTGCAACTTAAAAAAAACAACCCTAAAAAATGACCTTCAAGGTCAACAGCAGATTTAGTCCAGGAGGGATAGAAAAAATGTTGAAATAAATTTACCCTGCGATTTTTTGACGCTATAATTAAGAGAAAAATCGTAGGAATTTCGAGCGTTTCCATATATGCCTGACAGGAAAAAATTTTGATTTCTCGAAATCTACTATAAATAGAAATCCACACCATATTTCACTTCCCCTTCGCTTAAAGGTGTTTTTTCTGAAAATCAAGAAAAGTTCCTGTTTTCAAACGCGTTTATGAGGTATTAAATCGAACCTCACCAACTTTTCATGAAAATGGGTTGGTAGAGTAACTCTTCGAGAATAAATAGGGCTTTTCAAAATAACTCTAGCACCAATGTGAGCCTTGTTCAAACTTTTTTCCTGAAACGGCTGTTTTTACATTTTTTAGATTTACACGAAAAGTTATAATTATTTTTGCATGAAATTTTTATTGTAGGTAGGCACTAACAGAAGCCACAATTTCAGCCCTGAAACAAGGCTCTACGATAATTATAATCCCTGTAATTAAATGTCAAAAAATTGACATATTTCGTGGTTTTTGTTTTTTTTTTGCAAAAACCTGTTGACCGATTTCAATTGTACAAAACTCATAATTTTCGTCTTTTTAAGCGCTATTACGTACTATTTTTTGTTTTCCAAAAACAAAATTTTTTCGCACCTAAAACGTTGAAAAACGTGTTTTCGCTACCATTATTAGCTTTCTCCTGGACCGATTTTTTCCAAAACACATTCATTGAATTCCTACGATTTTTCTCTTAATTATAGAGTCGAAAAATCGCAGGGTAGATTTATTTCAACTTTTGAATACTTTTCCGTTATCTCGCCTGGACTAATTGATCTATACTCTTTCTATATGTTTTGATTTGCAAACTCTGAAATTAGCTGCACTCACAAGAAAGGGCGCGTCTTCCTCAAAAACACATTAGGGCACGTTTTCGTAGGGCACGTTTGTTTTTAATCCACCAGAAAATTCGGTTAGTTTTGTTCGTTTTGTTAATTTTGTTTTTGTTTTTTTAGGAGTAAAAATTTTTTTTCGCCACTTTTAATAGAGTAGATGGCACATTACAGATATAAGGAGTTCGCTAGATGCCCCGAATATTACAAAAATCAAAACAACATTTTTTAAATCAGGGCTGCTCTTGCGTAAGGTTGCGTAATAGAAGCTAGGTAATTTTACCACCTCCTAGGCTACCGAAGTCATATATAATTTCCCTTTTGTAAAATTGTTATCGATCTAGTTGTAGCATATTGTAACAATAGGAGGAATCCTTTCTTCAGTATGACCGCTTGATTATGGCACTTCATATTTGTCGTTTTTCGGAGACAAAAAAGCACCAAGTAAAATTTAAATAACTGTACAAAAGTAGTAACGATTTGATACTAATATTCAATCACAAGCAGTGGCGTATTTACCCTAGGGCCATAGGGCTAGCTTGCGAGGGGCGGCTTGCATGATCAACTTTGAAAGCCTTACTTAGGGCCTGTGCCAAGATACAATTGAAATGTCAATTTGTATGGAAAACACATTTCGATTTTACAATTCAATTTTCGAAGGTATGTGTCTTTGGAAATGTAAGGAAATATTTTGAATTGTAGGCAAATGTGTAGAACTAAAGTTATGAGTGCAATTTATGACCCTTATGCGTTGTGCAATATTGAATCCATTACCAATTATTGGAGAGCAATATCCCGAATTTTTGTAATTTTCAGTGCACGATTGTACTCGCCGTATAACGTGGTACATGAAAGGCTGATCCTGCTACACCGTAGAGCTTTGCAGACGCCAATCAAAATAAAATTAACAGCTCAACTTTCGTATGAAATTTAAATCACTTTTTTTCAAAACTCGTACAAATAAGTAAATGCTTCTTGCATTCCACCCTTACTGGATGATGGTCATGAAGCTCTTCCATTTCGATCATTCTAAAAACATAGGCTAGTTTAAACAAAATTATTAAACATTTTGAAAGTTTCAAAATTTTGTTTTCATCCATGTTTTCAAAAAATAATCAATTGTCAAATGAAATGCGTGAATTGTATTTTGGCACACTTTGTAATTTCAAAGTGTCCGTGGTGAAAGTAACAAATTCGGAATTGTAACTTGGCACCCACCCTTAATACACTAAAAGAAAAATAACTTTTTGGGATTGCTGCTAAATTTATACGTCTTTTTTCCAGCATCAACGTCCGTACAAAATGACTGCAGTCCTTTTCAACTAAGCCTGAAAATGGAACTGTAGAAAACTTGTGATATAGGCGATGGTCACCTAGCCCGGCTTAATAAAAATTGGAACGAAATAATAGCGGCTCTTGAAGCTATAAAAGGTGACGCGGGCCACCATAAAGCTTATATAGTTTCCAAAAATCTTAAGGGGACATTCTGGTCAGAAAATCGATAGTATGAACCTTTAAAAATGACTTGTTAAAATTTGAAACCAAAATCTTGAGCGGTTTGAAAGTTACAGGCAACTGAAGAGGCGTGCCTCCCGCCAGCGCGGCCGTCTAAGCCGACCGACGAGCCGGAGAGCAGGTGCGAGCTATGAAACGAGCGTGTGAATAGCGTTCGGTTTTATGGCCTTGAATTGATGAATGTTAGGAGGGGATCTGAATGAATGAATGTTAGGAGGGGATCTGGGGGGACGGAAGGTAGGCATTTGAGAAAAACGTCGAGAAATCAAACTTTTTTCAAGTCGAAATGCGTCTCTAAACTTTGAAGTCAAATAACTCAAAAAAAATATTTTGTCGGCGGTGGCAGCTTTTTTGAAAAAACGGTGCATGCGATTTCGATGAAACTTGGCACACTTGTTCTTTGTTAGTTTATGCAAACAGCTGTCGAACAGATTTTGTTTTTGTTTTTTTTTTTTAAAAAAGTTATAGCAAAAAAACGGAGAAAAAAAATTGCCGAAAAATGCACGTTTTTTTCAATTGCCCGCCATTTTGTTTTTTTTCGAATTTTAAAAAAGTGTTCCACCACTATTTGATCAATACACTTAAGTTTAATAAACTTTCGTCATTTTTTATTTTATATCACCGTTGACGCTAGAAACCCTGCCAGCAGCGGGCCGCGCACGGCTGCACGGCTAACTTTGGTCACCTGGAGGGGGGGGGGGGGTTACCGGTTCCAGAGTGACTCGAAAAAAATCGAGAATGTAGTCTAAGGATGAATAAAATGATTTTAAAAAAAACCCGATTTTGATATCTTTAATAGTTTCCTTACAAAAAATTCATGAAAATGAGCTCTTTTTGGGCCGACAAACCAGAATGTCCCCTTAAAGGTTTTGACACAGACGTAGAGTTAGTTTCCAGATTCTACGGGTCACTTATCACTTTCATAGAGAACAAACTTTTGATGCTTTTGAGGAGGCTGAGTAAGAAAAAATGCACAGAAGAATTCCGAAGAGATCATAAGAGAAAGAAGAAGAAAAGAAACTATACCATGAGTGTCGTGAGGGAGTATTGACGACCTTTTGTGACCAAAAGATTAATACCTTTTTCCAAATATGAGACCAATTGTGGGACAAGATCTCGGG
The DNA here is from genome assembly GCA_963855945.1 of Thereva nobilitata. Classification (NCBI taxonomy): domain Eukaryota; kingdom Metazoa; phylum Arthropoda; class Insecta; order Diptera; family Therevidae; genus Thereva; species Thereva nobilitata. The sequence continues at coordinate 100,865,171 of OY979697.1, read as the reverse complement.
GCTCAAATCTTCATATAACGCCATTCTTATGCAAATGAGATATAATTCCTGTTGGGGAAATTAGAGTTAACGCCATAAAACTTCAAACATTATACCCGATTGATCTTGTGGATGGTCTACAAAAAGAATGTGTTGCTTTAAAACAATTCCTGGCGTCACTTTAAAAAAGCAGAAGAATTTGAAGGAAGCATTTCCATATATGTACATTATCTCAGTAGGTATTGGGTTACTTGAGCCTGGGAAAATTTCTTTTCACCGCAGCCCGAGTAAAAATAAAAAACCGCCTTATAAAGGGCAAACACCGGCCGCTTGGCTTTTTAAGGGGCATATGATGGCCGTAGAGTTTTTAACCATTTTTAATGGGGGCACATACGGCCTTACGACGGCCAAATTTGACCAAAAGATTTAAAAGGCCAAGTACTGAGCTGTAGAAACGGGCATTCGATGGGAAATTTGAGCCAAAAAAAGAATATGCACCAAATGTATTGTTGAATGTGTTTTATGGGAACTTCATCATTTTCGTTATGTACAATGGTTGTTTCGATTTATCCTACTTAAAGATATCGATGCACAAGAGAAACGAGCTCGCCAGTCGTCGGTTTGATGTACGTGAAGTGTGTGGAGCGTGTTGATTTATATTTTAGTGAGAAATTTTGTTATTTAACGGCTTGAAAAAAAACACAACCGAAAAAAATCAAACATTTAATTGCAGTGAAATATATTTTCTTATAGGAGGGCGAATATCCACGCTGCTGCCACTGTACCACCGTCGTATACCCGAAATAGCAACCATACGGCCGCCGTACCACCGTCGTATGGCCGTCATTGGAACTGTAAGGCCGTTGTTTCATCGTCAATCGCCCCCTGTACGGCCGTACTGTCCTCCAACGAGCCTTCTGTTAACCGCCAGATGGCCGAGGACTATGCTTCAATCACAGTCGGGTTTTGCCCGTTCTAAGGCCATCATTTATTTTTACTCGGGAGTGTAGAACTTTTGTTTTCCATACTAAAAAGAATAAAAAATTACCTATACATTCTCGGATAAGTTAAGAACATTTAACGTTTAAAAATAAGCATTTAATAAATGGTGATTATTCTTTTGTATGACCTAATTTATGGAACGTCAAATCTTATAGGCCCATGGCGTCAACTCCTAAAATACGGCACTGATCACAAGTACAATGTATAAAATTTAACATATCTATTAGTTTTTTCCCTCCAAACGTAAAAAAAGCCCGTCCAAAGGTAAACAAATCGCACGTGCTAATTTCTACACAAAACTACTTAAAGATACTCACTCAAATGCCATTGTACCAAAATGATAAGAACGTGACAATTATAGTAAACAACACGTTCCCACAATCCAGAATTTGTGAATCGTTCAATACACTAAAAAACACTGAATGATTAGGTAAAGGGCTAACTGATAAATATTGGGTAATAAGGTACTCGATAAAATGCGATAAACAATGCTTCGCCTTTTTTTATCATATTGAAGTAATTCTCTACATTGATTTGATGCTATACCCGATGAGGTACTTGTCTTTTCAGTATTTTCAATTAAGGATTTTTGGTGTGGTGTAACAGCGTCACAGTTCTACAAGCAATAGTGATTTTAGTCGGTTTTAGAAGAAGAATAATAAAAATGATAGAAACTTGTGCACTAGTGTTAGTATTTAGTCCAATGATTGATTAATGACCAAGAAGTTTTTGTATTTATTAAATTGAAGGGATTATAAGCGGGGCTGCACGTGCTAGTTAAAGGTTCTCCCTTAACATATAATTTATTTTTTCTACTCCTAATTGACTCTAGATAACCTAGTTAACCTGGGCAACCAGTTACAACAAAGATAATTAAACCTCATAATTTGTAGATTGGGGGAAAATGTAATCCAGTACTAGAGACAAAAAACAATGATAAACTCCACACCCCATTTCTCCCTAAAAAAAAATACAGATGTACAAATTCCCGCACCATATTATGTTCATATAACCAAGTTTCATTTGAATTCAATTACGATCTCTTGGTGGATGGTTTCATATGTCTTTTGTTTTAATTTGGGAATATTTTATCACTTTCACAAGCAAAGCAGCAATTATGCAACCACAACGTTTCTGTGGCTGTGCAAACTTTTGCGGCTAGGTAGAATTTTCTTATCCCCTCTAACTCCAACCCTTCGCAGTAGTAGTGTAGTCGCACAGCCCCATGACTTAGTCTAACCATCTAATCCCCATGATAGTGACACTAGCAGTAACTAGAGACTCCAGTTCTGTGCTTGAGGCTATGAAGAAATCTTTATTTTCCGGTAAAGAAAAGGGGAAAATCTGCTTTTTCTTCTCTCATGTAGTGTTAACTGCGTTATTGTGGCGTGTGCATAAATTAATGAAGCGCCACAACGACATTGTGGAAAGTTTTAATTTCATTATGTTCTATGCTACATTCTAGTTTGCACTTCTTGCCCTTTTCTGCACGTTTCTTTTCATTGTAAATAGTTGTGCTTAAAAGACTTAATTAAAGTTTATAATGTTGCTCAATTGGACGGATTTTCCTGCCTTTTCCTGCATGAGGGAATATGAAAATTACTTTCAAATTATTTAGAAGACCTTGTGACATAAGGTGATAATCTGGGTCTGCATGAGAAGTGTTTAATAATATTTTTGAGGTAAACAAAATTCGAGAAGAAGTTTGTGAATTTTAAATGTGAAAGTTAAATAGAAGGTGTCAAGGGTAGAAGATGCAATTATCACCAATTATTTTGATTCTAATAAAATCGAAGATTTTCGATTTTATTTACTATATTTTGTATGGAGGTGATTCACCACATAATTTTTTTCTATTTCAGAAATTCAACGAAAACTTTATTATGTTTTGAATTATTTGAGCAAATATTTAACTCAAATAGAAATTTTTCTGCTTTTACCTAAGAGTTTTTCATTATTTATAGTATACACAAAGTATACCTAAAAATACTTCCTCAAATTGACAGCTTCGGCAAAAAAAATCATTATTTTTCAATTTTTTTAGCTAACTTTTCGTAATCACTATTTCAGAATGCTTTATCATAATCAAAATGGTTACAAAAACATATATGTAGAAATGTATTCTACTCACCGAAAGACTTAAGCTGGAAACAGATTGAACGTTCATAAGCGCTCATCAGCGCCGTGAAATGTCAAAAGACGTTCATAACGTCGGGTGTGAACACATTGAACGGTCATCAGAGTTCGCATCAGCTGACTGGAAATACTACTTGATTTGTTTTTTAGGGACAAAAATTACAAGATAAAAAGGAGAAATTTCAAGAAAAACATAACAGTTTCTTATTTCAAAATTAATAACTTTATTCACTATTATAACATACAACATGGTGTTTTTATAACTCCCACTTCTTTTATCATATATAGCTTTATTTTTTTTAAAATTGTTCTTCAAAATTAATCACATATGGAGGCCACTCTCACTGAATTATTAGTTAATTGTTTATCCACATAAATCCATCTGAAAAACTCACAATCTAAAAAAAACTCCAATCAAAACAACGACTCACAACTCTAGAAATGTCAAAAAACGCCGAACAACGTTCATCAGAATAGAAATAGAGCCTATTCCAACGCTGATGAACGCTGATAACCGTGCAATCTGTTCACTACAATCAGGTTGTGTGTTCACTACAATCACGCTTATGAACGTTCAATCTGTTTCCAGCTTAAGTTTAACTAACCGACGCGAAGGGGTAATAATACCCGTACGAAAAACTAATATAAACGGACTTCTGATAAATTAATTCTTATTTAATTGTTTAGTTTCAGTTTCTTGAGCGATATATAAAAGCTCTGTCCGTCCGTCCATTTGAAATCCGTTTTCATCGCAAGTGCTTCAACTTATAGGACTTGGTCAGAAGACGTACAGCCGTGCATTCACCAGCAAGCAAAAATCTGGAAATCACTTCCGCAAGTGACTTGTGCAAGTTTTTTTTTCTTGTAGAAACACTAACCGCAAAAGAATTTTTGATAGAACTTAAAGAAATTGAGGAAATTTTGTGGGCACTTTTTACTTACTTTCAGAACTGGCTTGCATCACTTCCTGTTGGCTGGAAGTTTCCAGAAAGCTTGCCAGAAGTTAACTATAAGTCTTAACTTGTAGGTATGCATGCGCATTTCGGGTAAAAAAGTGTATGAAAATGGGGACTTATCTTTATTAATGTTCAGCCCTTTCAAAGATATCGGAAGTTTTGAAGAATTTTTTGCAGCTACGACTCCTTTAAATTCTGTAAACGAATGGTCACCTTGGGCAATCGTCTCTATAATGGAAAAGTTTTTGCATGTAAAAAAAGGTGGTCAGTCACCAGCGAGATAGGGTGAGCAACATGTAGTGTATTTAAATATTAAAATACGCACCTGAAGTAACTATCTTGGGCTGGTGGAAGTGTGATCATAACCTCCTCGTGGTGGCCACTGGAAGCTGTCCTGAAAGGGAAGGACTAATATGATCGGCCCTACCAAGCCAAGATGTAAAGTTATCATGTCGAGGGCTGCATAGCAGTGGGTAGGTTTTGCACTATCATCAGGGGCGGCGCTTTCATATGTGCAAATGGTGCACTTGCACCGGGCGCAATTTCAGAAATTAAGATTTACAAAAAAAATTAAAACTTCGAAAAAAATTTAAAAAGTGTTCCCGTGCCTTCATTTTCATAATATATTAAAATAACTGCACCTTCGCAAGGTGTCGCCAATCCAATTCCATTTAATTCGCATGATTTCGTCGTCTATCCTTTCTTTGCCCGCACGGTGCCATAGTTCTTGATTTTTAGTTCGTACTAGTCGTACTATTATAGATTCATAATTCGTCGAGAAATACTTGAAATATGAAGGTTTGGAGAAAAACACAGGGACCTCTATTATGGAGATTCGAGTGTAAAAGGTCTATAGATTTTCGGAGCCCAGCTGGAAACGGCTAGGGAAGTTCACCGAAAAACATCCTGGAGCAGATGATAATGATAAGGATGTGTGGATAATGGTGGCAGTGGCACTGATGGCTATCTACCAAAAGCTTAAGCAGTGCGAAGCTTAAAGAAACAGCTTTAGCGGGAGAGTTTTGTGAAGTTAAAGCGCAATCAAACCCAGCAGCACAAAAGCAAGATCGCGAGACAAATCCTGATTGGACACAGGCAGGTGTGGCGCTTTCATAGGTGCAAATGGTGCACTTGTATCGGGCGCAATTGGACGGGGCGCAGTTTCAGAAATTAAGATAAAAATTTTTTTTTAACTTTGACAAAAAAAATTGTGGAGGCGCAATATGGCATACTGCACCGGGCGCAAAAAACCAATCACCGGCCCTGACTATCATTTAACGATCTCCTTTGGGCACCGGGCGCACCCAGTTGTAAAATGCCTTATTCTGATATGGAGGCTCTGTCAGGATAGGGTGTTTTCAATGATGCAGGTTGCGTGCGCAATTGACTTATTCAGCAACACACTTCCATTGCTGAATAAGTCAATTGCGCACGCAACTTGCATCATTGAAAATAACCATACTTTTCCTACCATACTCATGGGACTTTTGTGGACCAATTAACCTGGACAGTGGAATTGGGGAGCCCCACGGAGCACACCCGAGCCCCGCTTTCGTGAATTCCCTACAAACCAAAGACAAGACGGTGGCCTGGAACCCGAGTAGCCAAGAAGAGAACCTAGACCCAATATCTCAAAAAAAAAATACCACCAAAATCTCAAAGTAACGGTGATCCATTTAGACGTACTTTTTTCAGTAGAGATTTTACGACAGATCACGCGTGACTTGTGTCAAACTGGCATGGTATTTTTATTTAGTATTGTTTGACATTTCATCATGGAACGACTTAGACCGGCATAATTTTTTTCAGCGATGAAGCCCATTTCCATGAACATGCAAGATAGATTATATTGGGGTCTACTGGTTTGGTATACGAACTACTCTAAAAAAGAAGCAGATGACATTTTGTAAAAGCATCGTAGCAGTTTATTTCATCTTCGCCAGTAACACCTGCAAAAAAAATCATCAAAATCAAGTATTTTTGACCTGTTCCGATATAAAAGTGTAGCGCTCCTCCGATATATGGATCTCGTGTGGTTACTCTGAGGCCTCACAGAAGGTCCGATTTAGCATCCCTTGTACAATCTATAATAAAATAATAATAAAGTAAATAAATTAAATACAAAAATATTAAAAAAAAATAACTTAACATCCTCTGCTAAAAAATCTAAAAAATATTTCAATATTTATTCATGAAATCACCTCACAAACTAAGCAAACATTAAAAGAAATTCCAAAAAACTGAATCAGTTAAGCATTTCCACATGATCCCCGATGAATCGATAGTATCACAAAAAAATTCTGTTCTAATGTATTCACAACTGTGGCGGAAAATATAATTAAAAAATATTTCTGATTTCATGGCAGATAAAACGCAATTTAGATCTATATCCAACCAGCAAATTATTGCTTCTGTCATACTTCGTGATTATAGACCAGCCGCATATAGTCCAGACGTGATCCAGAGACTGGAATGGTCCCAGTGTAAATATTTTGAAGTGTGATTTATTTGATATTTTCCAATCGGTATGTCTAGGTGCAAAAATTATTATTAATTTAATTTTTTTATTTAGTTTAAGATTATTGTTTCAAATTTCATTAATTATAATCTAAATATAATTCACGCTACCACTTATTTCATCTCTCCTCAAAATGCAATATATTAGCCAATATTACGCAAGTATACGATATGCCTACAAATGAGCCTATATGAATGAAATTGATCCATTAGTATGTAAGCATTTACCTCGTATACTGTAATAAGTCTTTAACACCATCCATAATCAATCTTCCTTTTGCAGGTCTTCCCCGTTCTAGTTACGATGGGCGCATATTTGGCGAGATAAAGAGCCAATTTAATGGCAGTACGTGAAATGCATTTACAATCAGCTAGAACCAATGCGATGCTGCTGCTGCTGCTCATCAATGCTCCAAATTTATCATCAATATCACAGGACTTGGCATACACCATCGAGGACTATAGCTGCCCTTCAGCAATGCATCCGCTACGGAAATTAGTCGTGCAATTCCCAGCGAAGAATTACACGTGAAAAAAGGACTTGAAAAATAGTCTCCTGTGACCTATACCTATACAAGTTTCAGTGCAAGTACATCGAATCAAGCATAAACTGGAATTTTTCTTGTCTCTTGAAACAAAAAAAGATAGAAAAATCAGGTGCCCCCACACACACACAGAGACGGGTGGCTATCAAGGAAGTCCATCAGACACAGTTTAAATGTCTTCAGTGATCCCAGAGGGTAATGTGAGTGCCAATAAAGAATTAATCGTATTTGTGAAACAGTGTTGAACTACTTATGAATGTCTTTATTAAAATATCAGAAAGACGAACATTTAGTGAGTGACCTAAAAAAAAAACTTGCTTCAACAACAACACATAACTACACAGTGCCAAACTCCTAAAATCTAAAAAAAAAATTTTAGTTATTATTTTTCTAAAAAAAAGTAATTTCAAACAGTTCCAAACAAAATGTCCGATTATCGATTCTTTTCATATGCAGACTTTGATAACTACAACGAAACTGAATACATTCTAGATTTACCATTTGGACCATTCTCAGCCAAACTAAAGAACAAAGTCTCCGAGGAACTAACAACTGAACTAAATGTACCATATACGATATTTGAGATACTCGTTGCAATTGTTGCTATTATTGGTAACTTAATGGTGATCATCGTTTTTCAACGTGATAAAAAACTACGAAGGCGAACTAACTATTATATAGTGTCATTGGCTATAGCTGATTTTCTAGTCGGACTGCTTGGTGTACCATTTGCAATATTGGCTTCAGTTGGATTGCCGACTAACTTGCATGCATGCCTATTTACAGTGTCGCTTCTAGTCGTATTATGTACTATATCGATATTTTGTTTAGTTGCCGTTTCAATTGATCGATATTGGGCTATATTGTATCCGATGGCGTATTCGAGGAATGTTAGGACTAAAACTGCTATTGGTGAGTATAAAAAAATTGTTTTAAGATTTTAAATTTAATTATATTTTTAAGGAGTTTAAACAATTTTTATTTTGAAAGTCCCGCTGTTTTGGTGTGGGGTCTAACATCCATGAAAAAGAATTTCACTACATTCATAACCATCTCTTATATTTGCAAGCCATGTTCGAGAGGGAAGTTCTTCAGTGTATTGTTGATCTCTTATGTGAGAGAGGACATACCCGAAGACTCTACAACGACGAGATCTAAGAACGGTATCGCGACATAGATGTTGTGAAGAAAATAAAGCTCGGTAGGTGCGGTGGGCAAGGCACCTAGCTCGTATGAGCGAAGAAGAACCTGCTCGGAAAGTCTGCTTCGGTAAGATCTATGGGGTGTAACAGCGAAGGAGACCCACCCAGTGGTGAAGACCAGGACAGCTGCAGCCAAACTGGATGGCAGCGACTCAGAATAGGGACATGTGGTGCGAGAGGCCAGAACCGGATTCCGGTTATAGAGCAGTTAAAGAAGAAGACAGTACAAAAATATAAAAACTCCATAGCCCCCTTTTAGACGGGCGGACACCGAACAGACACCGAACAGACAAAACGAACGAACAAACTGGGTGTATAGGGAAGAGGGTGAGAGAGAAAGATGGGGAGGGCAGACAATTTTCATGGACACTTTCAGCGAACTCTGAACGAACATTTTGACATTTCCTGCGTTGTTGTTGTTGTTAGGACAAGAAAGCAAAAAAGAATTTCAAAAAACAAGAGCAGAAAGCCATGAAGTTTTGAAATTTTGTTTGAAATTAATTTTTCGGTCGTTTGTCCGTTCGTTGGTGTCCGCCCGTGTAAATGCCCAGCCGAACTTCACCGGGCTTCAAAAAGGAATTAACGATGACAGTCAAATTTTGTCTGTTCGGTGTCCGCTCGTCTAAAAGGGCCCATAGCGAACTTACTAGTATCTTTACACCGAATTTTTCTTTACTAGACAGAGGAACGACACCCACAGTACACCATGGACAATGTTTACTTCAATTCGCGAGGTGTATATGTAGCTGTATCAAAGAGCTTGACCCTAACACATCCACTGGACCTGTTATAAAGGCTGGGGATTTCAGATCTATGCCGACAGAAAAATAGGTCGTTGAGACAGCCGACTCGCGACAGCGCATCAGGTACCACGTTCTAGCTTCCATTTTAGCGTTCAATAGTGAACTCGAAGCCCTGCAATTTCACACTTCATCTATCTAGCCAACCATTCAAGTCGGTTTGGCTCATCAGACACTTCAAACTGCCATGGTCCGGGCTGCCAAGCTTGACGCCGTTGAATCTCTAAATAGCGAAGACGAGATGCTGAGTGGGATCTGACGGGAACTATGGGTATGGGCACATGAGGACCTATACGTCAAAGAGCTCAGGGAGCTGGTGGTAGGAACTCCGAAAATTAGGGTGCAAAGAGAGGAATCCTAGAACCTTCATAAGTAATGAAGCACTTCGAAGGTTTGTGCATATAAACTGACTGTGATCCTTGGCGGATCTCTACACATCACATAATCTGCGCTGCTAGATGACACAGCCTCTTCTCGACAGCCTACCGGTCGGAAGAAATTATGGAAGCTGCGAAGAAATCCGCAGACAACTCAATTTGTACGCTATACTAATCAGGGCAGTCAAACTGGCAGTCTGAAGTTACCCAGAGCTGACCAGTAGCAAAGAAAGTTTTCGATTGTCTCACCGGCTTTTTCCTATCCCCAGTACGGCAGTGGCTATTGTATCAAATTCTCAATCTGGCTACATGATGCCCAATAAGGCAATGAGCCGTAATTATTGACATGATTCTGGCAATCTCCTTATCAGGCAACCCGAAGAGGTCGAACCTTCTCTGATTGCTATAACAAGATCAAGTCTTCCTAGCCTTGACACATGATGATAGGCTCCTCCAGCTGGAGCCAGCTACTTAGAGAAAGTACATGGAGATATCTCTCAGGAAGGAATTATGCCTGAAATGTGCATTTCGCCAAAGATTACTACTAGTTCATCCCTCGTCTTCATCTAGTTCATCATCCGTCTAATTTGTCTTTTTGAAAAGCAGAAAAGAAAAGCTTCTGCAAGGAAAAAGCGGTGATCAAAAGGTTGCTTAATGCTTTCAGCTCGTGAAAAATTGGCGATTTTAAATATAGCTTGTACCCCTCTAGGGCTTACCATCTTGAGGTATTAACCAAGAAATCCAAAAATAGTTCTTTCTTTGGAACTCCGCAAACCGCATAGGTTCTGTGACTTCAGTATGTTTACGTCCAAACTATTCCAAGCTTTAGTAGTATGCTCCAAGCATGTTCGGGTAGGCCCACTTCCGTAACTAAGCTAATAATGATAACAAAAATATTAACCCTGCCAAAATTTATAAAAATATCGCTGCTTCAATAATTTTCCTTCAATAAAGTATCTTCTTCCTTCAAACTTATTACGCATTCTTTCTTACATTACCACGCAAAATAATTACAAAAAAAAAAATTAGAAAACAATACTCGTAACTCTGCAATCAACGAAAAAAATATGAAACTTAATATTCCTCCACTAGCAAAGCATGAAAACAATAAAAACCCAATCAAGTTATACGTAACTAAGTTAGTGACCACTAAAATAAAAGTCAATTACCACATTTCCAGTTCGAAATAATATTGAAACCTGAGATCCTCTCTAATTAACTTAATTGAAAAGCAAAATAATTGCGCCCTCATAGTCCAATTCCGTTCCTTTACGACATCATTGTAAAACTTGCGTCACCAAAAACAAAAAAAAAGGGAATGGATACACTTAGATTTGCAATAAGATCAAATTGAAAAGGACATCGGTAAGTAATATTCCAACTAAGAGCCAAAGACAAGAAAATTAAATTTCCTTCCGTGTAGTTTGGTAGTTATTCTATGCACTGCAATATTTTTCCTTAATGATTCAAGCCGCCAAAACTTACATCATCATGCTATATTTACTAAGGATAAAAATTTTATTCTTGTTAAATTTTAGCAGATGATGTACAAAAATAGCTGCACTCAAACTCGCAATTTGTATTTCTTTTATTCGGATCATGCCCTTTTGGTATTGTCTATTTCATTCCCTTTAAGTCGTAGAGATTCATCGACCCCAATTATCAAGAATAGAAACACCCTCAATTGTAAGTTTTCCTTTTGGTCAACACTATCCCACCATGGGGGGTGTATAGTTACTTCCGTACCAATGTAGTTGATTGGCAATCCAGCTACGTATTTAACGCCTGAATGATAGAGTTAAAGGGGAACTGGGAAAGGGTATTGGGTCTCATATGGCACTAAAGGGATTTTGATTGCTTTCAGTTGATTGCTGTGTATTGTGTTAATGTATTTGAACTATTTAAGGTGCATTTAATATGAAGTTTTCTTACTTTTAGTCATTCGAAGCTGATTAAAGTAAATTGTGAGTGTGCTTGGACGTTAATAGGATATTCTGAATTAGTTTTATAGAAGATACATATTGTTCAAATTATAGAAAGCCATCTATATAGTTAAGGAAAATACCAAGAGTTCGTGCAAGCTCGCACCACTAACCTTTGCTTACTTAAATCTAAGTCTATTATTAAAGAAAAATCTAGAGGTATTTCCTATCTAAGCTATGAGAACTAACCTACAAGTAAAACTAGTCTATATCTTGGGTTTTCAGGGCTCTCTATGTAGTATCCTCCAGCCAGCAGTACAGATTCCTTGCAGTGGAGGTGTCACGTATGTCTCTCCCTCCCCTTCGTGTACTGAATCTTAAAAGATTCTGGAGTACCAAATCCTCGTTATTAATCAAATAGCTTTTATCGCACGAAGTACAACGCAGGTGGTAAAATAGGTGCACCCCCGGTATATTTTGAACCCCAAATTCTGTATCAACGAACGACGACGAAATCATATTATAAATCATGCATGTTATGCCGTAGAGATTATGTAGAGAAGACCCTCGACCCACATACAAATGTTCACTAAATAAATTCCCTGATAGTAAGCTCCTACAAAATCCACCTTCTCCTGTTTGTCCTCTATACAATAATTATCGTCTGCACGAGTATGTTCTTCCGGATCTATGTTAGAGACCTTAGCAGCTCCTTGTTGGCCAGAGTCCTACGGAGGGGTTTTACTCCTAAAAATTGTATTTATCTGTGGGCGCATGCTCTCACTATATTAGCTTGTATAGCACGAATTTCCCTGTTCCAGTACAGATTCACAGACTGTAAAAATTGTTGTCTTAGAAGTTGCTGGAGATTTTTCCACCAATTTAAGAGTTACAATTTCCGGACTCCGTCTATCCTGAAACGGTATAGGGCTTTCAGTCTCTTTAGTACTCGACTTTCGCGTTTTTGTAGTGCATCGATTTTAGCGTTCGCGTAAGTCTTCACTATTATTTTTCTTTGTTCTTGATATGGACTTGTCCATCGTCTATAGGTCAGGCGTCTTAATCCCTAGGCTATCGACACCAGCCAAATATCATCGTTGTTTGTGTTTTTCACTGATCTGAGCGCTTAAGCACCTATTTAGACTTGTTTTAAGTATGTTCGACTCCTTAAAATAATAGATTAAAAACTTATTTTCTTTAACATTAACAAAATAACATTTACCTTTCTTATATTCAACAGGAATAATCTCAATGTGTTGGCTAGCTGGTAGTGTGGTAGGGTTCCTTCCACTTTTTGGATGGCATGCCGATGTGGGGCACGACCAGGCTTGTCTATTTGTCGAAGTAATGGACTACAATTATCTTGTCTTTCTGTATTTTGCCACAATAATAACACCAGCGATTCTCCTACTCGCATTTTATGCTCACATCTACAGAGTAATCATAAGACAAGTAAGTATTTACTGAAATATTATTATTATTAATTTTCAAATCTTAATAAAAATTCCAATTACCCCATTCAGGTTCGTCAAATTGTAACAATGAATCCAGTTGGAGAAAGTAGCCGAAGATCATCAATGAATCAACCAACACCACATCGGCCACATGGAGGAACAATGCTGCGCGTTCTAGGTGCAGCAAGAAAACGTGATGTTAAGGCCACGCAAAATTTATCCATAATTGTTTTATTCTTCATGATATGCTGGATTCCGTTATATACGATTAATTGTGTAAAGGCATTTTGTCCAGACTGTTATGTACATCCAAAGTTGACATTTTTTTGTATAATATTATCCCACCTGAATTCAGCTGTTAATCCAGTTTTATACGCTTATCATTTAAAAGATTTTCGTGCAGCTCTTAAGAATTTAATATTGAAAATTCTTGGTGTTGAAGTTGAACAGCCACCAGATTTACATTATCGAATCTCTTTAGCTAGTCAACAGCGACTTCAATCAATGATGGAGAAGAGGTCGTCTATACAGAATAGAATTTATATTGGTAAATATTTTTATTATAAATTATATTAAAATTACTAATTTTTATAATGTTTCAGATTCCCCAGTTTGGTTACGACAGCAACAACGTGAAGGATTGAGACCATCAGCAATTACATGCAGCTTAAGTACAGTTCATCAAACAGTTGCTGCAGTTGCTTCAGCAACAGCTGATATTAACCGAGATATGTGGAAAATTGTTGAAGCACCAAGTGGAGCTGAAGAATCTGGAAAATATAGCATTGAAAATTCATTGACCGACTCCTCAATGGGTAAACGACAGAGTAATCACTCTATAAAGTTTCCCAATTGCCAGAATATTAATACAAGTCTAACAGAACTTGAAGACGATGAAGTGTTCCTACCATGCGAGATAAAAGTCAGCAATCATTCCGTATCGATTAAATTGCGTGAAAAGCTGAAAAGTGAAGATGATAAATTTGATATTTACAATGGAATGCTACCGATGTCCGATTTATTAAATGAATGCGAAGAAACGAGTAGTAGTAACCTGCAAACAAATACTTTAGTACCTGCTTCAAGTGAAACAAGCATACAAAATTATACTCCTTTAAACGGGAATGTACCACATAGAACTGATGATCTACCCCAGCAAAACAGTCCTATTTTTCTAATTGAAAACGATACAAATCTACTATCACCAGAACATAGACCGTACATCACGAAAATCCGGAGAATTCCATCACCATTTGGAAGTAAGGCAACAAGAAAAATTATGAGATCCTGCAGCTGTACAAATGATGGTGAACTGATTAGTAGTACCAGTATGGAAAAGCTGAGTCCATTTAAAATGGTTAGCAATATGCTATTCCCACCAGTTAAACATTCGAGCTTGTTTCATATTTTTGATTATTATAAAGACACTGAATCAGCGGACTACAGAAAAAGGACTTCGTCTGATAGTTAAAGTGTTAGAGGAACTCCTTCTCAACATAACAAGGGTTAAATGTACCATTACTTGGATTAATCATATACTACGGGTTTCAATTATCTGTGATTCAGCTGATTTAAGACATTAAGATAGATAGAGAGAGTGTGTATGTGATTTAAGGATTTAGTTTTAATTGAATGCATTAAGTACTCTGAACGCAGAATGAGGCCATTTTAAACTGCTCAATTTCCAAATAGAAGTGATTTTGTATATATATATATAAAAAACAACCAGAAATTATTTATTGTTAAAATTTAGGTTTAGATATAATATATATGTTTAAAAATTAGTATTATTGTGTATCGTCTTGATTTTATTTTAAACTATTCAAAAAGAATAAGCTGAAACAAATTTACTTTTATTCTCAGAAATTTTTACAACCCCCAAACTAATCTCCAAACCATATAAAAATTCTTCCCTTCTTCATGTCTTCCCGCTTTTATTTAAGGTAGGTTTTGTTCAGGTAGTCAGTGTCATAATACCTGTGCTTATTAGAACTTATCATTTTAAAAGCGTGCCCTATCTATGTACAAGGGTTCAGTTTATTTTTAATTTATGCAGGTCTAAAATCTCATTCAATTTGCATTATCCAATATCACCCCATCACGTGGTAATCGAAGGGTATTCAACCGGAATCAATATTTCTTTCTCCGCAATTAGAAAAACTCAGAAAGTATTTCATGGTCACGGGCACGTACGAATTCAAAATAAAAACATTGTTTTGAATATAAATAAAGGTCTCCCTTAATTTAAATAGGAATACCTCGTCGTTAACTTTCAATGAAGTATAAAAAGTAATGGCTCTGCTGGGTGATTACATTTCTGCCATCCATGAGACAAAGAGCTCACCGCCAGTACGATTATTGCTGCTTAAAAGTAGTTCGCTATAGCTAGTTGCAATAGCTGTGTTCCTTTTCTACTTTTAAGAACTCCGGAGTAAAAAATTAAAGGAACGCAAAATTTGACGATTTAAGTAAAACCTATGTATTCCTCTGTGAGAGCAGGAGTAGTTCCAAGTAAATTCGAGTAAAAAAGAGCAGAAAAGGAACACGGCTAATGTCGAACAGCAAGCTTTAGTCGGAAATATAGTCGAGAGAAGAATGACAGACTTGACAACCAGTACCACCGCGACTAAACGCTGACTTCAGTGATCGAGAAGGAGATGGATTCTTCGCTTATTGTGCTTCTAGGCTATCACAGAAGAAATCGCAGGGAATTGCTGAAATAAGTAAAGATAAGAAAGAAGGAATATAGTATCTAGGTGGGAGAAGTACAAAAACCCAGGACCATGGGGTGGAGTGGAATCGAACCACGGAGTTCTCAGTTGATAGGCGCTCGCCTTTTAGCTTCAGACTATCGAGATCTCAAATACTATATAAATGAGGTGTACCACAGGACTCAATTCTCAATCAGAACCTCTGTTTCGTTTGTAATTTACGTCTGGCACGAAATTCTAGTAAAAAAAACCTATACACAGTAAATACCGAAAAAATGTTAATGTCGTACGCGATCAGGTCCGTGATCACACAGAAACTGGTTTACGTGATGGTTCTATAGGCAATAGCAGAAGAGAGATGTATGATAAATTCTATGCAGGAGTAGAAATAATTTCAATTACAGATCTCTGGTATGGCATCTAGTGATACTGGGCCTGAGCTGCTGTAACTATCCCCCGGCTTGCTACTACACTTCCGATAATTCACGTGCCAAACGTTACCTATATTGCCGTCTTTGCACTAATTCTATCAGCAAAAACATCGAACTAATCCTTAGTTGACACCACACCAGCCGGATCAGTCACAGTACGTCCAAAACGAAGTACAGTTTTACCTTTAGCGATACTTAGATTAGGTTAGGTGTATTTTGGTACGCCGTATTGATGCCACAATTTCATGTACCTAAAGTTAGGTGGCTTTCGGAGTTTAGGAAGCTTAGCATTATGAGTAGGTCTACTACAGATAATGTAGGTCTGCAGTACACTCCACCTTTAGTTGGCCATCAGCAGGTAGTAAGTAATCCAAAATAGCGTTTTTGGCCCCGTCTTTGGGACTGCTAACCGAATCTCCGAACCCCGGAGAGAGACCTCCGCTTGGCTAGGTAGTCGACTCTCTCATTCTCATCAGTCTTCCTATGGCCGGGAACTCAGACGAGGATCACGTTATGCTCTCTACTGAGCCTATCTAGCTAGCTGCCAGCCAGCCAGATTCTCAGGCTTGCTTCTCTGTTTAGAGCTATAAAAACTCCTCGAATCGATTCAATACGATCATTGTTATAGGCGCCTTCTATGTCCTCGCCTTGAATATAATTTTTTTGTTTGATATGGGGCCTGGAATAGCACCGTAATGTGGATGGCCAAAGCCCAAAAAATGTGCCTTCAAATACATCAGAGATGGCGTGTCATTTAATGCACTGGGCCTGATTGTTGAATCCGGCGGATTTGGGATTCCCGCCGCTAAAGAGTTTCACTTTCACTTGTCGCTGCGATTGTTTAATCCGCCGAGCGCAACTGCCATATGAAGTGACATATTTTATTTTCGAAATTCAAATGACAATCGAATGGGCAGTTCGTATTGGATACACAACCCCAAACAAGTGGTTTTTTAGTTTAACTTGCACTTTCGGCTGTGAAATTCTCATTCACTTTCCCGCCGGGGGATTCAACAATCAGAACCTGTCAAATTCGCATTCACTTCCCTGCCGGCGGATTCAACAATAAGGCCCACTATATGTAGTCTTTTTAGTAAACGCAGAAACGAAGCGATGCTGCCCAAACTCATTCTGCACTACCACAGCAATCGAAATCGAGGCTCTCTTGCCTGTATATCAATTTTATTCCTGCAAGACTACTCAAGCTTTTAAAATTTGGCAGTTCTAACCTCAGGATTGACAATAAATTGTAATACCAGAGTCCATCATAACGTTGGTCTTGTTATGGTGCAAAGTTTATTAGTAAGGTTGGATCGAGAGATAGAAGAGATTTGAAGTTATGCGAATGTTGAAAGAAATGGATCTTAAGCCTTGCCTTTGAACCCCTGGATGGTGTAGAAGTTTAGAAATAAAGACTGCGTAAGATTGTAGTATTGATCAAGTTTTGTCAGGGCTATTGGATCGTTACTATTAGATCAAAGCTTTGTTGGCGAAATAATTACGTCATTAATGGGTTTGAGGGAGCTGTTTTGAACTGTATCAAACCATGCTAGGGTGGTTTCAAGATTATTAGGATACTGCAGTAAAAAAACGCTGCGTATACAACAGAAAGATCTCGAGAGCAGAGCCGGCGATAGCGCTTAACAAGGCTTTCGGATTTAATCAAAAAGAGCAGTAGGCCTAACAAATCAGGTGCTTATTTCTTCTTTGGTGAATTATTTCATCAAAACCGCGGCCACTTCAATTGGCCTATTGTACTGCCCTCCCCATATTTCCAGGCCAAACCGCTTAAGCAGATTCAACAGTTTGCCTAGTAACTTGCCGCTAACGCGGGCCACTCACAGAGAACATGAAGGGCCAAAACATGAAGACCCAAAACCCAAAGGCTCGCCACTAGCGGGAAAGCAACTGGGACGAATTGCCCCAGGCCCGGGTCAAAAGGGGCCCCGAAAATAGATTGAAACCCAAAAAGTTCTTCTGTTATATAGCTTGAAAGGCCCTCAATAATATTTTAGCCACAGGTCCCGCAAGGAGGGGGGCCTAAACACCAAGCCAACAAGTGTCCTGACATCAAGCCAACGGGTGTAGTCTGTGTCTTGACATCCTTTCTACTGCACCCCAAATATTCCTTAGGCGAGTTAATAGACCGCACAGGAAGGAACCGCTAAGAGTTGGCCAATCCAGGCGCGAACCTTCAGCATTCGGTATGTTTCATGCAAGTCCGATCGGCAAGGACCCTCTTGACGAAACTGGTGGGTGCCCCAATACCCTGTTCCGGACCGACGAATACAATGTAATTACAACATAAAAGTCCCATTAGTATGGTAGTAAAGTGAAGATCCATCCTGACATAGCATCATACAACGGGCCGTGCCCAAAGATCGTTAAACGAGAGTGTAAAAACTATCCACTGACATGCAGCCCTCGATACGATAACTTTACATATTGGCTTGGTAGGCTTTGAAGGGTTTGCTCCCTCCGCTGCTACATTCGCTCTCCTCCTTTCCGATGGAGGTTGCCCAGCATCCATTCAGAGTTACCACCGTTCACCACTTGCTCCAAAAATTTGAATCAAATAATTATAAGTGCCAAGTTCAGGTTATACCTATAAACATCAATTTTAGCAAAGCTTGTAGACTCAGCTAACAATTACCCTCAAATTAAAGCGCCATTAACTTGACTCAAACTCCATCGATAAGAATAAAAAATTCCATTATTTACAAAATAATATTCAGCTCTTTACTTTGTCTAATTCTATAACAACGATACTATTGCTAGCTTCTTTAATCTTCCACCATCGGCCCAATCTGTGTTCTTGGCCTACAGCGGCAATTAGTTGATTACCATCATTGGTAAATACTAGACTATTCACAAATCCCTTAACGGGAATTTGAAAAAGTGGCACCAATTTTCTGGTATTCTCATTCATTTGCCACAATCGAATGAATCCATTGCATGATCCTGATGCAATTAAATCTGTATTTACAAGAGACGTGATAGCACTTATCCAGTTCGCTTCCCCACTAGATGAATGTCCATGTACAGTAGGCTGAATGTTTAGAGGTTTCTTCTTTAATGCACTCCATAGACATAATGAGCTGAAAAACGAGAACAGTTTAGAAATATTTAGTTCGAATTGTTTAAGTTATAAGTCCTACCCATCATCTCCACAAGATATGAAATTTTCATCGTTTATCAGCTTAACATTTTCTATGCTCCCTCGATGACCATTGTAAATCAACTGTGATTCTTCTGTGATTTTCCATATTCTTAAACTGCAATCTATACCACCAGCGGTAATTGCCCGTTCTCTGTGAAGAGCATCAATTCCGGTTACTCCAGCTTGATGTCCAAAACTGTTATAGAAGTAAATTTAGAATGGCACACAAAAATTACATTGAAAAACTTACAGCGTTTCCACATATGCCATTTCATCCAAAGACCAAATCTTTACAGATCTGTCTTTACTTCCCGAGTAGAGCTGATGTGTATCTCTTCGAAAAACCAAGGACGTTACTGTATCTCGATGCCCTTTGAAAGTCTTTAAGTGCTTCAATTCACTAGGGCACCAAATTTGGATGTTCTTACCACCATCAGCAATCGCGAGGAACTTCAAATCCGTAGATAAAGTTAGCGCTAGAATATGGGGACGCCGCTTAATATTAGGTTGATTATCTGATTTCTCGCTCTCTTCCTGGCAATTTATAGAACCTAGCGGCTTCAACGTATCCAAATCCCACTTAACGACATAAGATGCTTTACTACCAGTGAACATGAACTTTCCGTCTTGAGATAAAACTATGGTGGTCGGTGGTTGCTTGTGAAACTTATGCTTTAAGACTTTTATGTTATCTTGTTTATATCCTTTATAGCTAGATGCAATTGTTCTCTTTAGTTTTCCTACACTATCCAGATATTCTTCCTGCAGTCTCTGCGAGACATGGTCATGCAACTCCTTGTCCTCTGCCCTGTTCTGTTCTTCCCGCTCAATTTCTTGTAGATATTTTTTGGCTAATCTGAGACGTTTATCCTGTGCTGTCTCCTCCTCTTGTTCTGAGTGCTCTGAATAGTTTTCTTCTCCACTATCGACGGCGTCATCGCTGTCGATTTCATCTTCCTCATCATCTCTTTTCTTTTTTTGGGGCGCTCTGCTGGTATTTGGTTCATCCCGCTGAAAGAAACTTAATTTATCTCAACAATTTCTTTTACACTTAATCTTCTTAAGACAATTACCTTGCGTTTTCCTGCTCCTTTCTGTTTGTTTTTAATAAAAAATGAGGACATCTTCGGATTTTTAATTCCAGTCATTAGCCCACGTGAAAACAATTTTTGACATTTACCTAGTTTATAGCTACTCCAAAAATAATTCGAATTATGGATCATACAAAATTTTTTGTCGTATAAACGGGGTAATTCGAATTATGGCTTAAACCGAAATTTTTCGGCTTAAGCCAAAGTTAGAAGAATGTAAATTAGCCGTTTATACGTTAATTCGAAATTTTGGCGTCAGTTTAAGTTAAATCGATTTAATTTTGCTGCTATAAACTTGGTAATTTACAATCTAACCTCAATTTTTATTTTGGTTTTCCAGGACAAGAACCATTTACTTCACTACCTACAGTTGGTTATCGGTTACAATAGTTCAGTCATTTTTAACTTAGTGCACAATCAACTTACAATTGTGAATTATGAAAGAATTGTCAAATTTTGCACCCTGACAGCTGATTACATTTTGAAGTGGATATGAATAGAGGCCGTGAACGATTTTCTGTGATTTCTGAATAAAATATAAATAAAAACTACAAATTAACAACAAGACATCCATAAGACCAATACAAACAATGGGAAGACTAGAAGAACAAACAACTTTACAAGGTCACAAAGGTAGAATATGGGGTGCTGCCTGGCATCCAAAAGGGAACGCCTTCGCTACCTGCGGAGAAGATAAAACCATTCGAATTTGGTCACAAAGTGGAAATAGTTGGACAACAAAAACTATATTATCAGATGGTCATACTAGGACAATAAGAGACGTTGATTGGTCACCATGTGGACAATATTTAGCATCTGGGAGCTTTGATGCTACTATAGCTATTTGGAGCAAATCAACTGGTTTGGAATTTCGATATATATCTGTATGATAGATTTTTAATTTTTGATCAACTTTAGGTGAATTTGAATGTAATGCTACACTTGAGGGACATGAAAATGAAGTTAAAAGTGTTTGTTGGTCTAGAAGTGGTTCACTTCTAGCAACATGCAGTCGTGATAAATCTGTTTGGGTATGGGAAGTTGCCGGTGAAGATGAATTTGAATGTGCTGCAGTACTTAATGCTCATACACAGGATGTTAAAAAGGTAAATATATAATTACGTCCTCCTTTGGGGCCGCCAGAATCGTGTCGAATTCAATTCTTCCAAAACAAAGCACTGTCTTATTTCCAATAAAACCTACAACATGGTGTAGAACTAATGGCTGACCCAACGCCTAACATCTTAGGCGGGCCATTAGCCAAAGAACTGCGATGGAATAATCACATATTCCAAATCGTCAAACAAGCATCCCAGTGCCTGAGATTCCTTAAGAGGTGCAAGTTCGCCCTCCAGCCATCGACCCATGCTGTAATATATAAATCCTACAATCGGTCTCTTCTCGAATGCAACTCGCTTATTTGGGGCGGACTTCGAAAACCACCTTGGCGTGGTTAGATAAAGTTCAAAAACAGATCACAAACTTATCAGGCACCGCTTGCTCCACAATCGGTACTTTGAGCCACCGTAGGAATGTAGCAGGCATGACAAAATTCTATCGCTATCGCTAGAACAACCCCAATGTGGAACAACTTTATATTTCTGAACTCATACTACACCCAAGAGTTCAAACGCATGGTTAATAGATATCTCCTCTTTTATCGCTCGAACTAAGCTTACTACTAGATATTGCCCAAAGACATGACAGGCCGGTAGTACAAAGGGTGATTCCTGAGGTTAGAATTGCCACATCTGTGCCAAAATTACAGCTTTGATATTCAACAAGCCAACGACTCGAAGCATACTACTACGATTTTTGGAGTAAATCAACTTCTACTATATAATACTGAATACTCTCTTTAAAACCAGCAAGTTTTAATTACTTTTCTTGATATTTCATTTAGGTAACATGGCATCCTACATTAGACATCCTAGCATCAGCAAGCTACGATAATACAATAAAAATGTTCAAAGAAAATCCAACAGATCAAGATTGGGAAAGCACCGCAACCCTAACTTCTCACGACTCAACAGTCTGGGGAATATCCTTTGACTCGACCGGTGAACGTCTAGCATCATGCAGTGATGATAAAACGGTAAAAATTTGGCAGGCCTATCATCCGGGAAATGAAGAAAATATTGCAACACCAGATAATGAAACAGTTTGGAAATGCGTCTGCACAATATCTGGAATTCATACTAGAAGTGTTTATGATATATCATGGTGCAAGATTACAGGTTTATTTCGCAATTCTTATACAAGTTTCTTTGAAGTACATTTAAAAAAAATTTCATTTTATTTTCTAGGTTGCATAGCAACTGCTTGTGGGGATGATGCTCTGCGAATATTTAAAGAAGCTGATGAATCATCTAAGAATGAACCAACGTTTGAGCTACAGACTGCTATCTATAAAGCTCATACACAAGATGTTAATACTGTTGTTTGGAATCCAATGAATGCTGGACAACTTTTATCAACAAGTGATGATGGAACAATTAAAATTTGGAAATATGTAGAGTAATGTTTTTTGTATGGAATGGAAGGGGTAAATGTATTTTTTTGGTAGAAATAATTGTACAGAGTTATTTTTTTTAAAAGCAGACCTTTAAATCCTGTTACATACATATATACATTTTTTAAACAAAAAATCTTTACAAATTTTGCTGGACGGGTTTAATGGTAGAATTTTGCCTTAATTATTGAATTTGAAATTACTATATTTCAATTTGTGTTGAAAATTTTTCTTAATATTTTATGTTTTTTGGGACGTAAATATAAAATAAACAGAAATTGTAACATTTTAACCTTGAAAGAATATATGCCTTTGTAAGAAATTGTGATTATTGACTATTGTAATTATATCTATCTTGAATTAGCCTAGAATTGTTCCTAGAAAGTTCCGTGTTATATGAGAGTCAGGACAAGGATAACAAAAGGGACATTAGATTTCGATATTATTCATTATCTGAATCGTTTTCATTCACTTGTGTTCTTAGCACTCTTTAAAAAATCTAACTATATTTTGGTTTGTTTGGGATAAGATTGTCCTCCATCCTGAGGACCTGCACCTGAGGACTTTTCTCTCAAACCAGTTGACGCGTTCCTCTATGTACTGGGTCATAGTCCAAGTCCCGCTACCAGCACAGGTCGTATTACTATGAGTGAGAGTTTCGTTTTGCTGTGCACAAATTTTGACAGCATTTGTTTTTGTGCATAAAAGGCTCTTTTAGCCAGTAATATTAGTCTAGTTATCTCTTCCTTTTTACCGTTTCTTTTTGTAATTGTAGATCCAAGGTTTTATCGACTACTCTAGGTTATGTCCGTCGCTAGTTATATTTCTTCCCATTCTAAATCTTCCAGCTCTCGACTGTTCGTTGATGTTTAGGCCTTTGTCCTTTGCTGCCTCTTTTAGTTCGACATAAACTTCTTTTGCTGCCAAAAAGGACCTTCCCACGATGTTAACGTCATTCGCATAACCAAGTAATTCTACCGACTGTGTTGCTATTGATGGACTTCTCTGGACTGACCTTTTCCTTATCACCCATTCTAGGCCGAGGTTGAAGAGCATTGGAGCCAGACCATCCCCTTGTCTAAGTCCTTGTAGAACTTCGAACTCTGCTGTTATAACATTTTGGATCCTTACCTTCGCCAGTGAGCTATTTGTTGCGCGTTTGATCAGTTGTACCAGCTTTGAGGGGACTCCTATTTCCGATAAGATCTCGTACCGCCTCTCTCTGTTTATTGAGCCATAAGCCTGTTGAAAATCGGTAAATATCTGGTATATATCTACATTCCTTTCCCAGGTTTTCTCCAGAATTTGCTTTACATTGGGGCAAGGATTTCAAAGGCCAACAATCGCCAGTCTTAGATATATCTAGAGGCTAATAACGCTGTGACTTAAGACGAAAGATCGGAAGATATTGTCGAACAAGCTCTATCCTGGAAACGTGATTGATCCATCATGCGGCCGAAGCATCCTTTAAAAGGGGCAAAAATTTGGAAGTACTAAAGAGAAGATAATAAACCTTTCGAGCTGGAAATTTCTCGTAGAATACTCAAGTTTCTGAAGGAGTAATATCATATCATCTTAGAAACTAGCATGTAAAATTTTACAGTTTAGTTATTATTTTTCACATCAGATATTAATGTTATCTGAAGTGAAATTTTAGGAATAGACCTTCTTTACATTACAAATAAGCATAGGGATATTATTCAGCTCAAGTGCTAATACAGAAAATAAATAACAAAGTTGTTTCCTCTCCACTCTCCTCTACAAAGTTGTTAAATAAAAGGAATAGAATAGCCTGAGAATAAAAATAGATTATTTTGGAAAGACAAGGTAAATATTTGCCATTTGTAATATGAATATAGATTTGGGTTAAGGTGTTATTTTTATTCCATTTTCTTGTTTAACAACAAACCATCCATCAACGCGCCTTTCTTAAATAATTATAAATAACAAAGAAGAAGTTATGTAAAGAGGCTCAACATATTCATTTGGATACATCTACCCTTCAGTTTTGTGGAACATTGATTAATATTCCAGAAAATAATATTAGAATAAATCATAAACATTTATACTTTTCTATATTTTGAAATGATAAGAGAGAGAATTTATATTTTTAATTTACAAAATTACAAAAAAAAAATTCCAAAAAAAACTAAGTAACTAAGGTTCTACTGCGCACCTGTTTATAACAAAACAAAAAAAACACATATAAAAAAGAAACGAATTTGTATTCGACCAACCAAAACAATTGAATATCTACGTCAGCGTCAAAATTGTTGGAAAAGTTTTCCGCATGACCGCGCAGGGAGGCAACCAATATATATATTTTTTTTGAATAATATATCAAGAAATAAGGGTAGAAAAACCCTTAGTTTGAATTTTGCAATCGGTGTCTAACAACCTATCCTGTTGGCTGAATGCTAAGATTAAAAGTAACTCCCTTTAGAGACTAGAGTTTATAATATACAAAAGTGAAAGTGGTGGACAAAAAATAATAATTGTGCAATAGTTTCATAACGATGAAAATATACAATGTAAATAACTATTAAGGGATTGTGCATTAGTTTATTACATCCAGTAATTTAATTTCTATTTTTATTTCTATTTTTTTAATAATTTCCTGTGAAAATGATTGTTAATTCCACAATGAACCATACGCAAATGGATCCGCATCAGTGTGAAAATTTTTATTTAAAACGTAAACTTGAAACGGAATCGATTCATAATAATATATCCTATGTTCAGCCAAAGAAGAGGCATATTCAAAATTTTACAAATTTCGATGGATCTTGCAATGATATACAGCAGCAATATAATATGAATAATAATAATTTTGTTGGTAATGAATGCCAAGCAATTGAGTTCCTCAGCTATGATAATACCTTACCGCCAGTTCAAACAATTCAAACAACAGTTTATTCGAATGAAGAATTTGATGCTGCTTGGCAAAATTCTGATTTATTAGAGCTTGATCAAAAGTACAATTCGGGGAATAATACGGTTATTATGGAGAAGCAACAAACTCCGCCAAGATCAAATTCGAATCCTGCACGTAAGATAAAATTTCTTGCAAACTTTTTACAGGAGGATCTAAATTACAGTTTACCTGTAGAAACTGAATCGGACTTTGAGGATAAGAATCTATCGTGGCTGTTTAATTTTAAATTGGATGAATTGCCACATTTATCGCCAGAAATAAATCGACCAAATCAATGTACTACACCGAATAAGACACCAAAGAATGGACAGTCGAAAACTGGTAAAAAAGTTGATGAATTAATAATGGAAGTGACATCGGAAATTGAGGACAGTGACATGGTTGTTGCTGAGAATGTCGTTATTGAAGTTACTCCCAAAATGTAAGTATAATAATAAGTTTTATCTCGCTTAAACCACTCCATAACTCTCTATGAACTCTAAGTTAATCGACTTTGTTATGAAGATAGCAGATGAAGTTTGGCTTTTGGACTTAGTTAAAACTCCATTTAGAAACCAATAAGACAAATTTTCGAACGCGTCGGCATTTTGCCAATTGTTCTTCAACAAGGTTGGAAGTGTGAGACTGGACAAACTTGAATCGAAAAGATAGTCGTGTTTCGATTTTGTGTTTCGCAAAATTGTTGGGAATATGCTTCCATATTTGGTTTTTGATGATTTAGAAATGTTATTACTTCATAACTCGAATCCAACAAGAGACGGCTGAACTTGTGGCTTTTGTTTTAAGAGGAATTTATCCGTCGTCGATTCATTATCCATCTGCAGTCTTTATAAGACAAATTGGATTCTATAGAACAAAAGTAAAAGTACGATAGCAATTTTTGATACCTTCTAGACTAGAACGTTGCTCGAGCGTATTTAATTATCAATCGGGAAAATCAAGAAGATGGCTAGCCTTTTTCTCGCTCTAATGATTTAGTTATTGAGAAAAAATGATCCGTTCATCACACTAACCCTTATTCTAGGTAAATGTCCACCATTACAATCAAATGGTAAAATTGGTATAAGTGAATCTAATAAATAATGGTAATCCTAAAAATTGTTATAAATTAATTTGTATTGCGGACTAGGGCGTTACGCAGCCAGTGCTATTCGCAGAACTCGACAAATTTTTTGTGAGTCGCTTCAAGCAGTTGTGAAGTCAAAAGCTGGTCTTAGGCTACTAATCATCCTTAAAATAACTCTTCGGTCTGTGTTTCATACTTCTTTAAGCATTAAACGCACTATTCCTGTGAGGCGAAACGTACCTTTCTCGAATGCAGCACAATTGTAGAGGATGTGTTCTGCGGTTTCTATTTTTGCACTGCCATATACTGATAAGAGCATGTCCTGTACGAATTACTGTTAAGACTCCGGGTTCAGGTTTAGCAATTTCGAGGAGCTTGTTCGCGTAGAATTTCTTTAATGTGCCTTCAGGTTGTCTAGCAAAATGGCTTTGGGTCGATAAGCGGAGGGCAAGTACGTTTTTTGGCTATGCTATTTGGTTGCTCAATTCCTTCGAATCGTTAATACCCTGGTATACAATTTATCATAACTCTGTCAGTGGAAAAGAGAGCGTTTCACTATAAATAAACTAATGCCTTTTAGGATTCCTTGGCTGTCTGACATTATATAGATAAATAGCTGTGCCATTTGTCTTAGACCGGCTCCACACGTTGACACCAAGATTGGTCCCAATACTACTTGTCCAACGTGTGGATCGAGAAATTTGCAGTTGGCGTGATCATTGGGGATTGGCCGTCGCGTGTCGGAATCTGCGCCAACGTTCGTTGGTACCAACGTGTGGATCCGGTGTTAAGCTTTCGACATTTGCGGATACAGGTCTTTTTGGCATATAGCTTCGCCTGAAATACTAAGGGGATTTGTCCGTTGACACCAGCTCTGGTTGCTCCTCCTTTGATTTGGAAACTAATTTGGAAGAACTAAGCTGGGAGAGGTATATGTGGAAGTAAGGAAGAGAGGTTAGAAATACTAAAGAGAAGAAGAAGAGAATGATAGAAAGAAAGCTGCTTGCCTTTGAAAGCCTTAGCTATGCCTACTCTTTGAATGAAGTGAGGAAATGATTACAGAATCTGAGTGAGTGACCAAAAAGGGACTAGAATAGAGCCAAAAGTTTGCATAATGTGCCATGTTGTCTATTCTTCGTATCTTGCTTAATTTGGTTGCAAAGCTACAAAACCTAAATGTATGCCATCACACTAAAACTATATCTATGCCATCACACTAAGACTTTATCTTCAGACTATCCATATCCTGGTTCCAATGAAGTTTGGCATCCAATGCCACCTCTAGTTATTTGATTTGTTCTGAGCAGCCTAAAAATATCCCTGCAAGGACGGGTTCTATCAGTCCCCACAGTGTTAGTTACCTGGTAAATGCTTTCAGAACTGTTCTGTCGGGAATAGCTCTTAGGTTCTACAATAGTGCATCAGCTGAAGGCGAAATCAAGACGTGCTGAATACACCTTGACGTGTTATCTCTTGTTTTACTGAGTTTAAGAAACCGAGTAGCCCTAGGAGTACATCTTCAACAACGAACCACAATAGCGGGGATATAACTCCTTCCTACTGCAGAAGCGTAGTACAGTCTTTGGTAACCTAGGATTTAAGGCGTCCAACTTCCATCCCAGAAGCGCATGGTTCGATTAAACCCATTTCCATGGTCTTTAAACTTGTACCACCTAGATGATATTCCTTCTCTCTTGTCATATCTATTCATAGCGATTGCCTGTCCTTTCTCCTCAATCCATCACCGAAGTCAAAATTTTGTTGCAGTAATATTGGATGGGAGTTGATGGAAAAAAAACAGCGTGTTGGCGTTGGCGGCTCCCTCACTCTTCTCTCTAGTATCTTTCCGAGAGCTTTCTAAGCAATATTGCACTGAATTGATAGAACCTTTATTTAAAAACCTTTAGAATATTTTCTGTGTTACCTTGTTCTTTACAAGCACCAATTTCTTTTAGATTTTACATCATTATCAGTTCTATTTAGACACGTTCAAATTGGAGTTCTGGGTACATCTTAACAGAGATAAATTCGAGCGCATTTCGTTTGTATGACATTGTAATCTTTATTTTTTATGAAAATATATCTCAATCCAGATCTGCCTAGTTACTTTAATTAATTTAAATAGCCCATTCTTGATTTCCAGATATTCCCTCATCTACGAAAGCTGTCTACTTTTCTTTGACTAGACTTAACTTTAACTGAGGATCTCCGGTAGAATGGACACATAATGCAAATCGCCGGAATATCCGGTGGAATGCCTGGGATTTCTTAAGAGACGTAAATTCTTCCTTCAGTCAGCAACGCGTGCTTCAATCTACACGTCATTTGTCTGGGCTGGAGCTTCAAAAACCATCTCTAGCGTGGCTTGAAAAGTGCAAAAGCGCGCACCATGAAACTCATCCATGATGGCACCTTTAGCGCCACCATTGACTCACTTGGCTGACTTGGCTATTGGTGTTAAAACTGTTTCCCTGAAATTAACGCACTCCTGCCTGCACGACAAAATTTGTCCCGCAACACAAAACTATTTCGCTCGGCTCACTCTAACCCTCTGCAGTCTCGCACACTGCGGTAGAGAAGGTTGTTTACAAAAAGAACAACCTGATTGTGGACTAATCTTTCGCAGTCAGTATTACTGAACTCGTGCAACATCTTAGAGCTCAATCTAAAGGTTCATCGACATCTATTCGAGCACCTTCCAGATCCTCTGTAACCTGTTCTATTCTCTTGTATCCTTCAAACTTAGCTTACTACTACATATTGCACCATGACCAGAACGATAGGATAGACTGTATAGTACAAAGGGTGATTCCTAAGCTTGGTTTTTCCACATAAAACATAGGAAACTAATTTTATTGAATGGTTCGAGTGTTATTTGCTCTTTCCTGAAAGCAGTTGTTGTAATTAAAACCCCAAAATTGTCGTACTATTATACTATAGCATATCAACATTTATACAAAATTACCAAACCTTATTTTCTCCACTTATAATACTAACATATTCTATCTTTCAGGCCAAAAAAGCCACCCTTCACCTACACAGAACTAATCGAATATGCACTAGAAGACAAGGGCGAACTCACAGTATCCGGAATCTACCAATGGATATCGTAAGTATTTGCAAAACATTTAAACGTTAGTTACCCGAAAAAAAGCGCAACGCCTTGTTGTTAAAGTTACTAATGGAATTCAGAAAAGTTTCGCCCAAGAACTTGTGACATTCCTAAAAGTACATGTTGATATTTGTTTACTAACTTCTTCGATTCAAATTAGTCGCAAAAGGAATTCTTAAACTTCCCAATTCCCACAGAAGGATTACATTGTGTGAAGCTACTGTAAAAAAAAAACTACATACGATGTAAGGAATATACTACTGTGTGTATGTTAACTAGGAACCCACACTAAAATTGTAGAAAATATCAATAATCAGTGCCTGGTACCGAACCACCATTTTATTTCGCCATTCTTCTTCTAATCGTTCTTTGTATACATTACCGAAACGTTTCGCTTTCGTGTATATAAAAGGACTTGACAAATTTCCTTGAAAAAGGCCCAAAATTTATCGGACTTCTTTTCTCTTTCTCTCGATAGTTAGAGGAATATATGTATATAATTTTTTTTTTGTGCACTCTTAAGGCCAAGTAAAAAACGTGTCCTTCAGCCAAAAAATATTCGATTCGATCAAGGATCCTGCAGTCAATTGATTATGTATGATTCTTCCTTTATACAATAACATAACTTCCGGTGCACCTGAGATCACCTTTTAATATCGTTGACCCTGTCTGTCTACGCGCGGGGCCATATGATCCCGTCCCAGTCAATTGACCAACAGCAGCATGTGCATGAAGATTATAAGAACATTCACACAACATCGAGAAATCGGCCAACCGTGTAAAAGGTGCATTTAAGGTCGTCACGTGGCGAATTGTTGATGATTTACCGGGCACGGTAATTATCGAAACGGTAAATAGGCAATTTGTAAATTATATAGACAGAGGGTGAACATGGGCGCCCTTCTATTTGTGAATGGTTTTATTATGGCAAGGAGCAGGTCGCTCTTTTTATACTTACACCTTGCACGCAATTGTGGAGCGATTCTATGCCTTTTTTCTTCGTGTGTAAATATTACCACACGTAACTAACATTTTACATGAGTCTGTCTGACTTGGCTTGGAAATTCTTGGATTTATTCTGGCTCGATTCTTGCAGAATACGCATAAAACTGATTTAGAGAGCTTTCGGCTGGTATCGTGGTATTATAATAAAAACGGGCAAAAAGTTATGCGACTTATTTATGTTCTGGAAATTAGTTTTGAATAATTTTTTTTTGGGAACTATGAAATTCACATACTTTTGCAGTAGTACTGCATGAGCAAACATATGTTATGGAGTATATAAGGGTGGTAAACGAAAAAGTTATGTTTTTTTGGGGAATATGAATAATGGATTAGGTATTGATGTTGTCTAGTTCGATAAAGATTGCGAGTCGATCGATTTTTACACACAAAACCGCATGGATTTGGAATATTCATGATTAATCACCCTGTTCCAATAACAATTTATTTTAGATTGATACAAAATTAACGACAATAATGGCGATGAGACATGAATATTTACTTACTTTGTCGGTTCTGCAATCGGCATCTTTTCCTGGCCTTTCGAAACTGGTCTCTCCGTCGGATTCCAAGACGATGTTATCTAGTTTGGTATCTACAGCCAATTATCTACAACATCCTTTCAGCGAAGATTTGATCTACTGCGCTGTCGCATCTCTAAAATCCTATCACAACCGACTTTTCGACTATGCACTTCTTACTCATAAGAGCTAGATGTCCTAATCATTGGAGCCTAACGAGCCTTTCTCAACTCGACACCTATGCGATAGCGCTCGTAGATCTTGTCGTTGTAGAGCTTCCGGAATGGTTCTTTCACACATAAAGGATCAATCTTTCTCCAAAGAACTATTCTCTCGATTAAAGCTAATAGACCCAATAATAGTCTCCAATCCATATTTAAGTACTGGTACCCGATAGTCTTATACACCAGCAATTTGGATGACATGGTGAGATGTTCAAATTTGAAGAGCCTTGACAGACTAGAAAAGGCTTTGTTTTGTTTTTAGCAACAGTGCGCGCACTTTTGGCCCCATGCTGTTGTCGTCTGCTACTATATACTCAAGGCAGGCGAAGGATTGTGCTACTTAAAATTCTTGTTTTGATCGTGGAACCAATCTTAAATGGTACCGCAGACGGGGCGAGGCCACCATGCCTTCATGGATGTGTACTCACAATTTTTGCGCCACTAGGCGAAAGCGTACTGTATAGCGAGTGATGTTCTTTAATTTTGTGAGGACTTGGGGAGGATTGTACTTCCTCTTGCTGTCATACCTAAATTTTGGATCACTTCTATTACAGATGTTAATTGGTTTAGGCAGTGTTCTGGAAATCTTTACTTCGCTTAATCTGCATAATCTCGTCAAATCAAGGTGTTGGATTGAGTTTTCATACTCGAGATATTCCAGCACCTATTTCAGGGTGAAAGCCTAATAAGTTACTAATTTTTTCCTAACGTATTTGACCAGCTCCGTGGGTCTGCATTCGACGTTTCGTTATTTTTAAGCTGATTTGTGGGTTTACTATAGGTTTCTTGGCATATTGGTGGAACCTTCAATTTCTTAGTTATCTCGCCATTTAGCAATTCATGAAAGTATTCTTCCCTTCAGTCCAAGATGAATTGAAATCAGCGGTTAGATTGCCTTCTTTGTGGTGTAAGGTGCGTCACATCATGGACTATTCGTCTAGTGCAATCTTCGATTTATATTCTATTCTAGCTTTTACAAACGAGATTCTTCTCCTACGCTTCTTTTTCAGTCTGAAAACTCTTCTGTTTCTTCTGTTCTGACCTCTTTATATTTATTTCGCATGCCCGTGTTCTATGAGACTTCTCGATTGCTTGATATACGGCAGTCTTATTCAGTCACCAGCTTGCACTCATTATCGATACGTCCATGAATGTCGTCCTTTATCTTATTATCTGGGATAAGCAGTGTCCCTAAATATATAAAGTTATCTACAATTTCCATTCTATAATCGTCAATATGCATGCTTCGTCCTAATCTTTGTTCTCTTTTTGAAACCATCACGTTTGTTTACCTTAGATTGAACTTTGCTGAGCTTTCTACAATTCTTGAAAACTTTTCCAATACGTCTTGCACTTTGCGTCCAATTATGACTATGCCAATCATCACTATAATCTTTGATTCTTTCGAAGGTATTTTGAAGGAGCGTCAGAATAACTTCAATAATCTCGATGTGAAGATATTTATTTTGACGATGAGCTTCTTCTTCCAAATTATACTATAAATCGTGTATATCTGAGATCCGATCATGTCGTATTTGACATGTTTATTGCGAAAGCCCGGATTTACACTATGGTCTGCTCAAAGTCGAACGGGGATGCTCCGTTACGCTAACTTTTCATGAAGTTCCAGTGTATCTCTGTTACCAGTTTCAACACATCATTAATATCCCATGTCCCGTCCAGAACCCGAAATGGAATATATTATATAAGCATACCATAAGACATAGCTAAAATAAAAGTCCATCTTTAACCAATAAACATTTTTTTCCAAGATAAACAGAAATCCGTACATAAACGATAAACGGCTTGCGTTAATATCCACTTTTATAGCACTTCCTATTTGAAGCTTACAATTTTACTAATGATAACTACTCTCTATTATTGTTATAAATAGGTGACATCATTTTATCGTCAAGAATATTGTTCCACCTACAATAAATTAGTACTATTTTGAGTTCAGCTCAATTAAAAGTCAAATTTTATGCGATTTTCGTGTCTTCAAGAATATTTTCCATTATTTACTTAACATAATATCCAAAAATTCCCATTTGGACATACGCAATTCTTCAAGCTATTAAAAAAGATAAAAGCAAAACACAAAAACGAAAAAAAAAAATAAGTAAGAAAACTTTATCCATTCGCAGAAAAATGATGGACATTAAAAATATATCCAAGTTTGCGGTTATAGCATATAATTTAATGACCTTTCTACGAATTCTACTGGCTATGAGC
Source organism: Thereva nobilitata (assembly GCA_963855945.1). Lineage (NCBI taxonomy): Eukaryota > Metazoa > Arthropoda > Insecta > Diptera > Therevidae > Thereva > Thereva nobilitata. The sequence goes on along the minus strand of OY979697.1, from coordinate 100,831,284 downwards.
ACTCGTGATTTATTACGTACAAAAAGGTTGCGTGTCCTTAATTATAACCACCCTTATTCTCCTCCACCCTCCATTTTTTTTTTATATTTTGATATAACTATACCCACACATAACACAAATCAATTTGATAGGCTAACGTTGTCAATCGCGTTTCATGCTACTTGAAAACTATGAGGGAAGCTTTCTACCATTTGCTGGTGCCATTCCACATTATATTTAAGAAGAAAAACGAGAGGGTGGATTCGTTTTGTGTCCATCCCTTAAAAGGCAAGAACTGAATGGCGATTCGTGCCAGTAAAGAAAGTGGTACGACCAGGTGAGTTCATAAATTTCGTATAAAACGTACAGCTACAGTTTGAACGAAAAAAAAATATATATATTCTGTACATAAGTAACTACCCAACTTTCATTTTACCATGATTTACATTCAAAAACTTTAAATGAAGTCATCTATAGTTTTTTGCATGGAAAGTCCTGTTTTTTATGCCCTTTTTTTCCATCATAAAAGGATTCATGGACTTTGGTCGTTTTGAAATTCTTATGGATTGTTTAGTATAATAATTAGTATCAAAATTTCAATGTTTATATTTTTTTTATATTTTACTTTTCTTTTTTCTTGTTCATGATTTTGTTTAACTTCCTAGCTCGTTACAAATAATAGAGGGGAGTCTTTTAATATTTACTAGAAATTTTCATGAAAACCAGAAATAAGAAATGTATTGATTTTTGGGGTTTTTTTACATTTACAAAGTAAGGAAAAATATTTACATTGCTGGTCATAAACAAATATATTAGTACTTTGGATTTCAATTTATCAATATTCTTATTATAGACATAGACGCATTACGAGCGTGAGAAAGGTTCATAACCACAGAGGGTGTCGGTTTCTTTTTAAATATAATATGTTTATTGGTCCAATATATAATGCCAATGACGATCTTTGAAGGCAATCCTGTACATAATTGTCATGTAGAACATGCTCTGGGATAAAGTTAGAAATGGTTTAATCAGATACTCCCTATTCCAAACATCGAGAGAAGCCGAACGAGCTGAACGAGGCGTTAACGATGGAAAGCGAAAATCGAGAAGGCTAAGATTCGCTTGGGTTGGAAGGATATCTGATGATGATTATGAATTGACTTGTAATTAATTGACTTCATTATGAAAAAAATGCAAAAGTGTGAGTTCTTTCATGAAACGGTATCATTCAGAAAGCGCGAAGATGTATCTAAACTTATAAAGCGTAGAGCAAAAAGTACCAAGTTCGTTTCCTCATTTCATTTCGCTACTGGTACTCCTTTAATCCCCAGTTGATAGAAAAGATGCATTAACACTCTTTAACGGGGCTACAAATCGACGTTCGCCACTTATTTCATAATCCATTGAATTCGTTTTTCAACAGTAATTAGGGCAGACTGTTAACTAACTTAGTTTTCATAAAAGAAGTAGTAACAAAGAATTTTGCGGAGTTACAATGCAAGAATAAGTTAAGGGTTATAAATGTGACGATACATTTGATGCAAGGCCTCTTTCCTCCTGTTAATAGGTAGGTAGCTACAGATGGCAGCCCCGATCGAGAGGCCTTGGACGGAGACAAACCTGCCACTGAACTCAAATATATGACAGTTTTCTTGGAATGTCTTTATGTCCAGCCAGAGCCGAACAACTGCAAAAAAATGTTCTTTTGTCTCTCTGGCTTGCTCATACTCGTAGCTTCAGCAGTGAGTGTTGTATGAAATTCTTAACTTGGTTGTATGTGCCCCAATTAGCCAGTGTCCTGGCAAGCTTAAACCAAACTTCCACTGTGACCGGGATGGTCTACTATAACAAAAACAACCAGTAACATTCCAATGCTCGTAACAGGTCATTATGTAGGAGCACCACACCCCACTGTACTCACTATACTATAATTAAACTTGCCATGAAGGTGAATCGCTGTCTGTCAACTAATCAGAATGCGCCAATCTCCACATCGATAACATGACTGTCTCATCATGAAATGATTATAAGGGCAGTCTGGGACTCTTTTAGCTTTTAGTGTTTTTCCCATCGTTCTAAGATACTTTTGGGATCTGCCTTCAGATTACCCTCTGTGCCCTTGTATTATGTGAAATTTGTTCTAAAGTAATTCTAGTTCAAATATGAGATCCTTTCGCAGACCGTTTTCGTCTATGAACTTTTTTTTTACTACTATTCAATTTCTCTTTGCTTTTATTGAGAATTAATTGAAATCCTGTTTAAAAATTCATTTCAAACAAACTACGCATAATCTCAATTAATATCCTTCTTAATTTCAGAGATCGATTTCCATATTACAAATCAAACGATGACAGATGGAAAAATTCAGTACGGCATAATTTATCAATCAATCCTCACTTCAGAAAAGGTGTTAAAGCACCACAAGGTGCTGGACACCTATGGACAATATCCAGTAGAGATTCAGAAGAAAATGCTCTTGCTTGGGAACATGTAACTACAATAAATATTATTATTAATTCAAATATTTAACAACAATTTATTTTTTAAATTACAGAAAAAACAACGACTGGAACTCTTCTTCAAGATGGAAATGTCACAAAAACGACATAGTCCCCCAGTTAATAATAATAGCACTACTTACGATGAAGCTGCAACTGCAGCCGCGAATATTGCACAACAATTAAGAAATGAATCTCTATCACCTGAACAAAATTCGTGCCATTCACCTCCAGATATTCATGATACCAACAATCCTATTTCATTGGGTATAGGTATCCATGAGCAAGATCTTAAGAAAGCAGCTGGTGAAATATTGAATGGTATCCGAAGAAATGTTGAAGTGCAGGCAGTTCATACAACAATTAATAGTTGCCACGATAGTTTACTAGAAACTGGTAATACTTATTATTATTAAATATTTATTTGTATTTTATATACTATTAATTTTTTTATTGCAGGTGACTATCTAAATCCAATTAATAAAGATGATATTGTGCTTGAGAGTGGACTACGTAATAGAACAGAAATTGGTAATGAATATTATGTAACAGAAATTGATCCAATTGAGCTGGGCATTAATATGTCGAATGTAGAGGAGGAAGTTTTATTTAGTGATGAATTTAATTTAAATTATTTTGGTATAACTGCAGGGAATGACATAGTCGCCTGACAAAAATTGGCAGAAACATGTCAACCCTCAGAAATGCAATGAACAATTTTCCTAAGTAAAATTAATTTATAAGAGAGTGTATATGTGTGTGGCGTAACATTTATTTATTGTATTTTTGCAATTGAATAAAAAATAACAAAAAAGGAATTCTTAAAGGGTATAACTAGATTATTTCTTTTCCCCTATTTATTGATGATAATCTGTCTATATATTGGCAGTTCAACTTGATTCGAAATCAAGTAAAATATTGAAGAGTTATATCAGTCTTGTAAAGCATCTGCTAGTATGAACACAAAGTCATTTAAATAACAAAGGAAGAAACATCTTAAATGCTTAGCTAATTGATAACCAAGTAGTAAATATCATTAAAAAGCTCTAGTAATGAATATTAATAGTACTAGAGAAAAAAAACTCTTAAAAATATCATTAACATTCTCATTAACAATTAAGATAAAGCTTTTTTTAAACGAATTTAGGAAAGTCCAAATTCATTACATAAAAACTTAACTACTTTGTTCCTCTTTACTAGAATTTGGCATGACTATTTCCGATTTCGATCATTTTGGGACTTCACAGATTTTGCGTATAGTCAAAAAAATCACATGAAATTTCCCGACGTCATAATCTCTCTCCCTGTTGTCTGAAGTTATCTCTGGGTTTTTTTTTAAATAAAAGACGGTCGCTTGACCTCTTGCAGTTTAATAATCGCGGACTTCTATAAATTACTTGACTGGTCTTAAGTGCAAATCACAACTTTAACACACAACAGTCGAGAGAAATATAATTAAGAATGAATCGCGCAGGTTTTTGCATTTTAATTAGTTTCGCTTGTTTAGTTTTTGTGGTATTCGCAGGTAAATATAAGTTTTTTTAAACATCTACCACAAATATTTCCTATATACTTAATTTATAGACGACTGTCCGGTAATAAAATCTAGAAAGAATTGGGGCGGTAGACCACCGTCTACATTAGATTACCAAACATTTCCAGTAAAAAATGTTGTGATTCATCATACAGTGAGCCAGAAATGCTCTACGTTTTCTGAGTGTGCTAATGGCGTAAGAAATATTCAAGACTATCACATGGTAGATCTCGGTTGGCCCAACATTGGTTACAAGTAAAACAAAACAAAAAAATGTAATTAACATAATTTTATAAATAATTTTTATTTAAGTTTCCTGATCGGAAACGACGGAAATGTATATGAAGGAAGAGGTTGGCACCAGATTGGAGCACATACTTATGGATATAATTCCAAATCGATTGGTATAGCCTTTATTGGAAATTTCGATGGTGAGTTTTATAACATTCCATAGTTGAAAATTTAATTAAAATCTTTCCCCCCAGATGAGCTACCAACAAACGCTGCTCTTGAAGCTGCAAAGAAACTCTTAAATTGTGGTGTGAGTTTAGGTGAACTTACTAGAAGATATAAGTTAGTCGGTGCTAGACAAGTATCTAGTACTGTTAGTCCTGGATTAGTGTTGTTTAATGAAATACAAGAATGGGATAATTGGGCAGCTAACCCATAACAATTAGAAGCTGATCACATATCATAATTAATTTTTACAAAGTTTTGTTTAATAAAAAAACAAATGTTATTTATTTTTTAGTGAAAATGTTGTGTTATTATTTGTAGAAGATCCGTTAAATTGTGTGAAACAACATTTCTAATGCATTTGTGATGGTGCGCAAATTTATTTTTCTCAAAGTGAAGCAGACTTGCTAATCCTTGATTTCAGTTCATTAGCTTTTTGCGTATGCGTTTCCTTTATCAATTTTAAACTACAAAAACAAACTCTTAGGTTGCAGTTCTAAGCTTAGGATTCACCTTTACCGTTCACCAGTCAATAGAACTGGTTTGAGGCTATAAGGAATCAGGAGGCTGTAGAAGGTGATGGGAATGAATCCTGCATTCGAACTTTTGGATGATGTGGAAATTCGGAAATAGTGGCTGTGAAGTGAAGATTGTTCCTGAGTTGATTGAAGATTGAGTTGTGTTTAATAACGAATTACTAATCTGTAGCGTGCGTGAAAAGGAGCTGGGAGCAAAGGGAATGAATGTAGTGCTGCGGCTATAACATTGCCTTGGAGACGGGGGAAAGTGTATTTGGATGAAACAATCGCTACGAAAAAAGCGATAAAGTCTTGTCAGTCCTGGTACATTCCCACAAGGGGAGGCACAAGGGATCGATGGTGGACGAAATGGCGTTGTTACCCGTGCTTTTGTGTGTGAGCCCTTTTTGTACTTCATGGGTCAGCCATTAGTTTAGCACCGTCCATGAAGACGGGTGAAGATGTGTGGCAAGTTTTGTTGGTAATAAGACCGTAGTTCCTTTTTAGAACCATTGAATTCAACACGACCCTTGCAGCCCAAACCTAGAATGAATGTCCCTGTTGATTGAGTGATCTGGTAGGTACTTGTCTTGCATTGTCGAAGATGTAAGAGAAACGCCAAGTATCACCATAAGAAAACCTCTGAAGTGGGTAGAAAGGGGCTGAGAGTAGGTCATTTCTAGAGATTAAAAATAGAGCAGGTGACCCCTGGAGGCCGCTGGCAGATATGAGTTGCGCTTTAGATTTTGCGCAATCCAATACTACCTTGGTTGAACAGCCGAAAAGAAAACACAAAATTGATACCAATAACTTGGAGTTTCAGAGGTACAGAGAAACATGCCATACTTTGTCTAAATCCTTGGAGATGTCGAGAGCAACAAAACCATGATTAACAAATCGATGAAAACCTTTGTTAAGGTATTCTGTAAAGAATAATAAAAGATCACCAATGGACAAAAAAATTAATTCGACAATATGTACAATCGGATAAAGGTTCTCTTCTAGATATTGAATCTTTTTATATTTTAGCCTCTCTACCTCTATTTTGCAGCCGTCTTTTAAACAAGCAAATTAGTTTCCAAAGCATTACTTAATTAAAGACTCTAGAACTCAACCAATATAAACAAACAAATGATTAAACAAAACCCTAAAACACATTCTTTTTATTTAAGTCACAATTCATAATTTGGTTATTATCTTCGAACCTTGAAATGGCTGACCCTTCTGACCTTTTAATCTTGACTGACTATAAATAATTTGGACAATCTCAAACTCCGTTTCAAAAATATTTTTAAAGTGTTCAGTGTAAAAAAATCATTAAAAATGAAAAGAGCTCAAATTTTTGGATTATTCTGTTTCGCCTTTATATATTTGGGAAATTCCTCAGGTCAATATGTATACATTAGTATGAAAAACCATAGGAATATAGTTAAAACATTTAAAACAAGCAAAACATTAATATTTAATAGGAATATGTCCAAAATTAAAATCAAGAAAGGCTTGGGGTGCAAGAGCACCAGATGACTATGTGGACTATCAGACTATTCCTGTAAAATACGTAATAATACATTATACAAAGGGTTCAGTGTGCTACACATTTTCTGACTGCTCTACTTTAGTACGGAATATTCAATTCTATCATATGGAAACCCTTAAATGGTCAGATATTGGATACAAGTAAGTAATTAAGAAGTCCTTCGCGTATCTTCAGTATAGAAAAAATTTGGTCATTTCAGTTTTCTCATTGGAAATGATGGAAACATTTACGAAGGACGAGGTTGGCATAGGGCTGGAGCTCATACTTATGGATACAATAACAAATCTATCGGTATCGCGTTTATAGGCAATTTTCAAGGTTCATTTTGTATAAAATTCAATATTAAATTCATTTTAAAAATTTCGTTTACATCATTATATAGATCAACTGCCCACAGATGAAGCTCTTGCAGCTGTAAAGAAACTGCTAAACTGGGGCGTTGAATTCGGTGAACTTGATAGACGATATCGACTACTTGGTGCTAGACAACTATCGGATACTTCAAGTCCTGGTTTGGCATTATTTAATGAAATTCAACAATGGGAGCAGTGGGTGCCAAGACCATAGGAAGGATCCAGTTAAATTTTTGTTAAGTCTTAATTAGTTCTTTATTATATTTTGTGGAAACTTTTAAATTATAGTTCAATTTAGTCAAAATTTATATGTGGAAAAATCTTTTTCACAATATTACATTGTGGAACTTTCCATAAAGCACCTGCGTCATACGAGTACATGTTATTATTTGATTCCTGAATTAAGGTAATCTATTAATCTTAAATAAAATTAAAAACAAAAAGAGTTTTATATGAAGTAGAAATAGATCTTTATTATTATTAGTATTTTGGTTGTTTTGTATTTTTTCAAAATTCTATTAGTTTAGTACGTCTGATATAAAGCCGGTTGAAGATGAGCCACGGACATGGAAGTGAAATATAACAGATTTTTTATGTGTCGTTTAAGTCATGCTGCAATGTTTAGTAGTAAGATGGGATGCTGAAGCAGATGGCGATGAGCCTTACGTTTGAACTCTAAGATGTTGTACGAGTTCGTAAAAACCTACTGTGGAAGATTGTTCTTCTAAATCGTTGTGTGCCCGGGTGTTGTGAGTAAGCCAAGCGAGCTAGTTTTGTATTGCGAAAAAAAATATTGCCGTGCAGAGATATGAATCATCGCACCGGTCTACTGCCTCCAAACACTTTATGCGCCATCGTACATTCATCCCAAATTATCAATTCGTATTGCTGCAAAACTTTGGCCATTCCAAAAGTTACACGTTTGAGTTTCATTGATTTACACATTCAACAGCAACTTGAGTGCTGAATGAGCTGTTCGATGCCTTCGAACAAGAGAGTAGATTATTTAAAAATATTAAAAATAGATCAAGTGACAGAATTGACCCCTAGGCAACCCCTTTAGAGATGGGCTGAGGTTTGGATTTGACGCTGTCCAGTAGGTATTACCTTGATTGAAACTGTCAATCCAGTTTGTAGAACTGGGCCAACTCCAATAGCTTGCAGTTTAGCTAAGAGCCTTAACATATCCTTTAAGATATCAAACCTGACCAGACCTGACTCGATGAAAACTTTTGTTGAGGCACACTAAAAGGACCCCAGAGGATCTTTTTGGTCTAAAGACATACTGTTTGCCATTTAGGATTTGATTAGACTCTATACTTTCTAGTAACAGGTTTAGCTTGAAGGATAGAAAAAGGATCGGATAGGTTAAGGGTAGTCTGGGGGATGCATGAAGAGCAGGCAGTGAACCTCACATCCGAACTCTTGGTTATTGTGTGAGATAATTTTTTAAGCAGCCGCCTGTGCCAGAGTGCCGTAGTCTTATGCGTCCTGAAACGAGGGCTGCATCCGACTAACCTGACGACAAAGGCTATGACGGACGCCGGCAGTACCAAACTATCAGACGAAAAAACGATGTGTACCGTCCGCAAGGCGAAGACCCGACCTAAGTTTGGTACGCTATATATTATTAACCGGTTAAGCCGGCGAAATGCCTTATTAAGGCTACTCTGAAAACGACAGGGGTATATTGTCGGGTCCACCGAATTTGTTGACATCGAGCATCTTGGGAAACCTACATAGTATATATCTCGTGCGTTCTGAAGAAGACCATGAGCATTGGGTGCATGGAACTACTGAAGGCAGGGGTTGCGTAGAAGTATCGAACAAAGAAGAACTTCAGACGAATACTAGTAGATCGGTCTTGGATTTCTGTCTGTTATAGCCCAGCCGTTGTAGATAAAGTAGGGAAATGTGGATGCAGTAAAGTTATTCTTGGTCGAACTTACCAAAAATCAGAAATTTTTGTTGCCAGCGATTGCGTTAAGGAGTTTACTTCTCAATGTGGATGTTATGTGTATAATTTTTTTGTTAGCGCTCTTTCATACTCTTACCTTGTTTCAACACTTTTTAATTAACTGAAAATATTAGTAACACTTAAAATAACAACAGCGATTAACCGGTGATTTACCTATAGCCAGTAATTTATGACATTTCTTTTTCTTTGGATGCGCCTTCTCTACTAATCACTATAAATGTCATACGTTGGCCTACAAATCAAATTTAAAAATCGAATAATAATTTAAGAGTTAATACATTACATTAACTTTTAAAATAAGAAAAAACAATCTTTATTCATAATAAAAATGATATTGAATTATTTTGGTGCATTATTTTACGAAAAATGAAAATTTTTTTTTTAACTCCGGTCAATTTCTCTTTTAACACTACAACTTCCAACTTTAGCAAATGTCACAACCCGTTCGTTTTTTTTCGCCAGAACATGACGCTGTATTGTACACCATGTCAATATGTCAGTTTTGGCGGTAAGAACACAAAATTAATTCAGTAGTTGATTTCCTTTGAGTTTAACCCTTAAAAAATCCAATAAAACTAAGTAAAAATCAAGTGAAATGTCACAAAAATTTATAACGTAAGTAATAAAACGATAAATACATTCAATTAGTTGTGTAATATGTTTACTATTAGATCATTTTTCCAAAAAACTCCGGTTAAATCCGCACAACCAGCTTCCGATGATATTAAAAGGTAGGTACTAAAATTGCAACCTTCTATTTCAGATGAATCTTCTGGCAAAAGGAATATCTCGAGTACTTCTACAATACTCGAATAATGCAGGGTTTGCTATCAGACAGAAGCTGAAAACAAATTTGAGACCATGGTGCTGTTCTAATTTAAATTTTTATGCTTTTTACAGTCCTGAAAATGTACGCGCGAAAAAGATTAAACGGCGAAGGATTTCAAGTAGTGATGAAGACAAGTCAGACACAAAGTAAAAATACTGAAAGAATAATTAACTAGTCTTTGAATACATATAAATAATTTTAGTGATGCACCAACAAAGGCTAAAATTTCACCCAAGAAAGAAGCAGACCCACCGACTCCCGCAAAGAAATCTCCAAAGGAAGAAAAGAAAGGTTCAGCCACAAAAGCCAAGAAGTCGCCTAATAGTGCAAAGAATTTATTAAAACCACAGGAAACGGCTAAGAAATCGCCTAAAGCTAGCAGTGAAAGTAAAAAACGTAAATCTGGAACTAATAAACCTGCGAAGAAGTCTAAACTTGATGAGGCTGCTTCAAACCCGTTACAAATGGTGAATAAAAAGGAAACCAGTGAAAGCCCAGAGAAGTCTTTATCCAGCGATAAAGATGATTCGGATTCTAAAGAAGAGAAGGCAAATGGCGATTTAAAGAAAGAAAATATTGAAACGGAAACATCAAATGGTGATATAAAGAAAGAAAAATCAAGTGATACTGGACCTGTGAAAAAGGAACTGAAGCTACAAACTGCTGGCCAGGGTCAAAAGGGAGCTGATTATGATCCGTCCAAAAAGAAGTATGATCCAATCAAAGATGCATTTTGGAATTATGGAGAAAAGTAAGCCAAATGTAAAATTGTTAATCAATTTTCTTATTAAATTCATTCCAGAGTTCCCTATCTAGCGCTTGCCAGAACTTTTCAACTAATCGAAGAAATTAGCGGTCGCCTTAAAATGATTGAAATCTTGAGCAACTTCTTCAGATCTGTTATTGTGCTAAGTCCTTCAGATTTACTGCCTTGCGTTTATCTTTGTTTAAATCAACTAGCACCTGCCTATGAAGGTAATGCTCATTGTTTCAAGTCTAGCTAGAATATACTCAAAACCCTACTTTATTATAGGACTAGAACTTGGTGTTGCTGAAACTTACCTAATGAAAGCCATTGCACAAACAACTGGCAGAAGCTTAGCGCAAATTAAGAGTCAAATGCAGTCAACAGGAGACATTGGCATCGTCGCTGAACATTCCCGAAGCAACCAAAGAATGATGTTTCAACCTGCCCCATTAACAGTAGACGGAGTGTTTGCTAAGTTAAAAGATATCGCAAAAATGACGGGAACTGCTTCGATGAACAAGAAAATAGATAAAATCCAATCAATTTTCGTCGCTTGCCGTCATTCCGAAGCGAGATATTTTATTAGATCTTTGTTAGGAAAGCTAAGAATCGGTTTGGCAGAGCAGTCTCTGCTGCAAGCTTTGGCTGTAGCTTGCACAAATACGCCGCCAAATCAAAAGGAATACCCTCCGAAAATTCTAAGTGCCGCAAAGACATTGGGTGAAAGTGCTTTCAAGAGTGCAGTCGAGGAAAGTGCTTTGATTTTAAAGACCACCTATTGGTATGGAATTTTGAACGAGACAAAATGTTTGCTATAAATTATTTTTTTTACTTTTAGTCAATGTCCAAATTATGACAAGATAATTCCTGTCCTTTTAGAGGATGGAATTGAAAAGTTATTGGATCTGTGCCCAATGGAGCCTGGAACCCCGCTGAAACCAATGTTGGCTCATCCAACTAAGGGGGTACAGGAAGTGCTGCAAAGATTTGAAGGGATTAAATTTACTTGTGAATGGAAGTATGATGGTGAACGTGCACAGGTAAGAGAAATAAAAATATTTAGTGGTAAGATTTGTAAAACATACATACCTGATGAACACGGAATTATTGTTACTGCTTATTTGACCAATTTCCGGTCGGTGAAATCCGTCGTTTTCCTCGTCGTCCTGTATATACCGATGTTACCAAGGACCAGAAGTTTTTACTGCCTGCAGAGGTATTGAGAATATTTCTTCTCAAACTATCATCGAATGATGATCTGACTCTACTGATGATGGAACTACAGGAGTTTCTCAACTTTATACAATCACGACGAATAATTGCGTTCATACATTCCCCATTAAACCATCTATACGGTCTAGACTTGTAGATTTGGTAGAGTGAGAACCCCCTCCGCATAATAGTGGCAGAGTTCGCATTGGCACTACGAAAACACAAATCCCAGTCAGGAGTGATGGCTAACTTCTTTACAAAACAGACCTGCGTGAGAATTGCGAAATTAATATACTAGGACGGTATGGAGAGTAAACAGGAACGGGATCTGATCCTAGCCTCTCGCAACTGCTCCTGCCATGGGTCCCTATTGCGAACCGATTGCTTCTACCTTTAAGCTTTGCTTTAGAGTTCTGGGACCGGATTCCGCAAGCGTGCATTGTTTGCCTGTGCGCACAACAAAAAAAAATCCCAGTCACAGTGGTTTGCACCTTTTCGATTCAAGCGATTGCGCAGCAGACTGTGAGTTTTGTACGCTGGATAAGTTCATTCTAAAAGCTCAGAACGCTGAATTTGGGTTTTGCTTCTCACTCGCTCCTCTGTCGCTTTTACACTCTTTTATTCTTCCATTTTCTCACCACTTACTCACGTCCGTTTCTTCTGTGAAGAAATTGTCCCACCCGTGTGCACGCCTTTTGTAAAAAAAAAGCTCAGAGAACTGGAAGGGACTAAGCTATGAATTGCTTGAGATGAACAACGAGTTTATTCCATTACCTGCCCTTTTTATATGCCGCCCCATATTTATTTACAATAGAGACCAACTCTTTTACGCTCATCTAACAACCGCTCTAACACTTTCCACTTAAGATTCACAGATCAGAAAACGGAACCATAAGCATTTATAGCAGAAACCAAGAAAACAACACTAGCAAATATCCAGACATAATCGCAAGAATTGACGATATCAAACATGATGATGTTTCTTCCTTCATTTTGGACTGTGAAGTTGTTGCTTGGGACGTTGAGAGGAAGCAAATTTTACCATTCCAAGTTTTAAGCACAAGAAAACGAAAAGATGCTGATGAAGCTGAAATTAAAGTTCAAGTCTGCGTGTACATGTTTGACCTGCTCTATCTCAATAAGAAACCTCTAGTCACGGAGAACTTTATTGAACGACGGAAGCTGCTTAAGGAAATGTTTAATGAAGTTGATGGGCAATGGAAGTTTGCAACAGCGATTGATACTAGTGATGTTGATGAAGTTCAAGCTTTTCTTGAGGAGTCTATTAAGGGTATAAATAATCTCGTAACTATTTATAAAAGATTTGTTTAAATAAAGTTATTTTTTCGTAGGTAATTGTGAAGGGTTAATGGTTAAGACTTTGGAGAAGGAAGCAACATACGAAATAGCTAAAAGATCACGAAACTGGCTAAAACTTAAGAAGGATTACTTGGCAGGAGTGGGAGATTCACTAGATTTGGTAGTGATTGGTGGCTTTAAAGGAAAAGGAAAACGCACAGGGACTTATGGAGGTTTCTTGCTGGCATGTTATGATCCAGATAATGAGGAATATCAAAGCATTTGTAAGATAGGCACAGGTATACTTCAATATTCTAATTAAAACACAACAAAATTCATTTAACTATAATCTCAATCCAAGGTTTTAGCGATGATGATCTACAGAAGCATACAGAATTCCTAAAAGAACATCTTATAGAAGGTCCAAAATCTTACTACAGATACGACAGCAGTCATGAGCCTGATGAATGGTTTGAAGCAATTCAAGTTTGGGAAGTAAAATGCGCCGATTTATCACTGAGTCCTGTTCATAAAGCTGCAGCTGGAATAGCTGATCCAGAAAAGGGGATTTCATTAAGATTTCCCAGATTTATCAGAATTCGCGATGATAAAACTGCTGAAAGTGCAACATCAGCTAGTCAAGTGGCAGAGATGTATTCAAGTCAGGATCAAATAAAAAATAATCAAAGTAACAGCACCAAGGAACCTGAAGATGATTTCTATTAATATTACAGAGGATAGCACATTTTTATTATTATTTTTATTTTTAATTTCTATATTTACTCGTATTTAAAATATGTAAATGAGAAAAAAATAATTCTGTTTTTTTTGATTTCACGTCGGTGGGTTTCGTACTTTTTCATGTAAACTTGTCCAAACAAATCCAGTTGCGCTAGATTCAAAATCCATAGAATCTGGTGGTGGAAATGGTGTTGACTTGTCGTGATAGTAGTTACTTGGTGCATGCATTACAAATTCCATACAGGACAGTACTCGGGGACTGTCTTCTTCGGGGCCTGATAAAGTGAAGTCAATATCGTTAAGTTTTATATTATTTAAAACTTTATATTTGCTACTTACCTATTAGATAAGTACTTGGATCGAAACGTTCATTTGGCGGAGGACTAGCTTGGGTTGGTATTAACCATGTTATGAAGGCAGATTTTTCACAGTATGTATCGACAAGAAGTCCTCGAATTTGAGCATAGTATGTGTTGTCTTTAGCATCCATTAAGGATACGATGTCTCCAACTTGTATGTAAGATCCCTGGAAGGAAGGTTTTAAATTTGTTAAGTGCTGCTGAGGAAAATATTACGTAGGTGCAGTGGACATGTCTACAACATAAGAATGACACCAGAGAAACACACGGACCAAGCCTGGAAAAAGTACAAAGTGCCATACGTGATCCTTAAAAAAGAACAAATCCCCAGGAATTGATAACATCTCAGCAGAGTCGATCAAGCAAGGAGGCAAACCGCTGTTAGTAGCTGTTTACGAACTATTGTGCTGCATACGGAGGAACGAAAAAATTGCCGAAGATAAGGAGCGAAGCATTATCTGCCCAATACACAAGAAAGGTGACAAATTCAACTTTGCAAACTATAGAGGCATTATGTCTTCTAAGCACAGTATATTTACTAATGACAAACGGAAATAATTTAAGGTGACCTAGTTTATAGGAATATATTTCGCAAGAAGCACGGTATTCCTTTTTGAAAGTTGGATGCTTCTTCTCTTATATGCAGCTAATAAAAACTGCACAATACAAAAATGTGGCAAGATGAGCAAAGCTAATATAAAAATTTAAAATTGTTATGATAGGACAATCTGGAATAGTAGGGACGATAAGACTTAAGACTGTTTACGTAAAATCGTTTGGTACCTAAAATAATAAAAAAAGAGATAGGAAAAATATTCAGTGAAAGATCTGAAGCAAAATAACAAAAGTTTCAAGCCCTACAACAATATCTCTTTAACCATGAAGATATAAAGCTTTAAAACATAATTTTTCTCAATCACAACTTCTCAAAACCAAAAACCAACCTTATAAAATAAACTCTCAACAGTATGTGTTGTAGCTGGAACTGTTGGTGCCTTAAATGGTGTCTTCTTAAAAATGCACCGACGACTTCGACCCTTTGGTATCCCCTTCGGTTGATTAGCACTCTTCGGTTTATACCGTGTACTCCTTGTACTTTTCCTAATCTTCTTCTCTTCACCATTACCATTTGAATTATCATTATCCTGATCTATTTCACCTTTAATATTATTACTATTTTGCTCATAACAATCTTGGCATATTTGTCCATTTTCTAGCGATCGCCACATTGTTGTCTCGGTTTTGTCGCATTGTACACATTTTGGTGTTAATTTTTGTGGCATTGTCTTGTAGAGAAATGTTTACTTTACTTGTTAATTATATTATTTTAATATTTGTATAGTAAAAAGAGATAAAATTAAAATAATTTTAAAAGTTGTGCAAAGCTGTAGAATTATTGCATTACGAGATCTGTCAAAAAAAGTTTTTTTTTTAAATATGTGAGGTTATCGTTATTTGTTTTGAAAACAATCAATTGGTGCGTTTATAGTGTTGAAATTGTTTGTTTGTTTTTTTAATTTAGAATATTATTACAAAAAAAACAACTAAATTTAAAATATTTTAATAAAATTTAAAGTAAATTAATTTTTTAAGATTATTTTTAATAATTATATCAGTTTTTGTGTTTAATTAATTCGTATTAAATTGAAATATGTTATAAATTCGCCGCAAATATTGTTAGTATAAGCGTAGCCACAAACAGCTGAAAAGCGAAATACAGCGAAATCGACCTATTTAGAAAGCGGAATAAAAAAAACTTGTCAGACCTTGTGGCGGTGTCGTGTCATATTTTTATTGTTTTTATACGTAAAATCTAATTAAAAAACATTAAAATAATAAAAAAATCGTGCATTTAATATTAATAAACAATATTATATAAAATTAAATGTAAAAATATTAAAGCATATGCCTAAAAATAAACTTTTTCTAATATCGTATTGAAGATAGAAATACATGCAAAAGCTAATTACGAATTTCTACAAGGAGACAGACAACGACGGCACGGGAAAGCGTTAATGTTTCTTTTTTGATATATATATATATAAATAAATTCTCTTGTATTTGTGAAAAACTAAATTTTTAGTTAACATATTTTATTTTGATTTAGATATTATTTGTGCTTGTTTCGCAAGAAACGCGTTTATAATTAGTGCGAGTGAAGGTGGACTTTGTTTTTTTCATACTTAGTATACTGAAGTGACCACCTTGTTTTAGTGGACGGCTATCGATGGACTCTTGAGAGATTGAACTGCTTTCGTTTCATTACAATTACGTTTCTAGAATGCTACTAAAATGCTCCAATTCAGATCGAAAGGTGCTGATATCTTCCAAAGGAAATGGAGGATTAGTTCGTGGAACAGGTTTGTACCCAATATGATTCTCTTGATTACAATGTAAAACGTACGTCTACGGACGTCAATTGGACTTTCCGTATGATTATGTCCAACAATCATGGATTTCCGAATAAAAAAGTATTTTGCGGTTGCGGAACCTTGCATAATTAAATAACAATGCGGTGAGCATTCTCTGTCGTCTGCTGCGGCTGGTATTCATTAAGCTCTGAGACACCACCTTTTTGTTTATTTACGTGTTGTTGACTTTTCTCCACTTGTTTTTTTTTCACTTCTTGTTTTGTATTTGGCGAGTGGCGACTGCTAAAATGACGTCAAATGCAAATTAATACACACATCGCTGACTGAAATGGATTTAGAGAAGAGTAGCCTCCACTACCAAAGTGGTTTTCCCATTTAATCTTTGGTGCTCTGCTAAAGGAGGGATCAAGAGACGTTGATAATCTATTTCTAGTTGTTTAACACTGATGCTATAGATGTTTTGACCTTTTTCAAACACTAATAGACACGCACAGATTAGATTTGGTATTACCTTTCTGTGCACGAAAGTATATACTCTATTCTATCAAGTCGCAATTGAACAAGATGTGGATAAAATTTTATTTATTTTATTTGTAATTTTAAAGTCACAACGCCCTTACGAACTTAAATTGAAACAATTTCCAAATGAGTGGACAAATTGGAATGACCAGTTCAAGTGTGTAAAACGTGATGAGCTTTGATTGGTAAATTATTGTTATTGGGACTTGAAGACGTCATTCGGTTTTAATATATATATTTTTTTTTATAATTTTTTATTGTTGACACGGAATAGTATTTATAAATTATACGCTCTTGTTAGTATAATCATAAATTTAAAATACTTAAGTTTTAATTGGGAAATTATCACACGATTCTCATCCGGCTTAATTTCCGTATTATCGTAGCGATAATTTTTATAATTCTCAATAATGTAGTTTAATCTCATTCTTTTTATATTGTAAGATTGTGCTGTCTTCTATGAATTAGTTTAATAAATCTTTATCCGGTGGCTCGAGAGTCATAAAAAGGTGCATCAATATGTTAAAGTGCGGTAACAAGAAGAGAACATTATTGCTTTACTATCCTATTTAAAACATTTGTATATTGTCAATCTATCCAATGGTGCTACAGCCCAAAACTAGCCTTGGTCTCTGCATATCTCCAGTTCTGAATGTTGAGCAGTGCTCTGCGTCAGCCATCACAGAGTCGAACCATCTTCTGCTACCATGAGACGTATTTCTTATGCGATTCTCGCCAAACAGGCTCTTGACCGGAATCCGTTGAATTAGAAGACCTAAAACAACATAGAGGCGAACCTTATTAGCAGGGGCCACTTAGGCAGCGCTGAGAGCTGTCGCAAAAAACAGAATCCGCTGAAGAGCAATTGTTTCCGCCCTAGGTCCCACGAGGGATTAAGGGATCATAAGAAGTAAAATTATGTTTAGGCTTATGTCCTTTGCCGCCCCTTTTAATTCGGCATAAGCTTATTTTGCTGCCAAAAAGGACCTGCCCACAATTTTCACGTCATCTCCATATCCAAGTAATTATACAGAGTGTGGAACTATGGCGCCATCCCGGCCAAGAAAGGATAGACGATCAAATCAGGCGAATGAAAAGGAATTGGGTTGGCCACACCTTGCGACGCGAAAACGAGAATCTAGCCAAACAGGCCCTTGATTGGAATCCGCAAGGATCCCGTCGAGTCGGAAGACCTACAACAACGTGGAGGAGAACCATATTAGCATGACATGTTTGTCCTAAAATCAGCTTTATATTCTCATATAAGGATTGTGAAGGTTTTGTAGGTGGTGCTGAGAAGTGAGATGCTTCTGTAGTTTTTGCAGGTTAATTTATCTACGTTCTTGTATATTGGACATATAATTGTTTTCTTCCAATCATCTGGTATGACTTCCTTCTCCCAGATGCAGCATATGAGTTCGTGTAACGTTCCTAATAGTTGCGGTCCTCCTTCCTTTAGCTGCTACTCCATCGACGCCTGGCGAGTTGTTGCTTTTTTTGCTTTTTTACAGCTTCACTTACCTCATCCAGTATTGGTGGGTCTATTGAAATATTATCTTGAGGAATTACAAATACCTCCATCTGTGGATCCTTGTTTTCTATGGCGATAGGATTCAATAAGTTTTGAAAATATTCTCGTCATCTTTCTTTTAATCTATCAGGGTCCGCTAATAGGTTCTCATCTATGTCTCTGCAGATGTCCGTACTAGGCTGAAACTTATTTTGCTGATCTGGCGTGTATTATATCCTTGTCTAATTCTCACTTCATTGAAGCCTTCCTGTATCTGTAAAATCCTCCTGTTTAGATATTCTCTGTTCTTCTTTCTTTTTAGCTTGAAGATTTCCATCCTTGCTCTTGTGGGCCTTGCAATGTACTCCCGGTGGCTCTGGTTATCTTCCTTCAATTGTGGATCTGCAGTCCTGATCGAACCAGTCAATTCTAGTCCGTCTGGAGGCCAAGCCCAGTGCCTCTTCTACTTCCCCTTTATGCTGCTTTTAATCTGTTCCCATTTCTCGTTGATGTTGGGCTGTTCTTTTTCTTCTATTTCTCTAAAGCTTTGTACGACTGCATTCTGGTAGGCATCTCTTCTTTCTTCAAGTTTAACGTTTCGTTTAACGATATTAACCTGATGGCGTTTGTTAACGTTACTTACTGGCTTGAAGTCAAGCATCAGTATTTTCACTTCCTTCTTTACGATAAATGCTACTCCGGACTTTCTTCTTTCATTCGGTGATCCACTGGAGAGTGTGGGGTTTAAGATCCATTATACCACTGTGGGTCCATTTGGTTTCCTGTAGAGCTGTGATCTTTATGTCATATAATAAAAGCCAACGCAGAGCGCCCGTCCTGTTAGCTTTCTGACGTTCCAAGTTCCTAGATGAAATTCCATATTTCTCTGAAAGGACCAGTTCGGTGTTTGCTTCGTTTTGTACGAAATACTCTCCTTTCACCCTCCTCCGTTTGTTACTCTTATATACACAAGACAGACAGAAGAGCATTGGCTGAGCTACAAAAATACATTTAATTATCTTTTAATTTATGCCCGCAAAATATTTGTTTTTTTCTTCTTTATTTCCTCTTCAAACATATTTCTCTGCCAATTTATTTATAAATCCTAAAACATAAATAAAGAACCTAAAAACATTAAATTCTTATTTTTTTTATTTAAGAAAAAAAAACAAAAATAATACGAAATCTTCAAAACATACAAACAAATTACAATATTATAAAAAAAAGAATCTGGCAAAGTGAGGAGCAAAACATTTTGAAAATTCTCTGTGTGGAGATTGGTCTATTATTAAAATGTTATAAAGTGACGTTTCCAGACGATTTCAGAAAGAACTTTTTAGCATCTTTTATTTTGATTAAAATAAAAAATAAATGTGGGTCAGCTAAATTGTGTTGTTATTAAGTGATGGCTCTATCCTCTTGTGGGGCGAATTTATGGCTCCGTTGATACTTTCATTGATCTCAAAAAAAGGGATGAGAGTATTTTTATTAAAAGAGAAGAATTTCCCAAAATTTGATAAATAAGATTATTGAACTTAAGGAATAAAGTTGATGTGATATTTTTAGGCTGTGTAAAATGATATTTTTTTTCAACGAGCTTGAAGAAAATGCGAGAATTTCATGGTTTCTCATTGCCATGGATTTATTCTTGCCGTATAAATAATGTTGAGAAATGGAATTATTATTCATAAATACGTTGAGATAAACAACTTTTTTTGTAGTGAAGTTTTCTTGAAAATGGTATTTATTTTTATTTATTTGAGCCCATGTAGTTCTCAGAAGCTCATAATTAATTCTCGCTTTAAGGCACCCACTATATGATAGGTTTTGCCCTGACTGACGGAAAACCTACCGTCTAAGGTGATGACTGATGTAATTCTCTGTATATTTTGATTTCCATCAAGCATGACTGATGCAATTGATTGACGCTTGCATGAACGTGTAATGGGCGCCTTAGTGCTTCGTTTCAGTCTTGATTGAAAGAATTGATTACAGTCATTGAAAGTATTTGCCAAATATGGAAAACCGTAGCAAGGCGAAGTTAACGAAAACACAATTCCTATGGTTAATATCTACTCTGATCACTTTCTAGTGAGTATCAAGGCAAGACCTAAAGTCTCAAGAAAATATGAAAGATAGAAAAAATCGATGGCAGGATTCTAGACATTACGCCGAAGCCTTGAAAGATGAAAATTATGGCGTGTGCCGATTGGTATTCACAGGCTGGGTCACCAAAATCCGGACAAAACTAAATTTCTGCCCTATTGTGATTCCGCGGTTAGTGTTCTAAAAAGTCTGTTGCTTCCAGAAACTCACCTCGAAATGGCCCCAATGTTAAAATCAAATGAAGAGTATAATCGAAGAGGTGTGATAATCGAGACTGCGCGAAGCGCTCAGAAACAGAAATTATTGGAAATCTGTAGCTGAGTATTGCAGAATTACTACAGTCCTGCGTTTTCGAACTTGCACTAAGCTTATAGAATTTCTAGAAACCAATCGACCCAGCACCCAGTGGTATAATGGGCATTTCCATAAACGCAGAACTGCGGCCATTCTGCAGTATTCAGCAATTGGAAGTCTGTAGCTCAATATTGCAGAATGACCGCAGTTCTGCGTTTATGAAAATGCTCAATGCCTTATTCTTATATGGAGGCTCTGACAGGATAGACCTTTTCTTTCCTACCATGGTTGCGAAACTTTTATAAACTGAAAAGGCGGATGCCCTCGCTAGACAGGACTCTGATATTGCATTCATCGGTCCGAAGCCGGCTATTGGGGCATCCACTGGCTTGGTAAAGAGGGACCTTGCTGATCGGATTTTGATAAAAAAAACACCGAAATTTGGGGCTCCGCGCCTAGAGTGGGCAACTTTAAGCTGTTCCTTCCGGTGCCGCCTCTTAACGCGGACAACGAATTTTTGGGGCGCAGTAGAAAGGATGCCTGGACACTTATGGAGGATAGTAAGGGCGGAGGAGTACCCCATCTGAAAGTTTTGCCTGAACGGGAACGACTCTCATATGAGGCGTAGTGGTGTAGTACAGTAGGCCAAGCAATGGACCCAAGGACCTAATACCTCACCAAAAAGAAGAAGAAGAAGAGTTGGAACTAACGTTATTCGTCTTACTAAAGCAGCTAATGGTGAACAATTGAATACACCTCAATCTTTCTTTTTCCTCGATTGTTTATTTTAAATTCGTAAAAGTTTATTTAAAAAAAAAGAATTTGAGTTGAAAAAAACCAAAAATACAACTTTTTTGGTACTTACTCATTTAAATTTTTACGATATTTTCTTTAAATCCAGGCTATAAATACCGAAGTATAAACTATGTCTACCCGAAGAAATAAACAAATAACTTATAAAAATTTTTTGGCAAGTGAAATTATTGGCGATGTTTTAATTTACCTATGCAAAAAAATACGTGAATTTTGGAATAAAACTATTTTTAAGTTTGAATTTAATCAATAAAGTTTTTAAGTTGGTTTAGGCCAAGTAGACTAAAACGTTTCTTTAACCATTGAGATGTTTTCCTTTTTGGAGTAACCACCAATTACTGCTTGTCATCGTCCCCGCCTTGATTAAAATTAACACTTAAGCGTGATTGAAATATCTCCCTCAGTATACGCACTAGTTAGTTGCGTGCCTGTATTGAAATGTGTTTTTTAATTTTCCTTTTTGTTATTTCTATCCAAGAGGCGCATTAATCCGGCACAATCTGCCTTAAAGATTTTTTAAAGCTTCTTCGGCTGGCCAGGGTCCAATCCAATCCATCGTTTTGTGATGATTTCAAAGCTACACCAAATGGCTCGCGACTAAAACAGAGACAGGCGCGGGGGACGATGCACAGGTTTTTTTCACCTTATTTTTCTATAGTAAAACTTTTTTGCGTTGGTCAATTTTTTTTTTAATTTTTTTTCGGGATTTTTCATGAAACGAAAGCTCAAGAAGCATTTCAGCTGATAAAATTAATGTGGCCGTAATGCAGTCGACGACCGGTTTCTACTACAGGTGTGGACTTTGCGCCCAAGTTTGTTTCTTTTTGGCTAGTCGATTCCTCTTAGACTTTTTATCTGTGACAGTCTTGTATACTACGTTCGCTTGTAATTTCGAGCCTAGTTATTTTAGAAAATAGACAACTTAAAAAAGACATGTGCTGCGTTTCAAATGTTTAAATTTTTTCGACTCTTGTCTGTTTTCGTCGCAAAAACGCAATTTTCTAAAAATAAAAACATTTTTTTTTCGAGTTGTTTTGTAATTATAATGAAATTAAAACGTTTAGTAATGTCTCATAATTTTTGTTAGGAGCAAAGCTTTCGTTTTTTATTTATCAATAAAAATACCCTACGAAGACGTGAATAAAATGTAGATTTATTGGTGAATGCCCTTAAGGAAATATGCAAAATAAAAAGACTCACGCTTTTTAAATATTACACAATATTTTTGTAGAAATTTCACACTGCTTTCCATATGGATTAAATCAATTTATGAGTTATATTCACACATTATTAAGGCATTTTTCAATTTATAGTATTTAATGTCGGAATAAATTTTTTAGATGTTTGTTATTGTTCATAAAAAATTGATTTCGTATTCAAATCTCGAAAATCGTTGGATTTTATCTTATTTATTTTCTAGATATTATTATTATCAATACTTCTAACACCGATTTTAATTTAATTATTTTTCTTAATATCTCCCTCGATACCTGTCTGTCTGTTAGCACTGCTAAACCTGCTAACACACTTTCTTTTCCATCTCAATTTTTTCTTTAGACAATCCTACGTTTAAGCCGGTTCATAAAAACTCGAGATATTATAAGCAACCGAAAAATTGTGGTTTGTGTTTCCACATTCTAATTTTTTTGTTTTTATTATTAATTTCCGGAATGGAGGCTGTTTCAATCTAATGCGCCCTGTGTAAACCCTTCGTGGCTACCATTCGCTATACCTTGCTGTACGGCGTCATGCGTAATTTCCATTATAGCCTAATAAAGTGCAAAACCGTGACCAGATATGGTTACTCTTACTATGTACATATGCTCTGGGCTTAATAATTGATATTTCAGTAATTTTTGGTGCAAATTATTATCATTTAACAAAAAGTGGAAAAAGAAAGTTTCTAGGGAAAATTTGAAATGGATTGATTATTGGTGAAGAGTTAAAAGAATATTTGTAAAAAAATTTAGGTAAAAGAAATAACTCTGTAGAAATTAACTTACATTAAAGAAAATAGGCAAGGGTATCACGACTTTTGGCCAAAAATGAGATACATATCTTGAGGACCAGGGGTGGTATATTAGGGCCAGCGGATTTATTAACGTCAAGCTCTGTGAGACATCTGTATTCTTCTTCAGTACTAAAATAAACTCCATCCATTGAATGAGATTTGTAGTTTCAGGTTAAGAAGAATTAGAGGCAAAAAGAGATGCACTCGCTGATGTCAATGACGACCCGCCAAAAATTGATAGAAATTGATATAAAACCCTGTGACTATCACTTGTTCAATCTCTGCAGAACTCCTTCAATGGAATTAAGCTGGCTTCAAGAAAAGCCTGTGAACATTACTTGATTCAATTTTTCAACTAGAAACCACAGAAGCTCTTCGCTGGTGGCATCATGGCGCTCGACGCGAAAAATGAGCGAAACATTGTCTATAATAATGGACCATATTTATACCCGTATTCTAAAAGCAGTCACAAGTCACAACGCAATCACAAGTGTGTGGTGAGTATCAACTTGAGGCAGTTTGGTATACTGTTTAGAATACCAAAACAGCTGATGGTGACAAGAATGAAACTCAGTGACAAGCACGAGTCTCAAAAGCTTGTGACTTGTGACTGGTCACAATTTAAAAAGGCGGGGGGGTTAGTTTAAATAAATTCATTTTCACACTATAAGAAAACCAATTGAGTTTTGCTACGAGTTAAGTAGTAGTAGTCGGAAAATGCAAATTGTTTCAAAATTGACAGCTTATCAATAAAAGTAAATAGTAACTATTTATTTAAAAAAAACGCATTATAAATAACAATATCATAGATATATATTTTTAACCCAATTCTTAATTGTTTTCCTAAGAATTTTAAAAATCATGTTTACTTGTTTACTACGTTGAGATTTTACTTCTCTAAAAAACACTTTCGCTACCTCGCTTTAAGTACATACTTAAGATTACGAACGTAATTCCAATTCTAGATTTAGCGATTAACGAAACTTACTAAAGCTTTCTTGGAACTCTTCGATATCATACCTAAAAAATATTTTTGATTTCATTTTGGAAGGTGTTAAACGAGGATAGACTAAACCATTGTAATTATCTTGTTTACAACTTTATGATTCAACGTTTTTCATATAAATCGGTTTACTTAATTCCTAGCAATTTTTTTTCCTGCTATATGCTGGAAAAAAAAGTTCGTCAATTAATTCTGATCACCAAAAATTTGCTCGGTTATAAAAACTCATCAAAAAAAATTGTTGCTTCGATCAAACCGACAAGGGACAAAAAAATGTAAAATAATAACTATCATCCAAATGGCGTTCGCCAGTTTCTTTCGGCAGGTTTTTGTGGTAAATAAAAAAAAATCTATAAAAACTACTACGAAGCTTTGGAGCTATAATAACCGGTTAAAAGTGGTTTTTGGATACAATTATATTTAATATATTTTTTTAGTAACAAATCGTACAACGAGAAAAAAATCAGACAGAGATTTTTCATATTTAATATGACATTAAACTTAAGAGAAAGGTCAACTGGACAGTGACTCACACTAAAAACAAAATGCGATGAAGCATATTCTTCTAGTAACATCCCGAATGGCGAGTTTCGATCCACAGTGAAGAAAGGGATTTTTGCTGTATTGCTGATTGCTTATTGAAAATGTATTTAAAATCCCGGCATTTTATTTTCTATATGGCATAGACGACGGACTGTGTTTTCTCTGGTCAAAGCGAACTGTGATAATCAGTAAATAATATGGGCTAATTTGATGTGCTGTAAATAATTATATTGTTGATAGCGAAATGTTGCACGAGACAACAGCGTGAATCTTTATCATGAATTTTTATATAAAGTATTAATAAATCTGTGACACAGGCACAGCTTTTCCATTATATCGCCATATAAATGCTATATTTACTGTATTTAACACAAAATCAAACTTTGGTAAAATAAACTTAAAATGCTTTTAGAACATATAAAACACCTTAGTCTGGATCAATCTAGTAGGAAATCTTCTTCTACAAATTGATTGAATCAAGAGCAGAGCTGTATCTCTACATACATATATATGGGCGATAACTTAATCAAATTTGTCACAATACTAGACCGGCTTAAATACAGCATAAATTCACTCTTGTATGTGTTGTTGTTATCATAAGAGTATATATGCTTGCTTAACGCAAATTGTTTGTCTTGCTCGTGGTTAACATAAAACAACTATGACTGAGGTATTCGCCCTTGTTATGTTAATTGTCGATTAATATGCATAATATTTGGTTCACATTTTCCAAACAAAAGTTCATAGTTCAAGGCGTTTTCAAATAGCGTTGATAAATATTGATTTTTTGTTTTTGGTGAAGTTTGTTTCAAATTCATTTTATTATTATTTATTTACGTTTGATGAACTGTAAAAGAAGTTTTTTTTCGATTTTATATGAATTTTTAAGTAAGTTTTGAATGAATACTCTGTGTTATTCAACAATTTACAAACGGAGGTATAATTTCATTAAATTTATTTACTATAAAAAAAATACGAATTGATGAACCTTTCTAAAATATAATTCGGAATTTGAAGAGAATTGAAAAAAAATATATATTGAGAAAATAAAAATTTACTTTTCGTTTTCCATATGCAAAAAACTTAAAACCAAATTTATCAATATATTCGAAGGGTGCAGCACAAAAAACTGACTATTTCTCAAATTTTATTTTGAATTCATATTTTAGAATATTATATAAATATATGAAGGGGACAGGGGAAAACAACGTAAGTCCATAAAATCAAATTTCGAGAAATAGTCCGTTCAAATTAGTCAAAAAAGCGCTGTTTTTCAGAAATTTTTCCAACAGCTATGAGACCGGTGCCAAATGAAGGATTTCGGTCGTCTAAACATGATTTTCACAACCCGCAGTTCGAAAAAAGGGTTGTTTTTGAGAAATATACAAATACATGATGGTTTTCGCCTTTTTTCTATTTTGAGGAGAAACTATGCATTTTGGTGAAAATATCAATAGAGCCAAGTTGTAGGCCGTAAAATTACCTACAAATTTTGTCTTCACTGTTTTTTTGAATTCCGTGTAGTTTCGCGGATAGAGGCCGTTTTGCGCCTTTTCCAGATTCAAAGCGACCAAAGAAAAGCCTTTGAAAAACTGCAACTACTACTTTGATCTCATTTAATTTTTCATACAAAATCATAATTTTGGCGCAAAATCTAAAAAGGCTCAAAACAACCTCTATCCGCGAAACTACACGGAATTCAAAAAAACAGTTAAGACAAAATTTGTAGGTAATTTTACGGCCTACAATTGATATTTTCACCAAAATGCATAGTTTCTCCTCAAAATAGAAAAAAAGGCGAAACCCATCATGTATTTGAATATTTCTCAAAAACAACCCTTTTTTCGAACTGCGGGTTGTGAAAATCATGTTTAGACGACCGAAGTCCTTCATTTGGCACCGGTCTCATAGCTGTGGGAAAAATTTCTTTAATTTTTCCTAATTTGAGCGGACTAAAAATTGAAATTTTGCGTTTGAAGTCTTGTTGTTTTTCCCCTGTATGCGATTTTTTTTCAATTGATTTATATGGGCTGGGTTTGATATTCATCAAAATTGAATATATACCAGCAGAAAACTTCTGTATTTCTTCAGTAGATAGCAGCTCTAACTCGATTTCGAAAAAAATGGACTTACGTTGTTTTTCCCCTGTACCCTTCATATTGGAAAATCTAAGTAGATAAGCAAAAGCGTTTCTCTCCTCCCCTCAAATTTGCCTTTCCCGTTCCGCCATCAAATACCATCACTTTTGCAATTCCACAACATCATCTAGAATAAGGTTTGTGTCTTCGCTAGGATGGAGACTTTTTTTGTAGGGGAAATTTTGTATCTTTTGCGCTTGCTCATATTGCGCTTGCTTTTAAAGCTTTTTTGGCCAAATTAATCCCGCGACCACTCACCTCTTATTTTCAGTAGTTTTGTTAAGTTTTTTGGTTAGCTTATTATGAAGAACTACACAAAAGCTTTGAAACCGCAGTTTACCAACCATATGGTCAGATACGCAGCAAATTTAAAAGTTTGAGATACCGTTGAGGATACCCATATGTTCCTTGACTATATAGGGCTAGACCAATGAGATATGAAATCTCAAGGCACTTAACCTATCATATCCTTTTTATATCTCCGAGCTAAGCTTACTACTACTGTTTTGTACCGAAATTCAAAAGCTTCGTAAAACATGTTTTGGGCGTCGGTATGTACCCTTAAGACCCCATGTCTTATCCAAAAGTATTTTACTGGCCCTTATATCACTGATGGCGTAGTCCAGTTGGGGTTTCAAGCTTTTATCCAACATTACTACCAGATATTTGACCGAGTCTGCGTAATCAACTGTCCTGGACCTAGATCCAATTTGTCAAGTTTGGGAAAGAGAACCAGGACGGCCTTATTTGAATTGAGTTCTGTAATTGTGGTAAATGTTTCTCTGCCCAGCTGAGAAGTGCGCCTTTTGTGTTAGAAGGTTCTCTATTATTATATTATTAATGAATAGTCAAGTCTAACTTCGCCGAGACAATGATGGCAAGATCATCTGCATTATCCGATCTCGTCGAATATTTGTAGGTATTTGTATTCTGCCCCACTCGGGAAGGTATAAGACGTTGTCAGTAATGCCAAAGCAAGTATTACAATAGGCCAAGAGAGTGGCCGCGATACCTTTGGACCAAGTACCTCGCAAACGGAGAAGAAGAACAGTGTCAAAGCAAGGGATGGAAAATTAGACCTACAGGGTGCATTTACTAAAGTTATAAAGCGGCCGTCTGTGTATAGGTTTTGGATAGACAAAAAATCGTATGGGGTTAGGGGAAGGGTCACTTTTCCACCTAAGCTTATGCCGAAAAGTACCAACTAGGGCCAATTTTACCATCAAAATTTCTTATAACTTTAAAAAGTAAAGGCCGTAGCATAAAAATTGTCTGGACATTACTCATAGGAAATACTCCAAGCTTTCTACTTTTTGGAGAAAAAGGTGGTTTTAGTTGCGTACATTGGTACCTTATTCATGGAAATAGGTTATACGGTTACAAAAATTCAGGGTGATATGTAAAACTCTACCAAAAAAATTTGCAAAAGCTCTTGCGGCTAAACCGTTACGATCCCCCCACTCATACGATTTTTTGTTTGTCTATCAGCGGACCGCTTTGAAACTTTAGTAAATACACCCCGTATACCCGAAATCAAAATATCAAAATAGTACTCATCGATTCTCAAGGAATCGAGCACTTTTGAACGAGAAAAAACCACTCATTGAGTAATTATCTTTCAATTCTACTCATGAGTATTTACTCTAGTACTTTCCACCGATTCCGTATCACTAATCTAGGGTACGATCTACAATAATAGAATAATATTTTGCAACTTGAACTACATCCAAAATATTTCATCACTTTTTCAATTTTTTTTTCAAAGTTTTAATTATTTTAAATCTTAATTTCTGAAATTGCACCCTCGACGAATTGCGCCCGGTGCAAGTGCACCATTCGCACCTATAAAAGCGCCGCTCCTGATAGAAAGCATCATCGATGTGAAGCAAGGCACATAAGGCAGTCTTCTTACGGAGGAGGCCTTTTTCGATTTTGTTGACTACATAGGTGGTGTAAAGCAACCTCTGTACAACTCCAAGGGGCCTGTTGCCTTGTTTAGGGATAAAAATCGCCACGACTCTCGTCTGGATGGTTGCAATATGTCCCCAATCTAGGCTGGCTCTAAAGAGACAGATCAGAATGTCGAGAATCCGCTTGAGGCACTTCTGGAGGAGTGCCGGGAAAATTCCATCTACTTCCGGGCATTTGTAGGATTGAAGAGGCTACTGCTCATTTAATGTTGTCTTGGTCGAAGATGTTCCCAGAGAGGCTGTACACAATATCCATAGGGTAAGAGGTCTGTCCAGTTGACCCTGGAAATTGCTCGCTGGGCAGGCACCTCAAGGTTTCTTTCTGGTTAGAGGTGTATGAGCTATCCTCCTTTTTAAGGATTCCCCCTCCGTTACAGGGCATAAAGGATATTTGTCAGTTCCAAAAAAAGGAATCTCTCAAAAATAATCTCCATTTCATAGACCACAATATTTTCCCAATAAATTGCTTCGAAATTAAACTTCTCTTGTTTCAATATTTTAATAATATCATCGAAATAACGCAATAATACTGACAAAATCCAATCGGTCAATATAGAAAAGAAAACAAACAAAAACGAAATAAATTTCTCCCGAAGTTTATCCTTCACAGCGCCACTTGAATGTCACCCGAATGATACTCTTCTATCTTGCAAAAAAATCTCTCTAATTTGTTGATTTCCAGACACAACATCAATAAAAATTACGAGCAAGTAACAAAATTACTAAAGATTATTGCCCTGAAGAAGGAAGGAAGTTACAAATTTACAATTCTACAAACATTAAAAAAACACAGGCACGAAAAAAAAATCTTTAAATAAAATAAAATTGTTAATTGATATTTTTAGGAGCCGTTCACATTTTTTTTTGTTGTTGTTGTGATGCTTAAAGGAAGAAAACATTTTGCTTACGTAAATATACAAAGATTATTTTGTTTATAAACAAAATAATTATAAATTTTTTGTGCAAGAACAACTGTGTGGCCTATAAATGATGTTTTTGTTATTTTGGCTATGGAAAAAGACCCAATTCATGATTTTTTCTTATTTTGTATTTTAAATATTAAATACAAAAAAAGTTGGAAATTTTTCTTATCTTTGTTTAATGAAAAAATGTTAAATGAATTTTTTAGTCTTAATTATCTGCACCCAAAAAAAAACAGTTTTTATTTCAAACAGGAACAACTTCATGCGTTCTGATTTTATTAATGATTATGTTAAAAGTTCAAAATGTCATCAGTTATATTGTTGAAGGAACAAGGATGTATCTAATAACTAACAGATTGGCAATTTGTTTGATTAAGAACTTTGTACGAAGGCAATTTTAAATGAAAAGGCGATTTCGCTACTGTCTCATTGGGAATATAATAAATGACACTTTTTAAATTTAGGCTTTTACTAATTTATTTTTAAGATAAGTCTCGATAAAAAAATTGAACAAGTGGAACCACTCGAAGAACGTTGATTAAGTGAAAGAATACCTTCATTTTAGATTGAACTTTTCCATTTGGCTTATCTGTATTGGACAGGAATTCAGTGATGGATTATACATCGGCTTAGAATATCAAGGACTCAGTAGCGTAGAGGTTGACGCCCGATTACCATCGCAGAGGTCCATGCTTCGAATTCACTCCGCTGCATGGATTTCTATCTTTCCATTTTTCCGAACTAGGTAATAGTCCGGGAGCCAGTGACAGATTTTTGTCAGTCATTTCATTTCGTCTGAAACTTCGTGGAACGCTCAATTCAGGTGTATTATAAAACATCGTGAACGTCAGGTGGCGCACCGTTGGTATGTGGGGCAGCTGCAGCCCCCAAACACGTAAAAAAAAAGAATGTAGTAGGGGAGCTGGCACTTGAAAAAATCGTGTCGTCCCAACCTTCTGCTGTTTGGTATATAAGCTTTTGAAGTAATTTTAAGCATTTTTTATAATATGACATTTTTGCGGGAAGTGGACCCATTTCGAGTTAGGGGTTTTTGGGGGGTAAAAAGGGGGTTAAAATTGAAAAAAATTTCTGCCGCTTCGTATGTAGGTTCTTTTAGGGCTAAATAACCGTTAAATACTAGTGGCAGAAATTTTTGACTATTTGCTAGGGTGTGGGAAGAAAAATGGCAACTTCAGCTAGGGGTGGCTTGGGGAGGGTCCAAATGGTCAAAAATGTCTGCCACTAGTATTTAACGGTTATTTAGCCCTAAAAGAACCTATATACGAAGCGGCAGAAATTTTTTTCAATTTCAACCCCCTTTTTACCCCCCAAAACCCCTAACTCGAAATGGGTCCACTTCCCGCAAAAATGTCATATTATAAAAAATGCTTAAAATTACTTCAAAAGCTTATATACCAAACGGCAGAAGGTTGGGGCGACACGATTTTTTCAAGTGCCAGCTCCCTACTAATGGTTTCAGTGATTTAATTCCGGCTGAAAATTGATCAGATGA
Source organism: Thereva nobilitata (assembly GCA_963855945.1). Lineage (NCBI taxonomy): Eukaryota > Metazoa > Arthropoda > Insecta > Diptera > Therevidae > Thereva > Thereva nobilitata. The sequence continues at coordinate 100,799,528 of OY979697.1, read as the reverse complement.
GATTTGACATATTTCTTTGAATAAAAACAATCGTCAGCCGGCCGTACATCGAGGGAAATCCTGTCAGCTGACGCAGCGAAAGTTCTTGGATAGAAATTAGGTATGAGCACAATTGTACAAATGAAATACATCAGCTGACGAAATTTCCCCACGCCAGCTGACGGTGTTTTTTATTTAAAGAATCATATAAATTATCATCTGACCAACGCTATGTAACCCGCTCTTAAAAAATGTTAATGTAGTTCTACTTTGCACTGTGGTATGGTCGAGCCGTCAGCCAATAAGCAATAGATTTGAGCCGGACTTACACGAGGCAGTACATTTGCCCCTTACACAATGGAAAATTGTACTGAGGCCTCAATTTTTTGAAATGTCCCGGTACAAAAATAATGTCCTACTGCTATATGAGCGTGTATGAAGATATATGACGCAAGGTGTGATTGTAAATTACGTAGTGGAGAGAAATATCCAATTTAAATTGAGCCGCGGTGAGATTGTAAATACGAGCTGGAGAGACATTTCTTACATTTTTCGAGGGAGTGAAATTTTGTACTGAAGAAACATTTATTACTTTTTTGAAGAAGTGAAATTTCCAATATGAAATGAGATTGTAAATACGTACTGAAGGCACATTTCAATAAAGAGGCACCTCTTACAAACTCATTTTTATTCGTGTCCTACCCAACACTAATAAGCAATCAACCTTATTTAATTCAGAAACGAAAACAGTAGGTCTAGAATTGAGATTATTGTTCGAAGTAGCTCCTCCATATCGGACTTTGTTTTGTGCTATTATTTTGATTCCAGTCCAATTTTTATCATAATTCTCAATTTTATTCATTACTGTGTTTTTCTTCAGGTATTTTTAACTTTACTTACACCGGTTTCCTTGCGCATTCCATTGAAGGACGGATTCCAGAGAGGATTTGTTATTATACTATTCTATTTTCTCAGAATGTGACTTATCCACGTCCATATTCTTTTCTTTATGTGCTTTTGATTGTTAATTCTTGTTTTATCAAGTTCCACAATTCTGTGTTTGTTATTTTTCTAGGCTGAATAACTTGACATATCACACGTAGATGGAGATTTGTTGACGCAAACTTGTATTTTGTTTATATCCGTCTGATTTATGAGTCAAGTTTCACTGTCATGGAGTAATACAGAATTCACGCAGGAGTCTTCAATTGTATTATCGTCTATTATTAGTGATTTAGTGTTTGTAGTGTTGATTCTCAATGCATTTTTACATTAAAACCCAGGCCAATGTTTAAAGCATGTTTACAGAGGGGAAATAATATAAGTTGGAGTCAAGAAGGTTAGTGTATTACCACTTTTGACGTTAAAGCCATCACTGCTCATAGTTATTCCCTGGGCATATTATAATTAATAAAACAAAACAAAAATTCTGATTCTTCAAACGCAGTTACAAGCAACAAATAACCATCCGTGTTACAAGAATTACGTTTCACCAAGTGATTATGTTCGATGCGAAAATATATAATCGCCTGTGTTATCGCAAGTGTGTAAAAAAACACTTCACAATCCAGAGTTCTGTCCTACAAAAGCCATAACAGAAATATGTAATTCTTTCTTGTAGACGACGCCAATCGCAGGGTCTTCTTAAGCAGAATTATTTTTTGTCTTTGCTGCTATCATCAATAATCCATCGAATTCTCTTCATAACATAAACACCACAATCAAGCATGAAAAGTAACGTTGGCTCCCTGCCACAAGCGTGTATGATCAAGTGTTTTGCGATTCTTATTTTATAAATATACATACATTGGTGGTTTTTTGTTGTTGTTGGTTGGTAATTGTTGAAAGAATAAAGAATTTTTAGTAAGTAGGTCATATTAACCCAGAAACATCACAAAAAAAAACAACAATTGAATTAATTACACCTGAGTATAGCGACATACCTACCTAATAAGTTCGGTTAATAGAAGTAGAAACATGAAAATTAAATTTTCTTTTAAAAGGAAATTTTGAACAAAAAATCGGAATAAGAATGATGTCTTTGTGAAGTTATGTTTCGATTATGTGAACACTGTCAGTAAGCAGAAAAATTATGTTTTTAGTATAAACATTTGTGTGCCAGAGTTTCACACTGCAATTCCCACAATGATGATTCCAACAACCCTGCGCAGTTGCTGCTATTGTGTAAATATGGCAATATTGCGGTTACATAAATGCGATAACAAAGAAAATTAAACAAAAATGAAGGGAAAAGTTTTAGAGGAAGATGTAGGATTGGTTAGTTTCTCTAGAGTACAAGGCATGTTTTTTTTGTAGCGATGATTTTGAATTTGATCAGAATCCACTTTTTGTGCCCTTGACTGTTTTATAAAAGCTATTTAACATTATTTATTTGTCTACAATTCACCATGTTTTATATCTCCAGCTACCATCCCAGAGATCCGGGGTTCGTTTCCACCCCACGGCATGGTACTTCGTCTTTCCAAATCTCCCTTTTCAATAACTTTCCTTCCTTCTTGTCACCGTTCTTTACAAATATTCCCTGCTCTTCTATCATCATCTGTAAGCGAATAATAAGCGAGGAAATCTTCTTTTGTTATATTCTTCTTCTTATTCTCCTTTAATTCCTCAGCGGAAATGGCGGACTCTGTTTTGAGCGACAGCTCTCAGCCCCGTCCCGGATCTCACCGTTGTTGTGGCCTTTGCTAATAAACGTTCCTCTCCACGTTGTTCTCGGTCTTCCAACTCGACGGGTTTCTTACGGGTTCCAGTCAAGGGCCTGTTTGGGTAGATTCTCGCTTTCGCGTCGCAAGATATGGCCAATCCAATTCCATTTCCTTCGTCTGACTTCGTCGTCATCTTTCCAGCGAATGTTTTTGGATACGACGTAGGCATCTGTTGATGAAAACATATAGGCGTCCTGTGATGAAATGGGTGACTTTCCATTTTTCGCAACCATACAAAAGAACTGCTTTAATGTTGGAGTTGAACAGCCACAGCCGTTATCGCCACAAGCAAACTCTTGAACCTTCCCAAGAGGAGTGGCAATTTGGGGGAGACTTACAAAAGCTCCCTAATCGTCTGGAATAGGACGATTAGAAGAGCAAAAATTGATAGCTGGAGTCTAAACGTCACCAAGTATCCGCGAAAAGGGCGCCGGGAGATTTCAGGCCTGTAAAGAGGACAGAGGAGTTTTTCACACAAACAAAAGAAGAATCCTTGATAGAATTAATTAGCGTGGCTAGACAAGGTGAAAAAATCGCGCCCTCCAACTTATTTTGGTGATGGAGCCAATAGCTCCTCAATTGACTCCTTAATCCACCGCAGGAATGTAGCAGCTCTGGTGAAACTCTACCGCATCTACCACAATGACTGTTCCACTGAAATATATAACCTTCTGCCTCCTCGCCAATTTTTTTCCCGCAAGACAAGACTAGCCTTCACGGCTCACCCCCACCTCTACAGCCTTATTTTCACGCACACACCAGTCTAGAAACTCGTTCATTACGAGAACAACTCGTCTGTGGAATAACCTCCCACAGTCAGTATTCCCGAACTCATAAAACATCCAGGAGTTCCAACGCAATGTTCATCGCTATCTCCTCATGCACCCCCCCCCCCCCCCCCGATTCCCCTTAACCTTTCTTATTCTTTCTTTATCCTTCGTGCTAAGCTAGTACAAAAGGTGACATTCTGCCAACCCTGTCATTAAAAACTTTCGAGATTAAGGAATTTTATGTTGCTGAAAATTGATTTCGGATTCATACCCCAAATCTCCCTGGGAACAGGGAAGCCGCGTTGGAGGAGACTCAATCTCCTCCTCGGTGCAACCTCACAATCGCAAAGCAACTGCTCTGCTGTGTCGGGAATGGGTTCGCTGTACGACTGACCCTAATATGCTTGTCTAAAACTTTCTCCATCGTTTTCAGGAAAAAAGAAAAGTGCAGTGTGAGCCACGTACGGTCAATCTTGGATGGAAGGCTCCCTGATTGTGCCTTGTTCGGGTCACGTTTAGTCTCCAAATGGTGCGCCAGCGTATGGCTTAAGGTCAATCGCCGCAAATTGATTCTCTCTCTCTCTTAGAGTAAAAACCATAAAAGAAATCAACGAGGGTCCCATTCGCTCTGTTTGTTTAAAAGCGCAGCTTTTTCACTCAAACAACCAGAGCTAATGAAAAGCTCGTTGTCTTCTGTTATGGTTTTTCCTCTACTAGGTTTTCGTCAGAGTTTTCAGTGGTGTCCAACAACTGATTTCCAGAGCACCAAAAAGAATTAAAAGCTCTGCAAAAGCTCTTGTTTATACCTTCTCACTCGAACTCAAAGCTTTTCCTAATATATCTCTCACTCGAACTCACGATGTTGTATTGAACGGTGTAGTTTTAATAACAATTTCAAAGAAAAACCAACGATGGTGCACCCTGACGAATGAGAACTAATATACGCATTTTTATTTACCCCATTCCCATCCAATACTAGCGTCATAGAACGTTACTTTGGCGATTGAACAGGAGATGACTTCCTGTCTTCTTGTGGTTACAAGCGATCGCAGGAAAGAGTCGAGGGATGTGCCGTTTAGAGAAAGAGACAAGAAAGTCTTATTTTGGTGGAAGAAGTAGAAAAACGAACGACCATGACGCTGCGTGGAATCGAATCACAGACTTCTGGAATGGTAGTCGTGCGTCTTAGCTCCTAGGGTACGTGCGTCTTAGCCCCTATGTGCGTCTTAGCCCCTAGAATTCAATTAAATATTGAACGACAAGTAGTATTGTTTAATACCCTAGTAGACACAAGGCAAACGTCTTTACGACGAATGCAATTTTAGGGTGTGACAAACGGTAAAAATCGTCGTTATCGTTAGAATTCGTCGTTATGTTTTGACAATTGTAATATATTGACGTGTAGTGAAAAATGAGAGTGAACGAAAAATAAAAAATAAATGATATTCTTGGTACGTTATTGTCAATCGGCTAACTTAGAAACAAGTAATATGTTTCTTCATTAATTTTCAAGTAAAATTAAAATCAAAAATAGATGATACCTTGAAGACACTGAAAAAACGTCTAAACGCGAGCTTTTTGCAATAATAAGTATATTCGTCGACAGATGCCTCTATTTGAACTTTCGTCGTAATTTGCGTCGTTGGTTTTCGTCATTACGATGCTGAATATTCGTTGTACCGACGACGGTGCGTCGAGGCTATAACACGAAAAAGATCTAATGGAGAATTCGCTGATTACGGTACTTTACGTTACGTTTTCCGTAACATAAGGCTAGACTGTTCGATTCACTTCCACATCCTGCAGTCCTTTTTTTCTCCCACATAACGGTCTTAAACTTCATTTATAAAAAGAACAACTCGATTGTGGAAGAAATTTTCAGTCCAGCCGAACTGCCGAATCCAAACTAGTGCAACAAACGCAAGAGTTCATTTGCGATCCTCCATCTTTAGCATACCCAGACTCTTCCTAGTCTATGATAACTAAATTTCCTCAATTCCTCAAATCTTGGTTTTTATGCAGAGTGATCTAGGTTGATATTTATGATAAAATTTCAGTTAAGGGTTAACTTTTGTTGATGTATACTGCCCTTAGCGTGCCTTACAGAACACCTCAACCAAAGTATGTACCGCTTTTGTGCGTTTTTTTTATAGAATCATAATTATTATTACTCCTATTTAGCTGTATTGTTTCAGTTTTCAATTATGACAGACAAAAACTTATTCTGGCCTAACCATCCGAATTTTTTCTAAGTAATTCCTTCATATGATACACAAGATCATTCCAGAGGACATCAAGAGTTTTATATTCTTAATAAAAAATATTATGTGCATTTATAACGACTTTAATCTGTGTCTGGGAAATTTTTAGTTTTTTTGTATACTTTCTAAAAATAGTAAAATAAAAACCCCAAAACGTAAATTTCGCGGTTCCCCAACCCAAAAAGGAAAGACGTAATAGAATCGTGTTTTATGGTATGATATATGGGATAATTTTTAATTAGTATAGAAACAGAATGGATTTACTTGGAATATCTCACGAATTTGTTTACATCTTCTCTGTCTGATAAGCTTGGTCGAAATTTTTCATTGTCCACAGAATATGTTGTCAGATTATCACAATATCCTTGGTGATGGATAGTCTATAGTAAAATGGTTAATTCCACTCTCAAATTACACATAATTTAATCTCAAGGATTTCATATCTGCGTATTAAGGAATTTTTTAGTTACTCATCAAAACATTATTTTTTATCAGGAATACCATATTCCGAAAAAAAAACTAAATTATGGATAAGTACGACGAAGAAAACGTAGGAATCTATTAAAGATTGTAAACAGACAGACAGAAACACTGGAATAACCTGAAAGACTTTAAAATATAATAAAATAACAAAAAAAAAAAAGCAGACCACAATAAAAAAAATAATATAAATGTAGAAAGAAAGAAACAATATTGCGGTAGGTTATTTTCATGTTTTAAATCATTCATCTAAGCACGAACATTCGCAAGACTTTTCAGCACAGGTAAAAAGGAACGACCAACCGCCATGCCACAACAAAAAAAGTGTTAACCATCACAATATATAATACATTTATAAATAATGAAGAAATATATATGCTGAATGCTGAATGGAATGGAGGTGATTTAAAATAATGGTAATTTTTTAACATTTCTGGTTCCACCAGTGACGCAAATTGTAAAGTTCAAAAAGTGCAAAAAAAAAACTAGTAACAGCTACACAAAAATGAGAATTGCAATATACTTGAAAGCAGATTTTTAACCTTGGCTCAAGGTATTTTTCGGGCGCCAAGAAGAGTTCATCTGAGATTTATTGACACCTGAGTAATAAATGTTCGAGAGTTATAATTTTAATAATATAATTGACGTGAGAGTTTGGTATAATTTTTTTTTTTGAAAAGACCAGTAATAATATTAATTGTAATATAAGACGTTTGTTTTGTATGTTTAGAGACGCAAATCGCACCTCTTGTTTTTGTCGTGTTCTCCATAGTTAGTCCCCTATTCCCATCCTCCATTGGAGAGAACTATACCCACTTTTTTTGTACGACGACAAGTTTTTTATCCCCTTTGACTCGTGCCATGGCATGTCTTTTTTTTTATCAATCGTCTATAAATAAATTTTATTGATTGTTTTTTGAGGCTTCTATAGAACAACAAAACAAAAAAAAAATACGCACAAACACTCTAGTCTAGGATAATTTTGTCTAATGGTTAGCAATCAAAAGTGGAATTTGCATCTTCTTAGGAGGACGAAAGGAAATCGATTGTGTGTGTTGTCGTCGTATAATAAAAAGATAAATGAAATTTTGTTTTGTTTTGTTTTTGTGTATCGACAAACTTTTCAAAATAAAAATAAAGAAAAGTTGTAAATGAACCACGCGAACAAAAAAAACATTCTTTTCCGATCAATAACCTGACCTTCATTTATTTTTGGTTACCTTCAAGCGATGAGAGAGAGCAAAAAAAAACTCGGTCTTAATTCTATATAACACGTTGCTTTAAAATATTTTAAACTCATCGTGTATAGAACAGGTGCAAAGCATTTCTTTCACACGAAAAAAATCCTTGAAAAAACAAAAAACAGAATCCTTTTTCACACCCATCAAATCCATAAAAATACATTATTGCCAAAAAATTTGTTTTCTTCGGGGCTTAAGCAATTAAAAAAGAAAACAACCACCTGAACACACCTACACCAAAAAAATACACCTTACACTTCCGCATTTGTTTCTAATTTTTTTTTCTTTCACCTTCAATTTTTTTTTATTATATTTACCTTGTTCCTGTCTGTTTTTATTATTTTCTCAACTAGCATTTTGCAATGGTACCTATATGCCATATTAATTCGTGCTTTTATTAAATTACAAACTCTCTGGAAGACTATTGTAGCGTTTGCCGATTTCATCGTCGGCATTCCTTTGTGATTGTTTCAATAAAATTCAATTTTGTTTTGTTTTTTTTTTTTTGTAATTATTCACATCAAATGTTTTCTTCAAGTCTTGACACGTGTATTCAATTTACCTTTGCTTTGCGCGCGATATCCAGACTTTGACTAGTAAAAATGTTTGTTGTTATTTTTTCGTAGACTTTGAACTGTTTCTCATTTCTTCTTGAAATTCTTCTAAAAATTTGTAAAATTCTTTTATGGATCGGTTTTATTTTTCTCATTACTGTTGTTGGTGTGCTAATTGTAAACAAAAATTATTGATATAGAAAAGGAAAATCAGTTGAAACTAGTTTTGTAACGTTTTGTGTGTGGGATTAATAGTCTCGACATATTGGAATGTTTGCGCATTTGTTAGTGGGTGAATGTCATAGGTTTGGTGAACGCAGCCAGACTTGATATAAATAATTTATTATAAAAATATTTCTATTTAAATGGACTCTTCAAATCTCAAAGCTTTAATATCTTTATTTCTTTTAATGGGGTAGAGGCTTCATGGGTATCGTGGCCGTCACTGGGATCTACTCTTTAACCTTTAACTAGCTTGTGCAACTGCCTAAAAGTGCGTATACACGGGCAATATTTTGAGCAATAATCGCTGGGCACACTTGCCCATTACTGTTGCCCGGCGATTATTGCTCAAAAAATTGCCCGTGTAAGCGCACCTTAAGGATTGGTCATTGAGACTATTCATTTCGAGCAAGATAACACTAACCAGTGAGTTCCTGTTCATTGCGTTACGAAACGGGTCAGGAATAAATTGCTTCGAGTTCACCTGACCAAATTTGGAATCTCCGGCATTCTGTACATTTGTCCCTTGAGGCAGTACATTTGTCCCTTACACCATGATAAATTGTACTGAGGCCTCAATTTTTTGAAATGTCCCGGTTCAAAAATAATTTCCTACAAGTATATGAGCGTGCATCGAGATAAATGAGGCGAGGTGTAATTGTAAAATATAAATATACATCGTGGCGGCATAGGTTTCCTACTCACTTACTCTTACTCTGATGCAGTTTAATGCATATTAGAAAGAAACTCCTGAGAAAAGATCTTCATTGGTATATTTGTTTCTTTCTTTAATTTGCTTGGTTTTGTCATTTTCGCATTACAATGACACCCTGTCACGTTGATTTCCCATCCAAAGAGCGTCAGGGGCTGCAACTCCATACCTCTATTTTTTCCTATTAAAGACAATAGTGTCTGTTTTGCTGATGTTTCTAGAGAGAGCTTGTTCCGGGCACCTACGATTGCCGTGCTTTTTATTGTGCACCATCGATATTCGTGTGATTTGAAGTTGCTACAAAGTGCCAAAAAGAAGTGCGCAAAAATCAACGAATAACTCCTACTGAACTACTGATTAGAAATGCAAAGTCATACAACCTGGGACACCTGCGAACAACACACATACACAAATCCCTCTCAAAATTATTTTCGATAAATTATAATTTTTTTATTCTATCTGCCATAAAACAGTATTAAAAATATTAATTATTTTTTTTGTTGCATTTTTAGCATCTTTCTCCCGCTTAATATTAAACTGATACATTTTTGAAACACTTTTAGCGACATAATATGTTAAATTTTAATCAAAGCTCAAATTTTTTTTATATTCAGAATTTTTATATTATCGCTGTTTTTTTTAGGCTTGTCAATTCCGTCTATAAATCCAAATACTATAATCTCGCCATAAAAACAATATTAAAGAGCGCTTAATTTAAGCTCTCAATGCTGATACATAAATAATTAGTTTAAACCGATTGACGTCAGAGGCAAACTGGAATTTCTTAAAACTGGTTTCAAAAATGGCGTTTTTTTGCGTGAAATTTATTAAAAAATTCTAGACAACTCCCTAAACTCGTACTCTGCGGTCGTGTGCCATCGAAATTCTTGTTTCTAAATTTAGATTTTTTGATTAATTTTTTTTTATTTTGACTTTGGTTAATTTAAATACAAAAAAAAAAATTATAAAAGAATTGCGAAGAAATAAAAACACAAAAAAAAACGCGAAACGAAATAAAAGTCAGAATCAATAACTGTTTACAAAATTCTAAAACACAATCGTTCTAAAGGTCTTTAGCTTTTTGCGCATGCTGATTGCAATTAAATACCATGACCTAAGCTAACTACAATCTACGTAAACGATTTCTATATAGTCAAGTGCGTAGTGCAATGAATCATTGTTGGAACAAATCGGAAATCGGCGATGGATTTCAAATTGGATTTTACTTGAAGGCGAAAGCTGCGCGGATAATGTCATTTGCTGGTCGGACTACATCACTGATAATGGGCCCCATTCGGCTGATATCTGCTGGGTTGATACTGTGACATTAGTTCTGTAATTAGCGCTAATGAGAAACGTTACTTATTTTTCTAGAATACACGATGTAAGTGGAAATTGTCATATGGTTGTAGCAACTTTTGCACACTGGGAATATTAAATACTGGTGTGGTTTGACTGATTACGAGATTGTCGTGTAGCACAAAAATAATGCAATTTTAGTAGTTAAAAGTGATGATTTGCAATTCTCCTTAAGAACTTTTTTTGTGCTTAGACAAATTAGAGTTATGAGGATATTTTGTAATGCGAAAATCGATTTTTTTCTTTATTTTGTTACAGAATTAAAAAATAATTGAGCGTTGACGCAGTATTGTCGACAATGTAATCGACGCTTTCCACAAACTTACATCGAAGCTAAATTGACAAAAAATGTGATCAATGCTAAACCAAAAAGCAAACATGTAATATTTTATCTAAGAGACACATTTGTCTTCTTGTATAACAAACAACCTGTCGGCTTCGGTAGCCTAGGGGCTAAGTCGCCCGACTACCATCCCAGAGATCCGTGGTTCGAATCCATTGGACGGGGTTTTGGACTTCGCTCGAAGGAAAGAAATGGACTGTTGAAAGAGATGTTATGATCCTTGTACTTAAAATCTTGTAACAGTCACTGGGGAAGCTTGTTGCACCATTGAAGGTGCACTAAACTCGGTCGGCATAGTTGAAAATGTCAAAAGAGCAAAGTTGTAGAGCATAAAATGTTGCTACAAATTTTCTCTTCACTGTTAGAGGGCGTTTTGCGCCTTTTTCAGATTCTGTTGAAAAATTGCAACTACTACTTTGATGTCATTTAATTTTTCATACAAATGCATAATTTTGCCTCAGAATATAAGAAAAGGCGCAAAACGGCCTCAAACGGCGAAGCTATGCGGAATTCGAAAAAATAATAAAAGCAAAAATTTTAAGTAATTTTATGCCACGATGCTCTTTTGATATTTTCACAAAAATCCATAGTTTCTCCTCAAAATAAAGAAAAAGGCGAAAAAACGCTAAAATTTATATGTATCTCAAAACTCAAGCTTTTTCAGAACTGCGTGTTGTGAAAATCATGTTTAGACAACCCAAATCCTTCACTTGGTACCGGTCTCATAGCTGTGGGAAAAATTTCTTTAATTTTTTCTAATTTGAGCGGACTAATAGATGTATACTTCTGTGTACTGAGCGACGACGTGACTCTTCGTATGTATGTATAGATGTATAAGCCGTAAGTCACGAGTCAAGAGTTTCGCCTTTAAATCTGGTAAAGCCGGCTCTACACGATGCTATGAGACCCTCCAACGTTGGACGCTTGATGGTAGGACGCATCTTGTGGCCGATGCCCGAACTACAAGTGTCGAATGCCAAGCGTCCAACGTTCGTATTTGGACACCTTCGGGCTGGTGTCGGTATTGACTCAATCGTTGGAAGCCAACATTCGAATTAAACGTTCACCGCGTAGAGCCGGCTTTACAGATATATAATGGCGTGCGCGGTGCGGGCAATGTTTCGACGGTACTTATATAGACGGATAATTGCATAGTTTGCGTTTCGTCCTTTCACACATCACAATAAAATCTAAGTCACGTGTGCATCTGTTGTTGAGTGTGCTCGTGTGGGATTAGGCTATATGTCGGCCGAGGAAAAAATTTGAATTAGAGCAACTTTTACGTTATGCGCGAGGCATTCATACAAAAATTTGTTACCTACTAGCATTACTATAGTTTTCAGAAATTTTATAGGACGAAGAAAACGGGCTATTATCTTAGTGATCATAAAGGGTGACATTAGCATATACTCAATAAACCGGTTCTCGTTCGATACGGAGGTCAAGCAGCATTGGACGTGGTTAGTACTTAGTTGGGGGACCGCTTTGGGAAAACGATACTCGCGTTTGGAATATAGTTGATTACGAATACATTCATATTTCTACAGAGGCGTGCAATACCTCTATTGCGGAAGCATTTTTAGATGTTTGATAGGCGCATTTTCAAATTTTTGCACCCATACCAGAAGCATGTCATTATAATACCGGGCGCATTTGTACGCTATGCGTGCTAGTTACGGGCGCATATATGCTTGTAAAAATATAAGTACATCTGTATATGGTTTGTGCGTGTATATACTAACTAATTATTTTCACTCGGGCAATTTAATCGTGATTTCTTAAAAGTTTGAAATTGGTTAAAATATTGATGAGAAACTGCGAAATTTGGATGTCAATTTGACTGATTTATTCGAAATTGCACAACAATTTCGGGTGGTAAAAAACAGGCTATTAAATCAGTTTTCAAATTCACCGGATATTATAGAATCGAAATCGTTTCTGAAATTATTTAAATGGAAAATAATAGGCAGAAAATAAGTTGATGAGCTCAATAACGGTCAATAGACAAGCGCTAAAGAATTTTGTTTACAGAAGAAAAATATTTGAAAAGTTATTTGAACGATAAGAAAAATTCGAAACAAACAACGCTGATCTCAACTGAGTCGACTCATTTAACATGTCCTGAAAGAAATTGCTCTCTGAACATACCTAAAATTGACACTACAAAAATGCATCTATTAAGAAGTTTGAATTTTGGAAATCAGCTGTTTACTAGCATTGTCCCTTACCCACTGGAACTATATCATGGGTTAGACACTTATAAACAAAACAAATTCGAGATAAGTAACTTCCCGAAAAATAATTATCCTTGTCTTATCTCTTCATTATTATTAATTTTTTTTTCTGTTTTCAATTTATATTTTCGAAAATAAACACAAGACTCTCTTTTGTATTTAAAAATCATGTGATATGAACATGTTATTTGCAATTAGATCAATTGTGACTTGTTAAATGTTTCATTTCATTTTATAATAAATAAATGTGAAATGAGTCAACTCACGAGGATAATCTCTTGTCTGGGTTTTTGGCTTAATTAACTTCCTATTGTGTAAGTTATCTTTTAAGCGAGCATTGACCGATAAATTTTTTTTTTGGCTCTATTTACTGATAATTAATATACAAATATATTTATTTACTTTAAATATCATTGTTAATTTATATTTAATGTTAAAATAAATATAAAAATTTTTAAAATTTTGTATGACGAAAAAATAATATTCTAAAAATAATTTTTCATCTCTAGACATTTTTATACTATCGGTAACATAGGAACAGTGCTTAAAATCCGGTTATATTAGCTGTGTTCCAAAATTGCTCCAAAGTGCTCGCAAGCAGTTGGCTTTCTCTCTCTACTCATGCCTTTGTTGAGAGGTAGGAACGAGTAGGCCAACTGCTTGCGAGCACTTTGCTCGAATTTTGGAACCCAGCTATTATCACATACTTTTGGCTTAGGGGTTAATCAACCCCATTTATAATGTCAGCATCTGTTTTTGTTATCAAAACTCTCCTGGGTGGAAATTAATAAATAATATTGTGCTGAGAAAGATAAAAACGATTTACGTAAAATTTAAATATGCCTTGAACAAGCAAAAAGACAAGTGATTAGAAGGAATGATGATAATAATGTTTTTTTATGTGTGAAAGTAAATAAATTTTATTTTCGCAGGTTTTTTTTTGTTTGGTTAAATATGAAAGTAAATTTTTTTTCACTTGTCTGAAAGTCATAATAGCTTTGTGTCCGCTTACAAAAATTTAAATAACACGAGCCAATATAGTTTGAGATTTAGAAAAAAAAAATACATATGATAAGAATCCATTCTGAAACGTTCACACTTTTATTCTAATTGTCCATTCACGAATAATTGCACAAACGGCCGAAAGCATTTTTAAGTGTTTACAGAAATAATTACTAAAAATGTTGCCGAAAAAATCTTTGAGTAAACAAAATCCAAAAAAAAAACCTTTTTGAACAAAATTTTAAGTAATAAACGCGCGACTTTTAAAGCGAATTTCATATTAAAACTACTAAAAATCAATATCAACAAATCCAGACAGATTTTATTAGTGTAACTATTAATACAAGATGAGTTCCACACGTGTTTTAATCATTTACTTCTAAAAACTAAAAAAATATAGTTTAAAAATATTGAAGATAAAAAAAACACGCAATTTAACATTATATTTATTGTTGTTATTTTTTTCGAAATTATTTACGAAACTGCGAAAGAATTTCGATCGTAAAAAAAAGCTTTCACAACGTGTGTGCGCCCGCCCCGATAGCGTTTATGTTTTACAAATGGGTATCAATGCGGTAAGCAAACAATTAACTCTATTTTTTTTGTCATTGTTTAATGACACGACGGCATGAGGTGAATATGAAAATTAGATACAGCCCAGGCCCAGGTATGACAATCTTTAAATTATTTTTTTGGGACTTTATACTATGCATAGACGTCGTCGGTCGTATGAATCGGCGAAACAGTTTTTTTTATGGTAATTATTAGAAAACAATACGTAAGTGGGGAGGACAAGGTCGTGTTAATGTACATAATTGTTTTATATAAAGTTTGTAATTGTTCATATATTATTTATGGCCATTAATTGAACTTGAATTATAGTGTCTGTTAGACGCCACGAGATTATATAAAAAAGTCCTCGAGAAAATCCCAAAAGTGGATACAGGTTTTAGTTCGCCTCGTACGATGGTAGATTGAGCGTCAGGGATCGTGGTGGCTGCAGAGATGGAAACTGACGCTCTTTTAAAAAAAAGAAAAAAACGTGATTTTTGGAAAAAAAAAATTTGAGTTTTGTTTTTCGATTATTTTTTGAATTACAAATGGTAAAAAAAAATTTAAAAAACCCATTTCGATGAGAAATTTAATTTTCTTCAAAAAAGTATTTTCGCAAAAATCTCGAATTTCGCTTTGTTTTCGAGTTATTTTGAAAAACCTAAAAAATGGGTACTTAAAGTCAGCGCTCAAAAACACACTCCTCAAAAAGGGGGCACTTTGTGATTTTATCATATTTAGGTGCTCAACTAACATATCTTCTATCCCTGCAAACAATTTCTCGGAGGCTCACTTTCTCGGACCATTCTCGATTCGAAAACTACTTGCGAAAGGTACGAGAAAAGATTCAAAACGCACCATAAAAGCTTAAAGTTGATTGGTTTCGAAATCTTGCTCCGCTTCTATTGCCTTCGAATTCGTTTACAAGACGAACTTCGAAGCAAGCTTTCGTTTTTGGCCAAGTCGTTCTCGAATCGTTTCCGAAACAAATGTTTGCAGGGATATTAATAAAAGAAAGTTTCTGTATGTATGGATGTATGTATGTATGTGTGCGCTATAGCGGGCGCACCAGTCATCGCAGGGCTTCGAAATTTTGCACGAAGGTCCGTGGAGGTCTTCCATGAAACACCTCGAAGCCTGATCTTCGAAATTCAACATGGCCGCCGAAAAATTACCGAAATTCAAAATGGCCACCCAAATATGAATTTGCAAATTGTGTTCCGATGTCAATGAAAGTTGGTATCTAGGGGTTTTTAATAACGAATTTGTGGTCAAAACTTTAAATTCAAAATGGCCGCGCCAATATGGCCGACGTATTTGCCAATTGTGTTCCAATTGCAATGAAAATCGGAATCTGAGCTTTTTCGAGGTAGCAAATATTAAATGTTTGATCAGAACTTATAAATTCGAAATGGCTGCGGCAATATGGCCGATGACTTTGTCAATTGTATTCCGATTCCAATGAAAGTGGATATCTAGCTGTTTTAAGGTTGCAAATAACAAATTTATGATCAAAACTTACAAATTTAAAAGTTCGGGGCCAATCGGGGGGACGAATTTTGCCAAATAAGTGTCAGCTGTATGCATGTTGTTCAAGAGTTGGGAAATCGAAAAATCTTCACATCCTAGCTCCAAATGGAAGAAAATTGACCATAGTGTATCCTGGTCATTTCCTCTATTGTCGTGAAGTATGCCACATTCTTAAATGTAGGAAATATCTAAAATTTCCCCTAACCAGTATAGAAACAGTAAAAACGGTAGAAATAGGTTTTCAAAATTAATATGAAGAGCATCTCTATATAATTCAATAAAAAAACGCTCTACAGGACAGTTATCCACTGTTCTACCGGTCAGACGCTTGCAAGGATGATTTTCGGGAAACAGAGGAAGGAGGAACACATGTGTGCAAGAAGTTTTGCTTTGAAATTGAAGTTATTAAAAAGAAACAAATTGTTCCAATTAATCCCTGACGAATCCGAGAACGCTCGAGAAGAAATATTACAATATTTTTTATAGGTAACTCTAAATTTTTGTATGGTATCCAAAATCATTTTTTCCAGATTTTTTGTTGTTTTCATTTTACTTTTTTCCTACAAAACTTTTTTTATTTAAAGGCGTTGCAACGCACGCTCCCTTTAACGTAACTCTTTTTTCCATAATTTTGCCATAATTTTATCAGTCTAGTTAGCTTGAATTCGGCCTTGAATGCAAATTGTACTTCAGTACTCGATTTCACCCTATAAGTAATGATATGAGTAAAAGTACACGGTCAAAAATATCGAGTACTGATATGATCGAAAAGCTCTTGCTGTCATACCGGATGCAAATTCGCTTAAACCGTAGCGAAAAATTAGTTATTTAATTATTTTTCAAAAATGAACTTGATTCAGAACAAACACATCAGCAAAATCAAATAATTACATAAATGGTCATTGAACCCTATTCATTGTGATTATGCAGCTAAATTTATGTATTATGTATCACATTCATTATAAGACACAACTCTTTCAGCTATTTATGTGGTTTCTATAACACGTCTAGAACTCAAAAAAAAATAAAATTTTCTTAATGCTACTATTTTTGCAAAAAATATCAAATTCTATTTTTTGGCGGTTGTTTCATAAAATTGTTAATTCGTCTATAAAATTGATAAGATTTTTATGTACATACATACATGTTTCTTTAACTGCCTTATCTTTTTATATAACATAGCTTGCATTGAAGTTAGACCAGATATAAAGATAATGCGTACTTAGGAACGTGCCGAATGTGATGTGACAGAAATTTGAATTTATGTTGAATATATGTTCATTAAAAAATTGTTACTAGCTTCAATATTTTTTAGTCTATTTTAAATAATAAATTTTATTAATAAAATATAAGGGGATTAAACAATTTACTTCAAAAGATCACTTTTTTATGGTAACTAAAAGCTTGGTTCTACTTTGATCACATCTAGTTCTATCCAGTTTGAATAGTACTAAAAAATTCTTTGGCTGTTTCCATGTGTTGAAAATGAAAAATGTCCTTGAAATCTCAGAATGTCTTTATTTACTGAAATTAAATCTGAATTTAATGCTCAAAAATAAATAAAGATATAAAAATTATATTGTTTTAACAGATGTACTCCACCGTACAAAAAATACATACTAGACATATAGTCATCCCCCCTGGATGTCA
Organism: Thereva nobilitata; assembly: GCA_963855945.1. Classification (NCBI taxonomy): domain Eukaryota; kingdom Metazoa; phylum Arthropoda; class Insecta; order Diptera; family Therevidae; genus Thereva; species Thereva nobilitata. Next base: position 100,781,913 of record OY979697.1, on the reverse strand, counting down.
TTGCACAAATTAACGATAAACTTGTTACTTCTTAACAATTCTTGTCTTTGTCAATAAAAACCAGTCAGGAGCGGCCGCGGTTTATTGACTTGCTGTATTTTTTCTTGTTGATCATCCCTTAATCATTGATTAAACAATTTCTAAAACATGGAAATAACTGGTTCGAAGGAGTTATTCTGTAACGAACTTTTTTTTGCGTTTAAATTTAATTTTTTTAATTTTCAGTTTTTCTATCATAAATCACTAAAGAAGCTTATCTTGTCTTATTCCATTTTTTTTTGCTCTGTGGTTAAACATTTCTGAGAGATAAACTCTGATTTTGTCCTGAATTAAAATTTCTATTCTTATATATATATTCAACCCCCCAAAAAACACAAGACAAGAAAAAATAAATGTGTAATGATGAATCTTTTCTGTGACTGTTGTTATCATATTCTCTTCATTCATAACTTTATTTTTTTTTGGCTAAAAAAAAAATAAAAATGAATTTATATTTGCAAAAAAAAAAGTAACGACGTAAAAAAAAATACTGCAATAACGAGAAAAATGAGATTTTTAATCTATGAAGATTAAGTAAAATTTGTTTAACACATTGGATGCAGATTTGGTGTATATTTTGGGTGGGTGCTCTGAGCCATTTTGAAACTTAACGCAATTAAATTTGCTGTGTTTCGTCCTAAACTATGAAAGTATAACTAATTTTATTATCGTTATACTAAATTACATCAAATCAGAACTCTTTTAACAGCTGACAGCTTCAAACAGTATCCTACAACTGAATATCCATTGTGCGGGCCTCACAGGCATTTTCATATAAACTACCGTAGGTACTGAGAAAATATTAATTAAATCAATGAAATACATCGAAAGATGCATTGCAAAATAGAGTTGTTATTTGTGCATTATACAAGCATTGATTTTGTTTAAATGAAATCTTTCCCCTTTTCCCTGAAAACTACGTTTTGTTGTTTTCGTTTTGTTTATTTTAGTCGGTGAGTCCGCCTTCAATGTCCAGCAGTAGTCCGCCATCATTCTATCATCCCGTCTTTCCATCTCCTTTGTATCTTGGTGAAACCTCAGTAGGTACTAGGACGGTTTAGACTGGGAACCAAAACCGGTTTTGGAATCTAGGTCAGGGCCCCGCCTTCTGGCCACACCCCCCGCCTTTGGAAACTGGGTCTAACCCGTAAATCACGTATATAGGTCAGTCTGTCACGCGGAGGAGCTAGGTTGAGGTCATTGACCTTTGCCACCGGCGCTCCTTGCTCCTGCCTCCTTGTTCCTCGCTGACAGCCTCAAGATTCTCAGGAAAGTAGTCCACGTGGGAATCTAGAAAATGAAGTTTAACGCTATGTTGCATCCCAGTTTTTTTATAATTTTGAATCATATTGGCAACAATTTCTTTGTAGTCTGGAGACTTGTTGTTTCCGAGGAAACCGTCTATGACCTCTACGAAAGAACTCCATGCTGCAGATTCATCCTAGGTCATCGTATTCTGGAACGATCTGTCGAATTTTAAGGTTCGAATTTGAGGACCTACAAAAATTCCTTCCTTCAATTTCGGTTCAGAAAGTGCAGGAAATTTTTCGCACAGGTATTTAAAACAGTCACCTTCTTTAATTTAAAGCCTTGACAAACTGTTTCATCAGTCCTAACTTGTTGTGAAGGAGAGGCAAAAGAACTAACTTTGGATCAACTAATGCATCACGCTGCACATTTTTGTGTCCTAGCATGATTCGGCCTCTGGTCTCTTCTTTCTTCACGTAATGTAGATTTCGTGCTCGACTGTCCCACTCACACAAAAAGCACGGATACTTTGTGAATCTGGACTGCTGACACAATAGCATGCATATTATTTTGAGGTCTCCACATAGCTGCGAACTATATTCGTCATACTTTCTCTTTAGCAGCCGATTGAGCCAGACACGCAACCGTCGGGTTTAGCGGAAGACAGCCTTCTAGGAGTGTTATGTCTCCTGAAACAAGTGACTCCCGCTAACCAGTCAATAAAGGCTGTGACGCCGCGCCGGCAGAACCGGGAAGAAGAAGGTGTATCGTCCTCGCCCGGTGAAAATCCGACCTAAGCGGTTCTTTGGTACTCTATTATTAACCCGTTAAACTGACGAGATGCCTTATTCGGCTTAAGTGCGATGGCAGGAGATAGTACAGAGTTTTTTTGTAGAGAGAAACGTCAAAAAAGGAGGAGTATTTTTCAGGTGGGAGAAGTGGGAAGGCTAAGGATCGTTGTGTTGCGTGGAATCGAACCGCGGACCTCTAGAATGGTAGCCGAGCTCTTTAACTCCTAGGCTGAAACGCCAATACTAGTTGACGAATGCCTCTGAAGGAAAAGCTTGTGGTCAGAAATAGGGCCTTATAATCTTACAATGAGTTAAACGAATTGACCAGTGTCTTTTAGATATATGTGTATGTATTGTCGAGAAATCGAAATTAGTTCATTTATAATATTTGAGTTTAAATACAATCAAAATTAAGTTTTTAAAGTCTAGTTTATTTTAATAAATTTTATTTGATTAAAATTAATTCAAAAATTATAAAAATCAATTTATAAAACGTGAAAATCGAGAGTATGCTAATCTCAAAATCGGTCGACTGTTCAAAAAAAAATCAAAGTTTAGCAAATTCATACCAAAAATCCGCATCAAAAAGTTAACATTTTTCGTATCATTCTATCTCTTTCTAACATTTATACAAAAGCAATTTCAGATCTGTTTCTCTACACAAAATTTTTTACTAAATGGATCTGCTATTACTAAACTACCTAAATTGCTTTTGTATGTCATGTGGGCTTTGATTAAATAAATTTTCTCACACCTTTTTAAATGTAGTCACTTATTTGTCGGCTGCTGCTGCTGGACTACATGCAACGCGATACAACGTGACGACAACGACGACGTGTACGGACGGTACAAATGCTCCCCAGGGGAATGAATACACTACTCTAAAACCACCGAAAATTTTGCTACTGTGTCTCTCAGATAACGAGAGCACTTTACGCATGGTCCAAAATAGCTAAATGGCTACAAAATGATAAGCTCTTCGCGCGTACGATAGGCATGAGAAAATATAATGGCATATATACATGCTCGACGAAAAGCTTTACTCTGAGTCGACTGATTGGTTAGTTTAGTTGGCGCGCAGACGTAGTATTATGTTTGTGTGAAATTCAGACAGGCGCTAATAAAACAGTGCGATCTGTGGCGCTGTAGGTATCGACTAAGTCTGTCTGAATATTAGATACTATAGTGAAACTGCGGTGATCCTCCTTGATATATTCATATTGTGCTTTTTAATGTAAGACCTCAGACATATAACCGGAGTAACCAGAATGGCGCATGGCACTCACCGTCTTCGTTTGTTGTCGTTGTCATCGTCGTGGTTATCGTTGTCGCCTTCGTTGTTGTTGTTGTTGGTGGTGTATCTCTCTTTCATATATACATGATATGCGCGCCCGCGATCGCTGTTTTTTTTTTGGTTGTACCGCATTATCATTCTCCATTCATACATACACGCCCTCTTTAAGCGGCTCGCTACTTCAGGCCCCGAAAAGCTGATGGTGCTTTTAGCTTTTTTGTGTTAAGTCGGTTCATCGATCTAACCTAAGCGGCGGAACAGAAGAGTCAAGTGCGCGTGCGCAGTCACTCACTCGCTCGAAAGTATCCGATGCGAAATTCTTTTTAGCTGTAATCGATCTGATCAAAGGTTCATTGCCGTGTGTTGTATATTCGGTAAACCTAATTTTGAATTCGTTAAAACCAACAAAAAAAAATATTGAATTTTTTTTATCACTGAAATTTCACTCACCCAAAAAAAAAAAAGAAAATAAAAGAAACAAGAAAAATAATAATAATATTGTTTTATTTTTTTTTGGTGGTGATGTGTTTTTGTTGTATATTCACTGTGTGCTGTGTCTTGAGAGCTAGTCATATATGTAATATCGCTGAAAACATCTGTGAATCATGTTGAATCTGTGCTAAATAATCTGTTATACTGTTATATAATGTTATAAAAAATATATTTATGTTATACTCTCAAGGAAGTTTTGTATGTTATTAGTATTGCCAAAAAAAACAAGCTAAAAAAAACGATACAAAACAAGCGGTCGACAAGGTCGAACTTTAAACGATATTCAGTGTTTTTAGTTTTGTTGTTGTAATATTCAATATACAATATCGAGAAAATTTCGTCGGTATAGAGAGTGGGTTTCGATGCCAAAGTTAAAACCTAATTCTTCTTTAAACTTTTGCTCAGTGACTTTATTCAGCTTATTTATTTTAAAAAAGATCCGTTATATTTCTCTGTATATATATATATATGATTAAACAACAATACATTCTTCAGCTCAGATACTTTTGATTATATATAAATATATAACATGTAAAAAAAACGTTGTCTTGTTAACTACTGTTGTTATTTTCACTGTAACGCATTATTTGCCTTTTAGACGTTGTCGGACAATATCTGTTTTTTTTAATGAAACGGCGCAAGCGCGTATGACTTCTTTCTAGCCATTTAGACTCTGATGAATTAATCAAATAAAATATCTGAAGTGCGATACTCTACTCCTATATTTTCTACAATCATATTGTAGATGTGTTATTGTTTACGTACGAGTGTTATTATCTTTGTATCTTATTTTTTTTTTCGTTGTTGAAATATTTGTTGAAATTGCTTAAATCGCGCGCGCAGCGGTAAATGCTTTTGCTGTTGGCTGATTTCGTCTGGTCTATGTTATATTAATATACACAACAGGATGGTGTACATTCAGCAGCAGCAACAACAACAAATAACAATATAGAAGAGCCAATCTGTAGAGTATGTTAGTGGTATCATTCACGTGCACCAAGGAACAAGCTATATACAAATTGAGTGAAAAGCTCTTGCGCGTAACCATTATATTATAGTATAATAAACTTTTGTAGTAAAAAGACATTCTTCTTTAGCCTTAAAAATTTATCGCAATATTTTAAATTTTTTTTTTTCGTTGATTTTATTGTTGAAATTCTTAATTTTTGTTTCGTTGATTGTTGACTAATTTTTATATATATTATTATTATATTAGTGTTTTCTGTGTTTTAAATTTTTTTTTTATTTTTTTTTTTTTTTAAAAAAATATTCAAAATTTTTTTTTGTGTGGTAAATACATATTTTTCGCGTTATACTCTATTTTCTTTCTATTCTTGTATTTTGCAAATTGCTTTGGCACAGAGCAAATGAAATCAAAAGTGCCACCAGTGCAATGATCCAAGCTATTAGACTTTGGACAGTGTTGTGTGATAAATTTGATTAAAATTAAAAAAAAAGAAATAATCGGGAAAAAAAATATTTCCAAAATAATAAACAAAAAAAAATACGATATTTTTTTCATTGATTTGCTTCCTTAGTTTAAATTGTTAATCAATAAAATTTTTGACTGTGTTAATATTGTTACTGTATATTTTGTTTTAAAAAGAATTTGGATTCGTTGTGATTGAAAGTTTTTGTTTTTTGAATTATTGTTATTAAAAAAAAAAGAAAAAAACATTACAAAAAAAAGAAAAGAAAAAAAAAACTAATCATATTTATCGATATGAGATTTACTTATCCTCAATATAATCAATATGAATCGATTTATCGGATTTCCGGAAAGCATAATGCTCCATATCAACATAAAAATTATGGTAAGATAAATTTTCGAAAAAATAACATAACTACACCCTTTATTTTTTTTTAATAGTGAAAATAAAAATTAAAATGCTAGATTAGAATTTAAATTATTTTAATACAGCCCTTAAATAAAATAAAAACTTATTTCGAACTACAAAACACTATTTTTCAAGTTTTGCATACTGTCTATACAAAATCCAACATGGCGGCTTATCGAAGCAAATTTTTATAAGACTCCACACGCTTCGAACATAAACATAATCCCATTAATCTACTTCTCTCTGTTTCTATTTTGAAAAAAAAACATCCCTTAACAAATATAGTCTATTATCATCAAAAACAAAACAAAAATATGCTATATTACTTGTGTATTGTAAGAAGTCATACGACCCAACAACAACAACAAAAACATTGTTCCAATCCAACAAAAAAATATATATACAACACAAGTCTTCTTTACACCTATATCTTCTTTCTGATATGAATGCCCCCATGTATATTTTTTTTTACAATTATTGTCCCCAAAAAATTTTGCCATAGCCTTTTCATATTTTTGCTATTTCCGCCCGACTGTAGTTAGTCAGCTTAAATCTAGTATTGAAACCAGTTTAACCTGTTTCGGCTGCTTCAACAGAAAAAAAACAACAATATTTAATCGTTTTGTTGATCGTATTACGTTTTCCTTTTTTTCGGTGTTGAATGTCAATTTATAAAAGTTATATAAGTCATTTAACAAAGATTGATGAGGATATAGTATGTTTCTAGATTGGTTAAAAGTAGGGTGTTTTTGAATAAGGTGTGTTTTTTTTCGGAGTTGTTGGGAAAAAAGAAATAAGAATTTTTGTTTAGTTATTATCTAGTATTGAAAAAGGTTATCCTTTTAATTGAACAGTAAGTATCAATGTTGGACGAATGGTATTTACTGGTTTCAATCAATATTTTTTTTTTTGAGGGGATAAAATAAATGATAAATAGTTTTTTTCTAGTTGTAGCTTTTGCTGGTTATGAAATATTTCGTTTCTCAAATCAATTTTCATACCTTGGACTTAGACTCGAAGCTTTGTAGAAGATTTCAAGAACTATGTATAGGGTGATTCCAACACGAGTTGAAATCATCTAGTCTATAGGGAAACTTTTATCATATTAAAAATTGATATACTATTTCACGAATTTTTTAAAGAATTTTGAGCTAAAGAACTCGATTAGAATTTTTCATCATATACTCTCTTAAAAGGGAATTAGTAACTTATTTCGAGTTAATATTGTACTAACTGAACTATTGCTTAGTCAACCAATAGGAAAAATGCAGTAAATCTCCACTGGTTGAACTAGTGAAATTCACGTGTACAGGTTGAACCAGTAAATGGATACTAATTGACCAGTTAACTTCTAGCGAGAAATAAAGTGCTGAAATATCAATGGTAGAACACTCCTTAAGAAGCTTACAACGCTGTCCTTTCATTCCAGTTGTATTTTTTTAACATTGCATGTCATTTAGTGCTGCTTTAGACGCGTTTTTGAAGCAGTCAAACAAAATTTGAAAAAACTTGATAACTATCCTTCAATTTATCGTGCCTGTGGATTTGTGAATAATAACTGCCGTTTCGAAAAGCTTTATATTTTTGTTCACTTTTGCAATTGCCTTTTCGTCCTTTCAAACGCGAGTTTCTACAGCGGTTTTACCAAGTGGTCCCCCAACTATGTACTTACCATGTCTAATGCTGCTTGACCTCCGTAATCGAACGAAAGCAGGTCTATTGAGTATACCAAATGGTGGTATCAATAAAAACCTTAGTTTTTTCAGGGTAAACTAAGTTAAATAAGTGAAAACAACCTGAAATAAACCTTTTTACTGGTTCGATCACTTAAACAGACCCCAAATAACTAATTTCCTAGTGAAATTATAGTTTATAGACCAGTGCCAAAACGCTTTTGAGAGGCCAAAAATCTGAAAAAAATCTTAGCAATATATGGATCACGGGAAAATTTAGGATAAATGGTACATAAACAAGGAAAAATTAATTGGACCGCAACACATTACCGGAAAGGGGGTGGGGGTGCCAAAATGTTTGTTTTTAGGGGTTAAACGTGGTTTTTTACGATTTCTGAAAAAAGTAGTGAAAATGTTATTTTTTCTCGATTTCGTGGGTGAAATAATTGTTTACGACAATTTTTTTTTAGCAGTCCGAACCTGAAACTGTTTCATGAAGTTCCCTTATAAATACATTAAATTTACAGTTTTGCACGACTTTCAAAACGTTATTTCAAAGAGAGATAAAGAATTAGTGAAGTTTACGGAAATATCGATATTTTAAAAAGTATGTTTTTCGTTTTTTGAATTTTTATCGATATTTTTCCATTGTGACACTATAATTTTTTTATACCATCTCAAAGTAGAGGTCTCAGCGAAAAAAAAACCGTCCTAGAAATTTGTAAAATCACAATTTTGTCCGTCAACTTTTTTAATTGAAAAAATTTCCTTTTTTTTAAATAAATTCTTTAAAAAAAACGAAATAATCGCTTTAAAAAAATTGCAGTTGTTTCAAAATATAAAAATGTACATTTTCACAAAATTTCATTAAAATCGGATCATTTTTGTGAAAGAAAAAAAAAAGATAAATGAAAGGTAAATGAAAAAATCGATTTTTGGAGTTTTCCTCCATTTTTTGAGGTTATGTCGAAAAATGGTTTGAATGAAAGTTTTTAATTATCTACAACTTTTACATTTAACGTTTTTCGATAGGAGGTCCACTTTTTCCATAAATCTTAAAAAACCACTTTTAATCCCTAAAAACCAACATTTTGGCACCCCCCCCCCCCCCCCCCCTCCGATCATCTGTTGCGGTCCAATCGATTTTTCCCCATACCATTTACCCTAAATGTTCCATTTTCCGTACCATTTACCCTAAATTTTCCCGCCATCCCTTATACTGCTAAGAATTTTTGTTTTCTCACAAATTATCGGCACTGGTCTAAACTTCCCAGTTTCTAGAGAAGTTATTGTAATCGGTCCGAAAATCGAAATCGTAATTTTCAATGTATTTTCATTTTTCAAGGACTCAATAGCATTTTAAGCAAAAATTTGAGAAGAAGTATGTGTGCGTGTGCGCGTACGTATGTGGTCATTTTTTCCTGCACGATATCGCGCGAACCAAAAAAGATATCGACTTCGTTGAGGTGTAGTTCGAAGCGTATTAACGGAAATATGATCTGAATAGATTTTCATAAAATTCGGTCGAGCCGTTTTTTTGTTTAAGCGACGTACGTGATTTTTGTACCTGGACGATATCGCGCGAAACAAAAAAGGTATCGACTTCTTTGAGGTGCCGATCGAAGCATATGAACGAAAACATGCTCTGAAAAAAATTTCATAACATTCGGTCCAGCCGTTTTTTTTGTTTAAATGATTTTTGTATCTGGACGATATCGCGCGAACCAAAAAAAGATATCGACTTCCTTTAGGTGTCGTTCGAAACGCATTAACGGAAATATGATCTGAATAGATTTTCATAAAATTCGGTCGAGCCGTTTTTTTGTTTAAGGGACGTACGTGATTTTTGTACCTGGACGATATCGCGCGAACCAAAAAAGATATCGACTTCCTTTAGGTGTCGTTCGAAGCGTATTAACGGAAATATGATCTGAATAGATTTTCATAAAATTCGGTCGAGCCGTTTTTTTGTTTAAGCGACGTATGTGATTTTTGTACCTGGACGATATCGCGCAAACCAAAAAAGATGTCGTCTTCTTTGAGGTGCCGATCGAAGCATATGAACGAAAACATACTCTGAAAAAAATTTCATAACATTCGGTCGAGACCTTTATTCAGTATTAATCATACTGGGGAGTTGATCGTGTGGACCGAAAGGGTCAAACAGACAACCCAAGTAGTTTTCATTTGGTCTGTAACATGGCAGATTTTGTCTTCACGATCGTCGTTATCTTCATAAATTCAAGTCAAATTCAATCAAAAAGGATATCAAACTCATTTTTGATTGAGCCCGCAAGAATTTTGCATCGTTGGAGGAGTCTATGGAGAGAAGCTTTTGGAGCTAACTTGCCTCTGGTAGAGTCTATGGGCTCTCAAAATTCTTCCACTAGAAAATCTTTTTGGAGTGTTTCAGCTGCTTGTTGTAGGCTGTAAGGGTGAACCTATATTAAACTATTTAAAACTAAGTCATTTGTAGAAATTTTACAAAGCGAACAACTCAATTCAAATTTTTCTTTTTAAAGGTGATTTTGCTAATAATGTCACTTTATATATTTTAATTGTTCATAAATATATTTTTAACGTCATTTGTTACTTTTAATTTATGTTAAATTATTATAAAATCAAAACGCCTCCTCAGAATTCACAATAAGCTCAACGTCCGCTTGTAGCTGTTGATTTGTAAAAACTAACCTTGTATTAACGCATTTAATCGCATTTCTTCAGATATCACCACAAGTCACCATCCATCAGCATCTCGAAAATTATTATTCTATACGAAGTGCATGCCCCAAAGGAAGTGGGGCATACAAATCTTCTCGTTCGGGATTTCCACAATTCCAAGACAAGTCACATTACTTTTTTAATACTTACATTATATGGCAGCAAAAAAGCAATCACCAACTCTGATTCAGAGAAGAAGGTGATATGTTTTAATTTGTGTGTATATAATGTAATGCGCGAGGTCATCCAGTTTTTCCGGAATTCGGTGGTGGTTAAAGGCTTTTATTTGTAGTTAGAATTGGTTTTGTTAAGAAATTTTCTATTTGTGCACCTTGATTTTCCCAAAGTATGTAATCAGATCCTTTCCAATTTAGATAGCAATTATCTTAAAAAAAGAATCTCTCCTTAATCCGAAAATGCGATTGGTATACACAGATCACCAACAAAACACGAACCTCTACACAAAAGCTGCTATCCTTGTGTATGCGATAAAAATTTTCCTTTCGGTTGTAACCTTGACCCAAGTCTATCCTTCGAGGATTTGCCTTTAATCTAAAAAAAATTTTTTTTTTACACAAACACAAAAAACACGAAAATATCCAGGTTGTGATGTGCGAGAATTTGTCGCTATAAAGTCCTCCCAAGAGGTGAAGGCACTCAATTTCTTCGATCCTTACTCAACCGAATTGGAATTGAAAAAGGACAAAAGGGATTTAGAAAAAAGAAAATTCTTGGAAATCTCTCACAAATAATAAACGAAGGTAAAAATACTACAAGATAAGGTACTTCTCCTACGAGTGTTGTCGTTTACGTTCGCTTACACCCAAAAGGGTCGCTTCTGTAGTAACCATCAGAGAGAAAAAGGACAAAAAAATCCTGAAGGAAGCTCCTACTACGACCAATTCTTCTATTGTAATCAATCTTTTTCTCGTTTTCCCGAGATATTCTACAGGTAAATTTCCACCGAATTTAAAGGTAACTACGTAGATTTTATTTTCTGGTTTTTATTGTTGCCAATCATTTTTACAATTCAATAAACTTTTGGACATATTGAATTACAGCAAATAGGCGCATTTCGAGACGACAACGACGATGATACTTATTCTACCAAGAAAAGAAAATCACTTTTTCTGTGGGATGTTGAAATTAAAGTTAAATAAATAAGAATTGTGAAATGGCTTTAGGTGGGCGCAGAGAAACGAGGATATTTTTAGAGATATTTTTATACTGTCTGGTCTTCTGTTGTGATTTTAAATAAGTTTGTCAATAATGGATATATATGCCAATAATACAATCCAATCATAAACTTATTAAATATTTATTTGTTTTTCATCTTCAAAGAAAAGAAAAACAAAACAAATATGAAAAAAAAATTCAAGTAAAATTTCCGATATTGTTTTATTGTATTCATCGAATTCATCAAAATTATCCACACTATAGAGCCGTTCACACCTCGGTCCGGTCTCCATCAATCTTTCATAAATTTTTCATATCTACCTTGCTGGGCAGGTTTCGAGCTTGCTTCAGTCTAAAATCATTGGTGGTCCAAGTAGTCTTAAGTAAAATATTCTTTTCGATTGTTCAATCTCACCATCACGAACCGGATTCGACTAAAGCTTAAGCAGGAAGCAGATTATGAAAAATGCTTATTATAGAATCCCTTATTGTTATTTTACCAGATCGAGACCGGAACTCCAGCGAGTCTATAGTGCGAATCAAACCTAAATGATGAATTAAACGCGAGCGACCAAATTTGGATGTGGCTAACAATTTTTTTAAGTCTCCTTACAAAGATATACGTATAACACATGCGAGATATATTTGATTAAATTACGATGATTTAAGAACTTGAAACAATAACAATTTTTAACTTCTATTTACTTACAACAATCAATAAGTTCACAGGATGACATATAGATCGCGCCACTATTGGCAAATCCATATGATTTTTAGATAGTACCAACCTTCAAACGATATGTGTCAAAATTTCATGACATTTCGACCAATTTACAAGTCACAGTGATTTTAGTAACGCTTACTCATGTAATTTTCAAAGCAATGGAAAATTCTGAATTTATTGTGTCGTTAGAAATTTTAAAATTTAATGGGAAAAACACCGTTCAAGCAAAGCAATGGCTCGACAGGTATTATTCGAACTCTGTTCCATCGAGACAAATGGTTGAGAAGTTGATTTTAAGACCGGCCACAAAAACATCGATGATGGTCAAGTTTCTGTGGTCGCCCAAATTCGGCTATTGCTCCAGAAACCATAAAAAAATTCACAAAATCATAGTGATTTGCCAATAGTGGCGTCATCTATATGTCATTCTAATAACTTATTGAGTGATGTGTTAGATATATATTTTTTTTCTGGTAATGTCATTTTTTTACGTAATAAAGTAAGCTTAGGAATGTCCCCTCTATCGTTGCTCAGCTCATGTTGCAATGTCTAGTGGTAAGCTTATTTCAAAAGATAGAAAAGGACATGATGGGTTAAAAGGGGTCTGTTGTTCGGAAATACTAACTGTGGTAGATTGTTCCCCAAACCATTTGTTCAATTTATAAATGATATTTATGGTAGTGAGTCGAGGAGCTTAGTCTTTGCAACGAAACAGTACACCACCGCTGTAAACATAAAACCAAACAGTACGCCACCGCTGTAAAACCACGATTCTAAACAGAATAGCAACGCGCAGCAAGGCAAGCAGTGCGCCACATATAAAAGGCCGGTGCTTCACTGCTGAGGACAGTTGAAGTCAGGCAGTGGAAGCGCTGATTCTATGCTCAAACAAACTATAGAAGAGTTGATCCAATGATACAGGAGAGTTGATCCGGTTGTAATCCGACAGACCAACAAGTTAATCCAGTAGTAAACTGGCAAACCGACAAATATAACAAGACTACCACTGACCAACCGGGTCCATGGGAGCATCGATCCAGGGGTAACCCGCAAAACCTGATTTACTCTCCTTTGAAAAAATACCTCACCGAAGAAAGATTCATGTCGAACGAGGACCTTCCGAAATCCCATCTTTTGGACGGCTTAAAGAAGTTGGAGAAACGCTGGACCAAGTGTATCGACCTAAAGGGAAAAATAAGTAGCATAGTCAAACATAGGGACTATGACTGCACCCATCTATTCATTTTGCATTTCCTCCTAAAATGATTAATGTAATTCTTTGAATAGTTGATCTAGACCATTTCAAACTTCAATAGATATACCAACTTCACCCGGATTTTTGCTGGTTTTCAGTTTCTCCACCGGTTCTTTCACTTTCTCTAGGATGATGATTCTTCTGAGGTTAATTGGAAGTAAATCTCTTTCATAAATTTTTATGTCATTGTTCAACTGATTACTGGAATAATTGGTCCAGATTTGGAGTTCTTGTTTCTATGTTTTTATTGCATTCGTTTTTTTATTTGATAGAATTTTCTTACTCTGCTAAGTTTTTGATAGAATTCTACTTTTGTCACTCTTGGTATGCTTGCGATTGTATCGTAACCTTTTCTGATGACATATTTGGTCTCATCGTCTGCACTTTATATCCTACCAAAACCAAAGTCTACTGGATCTGCTGTTATGATATCCCAAAACAGTTTTTGTCGCTTTTTTTGACTCTTTCTTGGATGACTTCCCATATTCCTTCTATGCCTATAGGTTATTCTCTCATTTTATACATTCCCTTTTTCAGTATTCAATAATAAAGTGTTATCCACAATCATTTCTGTCTGTCTTAAAAGAACTCATCACACACCACCACACCACTTTCCAGCATGAAATATATTGATCCAAAAAAATCCAACAACTCAGTACAGATCCGCGTGCTTATTTCATTCAAAAATTTGCCTGTTTTTATTGCAAATAAAATATTTTTTATTATCCAATAAAAAATGAATGTTCATTTCTTTGTTTGCTTTTGTTTATTTACATTTGCACAATTTTCCAACACTTGAGTTTTCTTCAATTTTTGTGTGTTGTGAAATTGATGTCGTATTTTTTGAATTGTCTTAAATTCGTTGTTTGTTTTAATTGCTACTGCGTTGTTTTTCATATGTTTTTCTTGTAAACTTAAGTTTATTTAAAAAAAATATCTTTAAAAAATTCGCGCAATTTCGTACAATTTTCAATTTACTTTAGTTTATTTGTAAACATTGTCGATTCAATAGGTGCGAACATCAGCAAGGCATATGATTTTTTGGTATGTGCATTTTGAGTTTTCAATTTCCGATAAAATACTATATGCATTTCACAACTCCTTTATGACTTTTTTGTGATTTGTGATAGACCGGTTCTACACGTTCAACTTCAACACTTTTCCTCTTTCGCTCGCAAGCAATTGTGAAAGGGGCAAGATTATCTCTTTCGCAAGTTGCATGCGAACGAAAGAGAAAAAAGTGTTGAAGTTGAACGAAAAATTGAACGTGTAGAACCGGTCTTATACTGACGATTTGAGAATTAGCCTATAAGGCAAACAGGTCTGCGCATAATTTTTTGTTATTAGAGGTCACTTTTCTATGTGCTATATGCTTAGTGATGTTACTCGCAGATCCTGGCCCCTGTGGTGAAAGTCGAGTCGTGTGTCGTGACTAGTCGTTTGAGCTGAAGAAAGTGACGTTTAAGTCGAATTACGACTTTCCGCGCAGGGGCCCAAACTCAACTTATCATTTCTACTCTTGGCCCATGTGCAGAAAGACGTAATTCAACTGAAACGTCACTTTTTTCAACTCAAACGACTTGTCACGAAACACGACTCGACTTTCAGCACAGGAGCCCCTATAGTTTATTTAAAAAGAAGAAAACTACGAAGTCACCAGTCTAAATAGAATTTCTTACTAATTTTTATACCATTCACAAAAACAACACTCGTCTTAATTCTCAATTACAACAAATTTGTATCATTTCCGCTTTAAAATTATTCTTAAAAAATACATTAATTGGAAATTTTCTTGTGGTCATACATAAATGTAATTCACCACCTTTAATAAATTTATTCCATATTCACAATAAAAATATTCCCACAACAAATTGCTCATCGGAAATAGCAATTATAAATCTCCACCACACAAGATCCGCTTCTTTTACACACATTTTTTTCTTGCATCCATAACTCGACGTCAATAACCATAATAATAATGCCATATATTCGCAGAATTCTCATAACTAAAACATCTTCCAACAATTTTATACCATTTCCTACAAAAAAAAATACTTAATTTCAACTAGACTTTGACCACATTACGCGTTTCATATTTGTGACTTTTCGAAACATTTTTCTTCTTCTAGGTGTGGTTTTATGTACTTAAAAAAACAGAATTTAAAAAATTCAAACTTTGAAAAAAAAATAATAAAAAATAAAAAAAAAACATAGACAACATCAAGAGATTTCTTGGAAAATCTTGAGATATTATCAATGATCGCACAAAAGGTGGACAGGATTTCCCAATGTCTCGTCTCTCGATAATATTGTAATGCTTCCCAAGAAATCTAGAGTTAATTGCTAATTAGTAATTGCCAATTAGCGCCGGCTGACAAGGTTATAGTAATATAAAACTGATCTAGTATAACAATTTATGAATCAATCTTTTTTTCTCCCTTATATAAATAAAATGTTTTGTTTTATTCGTAAACAACATAAAAGTGCCGCTTGTGACGTTAATGAATTTTTTTTGCCTATACCAAAATTTTGCTATAATAATTTGCTATTTAAAAAAAACATACTATAAAAATACACTTAGTTACGTTACGACTATACTAGCAATTATATAAAGCCAATAAGCAAGCATCAATATACTGTAATGGACATACAATCGCAATCCAGAGAGAGAGAGAGGAATGCTGTCTGTCCGTCCGTTCGTCTGTCGACCTATGGGAGGTCGCACGAAAGAAGAAGAAAAAAATACAGAGGAGTTTTTTCTCTCGACCATCGGTATTGTGGTTACTATTTATGTCAACATTTGGCAACAGCCTCATTAAAATAGTGACAACAAAAAAAAAACGACAGGCGCATAACTTTTTTAAGGCACGTCCGCATGCGCATTGTGACTACCGTGTCCATTCGGTTCAGGCCGATGTTACAATTGGGGCTTTGACTTTACTTTGACTTAACTTCGGGCTTTGATTACATGTAATGTCATTAAAGCAGATTAAATAAAAGCTTCGACTGAACTTTGTCTGCGACTGTATTTCGACTGCAGTCCGGCTTTAAGAAAATTCAAAGTTTCGTCCGCCTGCAGCCAACTTCACTTTATCTGAAAAAACTGAAAACAACTTTTTTAAAGGGAAAGGAACGGTTATGAATTCCGAGTATTTTTTATAGACTGCGAACAACATTAAAAAAATTCCAATTCCTTTTCAGACATTTTAAAATTTTGATTTTTCCACTTTGCTTCTGCTTTGAAAGGAAACAGCTGATTGCAGTCAAAGCTACAATTTAATTTTGAAGTCGAAGTCTCCGGGGACTTTATTTGCAGTCGGAGTTGAAGTCGAAGCCAAAGCCTCAATTGTAACACGGCCCTTAATCTCAATAAAATAAATACCTACTATAAAGGCTTAACCGAAAATGTCAATTTTTTTTTATATTTATTTTATTTAATTTTTTTCTTTAGTATTTTTTAGCTGCTTTCAGCCCCTCCTCCCCTCTATTTGTTGCCCCCACGGCTGCGCGGTTGTAGATTGAAACTTTTTAAGAGAGTTGTTTTCATATTAAAAATCGTGACGTCAATCGAATCCAGTAAATTGCAGAACTTTTTTTTTCGCGCTCGTATTCAAGTTTCAGGGTTTTTCATGGATATTTTTTTTTTTTTAATTTTAAATTCACGTGTGGAATGTCAGTGATGAAGATTGCCGTGATTTGGATTTATTTTGTGTTTGCGCTTCTATTTTTAGTTTTAGTCCCTTCTATATATATAAGAGCCATGCTTGAGTGTAGGTGTGTGACTGGAATAACACATAGCGACTGTTAAATTAGGTCAAAAATATTTGAATTTATCTTAATTATTATACCATAAAAAATATAAGGGGAAAAAATAATAATAAATAATATTTCTTCTCCAACAAACAAACAACACAGCAGAGAAATACAAAAAAAAAATGAGGTCAAAAACGACAGAGTGTAAAGCACAAAAATAAAATAAAATAAAGTAACAAGATCTTATTTTCTCTCCCAACAGCTGAGCCGTACTTACTTACTCTATCTCGGCTGTGTGTTTTGTACAAGAAACTCGCATGATAAGCTGCCACATGAGGGTTGACTTGTAACAATAATAATATAAAATGTTGATAAAATCGTCTGAGCAAGCGCCAATCACTGATAATTTTCCCGGCTTCTAGCCGCTAATTGTTGTTCAGTACGAGGATTTTAAATTGCTTCAACCTAGTTTAATATACTTGCGTGTCTTCATGTCTTATTCTTCTATATAAAACGAACTTATTGATTGCCTTTTGAAACCTATTCCTATTTGCTATACAATACACATAGTATACCAACTAAGCCATCGTAAGAAGGAGGAGAAGATCTCTTTTAATAAAGTGTTGTTGATTGAATCAAAACCGATCTTTTTTGCTATTTCATAAATTGTACTTTGATTTTTGGAACCTTTGACGTACGTACAACTATTGTATATGTATTAAAAGTATAAAACTAAATTAAGTTTAAAAATAATATAAAAAAAATAAACTCTTAGTTCTCTCCATCATCTTCTATTCATTTTTAGTTGTTTTTTGCTCTATACGTCGTCGAGCAGTTGTTTAAATTTTGATTACGCTTGATTGATGTTTGATTTAAGATAATTTTTCATGACTGTATTTTTTTTTATGTGAAATTCTTTTCAATTTATGAGACATAAGACGAATATTTGCAGATCGTGTGTGCGAGTTAACAAAAGCACAATGAAAAAAAAATTAAGTTTTTTTTGTTGTTGTTTATTATATGTATTTATGGCTCGTGTAGTAAATATGTATGAAGATGAGCATTATTCATGTAAATCCTCTTGCGTGAACTTTTTTTTTTAGTTAGCTCCAAATATTATTTTTTTGGGGGGGCTTTAATGATGGATGTCGAGACGCACTTTGAATGTGAGACACTTAAGTAGAATTATGCTAAATTTAAATGTTAGTTATCTTCTGGATTAGTGCGAATTTTTGATGTATACAAGCGTGATAGCTATTTTTGGATGGACTTTGAAAATTTGTTTTTTATTCGCTTAATTTTCTTTAGAAAGAATAATATTTCGAAGCTTCATAGCGATTTTATGATAGAATTTGTTGCATTACTTATTTTAACCTGATCTATGTTCTTTATCCATCACTACCTTTAGTTTAGCAATAGTATACCTTCAATTAATTTTAAGTTTTTATACGATTTTTAACCAGTTTACTTCTTACTAAATTTTTACTGAACCTAATTTAATTTTTTTTTTGTTCAAAGCAATTTAATTAATTCATAATTGTCAATCATTATCATTAATTTTTTTTTAATTTTTTTGCCCTTTAAATGTTGAAAGAATCTCACTCTTCGAATTTCGACAGACTTATTGTATCAAAAAATTCAAAATTTTAAAAATTTCTACATAAAATCAAAAAAATTCAGTTCAGTTCAGTTTTGCAGAAAATTTTGTATGCGAAATTTTGTATTTTGTATACAAAATATTTTTTTTCGTTCATCATATCAAATATGCTAACATCATCATAATAATTGTTGATGCTGCAAAAGTAGATGCTGTAAGCTCGAAGCAATTTGTTTTTCGTCTTGGTTGGTATTCATATACGCCAAAAATAATATATTCTCAAAAGTGCTCTTTCCATGCGCAGTAATGACGTATCCCTAGTACGACATAATGGTAGATATACACCATAAACCAAAGGAGCGTAAAATTCTACGATATGCGAAGCAAAATGAAATGAATGTTGAGAATGACGTCTGCATTGCAACATTGAAACGCAATCCCTCACACTCCTCGTAGCTATTTTACTTCGCACACGGTAGAATTTTACGCTGCTGTCTGTTGCTGGAGCAAAAAGTTGCCACGCTTTAGCCATCTACAACATTTCTTTGCTACACAAAAATTTAGCTGGCTGGAGGAGGGAAAAGCTGGCTACCGAAATGTTCATATAGCACACGATTTTATACAGCGACTGGGCATTTGTATTTCACTTATCTGCGGTAGAACTTAAAAGGTCGGATTTGAAATCTCTCGTGAAACCCAATATAGAAAATGAACCACTATAGAAAATATTACGATCCTTATTTATCGATACATCTTGTTAAGAAACAATGGTTCGAAACCAATAGATTAAGTTCTTGGATCTTTTATTCTGTTTGAAATTATTAAACTAGTTGGGATGTGGCTTTTGATCCTTTCGGTTCACAAGATTAACTTCCCAGTATTCGTTCAAACAAAAAAACGACTTGAACGATTTTTATGAAAATCTTTTCAGATCATACTTCCTTTAACACGCTTTGAACGGCATCTTAACGAAGTCGGTATCTTTTTTGGTTCGCGCGAAATCGTGCTGGTACAAAAATCACTTACGTCGTTCAAACAAAAAAACGGCTCGACCAATTTTTATGAAAATCTTTTCAGATCATATTTCCTTGAACACGCTTCAAACGGCACCTGAACGAAGTCGATATCTTTTTCGGTTCGCGCGAAATCGTGCAGGAAAAAAGGACCACATACGTACGCACACACACACACATTTCTTCTAAAATTGTTTGCTTAAAATGCTATTGGGACCTTGAAACGTGTAAATACATTGAAAATTTCGAATCCGATTTTCGGACCGATTACAATAACTTCCTACTGGGAAGTTAAAAAGATTTTATTTTTGTCTTCCGCATATTCATAAATTTTGCGACAAATATGGCGGCGACATCTTTTGATAGTTGTCAAATATCATGCCTGCCAACGTAATACACATTAAAACAATCAACCAGGCATCTCAAATGAACAAGAAAATAAAAAATTCCACGGTTTTTTTCTTATTATAAAAATAACTCAAAATTTTCTTTTTAATCTTATTCGTTTTGGTTTTTTGGCCCATAAAATAAGTGTACTGCAACTGAACCAGTTTACTCTATAAAGATTCCGCATTTCATTTCCTGTCTGCTACCGCCGCCGCCGCCATTATGTAGGAAACCTTTCTACTTGACCTAAATTAGTTAAAATCAAATTATGCCGGTACATCAACACGAACAGCACAACCAGCATTGGAGTAGTACTGTTTTAAGAGTTAATAAAATTTTGAATAAATATAAAAAATGAATTTTGTTGTTATGAAATTATGACATTAAAAAAATTATTTTTATCTTTAAATTTATCACTAAAAATTTTTTTTGTTTAATAATCACAGAAGCACTAATTTTCATTTTTATAATTATATTTTTAGCTATGCGAATGACCATGGCTACAGCATCAACAATGACGCCAAGGATACATCGCAAAGGATTTCGTACACCATCAAAACGGCATCCGGGTAAAGTTCTTCCAGGGAAGCTCCATTCTTTTTCTAGGGTAAGTTTCATCGTTCAATCAACAATCCCTTTCTAGCACCTCAGCAATTTTATCTGTTTGTATTGCTCACATTATTATAAAATATTTCCAATAAAATATTCATAATATTTTCATTTTATGAATATTGAATATATTTGTTATCAAAAAACAAAAATCACAAAACAACAAAAAAACCAGAGAAAGAAGACATTTGCCTTAAATTATTTTTCACAGGTCGGCCCTGGTAAGATTGCTCCAGGAAAGAAAATAATTCCCAGGCCACATCCGCCACCCTGTGATAATTCAAATGACAGCGGATTCGGTTTTGATCAACATGTTGAGGTTCAAACTAATCAACAGGTGGTGCGAACAATCCCATCCTCAAGGTGACTATAATCATAATTATGCACATATTATCTCCTACATACATGCGTGCTTTTTTTTAAAATTAAAAAAAAAATTAATACAAAAAATGATTAACGATTTTAATTTTTGCGCTTTTACATGATTATGATGAAAAAATTAATAATTTTTGATATTATATGTAATATGAAAAAAAACAACAAATTTTTAATTATTTTTATTTTAATTTTTTTTTTGTTAATTGCTTTCGTTAATTATTTGCCAATTTTTTTTTTCATTCATTCTCATTTCTCATTCCTCGTTTTTTCGGATGTTAAATCTCCTCGAGTTTATGGAAAGGATCATGTCGTTGTGGTCTTTATTCCTGGATTGATAATTGTTTTTTGGGAAGGAAATAAGAACATGCAAAGATAATGCAAAAATTGAATTTATGTTTTTTTGATGTATTTCGAAATTTTGTTTAGACTAGTAAAATGTGAATATGAAGAAAGAAGTCAATTTAATATTGTATAGGCTCAAAACTTGTAAGGTTAGGTATTAGGTCTTTCAACATCTTAAAAACATTCTCACATAACATCAATCACTTTTATTTGCATTGGGTAAAGGGTAAATTGTAATCTATAATAGTCAGGGCTAAGTTTGTGATGAGGTAATAGCTTAAAATAAAATCCTAATTAAATGTTGATAAATTGTTATGGAAAGTGGCATTCAAGTTTGTTCAATCAAATTAATTTTAATTTCATTCATTGATATTAAATTTCCTTGAAATCGCACTTAGTAGTGAATAGTACATGTTCGCTGGTAAGTTTTTGACGAAATTTATTGTACAAGGTCCAGTGCAAAATGTACTGATTTAACTAATACGCACAGGTGCACTTTCGTTCTTATTAAAGACATCCCTGTCTGTTGACAATGTAATGGGGAGTCTTAGTTATTTTGTACACCAATCTGCGCAATCTACCTCCTATTTTCTTGTACTGCTGGTCAAAACATAGCTTATTTCCTTTTCATCATATCTTCAAAAATTCATTATTGTTAGAAAAGTTTCCTACCTCACGCCAATCTATAAATCTTGTAATAAGCAATCGGTAGGCGACTACAGGGTCATTGACATCCTATCATCAATCTCTAAGCTATTTGAAAAACTCTTTTATCACAAAATTGCCGTTCTAATCGACCCATACCTAAATGAACAACAACACGGTTCAACTGATTTCAGCAAGGCGTTTGATCGAGTCTATCACAATATTTATAATTGCAAAATTATCAGATTCCAAGAATTTCTATATAAGGAAATCAAAGTAACTTTCGAGTTTCCTCAGGGTAGTCATCTTGGTCCTCTTTTGTTCAATATTTTCATCTCCAATTTATCTGAAAAATTAGTAAATATTCCGCATCTCTTTTACGCGGATGACCTGAAAAATATAAGTGTCATGAAGTCCCAAACTGATGTTTCCTTCTTGTAGTTGAAACATATAAGACTGGTGCACCACCAAAAAATTGAACTTAACACCAGAAAATGTCATGCAGTTACCTTTTCCCGTAGAAAAACACACGCAGGAGCAGAACTATTATCTCAATGACAAGATATTGAATCAGGTTGATCATTTCATAGATCGCTAGATAATGTCTTAGACTAAATTCCAATCTGCACTATTATAATATTACTGTACTGCCAGAGCCAACAAGCTTCTAGGCTTCATAAAGAGAAGGGCTAAAGAATTCGGTAATGTGTGCGCGTTGCCAAAACACTCTTCTGTTCATTAGTCCGCCCTATCCTAGAATATGCATGCTCTATCTGGGATCCTGTATTTCAGGTAAATATAATCAAGTGCCAAAGAAATTTCTTCTTTCTGCCTGCATGATTTCCAAAGCCTCCTGGGACAGGCTCAAAGTGCTTGAACTCATGCCGTTATCATCAGGTTGGAGAAAACTGCTTATATCATGCGTTGCCCTAAAAGTACAATTTCTATCGAACAAGATCAAATTCAATGATATACGCGGCATTCGAAATTATTTTTGGACCAATTCTGCTAGGAACGAGCTTGGTTTGGGCTACTTTGCAGTCGCATCCTTGCATGTCATCTGCGTAATCCAGCATTTGTGTTTATTTGTTAAGAATTATACCTCTTTCTCCAACCATTTTAGTTATTGATTGGCCTGAACAGTGATCCGGATAACTTTACCTGGTTTGTCACATTGGTCAACATACATAATCGTGCCGGTCTCTTGCAAATGATGAGTTCCCACATGACCTTATATAGTTCCATTCTGAAGAAACTTCTATAAGCGGCCTTAAAGACTACAAAGAGGCGTTAAATTGAATTTTGAAACACTAGACATTTCTCCATCGCCTGCTCTAGAGTTAGATTAGTTGTTAATTTACCTTGAGATGAAATCAAACTGTTTTTGGCCTATAATATTTCTATCGTATGGAACTATCCTGTTTTGTAGGAGCTCGGAAAATATATTTTTATGCAATACTCAGCAACGTTATATCGGGATGGAATCGTCATACTTTCCCCTATTTGCAAATTTTTTTCATGCTTCACTTGGAATAGTGTACGTTCTCCACATTTGACTAGATCCTAGGAGATTCCGCCTGCACTGGAGGCCTTCATGTTTTTGATCGGGCTTATCTTTGCTAACTTCTCCAAGGCTTTCTAGTGCCAGTGGAAAATATCATGAGATATTCGTGGAGCCTATATTTCCTTACTTCCTTTTAGTAATTCGTGTTTTTCAAAATTTGATTCTTGAATAAAGATTTTGGGAAGAATATATTCTAAGCATAATTATATATGTTCTACTATCGTAAGTTTGTATGATAACTTTTTGTATAATGAATTTATAATTTTATCTATAAAGCAAAAGCCGCCAATTTGCACAAAACCCCATCTTTTCTCTATCTTAACAGTCTTATAATATGCCCCTAATACATTCTGCCCTATAAACTTTCATCTATTTACAAAAATTTTATTACCAAATAAACAATTTTTGCATAACATTCCAAAATGCAAAACGTTATCAAATTTATTTTAATTAAATTACTTAAAGATCACCAGCTTTCACAGGTTCACACGTGATTCTGTTTCTATCATTTCTTATCATAAATTTTGTGATATTTTTATCATCATCGTTGAAAAAATTTTTTTTGATTGATTAACAAATATTTTAAATAACTTTCCATTAAATATTAACGATTAACTGGATTTGATTGGATTAACGGTCGGGTGTAATTCCTTCTCATCTAGTTTTAAGTAAGGTTAAAAATAGTTCAAGTAGCTACTTCCTTGTTATCTTGGATGGATACCGATAGATCCTCTTAAGAAAAATTCCTTTTATATCAAAAATTTAAATCAAAAAAATCTTTCAAAAAAATACTTTTTAAAAAATTTCACTTTGATGAATATAAATTTCATCGATTGCACCACATTTAAGATTTGCTCTTTAGATAGTTCAATTTCTTTTTGTAATCTGACAAATTTTCAAAAGCCTCAAGGGAAATGACTTAAACAAGATAATATTAACGAGTTTTTGTTTCAAAATTCTTGTTGTAGAATTTCTTTTTTTAAAAAAAAATTTTTTTGGTGCTGAGTAATTTTTGAGTTTTCTTTCTTTCAGTGCCAGACACTAATTACTAGTACTAGTGTTAGTATCCTGGTGGTATCTTATTCTGTCGCAAGTAGATAACGTATCACTACCTTGGGCAATAATATGTTTATTAGACAGGTGTGGTCTTTAATTAGACTTGATTCATGCACGTTTTTTAAACAAGTTCAACTATTTCTTATTATGGAAAATTTACATGATATGGTCCTAAAGCGATAATGACACAAGAGCTTATCTTCTTTGTGTTTCTATGTTTGAATTAAAAGTATAGAAATTATTGAAAATTTAATTAAATTTTGGCAATTCTATTCTTTATTGACTTTATTACTTGATCAAATCAATATAGAAAATATGAAGAGGGTCGTCTTCTAAATCTAAACTCTAGTCTACCACATAAAAATTATTGTGGAGATACCGGCTATGTAAGTTACTTTATTCAAGAAAAAATGAAATAGCAAATACTTTCTACAAGGAATATAAAAGATTAATTGGACGGAAATCATAGGATTATAAAAGGAAACTGTTTTTGGAATAGGACCATCAGCGATTATTTTATGGAGATGATGATAAGTAGAGTAGATTCAAGAAAATTAAGCCAACAAGTGTCCTGACATCCTTTCTACTGCGCCCCAACAATTTCTTGGCCGCATTAAGAGATGGCACAGGAAGGAATTGCTTACTTACAATTGGCCAATCTAGACGCGGGCCTCCAGCGTTCATCAATGTCCGATAGGGCCCTCTGCACCAAACCACTCTGCACTAATAGACGGTTCCGGAACGATGAATGCAATGTCACAGCCCTGTCTAGCCATGGCATCCGCCTTTTTATAGCCTTTGAAGCCCCAATGACCCGAAAGCCAAACAAGGGCAACTTGATTTAGAACGCCCAGCTCACCAAGGGCACGTTAGCAGTTTCAGACTAAGGGCCGGGTCAAAAACGCAGAACTGCGGTCATTATGCAGTATTCAGCAATTGGATGTCTGTAGCTGAATATTGTAGAATGACCGCAGTTCTGCGTTTATGAACAGGCCCTAATTTAGACTTGGTCCTACAGGATCTTGCGGTTCTGACTACTCCTTGGCTATGAAAAAAGATAAAAGTTCGTTTGCTTTTGTATACCCTTCTTAAGTTCTCATGATATGTAAACCAGTATATCGTACACCTCTGCTTGAAAGGCAATCGCTAGTGAAACTGTGGCTTCCACTCCAAATCCCATCGCCCACACTTGCCTCTGCTTTGGAGCCATCCGTATATATTATAAACACTTCGGGATATTCGGGATTTGAATACTCAACTTGTGTAGAGATAAACATACTTTTCTAGTATATTTTCGTAGACCATTAAATAGAATATAACATTCATTCATCTATGTTGTTTGTGTCTTAAATATAAAAATCAGCACCAATACAAAATTAAATCTTAAGTTAGAAATCTGTTAACTAATTCCACTAAAAAAACAGTTTCTAGTCATATTTTCCTTAGAAAGCAAAAAACCCGCCAAAAGAAATTGACGGCAATTCTTCTATAATTATACTTTTATATAAACAATAAAGAACGAATCGATAGCAATAAATATTTTCCTTAATAATAATCTTGTTTTTTTATTTTGGTGTTAACACAAACAATTAAATAATTTCCTTATACTTTTAGTCTAGAAAATGATATTCGAAGCATTGTTTTTAAAAAAAAAAACGATTCGTCTCAGGTTATATTCTTATAATCAGACATTCATTTTTATATTTATTTTATTTTGCATCATAAATATTATCAATTTATAATAGCAATTGGCTGGGGGCATTTTTATTATAAAGTAAACTTGGAAAAACAATTTCAATTTTGTTGTTCTGTTGTCTGTCCTTCAATCAATTAATAATTTTTAGATCATCTTTTTCTTGCTAATAAGTAGTAGTATTTGGAAATAAATTGTTTTTTTTTTAATTTATTTGCTTGACTCTTTAAAAGTAGATTTTTTTCTCTAAGCACTTGTTTTTAAGATTAAAAGATTTAATTTACAACAAAATATAATTATAGTAGGTCATGGCTTTTATTATTATAGCAAAAGCACTTTAAAGTATATAAAACCTTAAGTTTCTTATCTATATCTTCTCTAATTTAATGACTTTTATTATTATCATGTGTAAACATGATAAAATAGTTAACATTCCACAATTTCTTTATTTTGATTTTGATTTTTTTTATAAGTAGCGTTAAAATATCTAGAAAAGAAATCGTATTTTTTTATTCATAGATGATGAAAGCTTTATTCTTATAATTTTTATTCCTCAAGTAAATAATAGTAATAATTTGTAGTGTCCTATATTATTCGTAGTTTATAATATAAATATGACGAATAACAAACAAGTTGTAGTTGAGAAACTATAGATATCTTTCTTGCAAAATATTTTTTTTAACACCCATAATTTTATTTAGTCGTCTTATCTTATATAAAAAATATCACTATATTCCATTCCATTAAATTGCATTATTAAAACTTCTTTAAAACTTCTTAGACAACAAAACAAAAAACAAAAAAAAAACAAAACAAAAAAAACAAAAAACAAAATTAATTTTTCATTAGATCTGAGCCAATAGATGAAATCACCGACGATGATGATACCGATGAGATTGATAATAAAACAATAATAAAAACGAAACGTAGAAAAATTGAACAAATACAAATTGATACTGATGACGCCTGCAGTAATGATGCATTTATACATAAAATTGCAACAACAACGGCCGCTACCAGCAGTATCCCTTGCACTACAACAAAGTAAGATGTTCCTTTATCATTACATTCATTTATTTCATTAGCATCATTATATTTCACTAATATGAATTATTTATTTATTCTTTATTTATTTAATTTATTTTTTTTTTACTTTAATTAAGACTTATATATATATTTTGTTTAGTGTTGAATGCACAACGTATTTTTTAAGTAGTATACTGTAACTTCGGATATTACAAAAAGTTATGAGAGTTTTTTTTTGTTAAAATTTTTTGTTTTACGTAAAATTTAAAAAGACTTTTTGTATTAATGTATATCTCACTCTCTCATAACTTTAGTTAGATTTGATAAATTTACTTGAAATTTATTAACAAACATCATAAATTGAAAATTTTCGCTAATATTAAGATTCGTTTCTTGTTTATTTACAGATTTCTGTCTACAACTGCTCGAAGTAATGCTAGACCTGGACTGAAAAGACCGGCAGTACCAATTCAAAGTAATATAACAACATCCTCGAAAGATGGTACTGTACAGCTAGAAATTATTTCACAGCCAGAACAACAGCATAGAGCCAGGTTTGTTGATATTTTGTTTATTGTTTATAATGTAAATCTTCTTCAGCACCCTCTCAAACCCTTATAATTCTAAACCTATTATATCCCGCGTACTAAGCTTACTACTAGTATTCAAAAAAATAATTTGTTGGCGTTATCTTTATAACCGTATCGAGAAATTTGATTTCTACAATCTATTAGTAAAACTTTGGTACCATCAATATTCCCAACTGCTCTCTTAACCAAATCCCATAGTCCAAATTCCGAGTCGCTGCCATCCAATTGACATATGTATCATCTGACGGTATTCGAGCTATAGAACTCAAACATTCCTCACCTCGCCAGAGGCAAATCGAATCCTTTCACAAGGTCTCGTTCCAGATCTCGTGTTGATTCAACAAACCAGACAGAGGACTCAAGCCTTGTTGGCATCATAGGCATTTTGGTAACAAAGCTACAAAGTGTATAACATCGTGAAATCACTCCAAATAGATTTGAAAATGTAATCTTTTTATCAGACGTTTGTTTCGAATTTTGAATCTCGGAAGAATAAAATAATTTAATCTAAATAAGCTGTCGAATGTGCCTTCTCTTAATGCGTCAGAAATTCGTTATAATTTGCAAGTTTCGCCTAATGAAAGGTCAATACGTATAAAGACGCAACGTACGATAACCATGATAAGTTGTCAGCTATACCTTTTCCCCTAATTGCATGGCCTCTAAGTGAAACGTTTGACTTCTCACTTACTTTCAATTTTGTTTGCTTCCTTGAACTCTTCTATAAACCTGTTTAAGGATAGGTTTTGCGTAAACCTAACTGCTCAGAGCTTATGATTTATCAGGCAGTTCCTTGGATAATAATCGAGTATCGAAGACCTTCATTTGTATATCGGATCAATAATAATTGTTAGGCGCCACAACCAAAGTGTACTCAATCATTTCCGTTGAATTCATTTCTTTAATCGCCAAGCAGTCTTCTTGTTCTATTATTAGTTAGACTATAGCGTAAGTATACTAGTCTGTGGTCATTGGGCTTGCTACTAGTCTGTGGTCATTGTGTTTCCTACTTTAGGTAATATATAACTAGTGACAATGAAACTTGTCTAAAAATATCCTTGAACTTACACACATTATGCGCTTACACTTAACTTTAAGTACAATTTAGGTTCACTTAAATTCGAAACTTTCTTATTTTCATATTTCCTTTTATGACAAATCTATTAAATGTATTTACATTAATCCCTAATTAATGTTCGTATTGATTTTTACGTTATTATTTATTTTCAGATATCAAACAGAAGGCAGCCGAGGCGCTGTAAAAGATCGAAGTGGAAATGGTTTTCCAATAGTTAGATTAACAGGCTACAATAAGTCAGCAGTACTACAAGTATTTATTGGAACTGATATCGGTCGGGTGGCACCGCATATGTTTTATCAGGCATGTAAGGTAGCTGGGAAAAATTCGACACCTTGCAATGAAAGAAAAGTTGATGGCACTATGATAATAGAAATCGATTTTAAGCCAGATAATGATATGACTATAACCTGTGACTGTGTAGGAATTTTGAAGGTGAGCAGCATATTGTGGGGTTTTATTTAAATTTTATTTAAGGCGAAAATTACTAACATTTCTATTTTTTTGTTATTGTATTTGTTATAGGAAAGAAATGTTGATGTTGAACATCGTTTTCCGGAACATTCAGGTCAGCGGAGTAAAAAAAAATCTACAAGATGTCGAATGGTATTCAGAACGCAGTTAACGCATGATGATGGTACAATTGAAACGTTACAAGTCTGTTCATATCCAATTATCTGCAGTAAGTCTTGAGTCCATATGAAATTTTTGCCTGTGCTTTTTTTTGTGTATATAATTTAATTGATTTAACCTTCACAGCTCAGCCGCCTGGTGTACCTGAAATATGTAAAAAATCACTAAACTCATGTCCAGTAGAAGGTGGACTGGAACTTTTTATAATTGGAAAGAACTTTCTGAAAGATACTTGCGTTGTTTTCCGGGATGCTGTCGAAGGTTCACATAATCAAGATGAAATGAGTCAAATAACTTCAGTTTGGGAAGAAACTGTTCTGCCTGATAAGGAATATCTGCAACAGGTGAGCTCGCCGTTATCTTATCAAAAATCAAATATGTAATTACCTCCGACATTGAACAAGTTAAAAATAAAAGTAGATACAGAGAGCAAACCTCAAGAATATTCTTCGTAACATTCATTTATTTGTAAAGTTATGAATTAGACAATTTAGGTCATTGCTATTGTTGGAAACATTTAGCCCTTGCTAAACTTATTAAATAGAAGTTCACGAGAATATACTATATAGGCATACATAGTGACAAATTTTTGTGTTAAACCAAGAAATCACGATATTTCGTAAAATACACCACTTTTAGCTTAGAGGCGCCATCACGATTATTTTGTTTGTGTTATTTGTTTGATGTTAACACATTTTTTTATTGATTTTCGTTTTTGTTAAAAGTTTTACCACTTTATTCAACTGTGCGGCGATTAGTCTTGATTATTAGCGAAATGGTTTTTGTTGAATATTATTGAGTTTGTAAATAATTTTAACAGAAATTTGTATATTTATATTTATTTCTGCGCATGTTTCTATGACTAAAGTGGTTTAGGCTTTAGAAGCAATTACAGATATGGAGAATTTTTAGCTCGACTTTCGCCATACTAGATAATTGTTAAAATTTTACAGATGCTCGGAGCTTTCATATCAATCACAATAGAGGTGATAATTAATCTTAAATATTTGCGTGGACATTGTTAGAATTAATTTAAGAACTAAAGAATCACTATTTTGGATATTGATATTGCATCATCTTCCAGTTAGCATGTCCAATTTGTCTGTTTTGCAATTCTTTCCAGGCTGGTCAGGATGGCCCCATACCATAGAAACGTGTTCTGAGCGCATGTCATTCAAATTGGCATACAGTTAACAGTGGCCACCACTAGGATGTTATGATCGCACTTTACTTCCATCAATCCGAAATAGTTGTGGTACGTGCATATTTTCATATACTACATCTCAGTGTAAAGCACACTCCAGCTTTCAGAGCCATGTACTCGTACGAAGCCATTTCGTCACATCTCAAATCACGGCATTATTTCTTTCAGATTACGCATTCGAATTATCACGGAACTTTGAGAAAGTGAAAATAACATGGCGAATGCGATGTCAAATTTTCAAATTATTCCCGGATTTTATGCGGAGTGAACTAGGTTGATGTTCATGTTAAACAATCAAGGGTTGCCTTCGTTGATGTATACGGCACGGCCACTAGTCTTTCTTCTGTCTACTTTTCCGTATACTCTTCGTTCCCGTGTACTATTCGTGATTGTCTTCTCTCGTTTATATTTCTTCCTTTCTAACATAGGTGGAGAAAAACGGGTCAAGGAAATAAAACAGTGGGAATTGTTTAAGCAGCTTTCATTTTTCTTTCTTTATACTTTCTTTCTACTATAATTTATTGTCACACGTTGCACTCTACGACAGAACTGTCATCGTCAGTACAAAGGGTATCTACTTTTGTGCTCTCTAAATTTCCACATAGAAAAAGATCTGGGGTTTATACGTCTATCGCACATAAAAACATTAAGTGATAATTTCTTTAATTAATATAAATAGTAAATATATTTAATAACTTTTGTTTTCTCTCTTTTCATTTAGACACATTTGGTATGCATAGTCCCCCCATATATACATCAAACCCTAGTTGAGCCAGTTACAGTACATCTATTCGTTATGTCAAGTGGTAAAAGAAGTGAAAGTCATAGCTTTATGTATACGCCAAAAGGGGCACATACCATACTATCAGCTGCAACAACGCTAAGTTCTTTACACAGTACACTATCAACACAACCAGGTATGTTGTATTTTATTTTCAAAATCGTCGTCGACCAAATATATATAAAAAAAGATTTTTTTCAACGACAACAATAAAATACCAAAAAAAAGGATATAGAAAAAATTAAAAAAGAGCGAAGAAAAATTGAAATCATTATTACTTTGAAAATCGCCTTAAAAACACGATTATAAAAATAATGATCGCCAACTTCTCAACTACAAATAATAATTATAATTCTCTCTTTCTCTCTCTCTCAGAAAAAAAACAAAGTATAATTCCATAGAGACAATTTGAAGATACACTTAAATGAAAAAACAAGAATTTGTTTAAATATTTTATTTAAAAAAAACTTACAGTAAAAAGCCATTTTTAAATTGTAAACAAACATTTTAAAAAAACATTGGTCAAAACAACCCTGCGGCATGAATGTTGGATCTGGGAATTATATTATATATATATTTATATATATAAATTCGCCATATTAATTATTTGTTTTCTTTTTTTCGAAATATTTGCAAAATGCAAAAAATATGAATGATTTTTTTTGCTATAATATTATACATCTGCATTTATATTTGGGGGTTGTTTCTTTTTTGGATGTGTTTGCGTTGAATAAGTGCCAATATTTGTATGGATAATCTGTGTTTTGAATGAGTGGCAGAGTTTTTTTGACCAAAGACCATTTTAAAAAAATAGTTTTACAATTTAAAAGATATTTTGAAAATTACAATTAATAAAGAGGAGATCAGCACATTTTATATATTTTGAGCAAAACAAGCAAAAAAAAAATTAATCAAATTACTACCAACGTCTTAATTTTTTTTTAACAACAACGTCTTGTATTTTTTTTTTATTACATTTAGATTGCTTTATAATTTTTTTTAAACATACTTTTTTTTTGAATATGAAACTTTGGTACCATCAACGATTCTGCTATTTACCATCGGCTACCAGGATTTAGTTTTATTTTAATTATTATTATTATTATTTAAAACAAACAAAAATCGTATTAAAAAATCAAAACATTTAAGACATATTTTGTGATTAGGGAACTTTTACGTTGATTTTACTAAATAAATAGTGAGAAAATAAACTCTATATAATAAAAATATAGCAAGAACAAAAACAAATCTATGGAAGAACATCATCGCTTCGTTTATGTTTTTATTTTAATTTAAAAAAAAATTAATTTTGTTTACGTAAAAAGGTACCTTTTTGAGTTCTACATACATATATATGTGTACATCCGCTCTGAAAAGATTACATCCAAACAAAAAAAATGAGAAAAAAAATATGAATTTAAATAAAAAAAAAAATTAATAACCAACTATGCCAAAAAAAAACAAAAAAAAAATGAAAACATATTCATGACTAATAGAAAAAACCACACTAAACCATAAAAAAAAGAAAATTCAAACACTAATCACAAAATGTTGTTTTTTTCGTTTATTTCCTTCTCATAGCTTTTAGGTTCGAAAAGTTAGTAATATAAGCCATCACAATAGGAAGAGCGTACCATCCGTCTGTGGTGCGTTTGCCATGTGTATAATGTTGCCCATCGTTCTGTGCTAAAACGAAATCATCTTTATTAAAAAAAAATGGGTGATAAAATGGTGGACTTCCTCCTTCTTCTTCTCCGGAGTCTTCTTCTTCTGGATTCGTTTCGTATACTTTATATTCTGCATCGTCTTCTACTACACACCATCCAGCAAGCGATCATCAGGGTACTGGTTTAATAAAAAAACAAAAAATCTTAAAAAAAAAAATGCCACAATTTACACATATTTAGCCATATTTGTTGAAGTAAATTTTTAAAAGAAAAAAAACACTTTAAAAAAAAGAAAAAACAGTAAAGTAAATTTTTCTTAATTATTATTCATTTTAAAAATTAAAAAAAAACGGTTAACACAAAATATTACATTCAAAAAAAAAATTAAATATAAAAAATTTTTGTTTTTAAATTTATATTTAAAGGCAAAAATTAAAAACAATTTTTTTTAAATCCCGTTTAATTAGAATTACAAATAAAAATCAAATCTTTAATATTCCGAAAATTTTTAAGTTCAATTCAAACTTCTTAAAAAAAAGTAAAGTAAAGTAAAAAAATTAAAGTTAAAATCAAATTTTTACCGAATTCAAAAATTCATTTGAGAAACTTTCAATAAGAAAAAACAAAAAAAAAGTAAAAACCCAAATTTCAAATTTTATTAATTTTTGCGTGGAAAATTATTTTTTTTTTTCTTAATTTAACTTTTCATTTTGTCGGTTTTTTTTGTTTCTTTTTTACTTTTTACATAATTTTAATTTTTATTAATTAGAGTGGCTACAGCGGACTGATGCTATTCTTGGACCATCGTTGGTTGTCGGTTTCTTGTCTCTAATTCTCTTTCAGATAAACTGATGCTGATTTTAGTTTAAAAAGAAAAAAAAATTAAAAGTCTTTTATTATTAAAAGACTTCTGATCGCTTTGAATGGTATAAATGACATTTTGTTAGAAATACTGCAATGGATGAGTGTGAGTGTGGTTTTTTTTGAATGTACAGAGATTATATGCATTTTAGGGAGATATTTTTGGAAATAGTTTAAACTGGGGTGGGTTTATTGTTAAAAAAAATTGAATTTAAATTTATTAAATTTAAATTAAAGTTATCCTTAATTCTTTATTAGTAAAAGTAAATTCTTTGAAAGTAGCTCTCATTAGTTCTTTATACTAAGATTATACTAAGGTCGTCTAGGTACTTCTTAATAATGCTCGGAAAACATGATCCATTAAACAGGAATTTTATTGTTTCAAGTTTTCAAACTCAGTTAAAAAATTTCTGATCTTGCGTTTGAACTCCTGGATGTTGTAGGAGCTCACACCAAAGAGAAGAAATTTACACGAAGCCTACTGTAATAAAAATTAAAGCAAGAACATTTTGGAATGGGGCTTTGATTCCGTCGATATCCTCAATAGCAGGCGACTGAGATACGGAAACGTCGGGGTTATCGGGAGACAGCTTCGTCGGAGTTTTATGCCTTCTGAAACAAGTGAATTCCGCTAACCAGCCGACAAACGCTGTGATGCCGGTAGTACCAGACAATTATTCATTCCTCATTCGACCAAATCTATAAAGTCTAGGCCGAATAGATAGTTCAATGAGGAATGTATGAACGCGATTAAAGCTAAGAAAGCCGTCTATAGAGCGTGCAGACATTCCCCAATTGAGTCACTTCGGCGTGAGTATATCAAATTGAGAAACTCCTGTAATTCCATCATCGGGAAAGTCAAATCATCATTTGACGACAGGTTGAGAAGTAAGATTCTTAATACAAGTACAGTACAGTACAGTAACTTGCATGAAGAAGAATTTTACCTCTTCCACAACCCCTCCTTTTATTTATGAGAAGGAGGTGATAATAGAAAGCAAATGCAAGGCCGATTTATTGGCATCTCTGTTCGCCTTACGTTATTCCTTACCCGAAACTAGTATGCCACACCCGTTCCCAATCAATCGACGGAGTTTTTTTTCAGGATTCGCGGGGTTTATAAAAGGTTTCAAAGAGCTCGACGTGAATAAATCCACTGGCCCTGACAATATTCTCCCTATTGTACTTAAGAAATGTGCCTCACTTTGGCTAAACCTCTGTGCAAAATGTTTGCCCTGTCATACTTCTCTCGAGTTTATTGTAACTCTTAAAAACTAGCTCATCAAAAGCAAAATCATGGAGACAATAATCAATAGAAAGCTGATGAGCTATCTTGAATCTAATCAAATCCTGCACTATAGGCAGTATAAGCTCACAGCTAAAAGATCGACTGGCGACCTTCTCGTGTGTCTGACAGACCACCTCAACCAAAACAATCGTCGCTTTGGGGAGTTTAGTCTTGTTGTACTAGATATTTCCAAGGCTTTTGACAGAGTACGACATCTTACTCTGCTTATTCAATTCCAAGTTATTGGTATAGAAAAGAAACTGTATTGAGAGCTCTCTTTCTTTAAGGTAGGGTCAACCCTGTCATCCGCTCTCTTTCTAATAGTCATAAATGATCTGCTCTCATGCCCTCCAACCCATTTCACAGTTTTGCCGTTGACAGTACTCTGCGTTACACCTACGCCTTCGACAATATAAGACAAATACGTGCCAGACCTTGCATTTTAGATCGTGAACTCATGCCCAAGTCGATCAATCGAGACATAGAACTCATTCTTGATTGAAGCGCAAGAATCGTGTCGAATTCAACGCATCTAAAACAAAATACTGTCTTATCTCTAATAAAGTCTGCACTTACCTTACTTCTATCTCAGAATTCTCTTCTAGAATCGAACAGCTGACCAACCTCTTAATATTCTAGGCGTAACTTTAACCGAAGATCTGCGATGGAAATTCCTTCTACAGCCAGTTGCCTTGGCTACAATCTACAAAAAATCAATCCCAAGCTTCTCTTGCATCAATTTTCTAGGCTTAATATTGCATGAAGACCTTAGAACGAGCACATATTCCAAATCGCTAAATAAAAATCCCAAAGTCTGCGATTTTTAAGAGATGCAAATTTCTTGTTCAATTGTTGGACTTTGATCTAAAATTTAATATTTGGTCTTACCTCAAATACAAGTCCTTTATTTACAATAGGGCTTCGAAAAAAACCCAAATATGCCTGAATAATGTAATTGACGATGCCGCAATATATTATAACTACAGCGGCGCTTTTCGAGTACACAATGATCAAGCAATTCGTTCAGATATGTTATAGAAAAATTCGGCTGGGTGACAAAATTCCGTAGCTACTATTACTCAAGTCCTACAGCAGCCAAGAGCTCAAACGTTCAAGACATCAATTAGCAATATATTGTTAAAGAGAGAAAGAGCTATCTTAAAATAAACAAATGCAAATATAAGGGGTTAATATCTTAAAATAAATCTTTTATGGGAATTCAAATCCAATCCACTCGAAAATATTTGCAATGAATGTCCAAATATAAATTAATGGCACAACTAAAAAATTGTAAATATTATCTTTAATGATATTTCTCATTTCTGAAATCTAATTCCAAATTGAGTTTAGACAAAAAAGTCGATAATATTAATTTATGATTACGTGTTTCCATGTGAGTCTATTTTTTGAATGGGCGAGAGTGAATGTGGCATGAACTAGGTGAACTGAAAACTTTGAATGATTGCGGTTCAAAGTGGTCACTCTCATCATCCAAAGATTTATATCATTTACAAAATTATTATTATTACTATTACTATTATTATATATATACAGTTATCATCCTCGCAATTGATATTGCATCAAATTTGGCTGATGAGATAAATTTTCTATTTAAATTTCCAGGTCCATAGGAATTAGATAAAATAAAATATATAAATTTATTTAATTAATTAATTTTAAAACAAACCCAATTTTCCACTTCTTGTATTTAATATATTTCTACTTTTTAGATACACGTTTTACGGAGAATCCGACAAGTCAAACATGTCCAGTCGTATTATGGGGCTCGGGTGTAATTGAACCAAAACATGAAATTGATTCTGGAATGATGCCGCCCCCAGCTACAATTCCGCTTGGTGTACGTCGGCCATCAACATCGAATACAATAATACCAGATCAAATGCAACAAATTGGACTGAAGACAGAAATAATGGATGAGAGCTCGCAAAGCTCAACACCAGAGGCAATGCAGACTGAATCATTGGATCAATTTCCTGGTCCAAATGAGAATTCCGTGGACAGTAGTCCAATAAAGGAAATACAATACCAGAGAATTAGAAAGCAAAGCTTAGATATATTAGATATGCGTTCAATGTCGATGTTAAATGATACAAATAGTTTACCAAGCTTTCCAACACATGAAAGTCATAATCGTTTATCAGTTGTTGATATGCATGTTAAGCAAGAACAAATGGCTTCACAATTACAATCGCAAATGTTATCAGCAGCACAAAATTCACAGACTGTTAATAAATTCTTTCCAAATTTGGATACAAGCATGACTGAATTAAAACCTCCAGTAGAAACCAGACCAGTTAATTCTTTATTTGTAAGCGCATCAAATAACAATTCCAACGGAATATTTTCACAGCCACAATTAAATAATATGGGTGTTATGGGTAATAATCCATCGAATACTATGGAACAAACATTCAATCAAAATATGCTATCAAATAGTAGTCCGCCTGCCAATATAAATCAAATACTTTCCATGCCACAACAAAACGATAATAGTAATTGTGGACGAAGTCCGTCTTCCAGTTCAACATCATCATCGAATGGCCTACATTCACCAATAACACAGGATATTATTTTAAACTCAGAGCCAGCAGCATCTATTAATTCTGCTAATATGCAAATAATGTCACAGCCAACAAATGCAAATCCATCAGAACGGATCACCTCAGAACTGATACTAAATCCGACTGTTTCGCCAAGCATGATGTGCGCCCCAAATTCTGATCCAAGTAACTTAATGGTAAATCAAGTAACAATGGCGAATACAATATTAAACGATATCAATTTGTCATCGCAGAGCACACAAGAGAATATTCTTAATAATATAATGATGAACCCACCGCAAGATCAAATACATGTTGCCAATAAAACATCGCCAGTTAACGTTAATAATATGATACTAAAAGCTGCTGCCGATTTCATAACAAACCAGGAGAGAAATATAAGTACTGAGTCTACCATAAATGCCTTAATGTCACTCAATTCAAATCCAATATTAACTGAACAACAACAGTCAACCGTTTCACAAATTCTTAATATGCCTTCAAATTCTCAACCAACATCAAATCCAACTGTCATTGTACAAAATGATCCTCAGCGATTGGATATTTGTTCATCGCAAGCCCCTATTTCACAGCATATGGGTCACTTTAGTGAATCGAACGTAATGGGCAATCATTCAATGCTAGAACGAAGAGATTTACCAACAGAAAATAATAATGCAATGACAAATGATCCGTTACGTAATTTATTATTGAACGACGTTGCTAGAAATGCTGCACAAAATGAATATCTTCATAATTTGCAGAAAGTCAATCAGTTAGCGTCTACTGTAACGTAAGTAATTGAATTGATTGATCGATGAGAACTTATTACATTGAAAGTGGTCCTTTTAATTTCTTTAGGTCACCTGAAAATCAAGAATCTCTGCTGCAGGCGGTTTCACTTGTAAGGAGCGAGTTGCAAAAACCTAAAATTGATGGTAGTGTAGAGCAAATTTCCATCTCACAGACAACTAGTCTGGGCCCAACAAGCACAACAGCACAGCCACCAACAACGACAACAATTCCACAAGAGATTGCGATTATGTCTGATCAAGATTTAATCAGTTATATTAATCCTAGCACATTTGATCAAGGTGAGTTTTTTTGGTATTAAGATAGCTTTAATAGACATACATAAAAAATTAGCGGATCATTAGTTTTGTAGTTTTTTCGTAGATACTGAAAAGGGTCATTGATTCTCACTTTGGCCAATCTGTAGATATGACCTTACTGTCCCCAGCTAAACACGCGCCTTTTTACAATGTACGTATTGAATTGATTGGAGACTCACTTTCAACTTTCCCAGGTTGGAAGGGCATACGGGGGTTTCTATCGTCCAAGGTGAAATTTCTGGATCTAATCCTAGACCCAAAATTCAACTGAAAGTCGAACGTCGATGAAAGGGTGAATAATAACATAGCTTTCTACGCCTGTAAAACGACATTCGGGAAGAGATGGGGTCTCTTGGTGTTCTCTTGGATCTGCTCGCTTCCGATCTTCACATCAAACACCTAGCCTCGAGCAGTGTCCTTATATTGAAGTAATCCGGGTCCTGGACCTCAAAATCCTACGGTCATAGAATTATCTTGCATTTGCTACTCGAGAGTATGCAAAGCCAAAACCACAGACTACTTTCTCACTAGATTGACCTTCTCCATCGAAACACCCTCAAAAAGAGAGTGAAGGAACGGAGGTATACTAAAGACGTTTGATCGTAAGAGATCGTCGGGACAGAGGTCTATGTAGACACCAATGACAGTTCAGTGTCCTGGCATCTTCGGGTGCACGCTAGTATCTTTTAAACGGAGGTGCCGGCAATCCTGAAGGCCTCCCAGACAATAAACCTCGAGCCTACACAAGTATGTAGGATTGGAATTTTCTTTGATAGCCAATTCAAGAGTTCAAAGAAAAGATAATGGGCCTCCTAAACCTCGGAAGAGATATTGCCAGAATTACGGCAATCATCACGAGAATGATCACATAAGGAACCACGTTGCCAAATAATCGTTCACTTCGTGACTTAATGCCAGACTCTACCCAAAGCCCGGCAGTTAGGTTCTGGAAGGCTTATACGAGATCTCAGAGGTCTGATAAGCATCCTAAACCCCACAGGATGGTCTTAGACATCCGTTAAATAACCATGTAATTTTAGGCATACGAGGTTGTGGCATCAAAACTGCGCGCCAAAGTGCTATTTGGGCCTTCGGTCGCACTCGAGGAAGCTCTAAGGCCGGCCGAGATCTACCTACATCGGCTCAGAATCGGGACTAGTGGAGAGAATAGTTGCGAGAGGCCAGGACCGGATCCCGGTTGTAGAG
Source organism: Thereva nobilitata (assembly GCA_963855945.1). Lineage (NCBI taxonomy): Eukaryota > Metazoa > Arthropoda > Insecta > Diptera > Therevidae > Thereva > Thereva nobilitata. Next base: position 100,741,618 of record OY979697.1, on the reverse strand, counting down.
CCGTTAAAGAAGAAGAAGTTATATTTTTGTGATTAAAAAGTTCCTTCAAATTAGTTACTAGTGCGCAGCCGGCCTAAACCTAATCTAACCTTGACGAAATTTGTCTACGATGTACTATTTTCGTTTATGTGGACCAATATCATTCCGGTATTTCTTATTACTTCTTTTATCTAATCAACACGTGTAATTGCTATAATAATAGGCAGTAATATTTTGCAAAACGTAATTTGAATTGAAGGTATCTAACGAAAACATATCCGATTACACAAACAATGGTTGAATAAAGTTTGCTATTTTATTGTGCTGGAATGAAATATTGTTGCTTGTTATTATGATTATTACCAAAGAAAGATTTTCTCTATAGTTCTGTAAGAACAGATATAGAAGTGACGCGATTCAAATTGTATAAAAACCCAACAATCTTACTATGATTATTACACCATACATAACATTCACCGAACACATCTTTACATTTGCACCCAAGCATTTTTTTTTACTCCAGCACATATTTCTACGCACAATTAAAATAATTAGTAAATTTTTCTTTAATGATTAATGAACGTAATTGCTTTTAATGACGCAAATCTCACTACTACTCGACATTGTTTCAAAGATCTCCTCCTTTTGTGTAGCAATTGAAAAGCCCAGACAGAGATAAATAATTTGAAATTCAATGTCAATTGATTTCCATGAAAAATATTTATAGAAGATTTTCGCAATAACCGGAGATTTTAGAATGAAAATTTATTTTTACACCTGTACAAATGTAGATCAAGTTTTGCAAAAAGTGATATTCTGATTAAACGTTAACTTGCGTCAATTTTAGACTATTTGTCCTGTGTCTAATTTTAATTAAATATGCGTGTGTGTGGTGTTAAAATAGAGGTTCTACTATTGTAAGGTTTTTGCGAAGTACGTAGTTGTAGTGTTCTTTCATATCAATTCTTTTTATTTTAGGAATTCAAATTGTTTTTATGAATTTCTTACTATAAACAAAGCTTGTAGTTGTATTTAAATATAGCCAATACTTATAACGTAGAATAAAGGTCAAAGCTTAATAGAGAAATAATAGACATGAAAGAAAATTTAAAAAAAAAGCGATATCAGAGATCCATTTTTAATTTTCATTGCCAGTCACAATTCCGTCGAAAAAAGGTCCACTCCTGACACGAAACAGCAAGGAAGAAAACACATTCCCTCTCTGCGTGCGATTAGGCTACGAAAGTTAGTAAGGAACTCATTAACCCAGCTTGGTGACTTTCCCGATGGCATGCAGGTGTCGATGAACGGTTGAATGACTAAATCCAAGATTTTCCAAGCTAGTACGTCAATGGTTACGATGGCGCTTTGTGCCACCAGGGTTCGCAGGACCTCCTCGCCAATCCCACACTTCTTCCAGAAGGAGGTTGTAAGCTGTAGTTTTCGGCTCGGAATTTCTTGAATCACCGTTGGCATTGGCTTACGCTTATTTTTCCTTATCGATACCCTTTATTAACATTTCTTGCAATTGTTGCCTTTTTTGAACTGAATAATAAGAGAGACGTGCTGATTAAATATAGAATAAGGTCCTGGCCTTGAGAATTTCTGATATAGGCCTAAATTTCCTATCACCACACACACAAACTCCGAAAACCCGTATCTTCTCAGCTCAGTCCACTATGGTGCAGTTTTCCCAATGGAAATCCCATGGCTTGGATACAGGATATTCGGGTCGTTTGTGGCTGCCTTATTCTTTTTTAGATTTGCCTTAAGCATAGGGACCAAAATGTTCCGTATGACATTGCTCTGTAATTTTGTTTCTTTGATGGATACGCACCAATGCTGGTTTATTTTACGGTAGATTACGTAATAAGAAAGCTAGAAGTTAACATGTATAACTCATTATTAGAAATTATTTCCTCTCTAACAGCAAGGCGGATAAAGTGACACAGGACTAAATCTAAAGTAGTTTTGGACTACCAAAGCGCCCTTGATGACCTGGGTTTTCTCAATCGGGTCACTCTTCTTGGGTTCCGAACCATCAGGGTTTCAGGCTCTGGCACTGCATTCATCGGTTCGAAAACGGCTATTGACGCGCCTACCGAACTGAAAGAGGGGACCCTAAACAATTGAACCCTGATAAAATTTTTCGACCGCTGGAGGCCTTCCTGGTTTGGTAAATTCCAAGCGGTCTATTGAACGAAAAGTTTTCCGACGTATATGATGCCCAGTAAGAGCTGATACGAGTGTAGAATAAAATATACCCAACCAACCAACGAGTAGGGATGGCTCATTTGCGCGGCCGAAACGGTCACCTTTGGGCCGTTCAGGACTTGTTGGTGTTTCAATCGCTGGTTTTCTCCTTTTGGTGCCCAATATCGGTAATTTTGCTAGTTGGCAAAACCATTTATGGCAATGGTGCATGAATCGTTGGCTTTAAAATACGATTCTACTGTAATCGATTCTATATACGCACTGGACCACTGCAACATGGTGGCAAACAATCCGCACGTGTGCCGCTCCCGCTACTCCACGATACGGTTTTACAAATATTCGAAATTAAAATCCTAAATCTTTCAAGGGATACCCTGTACTTGTGATGATAGTGAAAAGAATAGCTTTTTTAGAATAGATATTTGAAGGGCATTGTCATCAGACAGTTTGGAGGCAAACGTTCCAGGAATCCAGTTCCAGTAACGCCATCGCATTCATTGACCTTGCTACATTTGAAAATATGTGGGATGAGTGGCAAAATAAAATAAACTACTGATTAATAGAGAGAAAAAACAATGGAGTAAAACTATTTTAGTAGCATTGGAATTGATTGATGCTTAATTCTATTTTGATGAAATTTTTTCTGCCGAGTAGTTATAGTCGATACTAGTAGTTGCTGTCGATTAGTTATAGTTTATTGCCGCATTAACAGCAATTAAATCCATAAACAATGTCTGATTCAAAACCATTAATTGCTGGATATCAAATAGAAGACATTTCAACCTACTAGTACCCACTAGTAGTTTGTACCCAAAACCAATCTGCCAAAATATTTGCATAAGACCTCAAAAAAATGCAAAATAATATCATTTAGCGCCTATAATTCAACTTATACTTTAAATTCGCAATAATAATCGTTTAATAAATACGCACGCGACACACAACAACAAACCAAACACAAAATGTGAATTAATCAACAAAAGTGCTGCGCGTGATATGCAATTGGCGCACATTACAAATATTATCACTTCAATTCACCATGAGGCCAGGCCTTTCTGCTGTGTATCAAATTTTTTGAAAAAAAATTATTATTAACTAAACGCCACAACCTCGACGCCTTCTTGTCGCATTTGCGATTATATGTGAAGCATAAAAATTCATTATTTGATGATAATTTTCATATGAAATTAAACGAAAGTGGCGATCATTTTTATTTGCTCTATTCGCCGCGCGGTTTACATTTTTTATCAAAAAAACCATGTTCACACATGCAATACAAAATTTTTGCTTGGAGGAAAAATACTTGATAGAAAGCAAAGGTCGTTTATTTGTTTGTTTGTTTATTGTGTCCTCTTGTTAATTTTCATCATTTTTGTACACCTTGCAGGAAGGTTCAGTGCACTTTCAGGTGGTAACTGGTATTCTATGACTTTGGGAATATATTGGGGGTGCATTCGTTTATTTTTGGTGAGACATTGCGTTTTTTTTGCGCGGAAAATAAACATCTATGAGAATTTGTAAATCATTATTTAAACTGTTGAGTAAATACAATATTAACTTAGATTATGGTTGATATTTTTCGTCGGAGTGTTTTTTTTTGAGTATCATATGATCGCTGTGATAGTGAACGACCTTGATATATTTGACATTGATAGAGTTGATTGCATTATTTGAAAATCTCATCTCTATTATTTGGCATCTCATGGCTCACCTCTAAGTCACTGATAAAGGCCTAGGTAGGAGTGAACCTAACCTAGTGGGAATAGGTCGCACGGCTTAGACAGACTAAAGAGCTAATAAAATCCTTTGCCTTAAGGCGCATTATGACTCTAACCAGGGACCAGTTCACACAATTCGACGTCGACTGGAAACAACACGGAGCGCGTTCAAAAACCTTACTATGGTTAACTATGGTAAACTTTTGTCGTTCAAAAACTCCTTGGTTTACTACAACATAACCATTAGCATAACTTTTTGACGGTCAAAAACTTTCGTGGTTAACCATAGTAAGGTTTTTGAACGCGCTTCGTGTCCTTTTCAGTCCACGTCGAATTGGGTTGAACTGGCCCCAGGGCGGACTTTAAGCTGTTGGTGGGACACCTGACTGATTATGTGGGGCTGCGGTACTACGTCCACAACCTAGGACTGTCTAAGGAGACACAATGCTTTCAAGGCGGCGAGCCTTTCTCTTTCTGCCTTCGAGATTATAAGATTATAAGTAACTACTTCTATCCACCAATGTTCTCTAAGCAATCTATAACATTTTAATTCGCCTTCCGCGTGTTTTTACAGTAGGTCCGATCAATGCTATAAACACTTAATTACTATACGTGTGTTTCTCGTATCATCTGTCTGATCTCTGTCTATCTTGCCGACTTGCAAAGCAAATATTATGACAAGATAATCTATGTCCTTCACTTTACTTTTTGATTAATTGCGGCAATTGTTTGTTTCAATAGATGTTGTTGGAACGCTAATTGGGGCAATAATTGCAACACGAGCTTTATTGGTTTTACTCTAAACCGTAATCTATTATAACTGCACACTATTGACATTGTCGATATCTTGCATCTAATGACAAATTTGCTGTCGATCCATTCTAAGCTAACACACGCTAGCATCTTTTAAGCCATCCATTGATCCTTGCTAATGATGAATTAGTTTGACTTTGTGACGGCAATGCCCTTGCTCTGCTTAAAAAATGTAAATTAGGCCGTTGAATAGTAAATGCCGTATGAACAGGGTCGGTCCTACAGGGTGGGCCATTTAAACCTTCGGCACATGGCAACCCTATAACTTTGATACAATAGGCATCTACAGATAGTCGAAGTTAAAATAACGCAACACTTCCAGTTCTAAATAATAAAAAGCTCCGTTTTTACTTTGAATGATATTGTTGCTTTCCATTCACCTCATAGCTTTTCGTAGGCATAGAATAATAGGCCATTCATTATTATGTATTAACAACTAACGTGTATCCTACAGATTACAGGTGTAAATACCCTTCCCCACTTGTGAATGGAGCATTACATGTGTTGGACTTGTATGATATTTGAAATCAGGGTATGATGGTTTTGAAGTAGATCTATTGCGGGACCTTTTTGATGATTTAAGAAGTTTGTACAATGTTATTTTAATCATTCACGCTTTACTTTCATAGTGTATTATTGTCTAGTCCTATTATTTCATAAAAAAATTAATTATTTACATTAAACCAAGTCTCATTTATCAATTATTACAGTTACTTCCTTTAAGTTTGCTCTATGAGTCAGCTATGCTTTACCGTGTTTTCTATAAAATAAAATTCCATCGAATAACTAAAACCTACAATTACTAATTTAACATTTTCTTTCTATTTCAGTTTAGTGGAAATTTATCAAGATAAATTAATTCTCAGTGCACACACAAACACAGTCAACAAAGTCGTTCTTAAGCGTCGTCGTTAACGTATAAAAGCTGGAAAATGAACTTGAAAAATAAGAATTCAGTCGTGATTTAAGTCATGGAAGACTACAAAAAGCCAACCTAAACTAATTATGCAATTATTTTTTTTAAATTTAAATAAAACTTAAAATATTATTTAATTAGTTTTTAAAAAATGAAAATATTATATTTAAACGTTTTTATTTCGGTAGTTTTTATTTGTAATTTGTTACTAAAAAAAAAGAAGAAAGTTGTCACATGTTATTCAGAAACATTTTTTATAATTATAAATTCATCCTATTTAAACTTTTTTAAGTAAGAAGAAAAGAAAGTAATAATTTTTGTTAACATAAAAAAAATATATATTCTTTTTTTATTGTTATTATTATTATTAAATATCATCTGTTTTTTTTTCTCTTAAGCAAATCATCATGAGATCTTGGTACAAATTTGTATTTTTTTTTGTTTTTGTAAAAAAATGAAAATGAATATTCGCCATTTTTATTATATTATTAATATTGTTTGTTTTTGTTTTATTTTTTTATTACGATATTTTACACATAAATTAATATACAAAATAATAACAAAACAAACATTGTTCACACTGAAATAAAAGTGCTTTCAAAACTGCCTAGTATCAATCTTATGAGAATGTCTCAAATCTTATATACAAAAAAATACGTTCGTACATTAAAAATGCATTATTGTAAATATTTTTATATATCATATATAATTATACAAGAGAAACGTTTAAAAAATATATATAATATTAAATAAATAAATAAATATATTAAAATGTATATTGAAGTGCAAAATATCGTTAATTATAATTTTTCCTGAAAATATTTAAAAAAAATACAAGTTTTAAATTTTTACTTTTTTACCCTCTACAAACAACAAAAAAAATTATCATTCCTTTTATTTTAGTTGATTTATTTTTTATTATTATTTTATTTTATTATTTCTTATTTTTTTCGAAGTTCAGGATTAAAATTCATGGATTAGATGGACGTTGATTAGATTAAATGGAAAAAAAACTAACATTACTGTTCCATGTTGTATCTTTAGTTTAAAACAAAATATAATTCAGTGTTTTGTAGTTTTTTGGTGTAAGTAAAAAAAACAATGTTTTATAGGGGAAAAAAGACACACACACATTCAGAAACAAAAATACTCGCAATTTTTAAGGTGGACGTTCAGTTTAATCATTTTTTTCTATTATTATTATATCGTTCTATTGTTAAATAGTTTTCGTAGTTGGGTGAAATAGTAACGTAGTTCTATTTACCGTATACTAAGCTGCGTTTTTCCGCTGTAATGTATTATGATATTTAAATAAAACGAGCTTAAAACATAAAGATTCAAAAACTTTAGCACAAACGTTGCAAATTTGGAGTCAAGCCTTTCTTCATTTAAATTTCAAGTTCATTTAAGACCTGAATGGATTGCGATGTTCTATCGTCTATGTTAGTGTGTAGATGTTTAATTCAAATATACAGCAAAGTGAGAACTTCTCTTATTTGAATCCCTTTATGATCTTGCGAGAGAACTGCCCCCCTTCCCGAATTCAGCGGATCTGACTTTCCCGCCGTGGTTGAGTGATTATTAAATCCGACGAAAGAACTTCCGTTCAATTCCATCCTGAATGTTCGGGAATAGAGGCTAACCTAGCAAGATTAACGAAACGTTTTAACATTAATCGATACCTTTATCCTAAGACTTCAAGTCCGTTTTGTGTCTAATTTTCAAATAAATAAACCCACTTTTAGTGACTTTTTCTGCATTTCGATTCCACCTAGGCTTACAATTCACGCTGATGGAATACTGTTGGGAGTCCTCTCATAAGATCCTCGGATATTTTGCTTATATCAAAATGAGCCTAGTCAACCATAATGAGATTGGCAGCGAAATCCTACGTCTGCCTTTCGTATGGCCCCTAGTCCGATTCGAGTCGTCGAGCCAGCATCCAATCGAAAAAGGAGTAGTTTGATTCTCGATTGTGGTGAACAGAGTCGATTACCCTTCACGACTATATTTAGATGATCGAATGCGTGTTTTGTGTTAATTTGATTTAAACACACGCACAATTTTCTTAAAACAACATTGACATTAAATTTCCTTCCAATAATTCATCAAGTTGACAGAAAACTCTTAGTTACAAAGACGGAACTTTTTGTTCGATTCGACTGTGTTACGGACTCACAATTTTACCAAAATTGAATAAGCTTTCAATTCTCGATCGATTTGCGAATCGAATTTCGGACTAGAGGCCTGTACCATTTGCGCTCGATAATAATATATTGTGTTCAATTGAAGAGCGATATTCCAAAACGTGCTAAGTTCTTATGATGTAATTAGTGGGAAATAAAAAAAAACTGAATATCACTTAGTACGTTTTGATTGTGCATCCGTGTCTTTGAAGTGAAACCCCGTCGGAATTAGTATGATTTGTGATAAATGTTTATGGTGAATGCATAACTACTACGTCATAGATTGGAACGCAATACAATATTAAAATTAAACAAAAATTGACTTAATACGTTTTGGAAAATCACTCTTCAATTGGTGCATTACTTCAATCTTGTATTGAAATGAGTTCAGCATGGTTTGTATTCTTTGCAATATGTCCAGGAAATTAGAGATACAACATGCTTCATACATACATTACTAGGTACAGAGAGTGGTATTCTATATTTGCAGGGTTTAGTTCTCTTTGTTCTTCTATTGTTTCCTTGTTGTCTTCGGGAACTGTGGAACCCAGGAAGTTGAAATGTTCTTGGGGGTGGTTTCTCATTCTTTTTTCCGTCCTTGACTGAATAAAAATTTTAGGTTTATCTTGATTTATTTTATGTGCCGTATTTTTAGATCGCTTTTCTGATTCTGTCAATATTTCTTAAGGTATGAATGGATCTGGCAAAGCAATTTGTCATTAACGTTATCCCCAGCCGAGTTCGTGTTTATTTCGCGAATTATTCCTCCTAGGCAGAGATTAAGTTGCTTTGTTTAACTGGGGAAAACCCTGAAAGTTCTCGGATATTGATGACCAATTTCTTCTAAGTTCAAATTGTTATCAAGCAAATGTTTTTTAAGAATAAATATGATTAGGAAGTGATCTGATTCACAATCCGCTCCTCTGCACAATCTTACTTGGAGAACATTGGAAGGTTTTGTCTATGAGTACATGATATATTTGGTAACAGGATCAATCATAAGCAGATTGTCATTGAGTTTGAGAAAGTCCTTTCCTCTGGAAGATTTTAAACTGACAATTATGGCAAAGTCTTGACTCTATAAGATGTCCGTTGTTGTTTGATGTGGGGCATATGTCTAGATTATCAAAATTAGAAGAAAAACGAACGGTTGACTAAAGACTAAACCATCTTATATGAATAGTTAGTATACCACACAACATATATCTAGTCAGATCATATCAGAAGCCTTAATGAAGTTTTTGTGCTTTAGTACAGCGATATTTGCTTTTTGTTTTCCAGAGTTTTGTGCTTGTAATGCCGATACAAAAGATTGATTTGATAAAATGATTACGGTTAAAGTATATCAAATGATGGGCCTTATTCTGAAAGTCATGTGACATTTTAAGTGAAGTGACACTCAAGGAATGGTATTCCCCGAGTCGACTTAGAGACATCTCTCATTCCAAATTGCCAACCGTCAGTTGCATGGGGAATTCCCAGAGTGGAATGAAGGTTATTAACTGCGTTTCCACTCTGGGAATACCTCTCCGAAATTGAGGTGAAAATCAATCGAGAAATGTCATGTGAGTGATTCGACTCTCAGAATAAGCCCCGATATTTATTAGAACTTTTTTCTATTACAGGAAGATGTTAACTATTTATTTCCAGACAGATTAAGTTTGTTAATTCAATTTCTTTTCAGATTGTACGAGTTTTACGTTTAATATTTTATAATAATCTAAAATATGACAAAATTAGTTTTCAGCGAATGGAAAACTTTAAATTAACTTCGTGTTTTTGGCTTTAAATAATAAAAAAATGTATTTTTCTGAACGCCTACCACCAAATATTTACGTAATTGAATAAACTTGCAAATAAATATAAATGAAAAATGCAAAAAATAATCAAGACAATGTTCCTAATACATTAAAATAAATTATATAAAACAAACCTAGCATTTCATCACTTTTTACATACATATATTAAAGGTAACTCGTGGCCTTTTTTGAAAAAGAAATATTTACAACTTCAACATTTACTTAAAATCAAAAGAAAAAAAAAATGAATGAATTTAACACAAAGTAACTTGCCAACGCGATTGCATTTATTGCAATCAATTTGTTTATTATTTTACCAAGAAGAAAGCGCGTTTTTGTAAAGAGCCAACACGTGTAGTCATGGTTGTATGTATGTATGGATTTATATTTTAAATGCAAAAAGTAGAAGATTTGACCAATTTTAAAATACCCAAAAACAAAATTGATATAATATAAAATATAAATCGAAATTAAATTAAGAATTGCTAAAACAAAAACCGCACCGCAATTCTTTGTTGTCCAACGCGTACGTACGTAAACTTTGCCCAATTTTCTTTAAAATATGGCGAAAATTAAAAATAATAATAATGAAAATAATAATAATTAAAAAAAAATGAATAAACTAAAAACATTAAAATATTAAATAAAAGAATTTTATCTTTCTTATAAGTCTGAGTTGGTTTTTTATTATTTAATTTTATTGATTAAAATAATTATTTTTATTTTAAATTTTAATTTAGGTTTATTATTGTGTTAACATAATGGATATTTAAAGACTTTTAATTTTGTTAGTAATATTATAGTTTTTATTTTTTCGGTTTTTGTTTATATTCAACAATGAGAAAATTTTAAATAAAAAATATTAAATAGCATTTAAGATTAATTGTTTATATATGTGTTGGTTGGGGTCAATATAAATTTTGGCTTATGTCTCTAACGTAATTTTGTGACCTATGTATGTGCTTCTTTTTTTAATTAAAAATTTATCCTTTTTTTATATATTTTTACTTTTACTTATTATGATGACCATTTTTATTTTTATGTAGATTTATTACATGTGATTATTTACAATAAGAAACAATGAAAATAGGTTTTTATTTTCTGGAATGTCTATAATGATTGTTGTAAGTTAATTTTTATTAAGAAATATAAAAAGAATAAAGTCTTGGTATTAATGGAGATAAATGGTATGTTTTTTTATTTAGGTAGCATAAAAATTGTTGTCTTCTCCGACGACTCAGAAATGCTTATTAATACTTTTTTTAATATGGGAATGCCTCTAATCTTTGAATATCGTTTTTGTATGTAATTTTTAGAGAGCTCGGATATAAGGCTGCATTCGAAAATTCAGCCAACTGCTCAGAATTGGCAGCACATCATTCAAAAAATCAAACCGCTGCAGCTGGGCATATATTCCCTGCAGCCGATACTGCGTTACTGCCGATTCTGCGCTACTGCCGATTCTGCGCAGCTGGCTGAATTTTCGAATGCAGCCTAAGTTCTTTTGTACGGTCAATGATTTTATCATATCGTAGAGTACGATATCGAAGCGTAAGCTCTAGTCGTAAAGGAATGAAAGAATGCCAGCGCCAATAAGCAGTTTTCCTCCAATGGTATAACAGCCATTGGAGGAAAACTGCTTATTGGCGCTGGCATTCTTTAGTATACTACCTAGGTAGTACCCAACTTAAAGTGACTTTGGCGATCGAATTGGAGATGTTTTTTTTTATTTGGAAAAACCAAGCTTAGGATTCGCCCTTTATAACTATCAGTCTGTCATGTCGTTGAGGTCGTGGTGCGATGTCTAGTAGTAAGCTTAGTTTAATTTAAGAAGGATAGAAGAGAATTGGACATGTTAGAGAGGATCTGCGGATTGATCAAGTAGATGCCGAAAAACCTTTTGTTTGAACTCGAAGATGTTGTACGAGTTCGCTAATACTGACTGTGGAAGATTATTCCACAATCGAGTTCTATTTATGAGCAACATTCTAGGCCGTAGAGTGCGCGAAAATGGGAATTATTGCTGGGTTTGAGGGTGAGTCGAGCGGGTAAAGGCGATAAAATTTTGTCAGGGCTGCTACATTAAGTCAATGGTGGCTCAATAAGTCAATGGTGGCTCAATAAGTCAATGGTGGCGCAAAAGTTGCCATAATCTTGCTTCTTCTTCTTTTTTGGGCGTGATGAGTGACTCACCCTGGCCCTTTATGGAGGTCATCGTCGCTTACGTCTGGCACGTGTTTGTCTTATAATCTCGAAGCCGTAGGACAAACGGAGAGTACCATCAACAGCGAAGCGAAGGAGGGGATTGAGAACGATCAATTCAGGGGCCGTATTTGGTTTCTCGAGGCGATGGATCGACTCCACAAAAAAAGCTTCTCGATTTTCTCTAAGTTTCATATTTGGCATTACGACCAAATCGACAGATAAGCGCTGCCATACAAAACCATCAAATTGTGTGATATTACTCCAAGTGCAGCAAACCACGTACATTCAATTAAAATAGATATTGTTAAAAGTTTATTGTATGCATAAAATTAGCTTTTTAATAAACGTCAAACGTCTTTATCGACATGTAAAGAGACGATAGCGTTGTCGATATCGTGTTGCTAAATGCCAATTTTTATTTATCGACAGAAGTCGATATCGACTCGAGAAACCAAATACGGTCCCAGTTTTCCGGGAGATTCCAACGGGTTCGGTAGTTATGAGTGTGATTTCCCCTGGAAGGGCCCTCAAATGCTCATTATCTCGAGAAATACTGGGAATTCCTTCGTGAAATATAATTTACAGGCTCTCTTGAACATGCCTAACAATATCCTTTCCAAAAAAGGTGACTTCAAAACTTTTTTAAAATCGCCAAAAATGTTCGAAGTACCGAGTTTGTATCGCAATTGCCTGTGGCTCTGTCCCTTTCAACTTTCTAGATCCAAAAACTGTTGGGATCGCTAATGTCAATAGTGGTGGAACTGCGACCGTAGAAATTTTATATGATAAAAAATAAACAAGTTTTCTACACACTTTTTAAACTAAGTTTTTAGCCACCATTAAACATTTAAAAAGCCCCTAAAAATATGCAATCCCATCAACATTTCATTTAATCAACATGTATCTAAGAAATTTGTTTCCATCAACAAAAATTGTTGCACAAATCTCTCTCAACATAATTTGTTATTGTCGCACCTCACCATTATATCAACATGTATCTGAATCTCACCTGTTTGACTTGGTTTTCCAGGCACACAGCTCACCTGGGTCTCACCTGATGGTAAAATACACGTCGGTGGCGGTAAGTTTCAGTTTCGATTCGACTCTCGCCAGCATGGACGGGTAGTAAACGCGCGGAGACTTACTCAGAGTGTTACCTTATAATAGCGTGTCAGTAAAGCGCACTCGTCACACCTGATTACGATTTTTATCTCGAAATTAGAGACGCGATTAGCAATCATTATTTTTTTTCTGTTCAATACAAAAGGTATAAAATTTTTGAAAATACGAAAAATAATGAAAAAAAATCGAGGTTCCATTAACGAAGGGTCTGAAAGTGTGTGAAGGTGTTGTGTGGATTTTTTTAGTAGGACATTGATGAAGGAGAACTTTCTGGGTTAGCTTGGATGGTGGCTATCGGGTTTTTGGTCAAATATTGATTCCCAGGTAGTCAAGTAAATAGAGGTAACCTAGGTTCAGGTTTTAGTCCTGCTGGGGAAATTATAGTATGGTTGCATGAAACAACAAACACAGGTATGGATGTTTTGTGCTAACCGTATTATCTCCTGGGAAATGGGATATCCAAGAGCAGCGACAGGTGTTCAACAGCTGAATGAATAATTGATATTTCGACTACTACTACTACTACTGCATTGCACGGGAACAATGTAAAACATGGCAAGAAAGTAGCTGAAATATCTTTTTTACATTTAGCACAGTTATTCATCTGAAGCAGTTCTTGACCTTCTTCACGGACAAGCAATGAAGTATCCAAGAAAATGAAAGCGCGCACAGAAAAGTGAGACTCCAAACCGCAACATTATACAAAAAAAAAACAAAAACAAGGTAAAAAAGCAGGTCTCCAGCAGCAGTAGTCTTTACTTGGGAGATCGCCAATCTTGAGCGCTGATAGTGAAAATACAAAAACAACAACCGAAACGAAAAAAAAATTCACATACAAGAATTCGGTGGAATCCCAACTTTTCCAGGAGTTCCCTTCTTGTGTTTAGTTATTATCAGGGCAAATATTTGGCCAAACCCAGTCGCGCCGCCGCGCCGTGTTGAGAGTTAATCAAGTGAAGGTGGTCGAGATGATCCACTCCCCAAGTTGAGCCGGATGCCTCCTGATGGGGCTGAGATCACCTTGAGAGATCAGAATCTTATATTGGACTTGGCGATGATGAGATCCACTCCTTCTACACTATAACATCATCGCGGTTCGGTCGGACAAATACTCCGCGAGACTTGATCATCGATCGTTAACTGCGCATGTTTTTTCTACTTATTTTTTTTTTGTCAAATGATCAAAGTGTGGATTAATTAATTTTTTTTCTATTACAGTGAAGTGAAGTTTAGTACAAAAAAAATTAGTAATTAAAAAATAAACAGGGTAATTCCCTCCGGTATTTAAACACGAAAAAAAATACGACAAAAACTTTTAATAGTAGTGAAAAATAAATTTCGAAGAATAAATTTTTTTTTTTAATTTTAATAAACAAGAAATCACCTTTTACGAGATTTTACGGTGATTTTTTATCTAGTTTTGTGTGATTGTGTGGATATCCATATTCTTGTAATTACAGTATCACGGCACGTGCTATCTAAGCACTCGTGTGTTGATCTAAGCCGGAACCGTCTAGAGCAGATTATTATCAAAAGAAGCCGATTTGAATCTTGAGCGTGTTTTACAATATTTAATATTTGTTGTTGGTGCTCTTTTTTATAGTTTATTGTTTTTATTTTTTTGTTTTTTGTTTTCAAAAACGGAAGTGCGCATTTGGATTATTTTTTTAACATTTTGGCTTTCTTTACTGCACAAGGAATGAGAATTTGATAATTTGGATAAAATGGATACACAAAAGAATAAAGAGAGTGTACCTTACATTTTTATGAGAGTGAGTATTATTTTTTTATTATTAATAAAAGGATTTTTTTGTATTATTAAATATTTCTACATTTATTTTGCGATTTGTAAAAGTTATTGATGCACACACACTGAAATATAAATTTTATTTAAAAAAAGAATTATTGGGACCAGTCCTTAACCAGGGGAACAGGCTAATTGTTGTGAAAGGCGGCATAATTAATGAATGAAATTTTGTTGTCCTTAACTGGTTTAGGTAAAGACTTTCATTCAACCTTTCATTTTCTTTCACTCAAAATTCTTTAATTAATTTTTGTTGCCAATTTAAATGAATCTTCATTAAGTTTTAAAGATATTATATATATATATAATTTCACTTTAGTAATTTATTTTGGCAAGTAGGGCAGTTTAAACGATTTTTAAATTTGGGGAAATATTTTCATTAAAAATGATTATTTTATCTGCATACTGAATATACTGTTTAAAGAGGATTCTAAGTCTGCCAATGCAACTCTCCTCTTCTAATTTCTAGATTTGTCTCGATTATATTCCTAATATAACATGCGTTTTTTAAACAATATTTATTTTGAAAAAACATACATGAAAATTCTACAGTAACATTTTTAAATGATTATTCCGAAGCGTGTAGTCACTCACCATCTACTTCAATAACTGCTTCCCATTTGCTTGGAATACCGTCGTTTCCACCGGCGAAAAAGTCAAGGTTCTTGGGAGCAAGCCATGTTTTAATAACGGCCACCAAGTATCCAAATCGGACAACACTGCTTACCGGTCAATTTTCCGCGAACGATTGACGCAGTTGTTCGTAGGCGCTTCAGTGGGAGAACATGGCGAATGTGGAAGCAGTTCCCAGCCCTTATTGGCGATTTATGCAACAACACAACGCGACGCTCAACATGTGGACGCGCATTATTGTCGAAGGCAATATGGTTCTTTTTGTGCGGTCTTTTTGTTTCAATTGCAGCGTGAAGGCGGTCAAGTTGAGCCAGATAGACATCGCTGTTGATGTTTAATTGCCACTTACCGTTTCTGTCTGGCACCCGCCACTGTTGACACTCATCGTCGTCATACCACCAATAACAAATCCCTTTTGAGATGATTTCCCAGTGGATGATTCTGCTTCTGCCCCACCGAACACACCACATTGCTTTCTTCTACAGTGCACGTTTTTCGGTATTCCTTTTGGTGAAGCTCTTGGTGAAACGCAGACCTTCTTTCTTTTGACGTTTTTCAAAAGAAGCCATGATTCATCAACAGTAGGTTCTTCAGAAACGGAGCTTGTTCGTTTCGTTGCAGCAAATCAGTAAAAATTCGGACACGTACGGCCCTTATTGTTGTCGGAGAGTTAGTGAAGGACCCATACCATCCAGCCACTTTCCATACCTTTCCGAGCCTTTTGAGACGACGAATGATGATTGAATGGTCCACATTGGTCTGTGGCCAGTATTTGATTTGTCAAGCTTTCGTCCTCTTCCACGTATGTCAAAAGTGCCTGGCTTCCGAAATTCGAGGACTTGCCACAGCTTACTTAAAAATTCCACTTTCTTTGATAAAACTCAATTTTTTTTTGTATTAATAATTCATTTGAGACATATGATAAGAAAAAATTGAGATTTATCAAAAAAAGTGGGATTTCTCGAAAAAATACAAAAATTCACGATTTTCAATTCTATTTTTTTCACTTTTTTTTCAAGTTTAAAATTTTTTCTTGTTCACCATCATAAGCTGCATAAAAAACCTACATTTAAAATACAAAGGAACCTCATTCGAAGTGATGCACCCAAGTTATTGGCCAATCAATTTTCAAATTTGAGGTCCATTTTTGAGACTTTTATTAGATATTTTGACTTGAAATTTTAGCCTGGCATTGTTCACGTTATAAAGAATAGCTTCTAAAAATTTCATCAAATTTCATTGAAAACACCCCAAGTAATAACCAAAAAAACCAAATTTTGGCAGTTTTTATTGTTTTTTGAGGTTATGTGCGCATACAAACATTTCATATTGTAACCGCTGAGAGCCAATATCATAACGAATAACCTCCATTTTCGTTTTTTTGGACCTACACATACCGAGAAAAACTCATCTATATTTAGAAAGAACGACCAAAATGGTCTTTTTTTCACAAAATGGCCGATTACTTGCGTGGCGGCGGTTGCTAGAGGTAGAAAATGTCCATTTCGTATAGTATTCGATGTAACTAACATGTTACAAAAAAAAATTTGATGCTGGAAACAATTCCTTTTTCACTAAAATTTGATGCTTGTCCGGCTCCACTATTATAGCGTATCTACAGTTAACGATATTCTTTCTATTCACTTCACCATAATTTATTCTAAAACTTGGTTCAAAATATTAGAATTTATTTTTTAATGACGTTTTCCATTTAGTAACGCATTCAGTTTAATTTCCATAGCAACTAATAAATTAGTTAGAAATGCATTCGAATTCGCAATATGGGGCAAGGTAACGCGATAAAGCATAATATTTTAATTTATGATTCTTGCACACAAAAATGAATGAATTTTGTTTAGAAATGAAATTACGGAATTAATTGTTCAAGAAGATCGTAGTGATGATAATTTTTAAGGATTATTTACAGCATATTCAGTCTATAATTTTTAAAGCTGGGAATGGGATAAACAGTGTTTTTGGTATTAATAATGATTAACTACTTCAAACTTTCTATTTGATAAAAATAAATGCAAAACGTTACTTAAGTTACCACCGCACTACACTAGAGATACAAGTTTGACTCGTAGTTGCACATTTTGTCTTTAGTTGTTTACAACGAGTAAAAGCACGTTTTTTCTTCTAAAAGGATTAATTAAGATCCATCTGTCAGGATTTGATGTTCTCCTGAATTCTTATGAACCAACCAATATTACATCTATTCATTTTAATACTAGTTCGCCTGGAAAATAGAAAGATAAATACTACTGTGTAGTAGTTGCCGATTACCATTAAAAAAAACCCTTTCGTTCAGTTGTTTGAAATAAATCGCGAACTACGCTAAAATTCAATCCCAATTGATTCTGAGTCAATCTGTTGCAAAACCTGATCATTACAGTGATCTCTGACAACTGCCGTGTGTATCAGTTTCCTTATCATCAAACTTGTATTTTTTTAACGTTTTCCTAAAAATTCTACACAAGTTTCCAAATAAACAAAAAATATTATTATCACCTCATGTACTAACTTTACAATTAAATTAAACAATAATCTCAATGTCGACTTGTTGATATCAAATCCTCCTTGGACACAATATCCAATGCCAATAGATGTTCCTGGCTGTTTACTAGACACTAGTTTTTCGGAAGTTTCCTGCTTAGAAGTATAGTTGCTTCGAAGATTCCGAGATTCTCTCCAAGTTGAACCACCAAAAAAGTGAGAATATACCTTGACATTGGTTTTAAAGATCCGGATTTTTTTTGTTACTCAAATAGATGCGGTGTTTAATTGCCGGATTGTTACAAGGACAGTAAATGAAGCGTGGAGTTTTGTTTAAATCAGGTTTTTAATATTTTTTTTTAATATTTTTTGTATGATTCTACACTATTGTGCAATTTTATTGGTTTTTATATATTTATGGATGATTAGTGATGTGAAATGGCTTTGAAAATATGTAGTAAAATTTACTTGCGATCTTCTACCATTGAAGTGAATGATGACAAAGTTCGTATTGTAATATCATCATAATTATCCTTTTAAGTGCTGAAAACTAAACTCACGTTTTTACTATTGTTCCACTAAGTATGCCCCTGCTTAATTAGTACAACTGTTCTCAGTTGGGGTTTT
Organism: Thereva nobilitata; assembly: GCA_963855945.1. Taxonomy (NCBI): domain Eukaryota; kingdom Metazoa; phylum Arthropoda; class Insecta; order Diptera; family Therevidae; genus Thereva; species Thereva nobilitata. Next base: position 100,723,106 of record OY979697.1, on the reverse strand, counting down.
TTATATTGCAATTTAAAGCATCTTAATATGCGCAAAAACAATATTCACAAATAAACCAAGAACCATGAAATTTTGTACCAGCTTTAAGCCTATCTATTAAATTTCCAACGTTGATTGAAGTGACAACAACAATATTTTCTTAAACCATTGGAAATAAAATAAAACAGATTACGGAAGCCCAGAAATCAATACGATGTAGAACAGTGGTAAGGTATTGGGACAAGTTTGTTCTTGCTAAATTGTACCCCAGAAGGATCCATAACTTGACTTGAAAACGGCTTGAAATTTACTTGAAGTGATTAATTTTTGCCGTTGTCAAGCGACACGATCTTTTTTGCCATTTTAAATTATTTATACAAATATAGCGCCGCCAGCTAAAGGCTTAACAAAAACTGAATTTATTTTCTTCTTGTTTAAAGCAAAAAAACATTTTTCAAGTAAAATACTCAAGATGCGCTTACATGAGCGTTTTTCAAGTTAAGTATTGTGTCTGACTTGTCTCAAACCTACTTAAAGTCAAGGTTACTACTTCAAGTAAGCAGATAAACGGCCTAACAACAGAAGATTAATTTATTGTATCAAAGAAGGACTATCCCTGATTTAAAAAATGATCCCTGGTCCAGAGACAGCTATAGGGATAGTGGTACATACATTCAATGATCTCAGCGGGAAAAAATCACTATTTTATGTGATAGTCTAAGCTCAGGGGTCACCCTTTGTACTACCAGTCCGTCATGTCGTACACGTTATGGTGCAATATTGTCTAGTAGTAAGCTTAGCTCGAAGGAGTGAGAGAAATATAGGATAGATTACGGGGGGGGCGTCGGGTGGGTGTTGAAGGAGTGGGCGGTGAACCTTGCGTTCGAACTCTTGTATGAGTTCAGGAATACTGACTTTTGAAGGTTGTTCCATAAGTGCTTCATAAGTCCTTTCGACGAATTCGGATACTTATCACTGCAAAAGAAATCTATTTGTAAGCAATCGGGTTTCGTTTACCGCGTTTACGATCAGGTTGAAAAGTTGAGCCGAGGTTGAGTTGATACTTCGATCACCGTATATGATGTCGAGCTGATCAAAACATAACCTCAAATTTTTGTGTGAAATTGTCATATACCTTGTTTATGCGTAATACGGTTTTAAGCTTAAAATCGGTTTAAGACGAATTGCTTGTATAAACAGATCCGGATTCTCTCTCAAACAATTGAAAATTTACGTTCTATATTATGCAATAACATAACCTTAATCACTAACCGGAATAGAGTGAGATTATTCTTTTAATGTAAGACCAAAATCAGCCGTTTTGAGAACTCCTCACACATACACACAATAATTCGTCTTAAGCTGAAATAAATTAAGCTTGAGACAAATTTCGACCTAAGACTGTTTATACGGAGCCAGATTCTATCTTAAGCCGAAATTCGGCTTACGCATAAACAAGGTAGTAGATACGATAGCCTCTTTTTAAACTCGACCCAGGTAGGAGAGCTCAGTTGAGTTGAGTGGACTCGGTTTCAACTCGATCCCCGTTTATGAATGGGTTGAACCTGGGTTCAACCTGGAGTGAACCTAGTCATAAACGGGGTAGTTAAGAATCGACTTATTTTTTTCGATCTCTGTAGCCTAGGACGTCCGTTTACCATTTCAGAGATTCCAGGTTCGATTACACGTAGCGCGGTGCATACTTCAATTCACGCTAGAACAATTGAAAACATATTTATTTAGTAACTAGAACAGCAACTTGATTTACCTATTTCACTGTGATTTCTGCTATTCTTTTGAAGACAAACAGGAACAACTTCCATACAAAACATAATTTCTTTAACATTCTCCTTCTTAAAAAAATCACTTAAAAATGTTGACAACCTACAAAATGATTTAATTGTTTACACGCCAGTTCTACTATTGTATCACCTGGTTGCCTATAAAAATTTCGTTGTGGAACACCTTGTGCACAATACAAATTGCATTCACAGCATGTTTTCAATTCTGGGAATCACCTTCCGCCGGTAGACATAAATCTAATTTTTAAAAAAAACAATCAAAGAATATAAGTATAAACTTGTGGTGTCGACCCACAAAAAAAACTGATTTCTTCAATAATATCAACAACACAGCAACGTCATTTTTTTAATAATATCTGCGTCATTACCCCGGCACGAAACCACGATGAAAAACAACCAGAAGACAATGACTCTTATAAAATCACTTGAATCCGGTATCGAAAATACGTTATTAGCTGCTCATCACGTCAGTTTAAGGCTGACTAGAATATCTTAACTTATTAATAATTAAACTTGCTTCACACTCACCTTTGCCCGGTGTATCGAGCCTTAAAAAAATAATCTCACGAGTCTCGTTTTTTTCTAGCTCCATGGACTATTAGAATCTTATCCTCCTGCGCAGTCGCCGGTACGAGAATTCGAAATTAGCGGCTTAAAAACTTTCTGAATTTTAAAACTCGTAGAATTTTTTATTTTTAATTTTTTTGTGTTGGTGATTTGTAATTTTTTTAGGAGATTTTTAAACATTGAAATTTCACGAAGAAACATTCTTTGTCGTGAAGAAACATTTTTTTGTGTGTAATATTTTAGCGTTCATTCCTCGGCTATTTTGTTCTTAAGGAGAGTTATAAATGCGCACGTTTTTGCAATTCAAGATTTCTATCACTAGCGAATATTATTGGATGATAAACGAGCTTTGTATATCATATTTCTAGATAAATTTTTTGTCAGGGGTGTTTATCTGGGAGAATTTTGTTTTAAATCAACCATGAATTTTGATATACAGTCGTAGATTTGGTGTTTTCTTTATCTATCTTTCAACCATAGGTGCGGAACTTTCTTTTTTCACCATGATAAAAAAAACAAACTCAACAATTTTTTCCCAGTATTTAAAAAAAAAAAATTCTTAGCAAATTTGTAGCTAATAAAGATCGTTTGATTGATGAACGTTTTTTTTGTGAGTACATCGAAGATTTTGTGAATAACAGAATTTAAAAATAATCTTTTAGCCAAGCCTCTTTTTTCTAAGGAAAACGAAAAATGATTATTGTTTTTGAGAACGACAAGCGTAAATGTAACTTAATCTTTAGTTTATATCTACTGAAGAAGTTAGAAAGTATTAGACTACCAAGGTAGAAGTAGAAGTCCATTCTACTTTATATTTGACCTGTTAAAAAAACGATTTATATAAATGTTTTTGATTAAAGTATAAAAAGTGGTCGTTCTCAATTTTGTTTTAGTAAATAAAATAAAAACACGATGTTCTCGTATAAAATGTTCCCAGGCAACCGAACAAAAGGATTCTGGATAACGTGGAATTTCCCCTTGTAGATGAGATCATCGACCAATGAATTTTGTTGATCCCAATGAATATCATCAGTGATTGATGTTTTTTTTTAAAAGAAAGAAAATGGACATTCACGACTGCGCGGCTTATTTTTAGTTAAGTTGTTACCAATGAACCAGAAAATACATCAAAAAGACTTCATATCTTATGGAAATATTTCATAATTTAAATTGAGTTAATACTATTAAGTAATTAATCATTTCTCTATATTTTCACATTCAGAGTTGTATAAATCGATCAATATCTTCAAAAATATCTCCATAAAATTTACCGCGTGATTTATTGATTGTGTACATGTATAAATGTTGATTTTAATTCTTAAAAATATGAATACATAGTTTTAAATAAGTGACTTCTAAATGTATGACACATAAAAAAAATTAGCCATATTGAATTCCAACCAAGTTTGCTGCGACTTCTGCATAACGAACTAGTTTTTAGTTACCTGCGCAATAGACTTAATTACTATAGTTAAATTCAAGTATGTGTGAATAATTATTCATAAAAAAAATAAATAGGTTTGTCACATTAACAGAAGCAATTTGAATAGAAAAAAATGTTGTTTACAGATGCGTTTAGACTTACAAATCTATGTAAAAATAAATAAGATAAAATATGAATAAAATAATAATAAACTGAATTGTTACACAGGGTAGAACTAGACAGACTAGAAGTATGTGTCATGTGAGTTATTGTTTTGCACTTTGAGCTAAGCTTATTACCATAGATTACACTTTAATATGATTTACGACAAGGCAACCTGATAGTACAAAGGTAGATGAGTGAACTTATATCAGGTTAGGTTTTCGGTGTGCTATTTAATATACCCATTATAGCTTTCTTCACGCTTCTCTAAACGGCAGATAGTTGAAAAGTTGATCATATATATTAGTGCAATGTCTAATATTCTAGTTCTTCTTCTTCTTCTGCTCCTTTAATCCCTCGTGGGACATAGGGCGGAAAGAGTTGCCCTTCAACGGACTCTGTTTTGTGTGACAGGTCTCAGCACCGTCCAGGGTCTCCTACATAGTTGTTGTAGCCTTTGCTAATGAGGTTCTCTTCCACGCTGCTCTAGGTTTTCCAACTCGACGTGTTCCTAGCGGGTTTTAGTTAAAAGCCTGTTTCGCTAGATTGTCTTTTTCGCGTCGTCGTTTAATTCCGTTTCGATCGTCGTCTATTAGTACGTATACATGCGAAATTGAAGCCGGATTCAAGCCAGCTTGGATCTTATAAAAATCCTAGTATACGTAGATCGAATTCAAATAGTATCTAGCGGAATTCGATGAAAAAGCGAAACAACAGTAAAACGATAAGAAAACTACAAATTGTAGGTTATGTTCAGCTCATTCTCAGTGAAAAGCTCACTCATATATTGTTAAAGCTTTTTGACATGGAAAACAAGAGCTCTCATAGCCATATCCTCTTATCTTAAACCATGGAATTGTTGTTGTAATTTAACAAAAACGCTCTCAGATAACTCATTCGGGTTTTTACACATGGCGAATGTGGTGTAAGGTTAACAAGTTAAGGGCCCCCGAGACGGTCAAACGATATGACTCAAACACGTTGATTTTGGTTTGAGTCACACCAATTTGATCGTTTACGCGGTTGGTTTGACAAACATTTACGTGTTTGAATCCCGTTTGATGGAAATTCATATTTTGGTTTGTTTGAAGCGCCGTTTTCATCGTGTTCGCGACGTTTGATCAAATCTCATTAGTCTTGCGCTAAATTTCGAAGCGATACGTTGTGTTCGGGGCGGTGGCAAATAGATCCTGCTGGTTTTAAGCCACTTTTAAAACCGCGCTTCTAGTTTGACGCGATTCCAAAGCGACTTCAAACGGTTTGATCAAACACATAAAGTTTGAGTCCAACTGTTTGACCAGTTCATGTTCAGTTCGTGCTTGAAATTGTTGTTGCTTTTTCGCCAAAAGTCAGAAATGCAAAAGCACACTAGAATGGCATCCCACTATTCCAGTTGATTACACTTTTTTGAGCGAGCTTTTACGTTTAACTTCAGTTCGAGTCCAGTTGGGTGAATTGAGGTTTTATCCTCAGTTGAATATATGGAAATTGTAAGCGAACTGAAGTTAGACTGCATTCCCATGGGCTGCATGTAGCAAGGTAAAAGCTCGATTTCGGCGTGCCTTCGTGTAGTCTCGGCTGAGATTCCCGTTTTTTGAGATTGTCTTCTTTTATGGCTCGGGCTCTATCAAGTCCGAGTGCATAGAATCATAGTATTCTGAATTGATTCTGAATGCATTCATTTCTCATTTGGGAGACGGTGAGGGAACTTTTGCGTAGGGTCAATATCGGATTTCGGCTGTAGGGACGGGTTAAGTAGGGGAAATTATAATAAAAGAGTTTCTTCATGATGTTAATTACTTGTCTTTATATGAAATCCTTCACACATTTCCAATTGAATAACACAAATCAATACGAATTTTATTTAAAAAAAAAACCTTAAAGGCGATTACATGAAAAATTTTGCTACAATAAAATTTCCTTCACTAATGGATCAATGTCACTATACTTTACGTAACTTCAATATCTATTGTACCTACATAACTTTAATCTTTCAATCAACCAACAATAAAATTTCATAAAATGACTTCTTTGATCAAGAAAACCACAAATCGATTTTTCAAGCCCTATTATTAGTAACACAATAAATCGTTGCTTCACTTCATATCATTCATGTAGCGCACATTTTTTTTGTTGGTATGGCTTTGTAGCACACGTAATAATAACGAGTTTTTAAAATGATAGAACTATAAGTAAGTACGCGGCAATGGCTTAAACTACATACAAAAGACAAGACAAAACTTTTTGTACACCTGAAAGCCTATACAAATTAACGTCTAGATATCACGCAATATATTAAAAGCATCACGTTCATGTTTCTAGTAGTAGTCATCATCTGTCTGTCTGTCTGGTCTCCTCCGCCCATTCGAACAACCCATTTCGAGAAAAGAAAATGAAAGTGTGTCAACATTTTTCACTGATTTTTTAATTAATTTTTTTTTATTTTGATTAAATTTTGATTTTATTTTTAAAATTGAATAAAAATAAAACTAAAATTTACATTGTGAACGGTTAAGAAAATGTTTGAATTTTTCCTGTTCTGAATTTCTCTTCCTTAAGCACTTAAATAAACAATGTTGTCTGCCTAATTTTTTTTTGTTGATTGGGTTTGGTTAAATAGAGATATGCTGGACACTGGCCTTTGTCAGAGTCAGAGTAGGTTACTCTGATGTGATGCATTTCAATAAAAATTTAAATTTTGTTTCCGATTTGTTAAATTAATAAAAAAAAAATCTATTAGTTAAACAAAATACCGTGAGGCACACACCGATGTATATTTTTTTTTTGAGGAAGCAAAATTAAATGCTTTTGATATTTTCGATTCCGATTTGAATGCTTCCTTTTCTTGGTTAATAAAAATTTCAAAATTTATGTAAATTATCCATAGTATTAGTAGTGTTACAACGAAACTAGTCTCTAGCTCACACAATATGACACAGATGATGCTGGATCATCATATTCAAATGAGACCAAACTATACTATTATTATTCTCATCAAGCTGTGGAAGAAAAAAAATATATTCATCAACTGACATACTTTTCCACCTGATAATAAAATCTCGTCTCTACAGTATCCAACCGTGTTAGCGTGATAGCTTTGTAGCCCTTTTTTTCGGTCGCTATGTTGTGTCCCAGCAGCCGTATACATTTTGCCTAGATTACTAGATTATTTAGACTATCGCTGCTGCCTAGTAGCGTTAGATGGGAAATACCATCCAAAGTCGCGCCGTGTCCACTATAGAAATTTGCATTCTGGTTTTATATGTCTGCTGTGGCAGTAAAGAAATGAAATTCGTGTGGTCACCGAGGCATCATCATCATCAAGTCCAGGTGGATACCCGTACGTATACAGTGTGGAATAAGTTATTGTGGACTATCTCTCTTGGTCTCTTTCTAGATAAAAGGAATTTTTGTTTAAGCGCCAAGTCTCCCAGGTATAAGAGAAAGTTGACATCATTCAATCTTTGGCTTGATTATAATCAAGATTTTCTTTCCATTTCAAAGACCATGCAGCAGCAGTGACCTCCCCGGCAGAGTGCGTTTTGCTTATGGTATGTCCATGTACCTATATAATACCTTATCCGCATCTAATATCATCTGCACGTGTGGCAGCATTCTGATGATACTTTAATGAGCCGCAATTGTTCGTTTCGTTGTTGTTGTTGTTGTTGTTGTTGTATTATTATGAAATCCCGCTGTGGCTCCTCCATGTTACCTTAGCAAAATTTTCAGGTAAGTTGGCTCTGTAAATTGTTGTTCAAGTTGTCTTGTTACAAAATTACCTTGTTATTCCACCACAGAAATTGCCTAACTTTGAAATGCTGTCAAAGAACCTCAAATCTAGTTCTTTGCTAACCAAAAATACCACCTGTATACAAATGTAGTACGCGCCGCGCAAGTGCATCTCATACACAATATATACGTTTGAGGTGAGTTGCCATGACCAAATTCCTTGGGGGGCTCTTCTGATAAGACTTATAGACCTGATATCGGTTACTATAATTTTCCTATTGTATTCCAAGAACACAGATAGTGTCATGGTCACCATAAAATATGGTAGTTATTTTTCCGCATTTCGGTGGATGTGTGTTGTTAAAATTTTATATATCCCCCATACTTAAAAGATAACAACACGTTTCCTAATCTGGTTCTTTATCGCGCCGCGCATAGTCATTGGCATTCAAGGTATGCGCCAGGTGCTGGTAAATAGCGGTTAGTAATAATTTCGGAATTGTTTCACAAATTTCAAAATAAAAAAAATAAAAACAAGTTCGAATAGTACGTGCTTGATTACACTTCTGTTTTATTGTATTTTTTTTTATTTTTTTTTTATTTTATTTTTTTTTATTGAACGGAAACCGGTTGACTAAACGATTTTGTTCTCCTTGAGGTAATTCCGTTCCCCCGATTGTTTATATAATATAATTCTACAGGTAGTTTTGTTTTTTTTTCTTGTAAAAGCGTGATTGAAAAAAAATTATATTATTGTTTCGCAAAAGTTTAGTTTGTATTCAATGTTGTTGGCGACATTGTTGACGACTATACTGTATGTAACCTGGAGGTTTTTTCTATGTACTCTCGTTGTAATTACCGTGAAATGCAAGCGGACAGGTATTGTTCTGCCTTCGATTAATAGTATAACTTGTTTTATTTTGATTTTTTCTTAGAATTTTCCATTAAATTTTTTTAGCTGATAGTTGGACTAATCATTTCTAGGAATTTCATTTTATTTTTTTTATAATTTTATATTATTATTAATTTTGAAATGGAGTGGGGCGAAAATATCTGAGATTTTAGAAATAAAATGTTTTTTTTAAAGTTTAGTGCTTTTGTTATTATTCTATAAAAATTTAAAAAAAAACATACTTCATTTAAAACAGAAAATTATTCCATAATTAACACCTAAATAATGTTAAGCAGGAATTTTTACTTCTCGGAACTGATTTACCATGTACAATCTTATTTTTATAGTCCAATTCCAACAACAATGACAAAGTAACAATTCTGTTTCGCATTTGACTCATTTTGGTATTTGCAACTTTTTTTATTTCAACAAATCCAAGCATTCACTGCCGTAGAATAAAATATCGAGAAACTTGGAGCTTCTACAGCAGCTGAATATGGATGGTGTCAGTTAATTAGAATTTTCCTGAACAAATCTGCAAGTGTACTTCCGCGGGAGTTTCAATTAACAGGGCCATATTTAGATACCATAACAATCCGATAACATTTTGTAGTTGGTTTTTTATGTCTCATTAGGGACCAAAGTAATTTATGAAATTAATTTACTATTTTTTCAGATATGTGTATTTACCAGCATAGGTAGATTTAAGGGGGGGAGGTGTAGGACAAGGGCCACGTGTCCCCCCCCCACAGTCATTAATAGGCATTTTTTGACGTTTTGTTATGTCTTCCTGGAATTTTGCCAAAAATGGCTGATCAAGGGGATAGACGTGGTACCACCGGCATAACTAGAGCATTTTTCTAGGGGGCCAGGTCCTTTGTGTTCAAAATGCATATCAGGTCAGTTTTTCTTACAGCATTCATTCGACGCCATTAACTTCAAAAACAGCCGGCACACAAAATATGATGAAGAAGAAAGATGCTCCCGGGCCGTCGTCAGTCTTTCACTTCTCTCGTCTGGCACCGGCTGTTTTTGAAAATAAAAATGGCGTCGAATGAATGCTGTAAGAAAAACTGAATATTTTAAAACATAAATTTTATTAAATTAATTTAATTTTACATCAAAAGTAAATGTCTAATGATGATAAACGTACAAGGATTTTTTTTTCGTACGCCTCTGTTAATATATATCTTCAATTGTATAAACATCAGTGAGAATTTTACAACTTATAACTTTCAGTCAAGTTTTCTATGAGAAAAAAAAACAAACAATTATAAACTAATGGCTTCCTTAGAAAGCTTAGAGTGTCCTCTTTAAAATGTTTTTTTCATTTTTATTTTTGCGTACATTTTAGGCAAGGATACTTTAGTTTTTCCCCAAACGCCTCGCTAGAAAATTTTAATTCAGCTTTTTGGCGCGCTAAGATTTTCCGAATTTGCTTCTTATTTTTAATAATTTTTTATAATAATAAAACAATTTTTTTTAAAATAAGTTATGATATAAATTTTAGTGAAATTTTCCGCTCTTTCACTTGGCGCTATTAGTCTTTCGAATTTTTTTTTATTTTTCGATATATAAAGAAAAACCGAATTTTCGAATTTGTTTTCGAAATTGTGAACTTAGCATACACTTTAGAACAGCAAAGATTTTTTTATCTTTTTCTACACCAAAAAAAGGACCTAAGTTCCAATTTTCAGCGAGATCACATTTTGTGCGAGCTTTCGGTCTAAATTTGGCTCTGACGACTGGGCTATAACCCAATTCATCAAAACATTTTTTAAAAGCATTTTTTAGAATCGACTTCAGAGCGGTTATTCTGTAACTGTGAAAAGTCTAGTGAAAAGTCTTTTCAGTGAGAATTCCATTAAATGCGATTCTGGAACGATGAGAACGTGAGTTTATGTGTCAAATTATTTCATGGTGAAAAATGACTTCTCACAAAAAAATTTCTAGTGAGAAATGTGAGAACTTTTCATTTTCAAATATCAACAGGTTGTACAATTTTTAAAAATTTTATTGCGTTTTCTCAGTGAGAAGTGCGAAAATTTTTAATTTTCAAATACTAACAGTTTGAAAAAAAAATTTGTGAGCAGTGTTTTGCAGATTTAATAATATATCGGATTAATAATATATTTATTAATCGCTGCAGATTTGAATCTACAGATTGTTCCCGCCTCCGGCGAGAATAATGAGGCAGTGTGTCACTCATTTAAATGGTGGTGCCGTTAAAGATAGTGGAAAATAGCCCTTGCATTTATTTTCCCTGAAAATAAGTAATGTGTAACTTTTTAAGTTCAACCGTTATTGAAAAAAATGGGAATTTGAAATGTAAAACAAAGTATGCCACTCGAATAAGTACAAAATATGACACGATTGACGTATATACAAGTGAGAATTTCCAATGTGAACTACATTCAGCTCATTTCTCACTGGAATATCTCACTTTAGGTTATAGAATCGCTTTGCTGACAAAAATGAGAACTCAAAATGAGAAGACCCGATGAGAATGAGAATGAAAAGACTTTTCACGTTCTCACTTTCTCATAGTTACAGAATAGCCACTCAGTACTCGCCGGGAATTCTCTTTTATGTCATCTAACGACTGAAAACGAGTGCCTCGAAGTGGTAATTTGAGTTTTGGAAAAAGAAAAAAGTCGGCCGGAGCGATATCAGCGGAATACAGTGACTGTTCGATAAGATTTGTTAAGTTTTTGGCCAGAAATTCGTTCACAATTATAGCCTTGTGAGATGCGTGGTGCAAAATCCACGAGTTTTCTTCGAGTCTTTTTCGACGAACTTACTCTCTCAAACTAGATTACAAGCTCAGATAATGGGCGCTTTCGAAAACGCAGGACTGCAGTCATTTGCAAGTATTCAGCCATTAGAAGTCTGTAGCTGAATACTTGCAAATGACTGCAGTTCTGCGTTTACGAAAGCGTCCAATATTTTTTTTTACTGTCTTATCTTCTGGCAAGAATTCCGAGGGCATAACACCAACACCGCGGTAATCGAAAAACCTGTCAACATCACCTTCACATTTTTGATCGACTTTGAAGTGATTTTTTCGGTTTCGGCTTAGTTGGAAGGCGCCATTCCGAAGCTTGTTGATTCGTTTGCATGTCAAACTCGTAAGCCCATGTCTCATTACCAGTTACAATGCGTTTTATGAATGTTGGGTCGGAATTGACTCGTTCTAACATGTTTTCAGCGACCTTTACGCGATTGAGTTTTTGCAGAAAATTCAGCAGGTCTTTTGGCACTAGTGGAGCGACAACGCGTTTCATACCCAAAAAATTGCTCAAAATGGTACGAATTGATTCGTGAGACACAGAAACTTCAGCGGCTATCTGTCTCAGACTATTTTTCGGGGTCGCTCAACACGAATCCAAGGTCCAAATTTAAAAACTCAAAATGGCGGATCTAATATGGCCGACTTTTGAAGATAAACCTCAAAATTGAACATTGGGCTTTTCGAGGTCTCCGAACACGAGTCAAAATGGCGGATCCAATATGGTCTACTTTTAAGGTTAAATTGACATTTTTCTTAAAGACAAATCACGAAATTGTACAAAAATTTACAGTCGGAAGTTTTACAATTCACTGATGATGTTTTGGGAAAACAAACCCCCGAGTATGGATTTTTACTCAATTTTGAGGTTTATCTCTAAAAATCGGCCATATTGGATCCGCCAGTTTGAATTTTTAAATTTGGACCCTGGATTCGTGTTCAGCGACCTCGAAAACCCCGAGTATGGATTTTTGTTTAATTTTGAGGTTTATCTTCAACAGTCGGCCATATTAGATCCGCCATTTTGAACCTCGCGACTCGTGTTCAGCGACCTCGCATACCTCCGAGTTTAGATTTTGGGTCCATTTCGTTACATATTTTCTGAGATTTTTAATTTGTTAATTAGTGCTACATTAATTGTACACTAACATTAGCAATTTGTTAAATAAATAATGGATAAAAACATAAGCTCACCTTGAGACCATATAACACTTGATCAATAAGTGTTTCTGAACATTTTCAAAAAAAAATTAGGTCATTTGGTCCTACTTCTAAAAAGTGGGTACTTTTACACTAAATCATGCTAATTTGACACGATTAACAGTCATTTGGTAGTTTTACCTGGAAAGTTTTCCGGGAGTTTTGAAAATTTGTAATTTTATAGATTTCGATGTGCTCTTTTCGAATTTCAACATTGCCACCTCGTATCTTTGCCGCTCGCGCCGCCATGTTGGGAAAATGGCGCCTAAAAGCAGTTTTTTGACAACATCTAATTTCCGACTCAAATTTTATTTTCAAAATTCCAATGAGGCGATTCTTGTTTGCATCATTGCCATTGAGATATTGTTACGTGGACGAACTAAGAAAACCATGCAAACCCGAAAACTCTATGTTCCTCAAAAATTTCTCGGTAAGCAAAGCGCAAAGATCTCAAATCACAACCAATTTACAATCCATCAATATAACCATTAACCACTATATATATTACTTCACAAAAACTCAATTCTCATATCCGCATACTCTCCACCGTTAGTCAATTTTTATTACATATCCTTTTTTCCAACAAATCAAAATCCAACATAAAAAAAATAATTCTTACTGCAATTGGCATACCACATCAACTCCATAATTTTATGAACTTTTTATTGTCATGCATGGCTGCATAATCGCGTATATATATATGTATATATGTATGTATGTATAGTTTTACAGCAAATAACAAAACTGCAATAAAAAGTAACACCATTGCGGTCACGTTTATATAATTTCTATAAAATAGCTGCAATTTCTGTAGAGCCATAGACGAGAGGAATCTTAAAGCCACCAGCATCTTACTATAAGTCTCACTCATGCAATAAAACTCTGCGCAACTGCATACAGCTTGAAAGAGCATCTTCCGAAGAAATATTGAGATTCTAATTATGCAAATTGACAAGACTTTCACATTTTTTTTTCATCTTCTGTGTGATGAATTGTTGTTGTTGTTGTTGATGCCGCTGTATTTTTTTTCATAATTTCTAAACAAATGAATGATTGATCACACGTGCATTATTCCCTTGCATTTAGTAGAGATGCTGTTAAAGTTAAAGTCTTGGGTATAAAATGATTGAGGTTGTCTTAAAGTGTTTTGCGGATTATTTATGAGTTACACAAGTTACAAGGTACAGAGTCTTGTTTGTTTGTTTTTTTTTGTATTGTGATGAAACAGTTTTACTACGTCTTAAATCGTAATAAAAACAACTCCATCTCATAAAAAAAAAGTACAAGCAAAAACATTTGAATTAATCGACATTTTTCTTCTTGATTGCGCTTAATTAAAGAAACAACAAACACCGTTTACCCGGATATCGTCCAAATTCCCAAATAAGGTAGATTCCGAAAGGCATAATCGCACACCATTATCGAAGTCGTTTATTTCCTCGTTTTCGTGAATTTTTCGTTCGATATTTTATTTAATGATATCTGAACGAAAAATGGACATTTAACGACAACGACGAGGCGATTTGTTTGGCATCCCATATATATATAGGGTAACATATCTGCGTTGAACTGGTTAGATGCGAGCACATTCAATTAAACTCGCATCAGACCAACCGTCGAACGTCACCATTTGGTTAATTGCTGCTGTGGTGAAATGAAAGTGACTGGGAATGTCCAAATGGAATCTTAACGATGCGACGCGCATACATGGCACGGCAATCAGTCCGGTTTTTAATCTTTCACTTAAAAATTGAATTTTTCGAATATTTATTTTCTTCGCGATCGTCTTCTTTGGTCATTCAAGTCTCGATCTCTTCTGCCGCGAAGATATGCTTAATTGTAAATCTCTTTAAAGACGACGAGCATCCATCCTACTATATATTATCAAGACTTGCATCTCCCCATTCACTTAAACCGCGAAAGTTATTGAAATCCTGTTTTTTTATATACATCACAGGAAACACTTTGCCTTTAGGTGTGGATAGGGATCGATTTTCATTGATGTTCATTGCCACACCAAACCTGGTTTTACCACTCAAAAAACGATTGCAAAAAAAAAAACGTAAATGAATTTTGTTTACGATTATGACTCTTATTTAGGATTCTGGGTTAATAATCTTTGCGCGATTATCTTGGTCGTGTTGTGTCTAATACCGATGTTTACTAGGTCGAAACGGGAAGTAACATTGAAATTTTCCAAATGACGAATCTTCTCCCGAGCTCCGATGATCATACCTACATACATATATGGAAAGCTGAAAATGCGTTTTACGATGCATTGAGACAAGGTAGATGAACTTTTCTTATTGCACCTTGTTCACCTGTTAAAGCCACAAAAACTTACAAGATAAAAACATTAACGGCCAATGTACATATACATACAAACATATATAATAAATACCATATGAGCACATACCATACATAACTACATACAGAAGGCTCTCGTCTCTTTAGCCACATTATAATTCACATGCCGTCGGCCACATGAAACTGACTACTGTACGTACAGAAACGATGAACGGAAGTAAACAAATATCGATAACCTGTAGCAGCTTCCTGCCAATCCCCTGGAGTCTATTCAACTGTGAAAAACGTGATATCAATACTTGGCAAGGTGACGTTATTTGCATAAAGTCATACCAGTGCTAACCTGCCATGTGGTTTGCGAGACTTCAATGGTGTCCATACATACTTGCAAAACCGATGTACATCTTTACACACTTATATATATTTACATATCTCTTTTCACATTTTCCGCACTTTTCCAATGTTCTCCCCCGGTGACGTTGATGATTAGATGATATATGCAGGTATAGGTTTAAAATTGTCTCTTTACAAGGTATCCTCCGATCCGATCGTATTTCCGTTCGCGATATGTATATTATGATCGAAAATCAATTCAAATTATCGGATGCCCGCTGTTTGCTCTCCTGATTGGTAGTTGGTACCTGGATTGCCTGAGGCGGTTATAATGTACATGGCGATCATGCACGCAGCCCCAGAACCGATAATTTCGGCTCAAGTATCACTTGATTAGTTTCGGAGAGAATTGATGATAAAATTGATGATAGGAAAGAATTTTCAATTAAATTTTCAGAGAGATTTCTAATTTTGAACAAAATTTGGAGTGATCTTATGTGTATGTGTTTGTTTTTTTTTGTTTTTATTTTTTGATGGAAGAAAGAAGTATGAAAGAAGATCGTGAATGATCAGTGATCGTGGATATTTGTATAAATTTCGTTGTTGAGATAAAAACGCTTGGGGTTGTAAATTATTTTTTTGTGATCTAATGCCTCGTGCACAATGAGAAATTGAATTAATTTTATGTTTCGTCTTGTTAATTCCACTGCATAATTCTGTATTTGCATCTCATGTCAAAATTAGAGAACATCAGTTAAAGTTGGGTCAACTTCAACTTCAACACTCAAATTTAATATTTTTCCGAAATTCGGAACTAATCAGTGACATCTGCTTGTCGGACTAATGAATAAGTAGAATTGTTATACCAAAGTGGGTGATTTATGTTTATTATTTTATATTTAAAAACATAAAAAACATTAAAAATAAAAAAAATTATTGCAATAAAATTCCTTTGAGAACTTTACGAATGCATATTTTCTGAAAATTAAGTTAATAAAAAGCTAATTTTCAGTTTTTTTTTGTTTCGGGTCATTAGATGGCAGTACCATACATTTTTTGCCGAAAGAGATAGTGTGAATTAAATTTCAGTTAACAGAAATCTCTCCAAATTCAAAAGACTAATTAAGTAAATTTTACTTTAAAATTAAATAAACTCAGATCAAACAAAAGTGTAGGTAAAGGTAAAGAATTCTGTAGGCAGTTTCTTTTGTGAATATTTTTAATTTAACAGCTGTTATTGACATTTTTTAAATTTGTCCGAAAATTGCAATTTAACATTGTGCACATAGCAAAATTAGCACTTTAACACTGTGAACCCGGTATAATCAAATTATTTGGTAGGTTTCATCAAAACAGAATCAGTGTAATTAAAGAAAACTACGAAAAGATGCTACGAGTTTCTAGAGAAGACGAATTGGCCTGGACCATGGTAAGAAGCTAGGGCGCTACTATCGTTAGTAGTTCGATAATATATTTAATGCTTATGACACACATGAGGTATCGATACCAGGATATGGCGAATACCGGGGTATTGAGGAACCCCTGACACACATGAACGAGGGCATATAGTTTGACGTTTATCGACAGCAAAAAAAAATTTCAGATCCATTAAGCGAATTTTGTTAAATTTAAATTTTTAACTGGTGTTAAGTAACTAGAAGTGACGACCATTTTTACTGTTCTTCTTCTTTATTTTGAAATTCTTGAAGGTACAAAATATATAAACTTACACGTTTTTGCTCGATTTTCGCACACAGGTGGCGCTGCGCGTAGTGAAAAGACTTTATACCTACTTTATACCCACAAAATTTTCTTGGTATCAATACCCAGTTCATAACCACTTATTTTCCTGGGTATAAGGTGACAGACAAGTGGTATAATTTAGGTATAAGCAATACCGTGTAACGATACCCCATGTGTCTCCTAAGCATAAGATATGGTAGGAGGACAAAGAAACTCCAGATCTAGATTTAAAGCACCTGGCCTCGTTCAGTGTGCTTAGACTGCTAAAAGCCAGGATATAGACCTCAGCCGCCACAACCACAGACTAGCTTCACTTAGATTGACCTTCCGGAAGAACTTTGCCGTCGAAATTCTCTCAAGAAAAGTATAAAGAAACGGAAACGTTCTGAAGAAGCTTGATATAAGGATTTTCACCGATGGCTCCAAAATATCATAGAGCAAGGTCGGGGCAGAAGTCTTGCACCTATTCTTCAAGCCTACCTCCTGGCGATCCTAAAGACCGGCTAGACAATGTACCTCCAACCTAAATCAGACCTCTACTTTTTAAAAATGAAACAGTGGATCATCCAGTAAACAATAATTTCATTGGAAAATCAGTTATTTCGGGACTGTTTACCGATTGAACCAGTGAAAAACTAGCTCTAAAAATGAATTAATAAAAATTTCACTGGTTCAACCAGTGAATTATAATTTCACTGGGAAAAAATATATGTGACTCGTATTCTAGGCAATTATCTTTATGACTGTGAAGGGTTTCACGTAGCATACTCGTTTGATTATGGAGGTCAAGCAGCAATGGACAGAGTTGGTACTTAGGACGCTTAGAACGACGCTCGCGTTAAAAAAAAGTTTTATTTTGCTTTTTTACGTGAATTTCACTGGTTCAAACAGTAAAATTTCCCATTAGTTGACTAAGGAATGGTTCAACCAGTGAATTTTCACTGGAAAGCAGTGTTTCTGAGCTCTTGGAGCAATGCAAAAAGCCGCTGTGTGTATCACGGATACGTACAAATAATGTGAATAAGTCTACAATGTTCTGATAGAAATCGTTTTATTTTTTTATTGGTATCAAAAAGGTAAGACCAATTGAAAAAACCTTGTTGATCAATTCTGAACGGATTGCTTAGAGACCTTCAGGATACACTATGTTCAATGTTTTTCCATTTGGGGCTAGGATGTGAAGATTTTCAGATTTTCAAACTCTTGAACAACCTACATACAGCTGACCGGAAAATGCCACTTATTTGGCAAAATTCGTCCGCCATATTGGCCCCGCAAAAGTTGTGATCATAGATTCGTTATTTGCTACCTTATAAAACCCAATACCGATTTTCATTGGAATCGGAATACAATTGGCAAACTTGTCGGCCATATTGGTGCGGCCATTTTGAATTTATAAGCTTTGATCATATTTGCGACCTTACAAACCCCTAGATACCCACTTTCATTAACATCAGAGCACAATTGAAAAATTCAACCATATTTGGGCGGCCATTTTGAATTTCGGTCATATTTCGGCCACCATTTTGAATTTGATTTTGAAAGTAAACAATAAAATTCTTTGATTCTTCATCTACGTCATGGTATATTTTTTTCGATATAAACAGTAGTTTTTGAGTTGCAACTCAAAAGTGTATGACATAATTTCGTTATCATCGGTTTTTGGCATGGAAGCAAACTTACAGTCACATCAAAAATATAACGTGACTCTCGTCTGGATTCTCGGACATAGGAACATAGATGGGAACGAACAAGCCTACTACCTAGCCAAGCAAGGAGCTTCTCTCCGAGGTTCGGAGATTGCGATGGTTAGCAGCCCAATAGGCGAGGGCAAAGAAATCCTTTTTTGATTCCCTCTGCTTTTACTCAGACAAAGGTGAAGCGCACTGGGGTTCTGCATTATCTCTAAACTTCACACAATAGCCTTAAAAATACCACCCTAGTCGTTTAAACAGTCACGAAACCAGAGGTGCATTAGAAACAATTCAATACGCTTCCTCAAAAATTATTTCTGCAAAAATGGTCTCACCCATATTGATGAATGATGAAAGCATTACTTAATGGACTAAATAGGATCTTCAGTGACACTTTTCCAACAAAAAAAAATGTAGAAACCTCAGCGATGTAATACCCTTATTCTAAAAGCTGTCACAAGTCACAACGAAATCACAAGTCACAACGCAATCACAAGTGTGTGGTGAGTCTTAACTAGATGCAATTTGTTATTTTAGTTTTATAGCCAGATTTTTTTACAATCCGCAAATATTTAAAACGTTATCGAAATTGTGACTGTATAAATAGTAGGTCACAAGAGTATAAATAGCATTTTTTTATAACAATTATCACAGACTCGACATACAAATAGCGTTAATGAGAGGTGCTTGGACGTTCAAATACACTCTACCCCACTGCAGCAATATTTTCTGGCGTATGATTTCGCACAGATTCATTTCACGATTAGAAATTCACCATGAGGGGCGATTTTTTTGTGATTTTCCTTGTGACTGGGTGCTTAGAATGCCAAAACAGCTGATAGTCACAAAAATAGTCACAAACTATCAATGACAACCACAAAAACTATTTGCTTATGACTAGTCACAATTTAGGATGTGGGAGGGAAAGGGGAGAAGATTACGATGAAACTAGGGCGGTTTGGAGATAGCTTGATATATCTCGGCGGAATGCAGAGAATCTGGGAAAGGACAACATACTTACGAAGAAGAGTCGTATTCGCAAGTGAAACGTATTTCGCGCTAGAAAGGAAGATTCTACGAGAGTGATTCAATAAGTCCTCAGTTATTAAAGAGATGGCGCTCGTAGTGTCGACTTCCTCCATGACATAGTTTTTAGAATACCACAAGATACAGTGTTTTCAATTATCCACAATAAATTGGGTGTGAAAAAATCTCGACAATATGAGTGACGTGTTTCTTCTCAGTGGAAAAGAAATGCAATCTTCTAATCTTCGTTTCGAAGGCTGGTTTGGCGCTTTTCCGAAGCAATTCTGACAAGTTTCTGAGTCTACCTATATATAACTCTGGGCGAAATATATGCACTCCCGAGTAAAAATAAGACTTGCCCTTTGACACCCAAAACAGGCACGGTACGCCTGATTAAAAATTATTATTTTCCAAATACATCCGGCTACAAGCACGTATCGACGGAATAGTCCAAACGAAGCGCGGTACACTCATACTTTTTCTAGACTAAAGAGAAGAAAATTGGAGCTTTAAGAAATTGTGTAATACAAAGAAAACGACCATAAAGGGCGCCATTAACATATTCAGAAGACCAGTTCTCGTTCGATTGCATAGGTCAAGCAGCATTGGACGTGGTTAGTACTTAGTTGGGGGACCGCTTGTCAAACGACACTCGGGTTTGGGATATTCGATTAAGAATACACTCACATCTGTAACATATAGACGATCTTCCTTAGAACTTAGGTTGGAATCTTTTTGTTGCAATGTTTTTGAGTAGTTTTAGTATAGATATGTCTGCACAATCTATTTGAACAATTCTTTTTACCTTAATCAGTGACTCTTTGAAATAAACTAATTAATAAAAATTCGATATAATTTTCACTTTAATTTTCTACAACCAAAAAAAATATTTTTTAAATTGAATTTATGTATCCATTTAAGTGTTTTCTCTTTTTCTCCATATTTAGATCTCTCATGCACAAAACGCATAAAAAATTAAACGTACAAAAACAATCCGGATGCATTTCCCCCGAAGCGATGATTGCGAATTTCCTATGTGAGAGATATAAACACAGAAAATTTTCTACCGGATAAAAAAAAATAGCGTAATGAAAGCAAAAACCCCGAGCATTACACACATCCAGACTATCATCCAACTTTTGATATATCTGAAAATGGCTGAGAATTTTCTTCTGTTTTTTTTTCTTTTTTTTTCATCTCCATATGTAAAGAAATTAAGCCTTTTGCAACCGTGCACTGTGAAGAAGGCCTTAATCTGTGTACGGTTGAAGAAAAAAAATTTACCATTTACCTTAAGAAAATGTACTCGCCATAAGTGCTCCACCTTAGTTTCTTCCTCTATGCTCGAACCTATGGGTCGGACGTCATTTGAAGAAGAGATACATCACTAAGAGAGGTAATCATCTTCTTAAGGAAGTTGCCGAGTCTCTCGCTTTATACATTCATCATTCTTGAAGAAAACTTTCTTCCGACAGTTTTTCACCGTATTTTTTTTCACATTCCAAGTTTTGTAGATTAAAACCTGAAACGGCTAATATGAAAACGCTTTTCAGACGGCGGCGCACCCTTAATACGATTTTATAAGAGAATTTGGATTTCGTTAATTATTTGGATATCGATTTTCATAGAAGAAATTAAAACTTTCTTCTTTAAGAAATTGGAGACCCTTGAGAAAATTAAAAATGGTAAATGAAAAGTGGCACAGGTATTTTCACATATTTTTGCCGTTTATGAGTGTTTTGTTGTTACACATTTCTTACCTTTTTTTACTTTTTTTTTAAGAGAAACCGTAGAAATGTTTTTTTTAAATTATCGACCAATGAGGTTTAATGTGTGACTTATTATAGGGGCGCTAATGTAAGTGGAATGTATATTTTAAGTATATTTCTATTGCATCATTTTAAGAAACAAAAATCCTATTTTCCAATGAAGCGTGTTTTAATTTAGTCTAATTTTTATGCTATTACGAAAAAGCTAATAGGTGTGGTTGGTAATTTATAAAACTTTACAATAACACTTTAAACTTTTAAACCCAGAAAAACTGCGGCTTGTAAATCTATTTTTATGTCCTGATTGAAATCTTAATAGATCCAATATGAAACATGTAAAATGATGAATGCTACTGTTTCTCCATTCTGAAGAGCTATGACAATTCAATAATGGTCACAGCATGGCGGAAAAGGAGCTATAAGCCCTGTGTAGGTCTCGGGCCTCTTTAAACCTTTTGTCATAGTCGTCTCCAAGTTTTGCCTATGCTCTCCAATTTGTTACATGTAGATTACCTAAATCTTCTATGACGTCATCCATTGTGCCGTGCTACACTAATACCGAGTTTCCATGGGAGTCGAGTTGAGTTGTGGTTGAGTTGAAATGACACTTGAACTCAACGACTTAACTCTATGCGTTTCCATTTCTGCCTTCCATCTTCCTCCATCTTTTTCCATCAATTAATTTTATTATCCGCGGTAGGAAAAAAGTGAAAGAAACAACAAATCTGGAAAAAATGATTTTGGATACCTTTTATATGGTTAATTTCTATTGACAGCTTTTTTGACAGCTGTCGAGACCAGTTTTTGACATGATATTCGTATTCAGCGATATCGAAAACCTAAGGATACCAAGTTTCACCTTGAACCGATGGAAATCAAGTGCTCAACGCTTGGTTCAACCTAAAAAAACGAAAACCCATGTTAAATCCCATTTAAAATTCAACCTGCGTGGATAACGGTTTATAATTTTGCATTTCTCTTTTTGGTTAGCCGTTACACTGCCCCCTTCTTACTTAGTGTTCGTCCCGAACGCAGCTTCCGTCCCGTTCTTACCGATCGAACTGGTAAACTTCACGACAATAGGGGAAATGACCAAGATACACTATGTTCAATGTTCTTCCATTTGGAGCTAGGATGTGAAGATTTTCAGATTTCCCAATTCTTGAACAACCTACAGCTGACAGGGAAATGACACTTTTTTGGTAAAATTCGTCCGCCATATTGGCCCCGAAATTTTAAATTTATAAGTTTTGATCATAAATTCGTTATTTGATACCTTAAAAACCCCCAGATACCAATTTTCATTGGAATCGGAATACCATTGGCAAACTCATCGGCCATATTGGTGCGGCCATTTTGAATTTATAAGTTTTGATCATAAATTCGTTATTTGCAACCTTGAAAACCCCTAGATATTCACTTTCATTGGAATCGGAATACAATTGGAAAAATTCGTCCGCCATATTGGCGCGGCCATTTTGAATTTATAATTTCTGATCATAAATTCGTTATTTGCTACCTAAAAAAAACCAGATACCGATTTTCATTGCACTCGGAAGACACTTGGCAAATTCGTCGGCCATATTAGCGCGGCCATTTTGAATTTATAAGGTCTGATCATAAATTCGTTATTTGCTACCTAAAAAAACCCCAGATACCGATTTTCATTGCACTCGGAAGACACTTGGCAAATTCGTCGACCATATTGGCGCGGCCATTTTGAATTTATAGGTTTTGACCACAAATTCGTTATTAGCGACCTTAAAAACCCCGGTCCACTTCCGATTTCAATGAAAGTTGGTATTTCATTGAAATCGGAACACAATTTTCAAATTCATATTTGGGTGGCCATTTTGAATTCCGGTCATATTTCGGCGGCCATGCTGAATTTCGAAAATCGGGCTTCCAGGTGTTCCAGGGAAGACCCCCACGGACCTTTATGCAAAATTTCGTAGCTTTACACCCGCACCCGCATACATACATACAGAAACTTTCTTTTATTAATATAGATAAAGTCTCTTCTGAGGTCCAAGTGAGACCCGACATTTTCACTTTTTGTACCTTTGCCAATGTGCCGTTTTTAGTTGTGTGCGTGAACTGAGTTCAACCTACCTATTTTCATTGAGTTGAGCACAGTTGAAAATTTTCAAAGAAAACTCTTAACTGTGCCTGTTTCCATGATGTATAACTCGGGTTCAACTCTGGTTGAACTCTCATTGAAACTCAGTATAAGACGCAAGAAGCATGCAAAACCGGTTTTATAGGAAAGAAACTAGAGAAGAGGAGGGAAAGAAAAGCCTGAACCGAATATGACGCACCGTAGCGTAACTGTACGTAACCTAAAGTACGACCAGTTAAGGCATCGAACTAAATTGAGGTAATAAACTTGACGAATGTTCGTTAAATTCTTGCACGTTATGAACATTGCCGTGAAGGGAACAAAACAGCAGCATCTGTAAGCGGCAAGCAATTTTTAGGTTAAATTTTTGCATTTTAATTTGCTGAGCACTTCTAAGCTGTTTCTTCCATAACTTAAATAAATCAAATAAATCGCTTAAATCTGCATTTACGGAATCCATTTTACAATTGTCACTTGCCACTTAGGGTTAAGTGTCAAAATGACGTTAGTAAGCCCAAATTCGTTCAGTCTTCTTACACTACGGTATACGTCATAATTATGTTTAATTTTAATTCGTAAAAATTTTGATTTAAGGGTTCTGCCCACTACAATGTGTCATACCATGGCCGTAACCGTATCGACACATGCCAAAAAATATTATTTCTTTGAATTCTTATGATACAGCGCCCACTAGACCGTTCCGTCAACGACCAACACCGTAGCATGCGGTGGTGCACAGTACTGAATGGATTTCGAACGGCATATTTTGCATACGGGCATAGAACGCTGTCGATCCATTGCGGTGGGCATAGTAGTGCGTCTCGTGTTTCTTTTCGTGCCTGATACGTTCATAGCATGATCATGGTATGCTCCGGTTATGTGAGCACACTTAAATTGTGAAATCCGTGGGAGCTACAGAGATTATTTCTTTGCGCATTATTATTTGCTTTTTTGGCGAGGCTCTTTCTGTACGTTATTGTACTTACTTACTTATTTGGCTCTTCAACCAGAACTTGCTTCTGGTTTCTCATAACAGCTCACTCCACTAGTTCGAATCCAAGCCAATGGCATCTAATTTTGGTATTCTTCAGTTCGCCCTTTTTGCTCTACTCTACTCTTCCAGCGGAGATTTGGTCCACTTTGCAAAAAATTTATTTTCCGAAATTCCCTTTCGCGCGATTATATAAATTTTCACCAGCGACTGCGTTTTGGTAAAAATTACGATCCACACCTGAGGTACGCACAGAACACTACGTGATGCAATGTGTATAAACTAAATATTTTGCACGTGACATAGTATAAACATTAAATGCCTATAAAAATTTATTACATCGCATAGTGCTACCGGTAAAATACTCTATCCATTATACCTCTCCTAATGCTCGCATAAACCTTCACTTTTTTTCCAAAGAAAAGGACGTTTCAAAACTTGGTTATTTCACCCACGCATCGACCAAACAAAACCTACTAACAAATGCATACCTCATCCCAACCAAGAAGAAACCTGCAAAAATTTTAGAAAAAAAACCAATTCTCTCCACTTTAGTCCGACACCTCATTTGAATAAAATAAACACCTCAGTTACGACTTCATTTAGTTTCCACTCGGTGCAACTTAACAACATTTTAATTGAAAGGAAAACGCGCGCGAAGACTTTCACCCACACGCCCATCGCCATCACTATTTCGAGCATGAAGCTGCATGGCGCGAGGTGCATTAGTGCATTCCACACAAAGGAGCACATCAATGCATCACATCGGTCGGTGCTGTCCAAGAAAATTGTGAAGTTTGCTAAGAAGAGTGCCTCAAGTACTCTCGGGCTTAAATGGACAAGATCAAAAGACCGTTAACATCTTGATATCATATGGACTCCCGTTCGTGCAGCCCAGCAGCGGCGGATAATGGCCATTTGCGATTATAATTATGATCATTGCACCTTTCTATATCGTTTTCGATAGGTGGACTTCGATGTGTCCAAATGGGAACAGCTCAGTCGAGCGGGAGGACATTTCCAATCCATTACAAGTTCTTGAGAGTGGCGGAGATGTATGTAGCTGTGGCAGCTGAAGCTGCAGCACGGCATAAAATTCGACCGACATTCTATCAAAATGCATCCAGGCCTGGTCGTCTTCTTTCTTCGTTTCAGGTGTCGAGGATCAATAATAATTCGTGCGAGATGTCTTCAGTCTGCTAGAAAAGACACCACGCGACCACTGAATCACTCGCAACAACTGTCTGAAGAAGCATGGAGCCGCTTGCTGGATACCTATCTGCCACGGTCCAACAAGGAGAGCCTTAATTAATTGTTATGTAACGCTTGGCAGCACACCTGTTATTGTGTTGGTAAATTACTTCGGAATTGGCTTCTTTTATGCCTCGAATTAAAACCGTTAGCGGAAGATTATCGTTCTTCAGGTGCTTCTGCGTCTTTTTCCAATTCTGCCTCGCCAAGCAAAAGAAGACCAACACCATTCCCCCGGAACCACAAAGAACCTCTGCTGATTTTCTTGGCCTCAGTTTCTTCTGATCGGTTGCAAGATCGCGACGCGCGCAGCTTTAAAAGAAATATCGAGCGAGAATCTATATTCGGCCTTAAGGGGTAACACCACTGTAGGATTTTGAAAAAATGGAATTTTTGTTTTTTGGCTTGAAATATACTTCAGGATAACAAAAACAATGTGCAGTTGGTCCTATAACAGAAAAATAATTTTGAAGGATTTAATTTTCGATTTTCCCCGGCGCCTCGGAGCGCGCGTTGGTCCGACTTATTGCTTGTATATTGCGTTTACCAGTCGAAATAGTAAGTGCTGCTATAGCAAAAAGGTTATTTGGGTTCCCCAAGTGTCCACCAGGGTGCGCTACAAAATAATAAACGTGTTTTACAGTACATCGCACAGTGAAGGTAAAATACAATTTTGAAAGATTAGAGTATTTTCAAAACTTTAAGCGCGATTATCTGGAAACCATGTTTTTCGAACTGGGTGGACGGATTACTCGGAGACTATTGCATGGATCGGTTTGAAATTTTGACATTAGCTTCACAATTGCATTCTTTACAAAAGTACGTAGCCGTTTTTTGATTCGTTGTAAAAAAAAATTTTTATAAACAATTTACTGCTTATTTTTTTGCCGAAAATCAATTTTTTTTTTCATAAGTGCGCCATTTTTACATAAATCAGTTTAAAAAAAAAATCCTACGTACTTTTATGGGCAAGATCAAATAGATTAGGAAACTATTTGGATTTTGTTCCAGGTCTTCAGCTTTCGGAGAAATCCGTCCACCCGTGGAGGCCCTTAACAAAAAGGCGATTTCGAAAAACGACTGTGGCGCCACCATTTTGTAACAAAAAGTCAATAAAAAAAATTTTTTTTTACACTTTAATACATGTTTGATCAATCGCCTGAAAAGAATTTCGATCCCTTTTTCCATACTTTTTAAATTAATTCCCAAAATTTGGCCTTTTTTCGCACCTCTACAGTGGTGTTACCCCTTAAAGCAAAGAACATATTTAGAACGAACCAACTGAAGTTAGCGGCGGGTGCTGTGCCAGAAGACCAGAGGAGGATCCACTTTCACAGTGGTGTGTGCTTTGGTGCAGTTTTGTGCTATGATCGCCATTAGTACAATTGGATTAGGCTAAAAGTTCTTAATACCTGGTGCTCGATTGCATTCGGTTCAGTGCGTGGTGATTATCTGTGATTGCGCGGTAATTAAACGCCACACGAGCGAGTAATTGTGTGTGGGGGGACTGTGTGTGGATGATAAACACTTCTTAGTGGAGAAACAACTCAATTAGGATTTTTACCTTTACCATTATGGGATACCTAAAGGATTTAGAGCTTAAGGTAAGTCTATCGTAATTTACTCTAGATTGATCGGAATGGCAATTACACCACACAAAAAAAAGTCGAGTTTTAATTTTTGAATTGATGTTTTCTGTCTTTTTATGTGTGTGTGTGTGCTGATGTGCGGTTTGGTCAACAAGAAAAAAAAACAACATGAACAATCAGATTGAAATGTAGATTGGCCCTAATCTTATTATTTAAGGTGGCGGATCGAAGTTCAGGAAATTTTTGTTTTTGTAACAGATCTTATCTGGGGCTTTCTGACATTTTCGGATAATTAATGGATCTTGTACCTGTGGTTAAAATATTCAGTGTTAGATTTTTGGAATACCTTTTTTTTTTTAATTTACTTCATGAGATTGATTAATGAGTGTTTTTATGGGTATGCATGCATACGGGTTCTTTTCACCTGTGACTGTGAGTTTTATACTAAGGTGTTAGAGTCTACGATTGCAAAGAACAAAAAAGTAGTTTTCTAAACACCATTTTTTTCGTGTTTTACACCATGCCTTTCTATTTTTTTAGAACCAAAAATAGTTTTAGAATTATTTTTGTATATACATTTTGAAACTAGTTTCTTACGTGGAGAAAAGGGAATTTTATCAGTTATATTTCTTACTCTAAGAAATATATTATAATTATTTCGTCTAAATCGTTTTGGTCCACATTTCGTTTTTTTGTTGTTCTTGGAATTAAATGAATGGTCCAGACTTCGTTGGCTATAAAAACCATTTAATTCCTCTGAAATATCTTTCATATCTTTCACACTGATGTTTTTTTACTACTGTACTTTGAGACGAAATAAATAATTTAAGGCGCGCTTACACGAGCGATCAAATCTATTCAAATTGCGCCAGGACAGGGCAAGACCTCACCGTGTGTGGGCAAACTCGGAAGGACTGGTGGTCTAACCCTAGAGTCACCAATTTGGATTTTCAATTGATTCATAATCCGAAGGACGATGCCACAGCGCCATTTATTGGCTCGCTATTGAGTGGCGAAACCGGGAGTCAAATGGCTATCTACTGAACTCAGTCGGTGTGCAGCTTCAAATTGCAAGTTGCAATCTTCCAAAATTATGATTTTGATGTAAATTCGACGATCCATAATTTCGTTTACTACCCCACATACACACACAAACCGGTTTTATAGGCATAGGCCAGTCAAATTCTCGAAGAAACCTCGTTTTTCGTCAACCGAGCCATCAGTAAGGTCCAATATGGAAAAAACCAAAAAATTAGGAAAAATTCCGTAGAATTTGATGAACTTATTTTGGGCCGATTAGATCTTTAGGAAAATTTAAACAATGGCCTCAAAAAAGACCAGACCAGAAAAAATTTAGACTTTGTACAAAAAGGAGGTCTATATAAAATTTTGTAGAACTTTTTAATATTAACAACAGCTGCGTTTCATTTTCATTGGAGTACGAACGCCGGCGTAGGTGGGTGTACATAGGTGTAGATGCAAGTACACCATATTGTGGGCTGGTGTAGCTGAATCTACGTCGGTGTACGTACTCCAATGAAAATGAAACCCACCTAATACAATCCCAGTTGGATGTCAATACATAAACACATAAAGGACTTATTGCAAAAAAAAAACATTAAAAAAACGTTTTTTTTAAATGCTCATATATTTTACAAACAAAATGTTTTTTTAATGAAACTCCCTTTGGTGAGTGAAATAAAAGTATTTTTGAAAATTTGCAAAATTATAAACAGGTTTAGCAAAAACAGGTTTTTCGAAAAAAAAAACCGTTTTTGTCGAATTCGAATAGCGCATAGCCATCAGCACCTGCAGAAACATGTTTGGTCTTAAAATGTTCTCGAAGAGTTGTGCTAACAGTTGTTTTTTGTCCGAACATTGCTACGTCGTTGGAAACATGCGAAAAAATGGGCGAAAAAAAAATTTTACCCAGAAAATTTCGATTATCTTTTTAGTTTGAAATTACATCGGAATGGCAACACTGCCTATAGATAGATGCTAATTTTTTACGAATTTGCGCGGAAACTCTCGCGTAGAGAAGTGTATACACCCTCTAGAGCTCTATGCATGCGCTCTACACCCACTCTACGCGAAAGTATATAGTGTATTCGCGATTTTTTTGTATTTGGTAGAGCTCTACATCTGCTCTACGCTCTATCAAGCATGTTTGATAGAGTTTTTCTCTCTACAATACAAATCGCAAAGTGACTGCCAATCTTTCTCCGGCTGGAATTGATTTTCGCAAGTGTGTGTCTTTCTTTTCAATTCTCGGTGCACCCATTTGCAGTCGACTCGAAATTCGAATACGACATAAGCAGAAAATTTTGGTATGTAGATGTATCTTCTTCCGTGAGTTCATTCAATAATTCTTGATACATTCTAGCATTTTGTTTTCTTTTCGCAATTCAATCTCGCTTCCAACATTTCCTTCCCTTCTTTTTCTCTTCTTTGAGCAAAAATAAGGCTGAGTGCAGTACGCAGCGTAGATGATAGAGTAGAGCATAAACGCGCATACTCGCTTATAGAACTCTCAATGGGTTTTAAATCGAAGTGTGCATAACGCAGCTCGCTTTCCCTTGGCAGAAAAAAAGATGGCGGCACCTTGCTTTTGGCAAGAACTCATTTTTTATTTTTTTTTATTTCTATTAATTTCCTTTAAATTTTTTACTCAATATGTGTACGCACTCACCTCTGAATAACTGAGAAATTAAATGACATGCAAAAGTTACTGGCCGCAGTTGCACGCTCTACCATACGACTCTACAGTAGAGAAAAACGCATCCGCAGTGTACACAGTCTGTAGAGCCTGTGGTAGAGCTCTACTCAAAATTTCTCTAGAAATTTCTGATAGAGTGGTAGAGACGCGCTGTGGTGTACACACTACAGGTAGAGCTCTACACTCTACGCTCTACACTCTACCGAAAAAAACTCTATAGCGGACACTTGGCTTAATAACTATGTCATATCAATTCTTTTTTCAAGGAGGTCGCAAGGAAGTGTGTGTTTTTTCCTCACTTTTGCCTATGAGGAATTCCCCTTTACGATTTTGTATGAACATCTTTTATGGCGTAGTGTCGAATCAAGTTGAATATTACCATCGATAGTACATCACCTTGCATTACACCTGTCCGTAAAGGAAATTACCTTGATATCTTGTCCTAAGCTATTACTTTGCCTTACGTCTCTTTTAGTGTTTTATGTTATGAGTTTTATTAGTCTAGCACGTCATCCATCCAACTATTTCTTGGTCGTCCTACGCTAGTTTTTCCTGTTAGTCGAGCATTGTAAATCCCAAACTCGTACCATTTTAGTCGACGGTATTAGCTGCAAAGGATCTGAATCAAAAACAGGTTGTTGAAAACACGCTAAACAACGAGCTAATACGGTCCTAGATTCATGAAATGATTGAAAATAGGTGAGAAAACTTCAGATTGATATGCAAACCAGCTCCAAAATGGCGCTTCGATATCGAACCGAAACCAAAAATTCCTCGGCGAATTCGCTCGAAAATGGAATTCATGTAGACTGCTTTTATGCACTATTGTGATGTCAAGGAACATTTTATTTAGGCGTTTTAAAAAAAAGACCTTAGATTTTGTACCATGATAATGCGCAGTTTCACACATCGATTGTTGTACGCGAATATTTCGTCAAAAAGGCAATGCATGCCATTGATCAAATATCGTATTTGCAAGATGTCGCCCCGGGGTACCTTTGTTTGCTCCCGAGACGTGTGGAGAACTTTTTAAGTCAAGTGAAGCTACAAAACAAAATTTGCTAAAAGAACAGAAGTCTATTCTGGAAAATGCCTATAAGGCCAGTTTTACACGGGCCAACAGCCAAAAAACAAAAATCGACTAAAAACGTCGTTTGTTGAGGTGAGGGTGAGATTTTTTGAACCAACTCTTTCACTGGATTTTCGAGTCAGCTTTTGGACAACTGTGCGGTTGTTGTGGTTTTTTTCTTTCTGAAATAAAAGAGAGAGAAATAGCAGAAGGGAGAATTAAGATTAAAAACAACAACAATAAATTTTTGTTGGTTGGCTGTTGGCCCGTGTGAAACTGGCTTAAGTAGTGTCTCGAAGACTGGACTGTTCCTTGGGGTGAGTGTATTGCATCAAATGGAGCCTATTTTGAAGACGACAAGATAAATTTGTATGATGATATTATAGTTATATTAAGTACTAAATTGTCAAATTGTAAAATTCTATTTAAATTGTAAAAATGTAAAAAAAAATTGTAATGTAAATCAACAATATCATTCGAGGTACGCTTATAACTTCATTACTATTAGTCCGGGGAAATTAGCATTTTAAGGAGACAAAATTCCAAAATGCCTGAAAATTGGTCCACAGCTTCCTTGGGACTTTCTAAGAAAACAATTTCGGAATCACAAAAAAAACATGGCCGCCGGAGATATCACTTTTTGGCAAAAAAAATACTCAAAAACTATTTTTTTCGAAAAAAAAATTTGATGAATCAATGCGAAACGTTATTGCCTACAAAAAAACCTAACCCTTGTTTTCTTAGAAAGTCCCAAGGAAGCTGTGGACCAATTTTCAGCCATTTTGGAATTTTGTCTCCTTTCGGGCAACAAATTCAATTTTCAATTCAAAAGACAACAAACAAAACAAAACCACAAACTAATTACTTATTTAGGGATTACCCACAAACAAAATTACGCTTTGGTAAACAATAATCAACTTTTTATGTAATAAAATTTGTGGTGAATATTCACTAATCCATAAAACTTTGGTAATATAAAAAAAACACCCGACTGCAAGGTTAAATATTTATTATGTGCCAACAGACAGCAATCGCAACTTCAATAGCTCTCGACCAAGCTCATGGCTGGTGTTTATATCACCCTCGCAAAAATCCTCTTTCTCCAATTATTACAATTGTGATTTTTTACAAGTACACTCCTCAACAATGCCAAAAGAAACTCTTATTAAAACACTCTTTTCCTAATATTAAAGTCAAAATTATTAACACTAGATGTAAATCACAAAAAAAAACATATTGTTGACAAAATGAACCACAGACGGATAGAGTTTGGCTTCGGTTTTTAAGCAGGTTAATCGTCAATAATTTTACTTGAATGTTTGGTTTAAGCTTCTCGTTCAAGTGCTGACGCATATACGTTTGTTCAAGAATGGAACTTGAATTAAAATCCTCAATGTGCGGTGGTGTTACGGTTGCATGAGTTCGTCTGGGGCTGAGCACCCATGCACTTGTAAATTCCAAAGTTTTAAGGTCTTATTGCGGCCTTCAAGGTGTTATCCACTGATCAATAATAATTGAATTGAAGGTTGTTCGTAATTAAACAAAATCTATGTATGAATGGAGGTGGATTTTGTTTGCTGGAGCTCTTTTTGTAATAGTGATAGATTGCAATATGTGAATTTTAATTAATGTGTAATGGTGGGAGATTTTGTAATTGTAGTTTTTCATTGTGATCTTTGTTATGCGATTATGTAGTACCAAAAGAAGTCATGAGGTTAGTGTTGAAAGAATTTTATTCATAGAATCTGAAGATTGAACAGAAATTGGTTAATCTGTAAAGTAGCTAAAATAGAAATATTTTAGTTGAGAATCTTACTCATAAACTTTATAGATTAAAATCTTCAATACAAAGACCATGTTTATTACCATCTTAACCATCGAAAAGTTGTTTTAAAATTTTTGAACTGTATAAAAATCAGTGAAAAAGTCTTAAACACCAAAACCATATTAAAGCCTGCATCACACGACTATAATTTGCGATCGTACTTTTCGTTATTTCGTTCCAAAATACCCTTTGACACCTTCTGTGTGATGTTGCTTGCACGACATGTGCCTTGCTGGACTGGATCTTTTGATACTGACCATAGTAGTATAGCTATGTGACTACGAGCGCAGTAACGTCATCGGTTGTGAGCTCGGGGTGAGCTTTATCAAGGACAAGAACCGGTGTGGTGAGCTTTTTTATACTGAGCTTTGGATGTAAGCGCCACCTGTGTGAAACTAGTTGAACTTCGCTGCAGTGTGTCTTGGGTTTGGCTTTCATGCTGGGGGGAGCCTTGGAGCGGGGAAGTCATCTCTTGTGCGATCAGCGTTCTATCACGGTAGTATTGGGCGGGTGGAGTAAAACCCCCTGTTGTCGTTGGCAGTTATTTCATAATTTTCTTTACTATTGTTCAGACTAGAGTTTTCTGTATGATATTAAACTGTAGATACAACTCTAGACAGCACAAAGAGTCACCTCTGAGCTTTAGTCGTTCACATAAAAAGAAACACGCGGGAATTCATACGATCGCGAGAAGAAGCTTTTGTGCAGTTCCTTGAAGTTAAGTTTTTATTTGTTTTTTTTTTCTCATCTAACATGCAACAAGTCAATAATTTATTATTTCTGTGAACACCAACTTCCGTGTTCTTCTCATGCAAAAAGGAGATGCAGAAAAGACTCCACTGGAGCACGAAACTCTCCATCACAGAATGCCTCCCATACAAAGCATGCTTCCTCGTGTATTTTAAGCTTATTCGGACAGAAGAATTCATTCATTTTGAATTATATTGGCAATTAACTCAAGCGAATCTTCCATCACTAAAACTTGCACTTCTTTAAGATTCAATTTAATGCAAATTCACAAGAATTGTTCTTTTTCCAGTGTCTACA
The DNA here is from genome assembly GCA_963855945.1 of Thereva nobilitata. Lineage (NCBI taxonomy): Eukaryota > Metazoa > Arthropoda > Insecta > Diptera > Therevidae > Thereva > Thereva nobilitata. Next base: position 100,689,082 of record OY979697.1, on the reverse strand, counting down.
CTAATGTTCAAAAGTTACTCGCTACTTAACATATAATTAAAAATTTTGTAAATTATTGTCTACTGCACCTAGAAAATATTATAGTCTGAAAGAGTGGTGTCTGAGAAATTCCCAGCCGAAAATTTTAATCGTTTTCTTGATCGCTTTTGCTGTTTGAACCATTGTCTTCTTGTTGGGAGAAAACTTCTATTCGGTTAACTAAAGCTAACTGACTCTGAATGACTCTGAATTAATTCAACTGAAAAACGTTTTAACTGTGCTTGAATAGAATTTCAGACAAGTGAACAATTCGCATTGTAGTCTATCAAAAACATGAAGCAATGCGTTTCATTGGTGGACATTTTTAGTTCACGCTGTTAGTGGCTTTAAATAAGTCCATATACCACAAAAATGTATTTTGCAAAATTATTTCTAAAACCACACACAAACCGACTTAATAAATCCAAGAAAAAGTTGCAAAGCGCATTTAAAAGTCTTTCTGATGAATAGTTTTTTTTTTTTTTATGTGATAGTCTAAGCTCAGGTGTCACCCTTTGTACTACCAGTCCGTCATGGCATGTCGTACACGTCTTGGTGCAATGTCTAGTAGTAAGCTTAGCTCGAAGGATAGAGAGAAAGATAGGATAGATTAGGGGGAGTCGGGAGGGTGTTGGAGGAGATGGTGGTGGACCTTGCGTTTGAACTCTTGGGTGTTGTATGAGTTCGGGAATGCTGACTGTGGAAGGTTGTTCCACAGTCGAGTTGTTCTAGTTTCAAAAGAACGAACTCTATACAAACTGCCTTCCACTTCACACTGATTGAAGTAGTGTGGGGGGGGGGGGTACTTGGCAATAAATATAAAGTACATTCAAGTGTTTCAGGGGTTTTCAAAGGATTTAAGAAGTTTAAAAGCTCAGGAGGCAGTCTTTGTAAAGAGTTCATTCACCAATGGGATTTGCAATGTAAATAAGTCGACGACGAAGTATGTATGTTTTCAGCTTTGTTTCTTGTTTGTTGTTTTTAACTTGATGCCATTCAGAATAATATTATGGAAATTTGGGAATGAGTAATTGCTTTTTATTGGTTATCACCATGAGGCACGACTCAATTCATTGATCAATTCGAACTGTCAATGGTCAGTGACTTTTCCAGAACATCAGCAAAGTTTTTGTTTATACTTCTCTCACTCGAATTCAAAGCTTTTGCCTATACCTATCTCACGAGCAGAATCTGAAACTACTGGGAGCTCGTGTGGCTCACTGACATATAGGAAATTTTCTCATCAGCACAACCTTCTATATTACAAGCCATGAACAAGGAAAATATTGAGAGCGAATTTCCGCTCAATCGGACCACAACTCGGTGAAATCACGTTATGTTGTTAGTGTAATTTGGAGAATTTGGTGGTCCGATTCTCTCAATTGAGATTCTTGTTCATGGCTTGTAAATATAGAAGGTTATGTCATCAGGAAATTTTCATGGCACCAATTCGTTCCATTGCTGGCAAACCTTTTTTCACTGACATGTAAACACGTCAGTTACTTTTGTAAATTAAAATTGTTTATATTCGTTTTTGGACGATGGAAATAAAATAAATTGTACTTAAAAAAAATAACAAATGTAATTTTGATGTTATTTCCCTTTTATAATGCATTTTTTCATTAATTACAAATATTTATGTTAAACCATGCGAGTTCTCTACCCCTGTTTCATCTAAATGTCAGTGATTCCGGGTCTTATAGCGAAACGAGACAGAAATAAAAAAATCACTATATCCATCTATTTTTTGTAAATATTCTGACATTAGTTCAAAGGAAAAAACGAAATCATGTGTGGCAACTTCAATATCGTGCAACCATTGTGGCGGTTTTATTTTAAATTTCGCTTAAAATCATTCCAGAATTTTATTTACCGTTCTTATTTTACTGCAAAGATAAAAAAGTTATCGTATTTTGTGGTTTATTGAAAGTCAAGAGTAAAAATATTTAATAAAATGGAAAAGTGTGCAGTTTTTTAATGTCAAATTTTATTTTTTCAAGTTTGGCACTATCTGATTTTATTTCTGCCAGTGAATGCACTGAACTCTTAATACGAAATTGAACAAAAATTGAGTTCAGTGACAAAGGGGGCTTATGGATGAGCGAGAGGAATATACTTTTCTATACTTTTTGGTGCCATGAGTTTATATGGGAATAATGTCTGATGAGCAGTCCATTATTATACATATGTCAGTGGTGCGGCTCCCAAGATGTGTTATTGGTGTTATTTTTACACTTAATATGGCTACCAATATTGTAAGATGTCACCAAAGACAAGATTCCCAGCAATCAAAACAATCTTATGGCCGGAAGTATAAAATTTGTACAAGCGTTTAGATCAAACATTATTTTTCCTTAACAAAAACAATTTTCCAAAAAGAGTCATTTTCTCTAATTGTATAATCAAAGTGAAATATAAAACTACACGTTTCGTAACAAAAAAGAATAATAAACGTCCAAAAAAAAACGTTATGTTAATGAATATTTCAAGTTAAATCACCAAAAATGGTGTGAAAGTGCTATACAACATCACACAGAAAAAAATACTTTCCTATCGCGCCTGGATATCACATCAAATATCAAAAGGTATGATGGACTCCCACTAAAATAACAAACGATTGCCCGAGTGCGCCTATTGTGAGTCCAGGTGCGAGAGACTCCAGAGGGTTAATCAAATCCGAAAATCTAATAATCCTCGAAAAATTGAAATTTCTAATTAATTACGTTACAATGGTCCAAAATCTGAGACTCATCTCGCCAGTGATGCAAGAAAGACGGGCTGTGTGGTGATGTCTTGTCTTGGATTTTTAGTATAATCGCGTCATAATCCGAAGTGCGGAGTGAAGAAAGGTGTCTTAAAGTGAGCGTAACAACTGCGCCAACTCCAGCGACTTCTGTTCAATTGATGGCGGTGGCTCCCGGTGCGACTCTCTAAATACACTAATAATACACCTATTAGATTTCCGCAAATAATGCCGTTTTTACCGTTCACCTTTTTTTTGTAACTTTACGAGAAAACAATGCCCCACAGGTGTACAACATGATGATGAAGACGGCGACGATGGACCAGCAGTAGTGCCCCCGCCTTAATAAATGTGTAGTCTCAGACGTATTTCTTACGTTGCGTTCGTTGGTCCAAAAATGATGGCGAAAATTTTTATATACCCGAAAATTCGGCGTAATTTGGGGCGATTTCTTGTTGTTGTTGTTGTTTTCGTAGTTCTCTTAAGAACTATTTCTTGAGGAAACTCTAAGCCCAATCACGGTGATCTAAGCAGAAAATTGAATCCAAATTTCTGGTATAATTTTAAAAGTCGTTACGGATTTTACCGTAAGGCGGTAACCGAAATTACGAAGTTCGCGGTTTAATATTATTTGGTAACAGAAGAATGACGTGATGAAGGTTTTCTAGAACACAGGTACTAACCTGAACAACGGCAACCGAAATCGGGAGAGCTGGAAGAGACCCAGTTTTTGGAGGAAAAATATTGGTCTTATTTTTACGTGAAGATTAAGAATTGCGTTTTTTTTTGTTAGTAGACTTTGTTCAAAGCACCGTGGATAATGGAAAGAGAATTAGTGACGGAGATTTCCGTAGAAAAAAGTAATGATTTTTTTTTTACCTTATCAAGTTGATTTTTTTTTGTTGATGAGAAAGTTGAAGAACGTGTCCTAAAGATTCGGAATATTATGACTAGAGATTACTTGGTTACAATCGAGTGAATCGCAATGAATTTCTAGGTTTTTTTGAGGACCTTTGAGCGCTTGCCCTGAATTTACACGGTTGTGCTAATTTGGATTTGGTTTTTAGTTTTTTTTCATTCTTTATTAATTGGTTCAATATTGATTTGATAGGATCCATTTGAGGAATCTAAGTAAAAACTATAGCCAAAGCTAGAACCTTCGACATTCAAGATCAAAACTTTGGTGTCTACGATGTATAGACTTTGTCTGTAGCAGAGACTCAAACCACATCAACACATTTATTGAATCAACTGGGCAAAGCAATACTCGATATTGATTTTGCTATAAAGTGGAACTAAAAGATACTTTATTACAAATTAAGGATTATGATGAAATCGCTTGCACCTGGACGCTTACCAGGTATGACGAGGAAGCTATTTGAAGTTTCGAGAGAAATATTCTCCACTAGATCACAGGCGCAGTAAGTATATAAAGGGAGTGGTCTCGATAAGAAGATGCTATCTCAAATTGTAGCAAATTTAGAAAAAAAAAACCCTGACATGTAATAGGACAGCCTGGAGAAGCCCCCAAAAATCCTGTTCCTCCAAACGTCAGAGAAGGCCACAAGGAACACCAAAGAAGAGAGATATAAAGACGACATAGAAATGGAGAAACGTACAATTGGGATTACAAACTCGAAGAGAGAGAGACGCAAGACCGAAAACGATCGAAGAAGATTCTTGAGGAGGGCAAGGCTCAAAGATGACTGTAGTACGAGTGAAGATGATGACATTTACTTTAAGCTGTTTGAGACACTTCTACACTTCTTCCCGATGTAGAATACCAAGGACCAGCAATTTTTTATAATATTGTAACAAACCACGATTCGTCACTAGTGTAAACCCTCTCCAAAAACTCTTGCAGCAACCATTAAGGTGAACCACAATGTACGCTTTATGCTTTGTTTTGCTATGACATATCAAATAAACCAATGCTTTGTTATGAGGCAAAACCAAATGCCTAAGCGAGTAAGGTATAGCTTTCACATATAAAATCTGAAAATCTCTGAAAAGCTCAACAAGTTCATGCAAGGAGGCGTACATTGTGGTTTAATCTTTAAAGCACCAGGAATCAAAGAAGTTTTGTTGTTCTCTCTTTGAAGCTGAAAGCTTCCTGCCACGGAAGCTCCTCGAAAAAAAAGCTTCGCCGCCCGGCTATAAAATAAGCTCGCCCATCATTCCAAAAGGCCTACCCTAAATGAAAAGTAACGCAGAAGTGAAGTGGGAGTGAAGTAGACGTAATTTCTTTTAAAATTGATATCATCATCATCATTGGCGCTACAGCCCTCTGTGAGCCTTGGCCTCCTCAAGAATTTTCTTCCACCGTTCTCGGTCCTGCGTCTCTCTCTAAAATTGATATATAAACCAAAATAAAAGTTCATAAGAAGTGTAGCAAGTGAACAGCCTTACTATCTTAACTTTTGTTTACTTCTTCTGCGGTTCTTACCGCACGGTTACTTCTCTAAATGACTTTTCGAAATGTTTCGAAATTAAACTTGCACTTTGGTCACTTTCATACATTCATATGGAATGGTACCTAACTTCACTTCACTTCACTTGCACTTCCCATTTAGAGTAGGCCTAAAGGCAGTTCTTTACCGGACCCGTTCCGGAGAAGTCACCTTCTCCGGTTGGACTAAGATGTCGAGGCTTAGACCAGACAATTCTTCCCAAACTGTGTCGAAGTGTAGACCCGACAATCTTTCCCCAAATCTTGTCGAGGTGTAGATCCGACCATCTTTCCCAAACTGTGTTGAGGTATAGGTCCGACCACTCCTTCCGATTCCCGTACCAATATAAACCTATCTGCAACCGTTCAACTCACTTTACAGCCCCTCCGGCCAGAAGCTCGATTTTCGAAATTCAAAATAGCTGCGCTCGAAATTCACAATGACCGCGGCGCAAATATGGCCGAATTTGCCAATTGCGTTCCGATTCCAATGAAAGTCTGCTTCTGAGGTTTTAAAGGGCGAAAATAACGAATTTATGATCAAAACATATATGTATATTTAAAATGGCCGCTCCAATATGGCGGCCAATTGTATTCTGATTCCGATTCTCACCACTAAATACAACCTGTTTGTAAATCAAGCTTAAACAAAGAATCTAGAAAAACAATTCTCAACTTCCCGAAGAATCCCGAGCCGTGTTGAAGCAGAAAAGATTATAGCATGAAAACCACTGTGGATCTGACATATTTTCTTGAGATTATACTATGGCCCATTTTACACGATGAAACACGAAACAAAAAGTTTCATGCAACTTTGCTAAGTTTGAAGGGCAGAGCAGAGAGAGGGCTGGAGGGAACCCGTGTTCCCTCAAACCGTCTCTCTCCTCTCCACTTCAAACCTTAGAATAGAGAACTACAGGAAAGGCCCTCGGGTATAAAATCCGTGTATGGGAGCGTAGTGAAATCGCTATCAGTCAACTGTCAAATTGGTACAATTTCTTGTTAGTTAACTGTCAAATTTTCCCGCGGCACTTTCTTTAAAACGAGTTTTTCTATAAAATTTATTTACAGTTTTTCGCAAAACTAATTAAAAAGAAGAAAGAAAGTTTAAAGAATTTGTTTTTGTCAATTAGAAGTTGTTACGAGTGAATTTTCAGTGAAAAAAAGAGCAATGAAGTGTGCAGTTTGAATTTCACTACGCTAAAATTCTCCGAGGGCCCTTCCTGTAGTTTTATATTCTAAGCTTCAAACCGAGCAAAGTTGCATGAAACTTTTTGTTTCGTGTTTCATCGTGTAAAATGGGTCTAAATGTCTAATAGTTGCTGGCAAAAGCCTATTTTTAAATACTTTTTCACTAGTATTTATTTTTGGTGGCGGGTTACCATTTTAAAGCGATTTCATTAGTGTATATTTTATCAGAAAAACCCATAAGTTTATCGAGGGCAACGCCCTGCGGGGCCTCTAGTACACAATATAAATCTTGTGCAACTTGAAATTAAGTAAAAAAATCCTTATTACAGAACATTACCCCAAAAAGCTCTTCATAGTACAAACCAATCTCTGATACTTTACTACACAACCATGTAATAATAATTTGCAATCAAATAACACCTGCCGACCTAGTACCATGTTGAAACTCACAAAGAATCGCTTCAAATAAAATGAGGCATTGTCCAAAATTTCATATACTTACAATCGTTGTCTATGTGCAATTTCACCATGTTTTGTGCCCATTATCACCATCTTCCAAAATACAGCATCTTGCATAACACATTATTGACAGTTGCAAAAGAAAGTAATTACCTTGCGACAGTTTTAACAAGTGACGAGTCTCGCAGTCCATTGTTGTCATTTTTTAGGCAGAAAAACATTTATTTTTATTCATTTATTTTTTTACTGCAAATGAAAATCTCTTCCAACAGATTTGCTAAAGTCAGAGGTTCCACGATTATTGGATTGAAGGCACAAAGTTAAAAAAATGTCAATGCAATGAACCGCGACTTCTATGGCTTTTACTATTTGTAGATTACCTGCCGTCGGTCGTCGGCGGAGTCTCCACCTCCTCCTTTGTTTTCCTATTGAGACTGGCTGAAACTTAATATTTATTTGCGCGAAGATAGCGTCAATGGGCATTATTTAATCGCATATTAACACAATTTTTCGCATAGTTGATGGTTGTTTTGTTTTCTTCTTTTCTGATCAGGTATTTTGCATACCGATTCCATATTCGGATGCATTCACCTTCGCGTCTTCTTCATCATATTCATAATAATATATTGACGGAAAAAAATTTATTGCCCATTTGTCAAGTTGAATTTACTGACGCCCAGAGGGCAGCCACAGTTTCTGTATAGTATAGCAAGAGAAGTAAGAGAAAGCTCAGTTTTTATCCCTTCTTTATCAACAATTGCATTGTGCTGAATTAATAGCAGCTTGGTCCATGGGTCAAAGCAGGTGTGGTCAATTGGCTGTAGCAAACAAAAAAAAGGAGGAATTCTTTTCAGGTCTCTAGTCACTTAATGACGAAACGCCTCATAAATTCGATCTTTGTTCTCTCAGGTATGCGCGCGGCCGACATGTTCCACCGCCTGGAGAAGCACCCGAACTCCACTGACACATATTCCCAGAAACCGAGTTTTGTGTGCTGGGTGCGAAATGAAAAAGTTGACCATCATCATCATGATCATCATCATTACCATCATCACCATCGTCGTCACTATCAAGACGTGAAAACAGGCGGTGGACCCAGCAGCCAAGCCAACCACAACACAAAGGTCTCGCTGAAAACGAATTAATAGGCAGCAACTGGCAGCGAATGTATAACTGTTACCTTGCATTGCTATCTGTGCCGTGCGTACAGGTAATTCGCTTTGTGTTGAGAGAAGAAGAAGTATATAAACAGAACTTGGCGCGGTCTTGTGGAAACGAACGGAATCAAGTTGAAAATCTGTTCCGAGGAAAGAAGTTGTATATTTTGCGTCTTTCTTATATTCAGAACCAGTTAACCAGTCAGAAGTTACGGTATCGGTTGTATTTTATGCCCAGTAAGAGTAACTCCACCAAAGTGTCGCGCGGACTACTCGGCAGAGTTCTTAAGGCCCCAATGCCCCCCTCGCGCCCTCCAGAACAAGCACAAGAAGTCATACGAAACTGATTTTTCTAGTTGATTGCTTTAGAAGAAGAAGTTGTTTTGTGTATTGAAGACGTTCGTTCTTTCGGGCGACGTTGTTGTTCCGTTCCGTTCACAGTATAAAGTCTATAGCTTTACCTTAAGAAAACTGTCAAAAGGAAGCTACAATTTTTCCTGACCTAGAAGATTTAAACTTAAGATTTGTTCTTGGTCGACGACATAAGAAACGGCTAGAAACTAGATCAGTAAAATAGATACGATTGGGCAAGTTGGGACTCTAGTCATGCTGTTATTTCTGGTTTCTTAGAGTGCATGTATAGTAACGAGCAAATTGGAGATTAGCCTTAACACGACTTAACTGGGCTTCGTCAATCATTGGTCGTTAATTAAGTGACGGACCGGAGTGAAGTTTCAAGTTTGTTAAGGACGGAAATTGTATGGGAGATTGAGATATTTGTACAATACTATTGTTGTTAGAGAGAGGTGTAGTTGGAATGGAAATGGTTTTTTCTTTCGAACTTTGAAGCTGATTGGCTTGAGTAATGAAGACATTGTGAATTAATTTAAATTGTGTTTTTTGTTTTGTTGGGATATGGTATTTCGAAATTGATCTGTTCATATAAGATTTTTTTTTTGTACTTTTTTGGTGGGAGGAAAAAAACAATCGATCTTATTCGTATGAAATCGCATACCCAAAAAGTGTGTCGATCCATTCAGAAATATGTTTTGTTTTTGTTTTGATACAAAAAAAATTTCCTGGCACTTTCACAATTCTTGTATCACGATCCTTGATGTCAATCATTTATCTTGAAATTTTTAGCCAAGTTATTTCAAGTTAGATGAATACAGAGAGATATTTAACGTCAAATTTTACACTTTAAACGATTGTTGTTTCGCTAGTTAACAGAAATCAAACCGTGTTAATTTACTCGCATATAACAAGAAATTTGAGTCGCACCTCGACACTCATCCCACCTGCTTCGACAAATTTGGAATGCGAACTGAAGTAAGTGTCGGGCGATTGATTTCATTTCCCGCTTAAAATTCTGCTTCAGTGCATTGGTTTAGAATTTGCTAGTGTCAAATCTAATTTCCTGGAAGCCGTGATATGTCACTTTCGGAAGAGATTATCGTCGCGAGAAACATTTCCTTTACTGCATCCATTCTAAAGTCTGATGTGTGGCAGGTCGGTCAATCATCATGAAGTCAAGTCCGGGTTGCAAAAAGTTGCGAAACATCTCAACATAGTTGTCTGAATTTACAGATACGTTCTAGCTCTCCGGAATTCTTAGAAAAATAAGGGCAAATTATTATCCAAATTGCTTTGGCAGATTAAATAGTGACTGATGGTGGTTTTTGATGCATCAGACGAGGATTCTGATTGATCCAGGGATGACAGTTCTGCTGGTTTATTTAATCGGTTAAATGGAAATGTGCTTCGTAGGAAAACGTTGATGTGTATCTAAAGTTCGAGGATCTCTCAGACTATCTGAATGTTGAGATAGGAGGATTAACTCTCACTAAACTTCTTACATGCAATCGTATAGCTTCGTTCATAAAGATGTTCGTTGTTGTATTCCACCACGTGGTTTAAATGTGCATCCAGCCTCTCTATAGCTCCAGCCTGTGACCTTATCTATAGCTATAAAATTGGAACGAACATAGCTAACAACAATGCCACTCTCCATTCCACTTCGCCTCGCCTTGTTGAAAAAATTATTGACACGATACTATGAGATTGTATGAATACGGTCCTACGGTTAATGGTAGATAGTACACAAAAAATGATCGGCAAATCTGCCCATTTTTGAGAGAGGGCGTTTTGAATTTTGTTAGTTAGAATAAAACATTAATGAAACATCGGTCTATTTCCACGAATAGTATATTATCGTAAGGAATGCGGCTTTCATTTCATTAATAAAAATAATGATGTATGATGGGAAAAAAAGCGATAAAGGGTCTTATTTGTAAATAGAAATTATAAATAAAGGGTGTTATTTGAAAAAAAAAAAAGAAAAAAAAACATTTTTCCCCTCATATTTCATTGTAATTCAAAAAGTAGGTCGTTAAGGACCCTCTTTTCGGAACTTTTTAACATCTTCCAAAGTTCCTTAAAAAATTCGTGAAACACTCCACTTGGTAGTTGAAGTTGAAATTTTTATTAAAAAAAAGCAAAAATTATTTGATGACTCATAACTTTGGAAGTTGGTAGGGTGGCACCTTTACTTTCACAATAATAGATAGGTGGGAGTCTTCTACGTACACTGGTACCTTATTCATAAAAATAAGTTATAGGGTTACAAAAAGACAGGGTGATATGTAAAACTCTAACAAAACAATTTCGTTCTGACCAAAACCTATCAACAGCCGGCCTATACACCTAGCTTTAAAAACTAAAAAATACGCTTTTATTTTAAAATGAACTAAAATGTAAAATAGAATTTTGAATGTAGTTTTTATTGCTCCATATGGGTACAACCTACCTTTCTGTTTCCCGTGCTTTCCGTAGTTCCCGAACTTCCCCTGTTTGCCGTGTTTTGTTTTTGAAGGGAAAATTCCTTGCTCTCGTTTTGGGGGATTTTGAAGTAAAAGTTCCCTTCCGCCGTTCTGGGGATTCCAGCAGGTACGAGTGAATTCAGAATTGGAAACGAAAACAAGAACAGTTCTATGAAACGGAAGTTGCCTTCTCACTCGTTTACAGCTGTCACTTTATTAATGTGCAAGTTTTGTAACGCTAATATCATAATTGAATGAATGCACAAGTATACTAACAATTTACTTTCCACTTTATTTCGTTTAACATGTTGGATTTTAACAACTTAAGCTGATGAATTTCGCGAAGATCACCGCCAAAAAAGAGAAATTTTCCACACTGCTTCAACAAAGTACCTGACAGCGACAGCCATGATAGCACATAAATAAATTCTGGTGATGCCATATAAATAAATTCTACCAAACCAACAGGACAATATTTACAATTTATTTAAATTTGTTCATAGATGGCACAGGCATCGGTGAAGTAAAAATAAGGAGTCGGTTATTTAAAAATTAAGATTATGTATTGTAGATTATTATTTCGTTAATATTATATTGACGTAAGTTTTCATAATGTCTACATGTTCTTTATTATTGTACGCGAAGTTTCACTTCTGACTTGTGTTCTTTAATACACAATTATATATTTTTTTAAATGACTTCCTCTTTGGGAATGTAACACAAGCAAGCGCTAGGCTTTGTCTGCAAGATTGTGAACTCATGTCTAATTCAATCAGCAGGGACATCAAACTAATTTTCCATTTTCCGCCATTCCTCCCTTTTCAGTGGACGAACTTGACAAGTTTTCCAAAATACTTCTTCGAATCTTTTCTACAAGTTTTTAAGATCGAAACTCTCCCATAAAAATTCAATCCGAGTGCTTAAAAGAATAAAAAAAATCGTCATAGTTCGGCATATGACAGTACACTTAAGATAAGGATACTAATGCATACATAAATCGGCAATAATTTGCGAGATGTGCTATTTTTGATTTAAGCCTTTCTCAAATCATTCTCGATACTTTACTCACAAAAAAAAAACACTAAATATGTACAAGACTGTTAAAACTTTTGCTATGCCTCTTTAAGTGTTTTTTCTGTGTGCATTTATCTCCAGCACTTTACTGATTTTGTGCAACTTTCTAATTTCTTTCTCTATTTTTTCAAGTAAACATTCAATCACAGCTCTTGTGTCCTTCATCATCACCACACTTCACTTGTATAGAAAGAATATATACTTGAAAGCCGCATCTTTACATGAAGTTTTTTACATTCTAATTTCCCTTTTGGTAAATCCCCTTATGCTGCTTCTCAACCGTTTATTATCTCACCATTAATCAGCATAGCCATCCCGTCATTAAGACGCTCACTTAGTACTTAGAGCTCGGCAATATGATTTCATGTAAGTAGGTCAAAAGACCCGTAAGAACTGCGCTGGTACACATATGAAAGAAGATTGCGTAACTGATTGGACATAGTGCAATAATAACAACAACAATAATAAGAGAAAGAGTGGCAACACTAGTAGTAGTATCGTAGCAGAAAAGCCTTTTTGGTCCGGTTAAAGGCGAAGAAGAAGAAGTTGTTGTGGTAGTAGTAGTATAGGCGGGATTTTAGCTGCAATAGCGGTCCGATTTTGCTAATGAAACCCTAGGCTTGCAGGCACGGTGATTTGCGGGTATGTACATATTATGTAGCAGCAGCTGCTGGACCCGAACTACTGTACTGGAACTGTAGGATATCGAGGTCTTAGATAAGCAAAGAATGCAAGATCGCTAATGATTATCTTAGGAGTTAATGCATTCTTTGTTCAAAGAGAACACATATCAGAACCGTTATTAAGACTGTAATTTGAATTTTCCCAACTACCTTTACTTATATTCACAAATAGCCTTCATGTTCGGCCTCTACTGGGTGGAGAGTATGCTTTCATCAGTTTTGTGCTGGATCTCGTGTTGTTTACCTGAGTGAAAAATTACACTTGTTTAAAAAAGAAATAGTGTTGTTTTTGGAGAGTTTATCAGAAGTGCAGTTCGATTGTTCAATTCAACTGAAACTCTAAAAACACAAATCAAAACGTTCGTACTATAATCATACCAATTGCTCGATGCTAATACTATAATATATGCTCAAAGCTCCCGATGAATAATATAATATTAACACTCGACAGCGTCTCAGGAATGTACCGCGATCGGTGGTGATTGGCGGTTGACGGAAGGTTTTATGCTTTTACGTTTTCGTCACACTCTCAACAACGCGATGTAGTATGTGACCGGTTTTCCTTGACAACATTCCAAACCGTTGCCGCTTGTTGAGGAGAGAAGAAAAACTCCAAGATCGACCAACAATCGAACAGAAACATTTTTTTTTCGCCTTCGAAGAAAAGTTTGTTAGTCTGGAAGTGTTTTCGAACATATAATTTTTTTTTTATTTTAATCAAAGATTTTTTTTTTATTTTATTATATCAAAAAAAAAAACGTGAATGAAATTTTCGAATTTGAAAAATTACTTTTAAGAGATCGACAAATCGAAATTCAATTTGTATAAAAGAAAAGCGATTTCTCTCTAGGCCTAACCCAGTGCCAGGGCTGAATATTAATTTGGTGCGAGAAAAACTCGGACTTGTTTTATCAAAAAGTAAAAGCGGATTTTCCAATAATCCCATTCGAACAGTTGTGCCGTGCCCCGTGCCGTTTGGCATACATCCCAGTGATATTTTATTTTTTTTTTTTGGAATTCGTGTTTTCCTCCAACTTTTTATGGAATAACTTTAAAGAAATGTTATTTCTAGAAAATGTTTTTACAGATACTTTATCAAGGCCTATTTTTTCCTGTCCACACTTGAACAAAACTTTTCTCTTTCTGTTTTTTCTTTTTTTGTGAATTGAAAAAAAAAATTAATAATCAAACCATTTATTTGAAATATGTAAATTATAGAAGTATTTTTGATTTAATTAAATTTCTTTTATAAAGTCATTAACATTTAATTGCGTATTGTGTGCTGGTTGAATGGATGAACTAATAACCGATAATGATAGTAATTGACAGGCGGGGAAACAACGATATATGTACTAGAGAGAATGATGGGAGATTATAATCAAATTCACTCAAGTCTGGGCTTAATTAATTGCACATTGTTTGATTGCGTTAATAGATAAATAGTAAAGGCCTACAGACAGGCTGCAATTGTTAAGTGAAACGTTAGGAAATAATATGCATAAAATTACAAGGGTGGTTTTCCTTAACATTATTTGCTTAAATATTGTTATTTTTTGCGGAATTCCTTTATTATAATTTAAAAAAGCATTTGGATGGGAAGATTGAAGCAATCATGTTCTTTTAGCGATTCAAATTATATCTGATCTTCAAAGATTGATGCGATTATTTTTTGTAAGTGGAGATCATTAACCAAGCCTTTATCAATAATACAACAGAAAATCACAAATGTAACTCCAAACACTGAAAATACAAAGGAAATATTTAGAGGTGAAGAAGTCCCAGGATATGCCCAGGCGGAAAGGAAAGAATGGATCTCAGGCGAACCATGGAAAAAGAAGGAAAGTCAGATTTATAGACCAATTCCCTAATGATCAGTGACATATCAGCCTATCACAAATCACAACAAAGTTATAAAGGCGTGGTTAGTCGCAGTTGTGACTTTTTCGTATTCTCGTGCGCCAGTCTCAAGTTATGACAATTACAGACTTGTGATGACATATAGAGCTGGTCACCGGGATGACAAAATAATAATAATGGAAGAAATGCCTTATTTGTAGAACATCCAAACTAACAAAACAAGATTTTTTTCATACGACGTTTTATTTTAATTCAACGACGTTTATTTAATTCAAAATAAAATATACTTTTACAGCAAACTAACAAAACATGGTTTTTTCGCACGGGTGTCCGGGTTGGCCCCTTAAGGACATTTAAATTTCTAGCCAAATCAGCCCAAAAGATTTTGTATCCGAGCCGGGTTGGTGGGGTCATTTTTATTTTGTCGAATTTCTGGATGGTTCCGGCAAAATTCGATAAAATACTCAAGCTGCTCTGGAGAGGTTCTCTGTTACGACTTTTATCCCTCTGTAAAGATTTAAAAATAATATAAACAGTCAAATTTCATACTATTTACAATTTACCTGTTTCCATTTTGGTGCGCGACAATGATTGACATTTCACATAAAAATTTCACAACATTTGACATTTCACTTTTCCACCGAAATTGTGGTGGAATTCTAGTGATGAATGTTGTGATTTTTCACTGAGAATCGGAAATAGCTGATTTGTCACAAGATTCATCTTAAGATTAATGTTTTCATATTTGCTTATGAGTTATGACCCGTCACAACTAAAAATTGGCGTATTAGGGTAATTGATGCTTCTATGGAATTTAATTTCGCTCTGTACGGTAAAATTGGTGCAAAAATCATCGGAAATTAAAGGTCGATCTATACATATCCGTGACGGCTTCCGTGTCAGTGGCTTCTGTGATGAATTTTTCACTGAGTGAGTTTACACCAATTAAATTGATGCAAACTGCATTAAGCCGTGTTGTTTACACCGTATGTAATTAGCTGTAACTTTTAGTTTGGTGATTTGACTAAGTGCGCCAAATGCTGCTTGACTTCGATGGACGAACTAGGCCCGGTCTATTCAGTATACTAAAGGCACCACAAGATTTGGGCCTTTATGGTGGTACTTAGAACCATACTTGATAGATTCGTAACCAAATTGAGCAGGATTAAAAGAATGGAAAGAAACAAAAATGCCCGCTCCTGAAAATCTTAAAGGCTAAAAAAGAAGAAATCTTTGAAAGTGTAAGATTAAGGGTAAATTCAAAAACACATCACTGCCGCATCACTGCAGAATTCAGCTACAGACTTCGACAGCGATAACATTCTGTAGGACCAAGTCTAAACTAGTTTTGGACTGGCATTGATAAGCAGGGTATTTTCAATAAAGCTACCTTTGTTTGGGTGTCAGGTCAAAGGGGCTTCGAATGCTATTGGGCCTCGGTTCTCAGGGTATTAAGGCGTACGACTATCCATCGAAGAGTTCCGTGGTTCGATTCGACCCAGCTTCTTGGCCGTTCGCGCTTCCACTTTTTCCGCCCAGATAAAATTCTTTATTTCTTGACTTCTTCATTTCTTTCAATTCCCCTGTAAGCACCAATAAGCGATGAATCTATCACCTGTCTTATCGCCGAAGTCATCGCGTTAGTGTTGGATGGGAGACGTAGGAGTAAAATCGTGTATTTGCGTAGGCAGTTCTATGTTTCCAAGCTGTTTCACATAGCACTTTATGATAGAACAGTCGACAGTACAATGAAGACATCAGAGCTCGAGTTTTTCACATAAAAAATGGATAGGCAGACGTCCTGGCCAGACAGAGCTCTGACACTGTATTTATCGATTTGAAACCGCATGGCAAGATCGGACTGATCGATGAAACATACCCAAACACTGGAGGTCCGTACCCTGTTTGATCAACACCAAGTCTCAGTATTGTTTTGCGACGCCGCCAGAGACTTATTGGAGTCCAGTAGGAAGACGTTTTGCCTCGAGAAGGTTGAGATTGGCTCTCACGACCAACTGTTGGTACTGGTTTCCTAAGTTTGTGTGTGAAATCGAATGATATCCTGCCAATTGGTCATTATAGGAAGACCGTGTAGTTTTGGATAGTTGGTTTTGGGTGCAGTAGAAGATAGATATTAGAAATTAGCGCTGATATGGCATTGGTATCACCAGAGTATTCGTCTCGAGAACAAATGGAGTTTAACAATCGATGGATAGAGGCTATTTTTTGATGTGGGATTTCTAAGCTCAGGAATCCCCTTTGTGCTACCAGTTCGTCATGTCGTTGGTGAAGTCATGCTGCGATCATGATGAACCTTGCGTTTGAACTCCTTGCTTTCGGAGATACTGCCTGCGATTTTTTTTCCAGTAATCTAGGTCTGAAAACCAAGTCGTAGAGAGTAGAGAAGAGGCTGTGACTTTAGAGCTAGGCTACAGTCGAAGAACGAAGTAATTTTCTTGGGCAGTATGTCGGGGTTATTGTCTTTTTTGCTACTTATGTGAGTTAGCAACATTCCCATCTTAATTACTTTTCTTGATAGATTGAATTTTTCCAAGTGGAGCTGTTGAGTTTTATATTCTCATTTCATTAGTAACGCGAGCAGTTAACAACTTTCAGTAGTTGCATAGAATTGGAATTTTGCCTCCAATAAAACGAGAGCTTTTGGCTCTGGATTTAATTACTACTCCATTATGGCCTAGAACGTCCCCTTTGTAATTTTATATCAACGTGAAATGTCTATAAAGCAGGAAGCACGATACCCACATAAACAATCCCCTTTTATACCACGCACCATAAAATCTTTTAAACCATAAAAATGAGCAACGCGTGCAAAGATGAGCAGAAAAAATTCAATTTTCCAATAAGTTGCTTCCAAGGAGGAACAAGATTTTCGTAGCGTAAATAAAGTCTGCAGAAGATGCTTTTGAGAGGCGAAATGGGGGTATACTTGTGGGATCGTTTACGGTAGTAAACTTGACCCTGCACTGAGGTGAATAGCACTGAAATGTGGGCAGGGGCTCCGCGCCACTAATTACATAATTTCCACGGCAGCCTGTAATCACATTAAAATCAAAGCAAAAACTTCTTCCAGGCATCCATAAATTTATGCAATCGCGCAGCGCTCGAATTAAAAGTTATGACTGGGCCTCCATTTTAATTGCAATTAAAGCCGCGCGCGCATTCATAAAGGTAAAACAGCGACAGCCAAAGCAGCCACCGTGCAGCTGTTTAGGCGCGCTGGGCACAAGAAGGGCGGGCGGCTGCACGTTAAGATTGTTAAAGTTGGCTGAGTTCTTTAGGACTAGACTGGATATGCTTAGATGATGGCATCTACCACAAAAATAAATAATGCATAAAGCCACAGGCCAGGTAACAGCGCGCAGCGGTGATGCTGCTGGTGGTGGTGGTGGTGGGTTCTATGACGTGATGGAAGCCAAAGCCCAGGCAGGAGGTGGAACGGCTTGTCAAGGTGAGCACAAATAGTACGGATAAATTAGCAAGCCCGAGTTACATTGATGCTACAGCGCATGCGATCTCTGGGCAGAGTGCTGAGGTAATGAAGAAGATCTCCTACGTAGCAAAAGAGTGAAGTTTTTTTTTTTGACCTACATCCACGTCTAATTGTAGCTAGTAGTTGCGTCGAGCAGATCGCGGAGATTCTGCAATACCGGTGTAGGAGGGTCGTTACTTGAATTCGTTTTGTGCTGTCAATCAAAGTGGTGGTATCCATCCTTGACGTGGTGTCACACCTTGATTAATTGCTTCGTTAGTCATTATTGTCAT
Organism: Thereva nobilitata; assembly: GCA_963855945.1. Lineage (NCBI taxonomy): Eukaryota > Metazoa > Arthropoda > Insecta > Diptera > Therevidae > Thereva > Thereva nobilitata. The sequence goes on along the minus strand of OY979697.1, from coordinate 100,670,849 downwards.
TGATTTAAAAGAATATTAAATGGAAGACGAAGAAAAGATCACATTCGAGCAAAGGCCGCACTCGACTATCCCAAAAAAAAAACTACTATTGTAGCGACATCTTTTGTTTGTTTGTTACGACATTCATTACTCTTTATTTTTGTGTTTTTTTTTATTTTTATTTATTTTTCTTTTATTTTTTTTTTCTTCAAAATTTAGGGTAATGAACTTCTCGAGTTCGGCGGTTCTCAGGGAATTATTCGTTTTATTTTTTTTTAAAGGTCACAAGAAGTAGAGAAAGGCCATAATGATATTTGGTTTTTGCCAATCATCTGATATAATCAAGGAAATCGTGACAGGAGAACTGAAAACATAATTTTTAAATTAAAAGGTTATCAACATAAGAATGTACATCGAGACTAATTTTATTTTTGAGAAAGAGAGAAAGAATATTTCCGTCGGTCATTATCGTTTTCTTTTGATTGTGACCAAAGTGGGGGCACTTAATTTTTGTTCTTTGATGTTCATGGAGCAAATGCCGAATTGAACGGTAATGCTCGTATTTTGGTGGGTAATAAAAATAAATTTGAAATTCTTGTTTTTAATGGAAATTGTTTTTTTTTAATGTTTTAATACTTTAATTCTTTCGATGTAAGGCAAAGGCAGTATTGATATTGGATAAAATTTTGAGCTTTAAGAGTTAAGGCTTTTTTAAATCCCAAACGCAAAGTGAAAACGTAAATTGAAATTGGATCACTTTTATCGCACAGAAATTTGTAAGCTTTCCTCTCTGTTGCACAAACATGGATTCCAGACGGAGAAAAGAGCATACAAATTTCTTGGCCAAAATTCTATAGTTATAAGGCTGCGTCTCCACAGGACATATTTTATGTTAAGACATCTGTCAAATTTATGTGGGGTTGCCAGATTGATTTTTTAGTGTGGGCTAAAACTGTACTGACATTTCATTTGTTTTAAGCTTTCATAGGAAGAGGTTCAATGAATAAAAATTAGAAAGTTAATGCTTTGAGATTATTTCAAGCATTAGAAGTGACAGAAGCTATTCTTTTATAATGTGGGCTTTTAAAATTCCACAAACACTCATAGCTTTCGAGACAATTTATAAATTTCAGGACTTCCTCCTTCCGAAGTTTAAAGTCCGCCATTTTACTTTGAAAATGTCCAAACATATGTCTAGACATAAATGGCTAAACATTTCGGCAAGACATATGTCTTGACACTTAAAATGTTAAGACATAAGAGGTCTCCACAGGACTTTCTAGACATAATTTCTGTCTTAACATGAAAGATGTCTAGTGGAGACCATAGATAAGAAAGTCTGACTAATAAACGTTATTCTAGCTAGATTATAAGCAGTTGTCACGGATAAGCTTTAGGATTTTCAGTGATCAGCTATTGAAAACTTCGCTGTGAGTTTTCACGTTTGTGTACTTGGTTTGTGTCTTAGATGAGCTTGCTCGCTGATGGTCTTATTGTTAGATCCGGTTGAAACTAGTGTTGGGTACGACACGATTTTAAAATGAGTTTGTAAGAGGTGCCTCTTTTTACTTTTGAGCCAGTACAATGTCATACTTCAAAATGACAAAAACAAGCAAATTAAAGAAAGAAAGAAAATAAATTCCAATGAAGAGCTTTTTTTACAAGTTTGATTCTAATATGCATTAAATTGCCTCAAAGTAAGAGTAATGATGTGCTGTATATCTATCCAACACATGATTTTTGGCTGTCGAGCCCATGCGAATCCACAGACTCTGCGGTTGAGTCACAGAACGCGTCCTTTTCTTCAGATTGTCCATAAGTGTTGTTTAGTTAAGACGACTGGAACAGACGAAAAGAGGCAGCCAAGGCTGAAGTTGGGCTGTAGTGCCATTGAAAGAAGAAGGAAGTTGATTCCAGTAGAATTTAATATCTAGAATTACTCTTTAGTGTTTGGATAGTTGTTAGAAGCTTTAAACTCTGCCTGCAGCAAAAACCAGTTCTGTCAATCCAATAAATTTAATAATATCTTTCATTTAGTAATAAAAGAAAAGACAAAACCAGAAAGAGAAAAGTTCTTTGACCAATCAATCGAATCAGGGACAAACAAATAGCAGTTAATACCCACCAAGGTAGCAACAAATTACAAATTACAATTTACACTTAAATAAATCAAAGGTAAAAAGTATCAATTATCACTGATTGTCACCCCGATGGGTCTCCAAATGCCGGATGCAAACATCTTTTGACATGGTTTAATGAAGAAAAATGCTGAAGTGGGCAGATCGATCATGGCGAATCCAACGAGAGCTGGTAATTAACAAGTTTTTCTCCTCCTTTATATATCCTTTATGCTATATCTAGACTTTGCTAGAGAGCCTTAATCGTTTATTTTTAGATACCTACTAAACTGCCTGTATTTGTACATAAACGATATCAGTTTGCGCCGCCGCAACGATGATGCAACGTATAACCAAAAGTAGAGATAGCTACGAGTATAAGAGATACGAGCACAAGATAAAACCCGATAAATAAAATCTGTTCAAGTGATGACTAACTTTTTACCTGTAAAGAGAGTTTAATGTACGTCGCGGGCTGTGCAAACTGGATTAATTTCGTTATTTTGCTCTTGTTTAATTTTTTTTTATTTATTTTCATTTTTATTTTTTTACTTTACTTTTTTGTTACTTTAGGTAATTTTATCTCCGTTCTCGGTAAAGACACGTCTGTAGGTAAATTTCCCTCCTAGGTTGAGTGCTCATGTTGTTTATACATTCTACATGTACGGAATGCGATCTTTACTAGGAAACTCTGTTTTTTTTTTAATATATGCTGTCGCGCCGAATTTATGGAGTTGTTTAGCTCAAATGCAATTGCAATTATGAACGTGCCCGAATGTAAAATGAGGCTCATAACTCGTTTTGTACCGGCGTTTTTCCTTTTCCAACTTTATTTTTTTTTCTTTTTTTTGTATGTTATGTTATAATCATTTACACGTTCATTTTCTGTTGTGGAACATTTATAATATGGATGGGGAAAGAAAACACGCTTTGAACTAAAAAAAAAACAACGGATTTGAAAGAATTTCCGTTTTGGTGGCTTTATTACCTATGCTTGTTTGTTTTATTGTCGTAATGTGTAAATATACATTCTTGGTCTTATCTTAATTGGCAAACTCAACTAAGCCAATTGCTAAATGAGGGCATATACACATACAAATTGTTGTTTCGATAAGCGATAATTATATTTTGAGAAAACTATAACAAAAGAAATTGCATCATACAAACAATTGACAGAAATACAATCAGTTGTTTGTTATAGAGAAAATATTCATAAAAACAGGGTTTATAATTACAATAGTTTATCAATTATAAGAAATTCTTTTGTTTTGCAAGAAAAAAAGAAATGTTATCAAACATTCTTGAGATAAGGTAGAAATACTTAGTTTTTTTTAATATGTAAATCGTGCTTAAGTATTCGAAATATTACACAGGGAATATTGCACATATAAGTGTAGAATGCAAGCAATTGTTTATTTAAATATAAAAAATCAATGGATATATTGAAGAAAAACCAGATGTTTTACACAGAATTATGAATTAGTACGAGAAAATGTAGAGTAAAAAAGCAACGAATATTTACATAATAAATACAGTAACCGACCACAATTTAATCACGTAAAAACCAAGTTTGAGCTGAGGATCGAAATTTACCCATTAGAATTTGCTGATTTTGGATTAGCCGAAAACTCTGAGAGCGAATGGTAAAACACAACACAGTATATCAGCAGACCATGATGTTTATTTTAATAGATGTTCTAAGTTTTCAATAATACCACATTTACCGTGCATCAACCACATTTAACAAATTAAATTGCCGATCTATTTAGCTTAAAGTGATATATCCCACGCCATTGGTCGTATTTAGGCCGAAGCTCCTTTATCTGACGTAAAACATGGCTGTTAGCGTTTTTAGCATGTTTGTCACTACGACCTACCTACGCCATCTACATTTCAACTAGAGCAAAAGACGAATCTATTCTAACTAGCTACGATCACAATCTCACATGGCCGTAGCCAGCGATAGGGCCCCCTCCAAAATTCTGAGTAACAATATTGAATTTTTAGAATTTTGAATGTCAAAAAGTTCGGAAAATTTTGAATTTCCAATTTCAAATTAGAAATTCGTAGAATTTTCCAAATTCCTAAATTTGCATTTTCGAAAATTTCCAATTTCCCTAATTTTTAAAATTTCCAATATGCCCACAACTCCAAATTCGAAATTTTCAAATTCGGAATTCGCGAAAATATATAGGTACTTTTCAAATGTTAATTGCTAAAACCCGCGAACCCCAACACAATTTTTTGATATTAGCGCCCCTTTACATCCCAAGCGAAAAGTGCAAACGCAAATTGGAGCTCTTTTATCGCACAAAAATTTGTATGCTTTTTTCGCTGTCGGGAATCCACGTTCGTGCAACAGAGAAAAAACATACAAATTTCTGTGCGATAAAAGAGCTCCAATTTGCGTTTCCACTTTGCGCTTGGGATGTAAAAGGGCCTTGCTTGTTTACGAACGAATCGAATCGTCAGAATGAAACGCGCAGGCTTTTTTAAATAATCAAGAACGAATGAATTGAAAGGTTAGTAACTCTGCATTTTGACTTTACTCTCAGTCGGGGGTGAGGGGACGTAGGAGAGGAGGGGTTAGATGGTCGGTGGTTGAAGGGTCAAAGGGGTGGTTGTTTCGAGTACAAGAATAAATTGTTTTACATTCAGAAATCTGCTATATCCTTCTAGCCCCTTGGAGTTGGTTTTTGGGGCGGGAAATTTCAAGAAAATTAGCCGAAAGCCATTTTCCATAGGAAAAGTGCGCGGTCCTTTCTGGGAAATCTTGGATCATCTCAAAAACAGCAGTCTGCTTACTTGCAGCAGTTCAGAAAAGCGAGTTCATCGTCAGTCTCTTGGTTTGTGACAGACTTTTCCGTTTCAACCTTCCTTTGTCAGTTCGACTGCAGGAAAAATCACGTGATTTGGCATCAGGAGTAAAGCATGTTCATGAAATTGTGGATATCCTTCAAGAAGAACGTAAAAATGCAGAAGTATCATTCGGCGAAATTTTTAGAGCAGCTGAAAAACTCGCGGAAGACGTATTCGATATGGAACTCAAAGTTCCGATACTCACGTTGAAGCAAACAGCTCGTTTTTCACTTTAATTAATTCTACTGCAATAATAGAATTATCCATGTAATCCCTCCTCCCCAACGAAGATTTCTAACTACGTCCCGGCCCCTCCCCCACCCCGGACCCATTTCTGGCTACGGCCCTGATCTCATATTAATTTTTCAAGACCTCCCTGTAAACAACTGTCAGATGAACTGGCTCTTGAGCACGCCACATACAATTGGCCATATGAGAAAAAGTCACTCCTCAGATCCACACCAGCCACTTTCAAACTCTGTCCCTGTGCCTTATTGGTGGTTATAGCCCGGGGAACTTAGAAAAAAAAACGCACGAAAAGACACAAAATTCCAAAATGGCTGCAAATTGGTCCACAGCTTCCTGGGGACTTCTTAAGAAAACAATTTCGGAATCACAAAAAAAACATGGCCGCCGGAGATATCGCGTTTTTCCCGTATTTTCCTTGTATCTCGGTCGTGCGAGGGCCAAACATGTTGACAATAAAATTCTCCGCAACTTTAGCTCTAACAAAAATGTTGACCCAATTCACCCTTTTAAAGTTATTCAAGGTCAAAGCTATCAAAAATCACTTTTCGGCCAAAAAATCACTCAAAAACTGGTCTTTTCGAAATTTTTTTTGATCAGTCAATACGAAACATTATTGCCTACAAAAAAACTTTCCTATCATTTTTTCGAAAACTTAACCCTTTCGAAGTTATTCAAGGTCAAAGTTTCTAATCGGCCAAAAAATCACAGTCGGCAACTTCTCCAGCAGAAAGTTTTTGAGTGAGAATAGCTCTTTACTTCAGTCATGATGCGCAATCCACTCCAGCCTGATGTATATTGGGATTATATTCTGTCAGTCAAGCTAATCAGATCTCCCACAATATCACAAATATTACTCGGAATATTTATTCTTCCTTCTCCTTCTCCTCTGTCTTCAAATCACGTTGACGGTGGGCACGCATGTTGACTCTCAAGGATAGAACTTTGACAGTACGCCACAAAATGGATGATTTGATACAGGCATTAATTTCATCTCCGGGTGTGCCTGGTTGCACAACAGGCAAACTGCCAGTTCCCAATGAGCCCGTCGCCGATAATTATCATATGAATTGTAGTTGTTCTGTCGTTGGCGGTGAATTAGATTTAATTTTAATTCTGTCGGTATAACCCCTCCATGAGCAAAAACTCTCTCATTTTTTCGGTCAATTTTCTGCAAACCTGCCACCTAGTTGTCGTTATAGTGTTGAGTTACATATGATTTCTTATCTATTTTGTGCTTTTTTTATGTTTTTTGAAATTATTTTATTTTAATATTTTGTGTTTAATTATTATTACTTTACGGCGGCGATAGCACATTTTAATAGCTTATTCAACACTCTAATTTTTATTCAAATAAAAAAGAAAGAAAAATTTTCTTGCACAGAAAATGACCTCTGTCAGTAATAATTTACTGTGCCGGTTTGACTGAGAATGCTCTCACCGTGCGTTGAGGGGAAATGATCGTTGTCGGCCTCATTGGTAACAGGCAAAAAGTCTGTCTGAAGTCACTAGCCAAAAGCACTCCGCCGATAAGTTGATTGCGGCCCATAGTGGTTCAGAATCCCGAAAACGTGGTCAAAAATCTTTTTAGCATCTAAAAGTAGTTTTTTTATATGAAATTTCGTACTTGAGGGTTTTTAAGGGCTCTGATTAAGGATCCGCTATCAATTTTCCAAAAAACAAATTGGCGGATATAAAATGGCGGACGGTTTTGCTCAACACTCAGCCAAATTTCATGAAACTCATTATAGAGGGGCTTTCGAGGGAGATGATTAATAACCCGCTATCAATTTTCCAAAAAACAAAATGGCGGACGATTTTGCTTAATAATCAGCCAAATTTCATGAAACTCGTTATATTGTGGTTTTCGAGGGCGCTGATCCTCAATAATACTAAATTTATTTTTTAAATTGTTCTTAATAAAAAAGAAAATATCGTTTCTTTGCAAAAAGATATCTGGCTTCAGAGTTCCTGAAAAATAAAATTACTTATTATGAATATGAAGAAAAATTGTATTGTAAATTTTTCAGCTAGGTGCAGCCAACCTGCCATAATGAGTGAGTGAGTCAGAGGTATTTCGCTTTTTGACAAACTTTGAATTCCCATTTCACCGTTCACCCCCGTACGGGTGGAATTTCGAGAAATACTGAAACATGTGTTTCACTATATTTATGTTGTAGAGTATTAGATACCTTTATGATAAAAACTTTTTCCAATAAATATTTACGTAAAAACACAATTACGAAAAAAAACCATGAGACTTGAACTAACGAAACAAAAAAGTATTATTTATTTCCTCTCTCCCCCACCCCTTTCAAACAAACACAAATAAAGTTCACACACAAAATTTCCACAAAAAAAGGGACTTCCAAGACCTTTTTCGTAAACAATTGTACCATTGTATATTCCCAACATACTGCAGGGCGTACACACGATTATTACACAATAACCACAAGATGATAAAAAAAAATGAAAAATATTCAACAAGTAATACAAAAACAACCTATAGCAAAGAAGAGGCCTCCAGCCCCTTTGCAATGAAGTTAAGAAAAGGTTGTTGACACCTTGTCTTCTTCGTATGGTGCGCAGCCGCAGAGGGCTATCTCCAGCTGTTATAGCGCACACCTTAATTCATATCTAAAATACCTGAATATATGTATCTACCTGAATGGTGTGCATTGTTTCTCTACCAGAATATCGCTGCTATAAAGAAGAGAGAAATTGATGGGGCAGGAATCGTTTGTTATTTTAATTTGCATAAAGAGCGGAAGTCCCTCAAGACAAGAAAAAAAATTATTAAAAATAAATATGGAGTTAAATTAATATGTCAGGTAGTCTAGGTAGAATAAAAAATTGATAGGTGCAGGTTTTATGCTCTATAAAAATAAGTGTTAGATTCTACATGGATATAACAAGTTGAAATGTAGGGTAAGGTAATAGAAACATGTTTTTATGAAGTGTTGTTTTTTACAATAACAAAAAAAAGGATTAAATCAATATTTGTAAATAGGTTTCCATAATGGTTGGCTGTACACCATCTAATTTACTTTAAAACGATGATGTTATGTTCATACAAACGACGTTCTTGGTCGGCCCTGACTTCTCGTAGGAGCATAAAGTCTCAATATAAGTGATTTTTTCTCAATATCAATAATATCAATATAATGAAAAGTCCTCAGAAACTTTCTTTTCTATCGACATCCTCTTTATTAACGTCTCTGCGAACAAAAGTTGCTGATGTTATTCCAGAGTATGGCCAGAGTATTTTGTAGATATGTACGTCGCAAACATTTGTTACCATCCATGTCTCGGATCCGTATAGAAAAAATGACTTAACATATAGCAGGTTCTAAATGGTCTTAACTTTATTGTACGTAATATTACTGATGATTTTCGAACTTTGTGTAATTGTCCAAATATTTTTGTGGCGTTGGGAAGCTTATCGGCATCTATGCCTAACTACTTCAGAAGGATTCAATCTTTTCTCCAGCTTCGTCACTCCATCTGTGCCAAAGTAAGCCGGCCTAGCTTCTTAGATCTGTCCTTGGCCTCGGATCTGTGGTTCAAATCCACTTCGGGGCGGCTGCTTCCTCGGTTACCTAGTGTCGCTTTTTCAAGTTTTCTTTTTTCCACCACTGAATCCCCATTCCTTTTTCAAGATAGTCGATAAATATTATACCATGCGCTTTTGGGACGCACCATAATGTTCCCAGGTGAGTTTTGCGTTTTTCCGTGCCGTCCTTTCATCTAATTTCCGATTTGACTCTGGAGTGTAGTGATGGATACACGCTTCATCCATTGTCACTTATCGCATGAAAAAATCCTTTTTATTTCGCCTAAACAGCTCCAAACCGCGTTCGTTGTTTGTTTTTGGTCAATAGAAAGCAAACGTGGTACACACTTCGAACAGAGCTTTCTCATAGACAAATATTAATGCAAAATAATGAATACACTGCCTTCTGATATCTTTAAGGGTTTGTGCGATTTTGTGCTCTTTTTTATGCTTTCTAGAACAACTGCCGACGCGTTCAGCAAATTTTGACTTATATCGTTTGACATATAGATGGCGCCTCCATGGGCAAAAAGAGCCTTTTTGGCTTTTAAGATAGATACCTTGGTTTTTTCACATAAAAAAAAACCAATTATCTTAAAAGTAAAAAAAAGGCTCTACGCCATCTATATGTCATTTTATGAACTAATTAAGTTCTGTAATACCTCGATAGTTCTCACATCTTGTGTTATCTTTTTTTAAGTATTGAGCATACTATTGCTGTTTTCCATCCATCCATGGAGTATCTCCTCTTTCCATATCTTATTTACAATTCGATGTAGCTTTCCTATCATTGTTTCACCACGATATTTGAAGAATTCTGTTATAATGTTGTTCTCTCCTGAAGCTTTTTCGTTTTTCACATTTAATACCGCTCTTCGTACATATTCAATATTCGTCTTCTTCTTATGCTCCCTTTAATCCCTCGTGATAAATAGGGCGGAAAAAGTTGCCCTCCAGCAAACTCCGTTTTGTGCAACAGCTATCAGCTTCGCCCAGGATCTCCCAGTTGTTGTGGCTTCTGCTAATAGTGCCCCTCCACGTTGTTTTAGGTGTTCTAACTCGACGAGCTTCCTGCGGATTCCAGTCAAGCACCTGTTGGGCTAAATTGTTGTTCTCTTGTCGCAAGGTGTGGCCAATCCAATTCCATTTCCAGATATTATACGTGTAGTCGAGATCCTTAAGGTGGTCTAGCAATCTCCGTTGTATGTCACCTGTTCTACTATCTAGAGCGCTGACAAGGATGTCGTTTATTACTATAAAAAAGAGTAAAGGCGATAGTAAGCAGCTTTGTCGTACTCCTGAGAAACTCTGCATTTGGAATTGTAGTATAGAGCTTTTATCAATTCTATTATTTTGGCAGGCAGTCCTCGTTATAATAGGGCCTGCCATATAAAGCTCTTACTAACCGCATCGAACGATTTCTCATCTATATATATACAAATTAATGTCTGTTGGTTTGTAATGCGACACTAAAACTCAAAAACTAGACGGCCGATTGAGCTGAAACTTTCACAGAATGTGCGTTTTGACAAAATCTCGGTAAACCGCATGGCGCAAATACGCTCCGGTAGATGGCGCCCAAGGAAAATAGAAAAAAGGTAATTGCAGAGAAAATTTTTGGTACAAAAGAAAAAAAAGAAGCGAAACGCGCCCTCGCAAAACAAACAGTTATTAAAGTTGCAAATAACGAATTTGTGATCAGAACTTATAAATTCAAAATGGCCGCGCCAATATGGCCGACGAATTTGCCCAATAGTTTCACATTTTGTTATTTGGAATCTAAAATACCAAAAAATTGCCTTTTTTGCAAACTCTCCTACTGTTTATTAAAATTCATATCAACTGATTACTCCTATTGGCTTATGGGTGCAGCATAGGCGCGCCGGGTCCCAGCTAGTAGTCTATAAAAGCCAGGTTAAGGTGGTATCGTAATTCAGTAGACTGCTCCACTAAGATTCTCAAGGTGTTAATATGGTCTATGCAGGAGCAGCCCTTTCGAAATCTACTGGTTCTCTCCATCTTTGGAGTTGTTTCTCGTCATACTCTTCCACATGCCTTCCACGGTTGCTTTTTAGTAGAATGCTTTTCGGATAGCTTTTTAATAATTTGGTACAGGTTCTAGTTGACGACCTTTTTCCGGAACGTTTGCGGAGTTCACGTTATTTCTCAGGGCCCCGCTATGTTCTATGTTTTGGGAGGTTGTGTCCGAGATCCAGGGTATGTCGGTGTCTTTGGGCAAAACCGATACTCACTTCCGCTGCTGTCAACATTGCACCCTTTGGTGTCCATAAATTCAGTAGACCTGTTATCGTCGATAGCGTAGGTCAAGCAGCATTGGACGTGGTTAGTATTTAGTTGGGGGACCACTTGGTAAAACGACTGGAATGGTCTATGCGATGCGGGTGTATTTATAGATGTTCATGCATGTAGCGGGAGCGTGCATACAAATGTGGTAGCCCATTTGTTCGCTATGCATACTAGTTGCGGACGCGTACATATTCTTTTCAAAAAATTAACCAACTAAATTATTTTTACGCAGGTTCTCGTGAAATCCTTCACAATAGTTCGTGATCTATCTGATTTCTTGTTCTACCATTCGGCGACATTCAGGTCTCCTTGTGTATTTTCTTGTGACAAAAATAAGTTTGACCTATCATGAATTGGTGGAAAGTACAGAAGTCAACAAAAAAGCTTACCATTGCTGTTAGTAACTTGGAGTATGCCTTGATTTCAAACTTTTTGTCCAATGTGTGCTTCTTAGGCGCCCATTAGACGATAGGTTTTGCTGTCAGTTTTGCCACAGTTTTCCCTATGACTGACGGAAAACCTAACGTCTAAGTTGATGACTGACGTAATCCTCCGAATATTTTGATTTGCATTAATCATGACTGATGGAATTGATTGCCGCTTGCATGAACGTGTAATGGCCGCCTTAGTGTGGTACGCAGACGCATAGTCATAACCCTCTCAGAAACTGGTGACCAGCTAATGAGAGTGGACCTGGCTTTTTGGGTGTGTATTTTGTGTCAAAGTCACTCCTACGGTTTTCGGTTTGGTTCCTTCTAAAAAATACAAGAATGACTCACCGTTTGAGCAGATATGCTCCCCCAAATCGTGCCATTTGTTCTCGCTACCTTCATTAAAATACAAATTTTTCCGCTGCAAAAAAACAAAATTAAGTCACAAACTCCAGAAAAAGATTACAAAATTTAATTTACCATTTTATTTTTCAAAATTGCAACCTTCAATACCCGAAAATTACCGCGAAACTTCTCGCTTAAAAACGTAAAATTTTGTGAGTAGAATAGAAATGAAGTTGTGAATTACCATCGAAAATTTCACAGGTTAACAAAATTAACATATAAAAAGCGTACAACGAATTTCGACAACACAACAACTAACGAAATTATTTACGCGGCTCAATTTTTGGGTGTAATCGACTCTGGAACAGTTCTTACCAAATACAAAAAATAAATATTACAAAATAGTGCAAATAGCTTTTACAAAACGTGCCTAAATGTTGCTGAATTTCCTCATGTTTAGTAAGGTTCAGCGACGTGCATACAAAATAAGAAAGAATTCATAGCTTAGAGCATAGACAATAAATTCCGTATTTCTTTTTTTTTATTATAGGGATCCGACCCAAGAGCAGCAACATGCCGTGGGAAGCTCCAGAATCGCAGATGCAAACTTAACCAGGAGATCAATAAAGAGCTGAGATTGAGAGCTGGAGCCGAAAACTTATATAAGGTAATTAAGAAAACATTTCACACCACCTCTAAATGGATCCATTTCAACAACAACAACAACGCAAAGAAAAAAAAATAATGAATATATATAAACTGGTTTTCGGCGAGTACGTGGAACCCAGCTAAATAAGTAGACAATGGATGCATTTAGATCGCAATCGGATTGCATAAGATTAGCATGGAAGTTAGCGTTTCAGCTACAGCTAGAGACGTCAGGCGCCCGACACACAGTGCTATTTCGCCTTTCATATATGGTTTTCTTCTATTTCGCAGGCAACAACCAACAGAAAATTGCGAGACACCGTCGCCTTGGAGCTGAGCTTCGTTAACTCGAACCTTCAACTCTTAAAAGAGCAACTGGCCGAACTGAACTCCTCGGTTGAGATCTACCAGAACGACAGGTGAGTGACTAAGTTAACTTCTATATATGTAGAGATATTCTCAGACCTTTCGTATATATACATAGTTTTTGCCCTTAATCTCTCCACTAAATGTACTGAACTCGCACTTGGGGCGCCCCACAGGTATCGATCGATTCGTAGAGGAGCAGCCTAGGGACGTGTTATGTAAATTCCACCGATGGTCGACAGATCGTTAAAATTCATGAAGCGACATGGACATCGTGTGATGCCATCTTGTTAGAAGGCCTTTAAGGTTCACTCTGGCGGACACTACCGCACGCCATTATTGCCTGACAATAGTCACTTACTCTCCTCAGCTACCTCTAGTCTAGTCGTAGTCGTAGTCGTATAGAGCTAATGTCCCCCCGTTTTCGAATCCATTTGGACAACGGGCAACAAACTTTGGGATTTAACGTTTGTCAAAGAAGGGGGAGAGAGCACCCATGTAGCACGATCCTCGGTGGTGACTTGCGGTGATCAAATTAGAAGATAAACGACATTCGGAACAATGCTAACCTTCTTCATGGTCACGAAGATTTACCACCGGTTACATGACAAATGCTGCTGATGCTGCTGTCTCTACGGCCGGGGGTATAGGTATACTTTCAGTGGTCTTGGCCTTCTCTTACTATTCTTATGGTTGAATTTACGTCGATCTTCACCGGTTATTTTAATACCAGTCATAACATTTCTACGTGAACAAAGGAGGATTGAATTAAATGATAGTGGACAATCTGTAGGAGGCTCGTAATGCATACAATAGTGCTCTTTAACGAAATTATGGATGTGGATTTTTTTTGGAATAAAAAAATTGTACTTTCTAGGCGATTGAAAGATGTTTGGGGTTTTAAGGTATTTTATTCCAGATATTTGAGATTTAGAAACGAGTTTATGCTCAAAAGTGATAACTTATGACGAGGAAATGTTTGAAAAGAGAGCTACGAGGCGATAAAGATAAATGTTGGGACTATTGGTGGAGATTAGATCCTTATGTGTTAAGTTGAATATACGGAATAGTTAATTAGGAGTATCATATGGCATTAGAGGATGTTTTAAATAAGTGAAGTACCAACGATCAATCGATCTCCTTAATTCTTCAAACCATGGTATTTTTATCAGGATTTAGTCAAAAAAAATAAAAACAGAAGAATGAGAGAAAATTTCTAACACAGCTATAAGAAAAATCCCCTATTTCAGTCATCCTACAATCAATGGTCGTCGGAGTAAAAATAATTTAGTTGGTTGATTTTCTTACTAGTATGCACGCGCCCGCTGCTAGCGCGTAAACAAATAGGCACGCCACAAAAGGATGCACGCACCCGCCACAGGGATGTACTCTCCCACCACAGGGATGTACACTCCCGCCACAGGCACGAAAATCTAAAAAATTTGTTCGCTAGAGGCATCCACTGGCACGAAAATCTAAAAATTGAGGCATGAACATTTATAAATACATCCGCATCGGTATAAACCATTCCAAACGCGAATGTTGTTTTACCAAGCAGTCCCCCAGCTAAACAGTAACTACTTTCAATGCTGCTTGACCTGCGCAATCGAACGAGAACCTTTTTACTGAGTATGCTATTGGCACCCTTTATGGTCACCAAGATAGTTGCCCCTTTTCTTCGTCCTCTACAATTTTTTAAAGCAATACAGGCGATTTCGTGCATCCCTGTGGCGGCAGCGTGCATTCCTGTGGCTATAAAGATATTAGGCTTGTCAAAACCTGGGGAGGAACAATGTAGACAGGTAACGGAACATCTTCAGAATATTTCGCATTTGCATTGCAGTTGACCGAGTGGGATCGTGCATTTGGGTGAAAACTTTTTCTTAAGAAATATGCTAAGCATTTGTGCAAACTGACATACTTCACCCGACCTTATCCAGACTCTTGCCAACTAGTCCATGTGCAGCTTATCCCGAAAAAGGTACTCTACATGTCACCGTGATCTGCTGACCAAACTGCAAGCTATTCCTATTGACTCAGTTCTAAATAAATAGATTGAAAGCTTCCTTTCTAGCCATTCAATAAAATTAGTATTGAATGGCGTCAAATCTAAACCCCCTTTATAATATTTATTACCATTGACCTTGCGTTCAATCTCCCCAACCCACTTCACATCTTCGCTAAAGTTGGTATTTTTAGTTATTACCTTTGCTTCGATCATGTATAGTCCATGGAAATGGTACTTTAACATTGCAAAAATGCAGGACAAGGTTTTTTTTGGGTTGTGAAGGGGGCGGGGGGGGGAGTCGGTTTAAGTTTAAATTTGAGTTTTCGGGCTCGGGCCCCCCCCATTTGGCCGCCATCTTGGAAAAGGTGTGCAAATGGTTTTTCTACTATATCTCCGTAACAGTACATCTTACAGAAAATTTGTAAAGAGGTTTTTTGTTTAGAATTAAATTATCTACAATTTATTATATAAGATTTTTTGTCGGAAATTGAATAATTAAGAAGTTATAAGCCTTAGAACAAAAAAATTAATCCCAATATTTTCTTTTAATGGCTATAACTTTGTTTCCTTCAATTTTAACAAAAAGGGTTTCATAACGAATAATTTTCATTCATTTTTTTTTAATTTCATTCACTACGAAGGGTCTTACAGCGCCCCGAAGGTATCAAAGTGACAGATTTTCTGAATATTTTTTTTACGATTTTACCTCCTCCTCTCCCTAGAAATAAGTAAGTAATAATATTGAATGAATAACTTTACGTTCTAAGAAATGCCGATGATTGAGTAATGTTATAAAATTGTTTAGCAATTTATTGCGGTTTTTTATTATTGTTATGGTATGTTTTACAAGATACGAGATGGTCAAAATCAAAACAGTATTTTTAAATGAATTTTTAGGTACATTACAGACACGTCGTTGTCGATTTCGCCTCAGAGGAAATGAAGCAGTCCTGCATTTTTTCAATGTTAAAGTACCATTTCCATGGACTAGTAAGACGACTTCCAGACCTTGTCGTCATGATGGTGAGCTCAAAGACATCCTCCAGTTCAAACGTAAGACTTATCGCCTTCTGCTAGCATTTGCCTCCAGATGCCGTACCTATTCTATCCTCTTCTATTCTTCAAACTAAGCTTACTACTAGAGATTGCACCATTACCTGATCGATACGAGGAACTTATAGCGCCAGAGGTGATTCCTAAGCTTAGTGTTTTCATATAAAAAAAATAAAACCATCATCAGACATATTTCTGTATCCGTGGATAATGTGCGACTAAAAGCTCCATGTCTTCCTGATGTCTGGGATTTTTTAAACGATGCAAGTTCCTCCTTCAGCCAAGACGCCGGGCTACTACAAGTCCTACATTCTATCCTGTCTGGAATTTAAATAGTTTATTCTTAGCTGGAACCTCAAAAAACGCCTTAACAAGACTAGATAGGGTTCAAAATTGTGCCCTCGAACTCATTGAAGAACTACTCTACTGTGGAATAATCTTTCACAATTAGTATTTCCGAATTTCCACTTCATCCAAACGAAAGGCTTATCGCCATCTTTTTCACCTTTGACCTAATCGGTCCTCTATTTCTTCCTTAATTTTAAGCTCAGGCTGATTCTGTATAGTTGCCTGCACTACATATAAGGCAGGAATGCTCGGTTCATTCTTGAAGGAAATTTACATCCCAATATCAAAGTGCAAATCAGAGCTCCTTTATAGCATAGAAGATAGTATGGGTCTGTCTCTGTTTCACCAAATTGGCAACAGAAAACTGCAGCCCCAAAGTAGGACTCTACTCTATTTAACGAATGCGTAGACCGAAAAAAAGCTTTTAATTTCGTTAAATTTCAATATTCTAACGCCAATTATACCCTTTTTATGATTAGGTTGAAAAGTTCAGTCGAGGTTGAGTTGAAATTTCGACCACCGTATATGATGTCGAGTTGTGTTCACTCTGGGTTGAAATAGAGTTGAACTGACATGAAAACATAACCTAAAATTTTTGTGTGAAATTCTCATTTATAGATGCTTAACAACATGGAAGGTAATCAGAGGAAGAAAATAATTTTATATTCCTATGCCAGCTACTTTACTTAGGTAGACTTTACAAACAAAACAAATGTCACTTCAACCCAATTACAACTCAACCCGCGTATATGAGGCGAAATATCAACTCGACCGATGTAAGAGAGCTGAGTTGAGTTGAGTGGACCAGTGGACCCGATTTCAACCCAACCCCCCTTTATGACTGGGTTGAACCTGGGTTGAACCTAGCCATAAACGTGTTATTAGATGCCACCTTCCCGGGTTTTTGCATATTCACCTTGTTTCCGTTAATTTTTTTAATTTCAAAAACGAAATGTTAAAATGTTTAAAATTAATAAAATTGCCTTTTTTTGCGCTTGAGTTTTGTACAGGGCCACTTTTCTTCCACTTTGTGTTCGGGATGTAAACTCCCCTTTATATCCTGCAATTCTCATTTTCGCACATATCGCAGTGTAGAAATGGAAGAATTCGACTATGGTTCGTATTTTCGAACTCATAAAACATTCTAGCGCTTAATGTCCAAGTAAGTTCCATAGCCATCTCCATCAGCACCCTTGGATTACTCTTAATCTATTACATGCTTAACTACGCTTTAGCAAAATTACTACTATGTAGACATAAGCCGTGTTCCTTTTCTGCTCTTTTTTACTTGTATTTACTTGGAACTACTCCTGCTCTCACAGAGAATTCATAAGTTTTACTCAAATCGACAAATTTTGCGTTCCTTTAATTTTTTACTCCGGAGTACTTAAAAGTAGAAAAGGAACACGGCTATTGCGTCACGAAGTTACTAGCGACATAGCAGGCACAAAGGATGTTTCTTTTGCCAAATAAAGTTAATCTGTAGTTTATCTCTTTATTGTAATGGTACAACAGGTCTTAACCTGCAGAAAAAACACAAGTGTATTTTTTTCTCTGGTTAAATAGAAAAGGGGTAGCACTATTGTATAATTACATCTAAAAACCCTCAAATACTGCATAACTCTGCTCAAATGCGCAACAATCCAACCGCACTACCCACCCACCACATTTGGCCATACACCGATTGCCATTACAAAAAAAAATGTTTCCACCAAGGAAAGTTAACCATGACAAATGGTGTTAATTGCAGCGATAACGTCAGCATCTCTCTACTTCTACGTTAAAAAAAACCGCAGTGCATGGCTGGTGATGATAATAAAATAATTAATATTGGAAAAAAACACAATTTTATTTTTTTGTAACACGAAATTAATCACGGTTTGCATTTTATGTGATATCTCTTCATAAAACATCACACACAGAGAAATCCCCAGGGTGAAAATATAATCGAAAAACATGCATGACTCTACTAATGGATACTAGCCATCACAGGTGGTGTTTACTAATCAACAAATAATGTTTTTTTTAATAAAAAAATGAAAAAAAAAATACTAAAAACAATGCAGGAATTTTAGACGTGCGCACACACACCTGATGTTACAATTTAAAGTTCAACTGATGCACAACCCAAATACCTGCCGTTCCAGATCGTTGCCGAATTTCTCGGTTAACCGTGAGCGTTTAGATTAAGGTAGAAAATGTCTGTCTCTTTTTCGACATTGTTATTTGGCAGATTTTGGATTTGGCTAAGTTTTTTTTGTTGTCATTTAATTCGCCAACGGAAAACTAGTTTAGATTTTTAGAAAATAAAACCAAAATAAAAATGCAGCAAAATCGAAATGGTTAAAATTCACGAGAAGACTGAACTGAACTAAATCCGTGACGGAATGTTTTTGTGGTGTTACATAATTGTTAATTTTTTTTTTGGTGTAAATTCACCTGGAGATAAAATTTTCGTTTATGTAGGCAGAAAAGAGCTTAAGTTAGTAGAGACATTAATGCGGGGGGAGAGCAGAGCCGTACTTAAGCCATCAATCACGGTAGCTAATCAACGGGTCGACACCTGAAAGTGAATTAAATTAGCTTAAGCGGATTTATTCGCCTTTGTCGACATTTAATTCGTTAATCGCTGCTACTTAACACGATTAGGCGACATTTGGAAATAACCGCACAAAAGTCTACAGTTTATTTACAATCGACGACGGCACTAGGAAGTACTTGACCTGGCGGCAATGCTAACAAGCACAAGAGTTCCGTAGTTTTTAACAATATACAAAAAAAATTCAACAGAAAACACCCGTTAAAAATTTTATTAAGTTGATGACTTGTGCAAGGTCTTGTCTCTGTCTTTTTAACAGTCTTCCAGCAACAAAAACACACAACGAAAAAAAATATAAAGTCTTCGTCATCGTTATTGATTAACTCTGGAAGATCTGATAATCTGATTACTTAAGATTCACATTTTATTTCATTTGGGCAATGCTGGACAACGACGGCGACGACTCCGCCATTGCGCGGCAGACTTGAAAATAAAAAGGCAAGACGATTGGCCTTCTTCTATCAAAAAAAAAAACATTTCTATTTCGTTCGGTGAAATATTCAAATCATGATCGGGGCGAGTGAGCAACGATCGCGACGCGGGATGGTCTCTCTGTCTTTCAATTGGATCAAAAGGTATCTCGGAAGTTACGTCAGTATTAGTTGAGCTAGTTGGTGCTACCAGTTACGAAATTGTTCACAGTCTTTCGTGTGACATAATCAATTTTATATTAAGATTTTTATTTACATTTACATTTCTTTTTTTCTTTCATTTTTCATTAATTATATAATTCTAATCGTGATCGGTGAAGATATTAATTTAATTATGCGCGATGATATTGTACCTGTTCGCCTGGACGACAAGCAAGATAGGGGTACTCCATATGAAAGTAATCTACATGTTTTTATTAGATCAGGTTCAATAATCTGTTGCATAAGTTCGGTCTTACAAAGTTAGAGCTAAACTCTTCTTTTGATTAAAACTGATCTCGGAGCATTTGTTAATTGCTATGAGACTAGCTTCTAGCATTAAAATTACGCTGTTGATCGTGGCTTGCTAGTACTAATAGAAGACGTTATTTATGCCTGAAGATCGTATACTAAGATAATCTCTTCATAACATAGCCAGCAAAATACCATCGTTGATTAGCAATAGAAAACAAGAAATATTTTAAATTAAGAAAACTTTGAAATTGAAAGTATTTTAAAGAAGATATCTACAAGTTTTGCATTTCGCTTATCACCATGCT
This sequence comes from Thereva nobilitata, assembly GCA_963855945.1. Lineage (NCBI taxonomy): Eukaryota > Metazoa > Arthropoda > Insecta > Diptera > Therevidae > Thereva > Thereva nobilitata. Next base: position 100,650,801 of record OY979697.1, on the reverse strand, counting down.
CAAAACTGGGAAAACCCCAACTAAGGAGTTGATTCCATATTTATCACATTCGATTTCATAAGGAATTTTTGCATTTAAATTAGAGTTAAAATTTGGGTAGATTTAATGGAAAAAAAAGGTGGAAGGAGAAGAAACCTACTGAATGTTACACGAAAGAGTTCGATGAAATTGAAACTTCTTTTTGTCGCTTATTTTAAGAAATTTTTTTCATAGAAGATTTTTCATAGCTCTGGAAGTTGGTAGAGTGGAACCTTGACTTTTACAGTTTTAGATAGGTGGGAGTATTCTGCGTACATGGCTACCTTATTCATGAAAATAGGTTATAGGCTTACAAAAATACAGGGTGATATATTGGTCCGGGGAAATTATCATTTTAAGGAGACAAAATTCCAAAATGGCTGAAAATTGTTCCGCAGCTTCCTTGGGACTTTTTAAGAAAACAATTTCGGAATCACAAAAAAAACATGGCCGCCGGAGATATCACTTTTTGGCCAAAAAATTACTCAAAAACCTAACCCTTTCGAAATTATTCAAGGTCAAAGTTTCCAAAAACCACTTTTCGGTCAAAAAACCACCTTGAATAAATTCGAAAGGGTTAGGTTTTCGAAAAAATAACAAGAGGGCTTTTTGTAGGCAATAACGCTTCGTATTGATTGATCAAAATTTTTTTTCGAAAAAATCAGTTTTTGAGTGACTTTTTTTGCCGTGTGATATCGTAGTGATATCTCCGGCGGCCATGTTTTTTTTTTGTGATTCCGAAATTATTTTCTTAAAAAGTCCCAAGGAAGCTGTCGACCAATTATCAGCCATTTTGGAATTTTGTCTCCTTTCGTACGATTATTTTGCTAATTTCCCCGGACTATATAAACATCTATCAAAAAAAAATTTAAACGTCCTAGCGGCTAAACCGTTACGATTCCCTATCATTCGTGAGAATTTGAGCTGTATTAAAATGATTAAAAATTTCCATTTTTACCCCATTTTCAAAAATTTAAGGGTGCTCACCCCACCACTACCCTTTAGCCATACTGGTCATTCCTTCCTCGGAACGACCTAAAATAACATTTTTGGATATTTCCAGCTGTATTAAAATCGGTATGTTGTCGAGGACACTAGTCTATACTATAAAGTTTACCCGATAAAATTTATTTTGTATTTTTTTTTTATTTTTGAAAAAAGTACCTCTAAATCACCCAATAAATAACCTACGCTCAATCCCTTTCAACCCACTTTATATCTTTGCTCTTGCTGATGACATTTCACTGTGTTACTCTTAAGCCCGAATTAAACTATTGTGTTGTGGTGTGTTGTGGGGCTATGTGTCCAATCAGAAACGCCAGATCGGGACGCGCCACACCACAACACACCATAATAATGTAATCAGCCCCATATAAAATATATGAATTAGACCACGACACAGAGCCCTACGACAACCGCAACACAATAGTGTAATTCCGGCTTTACGCCTTCGATAATACAAACCAAGCACTTACTATATCCTGCCTTGATCATCGCGGACATCTGCAAATTCCTTCCTTATCCATCGTCTCTGGTAGTAATATACAAATCCTACATTCAGCCTTCCCTCAATACAACTCCTTTATTTGGAACGGGGCTTCGAAAACCACCCTAGCGTGGCTAGAAAAATTATAAAAATAAATTCCTCAAACCAATCGATGATGACAGCATTTGCTCCACCATAGACCTTTTGAACCACCGTAGGAATGTAGCAGCTCTCACAAAATTGTTAACTGCCATAGCGACTGTTTTTTCGAATTAACCGCTATTTTATCCCCACGATAATGTTATTGATGCAACACCAGATTAGCCCACTCGGCCAACGCCCTCTGCCTACAGAACCCTAAAAACTTGAAATTCGTTCATAAAAAGACCAACCCGACTGTGGAACCACCTCACACAGTCAGTATTTCCGAACTCCTACAACAACTCTTAAGAGTTTAAACGCAAACGCAGGATTCATCGCCACCTTCTTCAACACCCTCCTGACCCTCATAACCCCAAACCTATTCGCACCATGACGTGACCAACGACAAGATGGACTGATAGTAACAAAGGGTGTTCCTGAATTTAGAACTGCGAAATCGAACATGAAACAATTAATTTATCTTATCATTATCGCCCAATTTATCTCCATTTCGATGTACTATAAATCTTATTATCTAATCGAGCTCTTTCCACGATCTTGATGAGTTTCATGGATGTAAGTGGTTGATCCATTTTTAATGATTTTCTAGACACATATCACGATTTATTTACCTTGAAAATTTCTTAATACAAAAATATCACCACACAAACGATAAACATGATTAAAACTCCTTCAACCTCATTGGAATATAAATAAAACTTCTCTAGTCCCTCCTATCTGTGATGTAAATTACTCGATCAAAAAAAAAACAATCTTTGATGTAAACTTCCCTTCTCGAAACTATAAATTTTAATTAGAAATCAACGCCACAACACAACACACACAACCAAACACACATCTTCACCTAGACATGAAATAATATCATTTTATTTTAATTTCAGTCATGAAAACATAATGCCAATGATCCCTCTTGGTCTAAAGGAAACGAAAGAAATCAGTTTCCTAGAGCCATTCTCGGACTTTATACTAGAACATTACAGCGAAGACTCATCAATGTACACCGACGCAATAGCAGATATTGCTGACACACGACAGGTATTTAAATTGCAATCACCCGAGGCACCTTAATGGCCAAACGAACTAATCAAATCATTTTCTGTTTTATAGGCGGCACGGACACCAACTAGAGATCTGCAGGGAGTATCTCTTCTCTTTCGATATTACAATCTCTTGTATTATGTTGAAAGGAGATTCTTTCCGCCAGATAGGAATCTAGGAGTGTATTTCGAGTGGTATGACTCCTTAACAGGTAAAATTTTCTTAAAATATTATTTTATAATTTCGATTTTTTAAAAAAAAAATTTATTTACTTCCACAGGAGTACCTTCATGCCAAAGAACAATTGCTTTCGAGAAGGCATGCATACTATTTAATCTTGGTGCTGTTTACACACAAATCGGAGCTAAGCATGATAGGACCTCGGAGAAAGGACTCGATGCTGCCGTTGATAGCTTCTTGAGAGCTGCAGGCGTTTTTCGTCATATTTATGATACATTCACGAATGCACCTTCCATGGACTTAAAGCCACAAGCTCTGGATTGTCTTGTATCACTGATGCTCGCACAGGCCAGAGAGTGTCTATTTGAAAAATTGCAGCTACAAATCGAATCACTTTCACTGCGCGATTCTAATCATGTAAATTTAATTAAAAAACTTAGAAAAATTTGAAATATTCATACAAAAATGTTATTTTCTAGCTCTATAGAGATTTAGCCGGAGAAGCAGCTCAGCTAAATGTAGAATATAACGACATGCACAAAAGCATTCAATCAAACGAAACACATACATACCTCCCAGAATGTTGGGCAGGACTAGTCCCATTAAAATCGGAATATTACAAAGGTAACCATATCTTCCCTGCCCCTGTCTAATGACAATTTGTTACGTGGTTTTTTGTTTAACAACACTTTTTTTACGTTTTAGCACTGGCACATCACTATGCTGCTAAAAGCATTGGAACAGTAGATAAAAGCAAAGACATCAATCAAACCAAAAATCAAGCCGTTGAATCATTTATTGTCAATGATTTTGAACCAGATGATACACGAAGCGCTAGTTCGCTTAAGCGGGCACATCTTAAAGAATCATTAGCTAGTCACGAGGAAGCACAAAGGCTGCAAAGAATGTGCCGATATCTAAAGGTAAGTGGGTGTTTTTCGTTCTTCTTAATTTTCTTAATATTTATTTGTATCGGACATTGACTTTTCCATGAAGGTACATAATGTGTCCCCGAAAAGTTAAATGTTATTGTAACATCTCCTCTTAACACATTCTCAACAGAGAACCATCGATGCGCGCTTTGACGATGATATTTTTAATGATCCGAATATTTTAGTGCGGGACTGGCTTTTTAGCATTGCCTCGGAGGATGGATCAGCTTTTATCTAGCTGCTAATGTCCTGGCATTCATTTGCCTTTCTTTCGGTTTGTTCCAGCCCCAACTTACAGTGTATGGCCTTCAGAGTCACTTCCACTTCCCTCCACACATCCACTGACCGCACCATGTAGCCTAAAGTGTTCTCCGATGTTAATGACGCCTCAGCGACCCTATGTTCGGTGAATCCCACACAACGAAATAGGACATGCTCTGCGTTCTCCTGGACACCTGGGCATGCGCCGCACAGCGGTGAGTCACCGTATTTCTATAGGGATCCTCCTTGCTATCACGCACACCACATTGTCGAACGTGGTGCTGTATGCGCAGCTCGGACAGATGGCGTTCAGTCTGTATGAAGCTCCCCATTTTTTACTGTTAGCCTTCCTGCTCAATACCGCTGCCTACACTAGACGAACTTTCCAGCGGTATATAAACGAAGTTACTAGAGACCTCTACTAGCCTCCATAGCTTTGGTCTAACCATACAGCTAAAGAAATGCCTTTAAAAGTCTTTACCTGACCAGCAGAAGGTCAGTCAGCCATTCCTCAAGGTGAAAACCTCGGTGGCAGAAGCAACTATGCTGAACCATCCAATTGAGGATGCAAAAGGTCACCACACATTCGAACTACTCTTCTTAAGCTCTTAATAATCATCCCAGGGGTTTAGGTAGCCTTTTCGAAGTCTTCTTACTGATACCAGATAAATATTATAAATATTGGTCAATAAGAATCTTAACACTGTCTGAGTCTTCCGTTGGTTGGAGCAGACATTGCCCGTTGCAAATCTATTAATATCTTCTGTGCCCAACGTAACCGAAAATTTTGACTAATCTAAATCATAAAAGATCCTAGCTATCCGCGCTTGAAGCATTACCATTAAAACACAAAATTTCTCTTCTTTACAGAATAAACTTTCCCTTAACCAAGTCCTTAGGGAAGCATACTACAAAACACGCGACGATTACGAAAAATTCCTAGAAGAAAAAATCGAACAAGATATCGACGAAGATTTTGATTTAGTCGAGGTTGTAGTCGAAGGTAATTATTTACATTGTCCATAATTCTATTTCAGAAACTTTTAATCAAACTTCAACATTCCCAATTTAGCATGTTCGAAATTCACTCTAGCCTTAACTGGTCCAGATTTCACATCACACAAGGTAGTTTCAAAATCTCTCTCTCTCATCAATCTTAAGAATTAGTAAATACTAACACAAAATTATTGATAGATCGAAGACCCATTCAAAAGACTAGGACCAATTGCCATATTCTCAGCAAGAAGACACTGGACTGCTCCACGATGTGTTCGGCTACAAAAAGGATCACCATCTGTGTTTATTGCAAGAAGTCCAATCTGTACCTGCTATTCTATAACAGAACATCACATAACAGACGAGACTAGACGAAGATGCCCAAAATGCAGTCCAGATTCTAAACATAATACAGGTGAAGATTCTGCCGAAAGTTTTGGATTTCATATTCGTGGTGATGCGCCAGTTATAATTGCGCATGTTGAAATGAGTTCATTGGCTGATGTAAGTTTGTTAATTAAAATGTATATATATATAAAAAAATACGATTAAATTAAATTAAATTACAGTTGGGAGGAATTAAAGAAGGAGACTTTATAGTAGAAATTTCTGGTATCGACGTTAAGTGGTACACAAACCAGCAAGTCATACGACTAATTCAAGGAGCTGGTTCTACACTTGAATTAAAAGTTATCACCCCAATGGACAGAAACTACTTAAAGGTACAAACTCTACTCTTAATTTTTTTTAAAGAAACTCTATTCAAATACTTCATTTCCACACAGCCAATGTCTTCAAAAGGATCAATATCAACACTATCAGCAGCAAGTTCTTCTGGTGTTTCATCAGGCTCATCAAGTCCAACTGGTACAACATCAAAACCGAAAATTCGTAGTAAATCAAGTAAGGGACGACTTGGTAGCTTATCATCAAGCAATTGGAATCCATTTCGACGAACTCACAGCTTAGGGAAAATTTTTTAAATCTATAGAAAAATAAACAAAAACAAAAACGAGAACTAAATATTCTCTGGTAGTTAAAGAAAAAAGAAATATCAATCAGTGGCCATTCAGTTTTTAAGTTATTCTCCACAGGAAAGCCGTAAAGCCTTCTTTATAATTATTAAAAATAATAATAATAGTGTTTTTTTTTGTTTTGTAATAATCATCACCGCGAATGTACATTTTTTGTTGATTTTTTTTGTAAAATGTTCTTCCACAGTTTTACTGTTTTACAAGTTTATAATAAAAAAGTCTGTAATTATTTATTTTCCTCCTCCCCCTTTATAAATATAATTTAGCCATTTTATAGATTAATTAATAAAAAGTACTTTGGACAAATGAGTTTTTTTATTTATTTTATACTGAGGAACCTTCATTTCCTGAAACGGATACCGCAGCCCAACATGGCCAGTCAGATAACCCACCAACAGCCTTAGGTCCGCTCTGTTTAAAGTGATGGTGCCTCTAAAGGCAAAGGGTCTTGAACGATCTTTAGTCTGTGTAAGACCTGGGACTGATTTCCAATAAGCTAGGTTTAGTCCCTTAATCCACTCCTCTATCAGGAACTTGGAGGTGGACCATGAGATGCCATAGAAGGGTTCTAGTCCCTGGACCAACGTCTCAGACCCCTCCCTCGCGAGGCTGTCTACAGCCTCATTTCCTTCGATACCGCAGTGTCCGCTGGCCCAACAGAGCGAGTCCTTAATTCTTTTGGTCAGGATCTGGAGTACATCAAACCAAGGGCAACCCTATGCAAGGATAATAATGGCGGCATTATATCAGAGCCCGCTGTAATCCAAGCAGAATGGAAATAACATTTTGAACTACTCCTCAATGATATTACTGACACCACGTATACCAACGGCAGACATACGGACGTACCAAATGATGGTATTAACATGGAACCAACGACGCTTGAAGAAAGAACAATGGGCCCTTAAACAGACCCCGGAGAGATATTGGCAGAATTACTGTCATCATTACGGGACATTGGCCCATTGGACGAAACGCTGCAGACCAAACAACAACGGAGCTTTAGGTATACGAGAATGTTGGTGTGGCATCAAAATATCTCGTCAAATCGCTAATTGGGCCTCCGGTCGGACGGAGCAGCTCTGCACCTAACCAAATCTCAACACTTAATTAAAAAACCCATAGTTTTCTATCAATATAATTTTGTTTTTCTTTTGCTTTGATTTGGCAACTCGGACTACTCCCCGCGCTTATTTCTCTTAACAATCTTCTGCCCCCTTAACACAAGTCCTAAAAAAATTATCTTCACTAAGAGAAAAGCAAGAACGAGATCTGTTTGCGAACTTTATTAACTAACTCTTTGACAACTCCAGTGTTGTTTTTTTGAAATTCACCTCTGCCTTTACTCTAACAAAGCCTGCAACACATCTTGACGGTGTCGAAGAATGCCTGACCCAATCAATTATCTGGCCACTTTTTAAGACGACACAGGAAGCAGCCGCTTCGAATTGACCCAACCAGGTGTGGATTTCAAGCATGCGGTCTATTACAACAGAGTCCGATCGTCGATGGTCGACAAACTCATTAGTCAACATACCCGAATATCAACAGTGTAACGATTAAAACTTATAAGTTGGCCTTTGCTAAAAACGTTCTCAAACTGATTAAGGTATATTCGCTGAAGTCGACCCGTTGCAACTCTTCTTTAAAATGGACTCGGCCCAGACCGAAAACCGACTTCGCTTGGGATACGAAGTAAACTAAAAGAGACCGCAAAGGACATAGGCCTGAACATCAACGAAGAAAAGACAAAGATGATGCAACAGCCCGGAGCTGTAGGATGTACAATGGGAAAAAATACAACTATCGACGAACACTAGTAGTCGATAAAATAATTTACCTTGGGTCTACAATTACAAAAAGAAACAAGGATGAAAGGCAACCGTATTCCAAAACGGCTCATCGTAGCAAAAATTTCGAGAAATAGACTAGTAGGTCATAGCAGAGGACCAGGAAGAGATGTATAGACACTGGTGACGCCTGGCACAGAGATAATGCTCAATATCCAGAACTATAGACATGCTTCAAGGGACCGTCAAACTTGGATAAATGCCCTAGAGGTGGCCAAAGGCTTGATTTGGGCTGTAGCGCCATTGGATGGATAGATCTCCTTCAGCATACTCCTAATTCCTTATAACCCACAAGCTGTTTTTTAGTTCGAGCTAAACTTGTTACTAAACATTACACCATCACAGCCTTTCGTAACACAAGACTATTATTGTTAGCAAACGAGAGATAGACTAACCTCCCTATACTAAATTGTTACCAGTCATAAGTCACAAGCTTTTAAAAATCGTGCTAGTCATTAAGATTTTGAGACTATTCTTGTGACTGTCAACTGTTTTGTTATTCTAAGCAGTCACGCAGAAGAAAAATCATAAATAATACACCTCTAAAGGTGAATTTGTATTCGTGTAATGAGATAAAGCAAAGTTGCTGGTTATGTGTCGAGTCTGCGAGAAATTATGAAAAATATGCTAGAACTCTTGTGACCTGCTAGTTATAGAGTCACAATTTCGATATCCGTTGTAACTGTTTGAGGATTATCGAAATTGTGACTGCAAAATTAGAATACTAAACGGTCTCAAATTCAAACTCACCAAACACTTGTGATTGCGTTGTGACTTGTGACTGCTTTTAGAATACGGAATAAGACTAGTGTGAGTGTCTAAGGTCTCGACTAAGGTAGTCACTTTCTTTAAATTTCACAGTTTTAAGCATAATTTAAAAAACTAAACAAAAATAAAACTTAATTTTCGTATTAATGACGCAAAAAATTGTATTAAATACTTAAAATAATAAACGCATATATAAATCACAAAAAAATTAGTGAAATTAAAAATAAAATAGAAAATAATGTAAAATGTACATGAGAACGTGTGTATATGTATAAAATGAGACATTTTGAGAATTAATTTTGAGATTTAATAAAATTTTTTAATGTTTCCATTCTAATGACAAGACAAGAGAATTGGTTTTTTTTGTTTTTTAAATACACACATGACACTGGCAAGAGGATCGCTTAAAATCTAAAGTAAATACTGAAACACGACTAGAACGAATTTTTCCTATAACAGTAGAAAACAGTTTTTGTGTTTTTTTTAAATCACGAATTATTTTTTTGTTTCATTATTTTTTTTTCTTAATCATAGATAAAACTGGCAGCTTCAAAGAAATCATCATCATCGAACTTTTCGCCGACGGAATAGTTACTGTAGACCCATTCCTTACGTATGAAATTTCCATCGGTAGTGCTCTGAAGATCAAGCAGCGGACCATCGTGCTCATCCAAATATATTTCATCGGGGACAAAAAGATTTGAATAGGACGACAGGCTAGGATTTAGATTGGAATCAACCAAATCATTATCAAAATCTGGCTCCAATTTCGGTTCTTCTGGGGAGATGTTTGTTATATCACTCAACATCTTCTCCTCGTGTGGTCCTTTAAGAACAATATCCTGATTAGAATCATCTTCATTCTTTATACTTATGTCAGATCCATCCATAATTGTTGCATGATTTATAGATTCCGAATTGTTACCTATTAGCATTGAAGCTGGATCAAGTATTTTGTTGTCTTCATCTATGCTGATTTGTGCGATGTCGTTTGCTTCCGTCTTATTTACATGTACTATTGTTTCTAGTGGGGGGTAAATTGTTGCTATCGGAACTTGTATTAGAACAGCGCTGGTCAACTCGCTTGCCAGTATAGTTGTTGTACTTGTTACTTTTTTATTAGCAGCAGCTTTTGGAGCTGGTTTTGTCCTCTTTCTCGGTGGAATTGGTGTTGATGCTGTACCATCTGAATGATTTTTTAGCATGTGATTTTCATAGCTCTCAAGTGAATGTAATTTTCGCCGGCATATTTTACATTTATGTGGCACTTCTCCAGTATGGACACGTACATGTATCTTTAAGTTATAACGTTGACCAAATCCTTTGCCGCAAAATTCACATCTGAAAATTATAAATTAAAAGGAGATTTTTTTTATTATCTAATAATAAAGGATTGAAATTCGTAATATTTATGTAATTATGTAATATTGCTATGATTTTCCTTTTAACTAAACATTTTCATTCTTAGTGCCTCTATAGGATTCTTAGTGCCTCTATAGACACTTCAAATGCATACCGGCGATAACAGCAAATTCGCCTTTATGGCGAATGGGAGCTGACCATCATGTATTAGTAGGAGCTGACCATCATGCAGGCGACAGATATTCCGCTGTTAATCCATCACGAAATGGCAAAAGGGTGGGACGACTCAACTAAGTAAGGATCGAGGATATAAAAGCCCCTTTTGAGATTACCGCCTTAGCAGGAGGTAATTTCAGCACAGGAATACCTCTGAAGGATGATAGCGATAAGCGAAATTACCTCGACACAGCAGCATCTACAAATTTGAAAAAGGGCACTTTGATAGGATGCTGGATATTATGCGTAACAGCAAGGCTGGTGTGTGAAGACGTAGATACTCCAGCAGAAGCATAAGCTCAGAACCATAACCAGTCAGTATTTCCGAGCTCCTACAACATCCAAGAGTTCAAACGCAGGGTTCAACGCCACCTTCTTCAACACCCCGCTGAACCCTCATAACCCTTAACCTATTAGCCCTAAGTTATACGGGCGGAAATGCGTTTGCTCATTCCTCACTCTCACAAAATTATAAAGCCTAGGCCGAATGGATGGCATAATGGGGAATGTACAGGCGTTCCGAGCGTACAGACAAAACGTGCCAGACCTTGTCTTTTTGATCGTGGGCTCATGTCCAACTCTATCAACGCAAGAATCGAGTTGAATTTAATGCCTCCAAAAAACGAAGTCCTGTCTAATCTCTAATAACTGTACCAACCCATCTCTTAGCATATTAGGCATAACTTTAACTGAAGTTCTGCGATGGAATGATCACATATTCCAAACCACCAAACAAGCATCTCAATCACTAGCATTTCTTAAGAGGTGCAAGTTCCTCCTTGCGCCAGCAACCCGGGTTACAATATACTTGAAGTTGTTAAGTCGTACTTTACGCCGCTCTACTATCGAATGCAATCCATCAAGACGTATGTAGGTGCAGATATTGACCCCGATCAACTTGGAAAAGGAATGTATATTCAGAATGTGAAAATGTTTAATGAATTAAAGTATCTAGGGGTGGGCAAACTAATGTGCTGAATAGGCTGCCAAGTGCCGAAGTAATAGGAGCGATGCTGAGCATGCGGTGGGGTTCCTTCAGATAGCTTATGGCATTAGCAACAGGTTACGAAAATTTCAGGTGACAACTATAGTTTGAGGGACCAGACGCTGAAAAAAGCGCTTCGGTGCGGCATCTTTCGATCGATCTAACAATAAAGGCAAGTAGCGAGAAAAAAAACAATACTTATGCCCCCTAAGGCAATAAAGTGCTTAATTATTAATATTAGCAAAAAACGTCTAAAAATTATAATCAAAATTTATACAAAGATAATAAAACGTAAAATGCATACTTATAGGCGCTAAAATTATATTTCAAAAAATGAGAAATGCATACTTATAGGGAATTTAGGTGTTAAAGGAATCAAAGTATTTTAATTTTGAATTTTTTGATCTAATTATACTTAATAATTAAAATAAAAAGCTTTTACAATAAAATACAATTAATAGCAACATACTTGTGCAATTTGATTCCTGTATGTAGCTTAGAGTGCCCGCGCAGTGAAGCTAAAGCACTGAATACTTTCCCGCATATATTGCAGGTTAAATTAACATTCCCATTATGAATTTTCTTATGCACTTTGAAATATTCAAAGCTCATAAACTCCTTAGAGCAAATCTCACATTTGTACTTATGGCGTTTAGATTGTTCGGTGCTATGCACCCTCATGTGTTTAATAAAATTTGGCCGGAATCTAACGACGCGGCCGCATATTTGGCACTCATATGGCTTGCATCTAACGCAGTGCTTCTCATAGTTCCTTAGGCTCTTCAGAACCATATTGCAGACGGGACATTTCATCTTATTAGCATGTCCAGCCAAATGAATCTCATAGATTTCACGAATGTCAAATTTTTCATTGCATGTTATACATGTTAAATCGTCCACCTCTTCCTTAATATCAATACAGCCAGAATTTATATTCTCCGCCGGTACATCAATAGGTTCAGTTTTTATTTCCACATCACAATTATCATCATCATCATCATCAGCCTCAATTTTAATCTCTTTATTGTAGCTAAGAATATCGGCCAATTCAATTTTTGTGTCTTCCTCATCACTATCGGGTGGCGGCGCCTTCGGTATTGTCCCGTCAAGTATCAAATCAATTTGCCGAGATAATGAACTATCTCCGAATGTCTCCAACTCATCCCCAACATCCTCACTTTTTATTTCAATGAGCAGTGGAAAAGTTGTGCCCAGTCCAGGAAAATTTCTGTCATCCATTTTATTTGTGGGTTTTTTTTCGTATCAATTTTCCTCGGGTTTCATTCAATTATCCAGTAGTATTTCTTGATTATAATCACGATTTTTATTTAATAAGCTATTTTTTTATTGAATGGGCCATTTTTCATTATGCTTTTCACACAAAAATCGCGAAAATTAACAAGAAAATTTTTTTTTTAACTTCTTCACTAAAATCTTGACATTTCGAATCATTTGACATTTTAGAGCCCAGGGATTTTTAGCCAGAAAAAAAACTTGAGTTCAAGTTATCCGTGTGTGTAGTACGTCTAGGCGAATGCAGATGGCGAATGAAAAGTTTTCGTATCAGAAACAGGAAACCAAAAGTTTTTATTTTAATTAAAAATATAAAAAAACTGTCCTTTAAAAGAAACTGTTGTAATATTTAATTTAGACTAAAAATATAACGTCTGCGTTCGACTATCAAGAGTTTTTATGATTTTTTTAAGTACGGGGTAACCCGTTGCCATTTTAGGGTAATGGTAAGCACCCCTTCGAAGGACCCTTTTAAGGGTCACGTTGATGACCCCGGCCGAAATAATACCGTTACGACTTGTACCGGTCTGGACTCAAACCTCATGTAAAAGGGTTGGTGAGTTTAGATAGAATGAATCGGACACTACCGTTTGAGTGCGGGCCCCGACGATGTCTCCTGTTTTGGCCATGGACCCTGCTGCTGCACTTGTATGCTACATTCCGGAAAGAAAGGGAAATTTTGAAATTTCCCAAAACCCCGATAGAGACCCCGATGAAACCTGAGTTTTCAGATTTGTATGGGGAAGAACTATTGCCGTGTTTTTTTAATCTGTTCTATTCTGTTCGGCAAGGGAAATTTTCATTTCTATTTACATAAATTACGGCTTTGGGCATTTTAATTTCTTCTAATATTGCATAAAGATCGGTCTTATTTATCTCTCCATTAATTTTTCTCGTTTTTCATTCAGTAAACAAAACATTTTACTTTATTTGTCAACTGTCAAGTTAAAACTCGTATGTGAGAAAAGGGAAATGTAAAATTTCCCTTTGTGCTGTATAGTGTTCTTGATAATTATCGGGGACAAGACTTTTGGAAGCTGTTCTGTGCTGGAACCGATTAAAAAAGCACCCCTTGTATTGTTCATTAAAAAAACACGGCTATAGGAAGTCAGAATTATTTAAAAATATAGAAAAAGAATTAACAAAAAGTGGTTATGTTTTGATGTCAGTTCAACTCGATTTCAACCCAAAGTGAAGTCAACTCGAAATCATATACGGTGGTGGAAATTTCAACTCAACCTCGACTCAACTTTTCAACCTAATCATAAACGGGGTAATACACGTTTAACATCACTACTATTTACAACTCGTTTTGTATAAATTTAAATTTGAATTCTGGAAAAATATCACTTCTTACTTCAATTTACTACAAGCTGTACTAGAATAAATACAAAAATAAAAATTTCTCATTTTATAGCAACCATCCCAAAATTATAGTTAAAAAATACATTTTCATATGGCCAACCTGAAAAGCATATGAAAAAAAAATAAATTTTTGTAATGGAAATGGCCGTCTTGGTATAAATTTTCTTCATATGAACCCCAAAAAGAAGAAGACCATACTAAAGTGACATTTGTGGGGCGAAGTTGGTGACGGAACGGAAAAAAGAACGCATTTATTTATGCGAATTAAGGGTTTCTTTCGCCAAAAAAAGACCCTTAAAAGCATTCACGGTACGGTTATTGTGCGATACTATACAATATAATAATACAAAAAACAATTTTAAATGGATAAATAACTATGATATGAGGACACGGATACCGATTATCGGAGAAGAAAGTTTCGACTTTGTTTCAAACTTCACATCCGTGCCCTGTTTTTTCTTGGTTTCGTGATATTTTCCATTGGGGAGAAAAAAAAATTTTTTTTTGATCGAAATTATTTTTTTATTTTTATTACTAGTGAGGTGGTTCTCTTGTGCTTTTTTTTAAAATAAATAAATAAATAATGGCAATTCGTTGGGTCATGCAGTAATTTTAATTGTTTTCTTGTTTTTTTAGTATAATATGTGCAATAGATAATAGTGAAGAAAATTTTTTTTGAAAAGAGAAGAAAAGATTGGATACGAATAAAAAAAAAGTATATATTCCTGTGGAGCGCCCCAGTATATATATATATATAAAAAAAGAAAAGGTCTTTGTTGCCATTTTTAAGTAAACGAGAAAATTTATTTTATTTTAGAATTAATTAAAAGTGTTTTTCCTTCCGTTTTTATTATTATTACTTAAGTTCTAATTATTAAATAAGCAAAGCAGTGCCTCTCGGATGTATCTTTTATAGTGGTATTGTTTTTTTTAAATATTATACTAGTGGCAAGGACAAATCCTTATTGTGGTCGGCTTGAGGAAGGTGAAAGTTTCACGAGAGTTTTTTTCGCCTGTCGATATTTATAAGAAAAAGAAAAGCAGTATAATTACACAATACTAAAATCGAGAGATATCAGTCTTCTTCGTCGTGCATTTTGTTGTATATTTTACACACATTTTATATAAAAAGCGCATATAATATATATTTGTATATATATATATATAATATATAAAAAGATCGAAGAAGACAAATTCCTACCCAGATGACTACGTCAGTGTCACCACCAACAACAAAAAAGGCAACAGCGACCCAGAAGATGTCTTCTAGGAGTATACCTGCAGATAAGGTGAGCGCAGTTTTATCTATATAAAATTTTTTTTCTTTCTTGTATTTTCTTTTTATTTAGTTTCTTTTTTGTTGTTGTTGTTAGCAGCACATATGTTTTGTTTTTGTTTTGAACTAAAAAAACTTTTTTTTTGTATATATGCTCTTCTTGGCTCCTCTATATTATTACAGATCGGGCGCTGTTCTGCCGTGTCTTTTAACTTGACCTGCATTCATATACACAGTCCGTTCTATTTCTGGTCAAATTTTTAAATGGCGACGATTTATTTTTGGTAACACATTTTACAGCAAAGAAAGCACACAAAAATTTTTGTTTCGAGAGAAAATATATATATAATAAACCTTCGATCTTTCGATATTTCCCCGCACATACTTATAAAAATGTAGCCGGGTGATATTATCCTGTGAATAGACACACAGAAATATATGTATAGCGCAAAAAAAAACGACTTCTTTTCATTCAATTTATTTCCTTTTATGTAAAATTTATTGAACACATATCGCCGTTGGCCTTCACATTAAGGCCATTACACATAGTACATTCTACAAAAAAAAGTTTTCCCGTTGGTTTTGGTTGGTTGGTGCTGCATTGAACACAAAAATCATCAACCCATCCACCCATCACCACCAACCATTCTCTCGAATCCCTGCCCGATGGTCTACCACCAATTTTGGAGTGTTTCCCCGTTTTCAGTACTAGGACATTCCTGCTATGGTGGTGATATCCATATACCCCAAAAAATAAATCGATAAAGTCCAAGTGTCACAAGCTGGATATGTTTTTGTTGACATTTCAATGGCACGAGAAATTTTTTTTGCTGCTTTTCTTCTCTTTTTATTTTTATTTATTTACTTAACAAACGAAAATCACAAAATGCATTTCTTTTCTCGCACTCCTCTCGAGACGACTCCTCAATGAAAGAAATATTAACACCTCCGCACTACTCCAGAAAAGCAAAGAAAAAAATATTGTATAAAGAGATAAAGAGAAGAAAATGAAAACAACGTAGACACAAGAAGCATTTGCGCCCCATGCAAAGTGATTACCTCAAATTAGCAATAAATCAATAAAAAATTTGCGGTAATGACGGAGATAAAGGAAGATGTCAAATGACAAATTTGTCTGCGAGGAAGCACACACAAAAAATATATATAGAGAGGCACACAAGAAATTTGTCACTGATAGCCAAAAACGCGGAAATCTACATAAAAAAAATAATAACTCACAAAATTCATCGGAATCTCCTCTGTATGTTTTTTGTTATTGTTTGTGACTTTTGCTCTTGCTTCTTATCTATCTACAACGTTGACGTTTATAATTTTGAGGAACTCTTCTTATGTTTTCATTTATTTTTTATTGTTCTACATTTATATTTTTATTTACTTGAAATCATTCTAAGAAACTCGAGATTATTTGGAAGCAGTTAAAAAAATATATGCGATTACACACAGCACTAAGACTGCGGGCTAAGCATGCACTTCTAGATTATCTCTCTTAAGAACTAGGCAAAGTAAACATATTTTTGTATGTATCATTTCTGTGTGTCTATAGCATCATCATCATCGCTCATTATTCGCACTTTGTTCAATTGAATCCCCAGACTATATTTTATATTTTGTAGTGTAGAAGAATGACTAAGTTTTAATGGATGATGAGAAATGTGAAGGCAAAAGCCACTTATATATGTCCGGAGCCCTTTACTTTATTTATGAGCCTTGTCCAGACGGGTTCACCATTAATATTTGTTTGCTGCTAGCTACTTCTTCTACAAATTTACAGTTTGTTGTTTGTCCAAATACACACACAGAGAAGGGAGCAAAAAAAATATCCTTGAATTGATCCTTGAAAATTTCTTATGGCACAAAATTTTAACTTCGATTTTTTTTGTTCTCTTACATAATTTAGGATTTTGAATTTTTTTTTTGGAAATTGATTTAAAGACAAAACAAAAGTCAATAAAAGAAAAATATTGAAAATTGTGTGTACTGTCCTTTAAAACAATTATTTATGTATATAAATTTAAATTTTGCTTTAGGAGTTGTTCTCTAGGGGATGGCATTTAAAAGATATTATGTTTCCGTTTCAACTTGTTCTAATGTGACCTTCTAGATAAATTTTTTTTGTCATAACTATTACATTTATTACGACATTACAAATAACGCGCAGAAATCCCATTTCAAAATTTTGTAGGCTAAGTGAAGGTTAAATGTTGAAAACATAATTTATTTACGATTTCTATAGGTATACTATATTTCGATTAGTTATTAAAAAAAATGTTATCAGATAAAGATTTAATACAAATTTTACGTAGGACTAGTAGTTTTCAGGTCATCTGCAAGTGGCTTTGATGGACTAGAGGGCTTTGTGGGAGCGCATTAGCTCCGAGACCAGGATTGAAGGTGGAAACTAAACTATCGGGGATCGTTTTTGCACCATATTCTTTCAGGCAAGGGAGGACCAGTGCCCTGCTATAACTCCTCGGAGGTAGTCAAAGTTTTTTAGTTGATCAGATGCGAAGACCAGACCTCAAAGGACTTCCTAGGCGAATACGTGACTAAGATCAGTAACACAAGCTCATCCCAACTGCGGAGAGAAGACTCAGAGTCCGCACCGAATTAAAGCTGAACATCGGGAAGCTTATCCATGCCTCCTTCAGGCTCAAAATCCTACGATTCCAATGAATGACAGGACGGTCACCAAAGCAAAGAAACAGTTGAAGAATAGCGTTTCATTTTTTCTCCTTATCAACGATTTGTCCTTCGAAATATTAGAGAGGAATGAAATCCGCTTAAGATTTGGCATCAGGTATGCCATACTAAAAACTTTCAAAAATCCCAGCCTAGAGGACAAGTCTCCCAACCTGGACGTACTGATGAAGGGACTGAAGTTGGAGGAGGGCGTGAAAGATTGCGCCCAAGGAGCATCTGTACACTCAAAGATAGCCAGAGATAAACTTCAGATTTTCTCAAACGGAGGACTGAACTTAAAAGAGTTCTTGAACCATCCGGTACAATACCTTTTACTACCGCTCGGATCAAGGTAAGCCGAGATCTTGTAACCTGGTTAAAATGCACTTTAATTCTTACCGTTGTTCTAACTTCAGTTCAACGGACGTTAGATGTAGAGTTCGGAGCCTACATGACTCATGACCAGCCTGCACCCCCGGCGCAGATGACAACAAAATCGAATAAAGTCAACCTGGTCATTATGCGAGCGGCAGACATACGCTTTGGAAAGTACAGAGAATAACGAGCGGGGAAAGTCACTATTCGATTTTATCATTAATTCATACCTAGCAGTGTGTAACCTGGGAAATACCCCTTTACACCTTGGTATTCCCAAGCGTATTGGTAAGCTGGGGAATAGCAGAGAATTTCTAGGATTAGGAGGAAGTCTTGGACATCACGCTGCCTGTGGACACTAAAACATTCACAGAGGAACAGTTTCAGATCAAGTGTCCTTTTCGGATAACCGGTAGATACCCTGAAGCGTGAAGGGTAAACCTCCAGATTAAAACTCCTCCAACCGTACAGAAACCCAAAAAGGATTGACTAAAAGAAGTTCGATTATGTCCTGAGAGATCGATGCTCTCTAGAGAGCGCCTACAGGAAACGATAGACCTAATAGAGACAGACTGCCGGTCAATGAACCTCGAACGTACACAAGGATCTAGCGTTGGAATTTTCATTGATAGCCAGAACTCTATAAAAGCTCTAGATTCAGTAACGATACGCTCCAAGATGAGTTAGATGGATGCGGTAGAAAGTACAATGTGATTCCCGTATAGGTTCATGGAGATGGGAACACAAATTGGGAATAAGAAAGCTGACTACCTAGCCAAGCAGAGAGTATATATCTCTCCAGAGCTAAGGACTCCGATAGAGCCCAATAGGCGGGGTGAAAAACGCCATTTTTGACCACTACCGGCTCCTAGCCAGCCAAATGAGAGCACTAGAAACCTGTAGTATCTCTAGGATGACTTCGCCCATTTACAACAACGAAATGGGCTTCCTAAACAGACCGCGACGTGGTATTGGAAGAATTACGGCAATCATCCGGTCGGCCGATAGGCAAATCGCCAGCAGCGGAATTGGCTCGTTATTTCCCTAATATGCTTGTCTAAAATCTTCTCCATCGCTTTCAGGAGAAAGGAAGAGAGGCTGATTGGTCGATAGAATTTTCCTTCCAACGATCCTACGATCTTCTCGCCACTTTAGGAATGAAGACCAGACCACCCTTGCTCCTCTCTAGGACATCGAGATATAACCCAGCGCAAAGCTACTCGGGAATAGTGGTACCAGGATTGGTAGGATTTCTTCTTAGGCCTTCTGAAGGAGAACCGGAAGGTTTTCTCTTTCCCATTCGATCTGGGCTGCAGTGAAAATCCTTTTTGCCAGGACTTTATTACTATTGTAGGATGAGTTGGCAGAAACTACCTCCGATCCAGTGTTAGGTTATGAGGTCATTCCAGGGTCAGTTACTAGCGAGCCCGGGAAATGGGTCCTCATTGATAGCTTCGTGGTATTCCTGTGTTTTCCTTAGAGGCCCCTCAGAAGTCAGTTGACGGAGGCAATGCCATTTGAGTGATCTCCATTCCTCTTATGTTTTGTTGGGATAATTATATCATGAAATACTTACTGATGAAAAATACAAACACATCATTGGGGTTTTGTCTATGAAAGAGGCATTTGTTGGAGTCATCAAGCAATTCGTATTTTTGTATCACAACCTAGAAAATGATTGCCCTAATAAAAATGTTCAGTAGTTCGCAGATTGAACTCGCAACGCGTCTGAACATAAAAAGGATAGAAACAAAAGGATATTACGTTCCCATCCTATTTATCTCATCATTGAGCTCATTTATATCTTCGTTTTTAAACCAGTCAAAGAAATTCCCATCATCCATCAACAACCAACACCCGTCGGCCCTTTTTACACGGGGCGGGCACTTATATATATGAAACATTCCATGGTGTAACCATCTAAGGGCAAGAATCCCCAAAACTGATTTAAGAGTTGCGGTACAAAAATTGTAATTTTTGTATTGTATATAAGATTACATAAATATGGCAGCTTTACCGTTTTTCTTTTTTGTATAAAAGTATAAACTTGGTTTAATTAAAAAAAAAGAAAAAAAACTTTTTTTTTCGTATTCCCTCAACTGAGGATTCCACCGAGTGTACACTTTTTACGTCTCTGGTTTGGATCATTTTCCCGGAAAGCCCTTCGCAATGCCTACCGCTTTATTGTGGTTAATCCTTTTCACCACCAATGACGTTGCCTTTTACACTTTTATACTTTTGCGCTTCCCACACTCAAAGACGACAATATCCTGGGCAGGGAACTTTGTTTTTATTTATTTACTGGCCATGCAATCAAAGTTTTTAAGTTACACAATATTGCAAGGACTTGCGTTTTTATGACTTTTCAAGTATAGCACAACAACAAAAAATTATGAGAGAGAAGGAAGAGATTTATGTAATTAAGGACACAATATTGTGCACTAGTTTTTTAATCTTACAACACATGGACTGGCGGCCTCCTCTCTCTCGTTAGCCATTATGCATAATTTATTCAATATATATAATCCTTATTTTACGACAGTTCACAAGAGATTCCACCTGGCTTATCCTCGAAATAAATAGCGCAAAAATTTACGACTAAGGAGAGGTTGTTTAATGGTCGTTAAAACAGTTGGTCAAGAGTGTATAGAGTCACCTGAATCACCATGGTCTGCACCAAGGTAGGTCGTGCAGACATTTTCAGCCATTTTTAATATATATATATAATATACAGCACAAGCCTTTAATTTAATTAAGAAAACAAATTATTATGGTACCTCCTGGTCGGAATGAATTTTTGTGTTAGTTGTCAGGCACAGGTATGACACTTGTTTTCGCGTTTTAATTGCTCCTACCTACGAACCGAGTCACACACAGAGAGATATAGAGAGGCCCAGGTAGTGCTCTGGGCTTAAATGTTTCATTAATGACGACATCAATCCGGCCAGGTGAACAAAAATGTGTTTTTTCGTCGGTTTTTTTGTTTCAGAAGATTTTTCAAACCTAATGAAGTTTGATACCTTGTACCTTATTTGGTAAATTTTATTGAAAATCAGACGAATTTTTTATGTAAATTAGTGTGGCGATTTTTTTGATTATTCAGATACAAAATGAAACCGGAAACTTAAGAAATTGTTGGGCTTTTTACTTAAGGCCAAAATATTATTAACACATCATCACGGTTTCGCAGGAAAGTTAAAAAATCCTTTCATACAAATTTTTTGTTTTAAATTTTTTTCCTAATAATTTAACCGCTGATATTAATCTTTCTACAGGTTTTGGGCAGATAAAAACATCGAAAATACTTTTATTTCACTCCTTTTAATAATTTTTTCATTTGTTTATGCTTACACCAACAAAAACAGACCAAAACATTATAAAACCTGCAGATTTGTTGAATGTGCAAGTTGCGTGATAAAATATTTTTCTCGGTTTCATGCTATTTCGATGTTGTTTAATGATTTTTCTCACCTTTTGTTGATGATGATGTTGAGAAATTAAATTATGATAATTTGTGCCAAAAGATTATTTTTTTGTTAATTTATTTAAATTATGAGATTTAGAAATTACGTGTGCCTACGCTCTTTTCTTAAGTCATTATAATAAAATTCTGCTTATTTGTTTATAATCGTGCTGCTAGAGTTAGCACAGGTCAAGGAGGTCTATATTAAAAAAAATAAATAGAACAGGTACAAGAACTGTTGAAAAATTGTGCTTTATGTGTGGGGATTGATTTTTTTGGTTTGGATTAATGGATTGTGTGAGGGACGATGACGGATGATGTCATATTGTTTTATATTAGAATTATATATTGCAAAGATGGTGCTGGGGAGAGTACCGACAGGAAAATTGAGAGCAGGACGCTATAGGAAAAGATGTATAGACGACGTCTATGAAGGCATAAGATAATTAGGAATAGCAAACTGAAAGAGACGGGCCAGATATCGAAAATCGCTGGAGGAAACCAAGGCTTACAATAGGCTTTGGAGCTCCTGATGATGAATAACCGCCTACGGATTTCGCGTCGAAAAAACTGCTCGTCTTTAAGACTAAATTTTTGGTTTCGCCGTAAGAACGGAAGTGCTGTTCAGCCAGCCCAAGCGCCATCGATCGGAACAGGTGGTAGTCGGAAGGGTTGATCTCTAGAGAATACGGCGAGCGGTGTAGGACGTCCAGATTCAGTGTTTCCAGGGATGTTTTAACTACATTAGCAATATGAAGTCGGGCGTTGTTCTACAAAATCACTCTGTCGTATCTGCTTGAATTCTGGCCGTTTTTACTTCAATGCTCGGCTCAAGCTCATTACTTGTGCTCGGTAGTAAGCTCCGAGTGATGGTTTCTTCCGGGTTCAGAAGCTCATAATCTCGAGTTGGTCCCACCAAATACACAGCATGTGCTTCGAGCCATTTATGCTTGACTAGGCCGTCGATGTTGATGCATGACCGAGGCGCCACCATGGATTTTTCGCTTTGAATTATCGTAACGGATCCACTTTTCATCGCCAGCCACAATAAAATGCAAAAAACCCTTACCTTCTTTGCCGTTGAAGCCGCTGTTCTCACTTGAAAAAACGACTTTCGACGTTCCTCGCCTTCACCTCGTAGGGCATCCAATTTCCTTGCTTTTGGATTATTCCCAAGGCTTTCAAAACGATGGAAAATGGCTTGTTTAGTCACGCCCAATAATTCTGCGAGATTTCTTATTGTGTTTGACATGGATTCTCATCTAGTAATGCCTCCGATTCTGCGTCTTCAAACTTTTACACCGGTCCGGGACGCTTCTTATCGAAAGGACGTCAAAATCACCAATTTTGTAGTGTTGAAACCATTCGTGAAATTTTCTTTCACCAGAAGTTTCTACAATCATTCGCTGCGCCTCGGCCGCAATTTTTTTCGAATTGAAGGCAAAAAGCAAAACATTCCGCAAATGACGTTTATTTGGCTCAAAGTTCGACACTTTCACGCACAAAAAGATATATGGCGCCGATAAAAATTCATAAATGTAATGATAGAGTTTTTGACAGATGCCAGCTTATTATTTGACATTTCTGATCTGATATTTTTTTACCAGAATTTCACTGGTGGCGCCATCTATCGGCAAAAGGTGGTTTTCTATTTATACTCTTAGGACGCGCGCACACAGAAAGCGGAGCGGAGCTGAGCTTAGCAGCTCTGCGCTAACTTTACATTAAAATCCCCGATGCTGCGCACACCTTGAGCTAGCTCCGCTCAGCTCAGGGATTTTAATGTAAAGATAGCGCAGAGCTGATAAGCTCAGCTCCGCTCCGCTTTCTGTGTGCGCGCGCCCTTAGTACTAGCAAACAAAGTCGGTACATTATAAATGGGTCAAAGGTTCATAATACTATTGAAAAGTTGAAAAAGGCCAGGGCTAGAAATGGATTGTAGAGCTGATGAATAAGAAGAAGATATTACTTCCAAATATTGGTCCAATGAAATATTGTAAAATAATACAAGCGTTTGTTTTGTCTTTTAATTTTTCCGTCACTGGCTCAGTCGGGTGCTATTGAGAATATCGACGAATTCGAAGGCCCGTTACAAAAACTTTTTGTTTTGATTTTTGTTGCATCCGTGGTACATAAAGGGTGACAGCTATACTTAGACGTACTCATAAAAAAGGACACCATTTGATATGAAAAATGTCGTTGTCGGCCTCTTTGGAGACCAGGATAAGCTGATCATCTTACTCTAATCTCTGCTATCGGCTTCAATTTAGTCCACATTTCGCTTGCGCCTGCTTCTGTAAGTGCTGTATTGCTTCTATGTATTTAATGGTCTTCTCTTGTTACTTTCAAGAACCTGTGTCTTCACCATGTTCTTTACTTTTGTATATGTTAGACCGACCCATTCTTTTTTCTGAGTTTCTTTCAGCAGGTGCTCTTTATTTCTTAAATTCTCCAAAATATTTGCCTAAAGAGGATGTTGGCGAATCTTCACAGCTAGGCAATTCCGAACAATTCTTTCTTAAATTTCAATTTGCAATTTACGCTTCGAATTCCTTAAATTTTCAGCAAAAAAATCCTTGATTTTATTCTCCACTAAAACAGCCATTACCAAAAGTTGCCTCGTACCTTATTTCTTTGAGTGATTGTGACGTGATGTGACGTTATAAAAATGTAAAAAAAAATTATATATATGAAAGTAAACAACTTTATGAGAAGTGTTTTATTTTTTTCTCTTAAAAAAATCAATTAAATTCAGTTTATCTAGAAGCATTTTATTTTGTTGTTTTGTTGTTCGTGAGCTTAGTTAGGGGAGATGATTGAAGTTTCTTTGGTGTCAATTGCAGGAATTTATTACATTTCATAAAATAAAATTTTTCACAAATTATTTCCAAAATGAATTGATTTTTCACCATTAAGTGAAATTGATTTCGGCTGAGTGGGAAAATACTACAAAAAACTGCTGGTTTCCATGATGTTATTCAATGCATTGCAAAATTGATTTGATTTTCATTATAATGAGCGATTTGTGAGACAGTTCTTCATGCTGGGAGGATACAAAGGTGCTCTTTTAATTAAGGAGTGCTTTTTAAGGGGCAAAAATAAGTTGTTTGTTTGTACAAGAATTCTTTTTTTAGATTCAGAAAATACTTTTATTCTATCGTTATAATCTCTAAAGTTTGGTGGGAATTACAATTACTATCTAGAAGAGTAGCCCTAATAAAGCACTCCGCTGGCTTAACCCGTTATAATAGAATATCAAAGTTTCGCTTGGGTCGGGTCTTCACCTAGCCGAAGGTACATCTTCCTTGTTCATCTGGTAGTCTAGTACTGCTGGCATCACAGTCTTTGTCGGCTGGTTAGCAAGATTCACTTGTTTCAGGAGGCGTAACACTTCGGCGAGGCTGCCGGCTTCTTTGGGAGGATATTGACTTTGCGAAATCGAAACACCGTCACAAAAAATTTTTGTTTTGATTTTTATTTCAGTGGGTTTTGTGCTGCTTTAGAGTGTTGATCGAAAGCTATTCCAGCTATCGTGAAAATAAATAAAAATGGGGAAAATCGAAATATGGTCGAGAAGAATTAAGCTTCACCAATGATGACAAAGCCCAGCTTGATAACTATGAAAATAATACTGAGAATGTCTTCCTTTTTCTTTCAAATAATGCCTCTAAGATACCTCTTGCTATATGGAAAACTAGATCTTAGATCCCTTTGTATTACGAGCAGTGCTATTACAGAGGTGTTTTGCCAAACAACAAACTCCAGGTAAAATACTAATAGAAGAATGAAAGAAGCCACCCCCGTTAAGCAGTTTACTCAAATGGTCCTTATTCAATACAATATTACCGCGGGTAATGCTAACTTCAGTGATCAGACAGATAACGGTTTCCTCGTTACTCATATAGGAACTAGTAGAAGAGTATGATTTTTGTTGCATTGTTGTTATGAGATAAATTTGAAAAACCTCTTGCAACACAAAATTCACTTTAAATAGAATACTTAAACTACCTGTAGACTGGACTTTTTAAGGACTTTTTCCTCCACAAATAAATTTCTACCAAAAAAACCGAGAAAAAAAAGTTTTACGTAGCTCTATATTTTTAGCAGTCTCTTGCTGATTTTGTTGTTATTTTTGTTTGTTCTGCCGCAAATCCCTCTCACCTCTCTCCTGTATCGTGGTTAATTAACTCCCACCGTAACGACCTAAATTAAAGTGATAATAACGCGTTCCGTGTTATTCAATTACCGGCAAATTGCTGCGGTTAGTTTCGGTACATTTGCCACACAGAATAAAGTGGTATTAAAACAACAGGCACCAAAAATAAGAACCTGACAGAACTGGGCAGAAAAAAATTTGATGTCAATACCAAACGGAATATAATATTCCTTCTCTTTGTATTCTCCATATATATATCCTTGTGCACAAAAAATATATATTTTTTCTATATATATACCTAAATATATGTACATAAACGACGAACCTGTATTTGACAGACATTTCTTTCATAATATCGGATTATTAATAATACAATTTTTTTTTTGTTGGTGAATTATTTTTCTACATTTTCACTCTTCAATAATCTTTCGTTAAGAAATGAGTATTCATGAGGAGGAATTAGGCAGGCTTCAGATGTTAAACGCTTTTTATGTAATCGAATTAGGGAACATTTAATATATGGAGCCACCCAGACGGAGACGGACAGGCGAAAACGCATTTTTTCACCGGGTGTGTGGTCGTTGGATAATATATCCTCGTAGAATGTATATATTGTTCACGTGTAAGATACGACGGCGCGTGAGTCGCGTGTAATGTTCCACAGATTATACAGGGTGTACACCAAAAAAAAAACTTTCCTCCTTTTTGCTCCCTCTAACCACCCACTATATCACCACCCTATGCCCTTTCCACACACAACAACAACAACAAACAAAAAATAACACACAAAAAATCAGTCCGAATCGATTTTTGCGCTCACCACAGAAACTTCTCATTTTTTTCCCATTGACCGTCACAACCTTCGACTTTCCTCCCATAATGACCACCGATGTATTTAATCAAGGTGAATTTTTTTTCCCTGTTTTGTTTTTTTTTTAAATCGATTTCGAAGTTTAACTCAATTTTATGACCGATTTCAGGTAAATGTCGTTAGATACGTGTGCACACACATTGCTTTTATAACAATGGAAATGAGGAAAGGATCTGAATCTTTGGTATAAAAAAAATGTTCACGGGAGTTTTTTTGTTTCAGCGAATTAATTCTCTCACCTTAACCAAAAAACCTAACCACCTACAACATTCCCAAAATAAACATGTGATCCTCTCTCAAACACATAAAGCAATTGTATCCAGCCCTAATTGATTTTTTATTTGCCTCTTAAATAATGAGTGTTGTCCCTTTTTTCGTTTTTCTCTGTGTTTCGGTTCACCTTGAAGAGAAATGTAAATAAAATTATGAAATTATTTCTGTCTGTCCGTCTAAACCGTTGATATATCTCTTCGCGTGCCTGCAAGTCATATATTCCCATCGATATTTTGTAATGAAATTTCGCATGCAGATTTTGGAGAAAAGGTTTCTCTCTCCAGCCCTACACACCACAATCGACCCAGACGGCGCTTTAAGTAGACTAACAATACTACAGGCACGTCTCCTTAGTCAAAAAAGATTGTCAAAACTTAAGGCCCATTCAGATCCAGCAGCAGCAGCGGCAGCAAGTTTATTTTACTAGCAATCGGTGCTGCTTTTGTTGTCATATGACCACCATTAGCCAATAGGATCTGTTTGCTGCTGATATTTTTGTTGCGCTGCTTTACATCTGATACAGCCTTTAGTCGATCGATGACCAGCAACAACGTTGCTACCTACCTACGCACAATTTAGAGCTATATTTTTTCCATGATGGATATAATTGTGGATTATGATTTAAATTCGATAACCTTTCATAATTAGTTAGCTACGAGTTAGTATAATCCCGCAGGGTATTGATTCACTCACAGTCGGTCATGGCTTAATACAACATTTTTTTTTATATTTGAATTAATCATCAAGGACGGCGGAATTGTGTACTTCACTCCATACACACAGAGGAGGTCGCGGAGGAAGCAGAGAATAATACACTCTCCAAACTCTTCACTTATTTTCCATTGACGATGAGTTCACAACTTTTTAAGATTTTGCGTGACATGGAGCTACTTTTTTTTTATAAATATAAATATAAAAATGAGAAACTCTTACCTCCTTCCATTAGTTATAAGTTATACTATGTGCTTAATGTGAATGTGGTTGGGTATCTTAATAACACACGATAGTGGAGAGAATATGTCAGCATATTTTTTTTTTTTTGCACTTGCTCAACGGGGGAGCATAGCCTCTTTACACCCTACTAGGAATATATCATGTTCCTTTAGATTTAGCTTTTTAAAAGAAATCCTTGGAGATATCTTCTCATTTCCTGAACTGTGTAGAGTGTTTCCCATTAAAACGTTCGTCCTACTATTGTACTACATATGTTATATGTTCGATTCATTCTTATTTGTTGGTGGGGACTCGATGAAATGTGTATGACCACCAGTCTGACTAATGTTTGACCTTGTTGTGTATTTGAATGTGTTTATTTCATTATCCCTTTCCAAAATTTTTACCACAAAAATATATTACGTTTAAGGAAATTGCGGTTTTTTATAGTATTGTTTTCGTCGTATGCCACAATTTCTTTATGTTTTATACAAAATGTACGCAGTGTTTTTTTTCAAGTCATATAAGCATTTTTTTTATTTGCCGAAACTAAAGCTTATGAATCATCCTTTGCACTACCAGTCCGTGAGTTCGTTGAAGTCATGGTGCAATGTCCAGTTGTAAGCTTAGTTTGAACGATAGAAGGGGACAGAATTACGAACAATCATTTTCAGCTTTCTCTAAACTTTAGAAAAGTTATTTTGTTATCAAATTGAAGTTACAACATTGAGCAAAGAGAGCACAATAGTTGGATCCCTCAAGATTGGTTTAGGCTCAAAACTAGCAATTCAAATCTATATTTCGCACTATATTTCGCATAAATTCTGAGTGCAAGAGATTTCTCCGCTCAAGTGGCGTCAAGGTGTAGATGAACATCTGGAGCTGTTCAATATCCGAAACTCTTTCTGCCAAAGTTACGCAAACGATGTCGTTATCGTGATAACCGATGAAACAGAGGCTGCAGCTTCAAAGCGTCTGCAAAATACACTTGACTTTAATTCCAGATGGCGCGTTTGAAATCCCCATGCACGAGCGATCCAAACGACCTACTCTCATTTGGCTCGAGTCCAAAATTTGGCAGAGGCAGAAATGGTACAAAAATGACACGTGAGCTTCAGTTTCATTTTGTAAGTTTGCAGTCTTCGATGTGAACGGCCAGGCCTGCGGATTTAATCGGAAATTGCACAAAGGGGCGGGGGGGGGGGGGTTGTTCAATTGGTTCGGTGGCTCTAAACCATGAGCCCATCCGAGTTTCCCCACACGGGGTGGGGTTTTGGCTTGGCTCGGGCTATTTGGACTAATGGATCGCACGTGTATCGGGGCTTTCAATGTCAAAAGAGTTTGCGCTTTCGCTACATGAGCGGCTACATGCGGTTCTGAGATACGCGGCTACGTGCGAAAGGGGTCGTCTCCACTGCAAGCTTTTCGTGTTGTTCAGTTTGAAGTGAACTTTGAAGTAATAATATTGTGATGGAAGAAGAGGATATGTATTTTTTGAAAAATTCTACGTTGATGAGACGTAGGATTAATAAAAAAAGACGAGCGTGTTGGGTTAACCCTATTTTGGAAAAGAAGATGCGTCTGGGAAAGCTTCATCATTTACACAGCGAATTAGAGGGAAATTCCCTTAAATTCTTCGATTACTATCGTATGAGCCCCAACACATTTCAATATAATTTGGATGGCGTAGCGCCAATTATCATCAGGGATTCTAACTTCAGACAGATTATTCCTCCTGCGGAACCTTTTTACTTACCATCACCTCCCACGTCAACCACAACTTTTCCGCACAGATTTCTCTGTATATTGCGGGAGTGATATTTTTTATTTTTCATATCCCACAAAGGGGAATATGACCGCACGATATTAGTAAATTCTTCTGTTTCTTCAGCATTCATTTTGCTACACCATTAAAATCACAATGAGATGATGAGAGAAAACCCTTTCTGATTCGCGCGGCACCGTGCGACCGATCCAAATCAAATTGGATTCGCGTGGCACGCACGAATACGCTTATAGCCGTCCGCTCAAAGTCGCCTGCAATGGACGATGTTTATATGAAATTCTTTATGTTCGATCTGTCGCGCATAGCCTCGTGTAGACGCTCATGTAGCGACGATATAGGACCTTTACAACTTTGGATCGATCAGGGCGAGTTTTTCTTTTAGGTTCTTTCTTGGTTCGAACAGCCAAGTCTGAACAACAAATCATTAGACAAACTACTGAGCTTCTTCAAGCGATCTGCCCCATAAATTTGATTTTTTTTATGTGAAAGTCTAAGCTTAAGTGGCCTTTATACTACCAGTCCGTCATATCGTTCACGTCACGGCGCAATGTCTAGTAGTAAGCTTTAGCTGGAAGGATAGAAAAAGGATACGATAGATTAAGGGGAGCCTGGAGGATGCATAAGGAGTACCAGACTACCAGGTGAACAAGGAGGTGCACCGTCCGCTAGGTGAAGATCCGACCTAAGCTTGTAATGTGTAAAAGGCCGTGTCCGCGAGGGGTCGAAGTATTCTTTCTAGAGTGCTGGAGCTTCGTTGTGCTGTGTCGAACGCGTTCCAAACACCGCACAAGACCAACCGTACGTGGACGGGTCTCTGTACAAATGAGGGTTCATCAAGCTGCCCCTGCCTGGCCATGGAACAGACTGCATACGGCGGATCTAAAGAGTATATACTCGATAACACCAGCAATCCCAAGGTGTGAAGAATAATGCTGAAGGGATGAATGGTACATCGTGAATGTACTACCAACGATGGACTCCGCATACCAAGCGACCTCCGATTTAACATACATAGCTTTCCCATGGTAATGGAGGAGATAAAAAGAATAACAAAGCTCCTGACGGGACATCCCGAAACAGCGGAGCACTTACTGTGCGATTTGAGGCTACAGCGAGGAGGAGATCGAGGCTCCTCTATCGCGGATTCCGTACTCTCAAAGAAATTTGGTATATGAGTCCTAAATAAATTTTAGGCTATTTTAAAACCCTTAACCTCGAAGGTTTTTAATAACGGGGCAGGCGCAGTAGACCAAATAGGTCGCAGTGCTTGCAAAGACGCCTCCTTGCTCCGTCACTGGACTAAATTTATAAAAACTTATTTTTGAAATTGTGAAAGCAAACTACGTTATCACAAAACCGTAGTTTATTTAAATATCTTCTTATGCGAGCAAACTGTTAAGTAAACCCATTTGCGTAAAGATTTTAACTTTCACTAAAAGCCCTAAATGTCTACCAAAAACCATTTTTACTTATCAAATTACGTAAATAAAAAACCTAAGATAGAAATCTCAATCTCATCTCAAATGGGCCTAAATATCTGATTACGACAATTTTAGTGCCAAATTTTTTTGATGTTTTAAAGATCAGAGTATTTCAGCTCGTCACTTTCTTAATTCAAAATCTCATCGCAAGCGCGTAATTACCACAGAAAAAGAAGAAGAAGAAGACGAAAAAGAAGAATAATAATCAGAAACCCCCAAAAAGAAGCATAAATTACGAAGTAACTGAATTAAAACGCACTTAATCTTCAGAAACTACTGCCGTGCCCAAAATCGGTTTTTCCTCGTTTTCTGTGCCATTGTATAGTTCGTTCCTCTCATATAGATCTCCAACTATAGAAACTGGCCCCCAACTAAGATTTCAAAATGGAATCTCGCATAGCCCCCCCACCCAAAGGCCCAGCAGCGACCTGGTGTCTTGGTCGAGTCTTCTCAAAACTAGCACCACCACCAAGCAGCAACAGATTTTCTTAAACTTGGTCAGATTGTGTCTGGTTTCCTACGATTTTTTGGGTCAGCACAATTTCTTCATTGAAGTCTTAATGATCGTGCGATTGTGCGTACTCCGCTTAAGAAGTTCTAATTTGAGAATAGGCGATGAGCACAGAAAATGTATATAAAGACCGACGACGGGGAGCACCTACGGAACTACTCTAGAGTTGTTCACGCCGATATATACTATGTAAGTCCACGGAGTGCAAACATGTGCTTCTCATATAATAAAACTCTACCGGAACTGTAAAAGGCTGGAACCGTTAAACGTGCAACGCATTGTGCTGCGAGAGATTTCTTATTACACGAGCCCGCGCGATAGCAGCCGTATTGCTGAGGGCTAATTTAGTGCCGTTGCCGTTGATGGCATATCCCCACACACCTGGCGCAAAATGCCAATTATTAAAACCTACCTGAAAAGATTTTTCTTCAAAAAATTTCTTTAAAGTAACTGGACTGAGGTGTGTCTAATTTTAGAGAGAGAATAGAAATTCAAGCTCCGTTGATTGTTAGAAATTTTCTTTTTTAGTTTTGTGGATCGTTAAGCATACATTTTTGATTTTGCTCTTAAGAAAAGCGGAAGTCGAGTAGCAAGCGGCGAAGACAGAGAGAAAAAGTAATAATAATATAGGCAACTTCCGCCCCGAAAGGTTTTCGACTCGGTTCTGAAGCGAAAGTGTAAATGAAGGAGAACAATTCCAGCACTGAACGCGAACCACAATTGTGGCCGTTCCTCTTCACGTTGCGAAATCTTGTTTTTATATTTCATGGAAAATTGCTAGCTTGGAAGAAGTTTATTGCTTCTTTAACCTCGTAATTTGTTGTTAACTGTTAATAGAAATTCGAGCTCGTCGCTTCGGTTTTTTTTTCTTTCTTGTAAATTTGGATTTTTATTTTAGAGATTCTTGAAATGTGGGTCAGTTAGAAATTTGGGAAATTTGTTTTTTAACTATATTCTTAGTAAAAAAATCTAGTATTGCCAATGTAAATGAATTTCGTGTAAATATATTATGGACCGTAAACATCAACCAGGATTTTCAATATCTCGAATCAAGGATTATCTTTATTCGTAACGTCAGACATTTTTAATATGCCGATAACATTCACCTGGGTAAAACCAGAAAATGTTTAAAACGTATATGCATTTCGAATATTATTGAAGATCTCTTGACTTGAAAGCTATTGAAGCTCCCAGAATGGAATTTTGTATTGCGGCTTTTACTATATGCCACATGTAGATCTCTCGATCCTTCTGCTACTCCAAATTAAAGCTCAAGATCGTCGAAAAACTTACTCCAACATTCTCAAAACTCCTTATAAATGAAAAAAAAATATTTAAATTTTGTATTTTGCATTTTGTTTGTGTATTCTGTGTAGTTTCAGAATTTTTATAAATTAGTATAATTTACATAAAAAACGTTGCTGGAAAATATATGTATACATAATAAGAGATATCAAAAACTCACGTGTAGTTATCTGCTCACATTTCAAACTTCCTCATTGTGTTATAATTTGACAGAAAAAGCTCTCCTCTTTCAAATTCTAAATGTCTCGCGTTTCGAAATTTGACACATGGCAAAACAGAGTGTAATATAATTATTTTAACTCTAATCCTGGATTTTATTTGAGATAAACTTTGTTGATGTTTATGAGGAGTATCTTGATCACCAAGAAAATCGAAAAAATCTAAGTACCACAATTTTGATGTGTAGGCGATGTCTGTTGAAACTTCGGATTTCATTGACAACTCACCTTTCTTCTTCTCTTTACGTACATCACTTCTTAAATTATTTACATATTTTTATACACTTCGCCAGTATGCATGTTGTATGTTCTATGAAACAAATTTTGCAACTTGTTTTCGACCCACTTCCATATAACCGATCAACTACAAATTTCGCACATTTTCAAAGTTCGTGTGACAATGCAATTTGACTATTATGTAAAAAAAATCAAGATGGCGGTTCCAAGATGGCGGCCGATTTTTGCAATTGTGTTCCCTAACGAAAAGTTCCAGTGTTAATAAAATAAGCATATACATATGTAGGTAAAGAGTCCCATGCTTTTTTACATTTCGAAAGGTATATATGTAGGTTGTTTCCATTGTACTGGCTAGAACAATAAAAAACTTTAAATTCAAAATTATTTTTTACTTTTTAGTTCATTTTATAATAAAAGCGTATTTTTTAGTTTTTTTAAACTACAGATTTCTTTGTATCATCGGGTTCTAACTCCTTTAATTTAATCATAAATCCTTCATAGCCTGCATCTTTCTTTTCGCGGTCTTGGTACCTTTTACTCACCCCTGACAAGGTTCCGACCTATATATTTCGATGAACTCTTCTATCACTTGGTTCCGTTTTCGGCTTGACATGATGATCACAAAAGTCACTAGCCCTATCATAGGCGTAGTCACTAGTTAACACTATTGTATATGTAAATACAAAAGCGACAAGACACAACTAACCTAAAAACTGTACAGGCGTTCCGGAGTGACTCACACACACGCTCAGGTCTACACGCCTGCGCAGATAGAAAGAATTGAATTTCGATTCTTTTCCGGTCGCCTGTGCAGTTTGGCTTGCAGCGGCTGGCACACAAGCTCCGGTTTGTCTGCACAAGTGACCTGTACCGGTACATCGGCCTTACATGCTGTTATGTATATCTCCTTCGCCATATTCCATCCTCTCACGTTGGGCCTATTATGCACCTTTTTCTCTTATCATCCATTCTAGCGCGATATTGAAAAGCATTGATCCAATCCATCCCCTTGTCCATGACTTTGTCGTACTTTGAACTCTTCTGTTACAGTATTTTGGATCTTTACTTTCACCAGTGAGTTATTCGTTGTGCATTTGATCAGTCGTACCAAGTTTGAGAGGGGCTCCTAATTCCCACTATGTGCCATTTGATGAGAATTATATCATACGGCCTTCCCTACTCTATAAGCGAAATATGATTCACTATAGACTCAAAATTTCTTAGTTCTGTAACTGTGTAACTTGTATTTTTACTCGTCTGTTAGAATAAAAGTAGTCTATATTAATAAAAGAAAGTTTCTGTATGTATGTATGCATGTGTGCGCTATAGCGGGCGCACCAGTCATCGTAGAGCTTCGAACTTTTGCACTAAGTTCCGTGGGATCTTTCATGATGCACCTCGAAGCCCGATTTTTGAAATATGAATTTGCAAATTGTGTTCCGATTTCAATGAAAATCGGTATCTGGGGTTTGTTGAGGTAGCAATTAACGAATGTTTAATCAAAACTTATAAATTCAAAATGGCCGCGCCAATATGGCCGACGAATTTGCCATTGTGCTCCTATTCCAATGAAAATCGCTATCTGGGGTTTTTTAAAGTTACAAATAACGAATTAAATTGCCGCGCCATAATGGCGGACGAATTTTTCCAATTGTATTCCGATTCCAATGAAAGTTGATATCTAGGGGTTTTTAAAGTTGCCAATAACGAATTTATAATCAAAACTTATAAATTCAAAATGGCCGCAACAATGAGTTTGCCAATTGTATTCCGATTCCAATGAAAATCGGTATCTGGAGGATTTTAAGGTAACAAATAAAGAATTTATGATCAAAATTTATAAATTTGAATTTTCGTGGCCAATCTGGGGAACGAATTTTGCCTTCCATGGTCATCACGAGGTTAAACGATGTCACCTATCGCATCCAAAAAGGTTCGATCGATAATAACGGGAGCTGTAGGAAGCTGTGTGAAGTTTTGTTTTGAAATTAAAATTGTTAAAAAGAAACAAATTGTTCCAATTAATCCCTGTCGAATCCGAGAACGCTCGAGAAGAAATATTACAATATTTTTTATAGGTACATAACTGTAAATTTTGTCTATGGTATCCAAAACCATTTTTTCCAGATTTTTTGTTGTTTTCATTATACTTTTTTCCTACAGCGTATATTGCACACATAAACTTTTTTTATTTAAAGGCGTTGCAACGCACGAAGGTTTTTTTTGCTAGTAATAAAAAAAAATAGCGGAAAAGAAACTAGAAGAAAATAGCTATTATTAAAATAAAATTTAATACGAGTTATGTAATTTTTCTCATACTTAAGTGCTTTTTTCTCCAGCAGATGACGTCAAATTTTTTTTTTTATAAAAAAAAGTGGAGTTATACAACTACGGTGACGTTATAGAGAAACTGTGTTCTTCAAGAAATAAATACACTTTTCTAACATAACTACAAATAATCTAAACCAAAACACAAATATTATATTCACCTATTAACGATAACATAAGAATTATTAATAGTTATTATCACTACTACTCAGCCTCTCCCCAAGTCTCTTAGCTCATTGCAAATGCAGTTTTTCCTGTTAAGAAAAGCTTGAATCATATAACAACTTTAAAAAAAATAATTTTATTATTTTCCATTGTTTTCTTCTTCTTCTATTTATTTATTTATTTATTTATTTACTTCTTTTTTTCACCCATTAAGAAAGTCTCTCTTCTCCCGTGTACTTATAAAGAACGGGTTTATCACCACCAGAGACGATGTGACATCCCAAAAACTCGTCTCTCGTGTCGTGTCTAGATTAATTAAATTTTTATAAATTTTATTTCATGTTTATTTTCAAAAAAAAAATTAAATTCTCGTTGCTATCGCACGGTGTTAACATGTGAATATAATATATTATTAAAAGTTTCGTATTTCTTTTTTTTATTATTAAAAATAAGCTAGAGAAGTTTAAAAAAAATATAGATAAATCTTTTATAATCAATATTTACACAAGAAAGAAAATTTAGACGCAGAAAAGCGATGATGACTAACTATTAAAGTATGGGGGTTCTGTCGTCAGTCTCTCTTTCTCTATGTCTGTCTGTCTGTCGTCTTATGCCAAAAAGGCAGACAAATTTTTTGAAGAACATATGTCGTTCTATGATTGAACATATTCAGAAATAAGTATTGCCCACAAGAACAAAGTCGTCGTTTCGTTATAAAATCCATATATAAAAAAAAATATCCTCTAGTCATCCTGTTTGTGTGTGACCTTGAACCCATCATGTCCTTTCTGCTAATCCGCGTCTTTATTACTTAGTAGCTGCTACATCCACCCGATGACTAGGCAACAAACATAGTGTATATATATGTATATAATGGCTGTTTTGTACATATATATATATATATTACACGAAGAAAACTTTCTTATGATTTCAGCAGATAACTTTGCTCGTTTATTTGCCACACCTCTGCTGTGTAGAGAGCAGCGCTATTGCCATACTAAAATGTAGTCCTTGAGAAAGCGTTTCTACTCTCTTGATATTTTCCATGTTTTTTTTTTGTTGTTGTTGTGATTTTGATTTTCTACCGATTCCTTCCAGTCTAGATTCTAGAAGTGCGGAACAGTGCCACCATACTCCATACCATATACCATTCAGCCAGCGGATCCTGCTGCCAGAGCCATCATCGCTATAGCGTCATGCCATAACTAAGCATTTTATAATGAACTGATTTTCTGTGAGAGAGAGAATAGCTACTTTACGAATGGATCCATTCCACTTTTGTTTTGACCTAGTTTCTGGGGCTACCATTGATTATTCGTCGCCAGTTTTGTGTCTTGTGGATGCTTTTTATGCTAATTCAGTGTATTAAACGTGAGCGAAATTTGCAGTGACGTGTTTACTGCTCCGCCAATTATGATATTTATTTTTTTTTACGGTGTCACAGATAAAATTGCATTGGTCATAATCAAAATTATCATCGACTACACTAAAGCGTTGATTTCAGGTGTTTTTTTTTATTTATTTATTTATTAGAAATTCAATAATTCAGTTGGGAGTGAAATTATGCGAAAAAAAAAATTTATTGAATTTTATGCAAGAGATTAAGTTTCTTGGCCAGAAGGTCATCCGTCACAAAAGAAAGAAAAGACACAAGTATTAAGTCGCTGCTGGCGTCGACTAATCCAAGAGCCAAAAGACAAAAGTGTTACGTGAAAACGCTTTGATTAAATTTTTTTTTTAGTTTTTTTTGTCGTATTTTTTTTTGTTTTAAGAAAAAGATAAAAAAATAAAACGAAGAAATAAGGCGACTTGTCTTCAATCGTGGGGCATGATCCGCCTGTTATATGCACATTCTATATGTAATTATTATTCAATAGGATTTTCCATTTTTATGGTATTCTCAAAACCGTCGTCGGTCGGCCCCTGAGAAGCCACCACTATCGTGCGCGACTGGTATAGAGCCATATGCCATATTATCCGCCGTTTGTTTGGCGTGCCCTGTATGTGAAATATTCTCACTGTGGCGCTACGGCTATCGGTTATACATATACTATAGGCTACTAGCACAATTGGCTTATGGCTTGGGCCTAATTGAATTGAGCTCAGTACATTTAGCATTAAGCCCAGTCGACGACGACTTCGCAGAGTTCGCAGCTTTGGGTAAAAAGTGGGTTAAAGTCGTGCTTTGGTTTCATATTCACACACTCTACTCTACTCTACACTTTGGCCCAATAACACATCCCTTTGGCATTAATTTTTTGTGTTTTGTTTCTTGTTCATATATATTTTCAGGCCATGGAAATTTTGCTCTTTTTTTTCTATCTCTCCTCCTCCTCTTCTTTGATGTTTGTTTGGGCTTAAAATACATTTGCATTGGGCTACTACTATATCTACACACTATACACTATAAAAAAAACTGTTTTAATTAAAAATATAAAACACGACCAAATATAATACTATAAAAAAACACTTCAATGCCGGGAAATATTCCAGTCGATATCAGCATATTTTGTTACTAAACTCGTTTTAATTAATTAACTGAATATAGGAAAAAAAACAATCATAGTTTAATTCACTTGTAACTGCCGACGAATGCATGCAAAACTTTATTTTATTTACTAGAATTTGTAAAATGCTTGTTTTTTTTTCAACATAAAAAAATGCTTTTAGTTTCCTACTCGAGAGATTTTTCAAGTTTTAGAAAAATAGTTATTTAATCCAGAACATCAAGAACTTGTACATTACTTTGTTGTTGATGTTTTTATATAGTTTCATAGTTTCAATTTACAAATAAAGTTGTTTTTTTTAAAAAAGGAAATTGTTTTCTATTTTGTTGATTAGTTAGATTTGATTATGAAATTGTAAGTTCTCGATCAGTAAATAGAAAATAATCACGTTTTTTTTAATATAATAACAAAAAACAGAATGTGCCGAGCCAGAAGGGATTTACCCTAGCTACCCTTATCCTCCCTTATAATGCTCGACGATATTATATCACAAAACTTCTTAACAACTTTTTTACTTGAACTCATCTTTTTGAAATGTTGTGTTGCGCTAAAATCGAAAATTTTCTAAAAAAAAAACTTTTTTTGTTTGTAATATAAATTTTTCGTAGCTCCTTTTTTCAATATTAAATCCACACAACGTCATGCCAGAGTTAAATTGCTCACCTTAACTTCTTCTTGTGCACACAACAAAAAGGGGAGTGTGAAAATCGAAGGGAAAAAAGTTTTCTAGTGTCATTTTCTTTAAGGTCTCTACAGACGTAACAATTTTTTTGGGAACAACCTTTGGAACCAGGAAATTTTTAGGTGGTGGTGAGTTTACACATTACCGTATTTTGGACGCAACTCTTTAATTTTCAGTTACCTGCATTTTTTTTTCAAGGACTTGTTCAATAATCAAAACAGGAACTTAGTACCTGAAATATTAAGTAGTTGTCCTGCCATTACTACATAGAGTACAATTTGTTAGCTTTTGGGTGGATTGCTGCAACCCACGGTCCGTCAGGCTAAAGTCATCAAATTGATTAGACGATAAGTCTATGAAGAGAATTGAACCACGCTTAATAGCTTTGCTAGCAAAAAAGCAAGATTTAAAAAATACTTCCCTTTCGTCACTGGAGCGGGGTCATTGTCACTTCGCCGACAATTGGCAAGTTGGTACCGACCGATCCATCTTGCAGTAGAGCTATCGGCGCTATGCTAGGGCTGAGAGGGAATATCCATCTGAGCGATACTCGGCGTATTGGTTAAGAGGCCTTCGAGCATGCTGTGCATACCATACTACGTCTGTCGTAAGAGCCCGCGCTGTAAAAGAAGGGAATCTCAAAATAGCTGTTTCCATGCGCGGTGAAAGTCTTAAGTGCCCACAAGCGATCAGTATGAAAAGCGCAAATAACCGACTCATTTATATTCTCAATCACAATTCCACATGCTCGCTAATTTCCCTTCTTTTATAACGCGGGCTCCAGCACGAATGATCACAATTGATATTCTGGCGGTGGATAGCAAGAGGTTGTTCGACCCTGAATATGCCAGCTTGGGGACTTTGGTGCGCGGCGAGTTCCTCGCAAAATGGCAGACTCGTGTAAAAATGAAACTCGCCCGCAGCTAGCATGCAGCAGGTACCCACTAGCATGCACGGCGCCACAGCTAGCACGCATAGCGAACAAATGCGCACGACACAGTTTGACTAGGGGAGGAAGTGGGACGAGCCTACTAAGGACCGATGGACCCACAGACTCATGCTGTTGGGAAGTGATCTATTAGGAAACACGGAGAAGTGAGTTACTACTTCACGTAGTAGGTAGAAGTGGACATGGACGTTATAGGGCATAGCTTCATCGCTTTAGGTTAGATCATTCACCGTTATGTCCAGAATGTAGGAACGATCAAGATCACGATGCTTGATACTCTTAATGCACGAGTTTTGCGGAGCACAAAACAACGGCCGTGGTGAACACTTCTTCGAAGAACCCTTTTAAGCAGTGGTGGGCAACAGTCGGCTTTTCCAGATCACCAAAAAAGCTCTTGAAAAGCTCTTGTTTATACCTCTCACTCGAACTGAAACCTAACTCGAAATTTTTACCTATACCGTGTGGCTCTCAAGAGCTGCCATTGTCCACCACTGCTTTTAAGGATCATGTTGTTGACGCCAGCTCTGTTCTGGCATACTAGAACCCAAGCTAGACTTTGGCAAACCATGTTTGGCACATAGAATTGAAAGTTTAACGGATTCACCCCTTTTGGATCTATGGCTTGGTATATCGAAGGCTCAAAAACGTATTTGGCGGTTGCACTACTCGTGAAATATCGCATTTCAATGGCGTTGGGCTATCAAACAAGAGTTTTTCAAGTTTAAGTGATAACCAAAGAAGAATGCGCCGAAATCTGTTTTTCCAGAAGCATACATGGCTCTACCATCGTCCATCTAACATCTATCTGTTCAGGGTCAGGTTGCTCTAAAGATACAGAACCTATCAATTCATAGCGCGTATCAAAGCAACGAGATAATGAATGCCTAGTCAAAAATCATGTTAGTTCAATACTTATAGAATCAGAACCGACACCGTGCTGCAACCTGAAACTATTACTCTTTTACACTACCCATCGTCCTATTATTTTTTACATTTTTATCTAAGGTCAAAGTTGTTGTCGAAAGAAAGTATAGACAAAAGAATGAAAGCTTTCAACACAGTCATGAGGTTTTCGTAGGCGATCTTCCCATTTAAGTATGTCCATGACAAATTCTGCTTAACTTCTGTAATCGAATAGAAACGGATCTAAGAAGAAAAGCAATAATTAAAAAGTAAAAGGCGCAGGCTGGAATCGAATCCACGATCTTTACGGTGGTAGCTAGGAGCTACTGAGACTATGCTACTGAGACAACAAGTGTTGTCTAAGCTACTCGATGATATAGATCGCGGCACAGCGTTGTTATTCTTTAAATTTTTCGGCTACTGTACGACATTGCCCTCTATGATGGACCCGTTGATAGAGCAAAGGGTGTTCTACGTCTGAGCGCAAGTTTTTTATACATAATATAAAAAAATAAAAATACATTTTCTAATAATCCTTCTTTGCTTGCTTGTTACTTACACCACAGTCTATATGAATATAACATTAAAGAAGAACTTTACTCATATTAAAATTCCTAAAAAAAAGAAGAAACGAACGAAAGTAATAACGTTCTATTGTTAGCAACTGATTTAATTGATGACTATGCTAAAAAAATTCTCTTATCTTTAGCTAATACTTCCAAAGATAACGAGTTGTCCTCCATCATGATAACGTTGGAGTTGATAACTCAAGGCCAATACTGCAAAAAATTTGAACGAGTTTTTGACAAATGAATGATTCATGTCACTTACTCATCGCCGCCGCAGACTTGTACTTAAGATTAATATCCATTTGGAAAAATTTTCATATTACCAAGACACAAAAAGTGTGATAGACAAGGTTGAAATGTATGTAGGTAGGATTAGGGCCACGGTGGAAGGGTTTTTAAAGGTGTAAAGTCAATGAAATTTCATGGATATTGTTGTTAAGAAACTAGACTCAGACTTTACACCTGCCTGAGGTCGCACATATGATTTGCTAGATACAATGCAGCCTCACATCATGATAACATTGATCAGTCTGCAAGTAGACACAAAAAAGGAAAAGTGAAATAATTCCCGAGAAGAGTTAAAGAGGATGTGAAGGCTTGAAAATTGGGTAAAATAATGGAAAGGTCATATCGAATGCATGCATCATACTAGGATGCGTTAAATAATCTTCAAAATAAAAATAACCGCAAACAACCGCAAAGAGTTCTTTAACCTGCAATACCTGCATTGATTGCGTCATATTTCACAATGTACCATAGAAATGAAACCCCCGAAATTTCTTTTCTCGTTGAGTAAAATATATTTTTTTAGATACGAAATGTGCAGATTAAAATTATTTTGCGCATTCAAGCCACAAGCATATAATCAGCACATTTTGTTATCT
The DNA here is from genome assembly GCA_963855945.1 of Thereva nobilitata. NCBI lineage: Eukaryota > Metazoa > Arthropoda > Insecta > Diptera > Therevidae > Thereva > Thereva nobilitata. The sequence continues at coordinate 100,608,283 of OY979697.1, read as the reverse complement.
CGTTTTATCTACAAGTCTTCAGTTACCAACTACGAGTACACTGGGAAAAACAAAGAACTTATCAGCAAAAATAATATATGATAGAAAAATGTTATAGAGTTCGAGATGTTTCGTAGTTACTAAACTAATATCAAGTTGCTAATTAACTGTGCTTTTATTTCATTTTATTTTTTATCATTCATGAAATTCTTTCAACATATCACAAAAAAACCCTCAATCACAAATCTTGCAGCAACTACTTACAAGCAGCGAATTAATCACGACATTTTCTACTAATTAAAAACCACATATCCCTTTCATCGCACTCAATTTACTCTGAACCTAAGTACTTGGTTCAGTTCTTAATAAAAAAAGCTAAATTCTCCTTAATCTAAGTTCACTTGGGGTTAATTTATTCAATTTTTTTAATGCGCAACGATTCTACGCTTATGAACAAATAAAGTATAAACAATAACCACCAAACAAAGAGTCTCCATTTAGCATCTGGTTGACAATGAACAGCTAGCTTGCTACTTAAGGTGCTTTTCGTACCCGGTAATTACTTCCCACGGCACTGGGGTTTACGTACTCAATCAATGGCATTCTTTTAAATGCATTTTTCGGTTATTGACCGCCGATCTCAATACTTTTACTCGATTTTGTTTTAACGTTGATTTTCTTCCCGAAAATTGATCCCAAGTAAGGAGCGCGATTATGGTATGATAGGTTATGTTACAATTTTTACTTCCATTCAGGTTTGGGATTATTTAAATCGTTTTTTTAGTAAGAAACATATGATTTGAAGCTAGCAGTCTAGTCTGAGTTCAAATTAATCCTATTAGATAAGTATCGGGTTTTCCAATAGGGACATAACAATTTTGTATTATAATACGAACGCACCCTTAAACGCTTTTCATGATCTGTCAACGTTAAAACGTCAGTCAAGGTTAACATTTTTATCATGGTGAAGTTCACGAACAAGCAACGTTTGGAAATTATTAAAAATTACTACTGCAATTCTGAGTCGATGGTTGCAACTTTAATAGCGCATTTCATTGAAAAATCCTCAAGGGATAAAGCTCATTTTTGGTTTAATGGCTTTGTCAATAAGGAAATATATGCGTTATTGAACAGCAACAAACCCGCACATGCTTCAAGAGACTCCATTCCAACCGCAAAGAGTGACCGTGTGGTGTGAGGTGTGATTGGTCCATATTTTTTCGTCGATGAAAGTAATCGTCATCTTACGGTCAATGGAGTTCGCTATCCTGGCATGTTGGAAGACTATTTTTGGCCAGAATTGGATGGACTTGACATAAAGTGATATAAAGTGATATGTGGTTCCAACAACATGGTGTCACATCCCACACAGATGTTTAAACAATTGATCTATTCGATAACCGTCTAATCTTGAGAAATTGTCCTGTCGACTGGCCACCTCGCTCATGCGGTTGAACGCCGTTGGATTTATTTCTATGGGGTTTACGTTAAGTCGTTGGTTTATGCCAACAAGCCAAAAACGTTCGAGGATCTGAGAGCCAATATCGAACGCTAAATTGCCAATGTTTCGGCTGATATGTGTGGTGGAAAATTGGCTCCAAAAAATCGATCGCTGCAAATGTGTTCGCGGTGGTCATATGAACGCGATCGAATTCCATTGTTAAATGTGTTCTGCACTTGGAATAAATCTCAGAGCAATATCTCAATTTATTATTCTTTGTTTTATTTAAATACAAAATTGTTAAGTCCTTATTGAAAACCCCTATATATTTGACGTGGGATACAACAAGTTCAACTAAGGAGGCGTGTTACTGGGTGTGATGTGCAACCTAATGACGGATACTCGGATATGACGCCTTTCACTACAAATCTCCTACTAAAGGGGGTTCTACACGATACAACGGTTGGTGCGATATCGACGTAATATGATGGTTGCATGCTACGATTGTCTCGTCTATTTGCACTGAAACAACGGTTGTGTCGATATCGCTCGGTTGTTAGTTGCTAACTAAAAACCGGGGTCTTACGTACAACCATTGCATCGTGTAGGTAAAATTTCACAACACTTGCATCAATTTCATGTTAGTACTCCTCCGGAAATTATTATTAGTAATTGAAATGTCTAAGTACAAAATAAGACTGAAAATAATTTCAGTCGCAGACGAAATTGGTACGTATGTGTACAGTGCTATAGCTGTTGGACCGATAAAGTGACAACGCATGTTGGTCCAACCGTTGTATCGTGTAAAAGCCCCTTAAGACTTTCAAGTGGTGACGCTGTTAACTCGGAATAGTCAAGTCAAGATGTAAAGTGATCGTATCGAGGGCTGCATGACAGTGGGTAGTTTTTGCACTGTCGCTATAACGATCTCCGCCGGGCATTGGGCGCATCCAATTGTATTATGCCTTATCCCGATATGGAGGCTCTGTCAGGATGAACCTTCCCCTTCCTAAAATGGTTGGTTGGTTGAAGTGGCAAGGTCCGCAGACTCTGTGCTGACCTCGAATTAGCACATTAGCGCCGTTTTGATATCATTCATTCTCTTGGCCACTAGGCTTGTTATGATTTTTGGAGCCATTTTGTAACATTCAAGATCTGCGTCAGTTTCGTTGGATACTCTGCTGCTAGATCCTCAATAATTTTTTTTTCATTTAGATCCTTGCAGCTACGGCATGATGTATTGTAAAATGTGGTTGGGATCAATCCTCTGTCAATCATACTACTTTTGGAACCAATACCTCATCAAAGAAGCTTGTTTGTTCCTTGACCTGAAAATAGCCTCAGTCCAAGGGCGTCGCCAAGGGAGGGCAGGGAGGGGCAGCTGCACCTGAAAATTGGAAAAAATCTAGTCAAATGACATCAAAAAATGTGTGAAAACGTACGTGGTTTAGCTATAAGAAGATGGTGAGAATTAACGATTCAAGTCAAATTATCGATTACAGCCATTCTTTGATGATTGGACAGTGGCTCGTGTAAAAGCAGTCAAAGGGTCAAGCTTGCTACGGATGGCGGTAGGTAGATGTATGCGACTCGCGACCTTTCGGTTCAGTGCTGACCTTTTTTATACGTTAGCGAGTATTAGCTCGTAATATAAAAGAAAAGAATCAGTTCACAGGTTTCCAAATTAGACACTTCAAAGGTTGTTAGGAACATACATATAGTATATTAGCAGACGAGACAGCTGACATACATGTCTGGAACTGAAAAATTATCTATTGAACTGCGATATTTCCATGAGGAAACCTACGAAGTCCAGGAATTGTTCGTTGGATTTGTTGAGCTAAAAGCTCTGGATGCGAAATGTATTGCACAGACTATCGATGATTTTTTGACAAAGAAGATCTTAATCCAGAGAAATGTGTTGGTTTGGGATTTGACGGTTGTTCGACGATGTCCGGAAAAGAGTGTGGTGTGCAAGCAATATTACCCAAAAAATACAGCAAAGCTTTGTTCTTTCATTGCTCTTCGCACAAACTGAAACTTGTAATCAATGGTCTCAATACTCGGCCTGATGTTCGGAACACCATGGGAACCACCATTATTAAATTTTTTCGTGAATCAGTTTTGAGAAGAAAGTAATACCTAATATTTCCAAACTCTGCGAAACAAGGTGGAGCGAAAAACACAAAACTATCAGAGTTTTTAAGGAGAATTTTCCTGTTATAAGACACCTTAGAAACCTTATTGCGTGAAGGAAATAGTGCGACTCAAAAATATGTCTTTCAGCTCCATACGGCTCCTCCAGAGTTTCGTTTATTCTTAGCCTTACTTTGATAGCCAAATACTCGGCTTTGATGGAGCCCGTTGTAAACATGCTCCAGTCCATAGCTTTGGACGCGGTCAAGACTTCGCTGCACATAAAGTGCATTTTGCAACTGCTCAAAGCCAGCGTGACGAACCCGAAAAATTACAGATGAAATTATAGGAGATGCTACTGTCATTGCCGAAAAAGTCCAACTGGAGGAGAACATGACATCAGTGCCACCTATCGTTCGGAAATTCGCTGCACATAAAGTGCATTTTGCAACTGCTCAAAGCCAGCGTGACGATCCCGAAAAATTACAGATGAAATTATAAGAGATGCTACTGTCATTGCCGAAAAAGTCCAACTGGAGGAGAACATGACATCAGTGCCACCTATCCGGAAACAACGTCATCGAAGCAACCACCCAGCAGAAAGCCCTTCAGAATTCTGGAAGAGGTCTTTAATAATACTGTACATGGACTCAATTATTGCCTCTCTTGAGGTACGTTTTGCTGAAAAAAACACTCCATCATTCGCATTATCTAAATTATACCCGGCGCAAATGCAAACCATGTCAGTGGAAAAACTTAGAGAAGCTTGTGAAACCTTCGCCAAATTTTATGATTTACGAAAGATTACAAATGAAATCGAACTTTGGGGCAACAATTGTGGCAGGATAAGGACAAGCACAACCTAACAGAACTAAATGAACTAACCGTAGTTGATGTCCTTAAAGAAGCAAAACCCTTCTTCCCCGAAACGCAAAAGGCTTTAAAAATTTTAATTGCTCTACCGCGCCCAAATTGTCAACGCGCAATGGTCTAGCAATGATGAGTGTTTACAGAAAGCTTATTTTTGACAACCTGGACCATTTTGATAATGAAGTGGTCGAGAACTTCGCCAAAAAACCGCGTAGATTATGTTTTAATTAAGTCTCTTTATTTAATTGTCTAGTAATAAAAATATTTCTTCACAAATTTTATTTACTGTTCATTCATATTTCTCCCATCTCTATCATCTTGCCCCCCCTGGCCTATTGGCTGGCGACGCCCTTGCTGCAGTCTCCAGCTTTATTACAACACCACGAAATATAGTTTATTTTTTTTTAACTTTCAATTAACTCATATTTTTTTTTATGTGGAAGACTAGAGCTTAGGGAAAGCCCTTTGTACTGTCGACAATCTATTTCGTTCGTATAGAGTGCAATGTCAAACAGCAAGCTCTAGTCGATAGATAGTGAAGGGGAAGAGAGAAGTAGGAAGGAACTGCCACAACCACTGTCAAAAACTAGGCACATTTTCAAAATGCAACCGGTGCGTTGTTTCTAATATATTTTTAAAGCGGAAACACTATTTTTTAACTAAAAAAACATCCCTTTTTCCAACGATTTCCTGTTTTTGTTCCCTTACTCATTTTTCGCAACTTAATGCGGATGTATTTCTTAATCGCAGAAACTATACATCAAACGATACCATCTCTTTTTGATTCCCTCTAATTAAACAACATGAAAGACCTTAAGTTTACTCGTACATTCATCTCAAAATAAAGGAAAACACTATTTATTTACAAAACCCTATACTACCTTACTTCCTTAAATTACCATCTCTATAAGAGTCTCACCCCTCGTCGTCTGAAAGAGAATAAGATATTAATCTGGCAAAGAATCCCGATATCAGAAAACACCGGTGAAAGGTTGCAAATTCTTAGAAACTACTTTCCCCCATTCAAGTTGATCGTCCTGAAAAAAGGCAATAAAAAACTTTGTTTTGATATCAAATTCATGTTTTTAGCAAAGGAAATTTCCGCGAAGAATTTATGGAGAGAATTACTACGAAAAAAAATTGTAATAACAATTTAGTTCTTGAGAATATCGTAAAGGCGTTGATATCGATTGTATTATTTCCTATCTGCTGATTAAAAATAATGTTGAATAAGGATGTTTTTGCAATATGAGTTCAATAGAAAATTCCAAAAAGGTATGTATTTAAAAAATTGAATGAAATTTTCATGTTTTCATGAAATTAATTTGATGCTTGTAGCAGACGCGATGAACTGTTAAGAATTTAACAATTTATGGCCCCCTTAATCTATGTATATAAAAGCGAAACACCCCTCACTTAGAGGAGTTTTCCAACTAATTACTAGATATTGGTGGTGGAAAGATTTTGGAAGAGGAAGGAAGAATAAATATTCCGCGTAACCTTTGCGATATTGTGGGAGATCTGATTAGCTTGACTGATAGAATATACCTCAACATTCGTCAGGCTGAAGTGAATTGCGCATCATTGCAGAGGGAAAGGGCTATTCTCATTCCAACAAACGATTCAGCCAACAGCACGAACAACTTTCTTCTAGAGAAGCTGCCGACTGAGCATATGAAGTATGAATCTGTGGACTCGGTAATAGAGGTCGAGAATGTTGTACATTATCCTGTCGAGTTCTTAGACACTACTAACCCACCAGGAATACCACCTCACGTCCTCTACCTCAAGGTTGGCGCTCCAATCGTGATGTTGCGCAATTTCCACCCTTCGAAACTGTGCAATGGTACCAGTCGTCAGGTGATAACTCTGTTCGAAGACGTAATCGAAGCCAAGATTTTCATAGGCGTTAATCAGGGAGAAATCGTATCCATCCCCGAATTCCTCTGATATCTACCATCAGACTACCACTTTGATTTTAAACGTCTGCAAGGAAGGACTTTGATTTTAAACGTCCGTTAAGGTTTGCTACGCTATGATCATCGATAAGGCAAAGGGACAGAGTTAATGATGACCACAAGTATTACAAACTTTACAAACCGTTTACGGATATTTTCATCGTTTTTGTAGTGAATTTTCAATATTTCAACGCGTTTTTCGAGTGTGTATCGGATCCACACCTGAAAACCTCTTAGCCACATGGCGCACTAGTGAATGCATTGATCAATTCGAACTCTCAATTGTCAGTTTATGGTCCAAGGGAACGGATCGGAGTGAAGTATGGAGGATTTAGAACACTGGCCTACAAACTGACAATCCTAATTGATCAATGAATTGAGCCGCGTATCGTGGGGCCTAGTTTTTACTTGTCAAATGTCATCGTAATGTCAGTTGTATGTTGGCAGTTCAAAAATGGCGCGAAATTTAAAATGACACTTCTTGTTGAAAAGCCCTTCATAACGGATGATATATGATTTTAGATTTCTTCTTCGGTGGCTCTACAGCCCAACACCATCCTTGTCCTCCATCAGCTTCTGGCTCCAGACGTATCTCGGCTCCGCAGCTTGCCTCCAGTTTCTTGTGATGGGGATATGGCTGCATCAGCCTTAACACCGTCTTCCCACCTTGACTGTGGTCTTTTTAACTGGTCTTTTCCTATCTGGTAGTAGATTCAGGGTCTTTTTCGGCATCCTTGTGCACTCTTTTGTATAAAACATACAATTCGTGATTACTTATAGCGTGTTCGCCTTCGCCATGCATTGGCCAGATCTCCACGATGATTCGTTACCTGTGGCAAAACCGAGTTTTTAGAAGAGACGGCAAGAGGAGAGTGTTGTTACTTTTTCAACAAAAATTTTCGGCGTGTGAACTAACACACATGCACAATGTGCTTCCTTACTTTTAATCTTCTTCTTTCTTGGCTCTGAAATTTACATACACTTTCATATCTCCTTGTAAAGACAAGAAAGCTACTCCTTGCCATGTAGACCGAGAGTAAGGTGGAAAACTGGTTTTACCACATGTAACAAAAATACTCCTGGAGATACACGAATTGTCTGCATTGACTGGGCCGTATATCCATCCAATGTATCCATCTTATCTGCAGATTTTTGAGAGATACTTCATGCTTCACATTCATACGTACGTAACTATGGGCGTATGATCGATCTTTTTGTAGAATCTTCTTTTGGTTTTTCTGTGGATGTCTCTGGATTTTATTGCTAGCAGCAGTCACAAGTATATTCTTTTTGCAGCGTTTATTCTTTGTCGTCAAGTCGTTTCAACATTGCTCGGTAGTCCATTCACTGTAACGACCGAATCACCACCATTTTGAAAAAAGTTTGATCTGATTACACCACCAGTCCAAAAACCACACCAAACTGCCACCCCTTTCCACTGCCACCCCCTGCCAGGTTGTTCGTCTATTGCTCTTGTTTACTTACCCAGAAAAATAATATGATTCTTATCACTCGGAATAATTTTGTTTGAGGAATCATGATCTTGTTCATGAATTTCCATCATCTAATCAGTGAATGTACGCGTTGTGGGTGATCTGCTGGCTTCAATTCTTGAATTAACTGCAACTTACAAGCATATGGGCCAAGATCTTTATGCAAAATGCAGTGCAAATTGGCTTGTGATATCTCCAATTCCTGTGATCGTCTCGAAATGGACAAACCTCAGTTTTCAGGCACACTTTCAGCTACAGCGGCGAAATTTTGAAAGAGTCTTTATAAAGAATGACTCCTGACTCCGTTGACTTAATTACAATCAGGACTGGAACTAGTATCCTTTCTTTGGCGTCGTTACTTACAAATAACTTCATCTACAAAATTCGTGAAAGACGTGTCAAAATGTAATGATGTATGAAACCCTCTCGGTGTTCATAGTCGTTCTTCTATTAACTAAAGCCATTACGTTGTAGTAATGATTTTTATCGCAGAATAAATTAATCAAACAGCATAGAATTGCACGTTACTAATTAATCAAATTTTACACACACACACTACAAATATGTAAAAATCCATTTTAATGTGAGCATTGCACTCTACATCATCCTTGATCCGCACTCTCATAAGCAATTCAGCGTTTCCTCTGCAAGAATCTTAATCATAATAACTTTCATGGTCACAGCTCAAATTATTACACCTCTAAAAATCACCTTCCATGCATATACAGACAAACTCGCCGCCGCGCACCTTACTATATACATATTATTACAAAACCTTGGGTACCTATGAAATTTTGCCTCGCATGAGTGAAATTTTTCATTATTCTTTCATATGATCTTTTCTATTGTTTTCCTTTAATTTCACACACTACCAGAAGGGGCCTTGTCTATTACATATATTTTTTTTTTGTATCCAATTTTGTCATATATTCACCTCAATAAAAAAAAGTTTAATTAACAGCTGATGTTACACAACGTCTCTACTCTACAATATGCTATTTGGATGGATGGATGGCTGGATCCCTCCAGATTAAAGGTGCATGTATGATGGTAGCACATAGCGCTGAAAACTTTCTCCTTTTGTTTTTCATATATATTTTTGACGCCGCGCTCAAAGCTCCCAGACATATCATGCTAAAAAGTGAGGGCAGAAATCGAATCAAACTCATTAAAAATTGTGCAATTTATGCAATAAAACCCGAAGAGCATTTCCTCTTTTTTCGCTGGGCTGTGACACCGCCATAAACCGTAAAATGCAATACCACCAACACCGCCGCGGGCACTTGGGATGCCCAGACGCACTGTTATGATGCGGAAGCGGCTAATTTATTTCTTAATTTACTTTAAAAGAAAAAAAATTAATCATGGAAAAGTGAAGGAACTTTTCTTACATCGAACACACACACACATGGTTGCGCACAAAATAAATATTCATGCTTTCTCTGCAATGTTTTTTTTTTGGTTAAAATTTTTGTACATTAAGAAGAGATTTGAGAGTATTACAGTCTAATTTTTGTCTTTGTTATCTTATCTTTCCAGATAAACCTTCGCTTAATTCTCGTTAGTGGTAAAACAAAGGAATTTTTATTTAGTCCATCAGATTCGGCTGGAGACATCGCCCAGACAGTATTTGAAAACTGGCCAGATGGTGAGTTATGTTGTTTAATTGTTGTTGTTTATTATTCATTTAGTGATATGAAATGGTTTCAAAGTGCTGCAATGACCACTCGTGCTCTGATATCCTTGAAGTGGGTGAAGATTTGCAATGATAAACTGATGATGATCTGAGATCGGTTCATCATTTTTTGGTGGCGCCACACGATGTACGACGTTAGTCAGATTAGTTACTGAATGAGCATACTAATTGAGAGAGGTCTTTGTCTTAGAATCCATGCTTCAGCGTATCTAGTGGATGCATACTAAACACCATGGTCTGTTTGGCAATTACCCAAGTGCTTTAGATCTGCGGAGAGTGTAGCTACTTGCTGGAAAAATTTTGTTTAATCTGTAATTTTTATGAATGTTCTACCCTTCACTGATATTTCACACATAAAGGTATTAGGTATGATTGCAGTGTTCCAAAATTCGAGCAAAGTTCTCGCAAGCAGTTGGCTTCTACTCGTAGCTACTCATGCCTTTGTTGAGAAGTAGGAACGAGTAGAAGCCAACTGCTTACGAGAGCTTGGCTTGAATTTTGGAACACAGCTAATAAAAACACTAACTGCTTTCCTCTCACAGATAAAAAGTCGATAGACCTGGCAGTGGTGAAGATACAGATTAGCAGGGGAGGCAGCAAGATCATGATTATTTTATGCTCAACAAACATACCTCCCCTTCTCCAGAGACCCACCGTCATCCAAAGAACTCAGGGATATCGTTGGTCACTTTACAGGAGCGGTCTGCAGATCATCGTAGGATGTAACGCGGACGCCATCATGATGCATGGGCAAGTAGTGGCGTGAGCAAAGAGGGTGAATACCTTTTTGATTACCTCTTAACTACTAACCTGGATATAAATCGCGGCATGAATCCTACCTTCAACAGCGGTTGGAGACGTGAGGTTTTAGACATCACGCTGGCCACTCAACACGTTGCCAATTACGTGAATGCTAGCGGGCGGAGGACCCAACCTGCAGGCTTTGCCTTGAGGACGATGAATCTGCCCTCCGCGTTCTCTGTGAGTGCCCCGCGATAGCGAGAATCGGGGTCTGGTTGTTCGACGAGTCCCTGCAGACTGCTGATCTTGTTACAGCAATCTGGCTTACAAATATGAGGTATAGGGTGTAGTACAATAGGCAAAACCAATGGCCGCAGTACCTTTGGACCCAGTATCTCACGCAAAAAAATATATATCTAGATTCCAACGACATATTAGACACATGCAGTACGGATTCCAGATTTACTGGTGACATTCTTGTGTTTTTAACAGAGCACCTCAATCGAAGTATACATCGCGCTGAAGAGTCTGGCGTAATGGCTCTAGATTTCTCCAAGGCTTGTGATAGAGTATGGCACCCTGCACTGCTGAATAAATTCCAAGCTATTGCCATCGCTTCAATTCTCAAGAACTGAATTGAATGTTTTCTTTTTGGTCGTTGGATGGCATCGAAACCTACACTATTTCCGCCGGTGTGCTCCGCAACTCAATTCAAATCCAGCCCTTTTCCTAATCTTTTACAAAGCTCTATCACTTAATAAGATTTCGCAATCTAGTCCAGTGGGCCATGAATGAATGCAATAGGCCCATTCCGATCCAGCGGCAGCAAACAGTTTCTATTGGCTAATGGTGGTCACATGACAACAAAAGCATCAGCGATTGCTAGTAAAACTAAGCTTGCTGCTGCTTCTGCTGGATCTGAAAGGGTCTAATCTCTTCTTGCTGCTCAGACCAAAATATTGAAAAAAACAATACTAAAATTGTAGATTTATACTAAAGAGAGTGTCAGGAACAAAGGCAATATTGTTGTATCTCGGCCCACAGTACAATATAATTGAGATGACTCAATTCCCGATCTCCTCCACTTGCTCCCCATCAAATGAACTTCAGTACTTAAAGAGGCGATTACACAACATCTACAACAATGAATACCACACACAAAAAATCCCATATAATATTTATAATTTCCTTTAAATTCGCAAAACTTTAATATTATTTACCGACCGCAGTCGAAAGAAATCTTTTCTTTTCATCCAACAAAAGAAAAGGGATTTCTCGTGTCAATGCATTCCCAGCCGGTCTTTACTTGAGATGGTCTCTTTATATACCGTTATACAAACTTATAGTATAAAGAATGTCTCGAGACAGTGTATTTTCCCGCCCCGCAAAGAAAAAGTGGCATAGGGTTTCAGCTCTATATATGAGGAGCCATCCATGCGTTTAAGACTATTACTGGCCTTTCTATACCATACAATGGGGCTAGCTAACACTTGTCCGGGGACAAACAGAAAATAAAAAAATAAAAAATTTGTGAAATTTTTCATTTCAATCAAAAAAAAACACAAATTTTTGAAATAATTGAAAATAAAAGTTAAAATTTATAATCAACGAATCGAATTATAATCAATTTATGAAACGAAGAAAATTGTTTTTGATAAATTATTGAAATTATTAATTGAAGACTTGAGAAATTTTAACGAAAATTTCAATCAAGTTCAACCTTAGTTTTTCGAGGACTTTAGTGAATTGGACAAGGTTATAGTCTCGAAAACTGGTAATTTTGTAATACGTTCGAATTAATAACGTGAAATAATAAATGCCAGGTTGCCAGAGGTAATGACACCTTGTTGCCTTAAAGAAAACATCTATTTACAGTGGTAATGCTTCACTTCGCTTTAAGGTTGAATGTTTGACATGCAACATGCTTCCTTGGGAATTGGGTATTTTAAAATGGTAATAAGCTTAGAAAAGAAAAGATTGGTGCAACAATGATGTAGTTTTTTTTAATGTAGGTGAGATTTTATTTATGTTTTTATTGAGAACATTTGAAATATTCGCAGTAAGAAATCAAACAAAACTATTTTCGTATCGGATGCTACAAGTGGATCTTGTGGAATTTGAATATTTAATCAATTTGTTCCTGATTTCCAAAATTGCTCCTTGCCATAGATTAAGGTAAAAGCAAAAACTGAGGGAATTTGTATTAAGTTTTTTTTGCAAAATTTGCAAATTTGATAGATAAGTGGAAGGACTATGCACCAATTCTGTCGCTCCCTCTGTCAGCAGAGATATACAGGCGGGAATACGGTTATCTCTTCCTCATTCTACCAAGTACATAAGACCTAGGTCGAATAGATGGTTTAATAAGGAATGTTTGAACGTAACTAGAGCTATAGCAGCCGTCTACAGAGCGTCCAGGCGTTCTCCGAAAGAGTCACTTTGTAGTGAGTACATAAAATTGAGAAATTCCTGAAAGTCAACTATCAGCAAAGTTAAAAACTTATTCGATGATAGGTTAAGAAGTAAGGTGTTCAATTCTCCCGCCGCAGTAAAAAATATCTGGTCCTTGGTAACTTCCATTAAGAAGACATTTACTTCATCTACAACCTCTTCTTTTATTTACAAGTGGAATTGGTAAGAGAAAGCAAATCCAAGACCAATTTATTAGTTAGTATCTTAGTTCACCTCGAATTCTTATTTACCGAACATGGCTATGCCAACCACCGCTCTCGAAACTGCCGTTCATTCACTAGGCGAGATTTTCTTCAGTACTCGCGAAATGTACAGGTGGACCCGGCAAAGTATTTGCTTTGGTTCTTAAGAAACGCGTCTCACCTTTATCTAAACCTCTGCGCAAACTCTTCGCCCTATCGAGCTTCTTCGAAGATTATCTAGACTCTTGGAAATAAGCTCACATTTAACCACTCAGCTCACGTTGGAATCACCGAAAAAACGTGATTCCAACAACCCAGGCCCGTATCCAGAAATTCGTTTCGGGGGGGCTCAAAGACGAAAATCACTCAAAAATGTGGACTTATTTGAATAAATTCAGGGTAAGGCGAATCACACATCAATCTCAAATCAGTACGTGACGTTTAATCTATTATTGTTTATTGTGTTTTTGTTCGATGAGTCCAACATAAGAAGCTAAAAATCCCTAGATCTCGATCAGAATCGATTCGTACAATGGAACTATATTGTTCAATGCTGCCACATGTGAGACGTAAAAAGTCGTGTTACTGAACATGGCAGGCAGGCTTTTCAATAATTTAAAAATATAAGGATACGTTCGATTGACACCAAACGTGCTTTCCGCCAACTAAAAAATCAAACTTCAAAGAATAGAAAATTCTATACTGAAGACTTTTCTGTGAAGAATATCGAATGGAAAAAATTCTCAAATTTCGGGATTTCGGGGGGCCCCTCCCCTGGATACGTGCCTGCAACAACCCCTCGAACTACCCACCGATAAGAATTTTTTTCTATTCTCTGAAAAATCATGGAGTCAATAATAGCTTTTTTTGGATAGGTTATCCAGAATTCTACCATATATTAAATATGAAGCAATACGGCTTTAGACTAGTGATTTTCTACCTACGCCATCCACCATTTGCTTCTTTCTTTAAGGCTAAGGCAAAAAGAGGAAACGAATCCAAATTTTTTCTTCTCCAAATATGGCTTTAGGCCGGCTCCACACGTTGGCACCAAGGTTGGCCCCAATGCTACTTGTCCAACGTGTGGATCGAAATATTTGCAGTTGCCGTGAGCATTGGGGAGCCACGTGTCGAAATCTGCGCCAACCTTCGCTGGTAACAAACATGTGGAGCCGGTATTAACGTATCTTGGCACTCCTGACTACGTGAGGAAAGTTTGTTCGCGTATTGTCCAAATATCTCAAAGAACTCGACATCAACAAATATACTGACACTGAGCCTACTGGAAAGGGCTTCACCTTTGCAACATGGGCAAATCTTTCATAATTAATCCGAGTATATTTAAAACTAGCTTAGTCTATATCAAAAAAGGATAAAAAATACCTTTTGGAAAGCCCAGAATATAACCAAATCTTGAAATAAAGTCCCTTCCATTATGGTGTGGCCACACTACGCGGTCTTGTGTCGTACGCGCTTTTGCCTTTTTTTTTCATATAGAGTTTTATGACTTTTTTACGACTTTTTTACGACTTTGTCCATGGTAAAGGCCGTGCGGCCAAACAACGCGGACAAAAGGCTGTGGTTAAAAAGGTACATTGTGCGTCCACACACTATGAGCTTTTCAAAAGCGCGTACGCCGTTTCAAATGAGAATTGATTTTTTCTCACTCATGACTCAGAAAATTAAAAGATCACGCGCGCTTTTGGCTGGCCGTACGACCAAAAGCGCGTGGATTCTAAGTCCGCGTAGTGAGGACGGGCCTTTAGCGAACGTTCTAAGTTTGTCTTACTGGTAACATAAATTTTTCAGTCTTAATGCATTCGCAGAATTTTTCTAGTTTCTCTAGAACTAGACATATAAAACCTGAGAAGAACGAGTATAGCACGAGCTCAAGTTTTAGTTTTGGTGCTAATTCTATTTTAAGGAAATTGATTGAAATGTTCCTTTCTAGCTAAAAAGTTTCTATCAATCAAGAAATTCTTGGGTAAAATCGATTCATAGACCCATATCATCTCTTCTGGTGTTGTTCTGCAAGGCTTAATTCTATCATCATCTCTTTAACATATATTTGTATAGAATGCTTTTCAATCCTGGTTGCAAAAGACGGTAACTGCTTTTGAACTATTAGTTAAGAGTGGAGACAAATTATTTTTCATGTTATCGCAAACTTACGTTTTTTCAATCTAGAAGAAAATCGAAGGAAATTAGAATATTGATTGTATACAGTGTAAATTAGCCTTACCTCTACTGACTACAACTCTCCTTTTAGTATTTTTGCTATTATAAAAATTTACAAAAAATGTTCAAAATGTGTGACCCAACATTTTGAACTCAAGCTAGTGCTCTTTTTTTTTAACATTGATATCGCCTAACTCTTCCCGTACTTTCATAGCGGCCTCATCGATGCAATCATTCATATCAGTTCCTGTATACTGGTTAATTCTGTTGAGTAGACAAGCTCCTTCATTCTTCCCCATACAAAAAACAGTGAGATCGGGTGATTTCGCAGGCCTTTGAGTTTGTCCATTTCTTCCTATCCATCGATTCGGAATTCGGATTCTGAACCTGCCCATAGATTTACGCTGAATCTGTACTGAAATGATGCCTTATTTTTCATGTTTTGGGTTGCTTTCAGCCCATACGTGAAGGTTGTGGAAATTTATGATGCCGTCTCGGGTGAATTGAGACCTGCTGTCATCGTTAGCTCCTGACGCAACTGACGCTCATTTTACTGACTATTGAATAGGTAATCAACTACTATAAATAAAATTTAAATTCCTCGCAAAAACGCAACGCTACCTACCGAACTATAAGCATCATAACAGTAAAACAACCTTCCACATTCGACATTTCCGAACTGATATAATAGCTAAGAGTTAAACAGGAGAATTCTTCACCTTCGACACTACTTTCTTGGTCTCCATTTAAGCTATTCCATCTTCTCACATTTTCGAAATAATGTTACTGCTCTTTGTGACATGACCAATGATGTGATGGACTTGTGCTACAAAGCGTATCCCATGGGTTGAGACTTTAAAATAAAATAAAATATAATTGTAGTAAAATCAACAACTTAAACACTTGTAATCTGAAATTTCCAAAAGCAGATTCGTCTACACTTTCACATCTGTTATGTTAAGTATAATTATGTGTCTACATCAAGAAGGCACACGTTTCTTGTATTTTGAACGTTTCTGCTGGTACTTCAGACGATTCATCCATCATCCGATGGTAGTTAAAAGGATTCAACAAACAACTTAGTTTGGATCTTAGATGCTTGTTGTTTCTTGTGTACTTGAATCAGATTTGATTGCAGACCTCACACATTACGAAATTAACTGGTTACTTTGTTTGGCCAGTTTGGTAAAAAAAATATATCTATGTACATTGCTATCGGGGAGATCAAAAAGTCAAAAGATTTTGTTTAAAACTTTCTTTAGTAGCAATCGCCACTTTTCTTTCTTCTAGTTTCAAATATAGAAATTCGATTGCATATCAAATTCAGGGATAATAAATGCACATAACTCTCCCATGCCGGTTAAGAAAGACTCTTCCTTCCTTCAGGCCGCAGCAAGTTCTAGCTTAGGAAACAAAAACAAATCCCAGAAATCTTTTTCTTATATTTCTGTTTATAAGAAGGAGATTTGGTTTGTCAGCCTCAAGGAGCTAGGTGATATATTCTATGTTGCTATGCTACCCACGTGTATCACAGAAGTCTTATCACAATCTTGTGTTTTCACTTTCGTATATCTCTCTCTGCTATAAGATAACACAATGGTGACTTTAAGTTGTCATATCTGTTTGCACTTCATAGGGTAAAGCTGTGGTCAACTTTGTCTTCTTTGTTTCAGAAGATATAGACTGCGTCTGATATCTCAATGCTATGGTTACAAAGATGAATGAAATTTTGAAGGAGTTTTTGATATTGTCTTGATCAGGGGAAAAACGTAATTTATATCTAGCTGAAAAGTCATTCTTTGTTTCAACAAATGTAAATATGAAAATGAATGTTTTTGTTTATAATAAATTCATGATGAATTCAAGTAAATTTCCGTAGTTATGATATAAATTTTGTTCTTCTTTAGTATATATTTAATACGCTTCTTTATCTAGTAAATAAATAAAAAAATGTAAGCTTAGATAGATAATATTCATTCAATAAGAGCGCGACTGTTTTTATTTTATGATAAACACGTGCCAAAGTTTCAAGTTAAACTTCCTTAACTTTTCTTGTTATTATGAGTTGGAAGATATTATTTTATTTTATTTATTTTTTTTTAATTTAAAATGATGTCACTCTTATTTCTCAGATATATGCTTTATGATTAACTATGTTTATATGTATTAGATAAAAAGAAACATTGTCGTCTGGTGGCGCCTGTCGAAAATGGAAAATCAAATAGTGTCTACAATATCTAATAAAAAAAAATAAAAAGAAATATTTCGATTAACAAAAAACGTTTGAAAATTTGCTTGAAGCCCAGAAATTGAAATGGGGTTTGTATGTTTTGTCGCGTCCATTCATGTCGTGGTCATTACAATTTTCCACAACTAAAATCGTGGTGCTCAATACACTCTTTGCCACTACAAACAATTCTTACGGACTGGATAGCCAATCGAAATCATATTAGATATCCGTTTATGAATTCTGAAAGTCTTGCAAAAGTCTGTCTATTCATAAACAGAATCGTCTGATGAGCTTTTTTCAGGAGGTTTGTAATTTTCTATCGTAGGCCGGTACGTCAAAAAGATGCAGATGCAAAACAATCGCACAGTCTACAGCTCTTATTTCTATCCTAGCTTAGCTTGCTACTAGACATTACACCATGACGTGAACGACATGACGTAGTGGTAATATTAAGGGTAACACCTGAGCCTTCACTTTCACATAGAAAAAAAAATCTAGTTTTATTTAGAAATTGCAACACAAAGTGAGCCCAAACATAGGGTGAGGACCATACCCAGGCCCCGCTTTCGTAAATTCCTCAACAGACCGAACGCACTATGGCGGTTAGGAAGCCGGGAAGTCAAGAAGCAGACCCAAAAAGCCGCCGCTCTGCCCAAAGTTTCTGGGCCCACCAGAAACTCCAAATTCTTCTAGGAGGAGAAGTTCCAAGAGGACTCTCCAAGGGAGCAGAAGAAATGGCGGAGCCGCAGTGACCTTGCAACTGGAACAACAAGCAGACTCAGAAAGCCGCCGCTTTGCCCTAACTTTCTGAATCTACCAGAGGGCCAAGGTAAAGGAGGGCCCGAATGGAATTGCGGAGCCCCGCTTTCGTGAACTCCTTCCCAGCAGACGGCAGGACGACGGTCAGGAACTCGGGAAACCACAGGTGTCTGGGATCGCTTGGCAATGGTACGTTTTTCAACGAGACCCTGCTTGAACAGTAAAGTCTAACCGACAAGCCAGTAGCCCAACTGTTGAACCTTTCACGCGGTCTGGCCTACAAATATGAGGTATAGGAGTGTAGTACAATAGGCCAAGAGCCAGCTGTACTTTTGGACCAAATACCTCACAAACAAATGTACGCTTCTAAAGATATCCATTTCGACACATTCTTATATTGATTCACTATATACCATTAAAAAGCAGCGCCTTAGAAATGCATCTTTTTAGTCTTAGCCTAACTCCCGTATCGGGTTTTGAGTCGACGTCTGTACTCCTCCATAGATGCAAAAGGTGGAAATCTGTTCGACCTCCATTCTTCGCTACTGCCAATATATACTTGGTTTGTCAAAGTCTAACTTGGCCTCTAGTATGTCAGATGCTTAGAATGCTTAGATTACCAACCACTGGAAAGGGCCTCTTTTTGACTTAATGTGCAAAGTGGAGGCAAAAGATAACCTCTTTGTCGGCCTTAAAATGAAAACTACCAGGACATAACTTCCAGTCCATTGTGAGGCGATCTGGAAAGATGGCATCTCTTTTGGCTCATTTGAGTCCTAGAATTACAAAATATATTGAACATAATTCGCAGTGACAAGCCATGATGGCATTTTAATCATGTTCACAATCTCTTCTAAATTTTGATACTCTTACTAGTAAGCCTACTTAAATGAGTCATGTCCTCCTTAAAGCCATCTTTTCTGGATTTTACTCTGCTCAAGTAATTCAGATCAGCGCAATTGAATGAGTGTTAATAGATAAATACGAAAATTTTATATTTTGATTTTTAAACTGTCTAAATTTGATTTATAAACAAAACAAAATATTATAATTCTTTCAGATTGGGAATCGGAAATGGTTTCGAAAGCAGAAATACTTCGACTTATATATCAAGGTAGATTTTTACACTGCAACGTAACATTAGGTGCACTAGGACTTCCACTGGGTAAAACTACTGTAATGCATTTAGTTCCGCGGGATAATTTACCAGAGCCGAATTCACAAGGTAAAAAAAACATAAATAAAATTAATTTAATCCTTCAAAAAAAAATTCCTTGTTAATTTCAGATCAACGGCAAAAAAGTAAAGGGGGTTCTAGTAGATGCTGTTCAACGGCCTGTTGTATTTTGTAACTAGATGTAATTTATTATAATAATTATTATTAATTAAAACAAGAAAAAAATTTAAAAAAAATAAAGAGAAACAAAAAACACAAAATAATTTAAAAATAAAAAAAAGAGAAAAGATGAATAATAATAAAAAAAATTGTTCATTTAATAATTGTTTAAATTTTTCATCTCTATTTAATAAAACAAAAAAAAATGAAGAAAAAAAGAAATAAATGAAAAGATTAAAACCTAAACAAAGAAAAAAAATAGAATTATTTTAAAAAAAATGAAATGCGCAGATAAAACAAAAGAAATTTTCGTTATATATATATATTGAAAGAGACTATCATTTTTATTATTATTAATTAATTGTTATTGTTTAAAAAAAAAGTTTTTCTTCCAAAAAAAAATAATACCAATCCAATCACCCCCTAAACCCCTTCAAATTCCTTGCTCCCCGAACAAAACAAAAATAAACGAAAAGGACGATACATCTTTTCTACTTGTATAAATTATACTATATAAATTATATATATATATATATAAAAAAGATAAAATATAAACTTTTTTGTTTTTAATAAAAAAAAATAAAACAGTATAAAAGCATCATCGTGAATTCAAAAAAATAACAAAAATAAAAAAAAGCATACATGGTAATAACACTAGAACAATTTATTATTATTATTCTGTAACTGTGTAGTGATGATTTTTAATTTTTAATTAAGAAACGAGAAAACAAAATTAAATAAGAAAATAAAATACATTCAAGACACACCATAATCTTATGAAAGAAAAACAAGAAAATAAAATTAAAAATAAAAATAATAAAAAAAGTAAAAGATTTCAGTGGATTTGGAGCAAAAAAAATAATAATAATAATAAAAAAAAAATACATAAAAAAAATGAATATTATGATAGATAAAGTAAATAAACAAAATTTAAACAAAACAAAAACAAAACACATTAACAATCGCGCATCGAACAATTTCTCGAAAACATTTGTAATTTTATTTGCGATAAAAACAAAACAATTCCAGTTAATTAATTATTTTCTGTTTAATTAGTAATTATTATTATTTCGAAAAAAAACCCAGTTCTTTTTTTATATTTTGAAAAAAATAAGTGTTTTTTATAATTTAAATTAAGGGTTCACATACACTAAAAAAACCCGAAATGTGCCTAGAATTTTTGTTCAAAAAAAGAAAGAAAAAAGTGATACGAGATTTATTTTTAAAACATTATTAATCCCTTTTTTTGTTGCTATTAACAAAAACCCTTTTTTTCGCATTGGTTTGATTTTTTTTAATAAAATACTCATGGAATAGACTTATTGAATGTTAGATGTAAAATGTGCTAAACTTACTTAATTGTGATTAATTTTTTTTTTACAAATATAATTATCAAAAAAACATTTTTTTAATGTACAATTTTACAAAAAAAAATAACAACAATAATTGTTGATATATAAACAAAATTTGTAAATTTATTTTATATTATTCATCATCCGCTTTTTTTGTTGTATGAATAAGAATTCAACAACCTTTTCTCAATCATCATAAATAATTATATCCCAGTGTTTTTTTTAACATATATTAACAAAACATGCACACACATACACAACAGTCATGAAAAATTAAGGACGTTAAAAATATAACCGATGCCTCATTAACAATATGGGGAATTTCCAAGTTGTGTATAGAGTTGTTACATGATAACATAATTAGGAGCACGATAATTTGTTGTTTTGGAAAATCCTGTAGTTTTTTTTTTTGGTTTGTCCCATTCATATAACATGTGAGTTCTGTACTAGTATCGATTGTTGCTATCTGTTTCGTTATTTCATTTTTTTGTGTCTTAATCCAAAAATAGAATTTTGATATTTATTTTAGGAATATTAATTTACGTTTTCGTTTTTTGTTTTGATATTTTTTTTATTAATCCTTATCACCCCAGAAATATCTTATTATAACAAGTTTATTTGACAGGGTTCTATAATATATGCTTCAATTTAAGGTTCAATAATCTTGTTACCAATCGATGGGTGGGATGAGTTTGTTTATTGTATTTCATTATAATCAATCACTCTCAATCACTAACGAGGCAAGTACAAGGTGGTACTGAAGCGGCTTGATTCTTTAACAGAGTTCGAAAGAAATTTGAAAAAAATATACGTATTTGAATCTTTGACATCGTCGGCTTCGGTAGCCTTTGGGGTTGAGGCACCCGACTACTATCCCAGAGAGAGAGGTCCATGGTCTGAATAAGGAATATCCTTTGCCGATAAGGAATATCCTTTCTCCTGCCATTGCCTCTTCAACATAATAAGCGAGGAAATCATCTCCCGTTCGATTACAGAAGTCAGCGTTCGGTCACCGTTTTATGTGGAGTTGGTGGAATTAAACCGCGTGTTGCCTTTGCCAGTTCTTTCACCCTTCTCCCTACTATCTTTCTGACTAGAGCTAGCTGCGCGACATTGCACTCTATGACGGAACCGTCGACAGCACAAAGGGGCATTACTGCTGAGGGCTTGTCTTTCACATGAAAAAAAGCGTATTTAGCAATACTATCCAACACACTTTATCCCTTGTTCGAATTTCTACAGAATTTTACTCACACTTTTCAGTCCTACAATTTAAAACCTCCGTAGGGCTATCGCAAATGCTATATCCACACTATATTATTTTGTATTTAGATTTAATATTTGTATTTATTTCACCATTCAATAATACACAAGCTTAATAAAAATGACACTTCAACTATATCCTGCTGACCAGTTCAGCCCACTCTCCACTTAAAAACCTCAACGGACGCTGACCCTTCACATCCTATTCAGAGCCGATACCGTTCAGCTTGGCATCCCCAAACTTTAGCTGTCCTAATCTACACCATTCTTCTAGCGAAGGTTTAGTTTATCTCACCCATAAATCTACTGCAAAAGAATGGGTTTCTCTTCTCTCATACAAGCTGAATGTCCTGTCCAACGGAGCTTACGGATTCTCTTCACAACATCTACAGATGTCGCTACAGCTCTCCCAGATCTCATTATTGTCATCACCGGAATCGTCCTCTTTCATATCTGGGAACAAAAATTCTTCTAGAGCCTTTCTTTTCGAACATGGCTAAGAGATCAGAGTGGTTTTTGTTGTTGTACACCGACGTTTTGGATCCTTATGTGAGTACTGGGTAAGATCATTACCTTATATAGCAACATTTTGGATAGGTTTCGGTTAGATGTTTGGTTTTGAAGTGCCTTATTAGACAGGCTTTGTTGGATTTTAGCAGCCGCGCTCATAATTCTAGTTCAATGCTGTTTTCGCCTGCTATTATTGACCCAAGGTAGAAAAAGGATTGTACTACTTCACGTTCATCTTCCTCCACCTTGCTTGTGCAGCCATTGGGCCTTATTGTTGGTGGGAAAGTGAACGAGTCGAGAGTGGAAGTTAAACTAAAAAACCACTTGTTTGGAGTTGTGTATCCAATGCGAACTTTCGTTCGATTGCCATTTGAATTTCGAAAATGAAATATGTCACTTCATATGGCCCGGCGGATTTAACAATAGCAGCGACAAGTGAAAGTGAAACTCCTTAGCGACGGGTATCCCAAATCCGCCGAATTCAACAATCAGGCCCAATATTAGGTCGTCTCGCATATGAGGCCACCATTAATTTTGTTTAGCTTTTTTAATGTGCAACCCCAGTTTTCATGCCGCCCGCTCTATTTCGGTAAGAAGGTCATATACAGAATTACGGACCACAAACCACTAACAAGCGCTTTACTTGCAAAAAGGCAAACAAACCTTAAACTTTAATTACATATCCCAATTCTCAAACGATAAAAGACACATCCCAGCCTCGCAAAACGGAGTCTCAGAAACATTATCAAGAGCACACGTCAACGTAGTCGAGCACGTAACTAAACTCAACTTCAAATCCATAGCCTAGGAACAAAACACTGTGGAACAACTCCAAATTCTACTTCGCGAAGACACCAACTCCGATTCTGACTCAATAGTCTTAAAAAAAGTATTCATCCCAATAAAACTGCAAGAAAGAAAGAGCGTAGCCGAGTATTTAGATGGAACTGGGAAGTCTTGTGCCTGCTGCTATCACATCCGATTTTTAGATCGAACGAGAATCTTGATTGGAATCCGCAAGGAACCGGTCGAGCTGGAACACTTAGAATAACGTGGAGGAGAGCCTTATTAGCAGAGACCTGTCGCGCAAAGCAGAATCCGCTGGAGAGCAACTGTTTCCGCCATATTTCCCATGAGGGATTAAAGGAGCAGAAGAAGAAAAAAGATACTTTGCTTGCCCTTGAACCCTAGGGTATTTTTCTGAAGCTCTCATTTTAATTGTTGATTTTTCAAGGTAGTGGTCTGATTCGCAGCATTCACATCTCATTGTTCTCACATCCCTAACGCTTACGGCTCCTCGGTAGAGTTCTATCAGACTAGAATATATGATCCGAAACGATTCATACATTTAAATAGAAGAAATTGGTTATAATTTTATGTCCTGATCATAGTTGTAGTTATTTTGTTCTTATATAATTCAAAATTCGTGTGCTGACCACATTAAGGATCCGAAAAAGGATAACGAAATTTATTTTCAAAATTCGAGTTTTTTTTAGTTAAGGCGCTCTGTTATTTTTCTTTTTTCAATTTTCCTTACTAATAATCATAATTATTCATACAAAAAGTGTAAATTTTAATTATTTTTTTTTTTAGTTTCTAAATCCATTTAGATATAAAATTTTTTCACAAAAATCCTATCAGCAAATAAAACATAAAATCTAGGCACAAAAAATTAATTTTTACTTTTTCGATAAAATTATATATACATACATATATACTAAATTTAAACCATCCTGCTGCTTGTTCACTGTCTCTCAACCTAAATGGATATACATATAGATATAAAGTAAAAAAAATAATAACTCAAAATATAAAATAATACATGAAATGAAGAAGAAGAAAAAAATAAATATAATTGTATATAAAGAATTCAAAAACCCTAGATTTAATTAAAGTACTAAGATAAATGTTTTATTTTTGTTAATATTATATATTATTATAATTTTAGAGAAAAAAAAACAAGAAAAAAAATTGAATAGAAATGAAATATGATGAAGATGAGAAGAAATGAGTAAAAACAAAAAACCCACGTTTAACTTAATATTATTATTGTAGTTATTTACTTGACAGAAAAAAACTAATCGCATCACACTGCTATGATTGTGCGGCTCTTACGTCCCATTTTTTCAAAAAATAAAAAACAAAAAAATATAAGAGAAATGAAAAAAAGAAAATGAATGATGAAAAAAATAAATAAATAAAAATCTTGTTCTGATATAAAACCAAAAAAAAAGAAAAAGAGAAACTTCTAATAAAAGAAAACATATCATTATTAGCGTAATTACTAATTTTTTAGAAAATAAGCAACATTTATAAAAAAAAGTTGTGTTTACGACGAGGAACAAAACAAAAATTTTTAATTATTTTTTTGATAATATTTTTTTGTTATCTATATTTTTTTTGTGCAGGCCACAAACCTTAAAAAGCGAAGAGTTTTTTTTTATATGTAACATTTAATTTTCTTCTTGGTTTATTTTGAAACAAAAAAAGCAAACAAAAAAAAACAAAGATTTATACCTTGTGTTAATTCATTTTTTTTATAACATTTTTAATTTCTTTCTTTTTTTAAAATTCCGTTTGAAAAATAAATTAAAATGCTTTTGAAAATTTCATAAATAAAAAAAAACATTTTTAAGACAGGACAATAATATTAAAACATAATGCAACATTTAAATAAAATCCTTAAATACAAAACAGACCCCCGTTTTCAAGCAATGCATATTATGTGCGCTTATCGAAAATTTTTGTTTAAAAGTGCTTGTCAATAAAAAAAAGTTATCTTTAAAAATGGAACGGATTTAATAATAATAAACAAAATAAAAAAATACGAAAAGAAAATATTTATGCAAATTGACTGACTTTATTGGAACTTAATTATTATCAAGTTTTATTAATATCCTTTTTTTAACTTTATTTGTGTAAAAAAAGAGGAAGATTTCAATAGTTTAGATGATATCAGAGTTTCTAGATTAAGAATTTGAGAGGCTAAAAATTTGTTTTGTATATGTAAGATTGAAATGTGATACTGCATTCGTAGGATAGTAAATATCAGTTACAAGCTTTGTAATTGTAAAAAAGTCAACTATACTAACTTCTTCTTTGTTTATAGGCTCGTCTTGGCAGGCACTGCGACCTATAAAGTCTATTCTGCCAACCCCTTCTTTAAAAAACTTTGAGATTAAGGCTAATCGATGATAAATATGATAAATTGATTTAGGATTCCTATCGCAAATCCCCCTAGAAACATAGAAGCCGCGATGGAGGAGACTCATCCTCCGCGCTGTAGCCTCACAATCGCATAGCTCACATTTCAGGAGCAGCTCTCCAGAACCAACCGCTAGAATCAACTATCAGTCCTATTTGGCTTAAATGTGCCAACGTCTATGCTCTGCCGATAGGCAAATTGCAAACAGTGGATTAGGTTCGCACCCAAATATGCTTGTCTAAAACCTTGTCGTTTTCAGAGAGGCTGATGGCTCGATAGGATTTTACTTCCTTGTATGATCTTCTGCCCACTACCTATATCTACCTATATATTGATCTTACGAGTTACTCGAGAAAAGACCTCGACAGAGCTCCGCATTACCTGACTGAAAGGCTAAGTCAAACCGAAGATGCCTGGTATCCGGAGTCCATAGTTGGTAGTATATTCACGTAGTACCATTCATCCCTTTAGCACGATTGTTTTCAACTTCGGATTGCAGATTTGCGATTGCGGAGCATGTCATCTCTAGATGCGCCATATACAGTCTCTTCCATGGACAGGCAGCGGCAGCTTGATGACCCCTCACCTGTCCATGCAACAATGGCGGTACCTCGAGCAGAAAGCGGCCAGAGAGCCACGTACGGTAGGTCTTGGAGCGAAGGTTCCCTGATTGTACCGTGCTAGGGTCACGTTCGGCCACTACACAACCAAGCCTCCAAAATAGGGATATCGAATCGTTTGAAACCACTCGATTAATACTCATGAGTATAATTGAAAGAAAATTACTTAATGAGTTCTCGTTCAAAAGTACTCGATTCCTGGAGAATTGACGGGTACTTCTTTGACATATACCTACTCTCTCTTACGAGAGAATGTGTTTCGGGTACATGGCCATCACTGGCTTTGGCATTATTGGCTTTCAAGATTGTCTTATACCTGCGACTTGTCTTAGCGTATGCATTATTCGATTTCCGGCTGGGATAGATTCCAAATACTTATGTACCTTATATAGGATATAAATTCAAACCTATAAAAGCTCGTTTACAAACGCCAAGTGGAAACGTAAATTGGAGCTGTTTTATCGCACAGAAATTTGTGTTTCTTTTCTTTGTTGCATGAGCGTGAATTCCACGTTGATAAATAGAGAGAGAAGCATACAAACTTCTATGCGATGAAAGAGTTCTAATTTGTGTTTTAACTTGCGTTTGGGATGTAAATGGCTCTAAATTTACTTTGATTGAGGGAGAAAAATACGCGTTTATATGGAAAATATTCACGACTGAGATAAACTTGGAGTTAGCTTGAATTCTGACTTTTATGCAAATTGTACTCGGTACTCGATTCTACCCTATAAGTAATCATATGAGTAAAAGTACTGGGTCCAAAGTATCGAGTACTGTTTTGAGTAGAATCGAAATCCAAATAGTCATATGAGTAAAGAATCAAGTACCGATTCCTTATTCCTATACATAAGTACTGGTTTTATTAAAGTTTTGTATAACTTACCAGTATTCTTCTTTTAATTTCCGCCGTTATGTTATTGTCTTTGGTAATTTGAGTTCCTAAGTACGTGAGCTCGTTGACAAATTCTATATTATATTTGATTGTTATATTTTGTTCTATTCTTCCTCTATTATTTCTATTAGAAATCCACATATTTTTCGTCTTATTTTTATTAATAATAAGTCCAGTTTTTGATGCTGCTTTTTCTACTGCCACGAAGAGTTCCTTCTATCATCCATCATGAGTCCACAGCCTATTGTTGGCCTTAGCTCTTCCTCCAGCGTTCGCCTCCATGATTGTCCTCCCTTGCCAGCTTCTAATTCTTAATTGCCTTATACCTTCCTCGACGTCATCTATTTATCTTTTCTTAGGGCGTCCTGTTCTCCGTTCTCCTGTCGGTACTTTCTCCAGCACTATCTTTGCCGAGTTCCGTTCTGTACATCGTTTTACATAACCAATCCATCGTAGTCGATTTATTTTGATCACTGACAATATTTGTTGCCACGTTGAAAGGCTTCTTTTCCTACAGCCTGCCTATGATAACTTTGTCATCTGCCTATGCCATTAGCCGAACCGAGTTGTTTAGAGGTCTCTGTTCGTTTCAAAGGGGACCGATGCGTTCTTCTGAATTCGACTCCATGAGGTTTCAGTGAGTTGGATTAATTGATCTGGTTAGTTCAGCTCCACCATTGCTTCGTAGATTTTGGGTCGCAGCGTAAAATATGTTGTTTTAAATTCAATGAAAAATAGTTGGGTCTCAATACAAAAATCCTTGTATTCCTGATCACAATCAAGAAGTGGTTTTGCGCATTCTTATTAGATACTGATTTCTTTTGGTCATGTGAAGTGATAATTTCAAAATGGCGGGTCGCAAATTCTGTTCGATACGAGGATTAACAATATCTAGAATTTTACTATCCAAGAACTTCAGTGAGCACAGCCTTTTTGCTTCTTTTCAATTTTAATATCAATAAACCTCCGAATTTGGGAGCAAAAAAATTAAGAATGGTATCATATGAATGTACGCTTCTTTTACTCTACGAGTAACATCTATCCTCATATCTACACCAAATCTCCAATAAGTACAAAACTGGACACACAGCTCAAAACTTAATTTCAGAAACCACCATCTAAACTATTATTATTGTGTAAATCAATGAATTTAACAATTTTTTTTGTGTATTGGAAATAAGAAGAACAAAGTACTAAAATTCTTTTATTTTGGTTCTAGGATCTCTTTGTAAAGTAGTATTACTTTTCTCTCCTTAATCTGTGATATATATTGTTCATAACCGCTGTTTAAACTTTGATTTGTATTTTTCTTTTTAACTAATATTATTATTATTATTATTTTTATAAATCGAGATATAAAATATATAATAAATTTTCGTTTTTAAACAGCGCAAATTTTTTTTCTTAAACATTTTCGAATCAAAATATAAAGGAAAAAAAACTAATTACAAACAAAATAAAAACAAATTTTTATTTTTTTTAACCCTTAATAAAATATCTTCTTTTGTAATAAAAAAAAATAAACTGTTGTTATAAAATTATTATTATAATTGGTGTCCCCCCCATACTTTTTTTTGTGTGTATTTTTAAGTAACCCTTAAGCCTGAAGTTGCAATAACTATTCACTAATATTGTATTAAATATTAAAAAATAAAAACAAAAGGAAAAATTTAACAAAAAAAATTTAATTCTTTATATCAGGACAAGATTTAATTTAAAACTGTGTAAAATTCGATTTTTTTACATCTCCATATAGATATATATTATATTAAAGATAAAAAAAAGGAGTAAATATATAAATATATGAACGAAATGCGTAGTTAAAGTGTAATATTAATTTAATTTAAAAAAAAATAAAACATTTTCGTTAACGTGTTAAAATTGATGAGTTTTATTCCTTCTAGCCATTTTGAACGAGGATTTGTTTGTTTTTATGTAGGCAATGTTAGATTGAATATCTCTTAAGGACAATTTTTAATAGGTCGAAGGTCAGTTCGAAATTAGATTTCTGTTCGATTTTAAATTGAATCTCTCTCTTCTGAGTGGAGGAGTAATCAACATCATAGGACAGTTTTGAATTGGGGTAGGAGTAGAATTGCTGCTAGTCCTGAACTGAATACGTTTAAATCTTGCACTTGGATCTTTAAACTATGTGAATGAAAGCATCTGGTCTTAAATCCATACATTGGAGAAAATACCTACAATAACCAAACCAAAAAGTAATGTCGATGGGTTGGGGTAAGCAGCAGAACTTTGACATTTGCTTAGGTTCTATATAGATAAATATAATAGATTCAGAGTAGGTGATATAAGTAGCTGCTGAAGTATTGTAAAAAATATTTAATTATAGATGATAAAAGGAAATAGCTGCAACATTTCATTAATATCGACATTGTGAGTAAATATATAGTACATACATAAATGCTTGCATTGCCAATGAAAGAAGAGTTTCATTTCTTTTATTTTATTTCAATTTGAGTACATACGCGTAGTGCCTGTATTCTTGATTCTTAAAGCAAAAAGCGTATGAACTTAAAAATTACAATATAATACCAGCATGTCAGTCATGTGCTCGACATTGCAAGCTTAGTTTGAAGCATAGAGAAGAATATGACATGCTACGGGGATCTGGGGTACTCGAGTAGATGTCGATGAAAATTACGTTTGAACTCTAAGATGTTGTAAGAGTTTGGAAGTACTGACTGACGAAGATTAACGAGTTGTTCAATTTATAAACGATTCTAGACCGTAGTTAGCGAGAAAAGGGGAACTGCAAGGTGTGAGAGTAAGCCGAGCGGGCTAGTGTTGCATTGCGGGAAAAATATTGCCGTGGATCTTCGCTAAAATACATTCTTAAGGTGGCTTAAAGAATCTAAGGAGGCGCAAAAGGTGCTATTATCAATGAGTTTTAAGGCGAGGTTGTACGATGGCTTTTGTGGCACCTGCGCAGATATACGAGGTGCATTCAAGGCGGGGTCGAATGTAGAATTTGTAAATTGTAGCTAGCGCTTGCATCTCTTAAGAAATCCAAGGCATTGGGAGGCTTGTTTAGCGATTTGGAATGTGCGATCATTCCATCACGGATCCTCAGTTAAAGTCACCCCTAGGATGTTAAGAGTTCGGTCAGCCGTTAGATTCTCATTGTCCACTGAGATAGAAGGAAGGTCGGTGCAAGTTTTGTTAGAGATGAGACAGTACTTCGTTTTGGAGGTGTTAAATTTCACACGATTCTTTAATCGATTTGATGTGGTGTAATATTACACAATTTGATGGTTTTGTATGACCACACTTATCTGTCGATGCGGTCGTAATGCCAAATACAAAACTTAGAGAAAATCGACAAGCTTTTTTAGTCGAGTCAATTCATCGATTCGAGAAACCAAATACGGCCCCGGCAAAGCAGTGAAGTGGGTTGGAGTGGATTGAAAGATAATTAATGAAAATTAAGAAAATTGCGGATGATAGAATTGACCTGTAGAGAACACCGGGCCGAAATAATGAAGGGGTTGAATTCAACGCCGCCCCATACTACAGCGTGATTTTTTATTATATGAAAGTCTAAGCTTAGGTGTCACCCTTTATACTACCAGTCCATCATGTCGTTCACGATATGGTGCAATGTCTAGTAGTAAGCTTAGCTCAACGATAGAAAAGGGATATGATAGGTTAAGGGTAGCCTGGAGGATGCATGATGAGGTGGCAGTGAGCCTCGCGTTTGGATTCTTGGATGATGTATGGGTTCATCTTTAATTTTTAAGCAGTCGGCTGACCCACAACCGTCGGGGTTAGCGGGAGTAAGACTCGTCGGAATTTTATGTAAGAGTTTACTTCTCAACCTATTATCAAATGACGATTTCACTTTCCTGATGGTGGATTTATAGGAATTCATTACTTACTTTGATGTACTGTTGACGGAACGATTCACTCGGGGAACTCTTTGAAAGCAGCTTCTTTAGTTTTTATTGCGTTCATGCATTCCCGATTAAACTATCTGTTCTTTTAGGCTTTACAGTGAATGAACAAATGAGAGAATAAATTAAAAGAGAAGTACTAACTAGAGCCTTAAATGATATAGAAATACTTTCTAAGCTGATCAGAATGTTTACAGATCATCATCATCAAAACAAAATAAGTAAAGATTTTGAAAAAAATAAAATACATAGTTTCGGGGGGCGAGTTTTATTTTTACTCGGGATGATCCAAGAAGGATCTGTTCGAGTTCATAAACATTTCATAGAGACACAAGCAAGGTTGGAGAATACTTAATAGTAGAATGTTCGCACTTTTGTCGTCGATTAGGATCTTGTCCCTTATTTCTTCTTTCGTTTGAAGCTTACTGTGACCCATCCTCTATCTAAAACGATGTACTTGATTATCGGCAATAAAAAGTATCAGCCCACTCTAGTTTTAACACACATAAAAAAAGCAATTACTTAGCATGAATTGTAATCCCCATTGTTTGATCGGAATTTTGTAGCATTCACTTTGTGTTTTTTGCTTTATTTTTTGTAGTTTTAGCCTTTCTTCAATAACACTGAATGTATTACTAAACACTTGAAATATTTGGTTTAATTTTATGTTATTTACCATAAACATACCCTTGGGGGCTACCTCCGTTTTAAACAAAACCCATCCAGAATATGAACGGAAAACCCACTTATTGGCTGCTCTTATACTAAGTAATCAATACTTGCTCTATTGAAAAATAATTTTAAAACAAGTCTCGAATTAAGTAAAACGATTTAAAAGAAGCAATGCTTAAACAGAATTATTTATTAAATTCATCCTGTTGCTTTCCCCACATTAAAATTCAGTACAGTGATTACCTTTGCAGTCCTGTAATTTTCCTCTTTTAATTACAAACAATCCAAGGCCTGCACTTAAGTATCCAATGAATATTCGCATTTGCTTTAAATTAAAGGCTATATGACGCACCAGTGACAACGCATCGATGGATATAAAAGAGAAAAATTACACCAAACTTTTACCAGTTATATTTTAACTCTTTTGCTGTATTTTGTAAAAAAAAAAATGTTGAACTTAATCCCAAAAAAAGGAGCAGTATTTGCATTTCCTTATCAGTGTATTTGGTTAAAATTGAACGGATCATGGCCAATTGATACTGCTTCATTTACATTGGCCATTTATACATTTTGGTCGATATTTGTGATTTTTCTTGTCGGAATTACAATTTATTTTCAAGCGACTTATCTCGTGCAAAATTTTAATGATATCGTTAAGATGACAGAGAATTGCTCGACAACTTTCATGGGATTTCATAATTTTGTTCGATTAATTCATATGCGCTTAAATCAGAAGAGATTTAGAAATTTAATTAATGATTTTAAAAAGCATATTTGGATAAATGAGTAAGTTTTAAAGGATGAATTTGTGTTTATAAAACATATCATCACGAAAATATATTTTAGAGGAACTGACAAAGAAATTGAAGCGTCATGCAGGAGAGAAACGGTTATATTTCGTGCCATATCGATAATGCAATTTGCTTTGATCTGTATGTACTGCATTCTTCCACTTTTTGAATTATTTTCAGATTTGAATGCTGCAGAGAAGCCGTTTCCATACAAGATGATATTTCCTTACAATGCTAATTCAGGAATGTCCTACGTTTTAACTTATATTGCAACATCGTATGCTGGTTTTGCTGTTGTTACAACTTTATTTGCTGAAGACAGTCTATTCGGTTTCTTTGTTACTTATGCTTGTGGACAATTTAAGATATTGCATAAAAATATTGGTAATATATTTCCAGAAGGATACAAGAATGCTAAGCGGAAGTGTGGACCAAATGGATATACAGAACAGATTGTACAGCATGAATATCATATAATTTTGAAGAAAATTGCAAGAAAACATGCAATTATAATTAGGTACCTAAATGTTCATCTTTATGTTTCTATTCGAATATTTACTTTCGAGTTTCAGTTAACAACATATTATTTCAGAATTTATTGAGTATTTTTTTAAGTAACTTGTTTCTTTAAACTTTCTTGTCTTCTAGTTAATTAATTTTCCAAACAGTTTCGTCCTACTTCAAATTCGCGCTCCTCTACCTACCTGTGGGACCTGACCATTTGTTCATTTTCCTAGGCTGAAGCCACGCTGCTATTGGTCTATGATATTTCAAGCGTATGGGGCATCTTGGTTTTTAGGATAGCAGGCGATATCTTCTACTTTGTAGTCAAAGACATTATACCTCGATAATAGGTGCACACAATGATATCTCCTTTTATGTCTGAGCACAGGATGCCTCTTTTCCAGTCTCCTGGCATCGCTTCGTGCTCCCATACTTACACAATTAATTCATGAACCGCTTGGTGTAGTGTAGGCCCTCTATATTTAACCAGCTCCGCAAGAATGCCATCTGCCCCAATGCCTTGTTGTTTTTAAGCCGATTTATGGCCGCACATTACGGTTACGAAGTTCGTGAAAAAATAGAACAACTCGATCGTGGAACTGTCTTCCACATTCGATGTTTTCGAGCTCATATAACATCGCAGGGTTCAAACGTAAGGTTCACCAACATCTACTCATGCACCTTCCAGACCCCTAACCTATTCTTTCTCTTCTATCCTTCAGATAAATCTTGCTATTACACATTCCACCCTGACTTGAACGACGTAACGGACGACTAGCCGTACAAAGGGTGACTTCATCGGGCTTCATCCTATCCAAAAAAAATTTAGATATTCATTCCTCTTCCCATCGCTTCAAGATGCCTTTATATTCAGATTACTCGCAACATATCAACCTGAAGAACGTTGTGGCTTAGTTTGGTTTTTCATACATAACTCTATATTTCTTCTTCACTGACTTCTCTTTCATATACTAATGATTTCTGGCCTAAAGAAAGTGAAAATACGTTTTAATTGTTTTCTGAAACATTAAGACTATACTCCAACGTTACAAATTTTATTTATTTTATTTTTAAGGTTTTGTAAGCACTTGGATGCCTTCTACAGCCCTATTTTACTTGTAAACTTCACTATAAGCTCCATACTAATATGTGTAGTCGGATTTCAAATAGTTACGGTAAGAATAACTCAAAACTTACTAAGGTAAAACCTAAACTACTTATATCTATGACAGGGTAAAATGTCAATTGGAAACTATGCAAAATTTATCCTCTACATATTATCTGCATTAACGCAACTCTTTATACTTTGTTGGAATGGCAACAATCTCATATTAAACGTATAAATTATTAATTAATACTAACATTACAATACCATACACTATTTTTTTTAGTCCACAGAAACTGCATGGAAATTGTATGCTTGTAACTGGGAAGGTGGTCAATTGAATCTTGAATTTGATGAATTAGGTAATACTCCGCAAAAGGATGAAATAAGTGCAATTCAATACTGTCCAGGTGGTCCATCATTTAATAAACATATTCGCTTTATGATAATGCGTTCTCAAAAGCCAGTTATAGTGACAGCATTAAAATTTTCTGTTTTATCTTTACAAAGTTTTAGAGCGGTACGTAATTTTATTTTATTAATAAAAATAGCTGTTTACCGTTAATAAATTTCAGATTTTAAGCACCTCTATGTCCTATTTTACATTACTTCAAACTCTGCTAGAAAGCGAATAAATAAGGTTATCTTTCAAAACATAGATTATAATGAATTTTTCTGTAATTGTAAAAAGTTATACGCGAAAAATAAAGGTCATTTGTCGTTTATGATGGATTGTCTAATTTACATCAATGAGAGGTCTGTTTCAATTGCTGCTGATCTGCATTGTGGTAAAGGGTCCCACTTCTTGTTAATGCGAGTAGCTGTTTAAAGGGAATAGGGGCTCCATGCAGTGGAACCCCGGATATCAGCCATTCTACGTATAAACGCCGGGCAGTGACACACAAAATGACCATTATGAACTTCGGACTTGGGTGAAAGTGGCACAGAGTTGAGATAGTGATTTACCAATTTTGGACCGTCGTCAATTCCTATTTGGATGCATTTTCTAAATGTTTTTAAAATGATCATATGAGAGCCTATGAATTATCTACTTCAATAAAGGCTTCCTTTTTTTTTCTTTTGGCAAATCTTCACAATTTAAACTGGCTGAGTTTCTCAAATTGTACAATTATTTCTGTCAAACACGCTGAGCTTTTGCCGACACTAATAATCTACATCAAATTGTAGATCATCCGATGAGTCCCCCCTGAAGTTGCAGGTCAAGGAGTTTATCTGCTTGACCTATTCCGTACTTTTTATCCGACGAGGTACTCTGTCGAAGTTGATTCACCTCTTGGCAATTCGGACCAGTCAGCGCTAACTTGCCATACAAATTTCCCACCCCACAGTCAAAACGCAAAAAAATATGGCCAAAAAAAATTAAGTCTCTTATGGTGATTTATTGCCCTTATAATGTTAAAAGTGGTATCCTTGGCATGTTATAAGGGTTATAAAGCGGTCCGGAACTTGTCTCTTAAACTCGTTGGGCAAAGAGCTGCCTGAGATTGACGGAACATTTTTAGCATCAATATTACAAAAGAAATCGAATTATATATTTTATTTTCGAAAACATTCTTTCATTTACATTTTTACATTATTTCAAAATTTACATTATTTTATTTACATTTTTACATTATTTCTTTTCTAGTGGTATTTTCTTTGAAGAGTAGTTAGGTGTGGTTTGGTTGATTCCTTATTTCTTACGAATGTCACACTTTCTTCGCGTATTCTCAAATTTCTTAAGTTAGTTGAAATTTAATTTGCATCCGAATTATCTTTCTGTATTGCAATTTTGGCATTTAAAACTTTACTCCATGCCTTTTTTATGGTTTCCATGACTTCAACTTTTTCTTTAAGAGTCGGCAGTAGAAACACTATCAGCTAGCGCATTCATAGTTAGAAGTAAATTTCTTCATCTTTGTACTACTATTTCTGCTTTCTTTGATTTAACGACAGCAAAAGTAATAGGCTCAGAATCCTTTCTTACAACTAAATTAGAGCTACACGGGCGAAGATGCTGTTCGTCGTCCGTTCGTCACATAATTCTTCAATAAATAATTGAATACTAGTCTTTTCGGACAATCCAACACTCGAACAAAATGCGCAATGCCAGAATTCCTTTGTCCATTGCTGCAAATCGTTTGTCCAGGCACAGATTCGTTTGTCCATGCTAGAATTCGTTTGTCCATGGACAGAAATCGTTTGTCCAGGCACAGATTCGTTTGTCCATTGCTGGAAATCGTTTGTCCAGGCACAGATTCGTTTGTCCGAATTCGAATTCTGGCATGGACAAACGAATTTGTGCCTGGACAAACGATTTCCAGCAATGGACAAACGAATTCTGGCATGGACAAACGAATCTGTGCCTGAACAAACGATTTCCAGCAATGGACAAACGAATCTGTACCTGGACAAACGAATTCTGGCATGGATACCAAGATTGCAGGCCCCATACAGTTGGCAGCTCAATTAAGGTACTATTGGACGGCGTCGAATCTAAACCCCACACTATCTTTGTCGGGGTCCTCAGGGATAAATTTTATCATCCGCTATTTTCCTAACGTTTATAAGCTCCATCCAACCAACTTCACAGCTTAGCTGATGGCAGTACTCTGTGGACTTATGTCGAACTCAATCAACGGAACCATCGAACTCATTATTGATTGGGGCCTAATAAACCAAGTTGAATATAAGTACTGAAGTATTTCTAATAAAACCTGCAAAATCTCCCCATCCGTGTCAGTTAATGGTGTAAAACTAACTACCGGCTGGCTGGGCCATCCCATAACATATTAGGCGTGCCATTAGCCAAAGACGTGCGGTGGAATGATCAAACGAACATCTCAGCCCTGGGATTTCTTAAGAGGTTAGGCTCATTTGTTCCTAAATAGAACAACCCGACTGTGGAACAACATTATACAGTCTATATTTCCTTACTCCTACAACATCCAAGAGTTCAAACTCAGAGCTCTTTACCACCTCTTCAACACCCTCCTGACCCCTCATAACCCTAAACCTATTTTACCCTTCGAACTAAGCTACGTGACCAAAAACATGACGGACCGGTACCACAACGAATGATTCCTCTGCCAAAAAAAAATTGTTTTTTTTCGTTTTACTTCCTTTTGCACTTTTCAGCACCGTCAAAGTGTTTATGCCGTAGTTTGTCAACATTGCCACAATTTCGTCTCTAGTCTACCAGGCAACTCCAAAGTGGTCCTTGCATAAACCATATGCAACCAACAACCAGCTGTCTGAAGCGAATTCGAATTCAGTTTTTGTTATGACAGTTCAAATTCGCCCAGTGTTGAAATGGAGCATGCAGAGAATCTGCAGGACTTAGCTGAGGATAAAATTACCCTTGGTAACTTCTTAATCGAGCAATTAAATTCACTGAAACATGTAGAAGGCGTGCAAAAGATCCAAAGGAAAATAAATCAAGAAATAAAATTCCTCCAGAAGGTTAGAACTGTCAATTTTTCTATGGTCACATATATTAGAAGTAACTTTTTAAAAATCAATCTGGTTCAAGGTTTTCAAGACGAACTCATTGAAAATTAACCATGTTATGTGCAGTAACTTAACACACTATGAGTTTTTAGTGAATGTTCTCATTCGCCAGAAAAATATTGTACATGTAGATTGTGGATTTCCTGTGGAGGATCGTCCAAATCCGTTGAGAGTGGATATAGTATGCGACAATGGTGCTAGGTGGATAAAAGGTGACTTCATATGTTTAATTTTATTTTATATTAATTTGTAATTGTTTTATCTAGTGATTGCTAGAAATCCAAAATCGTTAAATGATGCCGCAAAGGGTCGTGCTAGTTATGGTGCTAGAAGTATTGTTGATCAAGCTTCGGAGTTTTTAGAGGCAGCTTCGCAAAACCCTTATATGTTTCAGCCTCCAAAGGTTTCTTACTAGTTTAGTAATAAATCTAGCTAAAATAACTTAAATTTTACATTTAGGTAGCCTTCCATTTTACTCATCGCATTGAAGGCGAGCTTCTAGAAGATCTTTTAACTACCGGAGTTGATATTGTAATAAATGGAACTGAAACGACATCTTCTCTAGCAGAATGTGATAATCTTAACGTGGAATTATTAAATTTGGACATCACAACCTTACTAGCCTATGTAAGTGGACTAACAAATGGAAGTAGTAACTGGATTTTTGAAGAACCAATTTTAACGGAGCAAGCGGAACGTGAAAGGGAAAATCCAATAAAACCGTTGTTGGATGATCTTTTTAGAGGTATGGAAAATAATTCCATTTCATTTTTTTCATTTTCATTGCAATATTTAACTCCTAGGAAAAAAATTAATCTGTTGCGAAACAGCCGTGCAATCATTTCGTGAAATTACAAGCCTTCTTGCTGGCCCAAATGAGAAGCAACGAGCCGATGATTTTCTTAACCACATAGAAATTCTACCAGATATTCCAGAAATACCTGAGGAATTACGCGTTTTAAGTGTTGGCGGAAAAATTAAACCCAGAAGCCTTAAAATTTTCGCTTTTGGAATGAAAATGAAGGCAGTTACGGTAACATCTAATGAAGGTTTTATACGGTCTTCAAAGATGCAGGTATAGTTAGTTTTGTTTGTTTATAAACTTTGTTTTAATTTTGTTTATTTCATATTTTTCAGGGAATTAATATACCAGTGTTTGTTCATCAAGCTAGAGCTCTTACTGAATTAAAGGAAGAGAATGCAAGAACTTTAATAATTTGACAAGTTTTTCGTATGTTTATACATTTAATAAAATTAATTGTGATAATTAATATGCAAGTGTTTCGTTGTAATGGATTTCATCTATAGTTAGTGTGTTATGGAAATGAATGGACGTATTTTTATGCCTGACTCGTTTTGATTACATCAACGAGCGTAAGCTCTGGAAAAAGGAAAATCGATGGAGAATAACGCAAGGTGGAACGTTTTCAGCCAGAGAGTACAGCGACAAATGAACATCACTCCTGGGTGTTGTATGAGTTCATTTTTTTAGCAGCCGGCTGAGCGACAACAGTAGGGGTTAGCGCGAGACAGCCTCGTCGGAGTGTTTTGCCTCCTGAAACAATAGAATCCCGCGAGCCAGCCGACAAAGGCTGTGACGCAGGCAGTGGCAGACTACCAGATGAACAAATAGGTTCACCGCCCGATAGGTGAAGACCCGACCTAAGCGGAACTTTGGTACCCTATTATTAA
This sequence comes from Thereva nobilitata, assembly GCA_963855945.1. Classification (NCBI taxonomy): domain Eukaryota; kingdom Metazoa; phylum Arthropoda; class Insecta; order Diptera; family Therevidae; genus Thereva; species Thereva nobilitata. Next base: position 100,568,782 of record OY979697.1, on the reverse strand, counting down.
TAGGTTAGGCCGGCGGGATGCCTTATTAGGGCTACCTTGGTATTGTACGGAATTCTCAATCTTGTTCCCCGTCAGTTCCCCAGTTACATTAATCAGTGTCCTGTGATGATAAACAACATTCTGGCAATCTACTTTCCGGCACCGTCATTAGGTGGTCTGATCTCAGCTTGCTGTAATCAGGCCAAATCTTCTGGTTTTGGCGCATCATTTTAAACACCACCGGTACTGTGCTTACTGCTGTTGAAATGACATGCATATCTGTATTCACCACACAGCGGGTTCTGTTGCTAATAGGTCACATAACAGGAATAGCAACGAGAAGGTAGATGAATTGGCCGGACTAGGAACACAATTTGGTGGTGGGTAGGTTTTGTAGTACAAATTGTAGTACAAAATTTGTACTGTCGTTTAACGATCTCCTCTCGGCACCGGGCGCACCCAATTGTATAATGGCTTATCCTGATATGAAGGCTGTCAAGATAGATCTTCCCTTCCTACCTTACTCATGGGATTTTTGTGGACCAATTAAGCCGGAAAGGCCCAAGGCATGGAGGGCAGGAAGGGAATTGGGGAACCCCACGGAGCCCAGCCGAGCTCCGCTTACACGAACCCCTTTCGAACTACCCGAAGGCAGGACTGCGGTTGGGAACCCGGGAAGCTTGAACAGTTAAGTTAAGGCGACAAGCGACTAGGCAGGCTGCTGAACTTGTTCCAGGTATAGGGGTACAATAGGCCAAGCGAATGGCCGCGGTACTTTTGGACCCAATACCTTTCTACAAAATAAGGAGCAAAATTTAAATAAAAACGCTTCTCACGTTTCTTATGTTATCAAATATATGCAAGTTCTAACGGTTTTAGGCTACCGAATATTTTGTCTATTACTGTTTTTTCTACTAATGCTTTTCCAAAAATATTAAGTAAAGATAAGTGACGAGGCTAAGGTTTTTTGTGCAGGCTTCCAATTTTGAAACACCTTAGCACGAGACTAATAATATATCTTTTAATCTTTCTTTAGGGCTTTTTGAAATATACATCCTCAAATACAATACATAATATTTTTGTTTAAATTAAATTCATTTTAGTTACCTTATTCAAGATTAATTAATTGCAACACTACACAAAGAGCACATTTCAATTTAAAAACTAACTGTAAAATTTAAGATTTTTCTTCTTCATAAAAATATACCATGCACAGCACTACCAAACAAAAAAATTCTTTCTATAGATTCACTCACCCACCACCGAGTGTCGCTTAGATCGTAAAACATACGCAAGCGAATTCATTTCTTGTTAAAAGCGGTGCAGCGAATAAACTAACAAAAAATATGGTCGATCTGCGGCCTATTTAGATAGACAGTGTTGTAAATATTTGTGTTTTGCAGTGAGAATTTCATTAAAATTTGTATGTGAATTAATTGCTGTGCGTGTAAAATATATAATTATACCCTGAATATAATGGTATGTTATAAAATTACTTTAATTTCATTCAATTTATTACAAACATTCTATGGTAAGTCAAAAGGAAAACAATACAGCGAACCAAATTGACATTTCATTTTTATAGTAAATAATTTATAAAAAAAATTTATTATTGTTTTTCTTATATATTATAATTGTTATAATATAAGAAATATATTATTAAATTGTTTATTTATGATTAAAATTAAAGAAAATAAATTATTTGAATACTATAATAATTGTGTGTATATACGCGTTTCAATTGTTAGAATTTATTTTTTTTTCAATAAGGATTAAAATAAAATAAATTAATTGATTAAATTCTTAATATTTATTTGTGTAAAAGTTTAATTATTTTATAAATAAACAAATATCCTATGATAACCTCAAAAAAATATTTGTAATGAAACTCGATCATGCAGGGAACGTCATACAAAAATTTTCCAAAAAAAAATGATTTTCATACTATTTTACATACAAAATGATTTCATCGCCAAACTCGAAATGAATTATGGAAAACGTATTTTTCCCCTTGTATATTTTGATAAAATTTCGCAGCTAAATTCCTTAGAATTTATAGTGCAGATTTTCTTTGCCCCTTTATCTAGAGCTCAGCTTTTCTTTGCCCCATTCGTATCAAGTCCAGCAAATAAACACATGTAGTTTAGGTATCGGTGAAAAATCTTGTATCTGTAAGTGCAACAAAGGAAATACACTTGTAGCCAGCCTTAAGGGCTCTGCATCTCTTATATTATAAGAAAAACTACCTGCTTAAGGTCTTTGAAAATCGCCATGGAATATTGTCCTTCGAAAGTAGTTTAGAAAACGTGTTCTTGTATCCTTTGTTTCATGGGAGCAAACATTACAAGGTAAGATTGGAATAATAAGGAAATGAGAATTTACCTGAATGTGCCAGATGTAGGAAAAACCCTGTATTAAGCAGAAGATTAGGTTTTTAATTATCTGCAAATGTTTTTGCTTGCATTTAGGAGATGTTGACTTATACAAGTACTTTAAGATCCATGTTGAAGTGGACTGCTTGCAATGAAGTTTTATAGAAAGTACTGAACAAAAAGAAAAGTATAGCTACTTCTATCTAGAGCTAACCAAGGCTACCCTGCAGTAGTTTGAAGAGTTTTACTAGATTTACAGTACTCCTGCTGTCAGTAAAGGACAATTGTTTCTATTATGATTGGTATCCGTCCTCAATAAGTTATTCGTGAGATTTCAATTTAAAGTTTTGCAATTCTACCATTTTCCAAAAAAAAAATTAGATCCTTTTTAACAGTAAGACGAAAGTACCACTCAAGTTTTGTGAGCAGGAAGGTGGTCATACTTTGGTATTATCGATTTGGTATACGTCAATAGCAACGAAGAATCTTGCGGCAAAAATGGGCTTTAAGTCAGAAGCATTCACTTATCTCCATGTAATAAGTGATTTAAAAGCCCTTAGATAGCTCTAATTAAGGGGGGATGTTTGCACATAATTTTTGGAAACGTAATGCCCAGAAATAGATTTTATCAGATCTAAAGTAGCATTTTATTTATTTATTTACGAGTAGAGAAGACTGGAAGAAGATAATTCAAGAGACCCGAGCCTTACAAGGACTGTAGCGCCATTAAAGAAGAAGATTAACAATCAAATTAAAATAAAAACAATTAATTTATATTTGTGGAGATATTGTACCATATTGCACATATGAAGATTATTATTCAAAAAATTGATTAGCACCTAGCAACTTTTTATCACTCGCTGAGAACGCTGAAAGGAATCCTCCAAAGAAGTTGACATCCGCGGAGTACTAGTTCACCAACCTGGCTATACTGTTTCTGGGTTCATGGTAGACGTAATTTTTACTAGAGCTTACTACTGATAGCAGTCGACTCGTTCTTAGCTCTATCTACAATTTCTGGCGAATCGATCATTCCGTTGATAACTTTGAAAAACTAGATGGGTTGTAGGTTTGACCCTTTCGGACCACGCGATCAACTTCCCTATATGATGAACGTATATGGAATAAACTAACTACTTAGAAAATAGTAATACGTTTAGCACTAGAGGGAAATTGACTAGTACCAGAACTGGTGCCAAAGTAATCGTGAGAGAAGCTAGTTCAAATAACGATAATAGTGGAAAATCCACAAGATTTTTCTAGAGAACCTGTTTTTCCGGAACGTTAGCAAACGAACATTTCCTTGGTACTTCGTTCGCTACACTAAGGCGCGTTCTGAGGGTGTTGAAACCCCGCTGATAACCTGGGAAGTGCTGATCTAAGGTTTGAAAAATCGTTCTGTTTGTAAAGGGTAACGTATTTTTTGCACGGTTTTTAAAGAGTGCTCGGATTTTGACAAGTGGTGTCTTAGTGGGAAGCTATCGCTCTGCTGTATCCAGAAAAAGTAACTTCATTTCTAACGAGTTTATTAGATATTAGAAAAACTAATCAATTTAAGGTGCTTGCGACCTTTAGCCGAAGTCTTTTCATTTAAACAAAAAAGGGCTTGACCGAATGTTATGAAATTTTTTCAGAGCGTGTTTTCGTTAATATGCTTTGAACGGCACCTGAACGAAGCCAATATCAATTTTGGTTCGCGCGATATCGTGAAGGTACAACAATTTCATACGTCGTTTAAACAAAAAAAACGGCACGACCGAATTTTATGAAAATCTTTTCAGGTCATATTTTCGTTAATACCCTTCGAACGGCACCTCAACGAAGTCAATATCCTTCTTGGTTTGGTGGTTGAGACTTATGATTTCGCTTTTCGGACCGAATACAATAATGTCCCTATAAACTTAATAAGGACAAGTCTGTTACTTGTCTGCGACTAATTAGGCTACTAAGATTATATTGTTGTACAATGTGGCTCATACTATTTACATGCCTTGCCAAAAGCGCAAGAATTTACAGAATTCACGTTGAATTTCTTCAATAAGATTGATGTAGTCTTTTGTAAACGGAGACCAGACCGCAATTCCAATATGGGCTTGAACGAACGCTGAGAAAAGAAGGATCAATGTTTTGACATCCATAAACCATTTGACCATCAAATAGATAGATTGCTGCCAGTTACTTGTGTGGGGTCGCGAGGAAGAAATCACCGCACAAATGAAATCGTCAATACCGAATAGGGAAAGAAAGTAGAACCATACATAAAAATTACTTAGACGCAGAGAAATAATACTGAGCTCCATCTTTATAAAGGAGAAGTTTCCAATAAAAGCACAGCAATTGCGATTCGGTCGGCATGTTTCCTATAAACAAAATCCGTCTCTAAAAAAATTAAAATAGAATAGACACTATCCACAAAAGATATATATGATGGACGTCCAATGAAGAGGTCGCATTAGTGTGGCTGCCTGAAAAATCGGCATTTGAGACTGGAAAACAGAGGCCAAGAATCAAGATGTCTAGGGAGGAAGAGTTGAACATCTTAAAACTCGAGAAGAGTTGAATATTTCACTGTCGCGATGTTCCGTAACAGGATGGAGACGATCGATGGAGTAAAGCCCGGGACACACATATCTGCACCGTGTCCGCACCGCATGATGGCCGTGTGTCGGACGACACACGGAGAGAAAGTAAACAAGTATAATTTGATGCGGTGCGGACACGGAGGCGCGGAAAGGTGGGGGCTGACTGGTAAACTTTTACTTGTTTACTTTCTCTCTGTGTGTCGTCCGACACACGGCCATCATGCGGTGCGGATATGTGTGTCCCGGGCTTAAAAGAACACCATTTTGACACAGCAATAGTGGAAAACGGAACACCACGGAAAAACGGTATGGTTATCTAGCCATTTTCAATCCATAAATATTAATTAGACCAGATCGAACTATTACTTCAGAAAAAATAGAATGTTAAAATGTTCAAAGAAACGGAAATCAATTTGGACGACCTACACCAAAAATCACTGTGAGTGGTTAAAGTAAATCGAACGTTATTTTAGATTTTGAACGTAGGTAAATTTCCAGGATCTTGTCCAAACCAATTTTGTATTATGCATTATCCAAGGTCGTAAATTTTATGCTTTTAGAAAGAAATTTGTAATTAACAGCATCTAATAAAATTATTTTACAGGAGATTCAACAGTTGGAAATTTTATGTAAGCAATTGTATGAGTCGACTGATTCTGGTATAAGGAATGAGGCTGAAAAGGCACTAGTAGCATTCCTTGGCAGCCCGGATGCTTTACCAAAATGTCAAATGCTTTTGGATAGGGCTGATTCTAGTTACGCACAGCTATTGGCAGCCACAACACTAACAAAACTCATACAGGGCTTAAGTCTCGAACAAAGGATTGATATTCGGTAACAACAACACAGTTCTTTTTTTTAAATACAAATATAATACTAATAAAATTGATCAATTTATCAACAGGAGCTATGTTCTCAACTATTTAGCAACAAGACCGAGCTTACAAAATTTTGTGGTGCAGGCCTTAGTTACATTATTGGCAAAAATAACAAAATATGGCTGGTTTGATACGTACAAGAATGAAACTGTTTTTCGAAATATATTAGAGGATGTTAAAAAGTTTTTACAAGTAAACTAAAATTATTATATTTTATGAAGCAAACATTTACAAAAATATCTTTTATCAGGGATCTGTTGAGCACTGCACTGTTGGTGTGCAAATTTTATCACAATTGGTGTGTGAAATGAATTCAATTGTTGAAGTTGATGTGAATCTTTCATTTTCAAAAAATCGAAAAATTGCAACATCATTCCGAGATCTCCAACTATATGACATATTTCTTCTTTCATGTTCACTTCTTATTACTGCTAGAGATAATAGCAAGAACATTAATTTTATGGATGAGTCACAGCAAGCGTAATTAATATTAAAATTGAAACAATTTTGGTTTATTTTTAATAAAATAAAAATATTTTGATAATTTCATTTCAGATTAATTTCACAGGTTTTAAAACTTACAAAGAATTGTTTAAGTTTTGATTTTATTGGTAGTTCAACAGATGAATCAACTGACGACATGAGTAGTGTACAGGTAATATATTTTGTTTAAATACCTTTATTTCTGACTCCTCTATTTATCTTTATTTTTATTTTTAGATACCAGCAAGTTGGCGACCAGCATTTCTCGATTCTAATACATTAAAATTATTTTTTGATTTATATCAAATTCTACCTAATGGTTTAGCAAGTTTGTCACTTTCATGCCTTGTTCAAGTAATTTCATCCTATCTAAAACCAAACATAAATTAAAATTAATTAATTAATTTCCTCCATATACCAGATGACCTCCGTGCGGAGATCACTCTTCAGTAATAACGAACGTACAAAATTTCTAACTCATTTAGTAAATGGCGTGAAAAGCATACTAGAAAACCTACAGGTATATTTCATGTAATTATTAATAAAAAATATATTAAAACAAAGCATATTTAAAGGGCTTGAGTGATCCAGATAATTATCATGAGTTTTGTCGACTATTAGCACGATTAAAATCAAATTACCAACTAGGTGAACTGATTACAGTTGAATGTTATCCAGAAGCAATTCAATTAATTGCTAAATTTACGGTTCAATCTTTGCAGGTTTGTTTAAGATTAATGTTGTTAGTGCATTTTTTAAATTATTTTTATTTTTAGATGTGGCAATTTGCACCAAATAGTGTGCATTATTTATTATCCTTATGGCAAAGAATGGTTGCTTCAGTTCCTTATGTTAAAACTACTGAACCTCATCTACTTGGTACTTATACACCAGAAGTAACAAAAGCCTACATTACTTCAAGATTGGAATCTGTACCTGTTATTGTTAGGTATGTATTAATTTAATGTTTTGGCGATTGATGATAGCATTGCATCATAATTGGGAAGTTTACGTAAACCTCAGACTTACCCAGCTCAACAATCGTGAATCTACAATAGCCTCTCGTGGTAGCTCTTCCACTGAGCCCGGTTTCGAGCCGACGACGTTCTGTTTTCATTTTTAAGCTTTGGTTTATGCCATCCTACTCAGTGGAGTATTTACCCTAAGGCCATAGGGGTCATGGGCCGGCGCGGTAAGTTTTTAGGGGCGGCTTGCGTGATCAGCTTTGGAAGCCTTTAATAATACACTGAGAAAAAAATAAGTTTTATGAAAGCATTATTTTCTTGATATAACAAATCTACATCAACTTTCGCTAAGTGTGAGATTTGTTCAAGATACATAATGCAGAGCCACTTAAACGGTTCCTCTATTTTCTGCCAAACACTGGTCACAAAGCAGAAGACATGTCCTACAGGCTAAGATCAGAGAAAAATGTTAGTTACGTGCCTTGCGCCGCACATTCGTTAAACTTGATCGAATCATCGGCAGCTGAATGTTACCCAAAAACGTCAAGTACCAAATTTTTGGAGTTACTGCAAAATCTATACGTATTTTTTCAGCATCAACGAAACGTACAAAATTATTGTAATCCCTTTGAACTAGGCCTGAAAATATAACTGAAGAATTTGTGACAAACGCGATGGTCAGCCAGGGACGATGACTGTGCCAGCCTTAATAAAGATTGGAACGAAATAGTAGCGGCTCTTGAAACTATAAAAGGTGACTCTACCCACCATTATTGGAGAATATGACCAAATCGTTAACTCTCACACGATATCCCGACAATTCTCAGAAGAACTTCTATTGAATATGGCGAAAAAGTCAGAATGCTTTTTGCTGGTCTCCCAAGCCTCGGAAGATTGTGGCTTCGAATCAGATTCTCTAATGCCATGTGGAAGAGGGAGCAGGCCAAACCTTCTTCCTTTGCAAACATCTAAAACTAAACTTTATTTTAAGATAAACATGATTAACGTGTCATTTTATTCGCAGAGATAACCTAGAAGATCCTTTAGATGATTTAGGAATGGTTCAACAACAATTAGAACAGTTATCCGTTATTGAACGTTGTGAATATGAAAAAACTTGTACGCTTCTAGTACAGCATTTTGATCAAGTAATATAATTAATTCTTTTTATAACATTGCATGACTTAATCCTATTTCATTTATATCTAGACTGCAAGGGCCTATCAGGAGCTACTACAAAATCCGTCACCAAATGCAATGGATGTTACAATACATGAACTGCAGCTAACTTGGTTGGTATACATTATAGGATCTGCCATTGGTGGACGACTATCATTTAATGCTAGTGAGGAACAAGATACTATGGATGGAGAGCTCGTTATTAGAGTAATATAGAAAAAAAAATTACTTTTAAACATTTTAAAAATTTATCATAATTCTTAGGTTCTTCAGTTAATGAGTTTAACTGATTCAAGACTCCCACAAGCAGGCTGTGAAAAATTGGAACTAGCAATTTTAAGTTTTTTAGAACAAGTTCGAAAAATACATATAAGTGAACAGACTCAAAAAGCCAAAGTATATAAAAGATTATCAGAGGTATTCGGTTTGAATGATGAACAAATGTTACTAAGCATGATCAACAGAAAAATGTAAGCATATAAATTCTCTTGTAATATACTAAATTTCTAATCATATATACTTTTATCATTTATTTACAGCATCACAAATTTAAAATTCTGGGGTAGATCAGAACAGATTATAACAAAAACATTATGTCTTCTTAATGATCTATCATTGAGCTTCAGTTGTATTAGGAAATTAGCAAAACTTGAAGAAGTGCAATTTATGTTGAGCCATCACACAGTAAATATTATATTTTTTATTATTTAAAAATTATTTATATTCATTCATTCATTTTGTTTTTAAAGAGCGAACATTTTCCGTTTCTTGGTACAAATTCTTCTTTAACCGAAATGAGATGTAGAAGCATGTTTTATACATCATTGGGACGATTGCTTATGGTAGATCTTGGTGAAGATGAAGAAAGATTTTATAATTTTATGACACCACTTACAAGTAAAAAAAAACTAATGAGTGCATTTATAAATAATCTTTGTATGTGTTTTTTTAATATTTAGATCAATTTGAATCATTGGGATCAATTATAATGGATACAAGTACTTTCCCTAGCGATGAGGCCAAAAAAGCAATTATAGGCTTAGCACGAGATTTACGTGGTTTGGCATTTTCTTTAAACTCGAAAGTTCCATACACAATGCTTTTTGATTGGATGTAAGTATATTCAGTAATCATATAACAATTATCTCAATGTTCAAACGTTTTACTGAAATTTACTTTTTCAGCTTATATATTGTGTAACCAATAATCAATAGTGTTAGTAGATGTTGCTGTTGATTATTTATATAAAAAAAATCGAATTTCATTATAAAAGATATACATATGTTGGTTTATAAGCAGCAATGACTTTTTGGGAGAATAGTTTTGATCTATACTAGGACCATTCACTTGCTAGAAGAAGGGTATTTCTTTTGCTGCCCATCTTTGAGTTTTCAATGAACTTGTTTTGAAGAATTCCTACATGACCCATCGAGTCCGCATGGGATGTCATGCTATGTAATTTGCCTAATTTACACCCCATACTAAACTATCACAACATCATTGGTTGGTTTCGTTAATTTTTTTTCGTTATCTAAATCCACTCCTTGTGGTTAGAGCCTCGTATATTAAATTTGCATTCATTGCTAAATAAAACATTATTCCAGTCCTACAGTTCAACCTTTGACAAAATTAGCATAATTTAACTAATATTGTAGGTTTGTATAGTTATTGTCCTACCTCGCAGTCTTTCCTTCTTTAAGCCTGTTCCGGGTTTTCTCTACATTCCCTGAAAACTCCTGGGTCTATACTATATATCGATGCACTTCTACAGTGTTATCCATTTTAATCAAGATCGCATCAAACTTTAATTCTTTGTCTTTCTTTTTCATGTAAAAATAGTTTTAAGACTCGATTTAAACTTGATCGACCCAACCGATCGCACGGCATTAACGCAAGTTCACCATTAAAATTTAACAATTTAAAAATTTATAATTTTATTTATTTTTTTCAGTTATCCAGATTACACACCGATTTTAATACGAGCTGTAGAATTGTGGGCACATGACCCGTCTGTTACAACGCCGATTTTAAAACTATTTGCAGAACTTGTTAATTGTAGGGCACAAAGATTACAAGGAAATGTTTCTAGTCCAAACGGAATCCTTTTATTTAGAGAAACTTCAAAGTTGATATGCCTTTATGGTATGAAAGAAATTATAATTAATCAATTAAATATAAAATAAAACTTTTTTTATATATATTTCTACAGGTAATAGAATCTTACTCTTAGATGTTACAAGAGATCAGCAATATCCAATGAGACTTAAAGGAATTTCAGTATGTTTTTTAATGTTAAAGCATGCATTAAGTGGAAATTACGTAAATTTTGGTGTATTTAAACTTTATGGAGATGATACTTTAGATAACGTATTGAATGTTACTGCTAAAATGATACTCTCAATTCAACAAAATGATCTTCTGGTAACTTACAATTATTTCATGCTTAAAGTTGGAAAAACAAAAAAATTATTTTCAGGAATATCCGAAATTGTCAACTGCTTATTATCTTTTACTTGACTGCTTAGCACAAGATCATATAACATTTTTAGCTACATTAGAGCCTCGCGCATTTTTGTACATTTTAGGAAGTATATCAAAAGGATTAACAGCTTTAGGTAAACAGTTTCACACCTCAGATATATTTAATAAAGACTTTTAATTTGTTTTTTAAATATTACAGATTCATCGGTTTCCACCGGCTGCTGTTCGGCATTAGACAATATTGTATCATATATTTTCAAGCAGCTAGCTTTAAAAGGTTGTAAACCGAATATAAAACAAATAATTTTTTTATTTGAAAAAATTCTCTTTTAATATTTTTAGTTTCGACATTCCCAAATAAAAAACATCGACATGGTGTATCTCCTGAAAATAATACGTTCCTCAAAGTGAATAACTATTGAAAATTTCATTATTCGTTTTATAATAATTTTGTATATTCATGTGTTTTTTATAGATAGTTGAAATGCATTCGGAAATTCTCCAAGGTATGATGTCAACTTTATTCAATTTGGTTATGTCAGAGGACTGCCGAAATCAGTGGTCGATGTCCCGTCCACTTTTAGTTCTTATACTGTTATATGAAGATTATTTTAGGTGATTGGCTTAGAAAGTGTAATATTTACTTGATTATGTAAAACATTGTGCTATTTTAGATCGCTCAAAGAAAATATAATTCGCTCTCAGGCAATTGAGAAACAAGCGACCATGGCACAATGGTTTGAAACCCTTATGGAAGGTATAGAAAGAAATATTGCAATGAAGAACAGGGAGAGGTAAGTAATTTTATCTTTTAAAATTATTTGTTTGTGTTTTTAAATGGTGTTAATAAAGGTTCTTCAAAAACATACCCCATTAACGGAAAAGACGAAGATAAGAAGGTCTTTAATTGAAAAAGACCGAACCTGAGTGGAGCTCAGAAGCTTTCTGATAAAATAGTCCTCCTAAGCCAGATCAGAGCAAGACATTCACAGGGCTAATTTGTAACGTTTAGAAAAAGAGACTAGGACGGCCTTATTTGGGTTGATTGATAGGCCCTCCGTGGTTTACTATGGGTGGGTTTCAAGTTTTATCAATTATTGCAATCCCATATTCCATGATTTTTTGGCGGTTTCGAACATTCTTGTTCCATTGTCCATCAATGATTAGGGTTAATTTCCATCAGTGATTCTGATTACTGATTGTGGTGAAACTTCAAAACACACCCTATAGCCATGGCGACCAGAGGCTCAGTTAGTGCTTTGGCGCGCCTTTTTTTGCCACAACTCATGTACCTGGGTTCAGTGGTTGTTTGGTCGGGTGTGACGGATGCCTAAAGACGTCATATCAGTCATGTGATCTCCAGTCCAGAGATTTCTTTGAACATTCCTGACATCATTATCACTAGGTCATCTGCGTATGTTACTACCTTAGTTCCGCTTCTGCCTAGTTTTTGTAGTATGCTATTCATGCATATTCGTGTAGTTTGGTCAAAAGCTCGTCGACAACCAGAATTGCGGAGACTAATTTTAATTTAAAAAATATAAAATAATAACCTCTAAATATCAATTTTTATCTTTTTATATTTTCAGATTTACACAAAATCTATCAATGCTTCGCCGTGATGTTGCTAATTCTATGAAATCAACAAGTTATAACACTGGTTCGTGTTTAAATGATATTACAGAATACATATAAGTGATGTTAATTTTTTAAAATATATTCTTAAGATTTTTTGCCTTCTAATTGCATAAGTAAATACCATAATCATTAAATATGAATAAGGACTTTTCTTCTGCAGAGCATACACAAGAATTTACATACAAAATTCATTCACATTTTTATAAAACAAAATCACATTTTTGCATTATGAACATAATTTTTTGCAAGGCTTTTTAAAAACAATCTTTCCATATAATTTTATATGTTATTTATTATCGCAATAATATTCTACTTTATTTATTAATACTCTTAGCTTTATTTTAAATTCATACTTTTTGAATAATTTTGAGTGAGAAAGTTTTGAATGAAAGAAAATATATAAAAAAACGAAAACATCAGAATTAAAATGCATACTAAAACTAATATAATATAAAAACAGGGAACAAGTACTAATCTTCAGTATTAATTAATGACATATTTTTTCGTTTAAGCATATGAATAAGTTTATTTAAAAAAAAAACAATTAATTGCATTTCCATAATATTTTTTACTCTTGCCAATTTTCAGATCCCCTATTCCTAGCGCTTTCTTGCACCATCTGTTGAAACATTTTTAACATTGCTGATTTTTTGGGGTTATACACATATCAAATACATACATACACAAGTTGCGGTCCCGTTTTATAAGTCTATGTTTTAAGAAAACTTAACCATTTTTTTTACAAATTTACGTTCATATTATATAATAATAATATTTTTGCCTATTTTAATTGATCTCTCTGATCTAAGTTAATTTCTATGATATTTCTCTTATCTGTTATAATATCACAATATAATAAAAATTATTTTATAATGCTAAGATTATTTGTCTTAAAAATATTAGTTAAATGTAGCATTTTGATTCAAATCGTAGAAATTAATAAAAGTATTTTTTGTAATCCAATGAGTTGTGTGTGGGGTAGAAATATACTACTTTTCACGAATTCACACTGCATGCTCTGCTCATAAATGTATTACTAATCAGCCTTATTCTCGTTGTCGAGTGATGTGACAGATATTACTTCGACCCCAAATCGATATTCTCAGTGTCAATCTAAAAGACCCCTGGCGACTAGATCGACAAACGTCGTAATCTTATTTTCGCAAGGTGTCGTGTGAAGTGGCATTTTCCTCGATACGTGTGTAGAGGTCGACAGTTTCATTCTACCGCGTCCCTCGTAGTCACGTCACTCGCAAACGAGAATACCACCTAATATTAGATTCCCATTAGTTTTCTCTTCGCGCAATTGGAAGATATGCTTTTGCTGTGTATTTTCTAGGACAGCTCAAGTTTTGTTTATTAGTTATTTTATGTTCTTATTTCTTTGAGAACTTCTTACTTATTCGGCTCTAGAACTGGTTTTCGATCCTGGTCTCTCGCAATTAATTCTTACGTCGGCCTTGATTCTGACCAATGTCATTTAGTTAAGCATCGCTTAGCTCTGGATTGCCTGGTCTATCTCGCTATCGCGTCTCATAAACTATACCTCAAAAAACTTTCCGAGTAGGTTCTCTCCTGCACTCATACGAGCTAGATGTCGTGTCAACTGAAGCCTACCGAGCTTAATTTTTTGGCATTTAGGTTGCAACAGCTCTGGTAGATTTCATTATTGCAGTCTTCAGAGCCGTTCTTTGTTTGGCAAAGGAAATTTCCGTACGAAAAATGTACAATCTGCCTTACACGATGGTGTTAGAGCGAAAAAAGACGCTGGGTTCAGTCTCACAGAGTACATCTAAGTAATATGATCTGTGAGAATTTCGTTTTTCTGTGCACAAATCTTGAGTGCTGTATTTGTTTTTGGGCATATCTTCCAGCTCTGGACTGCTGCATCACCTTTGTTTTCTGTTCGTTGATGTTCAGGCAGCTTATTTTGCTGCCAAAAAGAACCTTCTCACGATGTTCACGTTATCTGCATAATTGTACAGACTGTATTGCTATTAACGCACTTCTCTGAACTGACGTATTATTTTTCACCCATTCTAAGGCGAGATTGAAAAGCATCGTGGCCAGCCCATCTCCTTGTCTTACTTCGAACTCTTCTGAGGCCTTATTCTCTATTACAATGATCTTTGCTTTTTACTCGCAACTAAATATTTCCGTATTACATTATTGTTTCCTCTAGTAGAAATGTCCCCGAAAGGAAACAAAATGAGTACATAAGGATTCAATTGTGTCGCCCAAACCTAATATTTTATAAATTGCTCGATTTCCCTTGAGCTTTAAAGTAAAAATCTAACACTATTGTTACAGTTTCGAGTAGAATTTAGTCAGTTTTGTAATAGAGAATACGATTTTGGCATTTTTGTTAGAAATTTTCACAATATTGTAATAGAATTTTTGTTTCACAAGAATTGTGAAGGTTTTGTATCTGGTGCTGAGGAGTGAGATGTGTCTGTAGTTTCTACAGGTTAATTCTCTCTCCTTTCTTGTATATTGAACATTTAATCGCTTTACAAATGGCTATGGCACATCTAAAAACAATAGGATCTACCTAAAGTAGATAGTACTACATACAACTAAATAGATAGAAGAAAACCCCCACGCCCCCAACCAACCAGCTAAAACGTTGGCCATTATAGGAAGTTCAAACCAAAAAGCGTAAATTGTTCCTCGTAAATAAATTCAGGTCACATAACTTCATTTGTTTTAATAGCGCAGAAATATATTTTTATTTTTCAAAATTGCTTAATGCTTTCTACTATATATACCATACTCACTCAAACACGCATCATAACATACAGAAGAACATCTTTAAGATTATCTTTTAAAAATATATATATATATTTACAGCATTTAAAATCGACGTTTTTTAACATTCATTTTCTATAATTTATTTTACAGAGAGTCCATACCAAGTATATCCTGAGCAAAACTACTCAGTTTCTGTATAAACGGTATTTATAAACGTTTGTTTGTATTTTGTATGGATGGATGGATGGCTGAAACAAAAAAAATCTTTTTATCTTTTGGTTGATGTAAACTAAAAACAAAAAAAGTAATTATTAAAAAATGCAAACAAAAAAATATTTTTATGATGTTTGTAGCATAGTTCTATGTAATTTTACAGAATTTAAAAAAAAATACAAAAATATTTTATATAAATAATATTAAGAAGAAAAAAAAAGAAATTGAAAAATGTTAAAAAATATTAATGTTTCTCTTATGTTGAAACGCAAACCTTATTCCTGGTCGTATAATTTATATATGTAGGTAACGAAAAGTTGGGGCAGAATTAATTTATAGGACTTGTAGATTACGGGCCCGGCCACTGATTGCCATTAGAATGCTTGTTTTATGATTTGGCATATGTGTGAATCCATCGCAGAACCTTGCTTTTGTTACGCCTTCGTCTTTCCAGTTCCCCGACCCATAAAACATTTCCTTCTTTCTTTACAAGAAATTCCCTGCCCTTTCTCCTGCTCCCGCTTGTACTATAAGCATAAGCGAGAAATCCATCTCCTGTTTGATGACCGAAGTAAGAGTTCTGTCGTGGGACTATTGGATGGCGAGTCGGTGGAATAAAACCTCGTGTTAACGTTGTCAGTTCTTTCATTTTTCTCTTTAGTATCTTTGCGACTAGAGCTTGCTGTCCGAAATTGCGTACCTAATAATATATCCTATCTTACATAAAAAAAGGTGGATCAGCGTTAGCTGTACACCGTCCACTGAGTCGAAAGAAAGATTAGTTCAAGTTTTATTGGCAATAAAACAGTATTTAGTTTTGCAGGCATTGAATTAAACACGAATAGGCTTAAATCAATGAATTCGATATTGCTGTTCACCAAATTGGGCATGAATCATCCGGCATGTCCTGCCTTACATTGTTCGAAGGTGGGTTGGATGGATGGAGAACAGATCGCTTATAAAGGTTAGGAAAAGAGCCGGTAATAAAACTGAGCCCTGGCGGAGAAATGTCAGAGATGGTGTGAGGTTTAGGCTCGCTGTAATTTCATATGTAAGGACGGTCTAGCCTGCCTACTTTTCAACCTGGCATTGGGAAAACTGATTCCTGAGGGTCACAATCCTTCACAAGTGCATTTAATTACTGGCCCTTATTCTGGTTGTCACTTATGGTGACAAATGGCGAATTGAGACAAAAATGCTATTATGGTTCTCTAAAAACGTAGCATTTCTGTGAGATAATGCGAATTACAGTTGTCACTAATATCGAGAAACGGCGAGTTCAGTGACAAATGTTCTCACTTGATGTTTGTAAGTGGGATTTTTGTCATTTGATATTTAAAGGTGACATTTCTCACTTGGTGAAGTGACAACCAGAATAAGGCCGGCCAACTGGCTTATGCAGACGATATTGAGATCATTGATAGAACATCAAGAGCTGTATAGGACGCTTTCACGTCGATATCGACTTCTGTCGATAAATAAAAATTGGTATTTGGCAACACGATATCGACAACGTTATTGTCTCTTTACGTGTCGATAAAGACGTTTGACGTTTATTAAAAAGCTCAATTTATGCATACAATAAACTTTTAACAATTGCTATTTTAATTTAATATACGCGGTTTGCTGCACTTCGAGTAATATCACACAATTTGATGGTTTTGTATAGCAGTGCTTATCTGTCGATTTGGTCGAAATGCCAAATATGAAACTTAGAGAAAATCGAGAAGCTTTTTTTGTCGAGTCGATCCATCGACTCGAGAAACCAAATACGGCCCCTGGGACTACACATCAATAAAAGCAAAACAAAGTACATACATGGTGGCCCCGCCGCGTCTGTAAAAACACCTAACATTGATCCCACAATCAAGGTAGAGAACGAACTTGAAGTCTACCTTAGGTAATAGTAGCAACCGACAATAACATGGAACCAGAAATATCCGCACAGCTGCTGAAAGCCTACTATAGTCAGTAAGGGCTCTTCAAATTCAAGAATCTAAAGAATGGGGTAGACTAGAACCCGCAGAGCTTCGCGATGCCAATCTGGATCACATCGGAACCGAGAGATGGACTGAAGAGGTGGATATTGTATTGCCATTGTCCATTTTTAATTACTGACAGAAATAGAGATCGAATCGAAATCAAATTCGACCATAAACTCAATCAAGTAATCCGTACTTTCGTGTTGGAGTCACCAACCGCTTGTCTGATAGTCTGCATAAATTTGGAAGAAGTATGACAGAACAAAGAATATGCTCAGAAGTATAGCCAAAATGTGTACAAACAATTCACGACCTCTGAAGAAAACTCCGTTCATGGACCGCTTGCTAGGGATGAGGTAACATAGCAGTAAGTGTTCGGGGAGAACAAAGATGCTATTTAATGACATGGATGAAGCGAAGTTCTCTTGATAGAAGTTTCCAAGCACCAGGAGTCTTTACTACTACTGCGTACCATTGAAGATCTTACTTCTCAATTTGATGGTTGCCTTGCAGAAATTTCTCAATTTTATGACGGTGACTCATGAAAAATGAACAAACGCCTGTACAACTCGGCCGACGCAGAGAATACCAGATTTGTCATTCTTACTATGATTGCAGTCAGTGGCTGGATAATTTTTATGGATTGGAGCAGAGGTTGACGCATCTGGCTTTGTTTTATGAAATCATCCAATATGATAAAGTTTAAAGTTGCCCAATGAAAATAGCAAGCCAAATGGACATTATTTCTTGTTTCTTTTTAACAAATTTTAACACAATCTACGTATGCATTCGTCTCAACATATAAAGGTTCTTCAGAAAAAAATTTATATTTATTTTTTTTCCTACTTATATAATTTGAAACACCTTAAATGTATAAATTTCTTTGATATTTTTTATTCAAGCTTAAAAAACCAAAGTATTTTGATATAATTGATATACAATTTATTCTCTAAATAATGTAGAATATCAGCTTAAAAATATCAACACAGCACTTTTTTTCACTTATTTATTTATTTACCAGAAATCTTTGGTGTTCCTGCCGAAATTTGGCTTTCAATTCCGCAATGATCTTCACCTCTCAAAATTTTAAAGAAACCATCATCACCCCAATCGGTGTTCCATGAATTTCCAATTAGCCAATATGGTGTATTTCCTTCGACACCCCAACCAAGAACACGTATAGCATGGCCGCCCAAAGCCTTACCATGAACATGTTGATAAACCCCTGCAAAAATTTATCCATTAAACTATTCAAGATAATTATTAAGAAAAAAAAACATTCTTATACCTCTTTTATAAACGAGTAAGTCTTCATAAACCGTAAGAGCAGCCTCAACTGGACCATTGGTCATTATTTCTTTTTGAATTTTATTTGGATTGTTCCCAATCGAGTATGCCTGTTTGCCAAAATGTTTATCTTCGCTATAAGGCGTTTTATAGCCTGATTCGCAGACATGAGAACATTTCGGTGTTCGGCCTTTTGTAGCATCACATTCTGGGCGACTTCCATTAATATGATGTTCGCATGGCTCTACTTCATATGGTCGACATCCCTATCGTAAGGAAATTTAAGAATATTTGATTTTGTTATAGTTGTTTTCTTTTTTAATTTACCTGATTAGAACCATAAGGTCCTCCACTGACAATGCCCTTTCTTACCCAATAAGACCAAGCGCTTCCCGGGAAACCGCCATTGCATCCAAATCCGCAAGTATGACAGCACGACAACAGATCATCAGCAGAAAAACGGAAATTAACTTTTCCTTCTGAATGTATGCAAACCTAAGTATAATTAATAGAAGTTTATTTTAGCTTATAAATTTAATTTCAATTCGTGTTGGATATGTAGACTGATATCCTCTCATTATTTAATGAAAATATTGGCGAAATTATGTAATGGCGACTTTACTTGACGATGAAGCAGATCTGTTTAAAAGAACAAGAGAAACCGCTTAACACGTTATATTTAGAAACCTTCACCGTACGACAGCACAACAAAACCAAATGCCTATTAACAATTACACTTGAGACTGTGGACAATTTAAACCTTTAAACCAAGCTATTCAGCAAATTTTATATAAACGGTACATCCTCAGGGGTTTGTTGGCGATTCTCCGAATAGATCTTGCTGATCGACATTGCACTCTAGATAGAAGAGTCGACAGAACAAAGGGGGCTAAATCTCCGAGCTTTAGTCTTTCACATAAAAGAAGAAGTAAGTGGTTCAGTTAGTAACGTGAAAATAACTGACGATGAAATATTAGCACTAATTGAAAATGATCAGCGGGCTGAATAACCTGAGTGATCGGAGTAATGATTTAATCAACCAATCAACAGAACCAAGGTGATTACATTTTCTCGAAGTTGTTAAAAAAAACCCCGATACATAGATGATGTTTATTAAAAAACAACGGGATTGATTAAATAGGATTGTTAAAAGAGGCACAATGTGGATTGTGTATAACGACAGTAAGGACTAGAGATCTCGAAAGTAGCTTCTGACAGTTCTGTAGCTGGAAGTCGCATGCATGCTGTTTAAAAAGAAATCCTACAAAGCAGATCATGAATTCTTTAAAGTATGCGCAGACGTGCCGGTAGTAAAATAGTGTTGCGCAATTGAGACTTGAAATAAAGGAAAAGTTGTGCGCAGGAAACGTGATGCGTGCACAATTTACTTCCAAAAACTTTTCTTTTAAGGCATCTCGCCGCCTTAACCGGTTAATAATAGGATATCAAAGTTCCCCTTAGAACGAATCTTCACTTAGCGGACGGTACACCTTATTCTGTCTGGTACTGCCGGCATCACAGCCTTTGTAGCCTGGTTAGCGGCATTCACTTGTTTCAAGTGGCATAGAACTCCGATGAGGCTGTCTCTCGCTAACCGCGATGTCAGCGTCTCTGGCTTAGCCGACTACTATTGAGCATATTGATTTTGCGAAATCGAAGCTCCGTTATTCGTGGGCTTCGTGAAAATTTCTTCTTTTTGGTGTGAGCTCGTACAACATCCAAGCGTTCAAGCGTGAACTCCTACAACATCCAAGAGTTCAAGCGGACGCTCCTTCATCACCGTCCAGACTTTTATTAACCTATCCTGTCCTCTATTGATTCCTTCGAACCAAAGCGAAGTTTACTATTAAAGAAAGTTATGCAGTGCCAGGAAGAAGTGTTCTTTTGTTATTGTGAGCTGGTACTTCAAAATGCTACCAATAGCTCTGAGAAATATTGTTCTCATTTATAGTATTAAAGCGACAAATCCACCAGATGTGGCTCTGTAGGTAAGATGGACGACATATTTAAGAGGAAAGTTCTCCAACGGATAACCGGCCCAGTCAATGAAGACAATGCATGGAGAATACTCTATAATCACGAATTGTATGTCTTATACAAAGAGTGTAAACTATCAACACATGCCAAGCTACTGCGTTTACGTTGAGCCCGCCATTTTCAAAGAATGGATGACTCAAGGATGCCAAAAAAAAGCCCTGAATCTACTACTGGATGGGAAAAGAGTAAAAGACCTGCTGGAAAATCACGGTCGAGGTGGGAAGACGGCTTTAAGGCTGATGCAGCAAATTTCCTAAACAGATTCAACTGGAGGCCAGCTGCGGAGCAGAGAAACGTCTAGAGAAAGAAACTGATGAATGCCAAGGCTGGAATTGGGGTTATAGAGCCATCGAAGAAGAAGATAATATAGAAAATTCCACTATGTATAATTTCAAGACATCAGAAAAGTTAAGGAAGGAGACATCAGCAATTATTTCTAAAAAATGCATAAAATAAAACCGAAATCTGTTTTCCTACATTAAATGCTCACATCATTGAACTTTTCTAGCTGATAATATTTGACCCGGGCAGGTCTAATAAAATGAAATACATATACACAAAATACAAGCTTAGTAAATAAACAATGAAGATAACTGGTGCAAATAAATAACACGAAATATCAGTCCTTGATAATTGGCATATATTAAACGCGAATCTTTCTGCATGAAAATTCAGAGAAAATTATTAGTCACTGATAAAGCCACCAACTTATCACAAAATGTCGAAATTTTTTAATGGGTTTGTTAATTTGTTTCCATATGTTTGAACAATGCTTACCCGATCCGACATTGCTTCAACAGCTCCAAATGCCCAACATGAGCCACACGAGCCTTGGTCTCTTATTTCTTTTATTGTTGGACAATGTGGCCAATTTACTCTGGCATCGAAATTTTCTGGAATATCACCATCGGTAGCATCTAGTCCTTCTGCATCTTCTTTTATGGGTAAGGCATATTTATGGGCATCTGGCTGAACTCCCATTAAACCCTTTATGTAGTCCATAGATACGGATTCGTGAAAGTTTCTTCCGACCTTGAGTTAATTTGTTTAATTACTTAGTTGAAATAATTAAGTAAATATTTGAAATACCTCCCATGTTTTAGCTTTTGTCCTTACAACAGAGATGAATTCATCGGACAATGGATGAGGTTCATCATGCGCCCAGCCACCTGCCACCAGACACAAAACAGATATTGCGATGATTAATCCTCGCATTATGACTCCTAAAATAATTGTATTTAATTAGCAAAAGGTACAATAAACGCAAAATAATGTTTCATGCGCAATTACTTCTGATAATAAGGGTGAATTTTTTGGTAAATTACTTACGTTACGAAAAATATAAAAATTCAGAATTACTATAAATACAAGCTTAATATAATTTTATTAAAATTTACCTTCTTAGAAATACCGCAGGATTTTATTTTCCTTTTTTCTACAATGATTTTCAAAAATACGTTTCACTTTGTCTTCTCCACTTCAATGGCCACAACGGAACTTCAACACTACAAGTTACCGAGCTAAATTTCCAATATCAACTGAATAAAATAATCGCATGATAAGCGATTAAAATAACGTGAGTTTTTATTTATTTGTTCTCAATTCCTCGTTGGAAAAAAAATCTTCATTACAATCACAAAGCCAATAAACACAAATGTTCGATATGTCACAGCCACTGATCTATATGTCAGTGGTCACAGCATAAAAGCTCTGTAGAACACTTCACGCCTTCTATAAGTAAAATTAGAAATTAATGTTTACACTTAAGCTGATACACGAACTCTTCTTAATTCAGTGCTCTGAAATCGGCAGGGCGCTAATAGACAGCTTTTGGTGAAAAATAAAGGCCCAGTTAAGGCCCAGTTACATAGCAGCGTTGCGTTGCGTTGCGTAGCTTAGCTGAGCATGACTTTTCGCAACCTAGTCACATAGCAGCTTTAGCGTTGCGTTATTTGACAGATCATAGCAGCTGCTTTGCGTTGAGATTTGACAAATCGAGTTTAAATTGCTAACGAGTGCCGCAGAAAATTAAATAAAAACACTTTCAAAATTTCCAACTGACACTTTTTAAATAGCCAACCGATACTTTTTTAAATTGCCAACGTATGCTCGCGTAAAAAGTTGAACTTTGAACAACTCATGCTTTGCGTTGCGTTGCGTTGCGCGCAATGTAGTTAACCCCATATAAATTACATAGTTTTAATTTTGACAGCAGCTACGCAACGCAACGCAACGCTGCTATGTAACTGGGCCTTAATAAACAAACCGACTGTCAACTTTCTTTCCCATATGACAGCCTACACGTGCAAAAGTTACGAGCCCGAGGTGCGAAATTATTTTTAATATTTTCACCAAATAACATTGCCTTTTGCACGTAAATAATATTTTCTAAGTGATTTAAAAGTAACACACATCATCAAAATATGGAGGCTGAAAATATAAACACTGAGGAATTCTTGCCTGCTAAAAATGTTAAAAAGGCGAAGAAAAGAACCCACAGTGCAGGCGATCAGATGCAAGTTGATGTAGAAACTGGAATTGAAGGCAAAAGGAATTCTAGCTTACCAAAAACAAAAAAGAGGAAAAGTGCTGATACTCGTAAATTATCAGTTCCTCCACACAGGTTTGGAAATGTGAAATACTAAAAAAAAAGTTTTGTTTACATTCGTTTTATGCATTTAGATATTCATCACTGAAAGAAAATTGGCTTAAAATCTTCAGCCCTATTGTTGAGCACATGAAGCTGCAGATACGATTCAATATGAGAGCTAGACAGGTAAGGAAAACAGAAAAAAAAACGTAAAAGTAGTCAATAAACAAAACCTTCTTAGGTTGAAATTCGTCTCAGTCCCGAAACTCCAGATATATCCAATCTTCAAAAGGGGGCCGACTTCGTAAAGGCCTTTCTTTGTGGATTCGATGTGGACGATGCCCTAGCCCTACTCCGACTTGACGATTTATTTGTTGAATCATTCGAAATAAAAGATGTTAAAACCCTGAAAGGTGATCATATGAGTCGAGCAATTGGACGGTTAGCTGGAAAAGGTGGCAGAACGAAGTTCACAATTGAAAATGTTACAAAAACTCGAATCGTATTAGCTGATAGTAAAATCCATATACTAGGTAGCTACCAAAACATACAGCTAGCTAGACGAGCTATTTGTAACTTAATATTAGGATCTCCACCCAGTAAAGTTTACGGTAACCTGCGTTCTGTTGCTAGTAGAATATCAGAAAGATTTTAGGCATTAACTATGATATACGGTTTTATTTTAAAATTTTGTAAAAACCAACAATAAAAGCATAAATAATGTAAGACCAGCAAGTATCATTATTACAAGCATTTTTCGATTTTTTCTTTGGTACATTTCAGCTTTCTGCAGCTGCTTTAAGCCTTCAGAAACACGAGTTTGAATTTGTTCTACATTATAGTCAATCCGGTCCAGTACAGTTCCATGCTCTTGAACCATATGTTGCAAATCTTTGAAAATATCATTCAAATCGATTATTGATTTTACAATTTTCGTAACTTCTTCCTCTCTGTGCTCGGCTAACTTTGTATTTTCCTCTTCAAAAAGCAATAATTGCTGTTGAGTCATTCTTCCAGCTGGTGGTCTTTGAAACTGCTCATCCAATTGATCCTCGGTCGTATAATAATTTGAAGACTTCGGCTGTAGAAAGTTATCGAATGTATCAACATTATTCACTTTGTTTGCATCATTTAGCTCAATTGTGGTAAAATCTGTAGCTTCAAAAAATTTATTTGATCGCTCCTCTTGAGACTGCAACTGTCTTAGGTAGTTACTTTGGCTATTTCTGAACTTAATTGTTAATTCTTGCAAAGAAACCAATAAATATGTTACAACATTCTTTGTCAATCGCTGCTCTGTCTTATTTCCTGCTCCTAAACTTGATCTTATACACTGAATATGTCTATGTGTAGAAGTAATTAGCTTGGAAATATCTTGACTGAGCAAATCAATTTGTTGTTCCTCTTCAGAACTGTCGTCTAGCGAAGGTCGAAGAAGATGACGAGCATGTAATGATCCCAATTCGTCAAGCTTTGGTTTTATTCTATAAGAAATTGTTTTGAAATTATGATCAAAATAAAATTAAAGTTTAAAGTATGGAAGTAATTAGTACTTGGACATAGAATATTGTGCCTCTTCCAATTTATCAATCCAGACTGGTGGTGAACCATATTCATCTCTTAATTCCAGTCCTTCTTCTGCTTCGTTTAGAGATCTTTTTAATAGTTTTTCAGCGTCACTGTTTTTCTGAAATTAGTTGTTTAAACACAAATCAGTTTAAAAATATATTTCTTTACCCTTAAATCTGAATAAATATTCCTATTCTTAACAGAATTGTTACGCATGATAACGAAAACTTCTGTTAAATTCCTCGATGCCATTTTGCTAATGTTTATTTAAACTTGAATAATTTAGTGAAGAATTAATTAACAACATATGCGATCCTCTATTTTCACTTAAATCCTTTAAATCGATAATAAATTCAGGACAAGTAATGGAATTCGTTTGACAGCTGATGTGCCTTGTTCTTCTTTCTTTTTAATCGACTCGAAAACATCATAAATATTATAAAATGCTCTACGGAATTAGCTGCGTTCCATTGGGAGAAATTTTCTAATCTGGAGTACTCCGGAGTACATGGCCAATGGAACACGATTATTCATAACAGAAGAAAATACGAGTAAAACATAACCTCAAATTAATTTATTGCCCTTAAAAGAAATGTGAAATAGTTATTTTTCTTTAAAAAAAAGGAAATTTTATATCTTACTGTATACTATATTTACCGTTTTTGTAGATTTACTTTAAAAAAACACTTTAAAATAATTAATCGACAGTTTACTTAACCTTAAAAAACAAAAGGCCATCTATTTTTAAATAGTTAAAGCTTGCAAACCTGGCGGAAATTTTATGTGTTTCTAATAGGAGTGAAATCCCCTAAAGCAAGAGCAGGGGTAGTTGAGTATACCCGGGAGTACTCCGGAGTAGCAAATATTGCCCAATGGAACGCAGCTATATTGTAGCCGACAAAATTCGTTATTTTTTCTATCTATATTCGTTTGTTTTTTTAATAAGAATGCAATTAAACCTAAAACTATGATTATAGTCTCATTAATGATGCCAAAGTACGTAGGTAGATAGCAGCGGCACTCCCATCCAAACCGCAGGCAGGAAAACAATTGGCTTTGAAACTTTTCCCATGTCCTTTATTCTGTAGATCCCTAGTGTCTTTAGGAGGAAGGGTGCGGCGACACGTTGACTTTATCACTCTGTATTGCCTTAGCTGCTTTACGGTAATGTCCCCGATCTCCCTTTGCAGTATGCATGCTGAGATGTAGACATAGGGACCTAATGTCTATGCGGTGTAGGGCGTAGCTCCAACCCAGCCCATCCTTACTAGAATCGTTTTTACCCGACACTGGCTGCGTTCAGTTAGTGGCATAATGTAACATAGTGTAAAATCTGGCAAAAGAAAGAGAAGGGTAGAATGTTGCATTTTGTAACGAAACTTAACTGCACCATTTGTGTTGGGTTATGCTGCAAATGTCAAGTTCCCAATAGTCATTTCAACTCATCTTGTCCATAATTATACTTCCAGCTAACGTATACATGGTAGCAGCGTCATTTTTAATTATTTTTTAGTTTCAAATCCACAAAACACGGCAATCGTTTACGATCAACAAATTTTTTCCTTTCAAATTCAAAAAACACTGCAACCGTTAAGGACCAACTGTCAACTGTCATTATGCAACATTTGGAGAAGCAAAATAGCTTCATCGGGTTATGTTACATAAACGACATATCATCGTTGCTAACTGAACGACTTTTTGTGCTACAAACGTCGAACATGTTTTACATAGAACCTTAACTGAACGACTTTGTGTTTCACATAAATGTAATATTGTGGCATTAACTGAACGCAGCCACTGCTAAGTTATTTTGTGGATGTTCAACCCATTTATTACTGGATGGTTAATTAGTAAATAGAAAGCTATACTTATTTAAGGCGTCGGCACAAAATTATATAAGTATATATACCTAGTACAAGAGTTCTGTAACATTTAGATAGAAGCCATTGTCACTTTAACCACTTTAAAACAATTGCAATAAAAGAGTGGGATTGGTACTTTTTTAATTTTCTCATAAAGTAAATATACAAAATAAATATACATATTAATATAAAAAGTAAACAACAAAAATATATATGTATGTGTTAACGTTTAAACCAATTAATTTTTTGAATTCCTACGTGATTACTTGAGACTTTCTTAAATTAAAGACTCCTTTAGTATTTATACCTCCATAATCACTTGCTCTTCTCTTGGAGGTGCGTTCCCCTTCTGGAAATGTATATTCATATTTTAAAGGGAAATTTTGTTTAACATTCCCACTATGCTCTGATTTTGATCTACTTAATGCAACTTTTGCTTTTGAAACTTTCTCATTAGACGCAGTTGTTTGTATTTTTTGCTTAGTATCATTTGTTTTAACTTTAGCATTTTGAGCAAATAATGCCTTTATATCCATTTTATGTCGATTGATTTTCTCTTCGAGATTTTTCAGTCTTCTTTCATAATAGCTTCCACTATCATTTGTTAATGAATCCGATCTAGATAGCTTTCCTGATGGAATTTTATCCGGCTTTTGTACAGAAATTTTCTCTGATTTCTGGGCTGGAAGTTTTTCTGGTTTTTGCGCAGAAATAGTAGCATCATCAGCTGTACAATTTCTTCTAGTGTACTTATTGCTCCACGATGGTGGACCATAATCTTCAACTTTATTCGGCTTGGTATATTTACCATTACGTGTGTTGTTATTTAATGTTGTAAAACTATTGTGTATATTATTTTTGGAAGATAAATGTCGATGTGGACTTGGCTGCACTGCATCAGTTGCACTATAACCACAATCAATTGAGTGGCGTTTTTCTAATCCAAATGTTGATTTTTCTCGCGATACATTTGTTTTATTGTGTTGATTTTCTACTCTTTCTGAATTAGCTGCCGTTGATGTTGGGTCCAATACTTGACCGCTTGATATTTTAAAGTAAGTTACTTTTGGTATGCCTTGTACCTTTGTATCATGACCGTAGCTAAGATGATTTGCTTTCATTGGCATTGTCGAACTCTTGGACATACTTTTATTGCCAGTAGAAGGATACGAGCTGTTTTGTGATGCAATACTGCTACTTCTTTTTTCTACATGCCTTATAAAATGATTATCTTTGCGTTCTATTTCATCTACTTTCTGTTGTACTAATCGCTTTGATCCAGTTGCACTTGATATTATTGTTATTGTATTTTCTAATTTTGTTGGCGATTTGCTCTCTCTAAAAAATTTAAAAGGGTTATGGTCATGTTGGAATCAATCAAAGTAACAAGATAAAATAATATGGGCAGATATGAATATTTAAGAAAAACGAAAAAAACTTCGAACAATCAGGCTAATTTTTTTATGTCTCAAAAGCAACTGAAAACGGTTTTATCATGGAGTGAGAGAGAGTAGTTCCATTTATGTTAGGACCAATGCAATACTATCGAACACAAGTCAAATTCCTTACTATGGCTATAGGCAGAAGAGCGAAACAAGGACTTTTGTGTGAAAACGGAAAATTTGCGAAAAAACCACAACTAAGAGGGAAAACGGGAAAGGCAGGAAAACCATGCTATGAGTGGGATTCAAACCTACGAACTCTACTAGGACGCTTTACCATATAAACCACCGAAAAGGACAAATTTTAGAAAATGTTTCTAATAGACATAGAGGGATTTCGGGGTTTTTCTTTGAATGCGCATAAAAAATGTACTCAATCTACGCATAGTGGATGAATAGGGCCTGAAATGTTCTTCCACACAAATTGCCTCATCTCACCGCATTTCTTCCATCAACATCATGCACAATAACCTGCTACTAATTCAGCACTCGGAAGTAGATTTTGGTACTATAAAAGCAATGGAAGTCAGCTATGAGGGAAGAAGGTAAAAACCGTGCATAAACCCCAAAGCTGGCTGGCTAGAAAATTTCAAACGGGTGTGAGATGGTTCACCAGAAATATTCGGCATTTTCAGCCAGGGTCTGTAGAATCACGAATATTTTTGTTACAATTATACAGCATTTTCGACTGAGCTATATTATAGTTTCTACCACAAACAGTCTTTGGACATTTCTTTTCTAGAAACAAATTTGGCGAGGAGCTGCAAAGAAACCCAAGCATTAGTTCGAGTTTAAATCACATTAATAGGAAATAGGTATCAAACAGAAAATGAAAACCTAAAAACCAACAAACAAAAAATAAATATCTCCTAAGAAACATTCACAAGACAACTGTGTACTCATTCCTTCCCACGCTCCGCTAACTTTATAAAATACAAATCAAACAAATTTACTTACTTTTTCTTATTTGCTCTATTCGCGCCACTGCCATGTTTATCCGTTGACTGCATAATTTCATAAAGCTTCGATCGATATTCCGGAACTGTTAATTGCACATCGTCACGGAATGGTGGTAAAACGTCTGAATTAAGTTCTACTTCCGGTATGGTATTTCTAAACCTATTTTAACAGCCAGAATCAATTATTTAAATTTTAGGGCTATACGTCAATCAAACATATGCAACAGGTTAAATACATACTTTTCTATATATTTATGGCATAGTGCTTGCTTAGCTGTCAGTCGTCCTGATGGATCCAAAACTAACAGCGACTTAACTAATACTTTAGCATCTTCTGGTGAACCTTGCAGCAACTCCTCTAACTTTGGATTGCTACGAATTGAATTGTTTATTTATAATATTGTTTGATTTTGGTTTGTTTAATCGATTTACAGAGCATTTGGAGTTATTTGCTGATTTAATAAAACAGATCCAAAGCCGGCTCCTACAGCGGCCACATCTTTTTCATTAATATCAGGTAAGGCACAGACGATTTTTTCAATCTTAATATGATTATTGGTATTTTTTATTAATTAATTTATAAAATTTTTTGTAAAATAAAATCACCTGATTCACAGTACTTGTACCAGGAAATAACGGTTTACCTAGTATCATTTCTCCTAAAATACAACCTAAACTCCACATATCAATTCCTTTTGTATATCTACAATAAAAATTCCATTAAATAATTTATTTCCTTCAAATTAATAGAATAAACCTTTTGCTAGCTACAAGAATTTCAGGGGCACGATACCATCTAGTTGCAACGTAATCTGTTAATATTGGTTCCGATGGATCAATGGCAGAATTTGTTTCTCCGATTTGTCGTTGAGATACTGATCTAGCCAATCCAAAATCCGCTATTTTACACCTGTTAAATAATTTCTGCAAAATTTTATTTTAACATAAAATCATAATCCTACCTGCATTTACTATCTATTAGTACATTACTAGGCTTAAGGTCTCTATGTATCACATTACCCGAGTGGATATATTTTACAGCATTAAATAATTGATACATCACATAACGCTTGTGTACATCTTTAAGTATTGTCCCACGCTTAATTACATTATGAAGGTCGCTTTCCATAAATTCAAAAGATAAATAAATGTCTAGGTTATTGGTTGCTCTATAAGATAAGAATTATAAATGTTGTTCAAGTTATGTAGTTATAGTTTATATACTTATGTATACTGTTGAGTTGAATTACATTTGGATGATTTCGAAAAGCCCGCAGGAACATTATCTCGCGAAAAGTTCGTTGAGCGTCTGTTTCATTTCGAAAAGCATCAAATATTTTTTTTACTGCAACTGTTTGAGTTGATTTTTTGTCAATTGCTTTCCATACGATCCCATATGCTCCCTTACCTAAACGCTAAATGGTAATATAAATTTATTATTTATTATATAATTTCGTGTAGTATGACAAAACTTGATCTACTTTGAAGAACTAACATTTTCTTATAACCAGTAGACGAGGAGTATTGATATTGATACCTTTAAACTTTATAAAAAATGCTTCTCATGCGGTAAATTTAATCGCACCTGACGCGGTATTTGAAAAAAGCATGGGATACAAGTAAAACATTTTAAAGCCGCAATTAACTCTACAATTCCATGGTCAATAATTCTGCTGTCAAACATTACTAAGGTATTTGAAATAGTAATTAATATGTTACTAACCGAATGTGTAGGCAAAAGGCAGATACAAATTAATTCACGCTGCCTCGAAACTTATTATAGGACATAAACTAGAATGTTATGAAAGGACAATTTACTGTGATCTACAAGCTTAACAAATGCAGTATCATGAGACCTTTGCACAAAACCGATTGTGATCTGCCATCAAATCAGACCAATTCTGCCTTATGTTTCCCCCATATGCTTCGACATCTCCTCCTTGATGCTTCATGCTATTGAAAGGCAATGCTTGAGGGGACTGGTAAGTTTGTAATGAACACCCGCATTGAGCTTTACTAAGGTCCACATCAACAACATATTATACCATCCAATATTTATTACTAGGATTTTATAATCAAACCCATTCAAAATGAAGTAGTTAGAGCGATAGAAAATGTCACTCTCCTTATTCGGATAGCAATCTATTTGAGAGTAAAGTACTAACTACTAAGACACCCCGTTTATGACTAGGCTCAACCCAGGTTCAACCCACTCATAAACGGGGGTCGAGTTGACACTGGGTCCACTCAACTCAACTTAGCTCTCCTACCTGGGTCGAGTTGAAATTTGCCTCATATATGCGGGTTGAGTTGTAATTGGGTTGAAGTGGCATTTACACTATCCACTGAGATAGAAAGAAGGTCAGAGCAGTGAGTTCGACACGATTCTTACGGTCCCAATCAAGAATGAGTTCGCTGTCACTGTTGATCGAATTGGACATGAGCTCACGATCATAAAGACATGCTTGCCTAATAATGTCGAAGGCCTAAGAGTAATGCAGAGTGCGGTCATCATCATCAACATAGCTGTGAAGTGTGTGGGAGGAAATTGAGAGTAGATTATTTATAAGATTCATTAGAACTAAGTCAACATCAATAGCTTGGAGTTTAGACAACAGAGCAGGGTGCCCAACCCTGTCAAAAGCCTTGGAAATATCTAGAGTAACCAGATCAAACTCACCTTATCGTCTAAAACTGGGTTGGATTCAAGCTATTCCACAATTGTTTTATTAATTATCATGATTTTGGGGAGAATATAAGTAGGTGGATAGAAGGCTATTGGATAATTCTTATATCAAATATATGATTGATATTTTGTAGATATTCATTATTTTGCACAATTCCCCTATTTATTATTATTTTTAGAAATTTCGCGGTTTGCCTGGATTCTCATATTTGGTGTCACCGAATTGGCGACTACGAGCACAAAGGGTGAGATTTACATACAAAATTTCATATGCAGCTATAAATAACGGATTATTGGCAACAAAAATATCATATAAAAAGGAAAATATTTTATGCCCCCACTTAGATAGAGGAGAAAATAACCACAAGGCGATAAAATATTGTGGTTCCGCGTATGAGAACACTTTGTATTCCGGAAAAATATACTGTGTTCCTTTTAGAAATATTACAATTGCAATTGCAAAGAATTAATGATAAAAATATACATTCATCTCTAACATCAAAGAGTTATAAAACAATGCCTACATAACATAGGGATCATAGAACCCATAATTACTTTATTCACATTTAGGCACTAAACTTATATCACATCTAAAAACGAAACATTTTATATTAATATTAACATAATATTTGCATGTAGAAAAAAAAACAGTCTTCAGCTTAAGAAAAAAGAACTCTCTTAAAGCAACATAAAAATCTCAATTGCATAAATTCATGTTGGTGGCATACCGAAGTGGCATACTCTCTCGTTCAATTTAGCAAAGTGTAGAAGGAAGAGAATTCATGTCTATGTATAATTTACAGAACCCTTTTTATTGTTTGATCGTAAGGAGACCTTTAAGTACTTTTTTTTGTAATAAAGATAGTATATTTGAAAAAAAGAAATATGCGAAATCGATACGTAATTGGTTTTGAAAATCAATCATTCTAAGAAATTATTTTAGGTGCTGTTTAGTTAGATTTATGAAAGTTGTTTTTGGGTTTCAAATATCAAATCTCAATGCTCAACCTTTATATGTCTTATTTTATCAGTTAACACAAATTGTATTAAAACTATTTAATAACTACATATACCCCCCGAATTAGCTCCGGCAAATTACTGAAAAAATTATTTACGATACTCATTCTTGAAAACTCATATTATAATAAAAAAAATACGGAATACAAGAATGGTTTTCCTTAAAAATGTTTTCTATTTCTGTCCATTAATAAATAACACAATACGATACATAAACCTTCAATATTAACTTTATAACAAATAGTTGCAAAGGTTTTTATGAGTTATGGGTTTTTTTGCTAGTTTATCACATTAAAAAGTTAATAAACGGTTTCGTGACCAAGAAAGATAGATAATAAATCACAGGTAATATGGATCAAAAGGCTTTTCCGACTCATAAACAGCACATAAATATGTATGTATATTCTAATTTTTTTTTCTTGTTATCTATGTATATTGTTAGAAATTTTCTTACTAAAGAAAAGCTTATAATTTAGAATGAATAAAACTATTACAATACCTCACCTAACGTAATGGTTTAAATATTTAAACGTTACAATTGGAACAAACTTATAGAAACTTCCGTTGACTAGCTCATTTTAACGAATACTTTGCATTACATTTATATTCTTAATTTCAATTTTCAAATAATCACAAACTTCTTACCTTTTTTATTTCAAAATATTTGAGAATTTGATCATCAATTTCAGACATTTTATTCTTTTCCTGAGATTTCTGTTTCGTTGCCATTGCAAAAAAAATTTCTTTCTTCCACAAATAAATCACAAAAAAATATATGTATGTATATATAAAAATCACAAAAATAAACTGCACAAAAATAAGTTTACAAAATAATTAATAAATATTAAATCTTAGAATTTTATCTTAAAAGAAATTTTTTCCCCGAATTAAGTAAGTAAGAACACGTGTTCACATTTCTAAGGACTCTCATACAAAAACAGCCGAACAAAAAAAATTATTTATTTGGAATTGATAAACGGAAAAATCTCGCCCCTAGACTTTTGTTAGATCGATTTTGTAATATATGGGAAGCATGCACAAAAATCATTAAAGTTTTTCAAGATGAATACGATCAAATAAAATATAAATACTTGAGACACGAGGAAAACAAACACGACGACAAAAAAAAGAGCTTGTTTGGTCCTTTCTCCTATACACTTTCCTTATGGAATGTCCTTATCAAATGGTGTCAAACGTATGGTGCTCTATTTTAAGGGACTTCCTTTAATAAAGAACCTTTAAGGCACGTCAAGTGCTTAGATTTTAATATTTTGATTTTCGCGAATTTTTAAAATTTTACAACAATATAACAAAACAACACAAAACAGGATAAAAGAATATGTCCTTTATATTGACAGGATTATTTATTCTTTTGAAGCAAAGCCGTCTATATTGATACATCTTTGTTTAGGGGAAACATGTCACTGCCGGTAGCTTAGCAACCAGGGGTTTTCCCGGGTGGTATATAGGTAGTATATATAAATATGAGGGTAGAATGATAGCATTTTTTTAGTTCTTTTTGTCATTCACAATGCAAATTTATCGAACGTTTGGATAAAATTTATTAAATACGATACTGTATTAGATATGTATATATATTGATAATGACCTATTAGTTACGGTTGCCAGAGCAAGGAGCTTTGACCCAAAGAATACAATGTCATTGACTCGACGTCTCCACAACCTGTTGATTCCATTGCCGTTCACTATGTTTAGTTGTTTCCCTGCTCATTTTCTAATAAACACCAAATAAAGTGATATTCTGCTAAAGTTCGGGCTCTTATCCTTTCTTTTTCATACGCTAAATGTGACGTCTTTTACACATATATACATAAGTATAGTATATGTGTAACGTACGTAAGGCAAAGGACATTTAGAGGCATGAATGAGCTCTATAATGAATTGATATTCAAATGTTGTTGTCTTTGAATATGAATCACATCGTTATGGCCTTCAGGAAAGTTTTATTCATATGATACATTTTTGGATGTACATTTTTATACTACAAACGACTGCAAAGGTCTTTTAATGAATTGAAAATTATATTAAAATGGAACATAATTGGTTTTATAAATAAAAGTTCAGGGGCAGTGGAAAGGAAATTAAGCTAATGTCGTTTTTTAAAAGAAATTTGGAGGATGAAGGGTACTGGTACTTTCAATAAAATTCGTAAACAGTAATTTATGATTCGTTTATTTACTTTAAAGCAAAAAATACTTAAATAAAATAGAACCCTCCTATAACACGAGTAAACATAATTTTACAACGTACTCGTTGTTGATAAGCAGTATTAGAAGAGGCCATGTTGGACGAGAGCAAACACAAAAAAGATGGTTACGTTCTTAAAAGT
This sequence comes from Thereva nobilitata, assembly GCA_963855945.1. Taxonomy (NCBI): domain Eukaryota; kingdom Metazoa; phylum Arthropoda; class Insecta; order Diptera; family Therevidae; genus Thereva; species Thereva nobilitata. The sequence continues at coordinate 100,533,480 of OY979697.1, read as the reverse complement.
CCTTAAAAGAGTATTTTATTTCTTCTAAAATCTATATTAGCAAATGCTTTCTAGTTTCTAGCTAAGATATGTATAGCATTTTTAGTAAAAATTTATCATATACACATTGTTCAACATTGCTGTTCTCCCCAGAATCGATTTCATATCGTTTGAAGTTATTTTGTCACCACTCGAGCATACTGGTTATGTAGCAAATTTTACTATGGTTTGTAATTTCGATTTCTTACGCTTCAAGCCCATTTGTTATTTGAACTAATATATTTCAAATACTAATTTTAGGCACATGATTTTAATTTCTGCAACGGTTCGGGTTTCTTTACGATAAAGAGCTGGATTGAAAATTGATTCCAAGCTTACAATTGCACTTTCGTTTCACATGCGCCTTAAATCTTGACCTTTAGATATAAGTAAGTATTACGACATCGATGCTCGTAATACCTCGATCAAATAGCTGAGCAGCAAAGTGTTCCTACTAACAAATACTGCTTGGACTGCATATGACCGCAGCGAAATAGGAAATGAATGTTCTACACGAAGAGTTCCACAAATTTCTGATAGATCGAATCGGTATTGAGGTGCTGTTTAGGCAGAGGGAATGAGCCGAGTGGGTCAATCTGATGTTGTGGGTATAATAAGACTGCTGTGGAGGCGGGAGAGGGAACAATCGCTTTGATAGCAGATTTTGTCAGGGCTTCTACATTTCTACGGTGGCTCAAAGGGTCGATCTTGTAGCAAGCGTCATCTTCTACGATAAGTTTGAGGGGCCTTTTAACATTTTATCTGAGTTAAGTTGAGTGGACGCAGTTTCAACTCAACCCCCGTTAATGAGTGGGTTGAACCTAATCAAAAAAGGGGTAAAATTAAAATAACAGCATTGAAACCCTTTGAAAAAAATATAAAAACAATCAAGATTGATCTAGTATACGTGCGGTCAGGATGGTCTCAAATTGCTACCAAGAAATTTGAATTTTCTATGCCTTTTCAAATTTTTAAATTGCATAAAACTCTCATATATTGAAGACTTTCGATTATATCTATCTCAAACCACACAAAACCAAGGCAGATGTTTTTAAAGCTTAAAAAAATATTACCGCAATACGCATACATATGTAGTTCAAGTTAAAATTTTCTTTATGCGTGCATTAAACTAGCTAAAATGTTGCTCAGCATCTTTTTGTTGACAGTTTTATTCTTTTAAGTAAACTTGAACAACGTAAATTACGAACTTATTCAGCAATAACCACAAATACTACGACGTAATTTTCTTTTTTTGTTTAATTTTTTACCTTTTTTAAAGAAAATTCGACTCAAGCGGAACTGGAAGTCAATTTTCCCGCTCGCTATTTGTGGCTTGTGGATTGAACCCACAACGATTTTTTTGCAGCGGTATCTATAAAAATCACAACGCGCTGTAAACTTTTACTCGCATACGTCATCCGACGGCTATATTAAAAAAAGCCCAAACAACGACACCCGTCAAATTTCTTAATTACAAATTGTTCGCTTGCAATATTCTTAAATAATTTTGTTTGTAATGGCCGACGATTTCACAAATCCCACACAACTTTGTAGAATATGTTTTGGATCTGGAGAATATAATTTATTGTCACATCAATTGCAAATGGACGAACAAAATTATGAGCTCAAAGATATTTTCATGGAATTGTCTTCTTTAGAAGTAAGTTAAATGCCACTAATAGGAAAATATTAAAATATTTTTATAAATTATTGTATAAAATAATAAAAATTTGTTTTTAGACTTGGAATATGGAAAATGTCCCATCGATGATATGTACACCATGTACCGATCAACTAGGACAATGCTTTATGTTTATTCGTAAAATAAAAGCTGCTGATGAAAGAATAAAAAATATTCTTACTGTTGAAGAAGATACTGATGAAGAGGAGGTTGTTGCTGATAATGATGAGTACAATTATGAAGATGATGACAATTTCAGCTTAATTGAATATGTAGCTGAGAAAAACGTCTACGAAATGAACGAGGAAGAGGATTGTACAAGTAATCTTCAATATATTGAAGAAAAAGAAGCTGAATCTGAAGTTAATGATAGAACGTCACCCGTAATAGAAAAGAAGCGACAGAAGCGTAAGGGTCAAAATTTCAAAACTCCACATTTTGTACTTACAGAAAACGTTTCAAATATTCTAACACATGTGAATAAAGATTCCGATGATGAACTTTCCAATTCCGAAGTTGCTGAACAACCACCAGCCAAAGTATCAAAAGTTACAAGTGAAGTTAATTCATTTCTCATAACCAAATTTGTACCAGCACCTGCTACATTAATTGCTGATTATCTACCAATGGATCCAAATCAAATTGATGGCGTTGATAATCCCAATGGAGTTAATCAGGTTCGTATGCTGGATATTGCTGCCGTTGAAGTTGATGCAACTAAGGGCAAAATTGAATTAGATGAAGGTGATGATGAATCAAATATTGAAAATCCAAACACTATGTATGCATGCCAGTACTGTCCTAGAGCATTCTCTACATCATATCACTTAATAATGCACCAAAGAAAATCTCATATTTGTCAATTTTGTATGAAGTCATTTAATAAAGTGATAGATTTACATAAGCATACTAGAGAAAGTCACAATCAGTTTAATTGTGCATTATGCAAGAGGGATTTCAGTAGTAATAGTAACTTAAGACAACACATGAGGAGACTTCATGACGTTGAGCTGCCCCCTCATGTGTCTTTATTATCTATCAAAAACAAATAGATTCTTAATATAAATATTTATTTATAATTGTATATACATTTTTATTAAAATGAAAGTGTTGAGATTATATATGATAATATTTAGATATTACCATAGACATAAAATTACAAGTTTTTAATTTCTTAATATTTGCCATTGAAGCCTTTGTTATATGGGAAAACCAACAACTGGGCCATAGTGATATTATAGAAAGTAGTGATGAGTAGGTATGCAGTGTATGAATTATGTGTCAATATATTGATAACGCCTGTTGGCGGCTCGGTGAATCCTGGTAAATTTTTGGTTTTTCTTTACGAATTTCTTCACTTCCATATTTCTTTTACAAAATTTATACATTAATTATAATTATGGACACAATCTTGCTCCAAATAACAATAAGGAAGTACATACACGACATACACTATGCACTATGAACGATCAAAACCAAGATTCGACAGACTGCGACGCCAGAAACACTGACTCCACGACCAAAAAAAGGCTAGGGGACTCGGGAGAAGTGAAAAGTAAAAGATATGGAAAGTTGGCGATTGCCATTGGTGGCACAATCGGCGCTAATACATTGAATGGCAATTAAGTCGCTTGTCAAGTGAGAAAGTAAAAATTTTAAAAATCCTTTTAAATACATTTATTTACATAACTTTAAAAATTATACGTCAGCGGATGCTCAGGGAAATACCCCCGACTCTTATAAACTTGTTTCGAAAGCCTTTTATAATTATTATCATTTGTTAAGACTGGACCATTTGCAATTTCGGTAGCTAATTCCTTTACTCTATTTCTGCCATCTAAAGCAACACTTGTAGCTATTAATAATTCATAATCTGAATGCCTTAATCCAATACAATAAGATCGGGATGCCCTAGAAATGCTTGCAAACATTGAAAATATTAATTTAATCATTTCTGTTAACCGTTGAACTTCTACATGCTGTTCAATAATTTCATTTCCATATCTAGTCAGTAATAAATTTGTACAAATTTCTAAACGAACTATTGATTGCTCTAAGCATTGAGCAGCTGGCTCTAATGATGGATGCAGTTCATCTTTTAATTGTAATTTTAGCTTAGGATGTTCTAGATTTTGACTATCAAATAATTTCCCAAACATGTGTCCTGGATGAAAGAGTGGATTCCTTTCCTTTTTTACGGTTTCATGTATTGACATCTAAAAAATTTAAGTGTTAATTATTTAAGTAAATTTTGATTAAATTTTGTACGCCAGCATGTTGAAGTCCTGACATGCCAATAAATAATCTTAAAGAATCTATTGATTCTCCAAGAGTATATAACTGTGCTGCATTTCTTAAAATAGCTTCTACAGCATGACCAGATAATAAAGATTTAGGACCCAAGAATTCCATTGATGTTGTTACTGCATTCCATAAACTTTCTATTGAATAAAGCTAAAAAAAACTCGAACGTATTATAATTGAAGCTTAAGGCGAGAAATGGTTAAACCTTTGTTATTGCAGCTTCTATGTCAACGTCTTGATTATCAAATTCGTCAATCAATCCTGCCACGTAATAAATCATACTTTCGGCTGCATGCGTGGAAGCAATCATTTTGGAAATTTTATTTCCGACGAGATCTAATTCCCTACAGAAATGTAAGAAAACAGTATAGGTCGCAAAGGCCATAAAATTGATTAAAATTTTAAATTTTCAGAATTTACGTTATAGGTATTCCACATTGTTTTGTTGCAATGCAATGCTCTGTTATTGCGCTAATTAATTTCTTTGTCCAACCTACAGCTAACATGGCCGTTCTAATTCTATGAGATTTAAGAAGATACTGCGCTATCTCATTTCCACCATTGATTTCTCCTAGAATGCAGCCTGCGGAAATATTAAATCTGTTTATACATATATTTTATGGTAGAATATTTAAAAATATTACTTTCTGGCACCTTAACATTCTGAAAATATACTGTGCAGCACCCAGAACCTCTCAATCCCAGGGTCAGTAGTGCATTACTTTGGCTTATTCCTTGTGAAGAAGAATCCACTAAAAACATAGATACACCAGACGCCATATCTCCAGATATGTTCAGTTTTTGAGTTTCTGCCAAAACTAAATAGATATTTGCATCTTTTGCGCTAACGACTAAACTCTTTTCTCCTTTAATAATCCATGCTTTGTCTGATGGTTCTAAATGTGCAGTTGTATTGAAAAATTTATTTTCCGCTACTTCATTTTCAAATATAGCTTCTGAGGCTAAGTATGTACCTTTGAATTAGAAAAAAATATATTGTATAGAGAGTAATAGGTACAAGATATAATTTACCATCGGCTAATTTTGGTAAAAATCTTTCTTTTTGTGCCTTAGTTCCAAATTTTTCTATAACATCAGCAACCAGTCTATGTGATGATAAAATTGTTGATATATCTGATGAAACTGTTTCAGGATCTGTCGCTATACAGTTTTCTGATACAAATAATCCCTTTCCTCCTAAATATTGTGGTATATTTAGTCCAAACATTCCTAAAGATTTCAAGTCGCTATGAACTTGCTTAGGAACACATCGGGTAGCTTCGATTTGTTTAACATCCAGTTTGTCATTAAAATAATTCTTAATTTCTGCAATATCATTGTGTAATTTTTCTAAGTCCTCCCTTGGTATTACTTCCGGGTAAGGGATAAGATGTCGATCCACTTGTCCTAAAAAGAAGTTTTTGATAAAAGGAGCCCTTGGTGGTAGTTTCTCCTGCACTTTGGTTGAAATATTATAATTTAAAGGGATTTCTGCATCTAACTGGGATTTCTTTTCGGCAGTTTTTGTTGGTTTATTTTGAGTAGCACTGCTTTCACTCCTAAAATTATTTACCCGACCTGGGTGCCTTAATAAATGCTTAAAACTCGATCTAAAGCGTAACATCTTGAAAACCTCTCACTTGTATTACATAACCTCAATTTTTTATAAAAACATCAAAATGTCATTTTGACAATTTGAAATTCACGCACAAATAAAAGGGTCAAAACGTAATTCGTAGATCAAAATACTTGCTTTTCTTGTTATTAAAATTATCATATTATTCGTTCAAACCCGACACCGGCGCTCAGTACTTCTTCAACAACCAACAGGGCCTCATCCTCTGCAGACTGGAAGTTCACGTCGTCAGACGAACTAATAAGTGTAGGAGAACTCATGAAAACAAAAAAGCCCCTAGCCTTGATGGTGGTCAGTCACCAGCGAGATAGGAGGAGCAACATGTAGTGTATTTAAATATGCACGTGCCGTAACTATCTTGGACTGGTGGAAGTGCGATCATAACCTCCTCGTGGTGGCCACTGGAAGCTGTTCTGAAAGGGATGGACTAATGTGGTTGGGCCTACCAAGCCAAGATGTAAAGTTATCGTGTCGAGAGCTGCATGGCAGTGGGCGTCATTTAACGATCTCCTCTGGGCAACGGACGCACCCAGTTGTATAATGCCTTATTCTGATATGGAGGCTCTGTCAGGATGGACCTTACTTTTCCTACCATACTCATGGGACTTTTATGGACCAATTTATCTGGAGAGGGCCGAAATGGAATTGGGGAGCCCCACGGAGCACACCCGAGCCCCGCTTTCGTGAACTCCTTCCCTAAAGACCAAAGACAGGACGGTGGCCTAGAACCCGGGTAGCCAAGATCCGAGAACAGACCGAAGGCAGGACTGCGGATCGAGAACAGACCGAAGGCAGGACACAGTCAAGTGGAAACGACAAGCCACTAGGCAGACTGCTCACCGGTCTGGCCAATAAATATGAGGTATAGGGGTGTAGTACAATAGATCAACCGAATGGCCGCGGTACTTTTGGATCCAATATCTCAAAAAAAAAATACCGCGGCACCGCAGGCTCGTACAAATTAAATCCCCCGGACCACCACCCATTCTCACTTGTCAAGAATAATCTTTGCTAACAGTTTTTTATGAAGTTCTGTTCCCATAACGAAAGGCTGACAATCAAACAACAAATTTATGCCTATTTATTTAATTTTCCTTGAGTCCAATTTGTGCAAATTAAGATCTCAATGATCGAAAAGATCAGTTGCTATGAATGCTCACGAAATATACCAATATAAAGTTGCTCTTAACACCACATTGTATTCCAGGAAGTCTTCATGGCCCAAATCAAAAAGGAAAGAATTTGTCCAATATTACTTCAAGGATGTATTTATTTCCCATACATAAATAAAGCATTAAATAACACAATAGCATTAGAACAAAGAGATAATTAAAAATAGAGTATTTTCACAAAAATTTTGTGATCTAAATAACACGAAAATTTTTGTGAAAATTTCTTAGTAAAGTATCATGGTTACTTAAAAAAAGCATAGAGGATCATAAGCATTACCAGTAATACCAATCCAATCTTTAAGGCGGCTTTAAGTCAAGGAGTATACAAATCAGTTAATGGAACATACATGACTCCCATAAGGCGTGTATTTACAACATTTCCACTCTCATCTTTGTCATACTGTAAAGAAAACTTATTATTTCAATTTTTTTTAAAATAATTATATTACTTGTTCCAAATACTGGGTCCCTCCCTCAGGCCCAACAGGAACAATCAATCTACCTCCATTCTTTAGTTGATCTATTAAGCTTTGTGGTGTTTCTGGGGCTGCTGCACCAACATGAATAGCATCGTAGGGGGCATGTTCAGCACATCCTTCACGACCATCACCCTCTAAAAGGTATATCAAAAAGTGTGTTACCTTATGTTTCTAAGCATTTAAAAATTGCTAGATGTGTTCGTTATGTTAAATTCATCCACTAACCTATAATAATTATTTTTCCAGAGGCTAGTAAGTTAGGATCGTCCGAATCTAAATTTTCCTTACTTTGTCGAACTAATGAAGGTTGGTGCTCGATTCCCACAACTTTTCCCCCGCTATTATCACCAGCGTTATCCATAAAACGTAGAAAACAAGCAGTCAAATAGCCTGACCCAGAGCCAACATCTAGAACACACCCACCAGGCTTTAAATGATTCTTCAATAACTCCAAGGCAAAAGCATGCTAACAAAAATTAATTCAAAATTAGACTGAACTACCAAATTTTTTTTTAAATTAGTCTAGACCATGTGTGGGGCGCTAATAGTCACACCATATCCTATTCCTTGTGGGGCATCCATATATGGATTACGCGGGCTATAGAACTTTCTATCTGTTGCCAACATCGCTTGGGCAGTTTCTTCATTTTTGATTACCCCATTTGCTATTGAAAATAATTGATTAAGTTATAAAGGGTTAATATTCATAAAAATATGAAATATTACTTTTTAACTGATTAATTAAATCTGCATTATCCGTCCCGACTGATCGCCAGGCCATTCTCCGTAATATTTTCGATATTATCCAGGCCTTTTGGGGATTCAGTTTGCTTAAATTATCCTCAAATATTGAAACGTCAAGAATTTGCAAAAATATCAAAACGAAGAAGTACACTGTTAATAAATAACAAACAATAACAGCTGTACACTATAGGTCTGTTCCAATAGAAAACCTGTCCTGTCGTAGCCTGCGAAAAGTTACTTGATTGGTGGGGGAAAATTTAGTCAAAATCCCGAAAAGTGAAGGAACGCTTTCTGGGATGTTTCATGCAAATCAAGAAGACCATAACCTAAAAATCACTTGTGTCTTCAAAATAATGACATAAAACTATTGAAATTAATAAATTATTTATGAAATTATTCAAAATCTTGTAGTAAGGCACCAATCAAAGAAATTATTTTCAACACGTCGCAATCATTTTGGTTTGACATGACAAGTAACAGCTGTTTTGACATGTTGAAAACGTCGTAGGATTTCACTCCACCTAAAAATCTCCTGCGGTTTCTTGGTCGAGGGGAAGTAAAAATTTCCCCGCTTTTCCGAGCATGAGATTCTATTGGAACAGAAATTGGGTGATTTCTTGGTCCCGCGGGATCCCGCATTCTCTATTGGAACAGACTTTATACAGTACCTCAAAATTTATATATTACACAAGGCTTGATAGATAAAACACGATTATTTGATTGTGGGAAATTATATAATTTGAAATTGTTTAATTAGTATTGAGATATACCTGCACGCATTGATGATTTTTTATATAAGTAGCAAAATGCAAGAAGCACTTCACTGCGTAATTGGATCAAAACTAATTTGGCAGTGAATTTTTATTTATATATAGGTGCAATGTAAATATATATACATACAGGTTAAATATTGTGGTGCAAGATTATCAAATTTATCATGTTTAAAAATCTTAAAAATGCTATTTTAAAATTTGAGTGACCAAACTTTATTGTAAAAATAAAAAAAAATTTTTTTGCGGGTTTTTACAAAATATAAATTGTATCAACGCGTATTTCGATTGTTTCTTTAAATATAATTCCATAACATGTTTCAATAAATAAATTACAAGAAATTAGGATTAATTTTATAAACAATCATTACGTTTACATGATTAACTTGAGTTCTTGACTTGAAATTTACTTGAAACTCAAGTTGCGTTTTCGGTTCACTTACTTGACTTCAAAATGTCTAGAAATTTTCTTGAGCTGACATTTGACTTTCCTATTATAACAGAAACTAGCTCCATATTATAATAGAAATAACTTTAAAAAGATTGTATCAAAAGTTTAAATTCACTACAGTTTTTATCTTCTTCTTGTTCCAAGAAAAAAATACACATGAAAAATTTCAAGTATTCAAGTACCGTTTACATGAGATTTTCAAGTCAATCAAACAAATTTTTGTGATTTACTTGACTCAAGTATACTTGAAGTCAGGACGAGTTTACATGCATATTTTGTTACTTGAAAACTACTTCAAGTAGTCATGTAAACGTAGTAAATGCGGTTTCAAGGGGTGATGTTTTTAACAGTCCAGTGGCTACTAACTCCCAAGTAATATAATAGCACATATGATCTGTAACCTATTGCATCCCTTCAATTGCAAAGAAGAAGATAACAAAGATTATACAAATTTTATTGTGTTACCCGATATTAAAAAGATACTTAAAAATCACCAAATTTAATTACTTCTGGTTTCGACAAATGATGGATTAAATTAACTACATCATGTATTTTATTTATCTACTTAAACACAGAATAATAAAAGCAACTCCCGATTATTTTTAATTGCGCCTCTGGCTTTCAAAACTTACCGAAATTATTGCCTAGACATGCCCTTGCTGGGGAAATTGGTCGTGGAGATCCCTTGTAATCGACACCACTAGTTCACAAAGAAGAAGATTATATGACTTTTCATCGTGCTGAAAAGTTGACTTGGGCGGTTTCGGAGTCGAGCATTTCAGTCGATTTTTGGTGGGCTTTTGTGCTTGTTGTTTTGTATAACTATTATAAATGTACAGATTCTTTGAAACAAGCACGGTGTTAATAGTATTTCTCGGAATTAATAACAAAGATGCCTAGATATAAACGTGAATGTGGAAAAAATGGGCAAAAATCGTACGACAGTTTACCACTGCGTACAGGAGGTCGAGTAAAAGTAAGTTATTTTATAAAATATTTTATCACTAAACCTAATGGAATATTTTTCATTGTAATTTTTCTAGAAAGCTAAAATAGTTTTTGATCCATCTGTTAATAACATGCCTAAAAGGAGAGGCGGAAGAACTTTCAGCGTTAGCTCATCTGTGAGTGATAACAAATCAGGCGAATCTCCCCCAAAACAAAAGAAAATTAAGGCTACGTACTGTAGTCCGATTATTTATGAAAATTTTAAGAAAGAACCTGAATCTAAAAGCAATATTTCTGTGGAAACCCAATCTGAAGATTGTTGTAAAATTTGTGAGAAATTTGATATGAAAACAGATAGGATTTATGTTTCATGCAAAGCTTGTAACCTGAAAGGTAAATTATTTTGTAATCAATCTTAATTTTTTAATATATATTTTTTATGATTTTAGTTCATGCAACTTGCTTGGATATAAAGTTTCAAGATATAAGTGCTTTGGAGAATGGTTGGCGTTGCAATACCTGCAGGTCTTGTGCCATTTGTTATGAAACAACGGAGGCGGTAAGGTTTTTGCTAAACATTCTTTTTCGTGGTCTTCATGTTTATTTTCTTTCCATAGGGCTGCCTTGTTACATGCTGCCAATGTGTTGAATCATACCATTATAATTGCCATGATCCAAAATTAATAGAAAAAGAAGTTTCTATGTTAAAGTGGTTGTGCCAAAAGTGCTGTGGAAAAGACACAATTCCTATTTTAAATGAAGAAAAAGTTAAAACTGAAGATGAAACAGACATTAAAATCGATAAGAACAGTAGTGAAGATCCAAAAGTGGAATGTGAATCGTCAATGATAAAAAATGAAAAGTTACAGCAATCAAATGAGGCTAAATTTAAATTTTTCGATAATGAAACACAAAAAATTGACTACGAAGTTCCTGATATATCGGATTGGTCATGCGAAAGAGTTTGTAAATACTTTGAATTATATTTTCCAAGTATTGTTGATATTTTGAAGGAACAAGAAATTGATGGAGCTGCAATTTTGTTAATGAGAAGATCAGATGTTGTTGGTAGGTTACCAATAAAGTTAGGGCAAGCATTGCGTCTTTATAGCATCATTGTAATGTTACAAACAAAATGTAACGATCCTACATTAACATGGATGTAAATAGTTGTATATTTACACTTATTTTTTATTTAATATGTAGATGTAAGTTTATTTTGAAAAGGCATAATAAAGTAGTTATTTATTTTTAAATGGAATATTGACGTTCTGTTTTTTTTTATTTCATGTCCATAAGTAAAACCTGGCATCGGTTTGCATGACAAACAACAAAATCCTGCGCACTTAACAAGCTCGAGCATTCCTTGAATATATGCGCGTAGGGGTGGTAAGTTCTTTTTTTATGTGGCAGATCTAAACTAAGGAATCTCCATTTGTACATTGAAGTCTCCGATATTGTAGGAGTTCGGAAATACTGACTGCGAAAGATTGTTCCGCAGTCGGGTTTTCCTATTTAGAAATGAGTTCCTAGTTCTATTTTGAAATGAGTTTCGAGTTCGCGAGATGGGGACTGTAGGCAAGGAGAATGAGCCGAGTTAGCCAATCTGGTGTTGCGACTATAAGACAGCCGTGGAGAGCGCCTATTTCTGTGAAGTAATCGCAATGATAGCAGCGATATAATTTTATCAGGGCTGTTACCCTGGCTCAAAGGGCCCATCGTACCGCAAACAACGCCTCCTCCGATAAGTATGAGGGCCCTTTTTTCACTTTATCTAACCACGCTAAGGTGGCGTTCGAACCTCCGTCCAAATTAAGGGATTTACATTCGAGAAGAGGCCGGATGTGTGATTTGTATATTACAGCACGATGGCTGGAGGAGGGACTTGCATTTCTTTAGAAGTCGCAAGATAGTAGAGACAAGAGTGAAAGAACTGACGACGCCAACACGGGGTTGCGACTAGCAGATGTCTTCCTCCCAGGCAGGAGAAAAGGACCGTGCCGCGGGGTGGGTTCGAATCACGGACCCCTGGGATGGTAGTCGGGCGCCTAAATCCCTAGGCAAGATGTTTGGCCGAGATGCTTTCGCCAAACGAATGACACCATAAAAATCTAAAGAAAGCTCGGTTTTATATTTCCAATAAATCCACCCAACTCAAAAAAACATCGTAAATCATTTTAAGTATTTTTTATTGTAAATTTTTTAATATTTAGTAATTTAATCAAACTTAAGAAAATACACATTATAATGAATACAAGGTTCTTACTTCCAGAGCTTCTTAATCGACATATTTTTCTCCGAATCCTTCTGCATTACTTTAGCTACAGCCATTTCGAAGTCCTCTTGTGTAACATGAACACGTCGCTCCCTAAGTGCATACATACCAGCTTCTGTGCATACACCTTTGACTTCAGCACCAGATGCTCCTGGCATTAGTTCAGCAATTTTACGTAAATTAATGCCGCGAGTTAAGTTCATCTTCCTTGAATGAATTTTTAAGATATCAAGACGGGCTTCCTCATTTGGTGGCGGGAATTCAATTTTACGATCAATACGACCGGGACGAAGAAGTGCCGGATCAAGGATGTCAATTCTGTTTGTAGCCATTATGACTTTGATATTTTTCGTGGCTTCAAAGCCATCAAGCTGATTCAGCAGTTCCAACATAGTTCTTTGAACTTCAGAATCACCGCCAGAACCTGATTCAATACGTGAAGATCCAATGGAATCAATTTCGTCCATGAAAATAATGGATGGAGCATGTTCTCGTGCCATTACGAATAATTCTCGAACCATGCGAGAACCTTCACCGATGAATTTTTGTACAAGTTCTGAACCTGATACTCGAATGAATGTACATTCTGTATGATGGGCCACAGCTCTTGCAAGAAGAGTCTTTCCGGTTCCTGGAGGTCCGTATAGAAGCACACCTTTTGGCTGGGCAATACCAAGTGCATCAAATAATTCTGGATGTTTAACTGGAAGCTCTATAACTTCCTTGATTTCCTTAATCTGTTTATCTAGCCCACCGACCATTTCGTATGTTGAATCTGGTACTTTTTCAACCATCATAAGTGAGACTAAAGGATCAACTTTGTTAGGTAGAATTTTATGAAGTGTGTAACTTTCATTTCTTAAAGCAACTCGACAGTTTGGTGTTACATCATTAATGTCAATATTTTTATCTATATCAACTACAAATTTTCCTTCTGGATGAACCTTAACGAGAACCTTTTTCTTATCCATTGGTTTAACAACTTCCCCGACATAGCTTCCCTGTTCTTGTAGTAACTGGAGTTCTTCTCGCAGCATTCTCACTAAAAATTTTGGAGTAATAGCGTGTCGAAATTATTATGAATTAGAATTACCTTTCGCATTTAGTTCATTTCTTTGTGCTTGAAGACGACGCAAATTTTGGCTCTTTTCTGCAACAATCAACTGAAGTTCCTCGATTTTCTGGATGTAGTATGACCGAAAGCCTTCCCCCTTTTGGAGGTCAATATCCATCTATAAGGAAAATATAAAATTATTAAATGCTGCCTTAACCCCAAAAAAATTAGTCTTACTTTATTTGATACTGTCATGTTGCGTATTTATATGGAGAATCAGAAGCAATATAAAGAAAACCACAAAGATATTCACCCAACGAGCAGCACAACTCGGCAACTTTTGAATGTTCCTCTTCTTCTTTTTGAAATATCATGTGATACAGTTTCAACAATTTAGATCTCAATGTCATAAAACATAGCAATTATTAAAATAAGCCTATATTTATAAAAAATAGTTTTATTCCTTAAGTATTTAATTTTAAAAAGTTCTTGATTAATAATACTGTAATATCACCTTCGTGATAATATAAAAATTGGCAAATGTGATCAAAAAGTAATTAAAAAAAAATATATACATTAAACGCACTATCGGCGTCATTTTGACGGGCACATCATCATTTATACCTACTTTTGTCCAGGGGATGATTAACCAAAGTTGTAGAAGGTTCAAGTTTTACTAAAAATCTATGGTGTGAGGAAAATTAAAAGGGCTTTATATAACGCTAAATAAATTATAATATATAAAATAAACTAAATTTTTTGTGAAGGTGGTAAAATAAATCCGTAAAAGTGGTGAAGGCAAATAGCAAAATGTCGGTGGCGTACTCGCAACAACAGCAGCAGCCGCCACCGTCACAACAACCTCCGCCACAACCTGTACAGCGGGGCCCACCTGGTGGACCACCTGGTAGAGGACCTCCGCCGCCAAGTCCAGCGCATATACAAAAATTACTTGATGAAAATTGTGGTCTTATACAAACAATACAGGATTTCCAAAACATGGGGAAAGCTCAAGAATGCATGTCTTACCATCAGGCATTACATAGAAATTTGGTGTATTTAGCTCAATTAGCTGATTCTACACAGAATATATCACAACTTCTGCCGGTAAGTTCCCTCCCGCCATAATTCAATTTATGAAAATTAGCATTATATGCAAAAAGATTATGTGAAAAATCGGCTTTTGGGTGTTATAATAAACGCTCATTTACATAAGATCTGAAACACAACTGGTAGTAACTAATAAAAAACACAAAATTTAAATTGTATATTTATTGACTATTGCTTTTTATCATTTGGTAGTTTTATGGATTTGACTTATTCGATGGAGCATGTTTTCCTTTAGCGTTATTTTTTTATATTGCAACTAAACCTACAGTTGCAATTATATGTTTTAGCTGTGTTCCCAAATTCGAGCAAAGTTCTCGCAAGCAGTTGGCTCTACTCGTAGCTACTCATGCCTTTGTTGAGAAGTAGGAACGAGTAGAACTTTCTGCTTGCGAGAGCTTTGCTCGAATTTTGGAACACAGCTATTGATTACTTATTCAGTTTATTTGATTAGAAACCTACAGCTCTAAGCCTTCTCAAAATGTAATAAATTTACAGCCTCCTCACATCTTACAACAACAAGCCCAAGCTGGTCCACACGGAATGTTATCTGGGCCTGCACCACCACAATCTGGAGGTCCTATTCCACCTCACACTCACGGCAACGATCCTGCACCGCAACCAAACCAGCAAATGGCATACCCAAATCAACCACCCCCAACAACTCATCCAAATATGAATCCAACTGCACAGACACAACCGCCGCCCTCTACTCCACAGCAGGCTAATTCTTTACCGCCGCCGCCATCTAGTCAGCAACAAAGTGGAGTACAATATCGTGGCCCAAATGCAAATCAGCAACCTCCTACAACTCCGCAAAGTATTACTTGTTTCCTTAATTCGTATTTTTTTTACATCAAATTCGTTTGTAGCTCAACCAAATCAAAGACCCGGAGCACAGCCACAGCCGCAACAGCCACCTCCGCAACCTTACAGAGGAGGTTACCAACAACATGGTCATTATCCTGGGTATCCACCACAGACACAACCATATCAACCACAGAGCGGCTACCCAGGTGCAATGTCTCCATATGGACCCCCTGGTCAAGGTTATCCACCGAATAGCCAAGCCTATCATCATGCTGGAATGCCACCAGCATCTTCTGCTGCTGGTCCTCCACCACCAAATGTGGGGTATCCTAACACATCTCAGCATCAAGGCCCTGCACCAGGGGTGTATCCCCCACCGCCAGGCCAACAACAATCCCAACCTCCCCCACAAATGTATGGACCACCAGCTGGAGCACAGGGACCTCCAGGTCAATATCCTGCTCAAAATGCAGGAGGTCCACCACCTCCTCCAATGGGTTATGGTTATGGAGGACCAAATCCTGGACCTGCAAATTATGGTCAATCTAATCAGCCACAAATTCCACCTCCAGGGCAGGCGGGATATCAACAACCAGGAGCAGGCACACAATCTGGATATCCGCCGCAGCCATATCAACAAGCTCCAGGCTATCCGCCCTCACAACAACCGCCAATGGGAATCCCACCTTCTTCTCAAGCAAGTCAACAATCGGCACAACCCCCTCCAAGCAGCACTGCACCCACTCCAAATACCGGCAGCACTTATAGTTCTTCACCAAGCCCAGGGCAAACTCCACCTCCTAATCCAGCTAATACTAACAACGGTTCGAATCCTAATCCAAATTCGGCACCTCAGCCTCCAGTATCGCAGCCACAATCACATCCCCCGGCTGCGACTCAATATCCCTCTGGACCTCCTCAAGCGGGAGCAAATATTCCTCCAAATCAACAACCAGCTTATACATCACCGCCAGTTTCAACCGGTCCTCCAACTCCATACACTCAGCAACAGCCGCCACCACAGCAAATTCCTCCGCCATCAAACGCTTCTACTCCAGTTACTAATGGCGCTCCTGTACCGGGCCAGTATCAGCCACCACCTGGCGCACAAACTTATGTTGCTCCACCTGGAGGCCAGCCATATACCCCGCCTGGTGGACCCGGCAGCTATCCTCCTCATGGATATCATCAACAGGGTTACGCCTCAATGCCCCAAGGCCAGTATCCTCCTTCTCAAAGTTATCAGGGCTATAGACCCGGCCCTGGAACACAAATGCCACCGCCAGGGCCACAAGGACCTCCTGCCGGATCGTACTCATACGGATATCAGCCTCCTCAGTAGGATGTAAAGGAGTATGTTCTTGGCCAGTTATAACTTTTTATTACTTAAGTTTAATGTGTTTTTCGAGCAAGCGATGGACCTACAATGTCGGCTTTAGATCTTTTTTTCCTAGGGTAAGAATTTCAGTCGAAATGATATTTATTTCGTAAGGATATTACAGTATTTTTAAGACAAAAGATTTTAATCGAAAAGGAATTTCCTAGCGATTTATTTCCAATTTGTTCGTTTTTTTGTAGATTTTAATGAGATGTCGATGTTCTCTGTCTTAAAGTCCTCTTCAATAAATATTTTAGTTTGATTGAAATATATTAATTTTCTTTTTAATTTAGAACTCGAATTACCACATTCCATAGTGTGTTGAGGGTAGTTTTGCAAATTTACTAGAGAAGTTGGTTTTTATTTGAAAGATTGGAACTCCTATATGCTTCTGGTACAACATAAAGTACAAACTCAATATATTTAATCTAAGCATCTAAAGCTTCGGTGAGTCTGCTCCGGTTGTTCGGGATGACTATGGTGGCAAAACTTACAGATGTTGGTAATAACTTAGTTTTAAAAAACTAGATTGCAAGTAAGCCTTCTCGTTTTTTAACCAAGATATCATTGGGAGATGTCAAATCTGCAGTTTTTAAGTTATAGAGTCATTTCAAAATTCTACATTTGACATTAGGTGGTATTCTCGTTCGCGAGTGACGTGATTACGAGGTACGCGGTCGAATGAAACTGTCGATCGCTACACACGTATCGAGGAAAATGTCACTTCACACATCACCTGGCGACAAATGGAATACGACGTTTGTCGATCTAGTCGCCAGAAGTCTCTTAGATTGACAATAATACCAATTTAAGGTCATAGTGACATTATGTCACGTTATTCGACGAGAATTAGGCTGATTGCCTTAAATGTAGCTCGTTTCGGCATTATTCTGGTTGTCACTTCACCATAGTGAGAAATGTCACCTTTAAATATGAAATGAGAAAAATCTCACAAACATCAAGTGAGAATAATTGTCCCTGAATTCGCCGTTTCTCGATATCAGTGACAACTGTAATTCGCCTTATCTTACTGAAATGTTTTTAGAGAACCATAATAGCATTTTTGCCTCACTTCGAATAAGGGCCATTGTATCATGACGGGACCAACCCGTAGTGGAAAAGGCAATTCCTTAGCTGAGAACTGTCCAATAAAAAAAGAAAAGATGCCGGAACACAATCGATACCTATCAAGAACTATAATTAGTTCTCACAAAGAAACGGTCTGGTCTACATCCTTGTCAATCTAGAACGTGAACTGAGATTCGTGTGTGATCAAGAGATACAATCCTCCACGAATCCACCCAAATACTTGCTTGCGCATACGAAATTGGCTAGTTCCAAGAACATTAAAACCTTTCATGCAGAATAAGTGGGCCGCGCGAAAACTGTGGCTGTACGTACATTCTTCTTCTTCTTTAACGGCTCTACAACCGGGATCCGGACCTGACCTCTCGCAACTGTTCTCTCTACCGGTCCCGATTCTGAGCTGATGTCATCCAGTTTGGCAACCGTGAGCTCTGAGCGTCCTGCTCTACGCCATCCTTCCAGCGGTGGTTGGGTCTCCCCCGCTGTCGCGTACGTACGTACATTAATAAACGCAAAAAGATGCGGAGGTCCAGTTTGCGAGACGATTAACGTTGGTCTCATAAATTGACACATAAGAAAAAACGGAGTTAGTTCCATTTGCTTTATAAATTGATCTTTAATCCAAGGTACTGTCATCAGCGAATGATTTGTTTGAGAGCTCAGTTTTGCACACTATGTAGTCACGACAAGAATGTATTCGCGGCCCCAGCACTTAAACAAATTCTATTCAAGGCAGAAGCGATTGTAGGACTTGATAGATTAAAAAAATAAAAGTGCCTGATTGCAATATATTTTTCCCGTTTTTAATAAATCTTTATTGATTATAATTCACAAAAATATATCTATACATTATATAATTTTTTATACTGAAATTAAAAAGGAAAATAATTTTAAAAAATATAATTCGTATTGCAAATTTTCTTCTTTTTCAATCGATTAATCATTTTTTACACTAATTTTTAGATTTTTCAAATTGCGTAATTCTAACAAAAAAAAAAGAATTTCTGCGAAGGAATGTGTAGACATTGATATAAGTTTTATTTCATTAATCAATAACAAAATCACATTTATTTTAATGTGTTATATAATAATAATAATAATGAAGCTTAACGATGATTATTATTAGTTTATTTTTCATCAAAAATTCATTTAAAATAGCTAATTTCTTTCAAGTTAACAAAACATTGATTAAATCTCCATAATATATATTCATTTATTTAGTTACTGTTTGTTTTTTATATAGTTTGTTTGTTTACTATTTGTTTTATTTAAAAAAAGCTTTGGTTGCGAGTTAATAAGATTGAAATAATTCGCGTTTAAAAGAAGAAAAATGTATATTAGTTTTTTTTAGTTAATGAAATATATCTTTTTAAATTAAAATAAATAAATAAATTCGTAACGATTTGTTTCGAGAATTATTATTATTTTTTTTTTACTTTTCATCAAAATTACATGAACAAAATTCCATCATCCACAAGCCAAAGCATTTTTAATATTACATATATATATATAATAAAATTATATATTTTGTTCAAAATAAGTACAAAAATTTCTTTTTAGTTAATAATACCGATTATTATTTATGCACGAATATAGCGCCATTTTTATTTTTATTTATTTTATTTTTCAACTAAATAAACATTTTGCCATATAATGTTCCCTTAGTGTGTAGTCGTGTATATAATAATAATAATAATTAGAATAACAACTTTTAATATGATATAACTACAAAGTTATATCTGATAGATTCTGATATTTTCAGTGAAATTTCTAGGGTTTGAGATTTTTATTTGTTTTTCTTTTTTTTTATTGATTTAATATAATACATATTTATTTATTTTTGTTTTTTTTTTTGTTATAGGGGTAGCATTCGACTTTTTCGTAAAACACAATTACATTCTACTTCTAAACTTTTTCTTTTACTTTTTACTAATATGCGTGGTATTCGGTAAAAATATAATTTTAACAGTTTTTTTAAATTTGTTTTTCATTTAATTTGCTTCAATAATCTTCATGCTGCTAAACAATTATTTGTTAAGCAAAAGTTAAAATTGTACCCAGTTTGCGTTTGTCGTTGTATTTGGTGCTTGTTGTGCAGTTGGTTGCGAGCTAAAAAGAAGTAAATATATTCCAAATTCATATATGATTTTTAAAACGATTGAAATTCTACGACATATAATGCGAACAACAAACTCCGCCAGGATATCCTGCCGGTCCCAAGCTCGGAAAAAGGAGGAGGGTTTAAGGCAACGGTTAATATACTAATCCCTAGTAAAATATTTAAACCTAAAGACCACCTCTGCCCCAAGAGAATATAAATTTTCAGCGACCGGTCCTCCTGGTAGAGGGTTGAACGAAGGTGAACAAGATCTCCTCGGAAAACAATTTTGGAATCCAAAAGTCAACCACGGAACAGTCAGGGATTCGCGGTAAAAACCTCAGCCATGTCCCAGGCACTACGATATAAAATTAGCAACGTGGAGGAATGTCAGAACATTATATAAACCACGAGCTATGGCAGAAATGATAGATGAGCTTAGACGACGTAGAATGCTCATCGCTGGACTACAAGAACTAGGAGTCCTGGAACGAAGAGACTCTACCATATTATACAGCAGCAATGATTACAAAATATGGATGGAGGAATGCCTACCAAACGACTGGAAGGAAGCTGCCCCATCCATAAGACAGGGGATAAAATACGCTGTGCGAACTACAGGGGGAATTCATTACGAATTGTTAGGATATAAAATATTCACAACCCCATAAAAAGTAAGCTGGAGCCAATCTCAGAAAGTTTACTAGGCGAATACCAAACCGGCTTCCGGAGAGGAAGGTCAACCACCAACCAACTCTTCATACTAAAACAACTCCTAGAAAAATTCTGGGAGAGGAATGTTAACGTGTACAAGATCTTTGTGGACTTCAAGCAGGCATACGACCCCATCCAGAGATCCTAGTCCAATTAGGTGTGCGTCTAGTACGTCTGATACTATTAACCCACCTCGATCGATACAAATGCCCGAGTAAGAATTCAGAACACTCTTACAGATGCCTTCCAAGTTAATCAAGGACATAAACAAGGGGATGGGCTGGCGCCTATGGTATTCAACCTAGCCTTCGAAGCAGTCATTAGAAAAATGTCAATTCAACGAAACTACACGCTGGCAAACGTGTGCTCAGATGATCGCGCAGTTAAGGAATGCTACTCAGAGATTAAAAAAGCAGCCAAAGAACTAGGCTTGAGAGTACACGAGAAAAAAACTAAGGTAATGCTGCAGGCACGAGTAAATAGATCAATGATAGATAGCAACTTGACGATAGATGAACATAAGTTCGAAGTATTTTCCCATTTCGCATACTTAGCCTTAATCGTGACGAATAAAAATGAAGAGCTGGAAGAAATCAGTAGGAGAATTCCGGCGATCGGATCACGACCTTAAATATTAAATCCAGATTTCATAACATAACGTTCATCACAGTGCATGTGCCTACAGAAGAAAAACCAGATCAAAAAAGGGCGATTTTTATGAAACTTATGATAAAGTCACTTCCTACGACAAGAAAGTCGTGTTAGGCGACTTTACGGCAAAACTGGATAAGAAATTATATTATATTACCCCTAAGCTGGCAAGAAGAATCGAACGATAACGATAACAGAATGGCTGAATTCGGCAATGCAAGATGTTAAAATACAGCCAGCACCTGGTTTAAACATAACAATATACATAAGAAGACATGGACGTCATCAGATGGCAGATATGTATAATAACTAAATTGGTCATGTTCTATTTAATACTAGAAATGGTAGTAGCATACTGGATGTAAGGAGTTACAGAGGAGCAGACATCGATCACTAGCAACAAGACATAGGAGAAACTACAAAAACCAAACAAAGTGGCAAAGAAAAATTAAGAAATTTCGTGATTGTGGTGTAGGAGAAATACTTTCGCGACTTCTTCTAAAAGAACATAATCCTAACCCGGGGAAAAGCAGACAACTGAGGTAAAGATGACGCAGAAAATGATTCGACAGAACCTACAATAGAATAAGTTCCAAACGGCATGGCGAAACTCAAAAATTATAAGACTCTAGGTCCAGATGGTATATCCATAAAAATCTTAAAAAACGGTGAGGAGAAGCAGAAACATTCTTCTTTCGAAACTAGAGAAGCAGAAACATTCTTCTTTCGAAAGAGGATGAACGAAACACAAGGATTACAACGATAGCTTTAATAAGCGAAATATTGTTGCATAGAGAGGCCCAAAAAAGCCGAATGGTGACAATTGCAGAAAGCGAGTGGAACGCATTTTCCTTTTTTTTACACACCATACAACACCATCTAATATAAAATAAAACTTACTTGGCCGATGTGAAATCTCCCCATTCAGTACCATTTCCTTGGCCCCGATGCGCAGGGGATGCTGTAGGACTTTGTCGAACGGCCGCAGTTGGTGGCGGAGCAATTTTATTAACTCCACCTGGAGGTGGTGGTAAAATTCCTGTACCAGTTCTTGGTTTACTAATTCTCGCATTTGGTCCGTCATTTCCTCCGTCCTTTTTCTAAACAAAAAAAAATATGTTTTACTTACATGTTAATAGGTATTGCATAACAATTTTACCGTAATCTTCATATTAATTTTTATAGTTTCACCTTCCTTAAAACCAAGGTCCAATTCTTGTTTGGGTTCGCCTTTTTCTTTTTCAATTTGTTCCTGATTTTTAACCCATTTGAAATGATCTTGCAGTGCAACATTAAGATCGAATGAATCGGAACGATCCCCAAATCCCATACCCAAGAAGGCAGAACGACCTGTGATAGATCAATGAAATGTTTTTTTTTATAAAAAAATCAATATTTACTAAAACTTTACCATTATCATCTTGAACTCTAATGACAAAATATCTAGAACTGTCTGAAACAGCTTCTATTGCAACACCAGGGTATGTATCAACTGGGCAATTGGCAAATAAAGCACCAGAAGTTTTATCTTCTAATTTAAGATTACACGCTGTTCCCTTTGCGACTAGTCTCATTCGTCCAGTCCAAGTTGGCTCGCCAAGATTCCAGTCTCCAGCTCTATAATTGATAATTGTGAAAGCGTAACATTTAATCTCTTGTTTAATCAAAATAATTAAGGGCGTATATTAAGTTGCACTAATCAACTTAATTATATTTAAAGTAGAAAAATGAAAACAAAGGAAGTGAAAATTTTTGCACTTGAAAAAAAAAATAGATATATATGATAAGTGTGTGACTTTACCTGTATCCCCTGTTGCTTGCTCTTGGAGGTATTTTATATATAAAAACTTCTGGTTTTACAAGTATTACACTTTCGTATTCCATTTTTTCTTAATTGGTTAGCTCAAAATCGTTTTAAGAATTTAGGATATAAAAAAACTTTTTCTTAGTGTAAATTATCGCCAAAAAAATTTCTGACAGAATCTAATGACAGCTGGTTCCTGGTACTAAAAATTGTAGCGAAAGTTATATGAATAAAAAAATACTCACTTGTCCCTTTCTTTTTAGCACAATTCATTCAAAAAATATGGCAGTACAAAATGAAATGGTTTCGTGGATGGTTTTCTCGTACAATCGTTCACGCAAGAAGAATTTAATTTGTGTAACCGGACTCGTGTGCTTTGTAGGCTGTGTATAAATTCAAAATAAGAAGAAGACACGAAATGTCTAGTAGTTGATTTGTATCGACTTAAAATCCTAAAAATGTCTGCTGATAAATCAGTTTCCGAAAGTGATAAGGATAGTGAAATTCGTGAAATTTGTCTAGATTATAAATATGCTTGTACTATCGAAGGGTGCCACGAAACCTTTAAGAGAGAAACGTATTTAGATCGCCATGTTTATAAACATACAGGAATTGTAAGGTGACCTCCCTATTATTGCTGACAGAAAAAAATATTGAAATTATTTTTTAGAAAAAGTATAAATGCATATATGAAGGGTGCGATAAAGAATATATTATTACAACACATTTGAAGCGGCACATAAAAATTACACATGAACGAATCTCTCCAAGCAAGAATGTACCATGCAGCATTAATGGATGTAAAAAAATCTTTACCACGCATTATACTATGGAAAGGCATATAAAAAATGTCCATGAAGATGCTAAAATTTACACCTGCCCTCACTGTTCTATAAAATATAAACGGAAAAATCATTTAAGAAGGCATTTAGTCACTCACATGGCCACACCGCCTATGCAGTAATTATTGTTGTATTTAGAAGAAAATTGTATATTAATCTTAATTTAATTTAGATGTAACAAATGTTCAAAGGGATTTATTTACGAAAGCGATTTCAACAGACATAAATGTCAGAAGACCTTCCAATGCCCAGTTTGTAATGAAATTTTTGAAAAATGGTCCTTATTCGTGGATCATAAGAGAACTATCCATCCCCCGTCGCGTAAATGTGAGAAATGTAATAAAGAATTTAGCGCCAGAAAAAATTACTTACAACATCTTCAGAATCATGCGGATCCAGAAGATAGAGAAGTTGTAAAATGCCCATTTTCATTCTGTACACGATTTTACTTGCATGCAAGAAATTTAAAAGCGCACATAAAATGGAAGCATGGCGGGCAAGGTTTTAAATGCCACTACGAATTCTGTAATAGAATATTAGTTTCTAAGAAAAAATTACAAAATCACTTACGTTTACATGAAATAATTCCTGCGTCAGAATTTAAGCCTAAGAAAAAACCACAACCACGTTCGGATAGTGGAAAGCCAAAGTCATGTATGGCTGCTAAATTGGCGAATGTTGTTGTTGAGCCTAAAGTTGAGAAGCTTATTTTAAGTGGAAGGGGAGATGAAGTAGAAGTACCATTAGAAAGTTATGATTCAACTGATATTACGGATACTGATAATGAAGAGAAGGTATTAGGTAGGACTATAAAGATGGAATTAACTATTGAGCCAGAAGATTACAGTTTGCTTAAGTGAGTAATTACAAAGATTCAATATGGAAAATGTGCTGTTTTAGATCTTTACAGTATGTCTATTTTGACTATTATTTCAAATTTAAACCCAAAACATAATTGATTAAGGCTTTTGAATATATTTGTGTTGTTTTTGAAATCATAATATGTAATATAATTTTGTTTACCAATTGCCTGTAAAAAGACCTTTGGCAAGAGATTGGGGTTTCAAGCCAAAGATGGTCAGCCGTGGTACGTCCAATTCTCACGTTCATCTCGCTAGTGAAGTGCCCAGCGCTATAATATCATAAAGTTGGGAAGGGTCCAGGGGATAGCAACAATAGGCGCAACAGGGGCCATGAGATCATGCCCCATGAAGGCCCTTGATGTTCTCTTGCATCTATTCTTTCTCGACCTTCAAATCAAACACCTAGCTTCGTTAACTACTCTTAGTCTGAGGGAATCCGTGGCATTAGAGATGTCTGTTTAAAATATGCATGTGCCTCAGGAAAAAAGGCGGTGCCGTATTAAATAGTGCCTTATCGTAGTTAAATTACAGATCATTCGCATCTATAACATCAAATTTTCAATCAAATCTAGGAGAAAAATAAAGCAAATATATTGAATGGCCGATCCCGAGTCGACTAGAAATGATTAAATGGAGCACAATTAAATAAATGTTTGCGTTAGCAGTGAAATACTTATATAATACGTTATAAATACCACATTAAACATATTACGGAGATTAGAAAGCCAAGTCTTCTGTTGAATTAAAAAAAATTCTTTTTTTTCCTTCATTAGATTATTAAATTATCTATATGTACACAACTGGTATAAAATTACAATGAATGAATAATTTTTCGTTTTCTCATACTATCCATCCATCTATCAAATTGATCTTCAGGTGTTTGCGGCTCCCGAACGTAATAGTCCTTTGGTGGTTCACCTTCTTCCAATCGAACAAAATAGTGACAAAATTTGTATTCAACTTCACCTGGTCGTCCACGTGCATGTCTTCGTATACCTTTTATAACTCGACCCTTTCCAACCAAGGATTCAGCTTTAAAATTGAAATCTTTGTTTTTATTTGTTCATGTTTATTTTGTTTTGTTGAACTTACCAACCCATAAGTTGCTTTTAAATTCTACGTTATGATTCTTAACTGCCATTTCTTGTGCCTCTAAAATTGCTTCTCTTATATTTGTGGCACCTTTTTTCATGACAAAACTAAGCTGTTTAAGGGCTTCATCGACTGACATTCCTCTGACGAAGGATGCAATATACCACATCTTTTTTGGGCTATATTTGATATTTGTTTTCATGTGACAAACAAACTGAAAATAGAAGAGAATACTTTATGGACATCATATATATATGTAAAGTTATATAAAATATATTATAACAAATTTTCAATCAATAAAATGCAATTCTAAATAAAAATATTAGTTTTGAAATGTATAAAAGGAGATTCAAGTAGTCAAAAGGTGAAGTTAAAACAGGCCTATGAGCCTGACGCATGCAGAGTTATCAGAATTAAATAAATATATTTTAACAATAGTTTTTAATTTATAAATACCGCTTTTCTAGGTTCTTCATGAGGCTCCTGTGGAGGGAATATTTTTTTGTTGTACTCTAACCATTTTCTTGGTCCTTGGTTTGTTTTATTCCAGCTCTCCGTCACGCCGCTAGTATGAATAGCTGATATTGGTAGAGCTTTATTTACGTTACATTTATTAAATGAACTAAATAACCCGCGAATTAAGAAACTCATTTTTATTAGTTCTCGCAAGAATCTTGAATTGTCAATTTCCCAGTACTGCCAAAAATTTATTTCGAAAATTTAGTATTCGAAAACTTTGAACTCCGCCCGGCGCATGCGACACCAAAATACTTTTTAAATTCACGTTAAGAGGCGCGCACAAACGTAGAATATCGAGGTTTCTTTTGACATATTCCAATTCGAGGAAAAAAGTTTGCGGTCGTCCGTGATTTTGTGCTAGATTATTAACAAAACTTTTTTGGTAAATATCTAGTTAATAATCTTAATATACAGTGTTAGAAGTGTGTTAAATAAGATAATAAACAATAAATATGCTTTCCTTATATAAAATAAAATAACTTCGTATTTATATTATAAGCAAAAAAGTTCTCCAAATAGGATACCTTGTAAGTTTCGATTTATTTTGAACTTTTAAAAAATTTTTTTTGTTTATTTATATCTATTTTTATTAAGGCACTGATATCGATCTGAATTTTGACCGGAAGTAATATATAAAACATCTTTGTGAATTATGAATGAGCTAACTAATAAAAATAATGATGAAAAACCTAAAAAAGATGCCAACACAGAAAAGGTGCGACATTTATATAATTTAATATACACAATTAATTATATCTTTTAGAAAATGTTGATAAACTAACTAAATACTTTTATAGTTTGCTGTACATCTCATGATAAGTTTCTATGATATTTGTGTTATTACTGCTGCCCTTCCCCTTGTCACAATGTTCATGTGCTTCGTTACTGCATATGTCTTCCAATCAGAAGAGGTCCATGAGACTCACTGTCGAGTAAATATTATAAATTATTTATATTTAATTACTTAGAATTGAGAATCTTATATATGATTTTATTTTTAGGTGTATAATGTAATTCCTTCGATAAGTGCGATTACTGGTGTTAGTCCTCAGCGCTATTTTTGGAGAATTTGCATTGCCTTACATATAGCTCCAAGATTTCCAATAGCAGCTATATACAGGAGCTATTATCAAAGTCTTTTGGTACATATTAAAAATCCCAGTAGTGCTAAAAATGCCAGGCTACTTATTAAGCTAGTATTTTGGTTAAATGTAACTGAAGTTGCTTCACTGTGTGGCGTCACGTACATTTCAAATAAGGAGAATTATCGTAAGTGGATTTATTTATTTTATATAGTACTTTTTATTTCTTTTAAACAATCTTAAATGGGCATAATATCTTCTTAGAAAACATTGCCGGGTCCGAAATACCTTTTGTTTCGTTTTCTACCTATATTTTTGCAAGCTTTTCGTAACTACACTACAGGCATTTTAAAACAATAATTATCCAAGAACGGGTTCAATTCCTAGGATGCAATATCGTAATGGACTATGTCAGCACACTAGCTACAACGGATCCGCATTTTTTAAGTACTTGCGATATTCAATCGAAGAGAGTACAGTAAAACGGGAGCGATTTCGAGCTCATTAGGGGAACAAGTAGATCTCGAAAATAATTGTTGCGCACATACACGTTTTTACTAGCTCCATTCGTGTCATTGGATGGGGTAGAACTAATTACTGAGTCATCTATTTAAATCGCGTAACATTAACAGAGAAGATCTGGGTTGGATGGAAGTCTTAAGACATACAAGACAAGAATTTCCTACAAGGATAGAATAGGTTTGGGGTTATGAGCGGTCAGGAGGGTGTTGAAGGTGGTGGCGATGAACTCTTGGCTTGTTCTATTTAAAAACGAATTCCTAGTTTGTAGAAGGCGCGAAAAAGGGGGCTGTAAGAAGAGGCCACTCTGGTGTTGCGGGAATTAGATTGCCGTGGAGGCATGATAGCATTTATTTTGATAGAACAGTCGCTATGTAAGTAGCGATGTATTCCTACGGTTGGTAAAATAGTCGATGGTGGAGCAAATGATGTCAGTATCTATTAGTTTGAGGGCCCTTTTTAGAAATTCGATGTAACCACGCTATAACAGTTTACGAAGCCCCGCCCAAAAATAAAGGAGACGTAATCGATGAGAGGACGAATTATAGCTAGAGCCGATTGTACGCTTAGAAGACAGCAGGCTCGATTCAGAAAGGGCCGCTCCTGTATAGACCATATTAACACCTTGAGAATCATAGTGGAGCAGTCTACTGAATTCGGATCCCCCCTAACCTTGCTTTCATAGACTATGAGAAAGCGTTCGACTCGGTTAATAGGAGCTTTATATGGCAGGCATTACGGCACGGGGGATTGCCTGAAAAAATAATAGAATTAATAAAAGCTCTATACAACAATTCCAGATGCAGAGTTCTCCACAATGGAAAATTAGCGGACAGCTTGAAGTGAGCTTGGGAGTACGGCAAGGATGCCTACTTTCACCATTACTATTTCTTATAGTAATAAACAACATTCTTGTCAGCGCTCTCGATAGAAGAACAGGTGGCATACAATGGGGTTTGCTAGACCACCTTAAGGATTTTGACTACGCGGATGATATCTGTTTGATGGCCCACAAACACCAGGACCTCAAAAACATGTTAAACAATTTGGCAACAGAAAGTAGTTCGGCTGGCTTAAGGCTAAATCCGACTAAAACCAAAGAAATGCGGATAAATGCAAACACCATTGAACGCACAGCGCTGAAGAACCGTGTCGTGGAACTGGTAAATAAATTCTGCTACCTCGGTAGTATCATTACCGGAAATGGCGGTGCAGAAGAAGACTTCAGTTCCAGAATAAATAAAGCACGAAGCGCGTATGCATGCCTGTCTCACATATGGAGATCAACGGAGATCTCAATTAACACCAAAATGCGGCTGTTTAACTACAATGTTAAGGCAGTTCGTTTGTACGATTGCGAAACATGGAGTGTCACCAAATTCATCACAGGGCGCCTACAAGTTTTCATCAAGAGATGCCTACGTCGTATCCTAAAAATCCTCTGGCAAGATAGAATTTCAAATGAAGAACTATGGCGCCGTGCCGGCCAAGAAAGGATAGACGACCAGATCAGGCGAAGGAAATGAAATTGGATTGGCCACACCTTGCGACGCGAAAACGAGAATCTAGCCAAACAGGCCCTCGGCTGGAATCCGCAAGGAACCCGTCGAGTCGGAAGACCTAGAACACCTTGGAGGAGAACCCTATTAGCAGAGGCCGCAACAACTGGGAGTTCCTGGTCAGAGCTGAGAGCTGTCGCACAAAACAGAGTCCGCTGGAGGGCAACTGTTTCCGCCCATGAGGGATTAAAGGAGCGTTATATGAGGCACTTTTCTTAACTACCATAGGGGCTACAATGTTGGGTCTACTGGATTTGTACGCTTCTAGCTCCTTGAGGCACCTTTATACCTCGCGAGTCTTGAAGAAGACCCTCATTCAACACAGGGGCGGGGTGGGCGGAGCTAGCAGAGAAGTGTCGGGCAAAGAAAAATCTGTTGTCTGTTAAATCTTCCACAACGCAAATGCTTGTTATCACCTCCCCTTGTAGATAAAGGAAGGGATTGTGAATGTAGTAAAATTCTTCCTGATGGAACTTACCAACGAACAGATTTTTTTGCTGAGAGAGGTTACATGAAGGAGTTGAGCTCTCAACTTGTTGTCAAATGATGATTTCAATTTCTTGATGGTGGATTTACAGAAATTTCTTATTTTTCTGTACTGACGATGATGAAGCGATTCACTCTGAGAACTCTTGTACGCTCTGAAGGCGGCTTCTTTAGTTTCGATTGTGATGTAGCCCCGATGAAATCATCTGCTTGGCCTAGGCTTCACAAATTTGGGAGAATTGGAAATGAACATATGTATTTCGATCTGTATGATCTGTAAAATCGGTGATTCGGATAGAGACGGATTTGACATTTTGAACGCACTGGTAGACAAAGGTGTGATTCCTGAATTTAGATTTTTATATAAAAAAAACCTTTAACCAATTTAGTTCTTTCTCAATAAATACTAGTACGTTTTTTAAAACATTTTAAATTAATATAAAAATTATTGAAATATTTTCAGCTATACATGAGAAAATTTTTATTACCTTCATGATTGTTTCATTGTGCCACATGCTTGCTACAATTAAATTATATGAACTACTTCATACAAAAGATATTATAACTGAGAAGCAAGAGGCATCATTAAAATGGAAGAAAAGTCTCTTCGCAATTTCAATTTTAAGTACAATTGGTTTGATACTATTCTTCCTGAAGCATCGGCTATTATGTCACGAAATGGGTAATTCCAATTACAAATATTATTTTAAATATAATTATTAATTATCTATTTTGTTGTCTTATCTTTATATTTAGCGTTTAGCTGGTTTGCCCTTTGTGAATACATAATCGCATCAGCAAACATGGCATTCCATTGTACGACGATAATGGATTTTCCAGCTGAATATTTTCTAGTCGCACAAGGTTCAACTGAAAAGGTAAAAAATTATCTTTTTCCGCCAACTGAAGGCAAAATAGACTAATTTCATCACCTAAATAAGTATAAAAAAAATAATTAAGCTAAAAGCTCCCTTTCTAAAATCCTTATATAGTTTTAATTATTACAAAAAAAATTTCTCGAATTATGTTACCAAAAATGCGCTCATTAAGGTAACACAAAAAAAATTATTGATCTCTCCTAATTTATGATTTTTTTTTTTGAAAAAAAAATTTGAATGGAAACCAAAATGAAAATTTTAATTAGTAGAATTTTTTTAGATTTAAGTTGTTTATAAAAGAAAAAGAACAAACAACAAAATTTTTTAAGATATTCATTCTTGCACGAAAAAAAAACAAAATGAACAACAAAAAAATGAAAACGAATCGTTCATTTACAAATGAACGTTAAAAAAAACATTTTCTGAAATCACAATTCTAGTCATAATGATGATCAGATATCAGAGTATTTCAAGAGAAAAAAGTTTTAGAGTTTCTCTTTTAGTTTATAAGAATACAAGATTGCAAAAAAAAGATATTGTTGGGCATATTTATCCCCAGTTTATTTATTTTTTATATATTTATTTATTTAACGGTTTATTGTACAATTATTGAATATTTTTGCGATATAAAGAGTGCAGCTAGTTGATCTAGTTTATAGTTTGTGATTAAAAGTAATCGTGTAGATAAAATGCTTTTTGCTCCCATCTTTAAATTTTATTTTTCTAATTGCAAATTTCAATAGTAACAGAAGAGAATATTATTAGAAATTGTTTAAAGTAATATTATGTAATAGTTATTATGTGTACACAGATATTTTTGTTAACATAGGACAACTTTAGTATAGTATATATTTTATACGCTACCTTACTTATTTATTTTGATCATATTGTTTTTAACGTAGGTCTTAACACATGATTACACACCATAGAAATCTACGTTGGCGATTGCAAGTTGATAGTTTTTATTCTCGATGCAGTTTATTGCTTTAAATTTTACCCTTTACAGAATATCAATTAAACTTGATAGGGCCACAAACTATTCTACAAACATATTTTTTTATTCAAATAACACGCTTCACTTTAGAATAAAGCCCTTACAGAGCTTTAGCTATGTTAAAAAATATTAAAGCTTTAATTGTTGGTATCTTTTTTCTTACATTCATCAAAAACTATTCCGTTAGTTCCATATTTAGCTGAATATGTATAATTTGATACTATTATTTTATTTCAAATTAAATATTTCAATCTATCTTTTTGAGATGAGAAATTGCCGAGAGTTTGGAAAGCTATAGCAGAACTGAATTATTCTTTTTTGGTGAGGTATTGGGTCCAAAAGTATCGTAGCCAGTTCACTTGGCCTATTGCACTTCAGCTCTATACCTGATAATTGTAGGCCAGATTGCTTGAACAGGTTCAGTAGTCTGCCTACTGGCTTGTCGCTTAGCAGGGTCTCGTTGAACAAATTCGTTTCGCCGATGACGGTACTCTGTGTTATTCCTAGGCCTTCGATAATATAAGACAAGCACGTGCCAGACTTTGTCTCTTAGATCATGTCCACCTCCATCAACAGGCACATTAAGCTCATTCTTAATTGGGGCCACAAGAATCGTGTCGAATGTTAAACGCCTCCAAAACGAAGTACTGTCTGATTACTCATAAAACTTGCACTGCTCTTCCTTTTGTTTCAGTGAACAAATCGAATCTAACAGCTGACCTTCTCTTAATAACTTGGGTATAACTTTATCTGAGGATCTGCGATAGAATGACCATATATTCCAAATCGCCAAACAAGCATCTCAATGCCTAGGATTGCTTAAGAGATGCATATTTCTGATTCCACTAGCAGCCAGGGCTATAATTCATAAGTCCTATAATCGGCCCCGCCTTGAGTACAATTCATTTATCTGCGCTAGTTGAAGATCGCTTTAGCGTGGTTGGACAAGGAGCAAAACCGCGCCATCCAGATCATTGGAAATGATAGATTGTGTATCTCCATTGACTCTTTGAGCCATTGCAGGAATGTAACAGCCTTGTCAAAGTTGTAGGCACCCTCCCTCCTCCTCCTTCCTTACTATTTCGTCTTAATCTACCGTGTTATTCAGAATTTTCTGCCTCTGCATAGGGTTCCAATCTAGATTTGTTTAACACGAGCTTATATACTGTGTTTAAAAAATATATGCCTCTATAGTGTGCACAGTTGAATTGTATCGCCTTCTAAAGAAGGGGTGGCCAACCTTTTTGGATGTACGGGCGCAATTAAAAATTTTTTTTGTTAAAATTATATGTATTTCATTTTTTTTGTTTTGGTAAATGTTAAAAATTGCGGCCCCAGACCAAAATCGAGTAATTTCAAGGCGGGGGATACATATTTTTCTATCACAACTGAGGCCCTCGTCCGCCCGCCGCCACCCGAACTGGGCGCTACAACAAAATTGATCAATATTCAATTTGTCAGCACTCAAAAATCACTCGTATACCTACAAATCGTCCAAAACTGTTGTGGCCAATGCATCCTCTTCATGTTAAAAGCTAAAAAAATCGCTAATTTCAGTCTTGGAGGGTTTCTAGTGAGCCTATTCCAATCAGCTAAGCACTTTGGCTTTATTTTGGACCCAAAGCTGTATTGCAGCCTCAACATCGAAGAAAGGGCAAAGAACGCCTGTATAGCAAAAGTTCAGCAAGAGAAGAGACACATGGGTTTACATGGCAGTGATTAGACCAGTGCTGACATTCTTGCAAAAGAATATAACAAATCCAGACTAGGCCAAGTCCAAAGAGTCGCAGAGTTATAGGGTGTGTACAACTATCGCGGAGGCGAACAATGTGATTCTTGATCGGTTGCCAGCTAATCTATATATAAGGCAGCTTTCGAGGACCTGAGGCTACGAGAAGCGGGCTTCTGGGTGTAGAAGAGGTATGGACAAACTAATAAACTGGGAAGAGTGGAAGGGCCTTCTCTGGATCCAAATCAGAGGCGGGTGTATGAACTGTTGTTTTCTCCGCCTTGATAATAAATCACTTGCGGGCGCGAGGTTGGCCACCCCTGTTCTAAGTATTGGGTAGATGATGTTTTCTTCTCAATCTGCGAGTATTTTTTCGTTCTTCCATATGCAGTATACGAATTGTGTATAGTTTCTGATAGCCGTTCACTTCGCTGTTTGTTCAATTCTGCTTGGATGTTTTCAAATGATATTATAGGAATCTTCTGGAATTTTGTAGTTCTTTCAGTTTTGATTCGTTTGTTTCTCTGGTCATTAAGCAATTTTGTTGTCCCTAATAACTATGAATGTCAAGGAGGAGTATTACATCAACAATAGTTGAAGAGTTTGTTTTAAGAACTCCATCGTATATGTATTTCTTTTTGACAAAATACAGCTAACCTATCAAGTACTTTGAAGATGTTATTGTCATTCCAGGTTTGTTAAACATCTTCATTAAAGAATGGATTTTGGGAATTTATAAAGAAAGTTTACGCATTTTCTTTATAATATTATATTTCTAAAGCATTAACATTTTCATTTATTGATATTAAATTTTTAACTTTGTATAAAAGCTTTACGAATACTTACTACTAAAGATAAGTCACGGGATTTTTTTATTTAAAAAAAAGTTGATCTAAATCGGCTCTCTTTTAAAGTAATTTTTATATTAAATGTACAACGAATTAATTTTACTCAAAACAAAAAAAAATCAAATTACATGCAGTGTATTCAGTAAGCAATTATGGAATTATATTTATACAAAAAAAAACAGTTATTAATATTTTTAATTAACTAAAAAAGCACTCTTTAGTCGATGATTTTTTTCCACACTCTCTCCCTCTCGAAAAATAAAAAAAAAATAGTCTAGTCATTTTTATTTCGTTTTTTAAAGTTTATTTATTTTACTTAATTATTTACTTAAGTTAAGTTTTAGTGCTATATACAAATATATATATATATTATATAAATTTATATATTTTTATCGTTAATGATTAGAAATTAGAAATTAACAAAAGAAAAAAAAAGAAAATATAACCTTTAAGTATTAGATTTGAAAAATGAGCTAAAAACAAACAAAAAAAATAATAATGCAATTTCTTCTCTAAATTATTTTCTGTTCATTCCTACACTTTCCAAATTTTATTAAGGAAAAAGTATTACTAAAATGCTTCCATGTTATACGAAAAATATAAATAAACGGTAAAAAGAAAAGCGTATGAACGCGAAGAGAAAGAGGAATGTTTTGAAATTTATAAGAAAGAAAAAAAAATTAATGCTTGAAAAAAAATTATATGTATAATTGATCATCAATTAGGTTGAAGTTCCGATTGAAATCTGTTTTTTATTTATTTATGTTTATTCATTTATAAAAGCTTTTTAAAAATAATTGGATATAACAATTTTAAACATTTTTGTTTTTGTTTTACCAAAAAAAGAAAACTATTTCTAGAGGGCCAAAAATTTAAATGAAAATTATTTAATTACTAATTAAACTATAACTAAAAACTGGTCCTTAACTTCCAAAATAAAAAAAAAGCACAAATAAAAAAAACTGACGGAAAAATAATTTCTATTTTAAATCTATTTTACAAGAAATTAAATTCGATCTCATATATCGATGTCCCTTTAAGTAGTTTAAATTTAAAAATATATTAACAAAAAAAAAGGATAAATTAAATATGTAGAAAAAAAAACATGCAATCCTGAGCGGTCCTCTAACTTATCAAAATAATAATTACAAAAAAAAAATACAACAATACAAATAATTATAAAAAAAAAGAAAATGAAAAAGAAACCCACTGTTTTACAAAATACTCAATATGCGAATAGAAAAACAAACAAAAAAAAATAAAATAAAACAAAAACGACTTAAAAATTAAAGCAAATGCATCTTTTTTGTTTTGCAAATAAATAAATCAATAAATTATTACGAAAAAAAATGGCTGAATTTATAAAACTAATATACAATATCTAAAATGGAAAATATATTTAACAAAAAAAAAAGAAAATATAAAGAACATATCTTTCTAACAAAAAAACAAAACAAATTTAACAAAAAAAAAACAAGGAAAAGTTAAAATACAACAAAATGCACACCTAAATAGCACAGTATTATTTTTTAAGTTTTATTTAGGAGTTTATTTTGCGGTGTTCTTTTTCTATTGATTGTATGATTTTCCTTCTACTGCGATGCACTGATGTTTTTGATTCATTTTTTATTTTACAAAGGCAAAAAAAAAAACAAAAAAAAACAAACAAATATTTAAAACTTCTACAAAAAAAACAAAAAGTGATCAAATGCCAGTTTATTATCCTGCTACAAATATTTGAAAAAAAAACAAGAAGAAACAAACAAAAAACAACAAAAATTATTGAATGGTTGGTAAGAATCTTTCAAAAACCAAAAAAAAAAATAAAACAAAAATGTGTACATTAATTTAGTTTTTATTAAAACCTTGAAGAATACTGCTGCGAACATAATGAATGGTAAGGATGCTTAGAAAGTGATGTTGCAAACATTATGGCCTGTTTCACACGAGACGACGGCCAACCAACAGAAATCGTACGATATTCATTTTTTTTAGAGAAGAGGGTGAGAGAGGACGATGGGGAGGGAAGATTTTCCCATCCAACCTTCTCACACCTCTCACCCTCTTCTCTAAAAAAATGAATATCGTACGATTTCTGTTGGTTGGCCGTCGTCCGTGTGAAACAGGCCCATCCAACTTTCTCACACGATTTTCGATACGACTTTTTGACAGCGTTGTGGTTGTTGTTGTTTTTTGTTCCTTTTGCTGGGAGAATGCCGTTATTTTATAATTTTATAAAATAGTCTTGATTGTACTCGTTACCTTCTACATTTTAGGTGCAGTCTTAGCACATTTAGCAGTAACAAAATAAAACTGAAGAAATAGTGAAAGAAATACGTCAAACGAAGCGACCGTTTTCCCAACAAAACCTTCACAATTCTTGCGAGAGAATATCAAGCTGGTTTTAGGACAAACTGGTCGACATCGGACCAGTTGCTGATACTAGATATTTGTCGACTTTCAACAGGCATATGACTCTATAAACAAAGAGGGACTGTACAGGTTCTTATCAGAAGTAGGAGTCCCCTCAAAGCTTGTACGACTGATCAAATGCGCAACGAATAGCTCACTGGCGAAAGTAAGGATCCAAAATGAAGTAACAGAAGAGTTGAAAGTGCGACCAGGTCTTAGAAAAGGGCATGGACTGGCCCCAATGCTTTTCAACCTGACTCTAGAATGGGTGATGCATCAGTCTAGAGCTGGAAGTGGGAAGAAAAATAACTAACGACAAACACAACCTAGAAGTAGTCGATGAAACAGTCTAGCTTGGGTCTACAATTACAAAAAGAAACGAGGAAAAGAAAGATACAACTACATGAATACTACTGGCTTTTTATGCCCAAAAACAAATACTGCACTCAAGATTTGTGCACCGAAAAACGAAATTCTCACTCTACAAAACAGTAATACTAGCGAGCAATAATAATTATTATATTGCTCGCTGGTAATACGTACTGGGGCCGTATTTGGTTTCTCGAGTCGATATCGAGTTCTGTCGATAAATAAAAATTGGCATTTGGCAACACGATATCGACAAACGTTTAACGTTAACGTTTGACGGTTATTAAAAGGCTCAATTAATGCATACAATAAACTTTTAACAGTTTCTCTCTTAATTAAATATAAGTGGTTTGCTGAACTTGGAGTAATATCACACAATTTGATGGTTTTGTATGGCCGCACTTATCTGTCGATTCGGTCGTAATGCCAAATATAAAACTTAGAGAAAATCAACAACCATATACGGCCCCTGGTCGTGCTATGGTAGCGAGACTTGGATTCTGACCCTGGACATATAGGATGAAATTTTTAGCGACCCAGAATTCTCAACTTTTGTAAAAATTAACAGACTAAGAGTAGCCGACCATGTAATCAGGCTGGAAGACAACCGTATCTCAAAACGGCTTATGGTAGCAGAAATTTCAGGAAATAGACCAGTAGGCAGACCCAGGTGGAGATGGATCGACTCTTGCAATGCTCAAAATTCAAAACTGGACACTTGATGCAAGGGACCGTCAAACTTGGAGAAATACAGAGGAGGCCAAGGCTCGATTTGGGCTGTAGCGTCATTGGATAGCTGGAAGCGACCTCCAGCGTTCGGGATGTTTCATCAAAGTCCCCTTCAGCGGACTGGTGGGTGCCGCAATAGCCGGTTTCGAACCGATGAATGCAATGTCAGAGCCCCGTTTATCCAGAACAGTTGCCGTTTCATTGCCTTTTAAGCCCCGGTAACCCGGGATCCAAACAAGGGCAACTTGATTGAGATTGCTCAGCTCACCAAGGATACGGTAGGTTGGCAGTCCCAAACCAATTTAGAGTTGGTTTTATGGGAACTTGTCGCCCCGCCGCTTGACTATCAGAGAAGTTTGTTTTTGTAGGCCCTTTTTAAGTTTCATAAGTGCATGCCAGTATAGAGTACACCTCTGTTTGAAAGACAGTTGCTAGAGTGCCTGGGCTAATCGCTCTACTGAATCTGGAACTTTCACTTCAGATTCCGGCGCCCACACATGTATCTGTTTTGGAGCCATCCGTATACCATACTAGTCCTTGCCCAAGACCAACGCCCAGGTAGCCATTCGCTTTCAGCCGCAGCGCCGTGTTTATGGCGAATTTCTCTACCTCAAGGTAGAGAGGTGCCAGATTGAGGAGAATCCAGAGCGCTGCGTCTGGGCAAGTGCGGATGGCCCTGGTGGTAGGAAGCCACGCCATTATTTGAATTTTGCTTAAATAAGTTAGACAATTTTTAAGCGTCGTTGTGTGCCACCAAATTAAAGCCCTGCAAGTTACCATGAACCTAATGATGGTGGTGTATATCTAGTACATGATTTTCGGTTTTAGACCCCATAAGGATCCACAAGGGCTGCGGTAGGCCCAGATTGATCTACGTGTCCTGCTCATCAGAATATCCATGTGATGGTTCCAGTTGAGCTTGGTATCTAGCATCACTCGGAAGTGAGTGCTGATTTGACACTTTGAGATTTTCAAATCCGGAGTTGCGAATTCAAAACCGCAGTCGCGGATTGAATGCGGGTTTAATTACCGAAAAAATCCAGAGTAAACACTCACGCGATTATGAAATACGCGATATCGGATTTGTTTAGGCAAATTTGACGTTTCAAATCCGCGGAAAAATTGTTGCGGATCACAAATCCGCAGTTGCGGCGAGAGCGTCTGATCTGCCGGATCTGGGAATCGAGGCCCTTGTTTTGTTTTACGAGGGAGTGGTGAGATTCTTACATCGGCTTAGCACCAGGGAATGTGCCTGCCTACGAAAGGAGACACCGCACCCAGATGGTAGTGACAGATTCCTACTGATTGAACTCACCAACCCTTTTGCATGACGTTCTAGTCCAGACCGGTACGAGCCGTAAAGGCATTACTTCATCCTGGCGCCATCAGCGTGACCCTTAAAAATCCAACCAGATCTGCAGCAGTCTAGCTGTCTAGTCTACCTCTCTTTGCAATTCCTTGCCTTTCTATGTTTCTTTGGGCTTAAGCCTTTGGCCTTCAGCGTCATTTCCACCATTCTCCGACCTTGTCATCAGTGCCCACCCAGGAACTGCGTGAGGTAGAAACTCACTTTTCCATGTTCTCCACATTTGGAATGAGTCTATGGACCCATCAGCCCTTAGTAGACTCGTGGCACCTCCTCGGTCATGCTACGATGGACTGTTCGCACTTCCTTGGCCTCCCCTGTTGCATATTCCGAGTTGTACAACCTCTTGCCCTCCGCTGGAAGATTTTTTTTCCGGCAGCACTAAACTACCAGGTGAACAAGGGCGCCTAAGCCGAACGTTGGTACCAAATTATTAACCGATAAAGCCGGCAGGATGTCTTATTAGGGCTACCTGCAGACCGCTCTTGTTAGAGTGACTGTCGATATTCTTGCGTTCCTTGATGGTGGTGGGTCCCAGGGAGTAAAAAAATCATGTTCTTGCTACCCTCCCCGCTAATATTTATCTTCACTACTGCCAGGTCTCTATTGTAAACGACGCAGGTCATGCCAATCTCCTTGACCTTGATTCGGCCGAAGTTATAAAATAGGCCTTGCCCTTTTAACTGTTAGCGATTTCTCGTCAATGCTTAGGCCAAGAATTTGACCTTTCTGGTCCACCTTTCTACCCATCACATGCCGAAAGGTCACCTAGATCGGCCGGTTTTGGATCGTTATCCTGCGGAACGTTCTGGGAGCTGATCCGCTTGAATTTGGGAAGGTCCTTTCCTCTATTTCTTTGCAACTCTCCCAAACCCGTAGCCTGATGACAGCATTCTTCAGCCATTGGCTGGTGGACTTGTTGGCAGAGCTGATTTTAATGAACCTCGGCCACCTTTACACCCAAAACCTGTGAGAAATCGCCTTCAAAACTTTCGTCCACCTCAGCCAGGATGGAATCACAAATATGTAGATTGCTTCTCCGTCAGTTTGCCTTTGGGAAAGTTGTCCGGGACCACTGCCATGGTTATCCCGGTTAATTTATCCCGA
The DNA here is from genome assembly GCA_963855945.1 of Thereva nobilitata. Lineage (NCBI taxonomy): Eukaryota > Metazoa > Arthropoda > Insecta > Diptera > Therevidae > Thereva > Thereva nobilitata. The sequence continues at coordinate 100,492,906 of OY979697.1, read as the reverse complement.
TATGAAAGTTCTTGCGGCTACCCTTTCCTTCTTGTGGGGTCCCTGCTCCTATGGAGAATCTTTTGACCGCTGCCGTTTAGTCAGTGTTTGCTGGGTTCGCCCGGAACCCAGAGATCGTTAAGTGCGTGTTCACACGGTTCGCTTCCAGGAACGTTCCTCACGAACTTTGTGGATGAAGGGGGAAGTGGGGATGACGAGAGGTCCGACCCCACTTCTCCCTTCATCCAAAAAGTTCGTGATGAACGTTCCTGGGAGCGAACCGTGTGAACAGGCCCAAAATGACAGTGGAAAAACCACCCACTGACATGTAGCCCGGGACACGATGCTTTTCATCTTGACTTGGTAGGCTTAGAACGGTCTGCGCCCTCTCACCTACTGCATTTAGATATCCTCCTTTCCGCTCAGGGTTGCCCGGCATCCATTCAAAGTTAACAGCGTCACCAGTTGAAGGCGGTAGAAGTAGGAGATTGAGAGGTGGGAGGCGTCATATCCGAGGATCCACCATCAGGTTGCACATCACTCTCCATAAGACGCCAAATAAATAAACGGTAAATATAAATAAGAATAAAACCAATTCATTAATTAAATTTAATCACGTTTCCAATATCTTTAAATATGGCTTTCAAAAACCAGAAATAAAAAATGACTCAATTCCATTTCTTTTTTTTTCTTACCTGATTTTTTTTTTGGCTATTGTATATTTCAAATCTTATCAATTCTATGCATAACGGCAACACTAACAAGATTTTGTCAGTTAGGGCTTTATCTTATAAGAAAATTATCGTTTCCCCATTGCCACTCATCTAAAATCCAAACGAATTTCGCTGATTAGAATGCATACGACGTGTATTTCCACAATCTCTACACACATCCAGTCCCCAGTACAGTAGCGATTAACGCGACTCAGGTAGGTTAGAGGTAGGCAGGCAAGGTAGCTTTTGCTTTGCGCTTATGATTCAAGAGCCGAATGCAAGAGATGCATTGCTTGTCCTATTTAAGATCGTTTTTAAAATGGCTTTTTATAAAAAGACAATATACGTTCGTGTATATATATGTATGTTTGGATGGATATATAAAGGAAAAAAAACTAGAAACGTTCAGGCAAGAACAGGTTTGACAACTATACACGAAAGCAAAATTTCCAGTTTAGGGTTATCCATACATGATTTTCTGAACGTGAACTATATAGATACGTGTATAGTCATCATCGGTGATTATTGCTGGTTAAGTAATGTTAGAAGGAGATAGACGGAGAAGTGTATTGTATGCTTGACGTTTTATGTATAAAGAACTGAGTCATGTGTGCATGGATGTTGAACTGTGTTCTTCGTACATGGGGTAGTACGATGCGTCGCGGCAAGTCGGGGATATATATGTACACACATCCATTTTCTTGGAAATGTGTTTAAAGCTGTGCCTTTTCGGCTTTTTAGTTTATACAAAAGTTTTTTTTTGCTTATCTTCTCCTCTCTTCTTTCCATTCACCATATGAATCATCTCACCTTTAACAAACACTAGTGCACCTGGTAAACAAATACCATTAATGTCGGTGACGTTTACTTCGCACAGCATTGCGCGTTGTCTGGATTCTTTGTGCCATTCCAAGCATTCCGTAAACGTTGTTGCGTTCGGTTGTGTACTTCATTAAAATCCCTCGTAAGAAGGAAAAATATAATTGGTCGCGTTGAGTGAATTTTCTGTGGAAAAAATATTTTAGTTGCCGAGTTGCCAATTATAAATTAAAAAAAAAAACAAAAACAAAACGTGATTAAAAAGTTATTCGAATATATTTGAAGAGTGATTATCAGTGGTGAATTTCCTGTGAAAATTTCATAATTGCGATCGGTGAGTTAGAAAACTTCTTTTTGGGGGAGAATAATTGCTTCGACGACTTTTTAAGGAAAGAAACATGGAAAGAGTTTTGTGATCAAACCACCAATACTATTTATTCGTTATGCGCTGAATAAGTTTAAATAAATGTATTTGTTCCAAAGCCTTCTGTATTTACAAGCCATGCACTAGAAAAATATTGAGAGCCAATTTCCGCTGAATAGGACTTCAAATCTCCAAATTACACTAACAACATAACGTGACTTCAGAGAATTGAAGTCCTATTGAGAGGAAATTTTGAGAGCCAAATTTTCTAGTGCATGGCTTGTAAATACAGAAGGCTTTGATTTGTTCCGTATGCATTCGCTTTTTATATATAAACATACATATTTCTCCTCAAATGTGTGAAAGATACTTGTGCATATATGAAGTATATGTTTACACGAGCTTTCCCTGCAAACATTTCGATTCGGAAACGATTCGAGAACGATTTGCCAAAAGCGAAAGCTTGCTTCGATCTCGGACTTGTTAACGACTCGTAAACGAATTCGAAGGCAATAAAAGCGGAGCAAGAGATCGAATCGCTTTCTCGTGCTGATAACGAATCGCATGCTCGTATCGATAGCAATTCGCTTCTGCGCCGAAAATCACCCCGCCGAGCAAAACAAGTCAAAAGCTCAAACTTTCCAAACAAATCATTGAAGAGAAACCAAAGGCTCTCAAAATTTCCTCTCAATAGGACTTCAAATCGGTGAAATGACGTTATGTTGTTAGTGTAATTTGGAGATTTGAAGTCCCATTCAGGGGAAATCGGCTCTCAATATTTTTCTACAGCATGAAGGCTTTGGGAGAAACAAATCAACCAGGAAAGCTTTCCTTTTTGCGTTTTGAATCTTTTTCTCGTACCCTTCGCAAGCATTTTTCGAATCGAGAATGGTCCGAGAAAGCGAGCCTCCGAGAAATTGTTTGCAGGGTTATATGCTCTGCTCTGTCTCTTCAGGGGTAGGAATTCTGTTACCGCGTATATTTATTTACTTAGCTTAAAGTTTACACCGAAATTTACCCCCTGGTGTCGCAGTGGTGTGTGCAACAATGCAAATCATACCAAACATAGTGGTGTATTACCCCTTCAGCATCAAAAAATAGCATAAGTGTGCGGGAGGAGAATTCGCTCCCCTGTGTGCCGCTGCTGGCCGCCATATCCCTCAAGTAGCTGAATTAAGCCAGTTGCAATGCCGTTAGTAGTGGTTCGTCTAGGTTGAATATGCAGGCGAAAAATTTCGCCTCAAAAAGGTAGAAGTTTTTCGAATTGCGTGGATTTTTCAGTTAGTGAAAATTTTATAAAGCAGATGGCGTATATTTATGTTTTGTTTACTTCTCGTCTCTATCTACTCTATTCCGATGGTCGGATTTTCTTTTCTTTTCTATAATACTGTATGTTTTTTTGTTGTTGATTCCTCTGAGGGAAAGAACAGCTGAGGGTAACATTCTTTAGGTTTTGGTGTCAACGTTAATACTCATAACCTCTTGTTGCGGGGGGGTGGGTGGAGCGGCCGAAGAGAGGGAGATATTGGAGTTCCTTGAAGTGTGGTGACTTGCATGCGATGATAATATTGTTGTTGTTATTATTATTATTGCTGCTGCTGCTATGTCTCGCTTCTTTTCCTCGTACATATTTATTATAATTTCTGGTTGCTGAATAAATTATGAATTTTTACCTTACCGTTAAGTTATTTGGAAAATTCTCTGGCAGTTTGTTGTTTTTTTTCTTTTCATTCGTCTTCTTCAAAAGCTTATGCGTTCGTTATTACACCAGAGTCTTTCTGCTGACGTAATATATTACGGTGCAATTTACAAGCTTTTTTTGGCGCCAAAGTAAAGTGATACGATATTTTTTTATATGTTCATTGTGCGATCAATATTTATTTAAAAAAAAAAACCAAAAAAAAATGTAATTTGAATTTATTTTTGGTCAAAGTATTTATGATGTAACTGGAGAATGGTGTGTAAAATCGACATTAAAAATAAAATTTCTTCAGAATTCTAAATATATAATATGTATGTATAAATCATACAAAAATAAGAATTGAGGTAAACAGGATAAAAATTCTGCGGTAAACCTTCTTACAATACAAAAAGAAAACAAAAGGTGGAGGGGAAGTGCTATTTGAATTTATTACGTCCTATGAACACATTAAGGAAGGACACGGCTGTGCTTGGGTAAGAAAATGGATTAGAAAATATATACATATATAGGGGAAGTGTATAAGGACATTTTCTAGTAAGACTTATGCGACTATACTTTATTATATGATGGATAAGTGCGCTTTAAGATGGGGTGGGGGTACTTCTTATAAGAGTTGAGGTGAGTTTTCAATTTCAATGAATAAGCACCTGACATAAAATTAAGTGTGAATAAGTATAACTGTGTATTACAAAAAGAAAGTGCAGTAAAAGTTAGAATACAAAAAATATTGAATGAGTTACTATTGAATTGTTGGAAATTGTTTATGATTATGGTTATGAGAATGATTATAGTAATATTCCAGGAATATATTGATTTCATTATTAAGTGTTGGATTAGTGTTTATAAAAATGTGAGCGATTAATTAGTGTATTTTATGTGAAAGATTATGTCATAGTATCGATTAAATGTCAACGCTGATCATGTCATAGAGCCGATGGAATTTCTAGACAACAAACTAGTCGAAAGGAACTATGGATCTATTTATTGGAGCTACTCGGACCTGTTTCACAAATGCTATGCAGGCTACCATTGGATTGACTCTATTGCAGATCTTCATATGGAAATGCGCCGCCACAAATGCCTTCAGATCTCACTGAACTGGCCCTATACAGTTAAAGGACATTTGGTATAATAACCTACTGTAATCTATTGTACTGCAAATAGATACTGTGTAAATAGAATTATGTAACCTAGATTTATAAGCTAATTTTAGGGTAGACAAAATAGATAGATAGTCAGACAAAAACAGCCACCCCTAGAAACTGTAAGTTGGTATTTTACCAAGTAAGTAGGCCACTTAATTGTGAATCGGAAGATGGACCGACGGTGTACAGAACTACATGCGGAGTTCCGCAGGAATCTGTCCTGGTACCTCTCCTGGGGATCACAATGTATAATAATGTGTTGGGGCTACGCCCCCCAAGGAGCAGTTGCTATCGGGATCGCGGGTGACATGGGGTAGTGCTCGTAGGACGAGGCATCCATTAGATGAAATTATGGGCGAAGCAAGTGATCTGGGAGATTAAAGCATGGCCTGAAAGCGGTTGTCTGACGCTTTCTGAGCACAAAACTGAAGTTCTGCAAACGGAGAAAATTCATGTTCGCAAGGATCAAGGTATGAAAACAGATTATTCAGTCACAGTACGCCCTAAGGTACCTTTGAGTGATGATCGACAGCAGGCTAACAGCGAAAAATGGACGCGGCATACAAAATAAGCGCCTTTCGCGCGTTATGGGCATAGGCGATCAAGTGTAACGATGTAGCGTGCAGGGTAGAGGGGATGATCCCAATAAACATACTGGCGAAAGAAGGCATGCGTATCTGTGAACCAGAATATGTTAGAGGAGAGCCAAATACAGTGCGGCGGCAGATGACGCACGGTGAGGCTATAACGAAATGTCAAAGGAAGTGGGACGAGTCTGTTCAGGGTCGATGGACCCACTGACTTATCCCAAACGTGGAGAGGTGGGTTACAAGGGAGTGTGGGAAAGAGAATTACGATCTCACATAGCTATTGAATGGACATGGAAGGATATAGGAAATACCTCCATCGTTACGATGACTCACCGCCGGCATTTTCAGGTATCCGGGATAAAGTAGAGAATGTCTTCGTTTATTGTCTGAGGTTAGGACGGAAGTAGTGGCAATGTGCGAAGTTAACTCGGCTGGGCTGTTTGATATACAAATTGCGGCTGCCGTAATACGCCACCAGGTCATAAATACATTCAATGGATATCTTCAACGTCGAGACGTCGGTCCTGGGCCCTGAACCTTTCTTCGGCATCTTATGGCCCACCTCCAAGTCCCTGATAGAGGACTGGGTTAAGGGACTGAACCTAACCTATTGGGAATCGTTCCTAGGTCTTAGACAGGATAAAGAGCTAATTAGAACCTTTGTCTTAAAGAGCGTTATCACTCTAAACAGGGCGGACCTTAGGCTGTTGGTGGAATATTTGACTGGCCATGTGGGCCTACGGTACCATCTTCACAATTTAGAACTGTCTCATGATACGGAATGTACTGTTTGCATGGACAGCGACGAGATTTCCACACATGTTCTCTGTAAATATCCTGCTCTGATCTGGCTTAGAAGAAGAAAGTTTAATGCTTTGCTCAGGTCTGGTTTTCTTCAACCAAAGAACTTCTAGCCTTAGTTCAAAGGGCCGACGGTCTCGCTAGTTCTCCCAATTGGTTATAAGTAATTTTCGTATATCTTCTAGAACATCACACGTCCACCTATTTCTTGGTTTCCTTACGCTTCCAGTAGGTTTTAAGCTGGTTTTCTGTTTGCGTAGTTTATTGTCTAAGCTTCAAACCGTCGCGTCGTTCGGCTGTTTGTGATTAGAGGTTTTAAGGCGCTATTTCTTTTTCGAAAATGCTCCGAATTTAAACTTAAGATCTTTGCGTTGAATGAAAGTGTATATGATTACATTTATTAGGTATAGACCTTGAGTTAGCGTGTCAAACTTTCCTCAATTGCAAATTAATGTTAGTAAAACAACTCTACAACTCCGTAAACATCAAAAAACCAGTGTAACCAAACCCTATGTCTCTAAGTACTTTCATTTCATATCTCTATTATGCATGTTCGACAATTTAAAAAGTGCCATACCTTAAACCATTTTACATATAATCTCAATTTCACATCCCACCCCCAAAAAAACATCAATTTGGCAACTACCATAAGTGATGTAGGGATTTTCCATTCAACACAGCATTTCCTTCCCTTTTTTATAAAAATGAAAATGAAACTACGAAAATACACAAAAAGTTTCCCTCTTCTTCCTTTTCCGCACGCCAGAAAATCATCTAACCCCATCCTTCCCATCTAAGAGCTATCTATAACGCCTATATTATATTTTGCCCCGGTAGGGATTCATATCAAGTCGCAAAAGCTTGTCAGAAACTGTTGCTTCGCACAACCGCCCGCCTTCACGATATCGCAGTACATTAAGCTGATGACATGCCGTTCAATAGAAATGTCAGAATGAGAGCATTTCATATTTTTTGAACACTTTCACAAGTATTTATGTACAAAGTGAAAAATCCACCCCCGCACACAGTGAGTTAGTTACCCCATGAAGGGGTGATTTTGTAGGATATTTCACCTTTAAGAAGAGTGGAGGCGCGGGGGTGGTTATGTTTAATTTTGTTGAGTTAGTTTTTATGAGTAGTTCTTATCTGTTTTTTTATTTGCGAAATTTATCAAAACAATATTGGATTTGGTCAGAACTAGAATACATCTGATCCCCTTCAACTCGATTTATATAATCTATTCAATGCCGCGCCAACTGTATTGGGAATCCCCATGTCAAAGCGTATAATTGTGTTATCGTTACGCATGCTCCTCCGCTGTTTGATATATGTGAGGTGCCTTTGTTCTTGCGAGAATCTTGTGCTCTTCTTTGAACAGCCGTTAGTGTTCGGCCCTTAGTGTAAGAACGCTCCCCTAAAGGATCCCCATTCGAGAGTGATTTTTATGTTGAAATTTTGTTAGAATAGAGCAGAAATTATTGGCTGTAAATGAATGTGTCCTTATTGTACAGTTGAGGGCATAAAAATTGTAGGCTTGAGAGCTGTGGATTAAGGAATCAGTTTTGCTTGATGATTCAATAGCACGTGGCAAATGTTAGACAAAAACTTGAATAATATTAAATACGAGGAAAGGGAGTGTTTAGTGTAGGAGGAAAGAGAGTGTATAGTATACCTAAACAACGAGACCATCAATAGTAGATTTCGCACACGTGGTTCCACCAAGATGGCGCCACTCCTCACTCAGCCCATGGTGGCCTCCCTAGAAAACTGATAAGTCGATTTGGTGACATCGTGTGGCCACCTCCATCACTGGATCTCACCCCACCTCTGATTGCCGTTTGTCTATCAGGTTTTGGAGGCCCTTATTCTTAAGTCTTCATGAGTGCATGCCAGTATTGCGTACCCGTCGATTGCGCCAGTTCTAGTAATGTTCATCTACTGGTCTATGTCGGGATTGACATTTAGTCCTACGTTGGCGAACCAGCTGGAGACCGAATCAAGTGGCTGCTGCAGACGTCTTAACACGGTACCTTCTGTTTCACCTGTTATCACGACAACAGCATCCTTGGTCGAAAATATTTTGGCCATTGACGTAACCTTGGTCGAAAATGTTTTGGCCATTGACTAGTTCCAGGTGTTCATCTATAACAAGGCAAGGCACCACAGAAGTGGAGATAAGACTCATCTTTATGGAGATCCATTTGCTATAGTGCCCTCCAGAGACCCCTGAAGATGAGAGACCATTAATTTGCGTGTTTTCAGCATAGAGCCAATCCAGTAACAGAAAGTGGTAGTTATACCTCGTCTAGTTAAGGCCGTAGTGTCAAAAGATGTATTGTCGAAGGCTGCCTCGATATCGAGGAAGGCATCTAACGCAATTCCTTTGTTGAGTGCTGTCCTTTCGAGCCTGAGCCTGAGATTGTGAAGTTTTGTCTCAGTGAATTTAGCCGCATGGTACACATGCTGGTAAGAGCTTAGCGGTTGGCGCAGAAAAAAAGTTTCCCTTATTTCGTTGTCGACAATTTTCTCCATTATCTTCAAAGCAAAAGGCGAAAGACTTATCGGCCTGAAAGAATTAGCTAAAGCCGGCTCTACACGATGCGGTGAACGTTTGATTCGAATGTTGGCTTCCAACGTTGGAGTGATACCCATCACAGCTGGAACATGTCAAGCACAAACGTTGGACACTTGACATTGGACGTTCGTAGCTCGAGCATTTGCCACATGATGCGTCCTACCATCAAGCGACCAACGTTGGAGGGTGTTTATAGCATCGTGTAGAGCCCGGCTTAAGTTGTAATCACAGTGTCCTGGCTTGGGTATAAATGTAATATTGACATTCCTCCAGATAGAGTTGGTTTCCAGGTTCCAAGTTTCACATTATGCGAATTTCATCGTTGTTTACATTTTTCTTCATTTATAGCTTACCCCATTACTGCACAATTTTTCTTGCTTAGACTGTAATCGGCACTGGATTAAATAAAGCCTACTAAAGCACTTCTTGTATGTAGGCTTAATGGGCATTCGTGTATGTTGCGAAAAATTTGACTAAGGTCAAGACATTTTGTGTTTATTCGTATGCAGATCAAAAATAATTCTGCTCTCTTCTCCTGAATTTTTCCCCAACATTAAGGGTGAAAAAATGCCTGCGATTTTATAGCCGTGTTGTGTCTCCCCCCCCCGCTCGCTATCATCATTTGACGTTATATTTTTTTCTAAATTTTACTCTTGTATATAAAAGAGCGGAGTTATACGACCCCAACGATCCATCTCCTTGATGCCTATCACTTCTCGCAGCCATCGGCAAAAGCACAAGTAGCTGATTACGGCCCTTATCTTGGCGATATCTGCTTATCTCGGACTGGTATCCACTTTAGTAAACTTTGAAGCACACAAACAAAACACTCTACTATAAATTCGAATACAACATAGTGTATGTGGGGGTTGACATGACACGTACAGCGTACTCGGTAGAAAAGAGCGCAGAAAAAGCATACACACCGGTATACACAACATAATCAGCAACAACGGTTGTCGCTCGCGGCCTCCGTTCGCTCGATTCAGTCGCCGCGCGGTGTGTTCGCTCACCTCAGTCTCTTGTTCTAAATTCACCACACTCTGGCGAAGCGCGGTGCACATTTCACCAAATCTCACTCAAATGTTGGAGAATAGCTCTCACCATCTCTCCTAATGGTCTCAGTCATGTTTATGCCGCCGTGTAGAGCAAATTAGGGAAACTGGGCTATTAACGAGTTGAATGAACAGCACAGCATCAGATCTCAACATATAAGCGCAGCGCATAACCCCGAATTAACCGAGTGTACAAAATTGAATTTTGTGAATTGTTTATTTGCGACCCAGTGTTTTTATGTTGTGTTTTTTGTGTGTCGCTTGTGATTGCCTCCTCCATCGCTCTCGCATTAGAAAAACTAATTAAATATTATTTATCTGCTGGCTTGTCACTTGCCAAACGCGATTCACGACGGTGTGGTGTCAGTTTATTTTTTTTTCTGTTCAAATCATATCCGCGGCCGCTAGTTATGTTTCGCATTAGTGTTTTATTTTTCGACCAATTACTAAATTAAATTAAAAAAAAGAAGGAAAAGAAATTGGTGTATACAACACAGCAACAAAAAAAATATTTATAATTTATGTCAGTTTTTTAATAATGTTTAATTACAATGCCAGTGTTAAAAGTGAGTTTTTACTGCTGCTAAAATTATCAAGACCGTTGGAACTGACCTTAACGTGTCGTCGTTGTTTATAAAAGATTTTTTTTTTCGTTGTTTATATTAGACCAAATGTTGAGTGTACTTTTTTCGAGAAACAAGAAGAAATTTGAAATAGGGAGAAAATAGATTATTTTTTTGTGCTATTAGATAATTTCTTAAAACAGAACTATTTATTTTTTAAATAAATAAAAATATATTTTTTATTGAATTAAATTTAGTGGGGAATTTCCCGTCTTTTATAAAAATAGTGAAAATTTTATTCTGTGCTAAAGACCCGAAGACGAAATTTCTATTTTTGTGAAGATTTTAACTTCTTCCAAAAAAGAATTTTTAATTTTTTTTTTAATTTGTTTATAAACAAATCAACCTGATTTTAAGGCAGCTTGGCAGATTTCGTTAATGGATTGCGATTACACCAAATTATTTTATAAACGTGAGTATTTTTATGGAATCATTTCCTGTGTTGGAGGTTTTCGTTGTTGTTGGGTGATCCCTGGTTGCGTTGTTAGGGCGGTATCTATGGACGATTTCTTGTGCTTCTCATGCAGTGATATTCCGTCGGGATTTTGACAGGTTTTTAATTACAGTTTTTGGCATAGGGTTGAAAAGGTATTTTAGTGAAAAGTTTGGTTGCACTTTGTGTTGGTTAATTTTAGGATGGATGGAAAAGTATATAAACAGTTTATATTAATTAATTTTAAAGGGAATTATTAGGAAATGTTGGATATGATAGTATTTTATTGCATTGAAACATCAACAATCTATTTCTTTAAGATCTGCCGCAGTGGCGTAGCGTACGGGGTGCAAAGGTGGGGGCACCGGACAAAGCGATCAAGTTGGCTATCCGGTCTGCAGTATCAATGCATGTTCAAAATGTACAATGGACAAGGACATGTCTACCATTGGTTGTTCAGAATTTCCACTTTAAGCAGATTATCCTGCCTGTAGCGTCAGGTCATGTTAATCAGATCTGATAAATGTACATATTGCCTTCGGGACTACATAGGAAAGTACTTAAGCAAAATTTCAATACAATTGGACAAATGGAAGTGATTTAAAATAGAGTCGCAAAATTTTAAACAAGCTCCTTTTGTAGCCACCTTAACTCCATTGAGGGAGTTCTATTGCGATCAGAACAAGTGATATTCAGGCGGTGTTGTGTCTAGATTATATGTATGGTGGATGTATCAACACTTTCCAAGCAAACTATACAAGATTTTAACGGGACATCGAAAAAGTGTGTGGTCGGGCGTTGTCCTGATGGAAGAGACCACCTTTCTTGGTATTCAATTCGGGCTGTTTTCGTGCAATTTCCTGGCGTAATCTCTCTAGTTGTCTACAGTAGAGTTGAGAATAAATCGTCTGAACAACCCTGGAAGTGCCTCATTTGGTGGATCCACACTACGCGGACTTAGCTCATACGCGCTTTTGCCTTTTTTTTCATATAGAGTTTAATGACTTTTTTACGACCTTTTTAATGGCAAAGGCAGTACGGCCAAACTGCGCGGACAAAAGCCCTATAGTAGACGATTCCCTTTCAGTCCCTCTACACACACAAGCATCACACCTGGCTTCGCGAAACCTTGTGATTGTTTACTATCGCTTGTCCGCGATTCGATTTTGGTTGATTGGTTGAAGTGGCAAGGTCCACATACTCTGGTGCTAATCTCCAATTAGCACATTAGCGCCGTTTTGTTACGACTCCTTTCATGACTACTAAACTTGTTATGGGCTTTAGATCTATTTTGTAGCAGTAAAAAAAGTATCAAGTTCGTTGGATGATCTGTTGGTAGATCCTCAAGTTCGTTCAGTATGTGGCTGGCAAATGAACTCTGCCTGGACCGTTCTAGTACCGAACATTTACACACGAGGTGCACAATAGTTCCTTTTTGATTTGCATGCTTGCAGCTACGACATGATGTGTTAAATGCGATGCCCATTCTTGGTGCATGCTCTCCTATTAGCCAGTGTCCGGTATGGGCCCTTTTACACGACCGGACACCGAACAGACAAAACGAACGAACAAACTGGGGTTTATGGGAGAGAGGGTGAGAGAGGCGCCGGTTTTCCATCGTCCTCTCTCACCCTCTTCCCCATAAACCCCAGTTTGTTCGTTCGATTTGTCTGTTCGGTGTCCGGTCGTGTAAAACCGGCCTATACAGACACAGCTATAGCTCTGGTTAGGATCATGTGGCAGCGTATCGCACATGTTAATTCGGTCTATCATGTTTTTCGCGCTCATTTCATGAGGAACCCATCCATCAAGGTTCTTTTTGTATCCAGCTTTATGTAAATGGTTCAAAACAGTTTTGGGATCAATGTGTAGCTCCATACCAATATCGACATTACTGTGCATATCTTGCTGGTCTTTTTCAAGAATTTCATCAACTTTTTCAGCCTTTAATATGGTTATGTGATGCGAAGGGGTTTTTGAACTCCAAATTGGCACGATGCGCATCCTGATGCATTTTTGAATTTCTTGTGTGCCAATTTCTGCGGTTAAAAAGGTAGCGTAGCGGCGTCACCAGCAACATATTCATGGATAAAGTTCCGAGGATTTGCCAGGGCTGAAAATTCCCCTTTCCTACTATCGGAAAAGACCGTCGGCTCTCTGGACGAAGGCCTTTAATTGAAGATGGCCGGACCCAATTCCGCTCTGATAATCGTTCTTCTAAGCCAGATCAGAGCAGGAGATTCACAGAGAACATTGTGTGGAAGTCTCATCGCTTTCCATGTACAGTTGGCATTTTGTTTCGTGAGACAGTCCTAGGTTGTGGGGGTGGTACAGTCAGTCAGATATTCCACCACCAGCTTTAGGTCCGCCTTGTTTAGAGTGATAACGCAACTTGTCCCTTTGCCTTGTCTTTAGCTCTTTAGCCTGTCTAATATCTGGGACCTATTGCAAGTAGGTTAGTTTCAGTCCTTTAACCCAGTTCTCTATCGGGGATTTGCAGGCGGACCATGGGATGAAGATTCGCGAACCTAGGTACCAGAGTCTCAGACCCCTCTCTCACGAACTTGCCCGCAGCCTTATTGCCCTTGATAACCCAGTGTCCGCGGGCACAGCAAAGGGAGACCCTATTTGTCCTGGCCAGACTGTGGAGTACGTCAAAGCACTTTGCAACTATTTTGGAGCAAGACTTCTACGATGCGAGTGCCTGGTGGCAGTTGACTGTCCGACTATGTTGTTTAAAAACGGGAAAATTAAACAAGATGCGACAGAGGGCTATATTCTTTCTTTTGCACACAGTTTATCTCTTCCTGGAGTTGCTGGTTCAATATTTTGTTCGATATTATTATTTCAAGTGTTTTAAACATTGTGAATTAAACCCGAAAACCGCACTCCTACTAGTGGTTTCATTTCTCGTGGACCCATTTTATAGATCGTTTATAGTTTTGTAAATACACACAAAACAGTTATAATATTTCCTCCACAAACAATAGCAATAAACTTACATAAAACGGTCAATTTCCACACCAATAAATAAAAGTCCCTTTTGCTTATTTGACATTTAAATATCAAAACACACTGCCGTATTACCAAACCACCTCAAGACCCAGACTAACTCCTGCTGGTCTACATTTCTTAATCAGTCTTTAATTTGCGACTTTAATTCCTTAGTCAGTTTTCAATTCTTCTCTTCATTCAATTCAACACACAAAAAAAAATCTAAAAATAAATGTCACCAAAGAAACTGCCCCGCAGCCATTTTACATTTAATTCGTATAAGACTGGGATTATCGTTCTTAGAACGCATTTTATCAGACACTAAACCGTCTTTTATCTTTCTGAATCCCTAGGAAAGTTGTTTTATTTTTATTATTACGGCAGATCTACAAAATGACATCACAGGAAACCCCACATACACACGACCGCACTTATTCTTTTTGAAGCATGTTGCACATTCAGGTGTTGTACCGCCGCTGGTTGATTGTGTTTTTGTTTTTTTGTAACATTCTGTTTGCGCTAGCAAAAACCAAAAATCCTCCACTGAACTTTGAGCGCCAAATGACAGGTAAAAGGAAATAAAGGCTGACTTCGTCCCTTTCTCTGTTTGCCTGCTTCCTGCCTTCGTAGTCGTCGATGTTGATTGTGGCGATGGTGCGGTAAGTGGTGCGGATTATCTTTTCTTAACCCTCTTAAAGTCATCATTTTGGCTCCTAATTAAGTTACGTCTATGTGTGTACCTCTCCCGTGACCGTCATTTAAAACGTCTCATAACCTAGTCCCGCCCGGTGAGACCCATATTGCCCGACAAATTGACTTTTAAATGTGGTTTTGGCGCCAAGTGTTGCCCTATACCGGGAGAGAGAGAGAGAGAAAGCACTTTGACTCACTTATTTTTTCGTTATTGTTGTTGTTGCCGTTGAATGGGTGGGTATAGGGTGGACGTTTTTTAAGCAGGGGAAAAGGGTTTTTTATGGACTTTCATAATTGAAGTTTTGTAGTTGAGTATTTTGATTGCAAATGACTGAATCTGTAAGCGTTTTTAGGGGTTTTTTGTGACCTACTTTTGTCGCTTTATTTTTTTTAATTAGCTCTAAATACTGGACCCCTTTTAGATGTGTTGTAAAATTCTTTTAATGACATTTTGGAAATTAAAGAAGTGCAAAACGAATATAAAAAACGCGAAAATTTTTTACGTTTGTTTATTTTGCGAAATTTAATTTTCGATCAGTTTTATTACAGTTGAGTATACAAGTGACTTTGGTAACTTTTGGGTATAATCGTCTCCCACTTGACAACGGATTGATAAAAATGTACAAAATGGCGTTCTGCATCAAATGTCAAAATTCGACTTTTTGGCGGCAAATGCAACGAAATCATACTGAATAATTTAAATACAAGAATGTAACTAGTTTCACTAGGACTTCAAGCTGAAATAAGGCGGGCTCTAAGCTGCATATAAGTTATTTATAAAATTGTTCAATTGCAAGCGTCAAAATTTGTGCATGTTAGTATTTTGTGAAGCAAGGTGGCGTTAGTGATCTTTTCTTAACCAAGAAAGTTTGTAATATTGAAAAAAAAAAATGATTTCCTTTCCAAAAATACTATATCAATTGTAATGATCGGCTTGACATCATTGCTCGGCTTCTTTTGAACTGATCGAAAATTATGTTTTGACTAGGAGCTCTCTTCTTTGCCCAGGAGGTACAGGATCATATTTCCATCTTTAGGACTGTAATGCCATTGAAAGAAGAAGCAACATCCATCGTCAAATGAATCCATAAAAACCTCGGGATAACGACTTGGTCTTTCGATATAACAATCGCTTCAGTTATCGTTTCAATTGATGGTCATTTAAGAGCACTTTTTACCCTTTAATCTCCCATTAGTAATAGTCCGCCCGATTTCCACCCATAGAATAAATCGATTTATGTTTTTTTGAATGATGTAAACGAATACGCCAATTCATCTAGGTACGCATTAAACTTACTGGCAGTCTCCTACGGTTCCTTAATCTTCTTTATTGCTAAAAAAGACGTAATTCACATGCACTGCGCTTAATGTGAGAATCGAGAATTTATGTTATGACTGTCTCGAGAAACGATTTTGTTCATGCATTTCTACCAGCGTTTTGTCAAATGTCAATGTAATGACAGTTGTATGTTGACAGTTCAAAAATGGCGCGAAATTTAAAATGACACTTCGCGTTGAATGATCCTTTATTTAGATAATCCGGCGGACATTTCGCTGTATCCTAGATCAACTGAAAAATTGCGAGCGGGTGACGTAGAAATCCAAACTGAATCTGGCTTTACTATGTTGGATTTTCTCCTAAGAACGACGACAACTCGATTACTCGTTAGTGTTATTTGCTTCACTTTTTGTATTATTATTGTTATTTTGTTTTTATTTTCCTGAATTGTATGTTCTATTGTGTAGTGCTATATAAGAGGTTATAATCTTCAGCACTTTTATAATAAATTATTTGAATTGCAGGTTTTGAGATTCTTCGTATTCGATTTACTTGTCATAAAAATTTCTGCTTGATGGCGCCACAATCGCCTGCAATTGTTCTTAACTAACAACTTTGTATCACTTTGTTGGAGTTTAGAATTGAGTAAAAAATTTAAAGTATAAACACTAATTAATGACTTGAAATAGTTTCAGTTTAAAAAAATAACCGATAAAAACCCTTTGATTTATCAAAAGAACTTCTTATTGGCGGCATCAAAGCGGGAAACAATTTCCTTTTGGTTTAGCTGTGAGATCTGTAAAATGTATTTATATTGTGAATGTTGTTCTATGCTTAACCGAATGAATGTTATATTGCTTGCTGCTGCTGCTGCCTTTGCTGTTTTTATTTTATTTTCGAATGGAAAATAATTTACGGAATGTCACGTCCCTTCATTCCACAGTGACTTCGTTTCAAGATCAGAGCCCAGAGGCAGTTGCCTTAACAAAATAGTTTTGGTCATTCTTAAACTCTTTTTATTTTTTTGTTTAAATCCCCCCTTTCTTCCCTCTCTCTCTATCTCTTTATCTCTCACTCTCTTTCCCAAGATCGGTTGTTATGTGATAGACTTTTAAGAAGTATAAAAACAAGTTTTTGTATTTTGTTATTATAACGACGAAAAAAAAATTAAGAATTTTTACAAGATCTCCCGACAAACATCGCGAGGAGTGAAGATAGAAATTCTCACAACAACGATCTTCTGTTTTACTTTATTTTCCCCCCGTTCGGTTTTCTTCAGCGATGGTGTTTCAATGATTTTGTTTTCTTTTTGCATTTTGTACGAAAATAGCAACTTTTAAAGCCTTTGACAGTGACATAAATTAAGCGGTCGCCGCAGATGTTTAATTACAAAAATGGGCTTAGAGAGAAACATTCTTTTGACAAGATAAGGAAGGAGGTATTTTTTGATTTAAGTTAAGAAAATTGTGATTTTGTAGTAAATATGCATAAAGGATGTTTCGTTTTATGTCAGCGAATGAAGATCAAGTGCTGTTCTGTAGCAGTTCAGTTTTTTGATCATAGATGGAGTTGATTTAGCTGTCAAGATTGTTGCGTAGCAGAATTTCTAACAGCCAGATATAATTTTGTGCATTTATTAAGTCAAGATTTGTTAGTTTTCGAAACTTCTTGTTAATTGACGCTTTTTCTTGTTCGACTCGAGTCGTTTTAGAAACTAATTCAATATATTTAGATGTATATTTGTACAAGGTGGGGCGAAAGCAATGTCATAATGTGAATGTTCCATAATTTTTGCAAATGGCGTCAAATGTCAGCTTTGATATTTATGTTGTAGACAGATAGAGAATTAGTTGACAAGAAGCAATGGAGCGATGCACAACTGAAGCTCAGAATTATTGTTATTGCTTATTTGATCCATTTCCGGTCTGTTGTTTTAACGCAGCGGGAATTTCGTCGTCTTTTTCCTCGCCGTCCTGGCTCCTGTGTCCTAGTCGTCCTCCTGAGGGGTCCGGACGTCGCCAGACTTCTTCCTTTGGGGCTTTTTTTGTTAAAACAGAGCCTAATTTTTTTTCATTTCTAACAAAACATGACATCACTTTTGCCCCAACTTGTATAGTTTGGCAAATTTAAAGCAGTTTTTCTTATTTCTCTTCGAATACAGCTCATTTATTTCA
Source organism: Thereva nobilitata (assembly GCA_963855945.1). Classification (NCBI taxonomy): domain Eukaryota; kingdom Metazoa; phylum Arthropoda; class Insecta; order Diptera; family Therevidae; genus Thereva; species Thereva nobilitata. The sequence continues at coordinate 100,474,967 of OY979697.1, read as the reverse complement.
GGCTGATCTTGGAAACAATCTTGGTGTAGCTACTAACGTGGACTGATAGCATACAAAACCGCGCTTCGAAACTACTTGACCAAGACGTTATTTGCTGCACGATCAATCCTCTGAGTCCTCTCTATAGGAATATAGCAGCCCTGTCAAAATTGTACGTCTACAATTCCAGAGATTTTTCTACCGAAAATACTGCAGCTCTGGGCAATAGCTGGCTCTAAGGAGTCACACGAACACCCGGTAGTTGCAGAATCCTCCTTGTGTGAGTTCGAGATAGGTATAAGCAAAAGCGTTGATTAAGCTCTGAGTTCGAGTGAGAGACGTCAAAACAATAGCTGTTAAAGCTCTTTTGCTGCTCTTGAAAAGTGGACTCTAGCTTACCACTAGTGTATACCGAGCTATAAACCCCTATTTTGTGGTGATCGATGCCCCATAATAAATTGTTATCCAGTAATTTTCACAACTCTCAACTATGAACTGACAAATGATAGCCAAACCAAAATGGCGGCCAAACAAAATTGGTCCGAAACGCCTCAGGCTTCAAAATATGGTAGATCTTTTCTTATATCCTGTATATACAGATTAAAGCACTCTACAGTTCATAAAAAACAGAATTAAATTTTAAAAAATTAAAATAAAACATATTTTCTTTAGTGGCCTTTATTCTGGTTGTCACTTAGGTGACAAATGGCGAAGTGAAACAAAATGCTATTACGGTTCCCTAAAAAAAGTTACTCACTGAAATAAGACGAATTACAGTTGTCAGTTGTCAGAAATGGCGAATTCAGTGATAATTGTTCTCACTTGATGTTTGTAAGTGAGGTTTTTCTCATTTGATATTTAAAGGTGACATTTCTCACTATGGTGAAGTGACAACCAGAATAAAGGCCAGTATTACTATTATATCCGGGAAATTCAGCTCAATTCAGCACAATTCAGCTCAGACATTCCAAAAGAATTGAATTTGGCTATTGTAAAATGGACTGTAAAGAACAGATACGACTTGTGCTGATACAATGACAGCCACACACTCCCCCAAAGAAGAATTTCTGAAATAAACATCATGCACTAAGTACTATTCAAACAATGAAACAACAACATAACCAGTAGCCGGAAAACGATCGATAATTGATAATAAAAATATACATAAACAAACAAACGTCCGAAGAACGCAATTGTGCAACTGCATACAAGTTTATAGATATGAAAACTCAAAATTGTTCCTAGTGTTGTAGGCACTTGGAAACATTTTGTTTAGCCACTGGCCACTCAACTTCAACTCAAGGACCTGCTGCAGGCAGTGAGGCCTTCTCTTCTATCTGTACACGTTATTGTTTATGGTTGAACGAAATGTATCTTGGAATTCCCCAAGAGGTTGTCCAGTTTTCAACTTATATTGATTTCACAAACCCCAGAAAATTCCTTCTATTCTTCTTCTTCTTATTTTAGTTGTTGTTCTTCTTCTTATATTCTGCTGTTGCCTTCTATAATATATATTAACTTCAGAACATTTTTCGTTCATGTATAACGTTCGCTTCAACCAAAACGTCATCACGTACGCCGTACTTTACATACGGACAGACGACGGACGTAAATATATGGCATTTGAAGAAAATAAATAGAATGTATACGATGTGCTATAGTGTGCATATACAGGACCAATAGGATATACTGTTTGATACAGTCCCATGCATGACTGAATGAATATCCATATATATACATATATAAATATGTGTACATATATGTAAAAAGCATTTTTTTACCAGCCAGGATCTACCCGAATCTGAAGCTCTGAAACTATCCCAGGAATGAAATTTTTTTTCTCCGATTTTGTTGTTGTTGTTATTGTTGCTGTTGTATTCAGTTTACAGTTTCCTGGGACTGGACTTAAACAAAAGTTCAAATTCCGCCGGGATCCGGGACAACGTTTTACCGTAGAAGAGAGAGACTGCAGGCAAACAAACTAAAGTGTTTTCTGGTTAAGAGCATAAACCTCAATTATGTCTCCTTCCTCCTTTGTAGTTTTGGACTAATTTCAATTTTTAAAGGACTTTTTTTTGTAGCAAAAACACAACAAACAAAATGAAAAATTTTCGTTGAAAAGGATGCAGAAAGTGGGTGAAGGGTGGTGCAGAGAGGGTGGGTTCTTAAGTAAATAATTAGAAGAAATTTTGCTTAGTTCCTGTGTGTTTTCACTGTGCTGTCATGAAAGAATTCCTGTCAAATAGTAAAGAAGGGTGGAGAAAATCCTTTGGTTTTATAGAGTGGCTTTTTTACCGAGAAACTAGGAAACGACTTCGGTTTAAAGTTATTTATTGTTTGTCGCAGATTTTTGCACAAAAATCTGACGTTTAGTTGGAAGTTAGTTGAGGTCCAAACCGGTGGTTGTTGCCTCAGTGCGACAAGTTTCTTCACGATTTGAACACCTTTAAAAAGGACAATTTCTAAGCATTCCCTTCAGTTTATTTCATATCGATCGGATCGGATCACTTCGTTGAAATAACATCTGTTGTTGTTCATCTGTTTGTGCAATATGCTAGCACGAGTCTAACTCGTGATTGTCTAGTAAAATGTTTTTCTATGTTTCACGAGTCAGACTTGTGATTCATTCAAGTGTTTCTTATGATGAAGCCTAGAGATAAAAAGAGAAACTTTTACTGAGGTCTCTGTACTGCTGATGATCTTACACCCAGTGACAAAAAAAACGCCGTTAAAAAGGAGAGATTAATTTTTATTTAAAAACATGTAGTTATAGGTGCGTTAATAATATGTTCTTATTCAAGCCCGAATGCAAATGTCAGTATGGCCGAGATGCAAGAGTTTAAGTTTATAAATATCAAAAATAGATGGCGCTAGCCAATTAAATTTAGTACATATACGTCATAGATATAAGAAGAAGAGATGTGAGGTGAATATGAAAAACTTTTCCAGCTCTGGCTTTGAGGGACCATTTAGGGGTCACATTTATGACGACAGGCTTAAGTAATACCATTACTGCTTGTGCCGCTCTGGATTTAATTCAATTCAACTCACGCGAAAAGGGTTGGTGAGTTTAGTCAGTAGGAATTTGACACTAATGTCTGGGTGCGAACCCCCAGTGGTGATTTGTGTTTTAGAGATGGGTCTAACAGGCGGTCGAGCACATCACCTGCTGCTCGACTAAATTCTTATCACTCCCTCGTAAAAAATGTGTAGGGTTCGTATGGTGCACTGATGGCTCCAACACAGTAAATAGTTGTAGGCGCCTGGAGTAGTCAAGTAGAGCGATTAACTTGGCCACTGTAATTACTATTTTTAAGGAGATACGTATACGCTATCTTGGTATGAAACCTATGAAAATTTCAGAATCGTATACGCTAACAAGCCAAGAGGCAAACAGTGCGACAAAATCCCAAAGGACCAAGTCGAAATTTGTTTGAGACTGCCAACGCGCTCTCAATCGGGTCAACCGTATGTGGGTCTTTCGATATCAAGGTTTGTGGGCTTGTGAGGACTGAAAACAGCGATTTTGAGATTCCCTTCTTTTACGGCGCGGACTCTAGTAAAGAAACAAGATCGATACTGTGGCTATCTTCTAATCTTCAGCTATAATTTTTAAAATAAATTCCCAATACAAACAGACCAATAAATCCGCCTCTTAACCAAATTGTTGCCAGCTGAATCCCAATTAAGAACAATTACGCAATTACAGCGATATTATCCCCTTTTCTATCCACATTATCTCCCGCCCTTTTAAAGCGCGCCCATGAAAAAGTCAAACAAAACAAAAAGAAAAAACCTCAAACCTAACAAATTTTCACAAAAGTCACAGTCACTGTTACTTTTGACTCTCTTGCTACTCTTCTGCTATTTTTTTTTATGTATCTTTAACCTCTAAACTCCAACTCTCGGGGCTACGCATATATCGCTAAATTTACATCAAATAAATCACCCAGTCTGGATGCTGTTGCTCCCGATATGGGTGCTTCTATACTTCTCGTCTCTAGTAAATGTTGACTTGTGGCCGCCTCACCCGTTGAATTCACCACGCCACGCCACGAAGACCACGAATAACTTTTATTCTTATTTGATTCTATTTTTGGAGACTTTCGTCGTCGTCGTCGTCCTCGTCTTCGGTCTTCATAGTAGCTGTTTTCGTCGTCGTCGTCGTCGTATTCGAAGTCGTCAGAATCATAGACATTGCCCGTAACACACTAATGTGCCAGATCTGTGGAAGCAGATCGTCTGTAAATATACGCGATGATTTTTTATAATGCCCTCCTCGCCGCTAGTACCAACAGAAAACAGCCAGCCAGAAAAGCAGCAGCATCCACACGTCAAACACTTTGTGCTTTATGAAAAAATAAAAAAGAATATTTAAGCGGCAATAAAACATTTTGTCTTGCCCCATCCTGAGCAGCACATCGCACGGCTGAGTTGTCTTATGTCGTTGATGACGCCAATTTACGTTCACACTGCAGAAATTTTGAAATTAATGACCAGAAAAAAATATAGAGGTCCAATACTACTCAATTCTAAAATATTCCTCCCACTCCCGTCGCGCGCTTCCACATTGTTGTTCCCGAGGAACATGAGCCCCGAATTTTTCTGGAATCACAGAGTCTTTTTGGGTGTGGAGAAATTTGGACTTGGGGTGGCCTAAGGGCACCTAATACTTATTGAGACATCCTCGTCCGACCTTAAGCAAGAAGATATACTCGGAGGATGAATTAGTCAATATGTGTCCAAGGGGGCGCGGAAACGAAAAGAAACAAGTTTATATATATATAATTTTTTTTTACCCTAGTGCTATACTAGATAGAGACGCGCTTCGGTGAGTATTTTTACAACTTAAGTCCCTGAAAGCAAATTTCAAACACGAAAAAAATCAGGAGAGAAAATTGCGAGATTTTCCCTCTTTCATCCACTCGAATGTTTGCCAAGTTGATTCTATTTCTGGTCCTGTGATTGCACACCGTGGGTCTTGGTTGCTTCGTTTTTTTTCATGTTTTTAATCACTCACGATTATTTTCGTGGAACTTCTGGTGTATTTTAGAGGGGATACCATTTTTATATTTGTTATTTTATGTGTAATTGAAAAGAAATGTTGTTTTCTAATTTGATTTCAGTATGAACGGTTTTGTAGTTATTAATATAGAACCATCGGATGTCCAGCTGGACTAGAGAGAGTTGTTTTGATTGGGACTGTACTGGGGTTTAGGTAGGTCGTCATAAAATTGGAACTTTAATCGATAGAGTAATAGATCCATTATTTCACCAGCTGTGTGGCAGGTGGCGTCATCTATTACGTCTTTGTGGCGACTACGATGCGTTTACAACGACATCTACACTTCATAGATAAAGACTTATCACAACACTGCACAAATATATCCGGAAACCACTGTACACAAATCACAGCGAAAACACTCAAAATTCTACACGGCGAATCCCAGATATTTTATTAAGTAGGCGTAGGATAATTTATTATTTAATTTTAACGAATTTGTCATACTTTTAGTTTAGTTCTAATAGTGTTTCACCTTCGAGGTAACCACTAGTAATAAAGCAATAAATAATTGTAACGATATTGGAGTTGGATTATTTCTATGACCGACTAACCTCACATCTTCCACTTCCATAGCATCAATTTCAGGCCAAAAATGTCAGTTAATGTGGTTCGGTAACGCAATCCATTCACTATAACGTTCGAACGCGGCATTTTTAATAAAGTACGGCTCAATTACACTGCCACCCCAAAAACCGCACCAAACTCTCACTCGCTGTGGGTGGGGAGTTTGTTCGACTATTTCTCTTGGGTTTTCGGAGCCCCAGATGCGACAGTTTTGCTTGCTTACGTTAGCCTGGCTTTTATCTGTTCTTTGAGCTTCGTAAAGGTTAAGCTTCTGTTCGAATGCCTTCAGCGTCACTTCCACATTTCTCTATATATATCCTTCGAACTCATCATCTGGTCCAAGATGTTCTAAAAAGATGGCGTTTGAAACTACACTTGGTACGGGTGCTGCACATATCATTAGACCACTGCTGACATACGCCTCAGACGTGTGTGGACCGCTCTTGCAAAAGGATATAACAAATTTAGACTATTCCAAATTCAAAGAATTGCTTGCTTCGGAGTAATGTACAGCCCCATTCCCTAAAGCAGTGAACACATTTTCGATCCGTTACCACTTGATCTATGCATCAGGCAGTAGATAATCTGCATGGTCCTGAGACTACGAAAAGCGGTTTGCTGGACGGAGGCACCCTGATTCTGACTCTCAAAAACTGTTTTTTTCGAAAACAAATTTTGATCAGTCAATACGAAACATTAGCCGTGTTCCTTTTCTACTTTTAAGTACTCGGGAGTAAAAAATTAAAGGAACGCAAAATTTGTCGATTTGAATAAAACCTATGAATTCTCTGTGAGAGCAGTAGTTCCAAGTAAATACGAGTAAAAAAGAGCAGAAAAGGAACCCGGCTATTATTGCATAATCTTGAATCTTTTTCGAAAACCTTGACCTTTCGGAATTATTCAAATTATTTTTTGGCCGAAGTGATTTTTGGAAACTTTCACCTTGAATAACTTCAAAAGAGTTAAGTTTTCAAAAAATTACAGGGGCTTTTTTGTAGGGAATAACGTTTCGTATTGGCTGATTAAAAAAATATTTCGGAAAACCCAGTTTTTGAGTGATTTTTTCGCCCACAAGTGATATCTCCGGCGGCCATGTTTTTTTTTGTGATTCCGAAATTGTTTTCTTAAAAAGTCCCAAGGAAGCTGTGGACCAATTTTCAGCCATTTTGGAATTTTGTCTCCTTGAAATGCTAATGTCCCCGGACTAAAACTACACTTGTTTCCTGATTAACTCCCGAAGTCTGTTCTCATGATTAGAAGATTAAGTGATCTCAAGCACAAGCAATTGCAGCAATTTTCTAAAGAATAAATAAAGAACAAGTTAATTTAACCCAAATTGCTTTAACTCATTCAGTACATGTCCGCTGAAAAAATATTAGCAACCTACCTACAAAAGTCCATGACAGCATTTACTTCTTAATATTCTTGTAGCCTCAATTATCACACTCTCTAGCATTGACAGAAAAATCTGTATTAATTACAATGTAATGACAACAAACTAGAAAATGATCTCGAGTCAACAAAACTTGTGACACTAAAAAAAAATTATTATTGCGACAAAGAAAACTATTAAGAAACGAACAAAAAAAAACCTGTAGAATTTCTACAAACAAAGCGAACTTTAAAAAAAAATCACCAAGAATTGTCCATAATGTCTGTCAATAATTGCAATCATCATCGACCGGTAAAATCGATAATAAACCGTGCAAGTATAGTCGTCAATCTCTGCCTTGAGCCGCTCCGATCGCCGTCGTCTACTCTGCCCCGGCTAATGACCATTTGTCCATAAATAATCGATGAGGCTTAATTAGATTGCTGAATCCGAGAGTCACGGCGGCGGTTTTTTTTCGTTATTTCTCGATTTAATAAATTTCTAATTTAGCAAAAATTCCAGGCATAAATTCCAAGCGGGAGGAGGGGAAAATTTTATAAATAATTAAAACCATTTTAAGAATTACCCAAGCATCAAAACTAAAAGCAAAAATTTTATTTATTTTATTTTTTTATATCCCATTCTTCTTCTTCTTCTTCTTGTCATTTTGAAAGCGGAATATTCCAAAATCGTCTTTGACATAAAGATGAATGAAAGTCAACAATTTCGACTTGAAATAGAAGAGCACCATAAAATGATGGCTGTGCAGAAAGTAAGTTTTAACTTTAACTACCGTTGAGGCCAGAAATTTTACTGTAAAATGTCGAATATAACATCCCAACGGTTGTCCATTACGGCGCGGTGGTGGCGGGGGCATTCTTTAAGAAAAAAAACGTTCTTATTTCACCCCCGGGCACGAGCCGAGAGATGATTATGCCGCCAGAGGGGGACGGTGTGTACGCGAGGGGGTAATTATTTGCTGATGGAAAAATAAATTTAAGCTGAAAAGTTTCAACGTTTTTCTCTGCCAAGATAAATTAATAATTTTCGTGTTTTCTTAAGAAAGGATAAATGAATTTAAATTAAATGGGTTATCAAACGATGTCAGGAGGAATGCTTATTTCGTTTTATTTTGATCAGTATTTTTTTTCTTTCCCCCTCTCTCTTTCTCTCGGGTTTTTTCTATCCAATTTCGTCGAGGTCACAAATAATTGGGAAAATTAATTGATGTAAATCTTTATTTAGTACATAATTTAAATGAATAATTGAAATAAGTGAAAAGAAACATGATTTTATAGAGTTATCATAATTTATTATAAGCCCGGGGAGTGGTAGTCAAAAGAAGTCTTGTTACCGATCATATTTACGTATTAATTAAGTCAGTGTAACGAATACTAGTGTAATTTATTAATTGATAATCACAAGTGCCATCATGTTATTGGTTTTCCGGTTGACATATCGAGGGTGTAGTAAAGGGTTTTTCAACAAGAAATGTCGTTTTAAATTTCGCGTACTTTTTGAACTGTCAACATACAACTGTCATTACGATGAGATTTGACAAGTGAAAACTATGAGGTTTTTAGATATCGATTCACACGCGCAAAAAGCATTGTAATAATGAAAATTCACTAAATACAAGTTCGTGTTCCTTCTGGTAAAGCGCCTTCTCGCAAAGAAATAGTGAATTTAATTAATAGTGAGTGATGTGAAAAACTCCAACTCTTTCTAGTCCGAACAGGTCAGTTGAAAATATCGCCGCTGTAGCTTGGAGTGTAGATCTTGATACAATATAGTAACAGATGGTCCCACAAAAATTAATCCAAACCCAGTTTTAAGCTCCAATGGCTCTGACTCACTAACAGCATGTAAGATTAACAACAATTCTACAGCGGTGGGATTACAGAAGTTGTTTCAACTCATTTGTTACGAGTTTTAAATGGAAAAATTCAATGGAAAACTCGAAACAGATGATTTGAAACAACTTCTGTAATGCCACCCCTGATTTTAACTCAATCCTGAACTTTAATACATCGAACCTACTAACACTTTTCCAAACTTTTCTCGTAGCCACATCTTCGTCGGCGGTCGTTCCTACGCAGATATTAATGAGATTTCGACACAACCTCAGTCTTTGGTTGTGAATGACACACAGAAATCAGTGGATTCTTCCGTAAGCCGCACTAACAATATCTCCACGACAAAACTACCTTTCTTGAAACCGTTAAGGCGATGGCCCAATGCCGACGGCGCGTTATACGCGGCAGGCGCTTTATGCGCGTTAACGTCCGTTGAAGGTTCATTCATAACGTCAGGACGTCAAAAATATTGTTTTAATTTAAATTCATGTATGGATTTTTGTGTATATACTTGTTAGAAATGTGATTTTTTTAAATTTCATAGCCTGCCAACGCCAAAAAGTTGAAAGTTGCTCGACTTTTGCCGTCGCTTGACGCCGCTGACGCCGCAAAGTCGTGAATGGGATAACTTGATTTGAATTACACACAACCAAATGTCGCCGTCAACGCGCGTCAAAGCGTTGACGCGCGTAAACGCGAATAAAGTCGTGATTGGGCCATCGCCTTTACAATCGGATTCGACTGAGAATCGATATTTGTTATCTCGCTTAAGAGAAAGGAGGATTTTTGACAATGTAAGACTGTTCCTTGCCTAAATGTATAACAAACCTGACTTCACCTGTATATATGGTAAAACTAAAACCAGCCTCATCATCTCACTCCTGCAGGAAGTTCATAGTGCCTTGCACGACATGTACACTAGGTATCATGAGCATCACGAAATTAACTCCCAACAAGTTAGCAAAGAAATCTCGGCTTATTCTGCTCATGTAAGATCGCTGCATGTGTCTCAGCTCAAATTGATCAGATGAACCGCCCCTAACTAGTTACTTCCCCAACGGCCGATCCCACCCCGACGCTTCTCCCTAAACCTAGCCTATTCGAAGTTGTAAGAATCTTTTATCACAACCGTAGTGGTATAAGAACCTCGGGGCCTTGGGGTCTCGGTAGTCTAAGGAGTAAGGCGCTTGGCTACCATCCCAGACGTCTCGGGTTCGATTCCCGGCAGCACCACGGTCCTTCGCCTTTCCCACCTACATAACTTTCCTTCTTTCTTCTTCCCTATTTACATTCCTGATTCCTCCTGTCATAGCCTTCCGCTAGCACTTCCCCGCTCCACCAGCGCATGACATCGGTTGGTTGATGAGATTCAACTCGTTTCAGGATGCATAACACTCCAGCGAGTTGTCTCTCGATGCCCCGATGCCAGAGTTGCGATAGTAATGGTTGGGAGTAGGTGGAATAAAAAAATATCGCGGCTTGGTTGTGGCAGCTCCTTCCTTCACTCCTCTCTCTTCCTTCACTATCTTCCGACTAGAACTTGCTGTCCGACATTGCACTCTATACGAAAAATAGATTGTCGGCAGTACAAAGGGCTTTACCTGATCTCTCAGACTTTCACATAAAAAAAAGAACCAAACTTCTTTTCATCTGCTTGGATACGTAAGCAAGCAAAACTGTCGCATTTGTGGCCCCGAAAACCCAAGAGAAAAGGTCGGACCAACCACAACGATTCACAGTTTGGTGCGGTTTTTTGGCTGGCGGTGTAATCGGGTCATACTTTTTTGAAAACGCTGCTGGTTCGAGCGTTACAGTGAATGGATTGCGTTACCGGACGATGTTAACTGACTGTTCTGACGTCCTGAAATTGGTGCAATAGATGTGGACGACGTCATCTGTCACACAGCTCGTGAAACAGTGGCTCAGTTGCGTCAAAAATTCCCTGGACGTGTGATTTTTCGAAATGGAGACTGCCATTGGCTGCCGATATTGAGTTGACCTATCATCATTTTGGGCTAGGTTAACACCGGATCCACACGTTGGTACCAACAAACGTTGGCGCAGATTCCGACACGCGACGGCCAATCCCTAATGCTCACGCCAACTGCAATTTTCTCGATCCACTTGTTGGACAAGTAGCATCGGGCCAATCTTGGTGTCAACGTGTGGAGCCGGCCTAAAGATAAAGTTTACGCCATTACTTCAGCAACGATTCAAGCACTCAAAGCCAGTATTAGAGCTGATATTGGCGAAATACAATACAAAAAAAGGTTTTCAATAGAGCTGTTTATATTGGAGCAACGCTGTGACTCACGCTTTGGTCGCGACCAACGACAAGAGCTACGATAAAGCTTGGGTTACTTTTCTTCGCTAGTGCCTTCCATTTAGACACAGAGAGACACAGTGTGTCTAACAGGGTGTTCCATCAACGGCAAAAATGTGCACCGCCGGGTGAAATATATTTAAACACGACGGTGATGGAACACCCTGTTAGACACAACTGTGTCTTTCTGTGTCTAAATGGAAGGCACCCATCGTTAGTATCAAGATGGATGTTGATTCATCAGTCATATTGTCAACGTTCTGTTTGCGCTTCTGTCAGAAACTGGTTAAGACTGCTTTATTCGCGCTACTCACAACTTTTGTCACAGCCTTTGTCACAGCTTTTGTCATAGCCCTCTTACCATCTATCGCAGTAAATCCATTCGCGATGATTCAGATTAAATAAATATTTTAGAAATCGACTTTTAAACATATTTAAAATTTATTTGAAAAGAAAAAAATACTTTTACCTGCAACCAAAAATAATCATAAGTGTTCCGATTATCAATCTCCTCTCGTATCTACCTAATTTGATTTCTACGTTTACTTTCATTTTAAAAAAAAACCACCATACGAAGGCACAATTTTATTTTCTGATTGCATTCTTATCAATTTCCTCATTTTTTTTCTTCTTGTCAACCAAAAAATTAATTTGTGATAATAGAATTTACGTAGACTAATTGCTTCCTGTTCAGCATACAGCAGAATTTCAATAAATTCACTTCCAGTCAGCCAAAAAATAAGAAGAAGAAGAAGCAGAGAGAAAGAAAATTGAAGTGAAGCAAAAAAAAAATGGTTGAAGCAATTTCCCAATGCGCATTTTTTACTCACTGCTTCGCGCCCACAATATTTAAACAAATGCTTTTAGACTAGTTACTCATTTCTTGAAAAATGTCGATTTTCGTTTTTATTTTCAACGCGATCCAGGTAACACATAGGTGGGATTTTTGTTCTCCCAGTGATGATGTACTTTTTCCCATTTTTTTTGTTCTCAAGTGGTAAAATTTTTCCTTATTCTTGGTTTTTTGTTGTGTTTTGTTATTTTGTTTTTATTATTTCTGCCTTTGCAATAACACAGGAATAATGGCCACATTTTTACGATCAACTGTAAGAGCACACGTCTGGTTTCGGTATAGTACGAATTTAATAAAAGTTCAGTTAACACCTGAGCAAACTATTTCCTACGTGATAATGACTTCTCGCCTCTGTAAACAGCTAAAAGAGAAGAGAGAGGCCGCGTCGCGTGTGTTTTGCACTTGAAAACTTGACGCTAATTTCTAGGAATTTCGAAGTTTAGTTTTTTTAATGGACTTTTTTTTTTCTTTGTAAACATGAAATTTTCAAAGGAGATTATCGCCTGGGCTGATGAAGATGGAGAAGTAGTTTTTGGGGGGTAGTTTTTTGTTTTGTTTGTTTTAGAATTTATGAACTAAAGTTTATTTATTTTTAGTTATATGTGGAAGGTCATGTGATTGTTTATGGAAATATTTGGTGCCACACCGATCATTACGTAAAAGTTTTTATCATAGCCGCAAGTGTCATATGTAAACTCTTCTTACCGCTGAAAAATCAATTCAGCCATTTTCAGCAAACATTTATTGGTTTTGTATCATTTTAAATTTCGCCCCATTTTTGAACTGTTAACATAAAACTGTCATTTTAATGACATTTGACAATTAAAAACTAGGTTTTCAGATTAGGTTCGATACATTCACTGGGGGATGCAAATGCATGAAGAAGATCATCGATGAATCATCGATTTAAACATTCAAAGACAATATTAGAGCTTCTATTCCCGAAATACAGCCGCTATTGTGTGAAAATGTAATGAAAAATTTCATCAAAAGAATAACCGCTTGTAAGAAGATCCGAGGCGGACTTTTGACAGATATTGTGTTTCATTATTAACCTCAGAGTATGTACTGAAGATGTTTCAGAACAATTATCGAGACAGGACCCACACTAAATGACTTCTTTCTATTCAAATGACGAAATATTAAGAGGACATTGATTCTCTCAATAAAGGTAGATAGTGTTCGCATTCCACGACTTTCATTCGATTGGCAATGTTCTTTCAAATTGAAAATTATTAAATTCTCCATTAGATAAACTGAAGTAAAGTGAGCAATTCCCTACACAAGTTTAAAATTCCCAGAATAAATTTTCTGGTAGGTTCGACTAAATCCATAATCGCTGTCTACGTCGACTAATTTCTTAAGGATTGTATATTTGCAAATCTTTTAATCTTCGTAATCCACAGTTTGAGCAGGCTACGAAGGTTATATTTCATTTATAATTTTACCTTTTATAGAAGAACTTTGTGATAATGATTCCTTTTGAACACAATTTAAAGATTCTTGGAAATAGCCTGCCTAGATACAGTTAAATCTTTTGAAGTCATTGTCTCTAACGAATATCTACTGTTAGTCTCTAGGCACTAAACGATGAGTAATGTAATATTTGTTACTTTGTGTTTAAATCTTGATAAATATGCTTTTGTTAAAATTTGGTTTCATCGGTTACTTGAGCTTATCGACATTGTCGTATAAATGGTACTCGGTTTGATTTGCATTCACATCGAGAAGTATTTTTAAATATTTTTTCACTAAAATATTGGTCTCTGATCTAAGCTACTTGTTGTGTTAAAGCCACTTGTTGTGCAGAATCAAAGAGAGAAAACAAATGATGAAAAATTTCTTAAAAATAACGAAGCTCTGGATTTCCTCAAATTACTTCCTTTTTTACTTAAATTTATTTTGTTTGCTATTTTTTCAAGCTTTATTTTATTGAAAGTATGATCTATTACAATTATACGTCGAACACAATATCATTCAAATCTCCACCCCGACTACGTCCATGTCCATGGTTGAAATTGTACTACCTTCTAATAAAACAAAATGACATTTCATTTGGAAAGACGTAAACATGTAAACTTTATATCTACAGCCCTGACATCTAGTGGTCACATTTGGATTACCCTTTATATCGTGAAAATAACTTCCTCATTTTATGACACTACCATCGAACTAAATTGTAATTTTTTCTATCAAAAATTACTTCTAAAATCAAATAAAAATGTTTTGTCATTACAAAAAAAAGTTATTCACTATCCATTAAAAGGTTCAACATGATTTTCTTCTTAAATTAATAATAATAAATTTTACTAATTCCTTCATGCTGTTGCACGTGATGAATTGGCAACAATTTCACTTGACATCTGTCAAATAACAAGAGACATTCGACACCATTTGTAGCAACGAAGCAAGTGCTGATTTATATTATTAAGTTAATTATGTCTCATCATTTATATTTCATTTGATACAAGACTGTGTAATAATATTCTTCTATTCTTCTTCCATTTTGTTTCGTCTAATCATTAACTATTAAAATTGCTGCTCCTCAAGGAATTTTTGCCTCCTTGTTTTTTTTAGTGTTAGATTTAAATTATTTATAATAAAATTAAAAGCTGAAAATCCAGTTTTAATATAAGATTTACGAAGTGAAACTTATAATTTATCTATAAAAGTCCGTGTTAAATAAATCAGGCAACCAGATGTGTGGTAGCATAAGAATTCTTGTGTTTTGTTTTTGTTTTTTTTTTAATTTATTTGCGATTTAATAAAATATACAATGCGAGTCAAAAGTTTGCGTAACGCAGATTACAGTCATTAGCGAATCTGTGAAATGTGTTGAAAGGGACAGAGAGTAAGTAGCCCATTTATAAAGATTAGAAAAAGAGCGGGTGATAAAATTGACCCCTGGAAGGCGGTAGTTGGAGGAATTGCTTGTGTCACTTTTTTTCGGTATGGGTTGAGGATAAGAAAGTTTCTAATATCGAAGACACACTTGTGGTTTAGCAATTATTGTAATTTCACTTAAACCGCAAGTGTGTCTCTGTATTGAAAAAAAATCACGATGTACACGGTATACAGAACATTGAAACTCAGTATCTCACTTGAGAAAAATATCGTGGTATAGCTCAGTATACCCAAGATTTTAACCAGAAAATAGTTAGAACATAAACCAAAATGGTACTTTAGAACAGAATTTTAGTTTTTATTGTGGCAGCACTGCCTGCATGAATCTGTCAATTGACGTTTGTTCCTGGTTCTTGGTTCTTGTGACATGTTTCTGTGCTCAAAACAACTCAGTATTCTGATTTAAGTGTGTCTTCACATTTTTATATTGCAATATGACAAAACTGAAATATCTCGATCTCAATTGCTATACCACAAGTGTGTCTCCGGTATAAGAGTGTGGATAAACTCCGGAGAAGTAGGATAGGGCAAAGATCTAACAAAACTTGCATCGGCCTTCCTTCTATATCAGTGAGCAATGAGTATCTAGCGGCTGACCCAACTCTTAACATGCTAGAGGTGATTTTAATTGAGAATCTGTGATGTAATGATCACATATTCCAAATCGCCAAACAAGCGTCCCAGTTCTTCAGCCAACTGCCCTAGCTACAATCTACAAGTGCTACATTCGGCTTCTCTTGAATACAACTCGTATATCTGGACTGGCCATAACAACTGGAAGATCCTGGACGGAACGCAAAAAATAGAGCCCGTTGGAGGGCAACTGATTTCATACTACGTCCCACGAGGGATTAAAGGCGCATAAGAAGAAGAAAAAAAAAAGTGCTCGGGATCTTAACATAATTGGCATCATATAAATAGCAATACCCCTATTAGCGAAAAGGTTATGCACTAAGGTGTACCCAGACACCTTATGTTGATCTAAATCAGCATAAGGTGATATTTGACGTTCACTGAGTGCTAAAATGGGGGCTTTAAATTGAGATACGTGGCCCTCTACAAAAGAATATGTCACATGAAACCCACGAATGTTAGAAACATTTTTATAGCGGAGTTTCTTTTCCGCGTTCTTGGGTAGAGTCCGCGCCATAAAAAAGGGAAATGAGCGCGCATGTGGGGTTGTGATTGAAAATATAAATTAGCGGGCGTTTTTAAACGTAACTTTGCTCGCTTGTGGGGCTTGAGACTCTCACTGCGCATGAAAATAGGGGTTTTGTATTCCCTTCTTTCATGGCGCGCCTCCACTTCAGTTAAAATGGGAAGATGACCGGAGGAGAGATGAGATTTTGTATTTGTGCGAAGATTATGGCGCTCGATAAGTTTTTGTAAAGCAGCACGGCTTATCCTTACAATAAGATCGATTTCCCCTTCTAGAGTTTTCTTCTTCTATGTTCTGCGATTAAATCATGGAGTTCTCACCTCTGAAGTAGTAAATGTCCGTCCGGTATACAAACTTTCGACTCCCACTGTATGTAATTATTTATGACAACAAAACTAATTTCTTATTTTTTGCCTTAACATTTACAAAAACATTTTTTAATAATTAATCTTTATTTGTATTTTCAGGTGAGTAACACAGAAAAGGTCTTGTTTAAAACTTGCTGCCTTTGTGACCCCATTTCCTATAGTTAAGAGGTAAATTGATAAAGTTTTCATTCAAAAATTAATAAATCAGGTTTAATTGACGTTTGGTGTATGAACTATGAAACAATTTCCAAAAAGCATTGCCTCCTCCACGCCGAAGAACTACAGAATAACAAAACAACAGCAACGAGGCGAAAAAAATAGGTTTAATTGCTTTCAGAACAAACAAAATTACAAGTTTTCGATTTCATTCGATTCCGATTGATATCGAGCCCACAGCACACGTCGGCCACAAAATCACTTCAGGCCCCGATCGATCATGGCTCCAACAAGTTGCAGCCGTTGGAACCGGAGCACCCGAACGAAACCCCAAACTCCGGGGCAGAAACTTGTCGGGGCAGAAATAAACGCGGGCAAAATGTGAATTATTGCGAGCGAGCGCGGCACACAACATATATCCACTCGATTCGAGTTACATAATTGCAAAAGTGATTCGGTTTCATACTATTAAGCACTCAAAAAAAAAAACTGTACAACAACAAAAAAAATGTTGCCCGACTGTGAGGGCATAATGCAGGAATAATAAAGGCCACAGCAGCACCAGAGCCGGTCTCGTTCGTCAAGCTGTGTGTGGAACATTGGGCGCGCGCGGGCAGAACGGGCGGGCGGCATACTGATGGAGGAACATTAAGAGTAAACCAAATGCGTCGACCGTGATTGCGGGCACGGTGGGAAATGGGCATTGAGCGCGCGGTGCATTACTGTTGGTTGGCTGCTGCCGAGCGGCGGTGCAGTTGCAGCTTTATATGCTGGAATATAGAGAAAAAAAACATATTGTAAAACTTCGCCGTGTGTATGCATGCCACTCGAGTGAATTATTACGATATTCGAGAGTTAATGCCGACCTACAAGCGAAATCCATTTTGTGGTTTCCTTATAGGTGAATTTCGAAAGTGCATCGCGCCATTGAGGTTTGTGCATAGTTGCAAAAGCATAAGATGTGGAGTGCTGTGCGGCGGAGGGTTGCTAGGTGGTGGAGGAGGGGGGGGGAGATATGTTCAAGTCAATTGCCCAAAAAGAGTTAATCATATCGATTCGGTGGCGGGTAATTAATTTATGTAAATTTCAATTTGAGGTAATTTTTAATCAAGTAAATCGTGGCTAGATTAACGGGATTTTCACATGTTTCGAAAATGGGGTCTGACACAAGACTTTTAATCATTTTCGAAAAAAAAAAAATTTGCGAAGGTTTCGATTATTTGAGGAAAATAGTTACTGGAGGTTACTTTTTGTAGGATCATGTCAGTAGTAGCCGGTGCCTTGTCATCAAAACCCTAAGGTCATAGGAACATCTTGGATTTGCTCGCCTTACATTGACCTTCAGGAAGAACTTCTCCGTCGAAATATCCTCGTACAACGGAGACATCCCGAAGAAGTTTGATCTACAGATATTCATCGACGGCTCCAAGACGTCAGAGGGCGTCGCTGCAGGGTTATCTAGACGCAACAACCAGTTCACTTGTATTATGTCTAGGAAGACTTGGCCCACTTACAACAAAGGAAGAACAATGGGCCTCCTAAACAGACTCATAAGAGATAATGCCGAGAATTACGGCAATCATCATGTAACATTGGCCCAAAGGGAACCACGCTGTCAAACTGAGTAGAGGCCGCACCATAAAAGAAGGGAAACTCAAAATCGCTGTTTCCATGCGCAGTGAGAGTCTCAAGTCCCCACTATTTTTAGCAGTGTATGATAAAAGCGAGCAACGTCACTCTGTCAACCAGTCTCCCTGCGGCTCTTGCCGATGGCGTATTGTAGTCGCCCGTAAACAAATTTCCAACTAACATCTGTGCTTGTGTTTTATCCATACACGCAATCTTTATGTGTATGCAATTGACATTTTTCCATATGCGCGCTCATTTTCCTTCTTTTATGGTGCGGACTCCATTATGTGTAACGTGTGTTGCTGTAGCTGCGCAGAAAAGAACGACACTTGTTCAGTTCGTCTGTTAAGGCCCGGCTTTAGCGCAACCCAAGCAGACCACACTAGGCAGTTACCTTCTGGAATACTTAGGCCCTCGGCACACGAGTCGACCGATTTTCTATCCCAGTTACAAACCAGTTTCACAATAATCACGCGAACAACCAGTTTCCAACCAAAATGAAACCTTTGTCCATACACGGCCGAAACTAATTTTGGATCAATCGGTGTTCTGTGTCCACATCATTTTTGGTCACACGTCAAAAATTAGCCGGACTACAAAACTTTGACACGTATAAGTGCAACCACGCAAGTGAAATCGCTTGCGACCGGCAAGAATAGTCGCACGCGACCAGTTGCAAACTAGATTCAAATCGGTCTCATTTCTGTCGTCTCGTGTGTGGAGAGCCTTAAAATAGATCTCCAAACTAAAGGTTATAGCACTGAAAAGCTTCTTAAACTCCATAGGATGGCTTTAGACATCCGCCACAGTCGGTCAAACAACGACCTAACTTTAGATACACGAGTTTGCGTCATCAAATCGACGCGCCATAGTGCTAATTGGACATCCGGCTGCACAGGAGACAGTCCTACACCTAATCTAATCTAAATTGGGTGTCTCCGTCTCATGTCTTCTACCTTTGAAACTGTTCGACTTTGGATAAATGAATTCCAGCGCCTCGGATACCCGAAATCAGGTGTGATACTTGAAACCTCCTATAATTTAATTTTACTAACGCTGCCGAAATAGAGTCCATAGGAACCAACGCATGGATAAACGAACAGAACTCGCACAAGTCGCATCTCATTGCATCTCGCCGACTGCAGTACTTGAGACCTGACTCAATTTGGTACCGCTTCATTTTGAAGAAGAGACAGAGACTGACAGACTATAAAACTGACAGATATAAACGTGCGCGCGGTGCGGGCAATGGGTCCACAGTATACAGCGAGTTTTTTACACATAAAGTGATGTGTGCATGCGTTTGCTGTGTGTGCTTGTGTTTGGTCATTCATTCTTATTTAGGGACGCCTTGCCGAGCACTGCGACCTACGTTATTTGGTATATTGTGCCAAATCCGTCGTTAAAAACCTTCCAGGGTAAGGCTTTTAATATAGCCCAAAATTGGGAGCAGGTATTGTGTTTGGGCATATGAGGCTAGATAGGACGCGGAAAAGCGGAAAAAGCACGAGTAATAACTACGGCGGTGTCGAAAGCTTTATATTTTTTAATGCGAGTGTCATTTTTCCCAGCGGGCCCCCAACTGAGTACTAATCAAGCCCAATCCTGCTTGACCTCACCAATCGAAGCTTTGTGTGAGTAAAACCAAAGCTTAAGCTTGAAGCTTTTTAAAAAGCATCCCGAATACGTAAGGTAGAAATTAGGATTGCCTCATTTCATTTGTAATAACGTTTGTCTCATAAGCCCCTTATGAGAAAGTGATAGGGCATACCTCACTTCTGGATCGCAGATTTTTCTTTGTGTGGTGCTCAGCTCATGAGGAATCTAAGGAGTAGGCCCTTTCTCGGCATGCCACTTATTTGCCATGTGGGGGCCTATATGTTGCATGAGGCATGCCCCCTTTAAATGCTAGTTAAAGTCCGGGGAAATTAGCAAAAAAAACGCACGAAAGGAGACAAAATTCCAAAATGGCTGAAAATTGGACCACAGCTTCCTTGGGACTTTTTAAGAAAACTATTTCGGAATCACCAAAAAAACAACATGGCCGCCGGAGATATCACTTTTTGGCAAAAAAATCACTCAAAAACTGTTTTTTTTCGAAATTTTTTTTATCAGTCGATAGAAAACATTATTGCCTACAAAATACCCCTCTTGAATTTTTTTCGAAAACCTTGACCTTTCCGTTCAAAGTATTTTTTGGCCGAAATGTGATCTTTGGAAACTTTGACCTTGAATAACTTCGTAAGGGTTAGGTTTTCGCAAAAATGACAAGAGCGCTTTTTTGTAGGCAATGACGTTTCGTATTGACTGATCAAATTTTTTTTTCGAAAAAACCAGTTTTTGAGTGATTTTTTTGCCAAAAAGTGATATCTCCGGCGGCCATGTTGTTTTTTTGTGATTCCGAAATTTTTTTCTTAAAAATTCCCAAGGAAGCTGTGGTCCAATTTTCAGCCATTTTGGAATTTTGTCTCCTTAAAATGCTAATTTCCCCGGACTATTAAGTATCTATCATTGTGCGCATCGCAAGCAAGCGTGTATCTGTTTACAGCTTAAACGCTATTCTGGGTCGACTCGTATGGTATACTACGGACGTCTCAAAATCAGAGATACATCTGTGTACCGCTGTCTAGGCGAAATCTCTAGGTTTAGCAGAATGTTTAGCTCGGGTACATTGGCTATTGCCTTTTAAGGAGCCTTTACCTTTTATTCTGTACGGGATTGTACATACGAGAACTAAGGAAGGCACTACGCTAACAAGCGGATTTTGATCTTCTCTAACAACCACACGCCTATCAGAGCGAAAAAGCCCCGTAGGATCGAATCCAAACTAGTTGATAACTGCCCACACGACCGTGAAGAACTGGGCATTGGTGAAAGAGTCATCTTTGTTTAGGTCCTAGGTCAGCAGGAGTTCGTAGGCAATGAAAGAGCGGACGAACTGGCTAGACACGGTTCTGGCACCGCATTCATCGGTCCGTAACCCGCTATTGAGTATGCACCACTTTGGTAAAGAGGGCCCTAGACGTACAGATTTTCTTTTGTTTTTCCTAACACTCTTTGTACTATCAGTCCGTCTTGTCATATTCGTCCACGGATGTAACAAAAATCAAAACCAAAAATTTTTGTAACGGGGCTTAAATTTCGCATAATCGATATACTCAATAGCAGCAAGCCGGCAAAGGCTGTGACGCCGCCGGTAGAATCCGACCACCAGGCGAAGACGGTGTACCTTTCGCTAGATGAAGTCGCAACCTAAGCGGAACATTGGTACGATATTATTATCCTGTTCAGTCACCGCGATGCCTTATGAGGGCCACTTTCTTACCGGACACTGCGCTCTAAATTTCCATCTATGAAGGATTTAAAGGGCAGAGGACGTCGCATGTATGTTCTGCCTCAAAGAGGATAAGTCGACCCTTCAAGTTCTCTGTCAGTGCCCGGTGAAAGCAAGGAGCAGTATCTCATTGTTTATCACGACATTTTTCGGATAGACAAGTTTGAACGATAAATCTTTAAGGCGATTGCTGGATCTGCTCAAGCGGCCTACAAATTAACGATCCATTCGCTGTTAATGAATGTAAAAGCCCAAGTAGCAGCCGCGCTAATTTTGGACAGGGAATACCTCATTAAAAGAAAGATATCGTCGAGATGGGGTTTTAGAGATGAAAAGACTGTCGTGCACTCGAAGCAAGTAGGAAAATGAAAGTGGTTGATGTCTTTGATTTAGCAAAGATTTTTTTCGAATTTGGAACTTGTTGATGGCTTTACTAATTCTCTCATGTAATTTCACAAGTATTGCAAATTTGGAATGATGTATAAACAAGCATGCGTCTTTTTGCTAAACCAGCCAAAAACCTTCATATGATCCTAAGAATCTCATTTTCCGTAAATCAGAAGCGCCATCCAAATCACATTAACATAAACTGATAAGGTGACATTGCACTTCGAATTAATCTTAAATCCAGAATTTTTCGCTGCAATCACATGCTCCGATTTAAGCAAGACAACACATGCACCACCATCCGACTTTGTTTCAAGCAACTTCCTGCTCTCGTATTACATCGAATCTCTTTTGACATAGAAAACTTCCAAAACTTCCAGTGAATCTCCAATTGCAGCATCGACAGCCGCCTGTCATCCCTTTTAGGAAAAACCAGCAGCAGCACCAAAAAAAACTGCAAAGCCCCCAAAAATATCTACAACAAAAAAAATCCCGCTGAAGTCTGTACTTTGCGCAATTCTTATCACCTCGAATTTATGCCGCGCGAGAGCAAAAAAATCGCAGCATTGCAAATTGTAAATTTCAACAAGGAGGA
Source organism: Thereva nobilitata (assembly GCA_963855945.1). Taxonomy (NCBI): domain Eukaryota; kingdom Metazoa; phylum Arthropoda; class Insecta; order Diptera; family Therevidae; genus Thereva; species Thereva nobilitata. The sequence goes on along the minus strand of OY979697.1, from coordinate 100,452,423 downwards.
TGAAGAAAAAAAAGCCAACGAAATTCGAGCGTCCCCCCGTACTACCCCCGCCGCTGAACGGAGCAGCTCCTTCTGGTGGTTATGATTTGGGATGCAGTTCAGCAGTTGCGAAAACATCTTCCACATTCGCCAATTCATCACGTTCCACTTTTTTTCTGATTCGTGCAGATTTTTATGATTTTTATTTTTTCGGTGTTTTGGTTTTTCAAATTCTATTTTCCTCATCAATTGCAACAGATTTTGTGTGAGAGTGAGCGCACATGTGTTTTGGGGGGTGGGTGAGGAGTAAAAAGGGGGCGAGAAGAATAGGTGCGCTATGAACTTTTGTGATGCAGGTGATAATCAGGTTTAAGGTGTGACATTTTGTTTTTGTTTTTTTTTTCTAGAGTGAAATCTTGTGCTGAATTCTTGACAGGTTATGGGGCTTTGAGACTATTTTTTTTAAACTATTTTCTTGGAAGGAAGTTCTGTGGGCTCAGCAACTGTTATGAGCTCTCTATTGCAGATGTTCGTTTTGTAGCTTTAACTAGATTATGTTATGAAATCATTTTTTTCAAATAATTTCATGTATGATGTTATTGGGTCCATTTAACCATCTTTGATATCGCGTGCCTCCAGTTTGAAAAAAAGTGATTTGTGACGGGGCGGCTATATTTAAAGCTGAATGTCAGTCACGTAATATTATTGAATTTTTCATTTGGTTGGCTGCTGTTTGACCTTGAGCAGAACTCATCATCATCATTGGCTCCACAGGCTGTTATTGGCCTTGGTTTTCTGTAACTTCCTCCACCAGAATTGTAAGTCTCATTGAACATGTTCTACGCGCATCATGTTTTTATAATGTTTGGGTTTTATACAACTTATGAAATTCATGATTGTCCAAACACTATTTTCGCTCAATCCTCCATATGTAGCGCGGAGAATTTTTCTTAGAGGGTGTTACTTCTTTTTAATGTCCAGCTTTCGGTTGTTCTGGTCTTATTTTGGTTCTGTACCTTTAGTTCTCCTGAATATATTCGTTGCCAAAATTAACTTCTATTATCCAGAGCTTATCTCCGTTTTATTTCTGCGATGATTTTCTTTTAATACTCCTTCCATATTGCCATATTTATGACGAACGCCTTTAGGGGGTGACACGTTAAATTATTACCTTGTTTATGCGTAAGTCGAATTTAGGCTTAAGATAGAATCCGGCTCCGTATAAACAGTTTTAAGTCGAAATTCATCTCAAGCTTAATTTATTTCAGCTTAAGACGAATTATTGTGTGTATGTGTAAGGAGTTCTCAAAATGGCTGATTTTGGCCTTACATTAAAAGAATAATCTTACTCTATTCCGGTTAGTGATTAAGGTTGTGTTAATGCATAATATAGAACGTAAATTTTCAGTTGTGTGAGAGGGAATCCGAATTTGTTTATACAGGCAATTCGTCTTAAACCGATTTTAAGCTTAAAACCGTCTTTCACATAAACAAGGTATATGTCATTATGTTTTGACAGTTGTAGCAAGTGGTAGTGTAGTGAAAAATGTCAGTGAACGAAAAATAAAAAAAAATGTATGTTCTTGATAACGTTTCCTGCCAGAGTCTCCATCAGCTAATTTGGAAACAAGTATTATTTTTTATTAATTTTCAAGTAAAATTAAAATCAAAATTAACTGATACCTTAAAACACTGCAAAAACGCCTAAAAGCGAGCTTTTTGTAATAATCTATCGACTGACAGATGGTCCCCTTTTGAATTTTCGTAACCGATTAACCAAAATTTGCCGGCGACGCTCCGTCCATATTTAACCAGCTCCGCAGGGATGTCGTCTGCACCCGAGGCCTTGTTGTTTTTGAGCCGGGTGATCGCACTGCTAACTTCTGCTAAGCTTGGTAATGATAGCATAGCATTATCGTCAGATATTGGTGGAGCCTACAAATCCTCAGTTAGCTCGCCATTTAGCAATTCATGAAAGTGCTCTTCCCATCGCTCCAAGATGCCTTTAGGATCGGTGATCAGATTCCCTTCTTTGTCCTTGCAGTATGTGCAACGTGGTGTGAATTGCGTCATACCGCGTACTCTTCGGTAGAACTCCCGCGCCTGGTGCGGCCGTCGCTCTCTGTACTGTTCTAGTTCACAAACGAGATTTTTCTCCCAGGCTTCCTTTTTTCATCTGTGAATTCTCTTTTCTTCTTTTCTGAGCTGTTTATATTTCTCTTCGCGTGCTCGTGTTCTCTGAGACTGCTGCATTGCTCGGTACGCAGCATTCTTACGTTCGGTTGCCAGCTTGCATTCATTATCGAACCAGTCGTTCCCATATCTACGACTTCTGCCTAAGATGGAATCAGCAGTACTAATGACAGTATTTTTATGGCGGGTCCAGCTCTCGTCGGCGCCCGGCATCTCATCCCAGGACTTACTCTTCTGAGCGCGAGTTCTAACGCCTGACCGTAGCTGTTTCTGGCCATTTCATTGCGTAGTGCAGCTGTGTTGATTCGAGCATGATCAGCGGATACAAAGTTTTTCAGCGTTGTAATGCGCTCTCGGAGCACCATACCAACAAGATAGTGATTCGAGTCGAAGTTGGCACCTCGATACGTTCGTACCGTCATCAGACCCGAAAGGTGGCGGCGGTCTATCAACACATGGTCTATTTGATTGCGAGTCACTCTATCAGGAGATATCCAGGTGGCTTTATAGATATCTTTACGCGCAAATCTGGTACTTGCACGCATATCAGAGTTAAATGTCCTACACATTTACATGACCAGTATATCAACAGGGAGTTGTACTATAAATCCAAATACAAGACGTTTATGGCCACAACATTTTATTATAACAAACTGTCAAGCAATTGCTACAAAATGCAAATCCAACAAACTGTCAAACGAATGTTTGGAATAATATTTCCCTACAATCCGAACTATTTCCTTACAATTCCAAAGACACAAACCTTCGAAAATTGAATTGTTAAACTAAGAGTGGGTGCCAAGTTACAATTCCGAATTTGTTCCTTTCACCACGGACACTTCGAAATTACAAAGAGTGCCAAAATACAATTCACGCATTTCGCATTTGACAACATGGATTACAACAAAATTTTTTAATTTTTAATAAATTTTTTGTAAAGAAGCCCAGGGCTATGTTTGTCTTTAAAATAATTGAAATGGAATTGCTTCACGAACATCATCCAGTGGGGGTGGACTGCAGGAAGCATTGTACATATTTGAAAGAATTTTAAAAAAGGTTCAAATTTTATGCGGAATTTATTCTGTTCATGTTTTTATTTTGGTTAACGTCTGTAACGTGTAAGCATGATCAGCCTTAAATATGTCATATTATACGGTGAGAACAATCATGCACTGAAAATTGAAATAATTCGCGATATTGTTCTCCAATAATTGAGAATATGTAGATTCAACCACCAAAAAGTAAATCTAACAAACTGTCAAATGAATGTTTGGCTAATATTTCCCTACAATTCAAAAATTTCCTTACAATTCCAAAGACACAAACCTCTGAAAATTGAATTATAAAATCGAAATGCGGTTTCCATACAAATTGACATTTGAATTGTAACTTGGCACAGGCCCTAAAATGTGTTTTCCATACAAAATGACGTTTGAATTGTAATTTTACACAGGCTTTTACTGTCTGACAAAATAACAGCATCAAAGTGGCACGAATAATATAAAAGGAAAGGAACAAGGTTCTTCATTTTCGTTTAGTTGTATAACTGCATAAAACCGCATCAGTGACTTAAATAAAATATATTAAATGTCGTCTTTAAAAAAAAACTGACTGAAAAAAAATCCCCACAATTTTTTTTATTATTAAATAAAATTTATATCTAAATTTATCGAAAATGTTTTTTTTTCTCTTTCTCTCCTAAATTAGAAAGTTAAATTGCTTTTTAAAGAACACGTCCAAAAGTGATGAATAGATTTAATAAAAACTACTAAAATTTTGCACAAAAACCGCCGAGCGATTTTTTTTCACCGTATATGTGATTAATAATTTGACGTCACAATTTGAATGTAGTTAAGTGGTGGCTTCAATCCGGTTATACAAAATTACACATTTCCGTTGCGATTTTTTTATAAATATAAATATATTAAAAAGAAATAATTTATCCAGTTGTTTTTTTTTCTTGGAGATTTAAATTCTAGAAGCTAGCTACAAAATCCAAAAAAATAAATCTAATAAAGATATTTAAGGAAATTTAAATTTTCATTAATAATAATCTTTCATCCGTAAAGAACTAGTCTTTTAGTCAAATAATAGAGAAAAAACAACCCAAAACAAAAACTAAAAATAAAAGAAGAGCGCAAGCCAAGCCCAAAACAAGTCCGTCGTCATCACACTTCACAATCTTCAATTATTCGAAGCCAGCGCAACACCGGTTTTGCCACCACCACCACCGCTGCACGCTTCTCCCTCAATCTGTTTGTTGGTCCGCACACGATCAATCCTTCATTCAATATCACGAATCTATTAATCAATAGAGGAGTTTTGTTTGTGATTTGGTATCTTAAATTTAAAATGGGCAACTTTATTCACCAACCAATCAGCCCCGCCAACAAAAAAAAATATAATACGAAGAACGAAACCAGTTTCACTCACCTCTGGAGTGTGTTTCCGCTCCATCTTTACAATCAAGATCCGTCCGCTCGATCAGTTATGATCTATCCGACATCGAACCGTAAGAAGTAGATGAAAAAAAACGAAGACGACCAACAGCAACACAAAATCATCATCGAAAGCACCCGAATGAAGAGAAGATCATCGAAATGATGAAAAGAAAATTTTGTGATTCTGGTGGTCTTCGAAATGAGTCAACAGAAATTACACGAAACCGGAATAATATTAGCTTCGCACAGCAGCAGTCAAAGTCAGTGTTTTTCTTGGAAAATTGAAATTTTCGGGAATCGCTTGAATCTGCCAAAAAGAAAATGCCTGAGAAAATTATGTGCGGCACGAAGCGGGTTGAATATCCCGAATTTAATTCAAATTATCCGAAAATTTATGTGAATCTTTAAAGCAGCGGAGACATCGTCGCGTAGGTCTTGTCTGTCAGAGTCGTGCACATATTTATTTTCTAATCCTTCCCCAAAAAACGACACTCACTCCCGTCATTTTCCTTTACTTCGGTTTGAGTATGGGGAAACCCAGTACAAAATAGCAAAAATAAATTTCCTACGTACGTACGAGAAAGAGAGAGATTGGGGAGCATCTAGAAAAAAAAATCTAAAATTAATTTAAATTATAAAAAAAAACAACAACAATTTTCGCGTTCATATTGGAAGTGTGCCAGGAGCTATTTACACACGAGATCACACGTAAGGGAGGCACCGACCACGACCGTGCCATGGCGAGATGTTGGGGATCATGTTGCCAACAGAAACGCTCGAATTAACTGCTGCCCGCTCTCAGGAAGAGTTAATGGCTTACAAGTAAATTTATGAAATTAAAAATGGCCAAAAAGATCAAGTGAAAAGTGACATAAATCAGGATAGTAGTCGCGAGTAAACGTCCCCCTCGTGTTCTGCGGGGGGTGCTGGTTTTTGGTGGAGCACTGAACAAGTGTAAACATGAGAGAATTAATTTTCTGCAACAGCAGCGTCTAAAATTAAGCTAAATGCCGAAAAACGTTTAATGGCGATGCAATCTGCGATTGGTCACTTTCTTTACTTCCTGTTTACGATGCTCTTTCACGTGAACATAAATCGAGAAAATTGGTTTTCTTTTTTTGTTTTCTTCATTCATATTTCAATTTGTAGATTAAAAATGACTTTATCGTTGCTTTTTGAAATTTTTAATTGGTGGGCATCTAAATACAGGCTGGCTTTTATGTTTCAAGCCGATTGTATTTGGACGCCATTTTGGTTTAGCTGTCATTTGTCAGTTCATATTTGACAATTGTGGATAGTAGTCGATAACAATTTATTATGGAAAATCTAACGCTGCAATAACGTTTTGAAGTTATTCAAATCGTTTAATGCCGAATACGCGAAGAGAACTGCGTGCCTTGGACAGGAATGCTATTAAATGTCCTCAAGAAAGATTTGCATGCAGATTTCAGCCCTCGACCCTACAAGTCCTATATTCTTCCCCGCTGAGCTTGGCTGGGCAAGATGCAAAATCCCGCTCTCAAACCTATGCTATTATGACACTTAAGGAGTCGAAATATGCTAAATTTGAAGATAATCTACGCGAAAAAGTTCAGCTAACTCGAAAGATGGCAGAAAAATTATGAAATTTTCATACATTTTCGGGATCTTCATCTGAATATTTGACATTTCAGACTTCATTAGCTGCGTTTTTTTAATCTGTTCTATTCTGTTGTGGAACATTAAAAATATGACAAAGGAAATTTTCAAGTCACTTGTCATTTTATTGCCTCAGCATAAAGTACCTACAACACTAAATTTTGCAAATATTTGTATAAGTTACGGCTTCAAACTTCACAAAACAATTTATTTATTTTATTTGTCAACTGTCAATTTAAAAAACACAAGTTGAGAAAAGGAAATTTAAAATTTCACTTTGTGCTGGATGCTTATCGAGGATAGGAGTTTGTATAGAAGCTGTTCCAGGACAGAACAGAACAGATTAAAAAAATATAATTGTGTAGTAAAGAACACAAGACAGAAGAACTTCGCCTACAATAATAAAGAACATATAGACATATGAAAACTTGACGTCAATATAATATTAACGAAATAATAATCTTTAATACACAATCTTAATTTTTTAAATAACTCCTCATTTTTACTTTACTGATGCCTGTGCCATCTATGAACAAATTTAAATATATTGTAAATATTTTCTTGCTAGTTTAGTAGAATTTATCTATATGGCATCACTTAATTGCTATCATAGCTGTCGCTGTCAGCTACTTTGTTGAAGCAGTGTGGAAATTTTTTTTTTGGTGGTGATCTTCTCGAAATTTAGCTTAAGTTGTTAAATTCGAAAATGTTAAACGAAATAAAGTGGAAACGAAATTGTTAGTTTACTTGTGCATCCATTCAATTACGAAATTAGTGTTACAAAACTTGCACCTAAAAGTGACAGCTATAAACGAGTTGCCGATTCTGAATTGTGACAGCTGTAAATAAGTGAGAAGGCAACTTACGTTTCATACAACTGTCATTGTTTTCGTTTCCAATTCTGAATTCACTCATACCTGCTCGAATCCCCAGAACGGGAGAAGGGAACTTTCACTTCAAAATCTCCGGAACGAGAGCGACTTAAAAAACGCAGCTATTGTTGATAGTATTGAATGTTCGTGGTTAATTATTGTGTAGATTCAGTGAAATAGAAAAGAAAACTTGTAAATATGTTTAAATTCGATAATGTTATGTTGTTGTTAGCTGCACAAAAAATACTTATTAAATATGAGTGCACAGATAGAGGTTAGAAATTGCCTAATTACATAATCAAAACTAAAAGAAAATGTAAAGCCGTCATCTCGCTCAGACAAGATGTCCTTGGCTTGGTGATTGTCATTGTCATTGACAGTTTGCTGCAGGTTTTTGGGTTGGAGGTGTAATCGGGCCATACTTTTTTTTTAAAAAATAGTGCTGCTTCGACCGTTACAGTAAATGTGGAAATCTCCACGAGTATTGCTTACGTGTTGTAAAACCGGTTTTTTAGGCAAGAGGAGCAAAGCGGAAAGAGGGAAGTGACATTTTCAACACAAATTTTTGCCGTGAAAACTAACACATGCACAATGAGCTTTGTTACTTTTTATCTTCTTCTTTCTTGCCTTTGAAGTTTACCAGATTTTTATGTTTACCATTCGTATACGGCCCTTCCAAGTGTGTAGACCTTGTGGAAAAAATATTAAAAAATAAAGAAAACTTTGAATTGTCACTTGTCAAGCAGAAAATCATCGTTTCATCTGTCAAACAGAAACATAAATAACACACACTTTGATATCTCCTTGTAAAGACGAGAAAGTTGCTCATGGTGAATTCCCCGCCGTGTAGACAGAGAGCAATGGGTGAAACTGGTTTAAAAACATGAACGTGACTACTGGTGTAGATACTGCCAATGAATTGCGTTACCAGATTTGACTACTTTTTTAGGCCTCAAATTGATGCTATGGATGTAGGCGACGTTTATTTTCAGCAGGATGGCGCCACCTGTCACACAGCTCGTGAAACAATGACTTTATTGCGTGAAACGTGTGTTCCTTTCCCAAATTAGTTAATTACTACTTGATCGATTGTCTCAATCATAAACTTTTATATTTCAAATAAAAATGTTTCTGTTTTCATTACCAAAAAGAAATTGTAATATTATAACACGAATTCAAGGTGAAATCTTATCATGAAAATGCATTTATCTATGAGAGCTGTTATCAACCAACACATTTTTATATATAAAGATTATTTTTGTGTAGGTATAAAAAAAGTCTTCAATGTTTCAATTTTCCCGGTTATTTCTAAAACAAATTTTCGTTATTTATAAATGGTTATACTTTGCAAATTCTAGATTACGTGATGAATGCATAATACTCGTAGATATTTTTAACCACTGCCTAGAACTTAAATTTTTAAGAGAAACCAAAAGTGCCCTGTTTAACCTCTGACGATTGTCCTCTATGTGCAAAAACACTCCAAACCTTATCTGATTGAGTAAAATGCACCATTTTCTGGCTGAATGCGCTTAAGTAACTTTTTCCCTGCTCTTCTTTCTTCTGTCACAACGTTTTGTTTTGCTTTTTTTTGCGAAGTTACATTAAAAACTTTCTATTCGTTTCCTCATGAAATAAAGCAAAACAAAAAACGATTTATTTATTTCTTTTCTGCGTGAATATCATCAACACTTCAAACATGAAGAGTTCTTCCTTTAAAACCAGTTTTTTCTTCCTCCTACGTTTTTGTTACGACGTCCCCAGTGATGGGATGCGGTAACCAGCATAGAACCCAGCCACAATATACAATAATAAAGAAATAACAAGAAGAAATCTACAGCTAATATAAAACCGCACAAATGCACGAACCTAGACGCTGCTGCGGTCGTCGTTTATTTAATTTCCTACAACGAAAACTCATCCCAAAAGGAAACTTCTTGAAGAACTTTAAAAACTTGAACCAACAATAAACAAGAAGATGGAAGAAGAAGAAGAAGAAGTAGTAGAGACACATAAGCAATCGGCGCAGGAGTGGTTCGCCGCGCTTGACTCGGGGGGAGCTTCTCTATATCTGCAAAGTAAAATAACGTTGGAGAACAGCAAAAGACGCGGAGACCTCTTTTGTCTTAGCCAAACAGACTAAAAAGAGTTTACAAAAGGCTAAACAAAGTGGGCCTAATAGGCCGCCCGATAAAAAGATAAAATCTCGAGGCAAGCCCTCCAAGACGGAGGAGCTGAACTGCAAAGTCCTCATCAACACGACGACGTCGTCGTCGACGAGTTCTTTTCAACGACTGAAGTAAAACGGGGGGCTCCTCCCCGCTCGGGCGTCATTAGGTAGAAGGCCCCTTGAAGACTTTCCATCTGCAGTCGCAGTCGCGCATCATCACGGCTAGCTGGAGACACACCGAGTACGGGATAGTGGAGCAGAGCAGCACAACTTCATTTTTATTAAGATTGGAAAGACTCGGAGCCGCCGCCGTCAAGTCTTGGAATCAAATTCGTAGGATGCCATTCGATGAATTCCGTTTAAACCTTTTTGTTACCTTCGTCAATACTAATAATATCAGAGATCCGTGCTGTTATTTTATTTTCTCAATGCGAGATTCTTTAAAACAGCAGAAATCCATTTCTCTATTTTTAGCCCTGAAACGACGACGATCTGGTTCCGCTTGCCCCGCTTTCAGGTGTATGCTGCTGGGTAGTCGTCATCGTCGTCGGCTGTGGCTGATGAAATTCAAAGGATACAAACGCAGAAAATTTTTCGGATTTCGCATATTCTGCTCAGGTGGAAGCGGCGGGAGATAGAATGACATCGCCGCAGGCAAAAAATTCTCCAAAAAATTCTTTTCATCTTATGGCCCCAAGATGAATTCTTCTTTTTGCCGCTCCTTTCAAAGTAGACACAAAATTCTGGCTGAGTGCTGCTGCTGCTGCTGGAACCCCCTTCTATCGTGATCCATGTGTCAAAGAGTGCTGAGAGCTGGGAAATTTTCATTTATCGTGATGGAATTTTACTTACTTCTTCTTATATTTTTTTTATGATGATGATAATGATAATTAACGGAGGATGTTGAAGGAAATACCAGAAATTTTGATTCTTATCAAAACGAGGCGAAGATTTTCTTTTTAATTGCAGAATCATTGTTAGTTGGTTTATACCGCGTGGCAGTGCCTTGGTTATCCTTGAGAAGTTGGGGTTAAGGAAACTGAAGTTGAAATAAAAAAGTTTCACAGTGCTGCAGTGGGATTAAAAGGAACGTTATAGCTCAGGCTGCAGTTGTTCACTTCATGGAATGCATGTGAGTAACAATAGCAACGCTTTCCAGAAGATTTACATGAAAATATAGGGGGAAAGAAATACTATGTTCATCGTCTGCTCCTCCCTCTTTACGCTGAAACTTGAAAAATAATTAACACATCACATAAATCATTTTGTTGAAGCCACAGTGTATTATCTTTCTAATAATATATAATTTCTTACAAGTTGCGTTATATAACGTATTAGCCAAGCCGTTTTTGTTGCAGTTAAGTCAAAAGTTCATAATTTTCACACAACATTTTTCACGTAAATCGTAAATTTACCAAAGAATGGAAATTATCGTACAAATCGATCTCACGAGGGTGTTTTGTTAAAAGAATTATTATGGCAGTTTCATTATTAAATTAAAAAAGTGACATTTCGTTAAAAAACTGATTTATTTTTTTTCAAACGAAACAAAAATTCAAGGTCATAATTTTAAAGTAACTACGCCAAAAAAATGTTTTTTCAAATGCCATGATGGAACTTTTAATATATTCAATTCAACCTTCTTAATTCTACTTATAGATGAAAAAATACTTAAAGTTCTAGCATTAATTTACAAGCAAATGAAAATACAATAAGAAAGAATAAAAATTGTTTTAAAAAATCATAAGGGCCTGTGCCAAGTTACAGTTCAAATGTCAATTCGTATGGAAAACGCATTTCGATATTACAATTCAATTTTCGGAGGTTTGTGTCTTTGGAATTATAAGGACATTTTTGAATTGTAGGGAAATATTAGCCAAACATTCATTTGACAGTTTGTTGGATTTGATTTTTGACCCTAATGCGTTGTGGAGAACAATATCGCAAATTCTTTCAATTTTTAGTACATGATTGTCCTCCCCGTATAATATGACGCATTAAAGACTGATCATGCTACACGTTGCGGACGTAAACCAAAATAAAAATATGAACAGCATAAATTCCGCATAAAATTTGAACCATTTTTTAAAACTCTTTCAAATTTTCTATTTCCATTATTTTAAAGACAAACATAGCAATAGGGTTCTTTAAAAAATTATTAAAAATGTTAGAAAATACAAAATTTTGTTGTCATCCATGTTGTCAAGCACCAGAAACCAGAATAAAAAGAGACATTTGTGATTAGATTAGTGTGATTATTGGACGCACAGTTTTTGATGGATAATGGTATACGGGGTTACTATCTCTTTTTTTTAACCTCAACAGCTTGTTCTTAACTGGCACTACAGTCTTTGCCCCCTTGATCCACTCAATTATGCGGGGATCCAGGTTTCCAGTCAAGCCAGTGCTCTAGAGATAGAATCGTAGCTCGTTTAGGCCCGAGTTATTTTAACACTGTTAAAATTAGCGCCATTTGACAGTTCTCATTTTGCAGCTAATAACAAGCAAAAATAATAACGTTTCTCATTTTACAAATAATAAAAAGCTAAAAAATGAGAAATAATAATAATATCTTCATGCTCTATTGAAATATTTCTAAATTATTTGCTTACAACAAAAATTTACAAGCAAACGTCAATTCATTTTGGCTGTGCTATCTTTTAGCTAAGCCAAAAAGCAGAAATAAGCTAGCTAACAGTGCTAAAAAAATTGCTGTTTATGCCGTTGTTAACTTTTCTAGCTCAGTTAAATTAACTTGGGTCTAAACGCGCCCAGTGTTATCGAAAGCATCTTCGATGTCGAGCGCTAGAAGCGTTAGAATGTTAATGATGGAAAACATCATGGAGGCGGTCATAGATAAACAGTAACATCACCAGAAATGGTCCGAAATATGATGGCGCTCGAATAATGAGAAGTCCTAGTCAAAGCGTAAAAAAGTGGCTAAAAATCAGAACGTGTCCGACTGGAAAAAGGAACTTAATTTAAAGCCTTAAAAAATAGAAAATATACGCGTTGTTTGTTTTAATAATTAATAAAAATTAAAAAATGCTCAATTTTGTTTTATAAATTTACACAATTATGTCACACAATATAAATAAGTACGGATTGATTGGGATTTTTGCAACTCTATCGCTGCTACTAACTCATAAAAGCGATAATAGCAATAATTATGTGCTCATTAATTTGCATTTATAAAATGTTAATGAAAACATGAAAAAAACGAAATAATAAATACATCCCTATTCGTGAATAAAGCAGTGGGGGTTAATTATCGAAAATTATCGCTACCAACATACTCAATAAAACAAGAACATCATCAACTCCATTCACGGGTATTAAAACTGAAATTCTGACGCTGATAAAATGAATTGAGAACGGTGATGGTGGCGCGCAGGCGAGGGCGTGTGGAGAGTAGCGAAAATGGCATTTTTCTGATGCAGTAATATTTATTCAACCAAGCCCGGCGCAAGTATGCCATCCATTTATCCTTTGTAATTATATAATGAATATTTTGACCAGACTAGTTATGAGTTTCCACCAGGCACATTCTGCCCACCACCACCACCACCCTTGTTGTCCATTCCGCACCATCCCGCCCACAACAACGGAGTGGGGGAGGTCTACTGATGCGGTCACATAGCTGCATTATATGCATATAACATGTGCAGCGTGGACTGTCAGTTAGTCCCTTGTGTGCATCCCTATACTACTCTGACCACGAGAACAGCAGTCATCCCTGCTCATCCTGGCCGGCCCCAGAATTCTGTTGATATCGTAGCCGGGCCAAATCTCAAAAAGCGAAAACATATTTGGCTGCACGAAATTCCATTCATGTCCATTTCAAACATATTCATGCTGGCACATACATGTTAATTAACAATTTGTTTGAATTCCAGCTCCGGCTTTGCCTGCAGCCCGGGCGGGGGTGCACCAGAGATGCACCAGCAGCAGGAGCACATTCTGGGAGGATGAAGATATTACGGGCGGGAAGGGGTGCTGCTGCTGGCTACTAGTCCATCACTGCCCAGAGCGGCCTGAATCTCAGTCCCAACCATATATAGGGTTGAATGCTGCATGTCAGCCCTCGCAGAATTACATGAAAGCGCGTAAGGTAGCTGGGCGCAACCTTTTGAACACAAAAATATTTTGTGCATTGGTTTGTGTGTGCGTGCTCGTTTGTGTTTCTGATTTTGTACGAAAATCTGAAAATTTCGAGCCGACACTGCATTGTCCTGAGCAGGACTTCATCCTTGCTGTTTGTCCATCAGAGGATCGTGTGGAGTATTTCGTGCATTTCGCGGGGATATTTGCAAAACTTTTAGTGGACTCTCGGGGGCTGCATTTGAATGCATTTCAGCGGGTGGTGGATGGTGAATAATTGGCTCAATTCAATTTCACCCCCGATGGAGAATGGCCCGATGGGGATGTTTACCCAAAAAGGGAAAAATTCGTTTGATTATTTTTATTGTTTTTTTCGCGTTTTTTTTTGCAGATATAACATTTTACTTCAGTCAGTTTTTGTTGGGTTGATTTTACACTGGCACAAAAAAATCGAGTTATTTTTAAACGTTGGCATTTACGTATGGTCAATTAACCTGCAGCGAAGCAGAAGACATGCCTTAATATGGTTGATTTATGGGCAAAATGAGAGAACATGTTAATTATTAATAATAAAATAACTTGATATCGTGTATCTGCACTTTCTCGTGCATGTATATCTGAAGCAAAAAAAAATGATTTCGCAATTTAAATGTATATTATTCTGAGAATTTTTTCCTCGTATTTTGGAATTAATTTTTTATCCTGGAATAACAAAATATGTTCTGGAATTCCTTTATATAAAATATTATTTTAATAAACTAAAGTAAATATACGGGGAAGCGTATTCCACTTCTAAATATCCTTTACCGGAGAAAGGCTGGATTAAAATAAATACATATTAAATTACATAAAAAACAGAATAAAAGTAATATCTTACTTTGTTTTACCACAAATAAGCAAGACAGCTGTCAAAAAATACAACAGCTGATTTCCAATGCATAAACCAGAAACTTTATTCACAATAGCATTGATTCCAAGCTCCCCACCAAATTCTATTGTGACAGTAAGAATAAATATCGCGAGTTCATCGAAAAACTCAGATCCCATTTTGATTTTCAAGCGTACTGAGGTTGTAGAATCGCCGTATTGGGGTAAACAAGTGATCTTAAGCTTTGGTCTTCATAGCGTATTGGGCTTGAAGAAATATCGCCGTATTGAGGTAAAACTGTGATCTCATTCTAAATCCTCGCATTGAGACAGCATCCTAACTGAAGGCTGTATTGAGGCTTAACCCTAGGCTGAAGCATTAATTAAGTTTCCTGTGAACTGACGAATTGAGTAAAAAAATCCTAGTTTGCACCTCGACTCATAGATGGCGTTGATTCATAATATTTGTGGCGACCCGACTACGAAGCGTGTTCAACGCCATCTACATGTTAAAAACTATCATGCACAACAACATGTTACAGAAAGCCACTGTACACAAACGAAATTAAAACACTCCACTTTTAATCGAATTCAAATGTTAATTTTAAGATAAGCAAGCGAATTATTATTCGAACGTTAAGTTTATGAATTGTTTTAGACTCTAAGTTTAGTTATCATTGTACAGCCTTCGGGTTAACTTCCAAATAAATATAATATTCATATTGTATCCTTCTTTATTAATAAATTCCTATGAGGACTAGGAGTCGAATCCCCATATATTTAAATAAACTTAAAAATGTCAGCACACGCAAATGATGCGAAGAAATCGGTATAATAAATTAGTTTTCAAATATGATATTAGAAACACTTTGTGGAAGAAATCGAGGAATCAACGTGAATTGATGAACTTAACTTTGAATTCATTATTGTAAACCTAAAATAGTAGACTGCAATGGAAAAGTCAACATCTTGTTGAATGGAAAGCATTTACTTTGCCAGGGTAGAGTGTTCGTTAAATAAACAAAAAGCTTTTTCTCTCAAGATCACTCGATGCCGTTTCCATGGCAGTTCTGTGTTGAACTGACAGATAAATAATTTTACATTATGTCGCCCTTAGTATATGTGCAGTAAAGGATACTGAAACACACACATATGCAAAACCCGGCTTAACCGGACTGGCTTCGTTGAGTTTACTTGGATTTAGCGAAACTTTACTCAATTCACGTTTGCATGGGCGCTTAATCTGAGTAAACTCAGGATAAACTCTGCATGGAAAGAAACTCAGTAATTGCCAAACCTAAAACCTCTCATATTTTGCAGGATTTGGTATTTAAGTATTTTAAACATATCAGCGGTTGCGGGTAAAAGCAAACCGACTCTCGGTTAGAGGTGATAAGAACTATTATCGCAACCGTTTATGATAATTTTCTTGTAGCTGTTTGGCCAATTGAATTTTACACGCGTGAAAAAGCAAAGCATCGATGACAGGTGATCGGGGTTTCACATACACTCGGCCTCACTGTATCAATTGGCGAACATTGCTTGATCAGACTCCCAGTACATGGAAATTTTCAAAATTATTCATTATACATTGAATGGTTGACTTACACATGATTTATACCAAAAAATCACGCAAATTTCTTCGCATATTCACAATTGAACGATTTTGTTAACTTTAACACGTTGTTGCGGCGTTAAATGCTCCATAATAAATTATTATCGACTACTATCCACGACTGAACAAATAGGAATTGATAGATGACAGCCAAATCAAAATGGCGGCCAAAAAAAAACAGCCTGAAACATAAAACGAACTAACTGTATTACGTATTCTTCGTCTATGCGAGGACTGCGATTTTTACAAGCTAAAAAATAAAATCCTGCCGAGCATAATGCCATATTCAGTTCTACTGGAAAATAGACCGTAAAATAATTAATACAAGTTTTGTGATCTTGTTTAGTTTTGTATATATTTTTATATAGTGATTGTATATATTTTTATAAATTCATAAAATACACCATTTCGTTTTGTCCAGTTTTAATAATTCGATGATAAATAACATAATTTTGATGACAACAAAGTTTTAACCCTTAAAAATCAAGACATTTTTCGCTTCCCAATAAAATTTCCCACGATCCATAATAAAATATCCCAGCTAAAAAAAACCTAAGAAATGCAATTTAACTCCACTCAAACATAACAAATGCAATTTCTTCACAGTAAATTTTTAGGTTGCCAAACCGTGAGAAAATTGGCACTTTTTTGTATTTTTTATTTCTTTTTACTGATTAAAAAAAAACGCCGCCAAGAAAATCAATTAAAAATCCGCCAATTTTAATGCGGCAAATAAAACTGCGCACTTGCCCAACAAAGCCAAAAAATTCATGCATCCGCCGCCATTAAAGGCAGCAAGCAGCAACATAAACTGCAGTGAAAAATCGATAAAACTAAATAAATAAAAAATATTTATACACGATTTTACATTTTTGCAATTTTCTAAATTTAGGAAACGTTATAAAAAAATTCAGGAAGTGGCAAAAATTTCAATAACGAAGAACATGACCTCCTTCCAAAACCCCTGCACGCCCCCTTTCGGTGGGGCTTTCGGTTCCATCAACCCGCCCCGCCAATGGTGTTGCTGCAGTGGGGCGACATGAGCTCAGCGATCTGCGCACACGGCATCCAAGAAGCTCATTATCGTGTCAGCTACTTGATCTTACTCTTAATTAACTCCAATTGCCACCAAAGAGTCGGAAAGAATCAGGCAAGAAATGATCTGGCTGTGCACTGTCTGATGATGTTGCCTCCAGCGGCAGTCGCAAATTAGATCAAAAGGCATCACCGGCTGCCGCGCTAGCCAGCATCGGGAATTAGCAGTCAGAGCGTATCGCGCTGTATTCAACGGAGCGGCTCCGGTGGCTCAGATTGAGCTCCAATAAATTGATCGCTGGTTTTATTCCAGCTTTAATCCTCCATTCACAGAATTTTATTTATCTGACGATCTCGGTGCTCGTCCGATCATGGGTAACGGTACCTTTGTATATATACGTATAGAGAGATATGCAAAGTATCCGCAGCAGGCATCACCAAGAACAGTCATCACACGAGTCTCCTACACAACGCAAGTCAACAACCAAAAAAAAGCCGTACAAAAGTTTCACCTAATCTCACCTGAAGAACGACGGGTGAGGATCGGCGGAGGATAGCCGATCGGTGAAGTCCGGACTTGCACAGGTGACGATGACAAAATGAAGAATCGTCGATGAGTTGTGTAACTCCGCTACATCTCGAGGCTGATGCTTCTTCAGACTTAGCTAAGACGCTTAGCTTCAGTTTTTTTTGTGGTGCCGTTCTCCTTCTTTTGTATATTATTCTTCTACTTCGGGCCTTATTCTTTACTTTTGTCGAAAAGATGTCGTGGACTTGTGTCTCGCCTTCGTAGACTCACCACCGTGTGCCAGAACTGTTGGTTTTTCATCTTCTTCTTTTTTTTTCTGTGTAGACTTTGGTTTCTTGCTGTGTTCCCGTGTATTTCTGGGAATCGCGCGGTGTTGCTCTTTTTGCTTTTGTTGTTGTTGTTGCTCAAATTTGATGACTGCGGTTTCGCGCATGGGCGGGTAAATGAGCGATTATAAATTTCAAATTAAGTCCGTGTATGAAGATCGGGCTCGAGAAAGAAGCATGGAAACAGAGGAAAAACGCAGGATTTACAGGTTTTTTTTATTTGGTAAAAAAAAACGTTTGACCGAGATGAAAGCTTTCTTCTTCGTTGTTTTTTTTGTTGCGGTGTTCTCTTCTCTTGTGTATTTTTTTATGTCGTCGTTTTTTTTTCTTGTATTTTTTAAAATGTCGGGATTTTTATGCGATTTTAACATACAAATGTAATAAAATCCGCTTTTTAAGATTGAAATATAAAAATGATGAATTGATTGAGTTGTTGTTTGGCGGGATTATGAAGCTCAATTTAATGGAAGATGATTTTAGATGGTGGCGGGTGGAGGGGGAGCTGAGTAGAAGGAATATTGTGTATCGTGTGTTTATCAAATCGTGACTGAAGTAAAAGTGGCTTCAGTCAAGTGTGGCTAAATAGAATGATGTTATAGTAACACAGTAATCGATTCGTTTTTATATTTGACAGAAGATTGAAAGTGGCATGAACATTTATAATAAATTCATTTTGAAGGATGTGATATTATAAGAAGAGGAAAGAACAATTCAATTAAGATGTAGGGGTCGGTGTGTGCTATAAAGTTCTATTTTTAATGTGTTTGTAGATGTTTACTAACAATTAGGACTCATTCGAAAGTAAATCACTGCATGACTTGTTCAGAGTCTACAGGTGGGGTCCTCCACATCGCGTTGCGAGACGGCCCAAGAATAAATCGCTGGAGCTCACCAGGTGGACTCCCAGTGTTCGGTTTATTTTATCGGTGTCCAATCGAGACAGGGCCGCTTACACAGACTGATGTGTGACCCGATTTGCGAAAACCATAGTACTGGGTTGAATTTTCAGAATCATTAGCATCAGAATCATCATAACTTATTACTGTTCACCCTATCGTAATCATATTTGTAGCTCATGAATAACATGAATAACCCATTTTCTAGGGTTTATCTGAGTACAAATAGCTGGTCTGTTGTGGATCTTCCAAGACGAAATCCGCATTGATACTCTCCTAATATCCTTACCACGTATGGTTGTAGTCTATTATAGAGTACACGTGAAAATACTTGTGTTATGTTCAATAGCGTCTGTAGTTTCTAGAAGATAAAGGGTCTCCTTTTTTGCATAAGGGATACACTATATCCTCGTTCCTCTCATTTTTTTCCGTCTCCAGATTTCCATTATTATTTCATGCAGTTTTTGGATAGTTTCCTCTCCGCCTTGTTTAATGAGTTCCGCAGGCATGCTGTCAGACCCTGATGCCTTATTATTTTTTAATGCTCGCATCGCTTGATGTATTTCTTCTACGATAGGAGCTGCTGCGGTGTCATTCTCATCGTCCTCGTTCATGTTCTGTACATTTCGGGTACCAATTTGCCCCCGCCATGGGCTCATTAATAGTATTCCCTCGAAATACTCTGCCCATCTTGCCAATACTTCGTCCTTATTACTTAGTATACCCCCACTTTTATCCTTCGACATTGTCACTCTAGGTTTAAAGTCTTTGCTTTTTGTAGAAATTTATTGCGTCATTGAAGCTTGCTGATTCTTCTATTTTTCTTATTTGTTCTTCCCAATATTGTCTTTTATTGCTTTTTGTATACTCCTCTTCAGAATTTCTTGTTCTGTGTCTTCTTAGCATGTCTTGGTATGCTCGAGTTTTCTCCATTATCGCCTATGCGCATTCTTCATCAAACCACTCTACTCTTCGTCCTTGTTGCACGAAACCTAGAACATCTTCTGCTGTTTCCTTTATTTTTTTTTATAGTTCCATTGATCGTTCAAGTCTTCGTGTGCATTTTCACCAATTCCATTTATTCTTACGTTCTGTAGGTTCTCATATTCAATCTCTAGTTTGCTTTTCCTTCAATCCCGCCATATTATAACTATTTTCTGTCTCGGTTTCCTCTTCTTGTTTTTATTGTAGATATCTTGACCCTATGTTTCGTTGAGAGTCTATATTTGCTCCGCGGTGTGAACTCACGTCCATCGCATAGGATTGGTGGCGTGCGTCTATAAGGACATGATTAATTGTGTTGTTGGTTATTCCATCTGACGACTTGCAGGTTGCTTTTTCAATATCCTTATGCTGGAATTTGGTGACCATATTTTGCGCCATGGCGAAGTTAATCAGTCTTAATCCATTATCATTGTGAATTTTCAGAATGGCGGCAATTTAACCGCGACCCATGCGATTTCGAAAAGCTTTATTTCTTTGGAAATATTTCCTTTTTCCTCGTCCTCATTCAATAAATGTTTTTTTTCTAAAATGCTGAGTAAATAATTGCATTAAAAACAGTGATAAGTAAATAATTACATTAAAAGTTGTGTCGCGGCCTTTCCAGCCAAATTCTTGATGACGAAAAAAATTTTCTTCAGCTGTTCTCTGTTCTCTATGATGCCTCTTCCAAAATTACACTGGTTTATTATGGTTGACTTTTCACGCTCGTTTAATAACAAATAACTTTATTAAATTAATTCGACATGAAAATACTATGTACATACATTCGAACGCTGTGAATCATTGAATTGAACTCATAAACTTCTTCTTCTCCTTCTCTCCCAAAAACTCCTCACAGAATATTGCTAAAGACAAAATGTCTGCTGGTGCTGCCACAAAAATTTTCTAATTGATCAACTTACCACTGTAATTCTACTACTTTCACCACGGAAACTTCAAAATTACAAAGTGTGCCAAAATACAATTCACGCATTTCATTTGACAACATGGATGACAACAAAATTCTGTAATTTATAAAATTTTTAATAATTTTTTTAAAGAAGCCCTTTGTCTTTAAAATAATGGAAATGGGATTGCTTCACGAACATCATCCAGTGGGGGGGCGGAATGCAAGAAGTATTGTACAGATTTGAGAGTTTTTAAAAAAATGGTTCAAATTATATGCGGAATTTATGCTATTCATGTTTTTATTTTGGTTTACGTCTGGAACGTGTAGCATGATCAGCCTTTAATGTGGCATATTATACGGTGAGGACAATACTGATTCGCGATATTGTTCTCCAATAATTGAAAATATGTAGATTCAACCACAAGGCATTAGGCCAAAAAGCAAGTCCAACAAACTGCCAAATGAATATTTGGCTAATATTTCCCTACAATTCAAAATTTTCCTTACAATTCCAAAGACACAAACCTCCGAAAATTGAATTGTAAAATCGAAATGCGTGTTCCATACATAAATCTACCGAACATTAAAAGTCGTCTGATTCACGAATTTTACTTATAAGCTTTAACTTGTTTATGAATTGACTTAGATGAATACCTACTTAAAACACTAGCTGAGTATTTTCTTACAAAAATCAATGATTCAACATGTAGTTTTATTTTATTACATTTGGACAATTACAGGAATTATAGATCAAGATATCAGATATAAAAGTGGAAATAGATTATCTTCTTATCTTCTTCTTCTTCTACTGCTCCTTTGGGACATAGGGCGGAATTCATCGTGTTATACCTACCATATTTGAGATTGCTTTTCATATCTAACCCGAACTAGTGCCAACTGTCCAAATTGATGATTAATGTGCAATAGTATATTTAGCCGCTATATTACACATGCACTTCATGTCGATGTGCTTTAAGCGTTATCTAACCTCATCGTCAAAAGAACGGAATTGTTTTTTTTATTACACGCAACTTGGTGGATCCGACGGACAAGCAGTCTATTACTAAATATAAAATGAGTATGCCAAAATATTCTTGGCTTTAAATCAGAACCTAACAAGCATGTGACCTCCCGCTTAAATGTAGTATGTGTATGTAAGTCCCATTCCGACGAAATTCAGCTTAACACTTTTAAAACAATATCTCAATATCGTCATCTAATTAATTAAAAAAACAAACCAAAAAAATCCTTTTCCATATTATAAATAAATTATAAATTTCCCAGATTAAATCTGTCGAATCATTTTCATCATTAAATTTGTTATCATTAAAAGCAAAACATGAATGAATCACATCAAAAAAAAACGATGAAAACAAATAAAACAAGCAACAAAAACAAAATTTACTAAATTTTTCCCAGCGATAATAATAATAATCAACAGAAATTAGCAAAAAAAAAACGGAGGGGAAAAAATAATTTCCAAGAAATTAAACGATTCATAAAACACAATTAAATGTAAATACAGCAGAAGAAGCTTGGCAATCCGCGTAATTAATGGTTGTTGCCCAGTTAAACCAACATGAACGGCAGCAGCAGCGGCGGCGGCAATCCGCCTATTATTTTTACGCTCTACATAATTTCACACAGGTACCTACCTACTAACCTACCCTCGTTTAGCGAAATTTCGTAATTTTCCATTATCTCTTTTCCCCAATCTACACAAAAAAAAAATATCTTCATTCAAAAAGATTATAAAACTACGCGACTGGAGCGCAGCCTGGTGTAAACAGTGCAGCAGCAGCAATAAAACTGCAGCCAACAACAACAACAACTACAAGAATCGAGGATTATCCAACAGGTAATCAAAGAATTACGCGATTTCAGCCAGTAGCACACGTAGCATAACAACAAACACATATGAATGGAGGAGAGCGTACAACACCGCCCTGCCTACCTATCGTCGTACCTGATGTTGCTCTGCTGTTGCGTTTCTGTTGTTCGCTGTTGATTGTGTTGAAGCGCGGAGTGTGGAGGAGAATAGAAAAAATAAAAAAAAAATAAAAAGCAGGTAACCGACCAACGAACCCACTATGCTTGAACTACATGCAGCATGAGCTTCGTCATCGACGACGTCAACGGTAATCGATAACCAAAAGGAAACTTTTAAGTCAAGTTTCTTTTTTATGTTGCGCGAACCACCGAGTGGCAGCGCGAGTCACTACTATACCAAGAGAGCATTCAGCAGGCTTGTGCAGTGTGGTAGTTGCATGTATATAAACCAGGAACACAATGCGAGCGAGCGGCGGATATAGTGAGTAAAAGTGTTTGCTGACAATTTTTTTTTTAGAAAAAATGTAACTATTTGGGAATGAACACAATGAAATCGGTCAGCGAATAACAAGCGACGAAAAGTTAGAATGTAGAATAATACTGAAAAGGTTATTGATTTGTTACCAACGACTCAAGGGTGATTGTAAACGACTCAAGGCATTAATCAATTTGAACTGTCAAATGGTCAGTTGATTAGCTAAGGCAGGACGGATCAGAGTGAAGTTTGCGGGATTGAACATCCTCCTTTGGCCTAATGGCGGACAATTGACAGTTCATTGAATTGAATTGATCATTGTATTGACTCGTGTATCATCCGCCTTACCAACGTCAAAGGTCAAGGGTGATGGTACACGATTCAAGGCATTGATCAATTGAAACTATCAATTGGCAGTTCATAGGCCAAGGGAAGGATCAGAGTGGAGGTTGATGGATTGCGTCCCTTCCGCCTCCCTTGGCGTATCAAATCACAATTGACAGTTCGTATTGATTCTTGAGTCGTTGACCATCATCCCAAGTAAATTAATAAATATAAAAATGCGCCGTGTTTTATTAAAAAGTGACATTTTAATTTCAGAATACGTCGGTCGCTTGTATTATGTTTTCACTTTTGCCTACTCGCAGAATTTGACAGCAAAAATGATAAATTGTTCGTTCTATGTCGTTCGCCTATTCGCTGCCATTGTGTTTCTGTTAATAAGCGCGACCCCCTCTTGTGGATCTCGAAACGAAGAAATCTCTGCTGAATGACGGTCTTGTGGTGGCGGAGCATAGATTATGCTGGTTTCTTTGTGCTGCTTGTCTCCCCACCCTCCGTTTGCAACCAAACTCCCCTCTGTTTTTATACACTGACAGTTTGTTTGTGGTGTAGCATGCGAGCTTCAAGTTGGCTGCGTCTCTGCCGTCTGTTTCTTCAAGCTATGCGCGTTAGTTAAAAGTTTTTGAACGCGCGCATCCAACAAAAATCAAATCCAGGCCAACGCCAGATGTTCGATCCGAAGAAAAGTTCTTGCCAGTGTCGCGCGTGAAAGTCTACTAACTGCCAAACTTTTTTTTTGTTGTGTTGTCATTTCTTTAAAACCCCCGCCTCCCTCGATTCATGCCGTCACCAAACAATGCAATAAATCGTATACTTGCTCCCGTGCGACGCGATTGTCTTGCAAGAAATTTGGTTGTCGCGATTTTTCGTGCCAATTTCCTTGTTGGTGGTTAAATGCGGTTCTAGAAAGAACCAACAGAAATCGCGCGCGCGATCGTCTCTACTGCGCGCGCGCTAAACGATCTTAAAGTGTTGTATACACAAAGAAAAACTCTCCTGCAGTTTTGCTGGTGGTGTTGTTGTTGTTTTTGATGGTGCTTTTATACGCTTAGCGGTTTTTAGTTAGTGTATTAATGCGCACCTGAAGAAGAGGCATTGCTAAAAAAAATCAAGTCTTAAAGTGGAGACAGTGCATTTGCACCTTCAACTCTACACTAAACCAGCAACAACAATAGATCTGGACTACGATCGGTTTACAGTGGTGCTTTTTAATGACGCAAACGTGAGATGCACGATAAAAATCTGAGAAAACTGGAAGCAAGCGAATCAACTTTTTCCGACGTTTGAAAAAAAAATATGTAAAAGTGTTGCTTAGCGCTGAGTGTTACTAGCGAGAAAGAGAAAGAGAGAATGAAAGAAAAAGAGCAAGCAGCTACGAAGTGATACAATTAATAAGAAAGAGATAAAAACATTATTTATTTTTTCTTGTGCTTTTTAAATGTTGGCAAAAGTGGAAACACCTGTGTGAGTCACCAAGTAATTGGTTCCCTCAGGTGGTGTGTTCTGTTTTTTTTTGTTCGATAGTGTTTTTCTCTCGTTGGTTTTTTCTTCATCTTCTTCTTTTTTTTCTTCTACAATCTCGGTGTCCGAAGAGTGTGTATTTTTTTTATCTAGTTGCTTTCTTCGTTCATAGTGACCGTTTAGTTTACCGTCAGGCGTGTTTTATCTGCTGCTCTTTATTACATATATATATATAATCTACCATATATATATATATTATTTTTTTACTTCTGTCGTCGAGGGGGGAGAGATCTGATTTGGATAAATAATTGACGACTGCTCATCGATTTCTTGGAGAATTGTTTAGAGCGGGGCTGTTACGGACTTCTTTTTTCAAGGTTGGTCTATACTTGTTTGATCTTTTGATCTTTTTTTGTTGTTGTGTGTGATGTGTTTCAGTTTCTTTCTGTCTTCTTCTTCTTCGTTTTTTTGACAGTTGCTATTTGTTATCAGTTTTATTGCGGTTATTCGAAGACTTTTTTTTTAGTTCATTGATTAATTTTGATATTATTGAATTTTTATTATTTATATATGAGAAGAGATCATTGAACGATGTTGAAATTATTATTTTTTTGTGTCTTAAGGTTTATACTCTGTTTTTTTTTGTTAAATTAAAAATTGATAACTTTGATTGGAGATGGGGAGGTGGAGTAGAATTGTTTTAACTGTTCTTGGTGTAGGATTGATGTTTTGTTTATTAATTATGATTATGGCGATTGAAAGGCCTTTTATGTTATTGGATAATAATAGCAATTTTAGCTAAATAAATTTTGTAGAATATTAATTTTGGGGGTTTTTATTCTCAAATTCTAGTAGAGTATGAAAGATTTTATCTGGCTGAGTGCTTTGGTCTAACATTAAGCTTGTGATAGGATTTAAAATTGATATGATTTACACTGGAAAAAAAATCCTTAGTTTAAGACAAATTTTCTTGAACCAAGCAACTAACGTTTTATCATCGATTTGTCAAAAAATGCCCTACATAAGAACAGAAAGAGCAAGTTTTCAGATCTGTATCTTATCGAAAGATTTGACAAGTGTTTTAAAATTTAAAACGTCATTCGTATTGTAAAGTATAAGTTGTAAAGGGTAAATAAATAAAAAGAAATGGATGATAATCATATAATAAAATTAATAATATAATAAAATTAATAATATAATAAAATTAATAACTAAATGTGTAAATGTCAATCAAAAAAAATTTGACAAGAGCAAAATTCAATCAGAATGGATCCAGAAGCAAGCGAAATTGAATCAGACCACTTTTATGTTATGCTTTAGACACACATGTGGTATCTCAATATTATAATTTTGATATCATAATATCCACAATATCATAATTTCGTCGGACGCGTGACACACATAAACCTAGTATCGAAGTAGTTTGTTTTGACATTTGTTTTTCCATTTGACGTTTGGAGTAGCAAGCGACAAATGGGTATTGCAATGTTGTTAAAATTGATTAGTCAAAATAATCGGAACATAAATATGCTGAGAAGACAAGGCAGTCATTTTAGAATTCAGGCGATTAGAGCCAAGCGGTGGTGTGAAATGTATAGGAAAATGTGGTAAACGGAGAAAGGAGTTGGTCGATTATGAAGTCGAGAAATTATTTTTTTTACATACTTATTTGCGAAACTCAGAAAAACACAAAAAAGCAAACATAGAACAAACTAAGCAGCGTACTGTAGCGAGAAAACATTATAAACACGAAATCTCACACCTGCAATTGACAACTGTTTTGTTGGGAAAATTTTCCGGCAGAGGCGCTGTGCACAGTAAAAATGGTGTATATTACCTTAATACCACCTAAATTTTGCAAATTTCATACTACGTATAAATTAGATTGTCAACCTGGTAAATTGCTAGTATTGGATGACACACATGCAGTATAAACGTAATATTTGGAATATTGTAATTTCGATACCACATGTGTGTCAAGGATAATAGAGCGCATTTGTTCTGGAGCGAATTACCCGTGCTCAGCTTCAGAAGAAATGTGTGTTCGTGCACACAACTATAACTGTCAAAACAATGACTCAAGCCTACGAAACGAAGCCTATAATATCCGGAAACATTTCTTTATTGTACAAAAATATCCGAGTTCAAAAATCTCCTAGGAATAACTGAAAGGCTGACAATATTTTTTGGTAATTTTCTAGTTCAGTAGTCGACAAACCGCGGCTCTTTGGCTCCTTGAGTGTGGTTCTTCTACAAAATACCACAAGCAAGTGCGTACGTCCAAAACGATTGAGAAATCGTAATCCATGCGCAGAAATCGGCTTTTAGCCTATGCGAGTCTATTTTGAAGAAGTGACATTTAGACGGCGTTGTAGTTGAAATTGCTACTCTTTCCCGCGACTCCGAACACGTACACTCGCTGTCTCCCGCACCGTGTTTGCTGCTTGTAAGAGAGGACGAACGAAAGTAGATTCTCGAAACAATTAGGCAAAAATCCGATGATTCTATCAACGGCACAGTCCAATATGTCCATCCGGGCCACTAACCTATCCTATCCTCTTCTATCCTTCAAATTAAGCTTATTACTACACATTGCACCATGACTTGAACGACATAACAAACTGGTGATACTTGAGCCTTGATACTTTAATGCGAGTGCGGATGGAAGAGTTGAAAAGGCCCGACCTTGTATTCCAAACTCCAAACTCGAAGTGTAAAAAAGTTGACACTTTTAAAATTTCGATGTCGATTTCGGATCACTTTATTATTTCTCAAGAATCAAGGACTCCTCGCTGCATACACAAAAATATAGGACATGTTATGTATACGTTGAGATTACCTTTGACGATTTCATGTGCAGTAATTGGTTTAGGTGAAATTTCGTGAAAACGATTTCAATCCCAAACGATACATTATAATTTGGCTGACCAACTGAAGCTGATTAGGTACGACAAAATATTGATCCGAATTGAAAGTCATGCGAATAAAACAATTCGAGAGAGATCAAAGAAATTCTTGGAGTACGAAACAGCAGCAACAATTTTAAGCCATTACGTCAATTTGGACTATGGCTATCAAGGTTTATGTTGACAAACTTCTTGGGTTAATCGGGTGAAATTTCATGGATCAAACATGGATGGTCGTGGGTCGAGTCACTCATGCACTTTCTTTTGAGTAGAACTGTCATTGAAGTCTATATAAGAATCGTCGGAAGAGCAAAGGGGGCTGAATTCTACTGTCGAAAAGACGAAGAAAAGTCAATGAACATTTTACTCAAAAGTAGATTCGGCTCACATGTGTCCTATGTGTTAATTTTTGTAGAATATAAATGGTGGCACCTGTCAAAATTTTGTGAAGCATAAATTTAGGTGTCTTTGCGATCTAAGTACCTCCGCGATCTAGAGCGATCAGGAGCGCGTTCAAAAACCTTACTATGGTAAACCACGAGGTAAGCTGTGGTTATGCTGCATCACTTCACTTAACCACGAAAGTTTATGTTTAACCATGGAGGTTTTTGAACGCACCGTTAAAGAAGAAGAAAAAAAAAAATTCAAAATTTTCCAAAAAATAACCCCCGCTAATTGCTTCAATTATTTTATTAATTATTATTTGTAGTAATCCCACAAATCCAAATCCCACTTTGATTTGTTCATGTGATTAAAATTAAAACAACTGTCAGAGAGTTGTTTTCATTCTTCTTCTTCTTAACTATCGCTAACCATGCCCGCGAGCAGGGTTAAAATTTAACTACGCCATGGTTAACCACGAGAGTTTTTGAACGACAAAAGTTTACCATAGTTAACCATGGTTAACCATAGTAAGGTTTTTGAACGCGCTCCAGATAACTTCCTGACAGACAAGCTTTGTATTGACAATTTGGAATCACGACTATTACTGAGGTTCCATGAGAGTTCAACTAGAGTTGAACCCGAGTTATACGTCATGGAAACAGAATGAGTTAAGAGTTTTCGTTAAGATTTTTAACTCTGCTCAACTCACCGAAAATAGGTAGGTTGAACTGGGTTCACGTATTAAACTAAAGATGGTACACTGGCAAAGGTACAAAAAGTGAAAATGGCGCGTCTCTTTATATTTAATAAATACTTTTAAAGAAAAATCTATAATAAAAATAATTAATGGAAAAAGATGAAGGAAGATAGAAGGCAGGAATGGAAACGCATAGAGTTAACTCGTTGAGTTGAAGTGTCATTTCAACTCAACCACAACTCAACTCAACTCCCATGGAAATCCGATATATATATTGGACTAGAAGAAGCTAATTTCTCAGTCGACCCGTTTCCACATAACCATTGTTATTCTGAATTGTTAGTTGAAGAGAAGCTTTTTTAGCGACGTTTTGCGGGAGTAACCCTAGAAAAATCGTCACCGGTAACGTGAAATTTTTGATGGGAAACATCTATTAGCGCGGTAAGACAGACTCGTATGCTGTGACGGCAAAAGGCATGACGCCAAGACGGTATGTCGTAATATTTGTCTTTAGTTAAGTTAAGTTAAATTTAGTAACGTTTTGGGTGAAGAATTGAGTTATAAATTGAGTTGAGTTAAGTTCAGTTGAGATAAGTTGAGTTGAGTTTCGTTCAGTTATTAGTTGGGTTAAACATTCAGCTGAATTGAGTTAACTTGATCTTTAAGAGTTCGGTTTAGAGTTGAGTTGAGTTAAGTTGAGTTGACTATAAGTTAAAAATTCTGTTTACAGTTGAATTAAATTAGATAAGTTAAGATGTGAGTTGAGATTTCAGTTCAGGGTTAAGAGTGGAGTTAATAGTTGAGTTGCGTTAAAATTTGATTGAGTTAAGAAGTCAATTTCGAGCTTAGGCCAATAATTTCCTTAATGTCGTATGTGTACGCTATATCGGGCACACCGGTCATTGCAGAACTTCGAAATGTTGGATAAAGGCCCGTGCGGGTCTTCCATGAAGCACTTTTGAAGCCCGATTTTCGGTTTTTGGAATTTCAAAATGGCCGCGTTAGAAATTAAAAATAACCGCACAAATATGGCCGAATTTCGTGATTATTGTGTTCCGATTCCAAAATTGTAGTCAAAACTTACAAATTCAAAACGGCGGCGACAATATAACCGAAGAACTTCGTCAATTGTGTTCCGATTCCAATAAAAATCGGTATCTATGGGTTTTTTAGGTCGCAAATAACGAATTTGTGGTCAAAACTTATCAATTCAAAATAGCCGCCCCAATATGGCGGAATGTGCGTAACAATTTCCGTCCAAAAAGGGTTTTCAAAACTTTGTACTATTTAATATGTACAATGTATTATGTAAATATGGCACAACTATTGATGTATTATGGATTATTGTACTATGTGCTATGTAGTGTGTACTATGTACTGTACTTCCAGCGAAAAATGCGTAAAAATTTCGCTTTTGTCGGGGGTCCCGCGATTCCACTAATTTTTGATAAGAAAACTTTTGTCGAGATATTTCCGTAGTAACACCTTAGTCCCTGTCACTTTACCCCATATTCTAAAATTGTGACCAGTCATAAGTCACAAGTTGTCGGGTCGCGCTTACCTCTTATGAACTTCTTGTTTTGGCTTTTATATCAATGTTGAAAGAAGTTACGTCTATTTCACTTCCACTTCGCCCTTACGCTACCTTTCATTTAGTATATATAGGCCTTCAAGTTGAGGCTCATCACACACTTGTGATTGAGTTGTCACTTGTGACTGCTTTTAGAGTACTGGGGTTATTCGAGTACATTAAGAACTACTGCCTCATCCTGCTTGCATTTCCTTTAATTTTTTCTATTAAATCATGAAAATAAGTAACTAATTTATTTTTCTTTTATTTTCAGGTGAGTTGTCTTCTATGGTGAAGCTTGAACTTAGTCAGTTTGTTTGGTAATTTGAAAACAAAATGCCTACAAGACTATATACATAACCAGAAAATTTCCGTGGTAAAGTCATGTAAAGTCACATTCCCATGAAACTAATTTCGCATCTACTACGAACCGTATACAACACAGAACCGTAATAATCATAGTTTTTATTTCAATTGGCACATCAATTGTACTTTTGGCAATAATTGTGCTTTTAAAGTGACTTGGCCAACACACACTACTAAAAAATGAATTTCCGGCCTTCAATGCAGTCAAGTGCTGACTACGTAAAATGCAAAAGTTGACGCAAATTGCAATTTTGTTTACGTAAAAAATTTGCATTCTTTTTTATTTTTGTACGAAAAAGTCATAAACTGCAAAAGCCAGGCCTTCACCTTACTCGCAAGTGTTTCTTGTTGTATACTATACTTAAAGAGAGATAGAAGAAAGCTGCCGTCTCAAATCAACCCCAACTTTAAGAACTATTTCGTATTCCGCGAGTGATGGCACCACTAGAAGGAATTACTAAACTGTGCTTTAGAGGAAAAAAATCTCCCATGGTCCGACTGCCATATTAAAACTAAATTGATACAATTAAGACCACCACCAACGGAATTGCTGGCTTCTTTTTATCCGCTCTCAGATCGCCCGAACAGAAAGAGTCTAAAAAGGCGACAGTCGGTCGCTCACACCAGCCAGGAATACGCCGCTTGAATGTTTAATAAGGCCGCGTCCCAAGTGCGTTCGTTGCGTGCAATGCGTTCGCATTCTATAAAAAAAAACTTAAAAGTCTCTGGAGGATGATGACCGGGGGGCAGTAGAAAAGAAGCAAGAGGAAAATTTCTTCCAAGGAACAAAGAAATGAAAAAAGAAAAAAATAAAGAAATTATTTGAACAAGATTCCAACAATGCACTGCCATCGGTCGGAGATTTGCAGAACGAACGACCGAACCAACGAACGAACGAAACGTATCAACTACGCAGGTGCAGCGTATTAATCAGTTGCAATAGCTCGGTAATTACTCCGCTAGTCCGCCATTAGTAGACTCTTGAAAGCCTTCTAAAGCTGAGAGCCCACACCAGCCGTGCACCCCTACCTCTGCCTGCCCTCTTCACTTATGCTGCTCTGCACTGTGTTCAGTATATATCAGAGTGGCCCCCGGTCATAGGTGCAAGCATAGTTTATTTACCTGATGATGGCCACAGGTAAAGTTACGTCAAGTGTTGGTGCTTGCTTGCTTGCTGTTGCTGCATGTAAGAAAAACAAACAGCGACCAACTTTTTGTTGACGGAAGCGAATGCGGCGGTGGTGTCTCTTGTCTATTTGCATGTGGGACTTCATTAGGGGCCTATAAAAGTTTTGTGTTTGGATGTAAATTTCGTGTTGATGGCTTCTACGCATGCTGAATTCATTTACCGGGGAGGAATCTATTTATGGTTGCATTTCATTCTCGGCTCTTGTTTTGCGTTATTAGAATTTGGTTAAAAGGGAGTGGGCATTGCGACAGATGTACTTTGTGTGGAGGACTTAAAGGAAATGTAAAAAGTATTATTTAGATGTTGACATTTTTGTATTAATGTTTTCTTGGGTTTTTGAAGTGCTTGTCGTGTTTCTGCTGCTTCGACGATGTGTTGTCGGTGGATTTTGTATCTTTTACATTTAAAATTATTTGAAGCTGGCCTCACACGATGGTACTTTTTGCAACTTTCTGCAATTATTCTAATATTGAGAATTCACACTATTTGGAGCGGTCCCCCAACTTAGTACTAACCAAGTCCAATGCTGCTTGACCTAAGCGATCGAACGAGAACCGGTCTATTGAAAAGTTGTTTTACTCAGACGTTCCGTGCCTGTTTTGGGTGCCATAGAGGTTGAGGTGCGAGAGGTTGTTCCACAGTCGAGTTGTTCTATTTAGAAACGAATTACTGGTTTGTGCGTGAAAGGGAGAGCTGCAGCTGGAGGGAGTGAGACGAGTGGGCTAATCTGGTTTTGCGGGCATAAGATTACCATGGAGGCAGGAGAGCGTTTATTTCGGTGGAAGAGTCGCTATGATTGTGGCGACATAATTTTGTCAGTGCTGCTACATTCCTACGTTTGCTCGAAGAGTCGATGGTGGAGCAAACGACGTCGTCACCGATAAGGGCCCTTTTTTGTACTTTATCTAAGCACGCCTAGGTGGTTTTCGAAGCGCCGCTCGAAAAGAGAGACTTGCAACTAGCACGCACGCTTGAGAAAAAATAAGACTCGCCCGCAGCTAGCATGCATCAGGTACGCACTAGTCTGCACGGCGCCCACAGCTAGCACGAATAGCTAAAAAATGCGCACGGCACATTTTTACTAGGGAGACCAGACTCGCCAAATTGATGCAAACTTCGATTGAGGTGTTCTGTAAGGCAACCCAAAAGATCGGCAGTGGATCTTTTTTGTCGGAAGGCGTACTGTTTGTCGTCTATAGTTTATTATCGTCTCTATTGTTTTGGAGAGAATAGAAGTAATTGCTATTGGACGGTAGTTGAAGGGAAGGCTGGAGTCACCCTTTTTCGGTATGGACTGAACATGTGGAAGTTTCCAAGAGTCTGGATAAACGCCGCCGCCCGCCCTGGCCCAACACCAAAATTGATTAACATTAAATTTGTCATCACCGTGCCGTGCGACTTCACCCCTGCCCTTTTTTTAACCACCAGAATGTATGCATTAATCCGACACGGCAAGGCCCGCCGCCCGCACTACCCACCCACCACCCTACCTTCAATCACCTGTTAATATTTGGAAACGATTAACGCTTTTGAAAATACCAAAAATTTCAAGTATCTACTATACATCAAAAACGAAGCAAGACATCGAAAAAAAATTTCGTCTTATTTTGGGATGTTTTATCGAAATCGGTGATTAAAATATCCGTGCCACGGAAATCGTAGTTTTGATATAACAAAAAATCTGAGAAATACCTCAAAACGTCAAACTTTAACTGTCAATCCGTGTATCTCCACGAGTATTTTTGTTACATGTGGTAAAACCAGTTTTCCACCTTGCTCTCGGTCTACACGGCGTAACTTTCTTGTCTTTACAAGGAGATATGAAAATGTATGTAAATTTCATAACCAAGAAAGAAGAAGATTAGAAGTAAGG
This sequence comes from Thereva nobilitata, assembly GCA_963855945.1. NCBI lineage: Eukaryota > Metazoa > Arthropoda > Insecta > Diptera > Therevidae > Thereva > Thereva nobilitata. Next base: position 100,418,774 of record OY979697.1, on the reverse strand, counting down.
AAGCACATTGTGCATTTGTTTTAGTTTTCAGGCCGAAAATTTATATTGAAAAGGTAACAACACTCTCGTCGTTTTGCCTCTCTCTTCTAAAAACTCGGTTTTACCACAGGTAACGAATCATCGTGGAGATCTGGCCAATATCTCGAAAACTGAGCGAGATATCAAAAAAAAAATATTTTATATTTTCGTCTTATTTTGGGGTGCTTCATCAAAATCCATCGTCAAACAGAGGGGCCACGGAAACCCTAGAGGTGCCGTAGTGAAATTCTTGTTGACCAAGGACCAACAGTTCTTGTTGTTGATGAAGGGAAATTTTTCTTAATGGAGGTTACCGATCGCCAGAAGTTTTAACTGCCCGTAGTGGAGTTATTGAGTTTACCTGTTAATTTGTCATCGAACGATGATTTTATTTTCCTAATAGTATATTTACGAGAGTTCTGGAGGCACAGATCCCAGTTACCAGCTCGGAAAAAACAAATAAGCTCCAACTAAATTTCGAAAAACAATTGTTTATTTCAATTGACAATAGCACTTTAACTTATTGTATTAATTTAACAAAAAGAAAGTACACATATGTTTCTTACTATTTCTGCTATACTTTCACCAATTTTACGATGCGTTTAAACATTAATTGCACGTTATTCAACCATGAAACGTCCCAATTCATTTTAATCACTTCTTGTGTAAATGACTTCTGTCAAAATTGACACTGGTTCAAGTTCCACAATTCCCACAAAACTTGACGTAAAATTTCTTATTGGAAAATATTTTAATTTGAATTTTAAATTATCGAATTTTTTTGTTAATAAATTATTGTAAAATTAGTTTTGCTTAAAAAAGTGATAATGGTTGTTCTTCGCAGATGTTTAACCTCTATAATAATGCATTACTACCACAGAAACAAGCGACAACAGCCATCTTCCACATAAAAAAAAACTAACCATTCCAATTTTCCATAAAGCAATTAATTCCAAATTAATTCAAATCATCGTTTTTTTGTTGTCTTTTTCAATCTGCAATTCCAGTATCAATGTGTACCGATTACAAAATGCCCACAACCATAAAAAATTTAAATTATTTAACTTTGGGTTTCTTTTCATTTTTTTTTCTCATTTTTGTTTCTCATCCTCTCAATTCCCTCAGCTCTTTCAGTACTTTTCCTCTTTAAAAAATTCAACCTCCTGATTGGCTCGGAATAAATTATAAACCATTGAGCATAATGAAAATGCAAAACAAAAGAAGTCAAAAAAAATACATAAATTTCATGGAAATTTTATTCATCCATTCCAAAAAAAAAAATACGTCTAGAAATTTCTAAGACGATCCTAGAAAAAAATTGTGTGTTTTAATCAAAGCGCTTATGAATGGATAGAGTTAAAAAGTTTCACTAAATAAAAATTTGGGAAGCATTTTTTTGCTGTTGTTGTCGTGGTAAATAAACTTATCATAAAACGCGATTATTAAGCTCGTTTTCCAAGTTGAAATTCGTGAAAATAAAAGAAATGAAATAAATTTAACCACACACAAAAAAAAATAAGAAAAGAAAAGCCCGAATCTTGACATTTGTCACAGTAAATCAACTGCGATCACACACAAGATCCAAGACGTCGTCTCACAATCCTCGATCGTGCCATCGAGTCTAAATTTAAACCTTTAAATGCTGCCTTTTTTCAAACAACGAGTTGTGTTGTTGGTGTGCAGGCATGCATGTGTGTGCGTGCGTCGTGTGGTTTTGTTTTCATCATTTTAACGGGTAAACTACAACAACAACAAAAAAAAACATGAAAGAAATACAAAACACCAAAAAATAAAATAAAATCTTGAGAAACCTCTCAACTTTATCTTTTGATTCTTGAAGGAGTCTCGCGTTTTAAAGATGTATGTTGATCGCGCCTAGCTCGCCGCAGCATGGAAGAGAGCCCGCGAGATAAGCCTCTAGTCTGATGATGGAGCTCCCCTGTGGATGCACCAACCAAGCTATACTATAGTCGCGTCTCCTTGCTCTGTCAACCCAGACCTCGTTAAGTATTGGTGCAGCGGTGACTGATGGTGTGTGATACTGAAATTAAGTTTTTAGCATCTTTAAGCATTATAAAAGCCTCCCGATCTATGAGAGATGCTGATCGTGCTCGCACACAGCAAAAAAGAAGAAGATTGGAAGACGTTCGACCGACACTGAACGAACGCGAAGATCATCACCAAGTCTTTATGCGATTTGCAGTTTCCTCTTGTGTGCGCGCACCCAAAGTGCCAAGAAAATCGTGAAGCTGTACAAAATGCGGTTTATTTTCTTTTTTTATTTTCTATTCATTTTCTTTCTCTTCTTCTTTTTAGCCATATCGCCGTCGTCTTCTTCTTACTGTTTGCTGTTAGTGTTGTGTGAAGATCATTTTCTTAGTTAGACTTAGTCGGCCTCACTCAATTTTCTTTCTTTCTTTCTTTGAAGGCGCGATCGGACGGGCGCGCGCGCATTTTAAGATTGACCGGGCGCGCATGACTCATCTCGCCCCGTTGTCATTATGTTGTACTATAATGGCGCAGACTCTCGATTGCAGATTTTACACACCAGCGGCGCGCGGAGTTTGACGTTTGAACTTTCTTCACCTGGGCATTAATTTGCAATGTTGCAAACGAGTGATAGACGTGCACAGATTGCCAAAGAAAATGCTGCTTTTTATTGCGCATGTACGCGTAGTATGGCTGTGTTTGTATTGAGACTATATGTCTTGAACGTAATCAAAGCGGACAGTAGTCGTACTGAACTTTAGAGTATCTTTAATGTAAAAATACAATAAAAAAAAAACTAAAAAATTAAATGCTTCATCATCATCGAGCGCGCGATGGTGATGATAATGGCGCGGGAGATTTTCAAAATGTTTCATTAAACATCAAAAGAGATCCATAAATCGCAAGATCACTTTAAAATTACTGATGTTGTATAATGGATAATTTAGGGGTTTTTTTTGCTGTAAATCAAAAAAAAAATCGCTTCTGTTCACTTTGAACAGAAAAAAAAACTGAAATCAGGTCAAGAAGAAAACTTCGTATTTTTTTTTGTTGCTACTGTTAAGACTTCGTTTTTTTTATTGCTCTCCTAATGTAATAAGAAATATGAAAGAGTTAAGTGCAGGAAGCCAGCCGTAAGTGAAAATTCGCTTGCATGAGTTGTGATTGGATAACGTTGCTGCATTCATTCTACAATCGTATATTATTAAGCAAAAAAAAAATCCTCCAATTAGCTATGCATGAATACGTTTCTGTTGCACATTTCCTCGATAATTATTATATTTCGCTTTTTGCGGATTGCCTCGTTAATGTTTATTGCCTTACCAACCAATAACTCGGGAAGCAAATGTAAGCGAAGAAGATTAACCAAATTGGACAATGATATTGTGTGGAGTTAAACATGGATTTTATTCGGTATAAAATTTTTATTAATTTTTAATTTTTTATTGAACTATTAATGATCGCGCATTCGAGCTGTTGATAGTATGTAGCTACAAAGAAATAGTCTAAGTCTCCCATGACAAAAAAGTTACCCCATCGAACACCTCAAAATTATAAAGTGAGAATGGCTGAAAAACATGTAAAAAACATGTTTCGCCCGCCAGACTAGTAAAAATTTGTTAATTGTTATTTTTTATGAATTTTTTAATTTAGCTAAAAAAAATTATTTTTTTTTCCCAAACACCTGCTTGAAATTTTTACAAGTTGTAGTAAATAGTGAACCATTTTTGAAAAAAATGGTGTGGCTGACAATTTTTGTTAAATAACTTCTGACAGACCTTTTGTTAAAAAATTTTTTTTTATAAAAACGCACTACATAACACCTCCGTGATTTTTTTTTTAAAATAAAGTATAAGATCTTTTCTATCTATTAAAACTTGTCTGGCTAACAATTTTTGTTAATAAATTTGTCAGACTGAATTTGGAATGCGCAGCTAAATTAAAAAATTCATAAAAAATAACAATTAACAAATTTTTACTAGTCCGGCGAAATTAGCATTTAAAGAAGACAAAATTCGGAAATGGCTGAAAATTGGTCCACAGCTTCCTTGTGACTTTTTAAGAAGAATTTAAGAATTTCGGAATCACAAAAAAACAAAATGGCCGCCGGAAATATAGCGGTTTTCCGGTGTTTTGCTTGTATCTCGGTTTCTATAGGTCGTACAACCCCGTACAAAGGCCCTAAATGTTGACAATGAAATTCTCTACAACTTTAGTTCTTACAAAGATGTTGACCCGATTAACCCTTTCAAAGTTATTCAAGGTCAAAGTTTCCAAAAATCACTTTTTGGCGAAAACATCGCTCAAAAACTGGTTTTTTCGAAAAAACTTTTTGATCAGTCAATACGAAACGTTATTGCCTACAAAAAAGCTCCTTGTCATTTTTTCGAAAACTTAACCCTTTCGAAGTTATTCAAGGTCAAATTTTCCAAAAATCACTTTTCGGCCAAAAAATCACTAACTATTGATTTTTGCAAAAAATTTCGAAAAGTTTTCGAAAAATTGGCAAGGGTCTCATTAGGGTAGGCAATAATCTTTTGTATTAAAAGAACAAAAAAAATAATCTCAATAATCAGTTTCCGAGTCATTTTTTGACCAAAAATTGATTTTTTGAAACTTTGACCTTGAATAACTTCGAAAGGTTTAAGTTTTCGAAAAAATGACAAGAGGCTTTTTTGTAGGTAATATCGTTTGGTATTGACTGATCAAAAATTTTTTTCAAAAAAACCAGTTTTTGAGTGATGTTTTCCCCAAAAAGTGATTTTTGGAAACTTTGACCTTGATTAACTTTGAAAGGGTTAATTGGTCAACATCTTATAAGATCTAAAGTTGTAGAGAATTTCATTGTCAACATTTAGCGCCTTTGTACGGGGTTGTACGACCTATAGAAACCGAGATACAAGCAAAACACCGGAAAACCGCTATATTTCCGGCGGCCATTTTGTTTTTTTTGTGATTCCGAAATTGTTTTCTTAAAAAGTCACAAGGAAGCTGTGGACCAATTTTCAGCCATTTCCGAATTTTGTCTCCTTTCGTGCGTTTTTTTTGCTAATTTCCCCGGACTATAGTCTGGCGGGTGAAACATGTTTTTTCCATGTTTTTCAGCCATTCTCACTTTATAATTTTTAGGTGTTCGATGGGGAACCTTTTTTGTCAGCCACCACCAAAAAGCAAATCCAACAAACTGTCAAATGAATGTTTGGGTAATATTTCCCTACAATTCAAAAATTTCCTTACAATTCCAAAGACACAAACCTCCGAAAATTGAATTGTTACAATCGAAATGCGTTTTTCATACAAATTGACATTTGAATTATTATAACTTGGCCAGGCTCTAAGTTGATTTTGATCCACTTTCATGCAACCGATCAACTTCAAATTTTGCACATATACATAGTTGACGTAGATAACAATGCAATCTGACTTTTTTTTATAAAAAATCAAGATGGCGGGCGAATTTTGCAATTGTGTACACCCGGCCCCCGCCCATGGGTATCAAATTAAAAGGTATGACAAGTAAAATACAATTAGCTGTGTGGGGTCATTTTAAATTCAAAATGGCGGCCAACACAAAATGGCGGATTACCTGTTTCTTTACAACCCGTTCGGTATGGGTATGAAGAGTGGAATGCAGTAAGCTGTGTAACGTCATTCTAAATCTAATACGGCGGGCACCACAAAATGGCGGAAGACATATAATATACTAAATAGTAGGAAATAAAAATATATAAAAGCGTGGGGCGTTAACGAAAAATTCCAGCATTAATTAAATAAGAACATAATACTGAAGATATAGTTTTACTCATACAAAGCTTTAATTTTTGTTGTTGCCTTGCTTCATATTTCAGGCAATTATGTTGGTGACCGTGAAGGGTATCATTTAGCAAACTCAATAGACCAGTTCTCGTTCGATTATGAAGGTGAAGCAGCATTGCACATGATTAGTATTCAGTTGGGGGACCGCTTGGTAAAAAGACACAAAGCTTTCGAAACCCGCGCAGTTATTGCTCACATTCTCAAATATTTCAGCCTCTTTTTTCCACGGATCGGGTAGCAATGATTTTTCCTCACAGGAGCCTTATATGCGGCATTCCTAATTGTGTGCGAATGAGGCAAGGCGTGAAAAGCCCTTTGTGGGTTCTATAGGACATTCTACATGGGGTTCACATTAGGCAGTAGGGCTAACCTCATAAGTTGCCTATCAACATCCCCCAAAAATTCTAGTCTGGATGTGTTTGTGAATACATAGAAGACTTAAATTACTCCTACGAGTGTTTAAAGAGTTTAAAGTCTAAACCGATAACATCGACCAAGCTTTGTAGGTTTTGGTCAGATATTGCTCAGATTGACAATTTCCTATTCAACAAATTGAAATTTCCACTTTCATGAAAATAATTCGAGTCGATTGAAACCACAAACAAGGTTTGTAAAAGGAGATGCAACCCACAAGGGAAATTGCTTACAAGAAATGCGTCAGTAACTAGTTTGCCTAAGTGTATTACAAATGGAATCAGTTTTGTAGGTCACAACATGAATTTAAAGTATGAAACTAATATTTTGTGATTTATTGAGCTTAGTTTAAATCGGTATTGATTGGACAGAATGTGTGCAACGTGTTAATGCTTCAAACTCATAAATAATGCCCCAAAATAGATACGCTTCAGTTCTCTTAAATCCCAAGTAAATATAAACATCAAATGTCCTCAAATAAATCTGCTCTTAATCAATACAGTCTTCTACACTCTTAGAAAATCACCATACATTCACCATCTCCCAAAAACCGAAATCAAAATGAAGAAATTTTCCACCCACGCCAACGCCACACTAAAGTACAAAGTAAACGGAAAGCTGGCAAACACGATTAAAATCTTTCAATTGTAAAATCTTAATTAATGCCTCCCGAAAAGTGCCAATACACCTTTAGAACAAGAAGAAAGATATAAAAATAAAACTTGAATCTTTCATTTCGTTCAGCATTTTCCGCCGTGAATCAAAAAATTTGCTGCCATCAAATGTTGTTACACCTTAAAATGGATCCAAAATCCCCCGGAAACCGAAGCACAAGCGACAAGAAGTTTTATGGCGCAAAACAAATACTTTCGACGACCTGCTGGTGTACCTTTATCCACACAGTTTTATGTACGTAATCAAATTCGTATCCGTTCATCGTCACATTGCCTCCAGGGACATGAAGCCACCAAAGCAAGTACCCAGATCCCGGCAGGGATCTTCTACACACAGAATCTAAGCGCCCTCCTTCCCAAAAACACGGGGTGGTGGCAGCGGGTGGGATGGAAGACTATGGTATGTAGTACGGCATAGTATAGACTTGAGTGCGAGGAACTGCTGAATCCTGAATGACGGGATGAAGTGAATCAACAGAAGGCATCAAGTCCCTGTCGTGCTTGGATGAGCCTGAAAGTTACTTCCTTCCGCGAACCCATCAACAACGCCCCAAAAATATTCCGCTGACAATTTTATGATCGTGTCATGAAACGCTTAGTCAACTTCCATTGGTTACTTGTCATTCTGAAATTGAATGAGGAAAAGCCAAGCCATCCGTCGTTCATTTGCACCTTTCTGTAGGTGAACAGGCGTAGGGCTTAGCCCCAAAAACGAATCAACCATCCCCACCCCCGCCCTCTCTCTCTCCGCAAGGCACAAGTGAGCGGATATCTAATACACACAACACGTTAGCGTGGCTGCCGTGTGCCGGGGGAAACTGATTTTGCTCGATTTTTTATTGTTACATTTCGGGGAATCCCAGCAGCAGCCTCGCCATCAGTCCCAGTTCTGTGTGTGCGCGGTAGCGGCGGCGGGTGGTGCAAAGCTACCGGGTGGGGGATCTGCACCTGAAGCTTCGTGGGAGTCCGCTTGGAACTGCGCTACCACAACAACATGCCACCAGCAATTTTTTCTGCCTTCCTGACTTCAGTATATTTTCCGCCGTTTTTGTTTTCCTTCCTCATCGTTTCCCATTTAGTCCAGACTCCAGGTCCACCCCCACCGCCCGTTTGCCGTTTTGGCCGTGCATTTGGCGGCAAATAGGTCTCTCGGCTCTAGCCTCCCCCGGGCAGATGTTGTACAGTGGTTTAGGTTCAGTTAGCTTCGGATGATTTGCGCCATGATACACACCGCTTCTGAATCTCCTTCTCCTTCCGCACTCTCCCTATTCTCCTCATTCTCTCGCTCTGTCCTGTTTGCAGTGTTCAGGACTTCGGCACTCCAGAATCTGTTCACACCAAAAAGGGCACTGGCATATACATATGCCCCGACGTCCAACCTCTTGGGAACTCTTCACTTTGGCGAAGCTGAAAGGATACAGGATACGCAAAAAGATCCGCAGAAGAACACACACGAGGTTTATTTAATTTCAGGAATTGTGTTGGTGCTTCGAGCGGTATTAGGCAGCGGTCATGACGGATGAATTTTGGCGGATAGTGTCGGGTATAGTGGTCGAACTAGCGCGGCTGAGAGGGCTGGAAGGAGCAGAAGGGGTTCAGAAGCTTGAGGACAATGTTTGTGAGATGTGACGAAAAACGAGGCTTAAACAAAGTTTTATGGTTCGGGGTTTTTTGCTTAGTGTTCGCAGTTGGCAAGGATTCGTTCTATGGACTTCCCCAGGACATCGGTGATGACTAAACTTACTGTTTATGTTATTGGGGAAAAAAATTAACGACCGAGCAGATTGCCGCTGATAAAAAGAATAGATTTTTTTTTAATTTAGAAGTATTTAAACAAAAATTAAGAAGTTTAAAAATAAAGAATTGAAAAAAATTTAAGGTGTAAAGAATCTATTCATTTACGCTCTCATATCTGAATTTTCATGACAAAACAACTCACTTTTCTACCAACTCATTAATCCATTCTTTACGGAAATTGTTAGCCAACACACCTGCAGATTCGCTACCAAGAAAATTTCAATTCCACGCATCCAACAAATAAAATCAATTTCCATTACGTAGCAAGTCGCTAATTGACGTAGTGATTGCGGTTTCGGATCGCACGTACATCTTTTAACATCTTGCTAAAAAGGAATTCCAACAATGTTCAGTTTGGCCAATCGTGTATAGAACATCATTTCTGCAGTTAATTTAAATCATGTGCTGCGGTACTGTCCTCCAATGACGACACAATAACAAGAAATCCTCACATCCATAAATACGACCCATAATGACTCCTTGTTTTACGGAGTTCTGGCTTCCAATTCTCACCACAACATATTCTTTGACCTTTCGTCTTCTTTTCCTGTCATCAATTCTTTAATAATTTTCTTCATTTCTTCTTCTTGATAAAAATATTTTCGTTTATAGCACAGCCAGAAAACTGACTACCATTCAATGATGACAGGTAAAAATTCTCACGGTAGTATTTGAATCGGGGTCTTTTGAATTTTGCGGATAATGTTGGTTTGAATGGTTGTAGAAGTCTTGCTTAGCGTATAGGAGAAGCAGAAAGAGTTGGAGGGGATAAGTTTCAAATGAATCATACCACACTCATCTCACCAAAGTTCACAATTTTCTTCCGTTTAGATGCCTGCTTTAAGGCGATGGCCCAATGCCGACGGCGCGTTATACGCGGTAGGCGCATCATGGGCGTTGGCGCCCGTTGAAGGTTCATTCATAGCGTCAGGACGTCAAAAATGTGGCTTTGATTTAAATTTACGTATGCACGTACATAGTTTTAATTTCTTGTCATGGCTATTTCTTCGTATTCGTATTGTAGTCCGGGGAAATTAGAAAAAAAAACGCACGAAAGGAGACAAAATTCGGAAATGGCTGAAAATTGGTCCACAGCTTCCTTGGAACTTTTTAAGAAAACAATTTCGAAATCACAAAAAAAACATGGCCGCCCGAAATATAGCGGTTTTCCGGTGTTTTCCTTGTATCTCGGTTTCTATAGGTCGTACAACCCCGTACAAAGGCCCTAAATGTTGACAACGAAATTCTCTACAACTTTACTTCTTACAAAGATGTTGACCCGATTAACCCTTTCAAAGTTATTCAAGGTCAAAGTTATAAAAAAACACTTTTTGGCCACAAAATCACTCAAAAACAAGTTTTTTTCGAAAATTTGTTTTGATCAATCAATACGAAACGTTATTGCCTACAAAAAAGCCTCTTGTCATTTTTTCGAAAACTTAACCCTTTCAAAGTTATTCAAGGTCAAAGTATCCAAAAATCAGGGCTGGCTTCATGTAAGGTGATCGGTGATTATCACCGATCACTTATACTAATTTCAGTTCATGGATGGCGACTGTCATAGAATCACCAAATTGGTGGTGACAAGAAATTGTTGTCACTTTTATTGTCACTGAAGTATTTTTTAATGTTTGAGTTGGAAGTTATGAAACTAATAAATATTGTTGAATATATTAGGGCAATTCCAAATCATGGTACAATTTATGGAACAAAACTCCGATATAGCGAAGGTTTTTTTAACAAAAGATAAAGTGAAAGGAAAATTAAATAATTTGTGGCAAGAGCTGAGAAACAATTTTTATTAGTTTTACATACAAGTATTACATTCACCGAGTTTACCAATGCTAAGATTCTCCTGCCAAAATTGTCTTATTAGGGAAATTATCGCAATTGATGTTATAGTATATGTATGTAAAACTAAAAATTTAAAGTTTCGATATCTCAAAAACTAAGGGAGATTTCGAAAAATTTTATTTAGTATTTTCGGCACACCAACTCAAAAAAAACGTCAACGCAGCCCCTCGGATATCGTAATTGTGCCAAGAAAATGCACACTTTTCCCACTTTTTAGTCTGAAGTTAGCTTCAGTTGATTTTCGGTGATTAATTTTAAGTGATAACTTTACATGAATAATCACTTTGTAGTGATCACTCCTGGCAATCACCGAAATGATAATCACCTATCACTTTACATGAAGCCAGCCCAGTTTTTGGTCAAAAAAATGACTCAGAAACTGATTATAGAGAATTTTTTTTTGTTCTATTTATACAAAAGATTATTGCCTACCCTAATGACACCCTTGCCATTTTTTCGAAAACTTTTCGAAAAATTTTGCAAAAATCAATTGTTGCTCGGGCCCATAACATAAAATTCATTGGAACTCAGTTTGCGCAAACTGCGTTGCGTCGTGTGGATGCACAAGATGGCAAATTGTACTGAAGCTTCAATTTTTTAAAATGTCCCGGTTCAAAAATAATGTACTACTACTTTTTGTTTCAAGATAAATTCATTCTTGATTTTCGATTTTTAACATATATGAGGAAATGAGCCGAGGTGTGGTTGTAAATACGTACGTAGTGGAGAGACATGGGTTCACTCTTCTTTTGGGGCATTACAATTCCCACCCACCAACTTGAAGTGAGGCGAAGTGTGATTGGCATTGTAAAATTTAAATATAAGTTGTGGAGGAGTCATAGGTTTCTTACGCTCTTACTCTTACTCTGAGGCCGTTTAATTCTTACTTCTTTTGCGGGAGTAAAATATCTCTTACATTTTTTGAGGGAGTGAAATTTTGTACTGGAGACTTTTCTTTCTTACTTTTTTTGAGGAAATGAAATTTGCAACATGAAATCAGGTGAGGCGAGATTGTAAATATGTACTGGAGAGACATTTCTTATTTCTTTTGCGGCAGCATAATTTCAAACTTGCAATTAGGCAAGGTGAGGTTTTAAAATATAAATATACATTGTGGAGTCATAGCTTTCTTACCTACTCTGAGGCTATTTAATGTATATTAGATACAAACTCGCAAAAAATCTTCATTGGTATTTGTTTTTGTTTTCTTTTTTTAATTTGCTTTTTTTGTTATTTTGGCATTACAATAGCACCTCGCCTCATTTGAAGTATGACGTACTGGCTCAAAAGAAAAAAAAGGCACCTCTTAAAAACTCATTTTATAACATTTTATAAGAACAGGATAGATTAATAAGAATCTGGAAGGAACTAGAAGAGGGCCATGGACCTTGCGTTTCAACTCCTGGATGTTGTAGGAGCTCACACCAAAGAGGAAAAATTTCCACGATGCGCACTGAAACACAAATTCAAACAACAAATTTTTGTAACGCGGCTCTCAATATCGATATTCTCGTCTGAGCTAGAAACTCAACAGTTCGGGAGACAGCCTCGTCGGAATGTTATGTCTCCTGAGGTTTGGCCAACTGCTAAGAGGTTGGAGTGCTTTTTACTAAGCACCCACGTTTCAGATGCATATGTGACCGTCGTCTTATATAGTACAAATTACTTCAACTCTGTCAAATTATCGCTGCTAACTTAGCACCGTTCCTAGCGTCCCATTTGACAGCAAAAAAAACTAATGGTTAGAAATTCCTGAAATCGATCACCAAAAATTGAAAATATTCAAACCAATTTGAAAACTAGTTCATTTGAAAGATTGGTTTGAATTGTGTAAATTCAGCAAATATCATGAAAAAATATTAATAATTAACAAAGTTATAAATATTTGAAATTTTGTGTAATTTTTTTTTCAAAATTCAATATCTCCGAGCGTAATTGACCGATTTTGAAAAAAATTAGTGCGATTGAAAGAGAATGAAATGAATTTTTCTAATGCTTGGTAAAAAACGAAAAAAAGTTATTTTTTTATAATTTTTACATAAAAAGTTAAATTAAAAATTAAAAAAAGTGAGAAAGGCAATAAGTGATAGTGATCTTATATAAAACATCTGAAAGAGCATTTAATAAAGCTTCCATAGCCGTTAAGAAATTTTCAGGCACGCTATTAGTTCCTTCCTTTAGTGCTTTCTCTGAGTGAGCGGCTGCACAAAAAAGATATGGAGCGGAATGCGAAAAGGAAGGAATTCTCGCCTTCCAAAAAAGGCTACCGTCATGCTTCTTGGTAGAGCCCGATCCAAAAGAGATGAGGTTTCTCAAAAATCACATTTTACATGCGCAGAGAGAATAACAACAGAAAAGTGAGAATAACAACAGATTTCGAAGGGGAAATGGGAAAATACATAAGCGCATGTCTTATCCCGACATGCGCAATGTTTATTTGTGTGCAATTTTCATTTCCCCACATGCGCGAAGAAAACCTCAACTGATTTGGATCAGGCTATATGATCCCATTTCCCGCTGGGCACGTGCTTTCAGCTGAAGTGTATTTGTATGGTGTCATTTTTGAATTATTTATCGAATATTATGTTTTTCGTAAGTATAAACATTTAATAAAAACACATGCTGCAAAGAGGTTTGAAAACGCACATCGTATTGTAAACACTCGGAAATTTCATTCGTTCATACCGCACAATTTGAAATCGATGATCTGTAGAGAATTTTCTAGAGCTAAAAATTTTGAGACGGCAGTTATGTCAGCATAATTCAATATTTTCGATACATTGTGTATATTGTATTGTAATAATAATTATAATAATAATAATACGTGATGTCATATGTTGTTATTTTTTTAATTGTTACTTTTCACCAAACAAGTAAGAGTTTGTACGCGCTGAGGTTCAGGCAACCCGCGGAGGCGCCGTTGGCGCGCCGAGCGCGTGTACTATTATAAACAAATGGCTGTAATTTGAAAACTAATAGCGTGCCTGACAATTTCTCAACGGCTATGGAAGCTTTATTAAATGCTCTTTCAGATGTTTTTTATAAGATCACTATCACTTATTGCCTTTCTCAATTTTTTTAATTTTTAATTTAACTTTTTATGTAAAAATTATAAAAAAATAACTTTTTTTCGTTTTTTACCAAGCATTAGAAAAATTCATTTCATTCTCTTTCAATCGCACTAAATTTTTTCAAAATCGGTCAATTACGCTCGGAGATATTGAATTTTGAAAAAAAAATTACACAAAATTTCAAATATTTATAACTTTGTTAATTATTAATTTTTTTTCATGATATTTGCTGAATTTACACAATTCAAACCAATCTTTCAAATGAACTAATTTTCAAATTGGTTTGAATATTTTCAATTTTTGGTGATCGATTTCAGGAATTTCTACCCTAATAAAAATAATATCTTCATACTGTATTGAAATATTACTAAATTATTTGCTTACAACAAAAATTTACAAGTAAACGTCAATCTCTTTTGACAGTTTTGAGCTGTGCTACATTTTAGCTAGAAATAATTTAGCTAACTGCGGTAAAAAAAATTGCTGTTTATGCCGTTGTTAACATGCCTAGCTCAGTTAAAGTAACTTGGTTGTAAACGCACCCATAGACTACTCAAGTCAAGATATGTGCTACGATTTCGACTAATAGTAGCCTCGACGCCCGCATGCATTTATGACGAAAATTCATCATTTATTACGAATATGTATCTGATTAATTAGGAAAACGATTAGCAAAATTTTGGTTATTTGATTACGATTACGCCATCTGTCCGTCGATATATTATTGTAAAAAGCTCGCTTTTAGGCGCTTTTCCAGTGTCTTAAGGTTACAGCTGATTCTGATTTTAATTTTACTTGGAAATTAATAAAAAATATTATTTATTTCCATATTAGCCGATTGAGAGACCGGCAGGTGGGCAACAGCGTGCCAAGGAAATATTTTTTTTTTAATTTTACGTTCACTGACGTTTTGCACTACACTCCCACTTGGTACAACTGTCAAAATATAATTACGAATTTATCTGAAGGTTTGCTTCACAGGAACCAACTGTTACATTGCTGAATAACTCCCTTAGAATCACTTAGAACCAGGATATTACTATGACAGCCTTCTACGGAATCAGATTAAGCTACTTTTATCAGGATGTTGCTAAAATGACTAGATGCAGGTGTGTGTATTTTGAGCCAAGCAAAATTTTCTATTTGATCGATTCTGTTCGAAGAAGTTTCACAATTTTGAGAAGTTTTCGGTTTTGATGTTTATCTCTTTTTATGCTTCAGAGGAACTTCAAATGTTTCTGAAATACATTGACTGAGGCTTCCGAATTATTGCAAGTTTCTACGAAATCGGAATTTTCTCAAAACATTTCTGGATATTTTAGAAATATCTTTCGGATATTGATTGTATTTGAAGTGAACACGTAAACACACTTGAATAGAATAAGCTTGGTTGAAGGTCGAGCGAGAGAGTTGGACAGTAGAGTTGTGCTCCATTTAGTTTTCACCTTGCAGATTCCCAAGTGTGTCCAGTAAGGTAAATTTTCTCGTGTAGAATACGTGTAGAAAGCACAACCTTTTCGGTTCTCAAATAAAATCTCGTTCAGCATCGTCCCCTTTTGTTTTTTTAATTAAATCGTCAATAAAGTCCTTATCTCCTCTCCAATCCAAAACTCCCGCTTTAATAACTTCTCTTATATCCCAAAAAACTCGGCTAATTATGACTAGATAACAAAATCCCGACACCGAACAATGCTCTTCTCCTCCTCCCTGTCCTAAAACTAGCACACCACGGAAAAGGGTTTTTTAGAGAATATAGTATAGACCAAACTGCACAGAACCATCTGACATATTTCCATTTGTATTCAAAGGACATCGAGGTTTTGATCTATTCAAGGTGAACAACATTGGGGGAATGCGGCATACTTCAAATTCATGAGCGTCGCGAGAGGGTGCATTACTTTGTCCTGGTTTCAGCCGCATTACATGATCCCATGGCCCTCGGAGCTGTGCTGAGCAGGAGTGTTCTCCCTCGTTAAACGCACGACGTACATACATTATTATTGCACTCCTCGGACGGTAAGGACTTTCCATTTTCCCGTAGTTTTTTTTCTTGCTCATTCGTTCCCGTCGGGGGTTTTTTGTATTTTGATTAGGGTGAGAAAGGGCAGGTGTGTAGTAGTTCCAGGGTGCTTACTGCTGGCTGCAGCGAGTAGCGTTGTTAAGTAATTGCTGAATTCGGAAATTTTTATGCTTTTTTTTTATTTTTGTTAATATAATAAATTTTATGTATTTTAATGGGTGGTCGGCATTTTCTTGTAGGGAAGAGAAAAGGTTTTATTAATAATTCACAAAAGTACTCTTGTCTCATTACTATCGGAGCATGGCATTCCAGAATATGTGTAGCTTGCTTTATTGTTGCTTC
Organism: Thereva nobilitata; assembly: GCA_963855945.1. NCBI lineage: Eukaryota > Metazoa > Arthropoda > Insecta > Diptera > Therevidae > Thereva > Thereva nobilitata. The sequence goes on along the minus strand of OY979697.1, from coordinate 100,402,779 downwards.
ATATTCAGTTTCATGTAAGTTGGTGTGTACGCAGAGTAGTTTCTTTCAGTTTATCTATCGGTATTCATTTTGTTTTGCAATTTTCTTCTTCTTTGTTGGCTCTACAGGCCAATTCGAACTTTGGCCTTCGTCAGCTTCTTCCTCCAAACGTCACTCCGCTCCACATATGCCTCCAGTTTCTTGTGATGAGGAGTTTTGCTGCATCAGCCTAAACATCGTCTTCTCATCTTGAACGTGGTTTGCCAACTGGTCTTTTTCCAGCTGGTAGCATTAGGAATACAAATTGAAAACCGCCATTTCACAATAGATGGCGCCAGTAGTAAAATACTACGCAAAAATGTTAGATCAGAAACGTCAAATTATAAGCTTGGCATCTGTCAACAACAATTACATTTGTGAATTTTTATCGGCGTCATATACTCGTATTTTTTTATTGCGTGAAAATTTCGAAGTTTGAGCAGAATTAGAGGCATTCCTGGATTGATTCATGTCAAAGGCAACACATTCATCGGGCGTTACTCAACAAGCCATTTTCCATCCATAATTTGAAAGCCTTAGGATTGATCCAAAAGTAAGAAAATTATGTGCCATACGAAATGAAGCTGAGAGACGTCGAACGTCGTTTTTCACGTGCGAACAGCTGCTTCGAAGGGACGGTTTCCCAAGTAGAAATAATTTAGTTGTTAATTTTAGCATCGATGGATGCCGTGAAGAGGATTGCCGTTGGAAAAGCCCTTGGCCAGACGGAAGACCGAGCAGAGCGGTGAAGCTGGCAGCCAGGCTGTGTGGCACAAGGTGAGTTCACCCAAGTATTCACAGCGTGCGTGAGGGAAGAAATGTTCTCTGAGCAATGGAAGCGCCAAAAGCTTGTGCTCATCCCGAAGCTAGGTAAGCCTCCAGGGGACCCGTCGGCCTAATGGTGGATCCACACTACGCGGACTTGGGTCGTACGCGCTTTTGCCTTTTTTTTCATATAGAGTTTTATGACTTTTTTACGACTTTGTCAATGTTAAAGGCAGTGCGGGAAAACTGCGCGGACAGAAGGCTGTGCTTAAAAAGGTACATCGTACGTCCACACAATATGAGCTTTTCAAAAGCGCGTACAGCGTTTCAAATGAGAATTGATTGTTTTCTCACTCATTATTCAGAAAATTAAAACATCACGCGCGCTTTTGTCTGGTCGTACGGCCAAAAGCGTGTGGGATCTAAGTCCGCGTAGTGGGGACGGGCCTTAATATAGGGAGCCCCAGGCCAAGCTGACGCCTCCTCATCACAAGAGTGGTAAGTTCGGTCCTATTGGATGCATCACTAGTGTGGGCAGCGGCATTGGACAGACCGGACAATAAGAGGAAATTAAACTCTGTGTATCGGTTAAGTGCCCTTCGGGCATGCTGTGCATATCATACTACGTCCGACGAAGCAGCATGCGTGATAGCAGGAATGATCCCCATTGATATTCTTGCATTAGAGAGCAATAGGTTGACTCGGAATATGCAAGAGGGGAGTTCAAGGAAGTGCGACAGTCTCTGGCGCGCAGCCTGTCCATCGCAACATGGCGGGGGTGGAAGGACTCTACTACTATGGGTGTACCGAAGACATACCAAATGTGGAGAAGTAGGTTATAAGGGACCATGGGGAAGTGAGTTACTACCTCACGCAGTTCCTGAGGGGACATGGAGGTTATAGGGAATACCTTCGCAGGGTTCAGGTTGGACGATTTACCGTTCTGCCCGGAATGCCCGGACGATAAAGAGGACGCGAAGCAGGTTTTGGAGCACAGGACTGTGTTGCAAGCAGTTGCTGAACTGTGGCTGCACCTGAGAATATCTTGAACAAGGTCGGAGGATATATGGAGAATGATGGAAGTGGCGCTAAAGGCCATCGACGAGAAGCTTAAGCATTACGAAGCCCAAAGAAACAGAGAGAAGCAAAGAAATGCAAGGAGAGATAGGTCAGCACTTTTTGAGGGTCATGCTGACGACGTCAGGCTGAAGTAATGCCTTTACTGCTCGTACAGGTCTGGTCTGAACGTCATGCAAAAAAGGGTGTGTAAGAAAGCCTTAGACAGGCGGTCGCGCACATTCCCTGCTGCTAAACCGATGTAAGATTCCCACCACTCCCTCGTATAAAAAAAGATCCGCCGCTAGTCAAGGGTGCCACGATTTTTTATTTTTCAGTCAGAGGTGCCACTCAATGAAAAAGGTTGAAAAACATTGACCTAACCCAAAGATGGGCCAGCATAAATTTTGCGTTTTCCCGCGGGCCGTAGTAGTTAATTGACACCTTCTGAAGACCTGTAATTTTTTAGTCTGCATTTGAACTTTGAAGTGGAAGATACTTTAATGGGATAAATTACACTATCCATCACTCGGTCCCAGGGGCGGCAGAGAGCGTGGGGATAGAACGAAAAGTGCACACGCAATTTCGCTTCAGGTGGAGAAATCCACACCCAAAATTTTTCATGTACACCTAATAACCCAGAATATTGGAGGGCGGTCTCGGTCGCTGGCGACCAAGGAACATGGTTGAAGGGCCGCCAAAAAAAATCAGCGGTACTAAAATGAGGTATGCCTTATCAGTTTCTCATAAGAGCCCAATGAGGCAACCTTATTACAAATCAAATTGGGGCAATCCCAAGATCTGCCTTACTTTTAAAAAAGCTTTAAAGTAATCTCCGTAAGCTTTAGTTTTAATCATACTCGCTTTAGTTTTTGTTGTTGCATTGCTTCATATTTCCGCCAATTATGTTGGTGACCGTGAAGAGTGTCATTTAACATACTCAATAGACCGGTTCTGGTTCAATTACAGAGGTCAAGCAGCATTTGAGGTGATTAGTACTCAGTTGGGGGACCGCATTGGTAAAACGTTTAAAAATATAAAGTTTTCGACACCGGCGCAGTTGTTACTCACATATCCACGGCGAAATTCTCAAATTTTTCCACTCGGTATCAGATAGCAATGATTTTTCCTCAAGGGGGCCAAATAGTTCATTCCGTATGATGACGCGCGAATGAAGAAAGGCGTTAGATGCCCTGTGTGGGCCTCATAGGGGTTCCACATGGTGCAGTGGGGCTAGCCTCTTCTAAAGATCTCGCGGGCCGTATAGAAACTTTTCGCCGGTCGTTAGGTCTCTTATGTCATGTCTCTTTTTGGTTCAGGCTATTCACAACCAATCAGAATTCGAATAATAAGCTAAGAGAAATAACGTATAACGGTAATTTAACGTAAAACTGTTTCGAATATTTCAGAGCATTGTTAAAATCCCTCTAAAATTGCCCCTAAAAATTTGAAGCCCCTAAAAAACCTCACTCAGCATTCCCCCCCCCCCGCCAAATTTATCGGGAAACCCCCAAATTTGGCATCTCTGCATCCAACAGAATACTGACATCGACGATCGAACAGGAAATGACATTCTCGCTGTATGGTACCGAGGAGATAGCAGGGAATTGCTGTAAAGAGAAAATTATAATATAATAATATTATGATCTAGGTGAGAGAAGTAAAGAGAGGAACGCGTTTGGAATGGAAATCGGACTATTTACCACCTAAGCTAGAGCTCCCGATTTAAGCACATGCCTTTCTTTACACTAGATCACCTTACACTGTCAAATTTAGACCAGCTTAATTTTTATACGCATCACGATCTATCTAAAAGAAAACTCGATTATCGTGGTTACGTGAGGCGATCGAAAGCTCGACTTGAAAGTGGTTTGAAATACGATCTGAGTTTTCGGGTCTTTTCGATTGAGTTACTGATTTGAAATTAAATCCAAATAGGATTGAAACTGACAGCTGACAAATGCCAAGTTGGAATAATGGAATACAGTGAAGAAAATTATTTAATTTTGCAAGCTTATTCTGCTTATTTCAATAATTTAATGTTAATTTTGAAAATACATAATCAGCATGTGAAAATAAGAAGAAGGAGACTTCATCCAATTTATTTTAATTTATCCAAAAAGTTGGAAATTAATAGCTTAAAACTTTTTAAAAGCATGGAAGCCATGCTTACTATTGCCATATAAAACATTTCCTAGAGGAAGCCCAAGAGATTTTGGATGTTGATAGAAGCAAGCATGTTGTTTCTTCATTTGTCCATATATTTCGTTTAGTCATGATTAAAAGCACTTTTCACAACACAAAACACTTTTCCGAACAAAAAAAACCGAGTAACCTAAAAACGTCACAATTAAATTCGATCTAATTTCAATGTGTGTTTACATACACATTCTTGATTCAATTTCAATTCAATCAAGGTAATTTTTTGTATCGGATCGAGTCAATCCTATTTCAAATCGATCTGTGTTTACATATGATCGAAATGTATTTCAAATATGTTTCAAATCAATTTCGAGCGTCATGTAACCAGGGTATATGTAAGTCACTTCTATACGCTTATTATTCTAGGGAAATTATGTCCTGATTTACCCTTTCTCACAAAAATGATTTCATACTCAAAAACCACTTACACCAAGGCCCTCGTAAGTACAGGCCTGGAAGCAGACTTTTTGGTTGTGTCTGTGCGCGGCCAAAATCGTCTGACAGTTGTGGAATTAACATGGCCGAAGCCGTACGAAGCAATTTTTTAACTTTGGTTTTGGAATAAAAAGTGGTAAAATATTGTATTTTATCATTTTTTAGTGCACACGGATTATCAGTGATAAGTTATTTAGTGATTTGAGTCCATAAATTAAAAAAAAATTAGTGGTTAAGTGTATTTTAAGAGTGTTAATTGATTAGGTGACCATTTTTGTTTACAATCGCGGTGGTTTTTTCGTGTTAATTTAGGGAAAAAGTGTTGAATTTTTGTAGTAATGGAATTAAAAGTGAATTTAAAGTAGTTAAAAATTATTATAGAAGAGTTATTGAAAACATAAGTGCAAGTACTACCACACAACATGAATAACGATAACTTTTTCACTTTTCCTTCACATTTTTCTGCACTTATGTTTTTAATAACTATTCTATAATAATCTTTAATCACTTAAAAAGCACTTTTTATTATCTACTATATAAAACTGAATGTTTGTCTGTCTGTCTGTCTGTCTGTACGCAATAGGCTCCTACACCGTGTAACCGATCTTAATGAAATTTTAACCATATGCTATTTACATTAAAGGGAAGAACATAGGCTATTCTATTACTTTCTAAAGCTACTCCTAGATGGCGCTGTCATGAAGAGCTTTGTTGAAAGTCATCACAGAGCTTTGAATTTTTGCATGAAGGTCGGTGGGGTCTCCTATGATGCACCTCGTAGCCCGATTTTCGAAATTCAAAATGGCCGCCGAAATATGACCGAAATTCAAAATTGCCGCAGAAATATGGTTGAATTTGCCAATTTTATTCCGATTCCAATGAAAGTGGGTATCTAGGGGTTTTTAAGGTCGCAAATAACAAATTTGTGGTCAAAACTTATAAATTCAAAATGGCCGACGAATTTGCAAATTGTGTTCCGATTCCAATGAAAATCTGTATCTGAGGTTTTTTAAGGTAGCAAATAACGACTTTATGATCAAAATTTAAATTCAAAATGGCCGACGAGTTTACGAATTGTATTCCGATTCCAATTAAAATAGGTATATGGGAATTTTTAAGGTAGTAAATAACGAATTTATGATCAAAACTTATTCAAAATTGTGGGGCCAATATGGCGGAAGAATTTTGCCAAATAAGTGTCATTTCCCGGTTAGCTGTATGTAGGTTGTTCAAGAGTTGGAAAATCGGAAAATTTTGACATTCTAGCTACAAATGGAAAAACATTGAATGTAGTGTATCCTGAAGCTCTCTAAGCAATAGGTTCAGAATTGATCAACAAGGTTTTTTTGGAAAGGTGGTAAGGAGAAACGGAAATATGGGATGATTTATGTATAATGGATAAGAAGGAAAGAAACCCATCACCTCTGAATTTTTAGGTATAAGTCTAGGATTCTGCAATACGGGAAGAGGCTGGCATCTGGGTAAACAAATAAAACCTGAGTCAGTGACATTGCAGATGAGAACCCAGGGGCCAAGCAATTGCAAGACATGTAATTTGTAGCGTATAATGTCCATCACCGTCAAAAGTCCATTTCTAAATATGAAATTAGTAGATATAATCCTTTAATTTTTTTTTCCATCAGGATGTAATAATATTTGTCGATTATTGAGTGTTTAATTTAACTAAAAGTCCATACGAAAAAATATTATAGCATGGATAACACTGTGGATATGACATATTTTCTTGAAATTATACTATGTGTCTAATAGTTGCTGGAAAAAGCCTTATTTTAAAATAGTCTTTCACTAATATATATTTTTAAGGATATTCGTGTGTGTTTATTTTACCAGAAAGAACCATAACTTTATTACGGGCCACGCCGACAAAAAATATTGTCTGCCCCAGAGCTTTACAATAATAGGTAATTTTGGTCACACTGCAAATAAATGCATTTTGAATCCAATGTCTCGAACTTTTATAGGAATAGTTGGTTTTTCGTTACTGGTTAAGAAGAGTTGAATTTTGAAGGTTTAGATTGATTTTAAATGTTTAAACGTTGGGTGCAGCAAGGCGCACCGGGTCCCAGCTATCCAAAATACAGAAAATAAGTGGTTCATGGAGACACTTCATCTGTGTATGAAAATTCATATCTCGAAAAATGCCATGTCAATGGATGGTTTTTATTGTCTTGATCAAAATGTCAGATCCCTAATAGTTTCACATTTTGTTATTTGAAATCAAAAATACCAAAAAATTGCATTTTTCAAACTCTCCTACTGTATATTAAAATTCATATCACCTGATTACTACTATTGGTTTATGGGTGCAGCATAGGCGCACCGGGTCCCAGCTAGTATTACTATACAAATTCAACATTTTTTCCCTAAATTAACACGAAAAAACCACCGCGATTGTAAACAAAAATGGTCACCTAATCAATTAACACTCTTAAAATACACTTAACTACTCACTTCATTTTAATTTTTTTTATTAAATCACTAAAGCACTAATCACTGATAATCCATGTGCACCAAAAAGTGATAATATACAATATTTTACCACTTTTTAGTGCAAAAACAAACTTAAAAAATTGCTTCGTATGGCTTCGGCCATGTTAATTCCACAACTGTCAGAATATTTTTGGCCTGTTTTCAGCTATGTTAGTATTAGTTGGCCTGGCTGCTTCCAGGCCTGTACTTACGAGGGTCTTGCTTACACCCATTAATCCAAAACGATCTCTATTCTGGTACACGTAAGCCCGTAAATCTGATTACAAAATCTGTTCATGTGAATTATATTTTACCAAGGGAAATTCTTTCTTTACATAAATATTTTTTTTCTTCTCCAATCTAAAAATCTTGTACAACACATTATTTATGTTTCATGTAGAAAAATAATAAAAAAAAAGAGTCACACACTCGAAAAACAAAATATTTAATTTCCATAGTAAAAAAAAACACCAACAACAACAAAAAAAACATATTCATTGCCATTTGGCGCTCCTGCGGCGGCGGCGGCTCTAATCCGAGAATATTTTTATAACTGTGACTCACTCTCATAATAATTTTAACATGATGGAAAAGGAAAAATCTTTTTATTTTGCGGAACGAGCTCATAATCATAAAAGAACCTACGTGAGCGAATATAAAGTTTCTGCATTTAAAAAAGCCGAAGAAAAAAAATATTATACACAATTTTTTGTTGTTGTTGTAGCGGAGAGAGATCCCCATTCTCTAGCGCTTTGCCCCCTTTCTGGGATGGAAGGGGGGGGGGGGGGCAGAAAAGCTGAAACTGTGAAACTCGGCACATTCCTCACTTTCCTTGACTTGAAAATATCACCGCCAGCAGCGACTTAGTTTGAGCGAGTGATACTCTCGTGTTTTTCATTTAAATTTTGGCCATAAATCAAACGTCCTGAACACACAACTACCCTACATACACACACGCAAGACACTGAGGGTACACCTAGGTGGGATCTTTTTCCTGTAGGTGCCACACCATAAGGGTTGTGGATGCAGGGGCGTAGAAGGGGGGTTTGTTGACGACGGATAAAAAAGGTGAGTACACCGTGTAGTGCTCGCCGCGGAACAACGTTTTCATGCACAATGATAGACACTCGGCAGACAGTTTTCATAATTTATTTCTGTGTCTTCATAATACACACGCCAGGGAAGCTCCTCTGGCCCGAATAAAGAGTGGTGGCGACGACGATGCCAGACCATGGCCCCATCACATCAATGCGATCATGATGATGATGATGATAGCGCAGCCTCTGGCTTGTGGCAGCGATGATGCTGCACGCGGGGTCCCTATGCTCGGTGTGTTTGCAGAGAGAGAGAGGCACACCTATCCCAAATATTTCGCTATTATGTTTGCGATTACCCCAAAATGTGGGCATGTGGGAGCCGTGTATGCAATGCCATGTCAAGCAGCGCGAAGCAACATCCTCTAGCTTTGTTGTGTCCTCGAGGGAGCCTCATACGAAGGCCCCGCTTTTACCGCACACACATCACACGGCTCTGGAGATGGATTATTGCTTTGCCGGTGCAGAATGGCCCTCTTCACCACTTAAATGGAATAATAAATTCGCTACGCAGAGTCCTCTCCTCCATAACTGAATTAGGCGCTCCACTTCCTTGTGCAGTGTGTGCCACCACCAGTGCCAGCGCGGGGTTTGTTTATATATTTCACAGCGCGGCAACGATTACATACATATGCCAAATGGCTCACACCCCGCAGATGCCAAATGGCATTATTCAGTGCGGACCCAACTTTATTATAGTATTTTATTTCACACGCAATTGTTTTGATGGATCTGTTTATTAACGGCACTTCTTGTTTATATGTTTATTGTTGCAGACGGTGTAGTTGGAACCGGCACCATAACCTCACCGTGGACACCTGTAAGTGCCGGTCCACCAGGTCCGTTGGGGCCGGCAGACACCAACGGTACCATGACAGATAGCAAAAATTTAGACGTCGGCGACATGAGTGACGTAAGTAAATACCAAACATTATTGAATATTTTTAAATGCTCTTTGCTTATGCTCGATTGATTACAGGACGAAAAAGATCTCTCTTCGGCAGATGCTGAGGGCGTTTGGAGTCCAGATATTGAACAGAGCTTCCAGGAAGCCTTGGCCATATATCCGCCTTGCGGGAGGCGGAAAATCATTTTATCGGATGAAGGAAAAATGTATGGTAAGTTAAGAAACAAACTGTATTGATTAATTGCTACGCCCATTTCACGTAAAGTGGACTATCTAGAGTGTCCTTGCTGTTCGACGATTGCAGCACGAGCTCCAACTCAAAATTATGTACATATGTATAGGTTAAATGTCATTAAGAATTGAAACGACGCGTTTATGTAATTGGTAACGTTCAAAGGAAATCATTTCGTTTTTGTCACATGAAACGCAAATTAAATGAAATATTGCTCTATTTTTATGAGCTTTTTCGGAGAAATTAAAAAGTTCTTAATTATTGCTTCTCATATCGTGTATATATTGGCATCTAGTGCGTCTACACTCGTTTAGTTTATTTTCTTAGTATCTCGAAGCAAAATTAATGGACAATCTATATTTGTTACTGCATTTGATTATCAAACCATGAATATTGATATGAGTCATTCAGTTGTAAATTATTGCATTGCTCCGGTAACTATGAAATTCAGCAGAATCCAAAATCATGCAGGAATCGTGTTTTTTCATATTCTGCGACTTTATTTTGGCAATATACTACAAGCAATTGATTAAGACCCTCTACCACTGCATGGTCATTCCGTACACGAGGGACTATGCTACTGCCGCCAAAAGTTTTGCTGCAAGTTAACTGAAAATACACGGAGCATCATGCAGCCGGAAATGGAGTGTTGCAATAGCCATCTTATAACGCTCCTTAAAAAGCTTGCAGTGTTTCCCTTTCAATTTGATTTTTATATATTTTTAACACTAGCAAAAACCCGCGTACGTTACAACGCCTTTAAATAACAAAATATTATGTGTGCACAGTCCGCGGTAGGAAAAAGGTATAATGAAAAAAAGAACAAATCCGCAAAAAGTGATTTTGGGTGCATAAAAAAATTTAGAGTTGCCTATAAAAAAATAAAGTGTCAGCTCCGACGCGCGGGTGGAGCTGACTCCTGAAAAACGATTGTCTTAAAATATTATACAATAGGCAAAGGAAGTAAATGAAGCCATATATTTATTTACATATATTGATTTGATAAAAAATATTACATACATTTTATTTCCTACTTTTTAGCCTATTGTATGTCTTCCGCCATTTTGTGGTGGCCGCCATATTAGATTTAAAATTACGTCATACATATTACTGTATTATAATCGTCACACACTTTCATTTGATACTCATACTGAGAGGGTTGTGAAGAAAAAGGTAATCCGCCATTTTGAATTTGGAATGACGCCACACAACTAATTGTATTCTACCTGTCATGCCCTTCCATTTGATACCCATGTCAGTGGGTCGGGGAACACAATTGCAAAAATCGGCGGCCATCTTGGAACCACCATCTTTGTTTTTTTACAAAATGTTCACATTGCATTGTCAAGCAAACTATGCATATGTGCAAGAATTTGAAGTTGGACGGTTATATTTTCTACTTTTTAGTCTATTATATGTCTTCCGCCATTTTGAATTTGGAATGACGCTACACCGCTTATTGTATTCTACCAGTCATACCCTTTCATTTGATACCCATGTCGGGGGTCGAAGAAGACAAATGCAAAAATCGGCCGCCATCTTGGAACCGCCATCTTTATTTTTGTACAAAATGGTCACACTGCATTGTCAAACTCCGGTTTTTTCACCTTTCAAACGCAAGTGTCGTTTTACAAAACGGTCCCCCAACTAAGTACTGACCACGTCCAATGCTGCTTTACTTCGGTAATCGAACGAAAACCGTTTTATTTAGTATGCTAATGGCATCCTTTATGTTCCTCGTGTATGAATGGCTTATGATACACAGTATTAATATTTCCTGTTGGCATATGCATCCCAAGATTGCTTTAGAAGCGATAGCGATCTAGTATCAACTTTTACTAAAGGGTGGATTATCTGTTGGTTTCTTTTTGAATTGTTATTAAAACTACACCGTTCAATATTTTTCAATGAATGTTGCTTTGTTGAAGAAAACAATTTCATTCAAACGACTGTCCCGGCAGCCTTTTCAGTAAACCATCCTGTTAACCCAACTTTGTAGTACATTCTCATTGCTTGCGGTCCTATTTCGCGAATTGCTCGACGGATATTTTCTTTAAGTGCGTCAATTGTTTGTGGATCGTTGGAGTAACGTAACCTATAAAAAAAAGTCCATTGGCCTCAAATCGCCGCGATAGCCAAATTTACGTCTCTTAAACGGCTGATAACACGGTCACCGTGTACTGAGTGTGCAAAAAATCAATGGTTTGACGGCTGGTGTGCCACATTGCACTATCCTGCTGGAACCAAAGCCCGCCCAAGGCTTGATCATTCATTTGTGTCAGTTATATCTCTGTAGGACATTCCGTTCATGATAACGCTGTTGCTTGTACCATTTTCAAAGAAGTAGGGACCAATGATGCCATCACTCCAAAACCCACACTAAACTTTCTCTCTGCTTTTCTCTCTGTCTAGAATCCACGTTCGTGCAACAGACAGACCCAAGAGGAGATGGATATACTCTGTGACGGCTGATACAGAGGCAATGCTCAACATTCGGAACTGCAGACATGCTGCAAGGGACTGTCAAACTTGGATAACTGCCCTAGAGGAGGCCAAAGCTCGATTTGGGCTATAGCGCCTTGGATGGAAAACGTCGTATCATTTCAAAACCGCCCTATTTGCCCAAATTTAACCCCGTCTGATTACACCTATTCCCGAAACCCCAAAACTGCTCCGAGGACATTGTTTTAACTCGATTAAAGAGGTAAAAGCCGAATCGAAGAAGGCTTTGGAGACCATTCCGGAAATCGACTTCAAGAGCTGTGCCGAGGACTGAAAAAAACCGTGGCGTAAAGGCCCATTTACAATGTAGCGAGAGTGCGATGCGAGAACGAGACGAAACATTTTCCATTGCAGGCTTGTAAGTGGTGCAATGTACAGTTTTATTTCAAGAATCCAACGCTCACGTTGTTACCATGTGACAATGGTGGTTCAAGCCAGTGTCAACTGTGATTCAAGAAACGACGGAAACTACAGCTTACAAGATAAGCCTCGTCCTGGAAGAAGAGTGAAGCTTGACGAAGAGGTTTTGCGAGCCATAGCGGAACAAACCCCCATCGGAACCATTGACGAACTAGCGGAAAAGCTTGAATCTGGTTTTTCAACCGTTCATTAACACCTTCAAGCCATCGAGAAAGTCAGCAAGCTTGATCAATGATGGGAGCAGCTTGAGCGGCTTAAGTCAGCGTTGGAAAAGAATCCATCTTTGGTTTCAAGACGAAAAGTGTTCTTTCATCAAGACAACACTCGGCGAAATTCGTCAAGAACAACTTTAAGGTTAAAACAGAATTGCGACTGCGACGGCGGACGGCGAAGTCGCTCGTTTAGCGCAAATGTAAAACAACGTTGTATATCGAAATTACAACTGCAGCGGCACTGCGCCGCAAAATCGAAGTCGGCGTACAAAACATAATTTTTTTCAAACACAATTTTTGGATATGCAAAACGTCACGTCTCAATAAAAGTAGCGGTTGAAATTTCGGTATACATTAGCTGCTCCGTCCAAATATGACATAAATCGCAGTTGCAGTCGGCCGTCGCAGTCGCAATTCTGTTTTGAGCTTTACAGAAGCTTGAATGGGATGCGATGCCGTATTCACCAGACATTACACCATCGAAATATCACTTCTTCTGCAGTCGAGAAAATCACGGATGGAAAAACTGGAATCAATAGAACATTTCAGAACACTCGGGTATGGACGCCTTTAGAGCAGCGCTGGTCAAAAGCAGCTCTTGGGAGCCACGCGAGCTCCCGGTAGGTCTAGAGCCTGTCCTGTTTGTGAGTTCGAGTTGATTTTGGACATCACCGCTCTTCAAAATCAGTTCTTAGAAACTGCCATTGTATGCAGATTAGACTAGCACCACAATTCTTAGAAGCAATGTTAATAACGAGAATTGAACACATAAAAAACCAAGCAATTCCCAAACTCATCTTCTGACTCACTTCAAACTAATTCCATCGCTATTTACCCAGTTTCCGACTATTTAAACAAAATTCTTCACTTGTTGATCGAGAAAACAATGCGATAACAACGGCGCAAACAGTAAATTTGCTTATAAAACCGCAAAGCTTATCTCTCCATTTTTATTGCCGCTGTTTTACCTCAACCCAACTCTTTTATTTATAATATTTTGTGGATAATAAATGACATAACGTGAAAGTTTTAAATTGCATTAAGCAATTCCAACTATCGAAAACGTCCACGAAAAGAATCCTCATCAAAAACTGTGAGAAAAATCAATCTAGCCGATTCATGGGGGCGTGGAGATTACCTCAAGAGCCGAGAAAGTAATTTTTTCTACCTCGTCGTCGTCGTAGTCGCTGAAAATTTATTGTTATTAAGTTGTAACGCCTGTCGGACAATAACTTAAGACAATTCCCGCGAGTCAAGGAGCCGAATGTAATCACGTCACGACCTAACCCACTGTCGGTCGACGGTCGGTCGGTCAGAGAGCTGCTGCTGCTGGTGATCGCATCTCCCGATAGTCATTAACGACTCTTGCTACCTGGATACACCGGTGTAGGGGCCCCTTCTGTCCAGTCACAACTACCTGGTGGCAAACGGCCGTAAATCGTTGTCTCTGCGCTGCGTCGTGACCGCTGGTTCGGTGGCCATAAATCAGTGGATCGTCGTTATGCCTAAGATACCAACAAAACGGGGCGAAATTGTAGGGCAATCAAATGCAATCAAAGATTCCTACAAGGAAGAGTCAAAACGGGTCGTAGGTGGCTTGCAGTACTTTTCCCGCCTCAATTTCTGCGAGGCTCCCAGCGCTTGTGGCCTGTGCTCTCTGTACAACAAGCACTCAACTAGCTGCTATCTAATTGCTGTCATGAATTTGTGCAAAGTAATCTCCGCCCCAGCACTGTTGAGCGCTGTGTTGCATCACTTGTCCACCCACAGACTTCCCTTTTAAGATTTGTTTAAACTCCGTCGAGTGCATGGGGCTCGGGCCGATGTTTTGCTCTGTGATGGTGTCCCGCAGCTGCAATCTGGGGATACCCCGAAGCCCTGTGTGTGCACTCCCAAAAGAGTTCTTGGTGCCATCCATCTCCTAAAATGCGCTTACACCCGAGGAGACTATACATATTGAAGAAGGGCGACACCGGCGCCAGGTAATACCACTCGGGCTTTGTGTGTCCAAACCACCGAACGATCTCTCTCTCCGGGGAAAGACTGCCGCGTCAAAGAAAGGTAATTTATGTTGTGAGCATATTGTTTCCTCAGTTTTTCGGAAAGTAATTAATTTCACCACGTGACAACGCTTTAACAGCCTTGGGGCTGAAATTTGTTTAAAGATGTCCTCTCTCCGGCCGAGGACGGCGCCGGGCTGGGAGGGGGCCGATCCCATTGAATGCCGGACCACTAATTCTGGATGCGGAGCAAAAGGGCCCATTGTAGGTATTTTAATAGATACAAGCTGGAGAATTCTATACAGGAGATGTACGTACACCATCAGCCCCGGCACTCGGGGCCCTCTCTCTTTCTCTGCGTTCACATAATGTGCCAAGGGTATGGAGGGCCAACAGTAAGCAGCATTCATGAATTTATTGGCGGTGGCAGCAGACTAATGTGCACGCCCCGAACAACACCGAATTGCTGTTAGATTATGTTTTGCAGCTTTTGTTCTTATTGGGGCAGGACACGTCCTTTCCCGAAATGGGGCAGATATGGCGCTTCCCAGTAATTGTATGATGGGAATAGTTACAACTTTTTATATAGCTTTGATTATTTATAGCTTGGATTATTTATGGCTTGATCTATTCATCTGACAGCGGCAATAATTGTTGGTGGCTTAACAAAATATGCAGCACCAATCGAAATCCACAATAACGGTGAATTGATGACATGAGCCCATTTGACAGCGGCAATTATTGGTTGTCGGTTAAGTAAGACACTAAATCGCGGCTAAAAATACTTTAAATGACATAGGCTTAGTCCTTGGGCCGATGGTATTGAATTATGGTGGCAAGGATAAAATCGCAATATCAGTGGACTCTGGTTTTAAATGATTAGTTCGGTCAACTTAAGGCCGACGTTCGGTAGTAATATTAAGAATCTTAATCCACACAAACCAGCTCGCCAGTGGTATAGCCCGCGTCGTAAACTAAGGGAAAAGAGCGTGCATGTGGAATTGTGACTAAGAATATAAATGAGCCGATTATTTACGTTTTTAAACACACCGAGTGAGTTGCTCGTTTGTGGCGACTTGAGACTCTTATTGTGCAAGGAAACAGCAATTTTGCGATTCCCCTTTTTTATGGCGCGGGCTCTAATAACGAATGTTCGTAAATCTAGGGGTTTTTAAGGTCGCTAATAACGAATTTCAAAAATTATAAATTCAAAATGGCCGCGCCAATATGGCCGACGAATTTGACAATTGTGTTCCGATTTCAATGAAAATCGGTATCTGGGGTTTTTGGAGGTAGCAAATAACGAATTTATGATCAGAACTTATAAATTCAAAATGGCCGCGCCAATATGGCCGACGAATTTGACAATTGTGTTCCGATTTCAATGAAAATCGGTATCTGGGGTTTTTGGAGGTAGGAAATAACGAATTTATGATCAGAACTTATAAATTCAAAATGGCCGCAACAATATGGCGGACGAATTTTTCCAATTCCGATTCCAATGAAAGTGGACAAGTGGCGATTCTAAGGTTGCAAATAACGAATGTATAATCAAAGCTTATAAATTCAAAATGGCCGCACCAATATGGCCGATGAGTTTGCCAATTGTTTTCCGATTCCAATGAAAATCGATACTTGGGGGATTTTAAGGTTGCAAATAACGAATTTATGATGAAAACTTATAAATTCAAAATGGCCGCACCAATATGGCCGATGAGTTTGCCAATTGTATTCCGATTCCAATGAAAATCTGGTATCTGGGGGATTTTAAGGGAACAAATAAATAATTTATGATCAAAACTTATAAATTTTAAATTTCGGGGCTAATATGGTCGACGAATTTCGCCAAATAAGTGCCATTTCCCGGTCAGCTGTATGTAGGTTGTTCAAGAGTTGGGAAATCGAAAAATCTTCACATCCTAGCTCCAAATGGAAGAATATTGACCAAAGTGTATCCTGGTAATTTCCTCTATTGTCGTGAAGTTTAAAAAGGGGCAGTGTAACAGCTAACCGAAAAGAGAAAGTTAAAATTCCAATTCATCGAAAAGTCAAGTTTCATGTTCAGAGTCACCTACTTGAATACATACATAGCGCAGTGTCACATCTCCGGCTGTTCTAACTGAACCGCCAAGAAGAGGAAGGAGGAACACATGTGTGCAAGAAGTTTGGTTTTGAAATTAAAGTTGTTAAAAAGAAGCAAATTGTTTCAATTAATCCCTGACGAATCCGAGAACGCTCGAAAAGAAATATTACAATATTTTTTATAGGTAACTCTAAATTTCTGTATGGTATCCAAAATCATTTTTTCCAGTTTTTTTGTTGTTTTCATTAAACTTTTTTCCTACCGCAGACAGTGCACACATAAACTTTTTTTATTTAAAGGCGTTGCAACGCACGCGGGTGTTTTACTAGTCTCCAATAAAAAGTGCAACATCTCTTCATCCGTGACAGTGGGTGAAGTTGAACTAATGGCCGACACATCCCTTTTTTTGTTTTTATGTGAAAAAACCAAGCTTATGAGTCACCCTTTTTACTACCAGTCCGTCATGTCAATATCTAGTAGTAAGCTTGGCTTGTAGGATAGAAAAATGGATAGGAAAGGTTAGAGGGGGTCGGGGGGATGCTCGAGGAAATGTCGATGAACTTTGCGTTTGAACTCTTGGGTGTTGTATGAGTTCGGAATACTGCCTGTGGAGGTTGTTCCACAGTCGAACTGTTCTAGTTATAAACGAATTTCTAAATCGAAGTGTGCGCGAAGATGAGGGCTGTTAACTGGGCTAGTCTTGTGTTGCGGGAAAAACATTGCGGTGCAGGTAGGAGGTTCTGAATTTCAGTGGAACAGTCGCTATCGTAATAGCGATAAAGTAGAGAGAGGGCTGCTACATTCCTACGGTGGCTTAAAAGGTCTATAGAGGCCCTGTGATAGAGAGTATAAATAAGCCCGTAATTTGGGTTTTAAGCGAACATAGTGACGTTCCTCGCTAAAGGCGAAGGCACTGAAGAGCTACCAAAACTCCATAGGCTTTAGGCATCCGCCACAATTGACCAAACAACCACTGAACTTTGGGTACACGAAGTTGTGGCATCAAACCTGCTCACCAAAGTCCTAATTGTGTCTCCGGTCGCACTGGAGGCAGCCCTACACCTAACTTATAGAGGCCTATCCACTATCGACATGCATGACATTCACCGCCGACTGACATGCATTCCGGGCTTGCATGATGGAGGATCATGCATGCATGACGAAAATCAAAAGTGTTTGAAATCCTGTGGGCGGAGCTAAGTGAATGACAGGATGAAGGACAGTGGATGATGTTGCTGTCAATCATTTCGTCATTCTGAGTGTGAATTTCGGAGTGAGTAGTTCAAATCATACATATTTATTGGGGTGTGATCAAAAAGTCAGCTAAATGCGCATTCCGTGCATTTAGTCGTTCAATGAGCAAAAACCACTGTAAACAAATTGCACGCGGTTGGTTTAATTTGACAGTGACTACAAATCAGCTGTGCATTTGTGACATTCAACATCAAGTGACTGCGCATTTAGCTGACTTTTTGACCGCACCCATAGTTGTATTGCACTCGATGTGTATTGCACTGTGTGTTTGAAGACTATTCGGTAAATAAATTGTTCAGCACTTCCGGACGTCCGTAATCGGGTCTTTGGGCAAATTTACTTCAACGCATCGCACCGGTTACATCTTTCTGTATTTAAGCTGGGGAGTAACTAATTGCACATGTCGGACTCTCTACTTTCTCTCCAAAATCATAATCTGATTACTTTCTGCTATTTTTCTTGAAATCTTACACGGAAACTTTTTCGGGATCTCATTATACTTCCAACTTAAGCTATTTTTATCCAAATTTTGTTTTATTAAGAGACAATCACATCTGAAACCCATGCTCATATTTGAAATGGCACCTTCAATTCAACGGAACCTTAAGTGCACACCCAAACGATAATTGTTAAGCATTTTTGTGTGTTGTCGGTATGATAAATCACTAATTCCTTTCTAAATGTAACCGAAAAGTTCCAACAACAAAGCCTCCGCCAGTGTCTTTACACCGTGACCATTTTAAATCAAAGCCACCAATTTTGGGCACGGAATAAACGCGCACAATCACGAGCCTATATCATCAGCAACCAGCTTCAAAATCTTCCATAAGACCTAACTACTTCTAACTCTCGCTAACTTCCTTGAATTTCCATGCGTGTAATTCTAGTGCACGAAAAAAAACTTCTTCCAAAACTACAAATCAAACGTTTCTCATCTTTTTTTTTTGTTTTTTTCTGTTTACAAAATAGTGAAGACGTGACAAGTTGAAAGTTTCCGCTTATGTGATTGAGCACGTCGTTATAGTGTATATATACGTAAAGCGAAGACCGGTAGCCGATGTTGATGATACCGCCGTTTGCCATTATCTAACCAGCAAAAAACGACTGGATTAACACCCATTTATGTTTTGTACATTTTTTTTTATTTTATTTTTTTTACACAAAAGTGATAAATTCAAAAATGTGGCAAAAATCACGTCGACATTTTGTTGACCGACACTACAACGTCATGAAAAGTATTTACTAAAGGTAGTCGGGTTGAGCCTCAAAGGTGCTGCATTGCCGTGTAAAAAGTAGCGGTTAATTTCGTTCACTTTAAGGTAATATCCACAATACTTAATTCCGTTGGCGATTGCCGTATGCACTTGGAATCGCAAATTGATTGCGCGCCTGCTAAGGGCCATCGCCCTATAATCGTAAGCCTCGAGGTCAAATGGCAATTTTGAAACTTTTACACCGGGAATCAATTCTGATCGGTCATAAGCGTTCCTAAGCCCCGTAGTCGTCGTCGGCGGCCCCCGTAATGAAATTACAATGGAGGAAAAAAACGTTAAGCACAGAGAAAAACTGTTCATCACCTGTCGGTTTTCCTCGATTTTCGTAAGGAGTTTCTGAGCTGCTTTCCACAACCTGCGCCAGGCAAAAGCATATTATAGTTGTAAGTTTTCCCTTAGGATTGCCCTTTGGTCAGATGGGTAGTGCGCTGCTGCACCTCTAGTACAATACAGCACCAGAACGTTGGGCTTGGGAACACACAGGGATGGTAATGGACCCCGCAGCGCTGCTGGTATATAGCACCAGCAAAAACTGGCTTGGAAAGCGCGCGACTGAAATTGGATCTGATTAACCTTTTGACCCAGAACTAGTTGTGGCTTAAGCCCCGTCAACAGACGGCACGAAGAATAAATAAGCGAACAGCATAACCAACAACGATGACAGCACGGCATAACCCCACATCGCCCCATAGTTTATGGACTTCGCTGGTGTGCTGATGGACGAGTGGCAGAACGGCAACTAAATGAGCGAAAAAAACAAGCAAAAAAAAACCAGTCATCAACCGCCCATGCAATAAAATTTCAGAAATTTATGATGCCTCATAATTTGACTTCTTATTAAATTATTTCAACTTCGCGCTCAAAATGAACTTTAAATGCTGAAAATTGTGGCGCGCCTGTAGCCCCCGCCTCCGCCCCTCTTGAATTCTGGTTCTTCTTCTTATTATGCACCAGCGCGGAGAGTGAATGAAGCAAAAAATGTGGAGACTTGCTTTTTAGTTGTGATTCCGCGTGGGAAGATGATAGTGTGTAGTGCCTCCTAGTAGTGGCTGTGCGCTCGTCTCTTCTACAGTGGAAAAGGTCGTGTTCAGAAAATTTCATTGATTTTATTTTTCATTTTTCTTTGCTGCTGGTCTGTTTTGGCACAATTTCTAAATTTAAGATGAGAAAACAAAAACTTTATAGAAAAAATACAATTACTTCGCCAGCCTCACTCCTCACAGTCCAGGCTTGATGGCGATGATGAATCACGCGGGATTTCTTCGAAGAACGCGCCGTTCGCGTAAAAATATTGGAAAACAGCCGTTCGTTAACGAGATAACAGCAGCAGCGATAAATTTAAAAATAATTTCTTTTATTTTATTTTTTATTTTTGTTTTTTTTTTTAGTTTTTAAAGTGAAGATTGAAGCGAAACAATTGAAAATAGAAATTTCCGGGTTTGTTCTTGAGACGTGTTTTTTTTAGTTTGGAGTATGTGGGAGTGACGGCTTACTAGATTTTTCATTCAATTTGGGTTCGAGGATAAATATATTTAATAAAATCTTAATTTCCTTTACGTTCCTATATTCATACTCTAAACAGTCCTATTAGCTAGAATTTAAAAAATACGCTTCTTGAAAATGTCCGATGAATTGATACGTTGTAATTCAACCGGGAGAGAGTTCCATAGTAGAACTACGAAGATAGAATGCTGTCCAATTAAATTGCGGAAACGCAGAATTGACAAGACATCGTGCAGCAGCCGAATAAGCCTATACTCATGATTAATGCTTAGGCGCCCATTACACGATAGGTTCTGCTGTCAATTTCGCCACAGGTTTGCCTATGCCTGACGGAAAACCTACCGTCTAAGGTGATGACTGATGTAATTCTCTGTATATTTTGATTTCCATTAATCATGACTGATAGAATTTATTGATGGTTGCATGAACGTGTAATGGGCGCCTTAGAGAACAGCCTAAAACAGAATTCTGGTAGGATGAAATATCACATCAACTAATATGTTCATAGGATGACAAATAGATGGCGCTACGATTGGCAAATCCTTATAATTTTTAGAGCCGGTTTAGACAGTGCGCTCCAGCGCATGTGCCTCACGAACGTTTGTGGATGAAGGGAGTAGTGAGAATGATGAGAGGCACCTTCCCACTTCTCCCTTTATCCACAAAGTTCGTGAGGCAGATGCGGTGGAGCGCACCGTCTAAACCGGCTCTTAGATATACTAATACCAACCTTCAAACGAGATGTGTCAAAATTTTCTGACAATCCGACCAAGTTTAGGCGTTAAGGCCCAAGTTACTTTAACTCTTAAATTTATCGCTGGTAACTTAGCATCGGTCCTACCATGCCATTTGACAGCTCGCATTTTACAAATAATCAGCAAAAATAATAATGGATAATGAAGCTCCGAGAATTGTAATCCGTTAAACAATGATCGGTGAGAGGAAAGTGTTAAATTGACAGTTTTGAATACAACGAAAGCGTTTATGCCGTAGCACTGCTGTTATTTTATAGCTGTTTATGCCGTTGTTAACATCGCTAGCTCAGTTAAAGTAACTTGTAATCTGTCATAGCAGAAATGACCGCATCGACATTTTAGCGGCGGAGAGTAGGAACTTGTACAACCTGGAATATGCAAGGGTGGGCCTAAGTCGGTGCGACGGATTCTGGCAGCATGACAGAGGATTTGGGACGAGTCTACTAAAAGTCGATGAACTCATAGAGTCATACTAAATGTAGGGAATTGGCTTATGAAAAAACATGGGGAAGTGAGTTACTATCTAACGCAGTTCCTGAGTGGACATTGAGGCTATAGGGGTATGCCGCTTAAGGTTGGACGTTTCACCGTTCTGCCCAGAATTCCCGGCCGATAGTGAGGACGCGGAGCATGTCCTCTTTAGATGCTCGAGGTTTTGCGGAGAACAGGACTATGCTAAAAACAGCCTCCTAGGTGTAGCTAACACAGGAGAACATCCAAATGCGGTAGGAGGGTTAGTCTTACAGGATCGTCAGAACTTTCTCTTGAAAGATACTAGCGTGCATCAGGAGGTGTCACGACAGTGAACTGGTAGTGGACTCCTGCCTCGACTCCCTCTGAGGCCTTGAAGCCATCGGTGCAGGCCCCCGGAATCCTTCAGGCTATGTGCCCTGCTAGGTGTTGGACGTAAAAGTCGGGAAGGAGAAGGTGCAAGAAAACATCAAGGGCGTTCGTACGGCATGTTCTCAAGACCCCTATTGTTACTAAACACAATAACGAGGAGATTACTCCTCCTTGTGATGCACCTCTGTTGACGTGTTTGATCACCATCTTGGTTTCTAAATCCGCTTGGATTATTCTCGAGCTGAACAAAGCCGCCAGGTATTGCTTAGGTTCGCTTCTACTTTTAGGGCTAAGAGAGCTGCTCGAATCGATCCAATACATACATTATAGCACGTGATTTTAATCCTCCAAATAATTTTTCGTAGGTCTGATTGAGACGTGTCCCCAATGGACTTGAAACGCCTTCTCGAAATTGCAAGTTTAGCTTCCAGAACAGGGAAATATAAGCGAGTATGGTACTTGGTCATTGGTGATTACAACGATAATGACTGTGCAATGGTGCATTGTCGTGGTAAAAACTCCATGCATTTTCCTTCCACAAGTCTGGCCGAATGTAAAATTCCTCTTAGTTCAAATATACTCGCGGAAATGCTTCATTACACTCAAATAGTATTATTTTTTCACCGTTTTTGTCTTTGGAAGGAATTCGAAGCTTTTTTTATGTGGAAAAACCAAGCTTAGGTATCACTCGAGCCCTTTTTTTATGAAAACACAAACTGCTTTCAATTTTTTCAAGCTGTTTTTTGTTATTGAAAGTATGATCCATTACAATTATATGTTGAACAGAATATCATTCAAAAATGTCCATCCCGACTGCGTCTGCAGGCATCGATTCGAATCTTAGAATAGAGAACTACAGGAAAGGCCCTCGGGTATAAAATCCGTGTATGGGAGCGTAGTGAAATCGCTATCAGTCAACTGTCAAATTGGTACAATTTCTTGTTAGTTAACTGTCAAATTTTCCCGCGGCACTTTCTTTAAAACGAGTTTTTCTATAAAATTTATTTAAAGTTTTTCGCAAAACTAATTAAAAAGAAGAAAGAAAGTTTAAAGAATTTGTTTTTGTCAATTAGAAGTTGTTACGAGTGAATTTTCAGTGAAAAAAAGAGCAATGAAGTGTGCAGTTTGAATTTCACTACATTCTCCGAGGGCCCTTCCTGTAGTTTTATATTCTAAGGTTGAATGTTTTTCTTTAGATATTAATTGGTTGTGGTTTGTTTTCATACACTCGACTTTTCAAAAAACAACAACAACAACAAAACAATCTAATGACGTTAGATCACATTACCTTGGAGGCCAATTGAAATCTGCATGGCCGATTATTTACACCGAAAAAATCACGAATTTTGCGATGAGTAATTTTCAAAGAACGCCCCTTTTCATTTTCATAATAAGTTTGAATAATGTAAACGCTTTGTTGCAATGTATATATCGGTTCATGGTTGAAATTGAACTACTTTCTACTAAAACAAAATGACTTATGTCATTTTGACAGACATCACGTGTAAACATTATACAGTGCTGACATCTACGCGTCACATTTGGAGTATCCTGCAAAAAGAAATAAAAACCAACGTTAACTATGTTTATTTGCTATCAATTGAATTCCTCGGCACCTAAAAACCAATTTTTCTATTTATCTTGATAGATCACAAGAAACGAAACACAAAAATCAAAAAAAAAATCATGTCCACTTCAAAAAGTTTAAAAAAAGAAAAACTTTCCATCCAATCTGCAATTTCCTTTGAAGATAATTGCCCCACAAATATTATTCATGAACATATCCGTTTATAATAATCCCCCGAGGCACAAAGCAAACAAAGTAAGCATGACCCAATTTCCTTTAAAAACACAACTGAATGCTACCAATATTGTCTGTCAATAAAGAAGAAAAAAGTATCCTTGCTCAGAATACGTCCTATCCGACAGAGAAGTAGAGGAGTCCTGAGAAACGTAGACTCGACCTATAAACATTACAAGATGCATACAAAGAGAAGCTCATTTTCGAGTGAAGTAAAAAAAGGAAGCAGCAAGCAACAGTGGCGGCGGCAGCAGCAGCAACATCAATAGATAGATCCAGTATGGGAGTAGTAACATCAGCGGGCACACATCATAGCAGGGAGCACATCACCACAATCACGTCACAGTGGCATAACTCTATTTATGTCGCAGGGGGGCACAAACTGTGAATTCTGTTTTAAGGATTATACATCACACTATAAAGGACGATGAATCCTTGTACCTTTATCTATATGCCGTAGACTTTCCTGAGCAGTTCCCGAACTAGATTCCTTTTATATATATAAATTTTTTTTTATTATTATTATTGTTGTTGCTGTTGCTGGCTGATGCTGCATACCGACGAATATGACGTCAATTTTTGCCTGTATACTGAGTGTAGTAAGAGCTTCCACCAGCATTCAGCAAACCCTAAAGGCGAAGGCAACCGAAGAGATCTGCTCCTGGTGATGCTGAAGGCGACCACTGAGGGTTGAAAAAGGTTTCCAATCTCAAAGTGTGTGCATGTACCTATAAATACAGTCCTTGCCTCTCTCTCTACACCTATGCTCCGAAGCTCGTAGCTCTACGTAAAAGGAATAAGGAGCGCTCTGCAGATATATGTATACGCATATATATCTAAATATATTAAGGCGAATAGCTGGCTGAATGTACGTATATATATGTCCGTTTGTCTGTATATAGAGCTCCACAGGACAAAATTTTATGTACATCGATATAAAGGCTTCCAGAAGGGGCGGAAGAAAAGGGATGGCAGAGCGAAACTATGCCAAGAATGTGCAATTAGTGAGTGTACGAAGCGTGTTTTAGAGCCGTAGGGCTCTGCTGCTGATACGATTCCTCCTTATACCGGAATATTCTTCGCATACATTCGTCTGTACAATTCTGATGGTGCCTGTGCCTTGCTTTTGCTTTCGCCTACCCTCGTCCTGTCTACGTATAAACATCTAACGATATAAGCACTTAATATACATAAATACGCCATAAGAAGAAGAATGACGTCGGGGGGAACGGGTATGACGAGTATAGTGAGTGTAGAGAAGGTTAGGGCGGGCGGGCACAGGACACAGAGAAAGGGGCCGGGACGAAACGGGCAGATGGATGGATGCTCGGAATACGGGACTAGACACAACGGCTTTACATTCTACAGGCGACGAGTATATAACTTTAATATTTCGCTATGAAGTTGAAATAACATCATCCTTTGATATTTTTATTATTTTCGAAAGACTCCCAGAAGAAACATTTATAAACCGACAATGAAGGAGAATTCGAGAGAGATAGAGAGAAAACGGATGGAGGGGGCGAATACCTGTCCAAACCCATTGCCGCCCCGCTTACCTGGTGCTTGCCCGCCCACACCATCAATTGTCCTTATGCTTTTCCTGGTTCTGTTCATGAGGCCCTTTGGCCCTACACTTTTAAAAACGGCTGCCGGAACAGAAGTTGCCGGTGACGTTTTGGCACGCAACAAAAATGAGTTGTTGTGGACAGTAGCAGCGCAGACTTTTTTTTGTTTCAAGTTCTTTGGACTGACATTCTCCGGCCACCCTTGCAGCCCTTAACCCGAGCCATTTCTATTTCAAAATGAAGATTTACCCTTGTATAGTAGCTGGTACTATACTGACTACTATGATCTCTGAGCAACTCCTCCACAGATGAATTTCTAGGATGGAATGATGGACAGACAGATGGAGCCAGAATATGGAATGAGCAGCGGTGGGTGGGTGGCGGTAGGACGGGGTTATGGTGTTATGGCGTTTCTACAGAAATTATTGTTGATTAAAAATTTAAATTATCTTTTGCCTTAGCGCAAAAATTTCTACCTCAAGTACAAATCTGAAAGTTTTCTTCGTTTGTAGCATTTGCTTTGGTTCGTTACAGAACAGAACAATGCAAATTTTTAAATTATACCAAATTTTTAATATCGGATTTTAAGAAATTCCTTTGAGGTCATGCCGGAATAGAAACGAAATGAAAATGTTATTCTGTTGGGGCTTATACGAGTATAACGTTTGCCTTTATATGCCAAGTATGAAATGATGTAAAATGGTTAAGAAAAAATTTCAGTTTCATTTCTCTGCATATTAAACAAAAAATATAAACAAACAAATATTTTTTGTTTAATACTTAAATTTTGTTTTTTATTAGAAAAAAGGAATTTTAATATTTAAAAAATTGAAATGAAATCGCGAAATTACGATATTTAATGACGAAAATTGTCTCAGAGTTGAAGTCTTGAAGCTATAAATTTAACTACAATATATAACATATATAACCTAATCAGACTCTTTCACATATTTTAAAACCATATATGGGAGACAATATATAAGATTATCAAGCAGGATTTAGAAGGAACAGATCGACAACAGACCATATTTTCATAATGAAATGAGACAAGGGTTAAAGGGTTAACCAAAACGAATAGCGCATTAGAACGAATGAGAAGGTTGAAGAAATGTGTGACGAAATAACACATAGAATTGGGCAGGCTACGAAGGCTCGCACACATTGTACGATCTTCGGAAGAAACACTGCCAGCGTGGATTTTCAATGGTATGTATATCACCACGAAAAGGAAGCATGCAAGACTACCAAGAAATAGGTGGATGGATAACGTGCTAGAAGATATACGAAAACACCGTATAACAAACTGGAGGGAACTAGCAAGAGGCGACTGGAAAAAGAGACTTCAAGGGGCCCAAGTCTTGAAAGGACTGTAGCGCCATTTCAGAAGAAGAAACTAACCAGAATATTTTAATGGATAAATTAATTAACTGGATTCAGATGCTTTAAAGTAAAAAATTGTGTTTCTTATGTTATAATTTAAAGGAGAAATTAAAAATAATTGAAATAACAAAACTTCTACCTGGAATTTTATGTGTAACCCATTTGACGTTTCCTCCCATAAAAAAGTCGTCATTTAATAAATTTAACATTTCAGCTTGAATTTATTTTAACACTAGTTTATTCTTTTTACAAAACAATGAACCTAGAACGCTACGCTACGCGATTTATTTCCTTGAAAAACTCGCGGCACATGAAATTTGTACAAGAAACAGCCACAGCTGTCAGATCGATGTAAAATCGAACATGTGTTCTACGTCGAAATTATAGATGTCGCTTAAGACGCTAAATCGACAAATACAAATTAATTTTAACAACAATAAAATTATTTTTAAAATTACATATAAATTTCTTATTTATTAATCATATTGAAATTGCGATGTTAAAGTTATAGAAAATTTCTTTGGAATAGGGTTTCGTGGCTGATTATAATGAGTGGTCTAGAAGTAAAAGCAAAGTCTTCTTTAATCTCCTAGGCCTAACATTAAGCGAGAATCTGAGTTGAAATAATTTCAAATTCCAAATTTCTAAACGAGCTTGCCAATGCCTGCGATTTTTTAAGACATGCAAATTCTTTCTTCAGCCGATGGCTTGGGCCATAATCAACAAGTCCTACACTGGCATTGTTTGTCGGAAAGAACGAGAAGATCTTACAGGATTGGAATAACACCACTGCCGACGACTTCTTTGTACTTCGCAGCGTTTTCGGACCCTTCTTAGAGTAACAGTAGAGACTTTCAACTGTCAAATTTTGTTGTTTTAGCGCCCTTTCCAAGCGTTCGTCAATGGTGCCCTTGTATACATATAATTCGATTCATCCTGCCGTCAGCGTCTCCAAGTTGCATTTAACGATTGTTTAAGGTTTATTTTTCAAAGGCGAAGGTTTGATCATGTGTCTGGGGCCGGATTCCGCAAGCGTGAATCGTTTGCCTGTGCAAACAACAAAAATTAATTCGGTTTGCACTTTTTCAATTCACCCGTTTCCGCAATCGACTGTGAAATTTGTTGTGCTGAATAAGTTCATTTTGAAAGCTTACTGCGCGAGTTGAAATTTTTCAGTTGCTAAGAAATTATTATTTTTTCACTTTTTCGTTTCTATCACTACTTACTCACGAACGTTTCAAGTGTGTATAAATTTTCCCTCCTGTGAGTTAAAAAAGCTCATGGGCACGGTTGCGGAATCTAAAACATGGCCGTGACCCGTATGGCCGTGCACACAATAATTTTCACGCTTGCGGAATCCGGCCCCTGGTGTGCAAAATTCCTTGCTAGGTTGTGACTTTTTTCACTTTATTGATGTCAGGGCATTGGTCCTCCTACATCAAGGTCTCCATACTAAAAGCCCGTCTTAGTTTTCCGACTTCGTCACGCCTCTCCAATCCCTGCGTTCAATTAGATTTCTCATTCCCGCACATTGTTCGGGCTGTACTAAAGTACCAAATTCTTTTAAAACTGTTTCTTAAATTCACGCTTTACATGGTGAACACTAATGGAATACACTTTATTATTGAACATAATTTAAACACAGATTTTAATCTTAATTGTGTAATTATTGAATTGAATCTAGTTTGAAAATCACCTTTTGACAGTACAAACGTCAAAATTAACAGCTGCAGAAACGTCCAAAAAAATGTAAATATAATTCATAACTTCTCATAAAATCCCGAATGAATGTAACAGAATAAGAATTTCCGCCCCTTCCACCACTCCACCTGTGCATCACTCCACTAAGGATAAGGAAAAACTTATTTAATATATCCTTAAGCGATATAATGTCAATTTTCTTAATCTAATTCCGAAAATGTCTAATTAATTTTCTGCTAAGATCAAATCATTTTTCCTCGTACAAGATTTATTGCGTGAATGCGTAACTAAATACTCGCTCACCTCCGCATCCTTCCGGAGGCCGGTATAAACATATACATGTACACATATAATACAAAATTTTTTTCCTTGCTCATCCGCATCCAATTTCGGAAGTCGCTCTCTCTTAGGATATTTCAAGGCATTAAATCATTACGAGGATCCTGTCCAGAACCAATTTCGAGGTCATATTTTGGGCACATTTTTAGTATTTTTTCATTTGCCGCAAGGGACTCTCATGGATGGTGCTGCTTGATGCTTGATGCTGGTTTGGGGCTCACTTGTACTTGGGAATAGGAGGGTTTTATCATCATCATCATCTCTACGTCCCGTTTTGTTGGTTGGTGATGCTTCTTCTTCTACTATCCGATCCCGATGGGTCGAGAGATGGTGATATGTCTGCAGGATCATAAGACATTGCCACCACTGATTAATGAGCTTCAGCATTCCTTTGAAAAAGGCAAAACTAAGAAAGGACAACGAGACGACAACTCTGCCCATGAAAAAGGGGCTTCGTCTCTTATTAAAGACTCCCGGGGATTTTTTTTGGGCATTAAATTTCATTCTAGGGATATTTGATTGATTTCCTTTCTATGACGACGGGAACGACGACGACGACGATGATGATGATGATGATGTCCAAGAGGAAGCGGAGGTTGGATTTTAATAATCCAAAGAAGGACAAACGATTTGATGAAGTTGATTATTCAATGTTGTTGTATTAATTCAATATGAGGGCGCCATAAGGAAAATAAAAAAGGGAAAAGCTTCTCCCAGTTCAGATCCTGACCTTCACTTTAAGGTACAGAGCAGCATCGAAAGCCACAACAACAAAACGGACAGAAATTTTCCCTCCCTTTTGCGTCCCCTTTACCCCCTTCGTTTGTTTGATTTTCATTTTTCACTGCTTTATTGTACATAAACGAGAGGATAAACAGAAGAGAAGCTTTGGTGAACGGAACGCGCACACACACCCATACAGCCCAGCCAACCAGAAGGGAAAAAGAATGAAATAATTTTCCACGAACTTTCGTTCAAATCCCTTTCCAATCCCGGAACCCCAAACTCTTTCGGTTCTTTCTTGGGATCCTTGATGAAAGAAAGAAGTCAACCGGGTTTTGATATTTTTTTTTACTCCTTTGTACAATTTACATTCTACTGTTCTTCTACTACTACTGCTGCTGCTGTTGGCTGTCCTCAAGATCTCCTTCCAGCAACACCCTGTCGAGAGATGTGTGGGATATCCTTTTCGAAGATATTTGATGGCGCTCACAAAACAACTGAAGAAAGAATAAAAAAAAATTGAGAAAGAAAGAAAACGTCAGAAAAGTAAAATGGTGTGGCATTTTGTATTATGGACGAAAGGGTTGAGGAGGTTATTCAAAGCTATACACACTCTACCTATATATATACACAATAGATTTATATATGTATGTATATATATAATAGCATAAGAAAAGCTCCTTTCGGCGGCAGCCTTGTAGGTGGATTGATATTGGAAGTCAAAACGAACCGAAGACAGTCTGCGAAGGCTACGGCTACGGCTACGGCGACTTCTGGGTATTTTCTTAAGTGGGTGGCAACAGGCGTCCGATTTTCACTTCTAATTTTTTTACTCCTTCTTGATTTTATTTTATTTCATTTTTTTTTTGTTCTCTCGTCTTATTTTTCATTTTTTCCCTTTTTTTGAGTCCTTTGAATGTTTAAATTTTGAGAGGGACAAAAGCCCACGGATGAACGATGCTGAAATTTGCAAGCCAAAATGAAGAAGGAACAGGAATAGAAAAAAAAATTGTTTTACGAAAATGTCCCTTCTTTGGCCTTCGTTGCCTGGCTGTGGACTGAAGGGCGGGCGGCGGGTGTTGGGGGCAGCGGCATGGGCTGAAAATTGAAATTGAAATTCGAAGCGGTGGCGCGGGAAGGGTTTAAGCTTGAAAAGTCTTCCAATACTTTTTTCCGGTTCTTGGGAAATATATTTCGTTATCAACGCTTATTAGACAGGAGATGATTTATTCTTGGAGGATTTTCTATCATCCCCTCCATCTCCTTACTTTGTTCGCTTGTCACCCCCTTCCACAAAGTCCTTAGCTCAACGTTCTGGCGCTGCCGACTTTTTTTTTGTGTGCTGTTTTATGTGAAGAGTGAGTTTTTACAATTAAGTTTTAAGGGAATCAATTTTGAGTTCGAGCTTTAATTAACCAGCTTTAATCTCCAATGTTCTATTATCGTACCACCAGCAGTGATTGTTGATCCATTCCCAAAAAAATAATAGCGGTCAGTTATTGCTGTTGTCCACCAAATGCACAATCAAATTCTTTCCCGGTCGTAAAGAAATGATATAGGATCAGCTCCTGCAAGCAGGCAGTGCCGGGATCCCAATGCATCCCCTTCGTTCTGTAGCATTCCGAAAAAGTTGAAAGTTATTCAACTTTACCGTACCGATCCGTAAGTAGGTACCATTGGAACCACCTTTCCGAACTGCCATATATGTAAGTTCTAAACAAACTTCAAATTTTAACTTTGACAGCTTAGCGGTTCCGAATGGAATGGATGCAAGCCAGTTAAAAAATTATTCCATGCAAGACTAAGACTATTGGTAAGACGGCTTAACAATAGGTATTTTTCGTTTCCAAAAGGGAATGTCGACAGCGGTTTTATCAAGTGGTCCCCCAACTAAATACTAACCACGTCCAATGCTGCTTGACCTCCGTAATCGAACGAGAGCCCGGTCTATTGAGCATATAAATGTCACCCTTTACGGAACCCAAGATAATTGCTCGTTTTCTTCGTTCCATACAATTTCTTAAAGCTTCAATATTGGTTTGTTTGTCCAAGTCTCCCTTTTTGGGCGTATAAGCACTACGCTTTTAGCCTATAGTGTCTACATCACTCTTGGTACTGTTTGGCGATCTACAATAACTTCAGGGTTTTTCGTGGTTTGATGACGCAGCCTTATTTTTGAGTAAATTTTGAGTAAATGACATTAAGTTGAAAAAAACCATATCAGTCAAATGACGACCTCCTGATCCTGAATTGATGCACATTTGTGCTCGTTTTACGGCATTTTGAATTGTTGCTCTCAATCATGGCTCCAAATTTCTGAGGCCGCATCAAACAGTCATTTTAAGGGTATGCAATATGGCTCCTAGTGCATTTCATGTGGATTCTCCATGCCGCAGAAATGCAAATTTAGGTTTATCCACATAAGCACTTCTTCGGCTTCGTCGCTCATTACGAGAAAAACGATGACGAAATTCATGCTGAACGGAAATTGATCAAATAAGCAGTAACAATAATTCCGCGTTTTTCAGGTGTGCATCGCTTCATTGGTTATTGTCAAAGAATTCTCTATCTGTCTACAAAATAAATGTCAAAGCACAATGACATTTGACGCTGTTTGCAAAAATTATGGCACATTCACAGTACTTTTGTTTGTTTACTCCACACGGAATCCCGCGGGCGAAAATAAGTTCACAATTGCGTTTCTTTACTTTCTTGGGCACGAAAAATAGGGGAAATTTTAGCTTCCTCTCGTGCAAATATGTAAGTTCCCGAGATCTTGCGCCTCCCGGCGACTGTTACCACGTATACATGACCAAATCGAACGATCTAGAGATCGAAAAATTTAAGTGAATCTGTGTATTTGACATCGTCGGATCGAATAATTGAAGTTTAAATGGATTCAAACGTATTCGAAAAGCACCTACAATTTATAGTTTTCATATCATTTTACTGTTGTTTCCCTTTGTCATTATGAAAATCATTATTTGCAATTCTAATATTTTATTTTTTTATTTTTGCTTTAGATTTTTTGTATTTTTCTGTTGTGAACTTTTTTCTGTAATTCTAATATTTTAATTTAATTTTTTACTCCCAACACGACGAAGGCACAACAATAAAAATATGTAACAACCTAAAAAATGTTATGCTGTCATGTCAATCTTTCAATCTTTGAATTTGCGTCTTTACGATGACATTTCGATTCGATCCAGCCCCAAATGTTGGATCGAATCGGCTCGATCTTATGTGAATTCGATCTGCGTATACATGGATTTTTCTAAGACCCAAGCTGGCTTGAAGCCGGCTTCAACTTCGCATGTAAGGCCCGGTTCACAATGAGCGCTTCAAGCCTCAAGCTTCACGCTTCAAAAATTTAGGGTTATAGGATTTATAAACAATGATTCACATTCAAAGCTTCAAGCTGCAAGCTTCAAATTAAGCTGAAAATATGGTAAAAAAATTGAAGCTTGAGGCTTGAAGCGTTCATTGTGAATCGGCCCTTATACGTACTATGTGCACTGCTGTCACAGCGATTTTGTAGTGATAATTTGAATTGTCAAAACCAACTGTCACTTGTCACGTCAAACCAAAACGATTACGACGTGCCGAAAATAAGTTCTTCATTTGGTACAAAAATACTCGTAGAGATACACGGAATGAGCTTAAGAATTTTGACGGAAAATTAGCCAGTCTTAAGAGAATTTGACGAGGAATCTTAAGACGTCTTAAGGCTATTATAGTTAGGGCTATTAGGACATTAGGGGCCATCCATAAATTACGTCACACGAATTTCATGATTTTTGACCCCTCCCCCGTCCTTGTCACAACTGGTCACATTTGTGAGACTCCCCCTCCCTAGTGTGACGTCACATGTTTTGCAATTTTACATCTAGAAATTATTAAATTAAAACAGCAGTTCCGAAATTAGTTTTATTTCTATTTAAATTATTAATTTCCCAGTAGGAAGTTATTGTAATCGGTCCGAAAATCGGATTCGAAATTTTCAATGTATTTACACGTTTCAAGGTCCCAATAGCATTTTAAGCAAAAATTTGAGAAGAAATATATGTGTGTGTGCGTACGTATGTGGTCATTTGTTCCTGCACGATTTCGCGCGAACCAAAAAAGATATCGACTTCGTTAAGGTGCCGTTCGAAGCATGTTAAAGGACATATGATCTTAAAAGATTTTCATAAAAATCGGTCGAACCGTTTTTTTGTTTGAACGACGTAAGTGAATCGTTCGAGTCGTTTTTTTGTTTGAACGAATACTGGGAAGTTAATCTTGTGGACCGAAAGGGTCAAAAGCCACATCCCAACTAGTTTTTTAATAAAATCAACATCACATTTTTGAAAAAATAAACAAAACAAAAAACCAATAATTATACTATAGTCCGGGGAAATTAGCAAAAAAAAGCGCACGAAAGGAGACAAAATTCCAAAATGGCTGAAAATTGGTCCGCAGCTTCCTTGGGACTTTTTAAGAAAACCATTTCGGAATCACAAAAAATAAAGCATGACCGCCGGAGATATCGCGTTTTTCCCGTGTTTTCCTGGTATCTCGGTTTCTATAGGTCACACAACCTATAGTACGAGGGCCCAAAATGTTGACAACGAAACGCTCTACAACTTTAGTTCTTATAAACATGTTGACCCGATTAACCTTTTTAAAGTTATTCAAGGTCAAACTTATCAAAAATCACTTTTTAGCCAAAAAATCACTCAAAAACTGCTTTTTTCGAAAAAGTTTTTGATCAGTCAATACGAAACGTTATTGTCTACAAAAAAGCCCTCTTGCCATTTTTTCGAAAACTTAACCCTTTCTAAGTTATTCAAGGTCAAAGTCTCAAAAATTCAGTTTTTGGTCAAAAAATGACTCAGAAACTGATTTTTGCGAAATTATTTTTGTTCTATTTATACAAAAGATTATTGCCTACCCTAATGACACCCTTGTCATTTTTTCGAAAACTTCTCGAAAAAATTTGCAAAAATCAATTGAGCGATTTTTTGGCCGGTCTTCGGACGAATCGAATTGATTTGCATTTTGTACTGACTTTTGGCTATGTTTAAACGCAACCCCCCATATACACGAATTTCACTTAACGCGAGTTTTTTTCGAACGTGTCCCTCGCGTAAAGCGAGGTATTACTGTTCTTAGATATATTAGATTTTGAATTGTGACGTCACGAAATTTAGGACCCCTCCCACCCCTTGTCACACTATGTCACACTTCGTCGACCCCCTCCCTCCCCCTTAACGTGTGACGTAATTTATGGATGGCCCCTTACATTGTACTCGTAAATTTCAGAATTTCGCTGAGTTCGTCTCGGATGATATCTACATAAAGCTTTGGATTCTCTTAACGAAGAATTTGTGGAATAACTACTAATTTGGTGAAGATCGCTTTTATATGATCGATTCTCAAATCAGTTTCCGAAATTAAACAAATATTACTTTTTGAGATATGTTAATCTCCGGAAAAATCCCGACTGTTAAGCCACGATGCTACAAGTTTCCAATTTAAATAACTTAACTCATCAATGCAAATTATTTCTCCATCTATGAAGCTTAAACGAATATTTCTACCATCGATTTCTTTTTACTAGTAAAATTAGGTTACACATCAATGCAAACCACATTCTCTGCAAAGCTCAACAAAATCACAAAATTTCAACTCTTTAAATCTAGTCTTAAAAATCCGCACTAAAACTTTCTTTAGAGATCATCAACAATATTTCTCGCCAAACTTTTAAATGTGTGTAGTCAAGTTAAGAAGAAGAAGAAGAAGTCTCCAAAAACTAGTTACTAAAAGTACATAACTTCTACGTTTTACGTAGAGTCAGTTAATAAAAGTTTTAAATTGACTTTGGAAACGCGCCGTTAAAGACAATTACATTCAATTTTAATTTTTTTTTATTTTTTGTGAAAAAAAAGGAAAATAAGAAAAAAAAGGTAAAAATTTTCAACTTTTCCCCATACAAACTTCACTTAAAATTTCAATTAAATTTTTTTTTACCTAATTCTTATCTCTTTTTCAGGACGAAATGAACTGATAGCACGGTACATAAAACTTCGGACAGGAAAGACGAGAACACGAAAACAAGTCAGCTCACACATTCAAGTGCTAGCAAGGAGAAAATTACGAGAAATTCAGGCTAAATTAAAAGTTGTAAGTATCCTACACTCACACATACACACCCGTGCATATAGTGTTCCCCGACATACATAGAAAACCATATACTCACCCCACCACCCCAAGAGTATACCACGCACTTGAAACGGGTTTTAAGGATAAAACCAAGAAATCCCTTTCCTTCTTCTGTTCGTTATCCTTGTATTTTTTTTCTTTTCCACTTGTTTGTTTTTCCCAGTTTCGTTTCCGTTTCTGTATTTTTGTTTCTTTTCGATTTCACATTTTCGTTTCGAGTCCTTTTTTTGCCTTTATTTTGGGCGCTTTTTTGCTGGTTGAACTTCTAATTGTGCACACAGAAGACTGCTGATGTCCTTCTTCGTTTTGTGCGCTTTGTCTTAACTCGTCCTGGGTTAAATCTGATTTTAAGTGAACTGCACTCCACGGAATTGCAATGCTGCTTTTCTTCTTCTCTGTGCTAGCCCGGGCTGTTCTCAGGGTGTTCCAGTAATTTGGTGTTTGGATAAATTGAAACTGCATTCCGCCTATATAGTTCGTGTGCATGGAGTGTATCTGGTAGGTCGGTATCATCCCGAAATAGAGGAGTATCGGTGGCCAGGACGGAAGTTTAATTAATATCACCGACAGTAGTCAAGTCTTTTGAGATGAAGTCAACACAAGTAGTAGAAGTTGGCTGTTGTGTTGCTTTAGATTTTGTGTGTGGAATTTCTTCTCTTTTCTCGAAATCAGTTTTTTTTTTGATCTCATACCCATCGTGAGTTGCTACTACACAGTCTTTGTTATTTAGTGCTTAAGAATGTCTCCATATCCTTCAAAAAACAAAATAACTAAAAAAAAATAAAATGTTTTCGTATTGATGTCAACATTGGTATATAAAAATTTTTCTAGGAGCACATTGGTGGCAAGGAGAAGGCACTCCAGACAATGACGAGCATGTCAAGTGCACAAATTATTTCTATGACTGCAGCTAAAGGTCTAACACTGGCCGGACCGCCACCACCTCATCATCCCCTGCACCCACCGCTAGCTTATCCTGGCGTAAGAGAAAACTTTCACAGCCTTTTTAGACTAATCCTTTACAAAAAAAACAAAAATAAACGCAAAACATTTTATCTAACTCTCATAATTGGTGTGCGTATGTGTGTTGTCAGTATTATTCTTGCCATTTATATTTGGTCTTTAGCAAACAAACAAACAAAAAAAACTACTTTAATCCAAATCATACTGTATTGTTTTGGTTGTGGAGACTGTTTATTATTTAGGATGCGCTTTTGCTAAAAAAAACATTGCTTTATTTTCATGGCTGTCAGCAGTTTTCCTTTTTTGAAATTCTCTGCTAGATGAAGAAGTAAGAACGTCGAATAACGTGCGCAAGCAGAAATGGTGTGGCAAATTCATTAAGGAAAGTTGGTAAAGAAACATCTTCAACGAAACGACCTTCACTATCAACTACAGACTCTTAACTGACCTTAGAACAGGACGATTTGATTTATTTGTGATTATTACATTTTCGAAATGTTTTCGTAGAATTTTACTGTTTAGATTTGGATTTGGAACAGACTTACAGATTCTTCATTATTAAAATCTTCTTTCAGTTAATTTTTTTGTGTGGAACTAATAGCCTTGACACACGGCAATCTAATTATGACGAAAATTCGTCATTTAAGACGAACGCGTTTAGGGAGTGACACACGTCAAAATACATCATTATTTTTTGACAGTTGTAGTAAGTGGTAGTGTAGTCAAAAATGTCCGTGAACGAAAAATTGTCTTGGTAACGTTGTTGCCCACCTCCCGGTCCTCAATCGGCTAATTTGGAAACAAGTAATATTTTTTATTAATTTTCAAGTAATGCCTAGTACGCTAAAAAGGAAAGAAATTTTCCATATGTAAAAAAACGTAAACGAAATCTATAGCGAAAAATTTATTTTGTTATTTCGTTTTGTGGTATTCAGCTCCGTCGGAATTTTGCTAGTATGTCTACTGAATCGTAGATGGCATTGATAATTAGTCTCCACCTGTTTCGTTATGATTTATGTGCCCGGACATATAAATGTGTATTCCCATATTCTGTCCCTTAATGCAAGTGGTTATTAAGAGGTGGATAAGGTAGAGGAACAGGTTGCAGAATGCAGGATTGCACATGAAAAAATCAAAAAAAAACTTTTACCAAATTGCTTACGAGCTCCTTCAACCAACTTGCACGCCAAAATGATACATAACCCCGTCAGCTGCTCCCTTTTTCTCAGCTGTTTACTATTTCTCCACACTAATCTACCCGGAACTTTTCCTTGTAGAAATAAATTTTTAATCTCCAGCGAAAAATTCCGTTTGAGCTGCGTACCGGGCATAAAATTAAAATCAAAATCAGCTGATACCTTAAAGACACTGGAAAAACTCCTAAAAGTGATCTTTCTGCAATAATCTATCGACCGGCAGATGGCCCTCTTTTGAGTTTTCGTAATCGATTATCAAAAATTTGCCTAATCGGTTTTCTTAATTATGAGATTCATATTCGTAATAAATGATGGATTTTTCGTCGTAATTACGTCGGTGTGCCGAGGCTATAAACAAAGTTTTTCCACAGTTTATGCTTTTTCGTCTATTTTGACTGGGGCTATAGGAGCTGCGATCCCATCCAAACCGGAGGCTATAG
This sequence comes from Thereva nobilitata, assembly GCA_963855945.1. Taxonomy (NCBI): domain Eukaryota; kingdom Metazoa; phylum Arthropoda; class Insecta; order Diptera; family Therevidae; genus Thereva; species Thereva nobilitata. The sequence goes on along the minus strand of OY979697.1, from coordinate 100,364,419 downwards.
GACACTATTGGCCCTGAGTCTCCCCCAACTCGTGAAAAACTTGCGTAAGAAAAGCAATGAACTAGGGAAGATTTTAGATCCAGCCAGTCATATTTAGGTATCGGAGCTACATACCTCTTTTGTGCTTTGAAAACTCTCCAAAATCCAAAGAATAGGTTTCCGAATACACGGTGTCCGATGTTGACCAGAGGCGGACCGCTGCAGAGAAAGTTGTCTCTCAGTTGTTTCTCACCATCCTTGTCCTCTCCACAGCTTAGGAAGTGGGTGTTGTGGGGAAATCTCAATAAGGCTGCATGATGTCCAATTAGGTGCCAGTGTAAATATCGCTACAATTCTGGCGATGTCGTTACCAGACAAACCCAAGAGGTCTGGGACGGTCTCTGATTGCTATAACAAGGCTAAGCCTTTCTAGCCTTTACGCATAATGATAGGCGGACCCCGGATTAACCCCGCACCCTTCAAAGAAGTTCTGTCTGGAAAACACTAGCGAAGTTACGCAGGCGGTAGCATTTTCGGAGATTGAACAAGGAGAAAAAGCTTCAGCCCCTACACTCGACTCTGATTTGTATCTATCTGTGTCCAGGACAACGGCATGGTCTTTGTCGAGTTGAAAATCGTCCCATTCCTCTCTGGTAGGAATCGGGATATTGAGGTGCCTGTAATTTTGCGCCCATGTCGTCAATAGGACCTTTCACCATTTTCTGTGGTAGCGAGCGCCCGTAGTTCTGTCTCGACCCAGCAACTTGCTTTTCACAACCTCCAGAAAGATGTATAAAACAGGTGGCACCAGGTCGAGAATTACATTAAACGCTTCCGTAGCGGTTGTACGCATGGCGCCCGTTATTCCAAGGCAAGCCGTTCTTTGGACTTGATACAGTCTGGATCTGTTACACTTTTTATTAAGAGTGGTGCTATCTCTTACCGAAGGTCTACTTAAAGGCATAGAAAGTATATTGACCTTTCTTACCCTTTCACATAAGACACGAGAACTGCGGGGATAGACTCAGTTCTCGACTGGACTGTAACTCAGGCCCTAGTTAGTCTGGTCTAATTCATCGTCTTCTAATCTAGCAAATCGCCTATTTGAAAATTTGATAAAGCTCACTGCGAATGCGAAAAACCTCATTCAGTCGCATATAACACTCGTCATTGATGTCATCGTCTGCATCTTCAGTTGGAGCGTAACATTGGACTGCCGTAGTACTTCTTAGGCCATTCATACACGAGGGAGCATGGTTCCGGAGCAAAAGCTTTTTTCGGGCAAGGGAGGCGTGCGGAGATGCAATAAGTGGAGAGTTTCGTGCTCCGGTGGAGACTTTTGTGCTCCTGCCTTTGGCCTGCGAACACGGAAAGCTTGCACTCACACCAATAAGAAATCAATGCTTTGGCGATGAAAAAAAACTTTCAAACAGTAAAATTTTGTCAAAATTTATACATAATAAGAAAAAACTTTTAATTATTGAGAATTCAAAGTGAGTGATTGAATTTTTTTAAATAAATTATTTCATAACAGCGAAAAATCTCCATTTTGTTTTTAATAAAAAATTTGACATCTCACTAATACGAACAAATATCACGTAGCAACACAAAAACTGCTTCCATCGCTTTTGCTCCGTGTATTTTCAGAAAACTTGCAGCAAAGCTTTTGGTTGCAGAATCATGGTCCCTCGTGTATGAATGGCCTTAGTCTGGTACGCAGGCGCACGATAATAATCCTCTCAGACACTGGTGACCAGCTAATGAGGCTAGACCTGGCTTCCTCGGTTTCGTTTCTGCCAGATTTAAAAGGGACTCAACGTTTGGGCAGATATGCTCCCCTACTTCGTACCATCTGGTCTTGCTCTTGATGATCTTGATATGATATCGGTTCATCTCCCTGAGGACTTTATCCAACCGTCCATCAGAAAGTAGCGTTCTTACATTCCATGATTCAATTCGTTTGATGGTTCGAAAAGCAATGGTCGTCGTTGTGTTGTCCATCCGTTTCCGAGGCATTGTTTGCCGATTCGTAGCAATGGTATTTTTATGGGAACGGGTTGCTAACCTCAGCCCAACCGACTTAAAATTCTGTTTTATGACGCAGAAGACTCGCCATTCGACCGTCTCCCGTTAGCTCCTTCCGAATAAGTACCCCAGGGGGCGCGGAGGTGGTTATTAGGACTTGCTAACAAAGATGCTGTAGGTGTTCGTCTGCAGTGACTCTTCTCGGGTTTTGATAGAAGTGTCAAATCAGGTCCCACCACCTTACGAGGTTTTTGTTAGCCTTTGGCATCCTTTCAGTAAGGTTACTACTACTAATTGCTCCTTTAATCCCTCATGGGACATAGGGCGGAAACAGTTGCCCTCCAGCGGACTCTGTTTTGCGCGACAGCTCTCAGCTCTGACCAGGATCTCCCGGTTGTTGCGGCCTCTAATAATAGGGTTATCCTCCACGTTGTTCTAGGTCTTCCGACTCGACGGGATCCTTGCGGATTCCAGTCAAGGGCCTGTTTGGCTAGATTATCGTCTTCGCGTCGCAAGGTGTGGCCAATCCAATTCCATTTCCTTCGCCTGATTTGGTCGTCTATCCTTTCTTGGCCGGCACGGCGCCATAGCTCTTCATTTGAAATTCTATCTTGCCAGCGGATTTTTAGGATACGACGTAGGCATCTGTTGATGAAAACTTGTAGGCGCGGTGTGATTAATTGGGTGACTTTCCATGTTTCGCAACCGTACAAAAGAACTGCCTTAACGTTGGAGTTGAACAGCCGCAATTTGGTGTTAATTGAGATCTCTGTTGATCTCCATATGTGAAACAGGCATGCATATGCGCTTCTTGCTTTATTTATTCTGGAACTGACATCTTCTTCTGTACCGCCGTTTTCGGTAATAATACTACCGAGGTAACAGAATTTATCTACCAGTTCCACGTCACGGTTATTTAGCGCTGTCCGTTCAAGGGTGTTTGCATTTATCCGCATTTCTTTTGTTTTAGTCGGATTTAACCTTAAGCCCGCCGAGCTACTTTCTGTTGCCAATTTGTTTAACATGTTTTTGAGGTCCTGGTGTCTGTGGGCCAGCAAACAGATATCATCGCGTAGTCGAGATCCTTAAGGCGGTCTAGCAACCCCCATTGTATGCCACCTGTTCTTCTATCTAGAGCGCTAACAAGAATGTCGTTTATTACTATAAGAAATAGTAATGGTGAAAGTAGACATCCTTGTCGTACTCCTGAGCTCACCTCAAAGCTGTCATAAGGTTAGGCTGATAAAATTTCGATACAAATTCACCATTGACTGTATTTCTATTACTTCTGACTTTTTGGCTATCTGATAAACCAAAAATCAGGCTTGACTGATAATAATGATTCGGTATTGCTTTCTGCTAAACCTGCTTATAGTGTAGCTAAAAAGTTATGACAATCGAAAACATCCTATTATAGGGAGACAATTTGCAACCAATCCTGATCTTTATTGAAATCAATTTTTCTGTTCAGTATGGATAGTATCTTTGTTTCTTTCGATACAATTCAGCAGGTCTAAAAAAACTCATCTCGCTCAACCAATGATGTTTCCTTATTTCCCTTATTTTCCGTACTTTCATCATTGATGATTTTTGCTAATTTCCGATGGAAACGAATCACACAGAAGCCGCATACACATATGGTTTTGACTTTCAGATTTTATTCTTACAAGCAATGAAACATGCCAGTCTGGTGTTCCTGTAGTAATAAGCTTTCAAACTACCATCATTACTATTGTCACCCCTTGGCTATGAATATGACATTGACTGTCCAACGAAGCTTTTGGGGAAGATGCCTCCTGCCGTGCTAGCTAAATAGCTTCCTCAATATATAATATATCCAACCAGGGAATAGTTCCTGTCCATGCAACAGGAAGGAAAAATGGATTTGTGTATTTTCCTTGAGACTTCTCTTGAATGGGACTTTCTTAGATGGGCCCCAGAGTACTAAAGACATTTTTTTTGTTCTATTTTTTTTATTTCTTAAAGGAAATCTTTCCTTTGCGGAAAAAAATTATTTTTTATTTCTTTCCTTTTTCGATTCCAATATTTTCTTTATGAAACGAAATTTATTTCTAATTTTTTCAGGAAGAGAAAATCTTTTCATAAGAAAATTTCAGGCAAAGCGAAAACTTTTTTTTTGGTATTAGCATAAGTGTATATGATCCATACACGAAAATGTCCTTAAAAAATCTCAACAAAAATATAAGTATTTCTCTTCAAAGATGTTTAAATAAATATGTAAATTTAAAATCATCATCAAAATGTAAACACATATAAAATTCGTAAAGTAAATTAGTATTTATTTTCGCTACTCTTTTACTTTCATGCCCAGGTAGTGATTAGTAAAGGCACATTCTAGATATGAAATTTTTTCAGTATACATATCTATAAGAAAGTTGAACTGATGGTACTTATGTAGAGATATACTGTGCTATATCTGCTCTGATATTTAATTAGAACACATATAATTACGACTACACTAATTAATGAAAGCGGAATGAAAGCGGATATAAAGGAAAAAATTCTATCGTCACTTGAATCTTCCTTCGAACGAGGAATTTTCAACGTAGTCAAGTAGAAACCTTTCGTAAATGGCCCGAAAGGTTGGTGTAGATGAAGGTAAATGTATGAATCCTAATGTAGGAGAGGAAAGATTCGTTATTATTAATTAAGGCTTGTTTTTATATCTATACATTTTTTTTATTAAATCTGCAAAACCAGAAGTTATTCATTTTGTCATGAAGATACTGTTTTGTTTTTGCAGGCAATTCTCATTTGGATTTCTCTGCATTTTTTGTATATAATGGATTTTGGACAGGGCATCTTCGGAAGAGAGCATAAATGCATCGACCACGTATAGGGTTGTATAGATATTTACAACGTACCGATCTTGTCAGTTCCGTGAAACGATGACACTCGCCTTCCTTATATGAGAGTATATTGCTTTATTATTATGTATAAAGTAAGCATTTCGCGTCCATGATATGATATTCTATACTTGTTAGAAAAATTGTTTAACATTATCCTTTTCAAAATCAGAAGATTGATTAGAAGCCATTACAGCATGTTGCAGATGACATTTTTGAACTACCAATACTACCAAGCAGTCCTCGTCGCTATATGTTCGTGCATGTGCTACTTCAGAATCTTCTTCCTTTTTTTCCTTCTTCCTTTTGGTGAAATATTGGGTCCAAAAGCACCGTGGTCGATTGTACTACACCCCTATACCTCATATTTGTGGGGTGATCACATGAACAGGTTCAGCAGTCTGCCTAGTGGTTTGTCACCTAAACTTGACTGTTCGAACGTTATACAACGAAACGCTTCTCCCTGTTATCGCAGGGCACTCATAGAGAACATGAATGGTAGACTCAGATTGCTCAAGGCAAAGCCTGCAGATGGAGTCCTCCTATCCTCCACAAGTGGTAATTGAGGGCGTGTACGCTAATCAAGCCAACAAGTGTCCTGACTAGGGATGTTACGAATGTGATATTTTTCACGAATGTTTAGGAATTGCATAAAAAAAATTTAATCAAATTAACAACTCATTTTTTTATTACTTACAATAGGATATGAAAAAATATTAGAACAATAGACCAGTGTTATATAAAGTATTCTTTCTTCCCGTATTTAATAGTCAAAGTTCAAGAGAGGAATATTATATTTCCATGAGGCGATTTCTAAAGGCCCCCATTCTTATACAGGCCGCCGGCAGGCCATGGCGTGAAGGTTTCTCGCCTTGAGGCTAAGTATAGCCGCACACATAAAAAAAAAACTCACTCACCCATACCGTCAAATGGATGAGGCCTGCTGGCTCACAATGCCTGCCTGAGGCCTGCTGGCTATGTGTATGGGTATTTATCGTCAATCCGTGCCTAAAGATTTGAACTTCTATTCAGTCTAAAATTTTCGTTTAGGCCATTAACATTTTTGCACTTGAATTAACAACCTGCTACGCTGAACTGTCGTCTTCGACTGTGTGTATGTAGAGAATCATGAGGTCACCTGCAGTCCACGGCCTGTCAAACGTATGCCTCAATTCGTCATTCCTCAGTCAGACTAAGTAATGTATGGCCTTCATCGTAGCCTCCTAAGTCAAGTCAGCAGGTACCGCCCGCCGGCGGCCTGTTGTGAATGGGGGCCTTAAGGGGCTCATATATAAGGTCGGCACTGAACAATTACTCATTCGGAACGGCCGGTGGAGCGCTCAGATATTTGGGAGCCAGATTTGTCAATTTGTCGTATTTTAATTTTGTTTTTCACGAGGCGCGTCGCGACCTACACACATTCGCAAAACATTCGCATTACTTGATGTGAATGCGAATGTTTAAAATAATGCGAGTTATTCGCATAAGCGATGCGAATGCGCACATTCGTAACATCCCTAGTCCTGGCTTCCTTTCTAATACACCCCAACAATTCCTTGGCCGCCTTAAGAAACGGCACAGAAAGGAACCGCTTCGAGTTGACCTATACAAGCTAGCTAGCTCACCAAAGGCAGTCCCAGACTAATTTTGATTTGGTTCTACGGAACTTCGGGCTTTCACTCCAGATTCCGGCGCCTATACCTGTTTCTGTTTTGAAGCCATCCGTGCACTATACTAGCCCACCCTGCGGTACTAGAAAAAGTTGAGTATAGCCTATGTTAGGTGGCTCAAAAATTTTGAGGTTGTAACGTGCATGCAGTCCGATAGCATTCCCGCTTCCGGAATCTCTTCTGTCAACAATTATAAAATATCCCCGTTCAAGACCAACGCACAGGTAGCCCTTTGTTTTCAGCCTCAGCGCAACGTTAAGGCGGATTTCTGTACGTCACGGGGGAGTGGTACCAAATTGAGGAGAGTCCCTAACGCTGCCATGTCGGCCAGTTTCTAACGACAAACCATTCTTGCATTTTGCTAAATTTATCTGTGAAACTTGTAAGCGACCTGGTATATATCCAGGACATGACTTTCGGTTGTAGATCCCATGTGGATCCACAGGTTCTGCGGCAGGCCCACAGAGATATGCGTGTCCTGTTCATCAGAGAATCCATTGGATGGTTCCAGTTGAACCAAGCGTCACTCCCTAAGTATTTGGCTTGTTGTGGGGAAAGCCAATAGTTCTGTCTGCGAAGTTCGAGTCTGCCAGTACCAGCACTCCTGTTCCTGGTGTATGGAACCAGTATAGTTTTGTCGCGGTTGACATTTAGGCCCCTGTGCTGGAAGTCGAGTCATGTGACAGTCAAATGCAAATCTCGGTGTCGTCTCGTTTTTTAGTGGGTGTGCTGAAAGTCCTGTCGCATGACAACTCGTTTGAGTTGAAGAAAGTGACGTTTCAGTCAAATTACAACTTTCAGTACAGCATCTTTCTCACTAACGTACAACACCTTGCCTAAAAGTGAAAATAAAACTACAATAAAAATGATTGTCAGCGCAGCAAATAAGCGGTCATTTACGCCAGCTGATATTAAACGACACAGACACGACAAGAATCGACTACCAGCACATCGCTGTATTAGCTTCACTTTAATGAGAGAAAATTCGACTTTCAGCACAGGGGTCGTACTCCTACGCTCGCGCACCAACTGGAGACCAAATTAGGTGTCTGCTGCATAAGTCTAGACTTGGTACCTTCTTTTTCACCTTTTATCACGATGGCGACTCGTCTGTGTAACTTTTGGCCATTGAGCAGCTCTAGGAGTTCATCTGCAACAAGGCACCACAGATAGGGAGATAATACTCCTCCCTGTGGATATCCTTTTGCATTGGTGCCTCCAAAAACCTCTTAAGATAATAGTTTGCGAATTCTCAGCATAGAGTCGATCCAGTCACAGAAAGTGCTTCTTAGACTTTGTCTACTTAGAGCCACTATAGATATGTCAAAGGATGTATTGTCGAAGGCTCCCTCGATGTCTAGAAAAGACGCTTTGTTTAGTCCTCCACGTTCCAATCTGAGCACCAGATTGTGAAGGGCTATCTCGGTGGACTTCCCCCTGGTACGCATGCTGATAAGAACGCCGGCCGTTCCCTAATTTCCTTGTAAACAATTTTCTCCATTGGCTTCAAGGCAAAAGACGAAACACCTGAAAGATTTAGCCAAGATGTGGAGGGTCCTGGCTTGGATATAAATGCGATGTTGACATGAGCATGTTACTAGACTTACTGAAAGGTGAAAATTAAAAACGTATGAACTGAAACATTCCAAAATGCCGATAACCAACAGGGCTGTATCAGTACACAGATGGTATCTACTCTAGCCAAGCTCTTGTCGAATGTGAAATCTGTTGAAAAGTATTGAATTGTATTCTTGATGAAAAAGTCTTGATAGTATCCTCGATGGAATATCATCAACTTGGGTAACATACTTTTATTTAGTAGTACCACAGACAGATAGTTAAGTCGTTAACTGGTAGTACTGTTCCCCAAACCTCATCGCTGCATTTTCAACTTACGCAAAACCAAAAAGAGAAAGACTTGATTTCTTCTTGATTTTCTTCTGACCCTGATGAATAATTTACTCTCCCAATTACCATATGAATAGAACGAATCAAGATTGGATTTTGTAGTTTATAATTAGATAACAACAAAAATTTTCCAAACAAGATCTAACCCGAAAGTCACGCACTCGTATTGAAAGTTGAATGGGATTCACTCTGACGTCAGTCCACACTCCAGGTGATTCATTTTAGACTTAATCGCGAAACCGAATTCCTATTTCTCAAGAATAGGACCGCAAAATAGCATTTTTCTTGAATTCATCGGCTTTTTTATTGTACAATATATAGTCAAGTGCCAATCAATCAATCACAAAGATGAGGCCACCAGTACTTTTTTTCATTATTTTTACAATTATTGTAAAACGTTTTTACACACTTGAAAATTATTCTGCAAAATGGAATCAATTAACCTCGCGTTCGTTTTCTTTTTATTTATTTATTTTTTTTTTAATCATTTTAATTAAATACTATAATTACACAAAAAATAAAAAGGAACGAACCGCGCTCTCTGGCTCTGACTAATATGCGAAAGAATTGTTGCCACTAAAAAAAACCTGGCTTTTGTGCAGGTTGCTCTTTGCTCTTCTATCACCAAGGAGAACAGGTTGTGCTCCAATAAAACTCGCGGAAATGTCGCTTTGCTGCCTGCCTGCCATTATTGTAAATTTGTGCTATTTTATTGCTTGTGTACAATTTTATTGGGATTGTTTTTTTTTTCGCAATATTATTTACTTTCAGCGGATGTCATGTGAAACACAAATCAGTTAAAAAAAAATACCAAATAAACTACTAATGTAAGTCTTTATTTTTTTTTTGTAAATGTTTTGTTTCGTTTAGAACACACAGGTGAGAAATGTCGAATTGTTTGTTCAATTGTTGAAAAGAATGGACGTATTTTTTTTTCTCCGAGAGACAATATTTAGACAAATTGACTTTCGAAAAAAGACGTAGTTGGTTAGATCTGGTGGAGTAGATGGTATTTGTTCTTATGAATCATAGCCAATTTTTTTTTTGAAATATTTGGTAGAAACTATCGTACGAGCATCTGGTATTTAGAATTATTTATTAATCTCGAAAATCCTTCAATGTTGGACTTAGTTTTCAAACAAAAATTTTGGACCCATAGAACCTGTCAAATAGTCTTATTACTTAAGTAAAAAATTCATAAATCTACATAGGAAAGACCAACATAGACTGTAAATTGCAAGCAATTCTGGCTTTCCTTCCGCGAATAGTACCACCACACAACACAACCTTTAAGCCAATAGTGCAGCTCATTCAAGAATTAAAACCCGGAAGATGGAATATCACAACACGCTTAGAAGAAGAACAAAGGACTTTATTATGTATATTTTAAGGGAATATCTTGCAGATGTGATTTCTAAGACTCGTATTTCCCAAGGATTTAAACATTTTTTAATATAAATGTAGAGTTAATAAGAATGCCTAACAAGGTAGTAGCTCTAGTGGCCTAAAGTTGGCTTATAGCATTAAATGACATGACGGACTGGTAGTACAAAGGGTGACACCTGAGCTTAGACTATCACATAAAAAAAAAAAGTGCTCAATTAGCATTCACAATTCAGCTTTTTTTTAACTAAACGAACCTTCGGAGTGCCTTAAGATCTGGAAGATCAACGACTTTTGATGAAAACATTAGGAAGTCATTGGTCGAAAGATTTACTATTGATAAGATTTCATAAGTGTTTTATGATTGACAGTTCAGTAACATGTAGAAAAACGAAGAAATTTTAAAGGGCAATTATTACCTTTTATCTATCGAAAGTAAATAATCCTGCACTTATCCTTAGATAACACCCATACAGACACCCGTGGACAAATTTGTTAGTTAAACTTGATCATTGTCCTAATTCACATCGAATGGAATCAACCGATCATTCTTTCTTAGGTCTATGGAACAAGCCAACTGGTTTCCTTGGTCTCATTTTGCAGCTTTACAGGGTCTGCAGGGTCCTGCAAAGATCGATTCAAACGATAGTTGGATGATTTTATGCGAGCATCATATGGTGAATACATCAGAATTCCTCTTCGCGTTAACGAACATAGAATCGGCAAACAGTACGGCTTCAGACAAAAAAGGTCACTGGCGATCTTTTACCGTGCCTTACAGAACACCTTAACCAACAATTGCATCTATTTGGTAAACCTGGCCTGGTTGCTCTAAATATCTTCAAGATTTTCTATATAATAGTATAGCACTCAGCTCTGTTAGATTAACTCCAAGGTTTGGGGTTGACTCAGATCTGCTCTCAATCCTCCAACCCAATTCACAGCTTGTTTGATGACGGTACTCTGCGTTACTCATACGGTTTTGATAAGCACATGGCAGATATTATCTTGACGATCGCGGACTAATTTCGAACTAAATCCAAAACAAAGTTCTGTCCTATAAATCGAGCAACACCTCTCTCTGTCAGTGGTTTGAGGCAGAGCCTGTCCCATCCCTTAACATCTTAGGCGTATAATTACCCAAAAACTTGCGATGGAATGACCACGTATTCCAAAATGCAAAACCCGTAGGAATGTAGCAGACCTGACGAAATTATATTGCTACTACCAGAGCGAAATAAATGCTCCCCTGCCTCCTTATACTTATACTCGCAAAGTCGCAACACCATATTGGCCCAGTCGGTTCATTGCCTCTTCTCTTTTCGTGCATTCTACTAGGAATTCGTTCATAAATAGAATAACCGACTTTACACCAACAATCTTACACAGTCTGATTTTCCGAACTCCTACAATATCCAAGAGTTCAAAAACAGGGTTCATTTCCTTCGACACCCTCCTGTCTCCTGGGGTGGTAGCACGTAAGTTGTTTCAATCGACTTCTCCATACAAAAATTCTGAATTTTTGTATGGAGAGGTCGATTGAAACAACTTACGTGCTACCACCCCTGACTCCCTATAACCCCTATCCTACTCTTCGACTAAGGTTACTACCAGGCATTGCACCATGACTGACCGATAATATAAAGGACGATTCCTGAGATTAGAACTGTTACTAAAAAATATATTGCTGCTTACTTGTTGATCTTGCTAAAGGGCGTAGCCGGTTAAGGGGGTCGAATATGCCTTAAGTGAAAAATTTTTTCTGCTTCGGCCATTCGAAAGGACATGTTTTGAAACTGCTATACGAATTTTTTCAGATTTTTTTGAAAAGTATATTTTGCACTAGTGATAATTTAAAGATTTTCAACATAATATTTTTTTGTTCATAATAGTATCAAACAAAAAATCTGAAAAAATTCACACGTATTGTTCATCTGAAAACAAGTTTCCAGATATTTTTTTTTTATTTTTTTGGCGCGAAATTCAAACGTAAAAAAATATTTGAAAAATTATTTTTGCATTATTTCTCAGTGGATTCATGGTACTGCTCTGAAATTTTGAGGGATGATTACCTACGAGCAGCTGATCAACATATATTTTTTTCAGATTTTTTCGAGTGTTGGACGTTATAAGTATAAAAAAAATAATAATCATATTTTTAAAAATTTGAATTTCCCGCTAAAAACTGAATAAAAAAAAACGTTATGAAAAATTGTATTTGGAAAAAATAATGCAATTACAACATGTAATAACAATTATTTTTATGAGTTTCATCTCCTATTACAAACCAATAACATTTTAGCCGATTAAAACGTCATCAGGGGTCGAGTTCACACTTGCGGAATCCGGCCCCTGATCGTTTTGAAAACATTTTCAACAAAACCTTCTGTAAAAAAAGTTTTATGTTTAGTTTGTTTCTGCGTACTTTACTTCAGGTTTTTTAACAACTTCATTGACGACGAATGGTGAATCCTGTGAATCTGAAGTAGAAGAATCTTCATCATCGTCATTGATTTCACGTGCTGTCGAAGTTGAAGCAATGGGCTGTACGTCTTTTTCACTTCCACTGCAAAAAAATTGATGAAATAGAAGAATCAAAGTTAACAATCTGATAAGTTCAGCTATTTATCTAAATATGCTAGGTTTAGCAAAAATATAAACATTACGTACTTTTTGCTGTTTTCACTCCTTTTTTACTGTACAGCACTTTTCGACACTTATTACAGAGTTCATCGCCTATATGAATAGATTTCTCCAAAATGGACTGAAGTTTTTCCGCTTCATCTATCGTTGAAATCACTTTTTTTGTCCACTCACTTTCCACATAAAAACGTTGCATTTTGCACACTTTGTATGTTTCGGCTTTTTTTGAATTTCAACTGAGGATGCCATGTCGAACATTAATGTAGCAACAAAAGCAATCCTGACATTATTACTAATGAATTCAACAATGAGACTGATGTTAACGACCGAAACAAACTAAGCGAAAGAAAACTAAACATAAAACTTTTTTTACAGAAGGTTTTGTTGAAAATGTTTTCAAAACGATCAGGGGCCGGATTCCGCAAGTGTGAACTCGACCCTTGATGACGTTTTAATCGGCTAAAATGTTATTGGTTTGTAATAGGAGATGAAACTCATAAAAATAATTGTTATTACATGTTGTAATTGCATTATTTTTTCCAAATACAATTTTTCATAACGTTTTTATTCAGTTTTTAGCGGGAAATTCAAATTTTTAAAAATATGATTATTATTTTTTTTATACTTATAACGTCCAACACTCGAAAAAATCTGAAAAAAATATATGTTGATCAGCTGCTCGTAGGTAATCATCCCTCAAAATTTCAGAGCAGTACCATGAATCCACTGAGAAATAATGCAAAAATAATTTTTCAAATATTTTTTTACGTTTGAATTTCGCGCCAAAAAAATAAAAAAAAAATATCTGGAAACTTGTTTTCAGATGAACAATACGTGTGAATTTTTTCAGATTTTTTGTTTGATACTATTATGAACAAAAAAATATTATGTTGAAAATCTTTAAATTATCACTAGTGCAAAATATACTTTTCAAAAAAATCTGAAAATATTCGTATAGCAGTTTCAAAACATGTCCTTTCGAATGGCCGAAGCAGAAAAATTTTTTCACTTAAGGCATATTCGACCCCCTTAACCGGCTACGCCCTTTGTGCCAAGACTTCGGCTATTTTTTCTGTAATTGATCAACAAGGCCTAGATAGACCATTCACATTAAGATGCTACACTCCAATCTGGTAAACAGTCCCTTGTATGTGAGTTTATATTTTTAAATTATTTTTATCTATGGATCATCAGCAATTACCAAAGAAATATCTTTAAGGCGTAAAGTAATTGTCGATAAAAACTCGAATATTGCAATTTTTAAAAAGGATAAATAACGACATTATTTTTGTAGTTTTAAATAACACTCTACAGATTAGGTGTCCGCAACTCACTGCACTAAAACTCATGTTCGTCAGAAGAGATAGACTGAAGACTCCCCTTTTCTAGTAAAGATGATTTTCAAACTACTTAAAGTACATATAAAATTGTTATAAAGAGGAGGAATTACTGCATGCCTTCGTGTAATTCACTCTCAATTCGAGTGAGATTTTTATGTTACGTTATCTATCTGGTGCCTCCATTCGGACTTCAAGAACTAAATTCTATAATAGAACAGGAATTACCTATCACCAAATATTAAAGTCAAATATTTCTCTTAGAATACCACCACCAAAAATGCCTAAAATAACCCTATTGCAATTTAAAAACATGTAGGGCGCTGCTGCTGCTTTATATTTGTTACATTTATTTATTTTTGTCTAAATATTCGCTTTTTTTAAATTTTTTTTATTGTCCTGTACTACTAATAAACGTTATAACACCACAATAACGCAAAACAGAACTAAACTAGTCAACAATATCTAACTTGTTATTTAAATTGATTATTTCAGCAATTTTGGCAGCCCGGTCTGCAGCCCAGTACTTCACAAGAGTAAGTAGGAGACATAATAAAGATTTTTGACATTTTGCAATCTAATATTTAGGTTTTTATCATCACCTAGTATTAAGCCATTTGCACAACCACCATATCCCTCCGGTAAACCATCGACAGCTGTTTCTGGTGATGTTGAAGCAGGTCTTCCTCCAGCCCAGCCTCCATGGGAAGGAAGAGCGATAGCAACGCACAAATTTAGATTGTTAGAATTTTCAGCGTATATGGAAATCCAAAGAGAAGAAATTGTAAGTTTAATTTTTAATTTATTAATTAAAAAAATCTCTTTTTACTACATTTTCTTTTCATATTTTTTATTCCACAGTATCACAGGCACCTGTTTGTACAGATAGGAGGTAAACCATCATATTCAGATCCACTTTTAGAGGTTTGTTTATTTACCCAATTTTTGTAATTTTTGAATTGATTTTTAATTAATTATATATTTATTTTAGTCAGTGGACATTAGACAAATATCAGACAAATTCCCTGAAAAAACCGGCGGCCTTAAAGATCTTTACGATAAGGGACCGCAAAATGCTTTCTACTTAGTTAAATGTTGGGCAGATTTAAATACAAATATTACGGATGAAACGGGTGCCTTCTACGGCGTAACCAGCCAGTAAGTATATTTTAAATAAATTGTTTTATATTTGTTATAATTTACAAAAGACAAAAGAGCCACACTATAGCGGTATTGATCTTTACGGAAGGCAAAATGCCCAGCAGGGAGTCAAACTCATTTTGCGTTTTTTTTAGATTTTGAACCAAAATTATGCATTTGTATCAAAAATTAAATGAGATTCCAGTGTTTCAACGGCCTTTCTTTGAACGCTTTGCTTTATCAACAGAATCTGAAAAAAGGGGCAAAACTGCCGCTAGCGGCGAAACTATGCGGAATTCGAAAAAAACAGTGAAGAAATTTTATGCTCTACAACTTTGCTCTTTTGATATTTTCACCAAAATACATAGTTTCTCCTCAAAATAGAGAAAAAGGCCGGAAAAGGCGAGAAAAAACGCCTATTAAATATAGCTTTGGCCATATTTCGTTAGGCAACCCATCACCGCTACTTTTGTTAGCATATTTTTTATCATAAAAAATAGATTTTATTCGGTTACTCGACCGGTCGTTCTTCACGGATCTTAAGACTATGATATGAAGAAAGATTTCCTTTTTTTGTGATAGTCTACGCTCAGGTGTCAACCTTTGTACTACCAGTTCGTCATGTCATACATGGTGCAATGTCTGGTAGTAAGCTTAGCTCGAAGAGAGAGGGAAAGATAGGATAGGTTGTGGGGGAGTCAAGGGGGTGTGGGAGGAGATGGCGATGAACCTTGCGTTTGAACTCTTGGGTGTTGTATGAGTTTGGGAATTCTGACTGGAAGGTTGTTGTTCCTTTCCTCCATCATAGGTGGTTAATTAAAACATTTTTTACAAGTTATTTGCTACTTACACCGAGTCACTTTCAATTTGGAGCTCAGAGTACACAATGTTTTAACTTCGACTTTTTATTCCAATAGTTTAAAGAAACTGACTAACACACAAAAAGGATTTCATATATCATACGTCAACCAATCTACTCAAACCATCGATCGTAACAGTTAGTGATTATCGAGAACACATAGGCGTGCACAAATTCAGAGACGATAGATTTTTACTCGATACATGGATGCAATATTCCTTGACTGAAAGGAGTAAATAGAGGTACTGGACGGAATAACTAAGTGGCTATTTAACTCCGTAATGCAGAAGAGGCAATGGTAACAGGCATTGAAGAGTAGAAAAGAATTGCCGGCCTTGGTTACCTAAGGGCTAATGCCCTTGTCTTCCATCTTTGCAGCAATTCCTCGACTTTTCTCCTGTAATCGACTATAAGCGCATACTTCTCTACTTTCCGACTAGAGAACGCAGTCCGACATGCATTCAATACAATGTACAGTACATAGCAGCTTTACCTCTGAGTGCTACTCTTTCACATACTATCAGTATTTTGTGGGACCTCTGAATATTCGAAAGGGAAGGTGCGTGCTAATGATATTGTTGCTAAAAGTGTTTGGCTAAATTGTAAGACTAGTTACTTCAGGCGTTCAGCTACTCTATTCAATGAAATATTGACGGTAGGCAACTTCTGTAAACAATTAACTAGACTTATTTCGGTAATTTAGGAAAAACGTTCAAGTATGGCCAATTAAAAAAGGCCTCATCTTACACTAGTACAAGACACATACATACATATATCCTAAAACATATTCTGCGAAAAATGCAGGAGTTGCAATGGATTATTGTAGAGCAGCCACAATATTTTCTATATATTCCACATGCTGTGCCCGACACCGACAGAAGCCGTTTATTCACATCTATCGTGCCGTGTCAGACGACAGACACTAGTTATATTTTTGTTGAAAATGTTATCAATTTCGTAAAGAAAATAAAAAATGTCTGCACGGTTCCGATGCTCTATTCATACTACCCGGCAGACACCCACAGACATGAACCGCGCAGACAAAATATTCTTTCCGCGAATACTGGCCGGGCACGCCCGGTGTCTGTCTGGGTCTGCGCGATCGTGTTACGGTAGATGTAAATACGTTCATATTCTCTGTATAGAAGAATATTATTTTGTCTGTCACGGCGCGTGTCTGTCACGCTCGATGTCTGTAGATATAAACGGACCTTAAATCGGTCGTGTACACGGTTCTTTATTTTTGTAATAGATGCCCCCAAAAATATCAAAGGAGCCTTTTTCAAAAAAATCCAAATTCTTTTATAAAAAATGGATTTAACAAATTTGTAGATTTTTGGTAAATAATAGCAGAAAAGTATCTTGATTTATATGATTAATAAGAGAAAAACTTAAACTATTTTGAATCAGGAACACACTCATGCAATCGATTAATATTAAAATCGAATCCATCTTAAACGAATCCATTTTGTTTTACAAAGATAAGCAAATCGAAAACACCTTAGAACACCTTGTTAGACCTTGTTAGAGAACATAAAACCCTTATACTAATACTTAAAACAGCCAGAAAAAAAACAAAATCTATTTACAATATACTTTGGTCTCTCTATACAAGAAGAAAGAATTCTCTATAGAAGAAAGAATTATATTCGATTTTTAAATGGTCTACTAATGTTACCATTTCATAATCCTCTTAAATCTATTCATTTGTTGAAACTATTCGTTTTCCTTTTACAGAAGACACTCTGTTCTCCATTTTTAATCTTAAGAAGTTTAACAATAAGGTGTGATGGAATATAAACTATTTAACTGCTAATTCGTTCTCCCTTGTTCTAGTATTTATTTGATTACTGAGGTGCCTTACTTGACCAAGAGCACTATTATTTAATCAAATTTTTTTCTATATTTTTTAGTAATGTACATTCAATTTCGCTTTAACTTAATTAACAATTGTTTCTCTTTAATTTTTAGGTATGAAAGTAATGAAAATGTAGTGATAACATGCTCAACGAAAGTCTGTTCGTTTGGTAAACAAGTAGTCGAGAAGGTTGAAACCGAGTATTCTCGGCTGGAAAATGGCCGATTCGTCTACCGTATACATAAGTCTCCTATGTGCGAATACATGATTAATTTTATTCAAAAATTAAAAAATTTACCTGAACGCTACATGATGAACAGTGTTTTAGAAAATTTTACGATATTACAAGTAAGTTTTTGGATTTTTCGTAACCATCCATAAAATAATTTCTAAGTAAACTTTTAAGAATATATTTAATTAATATAAAAAAATATTTTATTTTTCTCTCTTAAAGGTCGTTTCAAATCGAGAAACGCAAGAAACCCTCCTATGCATAGCATACGTATTTGAAGTGGCAGCATCTAATTGTGGTGCACAGCACCATATTTATAGATTAATAAAAGATTAGCATGAGCTCAATAATTTTTTAATACCATCCAGCTATAAGGATAAAGTTCAAATTTGTAATATACAGGACGTTGAAGTGATGGGGTCGACAAATAATAATATTAATATTAATAATAATAATAATACAAATAACAACAGCAACAGTAATAACAACAACAATATAACAAATGCAATTAAAGCAACTGATCCAGTAACAACAGCAATACAGAATGATGTAACAACACATATTAAGCGGCATACGAATTTTCTTAAGCTCTCGGAATTTAGTAATATTAAAAATCATCTTAATATTATTAAAGTAAGGTCTGATGATGATGATGATGACAATAGTATTATTGTTGGACGTATTGATAAATCACGGGGGAAAGATTAACTTTAACAAAAATAGTAAAAACAAGAAGAAAAAAAAACAAAAATTATTTTAGAATCTTTTTTGGTTTCTGTGAATTTGCGTATATTACGCATAGATTTTGAAAAAATACATATTTATTTATATAAAAAAATAATATATAGTAAATACAAACAGAGTTTGTAATAACTTAGAAATATAGAATAAGTATATATGTAAATTTAATTTTTGTTCGGTAACTTATGGCTTTAATCTAGCCTTCAAATTTTATTTTAACTTTATCATAACAAATATTTTCCAATTTTCTCTATAATCGACAAACTACACCTTAATGCGAAGTACACTTCTCACAGACTTGAGTAAAAACTAAGTGGGAACAGAAAATCACGAGCCGTAGTAATTTTATTGTTGGTTTTTCCCTTTGATCGACCTTTTTGATGGCAAAATTTGATAAGTCACATATTACTTTGCATGTGAATAGCTTACAAATGAGTAGCAAGTTACTTCGAAAAAAAATCAAGTACTAGTCATGGCACTTCTTATGGAATTTATTCATGTTCCTACAACATATTATGCTTATAAGAAGGCAGTTAAACCGTTGAAACATTTTTGCCTTGTGAATTTCTCCTTCAAAGGCTCGTTATGTTCTTTTTTTTCAAAGTTACATTGGTGGCAGAAAAAACTAAATGAAAGGACTACGCAGAAATTTAAGTTTAGTGTAAAGAAATAATATTGTTATATTATTTGAAAAAAAAACTCACGAAATCTATTACGTAATATTACGTAACGCGTGAAACATGTATGTAGCTTCTGCGCATAAAAAAAGAAATTAGGAACATGTATCTCCTGTAAGAGAGAAGAATACCCAAGAATTTCCTCGTTAGTCCTCGTTCACGATTTTCTCAAGCCAAAAAATTTTTTTGACCATTTGCTGGGGTGTGTTTTCGAAATGGCAATTTTAGCTTGGGTTGGCTGCCACTAGTATTTAACGGTTATTTAGGCCTAGTAGAACCTACATATGCAGCGGTAGAATTTTTTTTTTCAATTTTAACCCCTTTTTTACGTTCCAACCCCTCTATCTACAGAAGGGGCCATTCTCCGGGCTAGCGAGTATGCATACGTTCTTAACTACGTATTACACTATGGGCGCTTTCAAAAATTCAGCCGACTGCAGCAGTCGGAGCAGTCGACTGTTCAAATATTCAACTGAAGTTAAAATTTGTAAGCAATCAGAGCAGGCATTTGGATTCGTTTGCATTTGACAGGGGCCGTATTTGGTTTCTCGAGTCGATATCGACTTCTGTCGATAAATAAAGGCCGCTATTGCGGTTGTCGAGTCGATTACCAATCGACCCGACAATCTCTAGTCGAGGCGATTTTGATTTTGTATTGCGTAAGAGAATTGACTTGAACAAACAGGAAAAGCATAGTTATCGACTTTAAATGTCGATAAAATCGACAAATATTTCGCATTGTCGACATTCGCAATATGGATTCAGTCATCATTTTAGAATCGACTATCGACTCGACAATCACAATAGGGGCGAAAAATTGGCATTTGGCGACACGATATCGACAACCTTCTCGTCTCGATAAAGACGTTTGACGTTTATTAAAAGGCTCAATTTATGCATACAATAAACTTTTAAGTTTCTTTTTTAATTAAATATACGTGGTTTGATGCCCTTGGAGTAATATGACACAATTTGATAGTTTTCTATGGCAGCTCTTATCTGTCGATTTGGTCGTAATGCCAAATATGAAACTTGGAGAAAATCGAGAAGCTTTTTTTGTCGAGTCGAGCCATCGACTCGAGAAACCAAATACGGCCCCTGGTCGCGGCGCTCTAACCTACATACAAAGTTTCATAAACGATAAAGAATTACTTTAAGAAGGCGACCACCTCGTGTAGCACTAAGTAACGAAAGGAAAACTTGTTTAAGACCACCTCCTCACCGCATCCAATAGGAGGCATGACAGCGCGTCACCTTATCTCAAGCCCCTCTGTGATGTCATCCAGTTGGCCGATGTCATCCAGTTTGGCATCCCTAAGCTCTGGGCATCCTGGTATACGCCATCTTTCCAGCGGAGGTTAGGTCTCCCCGGCTGTCGCACCCCACATAGATCTTACGGCAGAGCACTTTCCGTTCATCTTTACTCATACGAGCTAGATTTTCTGCCGACCGAAGCCTACTGAACTTTATTTTCTTCACAACTCGTTGTTGTAGAGTTGCGGATCTCGTCTTGGTAGAGTCTTCGGAATCGTCCTTTCTCACATAAGGGACTAACAATTCTCTGAAGGATTTTCCTCTCGAAAGCCGCTAAGAGGCTAGAGTGGTTTTTGCTAAGCACCCACGTCTCAGATGCATATGTACCGGTAAGATCATCGTTTTATATAGTAGAAGTTTCGACGTTATGGTTAGATGCTTGGATTTGAAGAGCCTTGACAGAGTATAATAGGCGTTGTTGACTTTTAGCAGCCGTGCGCGTATTTCTGGTTCCATGCTATTCTCGGCTGCTACTATTGATTGTAGCTGTCGGTTCTGCGGGGCAGCTCCCGAAACTGCGGAGCACTTGCTGTGCGACTGTGAGGCTACAGCGAGGAAGAGATTGAGCCTCCTCCATCGCGACTTCCCTACTCCCAGGAACCCTTAATCAGTTTTAGGCAAGACGGGGATGACATCAAAGACCAAATAAAGTAGGTCGCAGTGCCCGCCAAAGCGCCCCTTAACAAGAAATAGAATTGACCAGGAAACATCCTAGCGGTGACCACTGGTAACTATATTCTATGAGAGAGGATAGCCTAATATGATCGGGCTAGTTCCTTCCAAGTAAATTTGGCGTGAAGCTAATAACCTCACCTAGAAAAAAACTCGATTACGGAACAAGCAACATACCTCGAAAACTATTGATATGTAATTATTAAAGAAAATTCAAAAGTTAACAATTTAAACTGATCTCATATTTCTAAGTTTCTACAAACTTTTTTTTTAAAAAAAAAAAGAAAAGTCCTTCATTACTCTTTAAACAATTTTCATTAATATTTATCAGTTAACATAAATTGCCATAAAATCAGAAATTCGAAAGTTCAAATTAAAAAGCATATCTTTAAAGAAAGAAATTACAAAAAAAAAATAAAAGAAAATCTTTCTCTCCACCACATCTTTACATATTAATCCGATTGAGTTGTGATCCACCATTTAACCACAATTAAGAAAGAAATAAAAAAGCAAAAAAAACACAAAATTTAATAATAATAAAAAACAAAACAAATGTATGTAAATATAAAGACTATAAAAAAGCAACATTTCATTCTTTAAATGATTGTTATTGAAAACGAAAACAATAAATCAATGAATTATATTTAAAAAAAGAAAAAAAGAAAAAGAAGTTAAAAAAAAAGAAAAAATGAAATTTAAATAGTGCCTACAAAATCACAATACTAGATTTTAGAGTATTATTAGTTTGTACTCCTAATTTTTTTGAGATAAAAAAAATGATTTAAGAAAGCAAAAAAAAAATGAAACAAAATTGATAACAACAACAACAAAATATATAAGTTATTATTACTTAAAAAATAATACAACAAAAAAAGAGCGTAAGATGTGAAATATATATAAAAAGAATCAACAAATTTCTAAAAAAAAAAATAACTAAATGTAATTACTTAAAAAATAAGTATGTTAAGAAAGAAAAAAACTTAAAAAAAAAAGAATTTGTTGATATAAAAAAAAACCTACAAATCAAATCCTTTCTTTTATCTTTAAAATTTAATTTATGCATGTTCAGGTGCCGTGCGCCTACTTACACAAAATAGATATATATATATATATATATACAAAAACTCCACCCCCTCCAAAAAGAAACGAAGAAGAAATCCCTATCACTTTAATTATAATTGTTAAGTTAAATTTTTACTTGTTTTTTACCTGCAGGTGATTAAAAATTACAACAAAACATAAAAAAAAAACACGAGAAAAGATGTATAAAAAAAAAATTAAGTTCAGTTATTTCACACAACTGAGAACGGCCAAGACGCAAATTGCTTAGATTTTTTTTCTATATATTTATAGTTAAGCTAAAGTTCTATTGTAGATAATAAAAAAAAGAGAGATTGATTTTATACAAAAAAATTTAAAAAAATATTTTTTTTGTTTGTTAAAAAAAAAGAAACTCAAGAAAAATATCGTGTCATCTTAAAAGTTTTTTTTTTCTTTTTTGACATTTGTAAGATAATTAAAAAAATAATAATAAAACAAAGAAAATTACAAAAAATTAAGAACTGTTACTAAAGGTTTCTTATCCTATGTGCCGTATACCTGTTTGACGAAAATTATTTTTTATGTTTTATTTATATGTTTTAATGATTTGGATTTATAAAAAAGAATACTTTGCTTTAAGCATTTCAATCGGGACAATTCTAGATTGGAAGAAGATAGCTTAAGATATTTATTAAAAAAAATTGAGGACTTTTATGGGTTGATTTAGAAAATGCCTTCGTATCTAGAACAAAGAAAAGCGAATATTATAAAAAATATATAAGATTCCAAACATTGTCAAAGTGATCAAAATAAACAGACTGCGATGGATTGGTCACGTCCAACGAGGTGCGGAACGGAACCCTACAAAGATAGTGCTGGGGAAAGTACTGTCAGGAAAACGCAGACCCGGCCGGCCTAAGAAAAGATATATAGATGACGTCGAAGAAGACTTGAGGCAGTTGGGAATAAGAAACTGGAAAAGTCGGGCCAGAGATCGAGAATCATGGAGGCGAACGCTGGAGGAAGCCAAGGCCAACAATAGGCTGTGGAGCTCCTGATGATGATGATAAAAAATATATGCTTCGATTGGTAGTACCTTCATTAATATTACTATGATGATTGAGTTTTGAAGTTTAAAAAATATTAAAGTTATCTATGTTGACATTAATTGCCACATAAGTAGCATTCAACTCTCTTACTAAATTTAACCCTCCACAAGCCATGTGAAACAAACTCAGCTGGCCAATCAGTTATTCTTAGATGCCTCGTTGCACACACGCACAGGTTTCGCCCAAAAAAATATTAGACTGCATATTTATATCAAACTCGTAATGATGGGTCCTCACGACAAGGACTTTTGTGCGTTCGACTTTCCGTACAACTTCTGTAAAGACAGTGAAGTTTGAATGAAATGGAATATATGTATGTGCGGACGGAATGTCTTGGAGGATTTTATCAGCGACTTTCCTCTGTTTCACAGATAAAATTCTATAGATTCTATAGAAGTCTTTGCTTCGACTAAAAGCCGCTATCATGTGGACCCAGCTTACGAAGCTTTAATTTTCATATTTTTCATTTTGCGGAAAACGTTTTCGACGAAATCGTTTGAGATTTCTGAAGATATAAAAGCCTGCAGGAAACCAAATTCGTTGTTTTTTGTCAATTGTTATCCCGCACGAACCTAGCTAGAGCTATAGCTGTAGCCAATAGGAGAGCATGCAAGTTGTAAGGATCCAAATGAAAAAGAAACTATTACGCTCTTCGTGTTCAAATGTCTGGCACTAGCCACGACGAGGCATAGTTCATTTAGCAGTCACGTAGTGAAGGAGCTTGAGGATCTAGCAACAGAGCATCCAACGAACGTAATAGTTCTTGAATACTACAAAATGGATCTAAAACCCGTAACAAGTCGAGTGGTCATGAGAATGAGTGCTATCAAAACTGCGCTGATTTGCTAATTGGAGGACAACACAGAGTATGTGGGCCCAGCAACTTCAACTAATCACACATTCTTAACCTTTTGCACTCGGGGATTATTTTCACATTTCCTCCCACCAAATCGATAATGGCAAAAAAATATAACATGAAAAAATATGGAAAACCTAATTGTTCTATTTTATTGTTTTATTATATCCTCGACACATCCACCATCATTATGACAGTAACTTTCATTATGATGGCAAAACGCCATCATAATTAAAGTATTAAAAACCGGCAGAGAAACAGTTGATAGAGGCCAGTCGTTTCAGCTTTGAGAGGACTCCTAATCCCGATAATATCTTGTACAGCCTCTCTCTTTTCTCCAGGATTTGCTTTAAGGGCAACAGCTGGTCAGATGTTGACCTGTTTGTCCTAAAACAAGCTTGATATTCTGCATAAGGCTCTCCGCTATAGGTTCCAATTTTTATTTCACAAGAATTGTGAAGGGTTTGTAACTGGTGCTTAGAAGTGAAATGCGTCTGTAGTTTTTAAAAGCTAAGTTATCTCCGTTCTTGAATATCTTCCTCCCAGATTTTGCATATGAGTTCGTGCAATATTTTTACGAGTTGTTGGCCTACTTCTTTTAGCAAATTTAGCTGCGGTCACATCGACGCCTCCCAATTTGTTGCTATTTTGTTTATTACAGCTTCGCGCACCTTATCCAGTGTCGGTTGTTTTATTGAAACATTGGCCTCGATTCCCAGATCCGGCGGATCGGATACTCCCGCCGCAACTGCTGATTTGTGATCCGCAACAATTTTTCTGCGGATTTGAAACGTCAAATTTCTTATCGTATCTTTTGATTCAGTAAAAATTACTTAGATTGATTACGCACAATAAAAGAAGGGAAATGAGTGCAAATGTTGAGAATATAAATAACAGGAGTTGGGAGTAGTTGGTTGTGGGTTGTGGCTGTTCCTTCCTTCACTTCTCTCTTTCCCTTCACTATCTTCCGACTAGAGCTTCCTGTTTGACATTACATTCTATACGAAAAAAATATATTGTCGACAGTACAAAGGGCTTTGCCTGAGCTCTAGTCTTCCACATAAAAAAACAGAACAGACTCTTACTGCGCATGGAAACAACGATTTTTAGGTTCCCTTCATTTATGGTGCGGCCTTTAGAATGTGTTTGTTCATCGTGCTTAAATCATATTTTTAAATATGCCGTTTTAAATGTGGCAATTTTTAAATCAATATCACCATAAAAAAAATGGATTCCTCTTATTAACTTATCGAGCTATCTTTTTCTTAACCAATCTAGTAGAAAAAAAGGTTGTCTTAATAAAATGTCGGAATAAACTTGCTTTTTTGACCTCAATTATTTGATCTCATAAATTCTGACCACTAAATGTAATATATAAAAAAAACAATCATTTTACTACTACAAAAAAAATACTAGCCGAGTCCATTTAATTTTAATTAAAAAAAAACACTTATAGAAATATATACTATATTTTCCCTTTACTTTGTGCAATCTTCATGTAAAAGATTTCCTATCTTTTAAAAAAAGATGTGTGTATCTTTTTTTTAATCTATAAAATACTGTAAAAAATGAATCATAGTTAAATTTTATTATTTCCTTTATTGTGTTGCCCTTAAACAAAAAAAAACTTTCAAACGTCCTTCCTACTTCTTTATTACTTTATTTTTATAAGTATAAAATAAATAAAAAAAAGATTTTTCTAAGAGAAAAAAAAAGTTATATAAATAAAAAAAACTAGATTTTAAAAAGTCTAAATGAGAAAAAAAATGATTGTAAGTAAATAAATAAAAAGAAAATGTTTTTTGTATTTTAAATTATTATTTTGTATTAATTTCTATTGTAATAGATTTTTTTCTTTAAATACAGAAAATTATGAAACAGAATTCGAAAGGATTGTTTGTTTTTTTTTTGTTTTTGTTTTTATTCTCAGAAGATTTATTACAACTTATTTATTATTTGTTTTTTTTTTACTATTATTATTATTTTTTCTTGTAATTTAAATTACAGGTGTAATAAAAAGTTTCTAGTTTCAATTTTTTTTGTGTAATTTAGGAATGAAAAATTTAAGGAGAAAGGAAACAAAATGAAAAGAATTCTCTCTGTGAGGTAATTGTATGGATAAAAATTTTACAAAAAAAAATATTGAAAATTTATGCTTTGTTGTTTTACAATTGATTGAGTTGGGGGATAATACTTTATATTTATAAATCTAGTCCTTTTGCTGGATTTGGAGCATTGAAAGAACAGTTCGAAATTTTAAGGATGCGGAAAGCCAGACGTGCGATATTCAAGGGATAGAAAATTCTGACGGACAGAGAAATGCAATGTCATACTGTTGTAAACTTAATTCGAAGGATAAAATAATTTTAAGGTTACGAGGAGTCAGGAGGGTGTTGAAGGAGATGGCAGGAAACGGTGCGTTTGTTCTCTTGGTGTTGTAGGAGTTCGGAAATACTGGTTACAGTAGGTGTAGGGCTGTCTCCTGTGTCTATAGCCATTCTGTGGAATTTAAGAAGCTTATCAATGGTCTGCTGCTCTGAAGATTTCTTTAAGTCCTCCAAAACGTAACAGCTTAGTGTGCGCTGCCTGGCTTTGAGTGTTTCCCTATCGTTCGTCTCCTCGCAGCTACGGCAACATACGCTGTACGGGATACACAGCTTGGCAGCGTGGTCTTCTTTGGGTAAATGTCCCGTGATGATTGCCGCAATTCTAGAAATATCTCGTCGGGGTCTGTTTAGGAGGCCCATTGTTTTTCCTTTATTGTAGATGGGTCAAGTCGCCCTAGAGATAGCCCAGCTCTTCAATATTGGTCCAATATTGTAATAGAGAATACGATTTCGTCAGTTTCATTAATAAATATGACAAATATAATAATACTGTTGTTGTCGTCCTCTGGACCCTTCCCAACTTTATGACATTGTAGTTCCTGCTCAACGCTGGCCACCATACTAGCGAACCGTACGTGAGAATTGGGCCTACCAGAGCTGTGTGTATCCACAAGACCATCTTTGGCTTAAGACTCTTGCCAAAGGCATTTTTACAGGGGTAGAAGGCTATGCAAGTTTTCTTTACCCTTTCCTCGATGTTCGACTTCCAGTTGAGTTTTGGGTTCAATATTATACCCAGAGATATCACTCTGAGGGGGTACCCTGTGATTCCGTCTAAGTCCGTTCGACGGACGGACGGACGTGTTCTTTAGAGAGGATCCTGGGGCCGTATTTGGCTTTTTCGAATTGATGAATCGATTTGACAAAAATAGCTTCTCGATTTTCTCTGAGTTTCATATATGGCATTACGACCAAATCGACAGTTAAGTGCTGCCATACAAAACCAAGCAATTGTGTGATATTACTCCAAGTGCAGCAAACCACATATATGCAATTAAAATAGAAACTGTTAAAAGCATAAATTGAGTTTTTAAATAAACGTCAAACGTCTTTATGGCACGTAAAGAGACGATAACGTTGTCGATATCGTGTTGTCAAATGTCAATTTTTACTTATCGATAAAAATCGACATCAACTCGAGAAACCAAATACATATGACCCCTGCATAGTCTGGCAGAATCTCCTTGACTCTCGATATATTGGCAATGCCCCTGCCAGGTATCTCTCTTCGCTGGCAATGGGTTTCTAGCACAGTTTTAGCCGGTCTTTGGCCTCGATTCCCAAATCCGACGGATCGGACACCCTCGCGGCGATTGACATTGGGGACTTTCAGTAATGCAGGTTGCGTGCGCAATTGACTTATTTAGCAACGGAAGTGTGAGCGAAATTAATCAATTTGAAGTTGAGTAAGAAGATTTAAAAACAGGAAATTAGATTTTTTTCTGGAATCAAATCCGCGCCGGCGGATTAGGGAATCGTAGTGTCAAATCCAAATTTTTGAGCTAAATTATGAGGTTGTATTGAAGGAAAAGTAAGAAATAAGTCAAAAAGATGGGTTTCTTGTCCTGCCACGACCTCAGGAACTCTCGTAGGATAATCTACAACTTCAAGTAATGTATGCAAAGAGCTCGATGTCTTTGCCAGAAAGTATGGTGCTCTTAGAATAACTCAGCTTATTTACATCGTAATGCGTAACTGTGACACCCTGGATGAATAGGTGTCCGAAGATACGCTAAGACATTAAATGTTTAGGAGAAAACGTTGTTACTTTTATAATACTCTGCAAGCAGAAAGATGAGATGCGGTGGTTTCGAAGAGATATTTTTAACCAAAGGCGATTAAGGAGCAACGAGAGTCCAGACAGCTCTTCCCAGTTTCTGAACCTTGCATGGGGCCAAG
Source organism: Thereva nobilitata (assembly GCA_963855945.1). Classification (NCBI taxonomy): domain Eukaryota; kingdom Metazoa; phylum Arthropoda; class Insecta; order Diptera; family Therevidae; genus Thereva; species Thereva nobilitata. The sequence continues at coordinate 100,335,822 of OY979697.1, read as the reverse complement.
CCAAGCAGGGCCGTAGTGAAATTGGAGAGACCCACGGAGCACACCCGGGCCTCGGTTTCGCGAACTCCTTTGCAACAGACCAAAGGTAGGACTGCGGTCATAAACCTGGGAAGCCACAGTTAACCATGTTCACCATGGCAGTGGGTCGTGATTCAATGGGACCTTACTCGAACAGTTAAGTCTAAGCGACAAGACACGAGGTAGACTGCTCGACAAATACGAGGTATAGGGATGTATAGTACCATAAGCCAAGGTAATTTCCGCGGTATTTTTGGATCCAATACCTCTTCAAAAGAAAAAACGGAACAAACAAGGAAAAGACAATTTATCCTTATAAAAAACAAATATTTATTTTATGTTGTTTTCTTCTTCTTCAATATCATTATAAATTTTTTTATTTGCTTCGCTTTTTTTCTATTTTTTTTTGTTTTGTTGCATTTTTTGACATTACAATAGTTATTATTTTATATTATATATAAACTTTGATGTATCGACATGACAAGTAAATATAATATTCTATACATGAGTATTGGAATACTCTATTTTTTGCTTTTCTTTTCTTTTAAAAAAAAGAGAAATAACTTAACCATTTGTTTTTCAAATTCCTATAATGTAGACGTGAATAAATGCCTGAAGTACATAGATTTATTTATTTTTATTATTTTTTTATTTTGTATTTTTGGAGAGAAGGAACAAGAAGTGTGTGTGTGGAAAACACTAGTACGAAATGAGTTATGATTATATATGTATATAATAATAACGAACACAAGAAGGAAAGGACATTTTTGATTTTTTTTGATTCAGTAATAATACAATAGTTAAACTTCTCTCTTTTTTTGTTTGGTGTTATTTTAAAAAACAACAAAAGAAAATGTTGGGCTTAATTTTAATTATTAGAATTTAACTGGATAATAGTAGCTGGGGGAGTATAATAAGAGCATAGCTTTAACATATAGCAAATATTTAAGACTACCAGTGAGACAAACATAAGCTGATATGTGGTGTCAACTATACGTAAGAATTCTTTTTTATGAAGAGAGAAGTATTTTTATTTCAATATTTTGTTTTGTTTAACATTTACTTAACCATTAAAGAAATTACGTTACGTACTAACAAAAAAAATATATATATATATATTTATAAATATATATTTATTTATAATCATAAGGGAAATAAAATGACGCAGGATTATATAATATATACGTATATATCTAACTATAAGAAGGCGGATAAAGTGATGAAAGATAATGAGATAACAGGAATGATGAAAAAGTGAAATAATAATTATAATAATAATAATAATAGTCGAAATATTACAATACTTTCAGCTTAAATTTGCTAGTGTGTTCTCATTTTCATTTTATCATTGTATTTTATCTAATTATTATTTATATATATTTATATAAAAAAAAATAATTAAAAACATGAAAGTTATAACATAAAAAACACGGTGAGGTTTCGTGTAAATTCCTCATTTTGTTTGTTTGTTTGTTTTTTGTATTACAATCAATTTACACTTTATTTTTAATTGTTACTTTTTATTATTAATAATGTGTTTTTGTTTTGTATTGTTTTTTATAGAAAATTTATATAAATTGTGTTTTTTTTGTTTTGTTTTTTTTATATCTGAAATTTTGTTTTCATTATGAGTAAAGATTTTTTTTTAAAGTTTGTTTTTATTTTTATTTTAATTTTATATTTTAGACTTTTTTTTTGTTGTTTTGTTTTTCAATATATTTTTTACAGCAGTTGGCAGCAGTGAGATTTGGTTTCCTTAGGCTGTCGAACATCAGTTTGACGTAGTTTTTTACGTGATGATATTTCCCTGATTAGATCATAAAAAACCTGTAAGGGTCAAGATAATTTTGGGGGGAGGAAGAAATTTTTTATATGAGTTTATAGTAGATATTCATTAAATTTCAATCATTTATAAAAGCGAAACAATGTAAAAATGAGCAAACAAAAGCTTTAAAGCGAAATGAAAATCAATTTTGAGAATGTGTATTTTTTCTTGGGCGGGGGTGTGTTAATTGTGATAATTTAAACATTTTTTTTACTGTTGCGTTTTTTATATGATTTCAGGAATGTATGAATAACAACGACTAATAACAAAACTAAAGCAAATCATTTTTGTTAAAACTCCTCGAACAAATCCAAAAATATTTTGCTAAAATCTTTTTACAATATGATGGGCACCTGGAGCACCCATGCCTTATCCTGATATGGAGGCTCAGACAAAATGATCCGGGCCTTTACTACTATGCTTGCGAGACTTTTTGAACCAATTAAAAGGCAGTTGCCCTTGCTAGACAGGGCTCTGACATTGTATTCCTCGGTTCGGAACCGGCTATTGGGGCACTCACTAGTTTGGTGAAGAGAGGCCTTCTCGATCGGAATTTCGTCAGTAGAATGGATGTCAGGACACTTGTTGGCTTGATCACCAGACACTGCGCCCTGAACTACCACTTATATGGGATAGGAAGCACGGAGGCCCGCCTGCAGGCTTTGCCTTGAGGAGGATAAGTATGCTCTTCATGTTCTATGTGGTTGGTTGTTTCTTGGGCTAAACAACCCGCGCGGCACATTCTATCAATCTCAGGACGGCCTCTGGATGTTCTGGATTTACACGGTAATGCATGGATTCTGACTTTAATGCATTGAATAAAGTCACGACCAGTTAATAACTTAGAGGATTCTTGAATCCAACGGTGCGATTGCTTGATCTTATTTGCACCATCTACAGTGTTGTGAAGCTTGTTGGACCAGTACCTATTGATATCATCTTTTTGTGTTATGATTGTGCCTTCGAACTGCAGTCTAAGTTTTGCTCTATCTAGTTTTTTTTATTAGGAAGATGTTGTCGGAGAGCGCTTCTTCCAGGCTGGGCCATTGGATGTTCTCTAGCCTGTTTTTTCTTAGGAGCGGAGCAATGCAACGAATTGATGTTACTCCTAGACCTCCATTGTCTACAGGAGCATGGAAGAAAGCCTTTGGAACATCTTTAGGCAGGTTGAGCCATTTTCTAACAGCAGCCCTGATAAGACGATCGGATTTGTTTAAACCTCCAACTGCCCCATATTTCCTAAATGTGATTTTAATTATATCATTATTTTTGGTGCTAAATCGAAAAAATAATTAATTTTAATTATAATGAGTCAAACAAAGAACGACGGCGATACTAGGCCTGACCGCCAAATGTGACACGCTTGTGCCGAGAATGGATTTGTTGGCGAACCTTCGAAAGAGCCTACAGCAAAGAGAGACAGAGGCCTCGATTCCCGAATCCGGCGAATCGGAAGTGAGTGCGGATTTGACGCTTATGTCCAAAATGCCGTATGTTTAAGTTGAGATTCCTTAATTTTGTTCTCGGAGATTCACGAATACAACCACACGGAAGATTAGGGAATCGCAAAGTGTCACATCCGCACTCACTTCCGATCCACCGGATTCGGGAATCGAGGCAAGAGTTTTTTTACTAAGTAAACTACTTTTATAAGCAAAATTTTCTTTTTTTCATAAATATAACGAAAAACCCGGAGTTGAATAAGTGGATAATGATGACCCTACCTCAACGACCGTGTAACCAAATCCACCACAATGCCGTGGGGTTAAACTACACGTGTCCAGCTATGTAACAAACTAATGCTTTTAATTTAAGTCTTTTTGATACGAGCACGTCGACAAAGAAACAATAAAATTAAAGTGAAAATAAAATTGTTTGGCTTAGCTTTTTTAGCATTTATCTTTTATCAAAAAGGATTAAAGCGCCATAATATAAATGTTTAAATTATCACGTCCGAGAAATAGCTCAAAAACTTCCCAAATTATAAAAACTAAAATTGTTATAAGAAGCAATTAAAGAACCAATTTTGAAAACCAAATTGTTAGTACAGTGAATTATCAGAAAAAAAATCAAAAAAAATTTCTTTAAAAAAAATTTTATGCACCTATCTAAATTAGTATACACTTAAGTTTCCGCCTTTTGCATTTATCTTTAGCTCGCCCGCTGGTTGATTTAGAATCTTCAGTTTTTCGTGATCTTATTTCACGCATCAAATCAAAAAACACCTGCGTGAAAGTGAAGAAATTTCAAAATTTTGAATGGTTGTTTTGTTTTTTTTTAAATCAATATTTTAAATATGTTTTTCAATTCTAATACTATTATTATTATTATTATTAAATTAGCATTGCTACAAAATAATAAAGGCCTCAGTGCATTTCTAAATCATATGTTAACTACTGTAGTCGTCATAGTTTTGTGTATGTGTATTGAATGACCAATTTTTTTTATATAATAATCGTTATATAGTAGTGGACAAAGACTAACAATGCAGTACAGCCAAAAAAATGATATTCCATTAATTAAAGATTAATAAAGTGAGCATAGTTTTATTTTCTTTTTTTTTTTAAGAGCAATTATTCCTTACCTTGTCAACATTTTCCCTCGTCTTCGCAGAAGTTTCTACATAAGGAACAACCCATTGTTGAGCTCGAGTTTGACATTCTGATAAAGGTACTTTGCGCTTATCATTTAAATCACATTTATTACCTACCAAAAGGAAGGGTATGCTTTCGTCATTCTTGACACGCAATATTTGCTCTCTGTAAATATTAAAATGGAAATGAAATAGAAATTTCCGTTTTAGTTTAATAAATATTCAAGAATAATCCGGAAATGCACAATATGACAACAACAACAAACCTGAACTCTTGTGTCGCTTGAAAACTTTCATCATCTGTTATGGAAAATACACAGAGGAAACCTTCACCGCTACGAAAATAATTGTCCCTGATTGCTGCATAATCTTCTTGTCCCGCTGTGTCAAGGATATCTATTTGCACTTCTTCACCATCAAGGACTACCTGGAATATAATTAAATCACAATTGGTAAATAGGTTAAATATATATGAGGATGTTAATTTTATTTTATGGTAATTTTTTGTTGTTATCGTGATAGGCGACTATTTAGATGCGGAGGATATATTTGTATACTATCTTAGGGGTAATGGTTACGTTAGATGTACATGGTTAAGTTAGATGATGAGAAAGATTGTGGAATATTGACATATCACCAGCGATGATATCAGTGAAGGCAAAAAGGGGAGATATCAAAAGATATAAATCGCACAACTAAACTCATTCCTTGAATTTCAACCTTCAATATCATTCGAAAATTTTTAAGCACGTTTAACTTACCAATCACTGTGGAGATAATAATCGTAAATAAAAAACATATGGAATATCTACCCCCTAAACCCTATTCGTTTCTTCGAGTTAAGCTTTCTAAGGTTCGTTCGATCTTATGTTATCAAGATAATTTTTGATCATATCATATTTTCCGACCTTGGGACCCCCGTGGTTTAAATCCACTCTTGGTCTTTCACCTTTCGATTTTTCCGAGCTAGATAACTTCTCTTCTTTCTTGTCTTCGCTGTTTACAAAAATATTTCTACTCATACTTCTGCCGTCGCCTTCAACCATAATAAGCGGGGAAGCCATCTCCTGTTCCGAAGTGAGCGTTTTGTCACCGTAGTATTATTGGATGGAAGCCGGTGGAATGGGGGCAAACTATTATTTACAGGAAAATGGCGGCTTGGTTGTTCTGTGGTGCGAACACGGCACAGTCAGGGGGCCTTCGTTCCAAGGCCGCGACCGTACATGGCCCTCAGGTCAGATCCTGCTCGAGGTGCCCCTGCACTGCTGTGTGGGCAGGTGGGCGCTAATCAAGATGTCCCTGCCTGGCCATGAAGCAGACTGAATACGGCAGATTTAGAGAGAGCATACTCAACAAAACCCCCAATCCAAAGGTGTGAACAATCGTGCTGAAGGAATGAGTGGTACTGCGTGAATGTACTACCAACGATGAACTCCCACTACCCATGGTAATGCGGAACTCTGACACAGGTAACCGTACTTCCTCGCGTAACTTGTAGGATCATTATTGATCCATATTTTGGGGTGCTGGAGAGAGCTTATAATGGTATTTATTCCCAAAGCGGGAAGATCATACAAGGAAGCAAAACGAAGGAAATTCCGAGGGACCTATTGCCAAAATTGTCGAAAACATCTTAACGATCAGGAAGGCCGAGAGCTACGACTTTGTGCTGAAGTGAACTTATATATATTTTTTTAATGTGGAAGACTAGAGCTCAGGGGAATCCCTTTGTACTGTCGACTATCTATTTTTTTCGTATAGAGTGCAATGTCGAACAGTAAACTCTAGTCGATAGATAGTGGGGAAAGAGAGAAGTGAACCAACCAACCATTTCTATCGCGACTCTGGCATCGGGGCAACGTGAAACAACTCACTGGAGTCTTATGCCTCCTGAAACGAGTTGAAACCCACCAAACAACCGATGACACGCGCTGGTGGAGCGGGGCAGTGCTAGCGGAAAGCTATGACACGAGGAATGTAAAAAGGGAAGAAGAAAGAAGGTGGGAAAGGCGAAGGACCGTGGTTCTGCCGGGATTCGAACCCGGGACCTCTGGGATGGTAGCCAGGCGCCTTTCTAGCTAGACTACCAAGGCCGACGGGGTCTAAACCTGTGTCACTATCAACGGTAAAAAGACGACTGAGATGCTTATTTCACTGCATTGCCGTACGAAAGCCACTACTACCAGGCCCAAAAAACAAGAGGAAACATATACAATGGGCCCGAACGCTTCAAGATTGGGCTGTTAAGTTATTTAGTTCGAAGAGGAGAATTTGCGTAAAACGAAGCGCCGAACCAGACTGTGTAACACCAATAGTGAGGAATGTGTGGCTCAGTCATGGTCTGGAGTTGTTTCTCAGACTATGAAACAAGAGATTTGTACGAAGTTCCTGGAGCAAAATGTTGTATCTTCCGGTCTACGTTTAAACAGTAATGGGTTCATTTTCCAGCAGAAAAATGATCCAAAGGACATCTCAGTCTTATCCAGAGCCTATTTAAAAAAGAAACAATCTGACGGGGTACCACAAAATATGAGATGGCGGCCTCAGAGCCCCGATCTCAACTCAATCGAACTTTTATGGGAACACCTAGACAAAAATGTCCCTGACCGATCACCGAGGACGCACAGCGCTTCGAGATAAGAAACTGGATGGCATCGGCTCAAAGTGGTACCGGTGAAGAGAACAATTGCGATAGGCCAGAAACGGATCCCGGTTGTAGAGCCGTTAAATTAAGTTAGTAAGATCATTAAACCAAATTCTCTTTTATTAAGAAAGTTTTGTATTTTATTTGTTTATTTCCCAATACTTATAAAGACTGTTGTCTCAAACTTCGGCCGGCAATGTACATAGTAACGAAAATTACAAGTAGAAATCTATAAATTAATCCAACTGAAAACTTTTACCAGAAACAAATAATCTATTCGGAGAAAAATGTGGAATTATTCTATTGATAATTGTTTCAAGCTCAAAAACACTAACTAGAGAATGCCAACGGCAGAAATTTCTCCTGTATATGCTGTAGTTGAATTTATCCATAAAATTAACACAAATTACACTCGAGATTTAATTACAGCATGTTTAGAAATTGTTAAACTCTTCAAGAAAAATGCGTTCATTGAATTTATTCTCTTTCTCTCTCAACAAAGGCCATTGGGCGGGAAAATAACGTAAACAATCGACAAATAAACCGCATGTAAATATACATTATATAAGAATCTGTACAATGCAAATTATTATTAAACAAGGAGCTTATTTCTTGTACATGTTAGTTAGCAGGAAGACAATATTCTGTAAATTTGTGGGAAAATTTTATAATTTTTGTGGCAGGGATTGGTAATTGAGGTAAAGGCTAGATAGAATAAACACTTACCTTCTTACGATAACTATCTGCCTTCGTTGGTTCGTAATCTTCCACGAATTCATCATACATAAACTGAAGGGTCAGGGCTGATTTTCCAACACCTCCGCTACCTACCATTATTACTTTGTGAAGCGCTGGACCTACTGCAGGTTTCTTACTCATCTTGATTTATTTATTTTTTTTAATTACTTTTTGGGTGAACAATACTATATCACCTGAAATAGATAAAAGAAATATTTATTTTTTTTATCAAGAATTGCTTTCACATGACACTATGCTAACAACTCAAGATAAGGAAGTGATTTTATCGTGGTTATATATTTGATGTTAGCTTTAATGGCACTGAAGGTGTACAGCTTTTAGCTTCTTGGCAAAGGCTGTAGAGAAAAAAATGCTATAATATGCATCGTTCGGCCTAAATTGGTGAAACAAGTAGAGCTACTCTTGACCTGAAAGTTGCATTTAAGCATTCTTCCTTTTCGGTCAAGGAGTTAATTCAAATCTTCCACCTACTCAAAGGCGTTATGGCAGCCAGCCACATCTACATTTCTGAGTTAAGAAGAATTCCACATTACAGAAAGAATTTTTGGAATCGGATATTGTCGTCGTTAATCATGTGCTGGATCGTCATCATACACTGAGTCACAGGCAAGAAGACTCAGAGATAGTGTTTTGCTTAACAAATACTCATGTCAAGGCAACCTTGAACTGCGGGGTTTGGTTTTTTTATGTTTTTGCTATTGTCAATGGTGTGGCATCAATGGATCCTTTCCGCATTTTTATACGTGCGGGTGATATCACATAAAACTGCCGCTAATTGAAACCAAAATTAGCATGGATAAGCTAGTTAGCGTCACAACGGGTTGCTTTTCGGCATTGACCCGAAGTGTAAATTGAGTGGAAAGATGACACAGAAAAATGTGCGGTTACCTGCAGGTTAATCGTGGTGAAGAAGTAAACTTGTTTTTTTTTGAAATGAGACTAGTAGATTGCGGCTCTTTTGCAACGCACTGAACCAAATTGCTTGCTTACAGCTGTGTGTAGTGAAAAAAATAAAAGCAGGCACAAGGGCTTGTCTGGATGGTGGGAAAAAATGTTCACACAATGGAGGAAAACCTATTTTTAGGAAGTTGGACCAGTAAAACTAGACAAGTTAAAGTGATCATCAAAGCAAGGGGGCATAAAGTAAGCTTTTGTTTATGCACTGTCACGTTAGAAAATTTCCCAGCATTAATGTTGTTGTTTCTTTTTTTTATTTGATTTTAACTTGTAATATTTTTACTTGTTCTGTTTGGGCCCCTCGACAGGTTACAAATTCATTGAAATGAAAATACGATAAAATCGCAAGCTTAGCAATAAATTTTCGTGCCATTTCTCTTGATAAAAGCTGTAATTAGTCACGGAGTGCGATTTCACAGCATAGAAAACGTCAAACGCTTGTAGACCATCAGAGCTTTGACATTTAACAGAAGATAAAAAAATCGATCAATTCAACACCTTTCTGAATAACATCTAAATCTATTTAAATTACTGGCTCTATAGGTGGTTCCTATGGAATTCTTATAAATTAAATAACACTATTCTGTGACTCACCCCGATCTATACACAAGATCCCAACACAAGTCGATGCTATCGAGTCCTGCACAGGTCCCAAGTTGTTTCCTGGATAATTTTACTTTTTGCACAACTATTTTTTTTTATCTATATGTACACATAAACCATTCAATTACACTGATTTTCCAGCCGATACAGAATCGTACAATGGGATTCGTGGGAAAAATTTACAAAAATAATTCAATACGATGCATAGCACAAGAAAACAAGAGGCGGTGCCCGCAATATAGTCGAGGAGAAAAACTTTTTAGAGGCAGGAAGTATGCAAGGAACGCGCCCTATAAAAACTCAATTTCGCTTTCGCTTGTATTTTCGGAATTTCCGCAAGGTGCAATTTACGCAATTTGGAATATTAGTACGAGCACAAGGCAGCAATCAATATCCTCTTTATGTTTTCGCAATCAAATTTACCAACTAGCAACACGGAAACTATAATAATTTCACCCGCGCTTGATATCCAATCATCGCACCAGCTACCTAATCACACAAGCACTAAAAAGAAAAATGATGCTGCTGAATTTCTAGCTGCTGTCAGCTATGAAATTTTTTTTTCGTACAAGTGACAGTCGGAGTTGACAGCTATATAGCTATATATCAAAGCTTTTAGCCAAAGCCGATTTTTTTTCAACTGTACTAAACTTCATTTCTGTTTGTTTCTGCTGTTAAAATTAAGATTTGAATTTGTACTTATGATTTTTATGAGTTAATAATAATAATAAGAATTGCATTTCCAAGAAAGTACACAAGATTTACATGTTTTTGAGTACATAGTGAAGTAGGATATAAAAAATAAGCTTAATATTAGAATTTAAAATCAAAATTACAATTGTGAGGCCATGAGCAAAAAAACGAAGAATACTAATGGGAGTACGGATTATAACGTCAACACTAAAAAACCGGTTTTTATAAGGTGTACACACAAAACCTAAAAAACACGTGTAAAAAAAATTCACCTGGTACAGAAATTAACTTCCAATTACTTACCTCGTGAAAACATCGTATAAATCGCCAACTAATGTGGAAAAAGTAGAAATGGAACATTTTGACATTTCTCGTATTTTTAAATGTTAGCCAAATGAAATAATTAAAATTATTAACTAATTTAACTACAATTATGTCTATACGTTTATTTAACAAAACTAGTTTAAACACTTATAATTTCTTACCAAATATCACTAGAAATATAACTTCGATATATAGCGATAAAACGAAATCAGCAAACGAAACGGCTTCTGCACAATATTGCTTCGATTTAGTTAAGTAAGTTTCTGCGTTTTATAATTTATGTTATAATAAACACTCCTGGTATATAATTTTATATATTTTTAAAGAAAGCATGACTATGAAAACTTCCTCTGCACACTTCTGCTTAAAGGAGACCAAAGAAGATTCGCTATGGCAGTGCGAGCCTTCAACGTTGAATTAGCAAAAGTTAGCACTAAGGTAAAAACACAGACGTTTTTTTATAATTTTGTCACATAAAAGTAAACAATTTTTCGATAACATTATGAAAAAGGTCTCAGAGGATAAATTAGGAAAAATTAGGCTTCAATTTTGGCATGATTCACTGGATAAATGTTTTGATACCAAACAATCTTACGTTAGTGACCATCCAGTTTTAAAGGAATTGCAATATGTAAGTTAATTGCATCGTCTACTACTAAATATGCCAAATTAATAAAAAAAATTACTTCCAGCTATTATATAAAAATAAATTAAATAAGCTTTACCTAAAAAGATTAATCACAGCAAGAGATAGACCACAAAATCAAACCTTTAAGTCAGTTCAAGAAATGGAAGACTATGCTGAGCAGTCAGTGTCTTCACTGTACTATATTCTCTTAGAAATCCATCGAATTAAAAACATAAATGTTGATCATGCTATATCGCATTTAGGTAAAGCCCAAGGCATTACAAATTTACTACGTGCAATACCCGTGCAAGGGAGAGATGTGGCTGTAAATATTCCTTTAGAAACATTAATGAAAAATGGTGTTAGCCAGGAAAGAATACTTCGGGATCAGCTAGATGATAAAAAAGTTGAAGAATGTGTCTACGAAGTAGCGACTGTAGCTAATCAACATTTGGAAAAGGTATTTTTTCTTTGCTATACTTTGATTTTGTTGGTTTTTATGATTACAACTCTTCTTCTACAGGCGAGGAGTTTATCGAAACATGTTCCATCGAATATCGCAAATATCTTTCTTCCTGCTGTGGCTGTTGATAGATATTTAAGTCGGTTAAGGTATGCGAATTTCAGGTAAATTGCAAGCTATATATTTAAAATCTGAGAATTTATTAAGGACAATATGTATTTAGGCTTTCAGATAAGAAACTTTTAAGACGTGATCAAAATTTACCACTTGCTTTTTGGTGGTATAAAATTAGATCTAAGTACTGAAAGTTATGAATGATTCTAGTGCAATAAATTTTTAATTGAAATTTTATATCGTTTTGCATTTTTCTCGTATTACAATTGAATTTCTTACCTCTACAAAATTTCAATCCTTTGTATTCCCCTAAAACTTTACGACTTTTTATGAAATAAGGGCCCCGTGGCAGCGGCGGACTAAGGGTGGGGCGGAAGGGGCGGTCCGCCCCGGGCCTCTGGTTCCTGGGGGCCTCTAAATGTCTACAAGTTCCCTTGATCAAATCCTAAACAAGGCTTTTAAAATATGGTCAGTGCCTACCTAAGTGGTACTTTGGAGTCGGAGGTCCCGTACAATGGTTCCCGTAGACACAAATAAGTACAGCATGTAATTATTATCCTGTACATCGCTTATTATTCAATACTTCTGGACCATTTTCATCTCGGTTGCAACATGCAAGATGAGTTTTTCTAAACTTAAGCCTGGGGACCGATTCCGCAACGGTGAGTTTTACGGTGTTCACCGATTTCAGTGTACACTGCTTATTTTCGCGTCCGCAAGAGTGAGAATGATTTTTTTTGACATTTGCGGTGAACACCGCCGCGCCGTGAAAAATTTCTCACTGAGCAAAAGGCTGTGAATTTACGGTGAGTAAAGTTGTTTTTGTAATTTCGTGCGATTATTTTTGAATAAGTTTTTTAATTTTTTTTAAAAATAATTTTTTTGAGAGATTTGATTGGTATGTAAAAATAGTTTTAGTTTATTGTTCTAAAAGATTTTATTTAATTAGAATTTTTAAAATGGGAAGGTCAAGACAGTACCAACTCAGTGCATCATTCAGCAACTTTAAAAATCATTCAGCACTTTAAAACTCACTGGCACTTACGGAATCGCATTTTAAAGAAAAGTGAACACCGAGGTTGTCAGTGAGTTTTTCCTTCGGTGTTCACTGGCAAAAAAATCACCGTTTCGGAATCGGGCCCTTGGTGTCCACTATAGAGCTTTTTGCATAGAGCTAGAGAAAACTCTCCCATAGAGACGCGTAGAGAAGTGTATACACCCTCTGGAGCTGTACACATGCACTCTACACCCACTCTACGGGAAAATTTTCTCTGCTAAAAAACTCTATAGTGTATAAGCAATTTGTTTGTGTTGTGTAGAGCTCTACATCTGCTCTACGCTCTATCAAGCATGTTTGATTGAGTTTTCTCTCTACAGTATTCATTCTTATTTACATTTCGACTGCGCTTCGAATTGTTGTACATCCGCCTGTTAAATAACAACGAAATTCGAATTCGACATACGCAGAAAATGTGTCTTCTTCCGTGAGCTCATTCAAAAATTCTCGATACATTCCAGCGTTTTATTTTCTTTTCGCAATCCAATCTCGTGCCGAACATTTCCTTTCCTTCTTTTTCTCTTCTTCGAGCAAAAATACAACAGCAGCAGCTTGTTTTTGGCGAGACCTCATTAAATTATTTTTTTGTTTTCTATTAATTTCCTTTAAATTTTTTTCACAATATATGTACGCACGCATCTCTGAATAACTGAGAAATTAAATGACATGCAAAAGTTGATGGCCGACTCTACAGTAGAGAAAACGCATCTGCAGTGTGCAGTCTGTAGAGCACGTGGTAGAACTCTATTCAAAATTTCTCTAGAGCAATTCTACGGGCGGTGGGGTGGTAGAGTGGTACAGACGCGCTGTAGTGTACACACTACAGGTAGAGCTTTACACTCTACACTCTACCAAAAAAACTCTAGAGTGGACACTCGGCTTTAGAACTACTTTCGGAATCGATGGGTAATTAGATGCTTTCCCTGCTGGGAAATAACAAACACACACTTTTACATACAAATGAAAACTGAATAAAAGGCTTCTAAAATTACATCAGCTTCTTAGACTGAGGGCCTCATTCAGCTTTGCCGCCCGGGCCTCTGACGGGTTTAGTCCGCCAGTGCCCCGTGGGCATGTATGCATTTATTACATGGTGGGTAAAGACCAAAGAAAAGAGTTCTGTGATAAAGTCGGCCAAGGCTCAACGACTGGCCTGTCTCGGTATCACGGTAGCTAAAAGCACCTGTCAAACTTTGGAAGCCCTACTGAACCTCCCTACGCTCCACCTAGTAGTAAAAAAAGAGGATATTCTCCTTTAAGCCAGGAGACCTTGTGGACCACCTAGCGATTCTCAAGCAATTAAACCTGGAGCCAATGCTCGCATTGTCCGATACCATTCCTGCCAGACGACGATTATGATACTTTGACGTAGGCCCCAAGCCACGAAGAGTAGGAGCAAACTCTTCTTTTAAATATCAACAGGTGAGAGCTAAAAAGAATAATTGATTATTGTTTAAGAAGAATAGGGTTGGTAGTGGTGATGTAATTTGTGTAGCTATCGGTTCTGTGGAACAGCTCCCGAAACAACGAAGCACTTACTGTACGATTGTGAGGCGTCTGCTAGGAAAAGATTGAGTCTCCTTCATCGCGGCTTTCCTGCTGCTTGGACTTCTTTAAGTCTTCTTACAGTCATGCCTACGTTTTGCCTAGTTCTCTCTCTAGAACGTTATCCATCCACCTATTTCTTGGTCGTCTTACGCTGCTTTTTTCCTGCTTGTCTTCCATTGCATTTTCTGGAGTGCTTACTATTAGTATTCATGTCTGAAAAAGAAAGTGTGTAGTATATACGACGTTATGTTATCTTGCGGCATTTGTACCCTGGGTTTCTTAGCAGTAGGGTACTACTACTACTTAAATTAGACAATTATTAGAGGATACGATAGGCGAGGGAAGTCTAAGGCGTGCTGAAAGAGAGAGAGCGTTGAATTTCTACTTGAAGTTCTGAAAAACTGTCTGAAGGATTGGTATATAATAACAACTTGTTTTTTTCTAAATGAGCTTTTAGAAGACCATAAAACATGCACGAAAAGGAGACCTGGAGGATGTTGGATTGATCGGATCAGGCTAACCATATGTTGTAGGGAAAATATTGCCGAGGAGGCATTGCTTGATAATAATAGCGAAGTGACTGTTAATGTTCGTTCTTATAGTTATAAACAGCTCTCTCTACAATTGCTCTACAATTGCACAGCATGGCGAAGAACTATTTATATCTTACATCAAAAGCGCGACTTGATTTTAAAAAAGTATGTTATTTACTTTATCTTAAAAGCGTCGATAAAACTGTCAGTTACAAAAAATCCCTTTTAAAAACTAAAACGCACGCACATATACAAAAAAAATGTCCTCTAAGTTCTTTCCTATAGATATTGTTAACATGTCTACAATAGCGACACCATTGCTGAAAGACTATTATTGGGAAAGCATGCAGTTAAGTTCGTAAGTATGGATATAGAGTATATGAGATTATACACTACTTTACTTTTTTTTTTGTAAAGTCTTAGCCGTCATCTATCCATTTCTGGATCTAAGAATTACTTATCTTCTAACCTAAAGTTGCCACCAATGCCAATCGATAGTCAACCAATAAAAATAATTATGCATTTCAAGAATCAATCAAATGATACTCTAAAATGGTGTCTTAAACGTATTAAGCTATGTGACTGCAAAATGAAGCAGGTTAAGGTGGCAATTAATAAGTTTCGACTAGTGCACGATTGTCGGCATAGAGATCTGTTAGAAATTTATCCTAATAATGGTGAACCTAGTGCGTTTACTAATTTTACATTAACCCTGGACATTTCCTATGGATTAGTTGGGGATCATGTGTTGGCTTATGAATTAGTGTAAGTGGTTTTAAATTGTATTGGTTTTATAATATATTATAAAAATCGTAATTTTATTAAGCTTAAACAATGATAAAACACTACGATTAAATTTCCTGTTAAATGTGGTAGAATTTGATCCAAAAATTTGCATTGTTACGACCGCATTGTTTCCAGTTGCTGTTATGACCGAGATTCATCAACCAATTTGGATATTCAATCCATTTCGGCAGGACTTGAATATGGAACTAACAGCTGAAGAATATGAGATGAAGATTTTAACACCATCATTTCAAGTGAAAGCATTATCTTTAGTTCCGATCCCGGTTGTTTATCGACCGTATCAAAATGCAACAACAGATGTAAGTTTGTCCCTGAGTTTTAATACCAGTATTCATAATTGATTTTTTAAAGCTACACTTAAAATTAAAATTATTCGATATACAATCTGAATTTGAAATAAAAGCAAGTGGAACTCGATTAAAAGATCCAATTCCTGCTCAGCTTACTCCTAAAGATGACATTCACAGCCAGGAATATCCTTTTGTTATTTATAAAAACTACATTGGAGTTAAATTAGATTGTTTAAGTGACGGCAGCATAATGCTAGTTGCGCACAATTTTTACGATCATAAAGTGGATTTTAAGTGGCATGAGTATTATACTGCAATTCAATTTTTATCCTACCATCAAATAATTTTAATGTTATAATTTGTAGAGGCGAAGTCGATGGATACTTTCATATGACAATTGAACCCAGTACAACATGCTGCAAGCCAAATCACAGCGTTTTCTTTGTTGTTAGTATAACTACAGGAAATAGACCTTGTGTTTTTCCACGATTTCCTCTTATGTGCGATATTTATAAACATATAAACCCATTGGATAACTACAGTGAAGATTTAGCTGGTAGCTATGAATCTTTACTATTTGAAACCAACTTTTTACTGCGACTTTTTGTTAATGTTAATCTAAAAATTATTGGAAACTTAAATATCGATATGAGGACTATTTATTCAAAAACTAATGTTTCTGAAAAAGGAAAATTTTGTTCAATCCCATGTGGTTTTGATATGACGTATTTTGAGCAAATGTTTTGGGATCGAATGTTTGATCCAAAAACTTTAGAAACTATTTTGGATACCGATATTCAAGTATCTTATAATGATTTAAACGAACCGGAGCAGGGTGAGGAGGAAGAACGTAAAAGTCCTATAGATAGAAAGTAAATCAAATTTAATTTATTTAACAATAATAATTTTAATAATTCTTATTTAGAACAACAGCAAAATTTTTACGTTTATTACTACAAAATGCAATTGAAGAAGTCTCATCGCGTTGGCGATTTGTTCCTGTTGAATATGCAAAATAGTTTCTTTTTCGTAATGTTTGTAAAGGTTTCGTTTTGTACTGTAATAGTTTTGAAATTGTTGTGTCGTTAATTTCAATTTACAATCATCATAAAATTTTGTATTATTTATTAGACGAATAAAAGAATTTATTTCTTTTATTAATTTCTTATTTTTTCTTTACTCTTTTCAGATAAAGTTAAAGCGATTTGTAGAATTCTCGCTTGTTTAATGAAATTTCGACACTTCCACACGTTTAGTTGAAAGAATTTAGAAACTATCCTCAAACTACTTTTTTTGTTGACCAATAATTTCCCTACTCTTCCTTGGTGGTCAGTCATCAACGGAATAGGGGTAATAACATTTAGGCCGCGGTGCTGAAAGTGCAGTCGTATGGCGTGACAAGTCGTTTGAGTTGAAGAAAGTGACGTTTCAGTCGAATTACGAATTTCAGCACAGGGGCCATAAACTCAATTTAGCACTTCCACTCTCTGGCCCTTTCTAGCCGATTGCGGTAGTAATCGTAGCCATCAAAGCCATTTTTTTCTTTAAATTTTCGGGAATACTCTCATCCCAATCGATGGCCATTTTCGAAATCGTTTGAAGCAATATTTTTAACCCAATTAAATAATGAGATAGAACTCCTGAAAGATCAATTATAGACATTCGAATTTGGAGCAGTTGGCGCTTTGTTGATATTCTTTCTCCTTTCAGAATACTTGGGTCAATTCTAGCATATTTCATTACGAAAGTAAAACTGTCAATCTTAGGACGCCACCATAACCTGAGAATTTTTTTCGGTCTGTTCGAACTTACTTGATTGTATATCTTTGGGTCCTTGATTTTCCTGAATTGTTTCTTGTAAAAGCTCGGATACCTCCTTTGCTATTTATCAAAGCCACCTTTCCTATTTATGTACTTTCGTGTATCGTGTACAGCCAAAACATTAACCTCAGATTGAGGCTCCAGGATGACGACAGATATGGAGAGATGCAATTGCCATGGCAGCTGATCTCTTAATCTGGGGTTTTCAGGAGAGATTTTGATCCAGGATTATGCTTAGATATTTAGCCTCCTTCGAGAAGGTAATTTTCGTGCCATCTAGAAGGAAGATTCCGTTTAATAGTAAATGGCACGATGACAGTTTTTTTGTGGGATAATACCCAAGTTCTTGTCCTGACAACAAATATGACAGAGCGACTTGCATGAGGTTCGAGATAATGTCATCATGATCGCCGCTAATTGTTATGACAGTCAATTTTTGCTTTTTTTTGTTTGTTTTTTCTTTCTCCTTGTACTCTAAAAGATGTAGTTCTTGTGTACTTTCCTAATAAATAGATAATAATAATAATAAGTATCATCTTGCATGGACCTATGCTTTGAAGCCGCGGTTATTCAGGTCGGCAAAAAGTTCGTCTATTTCGATTGACCATAAGAGAGACGATAGGACACCGACTCCTCCTTGAGAACAGCCTTTTGCAGGTATTATCGTAACCGATTCACCATTCATCTCACCTCACAATCTACTTCTGGGAAACAAGTGAACTATCTCGCAAGGGCGGTTTAATGCCCTTTTTTTCTGCCGCTTCATCAATCGCGTCAAAGGTAACGTTTTCAAACGCATCCTCAATATTTGCGAGAGTTGGGATTCTGTTGATTACTGGACCATGAAGAATAGGAAACTGTGTTACCATGGAATTCTTGCTAACTGCATTGAATGTAGTGTAATGGAATCTAAATTTATTTTGAAATTTGTTATTTTTTTTTATTTTTAAAAAAATAAATTAAGTACAGCCTTATTTAATACATTCAGTGCAGATTTAAAAGAAAAATTCTAATTAAGAAACAAAATTTCTAAACTTGAAATGAAATTATGCACAATGCTTAAATAAACAACATAAACATTTACATATAAACAATTCTAAATAAAATCACATTTAAGATCTCTTACTTAATAAAACAAAATCTTAATTTTTTACTTTACAACAAAGCTCTTAGAGCCACTTTATCTACATAACAAATATCCACCTCATTAGCCTTGAAGATCAACGGCCTTTAGTAAACCATTTTCAATTAGTCTATTGTCGCGCTTGTAATGTTTGTCACAGAATTCAGCTATCCGTGAACAGGCTTCTCTAATCATATCTTCTGGTACTGTAAGAACAATTCGCATATAATTTGGATAATCGAAACAACCGCCAGGTAGACAGAAGACGCTCTGTTCCTTAACTAAATCTTGCACAAAATGTGATTCTGTAGAATATTCTGGGAAGTGATCAATATCGATTCCAATCATCATGTACATAGCTCCTGATGGCATGATCGGTTTTAATCCTCGGATTTCTTTAAGGATATCATAGGCAAGTGTTGCATTTTTCTGTAATAAAAAAGAAGAGTTCATTTAGATAACCTTGTGGGGCTTGTTGTTAGGAATAACTTACAAATAGTACATCTATTACGTCATCGAAATAACTTTGAGGAGTATTACGAAGAATATCGGGTAAAGCACGTTGCACTATAGTGTTTGGCCCTAAAATTCTTCCCGTTAAGTTCTTCATTCCTTGAACTGCATCTTTAAGTATGTTGTTTCGGTCATGAACTACAATCCAGCCCATTCTCCAGCCAGGTACTAGGAATCTCTTTGTGAGACCACCACATGATAAAACAGGAACGTTTTCTGATAGTGAGCTAACAGCAATATGTTCAGAGCCAGGAAATACGAAATGTTCGTAAATCTGCAATCATTTCAAAGACAATATTAGAAAATTGAAGGAATTTGATATGTTTTTTGGTCTTACCTCATCAGCTATGATTGGCACAAAATTCTTTTCTGCTACTTTAACAATATCTTCAAGATGAGCGCGACTGAATACGCTTCCACATGGATTGCTTGGGTTATTAACAATAATCGCTGCAGTTTTATCATCGATAAGTTCTTCCAGCTGTTCAAGATCAACTTCCCAACCCTTATCAGGCTGCAAGTTGTATGATTTTATCTCAATACCCAAACCCTCAGCTAGGGTACTGTAAAGAGCAAATCCCGGACATGGGATCAAGATATTCTGTCCTCTCTCTGCTAGAGCTGTTACGCATAAATCTAGCGAAGATGAACAGCCACTGCATAATATAATATCATCGGGCGTAACATCTCCTTGATGATCAACATACTTGACTACAGCCTTACGTGCCTCGTCAAATCCGCAGCTAGGACCATAACCATGACACTTTCCTTCTTCGATAGCTCGTTGTAGGGCCTCAATTGTTTCATCAGCAGCCCTTAGATTGCCAAAAGTTGTTGGATCACCTGGAAATAAAAATTTTTTTGGGAAATATTTTAGAAACTGGTTTGTGTTTAAATTTGCATGCAAATTAATTAAGTTTAAAAAAATATTTTTTTTTGTACAGTTTCAATCTGCACAGAAACTGTGGATTTTCAGTAGTGACCTATGTGCAAGAATGAAATTTGAACTGGTTTTATTGATTATTTTTGAATAATTTTGTGGTATATAGAAGACTTTTTTGGAAAAAATTTGTTTGTGGTTCACGTGTTGGCATGACGTTTGTAGTTTTATTGAAATTTTGAAGTGGTTTTTTAAGCAGGATTTGGATTTATAAGGCGCCAGCAACAAAGTTTTGAATTGTGGTTTAGATGGAAATACAGGAAGTTGTTTGGGAAATATTTTTCTTTTCAAATTTTATTCAAGCGTGGAGAGTCCTTTACGTTACAAATCGGCTAAACTGATACAAACTCTTGAAACTATAGAGCAAATTTGCGAATTATTTTGTTTTCTTTGAATGCAATCTTTCACTTCGTTATTGTGTATCACTAAGTTGAACGTCCGATAAATTTTTATGTGGATTTGTCTAGTAAACTCGTGTGGGAATTGACACACATTTCGTTTTCTAAAAGTTTGTCCACAATTTTGTTGAGCGTTAAATGAATGAAAAAAAAACAATTTATAAAATAGAATATAACTAGACTGAATTATGTGTTAAAGATAGCAAAGAAATATTTTCTGCAATAAGATGCAATAAGATTTTTTGAATTTTGGACTTATTATAGAAATGGAAGGAAGGAAAGAAAGGATTTCAAATCAGAGCTGTGACAATATGTATTTGGTATATAATTTAGTATTATTTTTTTAGGATAAGGAGAAAGAGGCGAGTTCTACAAATATTTAACAAACGCTATTAAGTTAATCCCCTCAAACGATATTAAAATGGTGCTTGAAGATATGAACGCCAAAATAGAAAAAGGAAAGAAGTTCCTAGGACTCATAGTCTACACAACGCTACTGATAACAATAGTAGTCCGGGGAAATTAGCATTTTATGAGACAAAATTCCAAAATGGCTGAAATTTGGACCACAGTTTCCTTGGGACTTTTTAAGAAAACAATTTCGGAATCACAAAAAAAAACATGGCCGCCGGAGATATCACTTTTAGGCAAAAAAATCACTCAAAAACTGGTTTTTTTCAAAATTTTTTTTAGATCAGTCAATACCAAACGTTATTGCCTACAAAAGAGCCTCTTGTCATTTTTGCGAAAACCTAACCCTTTCGAAGTTATTCAAGGTCAAAGTTTCCAAAAATCACATTTCGGTCAAAAAATACTTCGAATAATTCGGAAAGGTCAAGATTTTCGAAAAAAATTCAAGAGGGGTATTTTGTAGGCAAATGTTTTGTATTGACAATCGAGACGAGACCTACAGATTAAAAATCAATACGACACCGAGACTACCATTCGAGATCTCGCGAGACATCTCGAGGTCTCGAAATCAAATTGTTATTTTGAAATCGTATCGACACCAACTATTTTAGTATCTTCACGCTGCGCTCTTTGACAAGCACAACATTCGGCACCAATATCTACATGACTTGAGCAGGCTGCGGAGACAAGGCGAAGAGTACGCATTACATAAGCATTTAAATGCAGGGTCCATTCCAAAACACAAGTGGTATTTTACTGTCATTTCATTTTAATGCATTTAAAATGAAATGCGTTGAAATGAAATGAAATGACTGTAAAATACCTCTTCTCTTTTGGAACGTACTCTACGTAAATGTAACTCTACACAAATCAGAAATTAACTTTCGATTCATTGAACCCCTCTACCCCGCCCTGGTGCCACTGCAAAAGGCAGATTTACCTGTTTACGTCTGGGAAGTGACTAGCACGGAAATATAAGGAATATTTGTATACAATTTCATTCATATGTCACATATTGATATTTCTCGAAATACAGAAGACTGGGCAATTTGTATTATTGACAGTGAAATTCGAGACTTTTCGAAACAAGATCGAGACGAGACCTGCAAATACCCATTTTTTCGAGACTGGGCCAAATCTCGTCTCGTCTCGTGTGCAGCACTATAACTAAGTCGAGATAATTGTGCATGAGCACGTATTTTATTACATACATATAATATCTTCTCCCTTCCTAAATAGTGGCCACAGGTTTTCGTAGTTTGAGTGCGAGCTTCAATCGGTCCATTGAAAGTCAAGTCGGCCGATCGTCTAAATCAGTCAGCGCGTCTAGTTGTTCTTGAAATTTGGAGAGTGTTTAAACTATTGGGTTCTTCTTATAGTAGAGTGTTCTACATAACTCAATCTTATCTGTTATAGGTTAATGGAACGTCAATTTATTTTAGGTTAGAAGAATATTCTTTATTATTGCAATTTTGTTTATTTTTCAGAATTTTTCGTACAGCAAGTTTTTCAACTCAAACTATAACGACAGTATGTCTACTAGTTTTATTTAAATATCTAATTCTAATCCAAAATAAAAATCATTACTTAATCATTTATTAGACCTTACAACAAAATCACCTCATATTCAAACCGCTTTCCTCTAAGCACTTGTAAATTTCCACTAAGATGAAAGAATGTTGTCAGACAAGATTTTTAAAACCACCTGAAATTTTTACACAGTTTTTTCTTGTTTCTACAATATTTTTATTCTTCTTAAATGATTCCAAAAAAAAATTCTACAATAATCTAAAAAGAAAGTCATTACAGAGCGTTTTCTTTGTATTCTTTTCTCCCTCTGTATTTTTTATATTCCAATTTTTATCTTAATCATTGCCGATATATATAATGTATATAAATATATACAAAAGTTGCAGTAATTTTATTCTGATAACAGGTTCCACCTGGTGACGCCAGTATATATACATATAGTCGCCAGAGATATGCAAAACTTGTGGATATTATTTGAAATTTCAAAGTTAATTTTGAATTTTTATTTATGTGTTGTTTGTGGTCCCCACATCTTGATCTGGACTTGTAGCTGGAGAGTTGTAAACAAATTCATTTAGA
Organism: Thereva nobilitata; assembly: GCA_963855945.1. Classification (NCBI taxonomy): domain Eukaryota; kingdom Metazoa; phylum Arthropoda; class Insecta; order Diptera; family Therevidae; genus Thereva; species Thereva nobilitata. The sequence goes on along the minus strand of OY979697.1, from coordinate 100,312,651 downwards.
AGAATGTTTAAAAAAAAAAGTATATGCATTGACTTTATTTTTTTATTATTATTTTTTAATTTTATTTTATAATTTTGTTGTATTTTTTTTGCATCATATATCAAGGATAACAAGATTGTGCTAAATATTATTATGGCATAGGAGAGGTAGTAGCAAGTGCTGTTCGTTATCAATATTAATACTTTCTCTTTATTATAATTTTTATTTGAGTAAAAAATATTACGTCGTAGTTTATTTAATTTTCTAGATCCTATATATCTATGAAAGAGACTAAAAAAATTGTTATTGCAAATTGTTAATGATTAAGACGGGTTCATGACGATTAATGCGCAACAACACACCTTTTGAAACAGCCTATCAGATAGAGGGAAAACGGGATTTTTTTTTGGTAGTTAAATTGGGAGTTTGACCTATTGATGATTGGCTGGTTTAGAAGCACGAGTTTTAGCTGCACGCGCCCCTTTTTAAGTTTTAATTTTGTCTGGGAGATATCATTTTCTTGTATTCGAAAATAACATGGACAAGTCCAAAATTAGTTTGTGTTTTCCAGCCATGTTTTTTAGCCATATATTATAAAAGAAAATATTGAGATTTTCAGGGTATACAGCATATACATTCAACAGGCAACTCAAGATTAGAAAAGCAAGTACGCTGGTCCCATAGCAGCACAACACAGCATAGGAGAGAAAACTGTGTTTCATTGGGCTGTTTCACACGAGACGACGGCCAACCAACAAAATCTGCTGTCAACAAACAAGAAAACAAAGAACAATTTAAAAGACAAATTTAGTATTATTGAGGACTAGCGCTCTCGAAAACCCCCATATATCGAGTTTCATGAAATTTGGCTGATTATTAACCAAAATTGGCCGCCATTTTGGATCCGCCATTTTGTTTTTTGGAAAATAGATAGCGGATTCTTAATTAGCGCCCTCGAAAACCCCCTATAATGAGTTTCATGAAATTTGGCTGATTATTAAGCAAAATCGTCCGCCATTTTGTATCCGCCATTTTGTTTTTTTTGGAAAATTGATAGCGGATTCTTAATTAGCGCCCTCGAAAACCCCCCTATAACGAGTTTGATGCAATTTGGCTGAATATTAAGCAAAATCGTCAGCCATTTTGGATCCGCCATTTTGTTTTTTGGAAAATTGATAGGGAATTCTTAATTAGCGCCCTCGAAAACCCCCCTATAATGAGTTTCATGAAATTTGGCAGATTATTAAGCAAAATCGTCTGCCATTTTGTATCCGCCATTTTGTTTTTTTAAGAATTGATAGCGGATCCTTAGTCAGCGCCCTTAAAAACCCCCAAGAACGAAATTTCATATAAAAAAAATAGTTTTAGATGCTAAAAAGACTTTTGACCAGGTTTTCGGGATTCTGAACCACTGTGCGCCGTTGGCAAAGTTCTCTTGAAGTAGCCTTGTCGTTATGTGAGCTGCACTTTAAAATATTATAAAATTGATTCTGATGTTCTCGTTTAGTTGAAAACCATGAGTTTCTTGAAGGTTGCTGTTGCAATAGAGTGTGGGCGAGTTAAAAAACGTATCACTGCCGGCATTACTGCAGTATTCAGCAATTGGAAGTCTGTAGCTGAATACTGCAGTGTTGCGGCTATGATGCTTTTTCAAACTCACCCTTTTCGAAGTCGTTTACTATGTATTCGTTCTAGTCTAGATCGTGCAACCTTCGTCGATTTATGTATTTTATTGACAACTACACTGAAATATCCAAGTATCTAAATTTTATCTTCGCACTCTATTTCACGATTTCCGTATGAAGAAAATATTTCCAAATTATTTTAGGAACCATAAACTTTGGACAAGATTGTGCTTCTTAACATTGGGAAATGACTGCAAAATAAAAGCAAATTTTTATCCTTTTTTATGTGAAAGCCCAAGCTTAGGAGTCACCCTTTGTATTCAGCCCGTCATGTAGTCGTCATGCAATGCCTAGTAGTAAGCTTGTTTCAAAAGGAGGAATGGAGGACAAGTTATGTTAATAGAAGTCTGGATGGCGTTCAAGGAGGAGGTGATGGACCTTGTGTTTGAGCTCCTGGATATCGAAGATATTTACAAAATGCTAACGGATGTTACAAAAATCAAAACAAAAAAAATTGTAACGGGGCTTCGATTACGCAAAATCGATATCCTCAATAGCAAGGACAATTTGCAAAATCTTAAGAAGAATCCAGAGAAGTGTATTTATCGCTTTATGACAAAACTGATGGAATTTAGATACTACTATATTCCGGAAGTAAAACACCAGGGAAGACAGCAGATCGCTATACATAATGGTGATGGTAAATGGAAAAACATGTAATTTTTGAAAACCAAATGATTTTTTCTAATTAGTACATCAAAAACAGGTGAAAAGGATATGCATAATTTTTGGACAAATAAAGACGAAAATGAAGTCCAGAGCCGAGAAAGGTGCCGTTTCACCATGACAACAAACTGGAACATTGAAGTCATAGAGTCAAATTACACGGCCTATCACTTTCCCAGACTCACTTTCCAATATTTCCAATAAACCGGTTTTTTAGACAAGGGGGTGCAGGGAAGGGTATGTGTTGAGCCTCACTTGTAAATCCAAAAATGTTTTCGGTCTCACAAATTACACTAACACAAGCATAATTTTGTTCTCTGAGACTGCGAAAAATATGAGAATTTTCCCTGCAAGCAATTTCTCGGAGGCTCGCTTTCTCGAACCATTCTCGATTCGAAAAATGCTTGCGAAGGGTATGAGAAAAAAATTCAAAACGCAAAATGAAAGCTTTCCTGGTTGATTTGTTTCCCCAAAGCCTTCATGCTGTAGAAAAATATTGAGAGCCGATTTCCCCTGAATCTCCAAATTACACTAACAACATAACGTCATTTCACCGATTTGAAGTCCTATTGAGAGGAAATTTTGAGAGCCTTTGGTTTCTCTTCAACGATTTGTTTGGAAAGTTTGAGCTTTTGACTTGTTTTGCTCGGAGGAGTGATTTTCGGCGCAGAAGCGATTTGCTGTCGATACGAGCATGCGATTCTTTATCAGCACGAGAAAGCGATTCGATCTCTTGCTCCGCTTTTATTGCCTTCGAATTCGTTTACGAGTCGTTAACGAGTCCGAGATCGAAGCAAGCTTTCGCTTTTGGTAAATCGTTCTCGAAACGTTTCCGAATCGAAATGTTTGCAGGGGTGCTTCGTGTAATACTCAAATCATACACAGACAGGTTTGACGTGATAGTCTCAAGTGAACCCTGCAAACATTTTGATTCGGAAACGATTCGAGAACGATTTGCCAAAAGCGAAAGCTTGCTTCGATCTCGGACTCGTTAACGACTCGTAAACGAATTCGAAGGCAATAAAAGCGGAGCAAGAGAACGAATCGCTTTCTCGTGCTGATAACGAATCGCATGCTCGTATCGACAGCAAATCGCTTCTGCGCCGAAAATCACTCCTCCGAGCAAAACAAGTCAAAAGCTCAAACTTTCCAAACAAATCGTTGAAGAGAAACCAAAGGCTCTCAAAATTTCCTCTCAATAGGACTTCAAATCGGTGAAATGACGTTATGTTGTTAGTGTAATTTGGAGATTTGAAGTCCCATTCAGGGGAAATCGGCTCTCAATATTTTTCTACAGCATGAAGGCTTTGGGAGAAACAAATCAACCAGGAAAGCTTTCATTTTGCGTTTTGAATCTTTTTCTCGTACACTTCGCAAGCATTTTTCGAAACGAGAATGGTCCGAGAAAGCGAGCCTCCGAGAAATTGTTTGCAGGGAATGGCCGTGTAATTTCACTCATATCTCTTTACTTTACACAAATTCGGAAGTGTATACCTGACTGGAAAATTCATGGGAAGAAATATGGAATTAGTAATGAGATAGACTACCATCACTCCGAAGATGTTGCAGTATTAGCAGGCAGCGACAATGGCAGTTCAGGTGAGACTAATACAAATTGTGAAATTAATGTAATAAAGTGAAAGAATCCTATTCTATTGGGTGTCAGCAATTAATACTGATTTCAACAACCATCAGCGATAACTAGAGTTTGTACTTCATTCCTCAGAAGCCAGAAGCCAGAAAAAACTATTTATTTAGTGAGACTTATTAGCTCTGTATGTTTACGCCACACGGGATCCCGCGGGCACAAATTTTGATATTTCTCTCTCACTCCCTCTCATGCAAATACTTCAAAACGTCTCAAATCTCGGGATCCCGCGGGATCCCGTGTGGAGTAAACATACAGGGCTATTATTTTATTAAAATGGGTGCATTCTAGGTAAGTAGTTCAAAAAAACTGCAGTTCTGATCATTAAAAGATTGATTTGTTATGGGAGTATACATTAATATGATAAAAAAAATATAATAAAATATTGGTCTCGTTTCTTCGTATAGTACGTCGTATGATCGATCTCAAACACAAAACCAGGTCTAAAGATAAATCAAAATAAAACGAAACATATGATAATAAGTAAAAATCACAGTACAACGAGAAGAGTAGGTGGAAACATCAAAATAGGAGCTTGTAACAAATATAGTTAACGAATTCATTTATCTAGGATCGATGCTAAATAACGACAATAAGGTAACAGCGAAATAAATAAACGAATTCAAATAGCTAATAGAGCATGCGCATGCGCTGACAACTTTATTAAAAGGTAGAACAATACCACAGCATATCAAATGTAAAATTATATAAAACCATAACAGCCTAAGAAAAGAAAGCACCTAGCAAGGACCTGCAAAGAAGTGTTAAGGGACCGGGAAGGTTAGAAGCTGAAAATTGAGAAGGCTAATATACTGCTATCGTCCAACTGTATCTTAGGTAATTCACTATTTATTATTATGATAATTCTCCTCCTTTTCTAAACCTTCCAAAAATTAAAACGAATTCCATATCAAATAAAGCACATTGAACTTTATTTATTCACTAAACCAGAAACAGATTCAAATATTTCACAATATTTCCTTGTCTCCCTTCAGTAACCATAATCAAAAAGAATTGTCTTTACTGTGTACTTGGTGCGGATTACAGTGCCAACTTGTAACATGAGGTGTTATTGCTTAATTATTAAAAACTTGAACTCTGCGTGCACATGATTTCACATCTTCGGATTCTATTCATCATTTTGATTATTATATATAGAATAACCACAACGGCTAAATAAAAAGGTGTAATATGAGCCACCCCCACTACTTGAAGCTTCCACTTAATTGTTGAAAATAATACTCGTATGGACGCTTGGCATGCGCGAATGACTTATGACATATCAATGCCTTTTCTTTTTCTTAAGATTTTTTTGTTTCCTAGGTTTAATAATTTTGCTAGAATATTATTATGGTTGATTAGAGACAGTATGGTTTATTGGATGTAATTTTGTAAGTGATGGATGTGTTTTGGTAAGGTGTAGAGACATGTTTAGGTGAATGGAAATGCCGGTTTAAAATTTATTTGTAGGCAAATTAAAATTCTAAAATATTAGAATAATAAAACTTAATTCTAAAGCCAGATTTAGCGTACTTTGTTTGGTCGAGTTGAGTTTTTAATCTTAGTATAGTCTAACATATTGTACTTCTTCGGTTGTTATGGTTTCTTATAGAAGTTAAACGAGTTTCTCCCAACAAAAAACTAAAACATCACAAACCAAAGACTCATAATGGCATCCCAAACCAAATCCTTGTGATTGCTGGCAAATATGCGTTTACTTTTTGCAAAGTTCTAGATTTTTCGGACTATGCACGTTAGTAATCGTTAAACTCTGTAACTAGGTAGCCCTAGTATTAAGCATTAAGTGACAAATGTAAATGCAAAAGAAATTGTGATCATATTTAAAGGTCTAACAAATCTTTTATTTTTTTTATAGTTTCTCATTCTCAACTATTTCCCTTAACTATTAAAGACTAAACGTTATTGAAATTACGATCCTCTTCTTATCACTGCAAGAAATAACGTCTTGTATTTACAAAAAAAATCATATTGATCTAGAGAACTTCACAATTTCCGGCTGAATACTTTTTTAACGCACAAAAATTTTGCTTACTTAATCAAAAACATTTAAAAAAAATTCTAAATTTCCGGAATATCCTCTTGGGTCAGCAAAAAATTAACGCACATGCAATTATGCATTAAAGCAAATTAACATTCACAAAAAAAAAAAACAATAACTAAAATTAAAAAAACGTAACTTACCAATAGACAAAGGGATCATAGGCTTCTCAGGATTTGGTTCAATCTTTAATCCTTCAACAACATGTCGAATTTTATTGTGAGTATTTCTAGCAAGTTCCGACGATTGAACGTTCCATTTAGATCTGCACTTTTTATTATTACCGTGGCCAGTAGTTGGCATAATCACCAAAAATTTATGTTTTTAAAAAAAATACAAAAGAATCCAAAAAAAAAAATAGAAATAGTATTTCAGAAAAATTTAAAAATTATCCTTTTTTATCTTTTATATAGGCACTCGATCGCTTCGCGACTGGATCACTACGATTCCGATTTGTTTTTTTTTAAATATTTGTTGTAAATTTTTGTTTTACATACGCAGTATACAATTTCCCACTGTTGATGATAATGATGATTGGTCTCTCGTTAAGCCTAAAGTTGCTCAACAACTTTATTAATTTTATATCGATAACACCCGATATCTACCTCGGTCTCTACCTTGTTTTAAACTAATCAACAGTTTCGATTTGCAAAAGCTTTTATCGGTTCCGATAGGCTACACAGTAGGCCTGATTGAGCGACATCTCTAAGGGGACGTCCGTCGATCGACGGTTTACCTGATTATCATTTAAACTCGTCCCATGTGTGATAATGTTTTTTTTTGTATGTTTGTGTGTGTGGTGCATTTTTCGTCCCTGCTTTAAACTAAAGCTATAGACACAAAAATCTACAGCGCCACACATAAGCTGAGTTAGCACAAAAATTTATTATAATTAAAAAATAACTTGATCTTTTTCATTATATCGTAGGAGAAAAAAAAACAAAAATCTTGCATAAAATTAATAAAAAAAAAGCGTTTCGGTGGCTTACTTCGACGATCCAGACTCTTAATGCTAATCAGGCTATGAAGAAGTAGTTTTATAAAATTTTATCTATTAGGGGATGTCTTTGGCAAATTCCTTGACTAGTAGAAATTTTTAAAAAATATTTCATCATTTTGTGTTTGTTTAGTTCTAGTAGTAGTAATAAAATAAAAAGAAATTTTAAGAGAAAGCTCCTAGAAAGAGTGATGAAATATGAAAATTGTTTAACATCTTTAACATAGACGTATAGATAACACGACCACTTAAAAGGCTAAAATCATATTTTTGTAAATTCCGGCTGCAACGACCCCATTAACAATTCCCAACTTATAATAACTAGAAAATCCAGATCACATTCCATGTTTATTTATGTTAAGAAAATATTCAAGAATTTCATCTAACGAACAAATGAATGAAATCGAAAACCATCAAGGATACCTTCATGAAATATGTATATAAAACTTAGAAAGTTACAGTGCAAAGTGCTTGCTAACGCTGCTTATAATTGTAACATAGTGCTGCAAGTTGAGCTAACACCAGACAACAATACTTCAGATCTTGATCGCAATCATTGATGCGCAATTCCATCAGCTTGATTCTTCGAAAACAATGGGGGCGCGGCACTCAGGAGTTTGTTGAACAAGGCCCTGGTGATCCGACCTGATGAAATATCTTAAACGCTGGAAGTCTACACTTGGACTCATAAACTCCAAACGGTTTCTTCCTATAACGTCTAGTAACGTGACCAGAGAATTGTTGGGATGTAGTAGGAAGGTTGTCAGGATACACAAGTTAATTTGATTTATCGATCATCGAACACTGTGCTGTGGATCGGAAGTGCAGAGGACCCAACTTTTTAGCTGGGACTCGAAGAAGGTGAGTCTGTAATTATTGTTCTCTGTGCGTTACATCAGTGGCAATACATAAATTCAATTTAAAAATGCCATTATAGAGAACGTTGAGTGAATACAATGAGATAATATTATAAACATTTCCAGAATTTCACATAATTGAGTTTGTCTATTATTAGCCGTGATCCTTTTCTACTTTTAAGTACTCCGGAGTAAAAAAATTAAAGGAACGCAAAATTTGTCCATTTGAGTAAAACCTATCTAATTCTCTGTGCGAGCAGGAGTAGTTCCTAGTAAATAAGAGTAAAAAAGAGAAGAAAAGGAACACGGTAATGTAGCATCTCAAAATTAGTTCATACATTTCTCAAACATCCTAGCGAAATTTCCATCAAAAATCATACTCTGATCAACATCCCTTTAGTTTCCAAAGCTAAACATGTTTTGATGCCCAAAATATTACCAAACATCCCAAATTATATTGTCGAAGACTCGAAGAGGAACTGATTAAATACAATGTAAAGCTTTTCTCGTAAATCACAAAAATTCGAACAGCAATTACAGATCCAGCGTAATCTTGCCTTCCTTTTCAGTTTTAGAAGATCAACACCTGACGTGCCAAAGTAAATAAAACAAAACGTTTGCAATTCACCAAAAAATACAAAATTTTTGATGTTATTTTGGAAATTTTTTATGTGTTGACTCACTTTTGACGCTCGCTCGTATGTACAACCAGACGATATTAGAAAAATATCAGAAACTTTAAAAATATATGATCAAGGCACGTTTTACTGTCGATGGAAAACTCACATGTTTCTTAAGCAAAGAAAAGGGTTATCTAGCCAGAAATTGTCACAATCTACTCAGGATCAATTTGTTCTTCCAATAATGAATTAAGAGGATTTTAAAAATCTCGGGAGAAAGGAGATGTCCCAAGTTGATGCAGACGAAGCTCCTTATCGAAAAACGACACAGGTGATGCCACTAAAACTAACATTGAAGCTCTTAGTAACTATATGATAAAATGCTCCCTCCGTGTCGCTGCAAAAGACCTGCTTCGAGTACAAACTCTGCAAACAGTACACAAAGAATTCAAATAGAAGAATCAAAATAATCGTTCCATACTTAACGAATAGTCCAGTAGACGAAAAAAAGTGAACTTATGGATTATAAACTAGTGACCATCGAAGACATCGATGACAAAATAAAGCGAGCACAGGAACATGGTAAACTTTCGGTCTACTGTTGGAATTTATAACTGTAATCAAAGGCAAACCTAATATTATAAACAGTTTGTATTGCAAACGGCTCTCAAAGACATGCTTACTAACGTATATTAGTATATTAATAATGTTTCTCAAAAATCGAATAACAGATTAAAGAAAAAGTTGAACAGCTATAATACAAAATTACTCTGCAAAACGATTTCTTAAAATTATCCTTGCATGCAAAAAGGGGCAATTCATATATTATGGCTGATCAATAAACTTAACATTGGCTGAACATTCAACTTAATCCGTATCTCCCGTATTCGTAAGACAGATCCATGAGTCCAGCCTGTGCATACAATGCAAGTTGTAATATGGAAATTAAATTTCACACGTGAGGTGCCATTTATCAACGGTAATTTTTATCAAAATTATCCCATATCCCGTAGGTCGTGTGAAACCGTATCCCCGTGAGACCATATATGATGCGAATTCGATTCTAAATTCTGGAAATTGTCCAACATCCGTTTCAGGAACAAAAAAGCAATCTTTATTTGGAAAACCTAGAGATTACCTAGAGGAAAAATAATAAAAAAAACAAAGAAAAAACTAAATATTTCTACCCAGAATAATTGCAAGCGATATTAATTTTTTTATTTTTTTCTGTCTAAAGGTTCATCAAACGCAAAAGACCATTTTCTTCCTGGGGATCGTCTCGAATGGTAGGTTGAGGGTATCGTCAAATTTGTTTTCCAGAAGGACGCAGTAAAGTGAAGTAATCTAACTAACGATGTTAAAAACTAAAATAAATTTCATGTTCACAATTGTTAAAGAATTATTAAAAAATTTATCTTTTCATGACATCATTAGACTTCGATGAAAAACAACTTGTATTTGCGCATAATAAAAATAGTGTTTTTGTTTACATGAAAAGGATTATTTCCATGTTTACAAAATAAGTGCAGTTAATGGCTAACTATAGTAAACAAATTCCTGCAAGTAACTCTTTAAAGATTAGACATAAATATTACAAGTATGTTGTTTTGTATTGCAAGTTGCATAAAAACAAATGCGTCACCACAGTGCACCACAACCACTCATTCTTTTCGATCTACCGGTTTAAGAAAAAATATCGCAAGACTTTCAATAAACTTATTTTTGTACAAAAATGAAAATATATATAAAGAATAGTAGTCCGCGCCAGGTGCAGCAGCAGCAATGATAATATGGATGTGTATCAGCCATCATTAACTATGCGGCACGAGCAGGCAATAACTGGTTTCATATATTATATTCATATTAGAGTGTGGGGCGCCGGCTAAAATTGAAAAAAAAAATAATAAAAAATAATTTGTTGCTAAGAGCCATATTTCGTAAATAGGGGTATACAATACATCGGAGCTTACACCGAGGGCCATTAACTAATTTCGATTATCATTATATTACTGTCAGCTAATCTTCCACACTAAATTACGGCGATTATTTACTCTTTTTTTTTAACAATTTTGTCATATACTTCATAGTAAATTACTCATTTCTCACCTATTGAAGACAGAAAGGGGTTGATTGATTGACTTTCGGCATAATATGCTTCTGAAAAAGTGAAATGGTTGTAAATATGTCTGTAATAAAGATTACAGCAATCTAATAATCAGTTTGGGTAAAATCTTTTATTTATTTTTTGTTTGTTACTGAGGTTTTAAGTTGTGGTTTATATTTATGAATTTTGATAAGGTTTAAAATTGAATATTTATTTCCGTGTAGAGAAATAATAATCTATCGAGAAGTTTGTAACTGGTTTTTTTACATCGGAAAATATAACCCTTGCTAAGGTGACCTGAATGTGTGATCGAGTAAATGATTATAGAATATTGTAAAACGATCAATCAATTTGTTTGACTCTTCGTCAATAGCGGCATACGTTTATAAATGATTTTAAAAGATTTTTCCCTTTAATATTACTGAAGGAACCCAATCGGATCGTTGTTTTTGTACATTTATTCACACAAATATGAGTCTTTTTTGCCTTTATTAACTAATTTAACAAATTAATTTTGGGAAACTGCACCCCTCAAAGGCTACTTGTAATTTGGCATAATATACCACCGAATATTTGATGAGTCTCAGTAATTCAAAACAAGCAATATTTTTGATTTTTTCTCAACGATGACAAATTTAATTTTTGGATCTTGATTAAATATTGTATCTTAGAAGCCGAGTCGTATGACATATCTCCTTTATCGAATTCAGCGATAAAGATTTTGAACAGGACCCAAAGAACACATACAACGCTAAGCGTTCCGACCGTCCAAATAAGACAACTAACTAGTACAGAGAACATCGTGAAATCAGCTAAACTGTTTCGAGTGATCGAAAAACGAAAGTGCATGTTTTTAGCAAATATTCTGTATATATTAGCACAACGCGTATGGTCTGTTTTTTCAAAATGCACCAATCGACCAAATTGTAAAAGAAGTGGTTGTAGGAGCTTGTACGTTCTTTGGTTGGTTCACGGGGTTCAGTTAGGTATGCTACGAGTAGATGCTCGCTAGAAGCATGAATGATGTGCTTTATTTCAAATTATTCTAATATTCTTCTTCTTTAACGGCTCCACAGACGGGATGCGGTCCTGGCCTTTCCCAACTTTTCTCTCCACCGGTCTCAATTTTGAGCGTATGTCATCCAGTTTGGCATATCTAAGCTCTGGGCGTCCTAGTCTACGCAAACATTCTAACGGAGAATACGCCTCCCTCGCTGTCGCACCCATAGATGTTACCGCAGCAGACTTTCCGAGCACGTTTCTCTTCGCGAGTTTCCGGAATCGTCCTTCCTCACATAAGGGCCAACAATTCTCCGACGGACTATCATATCGAACGCGGCTTAAAGGTTCGAGTGCTTTTCGCTAAGCACCCAAGACTCGGATGCATATGTGAGTACGGGTAAGACCAGGGGCCCGATTCCGCAACGGCGAGTTTTACGGTGTTCACCGATTTCAGTGTACACTGCTTATTTTCGCGTCCGTAAGAGTGAGAATGAGTTTTTTTGACATTTGCGGTGAACACCGCCGTGAAAAATTTCTCACTGAGAAAACGGCTGTGAATTTACGGTGAGTTTGAATTTTGACGAGTAAAGTTGTTTTTGTAATTTATTGCGATTATTTTTGAATAAGTTTTTTAATTTTTGTTTAAAATAATTTTTTTGAGATATTTTGTTGTTATATTAAAATAAAATGTTGTTTAGTTTATTGCTCTAAAAGATTTTCTTTAATTACATTTTTTAAAATGGAAAGGTCAAGAAAGTTAAGGGGGGACCAAAAGATAATCTGGGAAAATTACATATTCTAAACGAATTCAAAAGTCAGTGCATCATTCAGCCACTTTAAAAATCATTCAGCACATTAAAATTCACTGGCATTTACGGAATCGCATTTTAAAGAAAAGTGAACACCGAGATTGTCAGTGAGTTTTTCCTTCGGTGTTCACTGGCCAAAAACTCACCGTTGCGGAATCGGGCCCCAGGAGCGCTTTCTAAAATTCAGCCGACAAATTTGAACTTCAGCTAAATATTTGAACAGTTGACTGCTCCGACTGCTCCAGTCGGCTGAATTTTTGAAAGCGCCCCCTGGTCTTCTAGAGCAGCAGTTTGGATGTAACAGTTAGATGCTTGGATTTGAAGCTCCTAATACTTCAAATTCGCGTTTTTCTACCTTGATTGTGGGACCAATGTTAGGTGTTCTTGCAGACGCGACCACCACGTACTTTGTTTTGCTTTCATTGATGTGTAGTCCCAGCTTTCGTTCCAACCGCTCAATCTGGGTGAAAGCGTCCTGTATAGCTCTTGTTGTTCTACCAATGATGTCAATGTCGTCTGCATCTGGGTGGACTTGTGAAGGATTGCCTTGCCCCTTGCTGTCACGCCCGAAGCTAGAATAACTTTTTCCAACGCTAGTTTGAAAAGAAGACAAGCCAGACCGTCACTTTGTGAGAGATACGATATTAGCTGGTCTGGCAGTGTTCCAGATATCTTTACTTGTCACATTGATCATGGTGAACCTACATAATCGGATGCCGAACTCTCTTGTAATAATTGATAAAAGAGATTTAGAACCATCATACATACCGTGTGCGAATGGGTTAGCTCCCTTTAGAACCCGACCCATCGCCAGCTCTGTTCTATATACATTCAATCAAAATATAATTAATTTATAGACAAAAAATATATTTTATTAAATTAATAAAATTTTAAGACACAGAAAAACACAAATAAAATTACAATACTATAAAAATTTGTTACAATGGTATCCTTCATCATCATTTCTTTTTAAAGAAACTTCTTCTCTTTGGTGGTGAATTCTGCAAATAAAAGAGACAGGAAATATTTTCAATAATACATGTTTAAATAATTTTAATTTCAAATCTAAATTCTAATTAAAAAATATTTCGTTTTTCTTTTTTCTTTTTTTTTTTTCAAAAAATTACATATTTTATTTACATACATTTAATACAAAAAAATACATTATCGTTTTCTATAATTGAAAAACAATATAAAAAATTATGAACAAAAAAAAAATAAACAGATTAAAAGGATTTTATCCTATACATAAAAACACACTGCATTATAAATAAACAAAAACAAAATAATAACGTAAATTTGGTTGATTTGTTCATTTGATCCCACATTCGTATAAGATCGACCAACGATATCATTTTTTCTTGGAATTTTAAGACTTTCTTTCCATCTTTATCATTTACTACATAAATCGAAGTTTTGCGAACTTTTGTTGAATTAACATGCGGTATTTTTCTACTCATAATAACACTTCCAGCGTATAAAATTTTTGAGGATGTACAAGTAGCGGTGCTGTTACTAGCCGACGAAGATGTCGGAAAATGTAGAGTTGATATCTCAAATGGAGCCTTCGACTCTTTTTCTTTTAGTAATTGCTCAAATTGTCTTGAATCGCTGAGGTTACTTTCAAAAACCGCATCAATAAAATCCAGTTCATTGCCACGAATTTCCGATAATCTTGGTGGTGCTAGTGATGAAGAGCCACTAGATCTTCCTAAAGTCGATTTTCGTAATTTAAAATCACTTATTCTACGAGATTTATTAAAAGCAGCATGACGTTGATTTTTAGCTCTGCTCCTTGCTTGCTCTCGTAGAGCCATACTTGGTAATTTTGATCTTGAATAAACATTTCCACGATAATAGAAAGATACTCTTTGATCTTTCGTTAAATTTCTTGAGGTATTTTTAAAGCCTCTGCCTTCATTAACAAAAGGTGAATTTGAATCTGATGTTGTGGCACTTTCGGTTGTACTAGTATATTGAGTTTTTACTTGTCGCCATTTAACGAATTTTTCTGGCATTCTATCGATTTCTCTTTCGGCAGTAGTTTTAAGTTTTATTACATCGGTCTTTACTTTGTTACTACTACATTCAGTTAGTAACTTGCGCCTTGGATCGAGATGTTCTTTACTTTTACGCGGCGTTGAAGCACAAAGAGGTGAAAGCTAGCGAAATTAAAAATAATAGAAAAATATTGCTTATAAATATTGCACGTGTATATAAATTGGATACGTGAGAAACACTTAAACAAAACAACACGTACGATATATATTTAGGTAAATCTAATAAATATTTTGAGTTATGCATGCTACAAGAGATATACTAAAACACAATTTATAATACAAAAAAATGACTTCCCTTCTACTATCTATTTCATTAAGAACGATTGGTTCACTTTAGAGGAGGCAGATACCCCCTCTAATTTGCTCGGTGTTATAACCAATAGATGATTTTGTAGTTATACATTCAAAACTTGCAGTGTTTACAAAAATCACGCGCCACTTACATTACCAAATTTTATTAAAATTAAATTTAATATCAAGTTTGGATAAGCCTTCCAACGCAACATCATGAATTCAATGGAATTACGACACTTTTAAATTAAACAATACTTTTACGGGCTCGCGAAATTTGCAAATTTACCAAAAGTCGATAAATACAACCGCAAACTATTTCGATGCGCGATGAAGTATTTGACGATAGCATTAGTCAAGACATAAATTAACTATTATTGAGGTCTTGAAAACGATGGAGCTTCTAAAAAGTGAACTTTTTATATTTATGGACTAACAAAAGGTGAACAGAATTACGATGGTTCTACGCAAAAACTTTTCATAGGCGATGTCAAGTGTGGTTTAAATTTGGTGATTACGTTGGCGATTTATTTCACAGAAGATCCTTACTTTTTCAGCAGTAGGTACTAAATAGACTACACTGTAAAAAAATATGTAAATTCACAGTATAAATGTACGGAACATTACAAATCACGATATGAAATACTGTAACACACTTATTGTAATATTACTATAACATTTGTAACTTCATATGAAGAATTTGACTTTGGTAAGGAGTATTCCCAATACTATGTATTGTAAATTTACAAAACTGCTTGTGAATAGAACCTCCAATACTGTTTTGGATGTTTTTTTACAGTGCATTCTGAGAATATGGAAAAACTGAGCTAATGCTCTTCACGGGGAAAATAATTCCAATGAGCACCACTCTCACTTTATCCTCCAGAGTGAAATTTCTGGGTTTAATGTCCCTGAGAGTGGACCTCAAATTCAACTGGAAGTCGAACATCGAGGAAAGCATAGACCTTCGGCAAGAGATGTGGTCTCAAGCCAAAGATCGTCCTGTGGATATACCCACTACCCATGTCCAATTCGCAAGTAGCATTCGCTAATATGGTAAGGAGCGCTAAGTAGGACGTATGCCATAAAGTTGGGAAGGGTGCAGAAAACGGTAACAATAGGCGCCACAGGAGCTATGAAAATATGACCCACAAACGCCCTTGATATTCTCTTGCGTCCTGACCTTCACATTAAATGCCTAGCCTCGTGCAGTGTGCTTAGGTTGAGGGAATCCGCGGTGTACATCTCAAAACCCTACGGTCATGGCAATATCTTGAACTTGCTATGAGTGTGGTAGTTACAACAACCACGGACTACCTTCGGCTAAATTTACCATCAGCAACGCCTTCTCCTTCGAAATACTCTCAAGAGAAATTAGAGTGGAGAAACGAAACGTCTTGAGGAAGTTCCGATATACGAATATTTACCGACGGTTCCAAAGCGTTGCACGCTGGTATTTTCCAAGCGGTACCGCTGCTGGCGATCCTGAAGGCCTGCCAGATAATGAACTTCGAGCCTACCCAAGGATGTATCATTGGAATTTTCGTAGATTGCCAAGGATATATAAAAGCTCTCAATCAGTAACCATCGGAATTGGGTCGACCAGCTGTTTCAAGGACCCAAGGCGCTCGTTAATTCCTTCATATCGACAAAGCTAAAGCGGACAAACTTCTAAATTTCAAGAGGTTAGAGCTAAAAATGACGCCCCTATTGTGATTGTCGAGTCGATAGTCGATTCTAAAATGATGACTGAATCCGTATTGCGAATGCCGACAATGCGAAATATTTGTCGATTTTATCGACATTTAAAGTCGATCACTATGCTTTTCCTGTTTGTTCAAGTCGATTCTCTTACGCAATACAAAATCAAAATCGCCTCGACTAGAGATTGCTAGTCGACTCGACAACCGCAAGAGGGGCCAATAACATAGCTCCTGACAGGCCTCCCTTTGGAAATGCCCGGCTTTCGCTCAAGAAATTGCATATTAACGCATTCATAATTTGAATAACTTGCAACAACAACAAAACAGATTCTTTTGTTCTGTCACTAAAGGGATCACACTCTACTCCAGAAAAAACATTGATTCCCACCAATAAAGCCCCAAAGCAGTACCACTTTTAACATTTAACTTTTAAAATAATATTACCTCGTCTTTCCCGCGTGAAAAGAAACTCCATTTCGCTGGTGTTGTTTTCTTTCCATTCGTAGATGATGAATCGTTTGATTCTTTTAAAATTTCTCGGGGATGAGTTTCCGATCCGCCGAATGATAATCGTCCAGCTTTCTTACTTGGCGTTGGTGGCCCTGGCTTCTTATAAGATGTCGTTCCAGACATCTTTTTCCTTTGGCCAGTATTTAAAAGTGTACTTAGACTGTCATCTAAGCTAATAGGTATATCATCCTGTAATTTAAATTTATTTTCATATAAAAATTAAAATTGTGAGATAAAAATCAATGCTAAAATTAAATGCTTAGTTTAAAATAAGAAAAGAGTAACGATACGATTACTTTAGAGGACAGTTACAAATTTCACAGAAGTGTTCACAAAACAAAACGAAAAACATTTAAAATAAAAATGTTTTGTTTTTTTGTATAGAATGCATTGAAATTTTATTGTTTATATTTTACAAAATTTTAAATATTAAAAAATTATTTGATATACTATATACACCCATATATACAATTTGCTGATTAAGTTCCAACAGATTTAGGTTATTAACTTTAATATAGAAAAGGCCAACGGATTAAGGCCGTTTTGATGTTAAACTTACTTTAAAATCGTCTGTTTCCGAGTTTTGAGTCAAGTATTGCGCAGAATAGGTGCTTCTTAAGTGCGGAGGTACCAAAGAGTTCCTGTATTGTAATTCTTGTAAGCTGGAATTATTAAAAAAAATCATTTTTAAACAATATTAATAAATGGAAAAAATATTACCTTATTGAGTCTCTACCAAAAGGCGACACCCTGCCACACTTCAAATCCGCAAGATAAGTATTATTAAATACTTCTCCTTCCTCATCTTCCATTCGTAGATCCGAGTTAATTAAGTGATTTGGATAATGAGGTCTTCTTGCGGCTGTAGTGTATGTTTCAAAATCCTTTAATTTTGTTTCCATAAATTTATTTTCCTTCTGTAGTTCAAAATTTTTTTCATTGAGGTCAAATATTTGTTTTGATAATTTTTGTATATGTAATTCGTACTGTTCGTTCTGTTATTATTAACACACCCAAGAGGCAATAGATTTTATGTTATGTATAAATGTAAAAAAAAATTAGTTTTAAATAAAAAAAAGCAAGTAGAATTAAAAAAATAAATTTGTTAGTTAATACCTTAGCCACAAGTGCCTGTAGCTGCGTTTTAACCTCATCACGTCTAGCTCTTTCTTTATTAATCTCTTCATGATAAATAGACCGCTGTGTTATAGAGGCAAAAAGAGAACAAAATGAAGGCAAGAAGAAAAAAGCTTTTTTTAAATATGAATATGAAAAATAAATTTTATTGAATATAGAAGGACATCACAGTTTGTTCTACTTTTATAAAGTATTTATAAGTAAATAAATTGGAAATTATTATATTAATATTTTTTTTCCTTTTTTTCGTAATTGATACCGATTTTTTTTTATATTTTAATATACCCTTGGCGAGTTACTTTTAATTACAACTTCAACATCATTCTTTGTTAAAGTATACTTTATAAGTAAAATAATTATAAAATTAAAGACAAAAACTGCCAAAGGATATTTAATGCAAGACATTAAGCGACGTTTCCATTTTGGTCTGACACAGGGGGGGCAGTAACTTTCTTTTCTGGTAACGCTTTGAGTTAGATTATTAGAAGAGATATCATCTTGATCAATTTGTGAACTAGTCAAAGTGCGCAGCATCTTTAAGAAAAAAGAAGACGAAAAAAACAATGTTAAGACTTATTAGTTTTTTCCGGCTTTATCTTTAACAGTTTTTATCATTAATAAGAAAAAAGATAAATGAGTTTATAATTAAATTGAAAAATAAAAATGAACCAACAGAAAGCAAATGATACAGAAAAAGCGTTTTTAAAATTAATGTAACCAGTTAAAAGTTATGTAAAGTAATGAAATAAAAGAGTAAATCCCTGTATTCTAGCAAAAGTGAAAATATACTGATATTAAAACAAATTTTTCCATTTCTGAAATCAATTATCGTATTAATGTAGCTAAGTTTTTTAAACTCTACAGAATAAATGGAAGTTCCCAATTTACTAAATGAAAAGTTTAATTCCGGACTGAGTCGACATGTTACAAAACCTGAAACATCATCGACAGAAATTTATTCTTTTCATAAATGCTTGATTGTGAAAAATGACCCTAGATGTTGTGTAGATGGTTTGACCAACACTGAATTCTTTATATGATAACTAAATATGTATATTATGTTCAGCGGCCGTTGACTTGTTGGATTGAATTAAGTGACAAAAGAGATTCGAAGGAAGGGAGGGCAGGATGGATTAATAAGAGTCTGGAGGATGCTGAATATGGATACGGAATCGGTACTCGATTCTTTCCTCAAATTGCCCCTTATTTGTATATAATCAAAAAATTACTGATCTATTCTCAAGTAATCGAGTACTTTTGAACGAGTAAAAAGTACTCATTGAGTAATTTTCTTTCGTTTTTACTCATGAGTAATAACTCGAGTACTTTCCACCGATTACGTATCCCTAGGGTTGAAGGAGGATGCGATGGACCTTGCATTTAAAATCCTGAATGTTGTAGGAGTTCACACTGTAACAAAAATCAAAAAATCAAATTTTGTAAAGGGGTTTCGATTTTACAAAATCGATATCCTCAATAGCAGCCGTCAAAGGCTGTGACGCCGGCAGTACCCGAATACCAGATGAACAAGAAGGAGTACTGTCCTCTAAGTGAAGACCCGACCTAAGCGAAACTTTGGTTAAGCTGGCGAGATGCCTTTTTCCGACAACTAGTGTATCTTAACACTCCAATTAGTCCTAGAGGTAAGTCCTACCTACCAATAATTATTCCAAGTCAACCGGGGGGTTATTCTGGAATGCGATTCGAAAGTCATGAAATTCGAAAATAAGAAAATGGTATCCCCCAATGCGAATTCAAATTAAATTTGTCCGTCTGTCGTTCGATTCCCGTTCGTGAGTAAAGCAATTGTTAAATGAAGTTGGTTGGCTGAAAATAATTTCTTTTCGAATATTTATCAGGCAATAATTTCAATACGATGAAATACTTCTTGTAAATAATTGGAAAGATGTTGTTCTTACATGCCAAAGTTGTAGATAAAGTTTAATTTTATTTAAAAAAAAAGAATGATTTGTTCTTTAAATGATACTGAAAGCGAAAATCCTGAAATATTGTTAGTTTTAATCTTTTCGTGATTAGTTTTCACATTAATTCTAGTTTTCAGATTATTCAACATTATAACACCATTGCTTAATGCATTCAAGAAAAAAAAATAGAAAAATTGCATATAATAATTTAAATTTTTGCTTTTATTCAATCAGTAAGTAAATAAATAAATAAATAAATAAAGATCAATTAACAAAAAAACTTTGTGCCTTGTACTTTTTGTTGCAATTTTTGAAACCTTTTTTTCAGGTCGTAATTATCTTGTACTTTTTTTAATAAATGTTTTTAAGCAACTTAGCAGCATATTCTCTTTCGTATGGCGCCAGAGATGGTAACTCTACAAACAACTTAGACACCTATAATTTGTTCAAATTGAAACTCCGAAAGGCCAATTCATGCTAACTACTTTTCAATGTATACGACACCAGGAAGAATCAGATCGTTTCTATAAAAAGAAATCCATGTGATAAATGAAATCCAAATATTTGGCAATCGAAACATAAAGGAACCAGAAATTTTAACCGCGTTAAAATTATTAAAACAAAACAAAAAGAATTAGCGATTTATAATAAAGTGGGTGGCTTTTTTTAAACATTGAAGATTGTTATGAATGAAACATTTATAGAAGACATACTTTATTCTGGGTGATATTGAGTTACTGCGGAATGTATATATTCACACTCATATGACTCTCGGTTTTTTTATTTGAAAGTCTACTAAACTTGTTAAAAGCTTACGACGAGTCAATTTTATCGAAAACAATGGTGTACGAGTAGTACAAAGCATTTAAAAAAGGGAAAACATTGGTTTAATAATCTTTAACTTGCCTGGCTGACAAATAAAAGAAGATGCTGCAACTGGTTGTTCCAAGTTAACGTAACAACTCGATCTGGACCATATGTATATCTTACCAATCTGTTTTACCATAGATGGAATTTTTAAATTCCAACGCAAGTATATTGATGAAGACATGCTCAAAGACCTCTACAGCAAACCAGAAGTGGACTTCGAAAGAGATCTGAAACTAAAACCGCTGAATCCTCAGTCAATGCGGGTCGTTCGAAAGTAATGTTGCCCGCTTTCTTTGGCCTATTGTGATATTACACAACAACATTGAACATTGGTATTAGCAAACCATAGGACTAGACTAGACAAATCCCCTTGTGATGCTATCGGCCTTCAGTTAACTTTTATGGCATGGTATAAAATGTCTTATAGGCAGCTTCAGTCAAAAATAGGAATATATATACAGGGTATATCCGCTAAGTTTACAAAGCGGCCGGCTGTGGATAAGTTTTGGATAGACGAACAAAAAATCATAATGGTTTAACCGCTAGGGCGATTTGAAATTTTTTTGGTCGAGTTTTACATATCACCCTATATTTTTGTAACTCTATAACCTATTTTCATGAATGAGGTATAGTGTATCCAAAATACTCCCACCTATCTAAAATTGTAAAAGTGACGGTACCACCCTACCAACTTCCAGAGTGATAAGTCGTCAAAGTCAAAATTTTAGTTTTTTGCAACTAAAATTTCAACTAAAACTACCTTTTTCTCCAAAAGATACTTAGTTAATCTATACTTTTTTGGGAAATTAGAAAGCTTGAAGTATTTCCTATGAACAATATCCAGACAATTTTTACTTTTGAAGTTATAAGCAATTTTGATGTTAAAATTGGCTTTATTTGGGGCTTTTATTTGGTGCTTTTCGACAAAGCTTAGGTGAAAAAGTACTAAAAAAGTACGAATTAGAGCCAATTTTAGAATTAAAATTGCTTATAACTTCAAAAGTAAACGCCGCATCATAAAAAATGTCAGACATTATTCATAGGAAATACAAGAATTTTGGAAAAAAAAGTATAGGTTAACTGCGGAGAAAAAGGTTGTTGAAAGTGAAATTTTAGTTAAAAGAAAACAATATTTTGACGACTCATAACTCTGGAAGTTTAATTATTATGGGTGGTTCTACACGAGCGTATAACGAACACATTTTTGTGTTTTCGAAACGTCGTTTGTGGAGAAGAGGGTGAGAGGATGATGGAATTCCACCTACTCTTTCACCCTCTTCCTCATAAACTCACGTTTCTGTGTTCGAATTGTTCGTCCGCTGTACGCTCGTGTAGAACCACCCTATGCAATTATTTCCACCATACTCTTCCAATTTTGCATGCCGATTCTAAAGACATATGGACCAGTGAAGTTCAAATTTGGCGACGACGCATTGCCGGAAAGGACGTAAAAAATTCGCTTGAAGCACACTTGCAATGTAGATGCATTTTCGAATGTGCATCAAATTCTCCGGGTTATGGCTATTTTTCCTGTCACTACCGCGACAAATGAAAGCTCCTTCTATCTCAGTTCAACCATTTCGGAAGATCGGCTACGATTTAGATCTATATTGATCGCGAGGTTTTAGATGAGTTTTTTTCGGTTCTCGAAGAATTAATAGGTTGACTAACAATTATTGATGTTCATTTTTAGCATAATTAAATGTATCTGATGATCGAAAAACGGTTTTCAGTACTTTTTGCCCGTAAGTGCTTCCACCAACTCTGTAGCCCGACATAAAAATATAAGGTCTACTAGTCTCCCCTACTCTAGGCTCTTCGGGCTGAGGATTTTCAAAAAGAGAACAACCAAATATGCAAGATAGTTTGGACTGTTTTGGCTGATGATTTGCCTTTGTTCCCCTTCCAGTCCAAAGTATCTTGTGCATATTTGGTTGTGTTCTGGAAGTCAAATTATTTTTGTAAATACACAATTGTGCACATAAGCACTTTTTCCCCCATCAGCAAGCACAGCTCAATTTAAGACAAGAGTTATAACAATGATTAAGAATAAAATACTGAATACAAAAATGCAATAAACTCAAAATCATCGAATTTGCACTTAAGCGCTTCTGACTTTGAAATGTAGATTTGTCATAGTGGCCAAATTTAATACTCAAGAGCAACTTACAATAATGTATGGAGATTTTTTGAACGTCTTTAATTGTTGAGGCTCTAAAGATAGTATTTTCATTTATTTCTTAAAAGCAAAAATTTTCCAAAAATGTAATCAATAATATGTCGAATTACAATTTCGTTTTTTTAGTTTACTGGTACACAATCCTAAGAATAATGAAATAGAGCCTGAAGTCATAGTGAATGCTTATTTTAGACAAGATAAATACGTTGAATACACCAAAGTACTGCTTATGTGATTATTTAACTTATTATGTTAACTGAAACTAAATATAAATGAGGCTAGAATGTATTTTTTATAACAATCAAAGACAATATCGAGTCTTGTTGTGTTTGCATAAATCATGTTGTAACGTAAAAAAAAGCAAATTAAATTTGTTATTAACATAAAATGGATGCATGCAAAGAATAAAAACATATAAAACAATGTGACGCCCTAATAAATAAACAAGCAATTTGAATACATATTAAAATATTTATACAAATAAATCTTACCATTTTTGTTTTCATTTTTTCCAATTTCCCTTCTAATTCTAATCGATTATCCTTAATACGTTCTTCTGCTAAATCAATCTGTGCTTGAAGCTGACACCTTTCATCCTTCCATGATGCTTCCTTTTCTTCAAGTACTGAACGATGTTTCTGTAATTTTGCTTTCAAAATAGCAACATCCTTTTGTAAATCAATATTTAATTGTTTTTGATCACGTTGTGCTATTTCAGATTCTTCAAGTTTACCCTTTATATCGTTTAATTTTTGTGTTGTTAATAAAAGCTCATCTTGAATTTGTGTCCTTTCATCAGTTTTAGCCATATTTGATATTAAAATTTGATTTTCAAGATCTCGAATTTTATTATTACGCTGCTGAAGATTATTTTCTAAATCATTAATTTTACTATTAAGATTAACTTGTTCGGAGCGATATTTTTCAATAATTTCATTTTGTCGCTGTTCTAATTCTTTAACGTTTGTTAATGAATTTGTATTTTGTTCTTCAAGATTATGTGCGTTATTTTTTTCAATTTTAACTAGTTCTTTCATATCAGTTAATTCAATTTCTAAATTCGAATATTTTTCTTTTATTATATCTAAATTTAATGTTAATTTTGATATTTTATCTTTTAAATCAGTATTCTCTTCGCGCAATTCATCAGTATGTTTTTCTAATTGTTCATTGATTTCTTTTAATGATATATTTTCATTTTTAATTAATATTAAATTTTGCGTTACTTCTTTTAACGTATTTTGTGATTTTTCGAATGCTTGCATATCATTAAAATGCATCTCCTCCGATTCGGCGTGATTGCTAAGCTGATTTTTTAATTCTTCAATTTCTTGTGTATAAGTTGCATTTGCTTTAGTTAATGTTAGATTTTCTTCCTTAGTATGCTCGAGTGAATCAGTTAGTTTGGTTATTGTTTCTGTTAAATTATTAATATTCTCTTTTAGCTTTTTCTTTTCATTTTCAGCTTGTTTCAGAGTATTTTTCATTGTGTTTTCTTTACTTAATAACTTATCAATTTCTTCTTGATAATTTGTATTTGATGATTTTAATGCTTCTTTTTGGGTTATTAATTCGTCGTAAGTTTTTTGAAGATTTGATAATTTTGTTTTAAGTAATTGACATTCATTTTGATACTTGGAAGCTGTTTTTTGTATTGTTTCAATATTTTTCTTTAATAATTCGTTTTCCTTTTCTAATTTCGAAGCTTTTGCTTGTGCATCGCCAAGCTTAATTGAGACTTTTTCAAGACGCTTATTTAGACTTTTATTATTTTCTTCCATTTTAGCGTATGTTTCAGTAAATTTATTATTTTCAAATTTATATTTTTGTTCAATTTCATCGAATGATTTCCTTTTTGCTATCAATTGCTTTTCAAGTTCGGCTGAAGTATTTTTTATAATATCCCTTTCATTTTGAATATTTTTTACTTCTTCCTCTAAAACGTTTACTTTTATACGATAATTATCCTTTTCACTAACATTTGATAGCAAATTAGTACTTAATTCATCATTTTCTCGTAATATTTTCTCTTTTTCTTCATTAATTATTTTAGCTTGATTAACTACATCAACTAATATTTCTTTAAGTCGAGTGCATTCTTGTAGTGTTTGTTGCAATTTAACTTCAACTTCACACTTTTCTTCTTCAAGCGCTTTCAAAGTATGTTTAATTGAAGAAAAATTCAAGTTTGATTTTTCTAAATTTTTAATTTTACCATCAAGTTGATCGTTTAATTGTTTTAACTCAATATTTTCAACGTTTAATTTTTCAATTCTAGTTTCAAAATCGCTTAATGTATCAATAGCGTTTTCGAGTGATTTTTGATTATTTTCTAATTCATGTTGAATATTTTCATTTTGATTTATTAACGCTATCATACCTTCATCTAATGCCTTAACATTCAATGTTAATGCTAATGTTTTTTCTGAATGTTGTATCATTGTTTGATCAAATTTCTCTTGTAAATTGGTAAAACTTTCTGTCATTTCCTTCATTTGCATTTTAAGACTAGCATTTTCTTGTTCTAAGGTAGTTATAAAAGCATCTTTGGAATTTAAATCATTTGATAGCTTTTCAATTTGTTCATTCATTTCCAATTTTTTTAATTCAACACTATTCAACTCGACAGATAATATCTTGACTTGATTTTCAGCTATTAAAGCATCATTTTTCCAGTCATTTAACTGATTTTCAAGCTTTGATACTTCCTCTTTTAATTGTTCATTCAATTTTTTTGTTGATGCCTTTAGTGTATCAATTTCATATTTTGATTCATCAAGATTACTCTTCAAGCTTTCTGTATCCTTTAATAGTATATTATTTTCAGCTTCGATTTCGCTCAATTTGTTAACTAAAACGGATTTTTCACATTTAACATTGCCAAGTTCAGTTTCTAAATCATTAACGGTTGTTTTTAACTCTTCATTTTCGTTATTTAAAATATTACAAGCTTCTTGAAAATCATTAACATCCTTTTCTAAATCAATTATTCTCTTATCCAATTCAAATTTCTTTAATTCAAGCGATAAAATTGTTTCACCAGAATTACCTAGTTTTGTTGTAATATCTTCAAAACGTTGAGTAATTGCAGCTTTTTCATTTAACACTTGCTCAAGATTCTCCTTCAGTTCGGTGCATTGCAGTTCAAATTCGATACTTTTATTTTTTAACTGTAAATTTTTCTCGAAATAATTGTTTAAGTGTAATTTTAATTGATTTGTTATTGAATCAGTTGAATCAATAACAAACATATTCGTTTCTTCAGACCAATCCCCATTCTCTACAGCATTACGTAGCTTTTGTGTTATATTAGATATTTCATCCTTAAACGTTTTACTATCGACAACTAACGATTCGATTTTTTTAAGAAGATGATCCTTAATTGATTTTAGTTCATCTTCTAAATTGTTTTTTTCTGTTAGAAGAACATTATTAATAGAAACAATATATTGAATTTCATTTTCCTTATCCTTGATTGTATCTAAAAGATTTTTAGTCTTTTCCTCGTGATCTTTTAGACTATTATTCAGCTTATCGATTGTTCTACCCATTCTATCGATTTCTGTAGCATAATCATTAATACGTTTCTCATGATTTTCAATAATTGAATTTAATTTAATCTTTTCTTGATCATGATCCTTGATAAGACTTTCATTTTTATTATTAACTTCTTTAATTTTTTTATTTAATTCAACATTATCTTGATGTTGTCTTACTGAATTAGCTGTAAGCTGTTTTATATCATCTTGAAGCTTTTCACATTCCGTATTCAATGTCTTATTCGAATCAGCCAATTCCTTATTTCTGTCTGTTAGTTCTTCATTCTTTAAATGCATTACAGATAAGTCTGTTTGTTGTATTCTAAATGTATCTTCTTTATTTTCAAAATCAACTTGAATATTTTTTAAATTTAATTTTAATATTTCGATATTATCAATAAGAATAATACGTTCTTGAAATATCTTATCTCGTTCCTCTCGGATCTTCTTTATCTCCATCATTAGCTCCTCGAAATTAGCTTGCATTTCTGATAATTCATTGCTTAAACGTGATTTTGTATCTTCTAAAACCCTATGTTTTGTTTCAGCTTCTGCCAGCAATTTCTGTAGCGATGCTGAATTCTTTTCCTCTAATTGTAATTGTTTAGTAAGCGTTTCAATTTGTGTGTAAAGAGTACTATTCAATTCAGCAATCGCATCGAAGTCATTACTTTTCTTTATTAAACTTGTCGATAGTTGTTCAATTTGTTTTAAATAACCTTGTTCGGATGATTCATTGCGTGTTTTAAGCTGTGCATAATCAGTTTTTAGCTGATCTAACGACCATACTAGCTGCTCATTAGTTTTTGTTACATCATAGAAATTTTGAAGGCATTCTTCAAAACTAGCATGTACTTCCTTCTTACGCTTATCTATCATATCCTTCTCACTCTGTACTGACTGTATTTTATCTTCATAAAGCTCAATATTCTTTTCTAATTCACGTATTCGCTGGCTTAAGCTATTATTATCATTAACCAATACATTGGTCTCCTGTTTTAATTGCGTTAAATTAGAGCTAGTTCCTTTGTAATCTTTTGCTAAATTCGTTATATAATATTCGAAAATAACAAATGTTTCTTGTAAACCAGCATCTTCATTTGTTAAGAAATTTTGATTACATATATCAAATATGTCAGCGTATTTAGCAATTAAATCGCAAATGTGTTTTGCTAATTTATTATCATCGTTGCGCATCTTTTCAATTTCTTCACGTAATTGCAAATTTTCATTTTCTTTTTCTCTTAATTGAATATCAATTACTGAACAGCCTAAATTTTCTGGGCTTGATATGCTACCCGAACTATTTGTTGCTCTTGATAAAGAAATATCTAAGCATTCTGCAGACATATTAAGATCATTACGATATCCTTGCGGTGATCGAGTTTCATTAATAAATTGTTCCAAATCATTCTTAGCTTCACTTAACATACGAATTGTGTCGTCCTTTTTCTGTAAAAAATATAAAAGAAATCGTATTGATTACTATTGATGTACATTAAGAAGAGATAAGTATTGAAACAAAAATATTATCGCCTGAATTTAAGAATATGTAATACAGTAACAAACAGTACTGTGCTACACAAATTTTTTTTACCCCCGATACAGAAATGTAAATTAAGATTCGACACCATTCAATACTATCTTGATTGAACGGCCAGAAAAAAAACTCAACCCAAGTCTTTAAAACTAAATCTATGTTTACCAATAGCTTAAAATGTAGTCGACAGAACTGAGTGCCATACTCTGCCGAAAGCCTTGGAGACATTTAAAGTAGCCACACCAAAGCCATGAATTCGCTAGTTGAGTGGCTTCGTCAAGCACACGAGAAGTATTTTTTAATTTATCTCGGACGTGAAACAAATTTTTTTTAAATTTAACGGGAAATTTTATAAGAATTGTAAGTCCTGTTTCTGGGCAGTCCTTTTTTTGTGAGATTTTTTTTATGCGGAATATAACAATATTTCTCGACAAAGAACATATGCATAAAAAGTAAGAAATGTAAAGATTGCTTTGATGTAAGGTGCCCAAATATATTTCATCCTATGTACACAAATACTCGTAAATAGTGCAACAAGTTTATTCTTTTTGTCTAAGAGCAATGTTATTGCAGCAAGATATTCCACGCTAAATTCTATGAGGCACTTGAGATCACTGTCCAGATTTCAAAACCAAAAATTAATCAGAGATGCCATTGAATATTGAGCACTGATACGGAAAAGGCGGTGCTGTATTAATGTCATAATAGGTTAATGATAAGGAATCAAGTTCTACTTAAGTCGGGTCTTCACCTAGAGCATGATACACCTCCTTGTTCACCTGATAATCTCGTTACAACCGACGTCACAGCATTTGATGCCCAGACGATGCTATCTCCCGCTAGCAATGACTGCATCGCTCAACCTGCTGCTTAAAAAAATGAACGAATCACTGCCTCCTCCTCACGCTTCCCCGGAACCTCCTCCTCGTTTGTTAGATCTTATCAAGTGAGTCAAAAAATGCCGTTCGCTCCTGAAGGCAAAAATTAAGCCTTAACAAACACATGATAAAAATAGATTATTTACAAACAAGATCAATAGTTAGAGCCGTAAACGGTGATTAGGTGTACACTTGTTCAACCTATTACTTTTCTTCTAAAATATATCCCTGCTGAGTAATATTTTGTCGAAGGCTACTACAAACTTTACGGTAGTCACAGTATGTATGGGCAAATAACAATGTCAAATATTACTTTTATTTAACTGAGTCAAATATATCGCTGGGTCCACTAGTGTAGCCTCACTTTCCCACCAGAGCTTGATATAATAGATAGATTAACAAGAAAAAGAAGTGTAGGACGACCAATAAATAGGTGAATGGATGACGTGCTAGAACATATACGAAAATTTCGTATAACATAATGGAGAGAACTAGCAAAACCTAGAGATGACTGGAAGAAGAGACTTCAAGAGGCCCGAGTCCTGCAAGACCTGTAACGCCATTTGAAAAGGAGAAAGATAATGCTGGGTCAAATAGTGTAGAATCAATTCTACATGTCCTGTTCACTAAAAACAAGAAATGCTTGGAAAACGAAGAAACAAATTTTGAAATACTAAACTAAGAATTAATTTAAATTAAGTTAATTATAAGAATAATATAAGATAAAATTAGCTGGATAAATAATTATAGTTATATAAAACAAAAAATATGAATTTTTATCTATATTTCTCATTTTCGAATTTACTTACCTCCATTTCAGATTTTAAATCATTTACAACGTAGTGCAATTCTTTTATTTTCTCTAAAGAAGTCTTAACTTGCTTTTCCGAATAACTTAGCTAAATACAAAAGAAAATAAAACCAAAAATTAAAAATTAGAAAAACAAATGATTTTTTCTAATCTTACCTTGTTTGATAATAAGCTCTTTTCCTCCGTTGAAACTTGTAAACTAACTTGAAGATTCAAAATTATCTCGTCCTTTTCTATTATTTCTTTTCTTAAACGTGTTTTAATCTATAAATAAATAAACACAAAAAGAAACTTGAAATTTAGAGGCCGAAAAATTATGACCTTAATAAAAATTATACATGACGTTTAATTAAAAAAAAATGAGTAGGCATTAAAATTTTTCCAAGTTGTTTCACTATTAATATAATTCTATATGCACTCACTATACCCATATTATAAATTAGTAAATTTGTTATGGTAAATTGATTAAATTATAATGTTACTGTGGATAGGTTTAAGGTAGTTTTATGAAAAGTTGATATTTAAATTTAACTTTTTCTGCATTCTATTTAAGGATTCCGGTGACTTGTGATATTATATTGAGTTTAGATTTCTTATTCAACTAACAATAATAGTATCGACTCTATGCTGAGAGCTATTTAATATTTTCTCATCTTGCGGGCGCCCTACAGCAAAAGGATGTCCACAGGGAGGAGTCTTGTTTCCACTTCTGTGGAGCGTTGTTGTAGATGAACTCCTAGAACTAGTAAATGGCCAAAACTTTTTCGCCGAAGGTTATACAGACGATGTTGTCATAGTGGTTGCAGATGAAACAGAAGGTATCACTATCAAGGCGTCTGCATCAGGCTCTTGATTTGGTCCCCAGCTGGTGCGCTAGTGTAGGACTAGATTTCAATTCCCGTAAAACGAATCTGGTTCTATATTCCAGGAGACGCCAGCAATGTTCGTCTCGTGGGGTGGGATTACAGAAGTCGTTTCAACTCATTTGTTACGAGTTTTAAATGGAAAAACTCAAGGGAAAACTCGAAACAGATGTTTTGAAACAACTTCTGTAATGCCACACCAGGTATATGGTTGGCAGAACCGATCCTCGCAGGCAGAACCATAGGATTTTCACAACAAGCCAAATACTGAGTGATGCTAGATGCCAAGCTCAACTGGAATCATCACCTGAATACTCTGATGAGCAGGACACGCAGATCTCTGTGGACCTGCCGCACAGCTCGTGGATCTACATGGGGTCTACAACCAAAAGCCCTGTACTGGATATACACCACCATCATAAGGCCCATGATAACTTACAGGGTTTTACTGTGATGGCACCGAACGGCGTTTATAAGTTTAAACTAATCAAAAAGCAATATTCAAAGAATAGCATTGCCTTCCATCGCCAAGGCCATCTGCATTTCTCTCTTAAGGGCCCAATACACGAGCGCTCCATTCGACCTCGCTCCGACAAAACAACAACAATTTGTATGCATTAGAAATTTCGAGTGCATACAAATTGTTGTTGTTTTGGCGTGGCGTGGTCGAATGGAGCGCTCGTGTATTGGCCCCTTAAGGGTAAGTGCACTACGCAGCGTAGATGATAGAGAAGAGCATAAGCGCACATACTCCCTTATAGAACTCTGAATGGGTTTTAAATGGGTGTGTGCATAACGCAGCTCGCTTTCCTCTGGCAGAAAAAGCGAGCTGCGTTATGCACACGCCCATTTAAAACCCATTCAGAGTTTTATAAGAGAATATGCGCTCTTATGATCTACTCGATCGTCTACGCTGCGTAGTGAACTTACCCTTAGGCAGTGCTGGAGACTCTCTTCAAATTGGTACCATTAACGCTAAGGCAGAAAACTAATGGCTAGGCGCTTGCGTTGGACGAGGATATTCTATAATTGTCAACATTATTGCAGAAATACTGGAAGCGGGAATGCTATCAGACTGCATGCTCTTTAAGATCTTAAAATTTGAGCCACTATCCGTGCACATACAAGATAGGCTATCCTGGATTCTCCTGGAGTTTCCTTCTCGTTCGTCTCCCCACAGCTAAGGCAACAGACGTTGTAAGGGATGCCCAGCTTGTCAGTCAGCGTAGTCTCCTATGGGCCAATGTCCCGTGATGATTGCCGTGATTCTGGCAATATCTCGTCGGGGTCTGTTTAAGAGACTCAATGTTTTTTTTGTTGTAGATGGACGTGCAGATCTCCAATACTCTCTACTTCTAGCTTGCTAGCAGCAGGTGTTTTTGCGTTTTTGAGTCCTCCTATTTGGCTGCCGACCATCTTGGCCTCCGAGCCCCGGAGAGAGACTGCCTGCTTGGCTAGGTAGTCGACTTTCTCGTTCCCTCTATGTTCCTTTGTCCGGGAACCCCGACGCCAGTCACGTTGTGCTTTCTAGCCTATCTCTGATTACCACTTTTGCGGGATAGGAAGGGCCGCCCGGAGGCCTTGAGGAAGATTAGTCGGTTCTTCATGTTCTCTGTGAGTTTCACGCGTTTGCGAGGATCAAGGTCTCGTTGTTCGCCTGAACTACAAATATGAGATATAGGGGTGTAGTACAATAGTCCAAGCGGAACCAGAACTTCACCAAAAGAAAGAAAGCACTACCAAAAAGGACCCATTTCATCATTTAGATAATCTACTCGTATTTACGTAGATGGAATATTATGACAAAATTTTGCGTTAATTGATATCTCATCTCTGAGTTCCTTATTCTAATCTTGGATCAAAATTTTGAATAAAGCAAAATTTCATATCAACTAGTAACGAAAAATTTTGGCATATGAAAAGCTATCTATTAAAAGGAAGAGAAACTGTGAAAAATTATTAAAATAATTGCCTGAAACCCACAAGCTTATGCAGTAACGTTAACCAACAAGCCTTACCTGTTCATCTTTGATATTTTTATTTGGAGAACAATTTTCTGTCGTTCTAGCGAGCAACTCATTTTTAAGATCATGAATTTCAGCTAAATGCCTTTTGTAATCTTCACCTGTGATTAAAACTTTATTTGAAACCAAAAACCTACAAAAAAAATTTTCACTTACTAAGCTTCCGTATTTTATCTTCTTGTTGCTTCTGTTGAACTTCCAGTAAGCCTTTTTCATATTTCTCAGTTTCTATTTGAGCCTGAAAACATATAAAGCTGAAAATAAATTAATTTTTCAATAAGGAACAACACTCACCCTCAAAAGATTCAATTCCTTTGTCCTTTCTTCTAGCATAGTTGTTTTTGGTGTAGGAGGCATTATTTTTGTCCTCGGTGTCCGAATAGGACTCTCTACTGGTATAGCTGATAAAGGAACTTTTAAAGTTGCATGTCCTATAACATGACGCAGATTGGTTTTATTAATAACCTCCTTCTCTAGGAGTAGCTTAAAGAATGATGCTATTGCCTGCTGGAATACTTCATCAAAACCTTGACATATTTTTTGAAAATATTCCTGTGGATTTTTTACGCAGGAGTAGTGTAAAAGCACCGAATAAGCATACATATATTCAGAGTAACTTATTTCATTTTTATCATCAAGATGTAGCTCAAAATCTGGATAGTTTTCTACGAGTAGAAAAATTATTGATATGCTGATTTTGGAGAAATGTTTGATTTTACCTTTTAAAAATGTTATCAGATCCCCGGGGACTTCATCGGAATTCGTCAAACAATCCCGATACTTCGAATAAAAGTCCTCAATATCTGTTTGTTCTAAATTATAAAAGGTACGAACTAGAAGTCCAGACTGATTAACCTGCAGAATATTTGATTAATTGTAAGATTTTCTTCATTTTTAAGGAACTTTGTTACCCAGTACAGAAGCACCCGCTTCCAGTTTGATCCGTCTATGGACATTTCTTTTAATTAAAAAAAGGCACACACAAGAGAACACAAATTACTATTTAATTCTAAATTGATTTACATTTAGAGAAAACTTTTATTATATATTTTCTTTACTGTTAATACCGGGAAACAGTTATTTTCACAAAACAACACTTCATACAAAAACAAACGCCAGTTGACTTTTAAAATTTTCCCGTTTTTTTCTGGAGTAAAATAAATACAATCTAGTACTGCGCATTTTTCGTGCTTTTACGCGAAATATAGGGTGCTTGTTGTATTCAATTTAACTCGGAGACTTCAAGAGAAATTTTTCGAGCAATGGTAAATTGGTATAATAAAAAAAATTTACTAATTTTAATTGTTTTCACACTAATAGACTAAATAATATCATTTCTTTTATTTATCTGCTTTAACACAGAATAAGAAAAGTTCCTTTAGCTTATTTTTATTTTCCGCTATCTTCTTTTCAAAAATTGCTGAAATCATTACCTACGCAATTATTGCCATGGTATGTTCGGTAAAATTGCCGCAAATTTTGTTTGCGTCTCCACGGGCAATTAAGAGGCCAGTATTTAGCCTTGCCCGCTCGCAGATGTTCCCAAAGAGGCTACGAGGAAGTCGGTTTGGAATGGTCTTGCCTGGCTGGGAAAACGCTGGTCCCAGCATAGCGCAGCCTAGCACAGCAGAGAAAACTGTGTTTCATTATATCTAAGCTCCCATCGCATATTTGAGACAGCACAGGCACAGCAGTCAAGGCCAAAGCCTTAACCTGGAAGGTTTTTGACCACGGAGTTGGGTTGGCGCAAGACCAAATAAAATAGGTCGCAGTGCCCGCCAAGGCGCCAAGAATAAGAATAGGTGGGTGAGATCCGGCACCCCTCCCTACTCGCAATTACAAAGGTGGGTTGAATCCCCTATTTGCAAGATCTGTTATTCATAACAAGAAATTCTAGAAGACACTCACTCCTCTCGTTTGCATCAGTGTTTCCCCAAATAGAGCGGCGTGCAGTTGCATAGCGTGCATATTTGAACTACTTATATTTAGTTCTAAAATCTTTCTCTTAGTTAAGCGAAAGTTAATGGACAATATTTCTTTTCAGCGGTATTTGTGTTATGAACTACTTTTAAAATAAAATTGAATATTTAACAAAAAAATTCATTTATCAAAATCATCGGCAAAAGACAGGTAAAATAAATCATTCGCTTTCTTTTATCACTACTTTCCTCTTCTCAGCAACAAATGGAACAGTATTAGGTTTAGAATGCGCCCTAATATTAGCTTCCTTCTTCTTTTCTTTCGACTTAATAGCACGCAACTTATTTCGCGAATTATAAATATGTTTAGGTATCTGTCTATGTTTGGCGATTCTCTTAATTTGCGGGTGTGCAGCATATTTCTCTTTAAGCGCTTCTTGATAATTAAAGTTAGCTCTTTCCCTAGGTTTAATTACACCTAATTTTTCTGAAGCTCTTGCCTTCCACAAACGGATATTCATTTCATCAGAACCAGAGTAAATATATTTATTATCAAAGCTCCATCCAACGCAAACAACATGCTGCATTCGCTTTGTATGGTAAATATCACGTGAGTGACTTTTATTGACTTCGTAGATTCGCACAGTCTTGTCGTAGCTTCCAGAAACAAACTCTTTTCCGGTTGGAGAATAATCGACATCAGTTACTGCAGATACATGGTCATAATGGATTTTAATTGGATTTTTTAGCTGTCTAGTGTCGAAGGTGTATAAGCTGCAAAACATTAATTTTAGTTAATAAGAGGTTTCATAGAGATTTAGGTAATTACTTGAAATCCTCATTTGCTATTGTAAAGGTAAAAGCTTCCATAGGATTCCAGGCCAGCTTGTTCGGCTTCATCGATAGCACGACTTTTCTAAGTGGTTTAGCACCTCTTTTATCATATAATATTATACTACGATCACTGGCACATGCTGCAAGTAACGACGATTCCACTGGATTAAAAGCAATCCCTTGTAATGTATCAACGCCCCATTTTAAAATATTTAACGGTTCATTTCGTGTCTCTTCCCAAATATAACAAACTTCCCCACAAGTTGCAAATATCGGTTCTTTTTTATGATGTGAAATTCCGGTTAAAATCGTTTGACTTAAAATTGTATTAACAGGTTCCTCCTCTTCTCCAATGTCTGGGATTTCTGAATTCCAGAATTTTATTGCTTTATCATCACCGATGGTTAGAAATTGTTCTCCTGATGGTGTGTATGTTATTCCTCTTACGAAACCCTCATGAGCCACAAAATCACGGACACAGCTTCGAGTTGGTAAATTCCAGACACGAATTTCTCCATTGTAAGCTCCGCTGCATAGCGTTGATAATCTTGTTGGATGTTTACTGAAACAAGCTACACCGTCTCTGTGGCCACTTAAATCTCCTATAAAAGGTTTTGCGAAAACCCGGTCTAATTTTGTTGCGTTTAGGGCTCTTACGTACTCACGAGCCGCTTCGAGGGGATGTAGGCTAGGATCATAATTTCTAGGTACTGGAAAAAGTAAAAAAGTTTGGCACATATATAACACTATACAAAACCTTAATAAGCTATAAAACTTTAGGTACTAGGTTTTAATTAGATAAATAGATAATAGATAGATAAATACAAATTTCTTGAAAATACGCAGTAAAAATTAAATGCTTGAGAATTGCTATTTGTTTTGAAGAAACAATACTTCTCCACACCCACTTACGTTTGTGCAAATCCTTCTTGGTCTCTCTTAAATACTCGTCAGGATTTCTGCTAATAACTTTAACTTTCATCCTTGCTAAAAGTATTCCTACTTTTCTTTAAAATAAGATATAAAATTTATTTAACATTCGCCTTTTCCAAACCAAAACACGTGTTGACGTTTAAGAATATAACCTTCTTCTTCTTTAAATTTGAACACGAATGTTCTTCGATTAGTGAATCACGAAAGGTAAAAAATATTTACAATAAACTATTTCTAAAATTGATTTAAACAAGTATTTTATATTAATTTTTATTCAAACTGATAATTAAAGATTAATTGGTCATATTTTATTTGCAAAGCAATGAAATAAATGTGTGATAATTAGATAGGATTTAAATCATATTAGAATAAAAATATGAAACTACCCGAATTATCGTATTAGAGTTCAGTGTAAATTTTTCGCTAAATATTTGACATTTCGTGCTGCCTCTGAAGTTTTCGGTTTTTCTATGCTTGTGTCGTAGAAATAAATTAATTTTTTCACTGTTTTTAAAAGAATTATTAAATATTTTTAGGAATAAATCAAAGTGAACTAGTGTCCTGTAAAATATACAGCGAATAAAATTTAATTGTACCGAAATTTCAAGCGAAAAATTATAAATCTAATAAGCTTCTTACTACTTAAAATGAACAATTTGGTAAGCGATTCTTATAGACTTTCTCTAAGAGAAATGTTAAAATAACAATAAAAAAATATGCCACTAGGATCATGTTAAAGGTTTTTATCCTGATAATTATAAGATGGACCTTTCCGAGACAATGAAAGCTGCACTTTCTAAAGGACCTGCGCCTGGTAGCAGCCAAGGTTCAGGTTCCAGTCATGGTATTCAATCCGAGGTTCAACAGGCAACAAATATGCAGGGCGTGGGATATGTAACAGAGAAGCTTTACATGTTGCTTCAGCTATATTTACAGAATAAAGGATGGAATCCAAGCGTAGAGCTGCTGCAATGTTTTTCCGATTTAAAGGATAGCGCTATGCTGCCAAGCGCTGCATATCTACAGTAAATTGCCCATAAGTATTTACCAACGCACAATTAATAATATATTTCTGTTTAAAACAGGGTACTTGCGAATCGTTTAACATTAGATACACAAGGAAGATTGATTTTAAGAGAAAACGGCAAAATTGTTCTACCATTTGAACATTTCGCAAATGCTGTTATGTTAAAGCACATGTCCGGACCCCATGGATTACACTTGAGTGTAGAAGCTACTGTCCGAGCAGTAGTTGAATCATATACAATTGGCCGTGAAAATTTCGGTATGGAAAAAGATTTCATTATTGAAGTTGTTCAATCATGTCCAAGTCCGGCATGCCGCTACTATAAAAATCATTTGGGTATGACTCCGATGTCTTTTATGGAACAAACATATCAAGGAGTATCACCCGAATTTTTACAACATTTACCACCACCACCACCAATGACAAATGAAGTAGATATTAGCAAAAATCATGGCGGTCAAAAAGTTCCTCAAATGCATATACCTAAGCAGCAGCCATCTAATATGCCACCGTCCGTTCCTGTACAACAGCAGCAACAAAATCAACATCATCAGCAGCAGCATCCACAGCATCAACAGCAGCAGCAAATAACGGCAGCTATAATTCAACAACAGAATCGTGCAATTGCACAGCAAAACTTAGAAAAATTTGGAAATTTAAGTCCAATTGAGAAGCAGCGGGTTCTGCAGCAATTTGATAAAAAACATTATGAAATGCAGCAGCAGCAGCAGCAGACGACACCATCAAATTCTGGGATGCAAATGCAAGGTTTGTACCCATTTACGTTCTAATTTTCGCACTGATTAGAGGTAGTATTTTTTGTTTGTTAAATCAGGCACTTGTCTTTCAAAAGGAAAACCTTTCGAAAGAAAAATTAGGTTGATGCCAAATTGAATACAGTTTCGCTCTAATTTTATTGAAGATTACATCACCGAAATAAGCGGATAATTTTTTATTTATGTAGAAAACTAAAGCTCAAGTTAGAATCCCTTAATTCCATGTAATAGAGTACATTGTCTTACAAGATAACGCGAAGCACTCTCTGGGCATGAATAAAATTAATTATGATGGCAGTAGGGCCAAAATAGGTGTAAAATAAAATTGCGGCAGAGACCTCAATAGTTATCCGGATCCCTATCAGAGAGGAAGATTTCAAATCCGGCACAGATGGATCCAAATCAGAGTCGGGTGCAGGCGCTGGAGTTTTTTCCCCATCGCTTCATTTGTAAAAATGCTACCGCCTGCCTAACTTCGCCAGCATTTTATAGGCAGAATTGTTGGCAATTTTTCAAGCCTGGTTAGTAATATAGTCATACCCAAGGCTAGGTTCCGTTATCAGATAGCCCAGCGGTCTTTAAGGCATTAGGCTCGGCCCGTACAGCTTCCAAGCCATAAGTAGTTCTTTTCACTAGCCGGGAGGTACAGGGTCACTCTCCAGTGCGTACCAGGTCACAGAAAAATCGAGGGCAACGAGAAGGCAAAGACTCTCTAGGGAGAGAATGTTAACCAAACACTTTAAGGCGGCCCATACTCAGGACGTGAATCCCGCGCGAGGCGAACGAGTCTCGAGAATCACAGTCTTCACAGTCGTGTTCATGCACTGGCACCAAATGGATAAAAGTATTCATTTTGCTTTTTGCATCCACAAGAATTTCCCGTTTCGTACTGCCGTGAATGTAGATAGCATTCGCATTTCTCAGCCGCGGACAAAAGCGGACACAAAATGGACTCAGAACGGAAAACAAGACTCGAACTGCGTAAGTAGGCGCGAAAAACATTCACACTAGCGCTCACACTTGTTCGCGCGTAATCACCGCATGAGTCTGGAGCCGCCTTTAGCATTTCTTTACCGGATCCGACTAGCGATCCGCGTAAGCTGAGTTCAATGATTGAACAGAAGCCGGATTCCTCGTTATGCTTGGAGTATGTTGCTGCGAGGAACTCCAATCCTAACCTCTAGGATGGTAGTTGCCAACTTTAACTGTTAGGTTATCTAAGCTAACTGTTTGATTTCCCTTTAAGAACGAATTCATCAAATTTTAATTCCTCACTGGTTTTATTCTTATCACATTCAATTGTTCAATCCCATCTAACATTCGGTTTTATAGTTTTCGATGGCATGATACAGTTTCACCTTCTTAAGGTTTCTTTAAATTATCAAAAGTAGATCGATATTTCTTGGGTGTCCAATTACTTTTAATGCATGCTAATTAGACAAATGTTAATAACAAACGCACCAATAACACAAAGAAATTATCTAAACGAAGAATAAAATCATTATAAAATTGTTGCTTCTATTTATATTTTTAGTTTATAATAAGAATATTACTCCAGGCGTGATGACAAACACAAACCAATCAGCTAATCAACATGTTACAAATAATCCACCGTCGCATTTGCCTCCGCCTCAAACTCCAACACCAATACCGCCGCCACCAGTGCAGCAACCAGAACCACAAAAAACTGAAACTTTAAGGTAACATTCAAATTAAAAGTATTTATAGAGATACAATTTAGATAAACAACTATTTTATTGTAGAACTAACTTAGAATCATTAGAGTCAAACAAAGATTTATTGGCATTACATAATGGGGCTTGGGGTAATCAAGAGAATCGCGATGGAATGATTGTAGGCCAGGATAAGATTGTTCGAGCATTTGCCGAATTAATGAGGAATATGGCACGCATGAAGACATTTATAAGGCCATCAATGTGTAAGCCATACGGAAAGCAAAGTGAAAGCTTACAAAAAAGTGAATTAAAATTTAATTTTAAATGGGAAAAATTTGATTAATTTAAAATAAACTTACAGCATTAATGGATACAATTCAGCTGGTGCAGTCACTTCGTAACTGTTTACCTGCACCGCACATTCCCGTAAGCTCTTGGAAGAGTGAGGATCGTCATCGTAAGGATCCAGAGATGACCAGGGTGGAAAATTAAAACAACAATTCACAATTGACTGCCATTCATTCTCATCAATCACTCATATTAAGGTAAATTCATTTTAATTTGTTGCTTTTTTTAGAAATATCAAGATGAATATTATCATCTTTTACAAACACAGGATTTATAAAACACATTTTATGATTTTATTTTTAATATAACCATAAAAAAAATTTATCAGTAATATTAATTAATATCTATTTAAATATAGCACAAAGTATTTACGTGTAGGTTGTTTAGAGGATCAAATTTAAACGAATTTCAAAAAAAAAAGTGAACGTTAGTATTATCTTACGTGCAATTTTATTATTTTTCTTTTATTCTTAATACTTATTATATAAATTATGTTATATATCTTTACCTATATATATCTATTAATTCTCATATTACGTGAAACTTGTTAGAGAAAAAAAAAGAATAATTTTTATGTTTTATTTTGTTTTAATTAAATCTCGATTACTACTAGTCAAATTTTGCAAAAATCATCTTTAGGTATATTAAAAAGAAAAGCGTAAACGAAATAAAAAACAAAACCGACGTCCGTCTGTGCCATTTGCAGTTTCTATATTAAAACAGTGAAAAATAATCTAAAAAAAATATTGAAAGCAAAAAAAAACTTTTCTTTTTAATTTCATGATATTAAAAAAAACAAACAAAAATGTTTTTTATTCAAATTGGCAATAAATCTGTGATAAAAGTAAAATTTCGAAAAAAAGTTATATAATAGGCGAGAAATTGTTTATATCAAGATGTCTTAAATGAATTTTAAGAACAAAACGGAGATTAAAAAAAGGATTTCGAAGGATAAATTATAATTAATTTTGTTAATTATGTTCCAAAAAACTTATCTAACTAAAAAAAAGTATTAAAAAAATTTTCATTATCACTTCTTCATTATTATTATTATATATCTGTTTTAGTTTTTTTGAGGCTAAAAGGAAAAACTTTTATTAACTTTTTTTATGGAAAAGTGCTATAATAGCTACTATAATATAATTTAGGCTAGGATAATTGTGTAGATTTTAATGCATATTTATATACTCATAGAGTTAGTCAATAGGGCTTAAAGTAAAATATTTAAAAAGTTTTCCTTAAATGAATTTTTGTAGTATTATATTGTTGATTATTTAATTTTTGGTATTCTTTTAATTAGTCTGAGATTTTCTTTCAAGTATTTTTGTGGTATTCATAGCACTAACACGTTTTTGTCATCTGCATTGTTTGTGCAATATAATAAGAATTTTAATTTGATTCTTCAGCAGTAGCAAAACACTGTTCTAAAAATAAAA
Organism: Thereva nobilitata; assembly: GCA_963855945.1. Classification (NCBI taxonomy): domain Eukaryota; kingdom Metazoa; phylum Arthropoda; class Insecta; order Diptera; family Therevidae; genus Thereva; species Thereva nobilitata. Next base: position 100,270,946 of record OY979697.1, on the reverse strand, counting down.
ATCCCATAATTAATATTCAATGGTGTTCCCACTATCATAATCAATCTACAAAAGTATTCCCACAAGCTTCATAATCATTGGTACGCCAGATTTAGCGATTGATCTTAATTCGCTACACGATTTACAAATTTTGTTATGTCTTCCTCTATCTTTCTGTGAGTAGCGTTTTTGGAGGCACAGCGTACTATTTGCCCATTCGTTATCTTATAGATCTTTCCCAAGTCATTAATAGTCTTCACCGACGTGTTTTTACGAGACAGTGGCAAGAGTCTTAAATCGGCTGAGCAGCAGGGAATGTGTGACCGTCTGTAAGCCCCACGCCTAAGACAGGAGACAGCGTAGGTCCCTACCCAGACAGTAGTGTCGATTTCGTTGAGTCGCCTTCCTACTATCGCGAGCCCCATGTCATCGGCGAACCCAATACCGACCACATACTTGATGATCCACAGTAGGGGGTTAGGATAGAGTCTTGGGGGACTCCTGCGCTTTCTTACTCTCTCGACTTACTCGCAGTGCAGTGTCCTGCTTTGCTTTCATTTGCGTTCAGCAGCTCGCTAAAAAATTCCTACCACCTTTTCTTTACATCTTAGTGTGCCTTCTATTGGGCCTGTCCACACTAGTATTTTTGCAGCAGTACTCAAACCGGTTTTTTAGGAAAGGTAAGGTAAGCGAATTAAGAAGAATTCTCTACAAAAAGTGATGAATTTGGAGAGAAATTTGCGGCACATTTTAAACCTATTTCTCGGGCTTCAACTCACTTACGTCAAGAAACGACAAGCACTCAATTCGAAATTATCAGAAAAACACACGTACGCATTCAAGTACTTAATCGGAATATGAATGCTTACACCGCTGCAAGAATACGGGTGTGGAAATCGCGGTTGTTGCCAATCCGGTTTACATACTGCAGAAAGAATACTAGTGTTTAAAGGCACATTGTTTTACATATACCGGAGCAAGGTTTAAGGCCTTTTTTGAAGAAATTTACTTCTTTGTATGCTTCGCGTGTTTTGTTTTGTGCAAAGTTTTCCGATGTATGCCCTCAGAATGTAAGATAACGAGCTTAATTTCCTATTTCCAAGACATAATTTGTTTTATTAATCCCAAAAAAATACTTGAACAAATTCACAAAATTGAGCTAGACTATTTTATTTAATGTTATTTTTCGATATTTTTGATTCATTTTTTTCTCAATAATCATTTCTTCCCCACCGGAAAAATTATACTCTTCACAAAAAAATATTTTATACACAAAATCCACCGAATTACTTAATAGAAAGAAAATGGTTGTAAAACAATTCAATACATAAAAACGATAATTTTTAAAAATAATAATCATTATTCAGAAAAAAAGAAATAGATTCATTTTTAACATTTTTTCGAATCAACTCATTTTATTTATCCCACAAACCTAACTAAGCATTTACCATTATATTATTTATTTATTCTGATGTCACGTCGTTCTCTCTCTGCATGCATTATAACAATAGTCGTTCATTTAAAAATTAATATCATTATTCGTTAACTAACTAAAGACTTAAAAACGAAATAATCAAAACAAAAAATAAAGCAAAAAATGAAATCAATGAAAGGAAGCAAAAGCTGAAAAAGGCTCATATTGAATCATAATGAATTTTAATAAAGCAGTATTATGTATTAAGCTTATATATAAATATATTACAAATATGTGTTATTGCTGTTACAGCATAATTTTTTTATATTTCACTATTATAATTTTTTTATTCTGATTATTATTATGTTTTTTATTTTATTTTAAATATGAATATTTATTACACAATTTGTACGTTTCTCTTTTAAGTTTTATACTATTTTTTGCCAGATTATATGTGCGCTATTATAATAAAAGCAAAATATTTAAAGAATGTAAAAATGGAAAAGTTTTATTTTACCAGTTTTAAGCAAATAATAAAGTTAATGACTCTGTGGTCCAGCTAAGAGTTGTAGTATATAATACAAGTTTCCTACAAAAATGAAAATAAGATAAAGGGCAAACTTCATATATGTATCGTGGCTGTAAATAACTCCTATTTCTCACTAGTTCTAGCGAGAGATATGTGGGTGGATTACGTGCTAGTAGATATACGAAAACTACGTACAAGAAATTGGAGAGAACTAGCAAAATGTGGAGACGACTGGAGAACAGATTTCAATAGGCCCAAGTCCTACAAGGACTGGAGCGCCATTTAGGAAGAAGATTTAAGAGTTTTAGCCTTGAAGAAAACGGAAAGCTGCACACCAGAAAGATCCTAACTTTAATTTGGAATATTTCTTCCAGCAGCGTCCTACTGCAGTTGCTTTAAAGAAATCCGTTCAAGGAGTGACCAATGTTCTGAAAGTGAAAAGAAACGAAAGATGTAGAATGATGGATACGTCGTTTGGTCGTCCATCAATGTGTTTTTGCAATGGAAATCTACATATATTCTAAATTTTTATCAACACTTCCTTAGAGTGTTATAAGAAAAATAAAATAGTGAAATAGATAAGCTTTGAACCATCTCTTCTACCATCGCCTCGAAGCATATTGAGAAAGCCAGCTCTTGTCCGATCACCAAAATGACCTTTCTGTCGAAGCAATGGGCCTGGTCAAAAACGCAGTCATTCTGCAGAACTCAGCTACAAGCTTCCAATTGCATCCTGTCTCTCAGTATTCTACTGCCGTTGCTATAGTATCAAAATATGTATGGTAGCGCCCACCGATATCGAAAACGCATATCCAGCCTGAGCACCAGATTGTCAAGTGCTATCTCCGTGGACTTGCCTGCTTGGTGCGCATGCTGATAGCCGCCGACCTTTAATGCATTTGGACTGACTCAAAAAATTAGTGCTGTCATCTTTATGAGAAATTAAGGCCGTGTTGCGAAACCGGCTAATTGCTTGCTAAACTTCCAGATTTCTAATTCCAGTGCTGTGCGAAACCCAAACTGGAATTGTTTGCTAAAATTTGACCGGTTGACATGTACTTGGCGTTTAATTGTAAAAGTATATTTGAAGTAATTAAGATTTTTTAAAAGAGGAAAATGGACAATGAAATAAAAGCCTATGATGAAAATATGGCAGTAATATTTTTTACAAAATTGTTCATGTACGGCAAAATGTTGTTATTATTAAAACCGTTACCAGTAACAACCAGTGCATAAATGTAAATATTTCAAATATTAAACAAGAGAAGAAGAAGAATTAGCAAGCTCGAAAATTTACTAAATAAAAAAGTACTAGAATTAGCGAGCAATTAGCTGGTTTCGCACACGGCATAAAATGTTTTCATTCCATGTAGGACTGTGAATAGCCATTATACTACTATTCTCAGCAATACAATTAGAATTGTGTTAATCTTGTTCAGGAAAAAGAAGTAGAATATATTGTAACATAATACAAAAATTTTATACAATAGCCCTGCGCGCGTACTTTTCTAGCTATGAGTTTTCTGGCTCAAAATTACGCCAAGAGTGGGGGAAATTGTATCAAAAATATGAAAAGTTAAAAAACGCTTCTCGGGCGAATTCTGGCCAACAAGAAGATGATGAAATAACCTCGTACTCAACTTTGACAAATGACAACTGAAAATAGATTTTGACACATCGCCAGTAATCGCCCGAGCTAAAACCTCTGGCACTTTCTGGCTGTAGGAGAAGTAAAGATTTCCCCGCTTTTTGCAGCCCGAAAAAGGAAACGAACAGAAGTCTGGCGGTTTCGGGCGCTTTCTGGCCCCCGAGAGATCCCGCAGGCGAGTACGCGAACCCACTTAAGTACTTCTAAATTCATATAGAGCAAATATTGTACTAGATCAATATAACAATCAAAAAATCAAAATTTTCTTTCGTAATATGGCAACACACTTCGAAATATCGTACAAAAAACCCAGCTGATTGTCAAAATTTCGACTAAATGAGAATTTCGGCCAGTCATTTGAGAAACTTGCGCGATTGGAGTTTTTTTACAGAAACGATTTTAGAATAGATGTGATCAAGCTTGTGTAAGGACAGAAGCGGCGTGTGTAGTCGGTGTAATAAAATTTGCAAATCGGCGTCAAAACATTGCTAAATAAAATTAAAGTGCGAAATTTCTCTTAAGTGCAGATATTAATTAACTTTCATCATTGACTAAAGTATTTTAGTGATTTAATCTGTGGTTCTTGGTTAGTTTTTATGACAAAAAAAATTATTAACTTATAAAATCCGCAGATTCTTTTGTTTTCTTGTGGTTAATAAAAAGAGCATTTTTATTTGCATTTTTCCTCCTCCCGCTGTATGCGTTAAAGTGTACACAAGTGTGCTGCAAAAAAAATAATATTGAAAGAAAAAGAAAATTTTTTTTTCTACTTGGGAGTAGAAAAATTTTGTGTTGTGGAGGAGAGAGAGAAGTTTTTTCCTTGGGGGTATTTTTTTTTGATAAAAAAAAAATTATATAGAAAGACGCAATTAGCCCCAAATATATGATGAGGTAGCAAAACTTAATAATAATCTTTTTTAAAACAAACGAAGGAAAAAGTTTATTAAAAGCAAATAAAAAAAAAATAAGAATTTCGACTTATTCCAAAATAGCCGAAAAGAAAGAATTCCCCCCACTCACCACACAACCAACAACAACAAAATAGTTAACAAGAAAACATCGCAGCGACGACGACGGGGCCAGGAAAATTTTCTTGATAGAATCGAGAATCCCCGGTGGAAAAAAGAGGTTCAATTTAAGACGCCACAAAATTCTACGTGGATTTCCTGTTTTTGTTTTTATTTAACTGATTTTTACACTGATGCCAGTGTTTTGTTATTCAATAAATCTCGCATTTATGCAAAGGAGGAAGTTTTATAAATAATTGATACACGAGATCAAGTGCATAAAACAAACAAACTAAATACATAAAAAGATCACATAAATTTTAAGTTAATTTTTTTATCTAAATATCAAAAAAAAGCTTCTGCAAAATTATCCTTCAATTAAAAAGGAATTTATTGCAAGGACAATGTTGAAGAGTCGAATTTTATTGCATTGCGGTGCTGCTGTTGCTGCAACATTTGCAGTATCATGGTAAGTAGATCTAAAAAAAAGTTTATTTTCTATTTCTAATTAAAAATACTAATCAAAAAACAACACTCAATTCTCTCCATCATGAAAACAAAAATTCATCATATATAAATAGTATTAACGAGGATAAATAATATTTTTGCGCTGGTTTTTTCCCTCTTCATCTTTATTGAACCTAAAATACTTGAGTCATTTCTTAACATAGGCTTATTTACGAAGAAAATCATTTATTTTGCTAAATAATAAACAAGATTTAAAAATAATTTCAAAATATGTCGTATTTATTATAAAAAAAATATCCTTTCGTTTCGTTATATTTTCTGTAACGATTTCATCAATGAAATTTTCCTTAGGAATCATACGTACAAAAGAATACAAATATTCATTTTACACATTTAAACTATTTTTTATATATATATATATATTTTTATACATATATTTATAAAGAGCTATGAAGAAGAGGTAAGGAACCGATTTCATGAATAATAAATTTTTCTTTTGCCAAAAAATTTAATTTACTTTGAAAAGACAACACAAAAACTGTTCACAAGTTCAAGGTTACTTGTAGGCTGTTCGAGTCATTGTTCGTTATTTTTTTAATTGATTAACTTATGCTAAAATTTTCCTCTGCAAATTAATAATAACAAAATAACCAGTTTTTTTGGTGGTAGTTTGATAAATATATTTATTTATTTATTACGTGTAAACTGGTATTTTTCATTTTATAATAAAAATTTACAAGATTTTTTTATTAAATGGCGTGACCTAGTCAAGACTACATTAAACCCGGAACTTTTATATTTGTAGTGCTACCGGCAACAAAATTGTCATTAAATGATGATGCTTAGTCAGTCATAGCCGGTTTCTTCTATTATTAGTCTAGTGATTTGAGTCTTAAATCAAAATGGAATCTTTTCTAAAATGACGTAAGCCATTTCTTAACCTAATATCTGTATTCTTAAAGCAGTCACAACGTATTCACAAGTGTGTTATGAGTCTCAATTTGAGGCAATTTGATATTTTAATTTTGCAATCAGTATTTAAACACTTCATAAACGTGTGCTTACCCCACTATTCTAAAATTGGGATCAGTCACAAGCTTTGGTGACTCGCGCTTACTTCTTATGAATTTCTTATTTAGGTTTTTAGGTCAATGTTGACAGAAGTTACGTCTATTTCACTCCTACTTTGGTTCTACGTTACTTTTCATTTAGTATAGGTCTTCAAGTGATTGCTTGTGACTTGTGACTGCTTTTAGAATAAACAGGTGATAGTACAGGAGTGTCAAAAGCTTGTCACTTGAAAGTTAAAACACTAATCCTTGTAAAATGCAAGTGCGTGTTCTTCTCGAATACAACACACCTTTTTAGGTAGGGCTTCGAAAAACACTTTGTCGTGCTTAAATAAAGTGTAAAAAGAGCCCTCAAACTTATCGGTGACAAAGCAATTTTCTCCACGATCGACTCTCTGAGCCACCGTAGGAATGTAGCAGCACTGACAAAATTTTATCGCTACTATCATATCGATTATTTGAACGAAATAAACGCCTCCACCGCGATCTTACATGTAGCTGCAATATAACATTCGCCTCTTCGCTTATTCCTCTTGCCTACAGCTCTCCTTTTCCCGATGATACAAATAGGGAATACGTTCTTAAATAGAACAACTCGACTGTGGAACAATCTTTCATAGTCAGTATTTTCGATCTCCTAGAACATCCAAAAGTTTAAACGCAGCGTTCATCGCCATCTCCTTCAACATCCCCTCTGCTTCTCGTAACTTCAAACATATTCTATACCCGTACTAAGCTTAATACTAGATATTGCTCCATGACGTGACCAAAGACACGACGGACTGGTAGTATAAAAGGTGATTTCTGAGCTAAGATCTCCTACGTAAAAAAAAATGTGTAGCATTTCTATTGTAATTTCATATTATTGCTCTGCTTTCATAGTATTGCTACTTTAATAAATAATCATATTATATTGTATATGCATTACAAGTTTAGGCCCCCAATTTGTCTCGTGATCGCAATTCCGTTCATAAATCTACATAACTTATAAATAGATCATTTTGCACATAGCTTGTAATTCTCAATTCTCTGTAGATCACGAGGTTAGTCACACAGAACTAAGAGGGAGTTTAATAGTATCTGATGAGTGTATTGATATTTATAATCTAGTCTAGACTAGGTCAGGTATTTTTCAATATTTAATTTTTTTTAGTGTGAATATTCTTGAGTCATTATACTTAATAAAGGCTAGGAATGTTTCTACTTCACTATTGTGCATTGTTAGACTATTTTTTTATATCTGTGTATTTGTGCTATTTATAAGGCCAGTTGAAAAATTCGCGGAGTTATACATATTTTGGTTTAAAATTTGTTGTTCTGGAATCAGTTTAGTTTATGTGCCCTATGCCGAAAGTCCTATTTTCTGTCATGTGAAGTGAAGCTCATAAAGGTTTCATTAGCTTCACTTCACTTGACACAAAATAACACTTCAGGGTACTAGGGGCCTATGATTTTGGCGAATGTAAGCGGTATGGTATCATGTATTCACTTTTCAATAGTTGCTGGTAAGAGAAAAATACAACAGAGTGTGTTGCTATCGATACACTTGTCTGGATTGTCGTTTTCATTATCACCCACTCTAGGGCGAGATTAAAAATCACTGGGGCCATCAATGCCCTTGTCTAAGACCTTGCCGTACTTCCAAATCTTCCGTTAATGCATTTTGAACCTTTACTTTGGCCAGTGAATTATTCGTTGCGCATTTGATCAGTTGTACCAGCTTTGAGGGGACTCCTAGTTCATTTGAACATCATTTACCTGCTCTAAGATTTTCATTGTACCATAACATCTGCATATTCAATATGCCCATCTTAGGGATTAAAAACTCAGCTTCGTCGATGCAGGATCCTTTCGTAGGATTATCCATAGCAAGCAACCTTGAAGTATTTTAAACGGTCAAGGATTTGAACAATTGACACACATTTCTAAAAAGTTGCTGGTAGGATTTAAAATTCCGTGTGACCATTGTGTACTCGCCCGCTTCTAAAGGACTTTTCGAGTTCTGCAGCGATTTTGTAATTTGTATACGAAATGCATGACCACTACCAACTGGGATCGCTTGTTTTATTTTACTAATTGAAAATGGATTATTTTAATATTTATTTTCTTGTCGGATCATTACTTTTTGAATTTTTTCGGAGTCGAGCAATACTTAAAGAATTTTGTTATCTCATTTTATTTTAATAAATGAACAAATTTTTAGTAAAATGTTTTAGTTCTGGAAGAATTAATCAGGATCGATAGTTTGCTTGTTATGTAACAAGTTTTCGCTTATAATTAATAGCTCTGGTACATAGCTTTATTGCTCAACTTAATCATGCAAATTCATCTCTGTTCGAACCCTGCATTTGTTCTCCCCATCTTTACTAGCTGCAAATATAATTACCATTAGTTCTGCATCATAAAATCAAATCCTTATAGCCATTAAGAATTTGTACTGGATTTTCCCAAAACAATTTTATATATTCTCTCGTATTCTTTTTTTTTATTGTGTATTCTTAAAATATCACGTGGTCGGGTGCCAAAGAAATTTTCACATTTTCCACAAAATCTTCCGTGTGTGCACACCAAAAATAGTTCCTTCATCCGGGTATAATCTCTTCGCCCTTTTTTTCTTTCCATCGTCACAGCATGGCTTCATTTAGATCACATTCTTTATAAGTAGGAAAACGCATACCTGCCCTCACCATGCAGCAAGAACAATATTGCATTTAGTGTTTACCTGTAAAACAATTGCTCTTTTCCGATTTTTTTTTAAAACAAATTTGCACAAAAAAATTAATTTTTTTTACTATGGGGTTTAGCTTAACCTTGTTGTTATATTTGTAAAATACCTAAAGTCCCTTTTCTCTCTGTACCTAAGTGAAATCCTTAAAGTCGGGGTGATAAAAACCCTTCATAAAAGGTCCTTTAAAGCGTTTAAGAATATATTATGTACGTATCCTCCCGCTATCCTTTTCGTTTAGAGATTTGCATGGGATTAAGGTTGTTTACTTAGAAAATGAAGATTTTATTGTTTTTAAAGAGAAATTGTACAAGGAAAAATCTTCGCTAAAATTTGTTACTAAATTCTAGACACAAAAGGGAAACAGATAGTGTTGAATATTTTATTAAGGCTATTCTGTTTTTTATTATTAAAAAGAATGGGGTAGGTATTTATTTTTTAAGAAATTGCAAATCGTTTAGGGTTTTTTTGTTATATGTAATTTTAGTGGAAAAGGCCCTTTATAGTGAAATTGTCATATGATAAAGATGTAGTTGGGAAGTTGGAATTTTTATTTTGTTTCTTTACATATGTTAAGATAAAACGAAAAAAAATGTCTGCAGAATCGGGCCTGTGCTGCACGAGAAAATTGCATAAATGTCCATTTTTGATGCATTTTGAGTGCATTGGTACACTATTTTTTTAATATCTCTAGTGCTATTGGTCGTAGAAATATAAAAAAACTTAAAAATACTCGTGAATGAATCGACTATCGAACTGATTCGGTATAAATACTTTAAAAATGAATCCTAACCTCAAAAAATCAAAATATATGAAATTTTGTTTTTTTTACTAAAAATGCAATAAATAACTGGAAAATAGTCGGATTTTGATAAAAAATTCGAGAAAATATGTATTTTGATACTATAAAAATACGTGGTTGAAATTTCAAAAAAAATTTTGATTTTTACGGCAACAATTGACACTTTTCGAAAAACATTAAAATTGCCGCCATTTTATGCCAAATCATCGTACGGCAAAATTTTTTTTTAAATTGTAGTTTTTATGTACTTTCTTGTGAGCATACGCAATACTTCGTTACTTTATTTAAAATGCCCATTTTAGGACTTTGAAAAAACAAAAAAATTTCAATTTTCAATTTTTTTCCTTTTGCCAACTATGAAAAGCTACTTGCCAACTATGAAAAGTTAAACCTTAAGGCGGTCTAACAATCCCCATTGTATGCCACCTGTTCTACTATTTAGAGCGCTGCCAAAGATGTCGTTTATTACTATAAGAAATAGTAATGGCGAAAGTAGGCATCCTTGTCGTACTCCTGAGCTCACTTCAAAGCTGTCGGATTTCCATTGTGAAGAACTCTGCATTTTGAATTATTGTATAGAGCTTTTATAAATTATATTATTTCATCTGGTAGTCCACGTTGCCTTAGAGCTCGCGATATAAAGCTTCTATTAACCGAGTCAGACGCTCTCTCATAGTCTACGAAAACAAGGTAAAGAGATCGTAATTCAGTAGATTGCTACACTATGATTCTCAAGGTGTTAATATGGTCTATGCAGCAGCGGCCTTTTCTGAATCCAGCCTTCTCAGCGTTCGATCTACTGCCTCTCTTATCCTTGATAATAATAAGTGTGTTTCTTAACTAAATCCCGGGATCCCTGGGAGCCCGAGTTTTTGTTAAAGGGTGGGGATACAACTGTCAAAGTAAAGAAATGCTTTCTGGGATGATTGAGAAATCCAAGAAGAAGAACTATTTATTTATTTGCACTAATAGTCTCGATAACAAAAAACTTCAATTTAATTATTATTTTCACTGTTGTTTCGATAACACAACACTTCAATTTATTTATTATTTGCACTATTGCCTCGATAACACGAATATCTTTTATTAAATCAATTGATGTTTAAAATTGAGAACTGTCACCTTAGCTGAGAACTGTCACCTTTTGACATTTCTCATTTAATCCAAGCCGCCAGAAGTCCAGACTTCTGGCTCTTTGGGATGGAGGGGAAATGATTCCGAGAAAGTAAAGAAACATGAATTGGGCTCCCAGGGATCCCGGGATTTAGTTAAGAAACACACTTAATATGTGGGACAAGATAGTATACAGATGCCTCTCCAGTTGTCACATATTGTTAGGTCCCCTTTTTTGGTATTTTGACTATGATATCTTCCGTCCAATCCTCCGGAAAGGTACAGGTGTTCCATGCTATTTCCAGGATTGGCTGTAGCGCATCTGCTATGAGGCTTGAGTCGGCTTTCAACAATTCTGGCTGGATGCCATCTTTTCCAGCTGCTTTACCATTGGCCGTTGCATGAATTGCGGTTACTATTTCAGTCTTGGATAGAGCACGAGTGGTGATTCTTATTGGCTGTGCATTGTTGTTGTTTTCCTGAGTTTCCTGTGCAAATGAACCATTCAGTGCGGCGAAGAAGTAATCTCTCCATCTTTGGAGTTGCCCTCGTCGCTGCACAGCAGCCTTCCATCCGCACTCTTTACGGCATGCTGGAGAAGGCCCGCTTTTTCACCAACATGATAATTCTTATGGTTTAATAGAGAAATAGGGTAAAGAGTTTGTTCGATTTTTGCTATTAGGATGGCTCTCGACAATCACCTGATTTCACTGATGAAAAACTGTCGATCCATATTAGTAAAAGAAAGTGTCTGTCTGTCTTTCTGTCTGCGGTCTGTCTGCTAATATAGCTTTAAATTTTTCATCGTCGAATCTTAAAAAAATTGTACCATACTCTAAATTTTTTTAAGTATCCAAAATCAATTTTTGCAGATTTGTTCTTTTTTTCATTATACCTTTTTCCTACCGCCGACTGTCCACACACAATCTGTTTTTATTGAAAGGCGTTGCAAAGCACGCGGGTTTTTGCTAGTAAATTATAAAACAAGTCGTTTTTTTAAATCTGCGTCTAATATCTACTAAAATCACACATTTCTATTGAATCTTTTTAAGAACTACTATTATTATGCCAAATGTTTCAAATGGTTGGATTAGTATCTACTTGTGTACAGTAAGGGGTGTAATTTCTCGATGAAATAACACAAAGTATAGTTCAATGATTTTTGAATCTCTAGGTTTTATCATCTATTGTATCATAGTGAAATTACAGCATCAAAAAACAAAAGAAATTCAAATTTTTTGGTAAATTCGCAAATAATTTCTTCTTTTTCCCAGCTTGTGTCCTTCTGTAAACACAAATACTATTGCTTTCCATTAAAATACTTGCAATTTTCATTGTTAAATAAATAAAAAAACAAGAGACAAAAAAAACACAAAACTAGATCAATATCGTACGAATGCGCGAATGGATAAAAACAAAAGTCAAGCTTTGAATCGGCTTAATTAAAAATTTAAATATTATGCCTGCTGCTTCTAACCTGAACGGTATGTGTGAAAACAGCAGCAATCCACAAGCCAGAAGCTCGAATATTGTATAAATAGCAATTATTTTTATTTTTTTTTGAAAAAGGCGTAAACAGAGTTAACTGTAAGTGCAATGAGTCAGCCGGTCGCATGTTGTCATGTGTCGCAATATATATTTGTAGTTATTTTAAATAAATAAATGTTTATCGGCATTGAACAAGAACAACACGCTTAAGAAACAAAAACAAAACACACTGTATGTTTCCGATCATTTGACTGACCATGGGGATGTTTTCTCACAGAGTAACAAGAAAAAGCGTAGATAATATCAAAAAATTTTGTACGACGGGGTCTTTTACGTCTTTCTAAAAAAAAATAGAAAGAAAACTAGAGTCACGATTTTTATTTTTTTTTTTCATATTGCGCTAAATTAGAAATTCGCATTCTGTGTGAGGCCAACAACACTCTGAAATGCCACTCGACATTCTGCCCTGGCGAAGAGAAAGAGCGGCTTGTTAAATACGTATTTCAAAAATGATTCCTCAATCATTTTGTAAACAACATGTGAAACAAGTAAATAAGTATGGAACGCTTGATAGATACAAGCATAGACTCGTATATAATATCTTTCGCTGCTGAAGCTTGTGTCTTGTGTGCGCGCTTCTAGATATCGTTGAAAACCTGTCGAGCCAAAAGGAGGCTCGCTTTTTGGGGGGACCCCTTTCACCATAATTTCTCTCAACCGCGACGACGACGATCGACGGACAGAATAAATACATTGCTGCGACAGCATTGATGAACGTGTGCATCGCAGAAAATGAAATATTTATTAATAAATATCCTAAAAATACGCATTCAAGAAAATTTCACCCCCTTTAATACCTCGTTGCTGCGCCAATACCACGCAAGATGAAAATTTGTTCTTCTTTTTGGAAAATGCGATGCAAAATTCTTCATCTTCAGTCTCGTAAAGTGGAAAAGAATAAAAGAACAAGGAATTTTTTTCTTAAAAATAACAAAAAAAACACCGAAAATCACGTGTAATTTTTCGCAGTTCTAAAAAAGTCGATAAAATTTTGTTGTTTTCTTTTTTTATTTATTTTCGAAAATGACTTGCGAAAATTTTTAGATGCCGCGAGATTATATTGAGTGGGTGTCGTTCATATATAGGACAGAAGAATGAATGAAAACCATGATTCGTTTGTTTTTTGTCGTGTTCACCACCATCAGATGATTACAGGTCGAGAAAATATATAGATTCTCCCCAGTTGAGAACGGATGCGACTTTATAGAAAATATAATGAGGTGAGATTGTTCACAATGCCACATTCGGGGGTGTTCTTTATTTATTTTTTTTTTACTTTTCTTACATACATCAAACTGTGTGCGAAAAACAGATTTCATGTTAAACAAATATATTTCGCGTGTTTAAAATGGCCTATTAAAATAATTTTCCGAAGGTAAATTTAATTTCACAGTTTTTTTTGTTTATTTTTTGTATTATTACTGTTGTTGTTCATTCAAACACACCCCAAATGCGAGGACATAATTTTCTCTTCTCTGTTGGTATATATCGAAAAAGTGGAACACCGACCTTTTAGGATATTGTTGCATTTATAAAAAAGAAAAAATTATGGAGCATCAATCTTCATGTTATGTTATGTTCGGGTACGATTTAAAATCTTGAATATTTATTTAAGCAGGAATAAATTTTATATGTTTGTCTTGATATATTTGTCAGAGGGCGGAAGAACGTTGTGGGTGATTTGCTTGCCTCCTGCAGGGATATACACTGGAAACAAATTGGATTCGGAATATTCAAAAAAATTGTCGAATTGTGTTATGACATATGGAAAAGAAATGTAAAAGTTTTCCAGTTAAATTATTTAGAAAAGAATTTAGTAGAGATTTTTAAAAAATATGAATTTTGACGTCGTTTTGTTTCAGATGCTTCAGATGACTATATGTTCCTCTTTTGGTGAGGTATTAGGTCCAAAAGTACCGCGATCACAGCGTGCACATGCACCATAGGTTGCACATCACACCCCCATAGGCCCTGAGACTAGGAGAAGTGGGGTGCTGAGTCGAAAAGTCATAGGCACAGTAACATACTGCGCTCTCTAACATACCACAGATAATGTTAGAAGGAAGGAAAGAGTGTAATACACAGATGGCTCTCAATCAGAATCGAATGTAGGCGCTAGACTAGTTTTCCTTTCACTAAATCTGCAGCAAAAGTTCTTCCAGGCAGAACATCTACGTTATGTTGGATATCCAGCTGGGCAGCGTGGTCTGCTATGTAAAGCTATGAGTGCCGTAATTCTGGCATATATCCTCGAGGTTTCTTTAGAAGACCGTTGTTCTTTCTTTGTTGTAACTGGGCCAAGCCATCCCAGAGATAATACAGGTTTCCAGTGCGCTCTACCTTTGACTGGCCAGCAGCAGGTGATCGCGAAAAATTGCGTTTTTGACCCCGCCTATTAGGCTGCCAACTAACTCAATCTCCGGAAAAGACTCCCTGCTGGGCTAGGTATTCGGTTTTCTCGTTCCGATCTGTGTTCCTATGTCCGGAAACCCAGACGAGGGTCACGTTGCGCTTTCTACCAAACCTATCTAGCTCAGTTCTGCATCGCCGCACTAGCTTGGAGCGCATCATCACTGAATCTAGACCCTTTATACATGGTGTATCCGTTTAGTTTACAAAGTGGCCGGCTGTTGATAGGTTTTGGTTGAACGAACAAAAAATCGATTTGGGTGGGGGTGGGGGAATTGTAACGGTATAGCCGCTAGGGCGTTTTGAAGTTTTTTCTAGAGTTTTACATATCACCCTGTATTTTTGTAACCCTATAACCTATTTTCATGAATAATCGTAGAGGATAGAGTGAGAGTATGCCCATCCAATCTTCGGGGTTGAAAGTGGAGATCTTCGTTTTCTCAATGAATATCATTAGCTCAGTTTTTCCTGGATTAACTGCCCAGATCGCAGTCTCCTGCCCAGCTACTAACTCTTTGTTCGTTCTAAATACTTAATTAACATTATGCAGACAACAGGCGATATTGAACTCAAGGCGTAGTTAGAAAGTTCTTGAAATTCTTCATATCATAACCAACAAAAAATTTCATACATCCTAAAAATTCACCTTGTCATGCTAGTGAACTCTTAATTGCCGGAATACAATTAAGAATTGAATCTTTCAGTAAGAAAACGATGTGTAATCTCACATGGCAGACAGAATGACTCGTAAGATTTGAAACAAGAATAATTATAATATGTAATCACAATTGTGGTGGAAAAAATCTAATTGACAAATATTAACTAAAAATAGCAGCAATCTGCTCTATTTTACAAATTTTACACAAATAGGAAATAATCATCTGTCAATAAATTCTGGTACGCCCGCAAAATCTCAAATATGTACGTAAAGATCGTGTCACGCCATTGCACTGTAATCAGAACCGGTGCGATAAAACGTCATTTGTAGCGCTTTATACTTTTTGACATCGATCTAAATAATTTCACGCTACGAAAAAGAGTTCGCTGTGGTCTAGGCGAAAATTTTGTTTACAAGTTTCAATTAGCGCCGATTAAGTCGAATTGAAGTGGAATCAAGCACGTCAGTCAAGGTCTGTTATGTATTATTATTATTAAGTACGTAGTAATTTTTAGCGACGATATTTTCTATATGGTGCTTTACATCAGCCATTGCACACACGCGAACACACTCAACCGTCACCAATCTCCTCGGTCATTGACTGGGGGTGGGGTGAAAGAACATGTGTGTGCTGGAATAAAAACTCGGCCAGGTGTAATGTGACTTGTGTCGTTAAGTATTCCCCAAAAAAAAAAATTTCAAAACTTGCTTTTATTCGCCATGTGCTTTGTTAATAGTAAATATACACACTCGTGCATACATGAATTTTAATTTAAATTCATACGTCGCGCTGTTTGAATAAACCTAGTTTTATAGTTCATCGAACAAGTATTTCGCAAATGGTGGTCGCCGCGCCGCACATGAAAGTGATCTAATGCCAAGTATTTATTCAAGGTCAGAACCAGTTACTGATTTTTGAGTTTAACCACTTTTAAATGCGGCTTGATTATTTCACGAAAAAAATCGATTAATTTTGCATAAATATATTTTTTAAGTACGAACATTATTTTATTAGGAAATTATCTTTTTTTGAAAAGCACGTTTTTGTTATTGCCTGCGATAGGAAGTTGGCGGATGAGTAACCGTTATTTTGATAGCTTCAATGTTCGCCCAGTTTAGAACGAGTTTAATCACGCGAATATAGTGGACATGTTATCGGAGATTAAAGATAGCCCAGTTTTGTTGGTAATTTTTCTTTAACTTTTCCGATAAGATCACAATTTTGTTGTTGGGGAGATTGTTTTTTGTGTAAAATAACAGATAAAGAATAATTGATGTTTTTAAACGTAATGTTGATCTTGTTTTCATGTCCGAAAATTGTGTTTCATTCCATTTCAAATTGCAATTGTGATGAGGAGATTGCAATTTTTGTGATGCATTGTGATTTTAGGTAACATGAAAGTATCTTGTCCGTTCTACTCATTGTAATGTTTTTTTTTACAAAATTTAAACATACATATTTTGATTTTTAATCATGTATCAACAATTTTCCCGCAATGCCAATTCATTCTTGAATTTCATTTTATACCAAGTTCTTTTCCGTGGATCCAAATCTGCAACCATAGAGGCGTCATTGGGTTTCCCTCAAGGTAGTCATCTTGGTCCTCTCATCTTTATTCTATCAGTTGATGACATTGTTCCCTTGCTAAGACACTGTAGAATCTTGATTTATGCTGATGACATCAAATTGTACCGTCACATAAAGGCCTTGGCACCTTTTACTCTTGGTGTGCTAACAACCTGGTTCTTAATACATATTAGTAAATTCGAAATCATGACTTTTTGTAGGAGACGTGATCCTATAATTTATAACTACTCCTTTTTCAATGAAAGTAGTGATCTGATCCGAGGCATGCACCACTATCATTGTTCTCACATCCCAAATCCTCGATGCGCCTAGTATCCCGTCCACACGACACAAGCATATTTGCGTAAATTTTGTTCCCATATGAATTTTTTGTAATTTTTCAGGGGCGCAAGCATAACGACGTCACCAAAAGCAGTCGTAACATTGATTTTTTTCATAAAAAGCAAGATTTGCGTAAATCTGCTTGTGTCATGTGGACGGGCCATAACAGCTAGCTAGCATGTTTTACCCCGCCTATTGGGCTGCCGACCATCTCGGTCTCCAACCGCGGGGAGAGACTAATTGGCTTGGTTAGTGGTCGGCAAACGAGGCACATGCGGAGTGAAAATACGACGTGCGGGAGAGCACTCGCAGGGCGATTAAAACTTCGTGGCCCATGGGTAAAAACCGTTTCTGGGCCTGGGCGAATCTGGTCGAATCGGGACGACACGACAAGTCGTTTAAGTTGAAGAAAGTGACGTTTCAGTCGAATCACGACTTTCAGTACAGGGGCTTAAACTCAACTTAGCATTTCTACTCTAGGCCCCTGTGCTGAAAGTCGTAATTCGACTGAAACGTCACTTTCTTCAACTCAAACGACTTGTCACCAAACATGACTCGACTTTCAGCACAGGGGCGAGGCCTAGAGTAGAAATGCTAAGTTGAGTTTCAGCCTCTGTACTGAAAGTCATGATTCGGCTGAAACGTCACTTTCTTCAACTTAAACCAAGAAGTGATTCAGAAACAGCAAACGTTAACCTTAGTTAAAAACCGCTTGATGCCGCGGTAGCATAATTAATTTTTTCTCCCTCAAATATTGGCATTGGCAAGTTTGAAACGCAATTGCTGGATTTAAAAAACAAAGAATTGTGGAACCCAAAATTTAAACGTCTTTGTGCTGATGCAGATATATTGAAGAAAAACAAATGCGAACTTAGTTTACTGCACAAGTGGCCTGCTTTGAAAGACCTGGAGAAGGAAGACTGGCAATGTTACTCTTACAATAGCCAAGTAGACCGCTCGGTTCACTCCTGGAGCTCCTCTTTTCATACAGAAAAACTCGACTGTGTAACAATTTCGTGCAATCAGTCAAACTCTTACATCATCCAAAAGTTAGAATGCAAAGTTTTTTATGAACTCCTTCACCACCCCGAGATTTCTGCTAACTTATTTATCCTTTTCTCTCCTTCAAGCTAAAATTACTATTAGTCATGGTATAATGATATAACGAACTGGTAGTGTTAGTGGTGATTCCACCAAGACTTTATTTAAAAAAAGAGTGAAAACACCCTTCCTAGTTTTATATCCTCTTTCCTGGACGTAAAACTTTTAATTGCGCCTTGTTGTTGAGGTGTAGGGGCCATTCACTACTTCAATATCTTGTTATTGGTGGGTATTCTAACTTTACTGTAGCAATTAACTTGTTTGAAAAGGCTGTGGTAACCCCTGGAACACGCTCAAACAAAATTCTTTTCCCAAAGTTCTTTAAAAATTTTATTTGGCATTCATTATTTTTTGGGTATTTTGAGTCGTTTCATTTTTTTGCCGGAACAAATTGCCTGAATTGAGTTAAAATTTTGTTTAATCTATTTTCAACTATTAAATCAGAATTTTTTAAACTTGACTGTATAAGGTCATAGATCTCTTTAACAAAAGCGCCTAAATACGGATTTATAAAGCTCAAATTTATTTAATACAAAAAAATAAAACACCCAAAAGTTTTTCTTCTTTTCCTTATTACGATTGTGATTCCCCCCCCCCCCCGTGGGTGGGGCAGTCACGCAAGAATATTTGCTGTTTATTACTTCAAGTAGACAGAATTGAAAAATGAATTTCCATGCTCTTAACTTAATCGAAAATCAATACGCAAATAGAAGGAATTCCAAGTCGTCAGTACAAGAACAAGTGAGGTACATAGTTCGCCCTTACGAAGTTCTTTTGTATTACATAACCCTTTCACCCTTGTCTTCTTAGTCCAATGACTTTAATCCATCACTTCCTTCTTCTTCTAATTTTAGTAAGTGCACATTAGGTTTTGAATAAATCAAGAAATAAAAAAGAAATTCTTTTCACTCACAGCAATTTCTTTTTCAAATTCCAAGAAAAAAAAAGAAAACACTGCAACCAAACGTGAATCTCTTATGTCATCGGCTCCTTAATTACTCCCAATTTACAACATTGATCGCGGATGGTATCAACAAACTCACATATATATATAATTTGCATTCCTATGTTGACTCAATTTGAAACATCTCAAAAATTTTATTTCTTCTTAGATAATAAAAGTGAATGCATTATTAGCTTCAGATACTTACTACTGGTCAGCGAGCGGTAATGGTCCGACAAGCGCCAAATTTGTTTATTTTTAATCGCGAATTACGATTCGATTCTTTTGTTTTATTTTTAATTTTTTATCTCTGAATTGTTCTAGTATACATAGATTGTATGCTCTTAGACAGGAGAAGAATGTAGACTGTGTATACTTTGCGGCAAGTGCGGGAGGGGGCAGACAAATAACCGCGATTTGATTGACCTGAATCCGCGAGCATCGATAATACACCCGAATTTTGTTTTATAAGACATTGGGTGGTTATATCGGTTTGTCATTGCTACTTACTTTCCTGTAGTTCGTTAGTTGATTGTCCATTGTTGATTTTTTGAGTTCAAGGTAAGTCAATGTTATTTATGGCCTTGGCGTGCGTTCAATTCGAGGGAGAAAAGTCATTCGATTGAGTTTTTTTTATCAATGTGGTCTTTTTGGATAAAAATATCTGACGTCTTAAAATTAAAATTTCTTTTATAAAGAGAAAACTGAGGGGGGGGGGGGGGTACTTGTACAAATTTAACGAAAAAAGCTGCCTCGTTTTATTTTCGTTTTATCGTATGTGAAGAAATTTTTTTAATAAGTTCAGTTTTCATCAGACAGTGTTTTTTTTCTAATAAACATTTTTGGAGATGACGATCTCTGAAAATGAGGCCAATAATCTTATATAACAACGACATATTCACATCAAACTCCTAGCCTCGTTCAGTGCCCTTAGACTGAGGGGATCCGTGGCCTGGAACTCAAAACCCTACGGCCATAGCAACATCTTGAATCTGCTACCTGAGGATATGATCCCCACAACCATACTATAGACTAGGACTTGCTCAAACACGGCAAATATTTATCTCATGAGCAGAAAAAGCTGCTGTACTGATGCTCCTGCTCCGAGCAGCTGATGCGCGCATTTCATGGTATCAAAGAAAAATGTTTGAACGTAAACGCTGTACGAGTCATTTTTCATGCGCACAAATCTTGGGGGTTATCCTGGAATGCGATTCGACAGTTATGAAATTCGGAAATAAGAAAATGGTATCGCCCAATGCGAATTCGAATTAAAGTTGTCCGTCTGTCTGTCTGTCGTGGATTTCAGTAAGGCCATTGAGAGATGTGGCACGCTGGTATCTCCCAAGTGCAAGTGCTGGCGATTCTGAAGGCTTACCAAACACCAAACAATGAACCTCGAACCTACACAAGAATGTAGCATTGGAGTTTTTATAGATAGCCAAGCCTCTATAAAAGATCTAGATTCGGTGATGACGCGCTCCAAGCTAGTGGAGCGATGCAGAGTTCAGCTAAATAGGCTTGGTAGGCATAACTGTCTGGGTTACCGGACATAGGCACATCTAAGGGGGGCAAGAAAGCCGACTATCTTCCCAAGCAGGCATCCTCTCTCCGGGGCTTGGATGATTAGGATCCCAATACGAGGGAACAAAAACACCATTTTTAACTACCCCCTGTTGCTAGCCAGCCAAAGGTTGAGCTCACTGAAGACCTGTAATTTCTAGGACGACTTGGTCGATTTACAACAAAGAAAGAGCAATGTGCCTCCTAAACAGACCCTGACGAGATATTGCCAGAATTACGGCAATCATCAAGGGATATTGGCTCATAGAAGACTCGCTGCCAAGCTGGAAATTGTAGACAACTAATAATGGGGTACTAAAATCCCGCTTAGGTCGGGTCTTCACTTTATGTGCATCTGGTAGTCTGGTACTGCCGACATCACAGCCTTTGTCGGCTGGTTAGCGGGATTTCAGGAGGCATAACATTCCGGCTAGTCTGTGTTCTGCTAACCCCAAAGGCTTAAAAAAATGAATTCATACAACATCTAAGAGTTCAAACGCGAGGTTCACTGCTTCCTCTCTAGACTACTCTTAACCTATCATATCCTTTTTCTATCCTTCGAGCTAAGCTTACTACTAGACATTGCACCATGACGTGAACGACACGACAGATTGGTAGTATAAAGGGTGGCACCTGAGCTTAGCCTTTCACATAAAAAAATATTTAGGGACAATTCTTACCGCAGAAAATAAGATAAAAAACGACATTCATATATGCATCGTAGCCACAATTAAAACCTTTTTCGTACTGGCCTCGATTCTAAACAACCAAGAAATCTCCAAGACAATACAAACTGAGAATATATAAAACGTCAATTCACCCAGTTCTGTGCTACGGGTCTGAGGACTGGACATTAACCAAGCAAAACTCAAAATCTTCGAAAGGAAAATCCTAAGAAGAATATTTCGTCCTGTAAGGGTTTGCCAAAATGAATGGCACATTAGAACGAACAAAGAGCTTGAAGAAATGTGTGACGGTATAGTTAGTTAAATTGAACAGGCTACGATGGCTCGGACACGTTGTACGAGCTTCAAAAGATTCTAGGCAGGATATTCAATCGTAGACCATTAGGAAAAAGAAGCGTAGGATGACCAAGAAATAGATGGATGGATGACGTGCTAGAAGATATACAAAAATTTCGTACTGAAGAGAACTAACGAGACTTCAAGAGACCCGACTACTGCAAGGATTGTAGCGCTTCCTAAGAAGATTGAATTCAAAAATACTCGTAATTAAAATAATGTTTGATAATGGTAGAAAAGAAATGATATTGAAAACAACGAACAATACAGTTTTTGACTAGATTCCAAACTTAATCTAAGCCTTCTCAATTAAATCATAGCTAATTAGGTTATCACTTTATCCATAATAGCCAACGTTTTATTCAAATTCAGTCCTCCACATTTCGAAAAAATAATTTGATTGAATTTTGCTAAAAATCTATGAAACGTAAATAATATTGAGTCAATTTCTTATCGCTTACACCGTCATATGGTTTTGCCTACTCCATTTGGATCGTATCTCATACATTTAACCCTTTAAAAATATCAAAATTCTTGTTATCATCGCCACGTTTCTGACACTGAAAACATTTCACACACGCAAACCGCTTCCGTCCGTGATAAAATAACTAAAATGTTTGTTTTTTTTTTGCAAACGTAGCATATATTAATTTTATTATCTACTAACAAATAGAAAACAACGATTCGTAAAACTGGAATTAAATTTGAACATTTTTAAAAACGGAAAAATATAACATCCGACAATAATTTCAGCACGTTCTGGAGAATATCTTTTTCCCCATTTTCAGTTTTTTGTTGTTTTTGTGTAGTAAATAAAAGAAAATCTTAAGAAACATTTCTTGATTGGAGATTTTCTTGAATTTTGAATTACAATATCGAAGGCGGTTTTATTACCAATAATCTTTCCGGTACACGGGCAGAAAGGGGAATGCTACCAGACAACAATCAAGCGAATCATCTGCCACTTAACCTTGACTTTTCTAATATGCAAAGAATATATAGAATGAAAATTGTGAATAATTTTGCATTGTTTAAATAAATAGAAACAAAAAAAATCCTAGAAACTGCTTCTTTGATAGATGCTTGCTTGCTGCCTGCTTGCTGCTAATTCACGAAATGTTAATTGTGACCATTTTTTTGTGCTTGTTGATGATAAAAATCTTATAAATATCACCGAAATGATAAATTCAAATCTAGTTTTTTCTTCTTTGCTTGTCGCTATTTATGTTTATGCGAAAAGGAAAATAATATGAGGTCAATATTTGGGCGTGAATGAGTTAATCGCTTTCAGTCTAGCGCTAAAAATAGAAATCAGCTGATTTTACATGGTATATTCGCATGCAAATCAATATTTCCATATAGAAGTAAAGCTTAAGTAAACCATGAGAACTTACATATATTGCTGCTTGGTGTGTTCGATAAATTATTTACCTGGCATTATTCCAAGCGTTTTAAATTAGGTGAAACTTAAGTGAAATTTGTGAAGTTTTTGTTTTAGTGTAGTATTACACAATTTTAGTTTATTTTGTCTCGATCTGCGTTGTTTAGTCACATTAGAGCATTTACTTTCAAAATTTTATTTTAACATCTCTTTAAGATTACTTCTATTGAGAGTCGAAAGGGACTGTTGAGGAATATCTCGCTAAACTAATGTTGGCTAGGACAAGATTATAAAATGAGTTTGTAAGACGTGCCTCTTTTTTCTTATTTAAGTGAGAGAAATGAAATGACGAGTGGATTCGAACCACGAACCTCTGGGATGGTGCGCGTCGGGCGGGTTAACCCTTAGGCTATCGATGCTGGCAAAACATGTAGAGATTCATTTTAGCTACAAAAGGAAAAATAGTAGTTGTATATAGGTAATTCAAATAATAGAGTACCAAAGTTCCGCTTAGGTCGAGTCTTCGCTTAGCGGACGGTACAGCTCCTCGTTCACCTGACAGTTTGGTACTGCCGGCGAGACAGCAGGTCGGGAGGAAGCAGGTGCAAGAGAACATCAAGAGCATTCGTGGGACATGTTCTCAAGATCTTTGATGCCGTACTCTGGACCGTCCCTGAGAACTGAACGTTCTGCAGCTGTCTTCATCCCCAGGATCATCTTTGGATTGAGACCCAAGCTCTTGCCGAATGCCTTTTCAGGCGTAGGCTATGCATGTTTTCTTTGCCCTTTCCTCAATGTTAGACTTCCAGTTACCAAGGTAATTGTTTGAAACTGAATCAGGCTGCCATGATATATTGCTGAATAACTTTAGTAAACAATAAAATCTTTTTCTGGAATAATAAAGTTAATTAACGAGGTAAACTGCACTCTCCATCATTCGTCCATCACATCAAACCGATTTGAATATGAATCCGATATTACACTATGAGCTGTTTTAGACGGTGCGCTCCACCGCATGTGCCTCACGAACGTTTGGTGATGAAGGGATGAGTGGGGATGAAGAGAGGTACCACCCCACTTCTCCCTTTATCTACAAAGTTCGTGAGGCACATGCGCTGGGGCGCACCGTCTAAACCGGCTCAATGGATTCACTTTTCTGCCTCTTTTTTGTGTAAAGATTGTAATGTTTATGTAGTTGTGTACGTAGCAACCCAGTAGGGAATGGAAGCCTTCCAGAGTCGATTCTGTACACTTTCCTTCGAATGCGTAATGTCGACTTTCTAGATCGAATCATCAACATTGCCATGTCCTAGGGTCGAAGGCATAACGACCTCCTTTTGCAATTCAATTCATTCCAATATGAAAGTATAAGAGCTATTTTTTGCCTTACCATACATTCCAATATGAAGGCTTCCTACCAAGATATCCTGCATTCCGATTTCGTGAATTCGCAAATTTCCTACTCGGTAGAGCTCAGGGAAAGCCCTTTGTACTGTCGACAATATATTTTCTTATAGAGTGCAATGTTGAACAGCAAGCTCTAGTCGATAGATAGTGAAGGGGAAGAGAGAAGTAAGAAGGAACTGCCACAGCCACCTAACCCCAACCATTCCTATCGCGACTCTGGCATCGGGGCAACGAGAAACAACTCGCTGGAGTGTTATGCCTTCTGAAACGAGTTGAATCCCATCAACCAATAGAATTTCGTTAAACTGTTCGTCGGATATGGACATTTAGGCCAAAGGAGTAGGCCCATTGTGATGCCATAGTGATCCCACTTGAAACCTGATGTTAAAGTGTGGTTTCTTCGTTAAACCATCTCGAGGAAGCAATGAATCTCCTGAGTTGCGGGATCCCAATCTTCGAGATTTCCGCAAGCGTGCTTAGAAAGGGTTCACCAAATGTGTCTTCTTCTGTTTAGGGCTGGACAGTGACATAGGAGATGTAGTACACTTTCCTCCTCGTCCGGATTTTTACAGGTTCTGCAAAAATCGTAGGTCTCAAGTCCTAAGCGGGTCGCATGCGTCCCTATCAGACAGTGTCCGGTCAGCACTCCCACTATAACTGAGAGGTCTTGTCTCCCCAGGCCAATTAGTGAAGTGATCCGCCTGAGATCATAAGAGGGCCAGGTTAATTTGGCCAAGGTGCATTTATTAAGATCCCTCCAATGCTTCTTTGCTTGTTGCATTGTGTGCTGTTTGCATCGGAGTTTAAAAATGGCCCAAGGCATACCAATCCTTTTCTTTCCAGGAAGGAGAGTGGCGGTCGTGCCTTTCCTAGCCAGTTCGTCAGCTTTACAATTTCCCTTTATGCTTCGGTGACCGGGCACCCATACGAGGATGGCCCTGAACTGCTGAGCCATCTCGTTAAGAGATCTGCGACATTCAGAGATAGTTCTAGAGCTGTTTGTGCAAGAGCGCAGGGCTTTCAGAGCCGCCTGACTATCTGAAAAGATGTAGACCGTCCGATTCCTATCGCCTTGTTGGTTAATTAATAGAAGAGCTTCATGTATGGCTAGAACATCCGCTTGGTATACACTGCAACGATCGGGTAGTCGGAAGGAGACTTCAATCCCAGTCTCTGGGGAAAAGACTCCTCCTCCTACTCGACCCTCGAGCTTAGAGCCATCAGTAAAGAAGTTTATGGCATCCTGAAAACTGTGTGGTCTGTTACTCCATTCATGACGTGAAGAGATGTGGACTCCGTAGTTCCTCGTGAAAGTAGTCTCGGGTATACAGAAGTCGGTTTTAGTGGGGACGATAACAGAGTTCAACACCTTCGTGCGGCTTCCGCTGATTCCGGTCCAAAATGTAGATTCTTTTATTCTAAGGGCTGCGATGGTTGCGCTCTCCCTTGCCACAAGATTCAAAGGAGGGAGGTATAACAAAACATTTAGGGTATCTGTAGGTGTGGAGCGAAGTGCTCCTGTTATGGATAACTCCGCACATCTTGGTACTTTCTGTAGTTTGTTAAAGGTGGGGTTTTATACCTCTTTGTAAAGAGGACTAGTTCCGTTTTTACTGGGTTAAGGCTGACCCCGCGGGTGGCAGTCCAGCTTGAAAGGGTTTGTAACGCCGCCTCCATAAGATCACAGAGGACATGAAGAAATTTTCCTTTTGTGACGATGACAACGTCATCCGCGTACGCCAGGACGTGATGCCCTCGGCCTCCATGCGTCGCAACAGCTGGTTTATAGTTACGACCCATAGGAGCGAGGAAAGTACTCCTCATATACGCTTAATACCGTGACAAAGACTTTGACGGGAGCCAGTTTCCTCGCTATGTTATTGACGCGATTTTGTTCTGCTAAGCACGAACATGGCTTTCTAGATCAGATTAGATCAAGCGCCCCATCAAAAATTTAATTGATCGTCCGCTTAATGCACTGTTATATTGTATAAGAGCTTATGACTATCAGCAAACACCTTCTTCTTCTTCGATGGCTCTACAGCCCAATTCTAGCATTGGCCTACATTAGCTTCTTCCTCCTGACATCTCAGCAGCTTGTCGGCAGTTTCCTATGCTAGGCATTTTGGTGCATCAACCTTAACATTATCTTCCCACCTTGAACGGATCTTTTCCTTCTCTTATCTTTGAATCATCCATTCTTTGAATATGACCGGCCCAACGTAAACGCAGTATCTTGGCATATGTTGATATTTTACACTCTTCGTATAAGTCGTACATTTCGTGATTGTAACGCATCCTGTTGCTCATACGTACATCACATTGTTTTCAAGATATTTGTGTGTTCTTAGATAACCTTGACCTGCAGGGTTTGTTGCACTTTTATCTCTGTTCATTAATGTGTCAAAGTCGTGCTATCTGTTTTCCAGGTGTACATTTACAACTAGGGCATTCACATTTCTGTTCTCAATGCTATAAAAGTTTCACTTGAGTTTCCATCAATCGATATTGAATTTGAATGTTAAATCCCAAAAAATTGAATCAAAAATTATGTAAGGCAAACACCTTTAATCATTGATCAACAAAAACAGTCTCTCTACTCTATATATAACAACTATTTAACAACACCCTTCAAAAGCAAAACGTAATGTCGGCGGCTTTAAATCAAATATAAACTACAGTCGTGAATATCAGTTGTGTAAATATCACGTGCAATAAAGAGGTTATCAGGCAAATAATAATATCTCAACATTGTTTACTTAAGGAAATAACAAAATCAAATTCATTTAATATACACATGCATACATACATAGTGGGACTTGAGTTGAATTTAATTAACAAATTGTTTTCTTGTTATTAATTATTTTTAGGCTGCAAATACGACCATTTGGTATACTTTTTCTAATACTATTCGTATTATGGATCTATAAGACGAGATGTGCTGCATCAGTAGAGATAATCACACCACCAGAACTTCATTCACAACTATTGCGAGTCGTTGAGCGATTCAAAAATTTACGAAAAGATAAGCCAGCAGTTTTTTGCGCAATATGCAGCGGTATATTGGGTACATTAGCACTAATTGGACACTTAATGTCTGGATCAAATGTTGTCCTTATTGGATTGATTGTTGCTGCTCTTGTTTCAACTAAATATAACTTTAAAATTGTTAAAGTTCCAAAGAAACGTAAGAATTTTGTTTAAATATAAATAGTAAGATTTTTAATATTATTTTTGTTATATTTAGAGAACTTTTCTGCATGGACAGAAATACCAGATCATGATAATGATGAATTTCTACCAGAAGTTAACGAATCAAACTTATTTGTCCTACAAAGAGCCAGCGATCAGGCAGTTGTTACCTCAACTGCTGGCGATGATGATGAAAAGAGCGAAGAGGTGCCAGCAGAGCTCCTAATACCAGATTCTATTCCAGAAATCGATGAGAATTCTGATACATCAACAGAAGATGACTTGCTACTTCAGCCACCAAGAGCTGCTGATAATTCATCACAACCGATTGAATTTAAAAGAGGTTATTTTAAAAAGGATTCATCAATATCCACCTCATCATCAGATGATGATGAAGGTTTGTCTAAGGGTCTCAATTTTCAGGATTATTCATTAGTCGACAGTAGAACACAACAACAGCAACAGGAACAGCATAATATACAGCAGCAGGCTGTTGCAACAATACTTGGTGGTAATATTACACCACTTAGCTTAGTATCAGGTTTTGTGTCATGGAGTAGAGGTAGTGAGCCAAAAAGTAAAATTTCATCATCCTCGAAACGTTCTATTAGTAAAATCAATGATGAATCATCAGATGAAAGTGATTTTGAAATTGTAGACTCTGAAGACTTGAATAAACCTTAGTTAAGTACTGAAAAAGCAATTTTATAAATCATATAAAAAAAACTAAGAAAAATCAAATCAAATGAATTTTTTGAACAACAAGCAAGCAAAAAAAAATTTATGAGAGAAGAAATAAACAAAAATATGAATTTCAAAATTAAGCGAAAAGTAAAAATCATTAACTTTAATATTAAACAAAAAAAAACGTATGATAATATAAAAAAAAATTATTTTTATACCTGATCATATCTTTATTAATTATATTACATATTTTCAGTGATAGTCTGGATTTGATTTGACTTTTTTATTTTTAAATTGATTTCTTTTTTTTTTTAAATAAATTTCTATTCGTAAAGAAAATAATTAATTAAAAAAACAAGCGACAGAATAATTAAACAAAATTTGTTCGTCTTGATTTTGTGCTATTTACACAATAAACATAAAAAAATATTTTGTTAAAATCGTAAAAAAAAATGATTTAAATTTATTATATCAAAAACAAATTTCTTAGCTTTAGAAGAATCTTTTAATATTTTCACAATTTAATTATATTTTTTAGCTACTACTACTATTACGACATGAAAAGTTTTTTGTGATTTTTTTATTTTTAATTTATTTAATTTTAGTCAAATACTTACTCAAAACTTAATGATTTTTTTTTAAATATTAGAAATATATTGCTGTAAATATAAACATAGAATTGTTTTAATTAACACTCAATTTTTCTGATGTGATTTTTTTTTACAAAATTTGCCATGTCATGTCCTTAAAAATTAAAGAATCCTATGGATTCGAGCCAAAAAAATCCTACTCATTTTGAAAGAAGTTTTTAAACAGTTGAATCAAAACGAATCTTATAGAAAAAAAATGGTTGTGATTGTATCGGGATACACAAGCGAGAGTTTGGCTAGAAGTTCACTACAGATTCTGGGTGACACTTGAGAAATCTTGATGTTACATGGTGAGATTGCTAATCGAAATCTTTGATAAAGTCAGTCGAATTAAATCTTATGATTCGTATGTAAGATTATTATTCTATATTTACGTTAAATGTGTTTTTTATGTGGCAGTTCTAAACTCAGAAATCACCCTTAATACTACCAGTCTGTAATGCCGTTTGGTGTTATGAGAGGTCAGGATGGTGTTGAAGGAGGTGCCTATGTACAATGCGTTTGGACTCTTGGATGTTGTAGGAGTTCGGAAATGCAGACTGCGTAAGATTGTTCCATACTCAGGTTGTTCTAGCGGGGGATTCATTTAGAGGTACTTTTTTCAGTAGCGATTTTACAGCAGATTACGCCTGAGTTGTGTCAAACTATCACAGTATTTTGTTTAGTATTGTTTCATATTTCATCTTGGAAAGACTTGCCCCGGTTTCGTGTAGTTCGAGCAACTTATCGTCGACATAAAGGCGAGTTTACATCCCAAGAATAAAGTGGAAGAGCAAATCTGAGCTCCTTTATTGCATAGAAGATAGTATGGTTCTATATCTGTTTCACCAACGTGGCAACAGAAAACGGCAACCTCAAAGCAGGGCTCTACTCTACTTAACGAATACGTAGACCGAAAAAAAGCTTTTAATTTCGTTAAATTTCAATATTCTAACGCATATTAGATGCCATTTTCGCTAGTTTTTGCATATTTACCTTGTTTTCGAGAGTTCGAAAAATGCGTTAATTTTTTTAACTCAAAAACGAAGTGACCGTGTTAAATATTTCACGTTTGACAGTTATAAAAAGTTTCGAGCTTTCGACGAAACTTTGCGCTTGAGTTTTTTACACGGCCACTTTGTTCTTCCACTTTGATGTTGGGATGTAAACTCCCCTTAATCGTCTTACCCAAGGCACAATTCGCTATACCATCGAAAAAATTAAACCCCAATTTTCATTATTCCATCCAATGGCGCTACAGCCCAAATCGAGCCTTGGCCTCCTCTAGGGCATTCCTCCACGTTTGACGGTCCCTTGCAGCATGTCTCCAGTTCCGGATGTTGAGCATTGCCTCTGCGTCAGCCGTCACAGAGTCTATCCATCTCCTTCTGGGTCTACCTACTGGCCTATTTCCCGAGATTTCTGATATCATAAGCCGTTTTGGGATGCGATTGTCCTCCATCCTGACTACGTGACCGGCTAATCTTAGTCTGTTAATTTTTATTAAAATTGAGAGTTCTGGGTCGTCAAAAATTTCATACAACTCGCTGTTGTATCTCCTTCTCCATATTCCATCCTCTCTGGTTGGGCCTATTATGCACCTGAGGACTTTTCTCTCAAACCTGTTGACTCGTTCCTCTATGTCCTGGGTCATAGTCCAAGTCTCGCTGCCATAGCACAGTGCTGGTCGTATTACTGTTTTGTAGAGTGAGAGTTTCGTTTTTCTGTGCACAAATCTTGAGTGCAGTATTTGTTTCTGGGCATAAAAGGCTCTATTAGCCAGTAGTATTCGTCTAGTTATCTCTTCTTTTTCTTCGTTTCTTTTTGTAATTGTAGACCCAAGGTAGACTGTTTTATCGACTACTTCTAGGTTGTGTTCGTCGATAGTTATATTTCTTCCCATTCTAAATCTTCCAGCTCTGGATTGTTGCATCACCTTTGTTTTCTCTTCGTTGATGTTCAGGCCTATGTCCTTTGCCGCCTCTTTTAGTCCGACATAAACTTCTTTTGCTGACAAAAAGGACCTTCCCACGATGTTCACGTCGTCCGCGTACGCAAGTAATTGTACAGACTGGGTTGCTATTGATGCACTTCTCTGGACTGACGTTTTCCTTATCACCCATTCTAGGGCCAGGTTGAAAAGCATGGGGGCCAGTCCATCCCCTTGTCTAAGACCTTGTCGCACTTCGAACTCTTCTGTTACTGCATTTTGGATCCTTACTTTCGCCAGTGAGCCATTTGTTGCGCTTTTGACCAGTCGTATAAGCTTTGAGGGGACTCCTAATTCTGATAAGATCTCGTA
The DNA here is from genome assembly GCA_963855945.1 of Thereva nobilitata. NCBI lineage: Eukaryota > Metazoa > Arthropoda > Insecta > Diptera > Therevidae > Thereva > Thereva nobilitata. The sequence continues at coordinate 100,239,443 of OY979697.1, read as the reverse complement.
CAGCCTCTCTCTGTTTATTGAGTCATATGCCTGTCGAAAGTCAACAAATATCTGGTATATATCCACATTCCTTTCCCAGGTTTTTTCCAGAATTTGCTTTAAGGTCAGTAGCTGGTCGGATGTTGACCTGTTTGTCCTAAAACCAGCTTGATATTCTCCTATAAGGCCTTCCGCTATAGGTTCTAGCTTTTGTTTCACTTTGTTTTCATTATTGGACAATTTTTTTTTATGTGGTAGTTCTAAGTTCAGGAGCCGCCCTTTGTACTACCAGTCCGTTATGTCGTTTGTCACGTCATGGTGCAATGCCTAGCAGTAAGCTTAGTACGGGAGGGAAAGGTTAAGGGTTATGCGGGTTCGGGAGGGTGTTGGAGAAGATGGCGAAGAACCTTGCGTTTGAACTCTTGGATGTTGTACGTGCTCGGAAATACTGACTGCGAGGGGCTTTTCCAAAGTCGTGTTGTTCTATTTAGAAACGAATTACTAGTTTGTAGAGTGCGGGAAGATACAAGCTGCAGATGGAGGGAGTGAGACGAGTAGGCTAATCAGGTGTGGTAGCACGTAAGTTGTTTCAATCAACCTCTTCATACAAAACTTCAGATTTTTTGTATGAAGAGGTCGATTGAAACAACTTACGTGCTACCACCCCTGGTGTTGCTGGTATAAGATTGCCGTAGAGGCAGGAGAGCGTTAATTTCGGTGGAACAGTCGCTATGATAGTAGCGATATAACTTTGTCAGTGCTGCTACATTCCTACGTTGGCTCAGAGAGTCGATGGTGGAGCAAACGACGTCGTCACCGATAAGTTTGAGGGCCCTTTTTGTACTTGATCTAACCACGCCAAGGTGGTTTTCGAAGCGCCCTCCCCAAATGAGAGAGTTATATTCGAGAAGAGGCCGAATGTGGGATTTGTATATTAGGGTCGGCCATTAGTTGAACTTCACCCACTGTCACGGATGGAGAGGTGTTGCACTTCTTATAGGAGAGAAGATTACTTGGTTTTGGAAGAGTTGAATTCGACACGATTCTTGCGGCCCCATTCTAGAATTAGTTTGATGTCTTCGTTTATTGAGTTAGACATTAGTTCGTGATCATCAAGACAGGATCTGGCACGTGCTTGTCTTGCATTATCGAAGCCGTAAGAGTACCGTAGGGTACCGTCGTCGGCGAAGCTGAGAAGTGAGTTAGAGGGGATGGAAAGTAGGTCATTTATAAAGATAAGAAATAGGGCAGGTGATCAAATTGACCCCGGGGGACCGCGCAGAGATCGGATGGGACTCAGATTTGACGCCATGCAATACTAGCTTGATTGAACGGCGCGAAAGAAAACTCAATCCAGTTCTGTAGAAGTGAGAACACCAATAGCTTTCCGAATGGCTTGCAAAGAAAAAGGTAATCCGCCATTTTGTGTTGGCCGCCATTTTAAATTTGGACCGATCGATCCGAAACTTTGGGAATCGTATTTTTTTCGGAAAAAACCAAAATAATATAGATCTGAGCTCTTTAGCAGTAATTCGAAGAGTACCTCCCATACAAAAGTTCGAATTTTACGGATATCGGGACACTACAGCCACCCGAAGTGTTCGAGATAGAGCAAAATAGACCGCGTAGGAACACCCGCCGTACCCGAAAACCCCTATATACAAAAATTCAGGCCAATCGGATGAGCGGTTTCGGAGTCTATTGAACTTTTACAGACAGACATACTTTCACTTTTATATATATAGATGTTTACGTAAGCATAGGAGGGGGAGTAAGAGCTTTGCTTAATTTTGTTGACAAGAGGAGGGGGGGGGTGGCTTAAAAATTACCAAAATTCTGCTTACGTAATACTTGAATAGCCCCTAATGAAATTCCACTAAAATATGAAAAAAGTCATTCACAGTATTAATCTAAAGTACAAAGACATCTTTCCTATATGCAAAATCCCCACTACCTGTCGTAGAAAGTTATTGCAAGAAATTAAAAAATACAAATTAATTGCTTTTAATAATTTATTTTTTCACAATTATATAAAAACGAGAAGCCACAAATTCTTTATGATCCCCGTTTGAAATGAGATTTAATCAATGATGTTCTTTGTAGATTTTTTTCATAACTTTACATTTTAAAAACGAACACATTTAGTTCTCATGAAATTGATTAGCAGAGTTCCCTGATATTTCATAATAATATTAAGCTTCTATTGGGCTTTCATCGTCTAAGATATCGTCGTTAGTAATTGGCCGTGTAGAATTGTAATGTTCACCAAGACTATACATGTGCCTGTGATAAGTGATAACTAAGCTGGGTCCTTTAAATTCATCTGATCCTTGAACAGTCGGTGGTCCAGTTGCTTGAAGAACTTCTATGGGTACCTTTAATATGTGTGATAGTGCTTTAATCTCAATTTGTCCGCCCCAAGCAGATGTATTGCGCATTGATTCACAATATTTTTTATATTCTTCATCATCAAGAATATCCCCAGTTTCTGGATGAACCATATAAAATATCAAATTATCTTTGTTACTTAATAAATAGTTGGCAGTTTCATTGCGAAGATAGGATACTTCATGAATTGTTTGTCCTGTTACTTCTAGTTGATGACGAACAGCATTGAAAAGACAATCGCCATCTGATGGTATTGTATATATGATTAGACCACGCTCTTTTAATATATTGGCTATTGCACGTGTTTCAAGCATTCGTGGTCCATTTTTATTTAGTTCTTCTTGTGCTAGTATTTCCGCTTCCTTTTCTTTTTCCTCTCTTGCTTTCTTGTCTCGGCGCTTTTGGGCCTTTGATATACGTTGAGGATTTTGTTCCTTTTCCTCTTCGGGTGGTTGAAGTTCTACAAGATCTTTATTGTCAGCATATTGCTCAATTGTTTTTACATTATTTATATCATTTAATTCATCAGCCTGACGCTTATCTAAATCGATTTCTAATTTTGCAATTTCTTCTAAAACTTCCTTACGTTTTTTCTTGTCACCTTTTGATGCACTCTTCTTAAGGGATTGTATTTTCGCTTGAAGATCCTTTCGTTCTTTTCGATGTTTATTAACGATATCGTTATTGCCAGATACTTCTGCATCTGCCATTATTGATTTTATGTTTTAAATTTCATTATTTTTAATATAAAAGATTACAAATGAATCACAAAATGCGGATTGAATGGCATTTAGCGAAAAAACTGCCAAGAATGGTGTACAAATGTCAGTTTAATGGTGTCGGTAATTCAGTGCTTCTTACAATGCACATGGTAAGGAATGGAAATTCACCACGGAAGAATTTGTTTGAAATTTAAAATTGATTCTAATAAAATAACTTGATATATTTATTCTATAAATATGAAATTTAAAAATCAAAAAATAAAATTCTAAATATTCCATAAAAGAAAGCAAGCAGCCAGCAATAACAAAATATTTGCTTTCGGACATCTCTTGAGAGCTCCTGCAACCACTAAGAAATAATTTTAGGGTGACATGCCATTATAATAAGAAGAAGACAATCGCAAGAAGCATGCGAAAACGTAAACATGTCAGATTTATCAGAAGTTAAAACAGAAAATAACTTAAAAGATTTCAATAAAAGTGAAATAATTGTGGAATCAGCACCAGAAAATCTAAACACTGTAACTGACCTGAATCAATTTAATTCGCAACAATTAGCAAAAAACAGCGAAGAGTTGGTGGAAAATGATTTAACACCTTCAGTTCAATTGTCTAAGAGGCAAATTAAAAAGTTGAGAAAACTAAAAGAATGGGAAAAAAAGAAGAAAATAAAACGACTTAAAGAGCGTGCAAAAAGTAAGCAACGGAGGGAAGAAGCTGTAGCCAAAGGATTACCAGCACGAATTGGGCCAAGCCGAAAAGAATTGAAGAGAAATAAGGCTGAAGGAAGCACGAATTTGTTAAAAGTTTCGGTCGATTTAGATTTTGATAATCTTATGATTGATAAGGATATTTGCAAATGTGTAAAGCAACTATTACGAATTTATACAATAAATAGAAGATCTAGTATGCCAGCTACGTTATATTTCACTGGCATCCAAGAAAATGGAAGAATTCATCAAGTATTGGAGAAGAATGATGGTTATCAAAATTGGGACGTTAACTGGCATTTCAAGCCTTATATTGATGTTTTAGATAAAGATAAAATAGTTTATCTTACAAGTGATTCAGATAATGTTCTTAGGGAATTAGATAACGATGCAATCTACATAATAGGCGGCCTTGTTGATCATAACCATCATAAGGGACTTTGTTACGATCGAGCACAAAAGCTAGAATTAAAAACTGCTCGATTGCCTTTGAATGAGTATGTTGATCTTAAAACACGTACTGTTCTAAGTACAGTGCATGGTATATGCTTTTCATATTCAAAAAAATAAAGCTCTAATTATCTATATTTCCAGTTTTCGAGATCCTACTTCGTATATCCGAAGGCAACAGTTGGTCAGATTCAATTTTACAAGTTCTTCCTATGCGAAAAGGTGCTAAACTAAAAAAAGAAAATAATGATTCAGAAGAAAGTAGCTAAAATATATTTAAAAAATGTTTCCTCTCAAGTCGCGAGATGTATTGTATATTTGAAAAAATTAAATAATTTTTAATTGCAGATTATTCACTTTTTTTCCGTATTATTTTCAAGATCAGCCGGATGCGGCCTGGTTGGATCATCAGGCTTCATAGCAGGGAACAGTAGCACTTCCTACAATTATTAAACAGAATTAAAAATTAATTCGTATTAGTGATTTATAATTTGGTTACCTTGATGTTATTTGAATCGGTTAAAAACATTGTTAATCTATCAATCCCAATTCCCCATCCACCAGTTGGTGGTAGACCATACTCTAGTGCAGTGCAGAAATTTTCATCAATTAATTGCGCTTCATCATCACCAGCAGCTTTATCGCTTGCTTGTTGGGCAAATCTTTCCCTCTGTACAAAAGGATCATTCAATTCGGTATACGCATTACAAATTTCTTTTTTCATAATAAATAATTCAAAGCGTTCAGTTAAGCCCTTTTGACTACGATGATATTTAGCTAATGGACTCATAATTTGTGGATGATCACAAATGAATGTTGGATTAATACAATTCTCTTCAATAAATTCACCAACCAATTTATCTAGTAGACGTGTTGATGTTCTTGGTGATGGGCATTCAACTTGATGTTGAATACATAATTTACTTAAAAATTCATTTGATTCTTTTGAATTTAAGGTAGTAGGACATGGAAATTTAACCTTAAGTATTTCCTCAAGAGTCTTAATCATTGATACTCTCTTAAATGGTGGTGTAAAATCAATTTCATATTCTTTGCCATCTGGACCATCTGGATGATATTTTATTTTATATGTACCATGAATACTTTTTACCATTCCTGATACTAGCTGTTCGGTTATTTCAATTATATCTTGATAATCAGCATAAGCCATATAAAATTCACATGTTGTAAATTCGGGATTATGCGTTAGATCAATGCCTTCATTTCTGAATTGTCGACCAATTTCATATACTCGATCTAATCCACCAACTATTAACATTTTATGATATAATTCGGGAGCAATTCTCATATATAAATCCATATTGAGTTCATTGTGATGAGTTACAAATGGTTTAGCAGTAGCACCACCAGCAATCATGTTCATCATTGGTGTTTCGATCTCTAAGAATCCCATTTGATCAAAGAATTGTCTTATGTAGGAAATTATCTAAAGAGGGAATGTTTATTTTTGTTGGAATAGATGTTATGTCGATATTTTGTTAGTATAGTAGAACATAGTAAAAATTATCCCTTACCTGAGCTCTAATATAAAAAGTCTGTCTGACTTTATTATTAAGTATAAGATCCAAATATCTTTGGCGAAAACGAGTTTCTTTATCCTTTAAACCAAAATGCAAATGAGGTAACATATGCAGACATGGAGATAAAAGTTTAATCTACAATAGAAATGCGATTTTAGTGGAAGAAAAGACGTGGCTGTCTAAATTACTTACTGTTTTTGGAATAATCGATAACTCTCCTTTCTTAGTTTTACCAGGAACACCATTTACACCAATAATATCACCTCTACGAATGCGTGATGTATCAGTTTCAAACTGATCTTCGCTTACGTAAAGCTTTGCATTAGCCATCACCTGCAGCTTAACACCTTCACCTCGTAGATCAAAGAATATTAGTTTTGCGCCAGATTCGCGAATTGCATGCACACGACCAGCAACGCTATAATATTTTCGATTTATGCAAAAAATCTGCTGTTATACAACATGGTCAGATTATCATACCTAACTTGGTCTTCCAATACTTCTCCATCCTTAAGTTTTTCATATTTATCTATGAAATTTTCAAGGGAAATACTGACATGAAATTTATGCGGATAGGGATGTGTTGCTTCATCTTTCTTCCACTCAGTTACTGCCGTACTTCTGAGTTTAAAGTATTCATTTGGTGAAATTTCTTCCTCATTTATTTTTGGTTTTTCTTGCTTCTTTTCCGCCGGTGGTTTAGCTGCGGTTTTTTCAGCCTTCTCCTTTGCTTTTTGATCAGCCTTAAGACGTCTTTTTAATTCACTGAAATAAAACAAAATTCGCATTTATTAATCTCTCTCGAAATGTCGTAATTATATGGAAACAGTCGGGCACCTACACTTTACTCACAGTACAGTAAGTATATTTTTTAATTATATCATTTTGTTTAACCAATGAATTTCTAAGTGCAGTATTTTTCAATAACTTCAACACAAGCATTTCAAAACTAGCACTTTCGTGCGATTGCACGTGCATATTATAAATTGACATTAAGATGACGGATTGGAAAATAACCAAAAAATATTTTAAAAATCTCCGCAACTAATTGTGCTTTAAAACGATATATTTTCTTACTTTTTTGATAGTGGTTCTCCTGCTGCTTCTGCCATTGCTTTCTTATAATATATCCCTTTGTTTTCAGTTTGAAAATAAATAAATTTACTGAAAATTGTCGCCACAAATCACCACAGGCCGCTTTTGACACGACAGAAGGAAAGAAGAAGAAGCGCTTTGAGCCCAAATTGCAATATTTTCATACTTATGATGGCCACCAGAGGCGTCTTTTAAAAAACCGGAAGATATACCAAGTTTATAGCAACAAAATTAAATCGATTTAACTTAAAGTTACGCCAAACTTTCGAATTAACGTATAAACGGGTATTTAATACGCAATCGATTTCAACTTACATTCTTATAACTTTGGCTTAAGCCGAAAAATTTCGGTTTAAGCCATAATTCGAATTATCCCGTTTATGCGACATAAAATTTTGGATGATCCATAATTCGAATTATTTTTGGAGTAGCTATAAACTAGGTAATAGAGTGGGAAATGAAATTTCGTCGCCTGAGAGTAACCGCTAAATCCATTTTTTATCTCATGTGACATATTTATACCGTTCGCAAGAGAAAGATTTGCTACCTTGTCTAAGCAAAACAGCTAACTTCAATCTAAGCTAAGCTAAGAAAAATATTGTGATGAGTAAAACTGCTAAATTCAATTAGTTGAAATTTCGCTGCTAACTCCACCGTTCCCGCCATTGTGTATTGTAGTTTTGTCGCCGGCTTGTATCTTGCTACAAAAAATCAGGTACATAATTTGATATTTTATAAAATAAAGAACAGAGACGGATAATATTACTTACGGAATGAAACTGAAAGAGGACTAAAATCTGAAGAGTTTGCAAGCATATGCATCGATTTAATTGAAAAAAAGGTTTTGCCACAAAATTAGTCAACAGAACCACTTATAGTAATTTTTTGCAACTTTTTTCTGCGACTTCATTGATCATGTCAATAATAACGTTGTCAAACGCACCCTCGATATCTACAAGCGCAAAGATTTCGGCCCAGAGTTACCTCTCGATATCTCTCACTATCACGTGAATGGCAGTCTCTGTAGATGGCAGTCTCTGTAAGACCCTCCCTAATAAGCCTGTCTAACACCTTCTCCATTGTTTTCAGAAGAAAGGAAGAGAGGTTATCAGAATAGGAACTGTGTGATGTCTGTCTAATGCTTTGTGGTTCACGGCTATGAACCACAACATAATCATCGAGCAAAAGTTTATCAAAGTGGACCATACTCAGATGGAAGCTGATTGTATCCATTCCACTATCGAACGAGCACTTGAGAATAGAGATATCCATGTTCCTACAAAATATTTTTTTTATATGAAAGTCTAAGCTAAGATGTCACCCTTTATACTACCATTCACGTCATGGTGCAATGTCTAGTAGTAAGCTTAGGCAATCAGAAAAAGGATATGATAGATTAAGGGTGTAGTCTGGAGGATGCATGAAGAAGAGGCAGTGAACCTCGCATTTGAATTCTTGGATGTTCTATGAGTTCATTTTTTTAAGCAGCAGGCTGAGCCGCAACAATCAGGGTTAGCAGGAGACAGCCTCGTTGGAATAGTATGCCTCCTGAAACAAGAGAATCCCCCTAAGCAGCCGACAAAGGCTTTGACGCAGGCAGTACCCGACTACCAGGTGAACAAAGAAGTGCACCGTCTGCTAGGTGAAGACTTCACCTAAGCGGAACTTTGGTACCCCATTATTAACCAGTTAAGCCGGCGGGATGCCTTATTAGGGCATCCATCAGAATATGCTGGTCTGTAGATCAGCTAAAAAAAAAACTAAAGCCGTATGACGTACCTACCTCACTAATCAGTTTTTTAAGAAATTGTTTTAATTCTTCAAAAGCATTCTCCTGGCCCTACGCTACACCCCGTCGGCAGTTGTTCCCTTGCCGTTTTCTCAGCTTTCGAATCTACACAGAAAGAGAAGAAAGAATACTGTCAGAAAGTTTGAAGATCTCCAATATTTAAAAAGGACACTTCCTGAGGATTATTATTCCACCAACAGAGTGGTAATGCCCCTTATGGTGGATCCACACTACACGGAATTTAGCTCATACGCGCTTGTGCCTTTTTTTCCTTATAGAGTTTTTAATGGCAACGGCAGTACGGCCAAACAGCGCGGACAAAAGGCCGTGTTTAAAAAGGTACATTGTACTTCCACATAATACGGGATTTTTAGATGAAAATTGATTTTTTTCTCAATGTAGATTAATCAATATTCAGTAAATAATTATTTTCTTTCAGATTAGTTCTTATTTTAGGATCCAAAACTAACGATCCAGAAAATTAAAAGGCCTTTCCGCCAAAAGCGTGCGGGATCTAAGTCCGCGTAGTGAGGACGGGCCTTTAAGCCCAAGGGTCTTATTAGATCTTGAGCCTGTTTAAGGCCTGGGACCGGTTCCCAATAGGTTAGATTCAATTCCTTATCCCAGTCCTCTATCAGGGACTTGCAGGCGGAATATGAGATGCCACAGAAAGAGAGACTAACGTCTTAGACCATTCCCTAGCGATATTGCCCGCAGTCTTATTGCCCAGTATAGGACTCAGCAGAGCGAAACCCTATTTTTCTTGGCCAGGTTCTGGAGTACGTCAAAGCAACTTACAACTATTTTGTAGGAAATCTTCCGTGATGAGAGTGCGCGTTGATATCTTGATTGCACGATGAAATTCTGTTGGCGCCGTTTAAACATTCTCAAGGTTGAACCTGGCGCAGGTCTCAATGGCATGTACATATTTCCGTCTGGAAAAGTCCACCTTCCCAAGAGATTCTAATTAGAAAATGCGAATTCTGGAACAGCTCATCAGTAGGAGCAAAGTGCACCGCAAAGAATCATCAGATGAATTTGAAACAAATTTACCATACCGGTAATTAATTTCCGGCCTTATGAATCCTGCCATTGCAACCAGACGGGATATAGCCTATGCGGTAAGCTTTCTTTCCCAATTAAACCATTCATACACAAACCAATATTTCTAAGAAAACTCAATTTTTTTTATATAGACATTTACTGTTTTTGAATATAAATCATAACCATTACATTTTTATCGTTTTAAACTGACCATTAACATTTCAAAACGAAAACTACATTAATACAGCATCCAATTATTCTAATATGAAATTTTGTAGCTCTTTGTGGAGAATATATATCTCGTAAGTAGTTTTATCAGCCCCCAAAAATTGTATTTCATTGCTCTTTTGAAGAATATCTAAATAGATAGTTTGTATCTTTAGTGCTAGCTATGCAGACAAATTTTTTTTATTAATATATCAATTCAAATTGATCTGGATGAGAAAATAGAAAAATTAAATATTCCCATATCAAAGAAAAAGTAAATTGTACTGTTTTTTTTTTGAATTGACCATATTTCATCATGAACAGTAGTTTTTTTCTCCAGCGTTCTCCAACAATTAAGCTATTGCAATGAAATCAATTTTTAATTTACATACCATGCATTATTGAGGGCTGATATCTTAGCTATATAGGCTTCATAAGGTCTTCATCATAAGCAACATCTAAATAAGTTTTTCCATCTTGATCTTTAATTGTTGTGTCTGCTCCAAATTTCATTAGTAGATCCATACATTCGGTATGACCACAACTTGATGCATAATGAAGGGCAGTTTGTTGATCATAATCTTGAAAGTTAACATTGGCCCCAGCATTAAGAAGATAATCCAAAATCGCAATTTCATTTCGATCAGTTGCCCAGTGAATCAATCCTAAGCCACTCTCGTCCAGCTTATCAATATCTTCTGGCTTTAAAGTTTCCTTCAATTTTGCCAAATTGCTTTCTTTAACAAAATCAACTGGTCTTTTATCTGATTCAAGTAAACTATCGGATGGTCGTCTGGGAAGGGAAACAGTAACCCATGCTGGTGTTCCTGGCATCGGCTCCCACTCAGGATCATGTACATCTGCTAAGCGTATATATTTTTTCATAGCTTTCATTTTTCCCATGTCACCAAGACTTTTCCATGCATTCCATTTTGCTCTGGCTTTGACATTCAATATTCCTGGATCGGGTGTGTTACATTTGCCAACAGTAGCTTGTTTATATAAACCGTACAATTCTAGCAGGTTTTCTTTTGGTATTTTTGAATGAATTTCTTGAACATGTTCTGCGTATTTATTGAATCTATTGCCAACATAATCGTAATCATCGTCTGATGAGTCGGAATCGTAAACACACCCATCCAAATCGTCAAAGTCACACATGGTTATGCTGTTTTAAATGCTAATCTATATATACTACTTACTATTGCTATAATAAATATTTTAATGTGGTTTTTCAATATTTATGAGATTACCCTCCAAAATATGTTTCGATTTTTTATCAAGATTATCAAGGAAGGTTTTATTGTTCACTAGAACAAATCCGTAACCTTTTGAACAACCAGTTTTCTTATCGAAAACAACGTTTGCTGATAAAACTTTACCAAATTCTTTGAAATATCCTCTTAGTTCTAGATGACCAACAGTCCACGGTAAATTACCAACAAATATTTTATGCAATTCACGACCAACTGATGCCATCACTTGTACAAAAATGCGCAGATTAGCAGAACAGTGATGTACTGTTATTATAAATTAACCCTGAAAAAAAAAAGGTTTTGATATATCAGAATATAAATATTATTTTTTTTATAATGAAAGGTATTTAATTACATTTAATATATAAATAAGAAAGAATTATTTCATTTATAATTACCAAAAAAAAAGCACGAGATGAAAGACGGATGAAAGGCGAGGACCCCGTTTTCTACTTAGGTCTAGATGCCATTCTAGGAACAACTTATTTACAGCGGTACATTTAACAACTCGCCTAATGAACTTCGCGAAACTTCCAGGTTCTCTACGAAGTTTGTCGAAATACGTTATAAAATTAGAATTTATTTTTAATAATATTTGTGTTGTATTAAGACATTTGTGATTTCTCTCATTAATTTGTACTTTTTGAAACTAATTAGAAACCAATTTGTACGCTTTTAGTTTGTACGATGGAATTTGAAGGAAATGAGAAATTATGATTTTATTTTAAAAAATACCACTTTTGAAGGTTACTACAATGTAATGAATTACAATAAAAAGTTTCTAGTTTACTGGTAATTATAATGCTTTGTTATAAGTTAAGATTATATATAGAGAGCCACCTCTTATTCATTAAGTGTGTTTCTTAACTAAATCCCGGGATCCCTGGGAACTGACTTTGAATGAAAAAGAGTTGGGTCTCTATATTCAATCCTTTCGCCTTCGCAATTGCTTAACGTTATGAAAATATATCTCTTCTTCTTATTTAACGGTCCTGGACTTTCGCAACTGTTCTCCCCGCTTGTCTCAAATCTGAGCCCGTCACCCAGTTGGGGACTCCCTCGCTGTCGCACGCCATAGATCTTAACGCAGAGAACTTTCCGAGCAGGTTTATCTTCACTCATACGAGCTAGATGCCCTGCCCATCGGAGCCTACCAAGCTTGATTTTATTCACAACATCTTTGTCGCGCCTTATCACTTTTGATTAATGGTGGGCCGACTCGACAGATACTTCTGGTCTCAGAGACCTGTTTATAGAATTCTATAAAATTTATCTGTGAAACAAAGGAAAGTTGCTGAAAAGTCCCCAGAGACATTCCGTCGACATGTCCGGATAGAATACATTCCGTCAGCCGTTTCATTCAAACTTAACAGTCTGTACAGAAATCTCACGGAATTTTGGCGAACAAAAGTCCCTGTCGTGTGGCCTCACCATAAGGTTCCTCAAAAATTTAGTTAGTTCTTTAGCGAGAAAAGCCTAAAAATCGCAACACGCCCTTTCCAATTGGTGACCGTGCAACTTTGATTTAATTTTTTCCAAAATTGTGTTAAGTTACGAAGTATTGATTTCATTGGTAGTAAGATCAGGCGGTAACAGCCAGTTTTGGTGCTACTTTACTAATCTATGGTACAAGACTAAAGACTTCTATTTAGGTGATATAACATTATAATCTCACCTTCAATCATTCAAATCCTTTCCTCTAGCCAAAGGAAAGGTGTTTTTTTCGTATTGATTGTTTAGTGGGAGTTAAAGAAACCAGCTTTGGGCAGAAGCTGATCTGCTTCCGCTGGCAGAAAATAAATAATAGTATTTTTAGTAGAATCGAAAGAATTTCTTTAATAATTTTTAAAACAAAAACTTTTACTTTCAGCCTATTAACAAACAAAAATGCACGTCAGCAACTGGGATAAATTTCGTCTGTTATTGTGGAAAAATTGGATTATCCAATGGCATCGAAAAAAGGAATTAGCAATACAAATTCTTGCGCCAGTTTTGTTTACATGGTTGTTAGTAATTCCGCGACTCGATGTTCGTCCAGTATCTCAACCTGATCGAATATTTGGACCAGTATCTATAGATGAAATTAGGTAAGTTATTAATAATTTTTTTTGTTTAAATAAAATAATAAAGGAAATGTATTGTAATTTCTTTAGCCGGCAAATGATATTTTTCAATATGCATAGGTTTGAATATGTTTTTGAATTCTGCCTGTGTAAAGGGGCCTATCCACTAGCGAGCATGCATGACATGCAAGAACGAGCTTTTAGATGAACGGGGTAGTGGAGATGAGGCCCCTCATCATCTCCACTTCCCCGGTTATCTAAAAGATCGTTCTTGCATGTCATGCATGCTCGCTAGTGGATAGGCCCCTGAATACTTTAAACTCTGCATGATTATTTTGTCGTTTTCTTCTAAACTATTGATGTGATTTTGTTTTATTGCTTTCCAGAATTCTATCCGAAGTTCAAAGTAAGCAGATAGATTCTCCCTTCGTGAAACAATTGGCATATTCACCAGAAAATCAATACCTCGACAAAATCATAAGGGGAGCTGCTGAAAAATTCCAATTATCCGTAGTTGCACTATCAAATGCTGCTGAATTGAAAAATTACATGACCAAAAATAAAACATTCGTTGGTGTAACCTTCAAAGACAGCTGGATTAATCTTGATAGTTATCCAAAAAAATTATCATTTGCGTTAAGATTTCCAAGTGAATTAAGAACAGGCAGGTTCGGCGTTTCATGGGAAACAAATAACTTATTTCCACCAATAAAATCCCTAGGAGCACGCAATGGTGATAGACCAGATGGTGGTATACCACCTGGATATATACCAGAAGGATTTATTGCTATACAAAATGCAATTTCATCGTCATTTGTTAAATGTGTTAACAAGGAAAACAATCTTGAAGCGCCGAATATTATGATGCAAAGGTATCCTTATCCGGGTCATAAAGAAAATGATGAATTTTTAAGTGAAATACGCTTCAGTCTGCCAGTAATAATAGTGTTGAGTTTTATCTATCCGTCGTCTTGTATTGTTAAGGTAAAATGCCGTCATTACATTTTTAAAGATATTTTATTATAGTTTTTAAATTTCAGTATGTGGTAACAGAAAAGGAACAGCAACTTAAAGAAGTCATGATCATATTAGGAATAGATAATTGGTTGCATTGGTCTGGTTGGTTTATGAAGTCGTTTATTTTAATGTCTACTTCCTTAGTAATTATGGTTATTATGGTGAAGGTAAGACAAGATTTTTACTTATAATAATTACTTCTTAATTACGCAGTTAAAGTGATACTTTTTATAGTCTCTTGATAAATGTGAGTCCAGCACATTCCAGACCTATTCTTTCATACATTCGTTTTAGTCTGAAATAATACTTGAGCTTTTAAAACCCCCATGTGTCGGATCCTCAAACGGGGATGGTGTCTGTGGCCGGGTTTATGTCGCGGAGACTTTGGAGTTGACTGACATAATAGGTGCGTTACATTTTCATTGGAGTAGGTACGCCAGCGTAGTTGGGCGCACATCGGAGTAGATGCTGCCACACCAGAATATGGGCAGGATGTGCGCCGCCCAACTACTCCGGAGTACGTACTCCAATGAAAACGAAACGCCCCTATTGTAAGCGGCATATACGGCAAGAATTTTCGGCATAACCTGACAAAGTGGATCTGCTTTTTGGCGTGACCAAACACGTAGAACTGCCGGAAAGTTACGGTATAAACACTAGAGGCATTCTGAAAATGTCAAACGACGTAAACAAAAATAATAGACAGATTTTGCGTAAAATGGAGAATGGGCATATTCACACGCTGCCATAATTGTGGTGAGTAAAACCGGTTTTATTCAACTCCTAGCAACTCAGACGGGGCGTAAATGAGTGTAGTAAATTTGAATGCTATACAGGAACCTTCAAATGTATTGCAGATGAAATTTACTTGTTAGAGAAAAACAGAGCTAAAGAATGCAAGAGATAGAAGTAACTTTTTATATGTGTGCCAGTTTTCACGCGTTTGCTTTTGCGTGAAAAATGTTTCGTTAAGTTCTTCCGCTCCCTTCCCTCTCTCATCTATAAAACCGGTTTTAGGCGCCATGAATATGCACTGTCTGAATAGGCCCAATGGGCATATTCACACGCTGCCATAATTGTGGTGAGTAAAACCGGTTTTATTCAACTCCTAGCAACTCAGACGGGGCGTAAATGAGTGTAGTAAATTCGAATGCTATACAGGAACCTTTAAATGTATTGCAGATGAAATTTACTTGTTAGAGAAAAACAGAGCTAAAGAATGCAAGAGATAGAAGTAACTTTTTATATGTGTGCCAGTTTTCACGCTTTTGCTTTTGCGTGAAAAATGTTTCGTTAAGTTCTTCCGCTCCCTTCCCTCTCTCATCTATAAAACCGGTTTTAGGCGCCATGAATGTGCACTGTGTGAATATGCCCAATAGCCTGCTCACACGATGCCATAAGTGTGTTAAGTAAAACCGGTTTTATTCAACTCCTCGGAATTCACACGAGGCGTAATTATGTTTAGCAAATTTGTATGCTATACAGGAGCTTTTAAATGTGGGCACTTTCAGTAATGCAGGTTGCGTGCGCAATTGACTTATTCAGCAACACACTTCCATTGCTGAATAAGTCAATTGCGCACGCAACCTGCATTACTGAAAGTGCCCTGTATTGGAGATGAAATTTACTTCGCAGTGGGAAAAATTTGGAGCGCTGTTCAGCGGAGCTTACTTTGAGCGCTGTTAAATATGCTCCCGAGGGAGCATTACCGGAGCTTTCATAAATTTTATAGAACGAAGAAAATGAGCGATTATCTTGATGACCATAAAGGGTGGCACTAGCATACTCAATGGACCGACTCTCGTTCGTTAGGGTGAAAACACAAAGAAAGCAGGTTGCCTGCTTTCCTATTGCCAGCGTCTTGCGGGGCCAATCGGCACACAGCAGACGATATCCATTCTTTGTGCCGATTGGCGCCGCCAGACGCTGGCAATAGGAAAGCAGGCAACCTGCTTTCTTTGTGTTTTCACCCTTACGAAAGACAAGCAGCTTTAAAAATGGTTAGAATTTAGTTGGGGGGCCTGCTTTGGTAAAATCACACTCGCGCTTGGAAAGGAAAAGGCAATTTCAAAAGATAAACAAAATAAAAGCTTTTCGATACCCGGATCACATATCCACAGGCGTCCATGAAAATTCTTTATTAAAAAGCTTTTTTATAATGCTCCTAGAACGCTTTTGAAGGAGCATAAAAACGTATGCTCCCTTGCAATGACATGCAATGTTAAAAAGTATATGGAACTGGAGCGTAACGGGAGCGCTGTAAGCTTTTTAAAGAAGTGCTCAAACAGCGCTATTGGAGCCCTCCATTTCCCGCTGAGAAAAACAGAGCTTAAAGGAGTATCCACATACATCAGGGACGTGAGATTTTTGCTCCGGCCTGGACACGGACATGTGTGAACGAGTTCATATATAATGTACGCACCGATATTTTTTGAACCCCTGACGGAACACTAATGTGTGGATACTCCTTTACTCGTTCACACATGTCCGTGTCCGGGCACGGGCTCGTTCACACATGACAGAACACGGCCCTGTGACGTCCCGGGCACGGCCCTGATGTGTGTGGATACTCCTTAAGAATGCAAGAGATAGAAGTAACGTTTTATATGTGTGCTATCTTTCACGCGTTTGCTTTTGCGTGAAAAATGTTTCGTTAAGTTCTTCCGCCCCTTCCCACTCTCATCTATAAAACCGGCTTTACTTGCCATGAATATGCACCGTGTGAATGGGCATATTCACACAGTGCACATTCATGGCGCCTAAAACCGGTTTTATAGATGAGAGAGGGAAGGGAGCGGAAGAACTTAACGAAACATTTTTCACGCAAAAGCAAACGCGTGAAAACTGGCACACATATAAAAAGTTACTTCTATCTCTTGCATTCCTTAGCTCTGTTTTTCTCTAACAAGTAAATTTCATCTGCAATACATTTAAAGGTTCCTGTATAGCATTCAAATTTACTACACTCATTTACGCCCCGTATGAGTTGCTAGGGGTTGAATAAAACCGGTTTTACTCACCACAGTTATGGCAACGTGTGAATATGCCCAATGGGCCTATTCACACAGTGCATATTCATGGCGCCTAAAACCGGTTTTATAGATGAGAGAGGGCAGGGAGCGGAAGAACTTAACGAAACATTTTTCACGCAAAACCAAACGCGTGAAAACTAGCACACATATAAAAAGTTACTTCTATCTCTTGCATTCTTTAGCTCTGTTTTTCTCTAACAAGTAAATTTCATCTGCAATACATTTAAATGTTCCTTTATAGCATTCAAATTTACTATCCATAATTTACGCCCCGTGTGAGTTGCTAGGAGTTGAATAAAACCGGTTTTACTCACCACACTTATGGCAACGTGTGAATATGCCCAATAGGCCCAATCATAAAATTATTTGGACTCCTTCAGAAATTAATATTTTGCTTCAGGCTTATTCCAGCGGAATTTTTAATGGTATCATGAACTCCGCTGGAATTAGTGAAATGAATTGCCTGAAGAGAAATGCTTTTGAAAATCCAAAAACAAGCAAATGACAAACGCAAAGCAATGAGGCTTTACATATACGCAACACACTAAAAATTCCAGCGGAGCTCAGAATGGGGCTACGTAGACTAGTCATTATTACTATGTAGTAAAACCGATTTTTAAGAAGAGAGAGGTGAAGGGGCGGGGTGAGTATGCCGCCCTTTCACCTCTCTCTTCTTAAAATTCGGTGTTACTACATAGTAATCATGACTAGTGTACGTAGCCCCAATAGGCCTGAATGTGATATTATGACGTTTCGGTTAAAACGATAATCAAGTTGGCAGCTCCGTTTCATAAATTCCAAAGTGTCTGCGGCAATTGAGTCACCGTGAAAATCTAGCAGTTCTGACGAAACGCTACAGCTATACATCTTTTTTTCCTAGACAAGTATAAGCAGTTTCAATAAATATCCCTTCTCTTTTTCACAGGTACAATGGCGACCAGAATTCCAAGTGGCAATATTCACAAATACCGACTGGTCATTGTTGTTATTCTTCTTTCTGGTGTACGCTTCCGCAACCATTTGTTTTTGCTTTATGATTTCAGCTTTCTTCTCCAAAGCAACACTAGCGTCTTCCTTAACTGCCATTATTGCGTTCCTCTCATACATTCCGTATATCATCGCCACAGAGCAGAACAGAACAGCTTACTAACTCTTGGTCATAAACTATCAATGAGTCTACTTAGTAATACAGCAATGGGTTTTGGAATGAGGGTCATTATACAATACGAAGCATCTGGTGAGGGCTTACAATGGAATAAACTCTTTACGCCAATCAATGAGGATGACACATTGCATTTAGGGCATATTATCATTATGATGATAGTTAGTTGCTTTATTTATGTAATGATAGCGCTTTACATGGAACAAGTGCTACCAAGACAATATGGTGTACCAAAGCCTTGGAATTTCCCATTTCAAAAATCATATTGGTGTCCGGAAGAATCTCTATTTGACGAAGCCATTTATAGCTTAGATAAAAGGAGTGAGGATGATGGATTTGAGGAAGAACCTGTTGGAAAACGTGTTGGTATACAGGTGCAGGGGTTGCGAAAAGTTTTCGATAAAAAGGTTGCTGTTCATGGTCTGAGTATGAACATGTACGAAGATGAAATTACTGTTCTCTTGGGTCACAACGGTGCTGGAAAGACAACAACTGTTTCAATGCTAACAGGAATGCTCCCTCCGACATCTGGAACTGCTGTTATTCAAGGATGTGATATTCGTAAGAATCTTGAAGGTGCCAGAATGTCGTTAGGACTATGTCCGCAACACAATATCCTCTTTGACGATCTTACAGTGAAGGAACATGTAATATTTTACAATCGTCTTAAGGGAATTGCTAGTAAAGATCTTGGGACGCAAATCCATAAGTACGTTAATTTGCTGCAGCTGTCTGCCAAATTAAATACACAGTCTAAAAATTTGTCGGGTGGTATGAAAAGAAAACTTTCAGTTGGTTTGGCACTGTGCGGTGATACGAGGATTGTTCTATTAGATGAACCTACTACTGGGATGGATCCATCTGCTAGGCGAGCTTTGTGGGACCTTCTACTGCACGAGAAGAATGGACGAACTATTTTACTTCTTACGCATTTAATGGACGAGGCTGATGTATTAGGAGATCGTATCGCCATTATGTCTGGCGGTAAGCTCATGTGTCATGGAACTTCTTTCTTCCTTAAAAAGAAATATGGGGTTGGATATCATTTGGTGAATTAAAAATCAAACACAATTTTTAATACTAATTAATTGAATTGTAGATATTTGAAAAAGCTGATGGCTGTGATAGTGGTGCGGTGACAAATTTGTTGAGAAAATACATTCCAAATATTGAAGTTGATACTGATGTTGGCAGAGAACTCTCCTATAAACTGCCCGAACAATATTCGAATGTTTTCGAGAATATGCTTGCTGAAATTGAAATGCGTGCAGACGAATTGAATATAATGGGATATGGTATATCTGTAACGAATTTGGAAGAAGTTTTTATGGCAGTTGGACGAGAAACTGGAGAAGATTCAGTCTTGTCGTTCTCCACTGATTCAGTACGAGGTGAGTAGAATTAGTTGAAATTATTGTGGTTGTGACGCGCGAAGGTTTTGTTAGAAATTATTCAGCTAAAATTTAACTTGTAATTACAAATTTTTGTGGATAGAACTTCATCAGTCAGTTTTTTTCATTTTTAACTTCAATCGATGATGTATCGGACAGTGCAAAACTTCTAAAAGGTCAACGTATGATTCTCAATCAATGGAAAGCAATGATTATGAAGAAATACTATCAAATAATACGAAGTCCGATATTATTGCTTATTCAGTTTATTCTCCCGATCATTTTTGTTTCATTTGATTTATCAAACGCAGAAGACCTGATGCCTGCATTACGTCCACTTTCAATAACCCTGAATTCCTATCAAAATCCAGTGACTGTTCTTCAAACAGATCCCGAAACCCTTCCGTCAAGCTTAAATATGAAAATTGCCAATGAATATAAATCTATGTTCGATGAGATGAGCCCGAAGCACGCTCTAGAAACAACTAATAGCAGCTTTCAAGAATACATATTAAATTTAGCTAGACGAAATTTGGTTCGTGTTAACTCAAAATATTTAGTTGGAGGTGGGATTTCTTCCACTGGGAATATTACTGCATGGTTTAATAATGAAGCGTATCATTCAGCACCGTTAGCTTTGAATCTCATTCACAATGCGATTGCAAGGTGAGTGCTTAATGACAAAGAACTCATATGAAAAAAACCACTTTCCTTTTCGAAATTACAGAGCAATACTCGGCATTGAATATGGCATTGAAATAACAAATGATCCATTGCCATTTACCACTGACACACAGATAAAGCATGACTCGAGCAATATGTTTGGAGTTGATTTGAGTTTAGATCTTATTTTTTGCATGGCCGTTATGACTCCATTGTACGTTGTCTTTCCTATAAAGGAACGTGAGTCTAAAGCGAAGCTGTTGCAGTTCATCAGTGGGAGCAGAATTTGGATTTTTTGGTTATCAAGTCTAATAATGGATTTGATTAAATTCCTGATTATGATGTTAGGCGTTATTATAACATTTATGTTGTTTCAAGTAGAGGGTTGGTCCACAGCAAATGAATTACGTATGGTTTCTATGATTTTAAATAAAAATATAATTTTACTTAATTTTTTTACAGTTCGAATTTATTTCGTGTTTATTGTTTTTGGATTTGCCATGTTGCCGTTAACATATTTCTTATCATTCTTCTTTAAATATCATGTTTCCGGATACACAACCTTACTTTTTATAAATCTTTTTACAGGTACTGCTTATATTTTTACTACAATATTACTAAAATCATAATAATTTTTATTCATTCTGCAGGGATGGGATTTTTTATAACAGTACTTGTAATGACTGCTTTTGGTGGTATTTCAAAAGAGCAAGCGGATGCCATGACGTGGTATTTTATGTTGTTCCCACATTTTTGTCTAGGCCATTCTATCCATCGAATTAGTCAAATTGATACCGCAAGAAAGATTTGTGATAGAAATTGTAAAGAGATACCGTCTTGTAACATAGATATGCTCTGTAAGGCCAGTAAAGATTGCTGTCGTAAGTATTGAACATATACTGCTTTATTATACTGCTTTTTTCTATAAAGATCTTAGCCATAAATTTATTTTAATAACAAGCATCACAAAAATAGATTTAGATTTGTTTTTGGGCAATGCAATTTTTTAGTATTAATAAAATGCATTTTTGTAGCTGTTGATTATTTCCAATGGGACAAACCTGGAATTGGGGCTGATCTGTTTTATATGACTATGTCGGGAGTGGCGTATCTTCTTATAATTTTGATCTATGATTATCGATGGATTGATGATATTCTAATCAAAATTAGCGAATCATGTTTGTAAGTATTACCAAGGATTTAAAATAGAGACAAATAGAGATATATTTTGTGACAAATTTTAAGTTCGTACTCTTTCATATCATAAAACATTATAATAGTCCAGGAGGGATAGAAAAAAGGTTGAAATAAATCTACCCTGCGATTTTTGGACGCTGTAATTAAGAGAAAAATCGTAGGAATTTAATGAATGTGTTTTGGATAAAATCGGCCCAGGTGCGAAAAAATTTTGTTTTTGGAAAACAAAAAAATAGTACGTAATAGCGCTTAAAAAGACGAAAAATATGAGTTTTGGACAATTGAAATCGGTCAACAGGTTTTTGCAAAAAAAAATAAAAACCGCGAAATATGGCAATTTTTTGACATTTAATTACAGGGACTGTAATTATCGTAGAACCTTATTTCAGGGCTTAAATTGTGGCTTCTGTTAGTGCCTACTTACAATAAAAATTTCATGCAAAAATAATTATAATATTTCGCGTAAATTTCAAAAATGTAAAAACAGCAGTTTCAGGAAAAAAGTTTGTACAAGGCCCAAAGTGGCGCTAGAGTTATTTTGAAAAGCCTTATTTATTCTCCAAGAATTGCTCTACCAACCCATTTTCATGAAAAGTTGGTGAGGTTCGATTTAATACCTCATAAACGCGTTTGAAAACAGGCACTTTTCTTGATTTTCACCTTTTGGCGAAGAGGAAGTGAAATATGGTGTGGGAAAGCTTTCTGCGTTTTGACATATGCCTGACAGGAGAAAATTTTGATATCTCGAAATCTACTGAATAGAAATCCACACCATATTTCACTTCCCCTTCGTAGTGTGCAGCGTCTACTTCTACGGCTTCGAACTGGTCCTAACAAATCTATCCTCAAATGTTTTTGTTTTAAAACAAAATAAAAGTTACTTAAAAAAACGGAAATATTAAGTTAGTGATATACGCAATCGTCATGCCGGTGACGTTCTGTTCAACGTAAAAAAGAGTTGCAACTTCACTTTGAATAGATTTAGCTCCAATTTTTATTTACGACAGGGGAATAGCTTACAAACAAAATTTAGGCGACAATTTTTTCTAACTTAAATACAACGTGACTGCATTATTAGTGTAAATAAGTTATTATAGTTTTTATCAGGGCTATGTTAATATCCTTACTCTAATAATTAACTTTAAAAAATTGTTTGACCCTGAAAAAATGGGGTTTGGGACACCAAGGGTAATTTTTTTTCGAGGAGTTGGAAGGCAAAAATATTATAATTATGAAATATGTAATATGATTTCAGTCTTGGATGTCCATTAAGAACAGTCCAAATTATATTATTTGTAACAAATTCAATTTAAAAATAAAAATATCTAGGCATTAAAAATACTGACGACGATTTAGTAGAGAAAGACCCATATATCGTCTTCACTGCTCTGTTTTCCGGTATTCGCTCTACATGCCCTGCCCATCGTAGTCTATTTATTTTGATATTGTTGGCGATGTCTATCTCTTTATAGATTTGGTACAGTTCGTCATTGTATCTGATTCTCCAGATACCGTTTACGTTTAATGAGCCTGCCTTAATACTATAGAGAATTAGTGTATCCTAAAACTATTCCGTAAAAATCAAAATTACGAATTTGTAAAAAAAAGATCTTAACTAAATTAGAGTTAGAAATTGCTCTGGGTTTTTATGTTTAGTATAATAATCAGTTATAAAATAGTACCCCTACGTCGGTTTTGTTCATCCGGGTACAGCTGGTCAGCCTCTAACATGGCATGTGCTCTGGGCGTAGAAAACTGGCATAAATTCGTCTACTTCTACATCGGGTCTGATCATTTGAAGCGGAGATAGGTACGTGGGTCCTACCTCCGGTTGACCATGTACCACCCCCTTTGATTAGTTCGTTTGGATGCGTGCTGATGTTAGCAAGTCTTTTTGCATGAGAGTAGTGAGATAATGCATGATCGGTGTAATCCTCGCTTTCTCGTACAATAATTTGTTTGGATACCATTTGTTTACCTCTTTCATGTATAACGAAGTGCAATGCCTCAAAATTTTCCTTTCGAGAACCTGTATTTCCTACGCCGCCGTTTGTGAGCAAGTGCACCAAATTGGGAAGGCATATGCCATGATGGGTCTGAGCATGGTTTTATATAGTAGGAGTTTGGTTTTACTGTAGAGAGTTCTCGAGTTGATGAGCGGTTTCAACGCCGCAACAGCTGCCCTGACTTTTTTTATTTTGATCCTTACGTGCGAGTTCCACTTCCATCTGTGATAAAACAGTACTCCTAAATATGTGATGGTATCACTTGGTTCAATGCGATGCCCATTTATGCAAATGGATATTTGCTTAGATTCGCTAGAGGCACATCTGTGACCTTTGCCAGCATATTAGCTTACACTTATTTTGGTTGATATCAATGTTCCAATCTCGCTAATAGCTGGCGATGCGATCCACCTGGAACTGTAGGGCTCTAGCAGCAACCACCGGAGAATCATTGGCTGCCCAGATTGTTGCTTTAGATATCTCAAAGTTTTTGGCATTCCGCTCTGTTAACTAAATTTCAAGCTATTGGTATGGAGTTAGTTCTAAGGACTAGATTGAGAGTTTTCTTTCTGGCTGTTCAATCAAGGTACAATTGGAATGCGTTGAATCTACACCTCACACCATATCTGCCGGTGTTCCCCAGGGGTCAATAATATCACTGAGCATCTGCGCTGGACTAATCGCATATTCCAAATCGCCAAACAAGCACCAGAATGCTTGGGATTCCTTAATAGATAGGATCCCTTCTTCAGCCGGTAGCGTGGGCTACAATCTACAAGTTCTAAATTAGGGCCTGCTTCGATTACAACTCTTTATCTAGGCGGGCGCTTCAAAAACTCCTTCAGCTGAACAAAGTTAAAAACCGCCCCATAAAACTCAACGATGATGGCACCTTTTGCACCACCATTGACTGCTTGGGCCATTTGATTGTAGATCGCATTACTTATTCGTGGAAACAAACTTTTGTGGTCCTTTGCTTTCATTTTTCTTAGGCCTTTGTCACACAGTTTGATTATGCTGAATCGACATTAAAATTTTCCAGTTTTTAATTTATTATTATTTTCGTTTTTAACATTTTATTTAATAGGCGACCAGTTTATGATATTTATGAAGCCGAAGCTGTGGATGATGATGTTACTGATGAAAAGAATCGCATAAGTTCAATGTCAAAGGACGAAATTACAGCGCACAATTTAATCTTAGATCAAGTCACGAAATATTATGGCAACTACTTAGCAGTTAATCAAATTTCATTTGGAGTTCGACAGTACGTATTTTTCAGATATATTGATTTGTTTCCATTTATTTATAATTTTTTTTAAATAGTTCCGAGTGTTTCGGTCTTCTGGGAACAAACGGCGCTGGAAAAACATCAATTTTCAAAATTTTAACTGGTGATGAAAGAATGTCCCGTGGCAATGCCTACGTTCGTGGACTTAGTTTACGCACCGACATGAAGTCAGTTTATCACCAAATTGGATACTGTCCGCAATTTGAGGCTCTTCTAGAAGATTTGACTGGTCGTGAAACTATTTACTTGTTTGCCTTATTAAGAGGAGTACCAGAAGACAAAATCGATAGGATAATAAGAGATCTTGCCCGGAATTTTGGCTTTACTGATCATTTAGACAAAAATGTACGAAACTTAAGTGGTGGAAACAAAAGAAAAATAAGTACCGCCATAGCAGTGCTGGGAAATCCATCAGTGATTTATTTAGATGAACCAACAAGCGGAATGGATCCAGGAGCACGACGAAAAGTATGGAATACGGTTAGCAGATTAAGAGAAATGGAAAAGTCCATTATTCTTACGTCACATAGTATGGAAGAATGTGAAGCACTTTGTACGCGTCTTGCGATTATGGTTAATGGGAAGTTTAAGTGTATAGGATCAACGCAACGATTAAAGAATAAATTCTCTAAAGGATTTATTATTAAGATTAAGCTGAAAAGAAAGACGGAAGAACCGAAGTTGTTTGATAAGAATGTTGATGGAGAGGTTTCTAATGAAAGTATATCGATTCAATCTTCACAATCAGGGTATGTATTATTTTTATTGTATTTTATGGTATGTTCATTGAAAATTGCATGGCAGCAAGTTTCGATCGAAAGAAAGGGTTCTTTAAACACCACATGCTAATGTTGGAAGGTAATTGTTGGAATTATCACAATGTGCGTATTAAGGGAATTGATTTTTATGGGGCTCACATCGCCAATAATACAATTTTTTTTTCTCTGAGAAGAATGTATCTGTTAGAGATAACCTAAGATCGTTATAAGTGAAAAACTTAATTTATTGTAAATAACACATTATTAATTAAGAACTACAAACAAAAGCGTCTTTAATTCATGAGTCAGCGTCTACATTTTTCATACACAATTATTGACATAGGGTGCCATCCATTTAGACACAGAAAGACAATTGTGTCCGACACAGCGTGTCGCTCTATGTCGTTCTGTGTAAGCCCAAATGGAACACATAAGTTCATGAAAAATCCGCCACGGCGCACTTTCCTCGTTTTTATTTTTGTTTAACAAGTAAATCGTAAATGTTGCTAATTTCTTTAAATTAATTACCCGACATCTTATAAATGCTGGGAATCTTAAAAACGAAACAATATTGTTGTAATTATAAATTAACGATCGCATTTCAATTTGCGAGGGTTGGTAGCATTGTCTTAGCTGTACCGGGCTGTGTCGTTGATGGAACACTTCTGTGTCGAACACAGTGTAACACTGTGTTTCTCTGTGTCTAAATGGAAGGCACCTAATGAATAAAACACTAACGCGAAGACTTTACTTCAACAATTTCATTCTTTTATATTAGTTCTTTTGAAGAAAGAAAATAATATAAAATTTTTCGTTAAATATTATAAAAAATTACATTTTCCCTCTTCTTCACAGAGCTGGCAGTGACCCCGAAACTACAATACTGCTCACTGATGTTGAAAGAGTAAAAAAATTTATCGAAGAAGAATTCCCACAAGCAGTTTTAAAGTAAGCTAAAATCTATATAAAAAAAAGTTAAAAAGTTTATTAACTTTTAAATTTTCATTGCTTCCTAGAGAAGAGTATCAAAGCATGCTCACATACTACATTCCAACAGTCACAATTCAATCGTCGGCTATTTTTGGATTATTTGAAAAGAACCGAGCTTCCTTAAACATCGAAGATTACTCGATTTCTCAAACATCACTTGAAGAAATATTTTTGGGTTTTGCAGCGAAGCAGTGGCGGATTTAAGTTCTACTGCACTCTAGGCGCCGTCCGATATGACGCTTTTCTTGCTTTGTAGTGATAATGATAATTTTTATAATAAAACATCTAATTTACGAATATAGGGCCTGTGCGAATAAATGGCTAAATCTTTCCAAGAAATACTAAATCGTTCCACAAAATTTCCAATGTTCAATTTAGTAAGCTAGGGGTGTGCGAATATTTAGTCAGGTAAATTTGATTTTGACGGGAATTAGATTTGACTCCCTTTCTCAGCTTCAATTTAATTTAACTTATATCGACCAGCTCCGATAAATATTAGATGCTTCCGACATTATAAAAGATTATTATAAGAAAATAATCTTAAATCCATCGCAATTACATACATATCAAATTTTTACTCGAAAGCTGTTTAGTTTTCGAATCGGGTTTAACAATATTTAGTACGTATACATGCGAAAGTAAAGCCGGATTCAAGCCAGCTTGGGTCTTAGAAAAATCCATGTATACGCAGATCGAATCCAATTAGGATCGAGCGGAATTCGATGAAAAAGCGAAACTACGGTATGAATCCATTTAAACTTCAATTACTCGATCCGACGATGTCAAATACGCAAATTCTCACTTTCAATGTTTCGATCTCTGGATCGTTCGATTTAGTCATGTATACGTAGTAATTGTAATAGAGAATAGGGCCCCTGTATTTGCACAGGCCCATAGTAGAACATTTTTGAAGTGAAAACTTCTATAGGCACGTTGGACACTTTTTGGCCCGGGGAAAAACTAAAAACTCGCGTCAAGCTACCGTATCATCACGGTACCGTACCATGACGCTACCTTAGTTTGTATTAAGTGTTATGTATTACACTATATTATTATGTATTATTAATTCTTATGTATGATTATGTATTATGAATTATTATGTATTTTTTAATGGTTTTATTTAGCTTGATCTCGTATATTTGTTTGTTTGTTTCTTTCGTTCAAATCTTGCGACAGCTTTTTCAACTACATACTTCTACTAAACCGATTCTTATGAAACTTTGCACACACATTGTGTTCGCGTGACAATGCCATCTGACAATTTTGTAAAAAAATCAAGATGGCGGACGAATTTTGCAATTATGTTCCGATTCCATTGAAAATCGGTATCGAGGGGTTTTTATGAGCACGAATGACTAATCTGTGGTCAAAATTTGAAAATTCAAAATGGCGGCGCCAATATGGCAGATGAATTTTGGTAATGTGTTCTAAATACATTCAAAATCGGTATCGGGTGGTTTTTAGGGCCACACATGACGATTATGTGGTCAAAATTTGAAAATTCAAAATGGGGGTGCCAATATGGCAGATGAATTTTGCAAATGTTTTCTGAATCCATTGAAAATCGGTATCAGGGGGCAAATCTGTGGTCAAAATTTGAAAAATAAAAATGGCGGCGCCAATATGGCGGTACGAAAAATCATCAAAAGACAATTTCGATTCGATTTCACTGAAAATCGCTATTTGGAGGTGTTTAAGGACGGAAATAATGAATTTGTTGTCAATATTAGAAAATTAAAAATGGCCCTGGTTATATGGTATGCATAACATATCACTTCACCAGAATTTTGTAAAAAGTAAAATCCAAAAATGACTGAATTAAGGCTAAAAAGAATACAATAAAAATAGGTAAAAAACTTTTAAGTTAAATGTTTTTATTTTAAATCATAAGCTTTACCAAAAACTAGAAAATAATTAGAACACAAACATGAACCTTCTTGAGATTCTGACGTCTGGTAAGAAATCATGCACTACTAGCTGTCTTTTCTTGTCGTATGCTAAGAGGCACTTTGTGTCGCTGCGTCAACGGATTAAGTAATAACCTGGGACTTTTAACAAACTAAAAGAAAAACATGGGGTGCATAAAAACCTGTATAATTAAATAAGAACGACTTGTCTAGTAAAATGTGTTTCCAAGACCACCAAAAAAAAAATTTCATATGCGCCCCATGTTTGATTGAATTGGAAATACAGAATGGCCATAGAAGTTTTCACTTCCAACGTGTGGTCCTACGCACACCAGTTTTTTCTATTAATATATTTCAAATTAATCTGGATGAGAAAATAGAAAAATTAATTATTCGCACATCAAAGTAAAAGTAAATTGTACTGTTTTTTTTGAATTGACTATATTTCATCGTGAACAGTAATTTTTTCTCCAGCATTCTCCAACAAATAAGCCTTTACAATGAAATAAATTTTTAATTTACATACCATGCATTATTGAGGTCTTCAGGTCTTCATCATAAGCAACATCTAAATAAGTTTTTCCATCTTGATCTTTAATTGTTGTGTCTGCTCCACAACTTGATGCATAATGAAGGGCAGTTGAACGTTGAAAGTTAACCCCACCATTAAGAAGATACTCCAAAATCGCAATTTCATTTCGATCAGTTGCCCAGTGAATCAATCCTAAGCCACTCTCGTCCAGCTTATCAATATCTTCTGGCTTTAACGTTTCCTTTAATTTTGTCAAATTGCTCTCTTTAACAAAATCAACTGGTCTTTTATCTGATTCCAGCAAACTATCGGATGATCGGTGGGAAACAGTAAAGCTGGAATTACACTATTGTGTTGTGGTGTTTCCTGGCGCTCTGTTTCGTGTTTACATTTGTGTGGTGTGTTCTGTCGCCTTCTGGCGCATTTGTAAATTAGTCTCATTGTAGCGTTTGTCGAGCGTGGTAAGTGAAATGTATTCTTCTGATTCGGACAGTGATTTTGAAGATCAAATGCATTTGTTGATGTCACTATTAATTGAAAAAAAAGAGAAAATTTTGGATTCACCCCATAAACAGGGTGAGAGAGAGTGAGGGTGAATTCCACTTCCTCCATAAAGAGTTGGAGGCTGATGATGAGAGATTTCAGTAATATTATAGGGTAACCAAAATGGAATTTGAAGACATCCATTCCATGATTGAAAGGGACATAAAAAAATTACACACAAAATTCCGCAGGCCAGTTGGGGCAAAAGGAAGACTTGCAGTAACTTTAAGGTATGTATTTATTTGATACTGAAAACACTACATGAAATAAAAATCACAAATCGGTTTTCTCATAATATTGTAATAAAGTTGGGCGGTTGTTGTCAGTATGCACCTCATAAGGAAGATGTTGTTGCTGTTTCTCAGTATGCAGCTCATCAGGAAGAAGATGCGAAGAAATAGGTACTTGAGCATTTCTGCCGTGCAAAGGACAAATGACCTATATGCATTATAGGTCAAAATGGCTTTGTATGCATTTTTTGATATAAAATATTCATATTTATCCTTAAAAAAAATTTCAGACTGATTGTACTTTTTAATTAAAAGTTATCGCTTTAAACAGTTACTTTATTTGCTTCGGTTTCATATATTTTGAAAACTTTGATAGCGTTTTTCTCGAAACGAGCTTTGTGCAGATAAGTCTTTTGCCCTTTGCACGGCAGATTTGTTCTGTATGCATTCGGTTCTACCTGTACGCATTCGGTTCTAACAGGCGAACAAGTCCGTGCATTGGAAATTATAGTAATCGAGGAGTTTGTGAGTTGTTTTTCATAATTTCCCTGACTTCAGCTTCATTCACATCTTTATGTAAATTGAATTTTATTCGAGCTCGATCCAATTCAGGAAGTTTTTTTACCGCCTTGCTCATACTTAAGAAAAAATGATCAGTGTCATCAAGCTCCGTCCTTGACCAATGTCTCTCCTCCCTTAACTTGGTCGACTTTTTAATCATGGTGAATACATCACTTAAATCAACCTTTTTTTTAATGCGGCGGCGACTCCTACGATTAGATTGCTTATCAAACGAAAATGGACTTCCTGGAGAACGACTTTCTGGAGCAGGACTTTCCGGAACAGCAATTTCTGCGACATCCCCAGATAAAGACGACTGCGTTGAGGAAGGCGGTGGTGATCGCAGATTGGTTATAGTTGGTCTGATCTCCATGTGGGGATTTAAAAAAGACATTTCCTCTTCGTACTTCCATGGTATGGTATTTATTGCCGCTTGCCCGCTATTTTTATTTCGACGCCGTTTCAATACGCTACTATATGCATTCCTCAATTTTGTCCATTGTTCTTTACATTGTTCAGCTGCAAATAAGGAAAATATAAATTAAATTAAATATTTTTTATTTTCAGGTTTCTGGCAACTGGAAATTCTTTCCGATCATTGGTATTTAATTATCGACTTGGATTTACAACAGTAAGAATGATCGTAGAAGAAGTGTGTGCAGCAATCTGGGAAAATATGGCACCGATTGTAATCAGAAGAATCGTGGAGAGACATCGCAAAACAATTCGATTTTTTTTGGAATTTTCCCAATTGCATTGGGGCGTGAGATGGGAAACATATTAACATAATTTGCCCCATAAATGCTGGATCATCATTTTATAATTACAAGCAAGAACACTCCATAGTACTTCTTGCACTTGTAGATGCCAAATATAAATTTTTAATGATAGACGTAGGAGGATATGGACGTAACAGTGATGGCGGTATATTTGAAGTCACAAATGAGAAAAATGTGGGAGGAAAATAAGCTAAATGTTCCTGAAGGTCGGTCACTTTGTGATAATGCAGAATCTTTGCCCCTCCTAATTGTAAGGGATGCAGAATTTCCATTAAAAAGTTACTTATTAAATCCTTATAGTAAAAAAAAATTAGAGAATAATGACTCAAACAAAGTATTTAACTATCGTTTGTCACGTGCAAGAAGAACTGTTGAAAATACATTTGGAGTTTTAAGGGCGAGGTAGCGAGTTTTTCAAGGTCCTAGCTGGACATTTTGGCTTGTGATATACGACTTTACAATGCGAGCTGTGTATTGCGCCTTATCTTGTTGAAAAATCCACGAGAGTGGTGAAAAAATGTCATGAATTTTAGGGAGAACATATTCCAGTAACGTCTTGTAACTGTTTCCGGTCATTTACTCATTTTTCAAAACAAAACAAAAACCACAGTTATTTAGTTGTCTGTGCCTTTTGCTTTTGGATTCAGCACTAAATATTCTTTCTTGCTCTATTTCAAAATTTTTTCTCTCTCAAACGTTCCGGCTGGAAATTTTGGTTTTCTTCTCAGAATTGAGTGGCTCTAATTTATTGAACCGGGAGAGAAATGCATATAAAGAAAATTTTGTCAGTTCTGCAGGACAAGTTCCATTGCAAATTGAAAAAATCTCAAGAAGTAGAATTTCAAATGATTTAAAAAATGGAAAAATGAGTAAATGTATCAAAATCTCAAGTAGAATTTGAAATGATTAAAAAATGTAAAAATGAGTAAATGTATCAATTAATAAATATACGTATATTTACCTGGCACTTTGATTTCTTTTGAAATTTCCTCCCAAGCTGCACTTCTTTTAGCTTGGTCTTTATAATCCTTGCATTTCACATTGTATAAAACTTCATTTCCGCGAACAAGTTCAATTAAATAGTCCATTTTTTGACAATCCCTTCAGACGCTCCAAAGCAAAATGAGATTTTTTTTCCCTCGCAGCCGTGCGCACTTGTGTGGTGTGTTGTGTCGCGCTATAACCCCCCCCCCTCGCTCTGGCGCAATCAGAAACGCCAGATAGGGAACACAAGAGAACGCGCCACACCACTACACACCATAATAATGTAATCAGCCCCATATAAAATATATGAATTAGATCACGACACAGAGCACCACGACACACCACAACACAATGGTGTATCCGGCTTAACCCATGCTGGTGTTCCTGGCATCGGCTCCCACTCAGGATTTTGTACATCTGCTAAACGTACATATATACTTTTCATAGCCTTAATTTTTCCTACCATGCATTCCTCATTCATGCATTGGTATTACTTTGACATTTAATATTCCTGGATCGCGTGTGTTATACATTTTCCAACAGTAGCTTGTTTATATACCGGACAATTTTAGGAAGTTCTCTTTTGTTATTTTTGAACATGTTCCGCTTATTTGTCGGAATCGTTTACACGCCAATCCAGATCGTCAAAGTCACACATGGTTATGCTGTTTTAAATGTTAATCTAGACTACTTATTAAAATTTTAATAAATATAGTTTTTTCAATAATTATGAGATTACCCTCCAAGATAACTTTCGATTTTTTATCAAGATTGTCAAAAAAGGCTTTTATTGTTCACTAGAACAAATCCGTAACATTTTGAACAACCAATTTCCTTGTCGAAAATGTTTGCTGATAAAACTTGACCAAATTCTTTAAAATATCCTCTTAGCTCTATATGACCAACAGTCCACGGCAAATTACCAAACAAATATTTTATGCAATTTCACTTTTATTATAAATTAACCCTGCAAAAGGAAGGTTTCATAGGTCTAGATGCCATTTTGGGAACGATTTAATTACAGCGGTACAATTAAGAACTCGTCTAATGAATTTCCCGATGAAGTCTGTCGAAATTCGTTATAAAATTAAAATTTATATTTGTTGTTAGGAGATTTGTGATTTCACTTATTATATTCACTTTTCGAAACTATTCATAAGCAAATTTGCATTTATGCTTTTAGTTTGTGCGATGGAATTAGAAAGAAATGAAAAATTGTGATTTTATTTTAAAAAAATACCACTAATTTTTGAAGCTTACTACAATGTAATGCATTACAAGACAAGTTTCTAGTTTAGTGATATTATAATGCTTTCTTGTAAGTTTTGTAATAGTGAGAAATTTCAAAAGGGTGGTCTTCACTATTTTCCGCAAAAAAGTTCGCGCCATTTTTTTGGACCAAGTTCCTATAATAACCTTTGGCAATTTTTCCAGTATAGAATAGCCGTTTTTGATTTGATTGTCAAAAGTTTCGCAATGGTTTATGAATCTAAATAAATTCAGATTTAAGCGAATAATGTAAAAATATGTTTTTTTTGCACTAATAGAAGTTCGACTTGCGGCAATTCGATGTGCGGAATCGATTTTATGCACTAACTAAGAAGTACGCTGTTACTGAACAATTTGAATATGAGTAAGTATGTTAGCAGAATAATTTTAGATCTTTGATCATATTATGTACATCCAAAATACAACAGGTGTACCAAGGAAGGGTCTTCCGGGAATATTATCCATGGGGAAAAAGTAAGATCATGAATATCCAGTAACAATCGGGGGTAGCACGTACGATGTTTCAATCGACCTCTTCATACAAAAATTCGGAATTTTTGTATGAAGAGATCGATTGAAACAACTTACGTGCTACCACCCCAGCCTTATTGTGTTTGTCACTTATGGTGACAAATGGCGAAGTGAGTCAAAAATGTTATTATCGTTCTCTAAAAAAGTAACATTTCAGTGAGATAAGGCGAATTACAGTTCTCACTGATATCGAGAAACGGCAAATTCAGTGACAATTGTTCTCACTTGATGTTTGTAAGTGAGATTTTTCTCATTTGATTTTAAAGGTGACATTTCTCACTACCATAACCAACCAACCATAATAAGGGCCATTGTTTTTGAAAATCCTGCGCAATGAAACTAACTAGTCATTAACTATAGTTAATTATGGTAAACTTTTGTCGTTCAAAAACTCCGTGGGTAACTATGGTGTAGTTAAATTTTAATCCTGCTCTGGAGCGTGGTTAGTGATAGTTAAGAAGAAGACTAGCACTTGCTTATGAAAACACAAGAACAAGAACAATTTTTGTATGTACAAATAGCCCTTACTGTGAGCTATTTTTTGAGCCTACCCAGTGGGAAATGGAGGGCTCCAATAGCGCTGTTTGAGCGCTCCTTAAAAAGCTTACAGCGCTCCTGTTACGCTCCAGTTCCAT
The DNA here is from genome assembly GCA_963855945.1 of Thereva nobilitata. Lineage (NCBI taxonomy): Eukaryota > Metazoa > Arthropoda > Insecta > Diptera > Therevidae > Thereva > Thereva nobilitata. Next base: position 100,204,721 of record OY979697.1, on the reverse strand, counting down.
ATACTTTTTAACATTGCATGTCATTGCAAGGGAGCATACGTTTTTATGCTCCTTCAAAAGCGTTCTAGGAGCATTATAAAAAAGCTTTTTAATAAAGAATTTTCATGGACGCCTGTGGATATGTGATCCGGGTACCGAAAAGCTTTTATTTTGTTTATCTTTTGAAATTGCTTTTTCCTTTTCAAGCGCGAGTGTGATTTTACCAAAGCAGGCCCCCAACTAAATTATAGCCACTTTAAAGCTGCTTGTCTTTCGTATCGAACGAGAGCCGGTCCATTGAGTATGCTAATGCCACCCTTTATGGTCACCAAGATAATCGCTCATTTTCTTCGTTCTATAAAATTTATGAAAGCTCCGGTAATGCTCCCTCGGGAGCATATTTAACAGCGCTCAAAGTAAGCTCCCCTGAACAGCGCTCCAAATTTTTCCCACTGGGCTGGAACAGTATTTCCAGAGCCCTTGCATCGTCCTTGTGAGTTCAACTGAGGTAGGTATAGGCAAAAGCTTTGAGTTCGAGTGAGAGAGATATAAACAGAAGCTTTGCTGGTGCTCGGGAAAAGTCAACTATTGCCCAACATTGATTTAAACCGTGGCCAATTTGGATGACTTCCCCGGGACACAATGAGGCCGACAACGACAATTCTCATATAAATTGTTGTTGTTTTCGCGTAGAAGTTGACGTCGGCCTCATTGTGTTCTGGGGGTTAGGCCCTCCGTACACGAGTCGACTGATTGGCAATCCCAGTTTCTGTACGCAAGTGGGAATCCACAAACGGGTCGGCAGAAACGATACCGATTTATTTATTATTTATTCGTCTACAGAGAAAATTCTTACAGACTACTAGCAAACAAATGTTACATTTCAAAAATGTATGCAACTGGTCGCGTGCGTCTGTTCTTGCCGGTCGGAAGCGATTTCAGTTGCATGGTTGCACTTCATCTGAACTACTTGACATATTGCCAAATGTTCGTGACTGAAAACTTAGTGGGCACAAAACGCCGATTCATAAAAAATCAATTGCGCTCGTGTGTGGACAAGGGCCTCTTTTTGGTAGCAAACTGTTTGCGAATGTTATTATTATTAGTCGACTTAGTCGATTTTGATTTTGTTGCTAATGACTCATTTTTGCTCAATAATTAAGTTCTAACAATAAAATCGCCACGTGCCCCTTTGAAATTGTTGACCAAATTGCTCGATTTAATTTCTTCCAAAATTGTGTAAAAATACTAGGTATGATTTTATTAGTAGGATTAGACGCTGGGATCTTAAAAGCAAGTGAAATCAGTTTTGGTATTACTTTACTAATCTATGTGATAATTTATCTATGTTACAATACTAGACATTCCTATTTAAGTGAGATACCATTCTAAGTTCACCTTCAATCACTAAAATCGTTTCCTCTAGCCAAAGGAAAGGTGTTTTTTTCGTTGTGATCGTTTAGTGGGAGTTAAAGAAACCAGCTTTGGAGTTCCGCTGGCAGATAATAAATAATAGTATTTTTAGTAGAATTGCAAGAATTTCTTTAATAATTTTTAAAACAAAAACTTTTACTTTCAGCCTATTAACAAACAAAAATGCCCGTCAGCAACTGGCATAAATTTCGTCTGTTATTGTGGAAAAATTGGATTATCCAATGGCATCGAAAAAAGGAATTAGCAATACAAATTCTTGCGCCAGTTTTTTTTACATGGTTGTTAGTAATTATTCGACTCCTTGTTGATCCGTTACCAGCGCAACCAGATGAAATATTTGGACCAGTATCTATAGATAAAATTAGGTGAGCTATTAGTGACAGTTTTTATGTTTAAATAAAATAATAACGGAAATGTATTGTAATTTCTTTAACTAGAAATATGCAAAGATTTTTGAATCCTGCCTGTGTAATACTACTTTATTTTGTTGTTTTCTTCTTAATTATTGAAATGATTTTATTTTAATGCTTTCCAGAATTCTATCCCAAGTTCAAAATATATTTCATACGCGGATAGGCCCTACCTTCGTTAAACAATTGGCATATTCACCAGAAAATCAATACCTCGACAAAATCATAAGGGGAGCTGCTGAAAAATTCAAATTATCCGTAGTTGCACTATCAAATGCTGCTGAATTGAAAAATTATATGACCAAAAATAAAACATTCGTTGGTGTAACCTTCAAAGACAGCTGCATTAATCTTGATAGTTATCCAAAAAAATTATCATTTGCCTTAAGATTTCCAAGTGAATTAAGAACAGGCAGCAACGGCCTTTCATGGGTAACAAATACCTTATTTCCAGCAATGAAATTTGGAGGAGCACGTAATGGTCATACACCAGATGGTGGTATACCACCTGGATATATACCAGAAGGATTTGCTGCTATACAAAATGCAATTTCATCGTCATTTGTTAAATGTGTTAACAAGGAAAATAATCTTGAAGCACCGAATATTATTATGCAAAGGTATCCTTATCCGGGTGATGAAGAAAATGATATACTTTTAAGTGGAATGCACGTCTTTCTGTCGTTAATAATTATGTTGAGTTTTAATTATCCGTCGTCTTGCATTGTTAAGGTAAAATTACGTTATTACATTTTTTAAGATGTTTTATTACAGTTTTTAAATTTCAGTATGTTGTAACAGAAAAGGAACAGCAACTTAAGGAGGTCATGATTATATTAGGAATAGATAATTGGCTGCATTGGTCTGCTTGGTTTATGAAGTCGTTTATTTCTATGTCAATCTCCTTAATAATTATGGTTATTATGGTGAAGGTAAGACAAGATTTTTTATTAAGAATAATTACTTTATAATTACGCAGTTTAAGTGATACTTTTTATAATCTCTTGATAAATCTAAGCCCAGCATAACCCAGACCTCTTCTTTCATATTATTCGTTTTAGCCTTAAATAATACCTGTTTGTTTGAGCCTTTACAATCTCCCACGTGACGCGTCCTCAAGCTTATCGTGGATGATGTCATTGAATCACCGTAAAAGTCTAGCAGCTTTAACAAAACGCTATCCCTATCCATCTCTTATTTCTTTCGTAGAAATTGACCCATATTAAATAATAATATCACTTCTCTTTTTTACAGGCCCAATGGCGTTCACAATTCCACGTAGCAGTAATCACAAATACCGACTGGTCATTGCTGTTATTCTTTTTTCTGGTGTACGCTTCTGCAACAATTTGTTTCTGCTTTATGATCGCAGCATTCTTCTCCAAAGCAACACTAGCATCTTCCTTAACTGGCATTATTGCGTTCCTCTCATACATTCCATATTCCTACACCGTAAAGCAATACAGCTCACTAACTCTTGGTCATAAACTAATAATGAGTCTACTTAGTAATACAGCAATGGGTTTTGGAATAAGGGTCATTATACAATATGAAGCATCTGGTGAGGGCTTACAATGGAATAAACTCTTTACACCAATCAATGAGGATGACACCTTGCATTTAGGGCATATTATCATTATGATGATAGTTAGTTGCTTTATTTATGTAATGATAGCGCTTTACATGGAGCATGTACTACCAGGGGAATATGGTATTCCAAAGCCTTGGAATTTCCCATTTCAAAAATCATATTGGTGTCCTGAAGAATCTCTGTTTGAAGCAGACATTTATAACTTTGATAAGAGGAGTGAGGATGATGGATTTGAGGCAGAACCTGTTGGAAAACGTGTTGGTATACAGGTGCAGGGGCTACGAAAAGTTTTCGATAAAAAGATTGCTGTCCATGGTCTAAGTTTGAACATGTACGAAGATGAAATTACTGTTCTCTTGGGTCACAACGGCGCTGGAAAGACAACTACTGTTTCAATGCTAACAGGAATGTTCCCTCCGACATCTGGAACTGCTGTTATTCAAGGATGTGATATTCGTAAGAATCTTGAAGGTGCTAGAATGTCGTTAGGACTATGTCCGCAACACAATATCCTCTTTGACGATCTTACAGTGAAGGAACATATAATATTTTACAGTCGTCTTAAGGGAATTGCTAATGAAGATCTTGGGACGCAAATCCATAAATACGTTAATATGTTGCAGCTGTCTGACAAATTAAATACACAGTCAAAAAATTTGTCGGGTGGTATGAAAAGAAAACTTTCCGTTGGTTTGGCACTGTGCGGTGATACCAGGATTGTTTTATTTGATGAGCCTACTGCTGGGATGGATCCAGCTGCTAGGCGAGCGTTGTGGGACCTTCTACTGCAGGAGAAGAATGGACGAACTATTTTACTTCTTACGCATTTTATGGACGAGGCTGATGTATTAGGAGATCGTATCGCGATTATGTCTGGCGGCAAGCTCATGTGTCATGGAACATCTTTCTTCCTTAAAAAGAAGTATGGGGTTGGATATCATTTGGTAAGAATTAAAAATCAAACACAAACTTTAATAATAATTAATTGAATTGCAGATATTTGAAAAAGCTGATGGCTGTGATAGTGGTGCGGTGACAAATTTGTTGAGAAAATACATTCCAAATATTGAAGTTGATACTGATGTTGGCAGAGAACTCTCTTATAAAATGCCCGAACAATATTCGAATGTTTTCGAAAGTATGCTTGCCGAAATTGAAATGCGTGCAGACGAGTTGAATATAATGGGATATGGTATATCTGTAACGAATTTGGAAGAAGTTTTTATGGCAGTTGGACGAGAAACTGTAAAAGATTCAGACTTGTCGCTGTCCACAGTTAATAACACTGATTCACTTCGAGGTGAGTTAAATTTGTTGAAATAATGCTGGTTGTTACGCTCGAAGTTTTTGTTAGAAATTATCCAGATAAAATTTAAGGTGACTTGTTGAATCCTTTTAATTATTAATGTTTCTAGATAAAACTTCAGTTTCATTCTTTTTAGCTTCAATCAATAATGAATCGGACAGTGCAAAACTTCTAAAAGGCCAACGTATGATTCTTTATCAATGGAAAGCAATGATCATGAAAAAATACTATCAAATAATACGAAGTCCAATATTATTGCTTGTTCAGTTTATTATGCCGATCTTTTTTGTTGCACTTACTTTATCACAAGGACGTAGTGCAAAAAAGATGACTGAACTACGTCCACTTTCAATAACCCTGAATTCCTATCAAGATCCAGTGACGGTTCTTCATACATCTCGTAAAATTCCTCCGTCGAGCTTAAGCATGAAAATTGCCGATGAATATAAATCTATGTTTGATGAGATGAGGCCGAAGCACGCTCTAGAAACAACTAAAAAAAGCTTTCAAGATTACATATTAAATTTAGCTAGGCGAAATTTGGTTCGTGTTAACTCAAAATATTTGGCTGGTGCCGCGATTTCCTCCAGTGGGAAAATTACTGCGTGGTTTAATAATGAAGCATATCATTCAGCACCCTTAGCTTTGAATCTCATTCATAATGCGATTGCAAGGTGAGTGTTTAATGACAAACAGCTCATATGAACAAAACCATTTACTTTTTCGATATTACAGAGCAATACTCGGCACTGAATATGGCATTGAAGTAACAAATGATCCATTGCCATTTACCGCTGAAACACAGATGAAGAAACTTGACTCTAGCAATACGTTAGGAGTGCAATTGAGCCTGAATCTTAGTTTTTGCATGTCCTTTGTGACTGCAGTCTACGCTCGCTTTCTTATAAAGGAACGTGAGTCCAAAGCAAAGCTGTTGCAGTTCGTCAGTGGTAGCAGAATTTGGATTTTTTGGCTATCAACTCTTATAATGGATTTGATCAACTTCCTGATTGTGATGTTAGGTATTATTATAACATTGATAGCGTATCAAGAAGAGGGTTGGTCCACAGCAAATGAATTACGTATGGTTTCTTTGATTTTAAATAAAAATATAATTTTACTTAATGTTTTTTTTTGCAGTTCGAATTTATTTCGTGTTTATTGTTTTTGGATTTGCCATGCTGCCTTTTACATATTTCTTATCATTCTTTTTTAATAATCCTGTTTCAGGATATACAACCTTAACTTTAATAAACATATTTACAGGTACTGGTTAGATATTTACTACAATATTACTAGAATTTTATTCATTCTGCAGGGATGGCATTATTTTTAACAGTATTAATAATGAGTGCTATGGGTGATAAAGTAAAAGCGAAAGCTGATGCCATGACATGGTACTTTATGTTATTTCCACACTTTTCTCTATCACATTCTCTCGGTCGAATTAGTCAAATTGATAGCACAAAAAAGATTTGTGATAGAATTTGTAAAGAGTTACCGTTTTGTAACATAGATATACTCTGTCAGACCAGTAAAGATTGCTGTCGTAAGTATTGAACATATACTGCTTTTTTCTATAAACATGATTTATTTTTAATAAGTAAAATGAAAATAGATTTAGATTTGTTTTTGAACAATGCAATTTTTTAGTATTAATAAAATGCATTTTTGTAGCTGTTGATTATTTCCAATGGGACGAACCTGGAATTGGGGCTGATCTGTTTTATATGATTATGTCTGGTGTGGCGTATCTTCTTATAATTTTGATCTTTGATTATCGATGGATTGATGATATTCTAATCAAAATTAGAGAATCATTCTTGTAAGTATTAATAACGATTTAAAATATAGACGTAAGATTATGGATATATTTTGTAACAAATTTGAAAGAGTAGGGATATCTCTTTCATATCATAAAACACTATAATTAGATAGTCGAAGTCGATAGTCCAAGCTAAATTGGAATTTATAACAACGTGGGTTTAGTTTCACGATATGAATTTCATTTTATGAAATGCGATTAAATCACACGAAGAATATACAGAAGCCGCTGTGTGTGACGAAGAGAGATATCACCATGCATTTCCTTTTAATAGGCACCTCCAGGTGGAAGTGTTTTAACATCATGCACCAAGACTAGAAAGAATTGGCCTGATTAAAGTAAACACAGATCACTTGCCCTCCTTCGAAAATATGGGGCCCTTACGAGAATACCATACAACAAACATTGCCTTACTTGAATCAAGAAATCATTGAAACAACCGAAACTTTTCCTTGCAGTTGTCCGGCTCTGGCAAGGATCAAGCGCTGTGCACTTAGAAACCTTTTGTTACAAATCTAACTTTCTAAATGTTTACTTTTCTGAATCTATCTAGTTCTGTAGATTATACTACAGCATAGATTGTAAAATATATCCTTGGTTTTTTATGTTAAAATATTAATCTTAAGAATCACTCTTTGCACTCAGTCCGTTTTGTCACTCAGGTAATTGCTAAATGTTTGGTAGTTGGCTTAGATTGAAGAATAGAAGAGGATGGATATATTAGGAAAGGTCTTCATGAACATTTCCTGTTAAACATTAAAGATATTTTCTATACTTTTAATTTGACATAATTTAGTTAAAAATTCTTATAATAGTTCCAAACTAGCAAAGCCGCAATTTGGGCATAAACTTTTTGCGGCATTGCGAAACTAACATCTCAAGAATATGAACAATCTGTAGAATGAAATCGTTTCCTTTTTATTCCTTTCAATCAGCAATTAATTAATAGTACATAAAACAATTTCTTATATAAAAAACAAATAAATATTTACTATTCATCATATGGCGAATATTGAATTATATTTTCTGTCGCATCATCCATCGGGCAATGGAAAAATCGTTTACAACATATCGGGAAAGGTTGTGATATATCAACTAAATCCCCTAATCTACACTCATTAATAACAAATTTCGAGCACCTACATTAAATTTAATTATGAAAAATTGTGATTTAATTTAAAAAATTATCACCCTTCAACTATAACAGTTCCATCTTCAGAACAATATAAATCCTCACAAATATTCGGTAGTTGATTTTTACCTTTCATTAATTCTTTTCCTTCGTAGAAGCATTGTCCTGGGCGATCTTTTTGTTTATAGAAAACATAATATTATAAAAATTTGCTTGGTTAATTAAATATTTTATTGAATATATACATACCTGGATCAGGTGGGACAATTTCTTCATACCCGTAACTAACGGAAAGAAATACTCCAAAAATAATAACTAAGATGGAAAATGCCATCATTCTGTTTGTGCTCTAGTGTAGCTTTGAGTTCTTTTGCATAACTGAATTTGAATTTAGAGATTGTAGATTTGTTTTTGGGAATGTTGGGATCTGGTTTTACTGGTTACGGTCATAAAGTAAATGATTAAAAATATTTTTTTTCTTCAATTCTTTATTAATTTATCTTTTAAACAATGATGGAAATTTAGACTTGTTATTAGAATATGTTTAAATTCATTTGGCACTTTGCTGTGATAAATCAGATTTGTTTATTTTAAAAAATAATTAAAGCTATATTAAAACTACGTCAATTGAAAATAAATGGTTCAATTATGAAATTATATTTGTAATTTGATGCTGAATGCATTAATTAATGATTGGTTTGTTGCAATCAATCAAGATTTAGCGAAGTAGAATTCATTTTCCAATAAAAACTATTAACACTTGATATTATTACAAGGTTTCAGGCTTGGTTACTGCATTATCTTCAGTAAAATGATAAATTTCAGATATACTTCACTATTCATTTCTTTCAGCATACTTGAGTCGTTTCAATTGAGAGATGATTTAGCTCAGGCTTCGATTTGTTTACAATTATTGCATTAAATTTCAAAAAGCATATAATATTTATTATCTAACCATTCAACTAAATACTTAAAGCTGCTTATTCTATTCTATTTTTGCCTAATCAGTAAACTACCCTTCAGAATGAGCTTTAAATTAATTTAATAATAATGTAATTCAGGCTAATGGTTATCTAAGCAATTTTTTTAGTCGAGTGTTTCGTTTTGTGTGTAGTTTTGTTTTTGATTCATTGCTAAAGAATTCATTAAAGTTATTACCTTTAGGTTCAACACGTTTTTGTGATACTATTTTTTAGTGTTCTGTTATTGTAGAAATTGTGGATAAGTTGAAACTGCAATTAATATTTTATTTATTTGTTAAGAGATAAAAAAGGATAATAAGGAAGATGTAACGTTTCCTGGTCAAGTTTAACCAATTGATCCCACTCAATCATGCGGTATGAGTACTTAAGATATATTTATGTGCTTCACACTTCTCTGGAGTACATCCAGACCATTGCAAACTAGTTTCGAAAAAAGCTGAATCCACCAACTCGTCTTACTACCTCCCAATATAAATTACTTCTATTCTCTTCCGAATCCTGGAGACAATGATAAATATAAACTTTGTGACTATATAGAATCTAACCAAATTCTAAACACAGGCAGTACGGTTTTTGAACAAAGAGGTCTATGTACTACTGGCAACCTTCTTGTGTATTTAACCGAGCATCTCGACCAAAAGATCGATCGCTTGCTTTAGATATCTCTGATTGCTTTAGATATCTCCAAGTCTTTGGCTCGCCCCCCTCTACTTCAGCTGAACAAAGCAAAATATAGCGCTATAAAACTCAACGGTGATGACACATTTTGCGCCATCATTGACTGGTTGGGCCATCTGATTGTAGATTCCATTACTTATTCGTGGAAACGAACTGTTTTGGTCCTTTGTTTTCAATTTTGTATACAGTTCGATATGCTGGCTAGAATTTTAATTTAATATTATTTTCTTTTATAATATTTAATTTAATAGGCCACCTCCACAAATTCATGATGCCGAAGCCGTGGATGATGATGTTGCTGATGAAAAGAATCGCATAAGTTCCATGTCAAAGGACGAAATTGCAGCGCACAATTTAATCCTAGATCAAGTCACAAAATATTATGGCAGCTACTTAGCAGTTAATCAAATTTCACTTGGAGTTCGACAGTTAGTATTTTTCAAATATGTCGATTTGTTTCCATTTATTTATAATATTTTTTTATAGTTCCGAATGTTTCGGACTTCTGGGAACAAACGGTGCTGGAAAAACATCAACCTTCAAAATTTTAACTGGCGATGAAAGAATGTCCCGTGGCAATGCCTACGTTCGTGGACTTAGTTTACGCACCGACATGAAGTCAGTTTATCAACAAATTGGATACTGTCCGCAATTTGATGCTCTTATAGACGATTTGACTGGTCGTGAAACTATTCACTTTTTTGCCTTATTAAGAGGAGTACCAGAAGACAAAATCGATAGGATAATAAGAGATCTTGCCCGCAATTTTGGCTTTACTGATCATTTAGATAAAAATGTACGAAACTTAAGTGGTGGAAACAAAAGAAAAATAAGTACCGCCATAGCAGTGCTGGGAAATCCATCAGTGATTTATTTAGATGAACCGACAAGCGGAATGGATCCAGGAGCACGACGAAAATTATGGAATATGGTTAGCAGATTAAGAGAATTGGGAAAGTCTATCGTTCTTACGTCACATAGTATGGAAGAATGTGAAGCACTTTGTACGCGTCTTGCGATTATGGTTAATGGAGAGTTTAAGTGTATGGGATCAACGCAACGATTAAAGAATAAATTCTCTAAAGGATTTGTTATTAAGATTAAGCTGAAGAGAAATATGGAGAAACCGATTCAATCTTCAGGGTATGAATTATTTTCATTGTATTTTATGGTATGTTCACTGAAAATTGTATGAAAGTATATTTCAATCAAAGAAAAGGTTCTTTAAACATCACAGGATAATGTTTGAGGCAATTGTTTGGTATTATCAGAGCTGTGCGTATTGGGCTCACAACGCCAGTAAAGCAATATTTTATTCTGAAAAGGATTTTATGACGATTTTTTTTTATGTGGAAGACTAGAGCTCAGGGAAAGCCCTTTGTACTGTCGACGATGTATTTCATTCTTTTATATTGGTTCTACATTTTCCACTCTCTTATGCTAAAGTTTTGATGTCAGCATCCAATTGGAGTTACATTCATTATGTATGATGTTGCGATGACCTCTGTAGTATTTGAATATATTTATAGCAGTATACATTTTTATATTGCCTGCACCTTATCTAATTATGTGTTAAAAATATTCGAAAAGAATCAAAATTTAATCTTGCTTTTTTGAAGAATGAAAATAATATAAAGTTTTTCGTTAAATATTATAAAAAATTAAATTTTCTCTCTTCTTCACAGAGCTGGCAGTGAACCCGAAACAACAACACTGCTTAATGATGTTGAAGGAGTAAAAAGATTTATCGAAGCAGAATTCCCACAAGCAGTTTTAAAGTAAGTTAAAATGTATATTAAAAAAAGTTAAAAAATTTATTAACTCTTAAATTTTCATCCTTTTTCTAGAGAAGAGTATCAAAGCATGCTAACATTCTACATTCCAACAGCTACAATTCAATGGTCGGCTATTTTTGGATTATTTGAAAAGAATCGAGCTTCCTTAAACATTGAAGATTACTCGATTTCTCAAACATCGCTTGAAGAAATATTTTTGGGTTTTGCAGCACATCAGCGCCAAATCAGCTAGAAGCTATAAAGGATAATCAAAAAGGAGGAGCCTAAAGTTTACTGCAGGTGACTTTTCTTTGGCTATTAGTTTAAAAGGAACCCAAAAATGAAAAATAGTTTTGGTAATTGTCCAGTTTAACCTTCATACGTTCTTGAAATTTTTGCATTGTCTAGAGTTCAGCATGCTAAACAAGAATATGTATAATTACATATACATATGTAAATATGTTAGGGGCGGAAACCAACAAATAAACACAGTTTCCAAGCCTCGAATAATTGAAAATATTAAACGACGCATAGTCAATATTTTCCGAACATCAAGAGTATTTGGTTTGCTGATAAAACTTCACCAAATTCTTTAAAATGCGACAGTGAAGCACTGCAGAACAGTGATTACTATTATTATAAATTAACCCTGCAAAAAAGTTTTCAAATCATATAAAAGATATTGTTTTACATTTTACATTTAATATTATATAAAGAAGAAAAAATTATTTAAATTATAATTACCAGAAAAAAAGCACGAGATAAAAGGCGAGGGCCCTGTTTTCTACTTAGGTCTAGATGCGCAAAAAATATATCGTAAAACTTCCAGGGTCGAAATTCGTTAGAAAAGTTAAATTTTTATATTAAATTTCGAGCGGTTTTTATGTAACGAGAGCAAATATTTAAAGGTAAAAATACTGTGATTATCAAAATAACGCTCAATTTTAATAAAATTGGTCATTTATAAATTATTAACATTTAATTTAATTTTTTTTATTATTGTGTTTGTTGTATTTGTGAATTCTCTTATTAATTTGTACTTTTCGAAAATACTTACATATAAGGAAATTTATATGCTTTTAGTTTGTGAGATCCAAAATACAAAAACTGTACCAATGAGAATGGTTTTCTCTGGAGATTATCCATGGATATGAGGACAGATATTCTGCGGAAACCTTGAGCAAAAGTAAGAACACGAATATACAAAAACATAGATGTAATGCATGCAAAGTACTAACTATTCCTAAATGCATGATTGTGAAATCATTTGCAAATATTCAGTAATTAGTTGTCTGTAGCTGAATTGGTTTTTAAATGTGGATATAGAGTTCTTTTTATTGCTGCTGATTTTTTAGTGTGTCGAACTTCTAACAGAATACTTCAACCAAAGTATGTATCAATTTGGTGAGTTTAGTTTTTTCCCTATCTAGATATCTCCAAGGCTTTTGATAGAGTATGGCAGCCTGCTCTGTTAGTTAAACCCCAAGCAATTGGTATTGACACAGCTTTGGATGAACTGATACTTTGCATTATTCTTACCGCTTCGATAATGAATGACAAGTGCGTGCCAGATCTTGTCCAACTCCATCAACAGAGACCATGACCTCATTGTCGATTGGGGCCGTAAGAGTCGATAGAGTTGAACGCTTCCAAAACGAAGTACTGTCGTTTTTCCAATAAAACCTTCAACATCAACTGGAATGGATGGGGTAGATATACTGGCTGACCCATCCCTTAAATTCTTAAGCGTGACATTAGCCAAAGACCATTTATTGCAAATCGCCAAACCAGCATCCCACTGCTTTGGATTTCTTTAATGGTGCGAGTTCCTCCTTCAGCCATGGGGGCCCATATACTGTAATATACAAATCCTACATTCACCTCGAATACAACTTCCTTATAGGGGGTGGGGGTGGGTGAGGCTTCGAAAAATAAAGTACAACAAATGGACCTCAAGCTTATCGGTGACGAAAGGAACGAGTGCGTTGGTTCTTACTTTTATGAAAAACGTCGATTACAGATAGAAATTTCCGTTTAAACAATTTTTCGTCGTAATTGTTGTTCTTTTCTGTGCCAAGGTAAATATTTCTGAGAAGTAAAATTAATAACGGGCACCAGACTGGCAGCTAGACTTGGGCAAACTGTTCTATTCTAAATATGTATAACGTCACGGGGATGCTTTTTATTACACATTCCCTCCCTTGCCCTTCGCCTCCCCTGCCCAAAAAAAGCTCGTGCTCCCAGAACCATGGACGCTCCTCGTGTAGGAATGGCCTAACAGCTTTCTGTTTAGCATCTCAAAAATTAGATAATCTTGGATTTGTTTGAAAATATACTTGAACAAAACAAGCCCAGCTGTAGCAGACGTGTTGTTTATAGAAGAGCGTCGTCATCCCTTAATTAGTTTCAAAGTAGTGTTTTTACCAGTTTCTTTTTCATGAACATGGATTGCTGAATCACTGTACATACATATATTTGCGAGGCGCTATCGCTTGAAGATTCAGCACTGATTTTCGTTACTATGCTTCGTTAGTTTCGCTCTATATAGTGTTAGATTGGAGGAGCTTAGAGCATGCTCTTGGGGAAAAAGCTCCTCTTTCAATTTGTTTTCGATGGCGGGTCTCTGAATCATTTTCCAAGTATTTTTTCCCAGTGTTGACTCATAAGCAGCGCGGTTCACTCTTTTTTTACTCAATGAAATTATGAAATTGATTTTAATTTTCAATGGTTAAAAATTCGGGGAATTTAAGTGGCATTTTAATCTAGCAAGCAAGTGTACGTGGAGTCGATTACCTATCAGGTAAATAAAAGTTTTTAATAACTTATAACGAATTTATTTTCTGACAGTCACACAGAATACATTAAAATCGATTATCACAACAGCTGATCAAAATCTCTGAGGTGTAAATTCAGGTAGTTAATAAAGAGTTTGTGGAGGTAGTTCAACTATTATTTTCTTTATCGAAAGCTTTAGTATTGTTCACCGCTCGATGGGGTGAGTTGTTGCCTTGAACTTCCCTTTAAACATTTTTTAGATGTTGTCGGTTGTTTGTCCAAAGTAAAAGTAATTGATTGTCGAGATATTGTATCGATTTTTTTACTTGTTCACACGTGTTTTTATCGTGTTGTCCTTTTTATCATCACCTTCGTCGGTTACACTATCGCATTAGGTTTGAAGAGATTGTGAGCACTAGTACAATAGTAGAAGCATATATGGTTTAATTGAAAAAGATTAATCACTTTTTAATAAAACTTGGTAAGTAATTTAACAAAACCTATTCCAGATGTTTTAGTTGAATGAAAACTTTCTGAAAGTACTTCTTCAAAGTTTTACGCATTATAATGTGAAATAAATGAGATGTGAAGCAATTTTAAATTGCCCTGTGAAGTGGCATTGTGTTTTCTTATTAAAAAAAAACAAATTTTATGAGTTTTCTATGCCAAAGTGTTTTGTGCTCTAATAAAGTTAAAAAGTGTTTTGATTGTTTAGTGGGAGTTTGAAGAAATCAGTTTTGGAGAGAAGCTGATACTGCTTGCCTCAGCAATCTGGTTTCACGAATTTCACAATTGAAAGCGTGAATACCTTTATTTGTCTATTAATTAACTATTTTTAATTTTTTAATATAAAAAAGGATTCGTAGATTATTATGAATTCAAAATTCATATAAATTTTAGATAAATTCACTAGGAATAGGAATTATAATTATGAAGAACAGGAATTATGACGAATATCAGAATTATAATTCAAAAAAACTTCCGCCAAGAATCAGTTCTGCGGCCACAAGCAGATTCGATCTCACCAATACTTTTTAACATTGCTTTGGAAGCAAAGCCTTCTATATTTACAAGCCATGGTGTAGAAAATTTGGCTCACAAATGTCCTCTCAATGGGACTTCAAATCGGTGAAGTGACGTTATGTTGTTAGTATAATTTGGAGATTTGAAGTCCCATTCAGGGGAAATAGGCTCTCAATATTTTTCTACAGAATGGCTTGTAAATATAGAAGGCTTTGTTTGGAAGCAATAATGAGAAAAACAGAACTTAATGGAGCAAATAGCATCATCACAACAAACATTCAAGAAGGTACTAGCCTTCACAGATGACATAGTCATAATTGGACGCAAAGCGCAAGACGTAAAGGAAACGTTTTTAAGAATTGTACACAGCTTAGCAAAGTTTAATCTAAAGGGCCCCCGAGACGGTCAAACCGTCAAGCTCAAACCTTACGTGTTTGATCAAACCGTTTGAAGTCACTTTAGAATTGCTTCAAACTAGAAGCGCAGTATTAAAAATCGCTTCAAACCAGAAGGACCTATTTGCCAACGCGCACACAACGTATCGCTTCGAAATTTAGATGAGGTTTGATCAAACGTCGCGAACACGTTCAAACGGCGGCGCTTGAAACAAACCTAAAGGCCCATTCAGATTCAGCAGCAGCAGCGGCAGCAAGCTTAGTTTTACTAGCAATCGCTGCTGCTTTAGTTGTCAAGTGACCGTCATTAACCAATAGGAACTGTTTGCTGCCGCTGCTGCTGCTGCATCTGAATGGGCCTTAAAGCTGGAAACAGATTGAACGTTCATCAGCGCTGAGAAAAGTCAAAATGAAAATCAATACACACAACCTGTTTGTAGTGAACAGATTGCACGGTTATCAGCGTTCATCAGCGTTGGAATAGGCTCTATTTCTATTCTGATGAACGTTGTTCGGCGTTTTTTGACATTTCTCGAGTTGTGAGTCGTTGTTTTGATTGGAGTTTTTTTTAGACTGTGAGTTTTTTAGATGGATTTGTGTGGATAAACAATTAACTAATAATTCAGTGAGAGTGGCCTCCATATGTGAGATTAATTTTGAAGAACAATTTATAGAAGAAATTAAAAAACATAAAGCTATTTATGATAAAAGAAGTGGGGGTTATAAAAACACCATGTTGTATGTTATAGTAGTGAATAAAGTTATTAATTTGAAATAAGAAACTGTTATGTTTTTCTTGAAATTTCTCCTTTTTATCTTGCAATTTGTGTACCTAAAAAACAAATCAAGTGGTATTTCCAGCCAGCGGATGCGAACTCTGATGACCGTTCAATGTCACAGCGCTGATGAACGCTTATGAACGTTCAATCTGTTTCCAGCTTAAATATGAATTTCCATCAAACGGGTTTCAAGCACGTAAATGTTTGTCAAACCTGTCAAACCAAAACAGCGTAAATGATCAAATTGGTGTGACTCAAACCAAAATCTACGTGTTTGAGTCAAAACGTTTGACCGTCTCAGGGCCCTTAAGAGTAAATAACATAAAAACAAAGTACATACCTACAAGAATGTATCAAAAAGAGAACAACGCTTAGGATCAAGCATCAGCCTTGACGATCATAGGGCGCGTTTAGGCCCAAGTTAATTTAACTGAGCTAGGCAAGTTAACAACGGCATAAACAGCAATTTTTTTAGCGCTGTTTGCTAACTTATTTCTGCTTTTTGGCTTAGCTAAAATATAGCACAGCCAATCTGAATTTACGTTTGCTTGTAATTTTTGGTTGTAAGCAAATAATTTAGAAATATTTCAATACAGAATGAAGATTTTATTATTATTATTCATTTTTTAGCTTTTTATTATTTGTAAAATGAGAAATGTTATTATTTCTGCTTGTTATTAGCTGTAGAATGAGAACTGTCAAATAGCATGCTAGAAACGGTGCTAAGTTAACAGCGTTAATTTAACGGAGTTAAAATAACTCGGGCCTAAACGCGCCCATAGAATAGAAATTGTAGATAACTTTATATATTAAGGAAAAATGCTTCCCTCAGAAAATAAGATAAAGGACGACTTTCTCCAGTTCTGAAAATTGAGCATTGCCTCTAGGCCAGCCGTCATAGAGTCTATCCATCTTCCTCTTGGGTCTGCCTACTGGTTTATTTCCCGAAATTTCTGCTACCAAATTCTGCTGCCGTTTTGGGATACGTTTATCCTCCATTCTGATTACCTAGCCGACTCAGTCCGATATTTTTTATAATGGTCTAAAGTTTTGGATCGTCAAAAAATTCATAGAACTCGCTGTTGCATCTCCTTCGCCATAATCCAGCCTTTCGCGTTGTACTCGAGTAAATACTCATGAGTAGAATCGAAAGATAATTACTTAATCACGAGAGAAGGTGTTTCGCCTACGTAAAACAAAGAAGGCCAAATTTTCCATCTCTTGCTTTGGCATTACTAATAACTTTCAACGAAGGGTTGTCTTATACCTGTGACCTGCCTAAGCGTATGCATTAGTCGATTTCCGGCTGGGGCTAATGGCAAATACTTTTGTATCTTACATGGGATATAAATTCAAACTTATAAAGCCCCGTTTACATCCCAAACGCAAAGTGGAAACGCCAATTGCAGCTCTTTTATCGCATAGAAATTTTTATGGGTTTCTCTCTGTTTCACGAACGTCGATTCAACGTTGGTGAATAGACAGGGAAGTAGACAAACTTCTAAAAGAGCTCGAATTTGCATTTTCCCTTTGCGTTTGGGACGTAAACGGACTTAATTGAGGCAGAAAAATACATATATGTGTAAAGCGTTTATATGGAAAATATTCATAACCGAGATAAACTTACAGTTCGCTCAAATTTTGACTTGAATGCAAATTGTACTTGGTACTCAATTCTACCCAATAAGCAATGATATGAGTAAAATTACTTGGTCAAAAGTATGAAGTAGAATCGAAAGCCAAATACTCATATGACTAAAGAATCGAGTACCGATTCCGTATCCCTAGTTGGGCCTATTATGCACTTGAGAACTTTTCTCTCAAACCAGTTCAGTCGTTCCTCTAACGGCAAGGGTCATAGTCCAAGTCTCTCTACCATATGCACAACACATAGCACAGTACTGGTGCTGTACTGTTTTGTAGAGTGAAAGTTTTGTTTTACTGTACATAAATCTTAAGTGCAGTATTTGTTTTTGTGCATAAAAGCTCTATTAGCCAGTAGTATGCTTTTAGTTATCTCTTCCTTTAATTCTTTTTGTAATTGTAGATCCAAGGTAGAATTTTTTATCGTTCACTTCTAGGTTGTGTTCGTCGATTGTTTAAAGTTTTCCCATTCCAAATCTTCCAGCTCTGGGACTGTTGAATTACGTTGTTTTTCTTCATTTGTGTTCAGGCTTTGCCGCCTCTTTTAGTTCAACATAAACTTCTCTTGCTGCCAAAAGGTCCTTCCCACGATGTTCACGTCATCTGCATTTGCAAGTAATTGTAGAGAGTGGGTTGCCATTGACACATTTTTTTGGCTGACTTTCTCCTTATCACCCCATTTTAGGGCGAGGTTGAAAGAGGGAGGGGGGCTACCGAATTATCTAAGACCTTGTCATACTTCGAGCACTTCTGTTACTGCACTTTGGATCTTTACTTTCGTCAGTGAGTATTTGATCAGTCGTACCAGCTTTGAGGGGACTCCTAATTTGTTGCTTTTTTGCCTTGTTACAGCTTCACGTACCTCATATAAACAGACTCCTTGGTAGTGCTGTGTCCGAACATACTATAACCGGATCCAGGACCAACCACCATCAAGCTTTCCCTGCCGGGCCATGGTGGTATAGACTGATTACGATGAAGGGATGGATGGTACTGCGTGAATATACTAGGGGGAATATACTGGTTTAACTTAGTGTTCCCATAGTAATGCAGACCTCTGCCATAGGTAACCATAATTTCTCACGCAGCTCGTGGGATCCATATTCTGAGGTGAAGATCTTACAAAGAAGCAAAGTCATATCGACCCATCAACCTCTATTCCTAGGATGGAGTATTACAGCAAAGCAACTCCACTGCTTGCAATTTGCCTACAGGCCGGGCAGATCTATGGAGACTATGATATTTAAGCAGATTGGGGCTGGTACTTGATTGTAGTTCTGCGGAGCAGCTGCCGAAACAGTGGAGCCCTTACTGTGCGATTGTAAGGCTACAGCGAGGAGGAGATTGAGTCGCCTCCATCACGGCTTCCCTGATCCTTTGGGTTATGAATCCTAAATTAATTTTAGGCTTGACCTCGAACATTTTTAATGGCGGGATTGCATAAAAGGCCTAATAGGTCGCAGTGCCTGCAAAGACGCCCCAAAGACAGAGGAAGAAGAATAGCATAGCTGGAAATAGGCCTTCTTATCGATCATCGAAGTCAACGGCGCCAATTTTAGTCGTTGTATTTGGGTAGAGCATGACTTACAACATGACCGCGTGACGATTTTCCCCTTCCCTTTCTCTACTTTTTTCGACAAAATCTTTCTCTCTGCGACAAAATGGCCCCTATTCCCATAGTCACCTCACTTTTTTTCTCACTTCACTTTTTTTGTCACGTAACTTTTAAAGTGGTATTCTCATAGTCGAGTGACAAGGGAAAAGTTAATGAGAGAAAATGTCACAAAACTGGGTGTAGTATTCTCGAAGTCATTTTTTGTAGCAAATGTCACTAAAAATTGTCATTTTTTATCACTTGGAATTTGTAGATGACGCCACAATTTTTTTAAAATGAATAGTAACACAGTGGCGGACTAAGCCCGTCAAAGGCCCGGGGCGGCAAAGCGGAATGAGGCCCTCAGTCTAAGAAGTTGATGTAATTTTAGAAGCCTTTTATTCAGTTTTCATTTGTATGTAAAAATGTGTGTGTATGTTTATTTCCCAGTAGGGAAAACATTTAATTACCCATCAATTCCGAAAGTAGTTCTAAAGCCAAGTGTCCACTATAGAGTTTTTTTGGTAGAGTGCAGAGTGTAAAGCTCTATCTGTAGTGTGTACACTAAAGCGCGTCTCTACCACTCTACCACCCCACCGCCCGTAGAATTGCTCTAGAGAAATTTTGTGTAGAGCTCTACCAAGTGCTCTACAGACTGTACACTGCAGATGCGTTTTCTCTACTGTAGAGTCGGCCATCAACATTTGCATGTCATTTAATTTCTCAGTTATTCAGAGAATAAATAAAATGAGTTCTCGCCAAAAACAAGCTGCTACCCTTTTATTTTTGCTCGAAGAAGAGAAAAAGAAGGAAAGGAAATTTGAGCGCGAGATTGGATTGCGAAAAGAAAATAAAACGCTGGAATGTATCGAGAATTATTGAATGAGCTCACGGAAGAAGACACATTTTCTGCGTATGTTGTATTCGAATTTCGTTGTTATTTAACAGGCCGATGTACAACAATTCGAAGCGCAGTCGAAATGCAAATAAGAATGAATACTGTAGAGAGAAAAACTCTATCAAACATGCTTGATAGAGCGTAGAGCAGATGTAGAGCTCTACACAACACAAAAAAATTGCTTATACACTATAGAGTTGTTTAGCAGAGAAAACTTTCGCGTAGAGTGGGTGTAGAGCGCATGTGTACAGCTCTAGAGGCTATATACACTTCTCTACGCGTCTCTACGCGAGAGTTTTCTCTAGCTCTATGCAAAAAGCTCTATAGTGGACACCAGGGGCCCGATTCCGCAACGGTGAGTTTCTCGCCAGTGAACACCGAAGGAAAAACTCACTGACAACCTTGGTGTTCACTTTTCTTTAAAATGCGATTCCGTAAGAGCCAGTGAGTTTTAAAGTGCTGAATGATTTTTAAAGTGGCTGAATGATGCGCTGAGTTGGTACTGTCTTGACCTTTCCATTTTAAAAATTCTAATTAAATAAAATCTTTTAGAACAATAAACTAAAACAACATTTTATTTTTCCATACCAAACAAATCTCTCAAAAAAATTATTGTTAAAAAAAATTAAAAAACTTATTCAAAAATAATCGCACGAAATTACAAAAACAACTTTACTCGTCAAAATTCAAACTCACCGTAAATTCACAGCCTTTTTCTCAGTTAGAAATTTTTCACGGCGGTGTTCACGGCAAATGTCAAAAAAAACTCATTCTCACTCTCGCAGACGGGAAAATAAGCAGTGTACACTGAAATCGGTGAACACCGTAAAACTCGCCGTTGCGGAATCGGACCCCAGGCCTAAGTTTAGAAAAACTCATCTTGCATGTTGCAACCGAGATGAAAATGGTCAAGAAGTATTGAAGAATAAGCGATGTACAGGGTAACGATTCAATAAAGTCCCATTTTAATAATTACATGTGTACTTATTTGTGTCTACGGGAACATTGTACGGGACCTCCGACTCCATAGTACCACTTAGGTAGGCACTGACCATATTTTAAAAGCCTTGTTTAGGATTTGATCAAGGGAACTTGTAGACATTTGGAGGCCCCCAGGGACCAGAGGCCCGGGGCGGACCGCCCCTTCCGCCCCACCCTTAGTCCGCCACTGTAGTAACAGTCCAGCAAACCAAATTTTAAAATCTCTTACCGAATTCGTTACGGAATTTCGTATACTTCTCCCGAATTCGCAATCGATTTCTGAACAAATACTGAACGAAAAATATATGAAGGGGTTGACACGACATCGTTACAAAAATTCTTTTCGGATTCGTTACGAAATTTAGTCAAGATTTAGCAAAGCTTTTTTTATTAGGGGTAAAAAGCTCATTGAACTACATATACACGATGCTTGTTACAATGGATTTGAAACCATCGTTTTTTAGTAATGACTAAAAATGACTATATTCTACGTACACGAGAACTTAAAAACTAAATGGTATGTCCACTTAAGCTGGATACAATCAATACGATATTGCAACGATATTGAGTCATGCACTACAGGAATGACTAAATATTTTCTAGCCCAATAAACTTCATCTTATCTTTTACGGCAGACTGTATTTTTGAAAAAAAAAATTATTTGACGTTTGCATGAATATTTCAAGTATTTTTCTACCACTTCAGTATTGAATCAGTATACAATTTGTTAATTATTTAATTGCTTCGTCTTGAACTAACCTAAGCACATACGGTGTATTAAGATTAGTAAGCATGTTAACCCCCCCCATTTTCGACGAAAGTTATAAAATTATTGATTTCCATTAACCAAAATATTTTGATAACTAAAAAAATTCTGAATAATGTTTCTTCGATAACAATAATTGTTGTACCTATATGGTAAAACGTCAGCAATATATTTTTGATTAATTATTTGTTATCGAGGCTTATCATAACGAGGAAATAGCGATTTTTAGAACTGAAGATTGCTAATGTCTAGTAGTAGCTCGTGCACTGCTAAACCATACATAACATAGTTAGTCGGTTCTGCTGCATGGATGCAAGAGTTGTAAAGCGCTATTTAGATCAAGTATGTGAAGTTTTTGTTATAAATATAAGAAATTTGTAGTTATAGTTTGATGCATGTTAAAACTATTAGAAAATTGGAGGGAAGTTTTTGAATTTGTGTATTATGATAGTGTGATTTTTTATAAAATGTTTAGTGTATAGTTTTTGAAACTAATGCTAGTGATAATATTATAATAGATGCAAAACGTGCAGTTTTAGTACTAAAAGATAATTTTATCATTGACTAAATCCAGTAAAAACTAGCTTCGAATTTATTGCGTATCGATTAGATATCAAAATTGGACATGTCACTCTGGTATTTTTTTGTTTATAGATTATCCTAAAATGCAAAAGTCAATTGATTATCGCTTGAGACATAAAAAAGGCAATAATCTATTTTAGAAAAGTTAGATAAGTTAACTGGAACGTGTTTCCTGTATTTATATACATGAGGTAGATTCTTGTGTCTTACACTAGTTTACACGAAAAATGAACCTAATGAAAAAAGTGTTTTTTTTTACCTAATTTGGGGTCGCTGAAAACGAAAATGACACTCATTTATTTTTCCAAAGAACCGTTATCGAGAAATTAGCAAAACGGCTTTTTTCCATTTTTTTCCATTTATTGCCAGATTCTCGAGAACCAAGCTTAGCTTAAAAAATGCACTCTTTTACGCAAAATACTCCCACCTATCTAAAACTGTAAAAGTTAAGGTTCTACCATGCCAACTTCCGGAGTAATAAGCCATCAAAGTCAAAATTTTGATTTTTTTTCAAGAAAATGTCTATTTCAACTACCTTTTTCACCAAAAAATACGTAGTTAACCAATATTTTTTTTCCAAAAATTAGAAAGGTTGGACAATTTACTATGAATAATGTCCAAACAATTTTTATGCTACGGCCTTTACTTTTGAAGTTATAAGCAATTTTGATGTTAAAATTGGCTTTATTTTTTAAGACCTTGGCCTTATTTTGTGCTTTTTTACTGTTTTTTTTTTTCACCTAAGCTTTGTCGAAAAGTACCAAATAAAGTCAATTTTAACATTAAAATTTGCTAATATCTTCAACAGCAAATGCCGTAACACAAAAATTGTTCGTACATTATTCATAGGAAATTGTCCAAGCTTTCTAATTTTGGAAAAAAAATATTGGTTAACTACGTATTTTTTGGAGAAAAAGGTAGTTGAAGTTGACATTTTTTTTAAAAAAACATACATATAAAAAAGCCCGATAAAAAACGTACATATAAAATAATATGCTGTAAAAACTAGAATATAATAAGTGAGTAGGTGAGAAAATGTGAATTGCGAGATAAATTTAAACAAATAAATATTATGTAATATTTGGATAAAATTATCGTATAAATAATTAAATCAATACCACTTAAGCTTTTATGACGTATGCGATTCTTTATGAAGCTTAAGAGCTTTAATGACGTCATGTACAATAATGTAGATCCATATGTTATATGTATATCAATTTTGGAACGAACTTTATTTCAATTTAGATATTTTATATATTTAAATTGATGGTAAATTAGTGTACTCATTAGCTGAGGAAGGGATGACCAACAACTTTCTAGGATTTGGTCGATGTTTTATGGAGCATTTCGTTAGCGCATTTATTTATTTACTAGTAAGACCCACATGGCGTTGCTGCCCGTGACAAACTTAAAATAAACACACATGGAATAGCCTTAAATAGGTAACGCCCCAAAAAAATTAATATAATTGAAAGAGTATTAAAAATAGGCCTTTACCAGCAACTATTAGTATAATCACAAGAAAACATGTCAGATCCACAGTGTTATTCATGCTATAATATTTTTTTGTGAGGGAGGCAGGCATTGGTATAGGCTTTTAGCTAAATTAAACATTCAATAACACAGATTTAAAATTTTTTTTCCTTTTTCGATTTCAGCACTGATTTTTTGGGTTTTGAGACCAATCAATAATCACGAATCTGAATTTTTTTTCTTTTACGTCAGAGTTTTTCACAATACCCATTTATGAAAATGTATAAATGTTCAAATGGACAGAATTTACAATGAAGTAAAACTGTCTTTAAACGACTTTTTGACGAATCAATAACGAGTCTCCATTCATTCACATCGTATTTCATGCCGTACATCTTCCCTAATCCGGGAATGTCTTTGCAATAGACGAGATCTGCAAGGTTCCGCAAAAAATTGTTAGAATTCGTTCTCTCTTTTCCGATACTACCAGAACGAAAGTTTTTCTGTTGCAATCTCGAACCAAAAAGTTCCGCGGCATCTTTAGGTAGTCCTAAATCGATCGTCAAATCATTCAATTCTAACTGATTAAACGGTTGTGGTTGAGAAGAGAGCTTAAAATTAGGATCTAGATTTACCTGGTCTTCTGGGGCAAGAACTTTCAGATGCATGGTATAAGAATAAGATTTTTTGTTCTTTCTCATTTTAAAATTGCCAAACATTGATGATCTTGCGTACAAAAAAAACATGTTTCCATCTTTATCTACTAGAGGTTAACTGAACGAAATTGTAATTCTGCTGAACCTTCGTAGAAAACGCAACGAAAATGGTCAACTTTGAATGGCGATTGCTCGATCACCGTTGGTCGTACGGAAAGAAATGTCTTCGTTTTTTTAAGACTTTTCTTTTCTCTCAACATTTATGTATACCCAGGATGCCGTAAAAAAAATTATAACTGTATTAATAAAAAAAAAGAAAAAACGTGTTTTCGAAAAAAATTAGTTTTGTTTATCGATTATTTTTTGAATTACAAATGGTAAAAAAAAATTAAAAAACGCATTTCGATGGGAAATTTAATTTTCTACAAAAAAGTATTTTAGTAAAAATCTCGAATTTCGCTTTGTTTTCGAGTTAATTTCGAAAAACCTGAAAAAGGGGTACTTAGGGTCGGCGCTCAAAAACGCACCCCTTAAAAAAGGGGAACTTTGTGATTTTATCATATTTAGGTGTTCAACTAACATATTAAACAATAAAAACCCTTTAACGCAATTGTTCTTTACTACTTTTGTTTTTTCCATAAATTTATCAGTCTAAATTATGAAATAAAAAAAAATGCAATTTCTTCAAAATTCTGACGTGATGGAAACTTCTGACTATTTTCCCGTAATCAGCACCCAAAAATATAAGAGAAACAATACTTGAACATTAAAAAGGTTTTTCGTTGTAGGTGTGTGTAATCAATCATTCAATAATCAAACAAATTTTATGATATCCTGAAAGAAAAAAATAAATGGATTATACTAATTTAAGATTTAAAAATGTGCCTTTGACGGAATGAAAGAATGCTAATGGAAAGTTCGTTGTCTTCTGTTATGGTTTTTCCTCTACTTAAAATTTCGGGATGAAGGGTTTCTTTCCCTCTTACCGATTATATATAAATCCCACATTTCCTCTTGTCCTTTTACCATCTTTCCAAAAAACCTTGTTGATCAATTTTGAACCGATTGCTTAGAGAGCTTCAGGCTAGGCATGTCGATTTAAAATCGATTAATCTAAAAATCGATCTTTTCGAGTGAAATAATCGATTTTTTAGATCGATCTCAAACACTGAATCGATTCAGTGAATCGATTCACAAACCCCTCGAATCGGACCCGATTCACATTGGGCTCTTCTACACTCTGAAAACGTCGTTTTGAATAGAAGAGGGCGGCGAGAGAGGATTTTTCCAACCAATTTTTTCAATGGATTTTTCAGCTAACTTTTTGACAGCTATGTGGTTGTTGTTGTTTTTTTTGAAATTCCCTTTTGCTAGGAGCATAAAAGAAAGGGAAATCACAGTAGGCAAAAGAGAATTTAGACAGAAAACAACAACATTGTGGAGTACAGTTGGTTATTAAACTTCGCTTGCGAGAAAGCCCATCCGATTTACCGGAAAAATGACAAGAGGGCTTTTTTGTAGGGAATAACATTTGGTATTGACTGATCAAAATTTTTTTTTGGTAAAACCAGTTTTTGAGTGATTTTTTTGCCAAAAAGTGATATCTCCGGCGGCCATGTTTTTTTTTGTGATTCCGAAATTGTTTTCTTAAAAAGTCCCAAGGAAGCTGTGGTCCAATTTTCAGCCATTTTGGAATTTTGTCTTCTTAAAATGGTAATTTCCCCGGACTAATAGCAATATCATAATGAATTCCTAACAGGATTGCTACATAAAAATATAAAAATGTATAAAGGCGATTTTTGTGAAACTGTTTCTAATTAGTTGTCCGTCGCTCAACAAAAATTGACTTACGATTCGATTAATCGAGAATCGATCCTTTAATGTTCGATTTAATGGAGAATCGATTTTAGTGCGTTCGATTCGAATCGAATCGAAGATCGATTTTTTTTGGAATGAATCGACATGCCTACTTCAGGCTACACTATGTTCAATGTTTTTCCATTTGGAGCTAGAATGTGAAGATTTTTTAATTTTCCAACTCTGGAACAATCTACAAACAGCGGACCATGAGAGAAATACGGTTTAATAAGATCGAGACCAACAACTTTTAATGATTGCCCTTGTCTATATGTTAAAAAATCGAGGTTTTCTTGGGTAAATAAGGATGAAATTTTATTTATTTTAGTTTTTTTCAACACTGTTTGGGGATTTTTTCGAGTACTTGGGCAATTCGGGAAGTTGAGAATTTTTTTTCTAGTTCCTTTGTTTATGGTTGATTTACAAAGATGCTGTACTTAGTGGTGAGAGTCTAAATCAGAACACAATTGACAAAATTCGTTCGCTATATTGGCGTGGATATTTTCAATTTATAATTTTTGATCATAAATTCGTTATTTGCGGCCTTTAAAACCCCTATGTACCCACTTTCATTGGAATCGAAACACAATTGGCAAATTCGACCTTAGAATATAGAACTACAGGAAAGGCCCTCGCGAATAAAATCCGTGTACGTAAGTGTAGTGAAATCTAGGGTCAGTCGACTGTCAAATTGGGTTAGGTGACTTTCAAATTATTCAGACTTTGTTTATATTATTAGCTGTGTTTAATGAGCTAGGTTGGTGATATTTCAGCAAAATGTGTCTCGTAAGCAATCCATTTGCTCTTACTTGCTAGAAGTTGCTCTGATTCGTGTTTCATAAGCCTGCTCTAAGTTTAACTGGAGCTCTGGTCTATGTTTTTTGGTGGGCAAGATTTCTTGCTCTAATTTTTTGAGGGCTGCTCTGATTTTTTTAGTTTCATTAAACACAGCTATTAACTGACCCAACGTGTCCATAAAATGTGATCAGGTGATTAGAACTCGGAAATGGTAACTTCAGATATAGTCCAATCAATCTACAAAAATCCATCTAATAATTGCCATCAGGAAACAAAAAATACGGTTATATAGGAAAAAAAATTCTAAAAAAGATAGCGTTTTTTGTTTTTGAATTTGGCATGGCGAACCTAACCTAACAAATTCCGGAAAGTGAAAAAAAACGTCTTTTTGCGAATAACAAAAAAACTTGAGCTCGGATCGAAAAAATCAAATTATAAAGTTGTGGGTATTCAAATTATCTTTCGACTGATATATATAAAATTATAGGTTAGAGCACAAAACATAGAGATAACTGCAAAAAACTGTTAAAATTCACGTTTTTTTAATTTGCTAATAACTTTTGTTTAACGCAACTTAGATATCTGTTATTTGGCAAAAATATTGCTTCTTGCTAGCTGAAAAAACAGTTTTATTTTTGTTGCAAAGTATTGAACACTTTCCTTAAAATTTCACTTTTTGTAAAAAAAGGCGTTCTTCTAAAAACGCTCCTCTTGGTCTACGGATTCTTCTAGAGTACCGTTCTAGAGATTAAAATTTTCTTCAATACTTGTACTATCACGTAGAAGTAACAAAAAGTCTATTAAAAGGTTTTCCAGTACTTAAAATGACCCCCAAAAACATATTAATAGCGAAAAAACAGACGTTCGATTGTAAAAACAAACTTTTTGAGTCTGTTTTTTCATTATTAATACAGGATTCAATCCGCAATACAGGATTCAATCCGAATAGGAGGGCATGAGGTCTACAGCTAGAGATCATCATCATACAGATGAAAGGAACAGCGTTGGATAATAGTGGGAAGATCATTAACATAAAATGAAACAAGAAGAGGACCAAGGATTGATCCTTGTGGAACTTCCAAGGGCACAGGTACGAAAGATGATACAACGCTGATGTGGGGAACACATTGGAGTCTATTAGAAAAAAGAAAAGTCGAGTAGCGGAAGAAAATAAGTGTTGGAGTAGGCTAAGTTTGCAAGATTATTTGCTTTCGATTGATTAAAGTTGATTATTCTTTACGCCTCTCTTCCATCTTTCGAATTAATAGTTGTAAATATTAATTGTGATAGTTTCATCTGGTTTATATTCGGATATTCTCCCAGCTGACTTCCTGGGAGCTTCCCCTATAATAGTAATAAGTATGACTGGCATTTTCCTATAGTTAATCGACTATAGCTTGAGTCCATCAATGTTATTTTCTAAATATGTAATATTATTATTAGTAGAATCACAACAAATATCCTTAATAAATTTTTAAAACAAAAACTTTTACTTTTAGCCTACAACAACACATTAAACAAGCACAAAAATGCACGTCAACAACTGGGATAAATTTCGTCTGTTAATGTGGAAAAATTGGATTATCCAATGGCATCGAAAAAAGGAATTAGCAATACAAATTCTTGCACCAGTATTTTTCGCGTCATTGTTAGTGCTTATTCGAGTTCTTGTTGATCCGATACCAGCACAACCTGATGAAATATTTGATCCTGTATCTATCGATCAAATTAGGTAAGGTATTGATAAAAAATTTTTATTTATTTTTTGTTTAATTTTATTTAAACTTATTTAATAAAGGGAAATTTTTTTTAGCCATGAAATGATGTTTGCCATTAATATGCATAGGTTTGAATATGTTTTTGAATCATTACTGTGTAATATTTTAAATTGTGCATGATTATTTAGTCGTTTTTTTCTTTATGATTATTGAACAGGATTTTGTTTTGATCCTTTCTAGAGTTATATCACTGATTTTTTTATGTTCCTGTTTTCAGTCACATTTTGCCTATTAGAGATTTCTTTGATTTGTTCTACACTTGATGGTTATTTTTGTGTAATGTACTTGCGTTTAAGAATGTATTCATTCTAATGTTAAAGTTCTAGTTTATTTCCCTTGCTCTCTTTTGATTAGAGAGCTTTTAATTACCTAGAAATAAGGTCGATTTAAAGAATTATTGACGATATTAAATCTAATAACATAAAGCTCTAATAGTCCAGTAAAATAAGGCAAAAAACGGGCTTAACTTCGGAATTCCGTGTAACAGGTCGTATCGTCTTCGAACTTTTTTTAAATTGTTGTAAAAGCTCTACGTATAAAATCCCACCCTTTAAAAAATGCCGCTACTTGCTTATTGTTGCTATTATAAACAATTAGTGCAAAATTAAATGCGAAATTGTGTTGTGCGCTAAATTCAAAAGAATTAAACCGGAAAAAATGCTAGTAGGGGGTTTTCGAGGTCGCTGATTACGAATATAATGTTTAAAATTCAAAATGGCGGATCCAAAATGGCGCAATGATGGAACTTCTTAATGATATTGAGTCAGCCTATCTATAACTCTGCTTGCTTTTTCGTATCTATAACTTATCCTTATCCAAATTTTCGATGAAGCATTACTGCAAAAGTAACTTGCCAGGGCGAGTAAAAATTTTTTGGTCGAATCGCAGTCATAATAGCATGAGCTATAGAATTTTATTTTAGTACGATTTTTAAAGAATTCCCATTTTTCACAAAATCCTGTTATAAACAATGGTTAAAAATTATGTAAAACATCAGAGCAAGCCTACATTAAAAGATGTAGAAGTGACAATTTTTTATGTGTTTAAAAGGAAATTCTGCTCAGTTTTACATGATCTTCATAGAACTCTACATTTTTTATAAGATAATGTTATAAACAATGGTTAACGAATTATTTAAAAATTCTGAAAAGCACATATTAAAAGGTACAGATCTCAGCTACAACCTCTATATATTTAGAACATTAATAAGAGTTTTTTCGCTTAATAACAGACGGTTAATTGCACTTCAAAATTCCATATTTTTAAGGAATAATCATTTGATTGTTACTATTTCATAAATAAATCATTAAAATTTAAATATTTTGATAAAATAAATTATTCTATCGTAAAGTATGGGTTTCCAGCTATAAATTGACCACCTACTAATTGTCAATAAGTATGTTGCACCTAATGTTATTATTGTTGAAGTTACGCATGAAAAAAGTAAAATGCTCGTTTTCCCGAAATTCGTGAAATAAAAGGTGCGTATTGAAAAAATACGATTTTTTTAATTTTTTTCAATACATACATCTTAATTAGGACCATTTCAGGAAGCCAATCCACAAATTAAATTTAAAAATAATTTTGGGTTTTAACAATTTGCAGAAGATTTACTGAAACAAGTGATATTTTGCCAATTATTAGTTAATAATAATTGTTTAAAAAAATTTTCTATAATTTAAGTGCATGGATCGAGTAAGAAAAGTTTTTTCTTCAATAAGCACTTTGGTTTTTTGCATTTGCTTTTACCAATCAAAAGTTATAGCCATTTTTGTACGGATCGAGTCTCATTTTTTGCTCATACACAGATACTATGAAGCTATGTATTACACCTTAATTAACTAATTCGCATCTCCCAGGGATTTTATCGTACAAAAAAGTTTCTTAGACATAATTTACTTAAAATTTCCTCCTCTTTCGAATGGCGTTATCAGTTTTTTTCGGAAAAATTATATTTTAAAAGCTATTCGCAAAAAACCATAATTTAACACTTCTTTTGTTTAATAACTATTGCAGCGGCACTTTTTAGGAAGCGGATTTTTTACCATATATTATTGATACAATTTATAAGAGAATGGAAAAAAATCCGCCCGTTACAAAGGATTCCGAAGTGAATTACTTATTTTACTGGACTATAAATGCTTATGCAATTTAATCAAGTTGTCTTCCAAAAACTATCAATCGCATGTGTACTTTAAACTAGGATAATTCTTATCTCCACTTAATTTTAATATTAGCAAAATAATTTAAAAGCAAAATACAATTAATTAATTTAAATTGTAATTTACAATTACAAGTATAATTTATTAATTGCAATATTTTAATATTTTCTAGAGCTCTACCAAAACCTGAAAGTATATTTCGTAAACGGCAAAACGGTACCTTCGAAAGACAATTGGTATATTCACCCGAAAATATATATTTACACAACATCATAAGTGGAGTTGCTGAAAAATTTCAATTATCTGTAAATTCACTATCAAATGCTGCTGAACTGCAAGATTACATGATGAAAAATAAAATATTCGTTGGTATAACATTCAACGATAGCTGGATTGATCTTAAAGATTATCCTAAACAATTATCATTTGCATTAAGATTTCCAAGTGAATTAAGAACAGGCGGCAGCGGCGATACATGGGAAACAAATAACTTATTTCCACCAATAAAATTTGGAAGAGCACGTAATGGTTATTCAGCAGATGGTGGTATACCACCTGGATATATACAAGAAGGATTTATTGCTATACAACATGCAATATCATCGTCATTTGTTGAATGTGTTAAAGATGGAAAGAATGTTGAAATACCGCATATTATGATGCAAAGGTATCCTTATCCGCGTGGTGAAGAAGATCAACTTTTAACTGGATTACACTTCTTTCTATCATTAATAATTATTTTGAGTTTTATCTATCCGTCGTCTTGTATTGTTAAGGTAAAATGCTATTTTGTTAAATTGTTAAAAAATATATTATTATCGTTTTTTTTTATTTTTAGTATGTTGTAACAGAAAAGGAACAGCAGATTAAAGAGGTCATGATTATATTAGGAATAGATAATTGGCTGCATTGGACTGCTTGGTTTATGAAGTCGTTTATTTTAATATCGATTTCGTTAATAATTATGGTTATTATGGTTAAGGTAAGACAAGATAAGAGATATTAATAATAATTACTTTAAAACTATTCAGTTTAAGAGATATTTTCTATATAGTCTCTTGAGTTTAGATAATGTCTTTATGATGCTGTGCTTTTTGCAGACACTAACAATCTGGATATGCGTAATTAGCCTAGAATGAGCTAATTTTCCATATCCAGCTTTCTCCCTGACCAAACCAACTCCTAAAAGAAATTAATGCCAGATATGAAAGCAGAATTAATTGGGACTTATCGCAGTTGATATATTAATACTGTTGCAATAGGCATTACCAAATCTATTCAGATATTCTAGACTAAATAATAGTTCTCAAAGAGTTTGATCAGGCAATATGTCCAATATACCCAACATAAATGCGCTTTTAATCATCATTGGCGCTACAGCCTTCAGTAAACCTTGGCGTCTTCAAGAATTTTCTTCCAACGTACTCCGTCCTGCATCTCTCTCTTCCAGTTGATAATCCCAATTGTGCGTAAGTCCAAAGCAAATAGCAAAAAAACCAAGCCAGCTGCAGCCTTGGAGTGCAGCAAGAAATTTTCAGCTAACTTTGGGAGATGTTAAAAAAGTTCAGAAAAAAGGACCTTAACGATCTTCTTTTTGAGTTACAATGAAATATATGGGAAAAGTTCTTTTTTCCATATATTTTTTACAAATATTTCTGTTTTTTCCCATCGTTTTTATTAATTAAATGAAAGCTGCATTCTTTACTATTACAAAGAGATGCAAACAGATGCATCCTATTCGACCCCTAGACGGTCCGTGGAATCTACTCATCTGTAGGAATTGGTACTATGAGCTTATCCCTGTATTTCTCCCAAGTCATGATGATGATGGACATTCAGGTCTTCGACACCTTTTTCTTTTCTCCATTCTCAACCGGGCTTGGGACTGGCTATGGCGGAGTTGAAATGCGTTTTTACCTTAATATACTATGCGGAGTCTATCTTAACTTTTGTTCCATCTATACCCAAAAACATGACAACGGCAACCCTTCCAATTACCGCTGTATCCTCTCGAAAAACATAGAGAGAACAATCTGAAATACATAGAAATAAAATCAAAATAAAATAAAATCTTTCAGAACATATCAGTCAAAGTATGTTTTAGGTGTTTTCAAGTCACTTTGCTTTGCTATTATTAGTCCGTTCAAATTAGTCAAAAAAGCGCTGTTTTTCAGAACAGCTATGAGACCGGTGCCAAATGAAGGATTTCGGTCTTCTAAACATGATTTTCACAACCCGCAGTTCGAAAAAAGGGTTGTTTTTGAGCAATATACAAATATATGATGGTTTTCGCCTTTTTTTCTATTTTGAGGAGAAACTATTCATTTTGGTGAAAATATCAATAGACCAAAGTTGTAGGCCGTAAAATTACCTACAAATTTTGTCTGAACTGTTTTTTTGAATTCCGTGTAGTTTCGCGGCTAGAGGCCGTTTTGCGCCTTTTCCAGATTCAAAGCGACCAAAGAAAAGCCTTTGAAAAACTGCAACTACTACTTTGATCTCATTTAATTTTTCATACAAAATCATAATTTTGGCGCAAAATCTAAAAAGGCTCAAAACAGCCTCTATCCGCGAAACTACACGGAATTCAAAAAAAAAAGTTCAGACAAAATTTGTAGGTAATTTTACGGCCTACAACTTTGCTCTATTGATATTTTCACCAAAATGCATAGTTTCTCCTCAAAATAGAAAAAAAGGCGAAACCCATCATGTATTTGTATATTTCTCAAAAACAACCCTTTTTTCGAACTGCGGGTTGTGAAAATCATGTTTAGAAGACCGAAATCCTTCATTTGGCACCGGTCTCATAGCTGTGGGAAAAATTTCTTTAATTTTTCCTAATTTGAGCGGACTATATGTATCTTAATTCCAAAGAACTGTATTGGGAGCCTTTTCTGATCGTTCAATGAAGGGAGCATTAAATATAGTCAAATTTAAACTTTACATTATTTCTGCCGGATACTGTCAGTGCTCAATTCTGTCAACCTTTTCTAATCTTTATAAACATTCTTCTCTCAGATCAAACTAGTTCGTCGTACAATTTTGCTGATGAAGCTACTTTGTTTTACTCTTTCAATAATGTTAGCCAAGCACATTCCAGATACAGATTTCGCTTTCATACATTCATTTTGCCCTTAAAGAATACTTGTTTATTGGAGACTTTTAAACCTCCCATGTGACGCGTCCTCAAATTTGTTGGGGATGGTGTCATTGATTCACCGTGAAAGACTAGCAGCTGCCGTGACAAAACGCTACCGCTATACATCTTTTTTTTTCCTAGACCAGTATAAGCAGTTTCAATAAATATCTCTTCTTTTTATCACAGGTACAATGGCGTTCAGAATTCCAAGTGGCAGTATTCACAAATACCGACTGGTCATTGCTGTTATTCTTCTTTCTGGTGTACGCTGCCGCAACAATTTGTTTCTGCTTTATGATCTCAGCCTTCTTCTCCAAAGCAACACTAGCATCTTCCTTAACTGGAATCATTTGGTTCCTCTCATACATGCCATACTCCTTCACCATAAATCAATACAACTCACTAACTCTTGGTCATAAACTATCAATGAGTCTACTTAGTAATACAGCAATGAGTTATGGAGTAAAGATTCTTATACAATATGAAGCATCTGGTGAGGGCTTACAATGGAATAAACTCTTTACACCAATCAATGAGGATGACTCATTGCATTTTGGGCATATTATTATTATGATGATAGTTAGTTGCTTTATTTATGTAATGATAGCACTTTACATGGAGCATGTGCTACCAGGACAATATGGTGTACCAAAGCCATGGTATTTCCCATTTCAAAAATCATATTGGTGCCCGGAAGAATCTCATTTTGACGAACACGATTATAGCTTTGATAAGAGGAGTGAGGATGATGGATTTGAGGCAGAACCTGTTGGAAAACGTGTTGGTATACAGGTGCAGGGTTTACGAAAAGTTTTCGATAAAAAGGTTGCTGTTCATGGTCTAAGTATGAACATGTACGAAGATGACATTACTGTGCTTTTGGGTCACAACGGTGCTGGAAAGACAACAACTGTTTCAATGCTAACAGGGATGTTCGCTCCGACATCTGGAACTGCTGTTATTCAAGGAAGTGATATTCGTAAGAATCTTGAAGGTGCCAGAATGTCTTTAGGACTATGTCCGCAGCACAATATTCTCTTTGACGATCTTACAGTGAAGGAACATGTAATATTTTACAGTCGTCTTAAGGGAATTGCTAGTAAAGATCTTGGGACGCAAATCCATAAGTACGTTAATTTGTTGCAGCTGTCTGATAAATTAAATATTCCGGCTAAAAAATTGTCGGGTGGTATGAAGAGAAAACTTTCAGTTGGTTTGGCATTGTGCGGTGATACGAGGGTTGTTTTATTTGATGAGCCTACTGCTGGGATGGATCCATCTGCTAGGCGAGCTTTGTGGGATCTTCTACAGCAGGAAAAGAATGGACGAACTATTTTACTTCTTACGCATTTTATGGACGAGGCTGATGTATTAGGAGATCGTATCGCTATTATGTCTGGCGGTAAGCTCATGTGTCATGGAACTTCTTTCTTCCTTAAAAAGAAATATGGGGTTGGATATCATTTGGTAAGAATTAAAATTCAAATACAATTTTTCAAATATTAATTAATTGAATTTTAGATATTTGAAAAAGCTGATAGCTGTGATAGTGGTGCGGTGACAAATTTGTTAAGAAAATACATTCCAAATATTGAAGTTGATACTGAAGTTGGCAGAGAGCTCTCCTATAAACTGCCCGAAAAATATTCGAATGTTTTCGAAAGTATGTTTGCTGAAATTGAAATGCGTGTAGAAGAATTGAATATAATGGGATATGGTATATCTGTAACGAATTTGGAAGAAGTTTTTATGGCAGTTGGACGAGAAACTGGAAAAGATTCAGACTCGTCGTTGTCGACAGTTAATGACGCTGATTCACTTGGAGGTGAGTTAAATTAGTTGAAATTATTGTGTTTGTCATGCTTGAAGTTTTTGTTTGTTTTGTTAGATTAACTTGAATCCTTGCAATTATTAATATTTGCAAATAAAACTTCATCACAGATGATATGATTATTCTAAAACTGTTTTATCTTTTTTAGCTTCAATCGAAGATGAATCGGACAGTGCAAAACTTCTAAAAGGTCATCGTATGATTCTCAATCAATGGAAAGCAATGATTCTGAAGAAATTCTATCAACTAATACGAAATCCAATATTATTCCTTGTTCAGTTTATAATGCCAATACTTTTTGTTGCACTTACTGTATCACTAGCACGTAGTGCAAAAAAAATGTCTGCACTACATCCACTTTCAATAACACTGAATTCCTATCAAAATCCAGTGACTGTTCTTCAAACAGATCCCGAAACTCTTCCGTCAAGCTTAAATATGAAAATTGCCAATGAATATAAATCTATGTTTGATGAGATGAGCCCGAAGCACGCTCTAGAAACAACTAATAGCAGCTTTCAAGAATACATATTAAATTTAGCTAGACGAAATTTGGTTCGTGTTAACTCAAAATATTTGGCTGGTGCCGCGATTTCTTCCGGTGGGAATATTACTGCATGGTTTAATAACGAAGCGTATCATTCAGCACCGTTAGCTTTGAATCTTATTCATAATGCGATTGCAAGGTGAGTGCCTAATGACTAAGAACTCATATAAATAAACCACTTACTTTTTTTTTTATATTACAGAGCAATACTCGGCAGTGAATATGGCATTGAAGTAACAAATGATCCATTGCCATTTTCCACTGACACACAGATGAAACAGCTTGACTCTAGCAATAGCTTAGGAGTGCAATTGGGCTTGAATATTAGTTTTTGCATGGCCTTTGTGACTGCATTCTACGTTCGCTTTCTTATAAAGGAACGTGAGTCCAAAGCAAAGCTGTTGCAGTTCGTCAGTGGTAGCAGAATTTGGATTTTTTGGCTATCAAGTCTTATAATGGATTTGATCAACTTCCTGATTGTGATGTTAGGTATTATTATAACATTGATAGCGTATCAAGAAGAGGGTTGGTCCACAGCAAATGAATTACGTATGGTTTCTTTGATTTTAAATAAAAATTTAATTTTACTTAATGTTTTCTTGCAGTTCGAATTTATTTCGTGTTTATTGTTTTTGGAATTTCCATGCTGCCTTTTACATATTTCTTATCATTCTTCTTTAAAAATCCTGTTTCAGGATATTCAGCCTTAACTTTAATAAATATTTTTACAGGTACAGTTTAGAGATGTTTACTACAGTATTACTAGATTCATAATAATTTTTATTCATTCTGCAGGAATGGCATTATTTTTGACAGTATTTATAATGACTACTATGGGTGGTAATTTAAAAGAGAAAGCTGATGCCATGACGTGGGCTTTTATGTTATTCCCACATTTTTCTCTAGCCCATTCTCTCGGTCGCATTAGTCAAATTGATAGCACAAGAAAGGTTTGTGATGCAGTTTGCGCACAATTACCTATTTGTAACAAGGATTTGCTCTGTCATGCTTCTAAATTCTGTTGCCGTAAGTATTGAACATATTTACAGTTTTAATTAAAAAGATTTAGATTTAGTTCTGCTGATATGAAAAGAAACTCGTTTTAATATTTTAACATCTTTAATAATTTAGATCAATGCAATTTTTTTAAGTATTAACAAAATGAATTTTTGTAGCTGCTGATTATTTCCAATGGGACGAACCTGGAATTGGGGCCGATCTGTTTTATATGCTTCTGAGTGCTGTGGTGTATCTTTTTATAATTTTGATCTTTGATTATCGATGGATTGATAATATTCTAATCAAAATTAGAGGAACATTCTTGTAAGTATTAACAATGACTTAAAATATAAACATAAGATTTTGTGTATATTTTGTGACAAATTTTAAGTCCATACTCTTTTATCTTATAAAACACTATAATTAGAAAGTCGGTCCAAGCTAAATTGGAAGTTATAATAACGGGGAGTAGTTTCATAAAATGAATTTCATCTCATGCAATGTTTAGCAACATACGCCAAGACTAGAAAAACACAGATTGCGTGACATCCTGATGATACCGCGGAAGGACATCGCCAGAATAGTGTCCGTGCAGTTATCAGCCTCTTTCAAGAATCAACCGCCGTGCATTTGGAAACCTGTTCGTACAGGGCCTGCGAGAATTTTCGAAATTTAAATATAGAGATGTGATCCATTACGTGATATGTCAGTTTTGGATCTAAAGTGGTTCCAAGCACACTTACAAAAACTTACGTAAAAACCAAACTCATCAGAGATGGCATCTTTTCCGTCTCCATTTGAGCCACCGTAGGAATGTAGCAGCCTTGACAAAATTGCCTGGACGGCAATATTTTTCCTGTGACAAAGGGCTATCCCGCTAGGCTTACTTTTATACCCCACAGGCCCCTTTTCACGCCAACTACGGCGTAGAAATTCGTTTATGAATAGCACACCTCGACTGTAAAACAATCTCTTACAGTCAGTACTTCCGAACTCGGATCACGGAGTTCAAACGTAAGGTTCGTCGTCATCTGCTCCAAGTCCTTCCTAACCTATCCTATTCTCTTCTAACCTTCAAACTAAGCTTGTTACTAGACATTGCCCCATGACTTTAAGCCATAACAGACTGGTAATGGAACTAGTGATTCCTAAGCTTGAGTTTTCAACATTAAAAAAATGAGAGGATTAGTGTTGCCTTGTACGAATATCACTTTCTTTCGGTTGATGAAAGCTGTTTATACTCGCTGAAGCTGTTAACGCCTAGAAGTAGCGAAATAGTCGTATGTTGATGAATGTCGTATGGAAAAGTTTGAACGTTGTACAAATTAGAAACGATATTGTGTTATGGAATGACAATAAGAGATTATTGATCCAAAAATAAATTTTACAACATGATTGGGAGGTTGTGATTCATCCATCGCATTCTCGCGATGTTACGCTCTCCCACTGTCATTTATTCAAGTCTCGCGAGAGTATAAATACTATTATGGTAAAAATTCTAGGCTTATTACGGTTTTTATATCCACCTTGTAGCATTCAAGAACTGTATGCTCTGTTGCTAGGTCTTCAAACCTAGTTCAGTACGTGGCTGCCAAGTGAAGTGCGAGTTCCAAAACGCAGGACTGCAGTCATTCTGCAATATTCAGCAATTGGGAGTCTGTAGCTGAATATTGCAGTATAACTGCAGGACTGGGTTTTCGAACTCGCACGAAGAACTGTGCCTGGCCCTGGCTGGTGCCGGACATTTGCTCGCGAAGTGCACAACAGTTTCTTTTTCATTTGGATCGGTATGATAAGTTGTACACGATGCCCATTCTCGACTCAGGGTCTTTTATTAGCCACTGTCCCGTATCCACAGCTATAGTTCTAGCTTGGTTCGTTCAGGACAGCTTTAGGAGGTTATCAGTTTTGTTTTTTTTAGCATGGCCAAGTTCTTTTGGCCCTGCAGCATATTGTTAATCCTTTCCTTCTTGCGTTTGCCAAGGAAAGGATGTGTAGGTAAATATGTCTTTTAATCGTATTGATAGAGAGGTCTATCTCTTCCGCTGAATTGGTATCCATATTGGAAACCTCCCTTGCTAATTCATCAGCTCTCTCGTTCCCTTGTATATTCCTATGTCCTGGGATCCACAGCAGGGTGATGTTTACATTTTTGCTTATGTGCTCGCGATCATCTAAGAATTTCTTGACTAGTTTTGATGAGATCATGGTGGAGTTCAGAGCCAAGATAGCAGCTTGGCTGACAGTTACCACCGCCTTATTTTCTCTTCTACAGTTGTCTTCTCTCGCTAGATGACACGTCTTCCAAATTGCCAACATTTCTGCTTGGAAGACATTGAATCCGTCCGGAAACCGGAATTTTTTGGCTGTATTGCATGATTCATTCTTGAATAGTCTGTTTAGATTACCGTGTCCATATCTGCTAAAACGTGTCCGCTTTCTTGTTGGAATTTTGATTTAAAACTTCTTCCTCAACTCCAACTTGGGTGTAATGTAGTCCGTAGTGGCTGTGTACATACTTTGCACCATTCGTGGTAAGCCACTTAAAGGACTTAAGAGTCCCTATTTTTTCTCAAGCATTTTCTTGCATGAATGGAGATCTATATACGCCTTCTAATTCTTTCCTCAATATTGGGTCTGCAGTTCAGTTTAGGGTCAAGTATAACACCTTGGTACTTGATCGTTGAGGCTAGATCTAGCTGTACTGCATCCAATCTAGGACAGTTGAAAGTTGATTTCATTCTTGATGTGAACAGTATCAGTTCTGTCTTTGCAGGGTTAGCACACAGACCACAGGTCTTTGGCCTATCTGCTAACTCTGTTCAGGGCGCTTTCCATAATCTCACTCTTGATATTGGACAGTTTCAGTTTACATTTGATGCTAGGTCCCATTACTTAATCATGTAAATGAATTTTTGTGGTCCTTTGTTGTGAATTTCAAATATTATTTTCTTTTATTAAAGGCCTCCTCCACAAATTCATGAAGCCGAAGCTGTGGATGATGATGTTGCTGATGAAAAGAATCGCATAAGTTCACTGTCAAAGGATGAAATTGAAGCGCACAATTTAATCCTAGATCAAGTCTCAAAATATTATGGCAACTACTTAGCAGTTAATCAAATTTCAGTTGGAGTTCGACAGTGAGTATTTTTCAGATATCTCAGATAGAAACATATTTATATTTTTTTTTATATAGTTCCGAGTGTTTCGGTCTTCTGGGAACAAACGGCGCTGGAAAAACATCAACCTTCAAAATTCTAACCGGTGATGAAAGAATGTCTCGCGGCAATGCCTACGTTTGTGGACATAGTTTACGCACCGACATGAAGTCAGTTTATCAACAAATTGGATACTGTCCGCAATTTGATGCTCTTCTAGAAGATTTGACTGGCCGTGAGACTATTAACTTTTTTGCCCTATTAAGAGGAGTACCAGCAGACAAAATCGATAAGATAATAAGAGATCTTGCGCACAATCTTGCCTTCACTGATCATTTAGATAAAAATGTCCGAAACTTAAGTGGTGGAAACAAGCGGAAATTAAGTACCGCAATATCTGTGTTAGGAAATCCATCTGTGATTTACTTAGATGAACCGACAAGCGGAATGGATCCAGCTGCACGACGACAATTATGGAATATGGTTAGCAGATTAAGAGAAATGGGAAAGTCTATCATTCTTACGTCGCATAGTATGGAAGAATGTGAGGCACTTTGTACGCGTCTTGCGATTATGGTTAATGGAGAGTTTAAGTGTATGGGATCAACGCAACGATTGAAGAATAAATTTTCTAAAGGATTTATTATTAAGATTAAGCTGAAGAGAAAGATGGAGGAACCGAAGTTGTTTGAAAACAATGTTAATGGAGAAATTCCTAATGGAAGGATGTCGATTAATTCTACACAATCAGGGTATGTTATAATTTTTTTGTTTTTGCAAAAATATATTTTATTTTTATGGTATCTTTATGATGATATTTTTGGGCAATTTCATTCAGTGAGGAACGGGTTTTTGTTATGAGTAGACTAAGTAGTCGAGCTTCAAGGCGACGTGTGATGAGGTAAATAAGTTGTTTTGTTCATAATTATTTTGTGCAGTGGGCTTATTCGGCACAATTGATTCGATGTTTACTAAAAATTTTTGTTCATGTATTCAAAATATTAGTAATGTCCATTTCTATTAAAAAATCACGTGCACTTAGAGATGCTGCAACAAAATATTTCACATTAGAAAATCAGCAGAACTATGTCAGAGAAGAAATTGCACAGTACCTCTTTTTACTTGTATATTATTTTATTATTATTGAAACATATAAAACGTTATTTTTAGTGATCGGTTTATAATAAATGATTATAACGGATTCACCTAGTGCAGAAGATAAAAATTTAGTATGACTGTAAGTTTTAAATCTTTGAAAGGGCTCTATAAACTTTGCAGGGTAATGTCAGCCGCTTTCTAAATATAAAAGTCTGAATCCTCTAACTGCACCCTAATAGTCTGAATTGCCATTGAGGTAACTTTAACAGGTCATTGTCATTCAGATCATTCCGACCTATCTTCTCTGCTTCTTAGGCCACTCATAACCAGTCTTAATGACAATTCCTTGCAGGAAAA
Organism: Thereva nobilitata; assembly: GCA_963855945.1. Taxonomy (NCBI): domain Eukaryota; kingdom Metazoa; phylum Arthropoda; class Insecta; order Diptera; family Therevidae; genus Thereva; species Thereva nobilitata. The sequence continues at coordinate 100,162,318 of OY979697.1, read as the reverse complement.
AATTTGGTAGTTGCCTACCCTAAGCCTTGTGTAATGGCATTATTATATTCTAGCAACAGAATCATCATTATCATTATAAGTAGCACTACAGCCTTTTATTGACTTTGGCTTCCTCAAGCATTTCTCTCCATGCCCCTTCTTTGGGCGGAATTTCTCTTTCCATCAGGGATTCGATTTATGTAGTACGTAGTACTTTTCTTTGAAAACTGCCTAGAATAGTTTTCCTCGGCTATTTTCATAGTCCATGCCTCTGATCCAAACATCAGAATGAGTTGATTAACGTGGTATAGAGTTTACACGTCGTTCCTCTAGAGTCTAGGCAATATTCGTGAGATTAGGTGTTGTCGAAAGACAAAATAGTTTCTGTTTATTCTCCTTCTGTTGTTTCGCCACTGTCAGGTTGCAATACTGTTCCAAGATAAGTAAATTCTTTAACGGTTTTATATACTATTGTACTGTTTTGTCTTGGGGTTGTTTATCTTTTTGAAGTGCAAAGATACTTATTTTTTGCTTCGTTGATGAGTAATCCCATTCTTTATGCAGCTGTTTACAGTTTGATGAAGGCTTCTTTCACATTTTTATAATAGGCGACAATATCATCATAGTCCATTGTGTCGGCTTGTTAAAGATCTATCCTGACTTTTCTACCCCAGCGTCTCTTAACACCAATGCTATGTTAAATAGGAGGCATGATAGTGCGTCACCTTGTCTCAGGCCCTTCTGTGATGTGAAACCTTATGAGAGATCACGTTCCACTTTTACTCTGCATCGTACTACCGTGATTGTAGCTTTTGATACTTCGATCAGGTGTTTTGGAAACCGGAAACTGGAAACAGAATTCAACCTCCTTTTAAATATTCTCTTAAAAGTAAAAAGGATTCCGTCATCGGTATTTTGGAATATTTACAATTCTTTTTAGGAAATTGTTAGTTATAGCATTTTCATGGTCAGATATGTCCGAAATTGCTTCTAATTTATTCTATCGCTCGTACTAAGCTTACTACTACACATAGCACCATGATGTGACCAACGACATGACGGACTTGCAGTACAAAGAGTGATTCCTGAGCTTAGATCTGCCACATAAAAAATAATACGGTTTTATATTGTCTGCACGTTATCTAATATGTGTTAATAACATTCGAAAAGGATAGACATTAATCTTCCTCTTTTGAAGAAAAAAAATACTATAAAGCTTTTCTTTGAATATTGTAAAAAATTACATTTTCTCTCTTCAAATTTTCACAGAGCTGGCAGCGAACACCAAACAACAATACTGCTCAATGATGTTGAAAGAGTAAAAAGATTTATCGAAGCAGAATTCCCACAAGCAGTTTTAAAGTAAGCTAAAATCTATATAACAAAAAAAATTAAAAAGTTTATTAACTCTTAAATTTTCATCCTTTTTCTAGAGAAGAATATCAAAGCATGATAACATTCTACATTCCAACAGCTACAATTAAATGGTCGGCTATTTTTGGATTATTTGAAAAGAATCAAGCCTCCTTAAACATTGAAGATTACTCCATTTCTCAAACAACACTTGAAGAAATATTCTTAGATTTTGCAGCACATCAGCGCGAGGATCAGCTAGAAGCTTTAAAGAGAATGAAAAAGGAACGTAAAGGATGTTGCAGGCGACTATGCTGTGGTTGTTAGTTAAAGAAAAAACAGAAACCAAAAAACAAAAAATGAGATATAGTTTTTTTTATATTTATATTTTAACTTAAATTTATTGTGATGTTAATGGATGCCTTATGTTATAAGTAACCAGTCATTGTTGTTTGTACTTATTTAAAAGATGAAGAGAAAAAACATCTATTCCAGTTGCTATGAATTGTGAAAACAATATATTTTTAAAGTATTGTAGTTATTACAGAAATTGTGGTTTTTATTTGTATATATTTTTTTTTTATTTAAGTAAAATTTACAAGATTTTTTAAATTTGGACTCGTTTTGTACATTTTAAGTAATTAGTTTTGGAATTTGGAAGAACAATTTTATAAGATTCTGTGATAAAATTACTCTTTCTAACATAGGCCCCTAGTCCGATTCTCGTCAAACAGTCGAATGAATGTAAAATCGAAAAAATGGTAGTCCCATTCTCGATTGTAGTGAACCGAGTCGATGACAGTTCACGATTGCATTTAGATGGTCGAATGCGTGTGTTGTGTTTATTTTATTTAAACACCAACATCTTTCTTGAAACAACATTGCCATTAAATTTGTTTCGAAAAATTCATCAAAATGACAGAAAATTCTCAGTTACAATGGCGGTACTTTTTGTTCGATTCGACTGCGTTATGGACTACCAATCTTTTTTACAATCGAATCAGCTTTCGATTCCCGATCAATTGACGAATCGAATTTCGTACTAGGGCCATAGACTATGATATATAAATATTTTCAAAGATTCCACGTATATTGTTTATTAGTATATTGGTTTATAGCTTGGATTATTGTGTATTGGTATTTTTATCTTCTTTTTCGATGGCTTTACAGCCCAAATCGAGCCTTCTTCGGCTTCTTCCTCCAGTCTCTTTGTCGCTGCTCTGCAGCTTGCCTCTAGTTTCTTCTGTTGAGCAGTTTTACTCCTCTTAAATCTTAGAATCTCTCTTGTCTGTAATTAGGGGTGTTTTCAATGATGCAAGTTGCGTGCGTAATTGACTTATTCAGCAATGGAAGTGTGTTGCTGAATAAGTCAATTGCGCACGCAACCTGCATCATTGAAAACACCCTAGTTGTAGTCCTTAATGTTTAGCTCCATCTTCTAACTCCATAGATATTTCTCTAAAGGCCTCCATCCATCCAAATAGCACTGGGCCACGCACCGAACCTCACCATATGTGAGGAAACTCGGATGAACTCGTGACCTAGAGGTATAGGATTTATGTACAATCACTCACATGGAAGGCTGCAAGCTGCTAATTTTGAAGCCAGCACAATGGACTAACGCCATAATGGAGCGCTCGTGTATTGGCGGCGCCTTACAGTGATCTGGCAAGGCAAATTATGTCAGCGACATATCCTGCCAACGGTTTTGATTTGTTAAGCTGGGTTTAATTCGCGTCAAAGTTTACTTTGTGGCTCACTTCGTCTAGGTAAAGATGACAATTGGTCCATTGTTGACCTTCTTCTTCTAAATCGAGCTTGGTACTCACTAATTGCTGTTTCTGCATAGGATTCCAGTCTGGATTTAATTATGTTTGTCATTGGTTTATATACTGTGCTTTAAAGTGACATGCCTTTATAGTTTTCACAATTGTAATTTGTCAGCTTTCTTGTATATTGGGCAGATAATGCTTTGCTCCCAATCTTCGGACATTTTGTCGTTGAGTCACACTACAATTACTCTATTACCGAGTTTCCATGGGAGTCGAGTTGAGTTGTGGTTGACACTTCAACTCATTTCTGCCTTCCGTCTTCCCCCATCTTTTTCCATCAATTTATTTTATTATAGATTTTTCTTTAAAAGTATTTATCTATATATATAAAAATGAATGTGTGTATGTATGATCGCTATAGACTCCTACACCGTACAACCGATCTTAATGAAATTTTAACCATGTGCTTTTTACATTCAAACTTAGAACATAGGCTATTTTATTACTTTCTAAAGCCACTCCTAGATGGCGCTGTCATGGAGAACTTCGTTGAAAATCATCGCAGAGCTTTGAATTTTTGCATGAAGTTCCGTGGAGGTCTCCTATGATACACCTCGAAGCCCGATTTTCGAAATTCAAAATGGCCGCCGAAATATGACCGAAATTCAAAATTGCCGCAGAAATATGGTTGAATTTGCCAATTTTATTCCGATTCCAATGAAAGTGGGTATCTAGGGGTTTTTAAGGTCGCAAATAACGAATTTGTGGTCAAAACTTATAAATTCAAAATGGCCGACGAATTTGCTAATTGTGTTCCGATTCCAATGAAAATCTGTATCTGAGGTTTTTTAAGGTAGCAAATAACGACTTTATGATCAAAATTTAAATTCAAAATGGCCGCACCAATATGGCCGGCGAGTTTGCGAATTGTATTCCGATTCCAATTAAAATCGGTATATGGGAGGTTTTAAGGTAGTAAATGTATGAAAATTCATATCTCGAAAAATGCCATGTCAATGGATGGTTTTTATTGTCTCGATCAAAATGTCAGATCCCTAATAGTTTCACATTTTGTTATTTGGAATCAAAAATACCAAAAAATTGCCTTTTTCAAACTCAAAAATTCATATCACCTGATTACTACTATTAGCTTTTGGGAGCAGCATAGGCGCACCGGGTCCCAACTAGTTATATGTAAAGAGGCGCGACATTTTCAGTTTTGTTTACCTTTGCTAGTGTGCCGTTTTTAGTTGCATGCGTGAACTCAGTTCAACCTACCTATTTTCGTTGAGTTGAGCAGAGTTGAAAATCTTTAACGAAAACTATTAACTCATTCTGTTTCCATGACATATTAACTCGAGTTCAACTCTGGTTTTCGCGGTTTTCCTCCTTGCTTGTTAACTCTACTGGGACGTTACCTATTCCGGGGGATTTGTTGTTTATTTAATGATCGTATGGCACTTTTTACTTCTTCCAGGGTTGATTCGTTTGTATATCTGGTGTCATTATTATGTTGTAGACGGGGTTCTGATATGTGTTTGCTACTTTTATTTGCGTTTAGAAGCTCGCTAAAAAATTCCGTAGATCCTGAAAAAGAAGTTGTTTGTCAATGTTTTCTTCCCAGGCTTTGTAATTTGTAAGATGGATTTAACAACACGATTGGTCTGTATTTTTTGCAGTTCACCTTTTTGTGGACTGAGACAATTATGCCCAGACCCCATTTTTCCGGCATCTTTCTGTTTCTCCATAGTTTACAAATGAAACTATGTAAAAGACAAGGCATAACTTCTCCCATACCAATTCTTAAGATATCTGTGGGTATACCATCTGGACCTGCTACAGCATTTGCAAATTCTTCTACTGTAGGCTCTGGACTGGACCATCTGTTGTATTTCGGTTTGGTGTTTTTCTCCCTGTATTAGGATTATGCTGTTTTTGGGTATGTCATCGATACTACTAGCTATAGTGTCATCCTCTCTTCTTACCATGGTGCAGGTGGGCTTCTATTCTTTCTTTAGATGTTTACTTCTTTGTAGAAACTCCTAGCATCTCGTTCTGAAGTAGTCTCCTTTTTTCTTCCTTAATAACTTATTCGTGTCTCGTCGGGCTGCTCCTTGTTTTTCGTGATTTTCTTTTGTCATTCTTGCTAAGTACAACGGTCTTGCCTGGGTTTTTAATGTAATGCTTCGTTGATCATCAAACCAGTGCCTCTTTCTTTCGTTGTTTTGTGTATCTAAAAATTATTTATTTCTGTAATTTTTTCTTTTATCGTTTTTTTTTTGTATTCTGTTTCTTTATCGTTCGATTCTTCGTGTAGCTCGCTACTTGCTGGCGTAGGGTTAATAATCTGGTTTTTTATCCAATTTTGCCTTTAAGACGCCTAGTACGACTAAGTCACCTAAGAGGGCGACCCAACCTCCGCTGGAAGAATGGCGTAGACAAGGACGCTCAGAGCATAGGGATGCCAAACTGGATGACATCGTCGCAGAATCGGGACCGGTGGAGAGAACAGTTGCGAGAGGCCAGGACCGGATCCCGGTTGTAGAGCCGTTATAGAAGAAGATTAAATAATTAGTAGATACTAATTTAGGGGGGATCCAGATGGGTATATAATATGAAGGGCATGAGTTATCCAATCAATTCAATATTTGTTTGTATTTCTTGAAGTATGTTTATTGCTCGGCTCATATAAAAGTCATTAAGTCCATGCTGTCCTTGATAGCTTAGACTTTTTCTTAAGTCCAAGAACCTAAAACATTATTTCATAAACTGCCAAACAAATACTCCCAATAATTTCTAAATAAAGGACATAAAAACCCCAATTTAAAAGTTTCTAAAAACAAATAAAAAACAAATCCATTCCCTTTATTCTACTGCAGCTATAACACTTCTGAATTGCTGTCCATTTACCAGATCAGCATATTCAAAACAAAAAAAAAATACAAATCCCGACTTAAGATAAAGCAAAACTTCCCGATTTGGGATTGAAAATAAATCTTAAAAGGACACTTTTAAATGGAATCAATATCCTTAACTTTTTGGCAACAGTTGCACCAAAACTAAATTCAATATCAGATGAATCCTTACACAGAGAAGCGGTTGCATACAACAAATTTCGTTTTTTGTGGGCTATACATACTATGTATATTATGGTATATAATAACCTTGTCCTAGTTTACAGGACATTCCTGTATATATGTATGCATGTAAAAAAAGGGGGACACACAGCGGAAGAGCCAAAAGAATATTCATGCCAGGATATCGCAAAATGAAAATTTATGCCTTCACCTATTATTGGACAAGGGTCACAGATGTAAGGACGTCATGAGGGAAGTTTTTTTTTGAATAATTTTTTTTCGTTGGTGATGGATGAAATTTTCGTGCGTGGAATATGTTGTAAAAGAGTTGTTTTTTTTTCTTTTGTTTTAAATTATTTCGGGTTTTGTTTTACATGTTATTTGTAAATTATTACGATATTATTTCTGCACTTAAACGTATTATGGACAGGCTTGTACCAGTAAGCATAGGAATCGTTCTTTGATTTAAAATTTGACTATCATACTTTAGTGTAAATAAATTTAGAATGATTTCAGCTTTTCTTCTTTTCTTCTTCTTATTCTAAACAATTTTCCTTATCGTTATCTACTGAGTGTGTCCATCTCTCCTTGGGCTTGTGTACTTTGCTTTATCTATCTACAAGTTTACTTGATCCCTTGCTTCGTCCAACATCTAGATGTGACACCTTTCGATTAAAATTTTTTCATTTTTATAAATTACGCTTGGTCTTCGAATAAATGATACAATTCGTGGTTGTATAAGTTCTTTAATTGGTTTTCATAGAAGTTAGGATTTTTTTGGAAAGAGGGAAGACAAGAAAGAAGGAATGTTATTTAAGTGAAAGGAATGGTTTCGAACCATGGACCTCGGCGATGGTAATCGAGCGCTTTAAGCTCCAGGGCCCGTATTTGGTTTCTCGAGTCGATATCGACTTCTGTTGATAAATAAAAATTTGGCAACATGATCTTGACAACGTAATCGCCTCGTTACGTGTCGTTTGACGTTTATTAAAAAGCTAAATTTTTGCATACAATAAACTTTTAACAATTTCTATTTTAATTAAATATACCTGGTTTGCTGCACTTGGAGTAATATCACATAATTTGATGGTTTTGTATGGCAGCGTTTATCTGTCGATTTGGTCGTATTGCCAAATATGAAACTTAGCGAAAATCGAGAAGCTTTTTTGTCGAGTCGATGGCCTCTATTCCCATAGTCACCTCACTTTTTTTTCTCACATCACATTTTTTGTCACGTCACTTTTAAAGTGGTATTCTCATAGTCGAGTGGCAAGGAAAAATTGAATGAGATAAAATGTTACAAAACTAGGTGTGGTATTCTCGTAGTCATTTTTTGTAGCAAATGTCATTGAAATTTGTCATTTTTTATCACTTGGAATTTGTAGGTGACGCTATGATTTTTTTAAAACGGATAGTGACAAAGGGTAAGAAATATGTTTTATTTTAATATTTTTGATGATTTAACATTACTCTTATATCCAAGAATTAAAATAACGAACAGGATATGTAAATAGAAATATATCATATGTAAATAATCATATGAAATACCGTCACTTTTTCTACAACAGGTGACTACAAGAATACGAAAATTGGTTTGTCACATTTTTCAATGGGTGACGTGACTATGGGATTCGGGGCCGATCTATCGACTCGAGAAACCAAAGAAGGCAAGAATTGGAGGAGGCAGATCTTTTATACTGGTTAGGAAAAGAGATCTGGTTATAGAGTTGACGCCTGCGGAACACCGGCAGATGTAGTGCAGGGTTCAGATTAGATGCCATTTAATATTACATTGATTGAACGGTTCGAAAGAAAACTCTCAACCAGACCAGACTCACCAAAGCGATGAATGCTTTGGTTAAGGTGCTCAGACAAACATACGAAAAGGTCGCCAGCACCTATTTCTGGCCGTGAAAAATATGGTTGGATTCAAGATATTCAATTCTAGTTTCCAGGAGTCTGGTCGAAATATTATTTGTAAATTGGATAAACTGTGTTGAAATCTAAGGGGGCCCACACACTCTCAGTTTTAACTGGGCAGTTGAGCTGTGTAAAAAACATGTACAATAAACTGAACTGACAGTGTGTGGGTTCCTGCGCAGTTTATCGGAGCAAAAGAGGGTCCAGAAGCTCAGGTCTGAAGACAGAATGAAAATAGTTCAAAACGCATAGTTCACACAATTTATCGCTCAGACATGACGTCACACGTGATAAACTGCGCGGTTAAACTGAAAGTGTATGGGGCGCTTAAAACCGCCTCGCAATGAGTCCAAAGAATTACTGGGGCGCAGCAAAAATTATATCAGAGCACTAGTTGGTCAGCAGACATTGTGCCCTAAATTATCACCTATGAAGAATCCATTGTGCAGATTGCACCGTGAGATAGACGAGACTGACCTTGAAGCTCTCTGTCACGGGCCTGCGAGTGCGATAATCGGAGTTTCATTGTTCGTCGCGACTTTGCTTGATTAAACAAGTCTAAGGCCCCTATGCTGAAAGTCGAGTCGTGTTTGGTGACAAGTCATTTAAGTTGAAGAAAGTGACGTTTCAGTCGAATTACGACTTTCACCACAGGGGCCTAGAATGGAGATGCTAAGTTGAGTTTAAACCCCTGTACGGAAAGCCGTGATTCGACTGAAACGTCACTTTCTTCAACTCAAACGACTTGTTCGTGTCGTGACGACTCGTCTTTCAGCACAGGGGCTTAAGCCACAAAATTTTAGACAGACTGCTGAACCTGTCCAAGTGGCCTGGTTTACAGATCTAAGGTGCAAGGTGCGTTTTATGTTTCAGACCGATTTTGTTTGGCCGCCATTTATCAGTTCATAGTATTTGGCGGCCGTGGAAAGTAGTCGATAATAATTTAATATGGAGCATCTAACGCTGCGGGCTTTACAGCTTGGTGTAGACGATTAAAATGTTTGGCAAAAAAACAATTATGAGTGACGAGGCACAATAATACTTGGCTGGCTTTGTTAATAAACAGTGTGGCCGTTTCATTGAAACTAAGTCCGGGAATAGATAGATTGGCTAATTCTAAGCAACTTTTGTTCTATAAAGTTTTTTCTGAAAGTCAATACTTTTCGAGTTATTCGTGAGTGAAAATGGCAATTTTTCAACCAAAAAATCCACGTTTCAGGCGGTTTTTCGCGAGTAACTCAAAAAGTAAGTACTTTAGCGAAAAAATGTAGCATATAAAAAAACAAAAAAAAATGGTGGGTTAATGGTGTCTGTAGACCCAATACAAAAATAGTAATAGTTTGTTGAAGGTTGGTCCTAATTTGTCAACCCCAAAATTGAAAGTTTCAACTTGAAATAAACAAAAAACAATGCATTTTTCGGGAAAAACTCATTAAACCTTTTTTAATGTGCTTGAAAAAACCTTTATTTTTGTTTTTTTTATAAAACTCCCTAGCATTAAAACTAATCAAGTTATGACGAAAATAAAGTTGATCCCTATTTTTTCGGCGACAAAAAAATTTGAAAATCACCCCCTAATTACCACCCCCATTGAAAATAATCAGTATCTACCACTTCACAATTCACTTTATTAATGCACTTGTAATATGTTCTAGAAGTTTTACCGTTTGACAGTGCTTAGTTTTGAAAAATTTGAGCTTGAAGTGAAGAGAGCATTTTTAAAATTTTGCAAAGTATTGCCTTTCCTTCAAAATAACTCGAAAACTATTAATGATACGCAACATTTTGTAGAGTACAGAATCGTAGGTTTTGCTTTTCTGAAAATTTTGGTTGTTTTTTTTTTGGATAAAAATTGAGTAAGATATGGCCGTTTACAGTTTGCATATGTTCGTAAATAGTAACTTGTTCAAGCCCTTTCAGCTCAAACCCTTTCAAAAACTAGTTGGGATGTGGCTTTTGACCCTTTCGGTCCACAAGATTAACTTCCCAGTATTCGTTCAAACAAAAAAACGACTCGAACGATTTTTATGAAAATATTTTCAGATCATACTTCCTTTAACACGCTTTGAACGGCATCTTAACGAAGTCGGTATCTTTTTTGGTTCGCGCGAAATCGTGCCGGTACAAAAATCACTTACGTCCTTCAAACAAAAAAACGGTTCGACCGATTTTTATGAAAATCTTTTCAGATCATATGTCCTTTAACATGCTTCGAACGGCACCTTAACGAAGTCGAAATCTTTTTTGGTCCTCGCGAGATCGTGCCGGTACAAAAATCACTTAAGTCGTTCAAACAAAAAAATGGCTCGACCAATTTTTATGAAAATCTTTTCAGATCATATTTCCTTGAACACGCTTCGAACGGCACCTGAACGAAGTCGATATCTTTTTCGGTTCACGCGAAATCGTGCAGGAATAAATGACCACATACGTACGCACACACACACACACATATTTCTTCTCAAATTTTTGCTTAAAATGCTATTGGGACCTTGAAACGTGTAAATACATTGAAAATTTCGAATCCGATTTTCGGACCGATTACAATAACTTCATACTGGGAAGTTAATAACGGGTGAAAGAAAGTTTCATTTACATAGGCCTATAGCTCTTGAAAAAACCTACAAAATGCCATTTGGAAGGACTTGATAGCTTAAAAACTAAGCGAGTTATGGGTAAAAAACCAATCCCATATTTTTTCAGATATGAGAACCCGTATATTGGAGCATTGATGAATACACATTATACCTTCATTTTAGGCGCAGACATACTTACACCTACTTACACACGTCACACACAATGATCTTGCAACCGTTGAGGAGATTTTATAAGCTGGTCAGTACTGTACTGTCATGTTGTACGGACTTCCGAAGAACACTCAATTGAATATATTGAAAAAGATGGAAGACTTACTAATTTGAATTTATAAGTTCTGAACATAAATTCGTTATTTGCTTCCTTAAAAACCCCCAGATACTGATTTTCTTGGAAATCGGAACACAATTGTCAAATTTTGGTGGCCATTTTGAATTTCGGTCATTCAAATCAAGATCGCAATTTTTTAATAAGTTAACTTTTTTATATATATTATTAGCTAAACATTCCATTTTGAATTTTGAATTTTTCTGAAATCCGAGGTTTTCATGTTTTTAACGCTCCAGGAACTCCACTAATTGCCTTATTGGAATTCATTCATTTTAGTGGAAGTATTGCAAAAATCACTAAAAGCAGCAAATCACAACACTTCCACACCATTCATTTCAGTTGGAATCCGCACAGTTTTATTTCTCACAACAACAACAAAGTGTCCTTGAACATTACTTAAACCAAACAAAAAAAAACTGCCTTTAAAAAAAAGAATCAACAAAAATCATACATTTTATCTCAACTCACTAAAACTAAACAGCAAAGACTTATAAGCTTAAGGATCTTGTAAATGACTGCCATTCCATGTTATTAGTGAGACGTATGATGGGGATTAACAGATATTTCTGGTATGTTTGCATCCTCGTACACGTTATCCTTGTTGGGCCCTACCAGCTTCCATTTATCATGACCTTAATAGAACGTCATACGAATCTAGTATTTAGGGCACATCCTTAACCATAGACAACTGAGTTACTGTGCCTTGTCTTGTCTCAAAATGAAATTTAAGACAAAACATCCTCCAGCAAAAGGGGGCGGCGGTTGTGGGTACCACTCATGTCCTTCCATTGTTATACGTATGGTATTAATGTCTATTCTGTAAATTTCGGCAATAATGCATCAGAATATGTTTTTCTCTCTCTCCAAGGACTTGTGTGTGAATACCTTTCCAAGTTGCAAGATGTTATCGCGCGAGCTTTTTGGGAGCCAGTGGACTTGGATGGTTTTCGACGACTTTTAGGGATCCTGAAGCTTTATGTAAGGCTGGCTCGTCTGGCGCCTTAAGACGTCGCCTGTTTGTCTAAAGGAGGTTTTTTTTCGGTATAAAAATTAATTTAATTCGTCTAGGAGAAATGTTTGATTAAATCACGGATGTTACTGGGGACATAGGTTCGTTGGAGGATGTTGGTGGGGAATTTTTTGAGGGGAACTTGTGCCACTTGTTTTTTTTCATTTGTGGCTTGATCTCTGGAAGTTTTTCTCATCGATTTTTTGACGATATAATAATGAACTTAAATTTTAAGATATGGGATAGAAAAGGTAGATTCGAAGGCTGATGACTTTCTTATCGAATCACTTTTAAAGACAAAATATAAATCTTGATTTTTTGCTGTCAAGATGTTTAGAGGATGAGGAAAGAATTACGAAAGCAAGAATTTCCTGCATTAAATATGGAATATGAAAGACACAGAGTTAGGCTGGACCTCGCGGATGTAAAATTTTCATCTTTAATTTGCAGTTTGGAAGTCTTCGTGAATTTAGTTTGACTTGATCAAATAATGTAGATACATACATCAAATCCATTAAATTTTCATGCTATCAGCCCAATCGTTAAAGATTTCCGAGAAGGAAGGTAATGATCCCATTTAGAGTGGTCCAAAAGTTAGTCAGGGGTAAATGATTTTTTTATTTCGGGACTTGTGAAAAAGACTTAGTAAATTAACCATGGACACAAGTCGGGCACTTAAGAGCAGACCTCAATTATTGAATTTTATTTTAGAAATCATCCATCGACCATCTTAGTTCGTAGAGGCTATCATCTACACTTCGATACTACAGTGAAATTTCTTAGTAGTTCATATGGTTAAGGTGCTGTATTTGAGCTATAGAATCACTCCTCAGTCGGAATAAACTGACTACTTAGAAAATTGAAATAATTTTAACACTATTGGGAGACTGACACGTTTCAGTACTGGTGCCAAAGTAATCCCGAGAAGAGCTAGTTCAAATCACAATACCAGTGGTAAAAGCCCACAAGATGTTTCTAAAGAATTTGTTTTTTAGTTAGTAGTTTTGTTAGTTTTAAATGAAATAATTCTCGAAGTACTTCAAAATGAATTAGTTCTCCAAGAAATTCAAAATGAATTAGTACTCGAAGTACTTCAAACTGAATTAGTTCTCCAAGTAGTTCAAAATGAATTAGTTCTCCGAGAAATTCATAATGAATTAGTTCTCGAAGTACTTCAAAGTGAATTAGTTCACCAAGTAGTTTAAAATGAATTAGTTCTCGAAGCACTTCAAAATGAATTAGTTCTCCAAGAACTTCAAAATGAATTAGTTCTCCAGTCATTTAAAAATGAATTAGTTCTCCAGTTAGTTCAAAAGGAATAAGTTCTTCAGTTAGTTCAAAGTTCAAAATAAAATTAGTTCTCGAAGTACTTCAAAATGAATTAGTTCTCCAAGAACTTCAAAATAAATTAGTTCTCGGAGTACTTCAAAAAGAACTAGTTCTCGAAGTATTTCGAAGTAATGCAGAGGGGGGCAATTGACTCCATTGTAGGACAACGCTGTACAAAAGTAGTGGGTTGTATTCATATAAAAGGTATCCAACTGAGAACTACTATTTCCTCATTAGAAAGTAGTTATTCTACTAGTCATAGAACTAGTTCAACTAGAACTGGGTCAGTTATAGAAAAGTTAATTTGCGGAAAAACATTTGTATGTATGCAATTAACCATTGTGTACATGGATAAAACGTGTGCTTCGATCCATTGAAATTTCCTACTTGAAACCTGTGTGACTCCATTGTGTATAAAATCTGGCAAAGACAAAAGTTACACAGTGGTACTTATTGAGAATGAGCGTATCATCTTTTTTGGGCGAGAAGCATAATGTTATATAGAACAAACCAGAAAGTCGCATTCAGTTTGTAATGTTTCCAATGTGGCAATCGATGAAGTAGTCTTCTTCAAGCTCGCTCACAGACTGTGGTGGAAAGATCTAGAACTTAGATAAGGGAAGAGCTTGGATATATAAATGCAGGGGCAACAGCATCTAGAGTCAGTTTTGATTTGAAAAGCCATGGATACTATACAAGGAGCTTAAACTGTTATGGCGAAAATGACAGGAAATGGATGGGCAGAAGAAACTAAACTTCTAGTTCATTTTTGGCCACAGATGTCACCTTTGTCGAATGTGCCCCACACGAAGTTAGCTGAATTTGACCCATTTCGACGTTTCGTTAAAAATTAAGTTAGTCGAAATGGAGCAATGGAAAAAAAATTCAAAAATTGATTAAATACGAATAATCGCATTGCTATAAATCAAATTTAGAAGCTGTTTTTTTAAATTAGGCGTAAACATAAAATATCTTAGTAATTAACGAACTTGGCCATGAACCGGATGAATACAATCGGCCATGTTTTTTGGGGTACAATTGACTGCAGCGCCACCATTAATCAAACGAAAATTGACAACAAGGAGTTTAAGGGATTAAAATGTTCGAAATGCTAAAAGTGACCTAAAGCGAAGTGGTGATTAAACAGTGAATTAAAAGGAGATAAATAGGCTTAGAATATAGAACTACAGGAAAGACCCTAGCTTATAAAATCCGTGTATGCGAGCGTAATGAAATCTGGGGTCAGTCGACTGTCAAATTGGTATAATTGCTTGTTAGTTGACTGTCAAATTTTCCCGCGGAACTTTATTTAAAACGAGTTTTTCTATAAAATTTATTTACAGTTTTTAAAAAAACTAATATCAAAAAAGAAAGAAAGTTTAAAGAATTTGTTTTTAGTGTAATTGAAGTTGTTACGAGTGAATTTTCAGTGAAAAAAAGAACAATGAAGTGTGCAGTTTGAATTTCACTACGCTAAAATTCTGCGAGGGCCCTTCCTGTAGTTAGGAGTTATTAGTGAGAGTTATTATACTGCAAGTGGTTAGTGAACTTTAAGAATTGTGTCTGTGGCATTGAATAAATTGTGTTAATAAATAAGATCTGTGTAAACATTTAAAGGTGTATTTCTTAATTAATCCTACAAACGTAAAACCGTAACTATATGCTTTTATTAAAATGTGTGTACCTACCTTTATTTGAAAAATACAATATATTCTTAAGTGGCAGCAATTTGTCCCTTTGTCCGGGGCGACGTAACCGTTTATCTTGAGCCACTCAATACTAACTAGTCCGAGTCGTTCGAATTTATTGATTGAGTTCACTATATCTGTGCGAGAACGTTCTAGATGATGACTACAAGCAGTACGAACTTTACGAACCGTTTCCGCAATATTTTCAGCAGTTTTGTAGTGCGTTTTGCGAGTGTGGATTGATCCATATCTGAAAACCTCCTAATTTTCACTTGTCAAATGTCATCGTACTGACAGTTGTACGTTGACAGTTGCAAAAATGGCGCGAAATTTAAAATGACACTTCTTGTTGAAAGACCGTTACTTGAATGTAAAAAAACATGGAGCGCTTTACACCATAAGCTGTGATAAGTACTAATCGCTTTTTTTCGGTGAGAAATTGGGTGAAAAAGTACCGCAGATGCTCGTTTGTACTACACCCCTGTACCTCATATTTTTGTAAGCCACCACTTGAATAGGTTCAGCAATCTGCCTAGTGGGTTGTCACGTAGACTTGACTGTTGGACCAGGTTCTCGTTGAATAACGTACCACTGCCATGGTGTTCCCGGCCAACTGGGGCTGGGGTGGTGGGTCCAGAAACTAAGAGCAGAGCAGCGGCTGCTGAGTCAGCTGATTGTCTCGGTAGAAGGGTCATTGTGGCTTCCTCTTCTCTTATTCTGTGGTCCCTGACCGCTGCCAATTTTTTAGTGGGTCCAGAAACTTTGGGCAAAGCGGCGGTTGTCTTGGTCTGCTTTTTGTCTTACTGAGATCGTGACCCCCTATCCTGCCCTCAGTGTGTTGGGAAGGAGTTTGCGAAAGCGGGGCTCGGGTGTGCTCCGTGGGGCTCCTCAATTCTACTCCGGTCTTCCTTGCCTTGGTTCTCTCCAGCTGAATTGGTCCATAAAAGTCCCATGAGTAGGAATAGGAAGGAGACGGTTCATCTTGACATAGCCTCCACATCAGGATAAGGCGTTATACAACTGGGTAGGAAAGGCCCTCGCGTGTAAAATCCCTGTACGTGAGCGTAGTGAAATCCGGGTATTAGACAACTGTCAAACTGGGCTATTTGTTTGTTAGTTGACTGTCAAATTATAAATTGTTTTCTCGCGTTCGGTAGTGCATTTTCTTTGAAACGAGTGTTTTTTATCAAATTTACTTCGTTTTTTTTTCAAAACTAAATTAAAAGAAAAAAGAAAGTTCAAAGAATTTGTTTTCAGTGCGATTAAAGTTGTTACAAGTGAATTTTAAGTGAAATAAGAACAATGAAGTGTGCAGTTTTTGGATGTACGAAAAATTCGCTAATTCCACGAGGAAAATCCTTTTTCAGGTAAGTGGGTAAACTCAAATACTTCCTAAACATATATATTACATATTTCCTTTAATAATTGTGGAAATCACTGAGCTAAATACTCGAAATAATGTAAATTTTGTGTGCTTGGATTTCTTTGTTTACATTAACTAATGCCACCCAAAATTCAAGGGGATCAGCTGATTAGAATGCGTAGTGACGGCGTGTAAAAAGTTCATTTGTAGGGGCAATATTTTATTTTAGTTAACTGATTATTTCAACTCGCTCTTGCCCCTCCTCTATTCCATTCGCTTTATCCGCTTGTAATGGACAAGCAACTACTAAAACGTGAGCACTCACACAAAAAGGATTTCACTACGCTAAAATTCGGCGAGGGCCCTTCCTGTAGTTCTATATTCTAAGATTTGCATACACCACATGTTGCTCCCCCTAGTGACTGACCACCGAAGCTCTTTATAAAGTTAGTGTTACTAAAATAAGAATATGTATTAAAAATTTTATTTTAGGGTTTTTATAATATAAACTATAACTTTATCGAGGAAAACCGAATCATCCTTTAACTTCACATTAAGCTTTTAAGATGCGATCAATCAAGCAATAAGCAATCTACAAGACTACATTTTTCAGTGCTGTAACTTCTAAATTAAATTAGGATAATGCACCGTTATCCACTCAATAACTTTTATCAATAAAGCCTCTTCTATAGACTCGAACCACCCAACAACTCACTGCAGCGTGGAAAAGAAATC
Organism: Thereva nobilitata; assembly: GCA_963855945.1. Classification (NCBI taxonomy): domain Eukaryota; kingdom Metazoa; phylum Arthropoda; class Insecta; order Diptera; family Therevidae; genus Thereva; species Thereva nobilitata. The sequence continues at coordinate 100,145,168 of OY979697.1, read as the reverse complement.
TTGAAGGCGCAAGCCTTCGCCCCTTCTTGATGTCGTCATGGAATTTTTGGTGACGTTTTGTTTTGGTCTCTTCCTCCGCGAAAATAGCAACAAACAAGTGGATACCTCTCCGGCATCATCACAGACAGATGGGGGGAACGTCACATCAGCCACGTGCTCCGGCCCCAGACGAGAAGATATTTGCAGATGCATCAAGGAACTCCGAAACTTTCTGGCATTGAGTGAGACTTGCCTCGTGCTTGTTGGGTTTCTCAGCATTCCACTTCAGTAAATTCCGCTGAGCTTTTGCGCTCCCCAAAAAGTAAGCAGCTTTCTCTCGTCTTTGCCAAATTGGAGTCGGATGGCTTGCAAACTTTTGGAGCATATGCTGCGAATTTTCAACTTTCCATTGGCCGTCGTCGTCGTCATCGTCAATATTGTTTTGTTTCTCGGTAATATTCGCTCTGTGACGTGCTCTGGAAGTGGAACGGGTTAAGATTAAAGCAGATTGAACAGATCTTTCTGTGCTTGTCCCACATCCACTCTAGCCTCTAGCAGCGGACTAGGTCTGATTCAGTGAAACCTGGAATTGTTGAGCAGCTGAACACGAACGAACCTGCTGCTAATTTGCGTGTTCGGACGGATCGGAACGAACGCGATTATTTAGTCTGTGTCGGACATTTGTAGAAAGTGGTTCGTTTCGTTCGTCTCTAAAAGGAAGGTTTTTGTTAAGTTTTTCGCTTTTGTTCCCATTGTTTCCGAGGCAGCATCGAGAATAATTATCGCCGCTGCAGAGAGATAAAAGGACACTCTCGAAGAGGAGGATTACAATAGTAGGTCAGTGCAGGTTACAAGTACCAAGGATACGGCCTTGACTCCCTCAGCAGTGCTATAAATTAACCGTTATGTGCACGTACATGACATCGGATTAATTTTCGTATAGAAACTTTGGAATTCTGGAATATTAATTTCCGAGAGGCGAAACTATTTGGTATAGTGGGATTTTGTAAGTAGTGTGTTATTGAATCGAAGCGGATGTATTTTTTGTGGGGGGTTTTGGGGGGCGGCGACGAGGGCAGGGAGGCATACCTTTTGTAAGTAGAAATCGTAATTTTTGTTGGAATGTATTGGATGCATGCAACGAATTATTTCGAGAGAACAATAGAGGCACTATATAAGAACAAATTCTTGACATTGCTGGCCTCCGCGTGTATGTAAGCTGTCTTTACACTTGGCTTGTAATAATGTAAAAATAGCAACGCACTTCTCGTGCCTCGATACCGTCAATGTTTAGTAGTGATTTATATGCGATCTTCTTATTTTCGTGCCAGTACCGCGTGATATCCCGCACTCTTGTCCCGGGATGTGCTAAAGGTTGACTATGTAGTATATTTCTGAGGTCTACACACTCTCCACCTCACTCCTCTCAACGACCATCCCCACCAATCTATTTATCTGTGGGTCGTCAACGAACGTCGACAAAGTGTCTGACTTATGACCCGGGGTGGCGTTAAGAAGCGTCACGTCAACAACTGCCGTCAATAAATCCCTCTTCTATGTCAGCGGTGGCTTCTACTGGATCAACAATAATAAAAATGATCGCGCCGAACATTAAAAAAATGACGTCTTGCAATCTGCGGTGAGATCCAATAGGTCCGAGTCGACATTCAATTTATAGTCAGAGCTATTTTTCAAGGACTACAGCTTATTTTTATTTGTGTGTGAGGAAATTTTTTATTTAATTATTTTTATTTTCCTTTTTTATATATGAAAGATTTTGTTTATTTATTGTTTTTTTTTTGGTAGTAACTAAGACGCTCTGTGGTACTGATGATAAAATACTGAACGACCAGCATTTCTACGATGTTCACTTTATCGCGCTGGGGTCACGTTTGATGTCCCGAAGTTGTTTTGTGATGATTATCGTGGGGAAAATGATTGTCGAGCCAAACAAAAAAACCAAAACTGAGATTTCAGTTTTAAACATTTTTATATTTTGTGTGATGATTTGGAATTTATTTATGACTGTTTGAAAAGTAGAGAAAAGTTATTATCTTTTCACTTGCGCGTGGAATTACTGTGCAAATTCCTGGAAGAATAATTATGATGTTTTTTTAAAAACGTTTCACAAATGATCAAAGAATTATTAATCATAATTAATACTAACGTGTCCGCCCCTTCACACTTTTTTTTATATCATTGGACAATGTCAGATTTTTCGTCGAGTGCTTTTAATTACATTTTATTAAAAATTTCAAACTTTTCATTTGTTATGTAATTAGGTTCAAAATTATACGACAATTTTTCTTTTAACTTTTTTAATAAATTGCTTAAACAAAGTTTGACCTTCATTATATTCCAATGATGTTTTGGCTTGATGTAATTTAAAACTGGATACGCCAAGTTTTCACGCTAAAAAGTACAGAGTAACTTTTAATTAGAGGAAATGATATTCATTTACGGTATTAAAACTTGTTTTCTTCAATGTCGTAAAGTGGACCGGATGGTATTCTAGTTTATTGCCGGTGTTTATGAACTCTTAATTGTTTTGCTTGTCTTCCTCCTTACAGACTTTTTTGAGGTAGTTTTCAGATGATTTAAGAAAAAAAAATGATTATTTTAAACAGGTTCAGAGTTATTTTAGTCTATTTTTTTATTATATTGGGTTACATTCGTAGAAAACCTACTTAATAGCAGCTGTTTTAATTGGTGAACTGGTTACAAAATTATGACGAAAATGTTTACGGAACCGGCCCTATTTAATTTTATGGGTTGAGGATGAGAAAACAAAAATATATTTCATAATATTGTAGCTTTGTGACATTGTCTAGATGTTTGGAGCTCTATTCCATATGAAAAGAGAATAATGTTGCTTGTTAGCAAAAAATTGGACAATCATTTAATTGTTGTCGAGTTTATATTTTGTACAAAAAAACTAACACACGTTTGCTCCATGGAAAATTTTCACCAGGGTTAATAATTGGTTTTAATGTCATTATGACAGTAGGTTGCCAAATTTTATATCTTCAACCACTAATTAATATTTGCCAAAGGGGACACCATCATCATCACATCAATGTCCTTGGATATATTATTAGTTTATGGAAAAAGTTTTTTCGTATAACTAAGAACAATGAACTTTATTAAGCCAAAGTGTAATTTTGATCTTTTTCACTTTCCGATAGACTCATTAGTACATCGCTGCTCATAGTGTTTGGTTTAAAAAAGGATGCAAATGATTTTCGCAGGTCTGAAGTTTAAAAGGCTCCCGAGACGGTCAAACGGTTTGACTCAAACAAGTAGATTTTGGTTTGAGTTACACCAATTTGATCGTTGACGCGGTTGGTTTGACAAACATGTACGTTTGATCGTGTTTGCGACGTTTTATCAAACCTCATCAGTCTTGCGCTAAATTTCGAAGCGATACGTTGTGTGTGACGGTGGCAAATATATCTTTCTGGTTGGAAGCGTCGTTTAAAACTGCGCTTCTAGTTTGACGCAATTACAAAGCGACTTCAAACGGTTTGATCAAACACGTCAGGTTTGAGTCAAACCGTTTGACCGTCTTGGGGGCCCTTAAGGATCTGGTGAATGCAACAAACTCAACTTGACATTGCATTCTATCAATTTTACTGAATCGCTCAACATGTTTGTTCTTTCCTTCTTTTAATGAGGTATAGGGTCCATGAGTACCGCGTCCGCCTCTTGGTCCTATTGTCCTTTTATCAACCCCTGCAAATCAGGCCAGATCGCTTGAACAAGCTCAGCGGTCTACCTAAGGATTTTCGGATTAGGCTTGTCTGTTTGAACAAGATCGTAGGTGGTATTCTCGTTGGCGAGTGACGTGACTACGAGGGATGCGGTGGAATGAAACTGCCGATCCCTACGAACCTATGAATGAAAATGTTACTTCACACGCCACCTCGCGACAATTACAATATGACGTCTGTCGATCTAGCCGCTAGCAGTCTCTTAGATTGACAATAAGTACACCAATTTAAGATCGAAATGACATCTGTCACGTCACTCGACAACGAGAATAAGGCTGCGTATTAAACAATGTGAGCCTGCTCCTCAGGACAGAGCCAGAGAAGCTGAAAGGCCGACTCATCCTCCTCGAAGTCAAACTTTCAGGTCGGGATCTTCGATTGATGGCCTTTAGGGCGCCATGTCTGTTAATGAAGGCAGTGTCTGATAAGTTACGGGATGGCGCAGGAAAAAAACGATTGGAGTTTATCAGATCAATTCTGGACCTCCACCGTTCAGTTGATATAGTCCGATTGTCGAGGAACCCTCTCCATCAAACTTGTGAGTGCATTGTTTTGTTTCATTAGCAATATTTTCTCGGTCTTGGTAGTTAGAGCTTAAGGAGTCAGACTATCATCCCAGGGATCGTATGGTCGAATCTCACTCGGTAAAACGCCTTTCATTTTTCATTTTGCGTACCCAGCAGCTAGCTAGCTGTTACGCACTTTCCAAGCAGGCTTCTTTTGATTTATACAAGCTGATGTTCTGTCTGCCGAGCTTTATTGACGCAACCTACCGAGATTTATTGTCTTCATAGAATTTTTTTTACAAGATTAGGAATGACCCTTTGTACTACCAGTCCGCCAGGTCTTTCAGGTCATGGTGGAAGAGGATAGAAGAGAGTAGGATAGGTTAGCAGGGGTCTGGGCGTCCTGAAATATACTAGGATAGGCTCTGTTGGCTTTTAGCAGCCGTGCTCGTAGTTATGGTTTTATGCTATTGTCGACACTCCTATTGAATTAAAGAAGATTAAGTTTTTGTACTATATTTCCAAATATTGTTCCAATTCCTTCATTGCGAGGTCAATGTAAGATCGTGTATTGCCTGATACAATTAACAGCTCCTTAGCTATGTGAATTTAAAGTCATCTACCGGTGCAATTTTAAGAAGTATTGTTGATATTTTGGAATAGTTATTTTTATTAAAAAAATATAAGCGGCCAAGAAGTACATCAGTACTATTTAAATAAAATTCAACACTTTGAATGGCTTAGTCCGCCCGACTCACTTAAGCATCCACTATCTATCGACTAGAGCTTGCTGTTCGACATTGCATTCTATGCGAAAAAAATAGATTGTCAACAGTACAATGGGTTTTCCCTAAGTTCGTCTTCCACATAAAAAAAAAATGTATTATAAATGTAATTTTGTGACCAAGTGATGAGTGTGTGTGTGATGCACCATATTTTTCCAATTTATACTGTCTCCAAAAACAATTTCACGTGTGATCCAATCTACCTATCAAAGAGGCACAAATGATATTCAAATGTTTTGGCAATATGGCCCAAAACAATGTAAACCACTAAACACATAAAATATGGATATACATGATATATGCAAGCGTCAGAGAAGATTGAAATTTAAATATCTTTCGCTTATATCGTCACAACATTTGAACGAATAAATCAATTCCTTTCAAATATATTATTACGTATATCACACGAAAATTTTTGAATTAAATTAAATTTTTTTTTGTTTGTATACTCGTGGGAAGGTAACTGTCAAAAAATGTTTTTTTCCATATAATTTTTTTCATTATAAAAATAACGTATATTTCAGATTACCGCAATTTCCTTGAATATAAAGCTTTGTTTATTAATTTTTTTTAATTATTATTCATCGGCGTCATTAATATATTTCATGGAATCACACATGCTCTCTTGCTGCAGTCGTTGCTTTAACTGAACACTGTGCATCGATGGATTTTTCCTTTGTGTAAATTTATCTGAAAAATGTTGAGTCACATGTATGGCAACAATATTTTTTTTTAATAACGAAAATATGATGCTTTTTTTACCAATTTTCCGGAAGCCCTAGTAACAACACTTTTCATTTTTAATCCTTCACGTTTATCTCGTTTATATCTGTCAAAAACAAAAAAAACGAAATAACATTACATCCATCAATTATTTTATCTCATTCGAAAGGTAATTAAAATTTTAATTTATATAAAATCTTTATAGAATAATAATAAATTATGCAAATTTGGGGCACAGACAGGTTATTGCAACATTTTTGGGGTGGAAATATATAATTTTTTTTTTCAAAAAAAAAACAGTAAAGAAACAAAATTCCGCCGTCATGTGAATAGCGTCATGTGATGCCGCGTGTTGAAACTTTATGGACATTAATTTTTGTTTTCTTTTTTTTAACTACTATTTTTGGGTGATGATTTAATCAGTAAAATGTTTGTTATTGGCTTAGGTATATCAAATTTTGTTTACTTACTTAATTTGAATAAGATTGTTGCAAAACTAGTGACGTACAAGGTGAAAGTGTTTTTCTTTTGTTACTTAAAATTCCACTGGAGAATTTGTTTGTGATTTAAGTTGATCGAACAGTCTCGACCATGTTTTAAGTTGCGCTGTTGTAATTTAATTTGGAAAGTAAAAAATGTTGAATTTCCAGTTTTAAGATCATTGGTAAAGAATTTGAAAATTAATAACAGTCAACGACAAGAATTTAAATTAGTTCGACTTAAGCGGGGATTCCATCTGCCAATTTTATATGGTCAAGTGGACTTTACTTACTATACAAGAATAGGTTCAAGTCTTTAATTCGGTTTTTTTTGCATGAGGAACTGGTTCTTGTACGGGCTATACCATTATCAAAAGTACGAATTTAATTTAAAAATAAAATTCTTGGTATTAAATTTTGTTTATTAAAAATTTATCAGTGCAAGATTAAAAATATTTATAAATAAATTGAAATTGATTTCTCAACAACTGTTTTAAATTTATCATTTATTTTTTTTACCTTTGTGGAACTTGGTTTTGAAATCAATGTGGAATGTCAGTTTCAACTTCATTTTGTAAAATGTAAACAAATTCAATATGCCGTGAATAAACATTCATGCATATATGATAAAGTGCTTTCTGATTCATTACAGTATATTTTGTAAGTGTTTTTATCTTAATCTTTTAGTTTTAAATTGTTTAATTTCATTTAGAAAAAAAAACACATTCTACACAAAGATCTTTCCACGATCAATCTCGGAAGTGGATCTACTTCTCACATGACAGATAAAATCAAAGCTTTAGAAAGTTTATTTCGAAATGATCGTGACGATCTCGACGTGGTTGAGCGGTAGTTATTTCTGAAAAAAAGTGAATTTTAAATCTTTAAAACATTAATTACACGCTGCCTTATATGAAAAAGTGAATTACATGTTTTGTGAATTATTATTAATACAATAAAGAATGCTGTCAAGACCTTGAAGTTCTCTAGGTGAGCAATTGAAAAAAAATATATTCGCGAATTCTACTCATATGCATTCAGTGTCGTATTCAGCACAATAGTGATGAAATTGGGTTTTTTTATGCAAAAACTGGTTTATTCTTTTCTTTCTGCATTAATTACGTCGCGAATTGATTTTTTTTTGTTTTTATAAGGACGGGGTTTTATTGGTTTTTTTAGTTATAACTGTTGATTAACCTCAGATGCACAATATGATATTCGAGATTTTTAATCAATTTATGTTAAATATTTGAGGTCATATACAAATTGACACCAACGTTATTTTTTATTGAAATGAGAACATTTATGGAGTGGGTTGTTTTGCAAGAAGACTAGTTATATGAGACATTGGAATCATTTTAATTCGTTTCTAAAATTTTTAAATTGACATGGTGACAAACTCATGCAATTCTCAAATATCTATGAATTAGGCATGAGATAAACTTTTTGAATAAGATATCCTGTTTCATCTGTATCATTCTCTAAAGCACACCATTTAAATTAGATTAAGATTATAAAAAGATTCATTTCGTACTTAAAAGAGAAATTGATCATCAGTTATTAAGGCTAGTACACTGATAAAAAAAAATTCTTGGCTTAAAGCACTTTTTCTTGAACCAAGCAAGTCATGTTTTGGATATAACGAAAACAAAATTGTCTCGGGATGAGCAATACTCATAGTCTTGGTTTTATTGTCTTGGATGAAGACCAAAGTTGACTTGAAGTTAAAAAATTTACGAAACCGATGATATTATAATTGAAAAAAATTCAAGTTCTAAAATCGGTCTTAATAGTTTGTGATACATTTTTAGAGCGAGAAAGTCCGGTAAACGAAAAAAGTCCGATGAATTAAGAATTTAGTTTCTTGAGTAAAGAATTAAATAATCTTAGTTCGAGAAAGAAATATCTTGGTCGAAAAATATAAGTATTGAGCGAAGAAATACTTTTGCTTGGCTCAAGAATTTCCAGTGTCTTCCTCTGAGACAGCATTCTCATGTTAAGACTGAAAAATTTTTCTAATCAAGACAACGAAACGAAGACTATCGAATTGCTGGAATCAAGACAATTTTTTTATCAGTGTAGTCAAGGTTAGCCTTTGGAAAAAAAATACATTAATTACGTATTTTTTGAACAAAAAGGGAGTTGAAGTTAAAAACTCATTACTCCAAAAGTTGGTAAGATAGAACCATCGCTTTTACCATCATAGATAGGTGGAGGAATTCTGCGTTCATTGGTACCTTATCCATGGCAATAGGTTATACTGTTACAAAAATACAGGGTGATATGTAAAATCTATCTTTGTACAGTTCTGACCGTATTACTCAGAACGGACAAAGATTTCGAACTAGGCGCTATAGAAACTTATATTCAGCTCAAAAAACCTATCCAACGACATGTTACACATAGCTATTGGAGTGGGTACCAAAATTTGCATTCTCCTTTATAAACGGCTCTCAAAATAGGAATAGCAATTTTAGAATATTTCAACTGGATACAAAATCTGGACGGGATGCAATTTGATTCCATTTAAGGAGCTGTGTTCGATGACAGCTCAAACGAGCCATGATCATAGAAATATAAACTAACATGGAACGGCTGTGTAGTGTAAAAACCCTGTACGTGAGCGACCACATTAAAGGTAGCTTGTTTAAATGGACAGCAATCGTGTGCACAAGTGGGACACAAATTGCCGAAATGTCAAGGGTAGCTTCTTGAGTGAATGGTGGCGTGCCTAGTCAATATCCGCGGGGCATAGATTTTATGCCAAGAATTTTAATCGCCCCGCTTTTAAAACGTCCCTCTTATTATTTCTGCATATTTTGGCCTGCACTGCCTGACCACTACTACCGAGTGAACTCAAACACATCAGGAATTGTGGTACGCTTAATCTGGCTTACAGCCATTCCGTGTTTAGTTTATATTTCTATGGCCATGATTCATTTTATATGCCCAGATGACATATGTCAAATTTCAGTCCGCCATGTTGAATACGCGATAAATGGCGCAAAATTCAAATTCTACAAGTACTTATGGGATAAAATCTATTTTGTTAATTTAGAGCTATGTTAAAATTTTCTAAGTATGACATTAGCTACTAACAAAACGAGGTACTGACGAGAATTAACGCGCCTTGAATCAAAATCTGAATGTTGCAGTGTTTAAATTTGGCTACCAATCAATTGTTACTCACGAAATTCAATGTTAAATTTGTTTAATTCGTGAAATATTCATGGTGCAAGGTGACATGAACATTTAATTTGATATTGGTAAAAATTGAAGTTTGACTTTGATCTAACTTTGAGCAACACGACTCGGACACTCGATATTATTCAAGGACATAATAACATGTTGATATAAAATTGTTTATAGTATTATAAAATCAATTCTACGAAAAACCTCCTATAAATTATGCTTCAGAATGATCCTCTACAACACGGCATCATAAATTTAAATAAACTGCTCCCGCCCACAAATGAGACTTAATGGACTATTCTAACTTAAGACTGATAATCTAGAGTCTTTTAATCTTATCTTAATACCGGCAGCTAGTTCTGTGTTAACTTAATACATCTTACATTACACAATATTATCGTAAATCTTCGACAACGCCAGATTCCACTTGGATGTCATGGAGGAATAACTATGATGTCATTTGGAATTTTTAAGAATCATCTTCGCGTACAAGTAAGGAGAGTTTTTCAAGCTCCCATTTAATAGTGATTCATTTGTTTCCATTTATAGCCAGAAGAGCACAAAGGTGCTGAAAATAAAAAAAAACTAATTTGGGGATTTGTCGAACCACACAACAAAAGAAGAAAAGAGTGGAGTGTGGTTAGAAAATAATTTGGACACACTTAGCTTCTTGTATACCTGAGGCTTAATAGAATGTTCCTCCAGCAACAGCACCAATAATGCCTGAGTCGTGACGAAGTTCCGGTAATTAATGATCCGGCAATGACTTTAAGAATAATCCCAAAAGCCCGAAACCATTGATCGTTGTGTTGTGCGCGCGTAATCTAAAACGTTTCAAGTGTTTCCCAAGATTTGTTATCACATCTTTTGTGTAGGTTGACATAACGACTAGTCTTTAAATCCTCGAGGGAATTTACTGTATTAAAGAGGATTTTCCACTATCCCCCCTCCCATCTCTTTCAGCTTTATACTATCTAACCACAAAAGAAAATCGTTAAAATAGTTCAGCTCCACTTCCAACTGCGTTAATTTAATTTTTTCTGAGTGATAATGTTACAAGCGTCATAAACTTCGTCCACCCCGACAGCGATTCTCCGTCGTAGTTTTACATTATAATGAATGATAAACCGACACGAAGGACACTTTCAGGTCATTTCAAAATTGCGGCGTTATTTCCGGCTTTAACTTCTAGAATTATTTAAAAAAAACAAAATAAAAATGTCCAACGTTTTCCGTTTTCCCCAAAAGTTTATTTACTAAAACAAAAAATTTTTTTAAGCGTCACTTTATTTTTTTTTTTGTTTACTGCACGGCTATAAATAACGGAAGAGCTGCAATAAAGGCTGAATTAAGGAATCATTCGTGAGCTGCAATTTGTTGAATATATTACTTCCTATGCAGAGGCAACAGGTAAAGGTAGTGCCAGGTGGATTTATTGATTTTATGGCACACTTGAAATCAGTTTAAAGTCAGCCCATTTAACCAAACAAATATCACGAATCACGTGAACGACTAGCAGCACCCCACCACATCACATCCATGGGTATACACGCGAATTTTTTAAATTTTTTATTGTAATCATTCACGCAACAGCCGGATCCAGCTAAGTTCTAAGGCTACGTTTCTACGGGGGATAATCGTTAAAGTGGATTAAGAACCAACCGGCAGGATAAACCGGCCGCAACGTGCGCCAGAACATTAAGTCGTCATTTTTCCTTCACGGGGGGGAATTAATATTTTTCCAAGTTTTTTTTTTACTTCCCTGGATTTTCTTCATCTACCCTACCATCACCGCCCATTACCCTGCTAATCCCTTACTCTCGTCCGTTTCGAATTCCCACCTCCGTGCGCCCGCTCAACCCGACCATCGAAGAAATATGTCCGACATTAGAAAGCATTTCTAGATGGCTTCTTCCCCCGTTCTCCCCCCGCGGAAATTGCTTTAAGCACTCACTCGCAGTCATTTGGACCGATGCCAAAAATTTTCATAATCGATTTTCACTTTTGATTAAAAAAAAAACTTTTGAACTGTGTAGAAGCGGGATGGAGGGGTCGGGTCATTATGTTGACGGGGTTTATGTTGCGGGTCACCCTTAAAACACTTTTTGGGGATCTCATGCTGTTGAAGGTCGAGGTGAATGTTGTTGGCGGCACTCTGGCAGTCGTTTTCGATATTTTATTTTAGTGCGAGTTACAAATTTTGGTGGTGGTATGCCCTTTCGCCCTTTTTTTTGGAGAGATTAGAAATTTGTTTTTTATTACTAAGAAAAAAATCAACAAAAAATTATTAAAGTGAATTTTGCAGATAGAAAGAACTTTAAAGCCTCTTTTTATCGACCATTTTTCAGTTTTAATTAAATTGACATAAAAAAAGCTCAATTTTCCATACTTTTTAACCAATTTTCAAATTAATAAAATTGACATAAAATTGAGTTGATATCTCATGTAAACGTAACAAAATTCCAAAATGGCTGAAAATTGGTCTACAGCTTCCTTGGGACTTTCTAAGAAAACAAATTCGGAATCACAAAAAAAACATGGCCGCAGGAGATATCACTTTTTGGCTAAAAATCACTCAAAAACTGTTTTTTTCGAAATTTTTTTTTCATCAGTCAATAAGAAACGTTGTTGCCTACAAAAAGCTCTCTTGTCATTTTTTCGAAAACCTAACCCTTTCGAAGTTATTCAAGGTCAAAGTTTCCAAAATCACTTTTCGGCCAAAAAATACCTTGTATAATTCGGAAAGCTCAAGGTTTTCGATAAAATTACAAGAGGGGAATTTTGTAGGCAATAATGTTTCGTATTGACTGACAAAAAAAAAATTTCGAAAAAGCCAGTTTTTGAGTGATTTTTTGGCCAAAAAGTGATATCTCCGGCGGCCATGTTTTTTTTGTGATTCCGAATTTGTTTTCTTAGAAGGTCCCAAGGAAGCTGCAGACCAATTTTCAGCCACTTTGGAATTTTGTCTCCTTTCGTGGGTTTTTTTTTGTTAATTTCCCCGGATATTGATGAACCCTACGTTTAAACTGAGAGCAAATAACTAAGTATTGTTAAGCTCCTTATATGAGGGAGGATGATTTGAGACTCTACAACGACGAGATCTACAAGTGCTGTTAGTATGGGTATGTCGGTTCTGGCACAGTAAAGTCATCGGTTTTAGTCTCGGGTGTGAATGTGGGCTTAGTTTAAAGCTCGGGTTGTGGTTTGTTCTTGGCTTGAAGCTTGGACAACAACCTTTGTGGCGAGTTTTGGGTGTACTTAAAAGCTGTGGTTGAGCTTTAATATTCTAGAGATATCGCCACTAGCTTTGATACTCTGGACTACAACCGATAATGTTACTGCGTCAGAATCTACATAGAAGAATCTACATATACAACTAGAAGTAATTCGTTAAAGCTTCCCGAAAAGGTTCTGTAGCTTGTCAATATTATTTAAAGAATTTCTATCTTAATTTTTCGGAAGCCAAAGTAAAAGCTGGTTTGTATTTTAGTCGGAGCACAAATAAAGAAAATAAAGGCCAGCAATGAATGTTGACTTGAGTAGATGTCAGTAGCTTCACTCACGAAAATCAAGCATGGATGCAGTGAAATTCTTGCACGTTACTAAGGATCAGGAGTTTTTGCTGCCAGCAGTTGCATTAACCTCAGCCTGTTATCAAACGATGACTTAACTTTCCGTGGAATGTATATATATAGCAATTTCTTTGTTTGATGTACTCATGATGCTGCGAATTCACTCGGGGAACTTTTGAACGCTCTGAAGGCGGCTTTTTTTAATTTTTATTGCGTCCATGAACTCCTGATTAAACCATTCTGTTCGGCGTAGGCTTCACAGATTTGATAGAATGGGGAATGAACAAATGTATTCTTGCCTGTATGATCTTGGTGATATGCAAACCCGATCATTAATGCCACAAAGTTCTTTCAGCTGATTTGGATAGGGTGGGAAATTTATATGGGAAATTAGCACTGAATTAATCACATTATAGCAAACAATTAAACTTTCAATACAATATCTTTTATTATTATTAATAAATCTACATCATTTGACCACTTTGTTGACACGAAAATAAAATAAAGGTATAAAGAAAAAAAATTAACAGCAACGAAAATAACTAAAATAATAAATAAATAAATTCATTCAGAAAGGTTATTGACTGGCAATATTTACGAAATTGTTACAATTCTATAAATAAACACCCTAAAAGAAATTTATTGGTAATTCCCTTCTCTGTCTCTCTCTCTGTCTACACCCAAAGCACACCATCAATATATCAATAAAAAATAAATAAAAATATAAAAAAAAAATATAGGAAAAAGTCAAACATTCATTTTTGTCCTTGAATAATCAATTTTAATATTATCAATCAATAACAGAACGACATCATCAATTTGGTTACTGTTTTATGAAACGAACAAGAACCAAAGAACTGCCATCGATGGAATAAACATTTTCGGAAATATTTGGCTAAAATATAAAAATGAACACAGAAAATAAAACGACAAAATAACAAATTCCCCTTCAACGAGGACATTTTAATGCTTATTGCAGTGTTTTGTCGAAACTTTTCGTAGATTTATGTTCGCAAACATGCGAAATGCCACCCCAAAATGGAATATTTGTTATGTAAATACTCATCCCCGTGAGCCCTATACCAAACTAACCCCCTCCCGGCCGCCCCAAAAACCATCCCCAATGTTTTCTGTTCAAACTGAATTTATTTACCGAACAAAACTTTAATCCAGGCTCCATCCAAAAGCTGATTGTGAATTGTTCACCTTCCTGGCACGTTTACTTTCTCTTTCTCTCCCATACACCCTTTCGCATGGGTCTGACGTTGGTATACATTACAGGAGGACCAAAGGTCCTTTGGTACAGGACCCACAAAATTGTGCACTCAAATGAAAAATCCTCGATAAATCTCCGGCAAAATGCAATTAAACTGGAATAAATGAACTTTAATTGCCCCAAATTATGGTATTCTGATGGTGTTGTTATTAAATAATATTAAGGATTTAATCCTGTTTTTGTAAATTACTTTGTAGACGAGGGCTTTGTAAATAAATGGTTTTCATGTAAAAATCGAGTTAACCACAATTTCATGATATCATCCCGCCGCTGCCACGCCGCCTGCCAGATGTCAGTCCCACTTAATCGCAGTTAATTCTGCATACATTAAAAGCTTTATCCTTTAGCAAAAATGTTCGCCCTCGAGTTTGAAATTTTTCGAATAAATTAAAATTTCCATATTTTTACATTTTTTTGCGCGACAGCAACGACAACCTAACGTCAAAATTCCCCCGCGAGAGAGGTCTGGGCTTTGTTGCATTTCCATGCATTCAATGTGGCGCCGCCATCATTCTAGCAATTTTGCAATTACATAACAATTGCTGGAGCCGCCGCCTTCTCAATTCCCACTTTATCTTCTTCTCTAGTCTCTAGTGTAGTGGCAACTTTAGCCAAGCAAAAAAATAAAAAAAACATGGAATTGTACAAAATGGATGCTTTATTTAAGGTTATATACAATAATACAAATTTTTTTGTCGTTTCCTACTACTTCCTTATTGTTTGCGCCCTCCACAGAGGACTGTTGTTGTTGTTGTTGTTGTTGGGGCTGCGGAAGGAGATGTTCACGTCCTTTATGCTCTTGAAAAAGTCAAAAACTCTTCTACGAGTATGAACTGCTTGTGTTCCCTTTGTGTCCTTTTTACAAGTGAGTTCATTTACACAGAATCCTTGTTAGGTATATTCTTTTTTTTGCTGCTGCTGCTAGTGCTTCTCCACTCTCTGTAACTTGTGTGGTTCGTTTTATCGTAATTTTTTTTTCAGGAAACTTAATTTTGCAAAATGGAAAAAAAATTTCCCAGGAATGAAGAGAGTTTTTTTGATTGTTATTTTAATGAAAAAACACAACTTTCTTTCTTGGTTTGTGTAAAAAGGACGAAACAATAATTTTTGTATCCGTTTTGCAGATTACGGGAAAAAGTCTTTTTTATTGTGTCACGGTTTTTTTGCGTGGAGATTTGTTTGAAGCATAAGACTTAAAAAAAAAACTATATTAACACAACAACAAATTACAGAAAATTTTCAAGGTAAAAATTGCAAAATTAAATCCCTTAAAAATATAGTTTAAAAGAACTAAAAAATACGCTTTTATTTTAAAATGAACTAAAAAGTTAAAAATAATTTTGAATGTAAAGTTTTTATTGCTCCAGACAGCGTGGGACTCTTTACCTATATGTATTCTTATTTTATTAACACCGGAACTTTTTGCTAGCGCCCCATGCTTTTTTACATTTCCAAATGTATTTATTTTATTTATTTATTTATTTATTTATTTGAGACAACATGTACAAAGATTAAAATCTTATATAATAGTACATTAATTAAAAATTTGGAAGACAGCAATAATGACAAGGAGAGAAAAAAAAATATAAAGAAAGTTAACAAGAAAAAAAAAATAAAAAAAAAAATTGACAGAAGGAAATTAGAATTACAGTAAAAGAATATGTAAAGTAATAAGAAAAAAAAATTAAACTAAAAACAATTATTTAAGTTTAGTATCCATGCTCTAAGCAGTCCTATTCGAAATTAAATCAAGAAGATGCTTCCTGAAGATGCCCGCTGAATCGGCACGTTGTAATTCCACAGGGAGAGAATTCCATAAAAGAGCTGCGTGGACGAAGAAAGAACGCTGACCAATTAAAGTTCGGAAACGCGGAATAATCACATTATTGTTTCTAAATGACTGTGTGAGCTGCACAAACTGATTGAGATAAGATGGTTTACGATGCTGGAGGATATCATGAAATAGACGCAGAAGTCTATATTCACGATAGTCACTAAAAGAGCAGCCCATAACGGAATTAGAATAGGGCGAGATATGGTCAAAACGGCGTAATTTGTAAACAAATCGAACACAGTCGTTAAAGGCAATTTCAAGTTTACGGGCGCAGGAGGAGTCTAGAGCAGGAAAAATAGAAAGACCATGCATTAGAAGAGGTAAAATAAGTGCCTTCACTAAGTACATACGGACGGTCCTACTGAGCAAGTTACAATGGAACCTAAGTTTCGACAGTTGCCCATATGTTTTACGAATGATGGAGCTAACATGATCGCAGCAGGTCATTTTGGTATTCAAGATAACTCCTAGATTTCTTACCTTCTCAACACTCACTAGAGGAACCCCATTTAAAGCAATAACGGAGAAGTCGGGACGAACAGTGGCAGAATGAGAGAAAAAGATGCAATGGGACTTCGAAGGATTAAGCTGAAGTAAGTTTGAGGTCGACCAGGAAGAAACACGACGTAGATCAACAGCAAGCTCCTCCACACACCTTTGAATTTGGTCACCGGGCGCAGAAATATAAAGTTGCACATCATCGGCGTACATATGTATCTTAGAATGTTTTACTACCGAAGGAAGATCGTTGATAAAGATGCTGAATAAAAGAGGACCCAGAATGGAACCTTGAGGGACGCCAGCACAAAGTGGAGCTATCGAGGAACTACAGCCACCAAGTATAAATTCGTTATTTGCTACCTTAAAAAACCCCAGCTTACATTCTTTGCAATCGGAAAACAATTGGCAAATTCGTCGGAATTATTGGCGTGGCCATTTTGAATTTTTAAGTTTTGACCACAAATTCGTTAATTACGACCTTAAAAACCTCTAGATACCAACTTTCATTAAAATCGGAACACAATTAGAAAATTCAACCATATTTGGGCGGCCATTTTGAATTTCGTTCATATTTCGGCCGCCATTTTGAATTTAATTTTGAAAGTAAAAAATAAAAATTCTTTGATTCTTCATCTTCAGTCTAAGTCATTCTTCATTTTTTTTTCTTTTTTCGATATAAACAATACTTAGTTTTTGAGCTGCAACTCAAAACTGTATGACGTCGTTATCATCGGTTTTTTGTCATAGCAGCAAACTAACAGACGTATTCACGTCAAAATATCGGCACGATGGAAACAAATCGAGAAAGGCGCAGTGGGTCACCGATGTTCTCAGTGACTTTCACGCGTCCGTGAAAAACACAAAAAATATGTTGCCATCGATATTTTTTAATTTATCCCGGACGTGAGTGAAAGCAGTCCTTTTTTACAAGCTTTATATTAACTTCGTTTTCTATGTGGGACAAATCTTGCGATCGATTTTTCGACTACTTCCCGACATTCGGTGATGCTGAAATTCGGCCAGACCTTTGGTTCTGAAGACAAAGGCTATTCAATTTTATGGTACATTCATAGTATATTCAATTTTATGGTACATCCAATATGGCGGCTACAAATGGCGAATTACCGCTTTCTTTACAACCCCCCCCCGCCACATGGGTATCAAATGAAAGAGTATGACGAGTAGAATACAGCAAGCTATGTGACGTCATTTTAAATCCAATATGGCGGCTAACTCAAAATGGCGGATTACATTTTTCTTTACAACCGTCGACATGGGTATCAAATGAAAGAGAATGACGAGTAGAAAACAGTAAGCTATGTGACGTCATCTTAAATCCAATATGGCGGCCACCACAAAAAGGCGGATTACCTTTTTCTTTCCAATCTTCCGACATTGGTATCAAATGAAAGAGTATGACGAGTAGAATACAGTAAGATATGTGACGTCATTTTAAATCCATTATGGCGGCCACCACGAAGAACCCCTCGATATGGGTATCAAATGAAGGGTTATGAAAAGTAGAATACAATTTTTTGTAAAGAGGGAACGAAGGGCACGAAAAAAGGGAAGTTATCTAGATCGCAAAAATTGTAAGGCGAAGGATCATGCCACGCAGTGGATTCGAACCACGGACTTCTGCGATGGTAGTCGGCCACTTTTACTCCTAGGCTACCGTAGCCATGGATGTACCGCTATTTAAGAACAAGAATAGGTTATATTAGAAAAAAACAAAGTTAAAATCCAGTTGTTTTAATGTCAATTTTAACGCACTGCAGTTCTTCTTATGAACAACTCTTTTCCATTCGCATAAAACCTTGGTTCTGTTCTTCCACAAAGCGAACAAAATTGTCTGTTAAATTTCCACTAAAATGTTCGCTTAAAAATCCCTCACTGACCTTAATAACTTTCCTCTCAATTTCTCAAAAATGCAACCTAATTAGAAAAGCTATTATCTGCACACACATGAACATGAAAAAAAAATTCGTTTTTTTTTGCGAACTTTTGTTTCTGGCAAAGAAAACGCTTCTCTGCAAATCTCCATTCTCGATTTGAAAAGATTTCGAAAAAGAAGTTTAAAAAAAAGAAGAAACCTCAAGCCAAGCGCCAAGCTGCAGAAAAATAACTCCCATATAATTGGCTAAAATCTCTCATCCTTCTGCAAGGCATACATAATCTTGCTAGAAGATCCTTAAAGCTGGATGGATGGAGGGGAGGGGTGTGGGTCTTTTTCTATATCACTGTCACTTGACCCTCTCGTCTTCCGGATCGTGACGTTTGCGACATTCTTTTCAATTCAAAAAGTGTAGAAGGGTAATATTTGTGCGACACTTAATTGATTCCAGATAAGGAGTTTCTCTATGCTTTCATATAGCAAATCCCCGCATTCCTCCCTAAAAGTAGTAGCGGCATCCAAAAGCGGTATGCATGAATATATACATTAGGTCTGCACACCGTGCCGAGAGAGGGAGACACAACAATGGCGGAATAGTTCTAGTGGAGATTTTATTGATTAATGCACTCGAAGAGTGCCCTCAAGTCCCATTCACTGTGGGGTTGCGAAATTGAACTCAAGTAAAAGTTCCTTTGTCCCGTGTACTAGAAGAGGCGAGGCGCACACAGTGTAGAGGAGCTCCTGGCTGCATAGAATATGAAGTGAATGCCCAAGAAAGGTCAAAAGGTATGTATGCTGATGACTTCATACCTGACTGGATTGGTTTGGTTATATGCTTGCAAGATGGAAAAAAAGGGACAATCTCCCGGTGATGAACAAAATGCCGGTTTCTGTTTGCGTGAGCAAATATTCAGCAGAAGAAGAAAAAAAAATATGGCACAACAACTTTGGCCACAAAGCTGGAGTGGAGCATCTTTATGGGTCAAGATGCAAGGCTCCAGCTTGATTGCTCCGCAATGGTTGGGTTAGATGCTACTCGCTTCGTTTCGTATTTTTTTTTAATATCTTCCATTCTGACCATGGTAGATTTATTACAGTATCCTCGTGTTCAGAAGTCCTTACTTCTAAATTCTCCGCACCAATTGACCTCGGTCACGAGCTTATGTCCCATTAGCATGCCAACCGAACGTACCCATACCCATGCTATATACCCTTAAGTACAATAGATAAGCGAAGATAAGGCTAAATTCTGCTAGCTGTAACTTATAATTTAGGGCCAATTATGCATATGGCCGGATGACGATAGTACGAGAATGTCCTGATCCCTTTATCCCTTTACTAATGACAATGTCTATAGCTGTGGGTGTGAAGTGGGTGCAGCATAGTTGAGGCAACTTTTGTTGCAAAGTCAGAGCGCGCCATTCTGCTACATATTTTTTGCTAATTAAGGACTGAAAGAAAGCATAAAGGACATTTTTCATAAATAATATTCAAGGAAAAATGCAAGGAGTTTATCTAGCAACCGTGGAGGTCATTTTTAAAGTTGTTGTTTTTTTTTATTTTTGTGTGCAAGAGTGGCACTTGTGGCAATGTAGTTAATTATGTAAAGAAAATATTGTTATTGTTTTATTTTTTTTTCTGGGTGTTTTAACACTGGGTTTCTGGATTGTGTTAAAGCGCATTTGTTTAGTTTAAAGTTTTTTTAAAAAAATGATTTATATGTGGTTAAGAGGTGGCCGAGATTTTTATTTTGAATTAAAAGTTATGTCAACGGGGTTAGATGCAAGTAATTGTAATATTTTAGAAATTCTGGAATTTTATTTTTAGTTTTAGTATAACACTAGTGACTCTTGATAAATGAGTCATAAATTCTTCATTATCGTATCAAAATTTTCCGTAAGCTGGTAACACTGTACCAAGCTATCACACGGAATTTAAGCCCCGTATGTCTTTCAGTGTGTTCCCGGCAATTGCTTATTCTAGTTATACTTTTAAACGCTTACGAAATTCTGGAATTTTATTTTTAGTTTTAGTATAACACTAGTGACTCTTGATAAATGAGTCATAAATTCTTCATTATCGTATCAAAATTTTCCGTAAGCTGGTAACACTGTACCAAGCTATCACACGGAATTTAAGCCCCGTATGTCTTTCAGTGTGTTCCCGGCAATTGCTTATTCTAGTTATACTTTTAAACGCTTTCCAATTTTTACAATGGGAAAAATAAGTTGAACAAGGCTTTTCCCATCAATTTTGTGTTTCACAAAATTTTGTATTCTATTTCTGTGTCTGTTAGATCTTCAACGTCTACGATCAACAAAAACGCCGA
Organism: Thereva nobilitata; assembly: GCA_963855945.1. Classification (NCBI taxonomy): domain Eukaryota; kingdom Metazoa; phylum Arthropoda; class Insecta; order Diptera; family Therevidae; genus Thereva; species Thereva nobilitata. The sequence goes on along the minus strand of OY979697.1, from coordinate 100,124,328 downwards.
CAAAACCTCTAAGCTGGTGCTCATCGTATCAGTTTTAAAGAGTTGACTGAAAAGTTGAACACATAGTCCACCCGTAACATTATGACAGGTATTTCGGGCGTCTTTCTTCTTCATCATATTTTGTGTGCCGGCTGTTTTTGAAGTTAAAAATGGCGTCAGCATTCATTGTAAGAAAAAATGAATATTTTAAAACATAAATTTTATTAAACAGAGACAATGTTTATCATTTCAATTATTTTTACATCAAACGTAAATGTCTAATGATGATGAATGTACAAGGATTTTTTTTCGTACGCCTCTATTAATATATATCTTCAATTTTATAAACATAGTGAGAATTTTACAAATTATAACTTCCGGTCAAATTTTCTATGAGAAAAAAAACAAAAAATTGAAAACTAATGGCATTCTTAGAAATCTTTTTTTTATTTTTGCGCACATTTTAAGCAAAAATACTTTATTTTTTTTCCGAACGCCTCGCTAGAATATTTAAATTCAGTTTTTGGCGCGCTTAGATTTTTCGAATTTATTATTTTTAATAATTTTTTATAATAATAGAAAAATTTTTTTTTAAAATAAGTTATAATATAAATTTTAGTAAAATTTTCCGTTCTTTCACGTGGCGCTATTAGTTTTTTGAAATTTTTTTTTATTTTTCGATATATAAGGCAAGAACCAAATTTGTTTTCGATATTGTGAACTTAGCATACACTTTAGCGTAGCAAAGATTTTTTTACCGTTTTCTACATCCAAAAAAGTACCTAAGTCCCAATTTTTAGCGAGATCACATATTGTGCGAGGCCAAAGTCTGTGACAACTGGACTATGATCGAAAGCAGGCCGCTAAATATGATTTTCCGAGCTTTTACGAAACCCACTTTCATGAAACGCTTTATAGTTAGTGATGAGAAATGGATATACAACGACGACATGCAAGCAAGCCAAACGAAATGCCACCTCGAAAACGAACCTAAACCAAAAAAACGCGTCGAAATCGCTCCAAAATCAACGTCGCCGGGCAGTTTTCTTTGATTATAACGGTGTGGTTGCCCTCCAAATTCCTTCCAAAGATACAAACGGTGATTATTTAATCACCATGAAGAGTTTGCGCTAGAATATCCGCTGAAAGCGACCGAAGTACCGAATTATACCAAACTATTGGAGTTCACTTAGTTCTACAGAGCTGGATTGAGAGTTTCTTCTCCCGCTGTTAAATTATACTGGATGTCCTCAAATCCAAACGCCACCCCATATCCGTGGGCATAGCCGGCGGATAATGTGGGTATGGTGGGTAAAATACCCACCCGGAATTTGAGAGTAACTGAGCGTGTGGCATGAAGAATGTTTTTGGTTCCGGCTCATATTCGCCGAATCTCACACAATAAAGAAGACATGCTTTGCGTTATCCTGTCACACCAGTCACAGCGCTGAGCCATTGTGCTCGAAACGATGGAGGCATTTTTTATATCCTCCATTTCAACGCAAGAACTGCGTGAGGTCGTAACTCACCTCCCGCACTGCCTCGTAACACATTTATCCACGTTTGGGATAAGTTTGAGGGTCCACCAACTCTTAACGGACCGTCTCACTTGCCTTGCCATTACATTAAAGACTCGCAGTGCGTCAACTGCCGCCGCACTGAATTTGTCTCCCCTCTTACATATTCTGGATCGTAGAGACGCTATCACGCACGCCGCATTGTTGGATATGGTCCTATATGCGCAAGACGTTTAAGCTGGAGATAGATACATGCGTACGTTGCGGTGCGGTGCGGTGATTGATATAATAGAAGTGCGTGCATTCAAATGCAAACTGAAATATAGTTACGTAAACGGAACGCACGCAACGCAAAAGTTCGTCTACTTTTAACTTTTCCGCAAACACAAACACACAACAGACGCTTGCACTCGGCGCTTAGATCTTTTGGTTATTTGTAAAAGACTAGACGGAACCTAAGCACGCAACAGTCTGTCAGCGAAAATTCGCCGCATACACGCGCGCACGTATCTGTTTCCAACTTAAGTCTGTATGCTGCCCTCCATTTTCTGCTGTTAGCCCTCTGGTTCAACGCTGCTGCCCACACTAGCACTCCGTGAAGTTACACTAAGCTAACCACCCTCGCCATCAGGAGGCGGTGGATCGGTTTGAGCCCCCACATTGGGCAGCATTCTTGGAAATGCTGCATAAATAGCGGGAGCTTTATCCGCCATGCCCTACAAGAGTGTCGATCATCACTCTCAGGTACCTTAAGGCGGGCTGCGAGTGAATGATCTGTTCCCATACCTTGATTCTTACGGATACTTGTTTTCCCAGGTTGCTGATCAGCACAGTTACAGTTTTGTGTTCAGCAAATGGCAGACCAGCGGTCGCTCTCATCGAGGCGAAGCCTCAACACATCATTATACATTGTGATCCATAGGAGAGGTCCCAGGACACCACATGTTGTTCTGAACGCAGTCAGCCCATCTTCCGATTCACAATGAAGTGACCTTCCTACTTTCCTTTTTAGGAAAGGTTGTTACCAAATAACAGTTTCGAAAGAGGGGATGTGTTTGTCTGAGTACCCACCCGGGCCCAAAACGATCCGCCGGCACTGTCCGTGGGGTCCCACCGGAGTCAGTTCTGTCACCTGGTCTATTTATAATCTTTATAAATGACCTGCTCTCAAACCCACGTTACTCTTACGCCTGCGACAATATCTATCCTGTGCGCATTGCTCATCATTGCAAGACTTTTGGCACTTAGTGATGAGCAAAAAGTCTTGCTATCTTGATCTTGTAGTCTTGTCTTGGTTTTGCTTTGGTCTTGTTAAATGTGCAAAAACAGGCAAGAATGCAAGACCACTGCTAGACGAGTCTTGCTCATCACTATCGACCAGGGAATAGAGCTTCTTCTGGCAGTTGTCGACAAGCTTGGAAGTTATACGGGCCGAGCTTAATGCCTTGATGGCCGCTTGACTATCTGATAACAGATCTACCCTGGCTCCCGGACGCTGGCGAAGTTCGGTAGGCGGAAGCTTTTTTGCAAGTTAATTGATGGGGAGAACACTACAGCCTCTACACCCGACTCCCCATTTGGATCCGTCTGGTTTGCGTACGGGACAACGTCATGGTCCTTGTCAGGTTGGAAATCTTCCCATTCCAAAAAATCACTCAAAAACTGGTTTTTTCGAAATTTTTTTTGATCAATCAATACGAAACATTATTACCTACAAAAAACCCCTCTTGAAATTTTTTCGAAAACCTTGTCCTTTCCGTATTTTTTGGCCGAAAAGTGATTTTTGGAAACTTTGACCTTGAATAACTTCGAAAGGTTTAGATTTTCGAAAACATGACAAGAGGGATTTTTTGTAGGCAATAACGAATTTTTTTTCGTAAAAACCAGTTTTTGAGTGACTTTTTTGCCAAAAAGTAATATCTCCTGCGGCCATGTTTTTTTTCTGATTCGGAAATTGTTTTCTTAAAAAGTCCCAAGGAAGCTGTGGTCCAATTTGCAGCCATTTTGGAATTTTGTCTCCTTAAAATGCTATTTTCCCCGGACTACAAGTATTTAGCTGGCTGGGATAGGCTCAGTATTCGACCGTTCAGCGATGGTAGACTCAAGGCGGGTTTTTTAGTCCTGTTGGTGAAAAGCATCAGTACTGTCTTTTCCGGGTTGACGGATAGCCCAGGACCAAGCGCCAACCTTTCTAAGGCGCCCATTACACGATAGGTTTTGCTGTCAGTTTTTCCACAGTTTTGCCTACGACTGACGGAAAACCTAACGTCTAAGGTGTTGACTGACGTAATCCTCCGTATATTTTGATTTCCATTAATCATGACTGGTTGAATTGATTGCCGCTTGCATGAACGTGTAATGGCCGCCTAAGTGCAACCTCCATAATCTCACTGATTGTCTGGATGAATTTTCCAGATACTAATATCACCATGTCGTCCGCATAGGCGACTGCCTTTATTCTGTAGCTCTCTTGTGTCTTTAGGATCTCGTCCATTGCCATGAGCCAAAGCAGAGGCGAGAGGACTCCACCCTGAGGTGTACCGCGGCACGTCGATTTTATAACTCTGCTATTTCCCTATGGATGATTCGAGTTTTCAGCATGCGAAAGATCTATTGACTAATTCCAATGTGGATCCTGGGTACCGCCAGGGCCTCCCGGATGGATTCGGTGCTGATGTTGTTAAAAGCGCCTTCTAAATCTAGGAAGGCTGCCAGAGTAAACTGTTTGTATTCTAGGGAGTATTTCAAGTGGAGTGTCCACCTACCTTGACAATATGCATGCTGAAATGTAGACATCTGGACCTCTTTTATAGTCATGTCTAGCATGCGTTTTAGGGTCTTTAGAACAAAAGATGGCAAGCTTATTGGCCTGTAGTCTCTAGCAGTACTTTAGGAAAAGTCCCGGTTAGTCTATCTTGTATGTGCACAGAAGGATGCTCAAATTTTGAGATCTTGAATGTAATGCATCAATGAGAACTTAAAAGTGTCATCAATCGATAGTTTCCCTATTGGCATACAATCACTCGCAGAAGCAAGCAATGACCACTTCAGCTCTTCTAAATATTTTCCCCTTTTTCTCAACAATATGCCTTCCGATTAGTTCTTAAAATCTCTATGTTCCATTTAAACTTAAATACGAAGAAAAAATATGCGATCATTAAAAATACAACGAAAAACAATTCCGATAAGAAAGCAACAATCAATTCGCAATAAGCCAACTTCCATTACGTCTTTTTATTGACACAATCCACAGATAATTACTAATTTGTTTTGTTTCGCAATCCCCAGTAATTACTCCAGGAATTAAGTACAGCATCATCAAGCAATTCCGTCGTCTATATCATTATTATCTCCCGAACTTTTATGTATTGGTGTGGGTGTATAGTACGTCGCGGCGAAAATTCCAATCTATTTTGCTGTGATTGTGGCAAAAGCATAAGTTAAAGTCGCACAACAACAAAATTCGCCACATACAAATATCGATTGATTCTTGGAGTATATGGGGGGCACCCTTTACACCCCTTGTGTGAACATCCTCTACACCCCCCCCCCCCCCCCTCCCCCACCAACTCCAACAAAAAGAAAAGACAAATAAAATCTCTGCCGGTTATGGAATTCTGTGTGGCAATAAAAAATAATCGCTTGGGCATTTTCGGTTTAAACGTAGAAAGGAGAAAAAATTGCGAAATTGGAAAACACACAAGTGATAACAGCGCTCGCCTTGAACTGTGACAATGCCAAAGGCGAATTTAATTTGTGGCGTGTTTAGTATATCAAATTTCCGTCAGATTTCTTGAAAACGTTTTCGTGTTCTGTGCTTCATTTTCACTTTTATTCGCTTTTTCTTTTCTTTGTTTCTGTGTTATACTTTTCTTTTTTGTTGTATTTTTTCCGCATTTAGCGGCCCCAAAACGCGAAATAAAACAGATTCTCAAGGACTACGCTCTAGTCCTAGTAGGTATAGTGAGAGATACAGAAGAAGAGAAGAGAGGAGAAGTAGGAAAAGTCGACAGGAAAACGGTTTCTAATAATGTCACCATCTCCAACCTTGTGGAAACCCTTTGTGAAAATGGGGTCGAAAATTAGGCCACTGGGGCTGGAATAGAAGAAGAACCGTGTGGCCATATTTGTGGCTGCTGCACGGGAATATGACTCTTTCGTATATATGTACATATAAGAATGGCTTGCAGCATTCTCTTCTTTTTATATATATGTATGTATATATTTTTTGTGTGTCTGATACGCTCTATGATGTGAGAGGACCAGGACACTTTATTATGAAGGCATGCGGCTCAGTGAATGTGTACCAGGAATTTCCAGCATAAATTAAACATATCCTTTCTGGGCAATTCAGGCCTGTGCTTTTTATAGGCATTATATGGAGCTTCAATGGAAGCCAGCATGAATACAACGAGCAAAAATATCATAATAAAAAAAAACACAACAACAACAACACAAAATCTCCATGCTCCTTCTCCCCACCATCATCAGGTTATCAGTACTCTCACAGAACTGTTGTAGCGCCTATGTCGTCCTTGATATAGACCACACAGACCGAGATGTTTGTTTCCTGTGCATAAGCTATTTTCTCGTTCTCCCTTCTACTGTATAACCTCCTACTGTGCCTCTTTTTTAATATGTATGTACAAAAATGAAAGTGCGCGGCTATAAAGGAAATTTATTATAATTAACATATTAAAAAGTGATAACGTATGCAACATAACAAGCCCCCATTTAGCGAAGCTCCTTCTATCTCTCCACCTATGGTCGCGGTTAAGCAAGAAATCACGCTTAATATCTTAGCAAATATTTAAATCTGATGGTGTATGTACATTTTACCTAGAAGGATGCCAGCCAAGGCATATTACCTGAAAATTTTATTACTCTATTTGTTAATTTCTGTGTGCTAATATAGATGGCGCATGGGGGGCTAGAAGGAATTTCTGATTTAATTTCAAGCCACAAAAATTTAAGTATAATGTAACAATTATGCGAAATGAGTTGTTATTTAGTTAGCACGCTACATTTCGTGTTTATTACTAGGGAATATCTTAATTATTGTTTAGTTAACAAAACAAAAAAAAATACTTGAGTATGTTGAACTCACACAATTATTATAGGCCTTCAATCATAAATATTAATAATAATAAACGTTAATTTTATTTTTGTAAATCGCTTTCAAATTATGTACAATGATTTACATGAAATTTGCGTGAATGCTTTGTAGAATGAATCTAAAAACGTTTTTTAGGTATTTGTATTACTTTTTTCTTTTACTTTTTAAGAAAGTTTATTCATTTTGGCATAACAACCCAATATTTAATATATTCATTGCTGTTTAAAATACGATCGGTATTACCTTGAGGTGTTTAAGGTACAGCATAGATGTAATCATGTTAAATCAGTTTTAAAAGAAAATTTATCTTTAAAGTCAAATATTTAAATAAAATTTTGTTTTAAAGTTTAAGAAAAATTTGTTTAAAAATACACAAGCAATTTATTTATTAATCTATATATTAATAGGCAAAGCCAAAAATTGTGATCCCCTTTTAACCTATTTCCGGTGCACGTATCTTAATGAAACATATATCAAACGAAAGGTATTTTTTCATAGATGGTCAGAATCTATATATTACATAATAGGCAAAGCCAAAAATTGTGATCCGTTTTTAACCTATTTCTGGTGCTCGTATCTTAATGAAACATATATCAAACGAGAGGTATTTTTTCATAGATGGTCAGAATCTATATATTACATAATAGGCAAAGTTAAAAATTGTGATCCCTTTTTAACCTATTTCCGGTGCTCGTACCTTAATGAAACATATATCAAACGAGAGGTGTTTTTTCATAGATGGTCAGAATCTATATATTACATAATAGGCCAAGCCAAAATTTGTGATCCCTTTTTAACCTATTTCCGGTGCACGTATCTTAATGAAACATATATCAAACGAGAGGTATTTTTTCATAGATGGTCAGAATCTATATATTACATAATAGGCCAAGCCAAAAATTGTGATCCCTTTTTAACCTATTTCTGGTGCTCGTATCTTAATGAAACATATATCAAACGAGAGGTATTTTTTCATAGATGGTCAGAATATACATTATTTTATTCAGGTCCATGCATAGGGAAAGGTGTGAAAGCCGGGTAAAGTTTTACATATAGTGAATTATTATTTGAGCTGTTTAGTGCAAATTTAACAAGCATTCCGCTCAGGCTCAAATTATGAAAAATTAAAGCAATTTTTCCCACAGCTATGACTCTATGAGACCGGTGCCAAGTGTAGCATTTGGGTTGTCTAAACATGATTTTCACAGCCCGCAGTGCTAAAAAAGGGGCGTTTTGAGAAATATATGAATTTTAGCTTTTTTTCGCCTTTTTCTCTATTTTGAGGAGAAACTATGCATTTGGTGAAGATATCAAAAGAGCAAAGTTGTAAGGCATAACATTTTCTACAAATTTTGTCTTCACGGTTTTTTCGAATTCCGCAATAGTTTTGCCGCTAGAGGCCGTTTTGCGCATTTTTTTTAGATTTTGAGCCAAAATTATGCATTTGTATGAAAAATTAAATGAGTTGTTGCATTTTTTCAACGGCCTTCTTGAGACGCTTTGATTTATCAGCAGAATCTGAAAAAAGCAATAAATATTTATAAAATGTATTAAAGTCCTGCTTCAGAATTCCGTATCAAATTTCAACAGAAAAATTGTGTAAAGAAAATACACCTTTAATATGAACCAGAGACTAATGATTTTGGGTCCACCCGATGCAGACTTTTGTTGGTTCAAATTTTTGTACATACTCTAAAGTTTAAGTGTGAAGGTTCGCGCAAACATGTCGACAAAAAGTCTGTGAGCACTTTTCAGTATTGTAGACCCACCGACATTTGTTTGTGTTGCTTTTTTCCACAAAAAAAAATACTATAGAAGTTTCTATGACAAAAAGTCTGTACGAACATATGTATGTGTCGAGTAGATCCACCATTAGCGTTAAAGTACATGCTAAAAGAAAAACTTCTAAAAAATAACATCTTCATCAAAACAATGCTCATTTCTTTTTACGATTCCAAAGAATTTGTTTCGATTGATTAACCGATAAGTTCTGCGTATTAACTTTGTGCTGTGAAGCGTTTTCTCACCCGAATTTGTCGCCTTTTCACCCTGAATTTCGAGAAGCAGGAAGTAAGCGATTGTTACACGATAATGCGCCATGTTCTCATGCGTGAATAAAATATTATCATCGATTTTTACATAAAAAAAAATAAATTTTATTGTTTCGTCGCATATTCAACTGATTTGGCACCAAGGGACTATTTGTTTCTTGCTCTCTAGTTTACATTATTGGTGATTAAATGCTTTAATTGAAGACATCCAACGCGAGAAGACGATTATGCTTTAAAAATACCTCAATATAATAAATAATATATAAAAAATTCAGTCGATTTAGTGGGCATCGAGCAATGCTTCCAAAATACTTCCCGAGAAGTGAAATGGAAGCTTACTCGAAATTTCATGCAAATTTTTCGTGAATGTTCTGAGAAATTAATATTTTGTCAGAATCTTTAATAGAATCGTAAGACGCACTAAAGTACTAGCTTTATACATCATGATTAGCATTGCTTCCGAAGGGCTTCCCAGAGAGTAATATGGCACTGTCTTATCTCAAATAAAACCTGCACTATCCTTCCTCCCATTTCAATGGACGTTTGAACCTTCTTTAAATATCCTAGGCATAACATTAAACGATGATCTGCTGATCTGATTATTTCAATCACATATTCCAAACTGCTTAGCAAGCAAAGAAGAAGATGGAAATCCCTCCTTGAGTCGTTGGCTCGACCCATAATCTACAAATTTTTTATTCGTTCCGGGCTTGAATGCAATTCGTTTATCTGGGTCGGTTCCTCGAACCCCACTTTAGCGAATCTAGACAATGTCCAAAATCGCAAACGCTAAGTCAACGCTGACTACGGTGGAACGTAGCAACTCAAGTAAAATTTTACCACTATTACAACAGCGAATGCTATTTCTGTCGCTGGTTTTCAATACGCATTTTACATTTCCGACGAATTCTGTCGCAGGCAAACACTTTTGAAAAACTTTAAATTTAAAAAAAAAGCAACAAATAATTTAAAACAGTCACTCAACAACAACTCAACTAACAAACAAATTTTAATAATCTTTACTTCTAAGCAAAACCAAACAAATCCAAATAAACAAACATTTCAGTTACACATAACCTCAAATTTGACTTACAATCAGCTGTTTCTATCGGCCTGCCACAGAAAAAGTTGAAGTTTATTCAGCTCTTCGCCGTGACGGCAAGATGTCGCAGAGATTGTTTCTGATAGGTCGAAATTTTAAAAAACACCGGCGCGACGGAAAAACGTCGGATATGTAAATGCACGTTTAGATGTTCTCAGTGCTGTTGCAAGCGCCTTCTATATATCCAGGAAAGCTTCTTAGATGAACTGTTTGCATTCTGAGGGGAATTTCTAACAAAACAGGAACCACCAAAAATAATTATCGGAGGCTAAAATAATCCGAAATGTGGCGTGTGCCAAGATCAATCGTTTATATTTTCTCAGCCATTTTACAATTCCTAGAAACATTTCTAAAACCGGAATTTTTAAAAATTTATTGAATCTAAAATTAACCGCAAAAATAACAAGAATTTTACTGATTTTATTGTGCGGTCGGGGCATACCCGATTCCTTTTATTTATTCGATTTAATTTTAGGAATAGTGACGTTTTTTTTTAAACTAGTTTTATTTGGAACAATTTTGGACGATCAATGCCACTGTCAATAGCATCTCAACTATATACTTTACCGGCTTATGTATAAAAGTAAGACGAACCTACAAGCTGCACTATTTTTCAAAGCAAATCAAAGTTTTTATTTCCAAATTTTGTTTATTATGACTGAGGCCATTTGCATCTCCGGGCGACGACTTTACGATGTTTTGGAACGTGTGAACCTTGCACCTATAAAATCATTTTTATAGGCTATATTACCGGTATGGCCAGATTCTTTTGTGTGTGAATTGTTTTCGATTAAAAGTTTTTTTTTTCAAACGCCTTAATCGATTTTATTAAGAAAATTGTCGTTTTTGTGCCCTGGGATTTAAAGTTGAATTTTGCGACATCCATGTGAAATTTTTTTAATAATAATTAGTGTTTAAAAAACTAGATTTTGACTTCTCTAATGTGACTCAAAATGTTTTCTTTTTTTTCAAATGGGAAACTGAATTGATTAAATTTTTTAGTTAATTCCAGTTTTATTGATTAACATACCGCGATGTAGAAAATTTGAAAGACGTGTCAACAAAACTGATTTATTTTATTGGAGTTTTGTTTGGGTAGACGGCATCTCGGTGGTAAATCTGGTTAGACTTATCCTTTTTTTTACCCTTGAAAAAAGTAAAAAATCTTAAAACGCGAATTTGTGGCACGGTTTTTTCAATATTTTTGTTTATTGGTAATTTATACAAGTTTTGCATAACTGGCGGTAGTCACATGCTCGTGACAAGTTTTTTTTTTGACTTTAGTAATTTATTATACTATTTTTTTTTTTACTGTGGGAATTATTTTGAGTTATCCTTGTTGATAGGCTAACACTATTGACAATTATTGTACATACATACATATATTAATGACTTTATATTAATTGTTTAAAAAGTGCAAATCGAATTTAAGGCAAAAAACAAATGACGCTTATTTCGCTCAAAGTTCGATGTTTTCACGCACAGAAAAATATATGACGCCGATAAAAATTCACAAATATAATGATAAGGAGTTGTTGACAGATGCTTATCTTAGGACTTGACGTTTCTGATCTGACATTTTTGCTCAGTATATGGGGACTTGACTCCCAATCCTCATAGGAATAATTAAAAGGAGGGTATATATGGATTAATTCTATTAGATGTTAACCCGAAGGCTGTACAATGATAACTAATTTTAAATTCAAAACCAATTCATAAACTTAACGTTCAAATACATCAATGGTTGCTTATCCTAAAATTCTAAATTTGGTCTAAATTGAAGTGTTTTAATTTCGTTTATGTACAGTGGCTTTTCAGTAACATGTTTTTGTGTATGACAGTTTTTAACATGTAGATGGCGTTGAACACACTTCGCAGGCGGTCGCCATAAGTAGTTTACTACTGGTGCCATCTATTAGAAAACGGGTTTGTTTATTGTAAATAATTTAAAGAAAAATTTGTAATTTGTAAATGTTTTTGATTTTTTTTTCAACTTGTTTACATGAACATGAAGCTCGTTTACATGTTTACTTGAAGCTTGAGGTAACTTTAAAGCTACAAGTACTATACGCATGTGAACTCATCTTGACTTCAAGTTGGCTTGAGTTTTATTTATTTCCCAAACTGGAAGGCCCGATCGGCGGAGTGGAATCGAACCACGAGCCTCGGGGATGGTAATATAAAATTGAATGCCACCCACCATTTGAAACCGATCAACTTCAAATTTTGGACATATGTGTAGTTTTCTTGACAATGCAATGTGACCATTTTGTAAAAAAACAAAGACGGCGGTTCCAATATGGCGGTCGCTTTTTGCCATTGTGTTCCCCGACCACTGACATGGGTATCAAATGAAAGGGTATGACAGGTAGAACACAATTTGCGGTGTAGCGTCCTTCCAAATTCAAAATGGCGGCCAACACAAAATGGTGGAAGATATATAATAGACTAAAAAGTAGAAAATATAACTGATCAACTTCAATTGCTTGACAATGCAATGTGACCATTTTGTAAAAAACAAAGACGGCGGTTCCAATATGGCGGTCGATTTTTGCATTTGTGTTCCCCGACCACCGACATGGGTATCAAATGAAAGGGTATGACAGGTAGAACACAATTTGCGGTGTAGCGTCTTTCCAAATTCAAAATGGCGGCCAACACAAAATGGTGGAAGATATATATGTAATATTCTAAAAAGTAGAAAATATAACCGATCAACTTCAATTGCTTGACAATGCAATGTGACCATTTTGTAAAAAAACAAAGACGGCGGTTCCAATATGGCGGTCGATTTTTGCATTTGTGTTCCCCGACCACCGACATGGGTATCAAATGACAGGGTATGACAGGTAGAACACAATTTGCGGTGTATCGTCTTTCCAAATTCAAAATGGCGGCCAACACAAAATGGTGGAAGATATATAATAGACTAAAAAGTAGAAAATATAACCGATCAACTTCAATTGCTTGACAATGCAATGTGACCATTTTGTAAAAAAACAAAGACGGCGGTTCCAAGATGGCGGTCGTTTTTTGCATTTGTGTTCCCCGACCACCGACATGGGTATCAAATGAAAGGGTATGACATGTAAAACACAATTTGCAGTGTAGCGTCTTTCCAATTTCAAAATGGCGGCCAACACAAAATGGTGGAAGATATATATGTAATATTCTAAAAAGTAGAAAATATAACCGATCAACTTCAATTGCTTGACAATGCAATGTGGCCATTTTGTAAAAAAACAAAGACGGCGATTCCAAGATGGCGGTCGATTTTTGCATTTGTGTTCCCCGACCACCGACATGGGTATCAAATGAAAGGGTATGACATGTAAAACACAATTTGCAGTGTAGCGTCTTTTCAATTTCAAAATGGCGGCCAACACAAAATGGCGGAAGACATATAATCGACTAAAAAGTAGAAAATATTACCGATCAACTTCAAATTTTTCACAGATGCGCAGTTTGCTTGACAAAGCAATGTGAAGATTTTGTAAAAAAAAAGCAAAGACGGCGGTTCCAAGATGGCGGCCGGCTTTTGCATTTGTGTTCCCCGACCCCGACATGGGTATCAAATGAAAGGGTATGACAGGTAGAATACAATTAGCGGTGTAGCGTCATTCCAAATTACAAAAATTAACCTACAGGATTAATTACATGCGAAAATAGCGTTATGTCAGAAATGCTCCTAGAAATTTTACATCGGCAAATTTTAGAGTAAATTCTGCTTAATTTTCGTGGAAGAATTTCTTGTTGTCTTCTTCTATATAATTAATTTATTTTCAGTGTTGTTACTTCTTTAATTCTTATATCTGTGCAACCATGAACGTTGTGGATCTGATCTCTTAAGATAAGTACACCCAATTTTATCTAGTTGCCAGGATTGGATTAACCAAAAAAATATATGACAAAGAACTACAATTCCAAATTGCTTTGACCCCATTTTCCGTACTTTGAAAAATTACTTAAATAAATTCGTAAAATATCAACTTTAGATGCAGTTGGGGTGCACTTAACTCTAAAGACACAACTTGAAATTAATTGAATTTCTGAAATTTCTTTCCAAGAAAAAAAATCTCCTTGCAGCTGACTTTGAAATATGTTTAATTAAAAATGATAAATTGAACTTAAGAATTCCATTCACGAAGGGAAAACTTTCCTATGTAATTTGTATGCACACACAAAAACAAGAATCTTTTACAATAATAGTTTGTCGGTCCCGTACAAAGTTTCGTGTAGACTGTGTAGTAGATGCTGCCAAGATTCTTGTTGTTCGTTAATTTAAAAAGTCACTTCCATTTCTCTCAATTTGCGGGGAATATTCCCTTAAGCTGAAAAAACCACCAACAGAGAGAACTCAATAAACAGTCACAATCAAGAAATTGGATTGCTTACAAGAAGCGGGATTTTATGAAAACTATTAAGATAACAGCCCCAAGGAAGCTTCCCATTTTAGCCATAAGCGAGAGCATATAATACCAGAACAAGAATGAAAGCGCCTTATCCAGTTTTCTTGTGCTTCTAAGGAACAAAGACGAAAGGAGTCATTCAATAAACGACTTCGCCACCACTTCAGACTGTGCCAGAAGGATACTCGGGAAGAAGTAGGGAAAAAGGCACTTAATTCACCAAAAAGCAAGAGTAAACTTACTACCGAGCAGCAAGGGAAAAATAATGCCCAGGTGACAGGCTTCTTCTATATACATATGTACATATATACACTCGCAAATAAAAGAAACAGGTGATTGAGAATTGAGACTCCTTTAAGTTAAGTTAATAAAGGTGAGCGGTGAAAGGGGGGAGCAGGGTTGCTAAAAATCCATTTCTAGCGACGTACTTTCTTATATTCGATTTCAAATGAAATCAAGCCCAAGGTTGAACTTCGTTATCTCAACTCGAAATGTATTTTTAACCTTCTCAAACTAGTTAAGGAGTTTCGCTTATTTCATTCATCCCTTCCCCTTTTTCCTTCCTTATTATATTTTTTTCTTGTGGTATTATTATTATTCTTTATCTTTCCGCCTTTCCTGCTCGAGGTTCTATTGAGACTTTATGAAACGGCAACGGAAAGTTTGCGTGACCTCGCATTTAGCTTTTAATGTATAACAAAAAAAAAATACGGTCTGAGGTTTTCATAGAAATGACGAAAAATGAAACCAAGACGGGAGGAGTCGCGCTCGATGTACAAAAACTTCAGTGTATTGTTGACACGATGAAATTAAGGGCAAATCGATAAGAAAGTGGTAAGAAATTGAAAAGAAATTGCTCGTGCTCAAAATCTCATTATTTAGAAATTTATGTTTGCTTAATGAAACCGTGCAGGCCAACACTTCTGCTGTACTTCGCATATATAACATGTAGATGGCGCTATAATTACAAGTATAGTTGTAATTTGTTTTAACATTTAACCTTAATGAGAGCTGGTCGCCATTAAAGTAGAAACAGAATGGCACGGCGACCGTGGCGGAGTCCGCCGCTCAGAGAGTTTCCCATACATTTAATTTCTCCCCAGGCGGCGCGGACAAATTAAATGTATGGGAAACTCTCTGAGCGGCGGACTCCGCCACGGTCGCCGTGCCATTCTGTTTCTACCTTTAGAGCTGAAGTGGGGAGGTTAAGACAGACGCCGCCGCACCAGTATCAGTTGCTACAAGTTACCATATAACTTGTGCTGGATATATTTACGGAAGAGGAGCAAGGTTGGAATATATGAAATAATAAATCAACTTTCAAATTGGTAAATTCATTTACATATGTCACAAATGATGGCAAGTAACGAGTACGTAACAGGATTTCCTTTCGTTTTCCGTACAATTGTAATATGGAAGTTATTATGAAAGTGCCTAAGTCATTCAATTTAAAACCAAATGAAGAAGGAGTCAGTTACTAGCTAATATTATACCTGTGACACATATACCATCATAATGAAAGTAACCTTCATTATCGTGGCAAAAACCCACCATAATGAAAGCCCAAAATGAAAATATGTTACTTTCATTTGGACTGTAATTTCGGTTAAGTGACATCTGTTGGAAAATTGGAAACTACATTTTAAAATAAAATAATTTGATTTCACGTTAGTTAAGCAACAATTTGCAAGGATATTTTCTTTACTACTTTAAAAAATATTTTTTTAAATATTCCAAATAAAAACAGTTTAAAATTAAAGCAAAAAACACGCAGGTTTATATCCTCACTTGATATGCCAGATGCAAATGAAAGTAAAGTGTAATGTGTCACCCCATCATTTCCTTGACCATCATAATGAAAGTTACCATCATAATGAAAGTATAGTGTGTCACAGGTATTAATCTTGATTCACGAAAATTATTTCATATGTTAATAAAAAATCCGCTAAACCAAATTTTGAAATAAAACAAGCTTCAAATTTCCGCCGTTTTCCAATAGATGGCTAAAGTGCTGAGTAAAATTGTCAGGCTTCTGTCAACGACTCCTTATCATTACATTTGTGAATTTTTATTGGCGTCATATATTTTTTTTATGCGTGTTGAACTTTTGAGCCAAATAAGCGCAATTTGCGGGAAGTTTTGGTTATTGCCTTCAATTCGAAAAAACTGGTGCGTCGAGTGATTGCAGAAACTTATGGTGAAGCTTCTATTAGTTAAAGAATGAATTGCGAATGGTTTCAATGCTACAAATGTGGTAATTTTTACGTGTAAGATAAGGAGCTTTTCGGACCGTTGAAAAAATTTGAAGACGTAGAATTGGACACGTTACTAGATGACAACCTTGGGCATGACAACAAGCCATTTCCCATCGTTTAAAAGCCGTGCGCATGATCCAAAAGTAAGGAAATTGGGTTCCATACGAGTTGAAGCCGAGAGATATTAGAATATAGAACCACAGGAAAGGCCCTCACGTATAAATCCGTGTATGTGAGCGTAGTGAAATCTGCTATCAGTCGACTGTCAAATTGGGTTAGTTGCTTGTTAGTTGACTGTCAAATTATCCGCGTTCGGAATCGTACTTGCTTTGAAACGTGTTTTTTTTATAAAATTTACTTATAATTTTTTCCAAAACTTTTTTAAAAAAAGAAAGAAAGTTTAAAGAATTTGTTTTTAGTGTAATTGAAGTTGTTACGAGGGAATTTTCAGTGAAAAAAAGAACAATGAAGTGTGCAAAGCAAAATATTTTTGTGGGGAAGTGGGCTAATTAAAATTCTTCCTAAACACATATATAACATATTTTCATTCATAATTATGTAAATTACTGCGCTAAATACTCTAAATAATATAAATTTTGTTTGCTTGGATTTCTTTGTTTACATTAACTAACAAAAAGCAAAATTCAAGGGAAACAGCTGATTAAAATGCGTAGTGACGGCGTGTGAAAAGTTCATTTGTAGCGGCAAGAATTTTTTTTAGAAAACCGATTATTTCAACTCGCTCTTGCCCCTCCACTATTCTACTCGCTTTTTCCGCTTGTAGTGGACAAACAACTACCAAAACGTGAGTACTCACACAAAAAGAATTTCACTACGCTAAAATTCGGCGAGGGCACTTCCTGTAGTTCTATATTCTAAGCGAGAGATATCAAACTCTCCGCTTTGCTCTGACGGCAAAGAAGGAAGTGTTTTTTGTGTCGTATTGCGACTGGCGATACAAAGTTGATCCATTACGCTTTCCCTTGACATCATCTGTAAGCATAATAAGCGATAGTCGTGATAGTTTTAGACGAGAGTCGGTGGAATTGTCGGTTCTATGGTCCGCACCATAAAAGAAGGAAAATGAGCGCGTACATATGTTGAGAATATAAATGAGCCTGAAGTTTTTTTTTTGGTTTTTTATGTGGAGAAGTCTAAGCCACTTGTGGGGACTTGAAACTCTTACTGCGCATGAAAACACTGATTTTAAGTTTCCCTTATTTTTTGGTGCGGCCTCTACTATCCTTCCATTGCACTCAATGATAGAAAACTGGTCTTACCTCTCAGCGTTAGCTACATTTTCATGATCGAGTCCTAGCATCCGGGAAGCTCTAATCCTGACTAGAATTTAAAGAAATGGAAATGCGCCATACCGTGTGGGCTCCATGTGGCAAATGAGGGGCATGTCGATAGAGGACCCCACCAAAATAAAATCCGCGATTCTGAAGTGAGCTATGTTTCTCATAAGGGTCTTATGAGGCAAACCTCATTACAAATGAATTGAGGCAATGTCACCATCTGCCTTACGTAATCGGAAAACTTGTTACTCTTAAGCTTTAGTTTTACTCATACAAAACTTTAGTTTTTGTTGTCGCCTTGCTTGATATTTCAGGAATTATGTTAGTGACCATAGATGGTGCCTTTTAGCATACTCAGTAGACCGGTTCTCGTCTGATTACAGAAGTCAAGCAGTCTTCGACCTGGTTAGTACTCAGTTGGGGGACCGCTTGGAAAAGTGACACTAGCGTTTGGAAGACCGAAAAAGCAATTGCAAAGATGCATTACGGCTCTGGAAACCGATCGCAGTCAGCAGCTTGGAAGAAACGGTTAAGCCCTGGACAGTTGGATTTCCCATAATGCCAAACAATTCTCCTAAGAGCTGGTTTGGTTAGGCTTGGTGCAGAAATTGGTATGGGAAATTAGCATTGATTAGGCATTTTGTCTGAGTTGCCTAAAGTTGAATCAACTTCGGCAGAGTATCGAGTTGGATGATAGGTAAGGAAAAATCGAGGAGGTGGGCCACGTGGGTTGCAGCGTCAAGAACTCACGTAGGATGTTTGACTATTTGGTGCAGGTTATTAGTTTCTGTAAAGAGCTCAGCGAATAATTTGAGTAATTCAGTCAATTTACATTGTGAACGTTGAAATAACCCGCGACAATGATATCACACTCCGGATTGGAGGAAATCGGAGATACGTTCTGAAAAATTATTATTTCTAGTAACTTCTCTTAATTTTAAGGTACTGATAACTTCTGAATATGATAGAATTTATATGAAAACACACACGACCAAATGTCAGCGAGATTTTCATTTCTCTCCACTCAAGCTCAAGAACACCTCAAACAAAGTAATTGCCTTTTCCCCACTTGTGTGTCACACAAACTTTTGTACGGTAATAAATATGACTCTGAAATTGAGGTGACACTAACTACGCATTTGAATAAAAGATGCCATAAATCTCTCCTTGCTTGCATCTTTCCATCGTAGCGCTATATCATTGAGTCAACAACTAACTTACCGAGTATAAGTCATCTTACTTGAATTCTAATTGATTGAAAGCAATTGCCTTTGATGTGATACCATAATCGGTTTACACAACCACTCCAAACAGATTAATGCAGCTCTCAAGCATCTAAAGCCGACACGGCACAAAGTAAACTGAAGTGTGCGACACAAATAAAATCGTGGCATACATAAACTTTATGAATCTGAGATTTTCAATTCAAGAGCGTGTTTGCCTTTAGCATTTCAAATTCTATTCATCAATGTGAACTGTTCCAATTAATGGGGTAATTACTATGCGATATTGAATATTAATTCAAGTGCTCTTCTATGGCTGTAATGAAGTGTGCACAATTGCCTCAAGTCCTTCCATTGATCTAGATCCGTTTTTTTTGCTTACATCTATCATATATTTAGTATTCCAGTCAACCCAGTGACACGATGCTGGGCGGCAGCAGCATACATTCAACAGTAAGTAAACACTGAACGGAATCACAGAAGAGACGAGGGAAAATAAACCATAAATTTGTAGCGATAAGTTGGGGAAAACAAATCCCAGCATCTCGACGTCTCCATACTGTGTATATCCTGTTGCTCCATTTGGCGCTTTTGTGGTGGAGCTGGTGGTGGATGTTGTATATATATATTTCAGAGAGATGATTGCTGACGTGCTACGAAATCGGACCTACTATATAGACCGCTAAAATTGTTGTTGGCCATGGCTGTGTTGTGTAGCATCCACAATTCTCTCACTGCATATTATTTCGATTGTATAAAGCCCCAAGAGCTGCAGGCCCCTCGCGTGCATCATTATTATTCTGGGGATGTTTACTTTCTTTCTTCCTATTTTTTTTTTAAATCAGTGGAGATCATTGTTATCTTTACTTCATCTAAGAATTTTGTCGTAGATATAACAATTCACATTACGTTTTTGTCAATATTCTTGTTTGATTAGAAAAAATCTTGAAATTTTTTCTTAACATTTTTTTTTACTAACAATTTCTATTAGTGACAAGCTCAAAAAATCGATTTATTACTGAACTTACAAGTTTATATCTAATAATACTAGTTCTAAAATACAAAAACAAATATATTTTATAAATATATGCAAATTAGGCAAAAAATATAAAAATAATTATAAATGTTTAAAAACAAAAATCGAGCCGGAAGTCCGCTGGCAAAATCTCCTTCTTAGAGATAAGATTTGTGGAACGTGTATTTTTTGACCTCTAAAGGTGGAACCAGATTGAATTTTCAGACAGCAGCATCACGTGTCTTGCATTAAGGAATGAAAAAAATTTAAAAATAAATTTAAATCTTAAAAAAATGTCTTAATTTACATTCGTTCACAATAGAAATTAATTAATGTCGCGGTTAATCGGATTAATAATATAAATATACTTGTTCAAAATTACTTCAGCGTAAGTTATAAACCTGGATTTAATGGTTGCGACTTAGTTTGCTCGGTTTAGTGGAAATAGTTTTTGGAATTTGAAACTATGACGTATGTAATGACTTATCTGAAAAATCAATTAGAATAAAAAAATATAATTTTGTATTAAAGAACACAAGACAGTAGTGAAACTTCGCTTACAATAATAAAGAACCTATTGACATATGAAAACTTGACGTCAATATAATATTAACGAAATAATAATCTTTAATACACAATTTTATTTTTTTTAAACAACCAACTCCCCATTTTAACTTTACCGATGCCTGTGCCATCTATGAACAAATTTAAATAATTTGTAAATATTTTCCTGCTGGTTTGGTAGAATTTATTTATATGGCATCACTTAATTGCTATCATGGTAGTGGTGGGCAAAATGGCTCTTTTCAGTGAACTGGTTCGTTTGGTTCCGCTCACTAAAAAGAACCATTCAAAAGATCCGTTCATTCGGTTCATTTGGCTCATTTGACGTAAATTTGGTGAAATCTTCAAAACATGGAGTGTCCTTAAAAACAATTACAAACACACATACAGTTCAATACAAAACTAGACAAGCCATGCCCACGTTTGAAAAAATTTCCTACTGATAAGAATTAATGAATTTCCTAATAAAATCAAACTTCCAGTTCGAACTAATTCACTCCCCTTAAGATATACTATATTCTATTCAAATAAATTAAAAACAATCTCCTCTTAAAATCTCTTTTCCGTTACATTTTATAAATAATCCTCCTACACTCGAATAATACGAGTGAAATTCTAATTAGAACTCTTCCTAAATCTTAAATGTTCTTCATAAAATTTTTTAACTCTCATCTATTTCAAAATGTCTATTTCCAATTGGAATTGCTTAGAGAGAAATTGCAACACACATCTTAGATATCAACAATACAAGCAAAACAAGTTCTCTGAGAAATATATCGCACCTCTTATGTATTCATTGTGATTCATTCATTCGCTCTTTTTTCAGAACGTTCAAAAGTTCAGGTCATTTCATTAGAGACCCGTACATTTGGTTCTTCGTTCATGATTCATAACACAGTTCAGTATCACTGAACCAGTGCAGTACCATTGAACGAGTGAACGGAACATGTACTACTTAGTGAACCAGTTCATTTGGCTCAGTACACTGTTCCGTTCAGTACGAACGGATCATTCGCGAACGACACAGCACTATATCATGGCTGTCGCTGTCAGCTACTTTGTTGAAGTAGTGTGGAAAATTGCTCTTTTGGCGGTGATCTTCGCGAAATTCATCAGCTTAAGTTGTTAAAATCCAAAATGTTAGACGAAATAAAATTATTCAAGATCAAAGTTTCCAAAAATCGCTTTTCGACGAAAAAATCACTTAACAAATGATTTTTGCAAAAAAAAATTTTCATGTACTTGGCAAAAATCAATAATTCTTGAGTGATTTGTAGCCGAAAAGTGATTTTTGGAAACGTTAACCTTGAATAACTTCGAAAGGGTTAATCGGGTCAACATTTTTGTAAGAACTAGAGTTGTAGAGAATTTCATTGTCTACATTTTGGGCCCTCTCACGGGGTTGTAACACCTATAGAAACTGAGAACAAGGAAAATCCGGGAAAAACGTGATATCTCCGGCCGCCATGTTTTTTTTGTGATTCCGAAATTGTTTCCTTAAAAAGTTCCAAGGAAGCAGTGGACCAATTTTCAGGCATTTTGGGATTCTGTCTCCTTTCGTGCGTTTTTTTGCTAATTTCGGAAATTCCTAATGGGAGGCCCTTTAGTTGAAAAGTAAGCGGAATTGCTATATGGTCGAGAGACGCTAGACTCTTAAACTATTTTATCGTTTTCTAACCTTCAAGCCAAGATTACTCTATAGGTACGCTTAATAGGGCGATAAAATAGCTTTAGAGTTACGTGAACTCAGGAGGGTATTTAAGGAGATGGCGATGAACGCTGCATTTGAACTTTTGTGCTGCGAGAAATTGTTCCACAGTTGCATTGCTCTATTTAGAAACGAATTCGTGGTTTATAGCGTGCGCGAAAATGGAAGCTGCAATTGAAGACGTTTTTACAAAAACAGCACATGTCAAAAAAACTGATTTTTCAGGGTAGCTTAAAAACTGTATAACATCTAAAGTATTACAATGTAATTTAGTATTATTATGTATGCGATACTTGAACATATGCTTTAATATAATTATACAAAGTTATTATGCATAACACTATTTATTTTTTCACATATCATGTGTTCTCGTTGACAAGTGTTTTTTTTGTGGAAATAGACTCGGACAAGTGCTGTTTTTGTAATCATCAAAGTTTTTTTTTGGAATTTTGAATAATACTTGACTTGTTTTTTTTAAATCTGATTAATAGGAACGTGGAGGACTTTGCCAGCTATCGGTTGCCATCAAAATCTCATTTTCGTGAAAAACTGACAAGTGCGGTTTTTGGAATAATGTCTTCAATTGCAATGAGGCTTGAACGACATGACCGTTTGCTAATAAAAAGGTAAAATCAATTTTCTATGGTGGTTTCTTATTGGAATATTGTTAGTGTAGCTCTGCCCATATCACTTAGAAAATGTGCCAACGACCAAGTTCAAATTGGTCATTTTTTGACAAGTACGTCAATCACCATACCAAATGCATAGACAGCATCCTTGTATCCATGCTTTCAGCAACAAAATTTTGTTAAAAAACAATTTATAGACCACCTAAAAATTAAAACAAAACACATCTCTGATAAATAATGTCCTTAAGTCAGCAATTTATCTTAATCTTAATGCAGACCAGACCATGTTTAAGAAATAAAAAAACAATTCCAAGTTATTTACGGATAGAATCATGCCTCCTCCCCTCTTTAAGATTACACGAAAATAGTGCCAGAAAGTCTCTCCACAGTTCTAAATATCGTGTTCTATTCTACCTGTCGGTTAAGATTTATTGCACGGTGGAAGGAAGTCACCACACACAAAGTTTAAGCACACTGCACGAAAAAGACAGCTTCATAAATTTGTATCTGGGCTAACTTTCTAATTTATGTTTGATTAAGGATAAAATATGGCCGCAAACTTCAAGAATGTGTCAACCTTGACATTAAGCAGATAATTCTGTCTTTTAGTTGAGCATTTTCCACTTATTTTCCTCAAAGGAGTTTTGTAAATAATAAAAACGGTCGGGCATCAACAAATTTTATCGCTGTATAGAGTCCGTCATCATAAAAGTACAAATCCGTAACCTTTTTGGCAATTTCATCCCTGGAGGGATGAAATGGTGTCACCACTCTATTTAAGGACTGTCTAAAAATAACGGGAGAAAGGACCAACAAAAAAAAATAAAAAACAAGCCCACGAAAGCGCTGGCTGAATATGTATACCCATTGATAATAATAATCGATGGAGCTAAACAATGAAGCATATATAAAAAAAAATACGTCCTCAAAAGCCTTCCATCATTCCACAGATTCTTTTCAGAATAAAGCCCCGCCGGAAATACGGAGCGAGAGAGCGCGGGGACAGGACATGGAAAGGACGATATTTTTTTTGTTGTTGTTTTTGTTGCCACAGGATTGAAAAAAATGGAAACTATCCAATCTCCGAAATTTATTCATGCAGTATTGGCTTTTCACAAAAGCTGCTTCATATCCCTTTTCATCACCAGAGCGACTGGAATCCTGATGATGCTGCTGTTTGTGTGTGTCTCTCTTGCCGGGAGTTAAAGGATTTTCTATTTCGAGAAATTTAAGGTGATCAATGGCAGCAATTGAAACTGTTGCCAGGAATTTAAATTCGTTGATTAAATAGCAAGAGGATGGAACAGAGCACGTTATGTGAGTGTGCCACTCTTAGCGCCGAGTAACGTTGAGTCGAGATAAAGGATGCAAGGGGGTGGAGCTGGAGATGTGTTTTTGTCAGTAGCTGTCGCTGCTATGGCTTGGGATTAAGATTGTAATAAAAATAAATTTATATAATTGCTGCTGTGGGTGTGTGGGGTACGATCATGGAGATTGCTTTCAATATATTTTAAGGTATTTTATGTACCCCGTAATGGGATCCACTAAACTGGGTCACAATTGTGAGTTCTCGACTATACCATGATTAATAATAATGGACTTGACGACGTGCCTTGAAGATATATAATTTATAATACTAACACCAGCACTCATTCATGAAAATCTATATCGAATGCACACTGAATAGTGTCATTATCTTACAATCTCCTAGCTCAGTTTTCCTTTTTATTGCAAAGACAGATTCAGAAGCAATAGCATGAATGTGCCATTGTTTCTCTAATGCATGAACACATACCAACGAATTTCAACCGAAACGAACTCTATTTTGCAATCTCAATGAAAGGACACTGTTAAGGAATTGTATTGAGTGCCCGATATCCACATAAGTTATCTCTTTGTATCTGTACATTGCACGTCAGTAACCACTAGCCAAAGCATGTTTTTAATGAAAGTTAGGTTGTTTCCATATACTCGCTGAAGCAATAAAAACTTTACATTCAAAATTATTTTTTAATTTTTGGTTAATTTTAAAATAAAAGTGTTTTTTTAATTTTTTTATACCCTATATTTTATTTTCTACTTTTTAGTCTATTATAATGTCTTCCACCATTTTGTAGTGACCGCCATATTAGATTTAAAAGGACGTCACACAGCTTACTGTACAATACTCGTTATACACTTTTATTTGATACCCATACCGAAGGCGTTGTAAAGAAATAGGAACATCGCCATTTTGTGTTGGCGCCATTTTGAATTTTTAATAACGCCACATAGCTAATTATTGTATTCTACTTATCATACCCTTTCATTTGATACCCATACCGAGTGGGTTGTAAAGAAAAAGTAATCCGCCATTTTGCGTTGCCGCCATTTTGAATTTTTAATGCCGTCACATAACTGATTGTATTCTACTTCTAATACCTTTTCATTCGATATCCATGTCGGGAGGTTTTTTTTATGTGGGAAAGCCAAGCTTATGACTTTGTACTACCAGTCTGTCATGTCTATGATAGATCAGGGAAGGTCTCGGGGGTGCTGGAGCAGGTAGCGATGGACCTTACGTTTGAACTCTTGGGTGTTGTATGAGTTCGGGAAAACTGATTGTGGGAGATTATTCCACAGCCAAATTGTTCTATTTATAAACGAACTTTTAGACGTTAGTGTGCGCGAAAAAGGGGATTGCAGGGTATGAGAATGAGCCGAGTGGGGTAGTTTTGTGTTGCGGGAGAAATATTGCCGTGCAGGCAGGAGGGTAGAAATTTCAGTGGAGCAGTCGCTGTGATAATAGCGATACAACTTTGACAGGGCTGCTACAATCCTACGGTGGCTCAGAGAGTCTATGGAGATGCAAAGGCTGTCATTTCCGATGATTTGGAGGCCGCGGCTTTGCACCTTGTCCAGCCACGCTAAGGCAGTTTTGAGGCGCCAGCCCAGATAAGTGAGTAATACAATTGCAAAATTCGGCCGCCATCTTGGAACCGCCGTCCGTTTGGTCTTGGAATACCAGACTATAGTGGTATAAATTACAACAGGTTTAACGATCGTGTTGTACATCCACTACAAATCTCAGCTTTTGGAAATGTGTTGTTTTAACACACTTAAAGTGTGTTATTGTGACGTCACCCATTTGATTAACATTGTAGTTACTTTTTACACGTTTTAAGCTAATCAAATGGGTGACGTCACAATAACTCACTTTAAGCGTGTTAAAATAACACACTTCCAAAATCTGAGATTTGCAGTGTGGTTTAATACCCGATCAGGGCTAGCGCTTGGTTTTTTGCGCCTGGTGCAGTATGCTATATTGTGCCCCCCCCCCCCCTTCAAAGTTTAAATTTTTTTTAATACTTAATATCTAAAATTGCGCCCGATGCAAGTACACCATTTGCACCTATGAAAGCGCCGCCCCTGCCTGTGTCCAATCAGGATTTGTTTCGCTTTTGTGCTGGGTTTGCTTGCGTTTTAACTTCACAAAACTCTCCCTCTAATGCTGTTTCTTTAAGCTTCGTACTGCTTAAGCTTCTGGTAGATGGCCTTCAGTGCCACTGCCATCATTCTCCACACATCCCCCAACCACATTATCTGCTCCAGGATGTTTTTCATTGAACTTCTCTAGCCGTTTCAAGCCCAGTCCTGGACTCCGCAAAAATCTATAGACCTATACACTCCAATCTCCATAATAGAGGTCCCTGTGTCGTCCTCCAAACCTTCATAATTTCAAGTGTGTCTCGCCGAATTATTGATCTATAATAGTACGACTAGTACAAATTACAAATCAAGAACTATGGCACCGTGCCGGCCAAGAAAGTATAGAAGACGAAATTAGGCGAATTAAATGGAATTGGATTGGACACACCTTGCGAAGGACAATGGAAAAAGACACAAACACTCTGTGCAGCTCCTTTAATATATGAAAATGAAGGCACGGGAACACTTTTTCAATTTTTTTTCGAAGTTTTAAACTTTATTTTTAAATCTTAATTTCTGGATTTGCGCCCCGTTCAATTGCGCCCGGTGCAATTGCACCATTTGTACCTATGAAAGCCCAGTTTTCAAAAGAAAAGAGATTAAGCTGAAAGGTATATACGATTTAGGCAGTCCCTGAGGCCTGTTGCCTAGTTTAGAGATAAAAACCACCATGACTATCCTCCAGATAGTCCAAGAGGCCACTATCCACTTAACCTTGTCCCGGTGCGTAGAATATAACTCATTAAACAATCACTCAACTAGCATGCATACAGAAGTCATCCATCTGCGTCTGCGCCTGTGTAACTTATATGCTAATAATATCTACTAGAGCATATCGGCAAGCGTTTAATTAAAGCATTTCATTAACACCAAATAACTATCAAAAGCCGTCGTTAAAGTTGCGGAAGTGCGTAACAAAAAAATTGTCACAGAAGCGTGAAAATTACTTGTTTATGGAATAAAGAATTAACTACCGAAAAGCAGCTAATTTTGAATGTATGCTTAAGTATTTTTAATGTCATTGTTTTGACCTTAGTCTGTTAGATTAAAATTTTTCCGGAAAAATGGTTAGAAGACTTTTGAGAAAAAACATTCTTTGTTTAGTTAGAAACTGCAAAGATTGTTTGTGGGTTTTTGTATAATACATATTGACTTAAGTTTTTATATTTCATGCACTACGAACCTTGTTTCGAGGCAATCCTTCAACAAAATTTAATACTTAATAAACTCGCTTCAATTGATTTCATTAAAATAACAAAAACAATACTTTTTTATTTCAGATTATTAAAATGGGTACAATCCCCCAAGTTGGACTTTTTCTAGTACTTTTATGTACAGTAACATTTGTTAATTCATACAGCAGTAAGTCATTGTTAAATACACAAATCGATTTTTATATTAAAATTATTTTATTCTAGAGTATGGACGACAATGTGGTGATATAGGTTGCCTACCAAATCAAGAATGTGTTCTTGCGCATGATTCATGTAATTATGGCCAAAGAGACGGTAAAGAATGTGGAAGTTATCCAACTTGTCAGTTAAAATCTGGATCTGGATCTTC
Source organism: Thereva nobilitata (assembly GCA_963855945.1). Taxonomy (NCBI): domain Eukaryota; kingdom Metazoa; phylum Arthropoda; class Insecta; order Diptera; family Therevidae; genus Thereva; species Thereva nobilitata. Next base: position 100,096,431 of record OY979697.1, on the reverse strand, counting down.
AGTTGGTAAATTTAAATCTTGGCATTATTTTTGAGTTGCATCTTGAATTATTATATTACATATATATGGGATTTTAACAATCTATATTTATACATTTATATATTGAATTAATAAGCAAAAGATAATTTTTTTTAAAAAAAAAAAAAACAAAAAACTCACTTTTTGCATGTTTCAGGTGCAAGTCTAAATCCTGCTCCACAAAATACGCGTATTTCTTCACAAGCATCTCAATCTTCCCAAATGTCAAATACATATAATTCAAATCCAACACCTATGAATCCAAATTATGTATTTGGTTCACCACAGAATCAACCGATCTATCCCAATGTGCCAATATTCCCACATCATGCCCCAACATCCTCGCCGCCATTCCAGCAATTCCCACAAGCTAGTAATCCGCAATTTCCGCAATATTCGCAATATCCACAGAGTATTCCGCCACAGAATCCTTATAATCCACCATTTGTGTTCGGAAATCAGCCATCATACTTTAACCCTCAAGCTACCACCAAGGGACCCAGTCTTTTCCACCAATTTTTGTATAATAAGCAAGAAAAGCGCAAAAATTCGTCTGGACAGGCTAAACTAAGTTTCATGGCTCCAATTGCATGTGTATTAGTTTTTATATTACGAAAATCATTAATTAACAACTTCACATAATAGTTTTTTTTTATTATATGTCTGTATGTGTGTTTTTTGTACACTTTTTTTGTTTTTTTTTGTTTTTAATTTTTTTACACCTTTTGTGTAATTTTTTTTAATTTAAATTTTTTTTGTTTTGTGTTTTTTCTTTCACACCTAAGAAGAAAATTATTGTTTTTTTTGTACATAATATGTGTAATAATCGTAATAATTTAGTTATGTTTTTTTATTTGTATTGTGGATATCTGATTTTATGTTGGTATAGAAATATGGTTTGATATTTTTGAAATGCACAGTTTTTGTATGTATTATATAGGTACAAGAAATAAATTTTAAAATTAAAATAACTAATTTTTTTTAAAACTTAAGAGAATATTGGCTTTAAGGTAGACAGTGAAGATCATAAGATCAGTAACAGCGTATGACTTGTCTCCCAAAGAGGAATTTGGTCCTTGAAATCAAAATGATAAAATATATTTCATAAAAATACTCAATAATTTATATTTACTATAGGAACATTAGTTACGAGTAGACTTGCAATATTAAAGATTGTTAGTTTCATGATAAAAAATGTAAAAACTCCTAAAAGTAAAGTATAAATTAAAGATTTAAAATCAAAGATCATTAATTTCGCAGAATCAATTTTTATTAAACAAAATTTCACAATCCACTGCTTTAATTGTGAAAGGAAATGTATTTTATGTAGTTAACAAAATAATAATTAATTTTTGTTATAATATTAAAATCATATCGAAAATAGAAAACACAAAATATCGAAAATTCGCATAGTCTGCGTCAAAATCAAAAATTGCCAAACTTTCTTTATATTTTATCATAGAACGCAAATTTGAACCTTGCCTCACACAATGATAGTTACCGATTTAATTTTGTCGTGAAGTACTTGTTGAAATACGCGCTGTGATACTCTTCTGCGAATTTGGTAGCAAACTTACTGGGCTGGCTGGTCTTACTGGGCTAAGTTTAGCAGTTTGATAAATCAATTAAAATATTTATTTCCTTGAACCTTTAAAACTTAGTAAAATCTTATTCAATATCTTCCTTCAAAGTGTATCTTTTATTCAACTATCTCAGCATAAGGTTATCAACGTTCTTCGTTATATTGACAGATTTCTTAACAGTAAATTATATGAATAATACGATATTACCTTTATCAAGTATCATCGTGTGAGGTAATAAAAAGGTAGAAGTAATAAAAACGTAATAAAACAAATTCTCATAAAAATCCACTTTACAAGCACGTTAAAGATGGAGGCCTAATGAAATTGCGCTTAATTTGCTTGTACATATAAGCTCAAGTCAAAAAGATAACATATGGCCACTGTCGCTCGAAATAGAAAATGAAATTACTGTCTCATATTAGAACTTGCTAAACCAATTATTGATTCTGAGGAATACACGAATGATGAACATTCTGAAATTGAAATAATCTAAAATAATTTTTTCTTAAATGAAAACGTATCTCCTTATTGTTAATACTGAATTAAAATATAAAGACACAAGTATGTATTTTACAAAGTTTTCGGTTTAGCTTTAATGTTGGATCTACATACACACAGTAAGGAAATCCCCAAAAAAGGATAAAGGAAATCGGCAGGTCCTGAAAGATATTCATTTTGCCTGAGTAGGACGAAGTCATAAAAGCTTAATGAGTTTACATTAAAGGATTTATACATGAACCTATCCTATAGTCGAAAATTGAAAATTGAAATTTTTTAGTTTTTTCAAAGTCCTAAAATAGAAATTTTAAATAAAGTAACGAAGTATTGCGTATGCTCACAAGAAAGTACATAAAAAACCTACAATTTAAAAAATTTTTTTTACCGTACGATGATTTGGCATAAAATGGCGGCAATTTTAAAATTTTTCGAAAACTGCCAATTGTTGCCGTAAAAATCGATATTTTTTATCAAATTCCGACTATTTTCCCGTAATTTATTGCATTTTTAGTAAAATAAAACAAAATTTCATACATTTTAGTTTTTTGAGGTTAGGATTCATTTTTAAAGTATTTATACTGAATCAGTCCGATAGTCTACTCATTCACGAGTATTTTCCAATTTTTTTTTATTTTTCTGCGACCAACAGAACTGGAAAAATTAAAAAAATAGTGTAGCAATGCACTCAAAATGCATCCAAAAATGGATATTTATGCTCTTTTTCTAGAGCAGCACAGAACCGATTTTGCAGAAATTTTTTTTTTTCGCTTTATCTTAACATATGTAAAAAAAAACAAAAAAATCCAACTTCCCAACTACATCACTATCATATGACATGACAATTTCTCTCTACTAGAGGAAAATAAATTTGCAGCAACACTCAAGTTATCTATATCGATTCATGGTTTAACTCTTTTATGTTGAAGTATTCTTGAAAGGAGATTATATGTTTTTTAGAATCAATACTAAATCAAGGAAACAATCCTGCAACAAATTTTTGTTTACATCACATTTTTTTAGGAATTAAATATATGCAAATCTTAAGAAAAAACCTAAAAATATAAATTTTCAACATTTTGAAATCAAAATAAAATATATATTTTAACAATTTACTTTTTCTTTTATAAATTTTATATTTTTAGGACACCATTATTTTTCCCATAATTATATTTTCCAAAGTTTTCTATTTTTTTTGTGTTAATATTTTCCATTATTTATCTAAAAATTTGCTTTTATAATAGTTGCTTTTTTGTTAATTAGAAAAACTGAATTCTAAAGGTTTAGGCTTAATGATAAATTACATATGTATTATGCTTTAATTAGTTAACAGCGAAAATTCTCGAATTGCTTATTCTAAATCACAGGTGTACACTACAAAACTCAATGTGCACTGTACTGTAGGTAGCTGAAATAAATGTTGTTTTAACAAAAAAAAATACATTTATTTTTTTATTTACATAAAGGAAAAAACCAAAAAAATCATTAAATAGTTTCTTATTTCTATTAGGTTAAGGGACACGCATGTAACCAGACCAAGATTTACGAAAATGCATGAACAAAAACCATAAAAAAGAGGTTTAAAAAAAACAGAACAATTTTATTTTACTAAAGTAGAAAATGTTTGATTTGTTTAAAATTGTTATTTGTTTTATATAATTTGTTTGTTTATTGTTTGTTATTATTATTTGCCAATTAAAATCTGGTGAAATTTAAATCATGGAAATATGTTAATGGGTTCAAATTTATGATGTTTTAATTAAAAAATAATCAAATAGAAAATTTTTATTATTAATCCTTGTGGCCATTCTAAAGAAACATGTGACAATGAAGTCAAAGAATCAACAAAATATTTACAAACAGAGATTTGGCTAATGAAATTGAATTGGGTGAAATAGGTATAAATAGATTTTAATAAGAGATTAAAAAATTTTCAACATTCATTAGTTGAACTTGGACCTCCTTAATTTTCAGCTTTCCATCTCTTGCAATGCTGCGTCAATTTTTGATACGCAATTGATATTTTTATTTATTTTGTAGCTTACAGTCCTTGATGGACCTTTGCTTCTTCAACATTTTTCTTCCAGGATTCCCGACGGCTTGCGATATTGCTCCAATTACGTACTCCCATTGCTGACAGATCGTCTTTTATAGCTTTCAACCATCTTTACCTGTTTTTTTTTTCAATTTTTCTATATCCTATAATCTGATGTGTGCGTGTGGTATCAAGTAAGCCTTTGGGTATCCTGGATCTTGGCATTCTTAATTTTTGACCAAGCCATATTAATCTTTGCGACTTGATGAACCTCACTACATTCTTATAATTTACCAGTTGCTCTAATTCATGGTCATCTACTATATACATATATATATGTCTCGTTCTCTACTACAGGCCCGAATATCCGTCTTAGTATTTTCCTTTCGAACGCTGATACTTCGAATTGATTTAATTGTGCTTCAGTTTCGTTTTTTACGAAGTGATTTCAATTTCTATAAATGCCCACCGTTCTACTTGCTGCAATTAGCCTATCACGGATGGCTACTGATAAGGGCATCTGGAGTTTATGATGTATAACTTCTCCTCCAAATTTTAATAGTTCAGAGATAATCATATCCTCTCCTTCAGTCTTGCCATTTTTCAGTAAAGCTAATGCATCTTTTAATTCCACAAAGGTTGTAGGCTCGACGAAATACAAAACATAAAGTGTATCAGCCATGATATTTTAATTAGAAATAGAAAGCGTATTTTGTAATAGTTGCCTGTCCGTTTCTACGCTAAATAGTAAACTTGTGAAATGTATATTAACAGTTGTTGTGTAAGTTCTTGTTTTTTTAGCAGATTTTTGTAATAGTTTTGTATGACTCCCGGAAATTCCGTCATAATCCAATCCTGCTTATTAACCTTGGCTATTATTTTAGAGAACTGTGGTGTTGTCTAAATGAAATTACATAGGGAATTGCATTCCAAATTTTGCCTTTGGGATTTCTTGCATGGTACAAAATCATTTTATGGTAACATGCTAGTATTTATTAAAACAAAATTTCAAAACTATACGTCGATTGTAAATTTGCGATTTTTGGAAAATTTTAATTATTTTCGAATCTTAACTTAACTTAATCAAGAAATTAGTAATTGAATGGATTTTCAACTCAACACTTGATCTAATCCCACCCAATTTTAAATCATCCTCGCCAAAGCGTTTGAAACTGTAGATGAGAAGTCAATCCTCACTAACCAAGCACTTCCCATCTTAGCAGAGTTTACCCTTAGTTTACTCAGATTAAGCACCCATAGAACCGGGGGGGGGGGGGTTGAGCAAAGTTTCGTTAAATCCAAGAAAACTCAACGAAGCCAGTCCGGTTAAGCCGTGTTTTGCATATGTGTGTGTCGGTTTCAGTATCCTTTACTGCATATATACTAAGGGCGGCAAAATGCAAAATTATTTATCAGTCAGTTCAACCCAAAACTGCCATGGAAACGGCATCGAGTGATCTTGAGAGAAAAATCTTTCTGTTTACTTAACGAAAACTCTACCCTGGCTCATGGAAACACAGTAAAAGATACTCAAACACACACTTATGCAAACCCCGGCTTAAGGCCCAACTATAATGCACGTAAGAATTGCACGCCATCTGGGCGCTCTCATGGAAATTAATGGGTTCGGTCATATTTTGTTTCGTTAAACGTAAAAATGCGAAAAGAACCGCGCTCAACGTACGCTTTGTGAGAATTTGTAGTTAAATTGATGACAGCTGATTTTTTTTGTTGTTCTTTTGTGGGTTTTAAACAAGAAAAAGTATGGAAAATGTTTGCTTCAAATTTATGGGAGTGATTTTGATGAGAAATTTATTATAATTGAAAATAAACATGATTATTTTTAATATGCAGAGATTAATAGCCAAGTTTTAATAGTCAATGAATAATATTTATGCATTTTAATAATTTTAAACTTGTGAAAACTTTCCGTATACACAAACCATTATACGTTTAACGAAAGTTTGATATTTACGCACGTCGGGTGACATGCGTTTCTTACGTGCATTATAGTTGGGCCTTTAATCGGACTGGTTTCGTCGAGTTTACTTGGATTTAACAAAATTTTACTTAATCCTCGTTTTCATAGGGGCCTAATCTGAGTAAACTCAAGGTAAACACTGCATGGAAATTCAATAATAGTGTAGGTTTGAGGTTCATTATCTGGCAAGCCTTCACGATCGCCAACACCTCCGCTTGCAAGATACTAACGTGCATAGTAAAGTGCCAGAATAGCGAACTGTTATGGTCTCTAGATTGACACCTGCCCCGACGCCCTCTAACGTTTTGGAACTGTCAGTGAATATCCGAAGATCTTCTTCAGGACGTCTTCGTTTCTCCACTATTTCTTGTGGGTATTTCCACGGAGAAGCCCTTTGTAAATGTAAAACTAGGTGAAAGGTAGTCTATGGTTGTGGCGAGCATACTTGATATACAAAAATCATGTAATTTGTCTTAAATTGATCTTTGATTTTATTTATACATTTTTATTCTGAAAAGAAAACCTAAAATTAATCTGAAAGTTGTGAAGTTGGTTTATTAGTGTTGTCTATCCAAAATTGCACGAATTTATTGATCAAACTTGATATATTATGAATGAGCCTGAATTTGTCGAACGAAGAAATTAAAGTATGAATATTATATAAGGGATTTAAATGATGGATTTGAATAGTTTAGAAAAATTAGAAAATAATAAGGTTTACGTTTTTATACTCACTTAGAAATATAGATAGGCATTTGTTAGTGTATTCAAATCATTTAGAATAAAATCTGATAAAATATGATATTTAGAAAATAAATAAATTTTTTTTATGGATTTGTTTATTAGTTTAAGATTCTTTTTTATTAACTTTTGTTTAGTAAAAGGTTTAAAACAGTTTTAGTTAAAAGCATTTATTCAATATAATTAACATAAATTCAGATATCCACACACATTTTTATGTTTATTTTTGCTATACACACACACAAAAAAAAGAACTCCTTTTTAATAACAAAAAAATGCTTTGAAATAAAAATACAATTTACAAACTAAAAATTAGTTGAGAAAAGTATTAACAGCTCTAGTCGTCGTTCGTCGTTGAATCAACTTGAAGAATGTGTACTTTAACAAACCAAAAAAAAATTAATTCTTTTAAAACTAAAAACTCAAAACAAAAAAACAATAAATTTGCAACAAAAAAAAAACGAAACAGCAAACTACTACATACCAATGTCTGCCAAATAAACTACCTGACTTTATCATACTAATAATAAATAATTCCGTAAAATTCAAGACTTTTAAAAATTATTAAAAATAAAAAAACAACAACAAAAAAACAACTTTTTTGAACTTACATAGAAAACGAAATAAAAAATAAATAAATAGAGCCAAAAGTAAAAAACAAATTCTCTACAATAGAAAAAAAGAAATTCTTGTGTACAGCCCTAGATAGAACCGATTGCTTTATGTAATATTTAAAATTATATTTAACAAAAGAAGAAGAAGAGCATTCATAGTAACTTTAACTTTAATCATGTAAATAAAAAAAACTGTAGAGTAGTAACTAAAAAAAAATAATAATATTAATAATAAAAGAAAAAAAAAATTTTTATATTTTTTTAATATCCGTCCGCTTGCATGACAAGGCCTAAACTGTTGTAACAGATTTCATCTAGCTTTTAAGTATAAAAAATGGCTTAGACCCTAGAAATCTGAGATGAAATCAAAGGAGAAATGTTTTTTGTTTGCATTTGTTTTTTACTTAATTCTAAAACTTTAATATTAAGTTTATAGTTTTTTTTTGTACTGTATTAATTTTTGCGTTTTATTTTCACGTTTTCTTTTTTTTTATTTATTTTTTCATTCAAAAGAAAGTAAAGCTTCCGACACTTCGTCATCACACTCCTCCTCATTCGATACAAATTCTAGAAACTCTCAACCGTCCTACGGTGGCAATACTGGGGGTGGGGGTAGTGGCTCTAGTTTATATCCTCAGCTTCCCTCTTCTAATCCAGGCCCATCAGCTCCATCTTATCCAACCGGGAATCAAGGCGGCGGCGGTGGCGGGGGCTATGGAGGTCAGGGTTATGGTGGATATGTTCCCCCAAATTATCCATCACCAGGTGGTAATAATCCTCAAGGTGGCGGAGGCTACTATGGTGGCGGATCTGGTGGCTATGGCGGCGGCGCTGGTGGCTATAATGGTGGTGGTGGTTATGGAGGTGGCGGTTATAATAGTGGTGGTGGCGGCTATGGAGGCGGTCAAGGATATCGACCTCCAAACGCTCCAGGCTATAATGGACCAGCAGGACAGCCAGAAAAGGATAAGGGAAGTGGATTCTTTTCTAGTATCCTTTCCAATCCAATCGTTGGTCAAGCCATAAGTGGAGTAATTCAGGGACAAATCAATAAAGCCTTAAGTGGAGGTGGTTCAAGCCAACCTGGCCAGCAACAACCTGGACAAGCTGGTGGTTATGGAAGCGGAGGGTATGGTGGCGGTGGTTATGGTGGTGGCGGGTATGGAGGAAGTAACCCCAGCGGTAGCACTGGCAGCAGTGGCAGCGGAGCCTTGCAGTTCTTAGGTGGTTTACTAAGCAGCGGTGGCTCAGGCCAACCATCCCACCAATCAAGCGGCGGAGGAGGCGGTCTAGGCAGTGTCCTAGGTGGCTTATTTTCTGGAGGTGGTGGAAGCGGCAGCGGCGGCGGCTACGGACAACCAAGTAGCGGCAGCTCCGGCGGCGGACTTGGCGATATCTTCAGTTCCAAAAATTTTGGCGGTTTATTCAGTGAAAAATCACCATCAACAGGATCATCAAGCAGTTCCAGCTCCACAAACGGTGGTACATATCCACGCAGCTATCCAACCCAAGCACCATTATATGGCAACACTGCTTACTAGTACATATAGAGATAAGTTTCTTTTCTATTTTATAAATTAATCATTTTTCTCTGTTTAGTTTTATATAAAATAAATTCATTGTTGAGAAGTAGTCAGGATACTTGTTAAAATGATAACGAAAATAATAACAACAAAAAAAAAGCATAAAAAGATTAGATTTATAAGAAAAAAGTCACTCCGAACAAAAAACAAAAATTCTGTTATAACAAATAAAATATCAGTAGATATTCTCTTGGTGCGTAGTTAAGTTAGTTTAAGATTTTTCCAAAATATTTAATAACAAACAAAAAAACAATTTAAAATCTACAAAAAATGAAATATGAAATAAAATTAATATTTAAACAGATGATGTCAAGAAATAAAAAATACTAAAAACTTTATAAAAAAACAAAACTTCTCAACTTACTTTTGATTTTTAATACTCTTGGAAATAAATAAGTTTAAGAAATTAAAGATTGTTTTATGTAATAAAATATAAAATAATTATTAATTTTATTTTATACATTACTTATATATTTTTTTTTAGATGGTCGAACTTTATGCAGCTTCTACGACTACTCATTTTTTGTGCATATGTTAAAATTACTAAAAACCCAGATTAAATTGTTTAGAGGTTGAAACCGCCATTGCTTTACAGATTTTTAAAATGGAAGGAAGCAGTTTTGGAATTGGAGTCTTCATAAATAAAATTTAGCAGACTACGATGGGTCGGACACGTTAATGAACACGTAAAATATTTCATTGATTGATTTTGATGTACGAATTACCCCCGTGTCACTAGTTCATTATAGTAAAGGTGTTTACAAAAATTTAGGTTTGATGGACTTCAGTCACAAATAAAGTCAAACGAAATAATTTCACATATTGATTAAATATTTCTCAACTAAAACAGATAACAAAGTACATTTCTTCTATCTACCTAAATTTTATTTTATGTAACCTTAGACGAACTTCGATTTTTTTCTTCGAATATGCACAAAAAGAAAAAAATACTCAATCCATTTCTTCCATCAAAATCATGCACGATAATCTGCTACCAATTTAGCACTTTTATGTAGTTTTAGATATTGTGGGAGCAATGAAGCTCAGCGACAAGGGAAGAAAAGATAAATGTCGTACACAAATTTTTATTCTAGGTGTTGTCTCTATGTGCTATATGCTTAGTGATGGAATAGCAAAAAACCGGGATTATCTTACAAATGAAGAAGTTGAAAGCTGCTTCCATAATAAATTGATGACTACTAAAAAAAAGATTGGACGGATTTTCAAGCTTGATACTTTTTTGTCGAATTACTAAATAGTAAGGAATAAGTTGAAACACATGAATGTAATCATACTTCTATTTGAACGTAATGGACAACATTGTAGGAATAGGCTGTGCAAATTTAACACCGCACAAGAACGTGCAGCAATAGAAGACGTAGGTATATAGCAAACGTTGCTAGATTCGATGAAAACTTTTTATAAACAAGTCTAGTCTAACCCAAATGAAAAGGTATTATTTTTCACATCGACAATAGATTTCAGTCTGCATGAGTTTTTATAGAATTGTTTATATAGCAAGAATCTATCTCACGGAATTTTTTCAACCAAACGTTTTGTATTCTAAAGTGGGCACGCTTTCGATGTTTGGAGTAATAATCTAATAAATAATTAGAAGAATTTACGGCGCGCGATTAGAAAATGGAATAGTTCTGAGGCGTACCAACGAAGAAATCAACGTAATCCTTGAGAACAAAGACGTAGTGCGTTTTGCCAAGGCCCAAAAAATAAGATGGCTGGGACATTTAATAAGGATGGATGACTCAAGCAAACAAAAGAGAACATTCAATGGCAACCCAGAAGGCGTGATGGTAAGTGGTAAGCCAAGAACAAGATGGATAGACGATACGACTAGTGACATACGGAAGTTGAATGTCACAAACTGGAGGCAAATGGCGATGGAGCGAGCAGCATGGAGGCAGGTCGCGCAGAAGGCTAAATTCCACCAAGGGATGTAAGGTAACGCTAAAAGAAGAAGAAGATGAGTGATGTATGTATTGTTCTAGGGTCGTTTTACGATATAATATTACAGTTTACTTAGTATTAAGACGTCCTACTCAAGAATTGCTGCCAAATATACATTATGGTAAGCCAGGAACGTGTAAAACAGCTTCTCAAGTTTATGTATTTTGTAATGTGATTTTCGGTAAGTAATTTGAGGTTTTTTTACTTTTAAAATGTTTGCCCAGGAGGAGAGCAGAAATGAAATACAGAGTATAACCCACACGAAGGCTTTTTATGTCCTGCATGTTCTGTGGCACTATGAAGCTACAAAGTAGGCACGCTTTCGATGTTTGGAGTAACCTTCCTTGAACAAACAAGTCTTAGAGTATACAAGTGGTCTAAGAGTGCAATAGGCACAAGTGCGGCACTTCTGGACTTATTACCTCATTAAAAGAACGCAATAAAAAAATAAAAAAGAGTAAATACATAATTAACAGTGTCTTTAAAAAAAACTAAAGTAGTTAGTGTTGCTGTATTTTTCTTACAAGTTTATTAGATGATTCTTGGCAATTTTTCTTTGTAAATTTAAAAATTTTGTTCAGATAAATACCTATATTCTAAAAGCAGTCACAAGTCACAACGCAATCACTAGCGTGTTGTAAGTCTCAACTTGAGACAATTTGGTATTCTAATTTTGCAGTCACAATATTGACAATCCGCAAGCAGAGAAAACGCGGCTATCAATATTGTGACTGTATAAATAAAATAGCACGTCACAAGAATATACAGTGTCGGTTTCAAGCATATTTTTCATAATTTCTCACAGACTCAACACACTGCTGTCCTTGGACTTTCACAAACACTTCGCCTTACTGCATCAATATTCGCCCAAACTTTTTTCTTTATCTGATTACACGAGACCATTAGAAGTTAATTTTTGTGCTTCAAGTGCTTAAAATACCAAAACAGCTGATAGTCGCAAGAATTGGCACAAATAATCAATGACAAGCAAGAGTCACAAAACCCTGGATAGGGGGAAAAGCTATTCGAAATTTTGGTAAAGACAAGGAGATTCAATTCGAATGGCTAATTATAGACGAGGAAGTACCCATTCAGATGCTAGAGCTTTTTTGAAAGTTTACTGAAATTTCAGACGAAATAAGCTTTGCATTTGATCATAGCAGCTTTTGTGTAGCTTACATGATGTTATATTTATGTTTAGGACAATTTTTTTTTCAAATGATCACACAAAGCTTTTATTTATTATTTGTGTGAGTGTGTGTTTTCCTTCACCCAGGTAGAAATTCTTCACTTTTTGTACCTCTGCCCCCTCCTTGTCAGAAAGAGCTTTCGCGTCTTCATGCATGCGTCCTCTTTTAATATATAAATGCCAATAAGATTAAGGCCGCGTTCTCATGGGCTGCGTGCAGCAAGGCAAACGCTCGACGCTTGCCTTCGTATGGAATTCGGAAATTTTGGTGAGAGGCTGCAAAAAGCTTGTCCGTGTTGTCAGAAATCAGCTGTTTTCTGATAATTTTTGTGAGTGACAAGTGCTTACTGAAATGGATTACTGCAAAAATAAAAAGATTGGGGTAATAAATCATATTTTTGGGAAAGTTCACAAAATAGGCAGCAAGTAGGTACAAAGCAAAATAGTACGCAGATGGCATCGCTAGAATCGCCAACAATATAGCTTCGTGATTTTGCAGCATGGATAAGAGATTTCCTCTACATGATTTTTGCAGCAATGCTGTGTAAGAGAGAAAACATGTGTCGAGGCAGATATTTTTTCCTGGCCAATCAGACAATCAGAGAACATTAAGAACGCGGCCTAATTAAGAAAGGAGTCAATAATGCACGTTGCACGAGAAATTGAATTTGTTGCTTTTGCAAATATGTAAGTCAATAAATCAAAACGATTTTCGTCAGATGTTCAATAAATTCAGTGAGCACTTGCAAACGGCTGCAAATATGCAAACGTTTTAGATACTGTGCCAGAAATAAAAATCAAGGTGGCACTTTACAGAATCTGTTGTATGGTCACCAAATTAGCTACGAAAAGTTTGTGATACCTCAAAAAAGAAGTGAGTAAATAAAAAGCCTGAGTGCTTAGTAAATACTGCATTTTGGACATTTATATTTTGACATAAAAAATGATGACGATTATGGTCGCCAGCGGGAGAAATCGAGAGCGCTCTTCAGAGGAGCTAAGTTCGAGCGCTTCCAAATATGCTCCCGAGGAAGCATTACTGGAGTTTTCAGAAATTTTATAGAACGAAAAAAACGGGAGATTATCTTGTTGACCATAAAGGGTGACATTTAGCATACTCAATAGGTCGGTTCTCGTTCGATACGGAGGACAAGCAGCATTGGACGTGGTTAGTATACTTAGTTGGGGACCGCTTTGGTAAAAACACACTCGCGCTTGGAAAGGAAAAGGCAATTGCAAAAGTCACATCAGTTACACACACGAAAGGTTTGGCTGACGTTATGCTGATTGTGTGCGAAGAGTCAAATAAGCATTGCACAGCGCATTATTGACAGCGCCCACGTTCATAGAAAGAAAACACGAGGTATACTAAGAAGTGATCGCGTCCAACTAATGCAGCACATTTTTGGTTCGACACTTGTTAGACATAGTTTACAATTTATTAAGAAACTATTTTCGACATTAAAAGTAGATTATTGCATTGCGTACCATTGAAACTGATTAACCAGAGCTTACTTTAGTCTTAAAGCTCACCATCATTGTATTGTAAATTAGCACTAAATAAATAAACTCTGAGTTCTTCTTATCTACATAATAAAAGCCTAATAAATTTCCCTCTAAAAACGAAGAATGAGATTTTTTTTACAAAAAACTAAGTAAAAATAAATCTTAGCAATATATTAACGCCATAAAGAAGAATATTATTAAAATTCACCACACAAGCCAAGCAATTCATAACTCTCAAAATGTTTCCCCCCGCCCCAAAAAAAAAATTTATTTACCCACCGCTTGCTTCCAATTTTTATCCGGAAAACGCCACTGAAGAAGGCTCAAGGATGTGCCCTCGTCCTTATAAGAATAATGTATGCAAAATTTGCAAAACACAAAAATTACACGCCGAAAAAATGAAAGGAATTCCACCGCGGTAAAAATTTCCCACCGCCCACGACGACGATACTTCTTAAAGTTTAAATTAACACGCCGAAAATAAGAAAATAATTTATATTTATTTTTTTTGTGTTAAATACATTTTGTGCATAAATTAAGGAACGATAATATTCTACGTTGAGACTTTTAAATAATTCACACGTAACTGAACACTCTCGATTTGGGTGTTGTCGTTGTGTGTATGTATGTAAGCATATAGCTGCTGGTGTAAGGACACAGGCCCCGTAACCTATTTGGCGGATACCGCACACAGGATACATGGCAATAAGCAATACGAGATTAAAATTTTCATAGCATCATCCCTTGGGGTTTGTCCACCAACAATGAACTTGTGCCTAGAATGCCCCAATGATCCATTTTTATTTTTGTGAAAGCCATATTCTAGGAGGCAGCAGCAACACAGTAGCAGCAGCATAACGGCATGGCAGGAAAGATATCTGACTGATATTACTGTACCAGCAATTCCCGATGCCTATAGAAGAACCCTTTGTGTAAACACACAGGCGCTCCTCTTGCCGACATATATTTTAGTAGTCTAGACATGGGACGGGGCTCCTGCCCGATCCTGGCTATGTGAAGATGTGAACAAGTCGCATTTGAAATTCACTCAACGTTTTATGAAACATTCAGGGCACGATAAAAGAGCGCCACAGAAGGCCCCCAGAAGGGTACTTCCCAGATTTTGCAAAAAAGATATGAAGTGTCAGTCATCACCTCTCACCGTTGCGGGAGAATTGCCATCAGCTTTTCAGCCTTCAAGCTTTCAGTTTCCCTCAGGTAAAAGAGCCCAAAATCTTTTTTGGCATGAGGAATTTTTAGCTTGGAATTTCTATCCTTGGTAACGTAACGTATAATACGCGCGCCACATACACGATATGGCACACGACAGCACGACGACGACGACGGATGGGTAGAAGGAGATCCTGAACCTGAAGGGATGCATCCAGCTTCCTTCCTTAACAGGGGATGAAATCTTTAACACAACTCCTTTTTTCCCACCAAATTCATAACTTTAGGAGACATGTAGCACATGCGTCTTGGTCCGATGGTTTTCTGGTCTTCCTGATGAGGCTTCTTTCAACACCAGGACTCTGGCACTTGTTATGGAACATCCTTGTAATTGCTGCCAGTTTAACGCTACCTTCGGTCGGTGCCAGATGTCCTGTCAATCTTTTATCTGCGCTAACACAAGAACTGTCGGAGATTTTTAATTAGTGTCGAGAATGAAAACGTAAGCGATAACCGAAATGAATTAAGAGAACAGATCCGACACAAAAAATAAATATCAATTTGTGAAACGCACACAGGTGGAAATTTAATTAAAAAAATATAAAAGTATAACTAAAATGAAGGATTATCCTTCCTTTCCGAATGTGTTCCGGGCTGGATCCGCCACCAGTGTTAATCTACTGCAGTCCAGCCCATCAAATCGGGTTACGGTCAGCAATTTCAGCGATGGGAATGCTGTTGGCTGTGCAAAGACGGGAGCCAAAAAATTCCAGGATGCAGCAGCAGCAGCAGAAATAAACAATTGCATGAGCTACAGGAATAACTCCATGTCGTTCCTTCTCGATCCGAGAAAACGTAACACAGTTGCAGGTGCCGGACGATGCGGCGGACTAGATAACGATACCACTATGGACTACAGCGGCATTCCGGAACCGCCAGCGACTGATACCGTGGCGCACATGAAATATTTACAAAGTAATACCGGTCTAGAGAGCGATTTAAATAGCAGCTTCAACTCGTTAAATGAATCAACACTGCCACCGCCAACGAGGAGCGCTTGCACTAGAACGACGACTAATGAAAGGAACAGCTATTTGCTTTGGGTTATAACACCTGTGGCTGCAAGGTAAGGCATTTTTTCCTTCTATGGATATCCTCTTTCGACGTGGGAATGCTGTTTGTGTTTGCTTAGCAATTTCCCAAGAAATTAGTTAAATTGTTATTTGGTAAAATGTGAATGGGGAGTTTTGGCTCAGCATAATTGTGCGGAGTACTTGAAACTTTTCAACGATGGTAGAGAGTATGAGTGTTGATTATTTAATATTTCAATATTCAGTATTTTGTTGCATATTAATCATTATTGTGTACAAAGTTTTGGGCAGAGGATTTCTTGTAAATAATAAAACAATGGCAGTTTCGAACTTCCAAAAGTTGCTTCACTTATTTATCTTGTTTAATGGCGCACTATATAAATTTATATATTGATACGAAACTTGGTAGCTGGGTTATATTATTTACTAGCAAAAAACCCGCGTGCGTTGCAACGCCTTTAAATAAAAAAAATTTAGTAGGAAAAAAGTATAATGAAAACAACAAAAAATCTGGAAAAAAACGGTTTTGGATACCATACAAAAATTTAGTGTTACCTATAAAAAATATTGTAATATTTCTTCTGGAGCGTTCTCGGATTCGTCATTGATAAATTGGAACAATTTGGTTCTTTTTAACAATTCTTTAAATTCAAAACTAAACTTCTTTCACACATGTGTTCTTCCTTCCTCTATTTCCCGAAAATCAACCTTAGACCGTTTTTTTTATTGAATTATATAGATATGCTCTTCATATTAATTTGAAAACCTATTTCCACCGTTTCTACCGTTTTTACTGTTTCTATAGTGGTTAGGGGAAATTTAAGAAATTTCCTCCATTTAAGAATGTGGCAAACTTCACGGCATTAGAAAAAATGACCAGGATACACTATGGTCAATGTTCTTCCATTTGCAGCTGGGATGTGAAGATTTTTATATTTCCCAACTCTTGAACAACCTACATACAGCTGACCGGGAAATTTGGCAAAATTCGTGCCTGATTGGCCCCGAAGTTTTAAATTTGAAAATTGTGATCATAAATTCACTATTTGTTACCTTAAATCCCCATTTTCATTGGAATCGGAATAAAATTGGCAATTGACCATATTGGTGCAGACATTTTTAATTTATAAGTTTTGATCATAAATACGTTATTTGCAACCTTAAAACCCCCAGGATATTCACTTTAATTGCAATCGGAATACAATTGAGAAACTCGTCGGCTATATTGGCGCCGCTGTTTTGAATTTATAAGTTCTGATCATAATTTTCCTATTTCTTACCTTTAAAAAACCCAGACACCGATGTTCATTGGAATCGGAATAAAATTGGAAAATTCGTCAGCCATATTGGCGCGGCCATTTTGAATTTATAAGTTTTGTTTAAATATTCGTTATTTGCTACCTCAAAAAACCCCAGATACCGATGTTCATTGGAATCCGAATAAAATTGGAAAATTCGTCAGCCATATTGGCATCGGCCATTTGGAATTTATAAATTCTGATCAAACATTCGTTATTTGCTAGCTCAAGAAACCCCAGATTCCGATTTTCATTGCAATCGAAACACAATTGGCTAATTCGTCGGCCATATTGGCGCGGCCATTTGGAATTTATAAGTTTTGACCACAAATTCGTTATTATCGACCTTAAAAATCTCGAGATACCAACTTTCATTGAAATCGGAATACAATTTGCAAATTCATATTTGGGTGGCCATTTTTAATTTCGGTCATTTTTCGGCGGCCATGTTGAATTTCGAAAATCGGGCTTCCAATGTCAATAGGCCCATCCACGGTCACACAAGTGTGAGACATACGGCCAACATCGAAATTTATTTCATAATATGCGTGTGTAAAGTACATTTGGCGAAGTTGGCCGCCGCATGAAGCAAATATTCGTCTGGTTTAATATTTCCTTCATACCAGCTTCAATGCATGTGTAAACTTTTGTGAATGTCATATAAAACATGTAAAACACCATTATTTTTAATTTATTGACTTACGAGAAATATTTGTTTCATTAAAAATCATTCATTTTTCCCCTTGATTGCTTAGAAATGTCAAAATTTCTATGTGTGTGTTAAAGCAGTTCTTAATTCGAAAGAAGTTGGACGTTAATTGGAAGTTGGAAGTTAATTCGAGAGAAGAAGACCGTGGATGGGGGCCTAATGGTGGTTAATATAGATTTGCGTTGGTTTACTCAAATTGTCGAAAAAACCTCGATTTTTTGCCAAAATTCCAAAATGAGGTCAGTTTGATGTCAATACATAAAGAAAAAACGGATTTATTGCAAAAAAACCGTTAAAAATAACAATTTTTTAAAAAGCTCATATTTTTAACAAAATATTTTAATGAAACTCGCGATATTTTAATGAAACTCGCTGAAAGTATAGTCCTTGACGAGAGCAATAAAAGCGTTTTTAAAAATTTGCAATTTTTGAAAAATACGTTTTTTTTTCGAAAAAAAACAGTTTTTGTCGAATTTGATTAGCGCATAACCATTAACACCTACAGAAACGTTTTTGGTCTTAAAATGCTCTCGAAGAGTTGTGCTAGTAGTTGTTTTTTGTGCGGATCTTACTAGTTCATTGGAAATATGCGAAAAAATTGCCGAAAACCCGAAAAAAAATTTCCTTACAAAATTGCGATTATCTTTTTTGTTTGGAATTGAATCGAAATCTATCTATTTGCATCACCACTGCCCTGCCCAGTGGCGTATTTACCCTAGGGCCATAGGGGCCATGGTCCGGGACGGTAGCTTGCGAGGGGCGGTTTGCGTGATCAGCTTTGGAAGCTTTTTATAATCGTTACTTAATACACTGAAAGAAAAATAACTTTTTGGGATTACTACAAAAGTTATACGTCTTTTTTTCAGTATCAACGTCCGTACAAAATTATTGCAATCCTTTTGAGCTAAACCTGAAAATGGAACTGTAGAAAATTTGTGATATACGCGACGGCCAGCTAGGGACGATGCCTGTGCCAGGTTAACAAAAATTGGAACAAAATAATGGCGGCTCTTGTAGCTATAAAAAGTGACGCGGGCCACCAAAAAGCTTATACAGGGTGTATCCGTTAAGTTTACAAAGCGGCCGGCTGTCGATAGGTTTTGGTTGGACGAACAAAAAATCGTATGAGAGGAGGGGGAATCGTAACGGTTTGCGTCACATTAAAGAAGCACAAGGATTTGAAGGAAGAATTTCCATATACATATCTCACTAGGTATTGGGTTACTTGAGCCTGGGAAAATTTCCTATTATTCAATTCAGACCGTTTTCGTTCAATTTCCGGGCATATTTTTTCTAGTTGTCCACAGTACAGTTGAGATTCAATCGTTTGGCCAACTGTTAATAGCTCATAGTGGACGATTCGTTTCCAGTATTACTGGAGCATTGGAAGCAAACCGGAAATATGGGGTCATGCTCCGATATCTTCAAGGGTGAAAAGAGGTTTTCTCTTATGATCTTTGGTTCAACCTCGCTTCCATTCGATTTCGTATATAACCCAAGACCCAGCCGAAACGTAGCTGCCTGAAAAGTGAGCTTTAATCAATATCTTACTAGTTTCCTTCACAGCTTTGAAAGAGACGTTAATGGAACGACTATCTTTATTGGAACGTCAAATGCAATTTATATTCATAGTATGATATTTTTATTACTGTAGAGTTCCTTTAAATTTAGTAGTAAAATTATAAAACCTTGGACCTTCTCTTTTTCACTAACACCTAGATTATTAAAACTAACTTCTATCCTACATTGAGCAAAGAGCTTTTAATTTATTCAACTAACAAAACACCCCAAAAACCTGTAATTGTTTATATCTAATAACAATATGAAAAAGGTACAAAAGGATTTAAAATAGAAGGAAAGATTCCGATAAGACCACCTTTTTAGTCTACTAATTACGACCACAAATTACCTTTAATAAAATAAGACGAAGGCTTTGTAAAGCTTATTCACATAAAAAAAGATACCTATAGGTGTATTTATCTTACATGCCAAAAGGTGTCTAGGTAAATTTATCTTTCTGTCTCACTCCTTGTATCTACATCCGAGCAACTAAGTAAAAATAATTCTATAACAGAAACTACAGGGGTAAAATTTATGGGCGTTTATTTAGGAGAAATATTGACGAAAGATTGTTCAGATAAATTTAAGTTTTCATTTTTAATATATGCGGCCTTGGAAATCATATTACTGAAAAAGGTAAACAAAATTAATTTAATTTCATGGTTGTAAGAATCTTATTCAAAAATAAGCATTTTTTCTATTAATTCCACCTGAACACAGTCTATTAACGTAAATTTAAAAAATTCATTAAAAACTTCTAAGAAACGAACTTACATTTTAAAAATGGACTTGTATGTACCTATGCACACCCTTAGCATACCTACAGTGTTCATTTATTGTGAAAGTAGTCTATAAAATTAATTTTTAATTTTTAATTTTCTCAAATGAAAACAACCAACACAATAGAAGGTAGTTTAGTAGATATGTATGTACGATTGCAATCCAGTATAACTTCTCCTTACACTTTTGAGACCATTTAATTACGTTTATATACATACGAGTATACACATATACATATATGGTTCAATTGTGTAGGATGGAGTCCTTAACTTACTTAAATGCTTAATGAAAATATTTTGATGAATGCGAAACCCTTAAGAACTTGAAATAATGACATATTCCTGGAATTTGTAGGGATTTTACTTAAATTCTGTTTTCAGCTAAAATATAATGTATAAAAAATGTTTTAATTGGAATTTTTAAAATTGCATTTTCTTAAAAAAATATAAATGAAAAATATTATTATTATTTTTGTACATTAATATTGAAAAGGGAATGATATTTTAACGTAAAATAATTTCAATGTTCGAATGCATTAGAGTTGAGCCGGACTTACGCGAGGCAGTACATTTGTCCCTTACACGATTGTAAATTGTACTGAGGCCTAAATTTTTTTAAATGTCCCGGTTCAAAAATAAGGCACTACTGGTATATGAGCATGTATCGCGATAAATGAAGCGAGGTGTGATTGTAGGAAAGAGTGTAGTGGAAAGACATTTCTTACTTCTTTTCCGGCAGTAAAATATTCAATTTAATTTGTGGTGAGATTGTAAATACGAACTGAAAAGGAAGTCCTTACATTTTTCGAGGCAATGAAATTTTGTACTGTAGATAAAATTCTTACATTTTTCGAGGGAGTGAAATTTTGTACTGAAGAGACATTTCTTACTTTTTTTGAAGAACTGAAATTTCCGACTTGAAATGAAATGAGGCGATATTGTAAATATGTACTGGAGAGACATTTCTTGCTTGTTAGAGGCAGTTAAATTCACAACTTGAAATTAGCCGATTGCAAAATATAAATATACATTGTGGTGGCATAGATTTCTTACTTACTCTAAGGCATATTAAAATTAAACTCGTAAAACTCTTCATTGGTTCTTTTTTTAATTTGCTTGTTTTTATCATTTTGGCATTAAAATAGCACCACGCCTCATTTGCAGTATGACATTGTACTGGCTCAAAAGAAAAAAGAGGCTCCTCTTACCAACTCATTTTATAATCGTCTCCTATCCAACTCTAGAATGCATCAAAGCTTTGCCTAACCAATTTTAAAACCAATTTTTATTGTAAAAATTTCATTATGGAACTGTTTAAGAGATAGCCAATGTCCATTTATATCTGTAGCGGAATATCTATACCCAAAAGACGCTACTATGTGCTTGATTGAAATTGAAACGTATTCAAGATATTAAATGCAATTTTAAAAAAATTTATGTGAAAATGAACGTTTATTTCAAAGCCAAATGTAAAAGGTTGTAAAGGGTCTTTCAACAAATCCTTCTTCTTTTTAAAATTTTCGCGCAATAGAGCTGTGTTTTTATGAGGTATGTGGCACGTGGCGCCGCCGTCCTGCGGAAAAGAAACGTCATCCACTACCATAGCATCAAATTCAAGCCAAAGAAAGTTAGTCAATATCGTTCCATAATGCAATCCATTGGTGTAAGCTACACTATTCATCACTCTGTCTTCACCTCAAACTGGTTTGTGTACGATGAAGATATTACACGAAGTGCCTACCCATTTTTCTGCATCTTTGTTATCCCACCTATTATAAACTGCCCAAGTAGTTTTAAAATAAACACGAAGGATAAGGAGAACTCCTCATAGTTTTCGCAAAATCCCCGAGTACCGGTACGATGTTATGTTTGCGTTAGTGTGATGAACGGATGAGACAAACATTTTCTGAGGGAAAAGTGAGGAAAAAACCCACTTCTCTGGCGACTTCTTGTCGATTAAAGCGGTTTGTGCAAAGGGGTAAGGAAATAAACGAAATGATGGATCGCCTAATTTATATTTTGAGTAAAACGGTCGAACTAGCATTTTAAAAAAACAAGGGCTCAAAAACCGCACCAAACTGCCACTGGTTGTCGTTGAAGAGATTGTTCTGAAAACCTCCCAGCTTTTACTTGTCAAATGTCACCGTAAGGACAGTTGTATATTGACATTTCAAAAATGGCGCGAAATTTAACATGATACCTCTTATTGAAAGACGCTTTAGATGTTGCTCAAAGTACTGTCCATCGTTAGATACAATTTTTCTTTCCAGGTAAAAGGTCCTTCCTCGGCAGAAAGCCAACATACGTTTTGAAGCTATCTATGAAACGAGCCATTTTTTTGATATCGCTAAAATAACTGAAGTGCAGGGCAGAGAGAAAGATTCTGTATGGATGAAAATCAGAATGTCTGGTAAATACAGCAGGTCTGATAGGTCATTTCATCCGAGCTTTCAATTCTGCATTTTTGTTGTCACTAACGCAATGATATCATTAGGTTTTAGCAACTCATAACCACACCCTTCTAATCCCGCCAAGTAGACAGCATTTTCTTCGAAAAATGAGTATTCAGCTTTGATGATGGTGTTCATGGTTGATGATTTTTTCTATGTGCAAGTGACGATAAATATACAAAAAATCGACTTCATCGTGTAAAAATAAAAAATGGCCTTACAACGGGCGAACACCGGCCGCTTGGCTTTTTAAGGGGCATATGATGGCCGTAGAGCTTTTCACCAATTTTAATGGGAGCACATACGGCCTCACGACGGCCAAACTTGACCAAAAAATTTAAATGGCCAAGTACTGAGCTGTACACACGGGAATTCGACGGCAAATTTGAGCCAAAAAAAAAGAATCTGCACGAAATGTAGTGTTGAATGTGTTTTATGGGAACTTGATCATTTTCGTTATGTTCAATGGTCGTTTCATTTTATCCTACTTAAAGATAATAGATGCACAAGAGAAACAAGCTCGCCAGTAGTCGGTTTGTTGTACGCGAAGTGTGTGGTGCGTGTCGATTTATATTTTAGTGGGAAATTTTGTTATTTAACCGCTCGAAGCGAAAAGCAATCGAAAACAAATCAAACATTTAAGTGAAGTCTGTTGATAAAAATTTTGAAATGTTGGAATTCGAAGATATGAGCACCGGATTTCATGTGAGTTTTGAGTTTTGTTGGGGAGCGAAAGTCACACTTTCCCCCAAAATGGTTTCTTTTTTGAATAGTTAAATGGCGCCAATTTAACAAATAGTTTTGCCGGGTGTCAGCCTTAAATATAAAGAAAATGAGCGGATTACGATTATCCGCCGCGAACAGTCCTGCAAACAGCCTTCTGATGCCCGTCACATGGCCGAGGACTATGTTTCAATCACGGTCGGTGTTCGCCCGTTGTAAGGCAATTTTTTATTTTTACTCGGGTAAACTTTTTCGGTGAGCAAGAACGGTCCTTGCATTTCAAATCTGAATCTACACTATCGAATCTTCTAAGATAGTACTCACAAGTTGAAATCGATGGAGCATAATCCCCATAGGTTTCACACATCTAACGATTAATTTAAGCTGAAGTTTCCCTCAAATGAAAAAAAGTAACACTATCCTCAAATTGCGTTTTTTGGCACACAGCTCGACATATTTGTGGTGACCGCGTACAAACTTAATTACTAAGTTTTACGCAAAGTCACACAACATATTCCGAAATGGTAAACACGATCAATAACGATCGTGTCGGAACATTGCATCGATCACCAAACTCAAAGTTCAGTGATCTAGCCGCTTTCCGTTCCGTCCCTATCGTCCCTATAGAGAGAAGCCAATTTCCGGCATCCTCGATCTGCACTTCGTCACGTGTAACGCTACGGCCCTCTACGCAAAGAGACCTCGCCTAAATTAAATACGTTTGTAATATATTATACCAGTATCTATACGGAAGCTTAACTTAAGTGAAATTTAGTGTAATATACTTTAGTGATTGATAATATTAAATAAATTAAAAATCCATATAACAAAAACGTGTTATCTTATTTAATGGCGCCCCTGCCATAAAAGGATACAACATATTCAATTGTTTAACACTTCGACCAAAAGCCATATACTAATTCTCAAAGCCTAATGACATTAGGTGCGCTTTTTTAATTTGTTCTGTTCTGTCCTGTAACATTAAAAACGATAAGGGAATTTTCATTTTCTTTTGAATAAATTACCGCTTTTGGCGTTTTAATTTCTTCTAATATTGCATAAAAAACAGTCTTATTTATCTCTCCATTAATTTTTCTCGTTTTTCATTCAGTAAACAAAACAATTTATTTTATTTGTCAACTGTCGACTTAAGAGAGAAAAAATAAAAAAATAAATAAAATTTCCCTTTGTGCTTGATACTGTTCTCGATAATTATCGGAAGCAAGGTCCTGGCATATAACCATGACATTCATGAAGCTACTGTTGTATAAGACGATGGTCTTACTAGTACTCACATAACGATTCGTGACTTCAGTAATCCGCAAAAAAAATCTGACCTCATAGAGATGTAAACATTAACGAGGATAGTCCTTATCTATTAGTTATTTTATCATATACATCAACGTAGATTATCCCGGATTAAATCCAAGATTGGGAATGGTGTTAGCTCTTGTTTTCATACATGTTTGTGCAAAGTGTGTTTTTATAAATTAAAGCATTTTATAAAACTTGTAAATATGTAAACTACACTTGGAGTGAGCATTAAGCCGAGCTCAAACTTTACATTGAAGTAAAAGTAGGAGCGAGAGATTCATATGCGAAAAATTGGATGAAAGTCCCGATACAAAACCAGTCGTTGAAGTGTTTTATTACCTCAAGCTGATGTTTGTCAAATTTGCTAAATAAAGTCGGGCGTTTCGAAAATATTAGAAAGGCATTGCCAGACACTTGTTGATCTTTAAGCATGGTTAAAATATCCCAGATTACGGATAAAGGTAATCCTTGATTTGAGATATTGAAAATCCTGGTTGATGTTTACAGCCCTACGAGCGCCTAGCTCGCATGTCCCAAGAGGAACCTGCTCGGAAAGTCTTTTAAATTAATGCGAAGCAGATCAAACCTCTACTGTAAAAATCCGAACCGAGGAAGGATCAGATGCCAGATATTAGAATCAGCCCGCGGTTGTATAGCTGCTTCATAAGTATATAAGTTTTATTACAGAACGCAGAGTTTAGCAAATCAATCTTCTTAAAAAAACCCTTTAAACCACTTTCTAATTAATAAAAAAAACCCACTTAAAAATAATCATTTCCTCTTCCACTATAAAAACGATCCTTTCTACATACATTCATAAAAAAATAACAAAAACAAACCTTACCCGGAAAAAAACCACGGCAAGCGAGACTTATTCTTTGCGATTTCTTTTGTATGGATCCCCAGCGACACACAGGGTAACGGCAACGTTTACATTACCTTAACCACATAACAGGTGATATGTGCCTTTTAACATTCTTTCTGGCCTCGTTTTGAAATTCCTTTATAACCGGGATTTATGTCTACATAACTCCGCTGCTTCTATCTGCCTCTCTCCACTCGGCTTCATAAATTCTTGAAATTTTAATGCGGGCGGAGCTGGGCGATAATTAAGTTTTGAGAGGAAAAGCTTTTAACCAAATATCAGCAAAATCCGCTTCTGTTGCTATAATTTTGTTTAAATGAAAGATGCGCGATAATTTTCCTGGTGGAAATTATGTTACATCATTAGTGGCATGTGGAATGGCTATGTTTGTTGGAATTTTTCAACAGATATTAAAATTAAAGGATTTAGTATGCATATATAGTGTTGGTCATTAGGGATTGGTAAATGTGTGCGGCTTAATCCATAGGAAGCTGAAGTAACATAGTTTAGAGATGTTAATTTCTGAATGCGGTTAACTAAATCCCTTTTCGTGTTAGCCAAAACATTTCCTAGTTTAAAAAAAATTAGCTTAAAAAGCAGCTTTAAAAGTTGATTGTGGGTGATTTTCAAGTATTTTAACACATACGATTGGGTTTTATAAAAGTGGCCGCGAAGCTCCTGCTCCTTAGCTGCACCTAGGCCCTTGCTCCCAGCACAGCCCTATGCTCCCCAAACGCGTTTCAAGAGGACTTGGTCCGCGTCTTCTTTATCGTCCGGACATTCAGAGCAGAACGGAGAATTATCAATGAAGACCACCATGTCCACTCAGGAACTGTGCAAGGCAGTAGCTCATTCTTCCATGTTCCCTCATATCCCGGAGTTTTTTTTGGTAAATAAGGTCGTCATTTTATTTGTTTTAATTTTTTTCAACACGGGCCGGCGTTCTTCGAGTGGGTACTTGAACAATTTGGGAATTAAATCGAATTCGTAAAATAAATGACAAAATTCGTCCGCCATATTGGACCCGCCATTTTGAATATATAAGTTTTGATCATAAATTCGTTATTTGCTACCTTAAAAACCCCCGGATACCCGATTTTCATTGGAATCGAAATAAAATTGGTAAATTCGTCGGCCATATTGGCGCAGCCATTTTAAATTTATAAGTTTTGACCACAAATTTGCGGCCTTAAAACAACAAGATACCCACTTGTATTGAAATCGCAACACAATTGGCAAATTCAACCATATTTGCGTGGCCATTTTGAATTTCGGCCATATTTTCGGGGCCATTTTGAATTTCAAAAATCGGGCTTATTATGGGAGACCCCCACGGACCTTCGCCCCGCTATAGCTCTCACATACATACATATGTACTTACACACATTCAGACACTTCCTGTTATTAATATAGATGAGTCGATGGCTCCAGCAGCCCTTAGTATAATCGGTCCACCTTCTGCGATGGACTCGTCGCCCTTCTACCTAGCAGGAATATTTATATGTCGTACAAGCTCTTAGTGCAAGTTCGGAAACGCAGGACTGCAGTCATTCTGCAGAATTCAGCTACAGACTTCCAATTGCTGCGTACTGCATAATGACTGCAGTCTGCGTTTCCGAACTCGCACTATATCTCTCCGCCGACAGAATACCAATGGGGTCATTCCTTTTATCACACATGATGCTTCATCGGACGTACTACGGTGTGCACAGCATGATCCAAGGGCACTTGAGCCTAGTGTCCACTAAAGAGTTTTTTGCGTAGAGAAACTCTCGTGTAGAGATGCGTAGAGAATTCTATACACCCTCTAGAGCTCTACACATGCGCTCTACACCCACTCTACGAGAAAGTTTTCTCTACTAAAAAAACTCTATAGTGTATACGCAATTTTTTTGTGTTTGGTAGAGCTCTACATCTACTCTACGCTCTATCACGCAAGTTTGATAGAGTTTTTCTCTCTACAGTATTCATTCTCATTTGCATTTCGACTGCGCTTCGAATTGTTGTACAACGGCGTGTTAAATAACAAATCAAACCGAAAAATAGCGTCGGCACCAAAAAAAATCACGTGGGAAATCCGAAGCGAGCAAAAAGAAAACGGCAGCACCTTGTTTTTGGGGAGAACTCATTTTGTTATTTTTTTTTATTTCTATTAATTTCCTTTAAATTGTTTATACATGTGTACGCACGGACCTCTGAATAACTGAGAAATGAAATGACATGCAAAAGTAGATGGCCGCAGTTGCGTGCTCTACCATATGACTCTACAGTACAGAAAAACGCATCTGTGCAGTGTACACAGTCTGTAGAGCGCGTGGTAGAGCTCTACTCAAAATTTCTCTAGAGCAGCTCTACGGTGGAGTGGGAGAGACACTACAAGTAGGACTCTACACTCTACCGAAAAAAACTCTGTAGTGGACACTTGGCTTTAGCCGATACTCATGATAAATTTTCGCCGTCTATAATACCAAGTTGTAAAAACAGTTGTTGCCGGCGTTAGATGTTCCATAATAGTAAATTGTTATCGACTACTATCTTCTTCTTCTTCGATGACTCTACAGCCCAATTCAAGCCTGGCTTCCATCAGTTTCTTCCTCCAGACGTTTCTCTGCTCAGCAGTTTACCTCCAGTTTCTTGTGTTGTGTTGAGATCGACTACTATCTCAACTGTCAAATATGAACTGACAAATGACAAACCAAGATGGCGGCAAGCAAAATCGACCTGAAACATAAAACGCTTTAGAGACTAATTTTATTTTTATACGCTTTATATTAGCTTCACCTGTATGTATGTATGTATGTATGTATGTATGTATGTATGTATGTATGTAGACAAATCTTGCAACTTGATTTTCACCCACTTGCATATAACCGATCAACTTCAAATTTTGCACATATGTATAGTTCGCGTGACAATACAATCTGACAATTTTGTGAAATAATCAAGATGGCGGTTCCAAGAAGGCGGCCGAATTTTGCTATTGTGCTCCCCGACCCCCGACATGGGTATCAAATGAAAGGGTATGACAAGTAGAATACAATTAGCTATGTGGCGTTATACAAAATTCAAAATGGCGGCCAACAAAAAATGGCGGACTACCTTTTTCTTTACAACACACTCGATATGGGTATCAAATGAAAGGAAATGACAAGTAGAATACTATTAGCTCTGTGGCGTCATTCCAAATTAAAAATGGCCGCCAACACAAAATGGCGGACTACCTTTGTCTTTACAACACCTTCGGTATGGGTATCAAATGAAAGGGTGTGACAATTAGAATACAGAACTGTGTGGCGTGATTCCAAATTCAAAATGGCGGTCAACACAAAATGGCGCTTTACCTTTTTCTTTACAACGCCCTCGGTATGGGTATCAAATGAAAGCGTACGACGAGTATAGTACAGTAAACTGTGTGACGTCATTTTAAATCCAATATGGCGGTCTCTACAAAATGGCGATAGACTAAAAAATAGAAAATAAAAAATATAGTTTAAAAAAACTAAAAAATACGCTTTGATTTTAAAATGAACTAAAAAGTAAAAAATAATTTTGAATGTAAAGTTTTTATTGCTCCAGCCAGAATATGGAAACAACCTACCTTTCGAAATGTAAAAAAGCGTGGGCCGCTATCGAAAATGTCCGTTAATAAATATAGGAAGAGAGTCCCACGCTGTTTTACATTTCGAAAGGTAGGTTGTTTCCACATTCTGGCTGGAGCAATAAAAACTTTACATTCAAAATTATTTTTTACTTTTTAGTTCATTTTAAAATCAAAGCGTATTTTTTAGTTTTTTTAAACTATATATTTTTTTTATTATTTAAGTCGGTATGAAATGTTATTACTCCATTAGAAGTTTAATGCCTATAAAAAAAATTAAATTATATTAATTAAAATCTAATCTTTCTTTTCAGCATATCCGTCGCCATAGTTGTAGCTGCTTTGGCTGGCCCACAATGGCTTTACACTGAAGAGAGAGTTCCCAATAATAGTTACTCAGGAGTTCCAATATTCGATCTAGAAAATGATGAAGCGTTCGTTACTAAGTACACAAAATCCAGTCTGTGGATCTTATGCTACACTTTTCAAGGTACACGCACACAAAAATATTATATACATACTTTTATTCCAGCGCATGACTTTTAATTTTAAAACCTTAAACAAATAATTTAATTTAATATCAAAATTAATAACCGTTCAGCGAACTTTGACAATAAAAATAAAAAAAAGAGTAGAGTTCATAAAGGAAGGAGAGAAGTAAAAAGTTAAGCAGAGAAAAAGGAGCACGACGGAAGTTCCTGCTGCCAACTTCTTGAAGAGTTATTTCCTTCGATAAATCTAATTGAATCCTTCAGCCTTCACTGGTTGCTGAATCTCCTCTGCATCACCATAAGTCTCAAGATTGAGTTATATTGGAAAAGCGGAACTCGTTTTCTACATTTTCACCTGACTACCGATGCAAAAAGGATTTCTGCCAGGGTCTTGACGCTCTCTTTTGTGTAGGTCGTGTCGGCGTTCCGTCATAGTGGCATTTTATTCTGAAAAAAAAATAATAATATAAGAATTTTCAGTGTTCAGTTTTAATATTGAAAATTCTTCCGAAATAAGTATATCGAATATAACGTGAAAATTCCGGATTTTATTTTCTAGTTTAGATCAATTTCAAAATTATTTTTCATTTATATTTGAAATATTTTTTAGAATGAGTTTTTTTCTCACATTACTTCTTTAGGAATGAAGTCATACAACTGCGTTAAAATTGACTGCTTTCCAGAGGAACAATATCGACCCGATCCACAGGACTCAACTCTGGCCATTCCGTGTAAGTATCACTCCAGTATATTTTTGTCGCTCCAAGCACGGCTTTAAGGAGTTCTGATTGCAAGAAATAATGTAATTAACCTGCCTTTATTTGACTGACTATATTACACAACAAAAACCTGAAATAATTAAAGGAAAGGAGAACGACTTTAATAATAATAATTGAAAGCATTCATTAATGCCATGTTCAAAAGTAAATAAAGACATAATCCTCCTAAAAATATTTTTTTCCTTCTCTCTCGTCTTCTCCCTTTCAAAATGATAAAGGATGTTCAAAGTTCTTTGCCGCAGCTATTTTGTTAACATTCAATTGGCCATGAGCCATTTCAATTCTGTATACAACTTTTTTTTTTACAAAAAAAAAAAAAGAAAATATATAAAAGTATAAAATCACTCCCAAAACCACTGCATTCAAAAGAGCGGTTGGTGCAGTCGTTTTTAAGGTAGTTCAGCTGCCTACTTTGGGTAACCATAGTATTTGGTTCCAACACCCGCAACATGAACCCCAATTTCTGAGCATCTCTACCGTATATCCTCTTGGAATCCTTTAATGGAAAAAGTTATTAAATTAAAGGGGGTTTTAAATTTCAGTGACTTTATGGATGATGATAACATTATAAAGGAGCAAAAATATTTTGTTGTGGAATGCGTATGTTTTATTTTCGTTTAATTTATATGTTGTAGGGAAAAAATGTTTTTTTTTTGAAATATTTTTATTAAAAATTTTTGTAGAGAAGATAAAAGAAATTATGAAACAGTTGTTGTGTATACGACATAGATTGCATAAAATTTTATTACACAAAAATTCCATGGAAATTTTCAGTTCAGTGAAAAGTGATCAAAAGAATTATTGTTATATTATAGTACCTACAGTCATTTGGTTCTAAAAAAAGAGGAAAGTTTTCCGGGACTTTTTAAAATGAGTAATTTTATAGATTTCGATGTGCTCTTTCCGAATTTGAACTTTGCCACCTCGTATCTTGCCGCTCGCGCCGCCATGTTGGAAAAATGGCGCCTAAAAGCAGTTTTTTGACAATATATCCTTTCCGATTCCGACTTATTTTACCATAAAAACATTTATATACCAAATGAAACTAGAGAAAATTTCCTACAATTTATTTTTTAGGCTTTTTATCGTAAAATCAACAGTTTTGGCGTACGAGCGCCGCAAACGATTATACATTAGCTGCGATCCATTGGGACTTATAAACTACTCAAAACTGCTGCTAGCTACTCGCAACTACCCTCGCTCTTGTTTTTGGGAATATACATTTTACTGGTAATTGTCAAAAATCGTGTTCCGGGTACCCGCAAGTACTTGCGAGTAGAAAAAATCGCCCAATGGATCGCAGCTATTATTTCGTGTTAAGAGTTCAGTGCATTTATGTCGGATTCATCGTTGCGGATGAGTTGTGCCGCACTTAATGCGCGCGCATACTTTTTGTATGAGAAATTGAGCATTTCTCAATTTTGGGAAATTTTTGCGATTTTTTTTCCTCTCTCGAAAAAAGTTGAACCGACTTCAACTTTTGTGCGGCGGATTTTTTAAATTGTCAAGAAAATCATATGTTTTATGTCAATGAATGCCATTTGATGAAATATTGTTAGTTTCTATAAAAAAATTGTATGGAACATATAAAAAAATACTTCAGCCCATAGTCTCGAAACAAGAATTTTCAAGATTCTACGAATTTTTTGCTTATTAATTTTTTATGATTTTACCAACAAATGTCAAATTATACAAAATCTGCGGCACACTTTATCCACAACAATGAATCGTAGTTCAGCCGATTCTCTTTTTGGGAAATTTGTGCGGCGCGACTCATCCGCAACGATGAATCCGGCATTACTGGAAAAAATAAAATCAGATAGTGCCAATATTGAAAAAATAAAAGTTGACATTCTAACACTTTTCTATTTTCTTAAATATTTTTACTCTAAACTACAAAATACGATAACTTTTTTATTTTTGCAGTAAAATAAGAAAAATAAATAAAATTCTGGAATGATTTTAAGCGAAATTTAAAATAAAACCGCCACAACGGTTGCACGGTATTAAAGTTGCCATACCTGACTTCATTTTTTCGTTTGAACTAATGTCAGAATATTTACAAAAAATAGATGGGTATAGTGATTTTTTTATTTCTTTCTCTTTTCCCCATAACCCCGGAATTTGTTGAAACACGGGTAGAGAACCTTACATGTTTTAACATAAAGAATTGTAATTGATGAAAAAAAGCATTTTAAAAGGGAAAAATCATCAAAATTGTATTTGTTATTTCTTTTTTTAACAAAAATTTATTTTTTTTCAATCTCCCAAATACGATTATAAAAAATTTTCATTTACAAAAGTCACTGACGTGTATACATGACAGTGAAAGAAGGTTTGCCACCTATGGAACGAATTGATGCCATATAAATTTTCTGATGAGCAGTCAATTCTATATGTCAGTGTGCTCTACCAAAAAAAGTTAGAGCAGAAATCTGCGCTCCTGAAACACGAATTGCTCATGAAACACATTTTGCTGAGATATCTCAACCAAGCTGAGCCTAGAGCAGCTCATTAAATACAACTAATATTTAGTCTGAGTTTGCATTTATAGAGCTATGGCTTCTAATGAAGTAAACTGCTTCATTTGTGCAAATCAATTGAAAGAAAGTGAAGTGATTGAAGTGAAGGAAAAAGGATTGGAGACTTTTCATAAGTCAAGTGTTAAAAGAACGGACAAGTACAAACTTTTGGCGGGACTGAGGTCGATAGTGGTTCACGACGTATATCTCGAAAGCAATACAGTAATGAGAAGTTAATCGCTACATCTTTGCGTAGAGGAAGCGATGTCACGACTTCTCAACCACAACTGCGAACTGCGATCTACGCGCCCAACATTCTCATTTAAAAATCATTGTTTTTTGTGCGCTGCTGAGACAACATAGTCCGGGGAAATTAGCAAAAAAAAAAACTCACGAAAAGAGACAAAATTCCAAAATGGCTGAAAATTGGACCACAGCTTCCTTGGGACTTTTTAAGAAAACAATTTCGGAATCACAAAAAAAACAACATGGCCGCCGGAGATATCACTTTTTGGCAAAAAAAATCACGCAAAAACTGGTTTTTTCGAAAAAATTGTTTTATCAGTCAAAACATTTGTCTACAAAATACCCCTCTTGAATTTTGTTCGAAAACCTTGACCTTTACGAGTCGAAATGTGATTTTTTTTGGTCGAAATGTGATTTTTGGAAACTTTGAACCTTGAATAACTTCGAAAGGGTTAGGTTTTCGCAAAAATGACAACAGGACTTTTTTGTAGGCAATACGTTTCGTATTGACTGATAAAATTCAGTCAGGCCGAAGTCTTTTCATTTAAACAAAAAAAGGGCTTGACTGAATGTTATGAAATTTTTTTTAAAGCACGTTTTCGTTAATACACTTCGAATGGAATCTCAACGACGTTGGCATCGTTTTTGGTTCGCGCGATATCGTTGAGGTACAAAAATCACGTACGTCGCGTCGTTTAAACAAAAAAAAACGGCTCAACCGAATTTGATGAAAATCATTTCAGATCATGCTTTCGTTAATACGTTTCGATCGGCACGAAGACGATATCTTTTTTGGTTCGCGCAATATCGCGCAGGAAAAATGACCACGAACGTACGCACACACACATCTACATATCAACACATAGTTCTTTTCATAATTATGTTTAAAATACTATTGGGTAGAAATTCCTGAAATCGATCACCAAAAATTTGAAATATTCAAACCAATTTGAAAACTAGTTCATTTGAAAGATTGGTTTGAATTGTGTAAATTCAGCAAATATCATGAAAAAATATTAATAATTAACAAAGTTATAAATATTTGAAATTTTGTGTAATTTTTTTTTCAAAATTCAATATCTCCGAGCGTAATTGACCGATTTTGAAAAAAATTAGTGCGATTGAAAGAGAATGAAATGAATTTTTCTAATCCTTGGTAAAAAACGAAAAAAAGTTATTTTTTTATAACTTTTACATAAAAAGTTAAATTAAAAATTAAAAAAAGTGAGAAAGGCAATAAGTGATAGTGATCTTATAAAAAACATCTGAAAGAGCATTTAATAAAGCTTCCATAGCCGTTAAGAAATTGTCAGGCACGCTATTAGTTTTCAAATTACAGCCATTTGTTTATAATAGTACACGCGCTCGGCGCGCCAACGGCGCCTCCGCGGGTTGCCTGAACCTCAGCGCGTACAAACTCTTAAGGTGCCGACCCGTTAACGCGACGTGCGCGCAAGAGGCATATGACAGTCCAGGGTGAGACGCATTCGACAGACCCAATGAACGCGTTTAACAGCGAACATTATTTAATAAAAATTTGTATATTTGAATCGCACACTAGATTGATGAAAGAATTTTAAATTATGTACACAACAAACAAACGTCAAACGCGCCTATCGCATGGAAAAGTTGAAAATTGGTCAACTTCAAGCGTTTGTAGCTTTACTCGCGTGTGTCGCTGCAGCCATTGGGACTGGTTCCATTAAATAGCATTAACTTCAATTGAAATGTCAAATGCCTCTAGCGCACGCATCGCGCCAACGCGTGCTATGGGCCGGCACCTTTACTTGTTTGGTGAAAAGTAACAATTAAAAAAATAACAACATATGACATCACGTATTATTATTATTATAATTATTATTATAATTATTATTACAATACAATATACACAATGTATCGAAAATATTGAATTATGCTGACATAACTGCCGTCTCGAAATTTTTAGCTCTAGAAAATTCTCTACAGATCATCGATTTCAAATTGTGCGGTATGAACGAATGAAATTTCCGAGTATACAATGCGACGTGCGTTTTCAAACCTCTTTGCAGCATGTGTTTTTATTAAATGTTTATACTTACGAAAAACATAATATTCGATAAATAATTCAAAAATGACACCATACAAATACACTTCAGCTGAAAGCACGTGCCCAGCGGGAAATGGGATCATATAGCCTGATCCAAATCAGTTGAGGTTTTCTTCGCGCATGTGGGGAAATGAAAATTGCACACAAATAAACATTGCGCACGTCGGGATAAGACATGCGCTTATGTATTTTCCCATTTCCCCTTCGAAATCTGTTGTTATTCTCACTTTTCTGTTGTTATTCTCTCTGCGCATGGAAAATGTGATTTTTGAGAAACCTCATCTCTTTTGGATCGGGCTCTACCAAGAAGCATGACGGTAGCCTTTTTTGGAAGGCGAGAATTCCTTCCTTTTCGCATTCCGCTCCATATCTTTTTTGTGCAGCCGCTCACTCAGAGAAAGCACTAAAGGAAGGAACTAATAGCGTGCCTGAAAATTTCTCAACGGCTATGGAAGCTTTATTAAATGCTCTTTCAGATGTTTTTTATAAGATCACTATCACTTATTGCCTTTCTCACTTTTTTTAATTTTTAATTTAACTTTTTATGTAAAAGTTATAAAAAAATAACTTTTTTTCGTTTTTTACCAAGCATTAGAAAAATTCATTTCATTCTCTTTCAATCGCACTAATTTTTTTCAAAATCGGTCAATTACGCTCGGAGATATTGAATTTTGAAAAAAAAATTACACAAAATTTCAAATATTTATAACTTTGTTAATTATTTATATTTTTTCATGATATTTGCTGAATTTACACAATTCAAACCAATCTTTCAAATGAACTAGTTTTCAAATTGGTTTGAATATTTTAAATTTTTGGTGATCGATTTCAGGAATTTCTACCCTATTGGGATCTTGAAAAATGAAAATACTTTGAAAATTGCGATTACGATTTTCGGACCGATTACAATAACTTCCATATAAACTGGCATGTTAAAAAGAATTGGTATTATGTATATATTAAAAAAATACGTGGTAATGAATTACAAAAGCACTTTTCTGTTTTCTAGTTCGCTATCCTATCAAAAGAGTTTCTTCATTTCGACATTTTTAAATGCTTTGAACACTATGGAATCTAACATTCTTATTAAAATTAAATTACCCATCAAAGATCTGTTGTCATTGTAATAAAATTATCTTGATTAAATCGTAATTGTTCATGTGTAGTTAACTATAACATTACTAAAAATTAATTATACAGTAAACGAGTGTAGATTGTGGTTGAGATAATTATTTAACAAAATTATCAACGTTTATTCCATAAATAGTTCAACAATCACTGATTTATCATCAAACATTATTAACAATTCAATTTTGCAAATCTCTCCTGTGGCACAAAAGTTACCATTCTAAATGTAATTATACAAAGTATCATCATTAAGGATTAATGACCCCAAATGAAACTTACACAATAAATAGATTACAGGTAATTGTGAAAATCAAGCAATATAGAGAGATAGAGAGATATAGCCAAGATTGAGACATGGAGATGATGAGAATTGTACAATTCCTTTAGTTAATGGCTTGTAATGTAATTCAAGAAGGCATCTTCCCTGTCTCCCCACTCTCGCGCGCGCACTTCCACTGAATCAAAACAATCCTCTCGAGTATAATTGAATCATCTTGACACATAGGGTCTTGATAGAAGGAAATTGTGTCACATGTGAGAATCCTTCTAATCAAAAGAAACAGAGATAGGGGGGAGGGAAATGCTATATGTACACGATACAGTTAATTGAGTTAGTGCTGTTACAAATACAAGAGACACACTGCAAACGCCCTTTTAGTAGCTGCCAAATTGGGGGCGGTATGAGAGTTACTTACATATTTCGAGAGAACAAAATATCTTTTAATATTACGAAAGAATGTTTGTATTGATTAAGTGTGACGGAAGGTTTGGGGATTGTTATATTTCATTTTGAATGTATTCGGGCATATAATATCATTTTCGTTCAAACATTTTCGTTCAAACAAGCAGTGTTGGATAGGCCCACTAGGCATCGACCTAGGGCATCACCACAGAGGGGACACCACAAAAAGATATTACTTTTTTTTCCTATTGAGAGCTATGTGACACTTGGATCAATTGGGTATTATTATACGGCATGTTAAAGATGGTCAACCCCCCAGAAAAAAGCCAATTGAGCGCCGCGTCACTTGTCATTTAGTTTGTTTACAGTACGCATTTTGTCAGTTCATTTCAAGTGTGTTTTGCGATTTTTGCAATGGATAAAAATATCGAACAAAGGATCTGTCTTAAATTTTGCATTGCAAATGGAATTTCGTGTGCCAAAGCGCTGAAAATGTTACATAAGGCTTACGGTGATTCGACTTTATCAAAAACACGTGCGTTGACTGAAAATCCCCGTTTAAGTCTGAGAGAGATAGCTAATGAGAAAGATGAAGACATATTAGAACAAGACATCAGATAACTTGAGGATTACGTCACGCTGACATATAGATACTGCCTGAGGGTGATGTTGACAATTATTTTCGATTACCGCGGTGCCGTGCACTCGGAATTCTTGCCAGAAGGTGAGACAGGTTTCTGAGCGTTATGCTGCGTTTGAGAGCAAATTCGTCGAAAAATACCAGATTTGTGGAAAGAAAACTCATGGATTTTGCACCACGATAACGCACCATCTCACAACACTATCATTGTAAACGAATTTCTGACCAAAAACTCTAAAAATCTTATCGAACAGCCACCGTATTCCCCTGATATCGCTCCGGCCGACTTTTTTCTTTTTCCAAAACTCTAATAACCACTTCGAGGCACCAGTTTTCAGTTGTACATAAAAGAGAATTCGCGTCGAGTACTGGGGGGGTTATCCTTGAATGCGATTCGAAAATCGAAAATAAGGAAATGGTATCACCCAATGCGAATTCGAATTAAATTTGTCCGTCTGTCATCAGATTTCAGTCCGTGAGTGAAGCCATTGACGAATCCGCTAAATTTTTTGTTTCTTTTAAAATATTCTAAAAACTCTTTAAATATTCTTGAACCATTTTTTCGCATCAAAATGTCATATTAAGTTGATAAATGAAGTTGGTTGGCTGAAAATAATTTGTTTTCGAAAATTTATCAGACAGCAATTTCAATACGATCCGATCGCATTCAGCGATACCAAAACTAAATCGCATAGCAACTGGCTTCCGTTTGCTTCTCACTTTCGAATCGCATTCCAGGATAACCCCCTGAAGTCGATTCCAAAAAGTGCGTTTAAAAAATGTTTTGATTAATTGGTAAGTCTATTATTTCGGAAGGGGCCTACTTCGAAGGCGATACAATAAATTCGGATGATATGTACATATTTAGTGTTTCATTGACCGATTCCCGGTACTTTCTTGACATAGTAGTACTATGCATTTCGAACACAAAGAACACATAAAAAAATAGTAAAAGAGCACCGTTAACCATTAAAACCTAGGTCACCAAAAAGTTAAATCCGGCACTGCCGAAAAGTACATATGTTTTCGTAAAGAACCAATTTTTATGAAAATAGGCTTTCATCAGTCAGATTTATCTTCATCTGACCACGAAAGTCACAGTTCTTATGTACACAAAAAGTATCCTGCATATGTACATATAGTTTGTTCCAAGAGTAGAGGTAGGATATAAAATAATCTTCGTCTTCCTAAATGAGGCTACAGCCCTTGTGGGATTCGGATCTCTTCAAGTCTCTTCTTCCAGTCGTCGCTATGTCTTCCTAGTTCTCTAGAGCTTACTATACGAAATATAGGGGTTAGAAGTTAGCACGTCGTCCATCCACATATTTCTTGATCATCCTATGCTTCTTTTTTCTGTCGGTTTACCAATGAAAATCCAGGCTAACATTCTTTCTTGACGAAGCTCATAATCCAAAAACGTAAACCAAACGATTAGAAATGCTTCAAAGGAGACAAATTGATACATTTTTTGTTAGTTTTCTTTATTGATGGCATGCTTTAAAAAAATTCTCTATTATTAAATAGTGATACCATTTGTTTTGACTATGCATACCTGACTTGTTTATATGTATTTATTTTGGGTTCTCCGATCTAAAATGTCATCCTTAATAATGAAAAGAAAATAAATACATTTTGCGACAACGTACATTTATCCTTATTCAAATAAATTACAATTGCCTTTCTTAGGAAATCATTCAAAATCGAATAAAATGATTTAAATTACAAAACACTCTTTTGTTCTCTAGTCCGCCGTATCCTGGAATTCGCATGTTTTTTCTGGGATTCTCTGTATACATATACAACGTAAGTAGCTAAAAGATTGAATTGAATCAGTTCAAAAGAAATTTCTTCTTTTTCGTTCTGAGAAATCTACTATCAAAGCCTCCCACACTACTCGGAACAGGCTCAAAGTGTTGGATCTTCAGTCGATTTCTGGAACGAGAAAATTGCTTTTCACATTGCTTTATCCCTGGGCGTCATAAAGGGCAACTTTAAACTACAGATATTACCAAATTCAATGATAAAAATCGACATACAAAATCGAAACTTCTTAAGGA
The DNA here is from genome assembly GCA_963855945.1 of Thereva nobilitata. Lineage (NCBI taxonomy): Eukaryota > Metazoa > Arthropoda > Insecta > Diptera > Therevidae > Thereva > Thereva nobilitata. Next base: position 100,056,533 of record OY979697.1, on the reverse strand, counting down.
ATACCACACATCACACTTATTATACCTGATAATACTAAAGTTATAAATCCTACTCTACTTCAACTATATAAGCTTAAATTGCCAGTGTTTATTTTATGGTATAATCTTTTCTTTTTTACTTTACAACTACACCATAGGGACTGTTCAACCTATTCGTCCTTTCGTTTAAATGTGCCTTGTTTGGCTAAATAAATAAACAAATCATTTCAATCCCCCTTTGGATAAAGAAATGGAAGCTCCAACGGATATATCATTTCTGTTTTTCTATCAAATAAACAAATCAACCAAAATCTGTATAAAAAACTTCTTAGGAGCATAAAACTTCTGTATGTAGATAAAATTTCTAAATTGCCCTTGACCTACTGAAACAAAATTTTCAATAAGCTAAAAATCTATAAAGGTATTATACTTATACTAAAATTTTATTATTTTAAAGACTTTCGATCCATACTGGATTGTGTTGTGATTTTTGGTACAAATTTACCTTTTTCCTACTATAAAATTATCTCAGTTTACCTCTCGCAGTATTTTTTTTAATAATAAAAGTGTTCACCAGTCACCCACGCCCCCCTCGTATTATTTACTTAATCTAAACAGCGGCCTGCAAAATTTCTTTATCTATATTCACTCAACTTTAAATTAAATCCACCCAAGCTGAAAACCCAACACCAAAAAAAAATTAATCCTCAACTCCGAACCCAGCGGAAAAGTTTAATCAAAATTCCTTCGTGTTAATTAACAAATCAAGTTGTTTACAAAAAACCCTCTTAAACTATTCAGCAACAACGAAAGCAACAGTCTTTACTGGACAAACCTAGTATATACACCTCTGCACTAAATACAGACTATAAACCCGAAAGTTTGTCTTTTCCTTATCATCTTTCCACTTTCAGGCATTCGTGTTACCTTTTAAAAAAAATAAATAAACAGTGGTTAGTTGTTGTGTACTACCACGACGAAAACAGTTTGTGTCCTAAAATTTTCTTAAAGTTTATTTTTCATTTCCTTTTATCCGGGAAAAGCGAAAAACCTAATAATGCAGTCGAACGGCTGAGGTGACAGGTAATCACAACCAACCAAACAACCAACCAGTTCACGTGTATTAGGGTAAGTGTTTCGATTTTCCGCTCTAACAGCTCCGGAATTTGTTCAGCAAATTACCCAAGAGGGAAGGAAAACAACAGGTGAAAGGCTATATGCTACTACTTTATGTCCTGTCACATAGGACATCCGACCAATTCCTGGTGGACGTAAAAGTTATGTGGGACGAATCACTTCTAATGAATGCTAATGAAGTGGTCGGTGTCGCACGAACCATATCCTTTCTAACCTATGAGTATGCTTGTACTATTATACATATATACAAGGGGCTCCAAGTTATTGAATAGTTGGTTAATTTTCACGGGAGATAATTTAATTTTACAGGGAAATGGAAACTATGTACGAGATGATTTCATTGTATTTTGTGTTATTAATAAAGGTGGTGGCTTTGATTACTTGAATTTGGGTTTGATTGTAGTCAGCTCATGTGGAATTCCCTTGCTGGACTTTATAATTGTTTGAGGAAACATGTGACCCGATTGAAAATTAGATATCTCTAGTCAGGAGTTCACCAGTATATGAAGATGAGTTAGGGTCGATATTGTATCAAATGGCCTGTATTGATCGGGTTGGTGATAGGTCTTGAAAATTTCAGTTAGGGTGCAATTGTGTCAAAGAACATAGAAGTTCTTTTTTTAGATAACCACAATATGTACTAAAGCTTAAGGGAGTCGAAGGAAGGTCTACTTTAAACTCATCTACATAGTCTGGATATATTTACATTTCCCATTCCAAAAGAAACGAAAGGAAGATATCAAGAAATCAAGGAAACCCGTCGCTATGCCTGTTCCAGTGAAATTAGCAATAGGAAGGCATCTTCATGGATAGTGAGCTTGCCATCAACTTTATCTAAGTATCGAATGCAAATTAAAGCTTCTTCTATTCCACCGATGTCGGGCGTGTCACCCTCAAGCAAAGAAAATCGTCTTGATTTGTTGATTCGATGCTTGCAGTCTCAAGAGCGCCCTACAGTTGAAACCCCCAACACCGACCTCGTCCACACAGGCCTGTTTACAATTAACTGTCTAAGGTAAGATTGCCGCGATTAATTTAGTCTAGGTTAATAGTAAGGAAATACTCAAAAACGTACTCACACTTTTTGTTAACTCCACTGCTACCCTGGCATCATAGTGTCTAGTTGCATCAGATTCTATAGACCACTCTTGTTGGACCAACTATTCGCTTTGAGTTCCTTGGAGAGTGATGGGTCCTTTGAGTTATGAGTAAGGCATGCTGAACAGAAAATAATAATGATCTTGCTGTTTTCCTTCTTTTAATAGTTATTTTTTCCACTGTCAAACATACAGAAGTTTTTTCTATGGATGCTACCTACATTAATTAAAAACGTCCTAAAATATGGCAGAAGTGCAAACTCCAAAACATCTTGGTAGTAGGCTTGACTCATCTTTCCCTCAATGAAATACAGAGGTTCACTTTATTTGTCGCTTATAACATTTCAAATCATAACAGATTCCAGATTTTTTACAATGGATACGGGAGAATGGGAACTTATCTTCTGACCGTGTTCTGATCGATCGTATTGACTTCAGTCAGAGAAAGAGACGCTGAGTCGTCCCTGAATCCCGTCTAAAATAATAATGAAAAATTATTTCATTTCATAAAATTATATCTGTTTCTAAAATTAAGTACCGTTAACAGGTCCTGTATAAATTCTAGTTACTATTTCTTCATTTTTTAAGTCCATCGAGTATCTTCAGGAGACGAATGGACTTATAACAGACTTTTTTGATTTGATTCTGATGTTCTAACCGTTCGTTGATACACTTCGGTAACACTGGCCTGAATCACTGACTGAATGGCTGACTGTGACTGTGGTTTGTGATTCCTACGCAAAGATCTGTTGAATTCATATTATACTTTTTTCCAATTTCCTGAGTAATCCTTTACAAACTATTGACGCTAAAAATAGAAAAAATTCAAATTTTTCATTCTTTTCATTGACTTTGTAAAAATTATCATACTACCTTCGCTCCATCTCCCTATATGTACCATCACAAATCTTAATATACAATATTTTTTAAGGCTCTTACCTAAATAAATACTCAAATAAAACTTTTCCCGCCATTACGAATCAATAAAATCATTTCTCATGAGTCCCTTCACCTTCGCTCCTTAACGATCGATCCCTTCCATTAAATAAAAATATTTACACGACTGTGACCTACTTTCACCGTACACACACTTTCTATTTTTTTTCTTCTTTCTTTAAAGTCATCTCTCAAATCCATAAATGTCAACATAACATGTTTACATAAAAGATTAATGGAACGCAATTTCAGATACTATAGTGAAGTCAGCACCGTTTTTCCTCGTATCTGGGGGTTTTCTCCTCATAAGTTTTATCGTTTTCCTTCTGGCAGCCTGCACCCATCAGAATAGTCTATATTACTTCACATCCGGTATTCTGTTCATCGTCTCAGGTAAGGTAACATTTGGTACCAATTACAATACAATACACATCTATAGGTACGAAATGATTTGTTGCATATATATATAAAATCCACTTTTTTTTTTATACTTATATTCATTATTCATTCAAGGACTCCTAATGTTAATCGGATTGATTGCGTATATATCGATATTTAAGGCGGAAATCGGATCAAAGTTACGACCAAAATCAACCCTTCAGCCGCCACCATTGAAATTTACCTATGGTCATAGCTTTTTTATGTACGTTTTCGGTTTTGTATCGACTGAATTTGTTGGAGTTTTGAACATATTCCTTTTTATAAGCTTGCAGCAGGTGGGACATCACAAGGTAAACCTATAAACATTATACTAAATAAAAATGAGTATAGCTAACTAGAGATAGAGGAACAAACAGCATGTTTTTGCCACACCTGTGATGGAACCAATATTAAATGCATTTACGCTACGAAAATTGATTTTAGACGATTCCTTGTTTATCATTCATGAACAATCAAGATAAGGTGAAGGATTTGGAAAAGAGTAGTAGCCTTAAGCGACTCCACGAGAAGGATGAGGAGATGTCGAATTTTGTATGTAAGAAGCATCCGTTACCAACGAATTTGCTTTATACAAATGATATTGAAAGAAGGTGAGTTTTTGGAAAAAGATTTATTTTTAAATTTTAATGGAGTTTTTTTTTATAAAGTAGATTTTTTTTGGGTAGTTTACCACCATCTCATCGCTAAAGATTCTTTCGAAACTGGTGATTGAAAGTTTTGAAAGTAGTTTTTGATTTCCTAATAAAGATTGAGTATATGTGCTCTATAAATCACTCCATGATAAACATAGTGCTATGAACTAATATTAGAGGGATATCGAGCATCACTAAAAATACCTTTTCACACGCTATTGAATTTAAAAGTACATTCGAAATAACATCGTCTCACATTAAGTTGATGAGAAGAATTAGAGAACTTATTATATTATATATTGACGTCATAGTGAAAATAACGTCTCTTCTTGGATGAAAATCGACTGTACAAATTCTAGCACATTGGACTTCCTATCCTCCTGCTGTCTTCTAAGTTTGAGGATTCGCCATCCTTGAATGGTAACCTTACCTGATTGATACTGACAGTTTGGTAAGCATTGAAAAATTTATAATTCGTTGTTAACTTTCAATGTCCAACACCATGTTTCCCTAAGAACTGGTATTTCTTTATAAGGTTGTTCCTTAAGGCTGGATTTTTACGTTGAAGCATATTGCAATACCGAGACTATGGTTTCCCTTTCATATTGGACATCCGTTTTGTTCCTTGATATGATAACGGCTGGTTTTGTGTCGGCGTTTCTCTGCCATATTGCCTCCAGCCAAGGGTTTGTTGTGTCCTTGGTAGCCTCTAAGCTTCCGTATCTCTTTTCGAGGAAGTTAAGTAGTTCTTCTAATAACAGCAGATTGTCAATTGTTCCAATTTGTTCCTTATGATGTCTGGTAATCTTTGCGCTGTCACAAACACGAAGATAGGGTCCCAGCCGTCCGTGCTCACTTCAACTACCTAAAGTGAATGCCGAAAACGGTTCAGCTAATCCACGCTGCAACATTGCATTTTTAAGATTGAATCGAAGCATAAATTTAAATTTATCAGTGCCGATTACAAACCTTCAAAATCTAGGGATGCAGCTATTGCAACATCTAATAGCAGTGCAATGTCTAGTCAATTGCCAGCCCAAGGAGCAAGATTCGCAGTGTTATGGTCCTTCACCTTTGCGCCTTTCTTACTTATTTTCGATCTTAATATAAATTGCCTTACTTATCTCGTTTGTCATTGCCTCTAAGCATAGCGAGGAATTCGTCTCCTGTTCGATCACCGATGTCAGACATTGGGTTCCATACCATGCTAAAAAATGACATAAAAATAGATTATCATTGTCCACCAAAATAATTTTATATTTTTATTTGTTTAGTTTCTATTGATGAAATTCTTAATAGGTTTTCATCATTTTCATCTTTCATTCTCCTTTCTCTATTTTCTTTCACTCTAAGACAGAAAAGTCCGCAGTTCTAAGGGATATACATATAGGAATAAGGGATATAAAGAAAGAAATATACAGAAAAATCGTTTTTTGTTCTATTAATAAACACTTCTTACAGTAGGACCCACCAACATATTTCAAATTCGACCTAAATAAAGTTCTTACTATTTCGATCTAATCCTACTTCTATACACTTAAATCTAAACTAAATTCTCTTAACTTTTCCATTACAGATATTACTTCGAAAAACCACCCCCATGTGGAATTCACTCAAAAGATGTAGCAAAAAGTTTAAACGAGCTTTACACTGAACCAGCACCAACTTTTTCCCTATACGAATTGCCACAAGAATTTCCACTAACACGAAGCGTATCAACTGCAACCGAAATATACTCGAACAAAGTTAATGGATCAAACAATACAATCGATACAAATCCAAGCAATAATTTCGAAATGAACAACAGAAAATGCCACGTTAATAATTCCAAAGAAAGCATAAACGATATTTGCGGCTTATCTCGTGGTCTACTAGCAAAAAATCGTAAAACTAAAGATGAACTGTTTAATGAATTTTGTAAGCGTGCTGGAGATAGACCAAAACCAAAAGATATTTATTTTATTGAAGACAATGGAAATCAAGATGAGGATAATATATTTATTGTAGATAATTACGCTACGTTAACAAAAAATCGACGAAGTTCATTTCGAGAGCCAAGAAAACGTAATACGACATCAACTTTGCCACCTTTTGATAAGATCTATCCAAAAAGTCTTTTTGATTTGGATCGATGCGATTCCGAAATATGGAATAATTGTCCAGATCAGTATTTTATGAAAAACAAGTCACAAGATGATGAATTTTATCAAAGCAGAACGCTACCAAGATGTTTCATGAAACGTAACTTTGAATCTAGCGGATCTGGGATTAACAGATCATCAACAACAGATTTTGATACATCAAAATCCATGTTTAGCTCGAATGGAATGTTGCACAAATCAACAGATGAAATAAACTTTTTAAATTATCCACCACGTAAAGTCAGTAACACTCTATCAGTGCAATGGCCAGCAACAATTCCAACATCACCATCGACTTTCTCAACAAAATCTTCATTTCGTTACAATTCTGACTATCCCGGTAATCAGCCCGGAGTACATAAAATGAAACATAGATTCACTTTTGAAGATCAACGTTCCGACATATTCGATTCATTTGATCTTGATGAAATTGAAAGAGAACGCCGAAAATCGCATGCTAGTCTTTTTGATCTAGGATATGATATTATGAATGGAACTGCAGTCTAGGGAATTTTTATAAATCGCATTTTTTTATATACTGCAGATATTATTTTGGAGGTTTAGTTAATTAATTAACGCAAGTTCATTATTATTGATTATATAACAATTTTTATTAAAACTAAAAAATTATTTGATGTAAGTGAAGTCGATTGTATGTTGGATGTTTATAGTAGAAGGAGAATAATCGGTTTCGTGTTTAAAATTAAATAAAAAAATAAATAAATTTGACAACAAGAAATACTGCCACAATTTTTTGTAGATACTAAGATGAACGTAAATTGTATGTTAAAATAATTTTTGTACTGCACAATAATGTTTATAATAGATTTCACGTAAATCATTTTATTTAAAATAAAAATTATTTAAATAAAAGATATAAAAGCCAAAACTCAAGTTTGGAATGCTGTTCATAACAAATATTTAAACTTGGTCCCTTCATATAGCTAATTGCATATGTAGATGCAAATAATGTAGACGACTGTTTAGAAGCCGAACAGAAAGTTACTCGAAAATTTTGATAATCAGTAGGTTAACGATGATTGTGATAAGAACGAGACCGTCGAAAACAATGAGGAAGATGGACCCGTTATTAATTCATATTTTCCTTAAAATACCATATTAACAATTATTTTAAAAGTAACAAAGGAATTTTACTCACCAATATATAAAAAAAATTACATACTCAAATTGTATCCTTTTTACCGGTATGTATAGCTTATTTTGCATAAAGATGGGCAAAACGATTTTAAAAAAACATCTGAATGCGTGTAAAACTTAGCTTAAAAATTGCAATTGATGGGAAAAATTGAAATAAGCGCTAATTTCGAATATAGTGAAAGTAGGTGATTTAATATTCCTTTACTTTAGCTAAAAGTGCATCTAAAACAAATTAAAATAAGCAAATAAATTTCATACATTACCAAAATTCACCTTGAACACACCACAAAGTTTGATAAGGTAAGTAAAACGAAATAATGAACACCAGAAATAGAGAAATAAATAAATTTATTATTTTAAATTAATTGAGTCTTATTAAAAAATATTATTATTAAACTTTTCCCTGCTTTAAAAATATAAATTTGTTTTATTTCTATTTCTTTTGTTCAAATTGAAGTCCAAAAATCATCTGCATTGTCATCGGTTTGCCCTACCGAAAGGTTCAACTTAAAACTGGCTAAAGAATTGCTTGAAGACAATTCTTGTGTCGAAGTTGTTGGAATTTGTAGATTTGTATCTTTACGTTTATTATTATTATTACTATTATGATTGTTATTCGTCTTCTGTTTACCCTTTTCTAAAGTATTACCACCATTATGCTTAGCAAATGATGATTGTTGAAAAATATTAATTCCACTTTTAACATTTTTCTTATTATTTGTAGGAGATTCTAGTATTTCATGATTATTATTTCTTCTTTGATTATTATTATCGCCATTTCTTGGTAAATTGAAATCAATTAAATCTTGATTTACTACATTTGTAGCTAAAACATCGCCTTTTTGATATGTAAATGTAAATTGATTAGCAACACTTGATTCTGTAGATGATTTCGATGGACTTTGCTGTAGTTCTAAATTCAAATCATCAAGATTTATTTCAGATGGAATTTTCGATAATTCTTTTAATTTTTCTAATTTTTTTCTAGAATTTATTTTAAGTTTTTCATTTTCATTATGATTAATTTCACGTACATTAGAAGAGCAGCTCGGTTTATTTTGTTTCGAATTATTATTTTGCATATCTAATCTTTTTGCTAATATAATTTCACCGCGATTTGCTTCTGTTTTTGTTGAAAAAAGTTTTCGCTTCGATCGAAATGTATATTTTCTATCATTTATTTCACTTCTTTGTGAAGGTGATCGTATAGGTGAAATTTCTAATTCATCATCACTTAATTCCTTTAAATTTACTTCCGACGATGTTCTACTTATTTCCTCGTAATCAACAACAATATTTTTTGGTTTGATGAATTTTGTTTTATGATTTTGATCGTGATTAATAACATGAACATTAAGAGCTTTCTCAATCGTACTTTTTAATTCGTCTATTTTATTCTCAGTTGTTGTAGCTTGTTTTCGGATTACTTTAACTGAACCATTTTTTCTCGCTGGATTTTTTTGATTAAGATTTTCTTTTTTCTTGTACTTTTTCCATTCCTCTTTCTCTATATCTTCTTTAAGTTTCCTAAACGGATTTTCAAATATTATTGGTTTTTGATCATAATCTAAATCTTCGGAAGGCTTTACTATTTCTATTTTAGGTAGTGTCGACATTATATCATCAATATCTAAATTTTTACGCGTACGTAATAATTCACTCTTGCGTATACTTCTTAATGAAGCATATTTTTTGCATATTATTGATTTTCCAATGTTATAGTTGTCCCATACTGAAGTAGCGCTTTCTTCAACATTTTGCTTCTGTTTTTGTTGTCGTTGTAAGTAATCTTGGAAGCTGCGATCCAGTTGATTACTTTCATATTCAAGCTCTTTAATACGAAGCCTTTGAAAAATAAAAAAAATTATTATCTGAATAAAAACTCACTGAAAATTGGTTTTACTTTGAATCAAACACTATTTGATCTATGTTTCGTTCATGTTGTGCTATAGTTAGTGCCACTTCGCAAAAATGAGGCTTCATAGTTTCTGGAGATATATAAATTTTCGGCGTTATTACTTGCTCAGTTTCGCGGTTGGGTCTAAAAGTAGAAGATGTAAACTAGAAGTTTTCTTAAACAAAATATCACATTACATGTTATCTTCTGTATTTGTAGCTCGTTCTACAGCCACAGACCTAGGTACTTCCTGCACTGGTTCTGCCGTAGATGCGAATTCCTTTAAGAAAAAAAAAATTTGTATTATGCGATAGAAAAGAACAACAACAGAAACAATTTGGTTAAATGACAAATCAAAGCCAACCCCTGCCACAAATTCAGTTCAACGGACTTAACGGTACTTAGATTAGAGTTTGGAGGTGAGGGCTTAAGGTGGTATTCTCGTTGGCGAGTGACGTGACTACAAGAGCCGCGGTGGAATGAAACTGTCGATCCCTACAAACGTATCGAGGAAAATCTCACTTCACGCATCACCTGGCGACAAATAGAATACGACGTTTGTCGATCTAGACGCCAGAAGTCTCTCAGATTGACAATAAGAATACCAATTTAAGGTCGAAGTCACATATGTCACGTCACTCGACAAGAATTAGGCTGTTAGCCTCAGCCTATATGGCTCGTGACCTGCTTGCATCACCGGGGAGTTCATGCAGATGACAACAGGTCTAAAATCGAATGGAACCCACCTAATCGTAGTGTGCGACGTAAGTGCGAGACATATGCTTTGTGGAAGCAACGAGAACGACGAGCGGGGAGAGTCACTATTCGCTTTTATGATTAATTCAAACCTAGCTATGTAATGGGGGCAGCACCCCAACCTTCGTGTTCTCGAGCACGGAGAATTTCCAAGGTTGGCGGGGGGGAGTGTTGGACATCACACTGTCTACGGGCACGGAAGCATTCAAAGCAGAAAACTGTAAGGGTATCAAATCAAGTGTCTTTCTCGGATCAGCAGTTTATACGCTTCAGGGTAAACTTGCAGGTTGAACCTCCTCAACCGCATCGTAAACCCAAGAAGGACTGACTGGAAGAAGTTGGTAGATGTGACTTTACTGTCCCATCTCAATATGCCAATTTCAGAGGTAGATCCACCGAGACTGCTTTGCACAAAGTGGTTGGAACTATCGAACAAAACCCTATATTACAAACAATATACTTTGGCAGCCTTCTTAGACATAGAAGACGCCTTTAACAACGTACGTACTAAATCGATTCGAGAAGCTCTCATAGGGGAAGGCTACTGATAAAATAAAATAAAACTCTAAAAGAAGAAAACACTTACTTTTTCCAAATTAGTAACCGTAGGAACCACTTTAATGATTCCTTCAGTATCCGCAACTCTCTTCAAAAGTTCTTGATGTCTTGCATCCAATTCCTTCAATTTATTTTCAATTTTATCGTTCGAGTTCCTTGTTTTATCGTCTTCTTCCTTAGAAGAGACTTTTCCTACTTGCTAAAAATATAAAAATGATAAAGAGTTAGAATTTGTACATAGTAAGACCTACCTCTAACAGTCTCTGCTTATACTTCAATTTAATAAGTTCTTTTTGATCTTCAAGTCTAGCTTCAAACGCTTCTGCCATTCGTGTCTTTTCTCGCTCAAGTGTTTTCCTTAATGAAGATTCAACCTGGAATATTTTTTAAGTCTTAAATTTTATGCCTCTTAACAAAAAATTATCATTTTTTACCTTTGCAATGAATTTTTGTCCACTTTTAGCAGTCTTGAGATCAGATATCCAATCAGAATATGATTTTTCATCTTTAGGTATATTAGATTTTTCTCTCCGTTCAGCAGAAATACCTTTGGAAATACTATCAAAATTATAAGCGCACCTTTCAAACTGTTTTGCCATTTTATCAACAGCTGAAATAATCGCTGATAATTTTTTATTTTTTCGTTTTGACATCGTTAACGTCTTTAGATTTTCAGATACTTTCTCTAAACTTCTATTTATATTATCAAAATTTCTTGTTTGAGATGATTTTCGTCGCGAATGCGATGGATTATTGTTTTGCTTTTCAAGCTGCTCTAAACTGCCCGCCATTTGCTTGACTTTTCTTGATAGTATTACTAAATATTTATTAAGATAACGAAAATGATTATTGTAGAAAGTATTTCTAGATGTTCCTCCTTTAGCAGCGCTGGTTGAACTTTCGTCTGCATTTTCTTTTTTGGTTTCCTTAGGAGTTGGGCCTTTTTTTGGAGGAATTGCTTCTTTTAAATCTTCCTTTGACGTAGTACTAGCAGTAGGCTGTTTTTGAGTGTTCTCGGACGACTTGAATGTGTATTTTAGAATTAAATATAGCAAAGATCTTCGGTCACTGGAGTTGATATAGTGATCAGTGACTAAATCATTAAATTCATTTTCAGCAGTTCCAGATATGGCTTCGAAAATCTCGGACAATTCAAGTTGACTGAATCGATAATCTGGCATACTTTCAAAATCTGGTAAAGTGTTACGGTAAGGTACCTCGGTTGAGAATACTGATAGAGAGAAATGACAATTCTGATTGTATAAAAACTCTGCTACAAGAGTATTCATTGCTAGGATTAGCGGACATAGCATTAATCGTTGGGATTTTATCTGTTGTGAGTAGATTTTTCGGCCTGAAAATCAAATGTATAAGTAAGGACTTATAAAGAGATGAACGTAATACAAGTACCTTTTTTATAGAAAAAATAAATATTTAATAAAGAGATTACTTTTTTATGTTGCAGTTACAAGCTTAAGAATAACACTTTGTACTACCGGAGCATGTTGAAGGAGATGGCGATGAACCCTGCGTTTAAACTCTTGAATGTTGCAGGAGTTCGGAAATATAGATTGGGTAAGGTTGTTTCACAGTCAGGTTGTTTTATTTATGAACGAATTCTTTGTCTGTAGCATGCGCGAAAAGGGCGTTGTAAGGAAAGGATCGGAGCCGGGTCTTGCGGGTATAAGATTGCCGTGAAAGCAGGATCGCTATGATACATAGTAGCGATACGATTATGCAGGGCTACTATATTCCTCATGTGGCTCAAAGGGTGGATCGTGTCGTCTCCGATAAGTTTGAGGGCACTTTATCTACCCCTACCCCCGGGAGGTTTTTGAAGCCCCATCCCAAATGGGGGGTTGTATTCGTCAAGAGGCCGATGTAGCCGATGTATATTACAGCTCGGGCCAATGGCTGGAGTATGAACTCACATCTCTTAACAAATCCGACACACTTGGACGCTTTGTTTAGCGATTTCGAATGTGTTCATTCCATCGCAGGTCTGACCTAAGATTTATTTATTTATTTTATTTATTTATATATTTGGGACCACATGTACAAAGATCAAAATCTTATATTTTATTACATTAATTAAATATTTGGGAAACCGTGTAAATAACAAGAAGAAAATAGAAAAAAAATTAAAATAAAGGTAAGAGAAAAATTAATTAAAGTTTTGTATTCATGCTCTAACCAGTCCTATTAGATATTAATTCAAAAAGATGCTTCCTGAAGATGCCCGCTGATCGGCACGTTGTATTTCAACAGGGAGAGAATTCCATAGCAGAGCTGCGTGGACGAAGAAAGAACGCTGACAAATTAAAGTTCGGAAACGCGGAATAATCACACTATTATTTCTAAATGACTGTGTTAGCTGCACAAACTGATTGAGATAAGATGGTTTACGATGCTGGAGGATATCATGAAACAGACGCAGAAATCTATATTCACGGTAGGCGCTAAGAGAGCAGGAATTAGAATAGGGCGAGATATGGTCAAAACCTAAGTTTCGGCAGTTGCCCGTATGTTTTACAAATGACATGATCGAAGCAGGTCATTTTGTCATTCAAGATAACTCCTAACTCCTAGATGTCTTACCTTCTCCACACTCATCACTAGAGGAACCCCATTTAAAGCGATAACAGAGAAGTCAGGACGAACAGTGCCAGAATGAGAGAAAAAGATGCAATGGATTTCGCAGGATTGAAATTAAGTAAGTTAGAGGTCGGCCAGAAAGAAACACGGCGTAGGTCAGCAGCAAGCTCCTCCATACATCTTTGAATTTGATCATTGGGCGCTGAGATATAAAGTTGCACATCATCAGCGTACATATGAATCTTAGAATGTTTTACTACCGAAGGAAGATCGTTGATAAAGATGCTGAATAAGAGAGGACCCAGAACGGAACCTTGGGGTACGCCAGCACGAAGTGGTCTATCGAGGAACTACTGCCACCAAGTATCACTTTCTGAGAGCGGATGGTTAAAAAGCTATGCAGAAGTTTGATAGCAGGAGAAAAATGGACAGGAGAGGAGTATGAATTAAGGCCCCCATACACGGTCAAATTGGATGTACATCGAAGGGCGGATGTACAACCAAAACTATCGATTGTGAGCCGGTCGGCCGATCAAAACTCATTCTGGGCATGGGTTTGATGAAAATCTGGATGTACATCCGATTTGACCGTGTACGGGGGCCTTTACGCAGTGTACCGTAATCTTATGCAGCTTTGTAAGAAAACAGAAAACAAAACCTGCCAAAAACCAACTTATTGAATTTCTTCGACACTATTTCATAAACAAGAAAAGTCTTAAATATAAGCTTGCAAATAATTGGCGAATGCCCGCCAAAAATGCAAAATCGTAACCACTAAAAACCGCAGTTTTAAATATCCACATTTGCATCACCCTGTAACAGCACTGTCATGACAACCGGAACCACAATGTCAAAACACAACGTTTTTAAACACACTTATAAATCTCCACAGGTGGATTTGAATAATAAAACTAATAAATGAAAACTTACCAAGGCTTGTCTTATTGAAATTCTCAATTAAATCCTTCCGCAGTTTTGCCTGCAAGGCCCTAGCAACTCCATCATTTTGCAGCCACTCATGAAAATGCTTTCTGAATTCCGGCTCAGGAATTTTCGAAATTTCCTCCAAATTTATATTTTGTTCCATTTATCAAAATACGAGTTAACTAAAAATACTATTTTACAACTATCAAAACATAACAAATTTGCTTTTATTTTATATGAAAAATAAATATAATATAAAATGTTTTCACCTCCTTTTAGATGGAACAAAAAACAATTTTCGACGACAGCCGTTTTAAGGAGCATTGGACCATAACAAAACAGGTGCGCATGATGGGAATTTATGCCAGTTGTCAGTAATAATGAAAAAAGATAGGTATATACATTAAAAAATTAAACAAAAGTATTTGATTTTAAAGTTTAGTAAAATTGTATTAATTCCGGGTGAAGAGTTAAAAAATAAATAAAAGAAAATTTATAAAGTGTCAAAAACTTTATAAAAGTGTCGTTAAATTTTGTAAGAGGGATAATGCAGTTTCAGAAAAATGTCCATTGAGAAAAGTTCTTCTGAGTTAAATGACTATAAATTAAAGGGTATGTTTTATTTATTCTTTTCATATATTTTTGTTTTTATATATTTACATAATATAAACATGATTTTTAAGAAGATTATTAACAAAAAAAGATATTTGAAAAAAACTAAATATAAAAAATGTTCCCGGAAGTATGATTATATGGCAATGCCATTTTTATCATCCACCACTCAAAAATTTCCGCGTTGTTTACAAATATCAGCTGATTGCTGAATTCTGATGACTCTTTTTGTGGCTTTATTCTGTTTTTCTTGTTCATGCCTTTGTGATACTGTGAATTTTCAAAGTCATTCAATAATCAACAATAATTCACAAAAATAATCAATAATGCCGTCCCAAATTGATAATGTTTTAATTCAAGTTCGATCCCGGCTACAAGAATGTGGAATAAAACTTTGGCTGGAGCCGTACTACTACGAGGATATTGGCCCCATCGAGAGTGAATTGGAGGTTAGTGTTTACTGTATTTTGGATTATCATTAAGAATATTAATAAATAAATATTTTAGAACTTGGCTAGGGATTTCAGTAATGTTCTGGGCATTTCGTACGATAACTGTAAGGCAGCGCTTAGTGAGCTACAAGATGGGGCTTTGAGTAAGCTAAATGCTAGAAAAGAGTTCGAATCCACAGGTAACATTGCGAAATTGCAAAATTATGTATTAATATTGTTACGTTTTTCCTTATTAATTCAGGCAATGCAACTTTTAAAATCCGAGCTGTTCGTCAGGAAGGTAGTGCTAACGTGTTTGACCTAAAGATACCTTTAACTGATGTGGGATCAGATCTTCTAAAAAAAGTTGCACAAAGGCTGGAAGTTGAAGAAAATCGAGTGAAATTAATATGCGCAGGTAAAGTGGTGAAGCCTGAAGTGATATTAAGAGAACAAGGTATATAAACAAGATTATTATGTTTGTTGGAAGTCTTCTAAAATGCATTTTTAAAGGACTTAACAATAACTCACAACTAATGGCATTAGTTGGGGCTCCGTCTACAATAAATGGGGACATTGAGATGTATGATCGTGTTAAAAAGGCGAAAGAAGATGCTGAAAAGATTCTCGAGTCTAAAGAACAGACATTTTTTCGGGTGAGTTTCAGTTTTTGTGATAATTTCTATTTTTAGATTGATTTTGCTTATTTCGCAACTAAGTGAAATTTTGTGGTCTTTCAATTCACTGTTTGGCCTTGTAAATTCACTTTGGAACTTGGAGAAATGCATGTGCAAACTGCTTAAATGATTTTAACTTTCCAAGTATCTTCTTTCAGGACAATATGAGGTATAATAAACACCATACAGAATTCGCTATTGCTTAGTTGAGTTTTCAAGATAATTTCATGGTTTTTGGGATGACACAGGTCGAGCGGACAGCTCTAAGTTTGGTGTCATTTAAGATATCATCATGAACGTGTTACCTGGATGCCCCTTTTTGCTATATATGTATTTCTACATATGTGCTACACAAATTAACAGGGGGAGCATGTTTACACAGATAAATAAATAAAATATGTAGGAGTAAAATACTGTTGGACGAGTTACCTATTCGTCAGACTCAGGGTAACGAGTACTTCGTGAGACCTGTGAACATGGATCCAAAAGAAACCAACCGTATTTAGGACGAATATTAAATAGAGAACGAGCAGGAAAAGGTGCATGCAACTAGGACATTTATTCAGTGAACACTATGCGAATTCGGACAGAGAATATAGCCTTACTAAACCACACTAGATTATCGAATGAAATCGAAGCTTGGAAATCTGAGAATCGAACAATCTTCGAATTTAGTGTATTTACAGGGTGCAACAGCGAGGGAGACCCAATCTCCGGTAGAAGGATGGCGTAGACCAGAACGGCCAGATCTTAGGGCTGTCAAAACTGGATGGCATCGGCTCAGAATCGGGACCGGTGCAGAAAACAGTTGCGAGGGGCCAGGACGACATCGGCTCTAGAGCCGTTAAAGAAGAACAATAAGTTCAGCGAAATCAAATTCACCCCAAATCCAATGAAATCATGCGTTCATTGAAAGAGTCGATCACCTGTTAATATTTCGTTATTTAAATAATAAGAATTCGTCTGGTGTGGATGGTATTTGGAATATAATTTTGTATCATCGGGCCTTGGGGTAACTGTAGACATATACACCACTTTGTTAAACAACGTATTACCTACGCTCCTGGAAAACGGAATGGCGTATCTAAAGGCCCACATACACGACCAAACCAAATAGCCTAAATTCATCCCGTCTTTTCGCGCCCTCAACAAGATAGAGTAAAAACCATAAAAGAAGAGGAGTGATCCATTCGCTCTAGTTGTTTGAAAGCGCAGCTTTTTCACTCAAACAACCAGAGCTAACGGAAAGCTCGTTGTCTTCTTTTATGGTTTTTCCTCGAGCAATTCGTTTCTAAATAGAACAAGTCAAAAAAATACTTTTTACATTATTCAAGGGCTTAAACAAGAGAATGGGGTAGCGTCTACGCTGAAATCAAAGAAGTAAACATGACTGGGAAGAATCAAGTCAATCGACCTATGAAGGGAAGCAACCTGACGGTGGGCTTAACCGTAACGGAAAAAACCCAAGAGCTGGAAGCAATCATTAGCAGAATTCCACTCTTAACAAAAATTTTATCTCACATTGTAAATCAATACATAGAAAGATGAAGTTTAAACTTATATGTTACTGAGGTGAAATATGGAGGCTATCGCAAAGAAGCAAGTAACGCTCATACCAAGAAGAAAAAGGATTAGTGCTGTTACAGCAAATGTAGAGAACATAAAATGGAAATGGAAAGTTTCAGATAGAAATCGTGTCAATTAGAGGAGGCCAAAGCGACATTGCGAGAAGAAGCCTTCAATTTTAACTGAACTGAATGCGTTGCTCATCTCAGTATTAGTAAAGGGCGCTTTCAAAAATTCAGCCGACTGCGGCAGTCGGATCAATGCTATTAAGTGTTTTACACATTGTATTAAATGCTCAGAATTTGATTTTAATAATAATATATTCTATTAGTTTTGGAGTTATTAAAAACAATTTCCTTTTGTTGATATCTTATAGATGGAAGATCAAGATGGAAATGCCGTCCATTTACCTCCTCACGAGCAGAAGTCTCTTATAATGGCAATGGCTTTATATGAAAAAGGACGAGCTGCATTAAAACGCGATCGTTATGATGAATCTCTAGTCCTTCTCCTAGAAGCTGATCAACAGTTCTCCTCCTGCGATTCGAAAATATTACAATCAGTTGATAATTATGCCCTCTTAAATTTAGACATAGTTTGGTGCTATTTGTGCTTAAAAGTAAATTTTATAATACAAGCAATTTCCCCAGTTTGATTTTTATATCCTTTAGAGTGTCACCCATTTACCAGATGCACAACGCCGCTTACAAATATGCGAAACAAGCTTCCGTAAGAGCTACGGCGAAAATCTAGATCGTGTCATAGCCCTAAAGGGAAATACAGGGAATGAAAAGGCTCTTATTATGCGCTTGCACTTGCTACAAGGAGTCGTTTTGTTCCATCAGAATCGTAGAAATGAAGCTTATGAGAAGTTTTCAGTTGCAGAAACAGAATTAAGAGGTCTGAAAGTAGACGATACTGATCTGCTATCAATGATTGAAATGGGATATAATATGGGCGAAGCGAGAATAGCTTTAAGGGCATGCAATGGAAACTTGGAACAAGCTGTTCATTTTATTACTGAGCGAAAGGAGAAGAAGCGACAGGCGAGAAAGAGAGCAAAGGAAGAAAATGACATTAATAAGAAGTTCCAGAAGAATGAAAGTGATGGCTGGGTAAATCCACGGAGTGTTCACACCCTTGTTAATATGGGATTTGATAAAGCTTGTGCATATGCTGCTCTGAAGAAATCTGATAATGATTTGTCTGCTGCTGTAAATTTTTAGCTGATTAAGTTTACAAAAAAAATAAAAAAAATTGTTTTTAGGTTGATATGCTGCAAAATAATCAACAGGAGTTAATGTCAGATTTGCCAACCCCTGTTCAGCCTGTTGATGAAAAACTAGTAGAACAAGTACTTTGTCATTAGTAAATTTAACGGAGAATTTGAAATGATTTAATATTATTTTTTTAGATTGTAAAAATAGGTTTTAATCCAGAAATGGCCAAAATCGCTCTTGAATCAGTTTTAAACAATTCTGATGCAGCCATCGATCTACTATTAAAGATGCAACAAGAAGGAAATTATTCAACATTAACTTCTCTTATTGATTCTTCAACCAAAGAACCAAATTCATCCAATCAACCAGGAACATCTTCTGGTGGCGTAGAAAAGATTATTCCGAGTGAAATAAAGAAGAAAATTAAACGTGAAATGGAAGCATTAACAGTATTAAAATAGATTATATTGTTTATGACACACAATTTTTACTTAAACAATTATTTCTAGGCTTTTCAGCGTTTTTCTGAGGATTTTAATACGGAAGAAGATGAATATTTGGATCTTCCACTTGTGCAAGAGGAAAATATTTTATCTGAGTATAAACACATGTTAGAGCAATAATTTCTTGATAAGTTTTCGGTTTTTAATAAACATTTTGTTGTAAGTTTAAATTTGTTTTATTTATGTTAAAATTATACTTATTATATGTAGAAAGGAAGGTGCTGGATAAGTGTCGTGAATACTTTAAATAAAAAGCAATGGATGGTGAGGATGATTCAAAAGAGGATGAAGAATATCAATTGAAGACTGGATTAGATAATTAGATATCGGTGGAGAAAGTTCAGAATGCGGTAAGAAAGTTAAAGAATAGTAAATTACCTGAAATCTGAAAAAAAACATGCCTAATGAATGGAAAATAACCTTGGCGAAGCTCAAAAATTATAAGGCTCAAGGTTCACATGGTATACCCACGGAAATCTAAAAAAGTAGTGAGGAGAGGCTAAGCTATGCCTTAAATAGTCTCATTTGCAAAATATAGAGAAGAAGCTGCCGAGGAAGAAATATTTTAACCCTGGTTAAAATTGGAAGATCTACTAGTATACGTCTTCGGGAAGGGTGACTCCTGACCTTAGATTCTCACATAATAAATTCTTATTTTCAAGAATGAATTCCGAAGCTTGAGTGGGATATGTCCGACTAGATTGTCTACGAGACTCGAATGGTGTTTTTTTACACCAAACAATGAAATCACGCGCAAAACATAAAGAATTGAATTAGGACAGTAATAACACTGCTATAAATCGATCAATCCATGATAATCAAACCATCTTCATTCGTCAAACAATTAAACTAATATACAATAATTAAGAAACATAATATTTATCATATTGCGACGTTCCACCAAATCTAACCGAAAATAATAACTAACCATAACGCAACTTCCTGAAACTAATTACAAATAATTTCGCTAGATTCTTATTGAAATTTCCCTCCAACAAGGTCGTAAAGAGTATAATTACATGAGCCAGTAAATAAAATTTGAAAAACTTTCTGTTTCCTAAGAATTAACTTTAATCTCGCAGATCGACTTTTGCCCAGCACCGTGTGTGAGCGATTTGAACATTGATCGGTCATGGATCGTCGAATTTGTAATTAACAACAATCCAGTGGTATAAACTTCCGCTATTTACGTTAAGCCATCATGTCCTACACCAATAATTTGGGAGGTGCCTGCATCACAATCTAACGACAATAATATGTCGGACATTGCACCTTCAGCGAACTCTAATAGGTAAAGCATTGACTCTATTAACCTTCGTCGGGCCTAAGACAAGTTTCTTGGATCACGCGATGTGTTTGTTTCCTCGATTCACCTGGTGAGCTTCATCCACTGTGAGTGAGTATATAGAAAGGTAATTTTGCGAGTATTTATAAATAATAAAGTTTTTTTTTTAGTTTAACAAGAAATGTAGAAAGACGTGCAGAATTTTACAAACAGTTAAAGCTAACAAAAGGTGATTTGCTTTTTATGTCACGTTCATGATGGCAATTTGAAAGTGGACTAACGATAAATAAAATTATTTCGAGTGTGAAACTGGCGGAATTTTTTTAAGTACATATTTTATTTATTTATTGATTGTGAAGAGCGTGGCAGGATTTTTACACATCAAGGCAAATTCTTAATTCGTGTACGTTTCAAGAACGATGAAAAATATCAAGTTCTTAACCGGAACAACAGAACCTGTTTATTTCGTTTTTGTTTTATGCTTTGATTCATGTGAATACGCACTGTAAACACTGTTTAATGTATGGTAAATCTCCTGTTGCACAGTATAATATTTTCGTATGATACTTAAAGGTAGATGAGCCCTCTGAATTTTTTTTAAAGATAACTGCTGTCGCCTACTGCTTATCTGCTTCTTAACCGCTTTTAAACAGACGAGCGAATACTCAATTATTATTATTTATCACGAGAACCAGAACCAGATTTGTCGAAGCAGACAAGACAATTTTTGTAATATGAATGTCTTTAAATTAACAAAATTATAAACAATTTTTTTGATGTGGCTGATATACGCTAAGGAAACACCCTTTGTACTACCAGTTCGTCATGTCTTTGGTCATGTTGCTATGTTTAGTAGTAAGCTTAGTACGGAAGATAGAATAGGTGTGGAATTATAAGAAGTAGCGAGGATGTTGAAGAAGATTGTCTTGAAACTTGCGTTTGGACTCTTGGACGTTGTAGGAGTTCGGAAATACTGATTGCGAAAGAAAGACAGTGAACCTGTTCTTTTTAGGAACGAATTTCTGGTTTGTATCATGTGTGAAAATGGGAGCTGTAAGCAGAGGGAATTAGCCGAGTGGTTATACATCGAGTCAAAATAATTTTACCTAGGCACGCATCTTATAATTAATGATTTATTTAATACAATAGGAACACATCAAATCCTTTATTTGTCAAACATTAGATTTACATAGACTGTGTAAAGAGTATCTCGGTAACGCTGGTAATGTGGTACCGAGTTACCACGTGGAATTTCAGCCCTATCTGTAAGTTAGAATGTTCACAGCAGTTGTTTATGCTAATTTGTTTGAAGGATTTGGTGCTAGAGATATCTAAACACTTGAAATGTTCACGCTGATAAAAGGAGAGAAGCTTGCATTTCTTCAAAGGATTGTGTCTTGACAAGGCTAGATCAGTCATCTCTTGCAATTTTCAAGGAATTTGCTTTAAATGATAAATCGGTGGCTGGGTTGCAGCTGAAGGTATATTTTATTTTATAGTATGGTCTTTTTCAAGTTTAAGGCTCGGTTTGTTACCTTAACTCTTTTTAGGATAGAATCATCTATTATACACCTAGTTTTACTTTGTGGAATGGCAGACTGGAAAAAGGCATCCTATTCCCGCTACATAAAAAAGGAGATATCACAACGGCAAAAATTATTGAGTACCGCCTATAAGATATTTTTTCCGTTCTCTTACAAAGCAGGATGGCCCCATACTAGGCCAATAGCAGTGTGGCTTCAGTCCAGGCAAATCAACAGCCGATCTGTTTGCATCTTGAAAAGCTTTTACGCCTTTTACATTAGAAAAGATCTGAGTGACGTCACGGGAAAGCTTTTTTCCTTTGTGAGTTAAGATCTGAGTAACATCACGGAACCCTTATGAGCTTACCTTGTAATTATTGTACCATGGGTAGGATGTATGGGTTGCCACTGCCACAGCGAGGGAAACGCGAAGCTTTTGTGAAAATTTATTGAGTAAAAGCTTTTATGAAAGTTTATTGAGCAAAAGCTTTTATGAAAGTTTATTGTGCAAAAGCTTTTGTGAAAGTTTTTAAGCAAAGCTTTTCTGTAAGTTCATTCAGGGAAGCAAGCTTTTCATAATAGTTCCCCTGCCGGCCCATGCTTCATGGAATGGCCCATTGTAGACAAGGACTTATTCTTCCAGAGGCAAAAGCTTTCGTGAAAGCTTTTTAAGCTAACGCTTTCGTGAGTTTTTTGAGCAAAAGCTTTCGTTAAAGCTTTGTGAGTGGAAGCTTTCGTGAAAGATTTTTGAGCAAAAGCTTTCGTGAAAGTTTTTTTTTTAGCAAAAGCTTTTCTGAAAGTTCATTCAGAGGAAGTAAGCTTTTGATAGTTCTTGCCGGAAAAAGCTTTTAAGTTTGGGTGCATACGTCTTCGTCTATAATGGACCTATAGGACCTATATCCTTAAATTTGCTTCACAGAGGAATGGTGGTTGGGTTTCATCCTTCCACTGCCCACAAAATATACCCTAAGCACATTGTATTTCGTACGACAGCTGGTTTGCTGGTTTGGATATCAGCATTATACTTATACAGAATAGTGATTAGCTGCTGTGCAGATCGAGCTATGTATGGAGTGCGAAAGATCCTTGATAGAATTTTTAAATTGTTTAGCCGCTTTCGTTGCCATGGTTGTCGTTTTTTGTTTCAGTATACGTTGTACATATGCATGTTTCTTGTTCCGTAATAGCCTGTTGTACGGATGCGGTTATCTAAGTCGATGTTTTGTCTAAGGTATGGCCATTTAAAAATGTATAGGTCTAAAT
The DNA here is from genome assembly GCA_963855945.1 of Thereva nobilitata. Lineage (NCBI taxonomy): Eukaryota > Metazoa > Arthropoda > Insecta > Diptera > Therevidae > Thereva > Thereva nobilitata. The sequence continues at coordinate 100,033,202 of OY979697.1, read as the reverse complement.
TATCTCCAAACCCTACTTTCTTATCAAAATAATTTTTATTTTTTTAGAAGAAAAAACAACAACACCTAATAAGCACCTTCTCTTCCTGCAAACTTGTAATAATGCAGCATTTCTAATTGACGCGACGCTCTACTTTAAATCTGTACCAAAATGTAGTTAACCATAAAAAAACGCGCGAGCGAGCTCAATGCAGTTTCTGCACAAATAAGACCACATCGGATTTAGATTCACACAGAAACCATTCAACTTTCCCACTTCCCTACTTTTTCCTTTCGTTTCGTAATTATTATTGATGTCGGATTGTCTGAGGTTTGTTTATAGCCCCCAAGCAGTCCCCAACGTGTGGTGATTCTCTTTTAAACTATAATACTCGTCGTCATCTTTTAAACTAAGAGAAAAAATACCCAGAGAAAGGTTGTCGAATTACTGCAATAGTAGAATGCGATATATATGTTACAGCAACAACAAAAAAACAAGTCTTTTTATCGTGGAAGTAAACATATCGAAATGTTTGGAGTATCCGATTACCTGTTGGATACCTATCCAACCTTCAGTGTTCTCTTGTCGTTGTCTGTCTATGGATCCCCCCCAACGTTTTGGTGAAGCAGAGCACAGAAAATTTAATTTCCACAACACAGTATTGATTCGTGCTTCAGTCGGTAGACAGACGGTTGAGCTTTGAATTCTGCTTTTAGTAACGTGAGCAGAAAGTTAGACTATATAATTTAGGCTAGACTATTCTCTCTGTTGCTGTTAAGAAATTTTTAATTGCAATCTTCCTTAACATTAAACGTAAGCTGTTCTCGCCTTTATCGAGAGGTCTGTGGTGCAGCAATAGACCGATATCAACGGCAAGAGGTCAAAAGTGCATCAATATCAACAGAATTGCGCATGCGTCATTGGCTTTAAGGAAGTCAGCCGATAGTCGTCGAATCATTTTCTGCTTTTGCGTGCACGTTGCAAAAGTTTCGGTACGTGAAGCGTAATCCAGTTTTAGCGGAATCTTGTTTGATTGTGGTGTATTTTAGCGTGAACCAGAAAAAAAATAAATAAATAACAAAAGGCGAAACTCTGCATATTTTAAAAACTCTTTCACGTGGCGTCTGTATTTTGTGTGTTTTGTGCGCGTCTTTTTTTTTCAAAATAAAAATAAATAATTTTTTTTGTTTATGCAAAAATTCAGTGAAGTCGTGTGAAGAGTATGTCCAGGGCCGTACTTCCGTGCTAGTTAAGTTAGTGTTTTTAAAAACAAAAGTGTTCGGGATGATAAAATTGTTTTTTTGTTAGTTCTTACAATAAAATTGTTTCGGTGATTTTAAAATCGTTAACGGCAGATTCCAACGGATTATACAACATCAGCAGCTCCTCAAGTCAGCAGCAGCAGCAGCAATTTTCGGCGCGGTGTTAGGAACACTCTTCTTTTACTTCAGGTATGCGCGCGCCGATTGTGATTAAAATCTATTTGATATTTGAAAAACGTATACTTTCACTCCTCTGCTATGCTATGTTCATAGTTTTTCTTTTTCATTTTTTGATTGGAATTCGGTTTCTTTCATTGTTTAGAGAAATATCACATTCATCATCAAAAAATAGCTGTGATATTAATGTGTCCTTCGTGGGTGATTTTTTGAGGTTTTATGAAGTTTTTTTTTGGACATAGTCGTCAACATTTTTTTTAGTAGTTTTGAATATATCAGCAATAAAATTTTTTTTAATGTGTTTTTAGTAACAACACTTCCTAATGGTTTTTTAAGGTGGTAAGCAGCTGTTCAAATTTTATATTCATAGAGCAAGGTTGTTTGATAACAGTTAAATGTTAAGCTACTCTGTAGTGGTTAGACGTTATAAAGCGTCTGGAAATATGTTTTTATTTAAAAAAAATAATATCGTCAGAAAAGATATGATTTATTAATTAGTTGGCCCATATAGACCACGAAAATCATATAGCTTATCTTTTTTCTAAAAAGTTGAAAGTGTGTTTCAAAAGTTTGTCTTTAAGCTGAAAGAAATTTGCGATATGTGAACTCATTGATTCTTCAATTCAGCTCCAATTCAGCAAGGATGTACAAATTCAGCAAATGAAATGGACCAATATGTTATTTTTTGTTCAAATTTTTTACTTTTTATTTAAACTTTGAAATGAAGTCTGTGAAATTGAAGGCATTTATGATGGCTGTTAACCTTCAGCATTCTCTTTATGGGTTAAAGGATAGGATAGGTGAAGTATAGGATAGGTTGCTTGGGAGTCACCCTAAAAGTCCGTTATTTCGTGCTCGTCATGATGTAATGTCTAGTACTAAGCTTGGTTCGAAGTAAGGAATAAAGCACAGGATAGATCAATAGGAGTTCCGGAGGGTGCTACACAGGCGCGGATCTAAAAGGGGAGGGGGTCACGGAATTAAAAGTGGCGGAAAAAAATTTATAGTCCAAAAAAATAAAAAAAAAATTAACAAAACGAACAAAACTAACCGAATTTTCTAGTGGATTAAAAACAACGTGCCCTACGAAAACGTGCCCTAATGTGTTTGATGAAGAAGCGCCCTTCCTTGTGAGTGGAGCTAACTTCAGAGCTTGCATATAGAAAGAGTATAGATTAATCTGTTGACCTTGAAAGTTATTTTTTAAGGCCTTTTTTTTAATTTGCAAAAAAGTTGGTTCGGTTTTGGTCGTTTGGTTTTTTTTGTTTTTGTTTTTTTAGTTGGGTCAATTTTGTTTTTTAAACAGGAGCGCTTTTGGGGGGGGGTCATGACCCACGCGACCCCCCCCCCCCTTGAATCCGCGCCTGGTGCTACAGGAGCAGGCGATGGACCTTGCATTTGAACTTCTGGATGTTGTAGGAGCTCACGCCAAAGAGAAGGAATTTGCACAAAGTCCATGAATGTAAACAAAAATCAAAACAAAAAATTTTTGTAACGGGGTTTTGATTTCGTAAAGTCGATATTCACAAAGACCCGACCTAACGGGAACTTTTATACCCTCTTATTAACCGTTTGAGCCTTATTGCGGCTACTCTGCAAAAGCAGAGTTTGGGGTGCGCATGAGTAGGAGGGGGTGAAACTTGCTTGGGTTTGAAGCTTTGAAGTCTTCCTCAGCGGGAAATGGAGTATTGAAATATCAATGATAGAACGTTGTTAAAGAAGCTTGGAGTGCTCCTGTTGCCCTCCAACTTCTATATCTTTTTTGGTATTGCTTGTCCGCAAATAGTAACACTCCTTTTAGTGGTGCTTTTGAAGTCTTCTTGAAGCAGCACCAAAAGTAAAAAAAGCTTTCTAATCCTCGAATTTCTAACGCGTGTGGATATGTGAATAACAAATTGCGGTGTCGAAAAGCTTTATATTTTTGTTCACCTTTTGCAATTGGCTTTTCATCATTTCAAACGCGAGTGTTAACAGCGGTTTAATCAAGCGGTCCCCAAACTAAGTACAAACAAACTCCAACGCTGTTTGACCTCCGTAATCAAACGAGAATCGGTCTTTTGAGTATGCTATTGGCTCCTTATACTGTCACCAAGGTAATTGCCCGTTTTCTTCGTCCTGTACCATTTCTCAAAATTCCACTGTTGCTCTATTCCACTATTTTCCTGGTGGATCAATGTTGTATAAGTATGGGAATACTGACTGTGAAGGGTTGTTCCAGTCAATTGTTCTGATTATTTACGAATTGCTAGATTGTAAAGGTGAGTGAAAATGAGGGATGCAGGCAAGGCAAGTGATCCGGGTGGGTTAGTCTTGTGTTAAGGGAAAAACATAGCCATGGAGATAGAAAGCTATTAAATAGATGGAACAATAGCTGCTGTAATAGCGGTAAAATTTTTGTCGGAACTGCTACATTCCTACGATGGCTTAATGAGTCAATTGAGGAGCAAATGGTTTTATATTATTGAAAAGCCATGGCAGTAGCGTAGATTACTTAGCAAAGTTTTAAGAAATGGGTTGGAGGGGATTGACATCATGTCATTTTTGAAAATAAGAAAGAGGGTAGAACGCAACCCTGGGTACACTACTATAATTGAACGGTCAGAAAGAAAGCTCTCAAGCCAGGCTTTTAAGAACTGAATCGATACCAATAGCTTGGAGTTCGCCAGCAGAGCGAGGCGCGATACTCTATCAAAAGCCTTGGATATATCTAGAGAAAGCAGTAATAACCAACGGGATGTATAGTTTGGTTGAGGTGTTCTGTTAGGCTGATGGATCGTTGTTTATGGTTTATGACAGTAAACTTTGCTCTTCAAATAGCTTCAAATAAAACAAACAAAAAGTCTAAAGGTGTTAAAGAGAGTAGTGAGATTTTTCCATCGGTCTAGCAGCAGGGAATATGTGCGACCGCTTGTCTAAGGCTTCGATACCCACGACAGGAAACAACTTGGGGCTGGACGTGCGCTACCAGACGGTAGTGACAGATTCCTACAGATTTCTACTGACTAAACTCACCAACCCTTTTTGCATGACGTTTAAGTTCACACCGTTACGAGCCGTAAAGGCATTACTTCAAGAGGGAATCCCTCGAAGGCAAAATAGTTGGTGAGTTTAGTCAGTAGGAATCTGAAACTATGTATCTAGGCTTTAGAACTGTGGTGTGGATGTTTCTAGTGCCTGCAGGATACTTTAGGTCTATGTATTAAATTTTTGTCAGTAATCATGGATCCTAGGTATACGAATTTAGAAAATATCTGCGATTATTAATTTGCAGATTTCCTTGAGAAGGACATTCTGTTAGATGAAGACTGTGTCAAGGTTTTTTTATTTATAGTTTCCTCACTCGATCATTGAATCGACTCAGTCAGCTTATCATAGGATTGTTTTACTGCTTCAAATGATCTTGTTACAACCACTAAAATACCAGCATAAATTGCATAGAAGCTAATCTGCTGGTTTTAAATTTTTGTGATTTATGAGTGACCTTTATATTTGCACCTCTGCAAGATCGTTTTTCCACTAAACACTTTATCAATCGTGTCAGTTTTAAAGGGAATTCTCGTCGTCAGGTTCCTTTTTATGCAGGATAACTGGTTGCTCTTCTTATTTACTAGACATATAACAAATGTCCTCCATTTAGCAAGATGTCACCGTCACAAATTTAACAGTTCTAAAAGTGCTTACCCTTCATCCTTCAGTAACTCTATCTTATTGCAATCTATGCATGACGAATTTTTTATTTTTCTGCTTCTTCTGGGCACCGTCTACTTCCAGCCGTGATGGTAAGTAACTCTATACTCACTTCATTATTCGTTATCATTATGCTCGACGTGTTATTATTCTCTTGCCTTAGTAAATGCTTAAAGTATTGTCTGCAACTTGATTTCATTTCATCTTAATTTAATCATCTTAATTTATATGTAAAGATGAACAACAAAAAAATATTTTCATTTCTTATTCCACTCTTGTCTAAGAACTCAAAAAAAAATTTCATTTTCTAAAAATTTCATTTTAATAATTTCCCTACGGAAGAAGCACCTGCATACAGAAAAACCGGTTGAAATCGATCGCAACAAAGTGAAAACTCTTTATTGATGCATGCATATCATCACCATCAGACGTGATGCAACAAATCAATGTACCCCAAAAACTTTGAAATCGAATGCCGAAAACCGTCTACGGAAACTTGATCGTCTACGAATTGATTATTGAGGTGCAATATAAACTGGGAAAAATCTCATCTGATTGAAGGCATTGCCATGTGGGATTGATTTACGATTGGAATGCAAGGAAAAACGATCCATTTTTGAATTGAATAAAGAAAATTGTTTGTTTGCAATGAAATGCAGGTTTCAATGCTGTTGTAATAATGGTAATGAATGGATAACGTGTTTTGTAGAAAAGTTGAATAGAAATGTTTTTTGACAATCTCGAGGTGTCGAAAGTGTGTTTTGGTTTTTATAGTATTTTTTATTAGAAATTCGGATATAAGTTGTCAGCAACTAAAGAAACTGATGCCCTGTCCTAGTGCCTTGCAAAAATTTTATTATAACCGTTTCTAACCGCAGACCCTTTTTATTATCTTTCATTCTCTCCGTGGCCGGCTTATGTCATTATAGCTGTGTTCCTTTTCTACTTTTAAGTACTCCGGAGTAAAACATTCAAGGAACACAAAATTTGTCGATTTGAATAAAACCTATCTAATCCTCTGTGAGAGCAGGAGTAGTTCCTAGTAAATACGAGTAAAACTAGTTCGATGTGGCTTTTGACCCTTTCGGTCCACAAGATTAACTTCCCAGTATTCGTTCAAACAAAAAAAACGACTCGAACGATTTTTATGAAAATCTTTTCAGATCATACTTCCTTTAACACGCTTTGAACGGTATCTTAACGAAGTCGGTATCTTTTTTGGTTCGCGCGAAATCGTGCTGGTACAAAAATCACTTACGTCGTTCAAACAAAAAAACGGTTCGACCGATTTTTATGAAAATTTTTTCAGATCATATGTCCTTTAACATGCTTCGAACGGCACCTTAACGAAGTCGAAATCTTTTTTGGTTCTCGCGAAATCGTGCCGGTACAAAAATCACTTAAGTCGTTCAAACAAAAAAACGGCTCGACCAATTTTTATGAAAATCTTTTCAGATCATATTTCCTTGAACACGCTTCGAACGGCACCTGAACGAAGTCGATATCTTTTTCAGCTCGCGCGAAATCGTGCAGGAAAAAATGACCGCATACGTACGCACACACACACACACATATTTCTTCTCAAATTTTTGCTTAAAATGCTATTGGGACCTTGAAACGTGTAAATACATTGAAAATTTCGAATCCGATTTTCGGACCGATTACAATAACTTCCTACTGGGAAGTTAAAAATAGCAGAAAAAGAACACGGCTTATATCACATATGTAAAAAAATGCACCTTCCTTCCCAAACCAATTCTATCCTTCGTACTAAGCTTAGGTACTTCTACACATTGCACCACGCCATGACCAACGAGATGACGGACTGGTTGGTAGACTGCGTGTCATTCAATGGGGCTACGTACACTAGTCATGATTACTAGTAGTAAAACCGAATTTTTAGAAGAGAGAGGTGAAGGGGCGGCATACTCACCCCGACCCTTCACCTCTCTCTTCTTAAAAATCGGTTTTACTACATAGCAATCATGACTAGTCTACGTAGCCCCAATAAGGGAAATCAGAGCGCATGTGGAATTGTGATTTAGAATATAAATAAACGAGCCGATTATTTGCGTTTTTAAACAAACAGAGTGACGGTGCTCGCTAGTAGGGACACTGCGCCTGGAAACAGCGATTTGGAGTGTCCCATTTTATATGGCGCGGACTATAGTAATTTCATAGCGTATATCTGCCGCTTAAAAAAAGTTACTTAATTTTGCAATAACATAAGATTATTTTGTTTCCTCAATAGTCCTCTTGCATATTTTCTGCAAAAGCCTCTTCAATTCCCCCAAAAAAAAATGAGACGCGACGCCGCCCAATCTTGCTAGTCATAGGAACAATACCAAAACTGGATTTTCAACCTCCAAAAAACAATTGCGCGTAACTTTAATGGCACTTCTTCAAGCATGGAATTATTTCTCGTTTTATAACACTATTTTCTTTGTTTTTTAATTGCACGAATGTTACTAAAAATTCAAATTCACTTCTATTTTGAGAGTAACACAACAAAAAAAAACCAATAAAAATTTACATCATAAAAATTATATTAAGTTTAAAGTGTAAATTCTAATTTTCATAACGACTTGTTATGGCTGGTCTCGGATTTACGACTCAGCTGCCATCAAAGTATTCATTATTATTTTTTCAAAAAAAAAAAAAAGATCAAACTAAAGTCACTACCTTAGCAGGATTAGTATAGTACTTCGAGGAATGTCTGACCCAATTTTTGAGTTTAGTAGCAAAAACATGGAATTTGCATTTTTTTTTACAAAGTGCCATCACAGACAAACAAGATTACAATTCCCATTGTTGAAAATAAAACTGAAATTCGACATCCCAAAACCAGGGCTGCTCACTTACGGTTTCAATGGTTATGAAATTAAATGCCGGCAGCAGTTGGGCAGAGATAGTAAAGCAGCAAAACACTCAGGTGAAATTTTGCAATGAGGCGAAAAAATTATTTCTTTTTTTTCATGTCAATTTTTAAACATGGCCTGCGGGGGTGTGATAAAACGAAACTGGGTAATAATTTCTGCATGTTTACAAAATCAAACATACCTGAAGCAAACATACCTGAAGGCATAACAATTATTTAATAATTCATTAACAAACTTCAAATACAAATGTAAATTAATTACACATACGAAAACGCGTCTTGCGGGGAGTGTATATGGTTTGAAGAAAAAACGCGGTGTGATTTTCGTTGTTTGGGCGGATTTTGTGAAGTAACCAGTTTTGCACAACTCACATTGCAAGAGATACCTAAGCCATAATCTTGATCGCTGTGAAAGATGAAAATGCCTAGACTTAACCTTTCCTAGCAGCACACACGACAGGGAATTAAAAACCGAAATTGTAAAAAAATAATAAAACTGGAATTCATCCGGAAATCTCTGAAATCAAGGTTCCTGGACAAAAAGTAACAGTATTAACCCTTCCTGGATTGGATTGTCTTACTTCTTCTTTTGTTTTTTGGTTAATCCAGGATGGTGTCAGAAGTCGGCCTTCATGGTCGATGAAAGAACAGATCGGATATTAAGTCTTTGATATTTTTCAAAAGTTAAATGCAGTTTCTTGTGTGGCATTCAATTGTGGAAGCAGAAATCTTTATCGAATGTCCGAATGAAGTGACCTTTGCCTACTGTGAGTGTTCATTGACTCGTTCATTATGAGTAATTAATGGAAAAAAACATTGTTCTCTGCGAGATTAAATCAAGTCTTATAATGATTATTAATGTAAAAAGTAAGATGAAAAAATAACAGTTCATTGAAGAGAATTTATCAATTACACATTCCTCCAACACAATCACATATCCTTGTAATATAGCCGGTTAAAAACTTCAACTAATGTACATAATTCTAAAATTTTGAAGAGATGGTAAACTCAAGTTGAATGTAAATTTGGGTTTTTTTATTTAGTCAAAGCTTTCAGTTTAATAATACCCATATTCTAAAAGCAGTCACAAGTCAAAATGCAGTCACAAGTGTGTGGTGAGTCTCAACTTGAAGGCTCATGCTAAATGAAAAGAAAACTAGAAGAGAAGTAGATGTAATTTCTGTCAACATTGACACAGAAACCAAAATAAGAAGTTCATAAGAAATAATCCCGAGTCGCCAAAGTTTGTGACTTATGACTGGTCATAATTTTAGAATAGGGGAGTAAAAGTTAAATGACATTCAAAATTCAATCCTTTTTTTCTTCAATGCCGTTTGCCCATTTGGGGTTATCCGAAAAAAGGTTTACTTTAGTTCCTACGGTTGTTAGTGTCTTGTTTACAGTTATGGCTTTGAAGAATAGGGCCTTTTCATAAACGCAAGATTGCAGTCATTTGCAATTATTCAGCTACACACTTTTAATTGTTGAATATTTGCAAATGACTGCAGTCATGCGTTTATGAAAATGGCCGACATATTTCACTCAGGTAGGTCTCAATTTCCAGATCTCCACTAGAAAGGGGTGGGAAATCTTCCAGCCTAACAAGTGCTATAACGTGGTTCTATACTAGGGATGTTACGAATGTGATATTTTTCACATTCGCGAATGCGAATGGGAATGCGAATGTTCGGAATGCGAATGTGCGAATGCGAATACGAATGTTTACGAATAGCATTAAAAAAATTTAATTGCATTAAGGCCTCATTTTTTTATTACTTACAATAGGATATGAAAAAATATTAGAACAATAGACCAGTGTTATATACAGTAATGGTATTCTTTCTTCTCGTATTTAATAGTCAAAATTCAAGAGAGGAATATTATATTTCCATGAGGCGATTTTTTATATAGGCCGCCGGCAGGCCATGGCCTGAAGGCTTCTCGCCTTGAGGCCAAGTGAACCCAAACACTCACCCATACCGTCAACTGGATGGAGCCTGCAGCCCAAGAAAATTGACAAAAATATTTTTGTGTATGGGTAGGTATTTATCGTCAGTCCGTGCCTGAAGATCTGAACTTCTATTCGGTCTAAAATTTTCGTTGACGCCATGAACATTTTTGCACTTGAATGAACAACCTGCTACGCTAAACTGTCGTCTGCGCCTGTGTGTATGTAGGGAATCATGAGGTCACCTGCAGTCCATGGCCTGTCAGACGAATGCCTCAAGTCCTCAACCCTCAGTCAGACTGAGTGCTGTATGGCCTTCATCGGGCGGTACCTGCTGACATGACTTAAAAGGCTATGGCCTGCCGGCGGCCTGTTGTGAACAGGGGCTTAGGGCTCATATATAAGGCCGGCTGCACTGAACAATTGCGCATTCGGAACGCTGGCCGGTGGAGCGCTCAGATATTTGAGAGCCAGATCTGTCAATTTGTCGTATTTTAATTTTGTTTTCCACGAGGCACGACACGATCTACACAAATTCGCATTAGCAAAACATTCGCATTACTTGATGCGAATGTCTATGCGAATGTTTAAAATGATGCGAAGCATTCGCATTAGCGAATGCGAACATTCGTAACATCCCTATTCTATACATAGATGGCCCCAAATCAGAGCCCGGTGTATGAACTGTTGTTTTCTCCCCTTGTTGAACCTCCAAAAATATTTCCAGAAAGACAACCGAAGATTTTCTTTTAGTAGGGGAGCTGGCACTTGAAAAAATCGTGTGGTCCCAACCTTCTGCCGTTTGGTATATAAGCTTTTGAAGTAATTTTAAGCATTTTTTATAATATGACATTTTTTCGGGAAGTGGACCCATTTCGAGTTAGGGGTTTTGGGGGGTAAAAAGGGGGTTAAAATTGAAAAAAATTTCTGCCGCTGCGTATGTAGGTTCTACTAGAGCTAAATAACCGTTAAATACTAGTGGCAGAAATTTTTGACTATTTGCTAGGGTGTGGGGAGAAAAATGGCAACTTCAGCTAGGAGTGGCTTGGGGAGGGTCCAAATGGTCAAAAATGTCTGCTACTAGTATTTAACGGTTATTTAGCTCTAGTAGAACCTACATACGCAGCGGCAGAAATTTTTTTCAATTGTAACCCCCTTTTTACCCCCCAAAACCCCTAACTCGAAATGGGTCCACTTCCCGCAAAAATGTCATATTATAAAAAATGCTTAAAATTACTTCAAAAGCTTATATACCAAACGGCAGAAGGTTGGGACGACACGATTTTTTCAAGTGCCAGCTCCCTTACTATTTGGAGTTGTCTGGCTTTTTCTGGCATCAAACTCCGTGCATTTGGAAATCTTCTCTTACAGAACCTGCGAAGCTGAAGGTGAGAAATACGATCCGATATCTCAATATGACAGGCTGGATGTCTAGTCACTCCAAGCACACTATAATGCGCTTTTGTAAAGGCTTTTTACGAGAACGGCTACAAAACATTGTTCTTTCAGCGCTAATTATGTCTACACTGTAAAAAAATATGTAAATTCACAGTGTAAATGTACAGTAAAATTACAAATCTTGATATGAAATACTTATTTACTACACAATTATTGTAATTTTACTATAAATTTTGTAACTTCACATAATGAAATTGGAAATCTCCAATACTACTTAACGTAAATGTTGATTACATCTATGTGACGTATATTTTACACAATGTTGTATATTTTTCTAAATCGTTTATGTAGGAAAATTACAATATTTCTTAGTATATTTATCAATGTATATACTGAAAAAATCCTAACACTTTGTACTGTAATTTTACTAAAGAGGCGTAATTTTAAAACATAAATTTTCAGTAAAATTACAAATTGGTTATTGGAATGTAAGGTTTAAGTTTTTCCTCTCGTGGATATAATTCACATGTAACAATGGAATACTAAGCATATATACCCGATTGCTTTTAACTTAAGGCCAGACCTTTGACTTTGATCAGGGTCTGGGCAGTTCTTGTAACAGCCAAGAAATTTTGATAGGCATTGCCTCACATACATGCTTAACAAGGCATTGTGAGCAAAATGCTAATTTTTTATGTATAGGGAGTGGGCATTAACTAAGAATAAAATTTGGCGCTTGGAAATATTTCAGGCAGGGCCAAGCACATTGGCACAGGGCGGTAATCTTCAGCTTTAGGGTTTTCCCCTTTCGTCTCTCTCTGGTAAAAAGTTGCAACAAGTGTTTTGGAAATTTACAAAACTATGAAGAGAAAGTTCCAATACTGATTGTATTTTTACATCCCAGAGATATTGTCTATTTACTACACAGTTGGTAAAAATACGTAAAGTAGATTAGGAATATTCCTAATCATATATATTGCAAATTTACAAAACTGCTGGTGAATAAAACTTCCAGTATTTTTTTTGTAAAATCACCACAGAAATATTTTACAGTGTACGTCGTTGGTTCCCTGTAATTTTTCTTTTATCGTGTTCTGTATCTGATTCAAATCAGTTATCATTTCTAGATGCCTTGTTTCTCCTTCAACTCCTTAGGTTTTTTGATGTGCAACTTCATCACATTGTTGTTGTTCGTTTATGTATTGTGTTACTGTATAAATAAAATAAAAAAAATAGTTCAATTTATCAGGAATCGTGTCCTGGGCGAATAATAAATCGCTTACGAGCGCAGTTGCGCCCGCGGGCGCGCGGTTGGCCACACCTGGTCTAGACTGTTGTTTGTCTAGATCTTCAAATGGTATTTCTTTTTCAATATTTTTTTTGCATAGTATTTTTTTGTTAAACCAATGAACACGATCATCTGCAATATTTATTTACATAGAAATATATTAGCCAAATAAAGTCAGGTAAAGGCTAACGATTTTTTTTTGTTTTTAATCAAACGGTGGTCGATCCACGCCTTTTTGTCAATATTATTATATGGAACCCACAGATACCTAATCGCGAATTCAATATACAAATCATAAAAATAAGAAGAAGAAAAAAACATATTGAATGTTAGTCATACATTTTTAATATTTATATATCTTTCAAAAAAGCGAGGGAATGATCTTCAGAACAAGATTAAATATTTATCGGTGGTATAAAAGTGTTTTTTTTTGATATTTATAACTGCATTCATTGAAATATGCATAAAGAAAACGTTTTGATTAAAATTTTATTTAAATTAAAAACAGTGAACCATGAAACTTTTCGCAGATAATATTATTTTTTATTTTTTTTTTAAATTTAAAATTATAATCAGCAGTAGCATCACAAAAATATTTCGCAGTTATACGGATTGCTGAGTTTTGTGTTTATATAGGAGAGATTCGTCATAGTCTAGTAAACGTGGATATTTTTTTATTTTAGAACGTGGAAATGATTTTTTGTTTTCTACCCAAAAAATTTGTATTTTTGAAAAAATACTAGATGATGTTTTTGATAAGGATCTATATTTTTTTTTAAGAGTCAATTTTATGGTGGTGATATTTATATTCCACCTTGGATCACCTATTTTTACCAACTTAATTTTTTTTTGGTTTTAATGATTTACAAAAATATTTTTATATTTTTTTGATTTATATTTACACAAAACTTAGGTTAATGCCATTATTTTTAATCTTTCTATAAAATTTTCGAAATATTTTTCAGTGTCATTAAATTCTCTGTTCAACGACGGATACAACTTTGTGACCCCTATTCTTATCGGAAATCGAATGATACACAACGATGATGGCTCAAACCAGAAATAATAGCTATAGATCAACTTTTAATGTTTCGCAAAGTCAAAACATGACCCATTAGCAAAATGATATGTGGACAGACGACGACATACATACACTTAAGCAATTACGACAATTTGTAATTTGAGATTTTCATTGATTATTTCTAAATTGCGATTTTTAGTTGTATTAGTATTATTATTGGTCTTGCTACATTTCATATGATATGAAATGTAAATTGACGGACAACAATAAAAGTAAAAAAAAAAATAATAATAATGTTCAATGCTGTAACCTTTGTTGGAGATGGTCTGTGTAGGAACATTCCAATATGGATATTTTTATGATGAAAGAATCTACTATCTAGTCTTTTTACAACTTGCTTAAGGCTAGACTGTGTGCAAACAAAACCACGAAGGTAACTGATCTGTTCCTCATAGTTAAAAAATGACAGGTAACAGCATCGTTCTGTTTAAGAGGAAGTTTGTTGATAAATTTTTACATTTTCAAGACTACTCAAAAAATCCCCCCCCCCCACCCCCACATTTTTAAAGAAATGAACTTGACTTTCTTTGGAGGTTGGTTACCTTGACAAATATAAGAAAAAAAAATAAAACAAAAACTTCAAAAAAAATCCGCTTAAAAGATCATCGTCAATGTCATTTTAGATTTACCTTTAAAAATTATCACTAAATTGTTACTTCTTTTTCTGTGCATAATAATATATGATGAATGTTCACAATCTCTCGTCATTATATCGGAATTCTGCTAGATTAATTAATCATTCTAACTTTGCATCAGACATTTTATTAAGAATTTTATTACTATTATTTTTTTTTATTTTTTTCACTAAACACGTCTTATCAATACTATTTCAAAAGCGCTGAGTATTTTTTCTAAATATAATAAGACTGATATGAAAATCATTTATTTTTATTAATTGGATGAGTTTGTACTTTTTAAATATAGGATTATACTATTTCAGTTCTGTTAAGAAAGATTAGACGTATTTTTCTGTACCGTACCCCCTTTATTGCATGACGTCTTCGTAAGCCTCTTTTTACGTAGATCTTGCTGCGCATGTGTCAGGCGATATGACTTACATAGATAATGAGCGTTTTTTTAGATCAGCAGTTTTAAAAAAATGAGCAAGACTAAATCTCCCGCGAAGAATAAAGAAAGTTATCGCAAAAAAATGGTTTTAATAATTTTTGTTTTGTGAAGGTTAAAAACATTTGAATACAGCAATATTTGTTGAAAGTAAAGCTGTCAGATTTGGTTGTTATCATTTTAGCTAACGAGAATGGTGGAAAGAAAAAGTGTTGCGATAATGCATTGTTAGATTGATAAGAGTACGTCATTGATTTGGACCGGCACTGCTGAAGCCCCGTTATACAATTTTTTGTATTGATTTTTTCAACATTGGTGGGTTTCATGTTTTTCTTTTATAGACGGACTTATATTAATTTAAACCACTCATTTTCGCGTTAAGTGAAACTCAAATAGCACCTGATGCTGATTTAGATGAATATCAGGTGTAAGGGTACATGCATAACCTTTCATTCCATAGCTGCCTTTGGAAAACTAGAATTTATAGTCAGGTGTACCGTGCCGGCAGGACAGGCTCCGGTGGGCAGGGCATCTAGCTCGTGTGAGTGAAGATGAACCTGATTTTGAAAGTTCTCTGCGGTAAGATCTCTCGGGTGCGACAGCGAGGGAGATCCAACCTTCGCTGGAATGATGGCGTAGACCAGGACGCTCAGAGCTTAGCGATGCCAAACTTAACGACATGTGCTCAGATTCGGCACGTGTGCAGAGAGTTCAGTTTGCGAGAGACCAGGACCAGATCCCGGTTGTAGAGCAGTCTAAATAAGTAAGTAAGTACCGTACCCCAATTTCGTGTCATATAGGCCTTTTAACGGCAGAGGGAATCCGGGGCTTATCCCTTAAAACCCTACGGAAAAATCTTGAACGTGCTACCCGAAGGTATGGTCGCTACAACTATGGACTACCTTCCCGGCAGGTTAACCGTCAGCAAGGACTTCTCCGTCGAATTACCCTCAAGAAGATTGTGGAAAAATGGGTACGCCTTCAGGAAGTTCAATGTACGAATATTATATTTACCGACACCTCCAAGACGCCAAAGGGCGTCGAGTCGAGGGTTTATCTAGAAAGCACTAACACTGTCACTGTCCTGGCACCTGTATACTGTACTCGTCAAATTTTCAGCGGCGACTGCCCGAATAATCGACCTGTTTTTCACTCTCTTCTTCTTCTTTTCGTATCATCTTCTTCTTTGTAATTCGTACAGCTCTGACAAATCGGCCCTTCCTGACCTCGTTCGCGTTCAATCGAAGACTGCGTCTCCGATTCATTATCTCTCTTCTCCTCAGGCCCGTCGTCCAAATTGGCGAATATATTGACACCACGGATTAAGTTTTTCTGCAGCAAAAACACTGTTAGTAGCCGTGTTTAATGAAACCGAAAAAAAGCAGAGCAGTTGTCAAAAAATGTAGAGCAAGAAATGTCTCCCGAAGTTGCTCTACCAAAAAAATATAATTATGAATTAAATAAAGAACACAATACAGAAGTGAAACTTCGCGTACAATAATAAAGAACATAGAGACATATGAAAACTTGCCGTCTATATAATACATTTTAACGAAGTAATAATCTTTAGTACAAAATCTTAATTTTTTTAAATAACCGACTACTCATATTTTTACTTTACCGATGCCTGTGCCATCTAAGAACAAATTTAAATAAATTGTAAATATTTTCTTGCTGGTTTGGTAGAATTTATTTATATATGGCATCACTTAATTTCTATCATGCTGTCGCTGTCAGCTACTTTTTTGAAGCAGTGTGGAAAATTGCTCTTTTATCGGTGATCTTCGCGAAATTCATCAGCTTAAGTTGTTAAAATCCGAAATGTTAAATGAAGTAAAGTGGAAACTAAATTGTTAGTACACTTGTGCATTCATTCAATTATGAAATTAGTGTTACAAAACTTCACATTAAAGTGACAGGTGTAAACTAGTGAGAAGGCAACTTCCGTTTCATACAACTGTCCTTGTTTTTGTGGCCAATTCTGAATTCACCTTGTACCTGCGCGAATCGCCAGAACGGGAGAAGGGAATTTTCAATTCAAAATCCCCGGAACGAGAGCAAGGAAATTTCACTTCAAGAAGGTAGAGCAGAAAACCATGCTTTAAGTTTCTCCAGTTCAACTTAGGACAGGCTCATGAAATACAAATTGCTCATGAAAAACATTTTGCTGAGATATCTCGACCTAGCTCAACTTAGAGCAACTCATTAAACATAACTATTATTGAGTCGCTGCCTTTGGTTGTAATTTGCGGCCTTCACGGGAAGTTTGCGGCTCATTCTCCACTACGACCAAATCATCGACTTCATGAACTCGAGAATTACGATGTTTCA
Organism: Thereva nobilitata; assembly: GCA_963855945.1. Classification (NCBI taxonomy): domain Eukaryota; kingdom Metazoa; phylum Arthropoda; class Insecta; order Diptera; family Therevidae; genus Thereva; species Thereva nobilitata. The sequence continues at coordinate 100,016,108 of OY979697.1, read as the reverse complement.
GATCAACTCGAGTCTTCCATTTTTCTTGTTCTTTCCTAATGTCTTCGGCAGCTTCTTCTCGTTTTTCACTTATAGACTGGAATCTGAATGACCATCACTTTACGTTCTTTAAAATCCAATTTTTTTTGGTATAAATCCGCCAGTTTTGTTCTTCTGTGTGTTCAAGAATCATTGTAATTTATCATCCACTCGGGTATCGCCGGTCGTTGTCCTTAAATACTTCATGATGCTTTGGTGCGCTCGTTCTGCTACTCCATTCGAACGCGGGCTTCGTATGGTAACAAAACACGCAAAGCGTTAAATAAGCCTCCGATCGCGCTGGAGGCAGAATTAAACCTAACCTAATCCAACCAGTATTTTTGAACTCGTACAACATCTTCGAGTTCAATCGAAGGGTTCATCGACATCTACTAGAGCACACTCCAGACCCTCTCCTGTCCTATTCTCTTCCAGCCTTCACAGTAAGCTTGCTACTAGACATTGCACCATGACCTGAACGACATGACAGACTGGCAGTACAAAGGATGATTCCTAATTTTGGTTGTTCCACATAAAAAAAACATTTTTAACGCCTTTTTTGAGCATTTAAAAAAATTTAGTGCAGATATCCTTTGAAATGTCAATTTTATAATAATTTTTATTGCAGTACTGTTGGTATTCCTGTTTCTGACATCTGCCATTTTGATTGTTGCTTTGACAGTTGATCATTTAACTTGACATTTCGAATATTTTCCGTATTAATACTCGAAATTTTAAATGCTATTTAAATCCAGTTCAGCACAGTAATAGTTACAGAATTACTTAACCAAAATAGTGTTACATAAATAATGTATTTTGGAATAACCTGGAATTATGACACATTCGTATTTTTTTAACGTGTAAATTTACATAAAACTCGTGATTTTTTTCATAAATAAATGCTAATTTTGATTAGTCACGTCAACCGAAATTGTTCTTATGAAGAGAGTATTATATAACTTCATTTTACCTGCTAATTTTCTTATTTATTTCATTAAGTATTACCTGCACAAACTCACTGAATGACTTAGAATCCGGCTTATTATAATTTCATATCTCAGACGTCTCTCTACAAAATGTACTACTCGTGTACCTTTCCGTGTTTTTTTTTGTTTTGAAAAATTAAAGAAACAACAACTTTGAAACCAGTTTTTATGACATATGTATTATGGTCCCTGCTCTAGAATAAATGTAAAAAAAATTACGTTAGTCATTTAAAATGCAAAAATCTTTTAATGTTAAACATAGGGAGACTCTCTCACACACGCTTGGAAATAGTTTTTACCCTGATGCTGTGACGTCAAAAAACGCCTAGGTTAACTGGTTGCGGTTTTTACGTGGAAATTTTTCAAAAAAATAAAAAAATATCTCAAAAAAATATTGTTTTAAAATACCAAAAAAAAGAAGTAACGTCAGCAATATTTTATATATATTCTCTTTAGATTGGTTAAAAGAAATGTAAATAACCACAAGAGTTGGATAGCACACAACAAACCATGCGCAAATCTTACCTGCGGATTACTCGAATATGTTCAGGTGTTTTTGTGCTACACAAAAAAAAAATTAATAAGATAAAATCGCGAGGCTGTTCTTGAAATAATTGACAACGACACCAATAACTGTTTTTCGAGTTTATTTAAACAATTACTGAAAAATCCACTTAGATTATAAATAAATTCCATACCACAACCCCCGTTAAAGACGATAGCAGCATTAACGCACACACCTGTGTACATCTTCGATTTGTTGTTCTTTCTGTTGATGATTTTTTGTTCAAGGCTGTTTTGCTGTTTTATGATGAAACAGAAAGAAAAAAAAATAAATACAATTCGATTTTATATCGTAGATAACAATCAGTAATAATGAAAAAAAAAATTTGCTGAGATAATGGTAGACAAATCGTGGTGGTAAACATTGCTAGTTACAAAATAATTTTAAATTGCTGCCATTTACTCGACCGATTTTCTTTCCACAAAGGAGATTTGAAGACCGCCACATGGGATTCATGGTAAAAAAATTAATGAGATTTGTCAGACTCATTCGGTTTAACTATGGCAAAACTTTGGGGCGACTAATTCGAGGTTTTTGAGAGATTTTTTGGTACCTTCGTAGGAGGAGCAAGTAAGCAATTGGTGAGGCATGCAGTGTTAACGCGATGTAATTGGTCTCAGTAATGATATTTAAAGTAATTGACCCCGTGATAGAATTTTTGTTGGGAAATTATGTATTAAAGGTCTTTCATTGCATAGATAAAAAAAACGTAATTTTTTCGAGTAATTAAGGATTAACCTTTATTTTTCTAAGTACATATAAGATCGCTGCTCTTAATCTAACTGAGTTTATCCTATCCCGAGTAAAATTAAGATTCGTCCGTTCTTAGCCTGAAACGAACCCCCACAGACTCAAAACGCCAACATATATGGCACCAAAATGAGGCACGTGCAGTATGCCTGAGTAAAAATTCTACTTTTTCAAATGCAGCCCCCTACAAGCACGTATCAATAAAAGACGCAACTAATTAATGTTGGGTAGGACACGATTTGAGGTGTTTGTAAGAGGTGCCTCTTTTTTTATTTTGAGCCAGTACAATGTCATACTTTAAGTGAGGCGAGGTGCTATTGTAATGCCAAAATGACAAAACCAAGCAAATTAAAAAAAGAAAGAAAATCTTAGTCTTACAAATGTGTCTCCAGTACAAAATTTCACTCCCTCGAAAAATGTAAGTAATGTCTCTCCATCCAGTTCGTGTTTACAATCTCACCGCGGCTCAGTTTAAATTGGATATTTTTCTGCCTCAAAAGAAGGAAGAAATGTCTCTTCACTAAGTAATTTACAATCGCACCTCCCTTTATTTATCTCGATATTCGCTCATATACCAGTAGGACATTATTTTTGAACCGGGACATTTAAAAAAAATTGAGGCCTCAGTACAATTTACATCGTGTAAGAGACAAATGTACTGCCTCGTGTAAGTCCGGCTCAACACTACCCGGAATAGTCCAAACGAAGCACGGTACACTCAGACACTTTTTTAGACTAATGCCCCCCTTTATTCTAAAAAAGTGTCGGAGCTTTAAACAAATTGTATAGGACGAAGAAAACGGGCAGTTATTAGTTAGGTCAAGCAGCATTGAGCGTGGTTCGTACTTAGTTGGGGGACCGCTTGGTAAAACGACACTCACGTTTGGAATGGTTTTTTTTATGTGGAAGACTAGAGCTTAGGGAAAGCCCTTTGTACTGTCGACAATCTATTTTTCTCGTATAGAGTGCAATGTCGAACAGCAAGCTCTAGTCGGAAGATAGTGAAGGGAGAGAGAAAGAAGTGAAAGAAGGAACTTCCAACCAATACTATCGCGACTCACTGACTCACTTCCATATAACCGATCAACTTCAAATTTTGCACATATGTATAGTTCGCGTGACAATGCAATCTGACCATTTTGTAAGAAAATCAAAACGGCGGTACCAAGTTGGCGGGTGAATTTTGAAATTGGGTTCTCCAACATGGGTATCAAATGAAAGGGTATGACAAGTGCAATACAATTAGCTATGTGGCGTCATTCAAAATGGCGGCCAACACAAAATGGCGGATTACCGTTTTTCTTTACAACCAACTCGATATGGGTACCTAATGAAAGGTTATGACAAGTAAAATACTATTAGCTATGTGGTGTCATTGTAAATTCAAAATGGCGGCCAACACAAAATGGCGGATTACCTTTTTCTGTGCAACCCACTCGGTATGGGTATCAAATGAAAGGGTGTGACAATTAGAATACTATGAATTGTGTGGCGTCATTCCAAATTTAAAATTTCGGCCAACACAAAATGGCGGTTTATCTTTTTCTTTACAACGCCCTCGGTATGAGTATTAAATGAAAGTGTATGACGAGTATAGTACAGTAAGGTATGTGACGTCATTTTAAATCTAATATGGCTGTCATTACAAAATGGCGGAAGACATATAATAGACTAAAAAGTAGAATATAAAAAATATAGTTTAAAAAAACTAAAAAATACGCTTTTATTTTAAAATGAACTAAAAAGTAAAAAATAATTTTGAATGTAAAGTTTTTATTGCTCCAGCCAGTATATGGAAACTATCTACCTTTCGAAATGTAAAAAAGCGTTGGATTCTTTACCTATATTCTTAGCGCCCACGCTTTTTTACATTTCGAAAGGTAGGTAGTTTCCATACTATCCATACTGGCTGGAGCAATAAAAACTTTACATTCAAAATTATTTTTTACTTTTTAGTTCATTTTAAAATAAAAGCGTATTTTTTAGTTTTTTCAAACTATATTTTTTTTGAAAATAGAAGTTCGTCAGACCCTTTCCACGCATTTTCGGACACCCAAAGTGCGCCAACATCTAACGATAGCGTACGCCATCGAGGTTTTCTCGAACTTTGAAGAAAAATGGTCCGATGATGGTTTTTGGGGGCACTCCGGTCCAAACAGTGACTTTCTCGTCGTGCAGTGGTCTTTCGTGAATGACGTGTAGGTTCTCTGTTCCCTAAATTCGACAGTTTTGTTTATTGACTCCGCCAGAAAGTGTAAAAGAAAGCTTCGTCCGTCATCAAAATTTTGTCCCAAAAATCTGGCTGCTGGCTGTCTTGCGACGGCATTTCCATATTGCAAGCGACGCGGCTTCTCCGTTGGCAACATTCTTTGAGTAAGTTGCACTTTGTATGGGAAGATATGAAGATCTTGCTTCATAATACTCCTTAGAGTCGTTCCACTCACCACGTTTAACTCTTGAGACCGGCGGCGATACGACACATTTGGATTATCGGCAACACTCTCTCTTACCGCTTCAACAACTTCATTGGAGCGTCGCGGACGCGGTTGAATAGGACGCTGGCGAGTGGCTACAGGCTCCTACTCAAAAAAAATCTTCACCAAACTACGAATTGTGTTGTTTGAAGGCCCCGCATTTCTCCCACATTTTTACGATAAGCATACACAGTTTTCACAATTGAACGATTGTTTTCAATGTAAAGCGCTACAATTTCAGCGCGTTCTTTCGGTATGAATTGACTCATAGCTAAAATGGTACTGAATGACGTTTCAGAATCGTGTAAATTTTGTAGAAATCGGCTAAAAAATGTCAGAGTTATTCAAAGTTGAAATACCGAAGGTCTAGATGGCGATGAGATGTATAATAAAAACGACTCAATAAAATTTAAATAGAAATTAAAAAATGAGTCAAAAAAATCAAAAAGATAAAATCATCCGCCCCCCCCTTTGAGTTATAAGCGCGCCCCTTTGGGGTCGCCCCCGCAGTTTGGAAAACGATGGTAGCAGGAGCGTGCATACCCGTGTGGCAGACGCGTTTGTTCGCTATGCGTTGAGTCTCTGGCTCCCGCGGCTGCTATTGAGCAAATCGAAGCCCGCTACAAAATTTTTTGTTTTGATTTTTGTTACATTCGTGGGCTTTGTGCAAAACTGCAAATTACTTCTCTTTGATGTGAACTCTTACAAGATCCAGGAGCTCAAACACAAGGTTCATCGTGTTCTCGACAGCACCCTCCAAAGTCCTATTAACTTGTCCTGTTCTCTAGTCCTTATCTTTTTTTTATTACCAAAAAATTACTAAAAACACTTCGAATAAACTTAACCACTAAAAACCTCTTTTATCTTAACTACAATAAAATTGACTAAAAAAATAAATTTCAATTAATTTTTTCAGAATTATACCAAAGATGCAACTTAGTAAGATACAATGAAGAACATACGAAAAGAATGCAACACAAATCAAATCAAGGCTCTGCTCAGGAAGGATGTCTTGGTCCGAGTTCGTCAGCCTGTAAGTATCCCAAAATTACACATTTCAGTCCACATTTTAACATTTCACTAATTCCAGTGGATGACAATTGTCCAAATAGTCTGGCCATGTGTGATATTTCTAGCTTTATACACATTACGAAATAAATTCCAACCTGTCGTTATTGATGATTGCCAATTTCCAACAAGACTTCTACCAGCAAAAAATAGTTTGCTGCCATTTTTTCACTCGCATATTTGTACTATAGAAAATCAATGCAAAGGTGTTTCCACTTACGAGGAGTACACAACATTTAACAATGCCCCGTAAGCACCTACCTACCTTACATCTACTTGAATATCTTATGTTAAAATCTTATCTTTTATTTCCAGACTTAAACCAGTTTTAAATGTTCTTCAGATATTTCTTAACGAAGAGTCACTTTACAATGCCGTTGTTGATCTACCAGAAAAAATGAACTTCGTTTCAGCAGTGACCACTCTTGCTACTCATTCCAAGTTCAGTGTCATTGAAAGTGAGGCAAATAGAAGATTGTGTTACGAAATATGTTTTCGTTTTTAAATGCATATCGTTTTATGTGTTTTTCTTTTCAGGTAATATAAATGCTGTTGTTGCACAGCTGCCGCAAGTACAGAAAATGTTGGGGAATAATTTTGATATAAAGAAAATGTTTTCTGGTGAGTTTTTGGGTTTGAAGATTGATATATGTAATTTTAAGGTGTAGGAATAATTTTAGGTTTAGTAGGAAGCAACTAGATATAAAACTTTTCAGATATGTATCGCTATACGCTTGCATAGAGACCGAATTGGATCCATATTGTCGAGTTTACATTTAATCGGATCTGCGTTGTCTCATTTCGGAGATATATTAACTATGCCACTTTTTATAACAGTAAGCTCCTCTCTTTTAGTGAAAACTGAATGAAAAAACTTGCGCAATTTTGGTGTGCACACTAACAATGAAGCCAATAGCCTCAATCTTGAATTCCTTAACCAATACTTTATATCTAAACAAGCGGCGGACCATGCTAATATCCTTGTTACAGCCTCATCTGGTGGCTTCAGCTTTCATTGTTTTGATCCCCTTAAAATCATCACTGCCATAAACTCGATCAAATCCAAAGCGACTAGTAGCGATAATGGTCAACCTAGGTTTCTAAAAATGACATAAAAATTGTCCTATCAAACATTTATAAGTGTTGCGAAGTCCGCCTTAATTACACCTATTCCCAAGGGCCCTTCTCCTATTCGTCTCTCTGACTGTCGACCTATTAATAGCTGTTAGCGGTTCAAATTCTTGAAGATAGTGAACAACTTCAATTTGTAAACGTGTGGCAACCTGGTTTCCTAAAATATCATAGCTACGAAACTGCTATCCTTGATTAGTATCCCCTGTGCTGTCTAATATTGCTGGACTACTTCGATAGCGTTAATCACACTTTCATCATCATCATCAGGAGCTCCACAGCCTATTGTTGGCCTTGGCTTCCTCCAGCGTTCGCCTCCATGATTCTCGAGCTCTGGCCCGACTCTTCCAGTTTCTTATTCCCAACGGTCTCAGGTCTTCCTCGACGTCATGTATATATCTTTTCTTAGGCCGATCTGGTCTCCGTTTTCCTGACGGTACTTTCCCCAGCACTATCTTTGTCGGGTTCCGTTCCGCACCTCGTTGGACGTGACCAATCCATCGTAGTCTGTTTATTTTGATTACTTTGACAATGTTTGGAATCCTACTGATTTCATACAACTCTGAGTTGTATCTTCTCCTCCTGTATTCCTTTGTAGATCGAACGAAGAATTCACCTTTCAATCACACTTTGCTTCTGCAAAAACCCTCCTCGCAAGTCCCCTTTTCTTTAACTGCTCTTAAACATGTGCATAGCTGCTGAGCTTACAGTTCTCAACAAGGTCAACTATAGACCTAGTACCTATGGTGCCTGTAGTTCGTCGATTGCGCTACTTAGCTTGGGGGTCCCTCAAGGTTCCATACTTGGATCACTTCTATTTAGCATTTTTAAAAATGATTTTCCTTCAGTATTAAAAGGCTCGAAATCGTTTTGAATGGGGTCCTTCTCCCTTGCGTTGAGAAAGTAAAAAACCTAGGAGTTGTTCTGAATAGTAGCATGACCTGCAGTGACCATATCACTCTCTTTATAAGGCAAAACATATGGGGGATTCTATCGAAACTTAGGTACAATTGTGGTTTAGTCAAAAGGCCTGATCCTATGAATTTAGTGAAACCCTTACTCCTATCTCATCTAATGTACAGCCTATCCATTTTTCCTTCTCTAGATTCTTCTGGCGCCAGAAAGTTTGAAGTAGCCTAAATGTGTAAGCTTTGTCTATAAGTTGGGCCATTTTGAACATATTTCACCCGTTATTCCGTATAACCTACTCTATTACCCCGTTTTTGACTAGGTTCAACCCAGGTTCAACCCAGGTTCAACCTAGGTTCAACCCAGGTTCAACCCAGGTTTAACCCAGGTTCAACCCAGGTTCAACCTAGGTTCAACCCAGTCATAAACGGGGGCCGAGTTGAAACTGGGTCCACTGGTCCACTCAACTCAACTCAGCTCTCCTACCTCGGTCGAGTTGAAATTTCGCCTCATATACGCGGGTTGAGTTGTAATTGGGTTGAACTGACATTTGTTTTGTTTGTTTACCATCCGTGAAGTCTGCCTAAGTAAAATAGTTTGCACAGGAATATAAAATTATTTCGTTCTAATTACCTTCCATGTTTTTAAAAAAATTTTAATTATTATCTATAAAAGAGAATTTCACACAAAACTAATAGTTTATGTTTTGATGTCAGTTCAACTCTATTTCAACCCAAAGTGAACTCAACTCGACATCATATACGGTGGTCGAAATTTCAACTCAACCTTGACTAAACTTTTCAACCTAATCATAAACGGGGCATATAAGCGTTTACTGTGATTATAGGCTTTTGTGGCTGTTTCACAATGTCTTGTATCAGCGCAAACCCGCGTACCTTAACCAGTTTGCGCAGTTTTTACAGTCGCTTAGAAATAATAGTTGGATACTCCGCGTTTCTTCGTCTTCGTAGGTCTACTGTGGGACTCTGTTCCAGTTGAGTTGCAACGAATCGATTTAGTGGGAATTTTCCAGAAACGCGTTTTTTCAATCTTTTAGTTAATAGAACTGTTTAGAGCATGAATATAGGACAATGAAGATTTTTTTATTGATACTTCAACTTCCACCACCGAGTATGGAGATCTCTCACTTGACTCTCTTTGGAACTGGAGTGCTACTCCTCAGGAAATCATGATCCTCTGTGTTTTCCTTATTAAAAACAAATTGTCAAGCGTACCGTGTTGCAAATGGTAGAAAAATACACTCCGAATCTATCGTGCATCAAATGGTACTGTTAGACCATTGTCTCTGAGAGAACACTGCAAACTCAAGTGTGTAGTTTCTAGTGGAAGTGTGATTTTTCGAAATGGAAACCTCAATTGTCCGTCGAGATCGAGCGATTTAGCTCCATTAGACGTTTTTCTTTTGGAGCCACGTTAAAGATAAAGTCTACAGAAACTATCCAACAGAGATTCCAGCACTCAAAGACAATATTCGAGCTGTTATAGGGAGAAATACACCCGTGATGAAAAATTTCATCGAAACTATAACCGTTTGTAAGAAGAGCCGATGTGGAAATTTGGCAGATATTGTATTCTATTTTTAATCTCAGATTTTTTTATTTTTTTTTTATTTCAGCTTACAATAAAAATATTACCACTTTTTACAAAAAATATTGCGCTATTCTGTTGATTTAAAATGACACCTCTTTTTGAAAGGCTCTGAACCATGTCAGACTACAAGGTGAATAGTGTCCAAGACAGGCTTGACCATTGGAGTTATGTAGATACTAATAAAACGAAATTTCGATACACAACAATCGATCGATACAATCAATCACTGAAATGTTAATAAGAACCGATAACTTTCTGTTATGTTTCCTGAAGCTTAAAGTCATAGAATGATTTTTTGCGTCAAGGAAGTTATAAAAAAAAATACATTAAGATCTTTTTGTATTACGCTAAAGAAACATAGCTACAAGACCATTAAAGTTAGTTTAATTTTGTCGTTAAAATAAAAACAGCATCTTCTGTATCTACTTAGATAACTTTAAACCAGTAAACAAAATTTTAATATGTATTGAAATTTGCATAATAGGTAGCTTATTACCTCGTCGCTTGTTAAGTGATTTTTTTACGCCGGATACGTCTGTGCTTTATTTCACAAAAACTTACTTAATCAATTTCATCATTATTACCCTAAAAATTCCCAAAAACTGTCGTCATCCATAAATTCTTAAGTCTCGTGATACAATAGAGCGTCAAGCAACATCACTTTCGTCACATATCTCAAACACTAGAATACAATCCTTCAACAAATCAGCAAATATGTTAAAATCGTTAACGAATTGCTTGCATGCATGAGAATTTTCTCACAAATTCTTCATAATTAAATTGCATTATTACACCTGACGACGATTAAGTGTTTGTGATGCCCTCAAGATATTGTGTATGTCTGTCTATGAAGTTTCTATTGAGGAAGTCTCAATGGATGGAATGGCTAGAAAATATCTCTAGATGAAATGCATCATCGCCTACACAAATGACCTTTAAAAGGTAAATATATGAAATGTACATAGTTAGCTTCTGGGTAATAGTGTCATATTTACACCATCACAATTATTAATAAAAACAATTTGTTTTAAACAAATTGATAATTGTTTTGTTATTGTAATGCATTTGGGTCATTAATAAATTAATATTTTCTAGACTGTTTAAATTAAAGTGAAATTAATTGAAAATTGTCTTTTTAGGTCAAAGCTATTTTGTAAAATTGTATAAAGGTGTGTCATGGACAACTTCTTCCTGAATAAAAATCGATTGAAACAATACAATTACATTGAATTAAATCGATTGAAACAATATAATCGATTGAAATAATACGATACAATTCTATACTTATCATATTTCGGATAAAAGATGGGACGGTTTTGAGATAGTGATAAGAATAAAAAAAAATTTTCAAGAAAGGAATTTAATAAGTAAACATCAAAACATACAGATGTTAATATTACCTTACTTTTTCAACCATATTGAAAGAAGGGTGCAAAATGTAACACATTTATGTGAAAACTTTAATATTTCGTAAGCATTGAATATTTTTCAAACTGATCATTGAACCACATTTACACAGCTGTTTTGATTCTTTCGTTATTTTGAAAGCATTATCGGATTTTAAAGTTAAAAAACAATTTATTGTATAATTAACAAAAAACACTCTTTTATATTGATACTAGCTGACCCAATACACAGTTGTCATGTCCAAATTACAATAAATTTGTTTGTGATCGTTTTGGGAATTTGTGAAAAGCTTTGGAAATTTTGTAAACAAAGTGAAAATGAGGAAAAAAATATTTCTGAGTGATTATTGTATCTATTAAAGATTGTGGCCATTTTCAATTTGAGGAGTACATTCAGAAGTACGCCAATGAGAAATTTTACATGCGAGATTAATTCTATCGGCAGTACACGGCTGAAATATTGAAAATGTATGATGTGCCTGGAATGTGATCGACTTGTAACTATGTGGTTTTGTTCTACTAAAATCTAAGTCACAATTGAAGTCAGTATTTTTTTTGTCAACCAAATGATTTATTTTCTTCCATTCGACTTTCAATTGGAGATTGCGAGTCGGAAATCCGTGCAATTCCAGCGGTTGGATAGTTAAAGACATCATCTTGTCTACTAACGGAATCCACCGATTTGTGCGTCTTCAATTTCATATTGAATTTTAAAATTCAATTCGTCGACATCAATGTTTTCAACGCCAATATAGCACGTTCGCTCAACCGAACATAATGTTTGTAAATTTGAGCAATGTTTAGGAACACTTTTCGGATGAGTTCGGTCTTTGATTCGGTGAACTGGCAAAAACCGACGGCGAATGTTATGCAGCCAATTACTATACTAAGATTTAAAAATGGGCTTTTGACAGTGACGGACAGTAGGTCTACGCTTAGAGTCATGTACTGAGGGAGTGTGTCTTCAGACGGATATGGTCCATTATCATACCTGTAATATAACGCACAATTTCAAGGGCCCAGGGTTTTGCAATGGTTTTATTTGTTTACTCGGCTGCCAGCTCCTTCCCGGGTCTTATATTGCAGAATCCTAAACTTATATTTAAAATTTCCCTCATTTCCGCTTGGCCTTACCATCTTTCCGAAAAAAAAACCTTTTTGATCAATTCTGAACCAATTACTTCGAGAGCTTCAGGTTACACTATGTACAGTAGCAAGGGTGTGAAGATTTTTAGATTTTCCAACTTTTCAACAATCTACATACAGCTGACCATGGGAGAAACACGGTTCCATAATATCGAGACCAACAACTTTTAATGATTGTCCCTGGCCATACGTAAAAAAATTGGGGCTTTATCGGGTAAATAAGGCTGTAACTTTATTAATTTTGATTTTTTTCAACACTTCGGACAATTGGAATCGGAACAGAATTAACAAAATTCGTCCGGTCCCGCCATTTTTAATTTACAAGTTTTGATCATAAATTCGTTATTTGCGACCTTAAAAACCCCTACATACCGAATTTCATGGAATTGGCAACTTTGTCGGCCATTTTTTCACTTTATAAATTTTGACCACAAATTCGTTATTTGCGACTTTAAAAATCCTTTCATTTGAATCGGAACACAATTGGCAAATTCGGCACAGCCATTTTGAATTTCGAGCGCGGCCATTTTGAATTTCGAGCGCGGCCATTTTGAATTTCGAGGGCGGCCATTTTTAATTTCGAGCGCGGCCATTTTGAATTTTAAAAATTGGGCTTCGAGGTTCATCCTGGGAGACCCCCACGGACCTTCATGCATATTTTCGAAGTTCTTCTTTCGATGACCGGTGTGCTCCTATAGCGCACACATACAGACATAACATACCGAAACTTTCTTTTATTAATGCAGAAGATTATAGCTTTGGGAATGTTTATAATCATGATATGCGGAATTTACAGCCTGATCCAAATATCACTTTCATCTTCTCGATTGATGATCCCTATTCTAAACAAACGAGGCTCTGAGACTTCGTGTAGCACCCCCCACCCCCTTGGAAAGGAAAGTCCTCATGAAACATCAAACAATGAACATCGTGTTATCGAGATATTCATGTGATCGTCAGCTCAACATTTTGTCTGAGGAAAACACATTCATAAACGGACATAGCAATATCTAGCGCTAGATACTGTAACCAAATGGGGCATATAATCATAGGCAGAAGGGTAGCTTCCAGTACATATTCTCCAAGTGTAGATCCTAGAGAAGTGTGTGAAATTCAGATCTCTGGTTTGTTAGAAAATGCATGTCGATTAGTGGGAGAAGGCTTGATCAAAATATTGTGATGATTTATGCGCCATCTATTAGATTTTGAACGAACTTTATTTTGTATTGATTTATGTAGTAAGTCGCGCCATCTATTAATTAGAGTTGAAACGAACTATAATTGAAAACTTTAAGCTTCGAAGAACAACATGCGAGAATTAGAAGGCTCTCTAGAATAAGATCTAGAAATTTGGATAAGAGAGGAGCTTGGATATATAAATCCTGTGGCACCAGTATTTAGAGTCAGTTTTTGATTAGAAAAGCGATGAAAGGGATGAAATTGTTCTAAAGTAATCAAAGTGACCTAAAACGAAAAGTTGTAATCAAGTGGCGAATTAAAAGAGGCGATAGATAGAGTTTATTTAATGAGAGATATTAGATTGCAAATGAACTTTAAGAATTGGTTTTGTAATCATTGAATAGTTAATAAAGAAGTTTTGTGTGAACATTTAAAAATGTATGCCTTAATTAATCCTACGAATATTTTTTGCTTCACTAATTTATTATTATTTAAAACTAATATTTTACAGACAGCAGTATGTTTTCAAATTCTGGAAAAATAATTTGCGGAAGGCCATTTCCTCGCAGTGATAACATCCGTTTTGTAGAAAACATTTTATACACGGAAGACTTTAGCTCAATAAATGATGACGAACTTGATGCTATGCCAAGTTAGTTAATTCATACTTTAAAATAATCATCATCAACAATAATAAAACACTATTTTATTACTATTTAAGCAAAATATTGTAAGCAACTTTACCTTGACATTACTAACTCAAACCATGGCAAAATTACTTGGAACCAAATAAAGCCTATCATCCAAGGTAAAATTATTTATGGTCCTGCGAATGATGACACCGCAGAAATAATTAAATACGTAAGTGATTGTAATGAAATAATTTATTCAACTTAAGTAAAATATTAATTATTGTTTCTAGGCAAATACAACTTTTATTGATATGGGAAGATTCAGGAAATTCGTTGAATCTGTAGAAACAACATTAACCAAATTGCGGATTGATGAAGAATTCAAGGGGAACTTCTTAAAACTGCTGGATTTAGTTAAATCCCCTTTTATACAAATGGCATTGGGCGGATCTGTTGATTTAGATCAAATTGAAGCTGTTGTTAATCGGATAATGACTGATGAAGACATTTATGATATTGTAAAAACTGTTCATAACATCCTGCAATGCTTTTCAGCTGATCGATTTGTACCGGTGAATTCTGAAAAGGAATTGGAAGAGAAGGCATTCGAGTTAGGTAAAAAGAAATTGTTTTATGCTGGGGTTTACTTCAACAAAACTGAAAATAATCAAATTAAATATAAAATAAGAATGGACACTGATAATACACCAATAACACTCGAGACACGAAATCGAATTTGGTTTCCTGGTCCAGAAGCGAGTAGCTCACTAGACTTGAGATATCATCGTGGATTTATTCAGATTAAGCATGCTGTCGATGTTGGTATTATCAAGCTTAAAAAGGGCATTTTACATAAACAGAATGCGGCAAGTAATTCTAAAAATACTGATAAGTTCGACGATGACAATTGGTTTAGTGATTGGGACGCCGATGATGCTCGTAGCAATGAGGAACCCAATACCTCGGTTGTTATTAATGATATATCGTCCAATGATAATGAAGAGACAACATCAAGCATAGAAGATGACATTGAAGATTCTACAAATTCATCTGCCTTAGACGATTTCATAACCACCACCGAGTCCATATCAAATCCCACAACTAGCGATGATATGGATGTCATATCCAAAGCATTCGGATTGGTTTCCAGTACCTTAAACTCAAATTTTGATCTTGCATCTTTACTGAGTGCTGTAACTAATGATCAAAGTACAAATTCCACTTCTGATGAGTTTATGCAAGACATGGCAAATAAAACTGATGAGGATGAATCGAGTGGTCATAGAACTAAGCGACAGCTTGGTGGTCTTCTAGCGGGATTGTTTGGTAATAAGAAAGCGAATGAAGATAAGTTTGAAATTGATGAAATGCTGATCTATACTAAACAATTTCCTTATCCATCGTATACAAGAGATGAGTATGTTAATATTGCTAAATTGTTTTTTTTAAAGATTTTTTTAATTATTATTTATTTTTTTAGCTTTAAAAAAGGATTGTATTTGGCTCAGTCTGTGCAAATGGCTTTCTTTATTGCGTTAATTGTTCAAATAGCAACATGCATTCGATATAGAATTTGGATGAGAGAAAGCAAAAATACAATGGTTTGTTTAATTTTTGTATACTATTTGTTTTAAACAATAGGTTTTGATTAGCGTTAAGAGTGAGTATGTTTCTTGTAAAATTTAAGCTGCTGACAGGCGCGGATCTAGAATTTTATTTTGGGGGGGGGGTCACGGAATTAAAAGTGGCGAAAAAAAATTTCTTCTCCTAAGGGCCTATTTAGACGGTTCGCTCCCAGGAGCATTCCTCACGAACTTTGTGGATGAAGGAGGTAGTGGGGCAGTGCCGCGGCTGGCATATGTGCAGGATGTGCAACTGCAGAGGGCCCCGTGATTTTGGGGCCCCGCCAGCGAAGCGAGCGAAAAATTATTTTGAAATAAAAATCATTTGAATTCATTATTTGCATTTTTACTTCATTGAGAATGGGACAAACCATCAAATTTGTGGCCAAAATCGAAAAAATTCTAAGTGTGCATGTATAAAATACAAGATTTCGAAGTTGGCCGCTGTTTGAAGAAAATATTCGTCTGGTTTAATATTTCCATCAAACAGCTTAAATGTGTATGTGCATATTTTATATGTGCATGTAAAGCATATGAAATTTCGTTTTGTTTACAGTAGATTATGTGAATTGTCGTGTTTGAAGAAAGTTTCCCTCGTTGATGGCCAACAAATGTCAAAGCATAAATGTGTGCGTTGTTGGTCGAAAATTGGTTTGATGATTTGTTTGACCGTAGATGGGGGCCTATACAAATGAGTATGGGCCACAGAAATCAGCATATGGGCCATTATTCTGTCGCGGGTACGTGTTTGTATGAAGAAAAATGCGTCATTTTTTTGGACTCTCCCCAAAACCCCCAAATTGTCTGGGCGCGGCACTGTAGTGGGGTTGATGAGAAGTACCACCCCACCTCTCCCTTCATCCACAAAGTTCGTGAGGAACGTTCCTGGGAGCGAAACGTCTAAACAGGCTTTTTTAGGGACAAACACAAAATTAACAAAACTAACCGAATTTTCTCGTGGATTAAAAACAAACGCAGTCCGCTCAAATTAGTCAAAAAATCGCTGTTTTTAGGAAATTTTCCCACAACGGTGCCAAGTGAAGTCTCTATTTTGTGGAGAACCTATGCATTTTGTTGAAAATATCAAAGTTGGAGAGCATAAAATTACCTACAAATTTTACTTTTACAATTTTTCCCAACTCCGCATATTTTCGCCGATGGAGGCCGTGTTGCGCCATTTTTAGATTTTGAGCCAAAATTATGCAATTGTATGAAAAATTAAATGAGATCAAAGTAGTAGTTGTAGTTTTTCAACGGCCTTTCTTTGGACGCTTTGATTATCAACAAAGTCTGAAAAAACGCGCAAAACGAGCTCTACCGGCGAAACAATGCCGTATTCGAAAAAACAGTGAAGGCAAAATTTGCAGGAAATTTTATGCCTTATAACTTTGCTCTTTTGATATTTTGAACAAAATGCATAGTTTCTCTTAAAAATAGAGAAAAGGCGAAAAAACTATAAAATTCACATATTTCTCAAAAACAACCCTTTTTTCGAACTGCGGGTTGTGAAAATCATGCTTAGACAACCCATATCCTTCACTTGGCACCGGTCTCATAGCTGTGGGAAAATTTTCTTTAATTGTTCCTAATTTGAGCGGAGTAGGGCAGAAAACGTGCCCTAATGTGTTTTTGATGAAGACGCGCCCTTTCTTGTGAGTGCAGCTAACTTCAGAGTTTACAAATCAAAATATATAGAAAAAGTATAGATCAATCTGTAGTTGACCTTGAAGGTAATTTTTTAAGGTCGTTGCTTCAATTTGCAAAAAAGTTGGGTCGGTTTTGGACGTTCGGTTATTTTTTGTTTTTGTTTTTTTAGTTGGATCAATTTTGTTTTTTAAACAGCGAGCGCTTTTGGGGGGGTCATGACCCCCGTGACCCCCCCCCCAAAAAACGGCGCCTGGCTGCTGACCACAGTAATCTCTTTTGGGAATGGTAGTTTTATGCCCAATATGTTCAAAATTTTGACTTTTTCTAAATCAATGTTTGCTTCGTTTCAATCGTTTCGTTTTCTATGAATCTCATATTCATCTGTCATTAAATCTGTCAGTATAGTCTTTAGTTCTAGTCATTTTCCCTCGGCTCTGTATTATTTATGTTTGGACCTATCCTTCCTGCTAGAGTTGCCTGATATACATATGTATCTTCGTGTGTTCTTGGAGACGATCAACGTCGATTTTTTTGTTTGTTGCTTGTTTTTAATTGAGTGAACTGCTGACATCTGAATCTAGATTTTACTAGGAAGTGGTCCGATTCACAATTCCCACCTCTATAGGATATTACTTGGAGAATACTGGAAGCTCCCTTTATGTCTATGAGGATATGGTCTATTTGATTCCAGTATCTTTCGCTAGGCGATTGCCATGTGTGTTTGTGAATGACCTTTCTTGGGAAATATATTGAACTAACGACGACATGTTTACTCAATGCGACGCCGATAACACATTGTCCGTTATTGTTTCATGTTTCGTGGACACTTTCCTTTCCAAAGGTCGGTTTTGTGCCAGCTCTCCCTTCCAGTTTTGGCATTCAGGTCTCCTAACAATATCTTGATGACATTGAAAGGGACCGTAACATATGCGTGGTCAAGGTTACAAAAGAAAGTGTCCTTGAAAAAGATGAATTCTGATACAGGATATTTTGGCATTTAATATGCTGGACCGTCAATAAGAACATGATCGATCTGGTTTCAAGTTCAATTATCTGGTGTGAGCCATCTCATGCTATGTATTCTGTTATACTGGAAATAAATGCTTTTTATGACCATATTTGAGATTGCAGCAAAATTTATAATTCTTACCCCTATTGTCTTTACTTTTGCCACGTAAGCAATATGGACCTATCGTTGGGCGAAATATGCGTTTTTTTCCATCTTAGCATTTAAATCACCTGATATTATCTCATATATTGTATTTGCTTATAGTCTATTTATAGGAGCGTATACGCAATAGCCTTGCTATATTGAAACTATTAAACAATTTTTATAAAAATCATTTCTAAAATTCCAGCTAATGAGTTCAATGGGTCTAAAATCATTATCCGAAGTAATCAGCTGGATTACAACAACATTCATCGAAATACTCATCGTGTTCCTAATAGCTTGCATCATCCTCTATTCCGGAGGTATTTTACGCTATACAAATTTCTTCTTCATTCTAATATTTTTAATTATATTTGGACTATCCGTCATATCATTCTGGTTTGTATTAAATCTCTTCCTCAAACATTTTGGAAATTATAACCACCATTTTTTTTTAAATCCTACAGCTACATGTGCTCAACACTCTTCACATCGGCCAGCATCGGATCAGTATCTTCATCAATATTATTCTTGATGACATTCATGCCGTACATCGTCATTCTATGTCTAGAAACGAAATTGAATGGTTTCTTTAAATTTTTAACAAATTTGTCACTATCGACAGCATTTTGCTATGCCTGGGATCATATAATGCGCCTTGAGCTACAGAATAAGGGACTTGCATTTTCAGATGTTTTCAGCAATGGTTTTGATTTTGAGTTTACGTATGCTATAACGATGATTGTTGTTGATATATTCTTGTATGCTGCAATCGGTTATGCTTTGGAGTACTTCAAAAATGGTTTGTTTAAAAAATTAAAAAATGATTTATTTATATGTGGAAATATAATGATTGTTTTTGCTTGCAGATGAATATAAATTTCGAACTGTACCACGAGAAGATTTGGATCCAAGTATTGGTGCTGAATTACAAAATGTTTCTAAAGTGTACAATGATATTCAAGTGGCTGTAAGCAATGTTTCGATATCGTTTCCTAAGGATCGTGTTACGTGTTTGCTTGGAAGAAATGGTGCTGGTAAAAGTACTATAATGTAAGTATTAGTGTAAGTAATATAGACTTTCAATTTAATTGACACTCAACAATTTTTTGATATAGCCTAAAATTAATTTACGATTAAAATCCCAAATCTCCCTGTCACCAGGGAAGCCGTGATACAGGAGACTCAATCTCCTCCTCGCTGCAGCCTCACAACCTGACAATTCGGGACCTTCTCCGTAGAACCGACAGGTACAATCAACTACCAGTCCCATTCTGCTTAAATAATAATTAATCGAACAGTGGCCCGTCGGGAGCACTGTTTTTCTGCTTCTCTCCCATCTGTTGAAGTTTAAAAGTTTTTCCGGCTTAACTTTGCCGACGTGGATCTCTATTAATACAAGTCTGGGCACACATCCCTGAATGGCGAATACCTCAGCTTGAAAAACAGTGGTGGTGAAGGAAGGAATCGTATCGGACAATGCGAGCATTGCCTCCAGTTTTAATTCCTTGAGAATCGATAGGTAATCCACAAGGTCTCCTGGATTAAAGAAGAACAGCCCCCGTAGAAGCGACGCCACTGCCAAGGTTTCTTTCTTCAATATTAGGTGGAGCTGATGGTGGCTCAGTAAGGCGGTTATTTGCAGGTTAATAGTACACAAGTTCTATGCCCCGACACCACATATGAAAGAGCGGTTTGGTTGAGGTTGGAGACGGTAAGGTACCAGCCGCTGATTGTTATGACGATACAATCTGCATAGGCCTCTGCGCTTGTTCCACCAAATACACAGCATTTGCTTCAAGCCAAGTTTGGTTTGGGCGCCGATGTTGATGCATGGCCGGGGCGTTCCCACGATTGCTTTCGCTTTGAATTATCGCCAGTCACTATACGATGCAAAAAAGCCTTTCTTTCTTTGCCGTTGAAACAGCCGAAACATGAAACACGACGTTCGACGTTCGACGTTTCCCAGCTTCAACTAGTATAACAACCAATTTCCTTGCTTTTGGATTATTCCCAAGGCTTTCAAACGGTTGGAAATGGCTTGTAGAGTCACGACCAATGAATCTGCAAGTTCTTGTTGCGTTTGACATGTATAGTCGTCAGTATACTGTCTCCAATTCTGTTTCTTCAAACTTTTTCATAGGTCCGAGACGCTCGTTATCTTCCAAGTCGAAATCATCACTTTTGTAGCGTTGAATCCATTCGCGACACGTCTCGGCATAAGTTTCTACAAACATTCGACACGCCTCATTCGCAGTTTTTTTCGAATTGAAGGCAAAAAAAAAAACTTCCCGCAAATGACGCTTATTTGGCTCAAAGTTCGACATTTTCACACACAAAAAAATATATGACGCCGATAAAAATTCACAATTGTAATCATAAGTAGTTGTTGACAGGTGCTTAGCTTATCATTTGACGTTTCTGATCAGGCATTTTCCCCAGAATTTTACTGCTGGCGCCATCTATTGGAAACTTTACTCCTAATATTTCTGCTTTAAAACTGTCTCAAATTTAAATTTCTACCAATCATTGATCTCAAAATAAATCAATTAGATATGCACCAAAAAAAATTCTGTACAATAACGTTAAATTTAAAATATTAAAGGATATTCTTTTAGAAAGATGTTAACAGGACAGATAAAACCAACAAGCGGAAAAGTGATCCTCTCTCAAGCGTTGACTGCACAAGGAGATTTCGATAAAATTGGTCTCTGCTCCCAGGATAACATTCTCATACCGCATCTAACAGCACGGGAGCATCTAGAAATGTATGCAAGGATAAAGCTACAAAGCGGTTTTGATATGGAAGTTTCTAAAACAATGAAGAGTCTGAATTTTGGTAAATATGAAGACTATGAAGCCTATAAACTTTCTGGAGGATATCAAAGGAGATTGTGTGTAGCCATTGCCTTTATCGGTAAGGAAAATTATTGAATTGTGTAAAATAAAATTAGATTTATATTTTTATTATATTTAAGGATCTCCAAATGTAGTAATATTGGATGAACCATGCAGTGGTGTTGATACGAAAGCAAGAAGACTTGTTTGGGAATTAATAGAAGCGTTGCGACAAGGTCGAGCAGTAATTTTAGCAACGCACTACTTAGATGAAGCTGAGTACTTAAGTGATTCCGTTTTTATATTAAACAATGTAACTAAAGTTTATTATTAATTTGAAATTATTTTTTAAATTTACGCTTTTGATTTAGGGCAAAACTATAGCACAGCATAATCCCGAAACAATGAAAATGCTATTTACAAAGGCGCTTGATATCAGTATTACGAGTAACGGACAGAATTCTGTTCTAGATGAAATTAAAGGAAATCTATCAAGTTATTTAGAAAAATTTAGTACAGCACAACCATCGGGATATGAATTAAATATAAATATTCCGTATAGTCATGATCAGAATAGGTTTGTTCTGTAGTAATTCTTTAATCATAATATTAATGTTTACAACTTTTTTATATTCAGATTACCTGAGTTCATTGAATATCTAGAAACTTTAGAGGCAAGCAATAGTATATTAGATCTTACAATAACCAGCAAAAACTTAGAAGAAATATTCAACAATCTCAATCAAGACAGAGGAATTTTAAATGGAAATGCTACGGAAAAATATGAAAAGATCGATTTGTCAAACAAAGAGAATCTGATCAAACCGTCCCTGTCTACACTAGAAGTAATTGGAAACCTTCTTTGGAAAAGATCTCTTCACTTTAGACGCAACTATCGTCTTCTACTATGCATTCTAATTCTTCCAGCATTATTTGAAATTATAGCCATGAGCTTTATGCAGCTAAGACCTGGCGGAGAATATGATACCAATCTTGATCTAACAAGAAGCTTGTACCCCAACACTCAACAATTCCTTAGCTTGGAAAATGGAAACAATTTCACTACTTCCACATATAAGACACTAAAAGACAACATCACCGATTGTTCATATTTTGAAAACTCTGCTCTAGCATTCAAGTGGATACTAGACAGTCAGGATATGTATCATATGAAAAGATACGGTGGTCTTACCTTTAACGATAGCTTAGCTTTAGTATGGTACAACAATAAAGGATATCACTCAATGGCTTCTTGGTTGAATGATTTAAATTCGCATCTTTTGAGAACAGAAATGAATGATGAATCATTTGGTATACATACAAGCAATCATCCATTGAAGCTGGGTGAGAAGGAGTTGAGTACGTCGTCGATGTAAGTATAAATTGGTTCTGTTTCTTTAAGGAGAACAAATATAATTTTTTTTTCATATTTTAGATTACAACAAGTTGCTGATGCTGGAGTCTCGTTAATCCTTTTGATTGCGTTTAGTTTAGTTGTTGCTGGATCATCAGTATTTATTGTTAATGAACGTGTAACAGGGGAAAAATTACAACAGAAATTGTGTGGTGTTAATTTTCGTACTTATTGGGGTGTTGCGTTTGTTTGGGATTTTTTGGTAAGATTTTTTTTTGTACTTAAAAAACTGCAACAACATGTTTTCTATTAAAAAATATTAATATAACACTATACTATTGGATTATCCCATAAATAATGCGGTTTGTTTTATACTTAATTTATTTCAAAAATTGAGATACGTAAAACTAATCTTAACACAAAATGTATTCTCCATTATTTTCCGCAATGCTTTTCCATTTATCTGCAAGAGTTTGAACGCCCCCTTCCAAAATTCACTTGACCGTGACGAAAAATACGCCTAAAGTACGATTTTCATACTTTCTATGTGCAAGTGATAATAGGATGGGGCAAAGTCCGGTGTATATCGTTGATGCGACATCGTTTAGCTGATTCCACATGAGCGTACACACGACACGACAAGAATAGGCTGCAAAGGTGGTTTATGGAGAAAAGGGTGAGAGAGGGGCCGGTTTTCAATCGCCCTCACTCTCCTTCTCTCTAATAAAACCACCTTTGCAGCCGACTCTTGTCGTGTCGTGTGTACGCTCGTGTGGAATCAGCCTTTCCATTCAAACTCCTGCAACTTCTGTAAAGTCATTCTTGCTGAATCTGGCTAAGCGTTGTCTTGTTAAAAGAACACTTTTGCCCTTAAAACCAAAGATGGTACATTTTTGGCATTGCTGAAAAAGCTCTGAGACGTACCAGCAAGTAAGATCACACATTCACTCTTGCGATCAGACTCAGAAAGGTAATGGGTAAGGCGATGAACGGTTGAATGGCCAAAACCACGCTTCTCCGCTATTTCAACCATGGTTCCGATGGGCTTTTGTTCCACCAGGGTTCGCAGGACCTCCTGATCAAGCTCCACATATCCTACGAGGCTCATCTTGTAAGCTGTAGTTTCCGGCTTGGAATTTCTTGAAGCACCATTAGCACTGCCGTTTATTTTTCCTTCTCCATACACAGCTTTAACATTTGTTGCACTTTCGGTTGCATTTTTGTCTTTATTAAACTCGTAAAGTAAACAATGCCGAATATGTTGGGTGAGGTGATGTGAGAGTACAGAATGACAAAATAAAAGCTGCAGAACGTTATCACGCGGTTTTCGTAAACAGTGGAGATTGAATGGAAACTGACTATTCACAGAATTAGTTGATTCAAATTATTTGCAACGTTTTGGTACATGCGACTCACTTCACATAATGCAACTCACTTTTTGGGTCTGAAGCGCTCCAGTAGATGGCGATGTACTTTACGTTTGAACTCTAGCATGTTGCACAAGTTCGGATAGTTCCACAATCGAGTTGTTCCATTTAGACCTTAGTGTGTAAAAAAAGAAGAACTGCACGTTGTAGGGATGAAACGAACGACTTAGCCTTGTTTTTCGAGAAAAATACTGCCGTGCAGGTAATAAAGCGTTGTCTCACCACGGTATGGCGGTTTGCGAGTCGTCAGTAGGTAAACGAGCCATATTCGAGGCGGGTCGGGTGTAGGACTTGCATATTGCAACCCAAGCTATGGGCTATAGAAGCAGCTTGCACATCTTCAAAAATCCGAGAGTTTGGGATGTTTGTTTGGCGATTTGGGATATTTGGTCATTTTATCGCAGGTGGTCCCTTGTTAATGTTACGCCTAAGGGGCCATCCATAAATTACGTGAGGTGATTTTGGCGATTTTTCGACCCCCTCTCCCCCCTTGGTGAGATGTCGTGAGATTTGGCTCGACCCCCTCCACCCCAAAATCTCACGTGAGATTTTTAAAATTTTAAAAAATTTTCAGGATTTACACTATTATGCGTATTTTTAGTGTAAATACCTTAATCTGTGCTTGATTGCGTTGGATTTATTTAAAAAAACATAATTTATGGTGAAGAACAGTACCACAAAATCATAACAGCACCAACTCGGCATGCACCCAATATAAATTACAATACCTGTGGATTACCATTTAGAAGGTGGTTCTGCCTATCCTTTGGAAACCAACCTCATGGTGCCTTACAGGGATAATGATTTCTTAACAAGAGAACAGAAAAATTTCAATTCTAATTTGAGCTCAACTCGTGTATTTGTAGAGCAAGCATATAGACCGGGAGATGATGACAGAAGTTCAAGCACGATTTTCTCTCTTATGCCTCTTGGAGTACCGAAAGTTACATCAGAGATAAGTGGAATCATCGCAAAATTGAGCGGTCCCCGCGGTGCCAACATCTTTTAAATAAATTTTTATTTTGTCACAAATTTTTGTTTTCTTAAACAATTTTCTCCCTTCTGCCAATATTATAAAACGATAGTTAAGCACCGACTTTATGATCGATGAGCTAGGCATAAGTGCAGCCAGGGTTCTAAGGGTTGATATGGTACGGTGAAAGTGTAAAAAAATGTGGGTGATAGTATGTAATTTTCTCACCGCTGCCAATGTAAAGTTTGAAATTATTCAACTTACACAGTCCATTAAAAATATTGGCATAAGGGCAGATAAGGGCTGAATGAATTTCGGTTCTGCAAAAGTTGATAAAAAATTTTAGCTTGGTTCTGTGATTTTCTCACTTATGCCATTGAAACTATATAATATTTATTATAAATTGAACACTTTTTTGAATCAGCATAACGATCGGGCGTATCTATACTGAAGGCATAAGTCATAAAGTTGTAGAAAATTCGTGCAAATAACGACAATTTTTTCACTTATGCCATTTTGCATGTTGGTAGAAAAAGTTGTTTTAAACTGATAGTGAAAGAGGCATAAGTGCTACAAAAGGCTTATACGTTAAAATCATTAATCAAGTATCAGCCAATGTAACGTCGGCTTTCGGGAGATTTAAGATTTAGATTTAATTTAACAATTTTCGCTCTTATGCTATTTTGCACGTGGGTAGAAACAAATGCTATAGACCAATATTGAAAGAGACATAAGCGTCATAAAGGGCCTTATTATTAAAAATTATTTCAGAAGTTATAAGGATGTATACTGTATTTGTATACAACTTTATTATTATAAAGACAGTTGAAATATTTGAAAAAATTGCAACTATCTTCTCACTTATTTTATGTAAAATACATAGAAAAAGTAAATTTAGAAAGTATATTTTTATACCAGAAATTCAAACCGGGAAATTAAAAAAAAAATATTATGTATTATTATTATTACCCGGATAGCTCAAAACAGAGCCCGATGGAGAAGCTTTGTGGAAGCCCTATGCTCCCGAGAGGGGTAAAACAGGATAATAATAATTATTATACATAAATTTTTACCCCTCTCGGGAGCATAGGGCTTCCACAAAGCTTCTCCATTGGACTCTGTTTTGACCCAGCGGGAAATGGAATCATACCAAGAAGCATGACGGTAGCCTTTTTTGGAAGGCGAGAATTCCTTCCTTTTCGCATTCCGCTCCATATCTTTTTTGTGCAGCCATGTCATTAGAAGGAATGAGTCGAAAAGCTTTAAAAGCTCATTCACCTTCCCCACGCATTCCCGGTAAGGTGTTTGTGATCCGTGCTCTTTTATTTCTTCCAAGGAAGTACATTTCTTACACCTTCTAAATATATTGAGATCCTTGGAAGATATTGCTTTAATCCTTTTATAATAATCTTTTAGATACACGTTTTTATACACAATTTAATGGTAAATTGTATTAACTGAATTGAAACCGTACATTAATTACATATCCATATTTGGAACTACGAATACGAACTCCTTCCTAAAAGCTTCTTGAGGAAGGCCTTCAAACTTTTCCCGCTGGGGAGCTATCCTCTTGGTCTCAATCCAGGTTTTGTCAACATTTTTGATTTCTTTCATTACTGTCCTTCTCCATGTATTTTTAGATCTACCGACACCTCTACTTCCTTGCGGATTCCATTCAAGTGCTTTTTTCGTTAAAGCATTATTTTCTTTTCGTATCTATCCACGTCCATTTTCTTTCCTTTATCTGTTTGATAATTAGTTCTTGTTTTGTCAAATTCCATAATTCTAAGTTTGATATTTGCCTGGGCCAGAAATATTATGTATAATTCCCTTATATTTATTATGCATATATAAAGTTTTTTCGCTATATATTTCTTCAATTTGAATTTCCTTCTCAAAAAAAAATGGAGAAAAGACTCTATGATGTCTTGCGCATTCGTGTGGACATCTGTACGCCTTATAATATGATGGAACATGTGACGATGATGATTATGAAGGTGACAATAATAATGATAATGATACTGATGATTATTAATATTGAATTGTAATTTGTAATATAATTTTTAAAACTTTTTCAAAGTGGTTTTGTACTTTTCGCACAGCATCAAGTTTTAAGCAACTCAGTTTTTTCTCTAAAACTAACTTCGTTAAAACATAAATTCCTAAATTTTGATCATTTTATGTTAATTGATAAGTTTTAGTAGAGAGAAATTGTAATTTTAAAGTGATGTAACAGGAACTTCAAAATTTTTTTTATTTTTTCATTTCATACATGCACCTGAGTCGAAAACCGAAAAATATGGAAAAATCAAATGTGAGCATAGCGAGAAAAGTGCATAAAAGTGCATTTTTGGTGAATTTTGAGTGGATCGTAACACTATTTTTCCAATTCTACGGATCTATTGGTCGTAGAAAAAAAGAAAAAAAAAGAAATATACTCGTGAGTAAAATGGCTTTCGAACTGGTGGGGCGAGATTAACGTTAAAAATCCAAATTTATCATTTTTTTATTTTTTAACTAAAAATACATTAGATAATAAACAAATCGGTGGATTTTCATAAAAATTGGAGGAAACATGTATTTTATTGTTATAAATATGCTATTAAATTTTCAAAAATAAAATTTCATTTTTACGGCCAAAATTGATCATTTTCGAAAAATATTAAAACCCTTGTAACTTAATGAGAAATGGTCTAGGAAGGAAATATGGTCTGAGTGGATGATAAAATGTTTAAAAAACGAAATTTCATTTTTTTGTTGTTTTTAATTTAAAAAAAGGGACATTTAAACTTTATAAACAGATTCCGGTATATGTTTACTATAAAGTACATAAAAAAACTACATTTAGGGAAAAAAGAGTTCTCTCATTAAGTTACAAGGGTTTTAATATTTTTCGAAAATGATTAATTTTGGCCGTAAAAAAGAAATTTTAGATTTGAAAATTTAATTTAATTTAATTTAATTTAATTTTCTACCATAAAGCCCTTTGTGGCACTTATGCCTCTTTCAATATTGGTTTATAACATCTTTTTCAACCAACATGCAAAATGGCATAAGTGAGAAAATTGTCAATGTTTCCACAAATTTCTTACAACTATTCCGATACTTTAAAGTATGAAAGCCCACCCAGGCACTTATGCCATTCAAACTAATGAATTTTTTAATTATTTATAATATGTTGATCTTTGTTTGATTAATGAGAAAATCACAGAACCAAGCTAACAATTTTTATCAACTTTTGCAGAACCGAAATTCATTCAGCCCTTATCTGCCCTTATGCCAATATTTTTAATGGACTGTGTAAGTTGAATAATTTCAAACTTTACATTGGCAGCGGTGAGAAAATTACATACTATCACCCACATTTTTTTACACTTTCACCGTACCATATCAACCCTTAGAACCCTGGCTGCACTTATGCCTAGCTCATCGATCATAAAGTCGGTGCTTAACTATCGTTTTATAATATTGGCAGAAGGGAGAAAATTGTTTAAGAAAACAAAAATTTGTGACAAAATAAAAATTTATTTAAAAGATGTTGGCACCGCGGGGACCGCTCAATTTTGCGATGATTCCACTTATCTCTGATGTAACTTTCGGTACTCCAAGAGGCATAAGAGAGAAAATCGTGCTTGAACTTCTGTCATCATCTCCCGGTCTAATATGGAATATAAAAAAAATTTAGAATTTTACAATATATTGACATACGAAGGTTGACTTTGGCATCCACTGATTCGTTTTTAGAGAGTAACGACTTGACTGTTTGAATAGTAATGGTAGAGCCATTTATGACTCTGGAGATATACAAACTTCGGAGCATTCTTCTATAGATGTCATCTTTGGGTAAAAAACCTGTGACTGAATGACCCAGGGGGGTTATCCTGGAATGCGATTCGAAAGTCATGAAATTCGGAAATAAGAAAATGGTATCCTCCACCAATGCGAATTCGAATTAAATTTGTCCGCCTGTTATCGGATTTCAGTCCGCGAGTAAAGCCATTGCCGCATGCGCTGCATTTATTTGTTTGTTTTAAAATATTCTAAAAACTCTTTAAATATTCTTGAAACAATTTATTGTTCGCATCAAAATGTCAAATTAAGTTAATAAATGAAGCTGGTTGGCTGAAAATAATTTCTTTTCGAAGATTTATCAGGCATCGCTACTAGCTTCCGTTTGTTTCCTACTTTCGTATCGCCTTAGAAAAGCGGAGTCTGAAGTCACAGCCAGCTTCTCAAATTGACGTTTGAGCCGCCTGTACATCAGGATATAGATTCAAGAAGTGGGATCTGTTAGACTTCCATTCTTCACAACTCTCGATAATGATAACAAAAGGTTTTCAAAATCTATCTTGGCCTCTAGTAGGTATGTCAGAGCATATGGTCGTCGATTCAAAATTCGAGTCCTGTAAGATGCTTAGATAACTAATTATGTCGCCTGGTGCAAATGTCTGCTTTTTGTAGTGACAATGCACCGCAGATAGCATGTGTTCTGACTGATGTGAAAAGAGCCGATTCTTAATATAATCTCTATGATTGCAGTACACTGATAAAAAAAATTTCTTGGCT
Organism: Thereva nobilitata; assembly: GCA_963855945.1. Taxonomy (NCBI): domain Eukaryota; kingdom Metazoa; phylum Arthropoda; class Insecta; order Diptera; family Therevidae; genus Thereva; species Thereva nobilitata. The sequence goes on along the minus strand of OY979697.1, from coordinate 99,986,653 downwards.
TAAAGCACTTTTTCTTGAACCAAGCAACTCATGTTTTGGATATAACGAAAACAAAATTGTCTCGGGATAAGCAATTATCATAGTCTTGATTTTATTGTCTTGGATGAAGACAAAAGTTGACTTGAAGTAAAATAAAATACGAAACCGATGATATTATATTTTAAAAAAATTCAAGTTCTAAAATCGGTCTTATTGGTTGTGATACATTTTTAGAACTTGAAAGTCCGATAACCGAAAAAAGTCCGATGAATTAAGAATTTAGTTTCTTGAGTAAAAAATTAAACATTCTTATTTCGAGAAAAATATATCTTGGTCGAAAAATATAAGTATTGAGCAAAGAAATACAATTGTTTGGCTCAAGAATTTCCAGTGTCTTACTCTGAGACAGCATTCTTATGATAAGACTGAAAAATTCTTCTACTCAAGACAACGAAACGAAGACTATCGAATTGCTGGAATCGAGAAAATTTTCTTATCAGTGTAGGATTGAGTACATTATGCACTTGAGATACTTAGAAGGGCATTAGGTTCCAGGTTTTTCAATTGGGCTTCTAGGCCTTTTTATTTTGTTTAAGCATAGACCCCCCACACTAGTTCATCTGTCCAAAAATGGTCGTATAAGTCAATGCATACATTACTTTCGCAGTTTTTCCCAGCCTATTGTATAAAATGATAAGAATTTTTCATCACGTCATACACTCTTCATTCCCAGATATTTAAATTATTTTCTTTACTTTTTTTGGATGTTCCAGTTGGATGGTATTTAAAACAAAATTAAATTTTTATACCCAATTGCTATTGAGTCGAAATATAGTAATAGTATCACGTATACTTTTTATGTAATGGATTCATTATTCCTTCTCTATTTGCAATATGTATTGATAAAACTTTTCACCATGTTCATCTGATACTGCACCATTCGTGAATGAAATCTAAGTGCGGGTCCAAAAAAACGATTTTAAAGATTGTCTCATTTACAGATATTTTACTTAAAATTGAAAAAAGATATTAAGAAATATTGCAAAAAAAATTACAGAAAAATCGAAAAATACCCATTTTGAGGGCTAAAACCCCCTAAAAAGTGGGCTTCTCGGGGTAGAAAATCGGTAGACTTTATAACCCCTTATGAAGAAGCCTAAAAAGAAGCTCTCTGCCAATTTTCAGCCTGTACCTAATTATTTCCGCTATATCGCTTTTTCGGCTTAATTTACCTGTACTATTAATTTAACCCAGTTTTCTCGCGATTTTACACTGTTTCTTGCGGAAAAAAATTACGTGATATTTGCGGAGACCCTCCCCTCCCCCACGTGAGATTTAGTGAGATTCTGCTCGATCCCCTCCCCCCCCCTAAACACCTCACGTAATTTATGGACGCCCCCTAAGATATTGGACCAGCCTTTAAATATACACCGTCGTCCACTGAAACGGAAAGGACAAAAGGGTAGGTTTTAATAGGGATTCGTCAGTAGTTCGTTTTAGATGTGGTAAATACAACACGATTCTTGCGGCCCCAATTAATAATGAGTTCGATGTCCTTGTTAATTGAATTAGACACTTTTGGCGCTTGATGAGCAAAAAGTCTTGTTGCCTTGGTCTTGCACTATTGTCTTTTTTGCCTTGGTCTTGCTAAATGTGCAACACCAGGCAAGACTGCAAGACCAAGACTGCAAGACTTTTTGCTCATCACTACTCCACACTGGTTAGAGGGAGCACAGTGGAGTGTGTTATCTAAAAAATGGCTGTGATGACTGTGTGATGTTATGCAAACTCAACAATTTCCCCAATGAACTCAAAACTTTATTTTTTTAACTTAAACCACAATTAACTATTTTAACAATAAATTTCTCTTCCAGGTATTCCTTATAGCTCTAAGTTTATGTGTGATAATATTTAAAATATTCAACACTCCTGTTTATGTTGCAAAGTCAAACTTAGATGGAATTTGTCTTCTATTGGTACTTTACGGGTAATATACAAGAAAATTTAATTAATATAACATTAAAAATTATAAACTATTTTTTTTATTATTAATAGATTTGCTTCAATACCAGCCGTTCATGTCTTTGAAAAATTATTTGCCGAAGCTAGTTTTGCTAATATGACAATATTCTGTCTTAATGTTATAATAGCATTAACTACTTTAACAATTGTGATATTATTTGATATTTTGGGTGAAAGTGATACATCAGAAAAATGGAGACATTTCTTAAATCGTGCATTTTTAATATTTCCACAACATGCACTATCAGATGGTTTAATTGAGATTTGTAAAAATTATATTGTGGTATGTTTTATTTTATATATTTCGAATAAAAGAAATTTAATATATTTTTTTTTTTCAAATTTCAGTCAGAAGTATTTATCCGTTACGGAATCGAATCATACAAATCACCAGTTACTAGTGATCTTCTTCGTCCACATTATATAGCACTAGTGGTTTTAGGTGTGGCATTTATGTGCATTAATTATATTATTGAAAGTGGTCTAGTACATAAAATAATACAGAATATTTTCCAAACAAGCAGTCATACATATGAATTGAAGATTGTTTCGATACAAAATTCATTGAAACGTGGTGATAATAAATATAATTCATATTCAGAGAGTTATGCGCTGAATGTTGAATATTTGAGTAAATGCTATAAGAGAAATGATTATGCTGTTAAGGATGTTTCATTTCAAATCAAGACTGGTGAATGTTTTGGATTATTGGGTAAAAATGGTGCTGGAAAATCAACAATATTTAAAATATTATCGGGGCAATTACATCAATCATCGGGAACTGTTAATTATTTTAATGTGAGTTTAATTTTGTTTATTTTGTAATTTTTAAAAGTGTTAATTTTTCATAGTTTTTAATAATTTTCTACTTCGTAGTTGTTTATATAGGATATGTGTGTGCCATTCCTTGCTATGAACCATGTTAGAAAAAAACAGTAATTTCTACTGTTTACATTGAGACTTAATCTCCTCCTCGCTCATAAGCTACTCCGCAGAACCAACAGCGAACAGTGGCCCGTCAGTATTATTTTTTTTAGCTCTTACCTGTTGAAGTATAAAAGGTTATCCGCTTCAGCTTTGTCGATTTGAATGAATCTTTTAGCTTGACATTCACCGTGGACCAAGGTTCCGGAAATCGACGATTTCATCACCAATGTGGCTTTCGTGGCCTGGATTCCACATTGTTCCCGCTGAAGAGGTTGAAAGATCGAGACAATCTAGGACAGTTTTTGATGACACCCTATGGGATTTAATAGCCAACAGGGCAGGTTAACTGTCCGAGAAAATGATGTTGTTAGAGTTATTTCGAATTCTATTAATACAAGTTTGGGTACACACCTGAATGTAAGTACCTCAAACAGGGCCATATAGACCCAGCCCTATCCTATTATCGGTGTTGAAACCGTCCATATACCAAAAGCCCGTTGTTCTCGCCGTGCTGCCATTCTAAGTTGGTTTTTCCCAGCAGCTTTGAAGGACTTGAAGGTGTCAAAAATGTCTGATTCGATACTACCTGCAGTAAAAACCTTGTTTTGTAAGGCCTTGTTCCTATTGTAGGATCGGTGGGCTGAAACTGCTTCAATGATTCAATGTTAGTTTCTAGGGTCATTGCCCGGTCAGTAACTAGAGTTACTAGAGAAACCGGGAAATAAGTGCTCATTAGTAGCTCTATCGCATTCCTGAAATTCTCCATAAAGAATCCCTCAAGAGCTGAGGTAGGCAATGCCGTTTGAGTGATTTTTAGATAAGACTTTGTGTAACCTCATAGAGTCTGGAAGCTTGTCTATTTCTTTGCAGAAGGCTTTCCATGACCTTAGTTTGGCTCTTCTCTTTAATATAAGTCGTGAGACCTTTCTTGTAAAGGGGTCCCAGTTACCAGTGACTTTAGCCCTGTTGAATAGTTTCCCAGCTTCATTTATCCTTCTGCAGAGATCACTCTTCCACCACGCAACTGTTCGATTGCTGTTTCGCAATTTCACAGAACAGCTGATTTCAAAGCTGCCGCGATCGCTTTCTGCAGACTAGCAGCGACACGATCGAGATCGGCTTAACTGATAGAATTATTATTTATGTGGCTGCCGTTAATGGTGGACGGTGAACTTTGTGGAGTATTTTCCATTTTTGCATCCTTAGGCCTCTTAAAAAGCCTTTAAAGCTTAAATAAAAGAGTTTAAAGGGCAAACTAAAGCTTTTAAAACTTAAATAAAAGCTTTTCAAGCTTAAATACGAGCTTTTAAAGGTTGAACAAAAGCTTTTAAAGGCCAAACAAAAGCTTTTAAAGCTTAAATAAAAGCTTTTAAATGCCAAAGGCTCTAAAAGCTTTTATACCTAAACCAGCTTTTAAAGCTTCAACAAAAGCTTTTAAAAGCTTTTAAATGTTACACAAAAGGTTGTAAACATTTTAAAGCTTAAACAAAAACTTTTAAAATTTTTTTGTGCGGTCGTCTTTTACAGCCGGGAAGTACTCGACCAAAAACATTCCTATCATTTAAAAATCGATCAACTCCTTTTAACTAATCCGAATATTTTTCATATTTCCAGCAAGACATTTCCTACTGTCCACAAACTAGTGCATTGGATCCACTGCTCACCGTAAAGGAATTAATCGAATTTTATGGCCGACTGAGGAGGATACAAGATCTTCAGCAAGTAAGTATATAACTGAACAAATATTTTTGTTTATATCGCAAAAAGTAATTATATTACAAGAAGTATAAAAACAAACAGAAACGAAATTATACATCAAATTCATGAATAAAGATTTCCACTTCGATTGGACTCCGTCCATTATTTGAAAGAATATTTAATTCTCCACGACTAAGCATCAAGCAGTTGGGGTCTGTTATGAGGAAGACTTCTGGATTTTGAGTATATTTTAAATTTCTTACCTAAAAAGAAATTAAATTTTTTTTGAAAAGATAAATTTAATTTTAAAAATGGTTGTTCACACTTCTGTTATTGTGCTTCGGGATGAAGTCATTTCCTGATCAAAAGCTGTTAATGTGCAATGAACTTTTTTGGTTGTTTCTACTGTCGCTAACCACAGAACAATAATGTCCTTTGATGGATCGTTTTGATTGTAGTATTTTAGTGCCTGTTTTATTTAAATATAATATTTAATAAGTTTTTAATAATTTTAGTTTTTATTACAAGTTGTTTATTATTAAATAAAGCCGTAAGATTTTTCTTAGATCCCATTATTAGTATCGGAAGATGATTGAGAAAGTTTATGTATTTTTCAGGTAAAAAAGAGTTTCCTCGGCATAATCCTACTAGACCAGGTCGGGTGCTTTCAGATCTATAATAAATTGTGTCATTCAAATAGTTCTTTTAAGCATTCTATACTCACTCATGCTTTCCACCATATGCAAGAATACCCAAACAAATATTCTCATTAAATGGAAATATACTCTCATCAAAAGCCAAAACTGATCTCTTATTCCCTTCAATATCCTGAAAATCAACTGGAAAAACTTGTTTATGATCTTTTAAAAAATGCGACAAAACCGATGTGATTCCGATAGTTCTTTTACACGAATCCACCGGACAATTAATTGGACTCCGCGAAATATTTATTAATGACTCTGTAGATTTGGTTGGTTGATGATTATGCTCATTAGCTGCTTCTTCATCAACAATGTTACAATCTTCATTTGATTTTGCATTTTCCCTAAATTTGACCATGCTTTGTGTGCTAAACTGTTGCAGTAGTTCATCAACATCAGTTATGACTGGCTTGTAATTAGTAAAACGATTATTAATTTGTAGTAATTTCTCTTTGGTAGATTGGAATTTTTGTGCACGTTCTTTTCTATGTTTAAATTTGCAGTAGTGCTCCATATGATCGTACATGGTGGGTTGATTGAATTTAGCTCGCACTGGACCTGTACCTTCGTTTGATATTTGCATATCTTCGCAATTTCTACAAGTCGCCATTATTTGTAATTAACACGATTAATTTTTATAATTACAATTAAATAAATTTAAATAATAACACAATCTCGTTATTTTAAGGAAACGAGAGATATGTCAGTTGATATTTGTGACATAATTGTCGGTGGTAGTTTGATTTCCAAATTTCGTAAAAGTGTTAATGGTTTTTTTAAAAATAAACTGAAAAAATAAATCCTCTTCAGGGATGGTTATGTATTTCTCCTACAGCTCCTTTACTCTTTCGTGGTTCATAGATCGGAGTTGCCCTTCTGCAGAGTCTGTTTTGTATGGCAAGTCTCAGCCCCGTCCTGGATCCCCCGTTGTTGTGGCCTTGTTAGGTCCTCCAATTTTGACGGGCTCCTCGTGTGGATTCCAGTCAAGGGCCCATTTGGATAGATGTTCGTTCTCGCGTCGCAAGGTTTGGCCTATCCAATTCCATCAGTCAGCAGTTCTGGCGGGATGCCATCTTTTCCAGCAACTTTACCATTAGCCATTGCATGAATTGCGGTTACTATTTCTATATTGAATAGGGCACGAGTGGCGATTCTTATTGGCTGTGTATGGTTGCTATTTTCTTCAGGTTCCAGTGAAAATGAACCGTTCGGGACGCCGAAGAAATAATCTCTCTCCCCAGGAGTTGCTCCTTGTCGCTGCGCAGCTGCCTTCCATCCGCACTCTTTACCGCATGCTTTTTAGCAGATTAGTACTATTACTAAGCATATAGCGCATAGAGAAGCGGCGTAGAACAAAAATTTGGACACTGCATTTCTCTTCTTCCCTGCAAAAGCTTTTTAAGCTTAAATAAAAGCTTTTAAAGCTTAAATAAAAGCGTTTAAAGCTTAAATAAAAGCTTTTAAAGCTTTTAAAGCTTAAACAAAAGCTTTCAAAGCTTAAATAAAAGCTTTTAAAGCTTAAATAAAAGCTTTTAAAGCTTAAATAAAAGCTTTTAAAGCTTAAATAAAAGCTTTTAAGCTTAAATAAAAGCTTTTAAGCTTAAATAAAAGCTTTTAAATCTTAAATAAAAGCTTTTAAAGCTTAAATAAAAGCTTTTACAGCTTAAATAAAAGCTTTTAAAGCTTAAATAAAAGCTTTTAAAGCTTAATTAAAAGCTTTTAAAGCTTAAATAAAAGCATTTAAAGCGTAAATAAAAGCTTTTAAAGCTTAAATAAAAGCTTTTAAAGCTTAAATAAAAGCTTTTAAAGCTTAATTAAAAGCTTTTTAAAACTAAACAAAAGTTCGGGGGGCCAAAGAAATAATCTCTCCATCTTTGGAACACTCGCTGCACAGCGGCTTCTTTCCGTACTCTTTGCGGCATGATTTTTGTCAGATTAGTACCATACCACTAATCATAGAACACATACAGAAGTCGCCTAGAACAAAAATGTGTTCATGGGTTTTATCTTCTTCTTGCCTCGTAGCTGGCTCCCATTGCTCTCATAGTACCAAAATCTACTTCAAAGTCCTAAATTGATAGCAGATTATTGTACATGATGTTGAAATGAGAAATGCGGTGAGGTGAGGCAATTTGGGGATAGGCAAATTTCGCGTCATCCGCTAGCGTGGATCGATTATTTTTTTCCTTTTATGCTTATTCGAAGAAAAAAATCAAGGCCGTCTAGGCTTGAATAAATAAAATTATGGTGGATAAGAGAAGAGGCAAGAATCCGAAATATTGATTTATACACGCACCTCAATTTTTGTTAGTAAAAGTGCAAGGTTGGGTCCAAGAGTCCCCAACATTCCTTAGAAGAGAAATGCTTCTTGGTTTGTGAGCATCCTGGTTGAGGGGGACCATTTCTAACGACGAACAAAATTTCGTATGGGAGGGGGCATCGTTACGGTTTAGCCGCTAGGGCGTTTTGTTTAGTGTTTTGCATATCACCCTGTATTTTTGTAACCCTATGACCTATTTTCATGAATAAGGTAGCAATGTACGTAGAATACTCCCTCCTACCTAAAACTGTAAAAATAAAGGTTTTACCCTACCAACTTCCAGAATTATGTGTCATCAAAGTCAAAATTTTGGTTTTTTTTAACAAAAATGTCAACTTTAACTACCTTTTGTTAAAATTGCCTTCATTTGGTACATTTTTTTTAAAAACATTAAAATTTAATTCTATAACAATAAAAGGAAAAATGTGTCAAAATCTCCAAAAGCAAATCAGTGAGCCATTCGCAAATTATACTAAAGTTTTCCCAGTCGAGCTTTCATCCTAGTGAAGATACGAACCTTATCAAAAATTTCCCCTACAAAAATCTTTCGTGCTAACGAAGACACGCAATTTCATCTTAGCGAAGACACGAACTTTATTCTTAAAAGCTCATGTTGCGAAATTCTATTACTGAGGGAGAAGGGGAAAGGCAAATATCAGCGGGAGCCAGTGGGGGCGCACAACCAACCTGCTATACTACTAGGGACTCTCATGAATTATCACATCAATTTTTATTCTAGTTATTTATATTTGGACACACTAGACTTTTACTTTTCTTCAAATTCACAAATCCATTACAAAAATTTCCAATTAATTCAAATCTTCACATATTTTCAGGTAACTCCGTCCATTTTAAATTCCTTCCATTTAGAATCATATAAAAACGTCCTTGTGAAAAATCTCAGCGGAGGCAATCGAAGGAAGCTAAATGTGGCAATCGCTTGCTTAGGTGATACCAGCGTAGTTCTAATGGATGAACCAACAAGCGACATGGATCCAGTAACTCGATCCCTAGTGTATAAAGCAATCAAAGAACTGATATCAGAAAAACGTGCTGTACTCCTAACATCACACACAATATCCGAGATTGATCAAGTCTGTCATCGTATTGCTGTACTTAAGGATGGCCGGATCATTAGCACTGGGAGTCCGGAACAGCTAAAGGAACAATTCGGTGGATATTATATAATCACTATATTTGCTGAAAAAGTTCGTCCCTTTAAGCTTCAGAAGGTGAGTTTTTGTTTGTTACGAAACAATTTTAGAAAATATAAAGATTTTTTTAAAATAATTTAAATTTCAGATCCTTCATGATTGTATCCCTGAAGCTCAGGATATTCATGTACACTCGCACACGCTTAAATTCTTAATCAAAATAACACCAAAATCTGATGAGGTAAAAATAATAATCAACAAAAAAGATATTTTTTTAAATTTTTTCCATCTAAAAACAAAAAAATAAATAAAAATTTTTTTTTAGATTAAGAACAATAATATTGAGGAGAACAACACTGGGACACTATCGCTGGCCGAATTGTTTATGAAATTGAAACGTTTCGCAATGGAACGACAAATCCAGTACACGATAACAAGGTGCAGATTGGATCTAGTCTTCGAAAAGATACTAGATTCGAGCGACAGCGACGGCGGCTACGTGCATAAAGCGTTCGACCAAACGGAAACGGTCACATGATAGATATGGTATACTACTTACTAGTATCATCATGGCAGTTACACAAAATAAATTGTGATAATATCGATTATTGTCTACACACCTTTTAGACATGGGGGATTCTTTTGCTGTCTAGAGATGGCTAATAGCACTTTTATTTCCGATTGTTCGATCTCTTGATCTCTTGTACTTGCGTTCTTTTTTGTTTTTAATTTACTTTTTGGTTTTAAGCAGTTTTTTAAGAGTTGGTATTTAAGCAAAAAAAAATTAAATTTTATCTTGTAAATATTTTTTCAAAATGTTGATTTTTATTTGGTCATTGTTTGTCCCAAAAAACACTCACGATGAATGTGCAGAATTTTTGCATGTTTTGACGGAAGAATTGATTTTGTTGTTAATATCCGGTTGGATATATTGTGGTACTTTTTTTTTACTACGTAAGCCATTTGTAATCCCTTAACAGTATTGCATAAATAATATTTTTTTTATCAGACAGAAATTATTGTTTTTCAGCTGTTATCAAAGTGTACCACGGAAAACTTTCATGAGTTTGAAGAGTTGTTAGGGGATTTTTTGATGCCATAAGTTAAGTAAAGAAGCATTTGTTACATGTTTATTAGGAGAATGTTCTAGCTTTCAGATTAGTTTTATTTAATCTATTCTAGATAGCCCGACGGAAAAGGCAAAGCGATTCTCATAGAAAATTCGAACTCTGTACAGAACTCGAGCTGCACAACATTTAGCCGATACCCTGTCAAAGTATAAATCTGACATTCCCGCGCTTCAAGAGGCTCGATAGGCAGAAAATTATGTTTTGCAAAAACCTAACTATGACGTATATTACAGCTGTCAGGCAAAATTCCATTCCAGTTGTATTACTCAACTTTTTAGGTCTAGGAAATCTCTTAAACTAGATTAAGGCTGGCCGTACACATACGGTTTCCGTACTCGGACGCCCGAATCCAGCCATTTCATACAAATAGCTCTACACAGCGCACGCATTCTTAAAATTTCCGTTCGGATATTCTTAATATTCGGTTCGAAAGGCAAGATGCCAAAAACCGAACGTCTGCGCTAGGCTCATGGAATTCCGAGTCGGGATTCCGTGTTCGGTTCGTATGGGTGCGGCCAGCCTTAGGAACTTCCATTTAATGGTACTTTATTCCAGATATTTTTTTCATCTAAAAACAAAAAATTAATATTTTGCGTAAGCTGTGCTAACGACTTCTTTCTTCATAGACAGATTTGTCGAACTCCGGTACTCAAAACTACAATTAGTTGACATAGACGCCCAAAGTAGTTTTCAAATGTATTGAGTACATCGAAATCTCTGCTTGCGCTTCTGGGCATTTCGTTCGTCATTTAAATTTAACAACAAATACTAAAACTGGAGGTTCTAGTTGGATATATAAGTTAATTTAAAAAGATGGTGTGGCTCGAAATTTCAGATTCAGTGGAGATTCGTCCAGTGGCGTAGCGAAAATCTTCTATCACAACAAGCATTACTAATAGCAGCTATAAGGAATATTCTCAGCATTTTAACAATGTTAGGTAGCTTCTTCAAGTTTGGACGCACTATTTTGTGTCAATAACTTAACAAGCTTGGTCAGGCGCGGATCTAGAATTTTATTTTGGGGGGGGTCACGCACGGAATTAAAAATGGCGAAAAAAAATTTCTACTCCTAAGCGCCTATTTAGACGGTTCGCTCCCAGGAGCATTCCCCACGAACTTTGTGGATGAAGGAGGTAGTGGGGCAGTGCCGCGGCTGGCATATTTGCAGGATGTGCAACTGCACAGGGCCCCGTGTTTTTGGGCCACGCTAGAGAAGCGAGCGAAAAATTTATTGCAATAAAAATCATTTGAATTCATTATTTGCATTTTAACTTCATTGAGAATGGGCCACACAAATGAGTATGGGTCACAGAAATCAGCATATGGGCCATTATTCTGTCGCGGGGACGCGTTTGTATGAAGAAAAATGCACGAGCGAAGAGAGCGAAATTTTTTTTTGGACTCTTCCCAAATCCCCCAAATTTTCTGGCCGCGGCACTGTAGTGGGGTTGATGAGAGGTACCATCGCACCTCTCCCTTCATCCACAAAGTTCGTGAGGAACGTTCCTGGGAGCGAAGCGTCGAAACAGGCTTTTTTAGTGACAAACACAAAATTAACAAAACGAACAAAACTAACCGAATTTTCTCGTAGATTAAAAGCAAACTTAGTCCGTTCAAATTAGTCAAAAAATCGCTGTTTTTAGGAAATTTTTCCCACAACTATGAGACCGGTGCCAAGTGAAGGATTCACAACCCGCAGTTCAAAAAAAGGGTTGTTTTTGAGAAATATGTGAATTTTAGAGTTTTTTCGCCTTTTTCTCTATTTTGTGGAGAACCTATGCATTTTGGTGAAAATATCAAAGTTGGAGAGCATAAAATTACCTACAAATTTTACTTTTACAATTTTTCCCAACTCCGCAAAGTTTCGCCGCATTTTAAGATTTTGAGCCAAAATTATGCATTTGTATGAAAAATTAAATGAGATCAAAATAGTAGTTGTAGTTTTTCAACGGCCTTTCTTTGGACGCTTTGATTATCAACAGAGTCTGAAAAAAAGGCCAAAACGAGCTCTACCGGCGAAACAATGCCGTATTCGAAAAAACAGTGAAGGCAAAATTTGCAGGAAATTTTATGCCTTATAACTTTGCTCTTTTGATATTTTGACCAAAATGCATAGTTTCTCTTAAAAATAGAGAAAAGGCGAAAAAACTATAAAATTCACATATTTCTCAAAAACAACCCTTTTTTCGAACTGCGGGTTGTGAAAATCATGCTTAGACAACCCATATCCTTCACTTGGCACCGGTCTCATAGCTGTGGGAAAATTTTCTTTAATTGTCCCTAATTTGAACGGAGTAGGGCAGAAAACGTGCCCTAATGTGTTTTTGATGAAGACGCGCCCTTTCTTGTGAGTGCAGCTAACTTCAGAGTTTACAAATCAAAATATATAGAAAAAGTATAGATCAATCTGTAGTTGACCTTGAAGGTAATTTTTTAAGGTCGTTGCTTTAATTTGCAAAAAAGTTGGGTCGGTTTTGAACGTTTGGTTATTTTTTGTTTTTGTTTTTTTAGTTGGATCAATTATGTTTTTCAAACAGCGAGCGCTTTTGGGGGGGTGTCAGGACCCCCGTGACCCCCCCCCCCTTTAAATTCGCGCCTGAGCTTGGTTGAGTTTTCATTCCTCATCATCGACGCCCAATATCATTGCAGGCCTTGGAAAGGTATATTTTATCCCCAAATTCTGGACCTACTGGAACCTTTCTCGAATTTCAGCAGTTACTCTATTTAATGAAGAAAACTTTTTCGTTTTAAATCGCTTTCGTGCGATAAGCGGACATCTCTATTTCCGTTGCCAAAAATGTGCCTTCTCCTAGTTCGTATTAGAGGTTCAATAGAAATGCCAACTTCTTCAGATAATCTTTTAGCATAATTTTGTGCCTCGCCTACGGATCCTTTCGTGTCTCTTCGAATACTGTAAAGGCCCCCATGTACATCCAGATTTTTATCAAAACCATTCGCACAACGAGTTTTGATCGGCCGACCGGCTCACAATCGATAGTTTTGGTTGTACATGCGTACTTCGATGTACATCCAATTTGACCGTGAATGGGGACCTTTAGACGTTTATTTTCTGAGCACACTGATGCTCGTTAAGTCCTTCATAAATATAGATATGAAAATACAGTGAGCGTCAAAAGTGAGTCAACACCTAAAATTTTCCAACATGAAACATCAAAATTTTTATATTTTTTGGCGAACTGCAGACGTTTTGTTTTATTTGCTTTTGAAATAAAGGGTTTCCTTCGAGGAACTCCTCCATTTGTCATAATTCTGTCATGGTTTGGGGGTACATGGCAACGTATGGTGTTGAAACATAAAATTTTCAGGTGTTGACTCACTTTAGACGCTCACTGTATATCCTGCGTCCGTTCGTGTGATCAAGCTTTCGTCTGTTTCTGTTAACTTCTCTAGAGTTGTCAAAATTTCATTGTAATGGCTTCGTTTCATGTTTACTGCGGGGCTTATTCTGAGAGTCGAATCACTCACATAACTTTTCTCGATTGGCTTTCACCTCAATTTCGGAGAGGTATTCACAGAGTGGAAACGCAGTTAACTCACTTCCATACCATTCATTGAGTGTCACATCACTTGCAATGTCACATGACTTTCAGAATAAGGCCCTGCATCACATCTTGTGCTCAATGATCTCTATTCAACTCAAGGAAGCATAGCAACTTTTCAATGTGCCGAAGATAGTCACTAAAGCTAGTTTAAATGAGTGATTTGAGCAGGACACAAATTTCGGATTAGGATTAATATCTTTTATGCAGGCAGTCTGTTTTCCTGACATTGTAGCAATATTATCGTAAGCCTTTCCTCTACAATTCATAATGTGGGGCCCATAAGGGTCAAGCTTTTTCAGTATCATACCAGTAATACCCAGGGGCGGCGGAACAGGTCCAAGCCATGTGTTGAATTCGAAAGGTTAAAAATGGGGGTGGGGAAGAGGAGGAAAAAATGGTATATTAGATCTCCAAAAACTTCAATCTTATTCAACTTTATTTTTTGAAAATATACATATACAGGGTGTACACCTTTAACCTTACAAAGCGGCCGGGTGTGGATAGGTTTTGGATAGACGAAAAAAAATCGTATGGGAGGGGGAGTACTTTTTCACCTAAGCTTTGCCAAAAAGTTCCAAATAAGCACCAAATAAGGCAAATTTTAACATCACACTTGCTAATAACTTCAAAAGTAAAGGCCGTAGCGTAAAAATTGTCCAGATATTATTGATAGGAAATTGTCCAAGCTTTTCAATTTTGCAAAAAAAAAATCAGTTAATTACGTATTTTTTGTAGAAAAAGGTGGTTTTAGTTGAAATTTTAGTTAAAAAAATCAAAATTTTGACTTTGAACTAACATATTTTCTGAACGCAGTGACTGGGGTTGATGATGTTGATATCAAAATAAAGAATGTACATTTCCCTAATTACGTTGCTCTATGATAAATGGTTGAGGAGTAATTAAAGTTTATGTAAATTAAAAAATGGGTTAAACGTCTTTTCTTAAACACCCTGTATGTCAGTGGATAGGTCCGATACCCCATTCTGTAGAACAATTTTTTCCCAGGAATCACCCCTTAACGGATTAGCATCTTAGTCGGGAACACCCTGTATACTTATATAGAAATACATATGTTTACACATTCTTCAAAAAAAATTAGCTAACTTTTGCAAAGACTGCAGCTCGTTTTGAACTTCTCGAAATGAATTTGTTCATCAACAATTCAAGATCGATTTCATCAACTTCATCATGATAAATATGCAGCATTGTAAGGCTGTTCAACCTTCGTTGACCTATCGTCGCCCGAGGGTAACTTTTCAGTCGTTTTAATACTGAAAAACTCCTTTCGTTCGTTCAAGTCGAGCCGGGAATTGTCAGGAGAAGTCGGATAAATTTGGAAAATTCTGGAAAAATATTGATCAACCAATCATCAAAAAATCTACATCTTTCAAACTTTTGATTTCTTTGCCTATTTTTTGGGCTAAAGATAAAAACATATCTTTAAAGACTTTCCTCAGAAAAATCATTTTTGTAAAATTCGACTATTGATTTCAAATTGTCTTCTTTACCAACTGCAAAAGCCTCTAGAGCTTTGAAAAATTTCTCATTCTCAGTTTCGAACCTTGTTGCTGCGATTCGATTACTTGATCGTAAATAGCAATAAAGTTCTGACGGTACATTTCTTCAGGAGTCGTGAATTCATGATTCTCGACATTCGACTTAGAATCTAAACGTTTTGGATTTTTTTTTGCGCCGCGGAAGAGAAGGCTGGTTTAAATCAAGTCTTTTGACGTCCTCCAACGTTTTTTTTCCAAACGGCTTGAAATTTTGAATCGCGAGAAACAGACAAACAGTACAGTACGTTATCAACTTTTTTGTATGAATCAATAACGCTCAAATCTTTTTGTTGGAGATCTGTGTTAAGAGTTTCGATTAGATAAAAAATTTCGATCATTGCGTTTAAATAAAATATAAAGTCGAAGGACTCCATTTGTTGAAGAAATCCGGATGCCTTCGCTGAAACTGTGCTATTCATCTCATGAGCTTTTATCAAAAAATTCCGTCAACTCTGATTAATTCATTTGGACTCTTCTAAAGGATTTAATTCTGTTAAATTAAAAATTGGGTTTAAATTTGTGTTTGTTGTCATTTTAAATTTGAGCTCGGAGCTGCCATCTCAAAGCAGATTTGGATTTTAACTCCCATTCGCTTATAAACGCATCGGGAGTTTCACTTTGGAATGAAGATTCGTGAGTGGAACTCGGCTTATAAACATGGTTATTATGTATAGCTGGTAAGTTGAAGTTGACTACTAAAAGCGCATGCGCACTCCTGTATTTTGTAAGCACGAGTGCATAACAGAAAGAAACAAGTTAGGAAATTTTTTTGAAGCCATAAAATAGAAACGGAATCTCATGTGTTGATTTTCAACACTTGTGAGAGGCTCATGTGTTGAATGGTCAACACAAACAACAGGTGTTCCGCCGCCCCTGGTAATACCTTCGGTTGTTTTGTGGAGTTCAGCGCCTTCCCCTCATGCATCCTCCACACTACCCTTAACCTATCCTTTCCTTTTATTATTTTTCGAGCTAAGCTTATTACTAGACATTGCACCATGATACATATATCCATGAATGTTGATTTGTTTTGGTCAAATCTTGCAACTTTATTTTGAACCGCTTCCACCTGGCCAAATACCTCGAAATTTTGCATAAGTACATATGTAGTCTCAACGACAATGCAGTTTATGACCTGCCGCTGCAGTTGGTACAGTCCGGTCAATGTGGAACTCATGGGCGTAGCAAGGGGAGGTGCCAAGTGGGCCAGGCCCACCCCAGAATCCTTCTGGCCCACCCCAGAATAAAAGTGAATCACTTATTAAAAACCTGTGATGTTACATAAGGCTTAAAACAATTTTACAAAAAATAGTATGGTACACGGATGGCTCCAGATTCAGCAGAGCGATAAGCTTAGGCACCCTAGCAATTGTCTTCCAAGCAGAGGTGTACGCTATACTGGCATGTACGAATGAGAACTTAAGAAGGGTACCAAAAAGAACGGATTTTTATCTTCTCTGATAGCCCAGCGGCAATTAGGGCCGTAGGACCAAGTCTAAATTAGTTTGGGACTGCCAACGTGCTCTTGATGAACTGGGCGTTCTCAATCAAGTCACCCTTGTTTGGGTCCCGGGTTATCGGGGCTCTAAAGGAATGAAAAAGCCGTTGTCCTAGCTAAACAGGGGTCCGACATTGCATTCATCGGTCCAGAGCCGGCTATCGGAGCACCTACCAGCTTGCTGCAAAGGGCCCTAGCGGATCGGACTTTGATTAAACATACTGAACGCTGGAGTTCCACGCCTGGACTGGTCAACTCTCCTAACACGGCCAAGGATTTGTTGGGACGCAGTAGAAATGATGTCAGAACACTTGTTAGATTGATTACCGGGCACTGCGCCCTAAATTACCACTTATGGAGGATAGGAAAGCGGAGAACCCCACCTGCAGGCTTTGCCTGGTGGAGGAGGAGTCAGCTCTCCACGTGCTCTGTGAATGCCCCGCAATAGCGAGGAGCAGGGTTTTCTTGTTCGAGAATTCCCTGCTCGACCAAGCAAGTCTAGCGACAAGCCAGTAGGCAGACTGCTGAACTTGTTCAAGCGGTCTGGCCTAAAAATGTGAGGTATAGGGTTGTAGTACAACAGGCCAAATGATTGGCCGCAGTACTTTTGGACCCAGTACCTCACAGGAGATGAGGCCATACATACGTAACATATAATGCAGAATACAGCCATAGATAAATTATATGGGCCTATCATCTTCAGTATGATACCATGTAGTTCAAGACAGGCCCGATAGATGAGAACAGTAAAAAAACACAAAAACGTTCTATGAAATTAATTAGACGATCACAACTAATTGAGCGATTGAATGTGTTAGTGAGAAATATTTGAATGCTGAGGAGAAGTTAACAAAATAGTTATAAAATATATTAATATCTGTTTCCTGCAAAATTGGGTCACTTAACGAGAAAAGTAATAAAATCACGACAGGCCCCTTTTAGAACAGCGCGACTAAATTGCGCGATTTATAGTAGAAGTACATAGGCACGCGACGTGACGCCACGAGGCGTGACGCGAAGAGACGCGACGCCGAATTTTTCCAACCAAACACAATGAAGCCGGATTTTTTGGCGTTAAAATCTGTTTTAACAGTAAAAGTATATATATTATATTGTTATTATTGGAATAAAGGATTTTGTATTTACGAAAATGAAATCAATTCATGTTATTTACAATGTTATTCATATTGTATAAACAATATGAAAACTTATACAACCGTAATATAAGGCGGTGGTAAGTCCGGCAGGTGAATTTGTTCTGAGATATTAACGGAAATTTATTTACTTTTCTTAATTCAATTCTTTACAACAACAAATTTATTCTTTTGACGCAAAAAATTCAAAGTTGGTCAACTTTTCGCGTCGAAAGTTTGGCGTTGCGTCGCGTCGCGTTACATTGTACTCACCATAATAGATTTTCATATATTTCAATGTTTTTTTGACATTACTAACTTTGCGTATCGTAACATCACGTCACATCGCGTCGGCAGAGAATTGTTTCTATTGGCTTACGCTGGTCACGTGACAAGAAAAGCAGCAGAGAGTTCTGCCGCTGCCTTTTCATCTCAAGTCCTAATTTTGCGGCTTTGCGAAGCCGAATTTTTTGACATTTCAAACCTTTGTTACTTGGCAAATTGTTTTTAAATGATAAATGGACGAGGAAAATTTCGAATTTATTGTTGTGTGATTTTTTACAAAGAATTTATTGATGTGTAATTAAAAATATCAACACGAGTCGACCGATTTGCAATCCCAGTTTCACAAAAATCACGCGCACAACCAGTTTGCAACCAAAACCTTTCTCCACACACGAGCGCAACTGATTTTGGATCAATCGGTTTTTAGATTTGCCGAGAAAAGAAATCGGCGACAGATATAGATGCTTTTCTTCAAAATATTATGAAAAATGTCCTTGCATTGAGTATAGTGTCAATGAAGACAAAGTTTACTGTTTTGTTTGCAGAAACTTCTGTACAAAGAACTTACGTGCTCAAAACGAAAAGTTTGTTACATTACAAAAGCATTGAAAATCCTTCATACATAAGCTGTCCATCGAAATGCACGTCTCTTTCAAACACTCGATGGTTTCAGGAAGCGCACAGGAGAGAATTGTTAGGCAACATGACACAGAAATAGTTGAAAAAAGAAAATATTTGATCAAGCTTATCATCTGTCTGTGGTCAGTCGGTAACGGTGGTTTAAAATCTGCCCCACCCCAGCAAAAATTCATTGCTACGCCCATGGCTGGAACTCCTTAACAATCAAGAGTAAATAAACATGACGTATTTGGATCCGTTTTAGTCATACCCCGGTGCTATGGCCATATCCTGATGCTGCAGACAGGATAGCTCGAGGCGCTAGACACCACCCGGAGCATGCCATTGGTATTATGATGTCAGAATAACCACTTTATTAATTTGGTTGAAATCACGACTAAATTGATACCAAGTTTGAAAGAGGAGCATTCTTTCTTGGGAGTATTTAATTTAAAGATTTGTATTTTATAATTTTTTTATAACAAGTGGTGGCAGATGTTGCTGCTTTTCAAAATGTAGGAAAAACTTAATTTCAATGTAAGAGAAAAACATTAAGTAGTTGAATCCGGAATGAAATTTAAAAGGAAGCATTTTAAAACACGCAAGGAATTTTAGATAATGGATGAAGGTGATGAATCCATCAGATATTATTGATGTTATCGCACATAGATCTCAAAATGATCCAAAGTCAAATAAATACTTGCTTGAATGATAGATTTATCATTGTGTATCAACTCTCAGATTTAATCGATATGCATTCTGAATGAAATCGAATATTGTGGCAGCAAATCATCATCACTTATCAGTGAGAGATTGTTTTAAAGCAAAATTCCAAGATACTTGCATTAAAGAAAAAAAAAGCACCGCTGAAAAATCAACTAATTAATAATCATATTGCATTTAAAAGTTACCTTGAAAATTTTTATATTATAATTTTATTTATTGTTTTTTTTTTTGTATGAAAAGTGATTTGTTTTCCATAAAACCTACTTAAGGCTGAAAGAGACTAACCTTTAATCTTAAGAAATTTTCGCCCCTGTTATGAGATAAGGTAAATGAATTTTTTTTTTTGTTTGTTAACAATCCATTGACAGATTTATAGGAACATGAGGGAAATCCGCCCACTACATCAACATTCTTAACGATAAAAGTTTTTTGTTTTATTATCGTGACCAGGTAAAACATCAATTGGGTAGCTTGACTCTATATTTACCGATAAGGATAAGCACTTTAGCTGGTTTTAAAGCTTGTTTTACAGGTGAAATCTTCTTAGTAAACCAGTTAGTCTTTGGACAAGCTTTAGTACGGTTTAGTCTGAAATTTGGAAGCGTACGTTTTTTTTTTTTGGTGAAAATATAGTTAATTCTTTTTTTTCAAAAAGTTTTTAAAATTAATGAATTTATATAAAAATTGTGTTTTAAAATGAGTTTTGATAACGGCAAGTTTTTACTTCTATTTCTACTACTATTTTTTTTTATTTTAACACCTATATGAGTCTATACTATCCGCAATCAGTCGTTATAACTTTATAAGTTTTTATTTTTTGTTATCGATATACTACAAATATACTGATGGAGTACGATTTTAAAATTTTGAATATTATTTTCATTTTTGCAGTAAGCTTAGAACAAATTTTGTTTGAAACGTAATTTCAAGTCGGAGAAAGTTGATAAAGCCACTTCCGTTTGAGTAGTACTAATCAAAAACGGTGATTAGACTTTCTGAATTTACGCTTTTAGAAAAATTTATACCCAATCAACAATTATTTGTAATTTATATAATGGTACTCTATTTTAATTAAAATTCAAACTATTTAGTAAAGTAAGGATTCAATTTGTCAAGCGTTATCGCACTTTCATCAGATCAGCTTTCTTCAATCAGTTTGATAGTTCTTCTTAAGATAGCAGCTATGCATCGAAAATCTTAATGTCTCGATTTATTTTGTGGTTTTGTAGCTAGTGACTCATGCAAAAGAAAGTATTAAAATATTAATGTTCAGAGAGTGTGTTTGTATATATTATTGCTTATACATTGTATATTATCTGGAATACATTATATCTTTAATATTTATGACACTTTATTTTACTCAAATACGGAAAAAGGTTTTATGATTATTTTTATGACTTGTTCTGAAAATTATAGTCGTTTTTTTGAACTACTAAAGTGTCCCAAAAGTAGATTGCAAAACTGAAAAGCTCAAAATATATTGTGATTTTACTACAATAGATACAAATTTATGTTAACGGAATTTTATTTTCCGTTTTGTATAGTAAATTATGAATTTCTAATGCCATTAAAAAGGCAAGCCTTTCTTTTATTTGCTCACATGGGCGAACAGAATTTTGACCTTCGTATACGAAAGTGGGAATCCACACACGGGTCGACAGAAACGAGACTGATTTGAAACTAGTTTGCAACTGGTCTCGTGCGACTGTTCTTTTCGGTCGCAAGCGATTTCAGTTGTGTGGTTGCACTTGTACGTGTCAAAGTTTTGTAGTTCGGCTAATTTTTGACGTGTGTGATGGCTTAAGGCTGAATCACATAGCTTCGTTCTCTTTCGTTCTTTCAGTCTGCGAGTTTAATGATGTACACTTCATATGGAAGTATCCACATCAGCAAAAACGGAGAGGAATGAAAACGAAAGAAAGGGAGAGCTTTTGGGAAATTTGAAAAAGACGAACTAATGGAAAGGAAGGAACGACATAACCACACTTTTGGATTGTTTATTTGATGACGGTTATTTTTGATTTTTTAGCAGGTGTTCAAGAGTGAAAAAATCCAAGCGAGCGAATCTTGTATAGTCTGTATTAAAATAATAAAAAAAAAAGTATACCAGCTTGAGTCGTTGACGTCAAATCCGCGAAGACGAACGCTCCTTAGTGGACAGTGCTTTCTTTCTTTTCCGTTCTTTTAATGAGAGAACGGAAGGAACGAACGAACGAAGCGGAAGCGGAACGAAGCTATCTGTTTCAGCTTTTAATGAGTCAATTAAAGAGCAAATTCATCACCAATAACTTTGAAAGCGCGAATTTGCACCTTGTCCAACCAAACTAAGATAAAAGAAATTAATTAAATATTGGAACAAATGTAGGACTTGTAGAATGCAGCCCGAATCGACAAGGCTGTAGGTAGAATTTGCATATTTTAAGAAATCCCAAGCAGTGGGATGCTTGTTTAGCAATTTGGATATGTTATTATTCCAACGCAGATCATCGGTTCATGTTATGCCTAGGATATTGAGACATTACTACTCTACTGAATCGCTAGGAATTGTGGAGCAGGGTTTATTAGAAATGAAGAGTTTATACGATTCTTGTAGCGCCAATCAAAAATTAGTTCGATGTCATTGTTGATTGAATTGGACATCAGGTTAACGATCATGCAGACAAAGTCTGGCGGGTGCTTGTCCTACATTATCAAAGCTATAGCAGTGAAGAAAAGTATCATCATCCACAAAGCTGTAAAGTATGTTGGGGGGATTGAAAGCGGGGTCAATTATAAATACTAAGAAAAAAGCTGGTGATAGTACACTTGCACAGATGGTATGGGGTTTAGATTCAACGCGAATCAATATTACCTTGATTGAACGACCAGAAAGAAAAGGTCAATGCCAAACAAACTCTCAACCCAGCAGCTCGGTTGGGGTAGAAGATTGGTAGGTAAATTAGTGCTGACTAGACAATGTTCCGAGTTGTCTAGAGGCGACTACACTTCGACGGAGTAACGTGGTGGGTTAGAGGTAAGGAAAAGGTCAAGGAGGAGGGCCTGTTGATCCGCAAGCTATTGGTTTCTCGTACCATTCGATTAATACACCCAATTTACATTGTGAACGTTAAAATATCTCTCAACAATAATTTCACATTCCTAATGGAAGGACAAAAAAATTTCGGAGATGCAGAGTAGTCCGAATTGCCTGGAGGTGAATCAACTTCGATGAAGTAACACGTTGGGTGAGAGATAAGGAAAAGTTTTAGGAGGTAGGCCCCTTGGTTTGTAACGCCATAAACTCGCATTTGTTGCAGGCTATTAAGCCGGCTCTACACGATGCGGTGAACGTTTGATTCGAATGTTGGCTTCTAACGTTGGAGTGATACCCATCACAGCAAGAACGTGTCCAAACCCGAACGTTCGACGCTTGATATTTGACACTCGTAGCTCGAGCATCTGCCACACGATACGTCTTAAGCCGGCTCTACACGATGCTGTGAACGTTTTATTCGAATGTTGGCTTCCAACGATTGAGTCAGCACCGACAACAGCCCGAAAGTGTCCACATACGAACGTTGGACCCTTGACATTGGACACTTGCAGTTCCAGCACTGGCCACACGATGCTTCCTACCATCAAGCGTCCAACGTTAGAGGGTGTTCATAGCACCGTGTAGACCCGGCTTTAGGCTCTTGTACCATTCGAATAAGTTAGCTAATTTACATTGTGAACGTTAAAATTCCCGGTCTCACACTCTGTAGGGAACGATAAAAATTCGGAGATAGCATCATA
Source organism: Thereva nobilitata (assembly GCA_963855945.1). Classification (NCBI taxonomy): domain Eukaryota; kingdom Metazoa; phylum Arthropoda; class Insecta; order Diptera; family Therevidae; genus Thereva; species Thereva nobilitata. Next base: position 99,963,569 of record OY979697.1, on the reverse strand, counting down.
TGCTGATGAGGAGGCTTCAATACTAATATTGGACTCCTATAGAGAAAACAGAAGAAAATGACGTGGTTTAGGAAGTCCTATTAGAAGACTGAGATAGTTCAAGACAGATGATGTAATGTTGTAAATTTTCTAAAAGATTAATATAAATGGCAATTTTCCTAGGAACGGAGAGATTATGCATTAAAGCGTACCCGGAAATCTGATAAGGTCTTAGATTAGGTAAAATTTAGATTTCACTTAATTTGAAAATTAGGGGAGAATAATTATAAAGATGGCGGATAAATCAGTAATTTGCCCTAATTAAACTGAACATTTTCGAGACAAGTAGTAATATAGTGGTAATCGTTGGTAATCGCACTACAGATAAAATTTCAATTATATTACCCAACAAATGTGTCTAGCCCCAAAAAAAAATGTCTTTGTATAATTTGACTCATAATTACTCGAAGATTTGTGATTACACATTAGTCTGTCTCGTACGTGTCTGAATAATGATGACAAGCTTAACCAGCGTTAATTTAATTTCGCTTTTCACAAACAATTTCACTAATTTCACCGGAGTATAGTACAGACTAAGTCACATCAATTTCCTGCGACTAGTTCAAGGTGAGAAAACCAAGGACGCAACTCCACATTCCATTTAATATCTGCAGGTGAGTCCGTTCATTGCTGCAAGCAGTTAAATTTTATTTATACCTTTTATAACTTATTAGACCCCAATACAAATTACTGTTAACAAAATGTTCCTACGCAAGATAATATAGGCCAAAAAAAAAAATTTTTAATGAATGGCACGATAATTCCGGGCTGTAAATCATTTATCAATTACACCACATAAAATAATAAATAACTCATAATTTAAACACACATAGCCAAACTGAACAAAAAACGTTTTTATTCACCTGTTTCTCAATCGATCAAAAGAAATCAATTAGAAGATAGGCACAGGTTTTCAATCTTCACTAGTTTTATTACTAATTGACATTTTTAGTGAAGTTTATGTGTAAATAATAAATACAATATTTGTTCCATTTTCCCACTTCATAAATCCTAATATCCGTGGTTTTACAAAATTGAAATAGTTTATATCAAAATAGAAAGTGTGCCGACATTCTTCATTGCACTATCGTCGATCTTCCTAAAACGAAAGTATTCCTCAACTACGGTCCACTTGAGAAATTTTATAAATCGTGCGCATTACACCTGTGTGTTTTTTTTTATTTATTTATTAAAGTTCACATTTTTATCGTTTTGTCTTATCTCGATAATTTTTTTGTTCCTTATTATATACACGGATTATAAATTGTTATCAAAATTGCATTCAGGCGCTTTTCACGTTCGTATTCTTTTGTTACGATAGAAATTGTGTTTTTGATAAGCCCAAGTGGTTATCCCCATTCGTTCGTCTCTTTTTTTTGGTGTGGTGGGGGTGTTCTCTCAAGTGGATTATCAAAAATTTTATGGCATAGTAAGATAAGTATGACAAGTTGTATATTACAAGCGAAATTTTTATTGAGACCAAAAAAAAAACGATTTGGGATATTATGTGTAGACTCATGGTGTATTAAAAAATATTTTGTTTTTGGTATTTACAATAATGTAACAATCTATTAGTTAAGAGTGATAGTGTTTTCCAATATTTATTGTGTCTTTTTGTTTTATTACAATAAATAGATAAGGCCATGGAGGAGAAACGAAGTACCAATGAGAAAGGCGACTTTCCAATCGATGAAGAAGGACAACAAAAGGTGAGTTTTTTTGGAATGTGATTTTAATTATTGTGATATGGATCTCAGAAGTTAAAAAAATTGTTATAAATCTTTGAAGTACTACACGTGTATACATGGTATATACGCGTATGTGGCTCAATAAGATCTACTGGACCCGACTATCGTCCAAAAGAAATACATCTCACTTTTATCTAAACGTCTGCGCAAACTCTTTCTCCTATCACACTTCTCCAGATTTTATTCAGACTCTTGAAAACTTTTAAATATTCAGCCCATAACAAAAAAAGATAACACCATTGAGTAGATCTAGGAGTTTATCTACAACAAGCTACCACAGAAGTGGAGATAAGAACGAGAATATATATTGGTCCAATAATGATTCTTATTTGCACTCTTCGTGGCCCCAAAGGAAAAAGTCTAGTGGTGCAATATCACATGATAGTAGGTATTGCCGCAGTTTGGCGTGGGAAAATAAACCCGTTTGCTAACTGATGACGTGATAACTGTTTACTTCTTCTTCTTCTTTAAAGGCTCTACAACCGGGATCCGGCCCTGGCCTCTTGCATGTTTTGTCCACCGGTCACAATTCTCAGTCTACGTCATCTAGTTTGGCATCTCTAAGCTATGAGCGTTCTGATCTACGCCATCCTTCCAGAGAAGGATGCTTATGTAATGGCGTTTATTACCTGTTAATGCGAAATTAATCGCAAACCGGTTGAAAGGGAGTTTATTGAAGTGATACTTCCTTGCTCTCGTTCCGGGGATTTTGAAGTGATTCGGGCAAGTACGAGTGAATTCAGAAAACAGAAACGAAAACAAGGATAGTTGTACGAAACGGAAGTTGCCTTCTCACTCATTTACAACTGTCACAATTCAGAATCGGCAACAAAAACAAGGACTGCCGTATGAAACGGAAGTTGCCTTCTCATTCGTTTACAAAATAAGGAGAAAAAACAAAAATTTTGAAACAAATTAAATATGTACAACAAAACACAAGCACAATGAATGCACAAGTATACATACTAAATATTTAGTTTCCACTGTATTTCGTTAAACATTTTGGATTTAAACAACCAAGCTGATGAATATCATCGCCAAAAGAGCAGCAAACAACAAAACACAAACAAATTTCACAATTCAATGAATGCACAACTAAACTAACAATTTAGTTTTCACTCTATCTCGTTTAACATTTTGGTTTTTAATAACTTAAACTGATGAATTTCGCGAAGATGACCAAGTAGGTGACAGCGACAGCCATGATAGCAATTAAGTGATGCCATATAAACAAATAATTAAATATTTACAATTTATTTAAATTCGTACATAGATGGCGCAGGCATCGGAAAAGTAAAAATGAGGAGTCGGTTATTTAAAAAATTAAGATTATTTATTAAAGATAAAGTTTTTGTAAAAGCAGCGAAATGTTTTTGATTTTATACACTGTAACTGCATTACTTTCAAAATATTCATTATACTATGATTTATCAATTGAGTTAAAATATTATGGTTCTTACTTCCTATTCCCTGTTTCATTCATATTTTAGATTATAACACAAGCCACGAGCAAATGAAGAAAAAAATACAATAATAAAGATCATATAGACATAAATATGTACGCGAAGTTTCACTTCTGCTTTGTGTTCTTTAATACACAATTATTTTTTTTCCCAGGCCAAGGTGCAGCAATACCTACTCATGATGTAGGCTCAAATTCACCGGTCCGAAGGGTAAATTTAACTGCTCATCGAATTGTTCTCGTAACAAACGCCATGGTTTCACCGGCTGTGGTAGATCATTGCTTTCTCTGAATGAAATGGCAGCTCTTGAACCTCTTCGGGTTGCTTTTCAGCCCAAATACGCCAATGCTTATTGACGTAGCCATTAACCGGACCTCATCGCTGAACAAAAATTTTGATCCAAAACAGTGGATGGTTCTTCAACCTTTTCAAGAGCCCAAACACTACAACAGTGACATAGACACCAATAGCCGGTTCAGGCACGATGAATAGAGTGCCAGAGCCCTGGATGACCAGAAGGTCCGCCATTTCATTCGCATGTGGTCGGTCCTAGACTGCCCAATACTTGGCTGTTTGGCAATCATAAGACATTCTTAAGTTTGGCATAGGCCATTCATTCGTGTTAATAGGTACTTACCAGAGTAACTCGAAAAGCAGTATCTAAACTGCCCAAGCTGAACGTTCTACTAAACCTGAGGCTCTAATACAAGCTTCCAGCACTCTTTCTTGGAACCATCCGTGTACAACACAATCTTATCGGCAATATCGTATCTTATAATGGGTCTTATAATGGTGTGTATGCTCAATGCATGCACAGAGACCTTTGCCGATTTTGCTATCTTATTATTGGTTCAAGTGGAGCTCGTCCTGTACCGTCACCTCTATTCATATGACTTGTTGTCAAAATCCTAAAGTTCTACTTACAAAGACAATGTCAAGCAATACTGAACAAAAATATCATAACTGCTTGACACAACTCATCCGTGATCTGCCATAAAACTCCAACTGAAAAAAGTACCTCTAAATGAATCATTGGTTATTATTTTACAAAACCACATCGTTCAATTTAGTTTTGTTTTGTAACTTTGTGTTAACTGTTGAACTGAATCGTAACTTTGTGTAAATTTAAAAAGGCCTGTATTTTGGCTATCAATGACAGTCAAATGTTTCGATAGTAAGTCTATACCAGGCAAGGAACAGTCTTCTGCAGATCACCGATCATCGATCGTCAAGTCTTTTGCAGATGGTCAGAAGTTCAATTGTCTGTTTGAATATATTATTCCAAATTTTGTTTGTGGTACTGAATTTTTTTGCAGAGACTATGAAAATGCAAACTCTTATCTGACAATTAATAATAATAAATCAAATTCCAGTGCTTGTCCAAGTCCAGCAGCTACCATCTCAAGTAGGCATGTCGATTCATTCCAAAAAAATCGATCTTCGATTCGATTCGAGTCGGTCGCACTAAAATCGATTCTCCATTAAATCGAGCATTAAAGGATCGATTCTCGATTAATCGAATGGTAAGTCAATTTTTGTTGAGCCACGGACAACTAATTACAAACAGTTTCATAAAAATGGCATTTATACAATTTTTATATTTTTATGTAGCAATCCTGTTAGGAATTCATTATGATATTGCTATTAGTCCGGGGAAAGTACCATTTTAAGGAGACAAAATTCCAAAATGGCTGAAAATTGGTCCACAGCTTCCTTGGGACTTTTTAAGAAATAATTTCGGAGTCACAAAAAAAACATGGCGGCCGGAGATATCACTTTTTGGCAAAAAAATGACTCAAAAACTGGTTTTTCGGAAAAAAAATTTTTGTTCAACCAGAACGAAATGTTATTCCCTACAAAAAAGCCCTCCTGTCATTTTTTTGGTAAATCGGATGCGCTTTCTCGCAAGCGAAGTTTAATAACCAACTGTACTCCACAATGTTGTTGTTTTTTGCCTAAATTCTCTTTTGCCTACTGTGATTTCCCTTTCTTTTATGCTCCTAGCAAAAGGGAATTTCAAATAAAACAACAACAACCACACAGCTGTCAAAAAGTTGGCTGAAAAATTCATTGAAAAAGTTGGTTGGAAAAATCCTCTCTCGCCCTCTTCTATACAAAACGATGTTTTCAGCGTGTGGAAGCCCCCAAGTGAATTGAGCCCGATTCGAGGGGTTTGTGAATCGATTCACTGAATCGATTCAGTGTTTGAGATCGATCTAAAAAATCGATTATTTCACTCGAAAAGATGGATTTTTCGATTAATCGATTTTAAATCGACATGCCTAATCTCAAGTTAGTGATATTCTTCATAAAAATTACACAAATCATATAGACATATACCCTGGTTACATGACGCTCGAAATTGATTTGAAACATATTTGAAATACATTTCGATCTTATATAAACACAGATCGATTTGAAATAGGAATGACTCGATCCGATACAAAAAATGTGCATGTGCATGTAAACACAAATTGAAATTAGATCGAATTTAATTTTGACGTTTTTAGGTTATTTGGTTTTTTTTTGTTTGGAAAAGTTGTTGTGAAAAGTGCTTTTAATCATGACTAAACGAAATATATGGACAAATGAAAAAAACAACATGCTTGCTTCTATTTAACATCCAAAATCTCTTGGGCTTCCTTTTAGGAATGTTTTGTATGGCAATAGTAAGCATGGCTTCCATGCTTTTAAAAAGTTTTCCAACTTTTTGAATAAATTTCTCAAAAGTCTCCTTCTTCACATACTGATTACGTATTTTCAAAATTAACATTAAATTATTGAAATAAGCAGAAAGAGCTTGCAAAATTAATTAATTTTCTTCACTGTATTCGATTATTCCAACTTGGAATTTGTCATCTGTCAGTTTCAATCCTATTTGGATTTAATTTCAAATCAGTAACTCAATCGAGAAGAACCGAAAACACAGATCGTATTTCAAACCACTTTCAAGTCGAGCTTTCGATCGTCTCATGTAACCACGATAATAGATTCCTGAAATTTTTTTAAATATCTCTTCACTGATTGAGTTGTGTGTTATCTAAAACAAAAAAAACAAAACATTAATTTTAATTAAAAAACTCTTGCATTGTTAAATAATAAAAAAAAATCGATCAACACTAGATTATTTCGTGAAAAAATTCAAAATGTTTCATGAACCCATTCCAAACCACCGATACTCATCTCTCAAGAGGGAAAAATTCCAGTAACTTAGCCTATCTAACTGGTTAACAAGTAAACAATAAGATACTTAACACCTTTTAATCACACATTAATCACAAAGTCATCTCCTCAACTGAAAATTCCTATGTTGCATACTGAACGTTATCAATTTCAATTGTAGAAACTCAAGTATCCAATGGCGGTTGGCTTTATCATTGGAAACGAGTTCTGTGAGAGATTTAACTACTATGGAATGCGAAGTAAGTCTATAATATATTATAACACACAAAAAACGATGTTTTGTAACAATTAAATAATCCTTTTACAGCGATCCTTGTACTCTATCTCAGTCGACAGCTTAACTATGATCAAAAGGACGCGACTGTGATCTTTCATGTGTTCACAATGATGGTGTATCTTATGTGCATTTTTGGAGCAATCATAGCCGACAGTTGGTTGGGAAAATTCAAGACTATTCTGTATCTATCGATGGTCTATGTCGCTGGGAGTGTTGTTGTCTCAGTTGGAGCAGTACCTACACTAAATCTACCGGGAGTAGAGATCACAATGATTGGTTTGGTGCTGATTGCAATAGGATCCGGCGGAATAAAGCCATGCGTTGCAGCATTTGGTGGTGATCAATTCAAGCTGCCGGAGCAAGTAAAACAAATGGCAACGTTCTTTTCTTTGTTCTACTTCGCTATTAATTCTGGATCATTGATCTCAACAACCGTAACTCCAGTGCTGAGAGAAGATGTTCATTGCTTTGGCCAAACTACTTGTTATTCTCTGGCATTTGGTGTTCCAGCTGTTTTAATGGCGATATCTATCGGTGAGATTAAGAACTAAGTTGTAAAAATTTTGAAATAACCTAAAAATTTTTATTGCAGTAATTTTCGTGCTTGGTCGAGCTCTTTATGTTAGTAAACCTCCTGCCGGAAACATGTTTTTAATGGTATCAAAAACTATTGGGGTAAGTTTAATTAGTTTAAAAAAAATAACTAAAAAAAAATGACATAAAAAAAACAAAAACTAAAAATATTTTCACTTCCAGACTGCAATTTCAACCCGCTGTAAAGAGAAGAACACCAGTCCACGAAAACATTGGTTAGACTATGCTGAACGAAAATACGATCGACAATTGATTGATGATATTAAAGTACTTCTGCGGATTTTAGTCCTTTACATTCCGTTACCGATTTTCTGGGCTCTTTTCGATCAGCAAGGATCACGTTGGACGTTCCAAGCTACTCGTATGGATGGTGATTTTGGGGCTATCGATATTAAGCCAGATCAGTTGCAAATGTTGAATCCTTTGCTAATTCTAATTTTGATTCCACTTTATGATGTTGCATTCTATCCAATGTTGGCGAAGATTGGTGTAAGTAGGCCGCTGCAAAAATTAACAATTGGTGGAGTTTTGGCGGGAATTGCGTTTGTTGTTTCTGGACTTGTTGAACTGCAATTGGAGGTGAGTTGATTTTTTTGTTATTGATTTGAAATTGTTTTATATTTTGGAGTAGACTTTAATTGTTATTATCCATCAGTTACATGGGAGTCAAGTTGAGTTGTGGTTGAGTTGAAATGACACCTCAACTCAACGACTTAACTCGATGCGTTTCCATTTTTGCTTTCCGTCTTCCTCCATCAATTAATTTTTTTATAGACTTTTCTTTAAAAGTATTTATTAAATACTAGCAAAAAACCCGCGTGCGTTGCAACGCCTTTAAATAAAAAAAGTTTATGTGTGCACTGTCCGCGGTAGGAAAAAAGTGAAAGAAACCACAAATCTGGAAAAAATGATTTTGGATACCTTTTATATAGTTAATTTTTATTGACAGCTTTTTTGACAGCTGTCATTAGTCAAGACCGGGTTTTGACATGATATTCGTATTCAGCGGTATCGAAAACCTAAGGATACCAAGTTTCACCTTGAGCCGATGGAAATCAAGTGCTCAACGCTTGGTTGAACCTAAAATTAAACCCATATTAAATTCCATTTCAAATTCAACCTGCGTTGGTGGTGCCCCCTTCTTACTTAGTGTTCGTTCCAAACACAGCTTCCGTCCCGTTCTTACCGATCGAACTGGCAAACAATAGGGGAAATGACCAAGATACACTATGTTCAATGTTCTTCCATTTGGAGCTAGGATGTGAAGATTTTCAAGTTTTCCCAATTTTTGAGCAACCTACAGCTGACAGGGAAATGACACTTATTTGGTAAAATTCGTCCGCAATATTGGCCTCGAAATTTTAAATTTATAAGTTTTGATCATAAATTCGTTATTTGCTACCTTAAAAACACCCAGATACCGATTTTCATTGGAATCGGAATACAATTGGCAAATTAATCGGCCATATTGGTGCGGCCATTTTGAGTTTATAAGTCGTGATCATACATTTGTTATTTGCAACCTTAAAAACACCTAGATATCCACTTTCATTGGAATCCGAATACCATTGGAAAATTTCGTCCGCCATATTGGCGCGGCCATTTTGAATTTATAAGTTCTGATCATAAATTCGTTATTTGCTATCTTAAGAAACCCCAGATACCGATTTTCATTGTAATCGGAACGCTATTGGCAATTCGTCCGCCATATTGACGCGGCCATTTTAAATTTATAAGTTCTGATAAAACATTCGTTATTTACTACATCAAAAAACCCCAGATACCGATTTTCATTGGAATCGGAACACAATTGACAAATTCGTCGGCCATATTGGCGGGGCCATTTTGAATTTATAAATTTTGACCACAAATTCGTTATAAGCGACATTAAAAACTCCTAGATACCCACTTTCATTGAAATCGGAAAACAATTTGCGAATTCATATTTCGGTGGCCATTTTAAATTTCGGTCAATTTTCGGGGACCATTTTGAATTTCGAAAATCGGGCTTCGAGGTGCATCATGGGAGACCCCCACGGACCTTCGTGCAAAATTTCGAAGCTCAATTTCGAACAGAGTTGAAAATCTTTAACGAAAACTCTTAACTGTGTCTGTTTCCATGACGTGTAACTCGGATTCAACTCGGGTTGAACTCTCATGGAAACTAAAAGAAGATTTGTCCGCATGAAAGGTGACGCATACAGCATTTACGTTATAGCTGATGCACATTTCATGCACTTCAAAAAAAGCTTTTTTCTTTGAAGTGCATGCAATGTGCATCAGCTGTTTGTGGCAAAATATGAGCATCAGTACTGTTACTGCTTTTCTACACTTGCGATTAAAATTTTCACTTTTTTGACCAGGCCATTAGCAGAGGTGCCATTACCATACTCAAGAAACCGGTTCTAGTTTGATTGTGTAGGTCAAGCAGCATTAGACTTAGTACTTAGTTGGGGGACCGCTTAGTAAAACGACACACGCGTGTGAAATGATCGATTACGAATATATTCAGATCTGCAGAAGAGGAGGGCATACTTCTATAGCGGAAGCATTTTAAGATTTTTGGGCCTGTAGCGGGAGCGTGTCATAATAGTACCGGAACCATTTGTTTGCTAGTTGTACGTCTCTACTTGGTTTGAGTGTGAGTACATCAACTATATTCATTTCACTCGTGCAAGGACGTAACAGAAATCAAAGCAAATTTTTTTTTGTAACGGGGCTTCGATTTCGTAAAGTCGATCTCCTGGGTGGCTGAAAATTGGTCCACAGCTTCCTTGGGACTTTCTAAGAAAACAATTTCGGAATCACAAAAAAAAAACATGGCCGCCGGAGATATTACTTTTTCGTGAAAAAATCACTCAAAAACTGGTTTTTTCGAAAAAAAAAAATTTTATCAACCAATGCGAATCGTTATTGCCTACAAAAAAACCCTCTTGTAATTTTTTCGAAAACCTAACCCTTTCGCAATTATTCAAGGTCAAAGTTTCCATAAATCACTTTTCGGCCAAAAAAATACCTTGATTTATTCGTAAAGGCCAAGGTTTTTGAAAAAATGATGAGAGGGCTTTTTTGTAGGCAATAACGGTTCGCATTGACTGATCAAAAATTTTTTTTCGAAAAAAACAGTTTTTGAGTGATTTTTTTACCAAAAAATAAAAGGTCCCAAGGAAACTGTTCACCAATTTTCAGCCATTTTGGAATTTTGTCTCCTTTCGTAAATCTTTGTCACCACTTTGCGGCTGTACTAATGCAGGCAAGCCAAAGGTGATTGAGTCGACGATGTTGGTAGCTAGGAGCGTGACAGATAGTCTGCGACCACATTTTGTTTACTGGAGAAATGACGAATGTCCGAGTTAAACTCCAGACGAAGCGATCGTATCATTTTTTTAGTTGAAACGGGTGCGGACGTCTCGATTGTTCTAGCCTTTGCGTTTCCACCACACAATGGGTGTGCTAACCTATTATTGCGGGTTGCAAACGGCCATAACTTCATCGTCGCCGATATTTCTAAAGTCCTAAAAATCAAATAATTCCAGAATATTAAATAATGAGCAAAGAAAATTGGAAATAATCATTCAACCCTTTTCACCACATCCGCTCTTGTGTATTCACCTTGATCTAATTTTTATGTGATAACGAAAAATGTCAATGTCGTTTTTTTTAATTTCTTTAGACGTAAATCAATTGTAATTGATGTTTATCAAATCACAAGTCAAATTTCTAATCTAAAAAAAAATTTTTTAATTTTTGTTTTCAGAAAACTTACCCCCTCCTACCGACACCCGGTTATACCCAATTAAGAATGTTCAATGGCGTGCCTGACTGTAACTACGTCATTGAAACTGATATCCCAGATTTTAAAAGTTTCACCTTAAAGAGCATGACTGATTATGAAGAGAAATCGCTGAAGGTTGATGGAAATAAATTTTTCCAATTTAGTTTGAAATCTGACATTGAAGGTAAGAGAAAAAAATTGATAAGAAATTAAATCAGTTTTAAAAATAATATTCCTTAAATTTAGATTGTCCCACATTTGAAAATCAAAGGATGAACTTAACAGGCGGAAATGCAATAAGTTACTACATATACAGAAACGGACAAAGTGTGGATTATTTTGAATACCAGGACAATCCTGATAAGCCAGAAAAGGGCGACTCCGAAATCCGTGTGTTATCAAACATAAAGGCGTCAGGGAATATAACAATGGTCGACAGCAAAGACGGTGTAACTCGATACAACGAGGAGCAGAGCTCACGCGCACTGAAGGAGATATTATCGGCCACTTTTGATGTATTCGTCGACGGTCAAAAGGACAAATTAGCAAAAATTACGCTCCGTCAAGGTGGAAAATACACACTTTTACTATCGCAGGGAAGCTCTGGTGTCAAAGACGCTCTCCTGGTTTTAACTGAGCCCAATTCAATGAATATCCTTTGGTTAATACCACAATACTTCATTATGACCCTAGGCGAAGTCATGTTCTCGGTGACAGGATTAGAGTTCTCCTACTCCCAAGCTCCTAGTAGCATGAAATCTGTCCTTCAAGCATGCTGGCAGTTGACTGTTGCTCTGGGAAATCTTGTCGTTATAATTGTGGCAGAGGCGAAAATATTCCAATCCCAGGCATACGAATTCTTCCTGTTTTCAGGACTCATGGCTTTGGACATGTGCCTGTTCACGTACTTGGCATACAGGTATCGGCCGAATGATCCTAGCCAATTAGTCGATGATACTAACCGGCTGACAAATGACGAATCAACTAAGACTGGCATGGTGAATCCGACATTTAGGGATGACTAAGTACTGTTTAAGGGATGATAGAGTTAAGTTTAATGTGTTAGTTATAGTTGATCTGGACTTGTATGTATCTCGTTTATGTAAATGTTTTTAAGTGTTTTTTACTCTCTTTAAGAGTGTTGTGATAGAAATTTTATCATTTAAGTGAGAAATTGTTAAATTTTATCTTATATTTAAGATATTTTTTTAACATTATTAATAGGGGTTTATGTACTTAATTAAATGAATTAAATGAAAAGAATTTTAATGAAAACTTTATGCTTTTTATTATTTTTAAGTTAAAATTGCATTTTTGGAATTGAAAAATTGAACGTATGTTATCTTTATTTCAGCTAATGCATGAGCATAGTTTTGATAATGACTGAAGGAGTATCTTATACTCTGCTACAAAAATTCATAGGCCCATTTTACACGATGAAGCACGAAACAAAAAGTTTCATGCAACTTTGCTCGGTTTGAAGGGGGGAGTAGAGAGAGGGCTGGAGGGAACACGTGTCCCCTCAAACCCTCTCTCTCCTCTCCCCTTCAAACCGAGCAAAGTTGCATGAAACTTTTTGTTTCGTGTTTCATCGTGTAAAATGGGCCATAGAATAGCTTTATAAGAAATTAATTACCATTGCCTTACGGAAGTGATAGTCTAAGCTCCCATGACAAAAAAGGTACCCCATCGAACACCTCAACATTATAAAGTGAGAATGGCTGAAAAACATGTAAAAAACATGTTACGCCCGCCAGACTAGTAAAAATTTGTTAATTGTTATTTTTTATGAATTTTTGAATTTAGCTAAAAAAATGTTTTTTCTTCCAAAACACCTCCTTGAAATTTATACAATTTGTAGTAAAATGAACCATTTTTGAAAAAATTTGTCTGGCTGACAATTTTTGTTAATTAACTTCTGACAGACCTTTTGCTATTTTTTTTATAAAAATACACTACATAACACCTCCTTGATTTTTTTTTAAAAATAAAGTTTAATAGCTCTTCTATCTACTACAACTTGTCTGGCTGACAATTTTTGTTAATAAACTTGTCAGACTGAATTTTGAATGCGCAGCATCAATGCATAGTAAAAAACAATTTTTTAATGAAAAATGTATTTGAGTATATAAACGGGATCTACAATATTAATTTAGAATTGTAAAAAAACTTTTTTTTTGTTAGCAATGATCATACCACATTTATTCATTAAAAAATGTCGTCGCAGTACTTAAAAAATTAAGTCTGTCATAGTAAAAAACTTTTTTTAAAATAGATGACAAACTTTCTTCCAGAAAAAAATTAAGGTGATGTTTTGCAGCGGCCGATGTAAAAAGCTTATCTTTTTAAAAAAAAAATTGTCGCGGCGCTTAAAAATGAAGTCCGACATAGTAAAAAACTATTTTTTCAATGACAGGCATATTTTATGCATAGAGGACATCATAAACTTCAGTTGCTTTTTTTTTTGAACGGGGTCTTCTGAAATTCCCGTGATTGATCTTGATGCATTGATGCTGCGCATTCAAAACTCAGTCTGACAAATTTATTAACGAAAATTGTCAGCCAGACAAGTTGTAATAGATAAAAGAGATCTTAAGCTTTATTTAAAAAAAAAATCAAGGAGGTGTTATGTTGTGCATTTTTATAAAAAAAGTCATTTATAACAAAAGGTCTGTCAGAAGTAAATTAACAAAAATTGTCAGCCAGACAAATTTTTTCTTATTTATTACAAATTGTGTAAATTTCAAGGAGGTGTTTTGGAAAAAAAAATCATTTTTTTTAGCTAAATTCAAAAATTCATAAAAAATAACAATTAACAAATTTTTACTAGTCTGGCGTGCGTAACATGTTTTTTACATGTTTTTCAGCCATTCTCACTTTATAATTTTGAGGTGTTCTATGGGGTAGTTTTTTGTCATGGGAGCCTACACTGTGAGGCCCCGATACAAATGTTTTTGGTGTTGATTTTTGAAGTGAAAACTTCTTTAGGCACGTTGGGGACTTTTTGGCCTGGGGTAAAAACTAAAAAATCGCGTCACGCGCACTTTTTTCTGCGCACTCACTTTGCGCAACATTTTGTGCGAAAAATTTGCCTTTGGGTGTTTTAGTTTGTATAAAGTAGTATCACTGCAGATGCCCAGTCGCTGTATAAAATCGTGTACCAAATCTACAGTTTCGCTAGTCAGCTGTTCCCTCCTCTAGCCAGATAAATATTGTAGAAAAAAACATGTTTCTTGAATGTAGTTGGCTAGAGCAAGGCAACTTTTGAGCTCCAGCAACAGACAGCAGCTTAAAATTCTACGGTGTGCGAAGCAATAGTTTGAGAGCCTAGGCCCGCCAGACCTATGTCATTTTCTTAAAGCTGATATTTCGTATATACATAGTGTGATACACAGTTAAGAACGTATGCACACTCGCTAGCCCGGAGAATGGGCCCTTTTGTTGATAGAGGGGTTTTGGGGTAAAAAAGGGGTTAAAATTTAAAAAAAAGTCTGTCGGTGCATATGTAGGTTCTACTAGGGCTAAATAACCGTTAAATAGTAGTGGCAGACATTTTTGAACATTTGCACCTTCCCCAAGCCAACCCCAGCTGAAGTTGCCATTTCGAAAGCACACCCCCTGAAAATGGTCAAAAATGTCTGCGGTTTGATTCGAATGTTGGCTTCCAGCGTTGGAGTGATACCCAACACAGCCCGAAAGTGTCCAAACCCGAACGTTGGAAACGCTTGACATTGGACGCTCGTAGTTCGAGCATCTGCCAGACAATACGTCTTACCATCAAGCGTCCAACGTTGGAGGGTGTTCATAGTATAGTGTAAAGCCGGCTTTAGACTCTTGTACCATTAGAATAATTTAGCTAATTTACATTGTGAATGTTAAAATTTCCCGCAACAATGTAATTTGCCTTAATTAAACTCAACATTTTCGAGACAAGTTCTTTAATGATAGTTGGTAACCCCACTACAGATAAAATTTCAATTATATTACCCAACAAATGTGCCTAGCCACAAAAGAGAAAAAATGTCTTTGTATAATTTGACTCATAATTACACGAAGATTTGTTATTACACATTAGTCTGTCTCGTACGTGTCTGAATAATGATGACAAACATTTTCCAGCTTAACCAGCGTTAATTTAATTTCGCTTTTCACAAACAATTTCACTAATTTCACCGGAGTATAGCACAGACTATAGTACAGAGTCACATCAATTCTCAGAATTCGTATATGTGAAATTGTCTTTAAAGTGAGATTTTTGAAAATTCACCGATTCAATTTAATGACAATTTCACATTTACGCAGCTGTCAAATAATAGGCAGGCCATGAAGCTATTGAAACTAATGTGAAGTGAAAAATCCCAAAATTACCAATTTCTTAGATTTTCAGGTGTTTCTTTAGTTTGTTCTTAATTATTTTTTTTCTAAAACCACTCCTGTATTGAGGCGAGCAAAACAAAAAAAAATTTATTGAAATCGGTCGAGCCATTTTTGAGTTTTTGCAAGACTAACATTTTTAGTGGAGTTTATGTGAAAATAATAAATACAATGTTTGTTCCATTTTCCCACTTCATAAATCCTAATTGTAATATTCGTGGTTTTATAAAATTAAAATAGTTTATATCATTGCACTATCGTCGATCTCCTTAAATCGAAAATATTCAACTGGGCGCACTTGAGAAATTTTTAAAACGTGCGAATTACACCTGTGTTTTTTTTTATTTTTTTTATTAAAGTTCACTTTTGCATCGTTTTGTCTTATATACTTATGTATTATATATATTTTTTTGTTCCTTATTATATACACGGATTATGAATTATTATCAAAATTGGATTCAGGCGCTTTTCACGTTCGTATTCTTTTGATACGATAGAAATTGTGTTTTGATAAGCCCAAGTGGTTATCCTCGTTCGTTCGTCTCTTTTTTCGTGGTGTGGTGTTCTCTCAAGTGATTATCAAGAATTTTATGGCATAGTAAGATAAGTATGACAAGTTGTATAATACAAGCGAAATTTTTATTGAGACCAAAAAAAAAGATTTGGGATATTATGTGTAGACTCATGGTGTATTAAAAAATATTTTGTTTTTAGTATTTACAATAATGTAACAATCTATTAGTTAAGAGTGATAGTGTTTTCTAATATTTATTGTGTCTTTATTTTATTACCATAAATAGATAACACCATGGAGGATAAACGAAATACGAAAGGCGGTGAACAAGGACAAGAAAACGTGAGTTTTCTGGAGTATGGTTTTAATTATTGTGATAGATGAAAAAAAAAAAGAGATATGGATCTCAGAAGTTAAAAAAGTTGTTATAAATCTTTAAAACTTTACATGTGTATCCATCGTATATACGCGTATGTAACTCAATAAGCTCTACTGGACCCGAACATCGTCCAAAAGAAATACATCTCACTTTTATCTAAACGTCTGCGCAAACTCTTTCTTCTATCACACTTCTCCAGATTTTATTCAGACTCTTGAAAACTTTTAAATATTCAACCCATACCAAAATAAGGGAACACCAACAACGGTTTCAAATATCGCCTAATAACAATTACTTCTACTCGCTCCAAAACCATGGAGGCCGTAATAAGCAAAAAGCTCATGGTATAGAGCCCGCACTATAAATGAATGGGAAATGAACACGCATGTTGAGAATATAAATTTGCACTAGTAAAATTTGCTTTTTTAAACAAACAAAGTGACGTTGCTCCCTTGCGGGGACTTGAGACCTTTACTGCGCATGGAAACAGCGATTTTGAGATTCCCTTCTTTTATGGTGCGGCCTCTATCTAGAATCCAATCTTATACTAAACGTATGGCTTCAAAACAAAAAATTTCCGCTGGCGATTTTTATTGTTCCTTAAAGAACAGCTCAACCAATTTTGTATCAATTTGTTTTGTGAGTCTGGTATGGCTGCCAAGATTTTGATAGAGTATTTCACTTAGCTCTGTTAGTTAAATTCAAGCAATTAGTGTTTTGACTTAGTTCTACACAACTGGAATGAAAATTCATTTTCCGTCTGTTTAATCAAGATAACACTGGATAGTGTCAAATGTAAACCCCACATCATTTCTGCTGGTATCCCACAGGGGTCAATTCTGTCACCTGTTCTCCTTCTAATCTTTATAAATGACCTACTCTAAATCCCTTTCAACCCACTTATTGCTTTTATTACCGCCGGGCTATTAGAGAAAATAAAGATCCCTTGGTTTTTCTAGATCCTTCTTAAGTTTTCATGAGTGCACGACAGTAGAGCATACACCTCCGCTTAAAAAGTAGTCATTCGTTTTTAGCTTCAGCGCCACGTTAATGGCGAATTTGTTTACCTCAAGGTGGAGTGGAACCAAATTGAGGAAAGTCTCCAACTAGTCCGCTGCGTCAGCTGACAGGATTTCCCTCGATGAACGACCGGCTGAGGAATTGTTTTTATTCAAAGAAATATGTCAACTCTCATATGATCAATTTTCAGCCTGAATGAAATCACTGAAACCATTCTTTTTTTTATGTGTTTGGAGGGCTGCCGTTGCTCCACCCACCAATGGTGCGCCAGCTGACGTTCACGATGCTTCATTGTACACCTGAATTGAGGGTTCCACGAAGTTTCAGCCGAAATAAAATTGGTCGCCAAAAACCGTCACTGGCTCCCGGGCTAAACGCTGCTGTCTGTAAAGTGCGGTGGGCCCCGGTGATGGAAAGGCAAGCCATTCTTTGAATTTTCCTTTATTTTGCTATGAAACTTTTAACCGCCGACGTTCTGTGCCACCACACTAAAGCTCCGTAAATTACCATGGGCTTTATTAAGGTGGTCGATATCCAGTACATGGCTTTCGTTTGTAGACCCCAAGTGGATCCATAAGCTTTACGGCAGGCTGACATAGATTTGTGTGTCCTATGCTTATCAGGGTATCCATGCAACGGTTCCAGTTGAGCTTGGCATCTAGCGTTAAGGCCCAAACAGATTAGCGTGGCGGAGGGGAAATTAAATGTATGGGAAACTCACCTCCGCCGCGCCAATCTGTTTGGCCCTTTACTCCTAAGTAGGCTTGTTGTGAAAATCTTGTAGTTCTGGCTGAGACGATGGGTTTTGTAAGTCCCGGCAATGTTCGTCTTCGGCTATACGGAACCAGAATCGTTTCGTCTGGATTGAGATTTAGTCGTACGCTGGTAACCAAATCTGCCGGCTGCAGGCGCCTTGACATGGTACTTTCTGTTTCATCTTTTACCACGATGACAACATTGTCTGTGTAACATTGCGCGAAAAAGTTTTGGACATAGATCTACAGTAAGCGTCAAAAGTGAGTCAACACCTAAAAATTTTATATTTTAACACCAGACGCTCCCATGCACCCCCAAACCAAGACAGAACCATGACAGATGGTAGAGTTCCTCCAAAGAAACCCTTTATTTCAAAAGTAAATAAAACAAAGCGTTTGCAATTCGTTCGCCAAAAAATACAAAAATTTTGGTGTTTTATTTTGGAAATTTTTAGGTGTTGACTCACTTTTGACGTTCACTGTATATCTAGGAGTTTATCTACAACAAGCTACCACAGAAGTGGAGATAAGATTCGTTCTCTTATATATTGGTCCAATAATGATTCTTATTTGCACTTTACGTGGCCCCAAAGGAAAAAGTCTAGAGGTGTAACATCACATGATAGTAGGTATTGCTGCACTTTGGCGTGGGAAAATAAACCCGTTTGTTAAGGTTATTAAAGGGTGTGCTAACTGCTTACTTCTTCTTCTTCTTAAACTTCTCTACAACCGGGATCTGGTCATGGCCTCTCAACTGCTCTGTCCACCGGTCCCGCCGATTCTGAGCATATGTCATCTAGTTTGGCATCACTAAGCTCTGAGCGTTCTGATCTACGCCATCCTTTCAGCGAAGGATGCTTACTTAATGGCGTTTATTACCTGTTAATGGATAATTAATAGAAAACCGGTTGAACGGGGGTTTATTTTCCCAAGCCAAAGTGTGGCAATACCTACTCATGATTTAGGCGCAAATTCACCGGTCCGAAGCGTGAAATTAACTGCTCACCGAATTGTTCTCGTAACGAACGCTTGTTTTGTCTAACCGAACCATTGTTTTGTCTCAATGTAATGGCAGCTCTTGAACCTATCGGGTTGCTCTTGCTCTCCTCAACTGAAAATTCCTATGTTGCATACTGAACGTTATCATTTTCAATTGTAGCAACTCAAGTATCCAAAGGCGGTTGGCTTTATCATTGGAAATGAGTTCTGCGAGAGATTTAACTACTATGGAATGCGAAGTAAGTCTATAATATATTAAAAAATATATTTTGTAACCATTAATTAATCCTTTAACAGCCGTCCTTGCGCTCTACCTCAGTAGAGAGCTTAACTTTGATCAAGACGCCGCGACTGTGATCTTTCATGTGTTCACAATGTTGGTGTATACTACGTGCCTTTTTGGAGCAATCATAGCCGACAGTTGGTTGGGAAAATTCAGAACTATTCTGTATCTATCGATGGTTTATGTCTCTGGTAGTGTTGTTCTCTCAGTTGGAGCAATACCTACACTACATCTACCAGGAGTGGAGATCACAGTGATTGGATTGGTGCTGATTGCAATAGGATCCGGTGGAATAAAGCCATGTGTTGCGGCATTTGGTGGTGATCAATTCAAGCTGCCGGAACAAGCAGCACAAATGGCAACGTACTTTTCGTTGTTCTACTTCTCTATTAATGCTGGATCATTGATCTCAACAAGCATAACTCCAGTGCTGAGAGAAGATGTTCATTGCTTTGGACAAACAACTTGTTATTCTCTGGCATTTGGTGTTCCAGCTGTTTTAATGGCGACAGCTGTCTGTAAGATTAAGAACTAAGTTGTAAAAATTTTGTTTGAAATAACCTAACAAATTTTATTGCAGTAATTTTCGTGCTTGGTCGAGATCTTTATATTAATAAACCTCCTGCCGGAAACATGTTTTTAATGGTATCAAATACTATTGGAGTAAGTTTAATTAGTCTTATACCATGTTTCCATCGCACTTGAAATCCGTAGTTTTTAGTAAAACGATTTGACGAAATCGAAAACTGTTCACATCGCATCAAACAGTTTTCGCTTGTCATAACAAAATTAAAGTGAAAATGAAAACAAACTTTTCGCGCTTTATAGTTTCTTTTTTGTGATATCGCATTATTTTCCGGCGTTTCTGACTTTCTAATGATTGTAAATTAATTCAAAAACATATCGCACTGTCAAAAAATTATGACAGCCGACAAATTTTCCATGCTGAGTATTAATGCTGAATTGGCTGAATACTCAGTAACTAGATTTCGAGCGAGATTTCGTTGAAATCTCCCCCTTCGCACAGTGGGGCTAATTTTTTGTACAATCGATAATTCCCAAGCCTGGAATTAATGAAACTTAAAATTTGTTTTTATGATAACTATTCGCCATAAAATTGGCTTTAATTCTATCGAGCCCGAATTTTGAAATTTCAAAATTAAAGATGGCTAATCCAATATGGCCGTCATAAATTTTGTAAGTAAATTAAAATTTTATCAAAAGATTCTTTAAAATTATAAAATATTGTTACTTGGGCGGTTTTTTGGAAACCGAAAATTAATTAATAATAATTAATTTCAATAATTTTAAAGAATCTTTTGATAAAA
Source organism: Thereva nobilitata (assembly GCA_963855945.1). NCBI lineage: Eukaryota > Metazoa > Arthropoda > Insecta > Diptera > Therevidae > Thereva > Thereva nobilitata. Next base: position 99,942,838 of record OY979697.1, on the reverse strand, counting down.
TTTTATTTTACTTACAAAATTGATGTCCGCCATATTGAATTAGCCATCTTTAATTTTGAATTTTCAAAATTCGGGCCCAAAAAATTAAAGGCAATTTTATGACGAATAGTTATCAAAAAATTTTTTTAAGTGTCATTAATTCCAGGCTTGGGAATTATCGATTGTCCAAAAAATTAGCTATTTGCCCCACTGTGCGTCGTAGGGCGATTTCATTTTATACCATGTTCGCAGTGAGCCGAAATTACGTGATTTTGTAAAGTGATTTCGAAATTATTTAGAACCGTTCGCACTGAATTGAAATGATTTCGTTTCGGTGTTTCTTTTTCTGGCACCACACAAGTTTTCAATTTTTTCAGTCCAAATTTTAACTAGCGCCTCTTCTAGCAAAGGCCGTGGCTTCTTTCTTTTATATTTCTTGGATTTTTGCATTTTGAAGAATGTGAAGCTTAAATTCAAAGTCAAATCAGTTATTAAAACAATCTGACAACAATCTGACAACAAACTGACAATTTAAGCATCAATAGTGACGTGCTGAATTGGGCTGAATTCGATTTTCGGGGTTGAGCATTGGCTTTGACATGATTTTGTTCGTAATTTTGCCAAAATTACGAGATTAGAGATGATTTTGAAATCACCAGAATATATGGGAAATCACATGATTTTGAACGTGAATTTTGGGCGAAATTACGAAAATAGCGAAATCACGTAATTTCGGCTCAGTGCGAACATGGTATTATATGAAAAAACATCAGATTTCACTTGAGATTTCGTTCGAATTTTTGCCGAAATCGGAGGATTTCATGTGCGATGGAAGCATAGTATTAATCATAAAAAAAAACTAAAAAGATTTTCACTTCCAGACTGCAATTTCAACCCGCTGTAAAGAGAAGAACACCAGTCCAGGAAAACATTGGTTAGACTATGCTGCACCAAAATTCGATCGACAATTGATTGATGATATTAAAGTACTTCTGCGGATTTTGGTACTTTACATTCCGTTACCGCTTTTCTGGGCTCTTTTCGATCAGCAAGGATCGCGTTGGACGTTCCAAGCTACTCGTATGGATGGTGATTTTGGGTCTTTTGATATTAAGCCAGATCAGATGCAACTGCTGAATCCTTTGCTAATTCTAATTTTGATTCCACTTTACGATGTTGCATTCTATCCAATGTTGGCGAAGATTGGTATAAGTAAGCCGCTGCAGAAATTAACAATTGGTGGAGTTTTGGCGGGAATTGCGTTTATTGTTTCTGGACTTGTTGAACTGGAATTGGAGGTGAGTTGTTTGTTGTGTTATTAATTTGCAAAATGTTTTATATTTTTTGGGGTAGTCTGCAATTGTTTTTTTATCCATCAGTTCGATATTGTGTGATTTGAAATTAATCAACGCGAATTCCCATTCGTTCTGTAGTTTAGTTCGTTCAAATTTCAGTTAACAGACAAGTTGTCCTAATATTTGCTCGGTATTTGCAGATCTGTATCGTGCAGTGGAATAGAGTGAAGAATGGGCGATAATTTTTAGTTTTTCATTTACCTTCGGCTGAAACTAGACTATTGCATGCGAAGATTATCGTATTCAGTGGCGTAGGGTGGGTGTCAGCCGCCTGGGGCGGAAGAAAATTTTGCCGCCCTCTTATTAACTTTCCAGTTTATAATAGTGTAGGCTCTCATGACAAAAAAGGTACCCCATCGAACACCTCAAAATTATAAAGTGAGAATGGCTGAGAAACATGTAAAAAACATGTTACGCCCGCCAGACTAGTAAAAATTTGTTAATTGTTATTTTTTATGAATTTTTGAATTTAGCTAAAAAAAATGATTTTTTTTTTCAAAACACCTCCTTGAAATTTATACAATTTGTAGTAAATAATGAACCATTTTTGAAAAAATTTGTCTGGCTGACAATTTTTGTTAATTAACTTCTGACAGACCTTTTGTTATAAATTATTTTTTTTATAAAAATGCCCTACATAACATCTCCTTGATTTTTTTTTAAAATAAAGTTTAAGATCTCTTCTATCTATTACAGCTTGTCTGGCTGACAATTTTCGTTAATAAACTTATCAGACTGGGTTTTGAATTCGCAGCAGCAATACTCGTAAAAAACAATTTTTTGATGAAAAACGGTTTTGATTATATAAACGGGATCCCCAATGTACGCTTGACTTGCTTTGCTTACTTTACTTTTCAAAGACAAAGCAAAGCGTACATTGGGGTTTGACCTTTAAGCTACTGCCTGCTTGACGTTTAGAACGCAGGAATATAATGGTTTTAACTTTTTGGCTGTCAATATATTTTCGAGCCCCCTCTGACCTGCGGCCCACGGCCATTGATCGCAGTTGCCCCCATATTTTGGGGGGACTGCTTCAGGCACGGACTGACGATAAATACCCATACACATAAAGATTTTTGTCAGTTTTCTTGGACTGCAGGCCCAGCAGGCCCCATACAGTTGACGGTGTGGGTGAGTTGAGTGTGTGGTTATATTTGGCCTCAAGGCGAGAAACCTTCAGGCCATGGCCTGCCGGCATTGGTATTCGCATTCCGAACATTCGCATTTGCATTCGCGAACGCATTCGCATTTGCATTCTTTCGTAACAACCCTAGTGCGAACGTCTCGATTGTTCCAGCCTTTGCGTTTTCGCCACACAATGGGTGTGTTAATCTATTTTTGCGGGTTGCAAACGGCCATAACTTCATAGTCGTCGATATTTCTCAAGTCCTAAAAATCAAATAATTCCAGAATATTAAATAATGAGCAAAGAAAATTGGAAATAATAATTCAACCCTTTTCACCACACCCGCTCTTGTGTATTCACCTTGATCTAATTTTTATGTGATAACAAAAAATGTCAATCTCGTTTTTTTTTAATTTTTTTTAGACGTAAATCAATTGTTGTTTATCAAAATACAAGTCAAATTTATAATCTTAAAGAAGAATTTTAATTTTTGTTTTCAGAAAACTTACCCCCTCCTACCGACACCCGGTTATACCCAATTAAGAATGTTCAATGGCGTGCCTGGCTGCAACTACGTCGTTGAAACTGATATTCCAGATTTAAAAAGTTTCACCTTAAAGAGCATGTCTAATTATGAAGCGAAATCGCTGAAGGTTGATGGAAATAAAGTTTTCCAATTTAGTATGAAATCGGACGGTGGAGGTAAGAGAAGAAAAATTAAAAAAAATTTAAACAATTTTAAAAATAATATTCCTTAATTTTAGATTGTCCCTCATCCGAAAATCAAAAGATGAGCTTAACAGGCGGAAAAGCAACAAGTTACTTCATATACAAAAACGGACAAAGTGTGGAGTCTTTTGAGTACGAGGACAACCCTGATAAGCCAGAAAGGGGGGGCTCCGAAATCCGTGTCTTATCAGCATTAAAGGAGTCAGGGAATATAACAATGGTCGACATGAAAGACGGTGAAACTCGATACAACGAAGAGCAGAGCTCACGCAAGCTGACGGAGATGTTATCGGCCACTTTTGATGTATTTGTTGACGGTCGAAAGGACAAATTAGCAAGAATTACTCTCCGTCAAGGTGGAAAATACACACTTTTACTATCAGAGGGAAGCTCAGGTTCTCTCCTGGTTTTAACTGAGCCCAATTCAATGAATATCCTTTGGTTAGTACCGCAATACCTCATTATAACCCTAGGAGAAGTCATGTTCTCGGTGACAGGATTAGGGTTCTCCTACGCCCAAGCTCCTACTAGCATGAAATCTGTCCTTCAAGCATGCTGGCTGTTGACTATCGCTGTGGGGAATTTCATCGTTATAATTGTGGCAGAGGCGAAAATATTCAAATCTCAGGCATCTGAATTCTTCCTGTTTGCAGGACTCATGCTGTGCGACATGTGCATTTTCGCGTACTTGGCATACAGGTATCGGCCGAATGATCCTAGCAAATCAGTCGATGAGAAATGACCAATCAACTAAGACTGGCATGGTGAATCCTACGTTAAGGGATGACTAGCACTGTTTAAGGGATGGTAGAGTTATGTTTGTTAGTTAGTTTATTTATTTATTTATTTATTTATTTATTAATAACAATAATTTATTTATTAATACACAATATTGCATAAAATCTCCACAGAGGTAATCGTCGTTACCTATTTGTGGGATTGGTTTATTTATAAGAACTTAAAACTAATATTTAAAAGAAAATTTATATCTCAAGAATATGGTGTATAATAAACAAGTAAGAACATCATTATATATTTAATATTTTGAATAACAAATTAAAATGAAATATGCAATGACAACAATACATTTTATTAGTAGTTTAAAGCTATCCATTTTTTTAATTTAATGTTCCTAGTATATTCATTAGTCAAGCTTTTGAGCTCGTTCGGAAGTACGTTTAATGTATAAATTGATTTTATAAAATTATTTTTATAACTAACCGTTTTAGACTTTTGAAGTATAGAAATACTCTTGTTCCTTGTAATACTGATTGAACTGTCAAATTTTTCCTTCAAGGAGTTGTAATTATATTTTTGAGATTCCAGGGCGAAAAGCTGCTCAAGATTCAAAGGGTTGTTATGAGTGTTGAATTTATTCTTATTTACTATTTTTAGTAATTTTTTCTGTTTTCTCTTTCGGCGGGTCGGGGAGTTGTAAAGAAAAAGACATTTTGTGTTGGCCGCCATATTGGATTTAAAATGACGTCACAAACCTTACTGTATTCTACTCGTCATACTCTTTCATTTGATACCCATGTCGGGGGTTGTAAACAAAATGGTAATCCGCCATTTTGTGGTGTCCGCCATATTGGATTTAAAATGACGTCACATATCTTAGTATATTCTACTCGTCATACTCTTTCATTTGATACCCATGTCGGGGGGTTCTAAAGAAAAAGGTAATCCGCCATTTTATGGTGGCCGCCATATTGGATGTACCATAAAATATAATAGACTATATTGCATTGTCTTCAGACCCAAAGGTTTGTGCAAAATTTGAGCATCAACGGATATCGGAAGCTGGCTGAAAAATCGATCGCAAGAATTGTCCCACAGAAATATTCAGAAATATCCGCCATTTTATAGTGGCCGCCATATTGGATGTACCATAAAATTTAATATTCTATATTGCATTGTCTTCAGAACCAGAGGTTTGTGCCAAATTTGAACATCACCTGATATCGATCGGGAAGTGACCGAAAAATCGATGGCTATATTTGTCCCACACAGAAAACGAATTTAATATAAAGCTTGTAAAAACCGCGAAATATGGCCATTTTTTGACATTTAATTATAGGCACTGTTATTATCGTAGAACCTTGTTTCAGGGCTTAAATCGTGGCTTCTGTTGGTGCCTACCTACAATTTAAATTTCATGCAAAAATAATTGTAACTTTTCGCGTAAATCGCAGAAATGTAAAAACAGCTGCTTCAGGAAAGAAGGTTGAACAAGGCCCACAGTGGTGCTCGAGTTATTTTGAAAAGCCTTAATCATTCGCGAAGAGTTGCTCTACCAACCGATTTTCATGAAAAGTTTGTGAGGTTCGATTTAATACCTCATAAACGCGTTTGAACACAGGCACTTTTCCAGATTTTCAGAAAAAAACACCTTTCGGCGAAGGGCAAGTGTAATATGGTGTGGATTTCTATTCAGTAGATTTCGAGATAAAATATTTTTACCTGTCAGGCATATTAGTCCGGGGAAATTAGCAAAACAAACGCACGAAAGGAAACAAAATTCCAAAATGGTTGAAAATTGGACCGCAGGTTCCTTGGGACTTTTTAAGAAAACAATTTCGGAATCACAAAAAAAAACAACATGGCCGCCGCATGGCAAAAAAATTACTCAAAAACTGGTTTTTTCGAAAAAAAAATTTTATCTGTCAATACAAAACATTATTGCCCCCTCTTGAATTTTTTTCGAAAACCTTGACCTTTCAGAATTAGTCAAAGTATTTTTGGCCGAAATGTGATTTTTGGAAACTTTGACCTTGAATAACTTCGAAAGGGTTAGGTTTTCGCAAAAATGACAAAAGGGCTTTTTTGTCGGCAATAACGTTTCGTATTGACTGATCAAAAAAAAATTTCGGAAAAAACATTTTTTGACTGATTTTTTTTGCCAAAAAGTAATATCTCCGGCGGCCGAGATACCGGTGTAACCAGCTTTATCAACCCCTCGACGACCTTGCTCCACTTCGCAGTGTTCAAAGCATGTTTCATGTCGAGGTTTATCAATTCGCTACTCTTATTCTCATCCATTGCGTCGCTTGCTAAGCAAGTGACCATTTTGAAGCATCCGTTGTCGATCTAGCCTTTCTGAAACCGAATTGTCCTTCCGACAAGCTGCCTTTCCTCCAGGAGCTTGGGAGTAATTTGTTGTATATCACTCTTTCGAAAAGCTTGCCCATAGTATTTAGGAAGCGTATCGGTCTGTAGGCTCTCTTCTTGCCTCCTTGAATTCCAGTCATTGCCGCTTTCTCTGGCAACCGACTGGAATGGAATGATTGGCTTGAGGCTCGACCATGCGTGGAACTGACTTCGGTTAACGAACAGAAGATGGCTTCCCCACTTATTTATGCTTAGAGGTGATGGCAGGAGAAAGAGCAGAATTTTTTTGTAAAGACGAAAAACAAGAAAGAAGGAAAGTTATCTATGTCGGAAAAATAGAAAGGCGAACGACCATGGTACGGAGTGGATTCGACCCACGGACCTCTGGGATGGCAGTCGGGCGTTTTAACTCGGTCCAAAATTATTGAAGCTGTAAAAGGTATGTTACTATTGATACTAGCTGCGTTCCATTGGGCGATCCGGAGTACTCCGGAGTACATCACCAATGGAACGCGATTTTTTGATGGCAGAAATAAATACCAGTAAAACGTAAAAGTGCAGGGGTAGTTGGGAGTACTCCGGAGTACTCGGGAGTAGAAAATATTACCCAATGGAACGCAGCTACTATGAATAACTGAAAATCAATAAAAATTCTTCGTATTTAAAGACAATATAGAATCCTCATCTGTCCATCCAAAATATTCATTTTTTAAACGGTTTTATTCAAATAAAATCAAATAAAATACAAAATCTTCTCAAAAGCTTTTATTTATGTTCGACCAAACCGCTATAAAATAAAAAGAATCAAAAGTCAAAATGTAAAAGATTTATAGAAAAGATTAATAACATCAACCAAAAAACACTCTAGAATCGAGCTCCATAAAAAGTTCTTAATTAGTTACCCAAGTATAATCCGAGTAGAGCTTGGCTGTCATCCCATGCATAATAAACTGTCAAATTTACGAACTTGGACCTGTCAACTCTGATCATTGTTAGAAACTAATTAGTGAGAATGACTTTGGAGTATTTGAATGAACGTTGGTACTTTTGTTGTTATCTTCGATATTATACAAAAAAAAATCTTATTTCGTTTTTTTTGCCATCTTAGATTCACCTCTTTTGAGAAAGTCTCAAGTAAGTTTCGAGCTATCGACGCATGATCAAGAGGATGAAGATGGTGATACTATAAAAGAGGTGAGTTTTTTCTAGTTTTTAATTATCTTATCTTTTTTGTGATGTCAATCGAGTGATAAGGTGCTCTTGTAATTGACGTAACGGGATTAATGAATTCTTGAAAATTTTAAAAGATTTCCCCCGCACTTATCTAATCGTAGGCGATTTTCGAGTGTAATCACAAGTGCTCGCATCGACATCCATCCATCACTTGAACTCTAATACTTTCTCAATCTGTTGCTTAACACGTAATGTGAAATTAAATTTTAACTACTTTCCTGTGAGTAGATTTCAATCCAACGTGGAAGTGCTGACTGTAATCATTTTTCTATGTTATTATTCAAATCTCTTAACAAGGGCTGGATGCCGGTAGTCAGTCATTTAAGGGGCGTTTTTATAGAAAATAATATTTTTGTAATTTATTGCCATTTATATATGAAAATTGCGTTAATTAGTTTCCTGTTTTTGTTTCCTTCGAATTTTTTTGTTGTTGTTTTATGAAATGTTTTCAATTTTTAGAAACACAATTTGTACTAGGGCCAGATAACAATAGGAAAAAGTACGAGCCATTTTATGGCTGCCTAATCCATTATTTATTGACCGTGTGAAGATTAGGAAACAATTTCAAAATTTTATTTATTTATTTATTTATTATTCGGTAGTTGAGGCAATAAAGTGATTTTTACTACTTTCTTTTTCGTTTTTATGCTTCTTATGGGTAAAAATAGGAGTTTCTAGTGAGATTTTGTAACTAATACTATAAGGTGATGATTTTAGTTTCGAATTCATTTGCAAGAAAACGAAAATGCGTGGATTGTGATGAACCAGCATATCAAGTGTCTGTATCTACTTCATCGAGAGGATGCCGGAATAATGCCAAAACTACGACGTTACGAGTCTGCATAAAGTTTTTCATAGCTTTCTTATTAAAGATCTTCAAATCAAAGAGCAGGGCGTCCTAAACGATCTCCCCACCACAAATATGCAGTGTTTGGTCGTTGAGCCCATAGAAATCGCTTAGCTTACGTGTAGAGATGCCTCCAGTGCGACCGAGGCCTGATTAGCGCTTTGGCGCGTGGTTTTGTTGCCACAAAATTCCTGTACGTAGGTTCAGTGGTGTTTTGATCGGCTTTGACGGATGTCTAAAGCCACCCTGTGGATGGACGCCCACATTACAGATATGAATGTATTTGTAATCGACCATTCCAAACGGTTTTACCAAACGGCCCCCAACTAAGTACTGACCATGTCCAATGCTGCTTGACCTACGCAATAGAACTAAAACCGGTATATTAAGTGTGCCAATGGCACCCTTTATGGTAACCAAGATAATTGCCCGTTCTCTTCGTCCTATACAATTTTTTAAAGCCCCAATTTTGCTCCTTTAGTCTAGTATGACCATGCGGTGCTTTGGTTGGACTATTCGCTGCTTCTTTTATCAATACTTGCCTGTAGCGAGCTGCATTTGGAAAAGTAGAATCTTTACTCAGCCATGTTCCGTGCCTCTTTTGGGTGGAAGACAAGGGTTTTGACGCTGTTTGTGTCTGTTTTAGGCTAAAAACGGGTGAGTCTTGGGACTCTTGGGTGTAAGGGAACATCAAGGGCATGGGTAAGCTTTTCGTTTTCCAGCTTTACTTTAGGTAACCAAATGCGAGCATTGGATCTCTACTATCTTTAGCTGGGATTAGCTTGCTCGCCGTGCGACACATATCTTACTGAGGCTTTCGCTTAGGAAGTCCTTTGAGGCGTGGTTTTCACATCTGATTACCCTAAAACCTACCTTCGAGGTGTCATTGCAGGGCGTTTGCCATCCTTTGCCTCATAGTATGTAGTCAAACACCATCTCCGATAGTTTGGCTTTCCTTTCAACCCAGGTTTCGGGGTTAATGCATCCCCTCAAGGTCCTCTCGTCCATAAAAGCTGCTTGCAGGAGACCTCTGCAGATTTTCTGGGTCCAGCTGTGATCCACCGCTGCTGTAGTTGCTACAGCAGACTTTTTCTTTGCGGGGGGGCCGCTGAGAAACTTTGGTCTTTTTGGCTTCTCGCTCGATCTTCTCTTTAGGAGAGGATCGAGGTCCTTTCCATCCCACCCGAGACTCGGGAGGGTTGGCTTGTTTGCTGTATTCCTCAACAATCTTCTGGAACTTTATTTTGTCTGACTAGTCTCGCTCATGCACAGTACCGGCCCTCCGGTGCAGGTTCTGCATGCGCATGCGGAAGTGAGTTCATCCTGGCAGAGCCGCTTATCAAAATAAGGCACTTATTATACACTTCGACTTTCCCCGGGTATCGGAGTGAACCGTTTACGACCAGCTCTTTTTAACTACTAACTGGCCACACAGACATCGACATGGTAACCACCTTGGCTGAAAAGCGGGGAAAGGGGGAATAGGAAAAATGGAGAGGGGGATGTACTTATCTTCGTCTGGCCTCTTCACATAAGCCTATTCCTCATGGGTAGGGTATCCCTACCAGGGGCTTGCCAAACAACCAATGAACCTAGATGCACGAGTTGTGGCAACAAGACAGCGCGCCAAAGCGCTAACTGGGCCTGCGCTCGCACTGGAGACAGCCCTACACCTAACCTAACCTAACTCATATATCTATGTTTTATTTTAGGTCATCTGAAACCTTTTCAGCGATTCGGCACGATTCAAACACAAAATTTAACGCTTTAACTTTGTTTAACTGACTTTTTCATTGTAAACATATCCGAGGAGCACATTGAGTGATAGATGGCGCTCAAGGGTTACTGAGTACAGGGTTTCCAGCTTACACAATTTTCTAGCGATATTTTTACGCGCAACTTTGAAATGATATATTCCAGCTCTGGACTGGATATATTCCAGCTCTGGAGTTTTTATAAAATCATCACTGTAAACTCAAGTATATTTACTTTTTAAACACTTAAAGCGTTTAAACCGTTGTAAACGAATTTTAAACACTTAGCGGCGTTTAATGAGAAAGCACTTAAAGCTAAGTATGCTGTTCTTAAGTACGGCGGTCAAGAAAACTGCTCTTATTATTTCTCGACCCCGGTACAGAAAATTTTGACAAGTGAATGCGAAGACTTTTTCTTGACTAAAATTGACATTTGACATTTATGTGTAGGAAAATAATATCTGGCTACGGGAAATGTTTTTTAGAGTCCTTCCGCGCAATATAAAGAAGGAATTTTCTCAGAAACGTATTTTAAAACAACACTTAAATAATGAATAATCACTTAAACTGTCCTTTAATTATATTAAGTTCTATAAAAACTATAAAAAAAATAATGAAAACACTTCCCGCGGCCAAATATATTTTCCGTCACAAACGAAATGTCAATTTCGGTCAAGAAAAAATTGCCTTCCCAATTTTTTCTTTACCGCATCAGAAAAAGGCTCCATCTACGTGTCAGAATAGTACTAGCACTTTTCTTGAGCGAACACCGTACTAGGTACAGAAATTTCTTGAGCAAAAATTCCTAGAGCATTTCTTGACCGATTACTTAAGCGTTTTTTACATAAAGTTTATACATATAGGGAAATTTTTCTTGACCGCAGTACTTAGGAACAGCGTACTTAGCTTAAGTGTTTAATTAGTAAACGTTTGTAGCGTGATTTTGGTTATGAATAATAAAAATTTTGTTGATAGAACTATTAATCAATATTATAAAAACATAATATGTACTATCATTGCAAAAAGTGAAAAAAAAAATAAATAAAAAAAAACAAAAAAAAATCCAACGCGAGTGCCGTTTTTCCAAGCGGTCCCCGACTAAATACAAACCACTTCCAATAGTGCTTGACTTCCTTGATAGAACGAGATGCGCCTTACTGAATATGCTAAATGGTATCCTTGGCGGGCATTAAGCATAATTGCGTGAAATATGCGTCCTCATATTTTTTCTCGTCTTATCACGGCAAATCTCAGCCTTTGAAAGTGTTTTATTTCAAAACGCTTAAAACGTTTTATTTTGACGTCACCCATTTGATTAACATTTAAGTGTTTTAAAAGTGTCGACAATGTTAATCAACGCGAAACGAGAGTTATGAACGAGACTGAGTATTGGGCGAGATTCGTCTCGTTCTCGCATTGCACTCTCGCAACATTGTAAATGAGCCTTAGTTGCAAAATGCATTACCTTCCTTGTTTCTTAAAATTCTAGTTCTTTTGTATGATAATAAAAATTACCCGATAAAATTAAATGTTTTTATTTTTTTTATTTCCGAAAAAAGTACCTCTAAATGGATCACCCAGTATTTCATTAGAGACACTTCACTAAACACTTTACCGTTTAAAAATAAAACGCTAGAGCGTTTAGTTCCCCATAAGTATTTTATCATAACTAAGTGTTTACCTTCCCAAGTGTTTAATTGGCGTATAAGTGTTTTACTTTTAAACACTTGCGCTTAGGTTAGAATTTTTTTGGTAAACACCTTACGCGTTTAATTTCTGTTAAATGCTTTAAGTGTTCATGGTTCAAACACTTTAGCGTTTAGATTTTGTGTATTAAACGCTTCTTCTGTTTTAAAAGTAAACATTAAATACTTTAACGTTTAGAAATAAAACACTAGAGTGTTTTATTTCTAAACACCTGATAAACACTTGGATTTGCAGTGATCGATTATGATTTTTATGATAAAATCATGAATAAGAATTATCCGTGTTGATGTTTACGGCTTAAGATTATCGCTTAAAATGTTTAAGCTAGGCTATGAGATGAGCAACGTTCTCCTTTATTAGAATGACACATTGTAGGTACATGTCCGCGTAGGCTGGTAGAGTTTGATAATCATGTGGGACGTGTTTATTTTTCTGAGCAAAGAGAAGAAATTTATATTACACTGATTCAATATTTCTGCTACTTACTTGGAATATAGTATCCCAGATCTGGCGGACGAAACATAAGCTCACTTTTATAAACAAGATAGTTCAAGCCATAAAATACGGAGGTGCTTATAGCCAATATTATGGAATGTATAGGCTTCGTAATCTATGTCTTGAGAACTTAGTCAGAAACAAAACCAAATCAGTGACTGAATGAATTGTTATTGACTTATGAAGTTTTTCCAAGGCCAGCAGATCTTTTTCCAATTTAGGGCGCTATAAAAAAATATTAATTGTTCAGCATCAACACATTAATTAATCTCGGAAGTCTCAATAAATATAAGAGAGAGAGTGAAAGGCGTACACAATTTTTAATGCAACACTTTCAATTAACATTTATTGATTATCAATACTATCCTAAATAGGGCAGTTTTTCACGTCACTATTAAACAAATCTACTTTCTTAAAAACACACAAAAACGTGCCTCTAATAACACCACACCCGACATATTTTGATTTGTTTGCACTCAATTCGATGGATCAATTTTTCAATTATCGTTTAAGTCTTCCGGTTTGTAAGAGTCACATGGGAGTAGTACGCATGCTCAGCTATCTATCTATCTAGCTATCGTATCTGTCTCTCTATCTGATCATTGCGTAGATCTTAAAAAAAGTCTAGACATTGTCTGTCCTTTTGGGTGTCCACTCTTTTCAACTATAGCAGAAGGAAGTTAATAGCTCGGGGAATATCATCTCGCTGCGCCGTCTCAAGAGTGTGTCCCATGTGGATTGTTAATTGTGGTAGATTGCCCTTAAGCGGGTTCATGGATTTGATCCGCTTCAGCAATGAATGAATATGAATAAATAAAAATACTCTGACATTGAACTTCTTGTGCAGAAAATTTCCGCTTGTTGTTCATTTCTGCTGAGATATGATCGATTGTATTTTTTTTTGTTTTTTTTATTTCAATTTGTGGAAAGTTTCGCGATAAACTCTTGAATGCAGAATGCAAAAAAATTGGGTCATACCAAAATTAAAAGCATTAAAATTGATGAGTTTATTTTGGGTGTGAATTTTTCTGGGGTGGAATAACAAAATTATTGAGCAATAACCATTAATGAAGAACTGATTTAACTCTGGCTGGCAGTTAAGATGAGCTTCTTTTATATATGGTATTGATATTTAATTGGGAAATGTCAACAGAATTAAGATAATAAATTCAAGCACAATCAAATGGTTTGTAAAAAATCCAATGAAATTGTGGTCACTTTCCGAAGTACAAACATCAGACACTCTGATTTGTATTTCATCGGAAATAATTCTTGAAGCAATGGTTTTCAAAGATGGGATCTTTTTTATGGATAACATACAACTAGGTTCTAAAGGAGTAGTTACTTCTGATTCTTTAATTCCTCGTAGGACATTGGGCGGAATTCTTAAGGAGTACTGCTCATAATTTTCAGTCATTTTCAAAAATACAAGACCCATTCAACGTGGCATGGTAATTCGATTCGATATAATCCACAGTTACAACGCATGCCATATCGATATTGTAACAAACTCGATCTTTTTTCGTAATCATATTTCATTTAACTTTATTTCATCAATTTACAATCTTATCTATTACCGACGTAGCGTCTCTGTGTGCCGGTTACTTTCTTGTTGCATACATTTAGGTAAAATTTCTTTAAAAAACAAATATAATTAATCCTGCATACTTATAGGAGAATTTTTTTACATTTATGTATATTTCTAATGAAATTGTTTGTAGTCCGGCGAGATTAGCAAAAAAAAATGCACGAAAGGAGACAAAATTCCAAAATGGACCACAGCTTCCTTGGAACCTTTTAAGAAAACAATTTCGGAATCCAAAAAAAACAACATGGCCGCCGGAGGTATCACTTTTTGGCAAAAAAATCACTCAAAAACTGGTTTTTTCGAAATTTTTTTTTGATCAGTCAATATGAACCGTTATTGCCTACAAAATACCCCTCTTGAATTTTTTTCGAAAACCTTGACCTTTCCGAATTATTCAAAGTATTTTTTGGCCGAAATGTGTTTTTTGGAAACTTTGACCTTGAATAACTTCGAAAGGGTTAGGTTTACGAAAAAAATACAAGAGGGCTTTTTTTAGGCAATAACGTTTCGCATTGATTCATCAAAAAAAAATTTCGAAAAAAACAATTTTTGACTGATTTTTTGCCAAAAAGTGATATCTCCGGCGGCCATGTTGTTTTTTTTGTGATTCCGAAATTGTTTTCTTAAAAAGTCCCAAGGAAGTTGTGTACCAATTTTCAGCCATTTTGGAATTTTGTCTCCTTAAAATGCTAATTTCCCCGGACTACTATCGAAATATCCCCGATAGTTTGGGATCTGATTCGTCATCAAATGAAGGCCGGGTTAAGCCTAACAATAGATATTCACTTATTTGTGCCATTGAGGTTTAGCTAGAAGTGTTTGCCTGTAGGGATCTCCATATAAAGGCCCGAAAGTTCTCATACGTGATCCAATCGTAATCGGTATACTCCAGAACTTTAGGTAAGTTTCTTTTGGGGTGGCTTCAGAGGATGCATTGCCTTGAAGGGCGTGAGACAAGTGAGGAATGCTGAGTGATTTATTAGATTTGTATCCGTCTGAATTAAAATCGAACTAGGCAGCCTCAGATTCTGACAGTAGACAAGCTCTGCTAGTGGGCATTGTAAATCAGCTTGGATTGCCGTGCGATTGATGAGTTCGACTACGGGGAAGTCATCAATCCATTTAACGCTGACTTCGGCATTTGAACAGGAGTAGGTTTCCTCCGGAATACGAAGGACTATGACGAAGGGTGGTATCGAACCAGGTGCTTCTGGGAAGGTAGTCAGGTGGTTTAACATCTAGGCAACTGAAGGCGGCCGATTGTTCTTATTCTGTGGGTATTGAGAAGTTTTGCAATTGACGCAGCGTAGATTGCAATAGCGCACTTAGGCCTCGGTAGTCTAAGGAGTAAGACGCCTGGCCATCCTACCATCCCAGAGGTCCCGGGTTCGAATCCCGGCAGAACCACGGTCTTTCGCCTTTCCCACTTTCCCCACCTACATAACTTTCCTTCTTTCTTCTTCCCTTTTTACATTCCTGATTCCTCCTGTCATAGCCTTCCGCTAGCGCTTCCCCGCTCCACCAGCGCATGTCTTTGGTTGGTTGATGGGCTTCAACTCGTTTCAGGAGCCATAATACTTCAGCGAGTTGTTTCTCGATGCCCGATGCCAGAATCGCGATAGTAATGGTTGGAAGTAGGTGGAATAAAAATTATGGTTGAGACTAATTTCACCACGGAAATGTCAAATGAGAAATTTATCAAAAAATGAGAGACACGGAAACACGGGACATCTCAAAATGGGAAATTTACCAACAAAAAAGGAAATTTACCAATGTATTTTCACCTACACGGAAACACGCAATATGGAGTATTTTCACCACAACGAAACAGGCATGCACTGGAAATGAGATTCGTAATGTGATACGATTTCGTAATGAATCCCATTTCCCGTGCCTCCGTGCGGTGTACGCATCCAACACCACCCATTTCCTCGTGCATCCGTGTGGTGTGCGTTTCCGTGTTGCCGTGTGGTGTGCGCAGCCGATTATCGCAATGAATCCCATATCTCGTGCATCCCTGTGGTGTGCGCACCCGATTAGCACCACAAATCCCATTCCCATATCCCGTGCATCCGATTAGTTCACTCGATTAGCACAATGAATTAATTCCATGTCGTGTGTTTCCGTGTAAGTGAAAATACATACATTGGTAAATTTCCCTTTTTGTTGGTAAATTTCCCGTTTTAACATTTCGGTGCTGCCGTGGCTCTCTTTTTTGGTAAATGTTCAATTTTGACATTTGCGTGGTTCCGTGGCTCTCTGCGTGCCTCCGTGTGGTGCGAATAGACATTCCCAAAAAATATCGCGGCTTAATTGTCGCAGTTTCTTCCTTCACTTCTCTCTCTCCCTTCACTATCTTCCGACTAGAGCTTACTGTTTGACATTGCACTCTATACGAAAAATATATTGTCGACAGTACAAAGGGCTTTCCCTGAGCTCTCTAGTCTTTCACATAAAAAAATATATAATCACACACACACCGACGGGTATACGTTTCTACATACTTCACGTATACAACAAACCGACGATTGGCGAGCTCGTTTCTGTTGTGCATCGATTATCTTTAAGTAGGATAAATCGAAAGGATCATTGTACATAACGAAAATGATCAAGTTCCCAGAAAACACATTCAACAATACATTTGACGCAGATTTTTTTTTTGGCTCAAATTTGCCGTCATATGCCCGTTTGTATAGCTCAGTACTTGGCCATTTAAATCTTTTGGTCAAGTTTTGCCGTATGTGCTATTGTGCTCCCATTAAAAATGGTTAAAAATTCTACCGCCACCATATACCCCTCAAAAAACCAAACGGCCGGTGTTCGCCCGCTGAAAGCCCATTTTTTATTTTTACTCGGGCAGCACAAAGGGGCATTAGTCCTAGTGCTACACATAAAAAAAATCCCGAAGTGGCTAAACTTACGGCTTCATGTGAATCGATCTATGATCATAGGGTAGGCCTAGAAGGTGAACGAGTTCCCACACTGTATCCATGGTTTTTGGCAACCGAGCACTTGTTATGTCCTTCGTTCGTTTATAGCGTTTACCACGCATTCGATGGTAATGGACCATATTGTGAAAAGAATACTAGGATGCAACAGTTTATACTTGACGTTGAACGCTAGAGAGAACTAGTTTTACTGGACTGCTCTTTGTGATTGGTAACTCTGTATGTATTACCTTTTTGAACCTATGCTAACGAAGACTGGTCAAAGAAATGCCAGAAGTCCGTGATAACGTTCTGTTTATCAGACATGTGTCGGATCGGGAAATCAGCTTAATTTGTCTGTTTTAGTCCTAGATGCAACTGCGCTCTTATAAAATTTTTAGTTAAATTTTAGAAATTATAATTTGGATTTAGATTATTAAAATTATAAAGGAATTTTTTGTTTTCTTAAGAAAATACGACAAAACTTTCATTTATCCAGAATATAACCCAAAATGTAGATCAACCAGAATTTATAGAGCAAAACTCTTTTTTATTCAAAAAAAAAATAAAAAAAAACTCAACGCTATCTAAACTTATTCTACTGCATGAATGAATATATTGCAAAAAACTACAATAATTTACAAATATCTACAAACAAAAAATTCTTAGTCAACCAGTTTCTTAAAAGTACATTTCCCTGCATGCATTGCACTGCAAACACCTCTCTTATTTCGTTAATGCCACTCAAAGACTACCGAACTAAACCTGCAGAGATACAAGCAATCAGGTCAAAATTCTCAAAATTTTCATACCAAACTTAAAATCAACAATTAAATCAGCAAAAAAAAACACACACGAAAAATATTACACAAAAACTAAAGAATACGAAATTCCCAATAAATTTGTGCTTAATAAAAATAAATTCTTATTTAATATCTTTTCCGTATTTTTCCACATCGGTTTTTCGGCAGCAACCTGTGTTTATCTGCACCTTTCACACTGTACACTCTACTCTGTACCTTCACTGGTTTACTACCAACGAAATAAAAAAATTCTTTTAACTTGGAGCTATATTTTTTTTTTTGGAGAATTAAATACATTGACTCCTGCCAAATGTGCCGAACTGACAATATCTCCCCGAAAATTGTGGACAAATTGTCATTAACTTTTCTCCCGTAAGAAAAATAAGGCTAAAAATCCATTTGGCCGTGCCCATCTCAGGTAATTTATATGCCGTAAATAAAATAAAATAAAATAAAAAAAACATGCCCCGCCAAAAAATTTGGGTTTTGTAAACAAAAACACTTTTCTGCAAGAGGCCCGCAAATTTGCAAGATCGGCAAAAGCGATTGCGCAACGGACTTACTACAGCTGGTCGTAGTATAGCACGGAGAGAACAGATTTTTGGTTCAATGACGATCGTTAACTTCTGCAATCTGCAATTTAAAGTCTTCTGCACATGCATAGGAGGTATCACGGCGCACCTAATCCTGATCGATCGATCGCGGCCTGGGTGTGGGGTAGGTGCGATCTGAGACCGACGATCAACTAGCGCGGTGGGTGATAGCGATGGGTGGTAGTAGCAATTAGTGGTAAGCTTAAAAGGCAGGTTGGAACTACTCTGCCAGTAGTGATCAGCTGTAAGCGCTGAATATACTGGAATGCCACGATCACTATAGTGGGGACGCAGTCTGCGTGGTGTAGTAGTGCCTTACCATTCCAAGCTGATCACGTCGATCACTTCGGCTTGAATATAGGGGCATTGTTTCGACAGTGTCAGACTCCACCGGCGGATCACTTTGTGAACAGACTTTGAGCAGTGGAAACCGCAGCAGCCGCGATCGTTGTTTTTTTTATAAGCACACGTCGGTTAGTTGCAAAATTGAGAATTCGTAGAACGGTGGGGTATTTCCAAAAAAATAATAAAAATTGTTAATTATTATTACCAAAATAAAAAATAGTTTGCCGATAGAAGAAATATTTCACCATAAAGTGCGACCAGATCGTAACCGGTTTTCGATATTGTTCACCTGCAGTTTGTGGAGTTCTTAACGACTGTCGCGAGTCTATTAAAAAAAATGGAAGTAATAGAAACGATCGTGCATTTTCTATTTCGCTAAAAATTAACAAAAAAAATTTTTTTTGTGTGACTTGGTAATTTGTGTGTGACCTTGAAAAGCAGTTTTGTTACTTTTTTTTTGCGACATTCATATTCAATCAGTCACAATATTAGTAGCTACAAATAATTACACACCTAAGAACACTACCAAGTATCGAAGATGGTTAGCAACACTCTAAAGATCAGCGAAAAGCAGGTAAGATCACTAAGGGCGATCTTGTCAAGTTTACTACTTTTCTTTTTTTTCGTGTTTTTGAGTTATCACTTTTTTTAACATTGACCAGAAAACGAACTTTCTTTATCCATTAAGAAAAAAAATTTCTCTGCTTTTATCTACAGTGCGTCTACTTTTACAACTATTTGCGGTATCAGTAACGAACCTACTTGTAGCCAGATCTGTTGGGTCTTCTACTCTTCATTTTTTTTTTCTGTTGTTTGCTTTTGCTGACGAGATAATGAATTCCGTGTACATATATTATATGAAAGTTGAATGGATGTTGATAAGGTCTGTAAATGCGGAATCCAAATTGTTTCTCCCGTGATCATGAGGCTAATCCGTTATCAGTTTGTTTTATGGAAAGAAAAAGGGTTCAATTTTAATAGAGTACAGAAATTCACGTGCGATGAACTGATGATGATTGCATATGAAAAAATATTTTACACGCTGAAAATTGTTTCGTTCACCTTGAAGTGTGATAACACATTATTTATTTTTTGTTGGTGGTGATGATCTTGAAGAATGTGGTTGATTAATTAATATGTGATAAATTTCCTATTGGTTTTTTGTTTTTATTTTTGAATGGCACGCGGTGGTACGGAATTTGTTGGTTTTTCTAATAGTTTTGATTCTACAGATTTTTAAAATTTATTGTGGCTTATTTAATAACTTATATAATGGATTGTTTTTATTTTATACCAGTTACCAATTTTTATTTGAGTTCATAAAATTAATTTATGCAAAAAAATACAATATTTACGGCCGAACACAATCACAGTTTATTGTAATTTAAATACACATTAACTTTGCTATAGCAGAAATAATTACTTATTAGGGAATTTTTTCAAAAAGTTTTGTATGAATTTTGTTTACAAATTGAGGAATTTGGATCGTGTAGTATTATTGTGAGAGATTTAATGTCGACAAATTATTGGTGTCTACTAGATTGCTGTGGTAGTGATTATGGTTTTTTGTCTTTGGATAATAGCCCAGTCACTTTATACATGAACCTCTAAGAATACCAACTGAAGATTTTCCAGGGGGATTCTCTTTATTTTGGCTTCACAAATAATTTCTCAATAGATAACCAGAAAAGTTTATGTGCCAAATGTACTACTATAAAAAAATAACTCGTACAACATCCAAGAGCTCAAACGCAAGGCTTACCGCGTCCTCCTCATGCATTTTCTATCCTTCGAGCTAAGCTTGCTACGTGAACGATAGTTGAACCATGACTGGTAGGATGGTACCTGAGCGTAGATTAAAGGCCCAAACAGATTGGCCCGTCGGAGGTGCCGGCGTCCGCCCATCAGAGAGCGGACAGACGCCGCCACCTCCGACGGACCAATCTGTTTGGGCCTTTACACATAATAACCTAAAAGGCAGAAACAGATTGGCAGGCGGCGCGGAGAAATTAAACGTATTGGAAACTCTCTGGCGGGCGGACGCCGCCACCTCTGGCACGCCAATCTGTTTCTGCCTTAAGCCTTCCAACTGGTGAGAATCGGCCAAACCTAATGCCGGGGTTACACAGTGCGAGTAAGCATGCGAGCTGGCCTAGTCAGTGACTGCAGTGCAGCTACTCGCACAGTGTGACCGCAACATACGAGTAACTGTCATGTGGGTGTAGGGCAGTACTTCCCAGTATTCGTTCAAACAAAAAAACGACTCGAACGATTTTTATGAAAATCTTTTCAGATCATACTTCCTTTAACACGCTTTGAACGGCATCTTAACGAAGTCGAAATCTTTTGTAGTTCTCGCGAAATCGTGCCGGTACAAAAATCACTTAAGCCGTTCAAACAAAAAAACGGCTCGACCGATTTTTATGAAAATCTTTTCAATTCATATGTCCTTTAACATGCTTCGAACAGCACCTTAACGAAGTCGAAATCTTTTTTGGTTCTCGCGAAATCGTGCCGGTACAAAAATCACTTAAGTCGTTCAAATAAAAAAAACCGCTCGACCGATTTTTATGAAAATCTTTTCAATTCATATGTCCTTTAACACGCTTCGAACGGCACCTTAACGAAGTCGATAACTTTTTCGGTTCGCGTACGCACACACACACACAAACACACACACACATATTTCTTCTCAAATTTTTGCTTAAAATGCTGTTGGGACCTTGAAACGTGTAAATACATTGAAAATTTCGAATCCGATTTTCGGACCGATTACAATAACTTCCTATTGGGAAGTTAAAAAATGGCAGATAGATGGACTTCCGAACAAAATATAAAGTTTGTGGAGTTATACAAGGACCGAACCAACTTATGGAATTGTTTGGATCCAACAAGCGAGTACACAAGTGCAGTAGCTGTCCACTGTCAGGCTAGCAACTCGGACTTGTGTGACCGCGCAAGGCGAGTCGAGCTACTGTCATGCGAGTACATAGGTTCAGCAGCTGGCCACTGTCAGGTCAGCAACTCGTATTGTGTATCCACGCCTTTAATGAAAAGTAACGCAGAAGTGAAGTAGAAGTGAAGTAGACTTACTTCCACTGAAGTAGATATAACTTCCACTTCACTTCCATTTTGGCAAAGAAAATGATCAGTTGTGTCTCTCTCTGGGTTGTTCATTTTAACTACGACATTGGCTGGTACGACTGTTCTGATCGACACGATCGATCTAGCGATGTCGTTCCGCGGCATTATCAGGAAGTCGCGTATTCTCATCTTTTGTCTCTAGGCCAAGTTTTCCTAGTCTTGAAGAATGATGTTAAACTCCTCCACCTGGAGCCTACCCTTGAAACGAAGTCAATGATGATTTGCTCCTAGTCTAGTCAATTCATCTGTTTTTTTTCGTTACCCTCAATATTAGTGTGCCCTACTGTAGAGCGATCGTGTGCCTGCTATCCGAGAAAGAAAGCTCCTTTTGGCATATTAGTCTGGGGAAATTAGCATTTAAAGGAGACAAAGTTCAGAAATGGCGGAAAATTGTTCCATGGCTTCCTTGGGACATTTTAAGAAAACAATTTCGGAATCACAAAAAAAACATGGCCGCCGGAAATATAGCGGTTTTCCGGTGTTTTCCTTGTATCTCGGTTTCTATAGGTCGTACAACCCCGTACAAAGGCCCTAAATGTTGACAATGACAACTTTAGTTCTTACAAAGATGTTGACCCGATTAACCCTTTCAAAGTTATTCAAGGTCAAAGTTTCCAAAAATCACTTTTTGGCCAAAACATCACACAAAAACTGGTTTTTTCGAAAACAAATTTTGATCAGTCAATACGAAACGTTATTGCCTACAAAAAAGTCTTTAGTCATTTTTTTTTAAAACTTAACCCTTTCGAAGTTATTCAAGGCCAAAGTTTCCAAAAATCACTTTTTGCCCAAAACATCACTCAAAAACTGGTTTTTTCGAAAAAAATTTTTGTTCAGTCAATACGAAACGTTATTGCCTACAAAAAATCCTTAAGTCATTTTTTTCGAAAACTTAACCCTTTCGAAGTTATTCAAGGTCAAAGTTTCCAAAAATCAATTTTCCGCCAAAAAATCATTATTGTTTTTTGCAAAATTTTTCGAAAAAATGGCAAGGGTGTCATTAGGGTAGGCAATAATCTTTTGTATAAATAGAACAAAAAAAATCTCTCAATAATCAGTTTCTGAGTCATTTTTTGACCAAAAACTGATTTTTTGAAGTTTGACCTTGAATAACTTCGAAAGGGTTAAGTTTGGTTCGGGGGCCCGGGACGTAGTTAAAAATCTTCGTTAAGGGGAGGGGGGCCCAAGGAATAAAAATTCACAATTTATTCTTGTAGTCTACCCAACGGCTACCCAAAACAACCAACCATTTGAGCCTTCAACCACCGACCATCTAACCCTCTCCTACGTCCCCCCAACCGTCAGTAAAGTCAAAATGCAGAGTACTCACCTTTCAATGCATTCGTTCTTGATTTTTTGAAAAACCAACAACACTTTTTTGCCTTTATGCGCGTTTCATTCCGACGTGACGATTCGATTCGTTCGTAAACAAGCAAGGCCCTTTTACATCCCAAGCGCAAAGTGGAAACGCAAATTGCAACTTTATCCCACAGAAATTTTGTATGTTTTTCTCTCTGTTGCACGAACGTAGATTCCAAACAGAGATAAAGCATACAAATTTCTATGTGATAAATTTGCTCCAATTTGCGTTTCCACTTTTCGGTTGGGATGTAAAAGGGCCTAAATATCAAAATATTGGGTTGGTGGTCGCGGGTTTTGGCGATTAAAATGTTAAAAGTAGATTTCCGCGTATTATGAATTTGAAAATTTTGAATTCGGACTTTTTGCATATTGGAAATTTTAAAAATTAGGGAAACGGGAAAGTTAGGAAAATGCAAATTTAGGAATTTAGAAAATTCTGCGAATTTTCAATTCGATATTCGAAATTGGAAATTCAAAATTTTCCGAACTTTTTGACATTCACAATTCTAAAAATTGAAAAATTCACAATATTGTTACTCCGAATTTCGAGAGGGGCCCGGGCCCTATAGCTGGCTACGGCTCTGATATCATAACAATAAGTAAATTATATTTTGGGTATATCCCCGCTCTTCAAAAAAGAAATGAAGCAATTTTCGCTTGGATAAAAATTGTTATACTATACATACAAACGCAAAACTGTTGTATAGTAGAATTTCATCCCTAGGTAAAGTGTAGTAAAATTCATTTGCAATGGTATTGCGGCAATTAGTGCCAATTGGAACGTGAATCAATTTAATGCAAGCTTCCAGATTACCCTGTTACTCATGCAGCAGTAATCCTATTCATATCAACCCGACCGACAAAGTGTCAATATCACAGCACTTTTACAAAAAGAAAAATAAAAGTTTGTTTTTGGCTTTAAAATAATTTTCACAAAAAAAAACGTTCAAAATATTTATTGCATGACCAATCACCACCTTTAAAAATATATAAACGCCACGCTAAGGTCATACGTCACTGACTTGTCTGTTCATTTTTCAATGCAATGCCGCCATATCGAGCATTCCAACCACGATCCGCCACGATATTCACCTCTATTTGGACAGCTTTTTTCCAAACCAATAATGTCGATATCGTCGGCCAACTCACTTCGCCTACCTTTGGCACTTGTTTGTTACCTGCAATCTCCCAAAATTCCCATGAAAGTAAATTCGTGAAAATTTCATCTCAAATTTGGGTTGATTCTTTTTTCGATAATTTTGTTTTTGGATTTTCAAAAAAAAAACTGTTTTTTTTCATCCAATTTAGCGACATGAAATCGAAGAATGATCGCATGTAGGTATCCGTAGCTCGTTGCATCATCCGATCGGCGGTGCCGCCTAACATGTTATTACCTTTAATTAGGTTCAGGTTGATTTCCGTCGTCCGCAGTGCGTTCCAGAGGCAGCAGTAGATCCGACGACCATTGCCCAGTTTGGTTTGAAGAATAATGAATTCGTTATCAAGTCACGTTCAGAATGTGGCGTTCCTTTTTGATGAACGTTCATTTCACCGATCCTAATTGAAGAGAAGCGACAGGGCATGTTTTTTTTCTGTTCAACTATCGGTAAAATTTTGTAAAGAAAATTCCACCATTTTCAGGTGTGTTTTAAAATGGTGTAGTAAAAATTCACCACACTGGAGGTAAATATGGCATGAGTTTTCACCAAACATTATTTCTCCCCTGATAAGTGAAACTTGGTGTGCGCAGCATCGACCTCAATTCTGTGTGCGCCAAAGAATCAAGTCGACGCTGTACTTGCTTGCGGTTTAGTTGGTGACCTTTTTTGATTGGTTTCGTTTTTTGTTGAAGTCCTTGACAAATTTTTTAAAGCAGGGCCATGAAAATATGCTAAGTTATAAATGCTGCACTTGTGCGAGCCATAACATTACCCGAGGTGAATTTTAACGGACCAGCAGCGTTGAAGCGATTCTGCTGCAGGCCGCCAAATTGAGTGTTTTGCATTCAGCTCATGTTTTTTGGGTTGTTTTTGTCGCCCGATGACGATTTTTTTTTGAAGTAATTTATAGCAAAATATAAACATGCACCTGTAAACTTTGCATTTTTGTATTGCAAGTTTATGAAGTGCGTTATGAAATGCCTTTAGTGCAAATTCAACTATTGAAGCTTGTTTTCTAAATAAGATACACGTCACGGTTTTTAAGTTATGTGACTTGCTGATGTTTACATGCTTTCATAGTATTTATGTTATTTGTTTATTATTTTACACCAAAAAACCGGAACCACCTGAATTCAATTAAATTTAGATAAAAAGTGAAGTTTATAGAACCTTGAATATTTTCGGCACAACCTATTATTATCGAATTAGATTCGCTTCATGATAATATTACCTAGTTTAACTCGAGTCTTTTAAATACCACTTTTTTGCGATCAGTTCACAAATTTACTTTTACCTTTGGTCATTAGCTGACAGAGGATCACTCGAGACATTTTGGGACGTTAAGACTAGTTCCCGTCTGATAATAATCGGTCGACCCAAGTTTTTTTTATGAGAATTTATAATTTGGAATTTCACTTCCGTCGTTCTTAATTATTTGGACCTTAAACAGAAAAGAGTTTTACACTTTCTATTAACTGCTGGTTGTTTTATTGTATGATCAAGCGTGTTGTAGAGAGATAGTGAATTGTTTTTTTCGACGATTTCTCCATCCCAGAAAATAAGATCTCAACACACATTAAAAAGGCATAAAGTACATTTTTTTCAACAAAGGTTTGTTCGCCCAGTACCCCTCCTATTTAGAACATGGCGTTTTCGAACTTATAGATTAACTAATTTATTTGTATCTTTCATTTTAGTTAAGTTCTTCCACAATAGTAAAGTGTAAAAAGTCTTACGAGCCAAATTTAAAAATCGCGAGTCCTACTCGTTGTTAAGATTAATGCAGAAGTCGCATCATCATCACACAAACACACGTGAACAATTTTTCTCACGTTTTTTAAAAGTCATTTTGCACGCAGACTCAGATTTCTGTTCAATATAGACAGTTTACAAGGAGTATCCAAACATACTGCAGGCGCAAAAATATAACTGTGTATTAAAATTAAAGAACACAAGACAGAAGTGAAACTTCGCGTACAATAATAAAGAACATATAGACATATGAAAATTTGACGTCAATATAACATTAACGCAATAATAATCTTTAATACACAATCTTGATTTTTTAAATAACCGACTCCTCATTTTTACTTTATCGATGCCTGCGCCATCTATGAACAAATTTAAATAAATTGTAAATATTTTCCTGCTGATTTGGTAGAATTTATTTATGTGGCATCACTTAATTGCTATCATGGCTGTCGCTGTCAGCTACTTTGTTGAAGCAGTGTGGAAAATTGCTTTTTTGGCGGTGATCTTCGCAAAGTTCATCAGCTTAACTTTGTTAAAATCCAAAATGTTAAACGAAATAAAATGGAAACTAAATTGTAAGTATACTTCATGCATTCATTCAATTATGAAATTAGTCTTACAAAACTTGCACATTAAAGTGACAGCTGTAAACGAGTGAGAAGGCAACTTCCGTTTCATACAACTGTCCTTTTTTTGTGTCCAATTCTGAATTCACTCTTACCTGATCGAATCCCCAGAACTGGAGAAGGGAACTTTCACTTCAAAATCCCCGGTATGAGAGCAAGAAAGTTTTACTTCAACAATTTTGATTAGAAGGATTTAGGCCAAAACAAAACATTGTTTCACAACAACAATATCCGGTAAAGTTCTCAGATTTTTGCAAGTACCGAATGCAGTGTTTCATCAAACTACTCCCAATTTTAGATTTATGCGAGAAACTCTAAGTTGATGTTTAAGGATTATCCTAGATTCGACTCGCGAAACGCCGGTAACTCCGGTCAAGCAGCATTGGACGTGCTTAGTACTTAGTTGGGGACCGCTTGATAAAACGCCTGTCGACAGTCGCGTTTAGAAGGCCAAAAAGTCAATTGCAAATGGTGAACAAAAATATGTATACAACTTTATGTATACAACTGTATACAACTTTATGTATATAACTTTATGTAATCAGCTGTTTTCTGATCACTTTTGTGAGTGACAAGTGCTAACTGAAATCGATTACTACAAAAATAAAAAAAAATGGTGTGCGTAGGACCACACGATGGAAGTGAAAACTTCTATGGCCATTCTGTATTTCCAATTCAATCTTAATATTACAGGATGATAATGGTCAATAAATTTTGTCTATGAATGTTTCACCGCGCATTTGAAATATTCTTTTTGGGGGACTTGGAAACACATGTCTATTAAAATGTGTTTCCAAGTCCACCAAAAAGAATATTTCAAATGCGCGGTGGAACATTCATAGACAAAATTTATTGAAGTCATTCTTATTTAATTATACAGTCGTTATACAGGCTTTTATGCATTTTACTTTTTACAAAATTCTGGTGAAGTGATTTGTTATGCATACCATATTGCCAGCGCATTTTGAATTTTCTAATATTGACAAGAAATTCATTATTTCCAACGTTAAACACCTCCAAATTGCCAAAATCGTACCGCCATATTGGCGCCGCCATTTTAAATTTTTAAATTTTGGCCACAGATTCGCCATTTGTGACCTTAAAAACCCCCGATACTGATTTTCAATGGATTCAGAACACACTAGCAAAATTCAT
Source organism: Thereva nobilitata (assembly GCA_963855945.1). Taxonomy (NCBI): domain Eukaryota; kingdom Metazoa; phylum Arthropoda; class Insecta; order Diptera; family Therevidae; genus Thereva; species Thereva nobilitata. The sequence continues at coordinate 99,915,050 of OY979697.1, read as the reverse complement.
CCGCCATATTGGCACCGCCATTTTGAATTTTCAAAATTTGACCATAGAATCGTCACTTGTGGCCTTAAAAACCCCTCGATACCGATTTTGAATGGATTCAGAACACATTTGCAAAATTCTTCCGCCGTATTGGCGCCGCCATTTTTAATTTTAAAATTTTGAGCACAGAATTGTCATTTGTGGCCCTAAAAACCCCCCAATACCGATTTTCAATGGATTCAGAACACATTTGCCAAAATAATCCGCCATATTGGCGCCGCCATTTTGAATTTTCAAAATTTTGACCACAGATTCGTCATTCGCGCTCATAAAAACCTCTCGATATCGATTTTCAATATAATCGGAACACAATTGCAAAATTCGTCCGCCATCTTGGAACCGCCATCTTGATTTTTTTACAAAGTTGTCAGATTGCATTGTCATTTGAACTAAACGTGTGCAAAGTTTCATACAAATCGGTTTAGTAGATTGCGGCGTGAAGTATGTAGCACCGAATGTGTTTTGGGCGTTTTCTAAAAAAAAGCTTTTTATAGATAAAAAGACATTTTCTTTAATTGAAAGTTCTTGTTTTTAGTTTTTTATGTGTTACAGTCATGTTAATATTCTCATTTTTTATTGAAGAAAAATATTTCTGACATAATTTCCTATAAAGGGCGCTTAACAGAAATTTGCATCTGGCGCCAGCACCGCTAGAGATGGGCCTGCTTCTGCTTTATATATACTCTAAATCAATAAATACATTTAAATTTAACATTACGAATTCATTTAAACAACAAAATTCCATTCCAAAACTCTGGTTCACTACTCAAAGGTAAATATTTACTTAAGCCAAAACAATTGTTCTTGATATGAAAACTGCGATAAATAAAACCCTGACAAGTTACATCGTACTCAAGCAGAACTAATTAATCAAAATCTTAACTACTACAGACCAATTACAATCGGATCAAATCATTCCATTTATGGTTGTCCTAATAAAACAACATCCCCACTTCTGGTTATAATTAATAATTAATTAGTGAATTAGAAAGTGTAAAAAAACAAATAAATATCGCTTTGTGAATTATAAAAATTTGTTAAAATGCCATTTTGGACTTTTTTTTTATAAGAAAATTGTGTGATTTTTCAAATATGGAATATTTCCATAAATTGTGGCTGTGATGAGTGAGTGTAGTTCATAACCGAAAAGGAGTTATTCAAATTATTATTTATTTGGTTGACACAGATTTTATAGAAAAAAAAACACACGTCGATTAACATTGAAATTAAATTTATTGGTGATATTAATAACAGAAATGATATCACCTAACAGCAAAGTTTGCTGGAATGCAAATGCAGCTAAGGTATTTATGAAAAAAAAATTATTTAATATTAAAGCGATAAATTTTAGCTGAAATGAAGTTATATAAAATAAAACTAGTTTTGAAAATAAATTTGACAATTTTGTTACTTTCGAGCAATTTTTGAAAATTTCTTTCCGATATTTGCCCGGTTATATGCAGATTAAAAAAACTGTTATAGTACAGTCATTTGGTAGTTTTCGGGAGTTTTGAAAATTTGTAATTTTATAGATTTCAACGTGCTCTTTCCGAATGTCAACTTTGTCACCTCGTATCTTTGCCGCTCGCTCCGTCATATTGAAAAAATGGCGCCTAAAAGTAGTTTTTGGACAATATCTCCTATCCGACGCATTTTACGAAAAAAAGATTTATATACAAAATGAAACTAGAGAAAATTTCCTACAATTTATGTAATAACCTTTTTCTTTGTAAAATCAATAGTTTTGCCGTACGAGCGCCGCAAAGCATTATACATCTACGTCAACCCGTCACAATTAATTTTAACTGAAATCTGCAGGATGTACTACGAAAAGTTACAAAGCGGCCGACTGTGGATAGGTTATGGATAGACGAACAAAAAATCTTATGGGTGGGTGGGGGAGGGGAAGGGAAATCGTAAGTTTTTTTAGAGTTACATATCACCCTGTATTTTTGTAGCCCTTTATCAAATTCTATCCTATTTAATTTCCGTATTTAATAGTTAAATCATAATATTTTTTCAATGCCGTCACATATTTTGCTAACACAGCTAATTGTATTCTACTTATCATAAACCTTCATTTGATACCCATATCGAGGAGTTCTTCGTGGTGTCCGCCATATTGGATTGAAAATGACGTCACATACCGTACTGTATTCTACTCGTCTTATGCCCGATTTCTTCACACTGGGTTATACCTCTGCTAGCTTTATCCGTAGTATATCTAGAGAAATTGGTTTTCTTCACTTTTGCTATCGTTGGGTTAAGACTTATCGGCGAGTTAAAGTTAACTGGCCAATTTTGGGGGTTTATCTCTTGGTTAGTGTCAAAACATTTGTTGTTGACATTTTTTTAAATATTTAATTATATTAAAAATGGACGCATTTATAAATGTTAATATTTTCTCGACCGATGAGAGCGAAGAGGAGAATTTAATGGAAAATATTACATTAAAATTAGAAAAAATACGTTTTCATTCATAAATGAGAACATTAATTTAAGCATTAAGTATTAAGTAGGCGGAAATATTTGCCTGTATCCCAATTACAATTTAAATATTTTTTAAATTATTTCATCGTTTGACGTCAAAAAAAACCGCCAAATTATAATTTTGCGTTTTTTTAACGAGACTTGCGCAAAAGCCAAACATATCTCAGCAATTTGCAGAGATGCCATATGAATGATAGGTTAACTATCTGTAGAATACGTAACTTTGGATTCGCGTGAAGAAAACCGTCCCACATTTAATCGAAGTTTATCTTTATTCGAAAGTTAGAAAACCCGTGGATAAGTTTAAAGTGAAGAAATCGGGCATTACTCTTTCATTTGATACCAATATCGGGGGATTGAAAAGAAAAAGGTAATCCGCTTTTTTGTGGTGGCCGCCATATTGGATGTATCATAAAATTGAATACACTATATTGTATTACCTCCAGAACCAAAGCTGTGTGCCTAATTTGAGCATCACTGGATATCGGGAAATAGTCGAAAAATCGAATACCTCCGTTACACGTAACCAAGTAAATAATAATTGCAACCACGACCTCGACTAATTAATTAAAGTTATTGTCGCTTAACAAAACAAAAAATTTATAATAAAAACGTATTTTTTGTTATGACAAGACAAAGCCACATCAACAACAACGTTTCGTGTCAAACAGAAAAACAAAAAAACAAAAAAAAAACTTTGCGCCAATTTAAATTGCAATAATTAAAGTTTTATTATGCGGAAGATATCGACAATTGCTTCAGTCATGGCATATCGAAATTAGAGTGAAATTCTTTCTATTATCGCGGATCATCAGCGACGACATTGAACGGATATTAGAGAAAAGATAAATTTTTAAAAACGAACAAAAGAAAAACAAAATTAAACCAATTTTTTCGTAAGAAACAATTAAGGAAGTGGCGCTGGGAGATTAAGACGGTGCTTGAGAGATTGATTCCAAAAGGAAGTGGGTAATGACACTTAATAGATTTAAAGAGCAATGAAAATCTGTGATTGTTTGTTAAGTTCTTTCGGGGGGTTTTTTTTCTCCCAAAATGTTTTTGATTGTTTGGAGAGAATATGTAAAATGTTTTCGTGCTTCAATATTTATATTAATGCCATTTCACATTTCTTGGAAAAAAATGAAGATTTTTCCTGGTTGCAAAAATTAACGTGATGTACTCTTTACTGATGCAGTTTAAAAAACATGTGGCAGTACTAAAAAACCACGATAATACTAGGCTGCAAAACCATGGGATTATCATGGATTATCACCCACATTTGGAATTAACTCCAGCGCCAATTTCCAGTTGCGGAAAATGAAGGAAAGTTATGTTTCCAGTTGTTTGACAGTTTAAGTGTCAAAAACAATTAAGCAGGCGTGTGGCGTGTTTAAAGTGTGATTTTGACTTTGTTGTTTTGACTTTTCTATGTATGATATCACAGCTGTCTAGTACAAGTAAACAATGGTACAGAAACCATTGTACATATATTGGCAGCCTGTCAGTTGTTTAACAAGCCTCAGGGACAGGATCAACCGGATACCCTGTTTAATACCGAAGACACACTTGTGGTTTAGCAATTGCAATTTCACTTAAACCGCAAGTGTGTCTCTGTATACTGAAAAAAATCACGGTGTACACTTGGTATACAGAACATTGAAACTCAGTATCCCAATTGAGAAAAATATCGTGGTATAGCTCAGTATACCTAAGATTTTAACCAGAAAATAGTTAGAACATAAACCAAAATGGTACTTTAGAACAGGATTTAATTTTTATTTTGGCAGCACTGCCTGCATGAATCTGTCAATTGACGTTTGCCATTTCTTGTGACATGTGTCTGTGCTCAAAACAACAACAACAAAACAACTCAGTATACTAATGCAAGTGTGTCTTCACATTTTTATATTGCAATATGACAAAACTGCAATATCTCTATCTCAATTGCTATAACACAAGTGTGTCTCCGGTATAAGTATAATTCTGGCATTAAAGCCATCTAAGAAGTGGGATGAACAAGGAAAGGCGTTGTGTAAAAAGACAAGTCACCATAGCTGCAGAAGCTGACACTTTCTTATCACGAGAGTGGTTAATTCGGTCCTATTGCATGCAGCGCCAGTGTAAGCAGCGGCATTGGACAGAACGGGCAATAGGAGGAAAGTCAACTATCCGTATTTACTATTGCCCTTCGAAGATGCTGTGAAAACTGTACAAATTCCAATGAAGCAGCATGCGTGGTAACAGGAATGACCCGCATTGAAATTCTGGCGGCGGGTTATGTGGGTTATGAGGGAACATCAGGGATCTAAAACACGTCCTTTTTTAATGCCTGGGGTTGCCGAGCACAGTGCTGTAAATAGAATATGCTGGAAACAGCATAGCTTCAGCCAACACCGCAGAACTTCCTGGACCAGATGATCAGGACGGAGAATGTGTGGAGAAAGTTGGAAGTGTCGCTGCAGCTCAAAGTGACAGAGAAAGTTAAAGAAATGCTAGAAGAGATAGCAGCTAGATAGCTGATCCAGCCCCGTGATGCAATGCCTTAAGCTGGTCAGACGTGGATCATGGAAGATAAGAAGAAGGTGGTTTTTAGGCCGAGGTAGAGAACAGAACTTATAGGTAGAAGCTTTTTCTCGGTGGTATGCCATCGTTCCGGCTCTGAGAAGCACATCTACGAGGGAATCGTTTAAGCATCACGTTGATGACGCCCCACCGAACTAACGCATTTACGACTTGTGGCGGTGTGAACTCAAACGTCATTGCAAAGGGTTGGTGAGTTCAGTCAGAAAAGGAATCTAGGTCTACTCCCTGAATGCCGACCTACGGCGGTGTTTTCTGTTTGGTCGTGGGCCGCAAAGGCGATCGAGCACACATTGTTCTGGTGCTCGACTGATGAAAGGCATCGGGTGAAAACGGAATTCTGATGCAGCTGAGGAAATGTGAACGGCCTACAATGCATGAAGTTTAAGTAATTCTCCGCTCTCCTGGAAAATGTGGCTTCAGTCCACTCTCTCCTCATTATGTAGATTGACCATGGCTAATGTGACAAGCGAAGTAAAGATATCCGAAACACAGTCCAGACCAATCAACATATATAATAGTCTCCGGCAAAAGGACGTTCTGGCCAGCTTCCTCTTCAACCTAATATTGGGGAAAATTATCTCAGACTCGAGAACGATCCTGCACAAGTTCAGTATAAGGTGATGATCTTGAACGATGATCGCGCGCTATTGCGACATAGCCTAGCTTGTATGAGTGAACAGAAATCTGCCTTTCAATACATTCCAATCACTTTCAGATCCTTAAGGTATGATTTATGGGATGCCGACAGCGAGGAACACCAACACGTCCACGAATTTACGAATTCCAAATTGGATGACATCGACTGAGGATCACGATCAGTAGAAGGAGCAATTACAAAAAGTTTGAACATAATCACCGTAATAGATGAACACTATCCTCGATTGAGTTTCATCTCTACTATCAACAATAAAAAGGTATCAGAATTGATCAAGCAAAGACGAAGCCACCGATCATGAATAATACCGATCAGGCCACATACAACTTTGACGACTTAGCAAACCTTGTGTATAATTTTGATCTTTAGTATCACTTTACAACTTGCTTTAATTTTTTCAAAAGTTTCTTAATGGTGTAAAAATACCAATCACGATCTATTGCATGAAAAACCCCATTTCCTTTGTAAGTTGTAGGTTGGTTATCTTCCATCAATCAAAATTTTCGATTCGTCGATTTTCCCGAAAGAAATATTTTTTTATTTATCACTGAACTTCTAATTTTGAATTGTATTTATTAACAGATTTTAATTTTTTTTCAGACTCTCAAATACCCAAGATCAGTGGCATTTATCATCAGCAATGAATTCTGTGAACGGTTCAACTTCTATGGCATGCGAAGTAAGTACTAATACCAAACAAAAACTTCTTACTAAAACTCCATTTCATTCTCAGCAATCCTTGTACTTTATTTTACAAGGAGGCTTGCATACGACGAAGACACAGCGACTGTCCTCTATCACGTCTTCACGAGCTTAGTGTACTTCTTCCCTCTAATTGGAGCCATCATAGCCGACAGTTTCCTCGGTCGATTCAAAACAATCCTTTATCTGTCAGTGGTGTACTCTATCGGAACAATTGTAATCTCAATCGGAGCCATACCGCCGCTAAATCTTCCTGCAAAGTGAGTAGAAAATATACAAAAAAAATTCAGTCCAACAAGGCTTTTTCAGAGGAGTTACTATTTTAGGTTTAATCCTTATAGCAGTGGGAACAGGAGGAATAAAGCCGTGCGTCTCAGCATTTGGAGGAGATCAGTTCAAGATTCCAGAACAAGCCAAGCAGCTAGCGACATTCTTTTCGTTGTTCTACTTTGCTATTAATGCTGGATCATTGCTCTCTACGTCTCTTACGCCAATCCTAAGGGAAGATGTTCATTGCTTTAACGAAAACGATTGCTTCTCACTTGCATTTGGTGTTCCAGCAGCGTTGATGATCGTGTCGATCGTTATTTTCATCGTAGGAAAGAATATCTATGTTATTAAAGAACCGTCGGGTAACATGATCGTTGCAGTCTCAAAATGCGTTACTGAAGCTCTAAAGACACGATCGAAGGAAAAGAACTCCGCCCCCAAAGATCACTGGTTGGACTATGCTGAAAAGAAGTACGGAAAGAGTCTTGTCGATGATACCAAAGCGTTGTTAAAAATTCTTGTCCTTTACTTACCGCTTCCGGTATTTTGGGCATTGTTCGATCAGCAAGGATCACGCTGGACTGTTCAAGCTACACGCATGATCGGCAGTGTCGGGGGATTCACAATCAAGCCAGATCAGATGCAAGTCATAAATCCGCTTCTTATTCTTGTTTTTATTCCACTGTTCGATTATGGCTTGTATCCAGTGCTTAGGAAGATCGGTATTAAGAGACCACTGCAAAAATTAACCACTGGAGGACTTTTAGCTGCTGCTGCGTTCATTTTGTCGGGATTTGTTGAGGTCGCACTGGAGAAAACCTATCCTGTTTTGCCAAAACCAAATGAAAGCCAATTGAGAATCTTCAATGGAATGCCATGCGATTATGTTTTTGCAACTGATATTCCGGATTATAAGAATTTTAGTGTAGTAAGCAAGAAAGTTTTTGAGAAGAAGGATCTTATGATGACAGATCCGACATCCTTTAATTATGTTGCACGATCATCGGATTCTGTTAATTGCCCTGAAGTTAGCGGTGTATTCAATCTGAAACCGTTTACTGCCATTAGTTACTTTATAACAAGAGATGAAGCGGGCGCTGCATTGCTAGAGTATCATGATATGCCGGAGAAGCCAAAGAAAGGATATCCTGCATTGAGGATATTGGCGAATATCAATGATGTTGGACCAATGGTGCTGAAGAATAAAGATGGCGAATTCAAGTTTTTCGCGAATGATACCAGTATTAAGGATATTCCTGAGGGCAAATATAATGTCATTTTGCATAATAAGAACTTAACTGTGGTCAATCTGCAGCTTGGTGGTGTTTATACTTATATTTTTGAAGGAGACAGCGCAACAGGATATGTAAGTATTTTTTTTAAGAATTTAAATTTAGGGTAGTTGACAATATGTATCTCCAAGCCCTTTAAGAAGTTGCCCGGCTTTGGTAGCTTAGGGATTAGGCACCCGACTACCATCGCAGAGGTTCGTGGTTCGAATTCACTCCATGGCATGGTCCTTCGCCTTTTCATTGCTCCCACCTAGATGCTGATAACTTTCCTTCTTTCTTGTCTTCACAAAACATCAATGATCTGTCGTGCTAGTCAACGATCAAAGTCAACGACCTTTTGTGGTAGTATTGGATGGGAATCTGTGGAATAAAACCACGTGTCGTCAGTTCTTTAACACTTCTCTCAACTTATTTCTGCTATCTTTCCCACTAGAGCTTGCTGGCTGGCTGACATTGCGATCAGTAGTAGAACCGTGGACAGTACACAGAGGCCTTTACACCTAGTCTTTCAGTGGGTGTTGGGCGATCGGGCATGGAAGCCAATTTTGACCTTGACCCTGACCTGAGATTAATTGGTTTTACCTTAGGTCATGGTCAAGGTTGAATTTGGTTCCCATGCCCAATCGCTCTAATACCTACTTCTTTCACAAAAAAATGATTTCAAAGTGCAGCGTATCTGAACCTAAGCCCGTGCACCTCCGGTTGGCTCTCTGGCTTTTTCTTTTCCAAAGCTACGGCAGTAGGTCTTGCATGGTATTTTCAATGCATGCTTCCCAACTGGCCAGTGATCGACTCGGCTCTGGTGATGTCCTTGGGCTGCATCATCAGGAGGTCGAGTGATCTTTGCTCGCTTCAGTTTGGCCAAGTCATTCTGCCCTCGGCGTATGATGCGCCTTCTGTACATTCTCCAATGTTCGGCCTGAGGGAGCTTTGCAGAATTAGGCAGTTGGTAAAAGTTTTAGAGATTTAGGGTGTGTGCCAAGTTACAACTCCGAATTTGCTACTTTCACCACGGACACTTCGAAATTACAAAGTGTGCCAAAATACAGTTCACGCATTTCATTTGACAACATGGATGACAACAAAATTTTGTGATTTCTAAAATTTTTAATAATTTTTGTTAAAGAAGCCCAGGGCTATGTTGTATCTTTAAAATAATGGAAATGAAATTGCTTCACGAACATCATTCATTGGCGGTGGACTGCAAGAAGCATTGTACATATTTAAAAGTTTTAAAAAATGGTTCAAATTTTATGCAAATTTTATCAAATTTTATTTTGCTTTACGTCTGCAAAGTGTAACCATGATCATCAGCCTTTAATGTGTCATATTATACGATGAGGACAATCATGCACTGAAAATGGAAAGAATTCGCGATATTGTTCTCCAATAATTAAAAAAAAAGAGATTCAACCACCAAAAAGCAAATCCAACAAACTGTCAAATGAATGTTTGGCTAATATTTCTGTTGAGTGCGCAAAAAGATAAAAGACGATGAATAAGGATTACAAAAATATACTTATATTGTTCTGACGTGAAAAATATGGCTATACACTTGATGTTACATTTGCACATAAAAAAAGGTTACAATGTTGACTGTTGTGTCAAACGTAAGAAAAAATAATTAGTGGAATTGGAACAAAATAAAGTGTTACCACATTAACATTTCTCAACAATTTCCCTACAATTCAAAAATTTCCTTACAATTCAAAAATTTCCTTACAATTCCAAATACACAAACCTTCGAAAATTGAATTGTAAAATCGAAATGCGTTTTCCATACAAATTGACATTTGTAACTTGGCACATGCCCTTACACGGTGTCTCCACGAAACAGAAGTCTTCCAGATATCTGCCTTGTCATTTCCAGATTGCCTGAAAATATTTCGTGGAGACTATTATGTCAGGACACAAACATATGGCAAAACAGATATGTCTAAAAATCTGTCTTGGCATTACTGTCTTGACATCTTTTAAATTTTTCTACAACTAATATGGCGGAAAGTGAAAGTGCCAAGAAAGGATTCACCCAAAAGCGAGGCGTTTATCTAAGTTTTGACATTTCTTCTATTTCGGATAATTCCAATTTCTTTTAATATGTCCAATACCACAATTTTTTTTAATAAATTTACTTTATTTTTATTCATAATAAATCCTAATTGTTTTTTTCTATTTAACTTTCACAGTATGACAGTTGTCAAATAATGAAATATTAAAACAGAAGTCATGACAGAAGTGCCCAGTCAAAAATAAATGTTTGTTCAGTTCCATCTGGAAAGACAGAAATATCTGACTGACATCTGTCTCGTGGAGACACCGTGTTAGAGACAGAAGGAGAAGGAGGAGGAGAGGAGTGGAAGGACCTAGATCCACTGACTTTGAACTAGAATCACCTTTACATTATAGTTCTTCCTAGGCTGGACGTCTTTCCACTCCTCTCTGGTGGGGATTTGGACATTGAAACCTGAGTTGAAGTTTGGTGGCCCTGCTTCCATTCTATGTCGTAGGCAGCACAATATATTGGTGTGGCTATACGTCGTATTGGTCCAGCAACCATATTCTCGTAGCTTCTGGTCGTGCAGATGTATAGATCAGCTGCCAGCAGATCACGAACAAGTAAGTTGGCAGCAGATCGTGAACTTCGTTCAGTGCGTCAGCGGAAGTTAAACGCAAAGCTTCCATTATTTCATGGCATGCCATTCTTGGGACTTGGGCTAGCCTGAATTTGTTAGATTACTTCGCAAGATCGGCTCTATTAGTTGGCAGAGCCTGGTTTAAGAAGTGGAAGATCGTGCGATCCACGTTTATCTTGAAGCCCCATATTTTGCCGAATTAAATTGATGATTTTTCTTCCTTTGATGCAAAGCATCAGTTCGTCTCTTCGGATAACCCACAGCGAGTAGACCATTCGATAAGCTTTCCAAGAGGCATCGCTATAATCTTGCTGATCCTGAAGAGACATTTTTCAGATACTAGGATCAACATGTGGTCTACATAGGCGACTACCTTTGTCCTGCCATTCTATATTGTTTCTAGGATCTTATCTATCAGCAGCAGTGAGAGGAATTCCCCATGGGAATCAGAGAGGGAAATCTCCCAGTGAGAGTCAGAATGCTGAAAATCCAAACTGATCATCCAACGATCGATGATCTTGTGTTGGTGGTGTTTTTGACCGGGAGTTTCTTTAAAATTGCATGCATCGATCAAGTTGTACGTGGTCACCACAATGTCATGGCAAGTCGTCTTTAGCACTCTGCTGTTGCCTAAACTGCTTGATTCTAAAGATGCCGAAATCCAGTTCGTTGAATCAAATTTCAGTGATCTAGGATGTGTTCGTATTGATCGTTCTGGTCGTACAAATTTGTCTGATCTGGCTTTTGGGTAAAGTTATGAACTCAGATGTACACGATCGCCGCAAAGATCAAATATTCTTTACTACACCCTAAAACTAGTTGGGATGTGGCTTTTGACCCTTTCGGTCCACAAGATTAACTTCCCAGTATTCGTTCAAACAAAAAAACGATTCGAACGATTTTTATGAAAATCTTTTCAGATCATATTTCCTTGAACACGCTTCGAACGGCACCTGAACGAAGTCGATATCTTTTTTGGTTCTCGCGAAATCGTGCTGGTACAAAAATCACTTACGTCGTTCAAACAAAAAAACGGTTCGACCGATTTTTATGAAAAACTTTTCAGATCATATGTCCTTTAACATGCTTCGAACGGCACCTTAACGAAGTCGAAACCTTTTTTGGTTCTCGCGAAATCGTGCAGGAAAAAATGACCACATACGTACGCACACACACACATACATATTTCTTCTCAAATTGTTGCTTAAAATGAAACGTGTAAATACATTGAAAATTTCGAATCCAATTTTCGGACCGATTACAATAACTTCCTACTGGGAAGTTAAAAAGCCAAAAGTTTTAGATTAAACTAAATATAATCATTCATAATTTTTTTATTACCTTCAAGTGCTTAACTAAAATTCTTTCATTCACAGAACTTCCAGGATCACATTATCGTTGAACCAAACTCCATTCATATGCTTTGGCAACTACCACAGTACATAGTGATAACAGCCGGTGAAGTTATGTTCTCTGTAACCGGTCTAGAATTCTCCTTCACTCAAGCACCAAACAGTATGAAGTCAGTCCTTCAAGCATGCTGGCTACTAACAGTAGCAATCGGTAACATGTTGGTAGTCCTAATCGCTGAATTCAGAATATTTGAATCTCAGGTAAAATTCACACAAAAATTTTAACATTATTTAAAAAAAATTTAAAATAATTTAAAAACCAAAAAAAAAATTCCAGGCAGCAGAATTCTTCTTGTTCGCCGCCCTTATGGTAGTCGATATGGGAATCTTCATTTTGCTTGCATTGCGGTACACCTATGTGCAAAATAGTGATGGCGGCGATGTCAGTGATGCTGAGGATACGAATGTCGAGAAATTGCCGAAAAGTGATAGATTAGATAAGATTGAATCTCAGAAAACCAAGTCAAATGGTCACAGAAATGAGGGCTATGAGGAGGAGAAGAATGATTAGATAGAAATTTACTATCTCATTTCTTCAGTAAGCAGGGCTCAAATACTTAAAGTATTTTTAATGTGAAATTTTTTTTGTAAATATTTTTTTTCGTCTAATCGTTTTATTTAAAAAAATATATATATATTGTAAATTAAGTCTGTTTTAAGATTTTATTAATATCAAAGAAATAAAATAAAAAATAAAATATAATACAAGTAAATTGAGTGTTCTTGTTCGTTTTTGATAGGAAAGCCTGGAGCTGATTTAAATTTAAAAGTGTCAAGCTGGCAAGACTAAGACCTAAAATATCATAACTCAAAGTTTAACTAGTACTTCTCCTCCTTCTACTTAACTTTACCTAATCAGACAATGTCAAAAATATATCAATCATCTACATTTTCACCAGTTTTGCTTACCATTTGAGAAATAGGTTAACTTTCAGCTGAAATTGCATTATTATCTTGAAAATAGTAAAAGACCTTCCAACAGGAGGTGTCATTTTAAATTTCGCACCAGTTCTCATCTGTCAACATACAACTGTACAACTGATGGCGTTTGACAAGTAAAAACTAGGAGATTTTCCGATATGTTTCAAAATGCATTGAAGTTGGGGCACTTTCAGTAATGCAGGTTGCGTGCGTAATTGACTTATTCAGCAATGGAAGTGTGTTGCTGAATAAGTCAATTGCGCACGCAACCTGCATTACTGAAAACGCCCTGTGCATGAACATGATTTTTAAACAAAGTTAGAGTGATGAGGCTTGTTTCCAAGAAAAACTGTCGCATCTGGGGCTTTAAAAACCCAAGAGAAATAGTCGAACAACCTCTAAAACCTCAATGAGTGACAGTTTGGTGCGGTTTTTGGGCTGTCGGTGTAATTGGACTTTTGCTGCTGGTCCAATCATTCCAATGAATTAATTGCGTTACCGAACAATGTTAACTGATGTGGACAACGTTTATTTTCAGCAGGACATCGGCACCTGCCACACAGCTGCTGCAACAATGGCTTTGATTTAAAATGACACCTCTTGTTGAAATACCCTTTATTGAATGTAGTCAGAATCAAGAAGGCCTTATCAGAACCTATGCAGCGCTGCAATCACAAGCGTTTCTATTTGCTGAGGCTGGTAAAATGACAAGCAAAGCAGCACCAAACCAGCGTGCTGCATTTTCATCTCAAATCCTAATTTTGCTGCATATATATGCAGCACTTTTGACACTTCGTAATGCATTAGTAAATTATTTAAAAGGACATGGAGGAATAATTGATAGAACTAATGCGATTTTTAAATTTTTAATTTGAGGTTTAGCTGTCAAATGAAAAGTGCGCTGCACAGCGGAAAACTAGGATCTGATACCGACTGCAGGATGCTGCTCTGGTGGTGGTGCTGCACGCTGCATATATTTAGGTTCTGATACGGCCTATAGTAGCAACCCAGGTACAAATATATCCAGCGCACGAGCGTTTTTCCGATAGATGGCGTTGTTTGGAAAGTGACAGTTCGAGTGTATTATAAATATCAGTTTGCGGCGATTGGAAAGTTATTTGCGTTTGAAAATGGAGAATAAGTTAAAATTGTGGAATTTTCCGGGGTAGATAATTATATTAAAACTAGGCATCATTGGAGCACGCCCTGGATGCTGGCCAATTATTTTTTTGGAACATGAATTCCTGGGAGGGATGCTAAGTGAACTTTGGCGAGGTTAAGTTCGTTGTTGGAGCCTAAGTCGCGTGTGCAGCCTACAAAATACAAAAACGGATATCCTCAGGTTAGCATGAATAAGTTCTTAGTCTAAGGGTTTGTCGACCGACGAAAACGGAGAGCGCCTTTCATAAACGCAAGATTGCAGTCATTAGCAAGTATTCAGCTACAGACTTTTAATTGCTGCAAATGACTGCAATCTTGCGTTTATGATAAAGCCCTCTCCATTTTCGTCGGCGTCTTCTTAGGTGACTTCTGTGGATCCTGCGTCGGCTGCAATAGGTTTTTGGCAAGCAGACCTCTGCTGCACCTTGTTTTGTGACTCGAACTACCCCATTTGTGCTGCGACATTCTCTGAAATGAAATTAAATAAGCAGACTCATTGTTCAGATACACATAGATGGCACGGACTTGCTAAATCACAAATAATTCTTCATTCACGCCGTAACCTATTTGTCTTTTTGTATTAGGGCCTATACGGAACGTAATTACTGGAAAATGGCACTGGTGTATCCAATGCCTGATTTCGGAGACTCTAACGAGATCTACGAGCGCTATCGTGACATAGATGTTGTGAAGAAAATAATGCTCGGTAGGCTGCGATAGGCAGGGCAAGGGTCTCTCTAGTAAGACCGGAACCTGGTGGTAGAGTTCTCTGCGGGAAGGATGGCGTAGAGCAGCACACCCAGAGCTTACGGATGCCAATCTCAGAGTCGGAACCGCTAGAGATAGTAGCTGAGAGAGGCCATAACCAGATGGGGAAGTGTCCAATATCTAAAAAAAGTTAAAGGCAAAAGTAATCCTGCCAATCTTCGATCAATAAGTATGTTACCGAATCTCAGCAAGGAGTCCAAAGTGGTAGCAGACAAACATTGAACTTATATGAAAGCCCTTATATGAAGGAACGTAGATGGTAACGAGAAAGCCGACTAGCTAGCCAAGCATGGAGCTTCTCTCCGTGGCTCAGAAACCGAGATGGTTGGCAACCCAATAGGCGGGGTCAGAAACGCTATTTTTTACTACCACCTGCTGGTACCCAGTCAAAAGTTGAGCGCAATGGATGACCTGCATTATTTCTATGGTAACTTGATCTTATTACAACAAAGAAAAAGCTATGGGCCTCCGAAAAAGACCTCGACGAGATATTGCCAGAGTCACAAGGCAATCATCACGGGACATTGGCTTCAGAATACGTCTTTATTTTGCTATTTAGAAGCTCTTCATTCCTCGTATGTTAGATAATAGTGAAATCACACTACAGTAAAAATTATAACAGTATACTACCAATCTGGGACTCGAATTGGCAATTAAAGCTCTATGATCGAAGTCATGGATTTTTCCAAAAAGTTTATTGAAGACAAAAAAAGCTTTAAAAAATTTGTATTAAATTATTGCAGTTAGACAAAAAAATTAGTTTGCGTCCAGGATGTTTTAAATTTATGACTCCTAAAGGTATGCAATGCATTATACCATTGATCATCGAAAAGAGCAAAAGTCAGCAAATTATGGTTTGGAAATTTGATAAAAAAGATCAAAAAAGTTGAAACTTATCTTAGCATTAAAAACTTATCTAAATATTGGTGAGCTTTAAAACTGGGTATATGATGACGCTTGTGCCAAAGGATATGATCGTACTCACCAAAAATCATAATAAATTAAAAAGATTGTGTGAGTTATTGGTTAAGAGTACTTTTACAATTTTGTAATCATTCAAGGCGTTGCATTCTCCACAGATCAATTGTTCTCAATGAGGATCGAATCATTTGCTTTACAAGAGACCCATTGAGTTAATGTAGGAATGTAGTTTGTATACTTACATCTATGTTCCCTCCCATTAAGAAGATTTCAGAGGTTTTCGTAAAATTATTTGATTAGCGTTTATATGTATTAATTTCGATATCCCTTCCTGGAAAAAATCTGGTAGTAGTACATTTCAATTTTATCTATGAAGTTACTTCGCAATTTGGAAATGAAATTAAAAGTCATAAGTTCTATGCTCTAAATTGCAATAAAGATCATAAACTCTATTCCCAATTACTTTTTCATGATTTATTGCCTTTTTCTTGAACGTAAAAATTACAGTCCAATGCCCAAAACTATGTCCTTCTAACTAATATTTTCCTAGAGCAAAATTCAAACTAGTCTCAAGCAATGCCACATTACATCTACATTCCAAGCTCAGGCTACAAAAAACTATTTTATATAATTTTGTATCTCTTTGTACTTGAAACCCGATCAATCACTCCTACGATCGCGATCTCCATTTTGAACTCTTGCATAAAGTCCCAAAGTCAACATCTTTCTTCCCGCTCAAATGAAGATCACCACAGATCTTGTTGTAAGGTTTTTGCTCCAGCTCCAGAAGTAGGTTTCTATCTACGGCGTTCTCCTTGTTTTGGGGCTAGTAATTGCGAATCTATGCACGATCAGCTATTCTCTTGCCTAACGAAGTGGCGGAACACATGTGTGCCTCGTTGCCTGGCAAATTGTAAGAGGGGTTTTAAAGACGTTGCCTTCAGAGTCGAGTCCCTCGATAAAGCCTGGCGGTCACTATATCCCG
This sequence comes from Thereva nobilitata, assembly GCA_963855945.1. Taxonomy (NCBI): domain Eukaryota; kingdom Metazoa; phylum Arthropoda; class Insecta; order Diptera; family Therevidae; genus Thereva; species Thereva nobilitata. Next base: position 99,898,218 of record OY979697.1, on the reverse strand, counting down.
GGTAAGACGAGTATTTATTGGAAATGCGCCTTATAAGTAAACTTGGATCTTCTTGTGCTGTCTGGGATGATTGCAGAAATCCTAATCAGAAATCGAGCTGAGCAGAGAAGAATGGTCGTGATCTAGCGATCGAGCCGAACATCGTCTGGGCTGGGATCAAGTCTGGAGTTTTGAACCGCTCTGACGCTGATTTATTGTCGTGGATTAAGCTGTCGATTCGTAAACAAACTGAAATATAGTATTCCGTTATTATTTATGGGTGTCTCTTATAGAGAAGCCTTGGTAAATACTATACAAAATCTCTAGACCTCTTGCCCTTGGACACAGCTGCGGCTGTCGTTCCAGATGTACGTGCGAGCGTGCGTGCCTCGCACAATTGAAAACTTTACGGAAAATAAGAGGGCCCCAAATTACGATTGTCACATTGCGGGCGCACCCAGATACTTCAAATTAGTCAGACAAAAGCCTTTCGCGCATGTCTGTGCCTCTTGACATTGGGGATTTGTCCACAAGCTAGCACATACATATATGTAACTGCTTGGCTTTCTTTTTTTCGTTTCATCTTATATTGTTGTGCACGATCTAAAGGCCCATTCAGATCCAGCAGCAGCAGCGGCAGCAAGTTTATTTTACTAGTAATCGGTGCTGCTTTTGTTGTCATATGACCACCATTAGCCAATAGGAACTGTTTGCTGCTGATATTTTTGTTGCGCTGCTTTGGATCTGATACAGCCTTAAGTCTTCATGCCGCTGTCACACCTTAAGGCTGTGATTGAGCACGCGACTAGAGAGATCGGCAATTATGTAGCGTTTCAAGCTGGAGTTGCATATATATGTAGGTATGTGCTTCAAGTCGCGGCGACGTTTTTTTGTTGTTACACATATTTAGGTATAAGAAGGAGAAGTGTTAGCCGACAGGCGAATGGCGTGCCCTGGCCTCTGGATGTAGTACGCGGCGGCGGCTAAGAAGCAGGGCAACAATCATTCTGTCATAATTCCACAAGGGGCACGGCAAAAACGTTGGCGTTCATTACTAAAGCAGCGAACGGATATAAATTAGACGAAAGGATAAAACACGTTACGAGTGTGATTGATTCGTTTGGATTGGAGGGAAAAAAGTGCGTCTTCAATAGTTGGGAGTTTGCAAAACGTTTTTCTTCGGCTTAATGTTTATATGCTTTGTATGAGCTTGGATGCATGTTTAGATGCAAGTTGTTTTTGCATTCCTTGGTAGCAGTAGCATTCGTAATCGTGTACGTGTTTGCTTAATAATGACGTAGAGAAGGGACTGGTAACCAGGTGAATGCGTTGATCTGGCCACATTTCTGACGTGATAAATTGTATGAGACAGCCATATTCCATTAGTTCATGTCGATCAGAACATTGGCAATACAGTTTCCGCCAAACACAGCTACAGTACACCTACAACTGCACTGAAAGACGAATGTCATTGCCATTGATCTTGACCTGAGCATCTATAGTACACAAAGACATGGTTGCACTGTAGATCATGCGGGCGTCTATTTGGGATCACGTTCTTTTTCTGCCGAGCAGGCTTACGTTGCTCTCAGTCATGTGAAGTTACTGAGTGGTCTGCAAATATGTAGAAGAACTTGATTGTTAAAAACTGACAAGATCGCACACCATCCGGACTCCCCATAACCTAAAACCGATTCTTTTATTTCAGCTACAAGAAACGTTCGAGGACATTTTACCCCCGGAATACTGCTCGGCAGAGGATAAAGTAGTCGATGCCACCGATCATGCACGTCCACGATCATGCATGCAACATATCCACACGACCCATTACTTTATCCTCTGCCGAGCACGACGATCCCACCAACACATGGAATCCGATGAAAAATAGAAATCCTTGTAGCTTAGAGACTGATCACAATCTATTCTTGAATGATTATCTTATTAGCGATCGTTTTGTACCGGCAATGTTGGCCAAGAGTACAACACGATCGTCTTATCATTACAGCAGTCTTACCCCAACGTGGAAAACTGGCAGATCACTTTTGGGTTTAAAATTGGGTAAAGCAAAGTTGCCTGCTATCACCTTACTGTTCTTGATTGTTACATTGTTCGAGTGGAATTGCTGATCGATAACGAATTAATTTAAAAACACTTCGATTGTACTTAGGATCTATATTATATTTCGAATTAAGAAACGGACCTCATCACTTGTCTTAGGATGTTTTCAAACGTTAGTGCCCCTGCGACCATTTCATCCAACTCCGCCCTGTGATCGGCAAATCTTGAGCAGTTAAGGAACCCGTGTTCTACGTCCTCTTGGACCCTCGCCATGCTGGACACAGCGGTGAGACATTGTGCCCGAATCGATGGACGTATTTTCTATATCCTCCATGTCCACTCAAGGACTGCGTGAGGTCGTAACTCACTTCCAAACGTTCCCTCGCGACCCTCGTCTCCACGTTTGGCATAAGACTGTGAGTCCACCGACCCTTGACAGACTCGTTCCACTGCCCCACTGTCTATCATCATCCCAGATACCTTAGAGCGGGTTGTGATTGGATGATCGGTTCCCCTACCTCGACCCTTTCGAACACTGGCTTTCTCCGTTTGCTGATCAGCACAGCTTCTGTTTTGTGCTCTACAAGCTTTCTAGACCAGGGCTTTCTAGCCACGCTTTTATCTCCCAGATCGTTTCGTTCGCACACAATTCGATGTCATCGAGCCGTCGTCCTACGATCGCTACGCCGATGTTACTCGCGATCTCGATCGCAACTGCTTCCTTTTGGAAGGTGTAGCCCCAACACATTATACATTGTGATCCACAGGAGAGGGCTCAGGATGGAACTCTGGGGAACGCGGCATATTGTCCCGTACATCTCCGACCCATGTTCCAAATTACAATGAAAAGCGATCTATCCCGGAGCTAGTCAATTACAACTCCCACTAGGTACTTTGGTGTATCTACCTTGATCAACGCCTCAACTGTTTTGCTCCATCCGCGTTGAAAGCATTTTTGACGTCGTCCATACCAGGGGCTTTATGGATGGCTAACCTTTTGCGGAATCTCTTCTGCCGTTTCCACAGGTACATCTTCTGGGTCCACCCGGTATTGCTATAGTAACAACTGGTACCATGTTAATAGCTTTACGAAACGCGTGATGGCTTGCAACGGAATGAAATAACATCCGGGGCCGCCCAGGGCTACATTCTGGGCCCCGACGTTTGGAATATTTCTTACGACGGGCTCCTGCGTCTGGAGATGCCCGAGGGTGTTTTCCTGGTTGGGTACGCGGACGACGTCGCGGTGATTATCACTGCGAGAGACGTCGACGCTGCGCAGATGCGCCTCAACCAGGCAATGCGTAGAATTTCCTCCTGGATGGACGACTGCGGGCTTGAGCTTGCAGCTCACAAAACGGAGATCGTGTTACTCATGAAAAAGCGCATCAACGTGCTGCGAAATTTCGGGGTGGGAGACGCGACAATCGGATCGACGAGGGCTGTAAAGTACCTCGGGGTGACGCTTGACAACAAGTTGTCCTTCGGGGTACGTGTACTGAAAGCAGCGGCAAGGCGACGGCGGTGGTGACGTCGCTTAGCAGGATCATGGCCAACGTTCATGGCTGCTCATGCGCACTGCCGAGTCCATCTTCCTCTACGGAGAGGAGGTGTGGGCCGAAGCGCTGCGGTATGAAAAATACCGCAAGCGCATGGCCGCAGTTCAGAGACGTGGAGCTCTTCGTGTCGCGTGTTCCTACCGCACGGTCACCGAGCCCGCAGTGCTGGTGGTCGCCAGAGTCGTTCCGATCGACCTACTAGCCCAGGAGAGACAGTCCGTCCACAGGGAGAGGAGCAGGATTGGGAAAAGGGAGGCGGCGAGGGCTGCCACGGCCAACACAATGGAGGTCTGGCAAACGCCCTGGGAGGGTGAACCCAGGGGTAGGTGGACAGCCCGCCTGATCAGCCAGGTAAACACTTGGTTTGACCGGGAGTTCGGCGAAATCGATTACTACCTTCCCCAATTTTTGACAGGTCACGGTCTTTTCCGATCGTACCTGAAGAAAATGGGTAAGGTGGCGGATGCCGCGTGCCTCTACGGGGATTCCGCTTCGGACGACGTCCACCATACATTCTTTGAATGCGTTAGGTGGGAGGTCGAACGAAGCGCGATGGAGGAGGGTCTCGGAAGCATGACCCCCGACACAATTGTCGGGACCATGATACGAGGCCCCGAGGAATGGTCAAGGGTGGCGCGGTTTGTCCAGACCGTCCTAAAAACGAAGAAGACGGAGACGGAGGTTCGCTGATCGGTCCCCACGGAGTCCTGGCTAAAGGGTTACGTTGGTGACGCCCGCCCGAAGTAATGCCTCGCGGCGGTGCCGGGCGGGACCAAACGTCACCGAAAGGGGTGGTGAGTTTAGTCAGTAAAAATCGGTCACTACCGTCTGAGTGCGGAGTCTATTCCTATCCTCAGACAATAATAACTTATCCGGCGCCAGCAAATAGTGCTTACGAATACCTTAAAGCTGTCAAATTTATAAAAACTCTTACCCAAGAGAGACACAACTAAGTCCCGCTGAAGTTTCTTGAACCGTAACGACACCCATAACAGCTCACAATATTCACGCAAGCGCTGGCAAGTAAACGCGAAAGTCGATTATTTAGCACAGTTTACTGCACCCAAACTGTATAGAAATTTTAATTACTGCACTATAATCGTATCTAACAGGAAAATTACCTATGAGGCAAGTTTCAATCTTAGCCAGGTACAAATACACAAGGCCTGGTCAGCGCCCAAACGCCACAGCTTCTGCAAAATTAATGCTGGCCTTTAGCCTCATATCGTTTGTAGGAAAACTGCTCCAAATAAAAGATCCTGTCGCGGCGTTTAATCCATTAATCTTGTTGCGATCTTGCCTCGCTCGAGTTTTTAATCTTGCGACACAATAAATTGCTGCCAAGAGGCCCTCTCTAAGATACAACCGGGCGCGAGGCGCACTGCTTATACTAGTTTGGGAGGGGGGGTATAAGCGCGAGAGATGAACTTTTTTTACCAAATGCAGTTACCGCTTTGCGGGCAGATCAGTATTCTCTCGTTGATCGCGCTAGCGAAAAACTTGATCTGTCGCTCTAGACTGGATGTTAACATGGTCGAGATCTGCAATTCTGATTTGCCGCACTCGTGCCATGCGCGCACCGCTTTCCGTCTTTTGATGCTGCTCGAGCTGCAACTGCAACGGTCGATCGGTTCGGTGATGGTTGCGAAAAGTGCATTTTAAGTGCACAAAGGAAGCAGCAATTACCTGGATGCCTGGAAAATTGCCTGCTTTCTAAGGTGTTCCGTAATTTGATGAGTTGGAAGGCTTTATTACACATCAATAGGTTCTAATCAAGCCAAGGAAGTCCCCGGATATTTCCACTCTCTTGTCTTAGTTGTCTTAAAGCTTCATTATGAAATTCCTTTAAAATTTTCACCGGTCATCTAGCATGACTTTGGGCTATTCTAAATCCCAACGAACTAGTGAGAAGATAGATCTCCGAGTCTCAGGTCAAAATTCAATTAGCCTGTGGGCTCGATCTCTACACAATGTCCATTAGTAGCCGATCAATGAACATCATCTATAGTTCTAGCATAGCCTCAAAACAGCAGCAAATGAATGTGCCCAGTGCAGCAATTAAGTCGAGAGCGGACTTCGGGAAATATTTTTGATTGATTGGTCCGAAATTAATTTTGATGACTTTATGGGAACCGCGACGGATCGATTTGGCACCTTTCATCTTACTCTTCACACTTGAACTTTTCTCGCTGTATGGAAAGGTGATCATTGTCGAGATACCAGCTAAGCTATCCAACGGTCATGTGATGTATATGAAGCGATAACTCAAGTGAGATGAAGGAAATTTGTCAAAACACATCCGTCACGTTTCAGGGCATCAGGGAGAGATTTAATTAGAGAATAAATAGGAGGGGCTTGACGGTGTTAGATTAAAATCGTGTCGCTTTGGGTTTTGTTAGGATTTTTGAGAGATTGAATGTTTTGATGGTTGTGGGTGATAGGGTTATGGGAAGGTCATGGAGGGTTATGTGGACTAGGTTTGAAGTTTTAAATTAATTTCTTGTAAGTGTGTTTCTTTTTACGTGTTACATCGTGGTATTCCTTTTTTGTGTTATCACATTGTTCTGAAAGTAACATCTCGTCTGTTGCAAAGGATTATTTTAATTAATGACGAGAAAATATCTCATACCACAGCAAATTTAAATTTTCTTTAACTTTACAATTTATTTTGTAGTTTTTTTTGCATTGCGGTTGTTGCTTTACTTATACTTTTACCTTTTATCGTTTTCCAACAGATGGCGCCCCAGCAGTCAAATTCTGAGCAAAAATGTCAAATCAAAAACGTCAAGTTATAAGCTATGTATCTACATTGATTATATACTAAGTAGATATGGACAAACATTTGTCCGACTACGACGCTAGATGGCGATAGTTACACTGATATGAATTTTTGGGATTCTAATTTCTGTTGTAAACCTCTAAAATCAAAGGGGGTGGGTTTTCAACATTAATTTTATAACATTATTTCGTTCTACGTGCATAATAATCATAACATACAAAAATTTTCAATTTTATTAATTTTAAGTAAAACGTGAAGAAAAGCAGGTTTGCGCCTGAATTACAAAGCCCTTCACGCATGTTGGAAGAAAAGCCAGAAGTTTTGGATCTAAAAATAGATTCCTGTGCGCATATTCCTTTTGTTTTGTTGTTTTGTTGTTGTTGGAAAATACGATTTCTTGGTCGGTGGCTGAAATTTATCAATGAAGGGAATTATGAATGGAAGAGATATGCGAATGTAATCGGAAATTTGCTATCGTGTTTTTTTCTATTTTGAGAAAAATGAAGTATGTAGGTTTTTTTTGAACAAAAATTCAAGCCTTTTTGTATTGATTTTATTATTGATTATAATTATATAATAATTATAGAGAGAAAATATGTATGAGTCATTTAGTTTGGGTAAACTATTTCAAAATATAAATTTGAATATAATTGTTTACAGTAATAAAAAACAATAAAAAAAATCAGAATTTCGCAAGAGTAGTGGAATCATTGAAGGGAGAACAGTTCCGATTTTGAAATTTCTTTTAAAATGCTTGTATTAAGGGTAATTGTTTACTTTATCACCCCGCACCGCTTTGGGCGGAACACCAAAATAGTCGCGCCCTACTCCGAGAATGAGATCGAGGTTGGGGTGGGGGAGTGTTTGGGGGCGCGCAATCCAGAGTCAAAATCGTTACTAATATAATTGCTTATTAAACCGCTATTTTTAAAAAAATACTTGTAAAAAAGTGATTTTTACGAAATTTCAACCCTGAATAACTTTTTAGAGGGTGGCCGACGGCTAATTCCAAAGGAAATGTGTTCAGGTCAACCCCCTATACAACCACTACCGCCTGCGGGGGTGGGCTGATAAAGTAAATAATTACCCAAAATTCTAAGATATGTACATAATGGAGGTGAATGAGATCAGTCTGTAAAAGTTTTATAGACTCCGAAACCGGAGGAGGAGAAATGGGGGTTCAAAATTTGTGAAACTCGAAATGGTCTTCATTTAGGGTTCATCATTGGCTTCATTTAGGATTCGTTTTGGAGTTTCACATTTTGTTATTTCGAATCAAAAATACGAAAAAAATGCCTTTTTTGAAACGCTCATAGTATATATGAAAATTCGTATCACCTCAACTGCAAAATAAACGGAAGCTACTATTGGCTTATGGGTGCAGCGAGGCGCAACGGGTTCCAGCTAGTTCATCTATATATCCCACGCCGTTTCAATAAAACCACCTCCTTGCTTACTTCCGATGGCATCAAATTTTAAAATTCAATGAAAATAATCCAAGAATTGGAAATAAAAATACTGCCGTGAACCATAATTAGTGGCGAGTCCCTCGACACAAAAACTCTCTGGTTTTGTGGTGACAAAAAGATTGCAAACAAGTTGGAATTCTTGATGTACAGGTTGCAACGAGATCCAAAATCAAAGAAGAAAGTTGTAGATGTAGACATATTGTGTAGTTATAAGCAATATGAGGGGACGCAAACCATTGTTTGGGACGACCAGCTTCAAAAAGGGAGTATGGTGTTACAGAAGTATTAGAAAACGGAAATAGAGATACATACATAAGCACAGACGAAGAAATATCTAGGATAGAAAACTCTAGTATGTATTTACAAATTAACCGATAATTGAAAGAAGGAAAGCCGCTTGAAAAATTTAGCACAAACATTCGGTCGACATTGACCGCATAGGCACTCCGTCACTTCAAAATACGACCGACAAAAGCCTCTTTCAAGTGGACCCACCATAAGTTCTATAATATACATATCTACAATATGTTCATTAATTTTTAATATTTTTTTATTGGTTCAAAGGTATTTTTTTTTAAATGCTTGGCTTTTTCTCAAAAGTTGTTACTTTGCAAATTACTGAGTAGATAGAAAGGCCGGCCGTCTTCTGAACTACATACATTTTTGTTCTTTGCAGAAACTTAAAAGTAGAGCAATGCGTGCAACGGAAAAGCGGAAAATTGTTGCAGACTCTAATTCAAAGCCTTCTGTAAAACTGCAAAATTAACTTACATCTCAGTTCTAAGGAGCTGGTATGAGAGCTTTATTTCTGGCCGTTCAATCAAGGTGGTATTGGGTGGCTTCGAATCCAACAATAATTCCATCTCGGCTGGCGTTCTCCAAGGGTCGATTCCCTCACCTGCTTTCTTTCTAATATTCATTAATGATCTGCTCTCAATCCCATCCAACCCACTTCATAGTTTTGTCTATGTCGGTACTCTGCGTTAATCCTACGCCTTCGACAATATAAGACTTTCCAGACCTTATCTCCTAGACCGTGAACGCATGAATCGTGTCGAATTCAACGCTACAAAAACAAAGTACTGTCTTATCTCTACCAAAACCTGCACCGTCCTTCCCTTTATCTCAGCGGGCAAAAAGAATATAATGTCTGACTCATATCTAAATATCTTAGACGTAATTTTATCTTCAGATCTACGATGGAATAATCACATATTCCAAATCGCCAAAAAAACTTATCAATGCCTAGGATTCCTCCTTCAGCCAGCTGCCTTGGCTTCAATTTACAAGTCCTACATTCCACCCTGCTTTGTATATAACTCGTCCCAAAAACTATTTTGGCTGGAGAAGGTGCCAGGCCGCACCTTTCTCCTCCATGGACCCTTTAAGCTACCGTAGGAATGTAGTAGGACTCATTAAGTTTTACCGCTTTTACCATAGCGACTGCTTCCACAGTCGGTGTTTCTGAACCCAGCAGAGTTCAAACGCAAGGTTCATCGACATCTACTCACACACCCTCCAGACCTTTAACCTATCCCTTCTCTTCTATCCTTCAGGCCAAGATTACTACTAGACATTACACCATGACTTGAACGACATGACGGACTAGTGTTGCAAAGGGAGATTCCTTAGCTTGACCATGCCCATTAAAAAAAATTCAAAAATAAAAATCATTTTATATATCTCAATACTAGTACAATTATCCATAAAAATTACAAGTTTCTACGAATTAAAATACCTGAGAAAAAAATCTAATAATTTGTCACATTTTTCGCTAAAAAAAGTTAAATAATCCCTTAAAACCCATTTCATTTTTCTCAACATAATAAGAAACGCTTGATGCCAAATTTCCCATTAAAGTCGTCTCGCCCATTCATTTCTTTACCCCATTGTCAAATTTCACCCATCGGCCACGAAATCATCATCACAAAAAACGTAGGAATCTATTTTTAGACCCGCAGCCACTAAAATAAAAGCCGCAGCTAATGATTTTTTTTCCAAAAGCGCGAAAGGCTTTTTCATAAACAAGGAAAAGTTTATTTCGGAAACTAACCATATAGAGGAGAACAAAACCCTGCGATACTAGCGCACGAAGTTCATAGCGTCGTAGTCTGATGTTATTTTGACTCGCGTTTGTCCATATCTACTTAGTATATAATCAATGGTATCTATCAACAACTCCTACATTTGTGGCGCTTCACGTGTGACGTTTTTCCGTCGCGCCGGTGTTTTTTAAAATTTCGACCAATCAGAAACAGTCTCTGCGACATCTTGCCGTCACGGCGAAGAACTCAATAAACCTTAGAATATAAAACTACAGGAAGGGCGCTCGGAGAATTTCAATTACACTAAAAACAAATTCTTTAAACTTTCTTTATTCTTTTTAATTAGTTTTTCCAAAAACTGTAAATAAATTTTATAGAAAAACTCGTTTTAATCAAAGTGCCGCGCGAAAATTTGACAGTTAACTAACAAGAAATTATACCAATTTGACAGTTGACTGATAACGATTTCACTACGCTCCCATACACGGATTTTATACGCGAGGGCCTTTCCGGTAGTTCTATATTCTAAGGAATAAACTTCAACTTTTTCTGTGGCAGGGTGATAGAAACAGCTGATTGTAAGTAAAATTTGAGGTTATGTGTAACTGAAATGTTTGTTTATTTGGATTTGTTTCGTTTTGCTTGGAAGTAAAGATTATTAAAATTTGTTTGTTAGTTGAGTTGCTGTTGAGTGACTGTTTTAAATTATTTGTTGCTTTTTTTTTAAATTTAAAGTTTTTCAAAAGTTTTTGCCTGCGACAGAATTCATCGGAAATGTAAAATGCGTATTGAAAACCTGCGACAGAAATGATCAGCTGTTTTGCGGCGCGGCAGGAAAACGTCGGATATGTTATTCCACCTTTATGGTGAGGCTTCTATTAGTGAAAGAAGTGATTTGATTTTGACATGAAAGATAAGGAGCATCCCGGACCTGTGAAAAAGTTTGAACACGCAGAAGTGGTGGTATTACTGGATGGAGATCAATGTCAATCGCAACAAGAACTTGCAGATTCATAGGGCGCGACTCAATAAGCCATTTCCAAACGTTTGAAAGCCTTGAAAATGCTTGAATAGGATTGGATGCCATAAGCCAAATGAGTTGACGCCGAAAGACGTCGATCGTCGTTTTTCACGTGCTAATAGCTGCTCCAACGGCGAAGAAGGACGGTTTTTTTGCATCGTATTGTGAATGGCGATGAAAAGGGTGGATCCGATACGATAATTCAAAGTGAAAAAAATCGTGGGGCCTTGCATCAAAATCGACGGCCAAGGCAAACATTCATGGTTCGAAGCAAATGCTGTGTATTTGGTGGGACCAACTCGGCGTCGTATATTATGAGCTGCTAGAACTGGGTGAAAGCATCACAGGAGCTCGCTGCCTAACACAACTAATGCGTTTGAGCCGAGCATTGAAGGAAAATCGGCTACAATTCGAGCAAGGACATGACAAAGTGGTTTGCAGCACGACAATGCGCAGCCGCATGTTACTAATCTCGTTAAAACCTAGCTGAAAAAACTGAAATTGGACGTCCTAACCCAGTCGCCTACTGGAATTCGCAAGAAACCCGTCGAGTTGGAAGGCTCAAAACAACGTCAAGCAGAACCCTCTTAACAGAGGCCGCAACAACTGGGAGATTCTGAGGGAGCTGAGAGCTGTCGCATAAAACAAAGGAGAGGAGAGCAACTTTTCCTGCCCTATGTCCCATGAGGGATTAAAGGGGCATAAGTAAGTAAGTACCCCAGCCGCCAAAGATTTTCCAGAAATAACTGTTTTATCTTGATGAGAAAAACGAAAAAATTGTTGTTTGGCAAAATTCTGATGCAACGCAGATGCAACGAAAGCTGAAGTTAAATATGTGGAAGATCAAATAAAAAATCTAGTTCCATTTTCAGACATGGTTAACGGAAGATTAATAAAAGTAAAATGGAATCTTGCTTTAACCATGATCGACGGAAAAGTGTGCAATGCATTGGCGGACAATCCAGCTACTCAACGCTACTACCTTTGCAAAGCCACGTCAAAATATTTTAATAATCTTGACAAAATGTTAACGCTGTCAGTCAATGAAGAACATTTTAACTTTGTTCTCTCTTCGTTGCATTCGTGGATACGCTGCTTCGAGTGCTGTTTGCATTTATCTTATAAATTAGACGTTAAAAAATAGCAAGCACGATCAGAGAAAGAAAAACAAAATGTAAAATAACGAAAAACAGCCACTCAAGAGTCTTTTAGAAAAAACCTTGGTCTAATTGTTGACAAGCCAAAGCCAGGATTCGGGAGCACGAATGATGGTAACACTGCTCGTCGCTTTTTTGAAAATGCCAAAATTTCATCCGAAATAACTGGAGTAGACCTTCGTTTGATTACCAGATTTCATTCCATTTTACAAGTTGTTTCATCAGGACGCGAAATTAATATTCAAAAATTTAGAGATTACGCTTGGGATACTGCGAAACTATTTGTTGAATTGTACCCATGGTTCTTCATGCCACCATCAGTTCATAAACTGCTCATTCATGGCCCAAAAATCATTGCTTCGGTTTTGCTTCCACTCGGTCAGATGTCTGAAGAAGCCCAGGAAAGTTGCAATAAATATATTAAAAAATTTCGTCAGGACTTCTCGCGCAAAAGCAGCCGTTCTTTGACAATGAGAGATGTATTTTGCCGCCTTTTAATTAGTTCTGCTTCTGATCCTTACATTTCAAGCGCAAGAAAATTCCAAAAACTAAAAGAAAACAAACGTCGTCTGATGCTAAAGATTTAGTTGTACCCGATGACAGTGACACTGAAGATGAAACTGATGTGTCTACTTTAGATTCTGACTTCGATTTATGTGATAGCGATAGCGAATAGATAGAGCCTATGTGTTAAAAATAGAAATGTAAATTATAAACTGAATTATTATTTTGTAATTATTTGTACCTATTCCTTGTGTACGATACTATTTTTATGCTTCTGAAATTTTTTTAATACGATGAAATTGTATTAAAACTAAAAATATCAATTTTTTATATGACTGTCCGTCATATTGGATCCGCCATCTTGTTTTTTTGAAAAAATAATGTCAAATTCGTAATCAGCGACCTCGAAAACCCCCGGGTACAGATTTTCATCCACGAATATGCATTTTTTCATGTGGTCGTCCGCCGTCGTTTTTTGAAAAAATAATGTCAAATTCGTAATCAGCGACCTCGAAAACCCCCGGGTACAGAATTTCATCCACGAATATGCATTTTTTCATGTGGTCGTCCGCCATATTGGATCCGCCATCTTGTTTTTTTGAAAAAATAATGTCAAATTCGTAATCAGCGACCTCGAAAACCCACGGGTACAGAATTTCATCCGCGAATATGCATTTTTTCATGTGGTCGTCCGCCATATTGGATCCGCCATCTTATTTTTTGAAAAAATAATGTCAAATTCGTAATCAGCGACCTCGAAAACCCCCGGGTGCAGAATTTGATCCACGAATATGCATTTTTTCATGTGGTCGTCCGCCATATTGGATCCGCCATCTCGTTTTTTGAAAAAATAATGTCAAATTCGAAAACCCGCAAGTAAGAAATTTCAAAGCGATTATTGCACGTTTTGAGGTTTTGACCAGCTTTTTGGGATTCTGTCCCACTGTGCGGTTCCTATCGATGACGCATGGACTGGCTGAGCAGAACTTCAGTTCTTAGGGAGAGACCAACAAGTGGGTCGATTTGTGAATCGCTTCAAAAGACAAGCAGTTCACAGTCGACGCGGAACTCGTATGCTGCCAGAAAGATGGGAAAAATCTAGACACGTGTAGCCAAAATAACAGGCAGTAACAATGTGTGTATTTTCGAGGGACCTGTAGCTGTACTATCCATTGCGAGAAAGGGAGAATAACCCGAAGAGAAGAAACTTCAACAGAGTCCACTCTAACAAAAATCAAAACAAAAAATTTTTGTAACCGGCTTCAATTTCGCAAAGTCAGAGCCAGAGACGCATCCCATTAGCGGGAGACAGCCTTGTCGGAGTGCTGTGCCGATTTGCTTTCTTTTAACACCTCTCTCTAAATAAAAAAAGAGTTGTAGAAGAATTGAAATTTATTTTGATGGAAATTACCAAAGAGCAGAAGTTTTTCCTGCGACAAAATTCAGAATTTTGCTTCTCAATCTGTCATCAAATAATAAACTTTTCTATTGGTGGAATTTCTCAACTTAATGTGCACACGACGAAGTAACGACGAAGGTAGATCTGTGCACTTTGTTGGCGGCTTCTTTAGTGTTAAATGCGTTTGTACACTCCCGATCAAACCATCTATTGGGCCTAGGTTTAATAGATTTCGTAAAACTAGAAATGAAGAAACTCGCCTACGTTTAAATCTAGTGAGTTGAAGTTCTTACTACGAAAACACAAGTCCCATTCAGTGATTTGGAAGAAGGGAATAAGACCCTACCAATTCGCTTTCCCCTGGTGCCAGATTAGTGCTTTTGGAGGCTATGATTATTAGAAAACCGTATCGATATGGGAACTTAACACTAACTAAGCTGTGATACGATTTACCGAGAGGAGAATCAACATCGAGGGAGTATTGCTATTGATCTGCAGTGAGAAATGGGTCAAGGCGTATACCCGTCTAGGTGTCTTTGCTAGAAACTCTGTGTGAATTGAGTAATAGTCCGGGGAAATTAGCATTTAAAGGAGACAAAATTCGGAAATGGCTGAAAATTGGTACACAGCTTCCTTGGGACTTTTTAAGAAAACAATTTCGGAATCACAAAAAAAACAAAATGGCCGCCGGAAATATAGCGGTTTTCCGGTGTTTTCCTTGCATCTCGGTTTCTATAAGTCGTACAACCCCGTACAAAGGCCCTAAATGTTGACAATGAAATTCTCTACAACTTTAGTTGTTTCAAAGATGTGGACCTGATTAACCCTTTCAAAGTTATTCAAGGTCAAAGTTTCCAAAAATCACTTTTTGGCCAAAACATCACTCAAAAACTGGTTTGTTCGAAAAAATTTTTTGATCAGTCAATACAAAACGTTATTGCCTACAAAAAAGCCTCTTGTCATTTTTTTGAAAACTTAACCCTTTCGAAGTTATTCAAGGTCAAATTTTCCAAAAATCACTTTTCGGCCAAAAAATCACTATTGATTTTTGCAAAATTTTTTCGAAAAAATGGCAAGGGTGTCATTAGGGTAGGCAATAATCTTTTGTATAAATAGAACAAAAAAAACTTCTCAATAATCAGTTTCTGAGTCATTTTTTCACCAAAAACTGATTTTTTGAAACTTTGACCTTGAATAACTTCGAAAGGGTTAAGTTTTCGAAAAAATGACAAGATGCTTTTTTGTAGGCAATAACGTTTCGTATTGACTGATAAAACATTTTTTTCGAAAAAAACCAGTTCTTGAGTGATGTTTTCGCCAAAAAGTGATTTTTGGAAATTTTGACGTTGAATAACTTTGAAAGGGTTAATCGGGTCAACATCTTGTAAGAACTCAAGTTGTAGAGAATTTCATTGTCAACATTTAGCGCCTTTGTACGGGGTTGTACGACTTATAGAAACCGAGACACAAGGAAAACACCGGAAAACCGCTATATTTCCGGCGGCCATTTTGTTTTTTTTTGTGATTCCGAAATTGTTTTCTTAAAAAGCTCCAAGGAAGCTGTGGACAAATTTTCAGCCATTTCCGAATTTTGTCTCCTTTCGTGCGTTTTTTTTGCTAATTTCCCCGGACTATAACTCAAAAAATTTACATTGTGAACGTTGAAGTCATCTGTCAAATTATTTCCAAGCAGATTACTTCCCAACCCTCAACAATGATTTCGCAGTCCTGGTAGGAGAATAAAAGGAGCTGAGGTTTTTTTCAAAGGTAGAATCCAATAGTGCTAAAAATCATATCAATGTTGGACTAGTCGGTTTCTGTTATCAATAGATACAGGTATAGCTTCAGGTGGCTCTTATGGGGCGTTATGTGGAACCTGATGGCGGATCTTAGAATATGATGCTTCCCACCTCGCATTCCCAATCTGCTACTACCACTGGCAAGTAGTGATGCTGCTAACTCTGAATGGATGTTAGACAACTCCTAGCGGAAAGGATCAGAGCAAATGCAGTAGGTGAGAGGGAGCAGACCCTTCAAACCCTCCAAAGCCGAGATGTAAAGTTATTGGCCTCGATTCCCGAATCCGGCGGATCGGAAGTGAGTGCGGATTTGACACTTATGTCCAAAATGCCGTATGTTTAATTTGAAATTCCTTAATTTTGTTCTCGGAGATCGTTTACAGGTTGGCATTGCTATACGTTAAGATTCACGATTACCCCCACGCAGCGGATTAGAGAATCGCAAAGGGTCAAATCCGCACTCACTTCCGATCCGCCGGATTCGGGAATCGAGGCCATTATGTCGAGGGCTGCATGACAGTGGATAGTTTTTAGACTGTAGTTTATGATCTCCTGTAGGCACCGGACATACCGAGTTATGGATGCTCTGTCAGGATGGAGCTGCGGCACCGGACATACCCAGATATGGAGTCTCACTAGGCAGATTGCTGAACCTGTTCAACCTGGCCTGGCCTACAGGGTGTAGTACAATAGGCCAAGTGAAATGCCCACGGTACTTTTGGACCCAATACCTCACCAAAGAAAAATGAAAAAAATATAGCTTCAGGTACAGCAAAGAACCCATCAACAAATACTGGACATAGCTTCAACACAGCAGAAAATACCACAATTCCACAATACCACAAAAATTACATAAAAACATTTACAAAGTCATCCAACACCTCTCTAAAAAGTGCATTTTTTTAGTATGCATTAAAATTCACTAAGATAACGCTCAAAAACTTTCTCACCAAATTAAAATGCACCAAAAAAACTCCCGAAAAAAATATGTTTTTATGGAATAAAGTTTCATTCTGGTTTTTTTTTGCGTACCAAAAAATTAAGCGTAATTAAAAACGCAAGTAGCCCAACGACGTTCACATGGCGACGACACACTTGCAACATGTTTCGCTCGATCTGCAGCCCGCGATCTTCAGCAACGTTTTGCAGACTTGAATTTCTCTTAATTTTTTTCCACTCAGGTAATTCGAGGTGTTCCTTGTGCGATTTCCAAGCAAATTTCCCCTTTCCCCAGCTACCGATCGTCTGTTACGATCAGATCTTGGTTGTCCCAAGCCCGGTGTGTGTCCCAACTCAGCGAACTCCCTCTTGTGCTGTCGGGCAAAATTTGCCTTTGGTAAGCAGAAATCCGCACTACAAATAGCCAACGCAGCACTCGCGAATTTTGTATGATCAGTGAAGTGAATTTCGCGATCGGACAGTAACGAGATGGTGGACCGGTCCAGCATGAATCTTGGAGCTCCCCCTTCGCATAGCTGGACCCCTTCGTAACTTGGGAGCGCCTTGATTTTTTTGTTGTCGCGATCTTCAATTTATGGACATCTTATCGCGTGCTGTGGCACATTTTTGAGACTTTCCAAACATTCTGTGTTTGCGAAGATCGGCTCTTGCCTTGGTCAAAAATCTGGCTCGGCGCAATCTGTTGACCATCCATACACAAGGAAAGCCTGATTGTCTGGGGATTATAAAAACATCTCTCTCTGAATGCAACAGTGAATAATGCCGGACCCGCGATTTGGGGTGTTTTTGTGGCTCGAAAATATGCTGGATTTAATTCTCTTCAAGCCGAGCTTTGAAATTCAAATGATCGCGCGCTGATCATGCCTGAGCGGAGCTTTCTATTTATTCCATTCGGTCGATGATTTGTGGCCTGTTGCTACTTTTCAAAGCGGATCGATAGTGGCGGTGTCTGGTGATAGAGATTGATATGAAGTAACAGGAATAAGATTAATTTGGAAGATAAAAATTTTGATTTTGGATTTTGTTAATTTCATGGCAGTTTATATTTATCCACGTGCCAGCAGTAAAAGTATTCGGGCGTTGGTGGAGCTTTTATGCTGGAGCGATGATCGTTAACAAAAGCGTATTTTTTTATGGGTGGAATGTAAAAATTTTGTTAACAAAGAAATGATATTAACCTAAATTTCTGTTTTTTATGGAAAGTTTTTTTCTTTAGTTCCGAACATCGATCATTTTCAAAGTTTACTATTTCCGGTGATATTTGTTTAGACCTTTGATAAATTAGTTTCTTTTCACAAATACTTCTTCTTAAATAGCGGTGCAGTCCTTGTAGCACTGTAGGACTCTTAAAGTCTCTTCTTCCAAAGGCTTCGGTTGATTCGCGATCAGTGACTTTCTTTTAAAAAATGATCTAAGAAAACAACCAAAGGTAGATCGATAGATAGGTACAGGATGCACCCCAATCCAAGGGCCGAGGACAAGAATACAATAAGCGCTGAAAAGTCACCCTTTTTATAGAAGCACTCGTGAACTACTTTTACGTAAATATATGACGGAGTGATCGATCATGATCAATGAGTGATCGTATCTCCTATTTGAGTTTTCGAAACCCATACCAAGCCCTGTAACCAAAAGGTTGACCAATGCACGATGTGTGATCCTATACAGAACGAGAAACTGCAGAGAGAATGTTCGTTTGTGTATCTGGCAATGTCTGACACGAGTCTGGCAATGTCTTTTCCCGGTATCATCAGGAGATCGCGCGATCGCTTGCTGTAATCTAGGCAAATTTTTCTAGTCTTTGGACGTGATGCTAAACATCTGAACCTGGAATTTGTCTTTCTTTGTTACACAGTGGCTCCTCTACATTTTCCACTGGTGTAGATCCTAGTCTAACCTTCATTGCCATCTATGTTCCTGTGAAACTGTAGCCACTAGAAAGTGATTCTGTACGTCCAAGAATTTCGATGTCATGTAGTCAGCTGGCCCTTCAACTATTTGCTGTCGTAGAGATCGGTGAGAGATCGCATCAGATGATAGCAAATCGAGTATTACGTAGGGCGTGGGTGTACGAAAGACTCTCTTTACTCTGAGACATGCCATTCTTTGAACTTGGGCTTATCCTAGTCTGCATTCTTTTTCGAGCACCACACCGCAGAGCTCTGAGTAAGGACTGATCTAATCATTGACGTGAAGAGTCCGTGAAGAGCCCCGTGTCTGACTTCAAGCCTCATTTCTTTCTGAAGGTTTGCTTACTGGCTAAGAAAGCTATGCTGGTTTTCTTTGCAATCCTTCGATATTGGCCTCCAAATCGGGTTTTGGGCAAAAATGGAAAGCAAGTACTTAGCTGATCGGAATAGGATTCTTTTCCTTTATTACCTCTTGGGACATAGGAAGGGAACAGTTGGATACCTCACAACGGTTGGACCATTCGCTTATTTTTTTCCAGAACCATATTTGCGATCTCGGTGATCATGTAAAGATCTTTCCGTCGTTCGTACAAGCGATCTAAACGATCTTTTCTATTTTTAGAGTCTTATCTACAGCCATAGCAGCGGAGAGAGGACTCCCCCCGAATTTACGTAGGTAATTCACGATACGAACTACTTCGTTCAGTGAGGTGTTCACCCATTTTACGAGAGGAAGACTTTGAAGGCACTTCTCTTGTGGAGTTTGGGAGGTACCGATTTGGAACGCGTTCTAGTGCCTCAGGACAAATGATGACAAGCTTATCTTCACATAATCCCTTGCCTGTTTGTGCCTTTGAACCCCCCTTCATCACTGAGGCCCGAAACTGTAGTATATCCAGTTCTTATAGAATGACATCACCTATGGACCAATAGTGACATGAGCCTTTTGGATCATAATTGGCTTTATGTTTTCCAAGTCGAATGACTTATAGAGAAAGAAACTGTTCGTTGACCAACGCATTTTCCTCATAGTGACGCTTTAGCAGGCTTCTTCCCATGATAATGATATCTCCGCGTGAATTCTTAGGTATTGGTATGAGACCACTTATTTGCAACCTCGGAAGTGAGTATTCAGTAGGATACACCATTTCTGGTCTACGCCACTTTTTTCACTTTGTACTTTATTTTGTTTTTATTGATGTACAGTCCCAGGTTTTGTGCCGCCCGAATTCTCTCATGACTTTGTAGAGTTCCCTCTAACTATGCTATCGTTGGCGGCCTTAAAATCTACGAAGAGTTGTTGGATTGAATTTTGAAACTCAAGACATTTTTCCATCGCCTGCCTCAGGTGTGTTTATAATATGTAATTTAAACTGCTGTAAAAGCAGTGATTATAGCTCCTTCAGGTCGGATAACTCTTCCTTTGTTCCATATTTCGATAGTTAACTGTCACGTGACGTGTCAACCTATATGGCGTGTTCAAGGGACACTCTACTGAACTGATAGCTTTATTAAGTTCCGTTCAACAGCAAACACTAAACATTTTATAGCCTGACTAGCTGGGACCCGGTGCGCCTATGCTGCTCCCAAAAGCCAATAGTAGTAATCAGGTGATTTGGCAAAATTCTTCAGCCATATTGGCCCCACAATTTTGAATAAGTTTTGATCATAAATTCGTTATTTACTACCTTAAAAACTCTCATATACCGATTTTAATTGGAATCGGAATACAATTCGCAAACTCGCCGGCCATATTGGTGCGGCCATTTTGAATTTAAATTTTGATCATAAAGTCGTTATTTGCTACCTTAAAAAACCTCAGATACAGATTTTCATTGGAATCGGAACACAATTAGCAAATTCGTCGGCCATTTTGAATTTATAAGTTTTGACCACAAATTCGTTATTTGCGACCTTAATTGGAATCGGAATAAAATAGGCAAATTCAACCATATTTCTGCGGCAATTTTGAATTTCGGTCATATTTCGGCGGCCATTTTGAATTTCGAAAATCGGGCTTCGAGGTGTATCATAGGAGACCTCCACGGAACTTCATGCAAAAATTCAAAGCTCAGCGATGATTTTCAACGAAGCTCTCCATGACAGCGCCATCTAGGAGTGGCTTTAGAAAGTAATAAAATAGCCTATGTTCGAAGTTTGAATGTAAATAGCACATGGTTAAAATTTCATTAAGATCGGTTGCACGGTGTAGGAGCCTATAGCGATCATACATACACACATTCATTTTTATATATATAGATTTCCAAAATCTCTTCTTCCTGTTTTGGCAATTACTCCATCATCAATCCATTCCACCACCAACTTCCAAAATTTCAATTAAATTGGATAAATCGGATAAAAATCACATGATTTGACGAAGATCGCAGCAATTAAAACGAAATTTTCTCCAAAATTACTTAATTTTTAATAAGGATTTCTCCTCTAGTATCGTCGTTATAGATAACAAGAAAAACTATCCACAATTACGACAAATAGATAAACTTCTTGACTTTAATGGCCAAAATGTCCATTAAATACCGATCTACAAACTGCTGTGGCTATTGTCAACGATCTTCAATGCTTTTAGGGACTTTAATGGCGAAGGTAAAACCCACAAAAAAATATATACGCGATCTTAATGATGTTTTAGAATATTCTTGTAGGTTAGCTACTTTGATTCTGAGGCAAGATTGCGTAAATGTATAGTCATAATTAATTTCTTAATGGAGGACGAAAAGATGTTTTGGAAATAAACGAAAAAAATTCAATTTTTATTATCTTATCAGAAAAAATTGTTTTGCTTAGGAAATTTTTTTTTTGGAGAAATTAACTTTTTCGTTTGTTCATTAAAAATCTATTATTTACGTTTTAAAGTGAAAAGTAATTTAAGGTTAGTCCAAAATTGTTTCTGATTCCAACATTCAGTGGTGGAGGGAAAAATTCAAATTTCTGGCAATGACTTGTAATGGCTGTACACGTGATACACTACTTATCGATCATCTTTGAAGAACACGTGGCTGTGTACCGATCAGAATAATTCATTCTTGTGATCATCGAAGGTCACCATATGAAGGCTCCTCTAAGGTCACCACACTGCTTCGGTACACTCTGCGAATAACTTAAAGTCATCATTCAAATATGAAAATATATCTATCCACGTTCCATCGTTCGCAGTGATGTTATACATGGCCTTTGACGACCCACGGTTATACTTTTTTGAGAAATTTAGCAAGAGTATTGCAAAACTGTCGAGAGCTTCGGAAACTCTGCCAGACTATAAAGGATCCTCTTCAACGAACACTTCAGGCCGTTTTTGAATATAAAAGGGGAGTTACCTTGGAAGAAATCGCAGGCCGAGTCCATAGCGCTACTTATGAACATTCACTCTTACGGATGCAAGGACGAAAATGAAGTTGAAGCGTCAGGGAATGGCAGATACTCCTGGGAGGAAGTTTCCGTGTGGCTCAGCCAGGGGCGGCGGAGCGGGTGGGGGTAGAAGGAAAAGTGCATACGCACTTTCGCTTTGGGTGGGGAAATCCACACCCAAAATATTTCATGCCAGAACGTTGCAGGGCACCCTCGGTCGCTCGCAACGAAAGAACATGGTCGAAGGGCCGCACACAAGCAAGGCCTTTTATACGAAAACTAAATATATTATATTAGAGCTATTAAGAACTTATTACTGTATAGCCTAAGCTTTTTAAACCCCACCCGACTAGCATTTAAAAAGGGGATTGCCTCAGGGGCATGAAGAAAAAAGATTCGCCATAGGTACCTCATGAGGACTCCATATGGCAAATGAGGGGCATGCCGAATGGGGCATTTCCTCAGGAGCGGCACAATGAGGGGCAGTTCCGCATAAGCACCACAAATAAAAATCAGCGATGAGGTATGCCTTATCAATTCCTCATAGGCACACCTCATTACAAGTGAAATGGGTCAATCGCAACATCTTCCTCACGTTTTAGGTTTTGGTGTTGCATTGGTTCTCAGGGAATTATGTTGGTGACCATGAAGGGTGTCATTTAGCATACTCAATAACCCGGTTCTGGTACGATTACAGAGGTAAAGCAGCATTGAATGTGATTTGTACTCAGTTGGGGGCCGTATTGATAAAATCACACTCGCGTTTAAAAATATAAAGCTTTCGACACCGGCGCAGTTATTACTCACATATCCACGCCGAAATTCGTAAAATCCACTCGGGATCGGGTAGCAATGATTGGCCCCAATGGGGCCCCTTATGACGAGGCGCGAATGAGGAAAGGCGTTAGATGCCCTGTGCGGGCCTTATAGGGTGGTCCACACGAGGTCCACATGAGGCAGTGGGTCTAGCCTCATAGGGCCCCTATCTGTGCCCCTTAACTCAAAATGCTAGGCGGGCATAACCCCATAACAAAAGAATTTAAAACCACATACCTCAACAGACAGCTGATAAATAGATTGACCGAATAACTTGATATATTTTAACGTTAACTGTTCACGTGCTCCCCACACACAATGATTATGCTCCGCCGCCCCTGGACTCAACTAGGACCCCGTGTGTACCGTCTTCATTCCAGACACAGGAAGGTCATGAGCCCGCGAAGGACTATAGGCCGATTAGCCTAACATTCTTCGTGGATTTTGGAACCAATATGAGAATCAAATACGCCAACAAAGGTACACCACAAGACGGAATGATCTCTCCGAGCCTACTGATAATAGTGTCAAGAATGTTCCAATCGTGTTTCCTGAAAATAGTATCTGGGCAGCAGACTGCGGTCTGGTAGTAAACCCTGGGAAACCGAGCTAATACTATTCACGGGGAAAACAAAATTCCCTCCTTCAACCCCCTCGGGTTGGATGGGCAGACCCTCAATCTGGTGAAATTTCTGGGTCTAATAATGGACCCAACACTCAACTGGAAGTCGAATATCCAGGAAAGGGTAAAAAAGACTGCATAGCTTTCTACCCCTGTAAAAAAACTTTCGGTAAGAGATCATCATCATCCGACTCCTTTACTCCCTCGTGCGACATAGACCGGAAAGAGTTGCCCCCCAGCGGATTCTGTTTTGCGCGACAGCTCTCAGCTCTGACCAGGATCTCTCGGTTGTTGCGGCCTCTGCTAATAGGGTTTTCCTCCAAGTTGTTCTAGGTCTTCCGACTCGACGGGTTCCTTGCGGATTCCAGTCGAGGGCCTGTTTGGCTAGATTCTCGTTTTCGCGTCGCAAAGTGTGGCCAATCCAATTCCATTTCCTTCCCCTGATTTGGTCGTCTATCCTTTCTTGGCAGTCATGGCGCCATAGTTCTTCATTTGTAATTCTATCTTGCCAATGGATTTTTATGATACGAAGTAGGCATCTGTTGATAAAAACTTGTAGGCGCCCTGCGATGAATCGGCTGACTTTCCATGTTTCGCAACCGTACGAAAGAACTGCCTTAACGTTGGAGTTGAACAGCCGCAATTTGGTGTTAATTGAGATCTCCGTTGATCTCCATATGTGAAACAGGCATGCATATGCGCTTCTTGCTTTATTTATTCTGGAACTGACGTCTTCTTTTGTACCGCCGTTTTCGGTAATAATACTACCAGCAGAATTTATCTACCAGTTTCCACATCACGCTTATTCAGCGCTGTGGGTTCAATTGTGTTTGCATTTATCCGCATTTCTTTGGTTTTAGTCGGATTTAGGCTTAAGCCTGCTGAACTACATTCTGTTGCTAAATTGTTTAACATGTTTTTGAGGTCCTGGAGCTTTTATTAATTCTATTATTTTATCAGGAAATCCCCGTTGCCGTAGTGCGCGCCATATAAAACTCCTATTGACCGAGTCGAACGATTTCTCATAGTCTATGAAAGCGAGGTAAAGGGGGGATCGGAATTCAGTAGACTGCTCCACTATGATTCTCAAGGTGTTAATATAGTCTATGCAGGAGCGGCCCTTTCTGAATCCAGCCTGCTGTCTTCGAAGCGTTCGGTATACTGCCCCTCTTATCCTAGATAGTAATATATGCGACAAGATTTTTCCCACAGTAGATAATCCAATGCTCGTTGCATTATATCTCTTATTGTTGAGATGAACTATACTTGCCGGTCACCACCACCACAATATCATCAGCATAGGCCACGGTGGTGGACCCAGCCTCCCTTAGGCTTATCAGCACTTCGTTGACCCTGTATGTATGTATATTGATTGCGAAATTCTCTTAAAGTCGTTGTCATCGCTGCTTTGACCAAATTTGACCAATTCATTCGTAAGATCTCCCATAATGTTACTTCGAAGTTGTGGCATTCATTATCGCCCAAAAATTTAATCTTATAATTGCACAACAACAAAAAAAAATCATAATTTTCAAAATCAAATTTCAATCTCCCGTTGAGAAACCGTAATTTAAAAAAACTCGAATTTAACACCACACAAACCTGCAGTCGTCCCCTTTTGCTACTGCAATGTTGCACAGTTCGCCGTCTCTGTTTCAGGAACAATCGTGGCGCTGGAGTGTACTAAATATGGCCGCTTTTGTTTACAACCAACACTTGCAAAAAAATTCATTACCACTACAATCAAATTAAACAGTATATATAGCAACAGGTATAACACAAATACTCGTATGCAACCTGCACGTACAGATTACCGCAACAATACCGCTGCAATTTTTACCTGCCACTGTATACACCTCTGCCCCTCTTGTTCACCTTGATTATCTGTTTATTGTTTTCGTTCCACACACACACACTTATGCACACACACTATCCCCGTTTCATTTGGAGTAGAAAATCCGAATCAAAACAATCACGTAAAAAGGTAAGCGGAAAAACGAACGCGCGTCCAGATACCGCAATGCGATAGCGAAAATCCACAAAAAAATCACGTCCCTCGGCTGCAGCTTCTGATTGTGGACAACGGTGGCGCTGCTTTAGTTTCTCGTTATATTGTTTTTTTTTCGTCTCCAATTTCTTAGCTAAGATCCGAATCCACCAAAACCGAGACTTCGGCTTCGTAAATCCGCCAAGATCGTTGCTTCGGTGAATCGGAGAATTGCGCGTTTCTTCAGTTGATGATCGCTTGTTGAAGTCTTCACACCGGAGGTGGTTTTTCTTCGATGTAAAAAAATTTCCTCAAGATTTTATGTTGGTTCGGCGACGACGTACTTTCTTGCTGTGCCGGAGTCGAAGGAATTTTAGAAAGCGCGAAATTATTTCGCGTGAAAAGTGACAAAACGGTTTTTGTGCATAAAAAAAAAGAAAAATTAAAGATAAAAAAAAATAATCTGTGAAATACATAAAAAATTGCAGCGAGTGTAAACAATTTTTTTAAGTGATAAAAAACGAGTTTTTTTTTTAAATTTTATCTTAAGAAAAATTTAAAGGAATTTAAACAACATATGTGCAAGTGTTTTGGTTACAAGTAAATAATTATAATGAAGAAAGAAATTACTGTGAATATCTGTTTTTTTCTGCAATAAAACAAGTGCAGAAAGTGAAATTAATATTTAATAATAAAAAAAACGGAGTTTACATATTTTTATTAAAAATTCAATTTAAAAATCAAACAAAATATTTATTAGAAACTCCATTAGTTCAGTGATCTCGAAGATTGTGTATCTCAAAGTGTTTTATCAGGAAAGACGTAAACAATAAACAAAAGCAGAGAAGAAAAAAAAATATTTTTGCAGACTTTGCATGTATTTTATTTTTTCGTACTACAACTACCTACCAACACTGCTACGACTACCACCGACTGGGCGGCTACACAGGGAATAAAAAACGACTAACAATTAACCATTGTTCTTGGATGAAAGGTAGGTTCCATTGCTCCTTCCTTAAGAGATCAAAGCTACGTCTCAAAAGTGGTTTTTTGGTAGATGGCAGATATACGCAGATCTTTACGAGAGGGAAATTATGGTTTTTTGTCTTGCTATTATTGTTGTCGTGTTTGTGATGAAGTTTATTGAAAATCAAAACGAGGATAAATTTATCTTTTCCGTTTTTGGCTCGGATATCTTACAGCACAATGGGATTTTGTTTCATTATTGTTAAAGGTAGTTTGACAATGATGTGTAGAGGTTGATTTGTCTGCGGTCAATTTTGAAAATGACAGATTTTACCTAGAAAGAAAATTATTTTTGGGGGACAACACTAATTGAACTTTAAATATCATCAATTGGGTATTTTAAATGCCTTTTTCCAAAATAGCTGCAGACTGAGATTTTAATGTACTCTAGAGTCTGCCCTTGAAAAATAGGGTCTCGCTCATTTGGGTCGCGGCACACTGGCCTATCGAGGGCAATGAGCCTGCATATAGGCTGCTGATAGACGACTGGGTTATGGGACTAATTAACCAACCGCGAACCTTAGCGTGCTGATGGGATATCTGACTGGCCATGCAGGGCTGCGCAGTATCACCTCCACAACCTAGGAATGTCTCAGGAGACAGAATACCGACTCTACGTGAAAAGCGACAAGACTTCCACACTTGTTCTCTGTAAATGTCCTGATTTAATCTGGTTTGGAAGAAGAACGTTTATTAGAAAGCTTCTGAGCCCCGTTCAACCCGAGTAAAAATAAAACTCGAAAACTTTTCCTTCGATTGCGTAGGTCAAGCAGCATTGGGCCTGGTTTGTACTTAGTTGGGGGACCTGCTTGGTAAAATTACACTCGCGTTTTGCAATGGTCTATACCGATGCGGGCGCATTTTTAGATATTCATGCTTGTAGCGAGAGCGTGCATACCTCTGGCGGGCGTATTTGTAGACTTTCATGCCTATAGCGGGAGTGTGCGTACCAGTGTGACAGGCACTAACCAACTACTTAGCCCTATCTTCTTCAACTAAAGACTTTCTGCTTTGCGTACTCTTATGGAAACTGTTCTTGGATGATTCACCAAGGTTGGTTAAGCGTGTTGGACTGTTCGTCTATGGTCTGACACAGATTGGCTTCCATTTCCAGACTTAACATAAAATTGTTGAATTTCCTGATTGATACGAGTCGACAAGATCAATATTACCGGATCTGTTCTTAGAAAACCCCCTTTGGCATTTCCGAACGTCTAAAGCACTTGGATGAACATCGTAAATGTTTTTGGCAGCAAGTGTTGGGTTAGTACCCTTGTGAAACTCAAAATGCATACTTGTACGACTTCTGGTATTGGTTGGCCATTTCCCCACCTCCAAAGGCCCAAAGACAAATCTAACATTTAATAATTCACAAGCAAACAAGTCACTCTATCCTTAAAATGTCT
Source organism: Thereva nobilitata (assembly GCA_963855945.1). NCBI lineage: Eukaryota > Metazoa > Arthropoda > Insecta > Diptera > Therevidae > Thereva > Thereva nobilitata. The sequence continues at coordinate 99,870,356 of OY979697.1, read as the reverse complement.
TTGGCACGACTTTTAAGAACATAATCAGGTGATAAATAATGAAGAATTGTAGGGCATGCGCAGAAACGACATTACTTTCCAGTGCCCCTATTATGAAGAATCAACTTCAATCTCTGTATTTTTTTGCTGCAACCTTTCGATTAAACTGATCTACGGCCGATCGTGTTGTGTGTTTCACAGAGAGCTTCAACCGCGATCACTTTCCTGAGTCTAGTATGGCTCTTCTATATATCTCCAAAAGCTTTTGGCTGAGTAGATATGACACCCTGGTCTATTGATCAAACTCCAAGCTATTGGTATTGACTTTCTTAAGAGCTGAAATTGGAAGTTTTCTTTCTGGCAAGGTAATATTGGACGGCGTCAAATCTAAACCCACCACCATATTGGCCGGGGCTCCTCAAGGGTTAATTCTATCACCAACTTTCTTCCTAATCTTCATAAATGATCTGGTCTCAATTTCCAACAACCCAGTTCGTAGCTTCGATGATGACGGTGTTTTAGCGGCCGCCATCGTCGATCAAAACCGCGAAGATCACCGATCGTTGATCTAGACTTTTAAATTTTTGGCATCTTCTAATATTCACTTCTGATCTCACATTCTTGTTAACCACAACAGTTCTCTACGTTACTCTTATGCCTTTGACAATATAAGACAAGCATGCCCACATCTTGTCTATTCTATCAATAGGTACATAGAACTCCTTCTTGACTGGGGCGGCAATAATCGTGTCGAATTCAACACCTACAAAATGAGGTACTGTCATATCTCTAATAAAACCTACACCGATCTTCCTTCTGTATCAATGAAGAATGTGAGCGTATCCATCTTTTAAGATTTTTGGTATAAATTTATCTGAGGATCTGCGATGGAATGATCACATACTCAAAATCGCCAAACAACCATCTCAATGCCTAGTATTTCTTAAGAGATACAAATTTCTCCTTCCACTAGCAGCCAACAGTACAATCCAAAAGTCCTATATTCGGCCTTGTTCCGTGAGTAGCTCATTTATCTGGGCGGCCGCTTCGAAAACCGCTTTAGCGTGACTGGACAAGGCGCAAAATGGTGCCATGAAACTGATCGAAGGTTGCACCTTTTGCGTTGATTATTTATTAGAATAAGATCGCTCTTAAACTTGCTCAGACAGTTGCTCTTTTTTGCATATATCGCAGACATTGGTTTACAAAATTTGGTGCAGCTGGTTGAATACATGTCAAATACATTTTAGAGCTGATCTAGCCATATTAAAGGAGGCTTAGGAGCTAAAATCACTGAATTTGTGGATTCAACTGTCGAATCCAATAACCAAAAGAGATAGGTACAATTGGAATGTGCTATTGTAGATCCATATCTAAGGTTTCACGTAAGATCGGATTTTGATACTGCCGATCTTGTTAAAAACAAGGATAGTATAGGAGTCTCCTTTCTCAATTAATCTCTTCTCTGTGAATCTACATATATCGTGTTACATGATCATATTACTAGTGAAACTTGGTTTTCACATCAATTCGGTACACGATACCAAAACGAAGACTTTAAACAAAAGTAGAATTTTAAAGAAAGAAAGTAACGAAGAGACTTTACTTATTTTAGTGTGAACCATTTGTGTGTCAATGATCGCCCAAATTCAAAAACAAAAATCACATTTCACTTACGATCGTTACCGAACTAAGGTGTCACACAAATTTTGTAGTAGAATAATGCATCGTTCCATTGATCATGCCAAAAGTCAAGATCACTTCCATCCTTCATTGATCATTGATGAAAAGAGCTAACACCATGCATTCTCTTTCAATACCAAACTTCATGTGGAATGGTTTAATATCATTGCCCCAATACTTTAAAAACTTGGCCTGACTATAAGATCAAGCGATCTGTTGATCACGTCGCGCGAAGACGTCGCCATCACAGTACATTGTCAATTGGGTAACATGCGGCCAGATTGTAAATTCCATACAACACGCAGTGACGATTGTGCGAAGTAACAGGCCGACTTTTTCATGAATCGCTTACTAAATAGTTCCCATAGGCGCCAATTGTGTCTCCGTCCTTCGTTCTTGGACGGGGAATCCGCCTTTACATACCCTTCCATCCACAAACTCGAATCAAATCCCCAACTCTAATACAAGCTTGCCAAGCACAATCCTCCCCACCACACACAAAAATTTGCAAATCCACTCAAACGTGAATTAAGTACCACGAAAAAAACCCCAAACGATCGAAATAATTTTATAAAATTTACATATTGACCGCCCATAATGAAAAAATAAAATCTCTGCAACAATTTCAAAAAGCGCTGAACCATAAAACAAAAGGGAATTATGCAAAACTGCTTAATTAGTCTAATCTTGGCCTTTTATGAGAACCAGACAGTCGAGTCAAGTCAAGTCATAATTGTGGTCCGCGTTCCAAAAAGGCGTTTTTCATTTCAAAGTTTCCATCTCCCAAAAAGAATTAACTCTTAAAAAATCCAATTAAGACGTTTTGATAATCGAAACAGAAGAGTCAACGCCCATTTAAACCGTTTCTTCCCTGTTACCCATGTATACTATGCAATTTGGTCTAACGTCATTTTCCAACTTCAACGCTATAAATTTTCCCGTCCACAAGAGTCTTTTTAAGCGAGGGCTCTGCGCAGGTTTGCTTTACAAATTGCCCGGCGGTGACCACCTGTGCCTTGAGATATTTTAGATCGTCGCTACCGCTACCAAAACGATAAAACGATCTTGTCAAGCGGAGCACGTAACATCAAAATGATTACCACGAAATGAAAAAAAAATTCAATAAAAATATCGCGTAAATCTATGATGATCAAGTAAGGCCGACCATGGAAAACCAGCAGCGCTCCTTCCTGGTTACCAATGCCCAGTACATGACTGCATATCAAGCCGATGCAGTTCTAGTCGATCGCGTATTTTGTTAAAGTATTTCTGTGTAGCTGGTGGCTGCTACCTTAAACTTCAGCTCCCTTCACGATTACCGGGAACTTAACCATGGACTACCGAAGGAATTTTAAGTACTGGTGGCTTCATGCCTTCTTCATGGTTAATCTACTGATGAACTGTCACCGAACCAACCGATCGCGCAAGAACACAGTTTTGGACTGCATTTGTGGAGATGGAAGTTTTGACATTTGATTGAATGGAGATCAAGTAAAGTGACAGAGATCGTATTTTGACATGCTTTAGTCACGATCTACTAAGTGCAGCATGGGAGTTATGTATGATCTTTTAGTTGGAGGCTTTTACTACATAGGTGGACGCAAGGAACGTGCTTGTTGTATTTGAAATCTTGTTCCTTTTGTTTTGAAGATTTTCGTGAACGTGGGTGTAAAGGAGATAGTTTTAAGAGTTGAGAAGGGTTTTTTGGAGCATGGAGAATGGATCTGAAAGTGCGATCTTATCATTTTACATAGAAGATCTCCAGCTGGATCACCTGGTAACGGTAGCTGATTTAAGCTATTGTGAACGCGATGGTTATTTATTTATGCGATCTCTCGTGTAAGATCAGCGACTGTTCACAATATAGTGAACAATAAACAAATAGTTGAAGTGTTAATTCTCAACACCCTGTATTTCAGTGGATAGTTTGAATAACCCTCTCTCTAGAACAATTTTTTTCTCCAAATACATCCAGGAATCACCCCTGAAAATATTAGCCACGTATTCCAACAAAAGATTTATTGAGCGTCTGATGACCTTATACTCGTCGCGAATGAGTATTTTAAATCTTTAAAACGGCGATATCTCATGAATGGCAAATCGTACGGGAAAATGTGTAATATCTTTTTTTGCAGATAATCGCATAATCTACAAACTTCGTAAATACTATTTTATGATAACACTTACTGTTTAAGTGGTATTAGTCAAAAACGGAAATTTTTTTTAGGGGGTGGTTTTTTGGGGGGCCAAAAATCGAAAAGTGGCGCTTACATGATTTTAGTTTTGACTCAAAATGTCTTCTTTTAGGTCAAAGAACATAGTCCAACAGAAAAACCCGGGTTATATTTCGAGCTCATAAAAACTTACTTCAAGCTCACCGTGTGGAACTTTTCGTTAACGCCTCACGCTTTTTACATTTAACTAAGTTATATTTATAAATTTTACCAATAACTTCATTAATTTCATTCTGAACTTGATTTTGAAAGGTAGATTGTTCCCATATACTAATAAAAACCTTACATTCAAAATTATTTTTTTACATTTTAGCTCAATTTAAAATAAACGCGTATTTTTTAATTTTTTTTAAACTTATTTATTTTTATTTTCTATTTTTTAGTCTATTTTGTAGCGGCCGCCACTGTAATTCTACTCATCATACCCTTTCATTTGATACCCATACCGAGCGCGTTGTAAAGAAAAAAGTAATCCGGTATTTTTTTGTGTTGGCCGTCAGTTTGAATTTGGAATGGAGCAACACAGCTAATTCAATTATACTTGTCATACTCTTTCATTTAACACCCATGTCGCGGGGTCGGGAAACGATTGTAAAATTCTCCCGCCATCTTGGTACCGCCATATTTATTTTTTTTTTCAAAAATATCAGAGTCCATTGTCACGCGAACTATGACTTTGTGTAAAATTTGTAGTTGATAGGTTATATTTTCTGATTTTTAGTCTATTATGTTTTCCGCCATTGGGTTTTGGCCGCCATTTTGAATTTATACTGGTAATTGTATTCTACCTGGCATAGGGCACGTTTAGGCCCAAGTTACTTTAACTCTGTTAAATTATCCCTGTTAACTTAGCACCGTTCCTAGCATACCATTTGACAGTTCTAATTTTACAATTAATTATATTTGCTTAGAACAAAAATTCACAAGTAAACGTCAACTCATTTTGACAGTTAGAAGCTGTGGTACATTTTAGCTAAGCCAAATAAGTTTGCCAACAACGCTAAATAACGATCGTAACGCTAAGACGTTTATGCGGTTGTTAACATGCATATTGCAAAAAATCGGCAGCCATCTTGAAATGGTCAAATTGCATTGTCACGCGAACTGTCCATACATATATGCAAAATTTTAAGTTAATGGATATGTGAATAAGATGCGTGCGTTGAAAAGCTTTTATTTTTGCTCGCCTTTTGCAATTAATGTTCTTTCGTTTTTTTCCAAGGGCGAGTGTCGTTTTTCCAAGCGGGCCCCGCACTAAGTACTAACCACGTCCAATGCTACTTAACTTCTGCAACCGAACGAGAACCGATCTATTGAGTATGCTAATGGCACGATTTATGGTCATTAAGATAATTGCCAGTTTTGTTCGTTCTATAAAATTTCTGCAAACTCCAGTAAGCTCAAAATCAGCTCCCCTGAGCAGCGCTCCCAATTTTTCCCGCTGGGATCCTTCTCACTTAAAATTAATATAAAATGTGATTCACTTAAGTTTGGGGGTGCATGATCAATTTTCTTGATCTACTCAAACTTAGTTTTTATCATAAAATTAAAATAATAGAATAAATTTGTTTCCATTTTTTAAAGAAGATCTATATTTTACCATAGAAAAATATTGTTTCACAAAACAACTAATATTTTATCGTAATGTGGTTTAATATACAAAAAGCTTTCGTAAAATTTTTTCAATTAAATTTTCTAACCAAATAATATTTATATTTTCATATTTTAATGAGTTTAGCATTGTCACCAATAAGTTTTTTTATATATAAATTTCCGATACAAGTACATCAATGGCTTTTACTCCAAAAGTATTTTACATATTGAAAATTGTTATACTACGTTGAAAAGTGCTGAAAATTATGTTTTATTAAATTATTAATTTCGATTGGTGATCATGTAGTTTTTGGAGGTTTTAGAATGGTAAAGTAAAAATGAAAAAAATATATTTGTAGTTTCATAATTTTACTTTTAGATAAAAAAAATTGTATGATTACTTAAAAGACATGAGTTTTTTTTTAGTTTTTACTTATTTATTAAGAATTATTGAGGATTTAAAGCATGTAGATTGAGTCAAATTCGTGTATAGTTAGCGCAAATAATTATTTTTTTTATTTCGTCAATTAAATCTATTGCTTCACAAATCAACTAATATTTTATCGTAATGTGGTTTAATATACAAAGAGCTTTCGTAAAATTTTTTTAATTAAATTTTCTAACCAAATAATATTTGTATTTTCATATTTTAATGAGTTTAGCATTGTCACCAATAAGTTTTTTTATATATAAATTTCCGATACAAGTACATCAATGGATTTTTCTCCGAAAGTATTTTAGATATTGAAATTGAAATTGATATTGAAATTGTTATAGTAAGGGGTCCATGACCGAAATAAGTTTTGGGAATCACTGTTATAAATCATATCCATTCACCAGCAATTAACTTCTATAGGAAACTCACACCATTTTACCCTTGAATTAGAAAAAAAAATTGTTAAAAAAAAATTCCAAGAATTTATAATTTTCTATCCTTGAAATCAGGCACGATCACACGAGCTAAATAATATAACAACTGGTAATATGTTGTCACATGAAGCATATAATCGCTACAAATAGCTCTCAACCGCTTCTCGCTCTTCCCATATATACTATACATTATTAATCACAGAAAAACTAACTGCATTACAGGTGAACGCAAAACCGCGCGCTCAATTAAAACCGAAACGATTGCCCCGAAGCACAATTGCAGCTTACTTGCGCTTAAGTAGTAGCGATCTTCAGTATGGCGATATTCTCAACTCTTTCCCTCCTTCATATCTGTGGACACGCATTCAACTATAGCCGAGCATATAAAACTCGCATGGAATGCGGTTGATCTCTCTTTGAAAAATTAATTTCTCATGTGAACCAGTAAACAAGCTGTCAAATACCTGGAATACAAGTAAAGATTTTGTCTACCTTGACTTGATCAGTCGCGCAAGTGATCTTTGGGATTCATTCATAAAATGACTGCGAGGGTATCTACCGGTCAACTTTTTCAATGAGTTTTGCAATCCAATTATACTTGCAAATCGACAACGCAATCATTAAAACTCCAAACGGCTGCACGTACACGGTAATGTGATGACTTGTGAAGATCGGTGAAGATCAGGTATGGTTCAAGTGTATGGGGATTTATTGTGCTGCCGAAATAAATCGGATCAAGCTGTTGCCACTGTTGAAACTGAATGTAAATGGCCAATTGTTCTGTTGTGGCATAGCGATGATGTAATTTCCGATTTCTCGTTCTGTCACCGTATACCTCAGTTGAATTTTTTGTTGGTTTTTGACTATTTTTCAAGTTTTAAAAACAGTTCTCGTCCCACTTTTTTTAAACTCTCCGATCAGCACGTTACCTACAAGTTTTTTCCATAATAAAAATTTGATAAATCCAAAGATAATGAACACAAGATATCCGATCTTCATCACATTAAAGACATCATTTCGCTAAAGAATCACTACAAACTAATCGATTTCTATAATCAGAATGGCTACCTTCTTGGCTGATCCTCGCCAGATGTTAATCGGACTGACCTTTGTAGGTTCATCTTTAAGGCGGGAATCGAATTTTAATGAATTTCTTCACTTCCAATTAAACGGCGATTTAAATTTTTTGAAAAGTCAGCATCATCATCATCGGATAATTTAGCTACACACAGAAACGCTCTCTAAAATAGCCCTAACAACAAAGATGGCGCAGACAAATGAAACCATGCTCCAAGATCGAGCGTCTGAAGCCAAGTGATCTAGAAGAGATTAGAGATCGCATGTAAAGACAATCAAAAGATCCACAACAGTCCAGTCATCGTGCGCCTCATTGGGCAGATTAATTGTGCGCTGTGATTGAAATTCCTAAAGTTCATTACGTGCCCTTGAGCCCTTTTGGTTTGTTGATCGATTTGAATACGATCGATGTTGACTAGTTATCTGGAAATTTTTCTAGATGAGTAAGTTTTTATATAGATTTTGATGACATGTCGCTGGAATATTTCAAGTAATCAATCAAAATGTGGTTTTATAAATAGGATTAGAAGAAGGATCTGAAAGAATTGTTCGGCAAAACTTAACAAGATCACCACAGATCCTGATGGCGGCGATCTAGCTTGACCACACACAGACGAAGTTGACGAAGATCGCGGTGGTGAAGAAAGATAGAAATTATTAATAATTACGCTGCCGGCTATTTTCTTCAAACGTTCGTTAATGAGTTTAATTTGAGATTAATTACGTTGGGATTTTTCTATCGTGCGTGCATTCTCAGGGTATGAGGTTGAGAGGTGGTAAGAATGCCAAGGTAGAACAATGATCGGGAAAAGTTAATTTATGAAAATTCACTTTAATATTTAAATCGACACTTAGTTGCTGGAGTCTGGTTCCTAAGAAAACCAGCTGGTCTAACTTGCTTGCCGCCTCTATCAGTTCAGTGTATGAAAGAAGTTGGTAGGACCATGGCATCAACACTGGCTCTTCCTCCAGTCGTCGCGTAAAGTGCCCTGGTGGAAAGACGAACTGACTGCAATGCGTAGGAAGTTAAGAGATTGTTCAATGGGGCAAACCAGGCTGGACTATGGGAAGAATGCAGGTTAACCCTAACGGCCTACAGGAAGAAGTTGAGACGCTCCAAAAAGATTCCCTGAAGAAGGAATTATGCGAGCCTGCAGACTCTACCAAAGGCAAGTAGACTCCAAAATCTCCAATCCAAAGACTCCTTAACGGAGTGGGTCTTCTCAAAAAAGCGTCGGCTCTTTCACCTCTAACAGTCATCGAACCATTCCAGGCCGTTATTCCCGGAGCCTTTCTGGTAATGGGCAGTGGCCACTTTTCAACCCTACAAATCCCCGGGAAGAGTTGGAGTTCTCCCGGCATTTCTTCAGAAGTGTCTTGGTCTGATTTTTGACTACTTGGTCTGTCCCTTTAGAGCCATCTTCAATTGGAGATATATTCCAACCATCTGGAGGAAATTCGCGGTGGTTTTTATCCCTAAATAGAGCAACAGGCTCCTGGAGCTGCCTAAATCTTATAGACCTATGAGCTTAACCTCTTTTCTTTTGAAAACGATGGAACGGCTGATGGATCTTCACATCAGGTACAAACTGGAGTTCTACATAGCTCTCAGTTCTCCTACTCAAAGGGTAAATCAACAGAGGTTTCTTTACACCACCTAGACAGCAAAGTTCAGAAAGCTCTCATCGCTAAGGAAACTGTTTTGTGTGCGTTACTTGGCTCTCAGAAACCTTGATCTCCAAAAAATTGAGTGGATAAATGCCATGCTTGTAAGGCGTGACATCTCTTCTATCCCGGGTGTCTTCACCATTAAAGTCATGGCTATCAAGGGATGCCGTCAAGATGGAGTTCTGCCGCCGTTACTCTGGTCACTGGTTGTGGATGAACTTTTGACCAAACTACACGAATCTGCTTTCGATGTCATCGGCTATGCAAATGATCTTGCCTTCGCTATCTTGGAGAAGTTTGACTTGGTCATTACAGAGGCCCCCCAGAAGTTCAAACATGGTGTACCACGGAGGGCCTCAACCAACCCAAATAAGGCCGTTCTTGGGCCTTATTCCAAACCTTACAAGTTGTACCTAGGCCTGAAAGCATTTCATATATCGAGAGTCTTAAAAGGAATCAGCTAGATCCATACGGGCTATTTAGAAGCTCCAAACATTTCTGAGTCTCTCTGAATTTTACATTATTACTTTCAAATGGTATAACAACTCATCTTGATCTACTCAAACTTAGTTTTTATCATAAAATTAAAATAATAGAATAAATTTGTTTCGATTTTTTAAAAAATATCAATATTTTACCATAGAAAAATATTGCTTAAAAAATCAATTAATTTGTTATCGTAATGTGGCTTATATTCAAAAATCTTTCGTAAAATTTTTTCAATTAAATTTCCTAACCAAATAATATTCATATCTTCATATTTTAATGAGTTTAGCATTGCCACCAATAAGTTTTTTTATATATAAATTTGCGATACAAGTACATCAATGGATTTTTCTCCGAAAGTATTTTAGATATTGAAAATTGTTATACTACGTTGAAAAGTGCTGAAAATTATGTTTTATTAAATTATTAATTTTGATTGGTTGCCATGTAGTTTTTGGAGGTTTTAGAATGGTAAAGTAAAAATGAAAAAAATATATTTGTAGTTTCATATTTTTTTTTAGATAAAAAAAATTGTATGAGTACTTAAAAGACATGAGTTTTATTTAGTTTTTACTTATTTATTAAGTATTATTTAGGATTTAAAACATGTAGATTGAGTCAAATTCATCTATAGTTTAAATTACCATTATTGGTATTTTTTTTAACTTTAATTGGCAAATTATTATTTTTTTTATTTCGTCAATTTATTTATTAAATCTTCTTCTTCTTTAACGGCTTTACAACCAGTATTCGGTCCTGACCTCTCGCAACTCTTCTCTCTACCTGTCCCGATTCTGAACCGATGTCATCCGATTTGTCATCCCTAAGCTCTGGGGTCTACGCCATTCTTCCAGTGGAGATTGGGTCTCCTCCTGACTAAATGCATCATTCTAAACCCAAGAAAAACTTTCGTTTATAACCAAAAGTGTGGCAGAACTTCACTTTGTTGCATGACTACAGTGTATCGACGCATATTTGCGGCTCTTTTTTTTAACAAAACTACAAAACCGCTTAAAAATACCACAACGAACCACTCCCAGCTGAAACCTCACTCAATCCACACTCAATAATTTACATTTCATTTCAATAATCAAAACATTGTCGATTTCCACTTGAGCATGCACAACTTTGTCTTCAAACCATCTCAATTTGTGATCATGGCACTACTTTCTTTCTTTCATTATTTTTTTTCTTATCGACTAAAGTGTTTATTCCCACAAAGTTGTCACGATCATTGATCATAATAAAATGTAACTTTATGAATACTTACTGAAGGCATTTTTTTACTCGTTATGGGTTTGGTTTTTTAATTTGAAAATGAAGAAACAATTTTTACCCCAGTTTAAAAGTGACCAAAAACCGATCGGTCATATTACAAGGGCCGAGGATCACTTCAATGTAACTAACCCTGAAGGGATCTTTTGTCACCAGAGTTTTTTGTTTCTGTTATTCTTGAATACTTTTTACGTTCTTATCAATTACAGAGTCAAGTTACACATATTTGGTATTTAGTTCTTAAATAATGGGTGGCCACTTGACTTCTTTCGTTTAAAAGGAGGCATAAAAGCCAGACTCTCTGAAGGATCACCCCTAAAAAGACTCTTGCTGAAGTGACTGTGAACATTTTTCTCGTCTGGAATAATTACGACAAAAAACATCGTTTTTGTTATCTACTATGGAAACCGACAAAGAAATCATTAAAAAATCCTCGAAATGTTATTTAAAAAGCTATTTTCAGCACTATGAAAAACCCAAGCAAATATATATCGAACACTTCTCATTTCTCGCATGGAGAATAGAGAACATGGAGTTCGTAAAATAAGATCAGTGTGTAGTTTTTCTGTTTTGTTTCTGGCTATTTGGGGGTATGTCTATATAGCAAAGGTGATTTCCAAGTAAACATTACCCTGTTGGTCTGTGCCCAGTCGGTGTGAGTCGGTGAGCATATAAAATTGATATTAAAAAAAATTTACAACATAAAACGAAGAAAGTTGCGCCTTCTTAAAATATATAAGTCCGCGCGTGAACACGATTCTGTTTCTTGTGTAATTTCTCAACCCGTTCGCTTAAATGTCGATTATTGCAGCTGCAGTGGCCGAACACTTATCTGGGAGGTTGCTCTGAAAATAGATCATTCGGAAGTGATCGCATTTCATTGCTGCTAATGTAATCAGATCAGACTTGTTTTTCTTGTTTTGTAATAAAGTATGGATTTGTTTCGGTTTTTTTTTTTGGTAGGGAGGAAAGAGAGGCAAATAATATTGCACCGCGTGGAGTTTTATAGGAATATATAGGACAAAGTTGTGTGTTGTTAAATGCGATCAATAAATTTTTTAAAGGGGAAAAGATCGTTTCGATCGATTATTATGAGTTTTATAAGTTTTGTTGTTTATATCTATTCTAGCTTTATCTATATATAAGACTGACTACACATTTAAGTGATATAACAATAATAGTAAAATAATGATTCAAAACTCACATTAATTTGTATTTTTATGTAAAAAAAAATATGCATTTAATGACTACAACGGAGTTACGAATCCTAAGCGTGATTTGATGACTCCAAAAACATATAAGAAAAATTTTACTACCGAAAAAACTCGCCTGACAGTAGCTGCTTGAGAATTATTTTTCAAAGACTGGTGTAAATCGATCGGTGTGATTAACGATCACCGATCAATAAAATCAATCTATAATAAAAGAAAAATTTTAACACCTAAACAGCTCGTCTAGAAAAAGACGCTTATGAAATATTTTTCAAAAACTCGATTTGTTCGATCAGTGTGATCAGTGATCACCGATCAATAATCAATCTATATTAATAAAAGAAAGTTTCTGCGTGTATGAATATGCGTATGTATGTATGGATGTATGTATGTGTGCGCTATAGCGGCAGCACCAGTCATCGCAGAGCTTCGAAATTTTGCACGAAGGTCCGTGGGGGTCTCCCATGAAACACCTCGAAGCCCGATTTTCGATATTCAAAATGGCCGCTGAAAAATGACTGAAATTCAAAATGGCTACTCAAATCTGAATTTGCAAATTGTGTTCCGATCAGTGTTGAGCCTTCTACTACAATAGTAGCAGATCTACTACATTTCGCGTTTTCAAAATTCTACTACTTTCGGTTTCTTATTTGGTACATATTTCACTTCACCAGAAAAATTATTTTCATTCAATTTCGAGTACAATTTTTCACTTATCAGTTGTCGTCGAATACACCCTCTGCTATATGTGTCATAGAGACTCGGATTAGATTCTTTCCGTCTGTAAATGGAGAAGAAGATATACATCAAAACCTGTAAGCCTGTAACTGCCGGTCAGCTGTAACTTGTTATTCTGTAGATTGGCTTTTCAGCTTTTGTGTTAAACTGTGCTAGCTCCTTTGAAAAATTTACCGTCGTCAAAGTGTATTTTTTTATCGTACTATTGTGCCAATCTTTGTGTCTTTATTTAAATTCTTTAAAATGTGTGTGTGTTAAATACTAAAAGTTGAAAACTTGACCAAAAGACCTTATGTAGCCCTGAATATTCTAATTTTTTGTTGCTACTACATTTTTTTCAAGTCTACTACCATTTTTTTACATATTTACTACATTTTTAAAATCGCCAAGGCCCAACACTGGTTCCGATTTCAATGAAATTGGGTATCTAGGGGTTTTTAAGATCGCTTATAAGGAATTTGTGGTCAAAATTTATAAATTCAAAATGGCCGCGCCAATATGGCCGACGAATTTGTCAATTGTGTTCCGATTCCAATGAAAATCGGTATCTGGGGTTTTTTGAGGTAGTAAATAACGAATGTTTGATCAGAACTTATAAATTCAAAATGGCCGCCGAAATATGACCGAAATTCAAAATGGCCAACCAAATTTGCCAAGTGTGTTCCGATTTCCATTGAAAATCGGTATCTGGGGGTTTTAAGGTAGCAAATAACGAATTTATGATCCGAACTTATAAATTCAAAATGGCTGCGTCAATATGGCGGACAAATTTGCCAATGGCGTTCCGATTACAATGAAAATCGGTATCGCGGGTTTTTTAAGGTAGCACATAACGAATTTATGATCAGAACTTATAAATTCAATATGGCCGCGGACGAAATTTTCCAATTGTATCCCAATTCCAATAAAAATGGATATCTAGGGGTTTTTAAGGTTGCAAATAACGAATTTATGGTTAAAACTTATAAATTAAAAATGGCCGCACCAATATGGCCGATTAGTTTGCCAATTGTATTCCGATTCCAATGAAAATCGGTATCTGGTGGTTTTTAAGGTAGCAAATAACGAATTTATGATCAAAACTAATAAATTTAAAATTTCGGGGCCAATATGGCGGACGAATTTTAGCAAATAAGTATCATTTCCCTTTCAGCTGTATGTAGGTTGTTCAAGAGTTGGGAATCTGAATCTTCACATCCTAGCTCCAAATGAAAGAACATTGAACATAGTGTATCTTGGTCATTTCCCCTATTGTCATGAAGTTTGCCACGCGATTGAGTGTACCTATAAAATCCTCGACTAATTAAAGGTTAATCGCCAAAATTACAAAGAAAAGGGAAGGACCCTCCACTGCCCTCATGAGATTAAACAATGCCATCTATCGCATGCAAAAAGTTCGATCGGTAAGAACGGGACCGGAGCTGTGTTCGGAACGAACACTAAGTGAGATGGGGGCAGTGTAACGGCTAACCGAAAAGAGAAAATCAAAATGATAACCCGTCCCCCACGAAGGTTGAATTTTAAATGGAATTTAACATGGGTTTTCATTTTTTTAGATTCAACCAAGCGTTGGGCACTTGATTTCCATCGGTTCAAGGTGAAACTTGGTATCCATAGGTTTTCGATACCGCTAAATACGAATATCATATCAAAAACCGGGTTTGACTAATGACAGCTGTCAATAGAAATTAACCATATAAAAGGTATCCAAAATCATTTTTTCCCGATTTGTTGTTTCTTTCACTTTTTTTCCTACCGTGGACAGTACAAACATAAACTTTTTTTATTTAAGGGCGTTGCAACGCACGCGGGTTTTTTGCTAGTATATAATAAATGAAGAGTTTTACCTCATAAATAGCTCGCTTAACAGATGCAAATCGATCAGTGTGATCAGCGATCACCGATCAATAGTCGATCGATTCTACATCACTTCAAGTATAACCTTCGCATACTCATAATCTGTGCTAGGAAACTTTTGAAGGGGTTTTTACCCTGGTAATTCTGTTACCAACAATAGTTTCACCAACAAAGGTATAAACAATTGCTATAAATCAAAAAAACTATGATCCATGGCCCATGTGGACTCCCTAACAGGAACTCACTATGCATGGTGGATAGCGCCTTCCCTCGGCCATTTTTTAAGGAAACTCAAACAAGAGAGGATGGCTATCCTATCCTTAGTATCACAGGCCGGGCTCGGTAAACAGTGGGTTCACTGTCAAATTCAGTGGGATTGATCTTTACAATGTCTCGTACCTTCTCGGCCCATATAAATGTTGAGTACTTCAATTCAATAAAATTCATAAAATACATCATGTAAATAAACGGTTGGATCAAGCCGCGTTCACTGATGAAGATTTGGATGAGGTTACGAGGTATGAAGTAGGACAATTCATCAGCAGCTCTAAGGGAGTCTGGCGCATTCTGTGCTTTTCTATTCACAAACGGTTTCCTCCTGTTATATAGTGCACTTTTAAAAAAAATAGTTTAAAACAAAAGGTCTGTCAGAAGTTAGTTAACAAAAATTGTCAGCCAGACAAATTTTTTCAAAAATGGTTCATTGTTTACTACAAATTGTATAAATTTCAAGCAGGTGTTTTGGAAAAAAAATCATTTTTTTAGCTAATTTCAAAAATTCATAAAAAATAACAACAAATTTTTACTAGTCTGGCGGGCGAAACATGTTTTTGACATGTTTTTCAGCCATTCTCACTTTATAATTTTGAGGTGTTCGATGGGGTACCTTTTTTGGGAGCCTACACTATAACAAAGACTCTTTTATATTGCGAAGTTCCGACTTGCTACGTATGGAAGGGCACTCAGTTTTGCTGGAGGAAACAAGGGAAGCCTGTGACATATTATCCCGGGGTTGAAAAAAGATCAGGTTTTGGGAATAGTGTACACCATCCATACTGAGTACTACTACCTATGCCTATGCCTCCCCTTGAACGAGATTTGTGGCTCCATGTAATTTACTGAGCTAAAAACTGTGGCAGAAGTAGTTCACCCAACATTTCAGGCGGCGGCGTGCAAAGCACTTGGCTTGCTGCAGGACGATGAACACTGGTATCGCACTCTGGAAGAAGCCTCCGTCTCTGACTCTCCTGGGCCATTGTTCTCTATCTTGACGATCCTTGGGGTACTGGCAAAACGCTATTGATCAATTTGTTGCTGGCCATAATTACGGGTTGATTGCCCGAGTAAAAATAAAACTCACTCGCTCCTAGCTTGCAACAAGCTCCCATAACGTCAAAACGCCTACACGCCACCCGATACAGGCACGGTACGCCTGAGTAAAAATTCTACTTCTAAAATTGTATAGAACGAAGAAAACAGGCAATTATTTTGGTGACCATAAAGGGTGCCATTAGCATACTCAGTAGACCGGTTCTCGTTCGATTGCATAGGTCAAGCAGCATTGTACGTGGTTACTGCTTAGTTGGGGGACCACTTACGAAAACGAGACTCGCGTTTGGAATGGTCGATTACGAATAGATATCTGTATCAGAGGCGTACATACCTCTAGTGGGTGCATTTTAGATTTTCATGCCTGTAGTGGGAGCGTACATACCTGTGTTTCAGGTGCATTTGCTCAGTATGCGTGCTAGTTGCGGGCGGGTATGTGCTTTTCACAAAATTATCCAACTAAATTATTTTTATACGGGTGAAGGAGGTGAGACGGCTCAACATGAATCATTCTGAATCTTCATTATGTAACATCTCTAACTAGAGTGGCATGGCCCAGGTGCTTCGAGAAACGAAAGTCATAGTGTGGGATGAGTGCGGAGTGGAGAAGTTGCCGCCAAAACATGTGAAGTATGAATATGTGGACTCGGTCGAGAATGCTGCACATTACTCTGAAGAATTCTTACACACTCTTCACCCGCCAGAAATACCACCTCACGTCCTCTACTTCAAGGTTTGCACTCCAATAATGCTTTTGCGCAATTTGAAGCCTTCAAAACTGGGCAATGATAGTAGGTTTCAAGTGAAAACTCTGTATCAACACGTAATCGAAGCCAAGATTTTTCAGGGAGAAACCGTCTTTATCCCCCAAATTGCTCTGATCACATCAGACTACCACTTTGACTTCAAACATCTGCAATTCCACGCGGAGAAGGATGTCGCAGGAAGCCAAAGGAAATAATATGCTGTGAAGCTAATAATGATTCTGACACAAGAAGTCGGTATCGGGTCGTATGCCTCACCCGCAATAGAGAAATTGAGAATTCTACATTTTGTGATAGTGTATAAAAGGGGAAATCCAATTTAACTACCAACCCAGAGGCTATTGGTTCGATTCCCAGCCATAATAAATCGTCTTTCGTCCTTAAACTTTGCTCGCTTGAAGAAACTTGGTCTGTTTCGGCGATCATCAAACTCAGACGATCTTTACTTTACACTAAATGCCATGGCAGCCATAAGACTATATTTTTATTCACAGTCTGGAATTTCTTATCATTAAAATTAAATTAATAAAACATTTCTGAAAATTCTGCTTACTTTGCACTTCTCATGTTTATTCTGCCAAAAGATATCAACAAATTCCTCAAATAACACCAACTGCAGGTGTCTTTCCCACATTTCCACAAAAAAAAATCCGCTTTTAAATTAGTTCTATCAAAAAGTGTTACTCAACTTTTTTGCACTTGTTAAGCGAACCAATTGCCACACAACTTATCAATATTTGCAATACCGTATCAGCAACACCTGACAAATAAACAAAAGACCCAAAGGTATGAACTAACTGCCAAAAGAATATCAGTCACAGACGATATTTCGTAAACACACAAAGGTTGGGTATATACATACGTTATCGAACTCGTTACCCATTGGACCGATTTAAGCAGCTCAGACCATATCCAATTTCCGATAAAAATTGATTGCAAAGTAAACAAACGAAATGAGCTAGAAACGTTTTTTTGGGTTAAATTGGTTGTCGAGCTTTCGATCGTTTAAAATGTGCACAAAGTTTGAACAAATAAACGAGTTTTTTTTGTCTAATGTTGCTGATGACCGTTCTGTGTGTGATTGACCGGGCGGAAATGGCCATCATACATTTCCGTGTAATATGAAGATGTTCAAACACCCACCATCGGTCGATCGGTCACTAGTTGTTCGTTTTCGGAAATATTCTAGTGGCGCTGCTGGCTGGATGGTAATTATAGATTCAATAGCGCGATTGACACGAGCCTCCTACAACAAGAAAAGAAATGATATCGGCGGCGATAATCAACACCTAAACATGATTTCCCGGTCTTTAGAAAAGCGCTAGTAGTCGCCCTCACACATTATTCCAGACGAGACCCGGGGCTGAAAATATATATATTGTTGCTATATTCTGGACTACGCTGCTGGGGCGGACGTGTCGGCCAATGTACAAAAGCACGATGAACACAAAAAAAATATGCCGGCAATGTGGGAGCTTAATTGCGGAGATGTCAAACTGTTCTATGCTTTATGTTTCATTCAACTCCGATTAATTTATGATCTACGTCCATGGGCTTTTGTTCGGTTGCTTGAAAGACACAAGAAGAAGTTAACGCACTTTGATTTGCGGACAAAGTTTTTTTTTGGTGGTGGCGATGATGGCTGTAGGATGGCGATAGTGACGTGTCCGTCCGGCGCATGTCAATTGGCTTCGGTAATCTGAAAAGGCATGCGTCTTGAAGATGTTTAAGGAGAACTTAACACGACCTACCTAAGCAAACAGATGAAGTGCTCAGAGATGACGTTGATGGCACTTCTGATCCTCGGATTATTGTTTGCTCAGAATACACATGGGTGCCCTTTAATTCGAGACTGAATAATGTGAAGTGTTGTGGGCATGAAGATTAGTAGAGTTTACAGAGAAGTTTCTTTATTGCACTCGGGCGGTGCAATGTTACTTGGGTCGGGATTAGGAGCTTTTAAAGAAAATCCTTTTTTATATGTCTAAAACGTACACTGAAATCAAGTTAATCTTTTCTTTTTCTTAATGATAAGTGTAGAATCATTGCTTTATAAGAGGTCTACCAAAACCATTGACTTTGACAGAAAGTGTGTGGGTTACACTTTTAGTTCTTAAAACAGTCAAAGAGTGAATAACTTCTTCTTCAAATAATTTTTAACTTCACATTTTTTTTTATGTTAAATTCAAATAAAAAACCAAATTTCTTTTTTACATTAACTCAACTCGCATGATTTTGCTATGTTGTCGCACAGGCTTTGTTTTATCTCCCAGTGAAGGAAAATTTTCAAAATTATTCATGACACGTTTACACGACTTGCTTGGTACATGATTAAAGGCCCAAACATATAGCAGAAACGAAAACGATCCGAAACGAAAAGAATGAAATAAATCGTATGAAAATGTATGAACGCGGTTATATAAACGATCAGAACCGAAACGGAACGATAGATATAAATTTATTTCATTTCGGTATTCGTTTCAGCTATTCAGCCCGTTACTTTGACAGTTCGACAGACAGTTTGTTTTCCAATTTAAAGTAGTTGAAAGAGCGAAAAAGAAGTTATTTTAAAAGAATGCAGTCAATACAAGGTGAAAAAAATTAATTGATTTCTCTTGTGATTTGTCGACATCCGCCATAAATTATATAAATTCTATAATAGATGTATTTAACGAAAATAAAAACTCTTCTACTCAATGCAGAACTTGTCAACAAATGTCAAAAACCTATTCGCTCAGGCACCTACATATATAATCGTTATCATTTTCAAGTTCATTTCGTTTTCGTTTCGGTTCGTTTTCGTTTCTGCTATATAATTGGGCCTTAACACCAACAAAAGCTGATGTCTGTATCACAGATACGGACAAATGACGTGAATTTGTCTACAATGTTCCAAAAGAAATCGTTTTATTTTTTTATTGGTATCAAAAAGGTAGGAAATAAACAATCAAAACAAATTGAAAAAACTCTGTTGATCAAATCTGAACCGATTGCTTAGAGAGCTTCAGGATATACTATGTTTTATGTTCTTCCATTTGGGGCTAGGATGTGAAGATTTTCAGATTTTTCAACTCTTGAACAACAGCTGACCGGAAAATGACACTTATTTGGGAAAATTCGTCCGCCATATTGGCCCCGCAAAAGTTGTGATCATAGATTCGTAATTTGCTACCTTAAAAACCCCCATATACTGATTTTCATTGAAATCGGAATACAATTTGCAAACTTGTCTGCCATATTGGTGCGGCCATTTTGAATTTATAAGCTTTGATCATAAATTCGTTATTTGCGACTTTAAAAACCCCTAGATACCCATTTCCATTGGAGTCGGAACACAATTGGCAAAATTCGTCAGCTTTATTGGCCCCGCCATATTGAATCTAAAAGTTTTGATCATAAACTCATATGATCATTTATTTGCTACCTTAAAAACCCCTAGATACAGATTTTTATTGGAATCAGAATACAATTGGCAAATTCGTCGGCCATATTGGCGCGGCCATTTTGAATTTATAAGTTTTGACCACAAATTCGTTATTTACGACCTTAAAAAACCCTAGATACCCACTTTCATTAAAATCGAAACACAATTGGCAAATTCAATTAAATTTGCGCGGCCATTTTGAATTTCGGCCATCTTTGCGCGGCCATTTTGAATTTCGAAAATCGGACTTCAAGCGCCATTATGGGAGACCTCCACGCACTTTCATCGGAATCGGAAGACAATTGACAAAATTCGTCGGCCATATTGGTACGGCCATTTTGAATTTATAAATTCTGATCATAAATTAGTTATTTGCTACCTTAAAAAACCCCAACTATCGATTTTCATTGCAATCGGAACACAATTGACAAAATTCGTCGCCATATTGGCGCAGCCATTTTAAATTTATAACTTTTGACCACAAAATTGTTATTTACGACCTTAAAAACCCCTAGATACCCACTTTCATTAAAATCGGAGAACAATTGGCAAATTCAACCATATTTGGGGAGCCATTTTGAATTTAGCACCTATTTGCCCGGTCATTTTGAGTTTCGAAAATCGGACTTCAAGCGCCATCATGGAAGACCTCCACGCACTTTCATCGGAATCGGAAGACAATTGACAAAATTCGTCCGCCATATAGGCGCGGCCATTTTGAATTTATAAGTTCTGATCATAAATTCGTTATTTGCTACCTTAAAAAACCCCACCTACCGATTTTCATTGGAATCGGAACACAATCTTCAAATTCGTCGGCCATATTGGCGCGGCCATTTTGAAGTTATAAGTTTTGACTACAAATTCGTTATTTACGACCTTAAAAACCCCTCTATACCCACTTTCATTAATATCGGAGCACAATTGGCAAATTCAACCATATTTAGGCGGCCATTTTGAATTTCATTTTGAAAGTAACCACGTGATGGTATATTTTGTTTGTTTTGATATATAGTGAACAATAGTTCTTGAGCTGCAAATCAAAACTGTATGCCATAATTTCGTTATCATCGGTTTTTAACATGGAAGCAAACTTACAGACGTATTAACATCAAAAAATCACTCTATTTTCTTGGCTGTGAGTAACGAAAGATTTATTAACAAACAAAATGTTTTAATAATTTCAACATGTTGTTGCGGAGTTAGGTGCTTCAAAATAAATTGTTATCGACTACTATCCACAACTGTCAAATACGAACTGTCAAATGACAGTCAAACCAAAATGGCGGATAAACAAAATCGACCTGGAGCCTTAGAATAGCGAAGAGAAGGAAGCGCAATTAATTGAAATCGGAGAAGCATTTCGGCAACACATATGCACAGCATTCCCATAGTATTTGTGCAGCTCCCGGACAATGGCGGTATCAAATTTAGTCAAAAACCGGGAGGGGGTGGCGTTTCTCAGCAACCATCCAAATGAGAACACATCACTTGGCTGAAAAAATCTGGAGCAAGCGCGAACGAATTTCGGTACACCTCTGTGCGAGATATGCATGAAAGCTATGAATATATTGTTCTTTTATTTTAGAGCGAGAGGTTCTTGAATCCAAATGCTTCCCTCGAATTCGTATACATGTACGCTATTTTCTGTTCCTTATCTTCTCTATTCTAAGCCTGGAGCGCGTTCAAAAATCTTGCAGTAGCTGTGTTCCCAAATTCAAGCAAAGTTCTCGCAAGCAGTTGGCTTCTACTCGTAGCTACTCATGCCTTGTTGTTGAGAAGTAGGAACGAGTAGAAGTCAACTGCTTGCGTGAACTTTGCTCGAATTTGGAACACAGCTAATGGTTAAACATGGTAAACTGAGTGGTCCAGTTGAAAAGTTCGCGGAATTGATTGGAACAGTTGAAAAACTCGCAAAATAGATTGTACCAATTTAAAAGTACGCGAAATTGAATGCAACCGCCGTCCTTGGCCAGAAAAAAATTAGTAATGGAGTAGGAGGTTGACAATACTGTTAAATTGAGTAGACCAGTTGAAAAGACCTGCACCGTATACGACACAAAACTTATATTTGTTGCACTTGTTTTCACTGTAATGAAACAAATGAATTCTGGACTGGACATTAGTTATGTTTTTACACGGCACCCTTTCAGTTGTCCTGGAGCTCTGCCATGGTAATCCCGGTCAACTTCTGACTGTCTTCGGTTTATTGAGAAGAAATTTGCGAAAGCGCGCAATGTTGTTAATATAGTAAAAATAAGACATTAATCCATTACTGAATAAATTACCTGGTTTCTTAGTGCAAAAATGTAAATTAGAAAATGCACAGAAACACAAAGAAATCGCACACAAGCAATTTCATTGTAATAAAAATTCACATTACACTTTCTTTCAATTACGAATAAAACCTTATCTTCAAAAGCTTCATTTTTATCCATTATTCGTTCATAAATTTCCCCAGACGGTTTCCGATAACACACAATATTTATTATTAAGTTATTTTTATTCTGAACAGCCTCGAAGATATTTCTCGTTCATTCCCGTTCATCATTAAATCGGTATTTCATGCCAATGAAGCAAAAAAACCAGATACAAGAGATAAATTAAAAAATTTTCTCAACTTCAAAATAGCACAGAAAATTTTTTATTTATATTCCGGACTCTGGTCTGGAAACGAGCATAATTAAATTCCAAATTTCTGTCTCAATCTTAAATCCACCGAGAAACACCTGTTGATGACCAACCACATATAGAGCTGCTGTTTTGTTGACCACAGAAATAAGTTCACAAAAAAACACTCAATGTGGCATGGAAAATACTATAAGGAAAAAAAACTATTTCATAGGATTATGAGCAATTTCATACATAAAAGATGAGAAACAAGAAATAAACATAAAAATAAACAAGAGATTAGCATTTTGATAGTGGTGCCATCTTGTTTGGTTTAGATGAACTCTTTCTCGTTAGACAAGACGCTACACAGTTTTTGGACTTAAAAAAAATGTAAAATAAATCTGTGTTTTCTCTGCACACACGAAGAACTCTACTTAAAATTCTGATAACTCCAACTCAACTCAACACAAAATAATAATGAAATGCAATCTGAAACTTGCGAGCAGAATTTCGAAACATTTCGCGATTTTTTTTATTGTTTTGGCACTTTTTCGACAGTGGAATGAATTTCGAAATAGTACAACCGAGAATGGGAATTCCATTTGCCATGAAGATCACCGCCCACAATGCGTGCATGTGGAATGTAACAAAACGTCTCGGAAATTATATATTCCGGCAATTTGAGATTGGCGCGCAGTTTAAATTCCACACACCTTTTTTATTTCATTGTTTAAGAGTTGAGTTCACCTTTATGTAAGTTTTTTTTTAAAAAGATCTCGAGTACTGAGAGTTTGAAAATATTTCGAGGTCATTTTACAATTTTTTTCTCTCTTGATATTGAGTTACATATTCTTGTGTAGTTGATATAGAGGAGATATTGAGAGGTTTTGATTTATGACTGTTGAAAGGTAGTCACGAGAGAGGTTTTTTTTTTTGGATTGATTTCTCAGAAGGTTAAACAGTATATGTTACTTAGGTCTCGTATCCAAAGGCATAACAAATTTAAAAGAAAATGCGACAATTACTCATTAAATTATGCTTTCATTTAGGATAGTTGAAAAATTCGCGGAATTGTCCAGTTAAAGATATTTGCCATCACGAATTGTTTATGTGAAGAACAAGAGCTTAGAGGTGGATCTATTTGGAATTGAATGCTTAAGTTTAAATGAACACAATTTTGACACATGATAAAGCTAAGATTTAATAGCCACTTGCCAATAGTAGTAGTAGCCAATTTGTTCTTTTAGAAGCAGTCATCAAATGAACGCTTTTTGCTGGTTCATATGTTACACTATCATACACTAAATGTAACCACTGCAGAAAGTATCCACTATAACTACTATATTTTGTGAATCCAGTTCAAATTAAGCTTTCATTTAGGTCAGTTGAAAAGTTCGCGGAATTGGCCAGTTAAAGAAATTTGCCATCACGAATTTTTTATGTAAACGACAAGAGCTTAGAGGTGGATCTATTTGTAATAGAATGCTTAAGTTTAAATGAACACAAAATTTGACACATGATCAACCTAAGATTTAATAGGTACTTGCCAATAGTAGTAGTAGTAGTAGCCAAAAGTGCTGGCGAATTTGTTCTTTTAGAAACAGTCATCAAATGAACGCTTTTTGTTGGTACATATGTTACACTATCATACACTAAACATAACCACTGCAGAAAATTTCCACTTTTTCTACTATATTTTGTGAATCCAGTTCAAATTAAGCTTTCATTTAGGGCAGTTGAAAAGTTCGCGGAATTGGCCAGTTAAAGAAATTTCACGTATATTTACGGTATTTCTTATGTGGATATCAAGAGCTCAGAAGTGGATATATGTATGTATTTGGAAATGAATGTTCAGTTTTCATGATTACAAAAATTGACACCTTAAAAGGAGCATTACGTCAGACAGAGAAAAAAAATAATTGTGTATTAAAGAACACAAAGCAGAAGTGAAACTTCTTTATGTCTATTCATTATTGTATTTTTTTCTTCTTTATAATCTAAAATATGAATGAAGCAGGGAATAGGAATTAAGAACCATAATATTTTAACTCAATTGATAAATCTTAGTATAATGAATATTTTGAAAGTAATGCAATAAAGTGTATAAAATCAAAAACATTTCGCTGCTTTTACAAAAAAATTATCTTTAATAAACAATCTTAATTTTTTAAATAACCGACTCCTCATTTTTACTTTTCCGATGCCTGCGCCATCTATGTACGAATTTAAATAAATTGTAAATACTTTCCTGCTGGTTTGGTAGAATTTGTTTATATGGCATCACTTAATTGCTATCATGGCTGTCGCTGTCACCTACTTGGTGATCTTCGCGAAATTCATCAGTTTACGTTATTAGAAACCAAAATGTTAAACGAGATAGAGTGAAAACTAAATTGTTAGTTTAGTTGTGCATTCATTGAATTGTGAAATTTGTTTCTGTTTTGTTGTTTGCTGCTCTTTTGGCGGTGATATTCGCGAAATTCATCAGCTTGGTTGTTTAAATCCAAAATGTTTAACGAAATACAGTGGAAACTAAATATTTAGTATGTATACTTGTGCATTCATTGTGTTTGTGTTTTGTTGAACATATTTAATTTGTTTCAAGATTTTTGTTTTTTTCTCGTTATTTTATAAACGAATGAGAAGGCAACTTCCGTTTCATACGGCAGTCCTTGTTTTTGTTGCCGATTCTGAATTGTGACAGTTGTAAATGAGTGAGAAGGCAACTTCCGTTTCGTACAACTGTCCTTGTTTTCGTTTCTGTTTTCTGAATTCACTCGTTCTTGCTCGAATCACTTCAAAATCCCCGGAATGAGAGCAAGGAAGTTTCACTTCAAAAATTTGTGGAATTCTACTGGATCAGTTGAGTTTAGTTATGAGCAAAAATAGTCTTGGTATTGCAGTCTTGTCTTGGTCTTGCACATTCAGCAAGACCAAGACAAAGACTTTCTGTACAAGAACAAGACCAAGACTATATCAGTCCTGGCTTGTTCTTGCGTTTTCTCATCATTAGTTGAGTTAGACAGTAAATATGTTTGACGATTTGAATAGGAGAATAGAAAAGTTCGTGGAAGTTCGTATTGAAGCGCCCTCAAGTGATAGGTCGAAGATGCTGAATTTGACAAATGTGGTGGTCTCTCCTATGCTTGACTCAGCTTTAAGACTAAAGATGCCATCATGAAGCCTCACATACCATGTATATCGTTGTATTTATAAGAGCTCTTCTGAATTCTAGCTGCGTTCTACTTTTTATTAAAGATGCCGATACGTATCGGACCATTTTCGTCCCTCTGTCTAGAATTATCTCCATTCATTGTCCATTGGATTGTCCCATTGCTTCTTTTTTTATCGGAGTATCTCTTTGAAGGAACTCTGCTTCATGTCCCCCAAAACCAATGGAATCCCGTGATAGTAGATCTTCTCTTCGCCATCGATGTACTCTGACACACAGGTCAGTTGAAAAATTCGCGGAGTGACGGTCTCTGACTCCCAGATAAATGTCTAGGTCACAGGCATTTTCCGGAATTCTCATTTAGCTTGAAAACTGATACCAGAAACTTCCGAATGATGCCACAAACTTTATAAAGGATCACCGCTACATGATCAGGATCATTTTTCTGTGTACGGCACTCGAAAGCCTAAGTGCTACCTTAACCTGCCTACATGCAGTCACGCCATCATACCAATTCTGCATTCCTCGTCGACATGGTTCTCGATACAGTTCCTTACCAGCCCTCTACCAATGGCAGAGTATGGATTCCGGATCTCAAAACCCCGAAGTCGACCCCTGTTTTATTAGGTTATCAGCCTTCTCATTCCTATCGCAGCTGTCTGCGCCTGCTCGTTATTCTGGGTTCGGAGGATTATTGCGGCTCCTCTTCTCTTCTTCCGGTGTCCTTGTTCCCATAGAGAGTCCTCTGACCATTGCCGTTTAGGCGGCACACCTGATGGGCCCGGCATGGGACTGTTTCCATAGATGATATGGGAGCAGGGAGCCAATTCTCTGGTAGGTCCAGAAACTTTGGAGCGCGGCGTCTGTCTGGGTGTGGTGTGGAGCCAGCACTCCCTTAATCAAGTCAGTTATAATTCTCCAGACTCAGTAGTAGATTAAAATTGTTGTAAGAAGATTCCTGCGCCCCGTCTGTTGTCAATCAAGAACCGTGGTCCATAAAAATAAGTCTTCCGGCCTCCCTTCCAAAAGCTATTCTTATCTATGAGGATTCTATTCATAAACTTCTTGATCTCATTGACGTGATCCAGGATTTTCATGCGTACGTATTGGGCTTCAGTCGAATGGCATAGCAGCAACAAGTATGCGCCAAGGCACTCGCAGTCATCTCTTTTTGAAGGTTCGCCGGCTGCTAGCTTAGCACCACTTAGCAAAGAGCAAGAATAAATAACGTCCAGTTGAAAAATTCACGGAGATCAATTAAAACGAGTCCTGATGATAAATTCGTGGCACACGCGAGGCCCAGTTGAAAAGTTCACGGAATCTTATTGGTAAATAAAAAACTTGCAACGCGTACTTTTCAACTGTCCTCAAATCCGTGAACTGGACAACTGGACCACTCAATTTCGTGTAATTTTCAATTGGTCCACTCAGTTCCGCGAATTTTTCAACTGCCCTATTCAAATGACTAAATAAGCTGGTATAGGCTGGTATCTATATATATAAAAATGAATGTCTGTTGGTTTGTAATGCGACACTAAAACTCAAAAACTAGACGGCCGATTGAGCTGAAACTTTCACAGAATGTGCGTTTTGACTAAATCTCGGTAAACCGCATGGCGCAAATACGCTCCGGTAGATGGCGCCCAAAGAAAATAGAAAAAAGGTAATTTCAGAGAAAATTGTTGGTACAAAAGAAAAAAAAGAAGCGAAACGCGCCCTCCAAAATAAACAGTTCTTAAAGTTGCAAATAACGAATTTGTGATCAGAACTTATAAATTCAAAATAGCCGCGCCAATATGGCCGACGAATTTGCCAATTGTGTTCCGATTCCAATGAAAATCGATATCTGGGGTTTTTTAAGCTAGCAAATAACGAATTTATGATCAGAACTTATAAATTCAAAATGGCCGCGCCAATATGGCCGACGAATTTGCCTAATAGTTTCACATTTTGTTATTTGGAATCAAAAATACCAAAAAAATGGCTTTTTTGCAAACTCTCCTCCTGTAAATTCATATCAACTGATTACTCCTATTGGCTTATGGGTGCAGCATAGGCGCGCCGGGTCCCAGCTAGTATTGTATAAAGGTTTCTTCTGTGCTTTAAAATTCATTGAAAAACCTAACTTCATATGTTGATCATAAGAACCTTAATCATTCCTAGCTCTCGCCTGAAGTCATGTAGGACAACTTCAAGCCTCCGTAATTCTATCCATATTTTTCTTAAAAAATCTTTTCATCTCCCTCAATTTCTCCCTTACCAGTACTCCTAATCAGTTTTTTTCTTCAATCACACTCATCTCTCCTCTCGTTGAAAATAACATTAACGATATCACGAAAATCGTCAACACGAAATTTTCATCTCTTTTTTGATTTTTTTTTTAAAAAAATTGTTTCATGTATACCCCACAACCCAAATACACAAAGTCATTTATTTACGGTCATCAAAGGTGTAATTCACAGGTTCACAGCAATCTGGACAGTATACCTGTTGAATTGTGGTGTGAGTTTTTACTTTTTCATAATTGGTCACAGTCGAAATCCGGCGATTTTTGTTTTTTAAGAATTTTTTTTTTTCGTTGTGGGAAAATTTTTTATCTATTTTTTTTTTTTGGGTTTTTTGGTAGGGAAGGGAGGGGGAGTGTAAAAAAAGAGTAATTTAATTGGAAAATTAATACATACACACAGCTTGAAACAATGGACTGGAAAAAGGTGTTCGGTTAAAAATGGGTTCTTATTTTTTTTTTTGGATAGTGTTCTTTTAATTGGGTTACTGTGATTTGAAGGTGTTTTTTTTTCTGGTGGATCGTTTCGCAACAAACGGTTAGTTATGGAGAGAGTAGATTAAAGTGTAGGTTGTGGATAATGGAGGTTTGATTTGGGGAAGTACCAGATCACAAAATCGATCGCACAGAACGATCAATCACAAAAGAGAAGGTGTAAGATTCAATAACAATTATTAAAACTTGTACCAATTTTTTGATGCAATTTTAAAATGTTTTATCTTTCTTTAATATTCCAGTTGCAAAACATAATCTACAATTAAACTACCTTCAATACAATGTAAGTTTATGGCAATGTCATAAATCAAATCCAAATTTTATAATCCAAAACTAAAAGTCAATGGCATCATTCCCGATGAAGTAATTCCACACCGCCTACAACATTCACAGTCAAGCAACCAAAGCAAAAATAAAAATAAAAATAAAATCATAAAAATTGAAAATAAAAAAAAAACCAAAATGACCACCGGTCCCTGTCGTAACACCCAACAGTTAATCGATCACAGTAGTAAGATATCACGTTACCAAAGCCTCCAGAGTACGCGTCGCCAAAGATCAGGTTTTCTTCGGTCGTTTTTATTTCTTATTTTTCTTAAAGATTCTTTTTAAGACTTTTTAATTTAATTGATTTCTCCCGTTTCCCGAGCCAAGCCAGAGTCAGCCTCGCAAACTAGCAACAACAACAACAACAAAACCAAGCTTGAAAGTGGGATCAACTATACTTTAAATGAAAAGTTACTAAACGATAAATCGATGATGGAACACGATCGCACGTCGATCTTCATTGAACGGATTGCCCAGATCATTTCTTTGGCCATATTCAAGTATACCAAATCCAAAGAACCATGTCCACACTATCTAAGGCACGTACTCTGGAATTCCAATACCTTCGGCTTTAGACTTTTTGCCTTGGGCAGAGTCCAACACCGGTTTCCTTGGGCGATCGATGCGTCTGTATGGATCAAGATTCCTTGCAAAACGATCTTCTGATATACATATAATGAGGTCGCTCGAAAGAATCCCGCGGAGTCTTACGTAAACTCGTCCCCGGGGCCGGACATAATTAATTGCCGCAATGTGGAGCGAATTCTGCTCATTTTGATGAGAGCAAGATTGAATCTAGAAGTCAAATCGTATAGGTACAGAATCGAGATGGTGTACATCTAGAGCACAGTAGAGTCGATGGTACACGCAGATCGAAAGATTTATGTACGATCGATGCTGGTCCATTCAGATGGTGGCGTTTTCCATCGAGGCATTTTCTTAACAATAACCAAAAGACTTTACCCCGGGTCTCCACTGGAAATAAAGTATTGCATGCAATTTCGAATTGCAATGAAATTGCTCGTCGAGATACCCATATTGCAATTGCATGCAATATTTCAGAGATAATATGGGCATCTCGACGAGCAATTTCATTGCAATTCGAAATTGCATGCAATACTTTATTTCCAGTGGAGACCCGGGGTTAGTGACCCTCACAGTTGCTTGTGGTCAAAGTTGTATTTTCGCGGTTTTTGATTATATGTTTTTTTTTTATTATTTCTATACCCGTGAGAATAGTGAACCTGCATCGATGAAGAGTCGGCGGCTTTCTGAAGAATTCTAAAGAAATCTTCGTTCTATTGTTTGCTTGGTTTTTTATGGATGTTAAATGCGAAAATATTTATCGATGAAATCAATAAATTTCGGATATAATCAATTATTTTATTGTTTTTATCCATAAACTGACAGAATTTTGTAACAGAGTAGGATTCTTTGTTTAACCAAACATTTTTTTTGGGGAAGGTATAATATTTGTAACGGTTTTTTGTGTAAGGTATTTTGAGAGTTCTATACGAATTATGGATTGTACCAATGATATAACAAACGGTAAACCTAATAAAGGAAATTATGTAGGGGTTTGTGGGTATTTAAGTTCTTGATTTGATTTAGAAATTAGTATCAAAATACCTAAAATGAAATTTTCGTGATTGGAAGTGATAACTGTTTTACCTATGTAACATTTCTGTCTTACCATAACATCTGAGGAAAAGTAGATGTCTTTTATTGTCAAATGACTCATATGCATGGTCTTTGTTAACTACCTACATAAAAGGCACTTAATTGAACGTTGATTTTATGTTTAGTGACGAAAAAATATAAGTTCGTCTATGTCGTATTATGTTCTAAACTTAACAAACTCAAGATTATTATTTTTTTCGAAAACTTCTTTAAATTCGTCATTATCAATTAATTTGGCCATTCTGCGAACATAAATTTTTCAACTCGGTTACTTAAACTTTCGAATTTTGCACTTGCCAATAAAATTCCGTGAACTTTTCAACTGGCCTCGCCGATTCCACGCATTTATGATCAGGACTATCGAACATACTTTAACTGATCTCCGTGAACTTTTCAACTGAACGTTATTTATTTTTATTTTCACGTACGGATCCATGATTGACAGCAAACGGGGGCCGCTGGAATCTTCTCAGAACAATTGGCTAGATCCTGACTCTACTTCATGCGTAGGGTCACTTAAATGCAAGTGATAAGGCGTGTATGGATAAGACAGAGATTAATGAGACTAGGTATACGAAGCAAAATAAAGATACCCACGGTTATAGGATATATGTAAATGTATCGATAGGAATGAGAAGGCTGATAACTTTGTAAAACAGGAATAGACTTCGGGACTATACCCTGTAATTGGTAGAGGGCTGGTAAGGGACTGAACATCGAGAAATAACAAGTAAAGTACGGGTGTAGTTTTTGGCATATATTCTCAGCTCAGCTGTACGGTAAGACCTATGGGGTGCGACAGCGAGGAAAACCCGACCTGCGCTGGAAGTATGGCGTAGGCCAGGACGCCCAGAGCTTAGGGATGCCAAACTGGATGACATCGGCTCAAAATCGAGGCCGGTGGAGAGAACAGTTGCGAGAGACCAGGACCAGATTCCGGTTGTGAAGCCATGAAGCAAGAAGAAGATTCTCAGCTAGAGATTAGATACCGCAGCAGAACCCTGACTTCGGTGATCGAACAGTAGATGGTTTTCTCATTTATTATGCTTACAGGCGATTGCAGAAGGGAAGATAGGGAATTGCTATAAAGAGCGGCGCCAAGAAATAAGGAGCATTATTTTGGTATGGAAAGATATAGGAACATGCTGCTGCGTGAAATCGAACCACATACCTCTGGGATGGTGATCGGGCGGCTCAATCTATAAGCTGGCGAAGCCCCGCGCACGGTCGACTGTAAGAATCCTTCTGATACTTTTATTTATTACTAGAAAAAACCCGCTTGCGTTGCAACACCTTTAAATAAAAAAACATTACAGATATGTGCAGCACAGTCCTGTGTACGAAAAAGAGAACAAATCTGCATAAATTTATTTTGGATACATATAAAAATTTAGAGTTACCTATAAAAAAAGAAAGTGCGTGTCAGCTCCGACGCGTGACCAGAGCTTACTCCTAAAAAACGATTGTCTGAAAATATCGGTCATTCCATGGGCTACGAACGCGAAATTTATACAATTTTTTTTCGTTGAAATAGTTAAAGGGTTACACTTTCCCAGAGAATGACCGCGCGTTGCGAAATATATTAACAATTCTCAAAACAAAATTTTCATGTTGTGTCCCGTCCGTAACGCACTTTTAAATTTATTATCTTAGGTTTACTATAGTTGCAAATGTTATCTTAATTTATATTCATAGTTTGTTGCTTAAATTTTGAATTGACTTTTACAAGTACAATAACTTAGTACTTGCTTAGAAAATACTAGAAAAAAAAATCGTACAAATGTCCCGTCCGTAACGCATGGAATGACCCATATATACAATAGGCAAAAGAAGTAAATGAACCCATATATTTATTTATATTGATTTGATCAAATATATAACATAAATATTATTTTCGACTTTTTAGTCTGTTATAATGTCGTCCGCCATTTTTTGGTGGTCGCCATATTAGATTTAAAATGACGTCACACAAATTACTGTATTATAATCGTCATACTCTTTCATTTGATACCCATACTGAGGCGGTTGTGAAGAAAATGGTAATCCGCCATTTTGAATTTAGAAAGACGCCAAACAACTAATTGTATTCTAACTGTCATGCCATTCTATTTAATACCTGTGTCGGTGGGCCGTGGAACACAATTGAAAAAATCGGCCGCCACGTTGGAACAGGCATTTTGACTTTTTTTATGCGTATTATGCGAATCATGCGTATGTGCAAAATTTGAAATCGGTTATATTTTCTACTTTTTAGTCTATTATATGTCTTCCGCCATTTCGAATGACCCTACACCGCTAATTGTATTCTACATGTCATGCCGTTTCATTTGATACCCATGTTGGGGATGGGGGACACAAATGCAAAAATCGGCCTCCATTTTGAAACTGCCATTTTTTTACTAAATGGTCGGATTGCATTGCCAGGCGAACTATGTGTATGTGCATAATTTGATGTTGATCGGTTATATTTTCTACTTTTTAGTCTATTTATAATATGTCTTCCGCCATTTTGTGTCGGCCGCCATTTAGAATTTAGAATTTCGGCATACAGCTAATTGTATTCTACCTGTCATACCGTTTCATCAAAGTAGGTCCCTAGTGCCAAAGTAATCCCATTTTACGGTATTTCCCATACAACCTATTCCACCCCTTTTCACCCCCTTTAGGGGTAGGTAGAGTAAAGCTGATGCTGATAGCGTATAAACAATCTCCATAGTATAAAACTCGTCTGGTCAAATTTTTGTGGCGATCGGTTGAACGGCTTAGGAGTCCATAAACAACAAACACATAAACAAACACACACACAAACATTGACTTTTATATACATACAATAAATAGATATAGATTCCATGATTGTACTACACGCTATTGTAGCGTGAACCCTATAACTTCAAACCTTATTTTTTTAAATATTTATTTTTATCCCCATAAACTAATTTCTCTTAAATTTCTTTCCAGTTATGTGGCAGTAACCAGTAAAACCCAAAATATGTCATTGCACATAGGTGCAAATTTCTTTCGTTCCGGACTAACCGATCATGGAAGAATGGGAACCCTAAAAATTTCACCTCTACTATCACCAATCGAGCCATCATCAAAAGGCCTACTAAATGGTCCAGGTCAAAATAACTGTTTCTTAAATTGCGCTGTACAGGTAAGTCTGTCTCTATATGCACGACAAAAACAAAATTTAATAATTAATTTGTAATAAAAATCACCTTTAGACTAATTAGTTATCAAGATCACCTCGATCATGAGATCGCAACCCCCTCTTCAAAGTAGTATTTATATGTACATACGTACACACGCTCTTCTTTAAAGCCATGAGAAGCAGACTTTAACCAATCTCAAGGCTCCAATTCCCATGGGACCATACACTAGCAATTACCGTGTTATCTCTCTGTTACGTGAACTCCTTTTGCCCGTGAATCTCGTTCGATTTTAAGACTTTCATGGGAAAATCCCAATTACCCTATTGTCTCCGGGCGGTGTTGTTTCGTTTCTCCCTCGGTCCCCATATGATGCCTATTTCCCGCGCGAGCGACATCAGCCGTCAAATAGCGAAATTAAAATTAATTTCCATTCGTAATTAATTAGTTAATTACTAATTAAGTACGTTCACAATTGTTGCCTGCTTGGCTAAGACCTGGTATAAGGTTGAGGCTGGAACCAATTTTGTTTTTATTGTTCTATGTAAAATGTGTTTTTAGAAGTCGAGCTGCGCTCTATTAAGAATTTGACTACGCTTATTACCTGGCGCAGAGCTTGTCCGAGGCGGCTTCAAGGGCTAACAAAAACATTTCAATTTAACAACAAGAAAAATAATACAGTCGTTTTATTTACTTTAGAGCAGTGCAACTGCGTGAAACAAGTCGGCAGGTAACTGAGGCACGCAATCCGTGCCCAGGTGCAGTTGATCATAATTAAGATCGCCGTCGTTGTGTTGCTCCCTTTGCGTTTAGTGAAGGAATTAAGAATTGACATTTTACTACTGCTGTCCGAACTCGTGGCTTTTTAGAATCCTATAAAAAAAGTGACAAGGTTGAATTTCGACAGTTAGAGAAAGAAGGTCACCTTTGGTTTGGTCACGTTTTTGGTAACGACTGGCGATAATCGGAGGAAATTACTTTCGGAAGTTGGAATTTTTCTGTGCGATGGAAGGAAATGCTTTTAAATGTTTTGGAGGTGCTTTTTTCTATGATTTAAAGACAGTTTTTAAATGTTCTCACCTTTAATGGTGTTACTTTTAAGCTTTCTTCTACTGTGACTTGAATTAAAAAACGCAACGATGCTGAGAATTGATTTTAAGTAGAAAATACACGTTTAAGCCGGAACTATAATAGACGTGAAAGAACGTACGTCAATCCCTGCGTTGCCAGGGCTCTATGATGAGAATTAATGATTGACTATAATAAACGTACATCACATGTACTTGTTTTCGTTAATGTTTCGTTAAACGTAGTATTACGCCGTCTTATGGGACCTGGATCCCAGTTGACGGCGTTGTGATGTCAAAATCGTAGCAAATTCAAACAATGTTTACTGCGATTATTATGGTCGATTGTACTTCACGGTTTACGATGACAGATACGTACGTCTACATTCGTTAAAAACGTACGTCGATCTACGTCTATTATAGTTCAGGCTTTACAGAGGATTATTTCATTAGGAAATTATTTTTACCACGTGATTGCTGTTCAGCGTGTTTTCTGTAGTTTCCTAAATGATCTAATAGCCTTATGACACTGGCTTTTTCGTAGGCTGAAAATGCTGCCTTGGCTAGGCTGAAAATGGCGAAATCTGTTATACTGTGTGACAGAGATAGCATGTGAGAGTAAGAACGATTGTCTGATTATTATAACAGATAGTTGTGAGTGAATACAGAAGGAATCCCCCAATTCGCAACCCCCTCACGTTTTAATAAGAAAAATATGTCTTCTCCGCCTTGAAATTACTATTGCGACATTCAAAAATTACCGTAAACACCTCAAAATTTTTTTGGAGCGATTTTACTCCGGAGCCCCAAATCTAAACATTTACCACTTCACTTCAAATATATCTATTGTCACTTCAATTATATTTATTTCCACTTCTTATATATTTATAATCACTTCAATTTATTGTTATTCACTCACTGTTATAAAAAGTCGAGAGATGCAGCAAACTGTTATAAAAAGCATAGAAAAAAGAACATGAATCTCATTCTTTTCCTATGCTTTTTATAACAGTTTTCTAGACTTTTTATAACACTTAAAATCCAGCCAAGAAAAGTTTGAGTATACTCCTCTCACTCTTACACATGGGAAAATCTCCTTTGAATTTTTTTTTCACGTTTCAGCCTAGCCAAGGCAGCATTTTCAGCCTACGATAAAGCCAGTGTCATAAGGCTATAAGCTATACCAATTCCAATTGTAAGATAGTAGATTTTGGTGTAATATAATATGTTCTCACGATCCCTTTATGAGCATAGCCGACGGATAATGTGGGTATGGTGGGTAGCAGTACCCACCCACAAATTTGAGAGTAACTGAGCGTGTGACATGAAAAATGCCTCTGGGGCCGTATTTGGTTTCTCGAGTCGATATCGACTTCTGTCGATAAATAAAAATTGGCATTTGGCGACACGATATCGACAACCTTCTCGTCTCGATAAAGACGTTTGACGTTTATTAAAAGGCTCAATTTATGCATACAATAAACTTTTAACAGTGTCTTTTTTAATTAAATATACGTGGTTTGGTGCACTTGGAGTAATATGACACAATTTGATGGTTTTCTATGGCAGCGCTTATCTGTCGAATTGGTCGTAATGCCAAATATGAAACTTAGGGAAAATCGAGAAGCTTTTTTTGTCGAGTCGATCCATCGACTCGAGAAACCAAATACGGCCCCTGGTTCCGACCCATATTCACCGAATCTCACACAATAAAGAACAAGTGCTTTGCGCTACCCTGGATACCTAGTCATACCAGCCACAGCGCTGAGCCATCGTGCTCGAAACGATGAAGGTATTTTCTAAATCCTCTATATCCACTCAAGAAAGGCGTGAGGACGTAACTCACTTCTCCACACTCCCTCGTAACCCATCTATCTACATTTGGAATAAAGGGGGATTTACATATCCGACGTTTTTCCGTCGCGCCGGTGTTTTTTAAAATTTCGACCAATCAGAAACAATCTCTGCGACATCTTGCCGTCACGGCGAAGAGCTGAACAAACTTCAACTTTTCCTGTGGCAGGGTGATAGAAACAGCTGATTGTAAGTAAAATTTGAGGTTATGTGTTTGTAAGTAAAGAAAGTTTGTAAATTTGTTGTTTGTTAGTTGAGTTGTTGTTAAGTGACTGTTTTAAATTATTTGTTGCTTTTTTTTAAATTTAAAGTTTTTCAAAAGTGTTGGCCTGCGACAGAATTCGTCGGAAATGTAAAATGCGTATTGAAAACCTGCGACAGAAATGATCAGCTGTTATGCGGCGCGACAGAAAAACGTCGGATATGTAAATCCACCTTAAGTCTGAGGCTCCACCGATTCTTAACAGACTCGTCCCAGTTGCCATAACGTTAGAGACTCGCAGTGCGTCATCTGCCGCCGCACTGAATTTGTCTCCCCTATAACATATTCTGGATCGTAGAGACGCATGCCTTCTCTTGCTAGTATCTCTGTGGGACTAATTTTCCTGCTATTACGCACGTGCAGCACACGCGAAGGACGCTTATGCTGGATACATGCGTTCCTTGGTGCGTGCGGAGACTGATATAATAGAAGTTCGTGCAGTCAAATGTAAGCTGATATAGGTATAGTTACGTAAACGTAACGCACGCAACGCAAAAGTTGGTGCACTTCCAACTTTTCGCAATGCCGCATTCGCCATAGCCTCAAATAATCAAACACAAGCACACGCAAAAGACACATGCACTCGTGGCTTAGATTTTTTGGTTATTTATAAGAGAATTACCGGAACCCAAGCACGCAAAGGTGTGTCAGTAAAAATTCGCTGCATACACTGCACGCACTGCACGCACGCACATGTCTGTTCCAGCTGTAGTCTGTATGTGGCGCTCCATTTTCCACTATTAGCCATCTTGTTCAACGCTGCTGCCCACACTGGCACTGCGTAAAGCTAGACTGAGCTAACCACTCTCGCCATCAGAAAGCGACGGATCGGTCTAGGGCCCCCACTTTGGGCAGCATTCTTGGAAATGCTGCAGAAACAGTGGCAGCTTTATCGGCCATGCCCTCCAAGTGTGTTTTAAAATTAAGCCTCTGGTCAATCATTGTGATCCGCAGGAGAGGTCCCAGGACACCAGATATTGTTTTGTACGCCGTCGGCCCATCTTCCGATTCACAATGGTGGGACCTACCTTCTTTCCTTTTTAGGAAAGGTTGTTATCAGATAACAGTTTCGGAGGAGGGTGGTGTGTTTGTCTGACTACCCACCCGGGCCCAGCACAATCCGCCGGCACTGTTTATGAGTCGCCGTCATTCATTCTAAACGCCTAAATATCAACTGATCTTCACACTGATCTATGGTTTGGGCACGGCAGTGAAGGGGCTTTTTCGAAACTGTATATCACATATTCAGATTTTAATTTTACTGAATTATCCAATAGCTGGCCTACCCTCAACCAGTGTACTGATCCTATCACAGTCTAAGTACTTTGGCCTTATTAAGCTAAAGTGGAGTCTCAATATCGAGGAAAGAGCAAGGAAGGCCATGACTATAAGCAGACCTTCGGAAAGAGATTATACCAGTGCTGACTTATGGTTCCGCCGTATGACGGCCCCTCTTACCAAAGAGTATAACAGATCCAGACTAGGTAGAAGCCCGATATTCGAAATTCAAAATGGCCGCCACAAAATGACCGATATTCAAAATGGCCACCCAAATTTGCAAATTGTGTTCCGATTTCAATGCAAATCGGTATCTGGGGGTTTAAAGGAAGCAAATGACGAATTTATGATGAGAACTTATAAATTCAAAATGGCCGCGACAATATGGCCGACGAATTTGCCAATTGCCTTCCGATTCCAATGAAAATCGGTACCTGGGGTTTTTTAAGATAGCAAATAAGGAATTTATGATCAGAACTTATGAATTCAAAATGGCCGCGACAATATGGCCGACGGATTTGCCAATTGTGTTCCGATTCCAATGAAAATCGGTATCTGGCGATTTTTAAGGTTGCAAATAACAAATTAATGATCAAAACTTATACATTCAAAATGGCCGCAATGAATATTGGTATCTGGAAGATTTTAAGGTAACAAATAAAGAATTTATGATCAAAACTTATAAATTTTAAATTTCGGGGCGATAATTATAGGACACTGGCCTATTAGGCATCATGCAACCGTACCGAACCGAATTCAGTACAACACTCACTGTCATGGCTGCGGAGAGGAATAGGACATTGAGACAATGCAACAGTTTCTCTGCGGTTGTCTAGTGCTGGCCAATACAGACAGCGGACAGATAAAATGTACTACAATGTTTATAATACCTCAGATTTTTAGGTCAGACCTTTTGAATGGGCTTAAAAGTTTGCGTAGTTTAGTTTATCGCTCAGAATTGACAAAGTGATCGTGCTCGTTGCTGCTCAAGACAATGACATAGAACATGAAAATCACATTTATCCTCCTCGTGGCAAAGCTAACACAGGTCGGATCCTCCGCTTTTCGTATCATCATTTGGGAACTGCCTGATCGTGCTGCCAGACGCCATAAGAAAAGACGCTTGGAGTTGATCGAGGCAAGCGTGGACCTCCAGTGTTCGGAGTCCGATGGCCAATGGCCTTCTTCAGCAAGCTTCCAGCTGTTTCAAAACCAGTTATTGATCGATGAATACAGAATCGAAGCCCTGTCTGACCCGTGCGTACGCCTGTATATTGCCGTCATAGCACCGATCTACCCTATACTAATCTCGCTAAGGGCACGTTGGAAGTCCCAGCTAAGCCCAGAGTGGTTTATATGAGGCATTATTCTTCTGATTGCGGTTTGGCTGTTTGTTATCATATGTCCTTCTTAAATTTTTATTGGTGCATGCCAAAACGGTGTTCACCTCTTTGATTCAAACACAGTAGCTAAAATGCCCAAGATCACTGTCCCACTGGTTCTACAGTTAAACTTCACAACTTTGCGGATGACGTTACTTTGCTTTGATAAGACAAGCACGTGCCTGATCCTGTCACGATCATCGCGGATTTCTGCCCGACTCAATCAAAGAAATTGAAATTGTTTTTGATTGAGACCGCTAGACTCGTGTCGAACGTAATGCTTCCAAAACTCGTCAAAATTTTGGATAAAATGTGTCTGTGGACAATGGAAAATTAATGGCTGACTCATGCCTTTTAACCTTTTAGGTGCAAATCTCGCCTTCAGCCAACGGCTTAGTAATATACAAATTCTACATTGGGACTCTTCTCGAACACAACTTCTTTATTTGCGGCAAGGCTTCGAAAAATGCATTAGCGTAGCTCTAGATAAAGTGCAAAAAGGGGCCCTAACACTAATCAACGATGACGTCATTTGCTCCACCATCGACCTCTTGAGCCATCGCAGAAATGTAGCAGCCTTACGACTGCTCTATAGTCTCAGCTATTCCTCCAGACGCTTATTGGCAATCTTATCGTAGTATACCTCCAAATTGACAATACTTCCGCACCATATGCACCGGACACAAAATCGAGTACAATTTAAAAATCCAAAACCTTGAAGATCCGCCATTTTTTTTGCATTCCCGTCCAAATTTGTGTTTTTGCCTATCAAATTTCCATTACCGATAAAAAACCATTCAAAACAGGTGCATTTTAAGCGTCAGTTCGTCTATATCTATTTATAGTTCGATCTATATCAAATCACCT
Organism: Thereva nobilitata; assembly: GCA_963855945.1. Classification (NCBI taxonomy): domain Eukaryota; kingdom Metazoa; phylum Arthropoda; class Insecta; order Diptera; family Therevidae; genus Thereva; species Thereva nobilitata. The sequence goes on along the minus strand of OY979697.1, from coordinate 99,829,738 downwards.
GGACACATGCCGCTAAGCTGATGCCAACCGATTTCACGCCTGATTTATGTCTCAAGAATCGATTTTTTTCGTACGTCTACCACCTGATGAACCACCACACCACCACCTGTCATTTTTTTCAGAAGTAATCCGCGTGCACATAAGAGAGATGGTCTCGAAGATAATTTTTCATCCGCTGCAAGCAAGATGCGCGTGTGCAAAGTCATTTTGGTTGGATTAAGTAAAAAGAACCAAAAAAAAAACGGACGAAATTCACCGATTCTGGTGTGCACCTGTGCCGCGTCAGGACGAAATTCTATGGCTTTATATTTTTGGGGAGTAGGTTTTGTTTCTTCATTTTCAATCAAGATGTTTTGGGGAGTTTTTTTTGTGGACCCCAAACAAAAAAAGGGGTAAATAAAGGAGTTCACGAGCGGGTTTTAAGTGAAGGTTCAAGTGGGAATTTCGCGGATTTGCTTTTGGGATTAATTTTTGGGTATGATAAAAAGTTCGCTGAAGATCAGCGGCAGGTGGTAGCGGTTCTTAAATTAATTCTTTTGGTTTATATTCGCTCGGGTTATCTTTACGTGTTTTGCGGTTTTTTGTTGGCTTTGGCCGTCAGAAAAGAGAATCCATTTTTTTTGAAGGAATTATTTTTTTTAATATTAAATCAATTTTGGCCAAAAACTGGTAAGGATGAAGTTTGATACTAATTATAGTGAGACGTGGTATCAAGAATTACGTTTTGAAAGATCATGAGAGATTCAAGATCTTCGATACTCTTGAAAAATATACTCAGAATTTGAGCATATTATTAACAATCACAGTTATTAAACTAGAGAAACACCATATTCAGCGAAGGTTGCTTGCTCGCTCCGAAGCGACTTACTTGGGAATAGCCTGTTAGGCTCTAAAGACAGCTTCTATGTTCTCCATTCCATTATGTCAAAGCTTTGTATATCGACCCTACAACCCATGGTACAATAATACAAGGTAAGGAAAAGCTCTGTTTCCATCTTGAAAAGCTTTCACGCCTTTTACATTAGAAAAGATCTGAGTGACGTCACGTGAAAACTTTTTTCCTTTGTGAGAAAAGATCTGAGTGACGTGACGGGACCCTTATGAGCTTACCTTGTAATTATTGTACCATGCTACAACCTACAACCATGGGCCTGCCGCAGAACCTGTAGACCCCTATAGAGTCTCATATATTATAGGTACGAACCACAATCATAAGACTCTTAGTAAAACTTATCGGGGCATAATGTGGTGATGGCATAGAATCGCTGACTAGTGGTAGATGGTCTTCAGCGAGGTCATTCTACAATTCATAGGAATTTTTTTCGGAGGGGGTCCGTCCAAAATTTTAAGAAAAACTTATTAGACAGCAAAAATGATTTTTTATAATTAATAATATGTTTTTTAATTGTTTTCGTCATAACATAAACCAAGGGTATGCGATGAAAGTAGCATAGCTATATCACTCCGAGCGCATTGACGTTATCGGTTGTGGTTTCGGGAGGTGAGCTTTTGAGAATTTCGAGGTGTCTTGGATATAAGCTTTCGCGTTAAAGAACTTGGTTAAGCTTCACTGTGTCTCGGATAGGCTTTTGCGCCAGGTCATCTGCCGAGCTGGGGGTCGAATCTTTAGTTAAACTTCACTGTGCCTTCGGTAGGATTTTGTGGGAAATTTGATCCGGGCTCCAATTCTTGATAGGGATCGGTGCATTTGCTTGCTTTGCTTTGGATGATTTTTGGTTTGCGTCTCCGTTAAGCTTATATGTAATATAATTAAGCTAACGATATCAATATTATTCCCAGGGATTCTAGAAGGTGTTGGAGGGAAATATAAAAGTTGAAGGGAGAAAATTTCACTAAAAATCGCGTACGAGCAACGGTTTCCGAGATATAAGCGATTCTAAGTTTTTAAGCAATATTATTAAGTTAAGTTTTTAGCGGTCACGGATTCCACGGGTGTGGAATATGGGTATGAAAACTTTTCAGTAAAAATCGACCTAAGAAAAACGAGCAGTTAGATGGCTTATTAGATGATCTACAAATAGGATAAAACAGTTGACTTTGTAGTCGCTTTCAACATGGGAGGCTGGAGCATTCATGCGATTCACTTGCCTTCTTGCTATGCGAGGAATTTGTATGATATCTCCATTTCGTAACAAAGCATCAGAAGCTGCTTCGGGAGCAGTTTTGAACTCGTCATCGTCTTTATTTCTAATGCGATTCAATGTAGCTAATACAACGTCAATGCAACTAAATGCTTTTATCACAGTCGACTGCCTGAAACTACGGTATAGCTCATGATTTTCTCCAAGATGAGCAAGGGTATTATGAAGTTGGTCGATCGCAATATTCTCAATATTTGACATGCCTTCTGTTCGGTATCAATAGTCAATAGGCAACTCTTCCAACTCTGGCACAATGGCACCGCGAATTAATGTACCAACTTTGTTCTTTGAAATATCGAGGGCGTCACCGCAGGACCTCGTAACTAACATTTTTAGCCAAAACGGGGCATGCGCTGAATTCAATTCAGGCACTGTGGCGTTTTTGGCAAATAACAATAGCTCGTAACTGACAAAACAGAAATTTCAGCGGCATAGCTCGTAACTGACAATTTGCTTATTTGTATTTGAGGTGTGCTGTCACGTTGGATGAAAATTGCTCTCCTGTATAATTTCCATTTTATCACTTACGAGGTCCTGCTTTGACGCCCTCGATATGTGATCCTTCCATCGCAGATTCTCCGATAAAGTTATACCGAAGATGTTGAGAAATAGGTCAGTGTTAAATTCGCACTATCCACTGAGACAGATCGGTGCAGATTTTATTACTGATGAGACAGTACTTCGTTTTAGAGGTGGTGAATTCGTCACAATTCTTGCGAGTTGCTACCCTAGTCAAGAATGAGTTCAATGTCCCTATTGATAGAATTTGACATCAGCTCACGATCAAAGTGACAAAGGGTCTGGCACGTGCTTGCCTTATATTGTCGAAAGCGTATAAGAATAACGCAGAGAATGAGTATCAGCGAAACGGTAAAGTATGTTAGTCGGGCTTAAGGCCAGGTTCTCATTTGAAATTTTAAAATTTTCGATTTTTTTTTTTTTTTCATTTTCGGAAAGAATAATGTTTTAAAAATATTGTTTTAAAATTTCATGCCGATCCGAGCAGTAGAACCGTTTCTACAGCCCATTGATCGCAGCGGTGTCACAATCGCAGCGGGGCGCCCGCTCAGCGCTTTCTCGGCTGTGGCTCGGCTTTTCGTGTGGTTGCTGTTTTTGTAGGAACTTTTCCTTGTAATGCGTTGTAGTTACATTTCACGAGTGAATCGAAAAATGTTGTTTTTTTTACTGATAACAAGTTAAATTGAGAAAAAAAAGTATAAAAATCCGTCAAAATTCCATTTTTGGTCCGCCATATTGGATTCTCCATTTTGAATTTTGAAAATTCATTCTGAAAATCGTGTTTATTGACTGAAAAAGGAATACATTCAAACGTACAATTTTAACAATCAGTCGCAATTCAATTTTTAGTCGGCCATATTGGAGCAGCCATTTTGAATTTTGAAAAAATAATATCAAATTCGGATTCAGCAGCTCAAAAAACATAAGTGTAAACACTTTTGTTATAAATATAGAAATAAACGTTGAATTACATTCAAAAAACTAAACGGAAAAATTCATCGAAACTCATGAAAATTGAACTGAATCTTTACATCGATTTATCTCAGCTTCCACAAATTGAAACTTTGCGTCAAGTTTACTCGAAAACGGCTGAACCGATTTACTTCTAGTCAACGGGATTCGAAAGTAAATTTAGTTCGTTGGAGCTTATACTAACAAAATATAAACATTTATTATTTTAAACATTCTTTACAAGCAATAATTAATAAAAAAATACCCCGAAAATTGCACTTTTTTTTCAAACGTACGCCATTTTGTAAATTTTTGACTTTTTCAAAATTTTCTTAGTATAAGCTCCACTCAATTAGTTACAGATTGACCTCTAATCGTTCATTTTTTGATTTCAGGTCGGTATCACCCCTAAAAGTTGACGAGAAGTTCGGAGTCTTTTAAAAACACGTTTTCCGCGAGAGCTGACCACAGCCGCCATTTTGTTTTTTTTTCGAAGCGAACACCATAAACGTACACATGAATGTACAATAAATAAAGCTACAAAAAATAATTTGGCTACCTCTTTTAGTTTTCCCAAAAAAACATGTCCAAAGTATTGGTAAATTTCAGTCGATCCAATGAGAACCTGGCCTTAAGAGCAGATCATTTATAAAAATCTAAGCTTACCAAAAAAAGCTCTAAAAGCAAAGCGTATGAGTCATCGCAAACGATAACCGAAGTTTCTTTAATTAAAATTCCCCTATAAAAGCTTTCATCCCAGTGAAGACGCGAACCTTATCGAAATTTCCCCTACAAAAAAGCTTTTATCATAGCGAAGACACGAGCAGAGACACAAACCCAAAAAGCATTCAGCCAAACCAAACAGTGTTGCCATTTTCTTCATTATCGAGAATCTTGGGAAAATCCAAGATGGCGGAAAATTCTTTTTTTTAGGGGGATATGTAAAACCCCATGTTAAATTGGATTCGGATGCCAATAGCTAATCTACTCAATATTACTACATATGATAGAAAGGCCAGAAAAAAACTGTTCTCCTCCGGCTGTTTCCATATGATAAAAGTGATGACTCTTATCTTCAAAATCAACAAAACTTCTACAAAATTCCACCAACAAAACTTCTACAAATTATAACGTTCCAAAATGCAAATATAATGACTTCAAATCCCCTCCCAAAAAAAAACCACGTTAATATTTTCCGGCCAAAAACTTTTGAACCTGTTAAGATTTTTTAAGCACACATCTTTCAGTCAAACTAAGGTTTATTTTCCAAACCACTGAGCAGGTAATGTTGCCGAAATTAGCGATAATTAACCAAAAGCAAAATGTTAACTTTTACTATCTATAGAAAGAAGAACAAATCCGTTCCAAACCGTCGCAGTGATTTAAAATAGTGTTCCGCTTCGTCTGCCATAGATGTCCTCCAAAAAGTTCACCAGACTGTTCTGGAGTAAAAAAAAACAAACAAACTACGCTACGAAAACAGAGTAGAAATGTCTAAAAAGTGTGACTGGACTTGGAGTGACTAATAGAAAAGATCAAGGGAAGGAAGTAGCTCTGTTCCCTGAGACGTTTTTAACTAACTCAGAGGGTGTGGAGCGGATCCACAAAAAAAAATAATAATATTAAATAGGAACAACAACAACGAAATCGCCTGCAGATGATATAATTTGATATGCCAGACACTGGAGGTTCGCTTTATATTCAAATGTGGAACGTTGAAAAAAAAATGAAGAAGGCGAAACACACATCGTCTAGAATTGGAAGCGGTAATCGTCTTATGGTGAGGAAGATGATTTCACACGATAACGCCAGGTCTCTGAAGACGTCGACGTCTGCAATGGCAGTTGATTCGTTAAGTTGAAGAGGAAGAAGATATTCTTCAAAGTTCTCACAGAAGTTCGTCGTCTCTGGGCCAGTGAACCATGCAAACATCACACAGACGGGAGGAGTTTTCAGTGGAAAATAGGAAAAGCCACAAACTCACATCAGCACTGCTTGTTCGCAGCTCATTACAGGTGTCATGACTATCTTCAGATCAGACGATCACTTTTCATTTGTTTTTGCGTTGTTGTTGTTGTTGGGTCGACAATCATTCATATCCAGAATCACCTGTTCATAAAAAAAAAATAGTGTATCATGTTCGAAGGGACAGAAATCAAAACTCGCGGTGATATCGATGAGGTTTCATTCATAATATTCGCGCTATGTAGTAACATAGGACGACTGACTTCCTTAAGATGGGTATAGCTGCACCCTACACTTGGTCCGGTTGCGCATGACGGATTCTCCTGAGAGATTTGCGCTAGTGTCCAAGCTGATGGGTGTTTTTTTTTCGTGTAGCTTGTAGTAATGGGAAGAACAACTTGAAGCCGCATTATAAAAATTATTACTTGTAATCTCTACGGAGGAATTAATTTCACACTATTTGATCTCATGCAATGGAGACGGACAGGGTTCAGGTAATGAGAATTGGTTTGTTCTGGGATCTTGTTAAAAACTTTCAATTTGTCATTGGTTACCGGGGTGCTGTATATGTAAGAGGCTTAGGTCCCGAAAAATAAGTTAAAAAACACAACCGTCATTAGACCAGACCCACGGGAGTACATTTCGTAAATGATGATTTTTAACTTGGTGTTTTCTACTTATATCAGAAAAATTTCTTCTGTCACGAAAGCGGATTTGATTAATGGACAGTGAATCATTTGAGCTCTTGTCGTGGCCATACCAAAAAAATACTAGAATTCTGGGAGTTTAGCGTCAAAATCAGTTCTGCCCGTAATTTGTTTCTAGGTGAGAGCCGTAAGAGTTGATGTGTCTAATGATTCATTTTCTGGGCAGATTTCTGTTTATGTCATGCTGTGGTTTTGGTCTTGGCATGGTGAAGTCCATCCGTTACAAAAATTTGAAGAGATTGAAGTAGTCAGCCACCAGCGGGGAGTATACATGATATTTCCACGCCAAAAAAAAATAATTTCAAAATTTTAAAAAAATCCAAGAGTACTCAACAACAAACTTATAATCACCAACGCCCATTAAGTAGTAGTCATTGCAGGAGCCCGAACGTGTTTCTCTTTTCTTTTTTTTGTTATGTTATGTTATCCCAATATAAACAAAAACAGCTAATGTTGACAGTCGGTGAAATATCTGGCATTAATCACTGTCACAGTGTACCTAACAACGCCCACAATTGCGCGCGTCTATTGGGGATTTAATCTGTGAAGGAAAGTGCTTCTAGAGTACATTGAACCATCATACTCAGTTCAATACTCACGACAATTCGTGATCGAGTTCAGTCAAAGTCCGATAAGCCTGGAAATTTATCATTTTCAAAAAAAGGCTTAACCAGACATGGCCGAGAGGAGTACGGCACCAACAACAACAACAACAACCGCCACCATTCACCTTTTGACCATTTTCGTTACAGTCTATATGGCAATAAGACTAGACGTTTTGCTAGTACCGCTGTGCTGATGGACGCGGGGCTAAGTTTGCGTATACAAAAAGTGGTCACGATCGTCTGTTAATTGCCTCGTGGTATACTTTTAGTTTACAATATCCAAAAGAATAAAACTCCTTTCTTTGGGCTTAAAGAACAGAAAAGTCGTTTATGGTGTATTTGTGTGACTCATTTTTACATATATATGTATGTTTTGACAAATGTTGACTTTTGTATGATCAGAAAAGTAAATTGAGAAGGAAAAGGAGTAAAACGTTTCGTTTTGTGATGCTGTGAAAAGCGGCGAATGGAAGAGTTGTAGTGCGAACTTAGTTGAAATTTTGCTTCTTTAAATAAAATTCGTAGAAGAAAGTAGAGAATGGCGCTTTCTATTTGAAATATGAATGGAAATAAAATGTTTGTAGACAAAATAATACATTTTTAGTGGACTGGTGAATTTTTTCTATTAAATAGAGCAAATAGAAATTGTTTGAAACTTACTTGAAATTGGAATTTCGTTTTTAGTTAGAAGTAGACATAAAACTTGGAAGATTATATATTTACTAGCCTCCTATCGCTGCACCTTCATTTATACATCAAAACTCCTTTCCAATCCAACCTACACACCATTCCACATTATTTTAGAGCATTGGAGAGATATTCCAAGTCTTAAGCCATAGTTTATCCAATGTTCAAAATAATTTCTAATAGATGGCCACACATTACTGCACAAATCGTCACAATATTCATATGTCAAATTCAAAATCAACGAATCGACTTCCATTCTAACAGCTTCACCTATCGGATCCAAACCGCACCAAAAAAAACTGTCTTTCTCATCAACAAACATTTGGTTCAAGTCTGAGCTAAATCAATCATTAATTCTAAAAATTAGATACAGCGCCACCTGTCGGATTCACACATAACCTTACTTGCGACATAAACTAACAAATGTTGCGAATATGAACTCAATACGTTCAGCGGTTTGTTAGTGATATGCGGTCCACAAACGTACAATGGATTGTATAAAGAAGAAGAAGATATAAGTTTTACATCAATTTTGTCTGAATAGAGTTAGCAGCTTGCTATTCACTGGAAAAACGAAAAAAAAATCGCCTAAAATCCATCTCAGGTCGAATGGACATATTCTTACTCTATCTATTCCCCAGGGTGTTTGTGTAATCTTGAACCCAAAACTCAACTGGATTTCGAACATCGAGGTAACCCCTCGACAGGCAGCACTCCTTAGCTCTTAATTAACGCTAATTATCGTTAACTAGCCTGTGTGTCGCCCTTAAAGGTTAGTTAATAACAATTTTTTTGATAATAACATCAATCCTTAGGGTGAGTTGCACCAAATCATTGATTAACGTAATTGTTAAAATTAACTTTAACAATAATAAGGTTGTTAAAGTTCCGGTTTGTAAAATTGCGTTGTACCACACTATCGTTTGTTAAAGCTTTCGTTAAAAGCTTTGTCGTAAAATATCCCTAAATTTCCTCTGGGATTTTCTTCACATACAAATTTAGAGCACTTACTTCACAAAAATTTTAAAAACACAAAGTTTATTTATAAATAACATAAAACTACACTGTTTTAAAAAGCAAATTAATTGCAAAATCTACATCACAAAATAAATTTGACAACTGTCATAAGTTAACAATAACAATAACACTAACCGGGCGACTTTGCTTGGTTAAAGTTAACGTCAACATGTTACGTCATGTTAGTAATAGTTAAACGGTGCAACTCTCTTTTTGTCTAACCGGAGATTTGACAGCCGATTCAGCTTTTGTTACCGTTAAAGTTAGTTGGTGCAACTCACCCTTAATCTTCAAAATATTTTGACGATTAGCGAGTTAAATACGTTTGTTACAGCGATTCTCTTAGTTTTTTTTCATTTTATCATAGATGGCGTACCATGCACTCCGTATTAATTTTTATTTAAACTGTCAAAGTTGTCATTGTCAAAAAGCATATGTTAATCACAATGTCCTAAATATCATACGGATGTTGTCTGTCACCTTCTTTTTTAATGCACATTAAGCGCTTAATGTTCATTTAGCGAATGCCCATTAAAAACGCTGTCTGTCCAGGGTATAAAGAAAGCTGGCGTATCTTTCTATGCTTGTAAAAAGACGAAAAGACCTACGACTAGAGCTGGAAATAGATACATGCGTGCCAGCGGTTCAACAATATTCAACAAGTTTCCACTGACACATAATTTTTTGATTGCGTTCCATTCGGGCTTTCACTCATAACCAAAAAAAAATAACGAGGGTGTTTATTGTATTCGCTTGTGCTCTATGCATTTAAGACCATGTGGAATACGGTAATGCGGATAAAGTAGAAAGTAAACCAACTTCTGCGTTGCGTGCGTTCGGTTCTTTGCGTTGAGTGCTTTCAGTTCATGCAATTTCAATACATATACTTATTTACTATTTGTAATCGCACGCAACGCTCGCGCGCATGCGTCTGTTTCCAACTTTAAACCAAAGTTTGTTCCGTACATTAACACTGCCGTGGTAAGTGAAATCCTCACGTATCGCACGGTGGTGTGCTGACCAGTGCCAACAGAGCCTATAAAAGTTAGGAAGGGTTCAGAGAACGGCAACAATAGGGTAACAGGGGCCATGAGAAAATGTCCTACGAATTCTCCTTATCCACCTTGCTTCTCTTGCCGATCTTCACATCAAACACTTAGCCGCAAGCAGTGGTCTTAGACTGAAGAACTCCGAGGCGTGAACTTAAAAACCCTTGCTTATCTTGGACTTGTTACCCGAAGTTGTAGTTTTACTTTTAGAAAGTACTTCGCCGTGAAAACATTCTCAAGAAAGAGTGGAGAAACGTAGGTCCTGAAGAAGTTTCATCTGCGGTTTTCTAGTGATTTGTGGGACTTGGCCGTTGGAGCGATGTAGCAGTAAACAATAAAATATTGCTCCTCGCTATCTCGCGGCATTATCAGAATATGGAGAACACTCTTAGAGCACGGCCACAACGCAGCCGTCGCACCTAGCACATCGCACCTATCAAGAACAAAATTTGACCATCGCACACTAAACCTATATGGTGTTATGTGCAGTGCTAGGTGCGATGGCTGCGTTGTGGCCGTGCACTTATCCTCTTCGAGCAAAGCCTGCATGTGGTTTCCCCTATCCTTCCTATCTTTCATAGATGGCAATCAAGAGTACGTTTTTTGGCAATCAAGTTTATATTTTTCGGTTTCATGAATGTATTTTGTTTAAGAGTCGTAAGTTCGCGATTATTTGAGGAACTTTTGTTTCCTCCAACCTATAGATACCACTAGCCCGAAACCATGGGCATTAAATTAATATTGATACCGAAGCCCATCAAGAATTCAGATTCCTCCACAAAACCTCACCCAAGTCTCCCCAGCATGAAATCCCACCCGAGACACACTACAACGAAGTTCAACTAATTTCACACAGGTGGCGCCAAAGCTCACCACACAGGTTCTAAAGCTCACACCCGAGCCCACAACCGATGACGTCACTGAGTCAGTAGTGCCTGAGCTATACTACTCAAAGTATATTTTTTCGGTGTCGATGAACTTAGCGTTTAAACTATTGGGTGACGTGGGAGTTTTAAGATACTGACTGGAGACTGTAAGTCAATTAGATTTTGCCTTACGCGCTGGAGATCACAACTGCGGTGAAATAATCGTAGTAATAGTTATTAAATTTTCCAAGATATCTATATTCCTGCGGTAGCTGAATGAGTCAACCAGAGTAGCAAACGGAGCCATCTCCTTGTCGAGGCACCGTAGGTGATGTCGAAAGTAGGAATGTATCGATATTACCATGGGCCCTTTTAAACGAGCAGACACCGAATAGACAAAACTTAACTGTCATCGTTAATTCCCTTTTGAAGCCCGGTGGAGTGTCTGCTGGGCATTTACACGGGCGGACACCAACGAACGGACAAACGAACGAAAAATATCAAAAATTTCAAACAAAATATCAAAACTTCATGGCTTGCTGTTCTTGATTTTTGAAATTCTCTTTTGCTTTCTTGTCCTAACAACAACAACGCAGGAACTGTCAAAATGTTCATTCACAGTTCGCTGAAAGTATCCATGAAAATTGTCTGCCCTCCGCATCGTTCTCTCTCACCCTCTTCCCTATACACCCAGTTTGTTCGTTCGTTTTGTCTGTTCGGTGTCCGCCCGTCTAAAAGGGGCCATAGCGACTGTTCCACTGAAATTATCGTCCTTCTTCCTTCACGGGAATATTTTCCCGCAAACATAAGAATAGGCGGCTCGACCCACCATCACATCGTGCAGTTCCCCTTTATAAATACATATAACAATTTCGTTCGGTTATAAATAGAATAATTCGGCTGTCGAACAATCTGCTGCAATCGGTATTACCGAACGCGTACAACAATTTAGAGTTCAAGCGAAAAGTCCATCGCCATCTGCTCCAACACGCCACGGACCCACAAACCTATCCCGTTCTCTACTATCCGTCAAACTAAGTTTACTACTAGATATTGCACCATGACCTGAACGACATGACCGTAGAACAGATAAGGCATGTGCTCTTTCTGTCGTATTCAAGACTTAGGGAAAAGTTTGACCAGGTTTTGGTAGCCTAAGGGTTAAGGCGCCCGACTACCACCATCCCAGAGGTCCGTGGTTCGAATTCACTCCGCAGCCTGGTCCTTTGGCTTTCAATTTTTTCCCACTTTAGATAAGCGCGGAAGCCATCTCATATTCGATCGCCGAAGTCAGCGTTCTGTCGCGGTTTTTATTAGATGGGAGTCGCTGGAATAAAAACCGCGTGTTGGATAGTTGATAGAACCGTCGATAGAACATTGGGACTTTACCTCTAAGGCCTAGTCTTACACATAAAAAGAACTTTCCTCTCCCTCATATGCCTAAAGACCGTCTTTATTTGTCTGAAAATTTCCTGTGGTTCTTCCCTAACATCTCCTTATCTCCGCAAACATTGCACGTCGATTTTCAATGAAATGTCACGAACCGCCAAAGAGGCATGCTTCAAGCTGAATTCATATCTCAGGCCTCGAATTTTCCGGAAAAAAAACTTAAAACTATTGAATATCCACGAGGAATCCGTCAAACCTAGAAAGGGACGATTTTTACTAATATTTTACAGACTAAAAGCGAATTGAAAGTAATTTTGAAGAGTCTTTCACCTCATACCCATTAATATTCTAATCTCAATCGCTCAATCTCATTTTCACCACAAAAAAACTCACTTTCTCTCTACCTTATAATTCTCAGCACAAAAACTGCCAAATTCACGAACCATAACTTCATAATAACACTGCAGCACTGCAACTGCAACCATTGACAACAAAACCCCGGACTGTCGTGCTTCCTGTGATTTTTGCATTCATATTTTTCATTAATTCAACCAAAAGCGCAACTCGTGAATGAACAGGAGCAGCGCTGCCCTGCAAAAAATGCGCATGCCATGCGCTTGTAATTGCAAGGTGTACTACTGTAATATAATAACAGGAAGGGCAGACCTATTACTACCGTTGATCATGCGCATCTGACTCTTAGCGCTATTATACATATACTAAAGCCTGTCGGACAGCTCATCCATCAATGGATCATCGTTTTTCACATGCCATCCGCTTAACCAGAACTGCTGATAACACATCTCCTATCGTCTCTGGTTAGTAATTTTCTACCATCAGGTCTCTTGATCACCTTATCAAGGAAGTACCGCAACTTTAAGACCAGGTAAAAGAGGCTGCTGTGACATCATATCAGCGCGTGCACTTCGTGTGTAGAAGAAATAACGCTACTTCCTTCTATCTCTAGAACATCGCGCCTCGACACAGATATAGACTTCGGCTAGTATACACTAGACTTGATTGTAGACAGGAGCGGACGTTGACTTCACAAGTCTTTCCTATTAAGAATCTCGTCTCTTGCCTTCAACAGATTCAATTTGTAACTCTTAAAGCGAAGACAGTTTTTTTTCATAATAGTGGGATTTGGTAATTATTTTGTAAAAAAAAGAAAAAACGAACTCACTTCTTTCCGATATGATTCGATCCGGAAGATGTCGTTAGTTCCACTTCCACTTTTGTTCTTTCTTGCGAGGAGGTTTTGATGCAGGTTTTAATAGCTGAGGTGCAGTAAGTCTACGTAGGGGTTTTTAATGACAGGAAGACTCTCGAGTAGACATGCAAATCGAAGCTGGAAAGATTCGAGGAAGTTATTAATTCTCGAGAGATGGTTCTAATCACTTTCTCGCGCGATCGGGAAGAACTTGTTAAGTAAAATGTATGAAGGACTTCCGTTCTTTTAATCGTAATTCTATTCAGGAACTTTAGATGTAATTGAATACAATTATTCGTCGAAGATTATTTAATTATAGAGGCTGTGCCGGACATTGGGAGTTTAGTAAAAAAGAAATAAAAGCGAAGAAGGAATGAAGGAAGTATAACTGTTGCGGTGGTTTTATAGCGAGAGTTTTACACTTTTTACAAATTAACTGCTTTAACAAAAATACCTTAATACTAGAACAACTATCTGGGAGGAGTACAGCGGAGGAAACATTGTCGCCAGGGCACCTTGTCCAGGCGACGACTTTTCATGAACTCGAATTTAGGAAAAAAAACCAAAAAGAGTCCATAGAAGTTCGCACCAGCAGCCTAACCTTATTTAACTTACTTATTCTCCTTTAATCCCTCGTGGGACATAGGGTGAAAACAGTTGCCCTCCAGCGGACTCTGTTTCGTGCGACAGCTCTCAGCTCCGTCCAGGATCTCGCAGTTGTTGCGGCGTCTGCTAATATAGTTCTCCTCCATGTTGTTCCCGGTCTTCCAGCTCGGCGGGTTTCATGTTTCGTAACCTTATTTAAATATATATTCATTACTAAAGTAAAAACTAGAGCTAACTCTTATCCAAGTCCTAAAGAGCTTGGTACCATACCACAATCTTTCAAAATCCTTGGAGGTATCTAAAGCAAACAAGCCAAACTCACCAAAATGATGCATACTATAGGTGGTTTTCTCTTGTAGAAAGCCTTGTAGTAGGGCTATGGTGATACGGGGTTAGTTTTTGGTCTGCGTTTTGGCTAAAGCTTTTTGGGTGTGGTGATTGGCTCGGATGTGAGATTTATGCGCGACAAAAACCTTTACGGTGAGCTTTTTGGTGGTGAACTTTGGGTGTGAGCGCCATCTGTGTGAAATTATTTGAACTTCGCAGTAGTGGGTTTGTGTGGCTTGAGTAGGCTTTTTAGCTTGGGATTTTAGGTTTGGGAATCTGATGTATGGGTGCGTTGGATTGAATCTTGTGGGGCTTGAAAGACTCGCAATAAGATTTCAATTAGCGACATCTAGTCTTGAAAATCAAACGAAAAATCAACCTCCCTTAGACTAAGGTTCTATCAAAACTAATATGATTTCCATCAAGAATTCTACCGTACAAGATCCCGCTTAAGAGTAAGAATACGGAATCCGAGGAAAGTACACGAATAGGTACTCATGAGTAGAATCAAAAGAAAATTACACAATGAGTACTTTTTACTCGTTCAGAAGTACTCGATTCCTTGAGAATCCATGAGTACCTTTTTGACATATGCCTCACAAGAGGCATGCTCACAAGAGAATGTGTTACGAGTTAATGGAACTTAAATTTGGGAAAATTTCCCCATTCCTTCCTATGGCATTACTAATAAATTTCATCAAAAGGTTGTTTTATACCTGCGACCTGCCTTAGCGTAAGAAATAACTCGATTTCCGGCTGGGATAGATTAGAAATACTTATGTGTACCTTACTTGGGATATAAATTCAAATCTATAAAGGCCCGTTTACATCCCAAACGCTAAGTGGAAACGCAATTTGGAACTCTTTTATCGCACAGAAATTTGTATGCTTTTCTCTCTTCTAGACGAACATGGATTCGCTATTAGAGAGGGAAACATACAAACTTCTATGCGATAAAAGAATTCCAATTTACGCTTGGGATGTAAAACGGCCCTAAAAGCTTCTGAATAGAGAGAGAAAAATACTCAGGCTATAATAAAGCTTTTTTTTGCGATATTCCGAAAACTTTTCAACTCAAGCTATAAAAAACTTTTTTTTTGGGACATTCTGCTTAATTGTCAACTCAGGCTATAATGAAGCTTTTTTTGGGACATTCCCCAAACTTTCCAACTCAAGCTATAAAAAGCGGTTTTTTTTTGGGACATTCCGCTTACTTCTCAACTCACGCTATAATAAAGCTTTTTTTTGGGACTTTTCACTTACTCTTCAACTCAGACTATAATAAAGCTTTCTTGGGACATTCCGCATACTTTTCAACTCAGGCTGTAATAAAGCTTTTTTGGGACATTCCGCATTCTTTTCAATTCAGGCTATAAGAAGCTTTTTTTGGGACATTCTGCATTCTTTTCAACTCAGGCTATAATGAAGCTTTTTTTTGGGACATTCTGCATTCTTTTCAACTCAGGCTATAATGAAGCTTTTTTTGGGACATTCCGCATTCTTTTCAACTCAGGCTATAATGAAGCTTTTTTTGGGACATTCCGCATTCTTTTCAACTCAGGCTATAATAAAGCTTTTTTTGGGACATTCCGCATTCTTCTCAACTCAGGCTATAATAAAGCTTTCTTTTTGGGACTTTTCGCATACTTTTCAACGCAGACTATAATAAAGCTTTTTTTTGGGAAATTCAGCATTCTTTTTAACTCAAGCCGTAATAAAGCTTTTTTAGGACTTTCCACACACTTTTCAATTCAGGCTATAATGAAGCATTTTTTTGGAACATTCCGCATATTTTTCAACTCAGGCTATTATAAAGCTTTTTTTGGGACATTCCGCATTCTTTTCAACTCAAGCCGTAATAAAGCTTTTTTAGGACTTTCCGCACACTTTTCAACTCAGGCTATAATGAAGCTTTTTTTTGGGACATTTTGCATACTTTTCAACTCAGTATATAGTGAAGCTTTTTTCGGACATTCCGCATACTTTTCAACTCGGGCTGTATTAAAGCTTTTTTAGGACAGTCCGCACACTCTTCAACTCAGGCCATAATGAAGCTTTTTTTTGGACATTTCGCATATTTTTCAACTCAGGCTATTATAAAGCTTTTTTTGGGACATTCCGCATTCTTTTCAACTCAAGCCGTAATAAAGCTTTTTTAGGACTTTCCGCACACTTTTCAACTCAGGCTATAATGAAGCTTTTTTTTGGGACATTTTGCATACTTTTCAACTCAGTATATAGTGAAGCTTTTTTCGGACATTCCGCATACTTTTCAACTCGGGCTGTATTAAAGCTTTTTTAGGACAGTCCGCACACTCTTCAACTCAGGCCATAATGAAGCTTTTTTTTGGACATTTCGCATATTTTTCAACTCAGGCTATTATAAAGCTTTTTTTTGGGACATTCCGCATTCTTTTCAACTCAAGCCGTAATAAAGCTTTTTTGGGACTTTCCGCACAGTTTTCAACTCAGGCTATAGTGAAGCTATTTGGAGTGATCTTTAAAGCATTTTTTAGACTAATTAATTATGCAAAATATGTCGAATATGTATACGTTCATTGGAAAGGTGTTGTTACTTTTTCACATATACAATTACAAACCTCGATTGTTCCAGCAAAACAAACCAATCATGTTGCAAAGCAAGTCTTTAAGCTTGAAAAAACTAACTTTGCTTCTTTAAAGTCAACACCTCTTGCAGACACACCCTATTCAATTGCGTAGGCCATAACAAGAAATCAAATTGTTCAATAAAATTGAATTTTTAATTAAAAACCTTAAAAATAAATCCAAACACTAGCACCAAATTTTAATGTAACCAAACATAATCTTGATATAAATTCAAGAGAAGAAGAAAAAAAAACATAATTAAAAAGTTTTGTCGCTTAAGTCTTTCATTTCTAATCTTGACTTTTAATCGGATAAAATCCTGCCCAAGTATAAGTTGGGCGTAGACCAAATGTTTTTCCTTTATTAGATATTACACACAGCTTCCAACCAGTCCAATCCTATTACCACAAAACTACTAAAGCACTGTTCTAAGCTGCGCCGACTGCCGTAATAGAGTTACGCCCTTACAAACATAAATCTGAAGGTGAGCCTCCCTATTGTTAGTGTCCTAGGTGCAGACAACTCTTGGCTCACATCCCATTAAACTCCAAAAAAAAAACAGTTTGGATCTTTGAATTTTCATCTTTTAGTTTTTTTTGGGTGTTGTTGTTGTTTGTGGTCGGTTCCTCCAGTTACGATCAGTCTGTTAAAAGTCTTTCTTAAGAGCATCTTACCGATCTTACCGATGGGCGTATGGTAATAAAAGGAAAGCAATTTACAGAATAAAAGAAATAAACAAACATAAATTATGGGGGCTCCGCCATAGATCTTCAGGTATGATAGCAGGCGGCACCACGTGCTCTGTGATCTCTGTTCTGTTAAAGTTTTGATCGTCTGCATTGATCGACATCGCGCGTAAAAGCGTGCTCCGGCGGAGATGGTCCATCTGACTTACCCGAGATTATAATCTTTCGTGTCAGTTTATTATTGGAGGCAGTTTCCTACCAAATAATTCAATTACGTCTGCGCGACCTTAATTTCGTTTTGCTGAAAATCACCTTTAATGATGATGGTGGTGGTGTGGCTAAGTGCTGCTGGCTTACCTGGCGTCTTACTAGCGATGTTTACACACAGAATTGAGTCACCACCATTTGATCCCCGATCGACATTAGATTTCTACTCTGAAGTTTCTTTTAAGGCGATTAAGTTTTCGAAAGCCTAATGCGCCTGATTGTAAGTGGATTATGTCTGTTGCCAATTTGTTAATGTCAGACAGTTTCGTAAGATATAAAAGAAGTATAAAAGAAAAAGGCGAGAAAATCCATGTTGGCTGAGAGCATATTTCTGATCGAATTACTGATCAAAAGTGACGTGCATTAGCGGTGATTTTCATATTCATGCGCGAATTTCACTAAAATCACACACGAGAAAATTCCTTCAAAAACGCAAAACAACAACAACAAAAAAACGTCTAAGTGCACAAAAAGAATTCCATCTAAACCAACAATAAAGACGAAAAATGTCTTCATTCGAAAGAGTATAAGATCAGTGAATAAATATCTTGAAGATCACTCTACGAAATGAGCGTGCTATCGATAATGACATACTCGACCAGCTCTATCACATAGATGATTGCCTTGAGTGCTTCAATTTCTTGCTATTGCGACTGCCAACGACCATTGTCCAGGGACAAACAAGCCAGAAATTGGACAGCAGCGGCACAAAAAATAAATAATAATGCTCGATGCTGGAACGAGAAAAAGGGGAGATTTTACGGCATTTTTGTGCTGAATATGGACGCAATCAGCGGATCTTACAGGGCATTCGGTTCGGTAATATTCTTCGATAGATCTTCGATGAAATATTCGAAACCCATCATTTATCATTTGAGCACCTTCTGAAGTTAGTTTACGCCTATGAAGCTTGGATTCATTTCTTCCGTATGGAGTTTCTGGTATTATTGTTGGACTTTTTTTGGTTGATGTTCTATTGTTGATGAGAAGATCGATAGATTTTTGGGTTTCTGAAATACGGAAGATGCGCGCTTTGTAATTGATTTATGGAATGTGTTTTTAAACTGTTTAAACAGCGCCGAGTTTCGAATATGTTGCGTAAGAGTTTTGAGCGTAATTGAATCATCCATTTAACCTGTGGATACCTAGAACTTAACCAAATATTTTCCGACAAAATAGTTAACTTGCTTAGTTAAAATTAATATGTACGAGTATTACTGAACAAAAAGCTTGGATTTCGTCAGCGAATCCATTTGTCCTGCTTGGCATATTGTACTACACCCCTATACCTCATATTTGCAGGCCATACCACCTGAATAGGCTTAGCAGTTTGCCTAGTAGCTTCAGGCTCAGGCTCAGGCTTCAATCCAAGACCAAAACCGAAGCTTCAAGCTAAGACCACATCCACATCCGAGGCCACAAGCGACACTGGCTTAGAAGTGAAATAGCTATACTGCCCTGGCTGAAATTATTTCAACTCAGATCTTGGTTAATATTATACCTAGGGTGTATTTGATGATTTCTACGGTTCCAATAAAGAATGATTTCAATATCCTAGTTGATCAAATTTGACATAAGTCCACGAAGAGAACTAAAACCACTAAAAAAAACACAAAATTGCTTATATCTCGGAAACCGTTGCCCGTAGGCGATTTTTGATGAAATTTTAGGCCCCCCGCCTAATACACCCCCTCTAAAACACCGTCTGAAATCGATATCCACTAACAAAAACACCTTATTGAAAGAATAAACGAAATACAAATTGCCGTCACCAGTGCACATCAAAATACACTGGGGGGTTTTAAAATTGAGGTCTGGGGCTACCTGAAAATATTGTGGGGCTTTTTATATTCGACGCCATCCAATACTATACTTTGATTGCCCTACCAAAAAAGAAACTCTCAATCCATTTCTCTAGAACTGATCCGATACCAATAGCACTTATTTGGGAGCAGATATCCTTCATCAACCCTTTGTGATGTTTAAGCTTTTGAGCTTTAAATCCAAATTTCTTCTCCTCCTGACTAGAATTTTTGGTGGGGTCCAGCTGGGGCCATAATGAGGCTAACCACCCTATCTCCACTAGAATTTTTGGTGGGGTCCAGCTAGGACCACCCTACCTTTTGTGAAGCCATATGGACTGCCCTATAAGGCGCACAAAGAGCATTTAATCCCTTGCCTCATCCATAGATCATTAGGAGTACGGCATTTTGACCCCGTGAGCAGAAATGGTTGCTACCTGATCCCATGTTGAAAAAAGAGACCAAACAATTTCGCCGTGGATATGTGAGTAATAAACTGCGACGGTGTCGAAACCCTTATATTTTGGTTCCCTCGTTGCAATTGTGTCGTTTTATCAAGCGGTCCCCCAACTAAGTACTAACCATGTTCAATGCTGCTTGAGCCCCGTAATCGAATGGGAACTGGTCTATTGAGCTCTCTATAGAACGCCGATTACTGTGACCAATATAATTGCCTGAAATATGAAGTGAGGCAACAACAAAAACTAAAGCTTTGTATGAGGAAAAATAAAGCTTAAGATTAAAAAAGCTTTCCAATTACGTAAGGCAGATGGTGGGATTGCCCCCATTTTATTTATAATGATGATATATGACTGATAAGGCATACCTCACTTCAGTATCGCTGATTTTTTTTTGTAGCTCCGCATGACGAACCTACGAGGAACGTACTTTGATGCAGTTCGAAGTAGGTTAAGTTTTTCTGTCAGACTTTCATTAAATAAGTCAATCGAGATTCTAACCTCTTTTCCGATTTCTCGATTAAAAACAGTTTCCATGCAGACTTTTTGAATGTAACTATCATCGATTAAGGTCGAAGGCCCTCCTGGCCGAACCATTCATAACACTACTTAAAAAGAAGAGCATAAAATTTTTAATCTAGCTTCGAAAGTTAAAACGTTGCCATAAATATTTTTTGGAGCATTACGTAAAATTTGATGAAAACAATTTGAAAAACCGGTGAGCCTTCAGTAACCTAAGAGTCAAGGCGGCTGAGGCTTGGCGAACGCTGATCCCAGCACAGCACAGGAGAGAAAACTGTGTTTCATTATATCTAAGATGTGCTGTGCTGTCACAAATATGCGATGGTAGCTTAAATATAATGAAACACAGTTTTCTCTGCTGTGCTGTGTTGTGCTGTGCTGGGACCATCGTTCGCCTAGCCTGACGCTTCCACGTACCGCATGGTCCTTTGTTTTTTCACTTCTCCTACCTTCTTTCCTTGTTTCATTATTTATAACATTGTTCATCGATCTTTATTCTCTCATAGCCTGTAAGCATAGTAAGTGGTTTGTTCGCTCTCCTGATCCTGTGCGACGTTGTACTTTATGACATCTAGTCCGTCACATTAAAAAAGTGTAGTGGTGCTAAATTCTGTACGTTTCACTAACGTGTAAGTCTAAAACTTGTATATTTTTTTAAACTCGTCGAACACTTATTCATGTTTCTCATAATATTCTTCTCTAATTTCTGAAATATTTTCACTAAGTTTTTTTTATTTATTTATTTTTTGTATCATCAAAATCATGCAAACAAACTTGCTTCCAGAGACACAAACCTTGTACATGAATAAAGCTCGAGCAACGATGTGACGTCATAAAAGCTTCTTCATTAATTTAATAAAAGCTTTTATGGGAATTTTCTTATCGAAGATTCTGATCATTTTTGGTGTGTTTATTTGATAAAGGAATGAAATCGATTATTTTGTAATCTTGTTTTCTTTCTGCCTTTTGGAAGCTGGTTATTTATGTACTTCTGTATTTCTTGTTTATTGTTGCTTAATATTAACAGATCAATTACAAAATCTTTCTGATCCTATGTAATTGCATAAGGGAGACTTTTGTGATTTTAAGACGCCTTAGACTTGTAACAATAGTTTTAGTTTCTTAGTCCTTTAAGGATATCGTAGGATGCTTAAAAATTTACGACTTGAAATCCATATGTTACTTTTGGGTTTAATATTCGAATGAAAAAAATTGAAAATTTTGCCATGAGCTAATTTCTAACTTTGAAAACTTCAAGGAACTTCTTACAACAACTACTATTAGGAAATTAGTAAAAAAACCGCGCGAAAGGAGACAAAATTCGGAAATGGCTGAAAATTGGTCCACAGCTTCCTTGGGACTTTTTAAGAAAACAATTTCGGAATCACAAAAAAACAAAATGGCCGCCGGAAATATAGCGGGTTTCCGGTGTTTTCCTTGTATCTCGGTTTCTATAGGTCGTACAACCCCCGTAAGGCCCTAAATGTTGACAATGAAATTCTCTACAACTTTAGTTCTTACAAATATGTTGACCCGATTAATCCTATCAAAGTTATTCAAGGTCAAAGTTTCCAAAAATCACTTTTTGGCGAAAACATCACTCAAAAACTGGTTTTTTCGAAAAACAATTTTAATCAGTCAATACGAAACGTTATTGCATACAAAAAAGCCTTTTGTCATTTTTTTGAAAACTTAACCCTTTCGAAGTTATTCAAGGTAAAAGTTTCAAAAAATCAGTTTTTGGTTGTACGACCTATAGAAACCGAGATACAACCCGCTATATTTCCGGCGGCCATTTTGTTTTTTTTTGTGATTTCGAAATTGTTTTCTTAAAAAGTCCCAAGGAAGCTGTGGACCAATTTTCAGCCATTTCCGAATTTTGTCTCCTTTAAATGCTAATTTCCCCGGACTACTATACTTCATTGTTTGTAGTAACCTATGTAAATTTCTTAGATTGTTCTCCAGTGTGTAAAATCAGCATTAATTAATAAAAATACCATCTTCCTGTATCGTATTTAATCTTACACATATGTTTTCTTCTCTCAGAGCTCTAAACAAAGCTTAAAATATTCTTAGAAACTTAAAATCCGCCCAACATAAGAAAAAACTGATTGCAATTACAACACTATTGTTATCCAGAATTAAACTTCTTCAATTTCTTGACCCTGTAGCACTCACGTTATTATTTCAAGAACCAAAGACACGTCACTGTGTCCATCTGATTCCACTCTGTAATCCGCTTAATTCGTGAAAAAACAACATCATTCAATAATCTCGAAGCGTATCGGAAAAAAATCGGGATAATAAATAAAGAATAGAGCTGCCGACAACCTCATTAATAATACTTTAGTGCTCCAAGCAAATCCATCTAGATTACCCAGCAAGGCACTAGGACAAAAAAAAGTCAATGTGCAAGTCGGAACTGCTTTCTGGACCCTCTGCATCTTCCACAATCTCTATACTATTGTTGTGCGGTAACATCAGGTGTTCAGGCGGTAACTCTAAACACGATACAAAAAAATCGCTCACTTTTGTGGCCACGTTCGCCAAAGCTTGATTTTGTGGTATTAAAATCGAATTAGCACGTGCTTGAGCAATCCCGCAATCTACCAAATGAGGTCTCTCAGTAAACTGAAGATTCCCCCGCCGCTGTCCGTGTTAAGGCCAAACCGGCTCCTTGCCTTGTGTGCTTGCCTCATCATCATCAAGCATCTTAGAAAATTTACGATCCGCACGCAAAAAGGTGTCAAGAATCGAGGACAGGTTTTCTGGCGAATCTTTTTGGCATAAATAATTTTCGGTAGCCATGGACAAAAAAAAAATTTTAATTTATCGAAGAGAAATGATGTTCGTTAGTAGTTAAGATAATTTACTGCGGATTTTTATTAAATAAAGATGAGATATTTTGGCGCCAAAAGGATAACCACAAAGCGCTAACCCCTGTCTGTCTAGTAGGTAACAACAGAGACTCTATAAATAGAAAAAGCGCGGGATTTTCTGATTGGAGTGAAGTTTTAAAGAAAGGATTCGAAAAGACAGAAGAGAAAAAAAACACACACACACATAAACCTACTATTCAAGTTTATGTTGTTTATCTACCATCTTTGGAAGACGCTGATATATATGCCAGTTTCATGATGCAGCTCTGCAGCATCCCCCATACCTTATGCCACGGATCCGCGCTTGTTGTTTTGGCTGGCGGTAGTATAGTAAGTCCCCACTGCATTATTATTGTGCTCGTGCTGCACGTTTATGCTTTAAGGAGGAATCACGGTATCTAACCGGTTTTTCTCCACCACTTCTCATCCCAAACCATCAAATCCCACTTTTACCTGAGCCTTCGTTACAGCATTACCGCGGACAGATTAAGGCCCACTCGAGGGCATCTTCCGAGACACGAGCTAAAAGGGTTTTGAAGTACTTCTCGTCTGGCATTGTTTTTGTTTTATTGCGCAGATCTGTTCGGTCTCTGATTAGCACTGATCGACTATACCCGGAGCAAATCCCACTATAGCTAGTTATAAGTTCATAATATATACCATATATATGCACCATGATCCTGAACTCTGTCTTATTTGAAGTGTTGCAGTCTTCTCCTTCTTAATTTTTTTATTTTTTTTATTTTTTTAGTTTTGTTTCGTCTTTTCGTTTATTCATCGAGTTGCACAGCTCAATTTGCGACGTGATGAAAATTTTCAAGAAAGAAGCAGGAAGGCTTGTGAGACACTCTTGCCCATAACGAAAACGTCATTTGACCTCGGACAAAATACATTTTTTTTTGATTATTATTAACGAAAAAAAAAAATATACATAACCACAAATTTTATGGTCACGTAGTTGTAATTGAAAAATGAGTTTTTGTGGCTTTTCTTTCAGGTATGGTGGTTTCGTGTTCATTTTTTTAAAGTTTAGTCCTATGCTTGCATGAGGGTTAAGTAAGAAATTATTTATTTTTTATCAAGGATAAAGTTGCCACGACTTTCTGTATAATTCGTGTGGGAAATGTGTGTTGAAAGATTGCAAATGGATTTTCAATGAGATTTGTTATTATATTTGGAATGATATTATTGACTTATGCATGTGTGGAACGTGTTTAAGCACGGATTTGCATACTTAATTAAACTTATTTAAACTATTATTAATTTACACATAGATTTAAATATATTGTTACATCTTTTCGGGCCTAACGAGTTTGAAAGATTAATTAAGGAATACACTTTTTAAATGTTCACGCAAAAATTCTTTATTAATAAATTAAAGAATATAAACACACTTCTAAAAGTTGACTAATTAACACTTTTTCTAATCAAAACTGAAAAGTTATCGCTGATCCGGTATTTATACGTCAAAGTTCCTTTCCAATCCAACCTCCACACCATTCCACACTGTTCGGGAGCACTCCAAAGCTTTTCCAAGTCTTAAACCCAGTGTTCAAATTATTTCTAATAGATGGCGCACATTACAGCATAAACCGTCAGAATATACTGAAATAACTGAATATGATCGGTACTTTATTTAATTTTTAAAGATTTATCACAGGTGGCGCTACAATCACCTAAAAAGTGTAGGTCCAAACTAAGTCAACTTAAAATGTAATCCTTCTGCCATTAAGCTTTAAGAATATCAATATATAAGCCAAGTGTCGAAGTATAAAAAAACAAACTCAGTTCATTTTTTGGTTTCAATTTGAAGAAATTTGCAGATTAATGACTTCGTTTGCTGTACGAAGCCTATTGGGATTTCGCTTCATCGATTTCAACTTGTGAGTAACTGGCTTAAAAGATTTTAAAGCGAATATTTTGATTTAGAAGACAGGAACGCCGTGGCCAATCGAAAACGATGAAGAATTGGAGGCATTGTTGGCCGAAGATCAATGTCAAGAGTTTAAAGACTCCATACACGCGCGATTCGTTAGATTCATTTATTGGATTTTTTGCGTTTGGTTAGACGCGGAGCCGAATGGTGCCAAGTCATCCACTGAACTCGCGGTATATGTGCAATCTTCTTCTAATAAGGTTCCCCTCTGCGTTATTTTAGCTCTTCCAACTCAACAATTTCATTTCCTTCTGCTAATTTCCTCGTCTATTCTTTCTTGGCAGTCATGGCGCCAGAGTTCTTCATTTGTAATTTTCTATCTGGCCAACGGATTTTTAGCTTACGACTTAAGCATCTGTTGATGAAAGCTTGAAGGCTCCTTGTGATGAATTGGGTGTCTTTCCATGTTTCGCAACCATACAGCAGAACTGCCTTAGCCTTAAGGTGCGTGTACACTTGCAACAAATATTGCGCAACTATTGCTGAAATAGTTGCATGTGTGTTTACACTACAATAAAAGTTGCGCAAGATAGTTTGCTGCAAACGGTTTTCAAATCTTGTGCAACACAACTTGCCGCAATTTGTTGCAGCACTGTTCACACGTATACAAGTAATCTTTCGAAATTTCATTTAGTCACTTCATTACGTTTATGATTATGTTGAAAAGTGGCGTCGAGGTTGAGTTTAAATTTCGATCACCGTATATGATGTTGAGTTGAGTTCGCTTTGGGTTGAAATAGAGTTAACCTGACATCAAAACATAACCTCAAATTTTTGTGTGAAACTCTCATTTATAGATACGATACCTCTTTTTGTTAATTCTTTTTCTATATTTTCCAACATCTAGAGTTTCCAACAAAATGCTGGAGGGAATTTTGTTCCTGCATGGTTTCTAGCCAAGTTTTTGTTTCCTGATGCTTCCAAACATTTCTCTTAGCCATTGTCAAAATTAAATTTCCACTGTTATTATTTAGTTAATATAAAAAAATAAACGCAATACAAAAACACCGAACACAAAACTAACACCGAAGGCAGACCACACGTATGATAAACAAACAAAACAAATTTCACTTCAACCCAATTACAACTCAACCCGCGTATAAAAGCGAAATTTCAACTCGAACCAACTAGGAGAGTTGAGTTGAGTTGAGCGGACCCAGTTTCAACTCGACCCCCGTTTATAACTCGGTTGAACCTATGAAGGGGTACATGTTAAAAATGTCTTGCCAACAAATAAGGTGTGTTGCTGCTATAGTTGTGGTTACTTTATAAAAGAAAAAAATTAAAATTAAATCACGCAAGCGAAAGAAATGGGTCAGAACTGGATTAACGGCCGGCAAGATTTAGGATTCCACCAACTTTTATTCAAAGAGTTGAAAAGTGAAGATCGTAATTCTTTAAAATTGTTATAAGGATGTGTCGAGAGAATTTATAATGGGTGGTGTGAATAAAAACTGAGTGCAAGTGTTCACTCCATTTTTTTGAGTGAACACTTATTTTGGCGTGAATAAAAATAACCTTCGTTAGGTTTCGTTAAGTACTTCACTCTGTCATTTCTCCATGTAGAGTGAACACTTCATTTTGATGTGAATAAAACAAAGTTTTAACGTTTGCCTGTGAGTGAACACTTGTAAAATTTGAGGCTGGTTGCGAGGACCTTTTTCATTCATTTTAATAAAATAAATTAAAAATACTTTTAAAATAAATAACTTTTATAAATGAAATGCAGTAAAAAAAGTAAAAAATTATTTTTTCTTTGGCAGTGATAGGTATACACACGAAAAGTTTCATGGCAAAATAAGAAGTTTAATGTGTATTAACAATTTTAAAATTATATTCTCGTTTGACTTTAAATGTTTGAACTCTTATCAATGAATTGTGTAAATTTACAGCATTTCAAGTGCATTATTAAAAGTTTAGGCATGAGTTGCAGTTAGACAATTGTGATTATAGTTATGGATGTCCAAACTTTTATTAATGTATTTGAAAAGCTGTAAATTTACACAATTCATTGATAAGAGATCAAACATTTAAAGTCAAACGAGAATATAATTTTAAAATTGTTAATACATATTAAACTTTAAGATAAGCCTGAGTTCTAGAATTTCTTATGTTGCAATGAAACTTTTCTTGTGTATACCTATGACTGCCAAAGAAAAAAAATATTTTTTACTTTTTAGTCACAACTATAATTACAAACTAAATTTTTAAATTAATCCATTTTAAAAAGCAGCAGGTAAGTTTCTCATGCGATCAGGTTTTATATTTTCAATTTTCAATCCGTTTAAAGATCTTAATCTACTCAGCATTAGATAAATGCTTGACCTCGCAACAAAACCACCTTTTGCCCAAACTAAATCCCGCAAAGGTAAATTTTTCCCACAGAACCTCATTTAGCCTTAAATAAATTTTCCCAAAGTAAAACTCCTAAATACATCCACGTTTACTAGCCTACTAATTTCACAAAAATGACGTTTCCCTTTAATCCCAAAATTTCCCATGAGTGAACTAAAATTTCCCATGAGTGAATATTATTTGAATGAGAGAATTTTTATTCACACTAAATCGAGTGTTCACTTTTAACGAATCACTCCACTCAGGAGTGTTCCCTTTAAGTGTACACTTAGTTTTTATTCACTCCACCCATTATCTATTAAATTGTGAATCACCTTTAATCGCGAAAAATGTCACGAAAAGGAGAGCAGCTATTTCAGCATGTGAAAGACTACTATTGATTCTCAGGTTTCTTGCTAAGGTGGGTACATAATAATAAAAGCAGAATTTATAAATCTTGTTTTATTTTAAAAATATAAAAATTAAAATATGAAATCATAGGTACTCATACCATTCACGTTAAGCTATGTGCTATGCCTCCAAACAAAATTGCTTTTTTCCTTCCATCTTGCGCAAGACCGAAATTGTTTTCAAACTGATTGAAAGCCTGCAATACTATTGCGCAAGTCGGACTTCTCTTGTCCACACTGGCAACAAAATTCTTTCGCAAGAACTTTCTGCAATCTTACAGGAGTTTGCGCAAGCAGCTTGCAAGTATGTTTACACTTGCAATTTCAATTGCCGAAATTAACTTGCGCAATATTTCTTGCAAGTGTACACGCACCTTTAGAGTTGATATGGCGAATATCCGACTCAAATTGCGGGCCTGAAGCATGAAATCTTCACAATGAAAGCTTCGCAGTGAAAGCTTCTTAATGAAAGCTTTAAGCTACAACCTGCGAGCTTCCAAAATTAGGCTTACAGGAATTATGTATAATCATTCACATTAAAGTGGGAACTACAATGTGGCGTTCTTCTGGGTGCTGGCGCGTTCTCTGGTGCGCGCCATGTAGCGCAAATAACATGCCGTGGCGCTAAGTCATGTCAAAATTTAAAATCGGAACGAGCGGATTGGTTCTGTTAGCCGATGCAAAAAAAATTCATTGCAATGCAAAAAAATTCATTGGAAATAAATATTTTTTACAAGAAAATCAAAAAATTGATTAAATACGAATATTTTTTGGGGTACTTTTGACTTCAGCGCCCCCATTTATCAAAATTCCCAAGTGGCTGGTGTACTGGCGCGCACTAAAAGTAGAAAGTTGGCAAAAGTGAGCTACAGCTCCAGCACCACGCGCCAGCGCCAGCTACACATTGTAGCTGCACTTCGGGTGGGCTACGTTTTTTACTTTTGACAGTTTGCGCTACAGCGCCAGCACCACGCGCCTGCGTCACAATATAGTTCAGCCTTAAAGACTACAAGCTGCAGGCTTCAAATGAAACTGAAGCTCACAAACGGACGATTGCTCCCACTACGCCCCCTTTTTCGATAACAATCTTGGCTTTTCAAACACTTATGACAGCTCACCGTTCTTGTCCACTATTTTTGACGCTTCCGATTGTCGTACCTGATTTATTTTTCATCGCCGATTATGAGAGTTTCAGAATTGATCCGATTGCATTGCTTTTTACCAGCGCATCGTGCTCAACTCATGAAGAACTCATACATCGAGCTACTATTTGTATCTAACTTTGTGTAAAAAGTTCAAAACAGTTTTGTGGCCAGTCCTTAACTCGATACCAATATCAACACTATTATCATGCGTATCTTGCTGGACTCTTTCAAGAATTCACCAGTACTAAAGCGAGCGAACCGTTTCCACCTAGAAAATTTTCATAAAATGCCTTCACCGTACAGAGCGCAACTGTTTTCATAAGCCTACGCAGCGTTCTTCCCTTTATTGTAATAATTATGCAAAATATACTACAAATTTTCATTATATTTCTTCATTTTCAAATGCAAACAACTTTCCAACCACTGCACCAATGTTTATTCACTCGAACTGTCACCTGTCAAAAGAGCGTTTAGTGGTGTCGCTGATATCACTGATTCATGACTTATTTGCAATTGACGCCATCTATCGGGAAAACGGCACGACTTTTTTCTCAAACTTAATGCATGACTAAAATTCACTTTATTCTGAATTCAACAATTAACAACATTTGGGTCCACTTTCTGATACCTAAAATTTTGATTCATTCTATTTTATTGTGTTTTGAGGTCGAAGTAAAATATTTGTTTGGGAATTGAAAAGATTCTTTCAACAAGAGGTGTAATTGTGAATTTCGCTGCCAGTTTTGAATGTCAACATACAACTGTCATTACGATGACATCTGACAAGTAAAACTATGAGGTTTTCATATATGGATCGACACACATTAAATGAAACTTCAATTGGCCGTCAATATCGTGCGATCTAACACCATTAGACTTTTTTCTTTGGGACTATGTTAAAGATAAAGTCTACGCCAATGCTTCAGCAATAATTTATGCACTCAAAGTTAATATTAGAGCGGCTATGATGCAAAACCGCGATGCAAAATTTCATCAAAAGAATAATCTTTTGCAAGAAAAGCCGCGGTGTACTTTTGGCAGATACGATGTTCCATTATTAATCTCAAAGTTTGTAATTTAGATTAAACTAAAAATATCATCACTTTTTACGAAAAAATTACGTTTTTCTGTTGATTTAAAATGACTTCTCTTGTTGAAAGACCTTGTACGTCTTTTATTAGCTGTGTTCCATTTCTGCTTTTAAGTATTCATGAGTAAAGCAGAAAAGGAACGCGAAATTTGTGATTATGAGTAAAACCTAACCTATTTATTTTATTGATAAATTTATGATTTTTATTTTTAAACGTTTTTATATGAAAAATGCTCAAAACAATCAAAAGCCTATCTATAGGGGCAAAATAATTCACAATAGACTCAAAAAATTGACTTTTCCTCTGGCGGATGTTAGTTGCGTAACTGTTTGTGCGTTTGCTCGTATCTTAGAGCAGGAGTAGCTGCAAGTACTCACGAGCAAAAATAAGCAGAAAAGGAACGCAACTATTATGAACCAAATTTTAGATACATAGCCCGAAGCATAGTCAGGAAATATTAAAATCTTGCATTACTCGCCGGAACTTAGCCTTACACCTATAGAAGGTTTTATTATTGAGTTATTTTTTTTTTTTTAAACTGTTTTCAGACTGTTTTGTTTTGTTTAGTTTTGATTTCAACTGCACACAATCCAAAACCCTAAAATCTCTTTCAATACATCTATACAATTTCAACTTTTTATTAACATCATCTAAAATTTCCCTACAACAATAACAAAATCCCAAACAATATCTTATCAATCAACACTTTCTTTTGTGATAAACAATACTAAACAAAACAGGTTTAATTTAATTCTCCCTAAAATCTTCCCTCCAAAAAACTTTTGAATTCCCTTTTAAAAAAAAAGTTCGTTATTCCTGCTTCGCTATCATATCACCTTCCCCCATTGTTATACAAATCAGCTCACCTGTCACCAGTACATGCTCTTCTCCGCCAGATCCACACGAGTTTCGAATCTAATATCTCACCTGTTACATTCAATAACTGTATACCTCACTCCAGGTAAAATTTGCATAAAAAGAGTCGAGAGGCACTCCCTTCTAATTTGTCCTAAATCAAGTCAACATGAAGCCCCATATTCAAATTCAAAAGGCATCGGCTTAGGAAAAAAAAACGAACTGAAACTGGAGATAGTCACTAGCCTCGAGGCTGATAAGATTCACCTGAGAGTTGTGAACTTCTTTTCCTATCGCCTATCGGAACATTCACTCGCCCGGCTTTCATCCAGAGGTCAATCAAAGCTTCGAAACCTGTCGACGACGCGTACCGATATGCATGCCCCAATGGCGAATGGCTAGGCATATACGCATACCTGTCTTACCTATGGCTGCTTAGCAGCCGCATCATCTTCAGAATTTTAATTAAACTTTTCATTTGAGAGGAATTAAAAATTGACGACGACGACGCGACGGGACAAGAAGGGGCTAAAAAAATAACAAAGCGATAAAACATGTCGATGGAGCGCTAAGTAAGCTGGACACTGGACACTGGGCACTGGCGACTGCGCGCTATTCCATAGTCCACACAGAAATTTCGATTCCAATACGACATGGCGCATGCGGTACACGTTTATACTATATATCCCCATCCCATTTGTGTTCCCAAATGGTGAAGAAAATGCACAGAAAGTGCCCAGGTGTAAAAGAGGTTTTCAAAAAAAAAAAAAGATTTCTCCGCACGTAGCGCGAGCTTGTAAATGGCCTGCTGGATGTAAAATGACCGTAAATTGGCTTTAGGGCCGCTATATTTTTACGTTTTTTGGTCCGCGTCTTGTACGAACGAATTGATTGGAGCTAAAGCTAAAACCGGTTTCTACAGAAAATCACAAGCTCAAATCCCTGGTGTAGAGAGAGATTGCTGCAGGCAAAGCACACCTGGGGCAGAAACCGTTGTTAACACAAAACTCTAAGGTGAGGCACAACTGAAAAGGTATCCAAATTTTGCAGACGGTGACTGTATCCAACTTTGCAGATTCCGCTTGTGGATTTTGATTTGTAGAACGGGTGGTTGTTGTCATTGATAATTATTATTCAGCGGGAATTGAGTGCAATTGAGATACGAAAGACTTAAGGCGCAAACTTTATTTTTGTTTCTATATATTTCCTTTGTTTATTTTGAGTAAAATCGTGCAATTTGATTTATATAGTTTATTTGTAAATGAAGTCTTTACAACTCTCTTGTTACTTAAGCTATAAAATTTGAATATTGTACACACCTCGTAGCAAAATTTAAATTTTAGGCGTAGGTGGATATGGTAGATTGATGAAAAAAACTGGAATTAGCAATTTTATTCCCATTTTCTGCTTATTTGGGATTGTCAAGTCAAAACTATTCATTAATTTCCAATAATTTTGAGTGATAAAATTTTTCTTTAAACCTTGTTTTATAAAACTTGACTTATCTCCATGCCGGAAATCCTGTAACGATACCTGATGATCTGTACCATGGTAATAAGGGAGGATGATACTATAGCTAGTAGTATCGCTGACATACTTGAAGTGTGTGAGAAGTAATTTAAAGACTTCTTAGAAGAAAATATAACCCTCATACAAAAAGAAAGAAACGACCAGCGTGGCTTGGTAGCGTAGGAGTCAAGGCGCCCGACTACCTTCCAGAGACCGCGGAAGTGGGGTTGCAAGGATTGCGGCCGCAACCCCTGATAATTTCGCGGGGTGGCGCCGCAATCCCTGTGTTTTTGAAATTAAAAAAGCAAAAATTTCAGTTATTTTTTAAAAATTGTAAGAAAATTATATATTAAATTCGATAGTTGTAAACAACAAACACAGGAAATTCATTTTACATTTATTCTTATACCGAATTAAAAATTTTGCTATAAGGATGACAACAAAATTTTGTAATTTATAAAATTTTTAATAATATTTTTAAAGAGGCTCAGGGCTATGTTTGTTTTTAAAATAATGGAAATGGAATTGCTTCACGAACATCATCCAATGGCGGTGGAAAGCAAGAAGCATTGTACATATGAGCCGTTTATTTTGACTTGACACTTTCTTTTAAATCAAGATATTTAAGGGGTTGCGTTTTAAGATGTATGAAAATATTGATGCCAACTTACGAGAAGATTACTTCTCGCGAACAAAATCTCAGTAGTTCTCAATATTTAATTGCAATTTTTTTTTAAATGAAGAGATATCGTTAAATTGTAAGCAATGTTATCATTAACTTGATTTTAAAAGAAAGTGACTTATGCCACTTTCAAAACAAAGGGCTCATATTTGAAAGAGTTTTAAAAAATGGTTCAAATTTTATGCGGAATTTATGCTGTTCGTTTTTATTTTAGTTTACGTCTGGAACATGTAGCGTGATCTGCCTTTAATGTGTCATATTATACGGTGCGGACAATCATGCACTGAAACTTGAAAGAATTCGCGATATTGTTCTTCAATAATTGCAAATATGTAGATTCAACAACGCATTAGGGCCACAAAGCAAATCCAACAAACTGTCAAATGAATGATTGGCTAATATTTCCCTACAATTCAAAAATTTCCTTACAATTCCAAAGACACAAACCTCCGAAAATTGATGTGCACAAATTGACATTTGAATTGTATCTTGGCACAGGCCCTTAATTACAAATAAATAATATTTCACAACCATTTTATCAAAGATGACACATGTCAGCAAAAGTAAATTTTTTTTGAGTCTCTATTTTAATGATGACTTTCTAAGCTAAAAAATAACTAAAACCATCGCTGACTCTTGAAAAACTCTGCTTTTGTACCGTTAACAATGATCAAAACATATTTAAGCTTTTGTAGAGGAAATAACTAAGTATTGTTAAGCTCCTTATATGAGGAAGGAAAATTTGAGACTCTACAACGGCGAGATATACGAGTGCTGTTAGTATAGCTATGTCGGTTCTGGCACAGTAAAGTCATCGGTTTTAGTCTCGGGTGTGAATGTGGGCTTAGCTTGAAACTTGGGTTTTGGTTTATTCTTGGCTTGAAGTTTATTCTTGGCAACAACCTTTTTCGTGAGTTTTGGGTGGACTTAAAAGATTTCGTTGAGCTTTAATATTCTAGAGATATCGTCAATAGATTTGATATGCTGGACTACAATCGATAATGTCACTACGTCAGAACTGACATAGCTATACAACTGGAAGCAATTCGTTAAAGCTTTCCGTCAAGATTCTGTAGCTTGGTTCATGTTTTTCTCGAAAACAACAGAGCTGACAATTACAAACAGCTTATTTCAATTACGCTTGTTTACTTTAAACACATATGTTGCAGAATTTCCCTTAAAGAAAACATTGGTGGTAAACGTGTTCATCAAGACTCTCATTCTGTCATCTACAAGAGCAAATTTTTTCAGGAAAAGCTATTTTTACTTTAATTATTAATGTGTGAGAAATACAAAACAGATGCGCAGAACTCAGACTCAAAATTTGTGTTGACCGGTGCTTTGTGCGATCGCACCATCGTCGAATCTTTTCAAGTGTTTACACATCAGCGGGAGATTCGGTCAAACGTCTAGAAGGGTAGTTATTAAAACAAGAGCCAACAAATGAATATATATTTCTATGAATCAGTTTCGCTGTAATATTACACTTCGAACGAGCACTTGAAAAATATATAGTTTCAACGATTTCTTCATGATGGTCTCAGTTCTGTGCGAATCTTCGTTTGTGTATCATAAAAAACGCAGAATTTGCAATTATCTTCAATATATATCAGCTTTACCCCAAATGGATAAAAGGTAATTTTTTTTCTCTTGAGCAAAAGGAAGAAAGTCTGAAAGAAAGTAAAACGATTTTCTTCTATCAAAGATTGAAACCTCAAATTTAATTGTAAAATATGTTTCACTCATATCATAAAAAAATTTATAGTTTTCTCACCACCCCCCCCCCCCCCGCGAAGAAGAAGAATACTCGCAACCCCAGTTAAAATAAGGTTCCGCGGTCTCTGCTACCTTCCCAGAGGTGTGTGGTTCGAATCCACTCGGCCTGATCTTTCGTCTTACCATTTCTTCCACTTAGATAATTTTGCTTCTTTGTTACCTTCCCCTGTAGAAAAAAATTCCCTTGCCATCCCATTTTGTGTCTTGATATCCACAGCCTACATATGTCTTCGCCGTGTTAAAGTGTAAAGAATTCGGCCAATCAACCATTTTTGTGGCGATTGTTTTATCATCAGCGATGAGAGAAAGTCTCTTTATCCGAATTCTAAAATCAGTCAAAAGTCACAACGCCATCACAAGTGCAGTCACAAATTTGACAATCCACAAAAACAGTCACAATAACTGACAAAATTGTGACTGTATAAATAGCAGGTCACAAGAGTATAAAAAACAAGTTTCTAGAATATTCGCGCGTCAAAAACCACCTTAACGTACAAAAGGTGATTCCTAACCTTAATTTGTTCACATATAAAAAAGAAATACACCTCTTAGTACCTGCTTCAGACTTTACATTAGCATACATTTTACATTAGCATAAAACTAAAGAATTTTCTACATTTTCGGCATATTAATCCGAATTATTAAAACAATCACCAAAATCACCTCTTTTGATTCCTTTACCTGCTACCTCGCTTGGTGCAACGCTATCTTAGATCTCTCTGCAGACCAATTTAATCCTTCCTCAAGCTCATAAAATCCGCGAGGAAAAAATCCAAAAATCGACCCTTGTCTTCTCCGCCACTCCTTCGACTTGTCGTTATATTTGCTGCAAGCATTTTTGTTTTTGTTTAGTGAAACCATTTTTGATGGACAGAATTAAGACTGTGGTCCTTCACCCACACCGACTGCTTTGTCAGTCCGTCTACATCAAAATTTTTGACTGCATTTTTTTGTGCTGGTGTCAAATTTTAATTCCAGAAATTTTTGGTTGACACGTTCGCAGACAGAAATTTAAGGCGTTTGTAGCGATCGTGTAGTGATCGTGATGGTTGATCGAGACCTACTTTAAGGTTTTGAATAATCTAAAAACTATGACGCCCATTATAAAAAAAATATTGAATTGTAAGTGAAACCATTACCATAATCAATACTCAATATATCAGGCTAAGTACAGCAGAATTAAGATGGCGCGGGATGAAGTACGAGATTGAATTTTTCATTTCACAAAACCAAAGCTGGTTTCTGTCCATACTTTATTCTCCTCCATTTCCAGTAATGGCGTCGTGTCTTCATTTTCGTTCTTCTTATTTTGTTTCAAGAAAACCACCAACACCTGAAGAAATTCTGTAGTATAAGACTGCATCACCTGTGCATATATACATCTAACAATCTTGGGGATACATACATACACCTTCACAATCACTCTTTATGCGCACAGTCTTCGCGTATAGCGATACTCTTCGGTCTTCGAGCTTCTATTAAGCCAAGCAACATGACCGAAACCCGTCTTGAGGCTTAGCTTTGTGTTCAGTTTAGAGTCAACCGATTTCGAAGACGCAAGGGATTTTATTTAGCGCCAAATCGAGTTTAGTAAAATTCTAATTGAATTTTTGTGGGGCAAATGCTATGCGAGTTCAAAACGTTTTCAAATTTAAAAAAAGTGGATTTAGGAAGTTTAGTAAAGATTCAACTTTTTTTAGTTAGAGTAGTGAAGTGATTTAGTGATTTTTTTTATAAGAAAATAAGAGAAGAAGTTTCGTACAAGAAACAAGAAAGTTAAAGGCGACGACGCCATTGAACGTTGTCTTCGACTTCGCTGCATAGAAAACTAAGTTTAGCATAGAGTGACGTCATTTCAGTGAATAGAGTGCATAGTGGTGCATTTTAATGTTGTTTATATTATAAGCATAAGAACGCTCAAATCAGCGCAGTGATTGACTCTTGGCTATAAACATAAGTTTAACAAGGGTTCAGTGTATTTGCACAACTGTTACTGTATACGAATCCCCTACCTGTGCTCTTTTATTTTTGTTGTTGTTCGTATAGTGTTTTTTATGGGCAATTTTTGTCACCGTCAGTGAGACCGGAGTGCATTGTCGTCTTCCAAGGGGGAATAAACTTTTGTGAACAGACTTTTCAGCCCGAAAGAAAGTGGCAGCTTGCCGCCGCCCGGTGTATATATATATAACATTAAAGCGATTTTTTTTATCGTATAAGAGGGAAGACAGGTACATAAAAATATACGACAGGTGTCTTACCCTCTGTGCAGCATTAGTGAAAAGGGAGGGTGAATCCCTTGTTTTTTGGCTCATCATATTACTCAACCGTAACGCCAAATGACGACGTAATAGTAATGACGACTCTGGAATACTAAACAATTAAAAAAAAACCACACAAAGTCAATTCAAAAATGGACACTTCACCGGACATTGCGGCTACATCTAGTATTGGGGCATTTTTTCAGACATGCAAGGTAAAATTATTAATAAAAAAAAATGAAATTCATCTTTAGACAATCTCTAAAGATTGGATGCATGTCCATTCTGATATTTTGCACTGCATACACACAACTCTATTGGTGTATGACCATTTCTTCTAGTTTTAAAAAATATAATTTTTGCTACATTCGCGATGAAGATTCTTTCTTATAAGCTTAGCTTGGATCAGCGTTGTGATGTTGGCCAATCTAAACTTTTGAAGAAGACACGCCAATCGATGGGTGAAGATGGTTGATGTAACGCGATGTAATGGGAGGCCGCTCTTCTAATGAAGTTTCTCACCTCCTACAGATATTCATTTCAGACGGCAATTAACCGTCGATGATTGATGGCGGCTTGTCTTGTTTAAGATACCACAGTCCTTCATAGATGATATCTCTCTCACTCTGTTGGTTGCGTGCTTGGTTTGATTTTTTTAAAAGATTTCTAAAGGTAGATAAAGGTATAGATTTGTTAGTTTTTTTTCTGGTTGATGGTAGATATATTGCAACATGCCTAAAGAAATATGTGAGAGAGAAATTGCTTGTTTGGAATTTTTAACGGTACTTACTTTGTTGATATTTTGTTTTATGTTCACTACTTTAACACATTTTGTTTACATTTTTACACAAAATTTATATCATGTAATCATAATTATTGATTATTCATAATAGGTTTGTTTGGAGACTGCTTAAGCTCAGAAAAATCACAAGGGTGATGATACACAGAGCAATGCATTGACTCGATTCCCTGCAAACTACACTCTAATCCTCCTCCCTTGGCCTATTGATGACGTAGGAATTGATCAATGCATTGAGTCATTATCATCATCCTTGTGATTTTTTCCTCGCCGAACAGACCTGTTCTGAATAATCAAACACCGAACAGACCTAATAACTAACTATATAATCTAGCTATATCCAAAAAAAATCTTAATTTAAAGTAACTTTTAAGCTAAAAAATTCTTACTATTTTTAAACAAAAAAAACACACAAATAAACAAAACTTTTATTTATTTATCTTTCCTTCAAAAATATTCTGTTCTTCTTAATCGATAATAGTTCCCTCCAAAAAAATAAAACGAACGAAACCAGCTTAATGTAAATTTGTATCAATAAAAAACCATTTTTAAAATTTATGCATAAATTTATGTGTAAAAGTTACTTAATTTCGAGAAACTTAGAAGAAATCAAGAATTGGAGAATGAGATAAAAAAGTATATGGAAACGAAAATAACTGGATCGTTAGTAACTGTATAAATTTTAAAGAAAAAAAATATTTTTCTTTAGTTTTTATACTTAAGAAACAAAAATTATTTAAAACTACTATAAATTCCTTTCGTTATGGGATTTTGTTGATAATATATTATCACATTTTTTTTCTTAATTTTTTTTCCTTATTTGAAAATGTTTTCGCAGTTTTAACGTATATAGAAATCTTTGTTCAATAATGGCAATAATACAACTACTAGTTGAGGCCAATTATCCCTAAAGAGGCATTGGGTATTTCTCGTAACCTATATAAAACTTTGAGAAATATTCTTATAGCTTTCAATTAGTCATACGAAAACTCATAAATTACGAGAACCAAGCCATATTAACAGGATAAAGAAAATCAGAATATGAAAATCCAAATATGAAATTTCTATTCGTTAGGAAGAACGCTATCCTCCAAACTAAGCTTCTTTTACTTAAATAGAGCTCTTGAAGTGTCTTCTTTCAGTCGTATTTAGGTCTTGTTAGTTCTCTTCAGTTTTGTATACGAATTTTTCATATATCTTCTAGCACCTCATCCATACATCTATTTCTTGGTCGGGCTACGGTTCCTTGTCATGTTGGTCTACATCATTCCAATCCGGACAAATTTAATCATAAGCATTCTTTTCATAGAAATTGTGTCAAACTGTCGATATTTCACCATATTGGTC
This sequence comes from Thereva nobilitata, assembly GCA_963855945.1. NCBI lineage: Eukaryota > Metazoa > Arthropoda > Insecta > Diptera > Therevidae > Thereva > Thereva nobilitata. Next base: position 99,790,315 of record OY979697.1, on the reverse strand, counting down.
TTCTTCTTCTGATTTAACTGCTCTACAACCGGGATACGGACCCGGTCCCGATTCTGAGCCTATGTCATCCAGTTTGGCATCTCTAAGCTCTAGGCGTCCTGGTCTATGCCATCCTTCCAGGGGGATTTGGGTCTCCCTCGCTGTCGCATCCCATAGATCTTACCGCTTTAGACCAATTACGTCACATATCTAACTGGTCAGATTGCATTATCACGCGAACTACACATGCGTACAAAATTTGAAGTTGATCGGTTATATTTTCTACTTTTTAGTCTATTATAGATAGATATGTATTCCGCCATTTTGTATCGCCTCCATTTGAATTTGCAATGACGCTAACTGTGCTAATGACAGCTAATTGTATTCTACCTGTCATACTCTTTCATATGATACCCATGTCTGGGGGCCGGAGAAGACAATTGCAAAAATCGGCCGCCATCTTGGGACCGCTGCCTTGATTTTTTTTACAAAATGGTGCAATGATGCAAAAGTTGAAATTGATCGGTCATATTTTCTACGTTTTAATCTATTACATGTCTTCCGCCATTTTGAATTGGCCGCCATTTTGAATTTGGAATGACGCCACACAGCTAATTGTATTCTACTTGTCATACACTTTCATTTGATACCCATGTCGGGGGCCGGAGAACGCAATTGCAAAAATCGGCCGCCATCTTGGAACCACTATCTTGATTTTTCTACAAAATGGCCAGATGGCATTGTCACGCGAACTATACATATGTGCAAAATGTTAAGTTCATTGGTTTTATGTAAGTCAAAATTCCGTTGCAAGATTTGGTCTAAACAAACTAACAAACATTTCAAGTTAAATAAAAGCTTATAAAAAGTGACGTTTCAGTCGACCTAGAGTGAAAATGCTAAGTTGAGTTTAGTTAGTTAGAGTTAAGTTAGCTTAGTTGTCTACTATAAAAAAAAACTTTGTCATATGAAACGCCTTATTTGCCTTGGCAAGAACAACACTTCGATTTCTATTGAAATATAAGTATTGGTCCAGCCAAAGCCCAAGGTATTTTACTTCCAAATCTTTTTCAATGCTTGTCTAGCATTACTCGAAATTCGGAAGGTTTTCCAGTTTCTCTGGACATCACTTAGAAGCTGCGTTTAGAGGAAAAGAATCGATTCGCATTTGCTAAAATTTATCTTTAACTTGCACTATGACGTGAACCACATGACAAACTAGTAGTATAAAGAGTAAAACCTGTGCTTAGACGATCACATAAAAAAATGTATGCAAGCGTGGCTTTTGGACTGAAACTCAAAAATATTTCCAGGAAACTGACGATTCTCCTTCAAAGGAACTATTAGCGTGCTTCGCGAAACCCTCAACTTGACACCACACTTACGAAAAAAAATTCTAGAATCTGCAACTCTATTTTAGCTATTTCTTGGTACAGGGGTTCTTCTAAATAATTTGACTACTTTTGGGACCCTAATTTGGTCGCCAACCGCATAATAATGATGAAAGAATGTTAAACATGAAAATGCTGTTGTTCGAGGGCCTCTACTTCAAACTATGGCAACAAAAAAAGCAAAAGTTGTTTGCTACCTGAAAAGGAACCCCTAAGAATTGATTTTGTTTTTTATTGGGGTTAGTTTAAATAATGACTTGAAAGGATTAGATTGGCACCCGATCTTTAGTTTATTACTATTATTGCGACTGTGAAATCAACTTTAGGGTGGCGGTGTTTTTGCGTGTCCTTGGAAATGACTTCTTCTGTTATGTGAAAGACTAGAGTTCAGATAGCACCTCTTTTATATTTCCAATGTCTTTTTCAACCCTGTCATAGTGTGCAATATTGGCAAGAAGTTCTTATCGAAGAAAACGTAACGAGAATTAAAAAGATATCACTGCCCAAGCAAGTACTACCGCGGAAAATCTGCCTGACTTTATGTGCCCACAACCTCAGGGATGAGTCTTAAACAAAAGAATCCATTTCTACTAAGCTACGTTGTCATTAATCTATGGGTGAATGGTGTATCAGAAAGGGGTATTTGCCCGGTTTAAATGAGATCCTCGTCATGATGAGGCCGGACTGCTGGTTAAAGGAAGAAATTGAGTCTCTTAAGAAACATTGTTGATACCAAAAATTTGTCGCATACCTACTTATACAAGTTCATCCATCAAAATCGATTTTGGCCTCTTCAAAGTACTGTCTATCGACTACAAGCGACTTATGCCAGCGCTTGATTCGGTTTTTGGTATGGCCATCAGAGCCGTCTTCGATTTTTCCATTATAACCCTGTCTTTTTTTGGCGAATTGCTTCACGTAAACGTCTTATAGTGTCCAAATGATTCTCCTTCTTGAGTGCTTGATCTAGCAAGAATTCATGAAATCACTTGCATCACCTTCTTTTTCGACAATCAATTTGTTTGATTTTATCGTTGTTTTCATCGGTTCATTCCTTATTCGTCATCCTCGACAGACCCACGATCCCTTCTTTAGCATTCGTGCCACACATAACACTTTTGTTTTCAAAAGAGAATCGTTGCTCAAACACTTCGATAATATTTCCAATGTCTAGAATCACGTTTTAATGCAAAATTTAAAGTCTGTTCACTGTAGAAATGGAACGCAGCTAATGACAGATGTGGCACCTTAAAAAAAAGAACTCAAATTGTGGGGTTAGTCGCTCACAGAAATAATCCAACTCCAATATCGTTACTATTATTTATTGCTTTATTATTAGTTGTTACCTCGAAGGTGGAACTTTTAGAACTAAACTAAAACTATGACAAATTCGATAAAATTAAATAATAAATTATCCTACGCCTACTTAATAAAATATCTGGGATTCGCCGTGTAGAAGTTTAAGTGCTGTCGCTGTCAAGTCAAGTGTAGATGGCGTTGTAAACGCATCGTGATCGCCACAAAATCAAGACTGAGAGCGCCACACGGTTGTCGTTCCTGAAACTAAATTTTTTGATCAAAGTGGTCTGCATGTAACAGATTGTGTCATCCTACTTTATTCATTAACTTAGCATTTAACTTCGCGAACGATACATTAAAACGTCATCCCTGTTTTTGCAATATGCTGACTTAAATTAACTTTGATTTTAGTTACTATAATAAAAATATCTAAATATCTCTTCGGCCCTTGATTTATTTATTTTTTTTTACTGTCATGTATTTACACCTTATCTCTTCTATAGAAAACTGGAACAATACCCAATTTCTTTTGTATGATATGAAGTTTAAAAATGTGACCACCTTGAATTAACTAGCATTGGTCGAAAAAAACGACAACAGTATGACTTCATTTTCATATTCGTTGCATAGTTCATTTGTAAACTTCGCTTTATCACTAACTTACCCATAATAACCATTAATCATTCTGTCCTAAGATTAATTGTGTCCTCAAATGCACATTTCATTACGTTCAAAAAAGAAATTTTCTCTATATAATCAAATTTCCGATAAATTTTTGTAACACAACTTCCTATAACACATAAAAAATTCTAACAAATTACCTTCATCTCAAATTCGAACAGAGAACTACGAAAGCATAAAACAAAATCCAGAATCATAAACTATGTTTGCGCATAGAATTATTGATACTTAGCACCGCCCGCTGACAATTCTGTAATCATGCCAGAAACTGTGTTGTTGGCGCGGTTCAACATGGCGCGCATTAGTTATGCAAATTTTGAAATTTTAGTCTCAAATTGATGGTAACAATTTCGGATATTTCAGAATATTTTTACCATAGAGAAAGGAGATCTCTGGTAGCGCTCCAATCTGGCGTGGAGCATCGTTTTCGTTTTGTTATTTCGGTCTAGTTCCCATATCTCCTAGAGTGAAAATCTCCATCCGTGTCTAACCTCACCTTGAATTCAAAATCCAAACCCAGCAATATTTCTTCTCTTTTCGTGTTATGTAGTCTCTTGATTGATCAAAAAATATTCTGTGAAATGGATTTTTGTATTTTATATTCGCAGAAAACGATTTTGTGTTTATAAATTTTTTTCCCAGGTGTGTATCGTCGTCGTCTCCTCACCTATTTTTATGCCGATTATTTTTTTTCGAAGTTATCGCTGAAAATTATTATATTCAGGTGGAATGTCAACGTTACGCCCACGCGCTGATGTATTAAGTGAGATGTTTTGCTGATACGAAATCGTCATGGCCTATGTATTGATTAAAGTGAAGGTAAAAACAAAATTGATAAGCAAAAGTGCTCATTTGCATTTTTTTTTATTTTGAGGTGTAATTTGTTAAATTTATTGTGTATTTTGTGCAGAAACATCCATCGCTTCCGGTTTTAAGTTGGCTTGTCACAAGTAATTTTCAAAAGACATGGTTGATTCGTTCCGCGTAATTTTCAACTGGACTTAGAATTCATGTTATTTAATGTATTCTTGACTTACTTTTCATCATTAACATCTTTGTTCATTCTTCTTTACTATGACACAAAGAATTAGCAAACAGTATCTGTACAGTTGTCGCAACCATACCCTCGAAGAATATTGCTACGACCGTAAGGATTTGAAGAGAACAATTGATCCTTTTGTTTGGTACTACTTCAACTCATTTCAACTATTTCTAAATTAATCTATTAACGTCGTAGCGTCTCTGTGTACCGGTTGTCTTCCTCTTGGTGGCGTGTTATTTAAATTTAATTCTGCATACTTTTAGGGTAAATTTTTTATTATTATTTCTAAACGATGGAAAGTGTGTGAAAAGAAATTAATTACAATCCTTAACGTGACTACCAATTTCCTTTTAAATTGGAAAACGCTTACTGATCAAAATTTAATCCCAGCAAACCTTCACTTCGGTGTAAGCAAAATAATTTTCCCTCCGACATCAGGTACTATTGGCATTAATACTAGCCGTGTTCCTTTTCTGCAATTTTTTACTCGTATTTACATGGAACTACTCCTGCTCTCACAGAGGTTTATATAGGTTTTACTCACATCGACAAATTTTGCGTTCCTTTAATTTTTTACTCCGGAGTACTCCGGAGTAGAAAAGGAACACAGCAAATGTATTCAACTAAATCATGCAGGACCATTATTTATATTATTCCCTAAAATGTGTAAATCAATTAATATTTGACAATTCAATCCCTTCATTTTTGGTGCACAACCTCTCCAACGAATTAGATGAACATAGATGCCACTGTACAAAGCCTCTTAACTTTCTTTAGGATCAATATCTCCAACTTTGATCCTTTATTATTATTTAAATATTTTATTTAATCATTCTACTATAAAAAATCAAATTATAATTTTTCTAATCCAATTCAAACATTCCTCAATTCGTTACCCTAATTTAAAATTACCCTAGAAAAATTCAAATCCTCCAGCACCTTTATACCATATGACAGGTGATGATCATCTAATCCCATAAGAAGATCAAGTTATTAAAAAAAGAATACCTCAATGCTAATCAAGCAATAACTAAGTACTTAAAAGAAATAAACCTAATTGTGAAGCTGAAAGCCTAAAAGGGAAACGCTTAACCCAAGGGGCATACAAATGAGCCTCTCTGTACGCCGATCGTCAGTCATTCAGTCAACCCTTATTTATAAAAATAGTCCTAAGACGGAAACAAGAGGAAAGGACATGCGTGATCGAATTACAAACTACTTAAAAAAATGCATTTGGAACTAATATGTGGACCCTTTTTTTACGTAGCACCATTACAGGACCTGTTAAAAGCGCCCTCCCTTTTCTGATCGACGCTGACTGACTGATCATCAATGCCGTGTCAAATTAAAACAAACAAAATTCGATCAGACTTCAGTTTCTGGTCCCTCTTTATCGTCAGCCAGCGTTAATTTCCATAAAATGACTTGACCACAAAATCTTTACTTAAGAAAAAAGCAGGGGCGTAAGTAAAGTGTGTGAGAATAAGTAATAAGAAAAAAAATGATTTGTTGAAGCTATACTTACACGAAAACGAAGCAGTTTCTTGCCCTCGCGCTGCGCTTCCGCTATGTAAAAAAAAATTAACCGAAAATTTTTAATGTATTTAATGGTGATCGAGGCAAATTTTCGTCAAACTTTGAGAAGCCCTGACCCACGGCGAACTGAGGTGAACTTTCATTTTAAAAAGTTCTCTCGTACCTGCAACGTCGGTCGAATGTTGGTTACTGCATCGAATAACGACGCTACAACTTCGCCGTTTCTGATACAAAGTGCCTGGCTTTCTTCTTGGTTCGTGATGTAGAAAACCTTAAGTAAATAATAAGAAAAGCAAAGACCTAGAAAGAGTTGAGAAATGGTGGATGAAGTGCAGTGCGGGATGGAATTGGCGGCGACCACCTTTGGGAGTCGCAGCATAACCGGTTTATGGTCGTTATGTTTCTCTGTTTTGTTGTGGCTACTCTGTTTCATTTTAAAGCTATAGCTGCGCATGATGCTGTAGTCGTACTTTAAGTACATATATAAATATACATACCCACACTGAAACTCTTTTTACCTTTTTATTTTTGTTTTATTCCAGGTTCTGTGGCACTTGGACGCCTTCAGGAGATCTTTTCGACAACTTAACAATCACGTTTGTAGCGGACAAGACTGTATTTTCTGTGCCTTAAAGGTGAGTGCGAGATTTTCTGATGTTATGATTCTTTATTGTTGGCGCCAGAAAATATGCAAGGAAAATTGATTTGTTTCATTTACATATAAATTGTGCCTTGATAGGAGTAGAGAAAATTGTATAATTTTTTTAATTGAAAGGAGAAAGGATTTGTCGTAGGATTTGGTATTTTTTATTAGGTAAAATAATGAAAATCGATAAAATTTTAAATCAAAACAGATTAAAATCACAGAAAAGTTACAGTATTCAAATACCAGTAATATTATATGATTCAGAATTGAGGGATTACTTTCAATAGTCGCAAATAGGCGGCGGTAGGGAAAGTTTTAAAGTTTACTGTCATTTTGACAAATTTCTTTGACATTTGTTTTCAGTATGCAATTTAAGTCCACCAACGTCAGGTCAAATATGCAATAGTGAAACTGAGAAAAAAGAAAACGGAAGCTCCAGGTGGGATTCCAGCTGACATTGAAATAATATCAGAGCAATCCCAATTTAAAGCTGATATGGAACGAAGGAAATATCGGAGCGTGCACCAATTATCGCGGTATAACGTTGTTAAGTACCGCGTATTGGATATTCTCCGCTATCCTACACAACAGGATAGCCCCATACGCTAGAAACACCATAGGCCAATACCATATCATGGCTTCAGCCCAGGCAAATCAACAACTGATCAGATTTTCACGCTGAGGCAGACGATGGATAAATGTTTAAAGTTTCAAAACTCAATCATAAACTCTAAAGCCACCTGTTATAGTATGTATAGTCAAAGTATAACTCTAAAAAACCATGACAAAATTCGGCACTCCAATAAGCTGACACGAGTACATGTTGTGAAGAAAATAAAGCTCAGTAGGCTCCGGTGGGCAGTGCATCTAGCTCATATGAGTGAAGTAGAACCTGTTCGGAAAGGTCTCTGCGCTAAGATCTATGGGGTGCAACAGCGGGGGAGAACCAACCTCTGCTGGCAGAACGTCCCCAACTTAGGGATGCCAAACCGGGTGTCATCGGCTCAGAATCGGGACCGATGAATAGAAAAATGAAAAATGTACTATAAAAATGGCATAGCGAAACTACCGGCTTCGATAATTCTTTCTAAAATTAAAGTTATAATAAATTGCCATATAACCCCTTATTCTAAATTATGACCAATAATAAGTCACAAGCTTTTGTGATTCGTGCTTGTCGACAGTTTGTGACTAAGCTTGTGACTATCAGTTGATTTGGTATTCTAAGCACCTAGTCACAAGAGTAATCACAAAAAAATTCACCTCAAATGGGAAATTTCTATTCGTGTAATGAGATAGCGCAAATTCTGGGCGACAACGTAGCCAACGTACGCCAGTTGCAGATTGATGCAGTAAGGCAAAGCTTCCAAGCACCTCTCGTTGATGGTTGTCTGCTGTCGAGTCGGTAAAAATTTTATGAAAAATATCCTGGAAATGTTATTTATACTCTTGTGACCTGCTATTAAATACAATCACAATTTTGATCGGCATTGTCACTGTTTGCGGATTGTCAAATTTGTGACTACGAAATTATAATACCAAATCGTCTCAAGTTGAGAGTGATTGTGACTTGTGGCTACTTTTAGAATACAGGTGTAAAGGAACAACAAGCAGGAGTTAAAAACAGTGGAACTAGATAAATAATCGAAAAAAAGGTAGAATGGCAGTAACACTTCGTAAATTGTTAAGGAGCGTATGTCACAGCCAAAAGAGGAACTATCTAGAAGGCTTCAAAGCAAACCATAGTACCAAAAGTACTAATAAAAATTATGACAAAAGCAGAACACATAATCCTTCATAACGGACAATTAAGCAATCCAATAACAACAACTTATTTTTACGTAGCAGTTTTAAGCTCAGGAATCACCCTACTACTAACAGTCCGTCATGTTTTTGAACACATATGTAAAGAACTAACTTTAATTTTCGGTGACTTTCAAGGATTAACGCGTCCAACTGTCATAGGAGTTCAAATTCGATTCTTGGCAGCAATGGCATCAAATGTCATTGTGCTTTGACATTTAAGCCTGAAATACATTAAGAGGCACTGCGTCGCGTCTCTGTGCGCCGCAGTGGTTGATTAAAGTCTGAACGTCAGCGCACATTGGAAGCGCTGCGCGTTTTTTTTGACAATTTGATTATGAGTGTATTAAAAGGCAAATAGTTAATTCAAATAAATATGTTGAGACGAAACTAGGGTAAAAGAAGATTGCTTGTGCAAAATCGTTTAACGATGTTATGGCCCGTTAGACCCCACATAACTGTCAAGAGAAGCAGTGTTTTAGAAATTAGCCTAAGTCAAAGCAGTGCGTCGCGGCGCGGTGCGTCGCAGTGTGATTAATGTGAGTTGCCACATTCTGTAACTATAAATCTAAATTTTACTGCGACGCGACGCGACGAACTGCCTCTTAATGTATTTCAGGCTTTATGTTGTAGACAGATAGAGAATTAGCTAGAACAAGTAGCACAATGACATTTGACGCCATTTGCAAAAATTATGGCATATTCACATTATGACATTACTTTTGCCATCTTGTACAAGATAGTTTATCCTTGGTTTTTTCTAAGTTACCAAAACTTAAGAAGGACCTACGCTCCGGATTTGATATCACCAAAATAATACCCAATTTACTGGAAAAATTATTAAAAATGGGGTTGAAAGACTTTATTTTGTGAAGCTCAGCCCTAGAGATTGGCCCACCGATAAATTACTTCCTTGTGTTAAATATTTTTTGTACAAGAAAGTGATTTTTCGACTTTATCAGTCGGCGCCACCATTAATAATGTCCGTACATCCGACAGGTAAAAATTTCTAAGATAAAACTCAATTTCCGTTCTTTGTAATTCCTTCAACCTTTTATATTACAAAACAGTGAAATATTATCTTAAGTACTCGTACATTACTGAATCTCTACGTAAAATTATCGTCTTCAACTTTAAGCCACATAAAACTTTCCTCTCATAATTTACAAACCGGAAGGTAGTCCACTTCAAGCCTGCGCAACTAACTACCGACCGACCGATATAAATGCCAATAGCCCTCACACAGGGCGGCGGCGTCGTCTGGTCGTTTTTAACTTAAACATAAAACGAACCAAAAACATATTTTGACAACTCAATTAAGAAAAGAAAAAAGGTTTTAACCCGGAATTTCAGGTATAATATGATTTCACTCTAAAGATATGCCCGGCCTTGTAAACTCTTAAACTGGCCTTCATATCAGTTAGTGAGTCCGAAATTCTTCTCCGAAAAATCCGAAAAAATCATGCTGTTTTAAAATTTGCATTAAAACTTAAGTTAAAACAGCATAAAAAGTCATTAGTCCTCTGCACAATTATTATTCCTCGTTTTATGTTTATTTTGTCCTCTTTTTTTGTTTTTTTTTGTGTACACCTTCCAGGTAAAATCGTTTTCAGGTATCTGCGCAACATACTTATTCTCACATGCGCACAAGAAAAATATTCGAGAAAAACCAATAAAAAGCAAGCGACAGACAAACGTGATTGTGCTTACTGAAAGTTGATTAAAGTTTTATGCAAGGTATTGAAGATGAGCATCGGGAAAACCACTACTTTTCAAGGAAAACCGCCTTAAATCATGATGATTGTGTCTGCCACATTGCACATTTTCAAACTGAGATGTGAAACTGTTAATCTTTGAAATGTTAAAAGTTAGATTCCGAAGTCTTTTACTGGTGATCCATAGTGCGCAGGTATGTTATGAATCAATGAAAGGTGAAGATGTCATAATGCCTCTGGGCAACAAGCATCTTCGTTTTCTGGCACTTGGGGTGCAGGACGTGATCTTTGTGAGATCTTTTCCAAATCCGTTTAACAAAAGACTTAAGTGACGAACCCTATTTTTATTGTGCGCGCTTCTGTGTTGCACATGTTTTACAGCATTTTACACACCGGCAATTTGGGGAAAAGGTGTGGGAACAAAATTTGTTTTAGTTTTATTTTATTAAAATATTATTTTTTTCCGGAATTGCAGGTATTAACAGTTCTGTTCTGTGGGAAAATTGTAAAAATGAAAATTTTAGGTGGAAATGCTAGTCTGAAGTATGTGTTGAGTTGTGGAAGGGAAAATTTTTCCAAACAGATTGAACTCAACTTTGGAATTTCACATGTGCATTTCTTACACTTGTAAAATAAAATATAAAGCACCAAAACACTTTCGACCAGGTACAAATTCCTTTCATACTTTACCTAAACAACAAAAAAAAATTAAGACACAAGTGGATCCAGGTAACTTCTTGAAAACTCTATGCTATCATCAATTTCCTTTACTTTTGTGGATGCACCTTACTTAACAGCTTCGCACCTTAAAACTCCCTCGATTTTCAAAAAAGATAAGATAAAACCCCGACCAAAAAAAAAGGGTTCAACTAAAATCCCTAATCTAAATCTTTCTTTCCTCTCTTCAAATCAAATATTTGCATTTAAGGTAAAGTGCAGCTCTTTTTACTAACAACAAAAAAACACCGCCTCTATACGATTTCCAGTTCCGTAACTCTACTAAATCAGAGCAAAGTTGTTTCATTACATGACGGCATCGGTTGCGCTTGCGCAAATACATTATAATCCACAAAAGATTAGACTTATTATTCTATTTCATATGCGTGGTTTGCGTTGGCTACAAAAATGGACTTAACGCGGCACCACGAACGGACCCCATACCCCTAATGAGGCAGACTCCGCACGAGACACGTTTTAACGACTCTCTTGTGAGTTATGTTGAAATCATTTTTTTTTTCAAAAAAGTAAATAAGTAAAAAAAAATAAAAAGTTTGTCCAAACATGATAGGTCTTATCTTGCAGCTTTTATTTACTTTCCTGTGAATTCATGAGTGGGATGACTTGTTGCTTTATGCCTACACACTGCGTTAAAAGCATGAACGAACATTTGTAAGGCGTGGGACTATATGTTTCAGGTATCATAGGTGGTACTATGCCGACCTGATAAGATGCTACCGGATGATTTTTACACAATTTTTATATTATATGGGTGTAAATTGCTTAATGACCGGTGTTTTAATGGGAAATGTATCGCTACTGTATGTAATTATTGATGTGTTTTCGATAATTATACTGGGATTAATTGTCTATCGCTTATGCGATCTTTTAACTCATGTGATGGATTTATGTTTGGGTCGTAATCGTGAACTATATCTTGTAAAGGAGAATTCACAATCGATGTAAAACGTCTTTCAGCAAGAGATGTCATTTTAAATTTCGCGCCATTTTTTAAGCTGTCAACATGCAACTGTCATTACGATGGCATTTGACAAGTAACGCTGACATTTGACAGATATTGATCGATACACACTCAATGCGTTTGAAATAGTGAAAATTCATTACAGAAATCTTGAAAATATCGTGGAAACGGTTTGTAAAATTCGTACTGCTTGTGGTCATTATCAAGTGCCTTCTCGCACAGATCTAGTGAGTCTTACTAGGTATACCGGTTAATTCGTGCGGTTTTACAACAGATAGCGTAACTTGATTATTATTCTAGTCGTCTAACCAAATATTCATTGGAAAGTTACTGTCATATAGTTTCAGAATCAGTCAGCCTGTTTCTTTACGAAATCCCGGGATCCCTGGGAACCCAATTCATGTTTCTTTACTTTCTCGGAATCATTTCCCCTCCATCCCAAAGAGCCAGAAGTCTGGAAGTGTGTTTCTTATGCCGGATCCACACGTTTGTCAAGGCTTGGCAAGCATTTGCAAATTCAAACGTGTGGATAAGGCGTTTGGCTTGGCTTGTGTAAGCTTGCCGACGCTTGTGGCCGATCCGGTCGAGTGTGGATTCTCGGCAAACCAAAGCAAACGTGCTAACGCTTGCAAAGGAAGTTTGCGGCAAGCGTTTGTAATGCGTCCACACGTTTGTTTTAAAAAAGCTTTTTCAATTTGCGAACGCTTGCCAAGCCTTGACAAACGTGTGGATCCGGCATTAACTAAATCCCGGGATCCCTGGGAGCCCGAGTTTTTGTTAAAGGGTGGGGATACAACTGTCAAAGTAAAGAAATGCTTTCTGGGATGATTGAGAAATCCAAGAAGAAGAACTATTTATTTATTTGCACTAATAGTCTCGATAACAAAAAACTTCAATTTAATTATTATTTTCACTGCTGTTTCGATAACACAACACTTCAATTTATTTGTTATTTGCACTATTGCCTCGATAACACGAATATCTTTTATTAATCAATTGATGTTGAAAATTGAGAACTGTCACCTTAGCTGAGAACTGTCACCTTTTGACATTTCTCATTTAATCCAAGCCGCCAGGGGAGTTTTACTTCATTATTTCAATATGAAGAAAAAAGCAGCCGAACGTCATCGGATTTTGGTGAAAGTTTATGGTGACCATGCTCTAGCTGAGCGAACGTGTCAGAAGTGGTTTGCACGGTTTAAAAGTGGTAATTTTGACTTGGAAGACGAAGAACGTTCCGGACAGCCAACAAAGTTTGAAGATGAAGAATTGGAGGCATTGCTCGATGAAAATCCATCAAAAGCGCAAGAAAAACTTGCAAATGCACTTTGAGTCGCTCAGCAAACCATTTCCGATCGTTTAGAATTAATGGGAATGATCCGAAAACCGAAAGGTAGGACATTGGGTGCCGTATGAATTGAAGCCAAGGGGGAATATTCACGGCCAGAAGCTTATGTTGTATATTTGGTGGGACCAGCTGGGTGTGGTGTATTATAAGCTACTACAACCGAAAGAAACGATCACAGGTTGGGTCCATCGATGACAATTTGATGCGTTTGAGCCGATCATTGAAGGAAAAACGGCCGGAAACGGTCGCAAGACACGATAAAGTTATTTTGCAGCACGAAAATGCTCGGCCACAACATACTTAGAAACGCTTAAATGGGAAATCCTACCCCACCGCCGTATAGCCCAGACCTTGCACCGTCCGATTACCATTTGTTCCGCTCAATGCAACATGGCCTGGCTGACCAGCACTTCTCCAATTATGATGCAGTCAAAAATTGGATCGATTCGTGGATAACCGACAAACCAACCAATTTTTTTCAACGCGGAATTCATCTCTTGCCAGAAAGATGGGAAAAAGTTGTGGCCAACGATGGGCAATACTTTGAATATTAAATTTGTAATCATTCCGATGGTACGGCTTTTGATGACTTATGCTTAAACTTTTTGAATATTTACCTTCACTCCTCTCCTTCCTCTTTATTTTTTTATAAAGTAAATAGTTGAACCTCTTTGTACGTTCAACTGTTCTATCTAGATTGTAATGTCGTACAGTCGTACGTCGGCGCTTACTTCCTTGTTTAATTTGAAGCTTAAACCCATGTTTAGCCATTTTTCAGGTAGAGTCATGATACCATCACTGAAGAACGTCGGTGGTTTCTGGTTGAAAAACGGAATCAAGTAGCTTTCACAAGATTCTTTTAAATCCAGCTTAATTCCATTGAGGAAGTCCTATATAGATAGTTAGAGTGAGCTATATCTGGACTACACGTTGGATGCATCAAAATAGAGAGTCATCGAGCGTTGCAGTGATGGAAGACAAATCTGACTGGAATAATCTCTCTAGTTGTCCATACTAGAGTTAAGAATCAATCGTCTGACCAGCTGGAACTACCTTATAGTAGACGATTCTCTTCCAGTCGACTCACACACACAGCATCACCTTTTTCGACATCAATACTGGCTTCACGAACGCTTGTGACGGCTCGACATCCCTGTACACGATCTTTGACGCTACCGATTGTCGTACGTGACTCATTTTTCATCACCGTTGATGAGATGTTTCAAAAATGGATCGATTTCGTTGCATTTCAGCAGCTAATCGCAGATGTTAATTCGGCCTATCATGTTTTTCGCGCTCAACTCAACAGGAACCTATGCATTCAGATTATTTTTTATCCAGTTTTGTGCAGATGACTCCACTTTCGGATGAACAGTTTCGGATTTCCTAGCTCCATACCCAGTATCAACACTGTTGACATGCCTGGATCTCAAGAATTTCCATCAGTTTTTTCGGCGATTAGACGAGCAGGTCGGGACTCATCTTTTACATAAAAAATACAAGAAAGAAAGCATTTTCGCGCAGTACAGACTTTGTTAAAGTGCCTTCACAGTACACAGAACAAATTTTTCATAAACCTACGCAATTTTTCAATATTTTTCTACATTTTCAAACGCAAACAACTTTCCAACTACTGCACAATTTTACATTTCGAACAAAGTAACACACTCGAACTGTCACCTTTCAAAAAAGCGTTTTGTGGTGTCACTGCGATCAGTTGTTCGTGACTTATTTGCAATTGACGCTATCTATCGGGAAAACGCTTTGAATATTTTGCCTCTCCAATATTATTACAATTCCCTAAAAATTTGTTAAATGTTTAAAACTACAACAAATATAGCAATTTTCAACAAAGAATTAACTTCATAAAATCCACTCTCTTAAAACCTAAAAATTTTACCTGCTCAATTCTCAACTCTCTTAGTTTCTTTCTACCTGTAGTTCTTGCTTTGTTCACCTGGGCTGCTATTTATTCTCCCTCACTAAATAATTGTTGATGCCCGCCAACTGAACCATGGAAACGATCTGAGAAACGGAACACCTGAAGAAAAACCTGAATTTCAAACCAAGAAACCAAGCCACAAGCTCTCCGCTTTATTGGTGAAAAATCCAAACACGATCCTCAGTCTATCTCAGTTACCAAAGAGGTGCGGACGTGTTTTCAGAAAATTGCACGATTCTTGAATTTCGCGGATTTGCTTTAACATAAAAAAAAATAGTGCCCTCTACGTTTGAAAATTGTATTCTTCAGGTGTTAGTTAATACGAAACAACTCTTTTGTGCAAATATATACATACATACATATTATATAAAAGAAAAGAAGTGAAGAAAAAAATAATCTAAAAGAAATCGAAGAAAATAATTAACTTCTCATTTATTTTTGTAAAGTGACGTGCTAACAAATTATTTTTTTTGACTTGTAAGTCGATTGCGCAGACGCGTGTGGACTAGAAATCGTTTTGATGATAGTTTTTTCGATCCTGTGTAAATGTGTGTGGGATGAAGATGTGATGATCTGTGATCTTAAAAGCATTTTTTTTGGATATAAGAAGAAATTTCTTCAACATTTTTGGATACATTCATCATAATTCAAACGCCAAATCAAGGATTTTTATTTTTTTTTTAATATTTTTCGTATTTTTTTTTTTAAGAAATATGAAATCGAAAAAAGCGACGATGACTCTTTTTGTATCACCATAAAAAAATTTTCTTTATTTGAACAATTTTTTCGTATTGGAACGGTATTTGCAAAGACTTAAAAGAAGAATAATGGACCACGATTTGGCTCACTTCACCACTATGAGTCATGCAGATTACTTACTACTTCTTCGAATCGTGAAGAAGTTGAAGATTTGCATCTTTGTAGATAGGGCAACGTGTGAGGAATGAATTCATTTTAAAAAAAAAAAGAAAAAAAGATCGAAGAATTTTGCTGTCTGAAGCGGATGCTGTTTTTCAAGAATTGTTACAACAAAACCGGCGACATACAATACTTAAAATTCAAATAACATTTCTTTTATGTGTCGATGTGATTGCAATTCTTAAACAACGATTTATTTTTTTGTTGTTGTTGTTGACCCTGCCTTATTTGTAATTCTTCTTTTTACTATACTTCTTAATACAATTATTTCTTTTTTTTTGTTCTTTCTTTTTAAAAACTTCTTATTACTTAACTTGAATTGAAGAAGTTATGCAAATACCCTTATATGCGCGCGAGTGTGATTCGATGAATATCAATAGTTTTTGATTACTGGTATTAATCTTAAATTATATATCGTCGCCACTTGATGGGTCGACGCATACCCCAGCGACGACGTCAAACCAGAGAAAGAATAAATACACTCTGAAAATGACAATGGCAGATCAACATGACCAGAATTTTTAATTCTAAACTTGAAGCATATCAGAACCATCAATCTGAGGGACCCCTTAAGAAGTCGATCTTTATGGGTTGTCCATTTTTATTAGAAAACATTATTTTGATCTTGGGAAACCCTACGATCCACAAGGGACTCCGTTTCTTCTTCGTTTTTTTTTTTGGTTGTACTTCTTTACTTTCATAGTTCTTGATGGATATTTTTTTCCTTGTGTCTTCGTTGTCTTCTTTTTTTTATGAAATTCTCGTTTGGTCCAGAGAGCATCATCGTCATAAAAACGTTTCTTTGATGATTATACCTGTTTCACGTAAAGAGATACCTCCATGCTTTTTATGAACACTGATATTTACGTTTTTTTTATTTCTTCTTCAATATTTTTTGAAAGAAAACGAAAAAAGAAACTCCTTTTTCAAAGATGATTTTTTGGAGGGAAAATGTTTTTGGTTATTCACATTTAATTTTGGGGTTTTAAAAGTATTTTTGATTTTGTTGTTTTGTACTGTACGGTTCGAGGGTTTAAAAATGCCCACAGGTGTTCAAGTAATAATTCTGGTTTATGGTAGAAATATTTTAAAAGTTTTTTGCTTTTAAAGCGACTTATTTTTCATTGGAAATGAATATTACTGATATTTTGCAATTTTAAGAAACATGTTTTGATTATGAAAATGTTTGATTTGTTAATTTCTGGTTTGTGAGTTAAAGTTATGTGGAATGGTGAGTTTAAAAGATGCTTAGATAAAACACAAAACTATGTTAACTTCGAATAAGAAAATGTTTTAACACTTTTATATAAAATATTATCTGTATATGTCGATTAAACCCATAGCTTGTTCTCGTTCGTTTACTTCATTTCTGAACTAGTCGATCCTGAGTCAAACTTTTATTGACTTACTTATGTACAGCGTGTCCCGTGGCAGATTTAGGATTTGAAATTTGAATATTTGTAAAACCGTTGTCCAGAGTGTGATATAAGCTGGAAGCAGCAATACGTTCGGCAGATCCACA
This sequence comes from Thereva nobilitata, assembly GCA_963855945.1. NCBI lineage: Eukaryota > Metazoa > Arthropoda > Insecta > Diptera > Therevidae > Thereva > Thereva nobilitata. Next base: position 99,772,794 of record OY979697.1, on the reverse strand, counting down.
GTATCGACGAGTTTCGACTGACAAATAATTGCGTGATTGCGTTCCATCCCTGATTTCATACATAACTCAAAAATCTAAGTAGCGAAAATTCATGGCGGCCTGTTGTTATGTGAATAAGCTCCGCTGTCGAAAACCTTTTATTTTTGTTCACCTTTTGCAATTGCCTTTTCGTCTTTCCAAATACGAGTGTTATTTTACCAAGCGGTCTCCCAACTAAGTACTAACCACGTGCAAAGCTGCTTGACCTCAGTAATCGAACGAGAATCGTGTGAGTTGATTACGCTAACGGCAGCCTTTATGATCACTAAGATAATTGCCGTTTTCTTCGTTCTATACAATTTTTTAAAGCTTCAATTTTGCTCCATTAGGAGCATTTTGACAACGCTTAAAATTTGTCCCGCTGGAATTTTTCGCCGAATGCAATGCATGCAAGCTTGTATATATTTCCAGCTACAGTTCGACGTGTAATTCGTGCGAATTGTTTAGTTACGATGTCGAAGTGTTCCGGTGAGCATTTCCTTATCATGCGATATAGCGGCCCAAGGCTGTCTTTTTCACACTGTGCAGGGCTTGTTGGGGCTTCAATCGCGGGGTTTCTTCTTTTGGCGCGCAATATCGGAAGTTTTGCTGGTTTACAAACCCATTTATACCCTCGAAACACGGCAACGTTGCTACGACGAAAATTCGAATGCCATTTTAAGAGTTGACACGGATTCGTCGTTATCGGTAAAATTCCTCATTATGTTTAGACAGTTTAATAAGTCGATGTGTAGTATGTCTTCTTCTTCTTTCTTCTACTTTGTTGCCCACGCACCGGTCTCTCAAATCGGCTCATCTAGAAACTAGTAATATTTTTTATTAATTTTAAAATGCAATTAAAATCAAGCCGCCCTATGTCCCATGAGGGATTAAGGGGGAATAAGTAGTAATTAAAATCAAAATCAGCTGATACCGCATAATACTGGAAAAACGCCTGGAAAAATTTATCGACTGACAGAGACCCCTCTATTTGAATTTTGGTCGTAACGAGGCGTCCTTGGCTTTCGTCGTTACGATGCTGAATATTCGTCTTCGTATAGCATCGCTAAAATCTTCCTCGACTTAGCAGTCAAATGGCGGGCCACGTTAAAATCACACCGTGTGTGCGAAAAAACAGATAGACTCGTGGCCTACAGCCGATGATTTGGACTTTCGATTAATTCAAGATCCATGACGCGGAGCTACAGAGGCATTTATTGGCTCGCTCGTCTGCAGAGAAACACAGAGTCAAAATGAGCCGAACTATCCCCTAAACTCGCCGAAAACATCATTCGCATTGAAAGTTGCAAGCAGCAGGCTTAAAGTGAAGCTGAAGCTCACAAATGGCACAGCCCGACTGAAATAGACTGGCCGAACCCGACTCCATAGTAAGCGGGCCTTTTATTTTGGACATGGTGCCAAATGGACTCGGGAAAATGGATCGCTCGTGTAGGGGGCTCTTAAACATCCCAGTGGATTCGGAGAACTACTGATGATCAGAGTCCGCTTGTGGGCAACTGTTTCTGCCCTATGTCCCATGAGGGATTAAAGGAGCATAATTAAGTACTGATGATCCGAAGGGAGCTTTGTTAGAGCTTTATGAAATTGTATAAGACGAAGACAATGGGCAATAATCTTGGAGATTGGAGTGTCCCCGAACGCTTCCCCTGGTCAAACAAACCTCGTGCTGCCAGAACCATGGTTCCTCGTGTAGGAATGGTCTTAAGGGTTCCATTAGCATACTCAATTGAGCGCTTTTCGGTTGATTACGGAAGTCAAGCAGTATTGGATGTGATTTAGTACTTAGTTGGGGGACCGCATGGTAAACCCCTGCCGACACTCATGTTTATTTCTACTTTTGTGACTGCTTCAAAAACGCTTCTTAAGCACCACTAAAAGAAGTACTTCATAGTCCGGGGAAATTAGCAAAAAAAACTTACGAAAGGAGACAAAATTCCAAAATGGCTGAAAATTGGACCACAGCTTCCTTGGGACTTTTTAAAAAACAATTTCGGAATCACAAAAAAAACATGGCCGCCGGAGATATCACTTTTTGGCAAAAAAATCATTCAAAAACTGGTTTTTTCGAAAAAAAATTTTGATCAATAGAAAACATTATTGCCTACAAAATACCCCTCTTGAATTTTTTTCGAAAACGTTGACCTTTCCGAATTATTCAAAGCATTTTTGGCCGAAATGTGATTTTTGGAAACTTCGACCTTAAATAACTTCGAAATTTTAGGTTTTCGCAATAATGATAACAGGGCTTTTTTGTAGGCAATAAGGTTTCGTATTGACTGATCAAAATTTTTTTTCGAAAAAACCACTTTTTGAGTGTTTTTTTGCCGGCCATGTTTTTCTGGCGGCCATGTTTTTTTTGTGATTCCGAAATTGTTTTCTTAAAAAGTCCCAAGGAAGCTGTGGTCAAATTTTCATTGAACAGTTACGATTCGAACCGCGTACCTGGATCGGTTGTGATCTCAAGAGATACGCCGAAGCGTGTAATAAATTCAGTGACGAATATGTTTGCCACTGTTGAAGCGAAGATTTCCCGAATTGAGTATGCTTCGGGCCGTCTTGCCAATCTGTCTACTATCGTTAAACGTTGGCGCATCCGCGAGATGTTGTTAAGGATCCCGCTATATTCATATGGATATGAACAAATCTATTATTTGGAACCTTGAAAGCTTTAAATGGAGATTTGGTATGTCTTGAAACTTTAGACTTTTAGCAACCAATGCACGACGAGACCACTCATTACAGTCTTTATTGATCGATGGCTAGAAGCATTTCTTGGTAATGGATCGTTTTGTAGATTAAAATGCTTCAGACTTTTTCCAAATTTGGTCAAAACGAACTTATTGAAACGTTTGTGTTGTTTAAAAAGTATTGATGATCATAATTTTGTTTTCTAGAAGAATGAACGAATAGTTACAAATAATGCGTTGGTAGAAACTGCGAGGTACAAACTACAATTCTTCCATATACCTATATTTTTTTGTTAATCTCACCTAGTCCTATCAACACCTGGGCGCTTTGTAAACTTAGCATATACACCCTGTATAAACAAGAAAAACAGGATTACATTTTACAGAACTTCAAATAATATTCCTTCACTAACAAATACAAATAAAAACGGTAAAATAACCACATTTTTACTATATATTAACAATCATGCTTCATTTGCGACATGCTCTTAATTAATTACACCTCCGCAATGCGCATGCGCCTATTACTTACTACCAAAAGGCATGAATTGTTGCTGAACAACAACAACAAGGACAAGTCAGGTCATAGCAACACCATCTCTCTGCTTCCCTTATATATATGTTGTATGCAAATTGACCTAAGAAATTAACTGGCATTTCCTTTCTTCTTCCCGTATTATATACCCTATAACGCGACAGCCAGCCTTCATCTTAAGAAGATTTCTTCTACCCGCAACGCATGAGGGGTCTCACGATTACAATTTTTGTTTTTCCCTCATTTTGTTTTCTTCGTTATTTTTTTTTTATTTTTTATTTTTTATTTTTACCTTTAAACACCGGCATATTGTGGGTCATTAAAACCGGCAACGGCTTCGAATGAGTCATACTACAGGCAGACAGGAAATGTTTTCGGGTTGTCTTCATGGTTCTTCTCAAGAATTGAAGATTAGAGTATATACATCTAGTCGTGTATATAATGTATGTATGTAGATCTTCCAAATGCGGTTCTACCTCTGCATCCAACTACATCAGAATGGAGAAACTGTATTTTTCTCACCTGGATTGTATGTGGTATGTTTGTATGTTTATGGTGTTATGCTATGTTTTCTGATTCATGCAAGAAGAACACGATCTTCGAGTCATTCTCTCGTACAACATTTGCAATGGAGAATAATAATTTGCCAGATGTATTTAGTCTGGTACTAAAATTGCAGCTGGGATAATAATTGGGTTTCTATACCAACGATCGGTTTATCGTTGTTTTTACTTTGTACCTGTTGCTGATATATATATAATAAATGACTCTTGACCAAATCGACAGGTGCAATCAAGTGTATCTAATTGAAATTTTGTACAAATTGTAAAAGAGGGACAATTTGTGAAGCTATGAAGAATTTTTTGCTGAAAAATAAAATTATATAAGAATGTTTTTGGGCATATTTAATGATTACCTTAACGGCAATAATCTTACGAGTTTATTTACACCAATTTTTTTATTATTGTTGTTGTTGTTCCTCTATTCAAAACCTCACACAAGACTCTCAATCCGCAATTCTTGTACAAGAATTGCGGTTTTTGTGCGGTTGATGACTCTACAAGTTTCTGTAAGATCACGATGTTGTTTTCTTATTATTCTTCATTCATTCTGTGTGTAGCACAAAAAACCACGAAAAAGTAGGAGAAACTGAACAGCTGCCGTCGTTTTATCTTATTTTTGCCGAGACTGTTGAATTGAACTAGATTCAAGATACCGCATTTATATTGTATATATTTCTTTCTTTTTTGTTTTGTATATATGTATATACGTCGTTACTGTTGATATATTGTTGAATCTCTTTACCTTTCCTTCGTGTTTTCTCTATATACCTGAAAATAAACGTTAAAATCGTGTCTTAAATCGTTACAAAAACAAAAACTTGCAAAGTAAGGCGAAAGTGGACCATTTCAAATGACGTCGACCGATGGTCAAGTTTTGGGGTTTTTTTTTGTTAAATATATTTTTATTTTAAAGTTGTTTTAAAAAAACGAGAATGAAAACGCTTTAGTCGTTAACTTCTTCTCTTGTTTTTTTTTGTGAACGTCTTCTACTATATTTGGTAGTAGCTGAAATGTTACCAATCATCACTATCGTCATCATCGTCAAATCGTGCGCGCTCTCATGACACAAAAAAAACACGATTTTGTTTAACGAAATTCGATAGCATCAAAAAATATGTTTTTGTTTATATAATTTTATTATAAATAATAAATCACAAATATTTTTAGAGTTTTGCAAAATTTATGATATTTGAGAATTTGTTTTTCCCAAAAGAATTCGTTATGTTTTTTTGTTGTTATGATTATGATTTTTTGTTGAAATTTGCATAACAAACATATTTTTTTTTTTGGTTTGTGACTGGGAATTTTTATAACGAAAACAATAAGAAATATTTGGGGAATAAATAAAGATACAAAAAAGAGTTAATATTGATTTACTAAAACGTAAATTGTAAAAAACAGAAAACGTTGGCATTTTTCAAATGTTCGTCATAGGTTTTCTGGAAAGAATTCGTCGTAATTATAGTCTTGGAAATATGCCATTAAATACAAGGTCTAATACCAGTTTAACATAGTCATTGAATTAATAGAATGGTTGAGTTAGTTAGAAAGAAGATAAAATACGTGACTTTGAAATTAAATATGAGGAAGATTTTTAGAAAATTTATATTTACCAAGATTTAGTTTAGAAGATTCGATTTGGTATGCCATATTAGAGCTAATAAAAAATATGTTTTTTAGTGTGAAACAAAGATACACAAATACTTTGGAATCACCTTTTTCTTATTTTAAAATAAATACTTGTACAATTTTATTTTATCTGCTAAAATAGCCTTAACGAACGTCATTACCGATGAACCAAATATCCCGTGACATTTGTGCACATTTTGCAGCTTATTTCTCAGGTTGAGACGTTAACATTTTGTAGATCATTGATAGATATTGCGCCAAATCAAAAGGAAAACTCAAAATCACTCTTTTCATGCGCAGTTAGAGTTTGTAGTTTCGCAGTGAGAGTCCCTACTAAGAAAGTAAATAATATAAAGGCCAGTTTCACACGGGCCGACGACCAACCAACAAAAATCTGCTAAAAAAACGTCGTTTGTGGAGAAGAGGGTGAGAGACGACGATGGGATGGGCAGATTTTTCATCGTCCTCTCCCACTCTCTTCTCCAAAAACGACGTTTTCAACAGATTGGTGTTGGTTGGTCGTCGGCCCGTGTGAAACTGGCCAAACCATACACTGTTAAAATTCATACATAAATACATTATAAAAAAATTGTAACTTTAATTAATGTAATAATTAATGAAAAAAAATTTTCACTTTTTGGTGGATATTTACTCGCACTTTTTCCAAGAACTTATTATTAACTTCAAGAAAAAATTCTCAAATGACAAACATTTTTAGTAGTGTATGATAAAAGCGAACAAAGCCATTCTGTTCGTTTAAAAAACGCAAATTATCGGCTCATGTCCGTATTCTCTTTCGGCTCATGTCCATACGCTATTTTACACCCATGTTTTTTATGACGACGGAAGCACGCTTAACTTTTTTCCCAGAATCGAGAGTTTTTAGTTTTTTTAAATTCAATTGCAATATTGTAACCAGGCATAGACAAAATTTTATTTGAAAAAAAAACGGCGATTATTATTAGCAGCAGCAGCTTGTATTATAAGCCGTGTTTCTTTTCTGCTCATTTTTACTAATTCTTACTCGCAAGTACTCATAGCTACTCTTGCTCTAACACCCGAGTAGCAATGGAAAGTAATTACGCAATTGAAATCGGCTAGAGGAAAAGTCAATTTTTTGAGTCTATTGGGAAACTGTCGGTCCGTGGCTTGAAGTCTCCAATTTCTTATACTTAGGGTCCGTAGATCTATACTATCTAATCTATTCAACTATTGTTGGGCGCCCCCGTATCACTGTTTCAGTCAGGTATTTTTTTCATAATAATTTTTATCATCACTAAGCGTTGAACATATCCTGCATATCTCTATCCCAGTTTATACCCAGTAAAACAACTAGTTATAAACTGGGTATTGATACCACGAACATTTTGTGGGTATAGAGTAGGTATAAGATCTTTTCACTGCGCACAGCGCCACCTGTGTGCGAAAATCGAGCAAAAACGTGTAAATATATATTTTTATAACAAGATATCTGATCTTTTTTTCTTTTTCGTTCCAAATCTTGAATTTGCCTCAGATCCAGATTTATTTCCTCTTGTTTGGCAAGGAATAAAGGCAATTAAATGTTCCACTTCCATATCAAATTCAATATGCCACTTAATACACTTTAAATTTAACAAAATTCGTTTACTGGATCTGAAAAATTTTCCAGCTGTCGACAAACGTCAAATTATACCCTCGTTCATGTGTGTCAGGGGTTCCTCAATTCCCCGGTATTCGCCATGGTATCGATACGTCATGTGTGTCATAAGTATTATACAAATGATACAATTCTTTGGTCACACGGCTAAACATTTAATTTAAAATTATGACTTAATATTTACGAAAATCATTTGACCCTTAGATCAGAGACAACTTGAATATTTTTTTTAAATGGTAGTCAAAACATCGGACAAGTAAACAGGATTAGTATAACCTGACTACCGACTTTTCATTATATAGTAGAAATTCAAGTTTAACATACTTTTTTTTGTTGAAAAACTGCTTCTTACCGACTTTATCGGATATAATTTAATATCAATTTTATATAATCGAAAAAGAAGCTTTTTCTACAAATTATACAAAATTAGAGTCAACAGCCGGGCCTTACATCCTCATTTTCTAGAAAAACTTGTATTTTATCTTAATAAAACCTTGGAGTTTAATAATAAATCAACAAAGAATTTTCTAGACTTATTCATTTCCATTGGTGATTATGATCCATGACAATACATTATCGTTCAAATGATCACTGCGATCATATTTACAAGCATTGATCGTGCAGTCATAATTTTCAATGATAATTTCACAAGTATATACGGAATTTCGGCAAAAATTTTGTTTTTGCGATCTCTAATAATTTGTGACCAGTTTATCTTACCTTTTTTTTCAAATTAAGCACTCATTAAATTTGATATGTAATAAAACAATATTTTCACATATTATCTAGCTCCTAGCGCCATCTTGTTAAAATATTGTCGATAGCAGTGTAATCAGCATCAAGAAATAGTAACTTTTTTTGATGCATTACTCACATTGATTGCTGTTTTAAGCAGTATGATTTGTCATATTTAATGATACCCTCCCGAACTGAAGCTTTAAGGTTTTTCAGTTCTTCTATGGCATATATGCAATACAATATCGTAAGTTCTGACTTATCGTTTTATGTGTTATCTATAGGCAGTGTACGGTTTCCACTCCGAATTACTCTTAGAACTCATTCATGACTAGGAATACACCGCTTTCTGATGTCTTTAAGGTGTCAGCTATCTCACGCGACTTCATTTCATGGTCTTCCAAAACGATTTTGTGCACTTTTATGTTTTCTAGAACAATTGCCGAATTTGGGTGAACAGAGCTGATGCTGAAAATCATCGGTGTTTATGCGGCTGCGTTTAAAATCAGCAAACCACAAACCTCGATCATTTTTCTCTATGGAGCAGAGTCGGATTAAAAAGCAATGCACACACGAAATTCAGATTTGGTAAATATTCAGATTAAGTCCTCCACGCCCGATTTCGATGAAATTTTCACACAATGTACATTTAAATACGTAGAATTCAGCGGCGTTAATAAAAAGTGTCGCTCAAGTCCCGTTATCCCGTATTGTCATTTCAAAGTGCCGAAATGTCAAAAATTCTAAATGCGATAACTTCTATATAAGTTCACCAATATTGATGAAATTTTCACACAATATATATTTTAATATGGACAATTTATTTTTGAATTGGCACTTAGGCACCGTTATTGTTTTATTTAACTTTAAAGTATTATAATTCCAAAAATGCGATAACTGACAAACTGCACCACTTTTTTTATGAAATTTACATATAATATAAATCTTTGGTTGCATAATAAATTGATTTAAAAAAATTGCCTCTTATGTACCGTTTTCTTAATCCTTTTGTAAAGCACCGCAATGTTTGGGAGTAATATATATCGCATTTAGAATTTTTGACATTTCGGCACTTTGAAATGACAATACGGGATAACGGGACTTGAGCGACACTTTTTATTAACGCCGCTGAATTCTACGTATTTAAATGTACATTGTGGGCCAAGTCAATAATGCACGTTGCGCGAGCAAATGATTTCTTCAGCAATTGGAAGTCTGTAGCTGAATAAGTCATTTGCTCGCGCAACGTGCATTATTGACTTGGCCCTGTGTGAAAATTTCATCGAAATCGGGCGTGGAGGAGTTAATCTGAATATTTACTTCAGATTTTTCCTATGCTTTGAAAATTACAAAAGTAGCATCACTATAAATACTGCGACTTTTAAACTAATGGTCGAAATGTCATGAAAGTTTGACACACATCGGTTGAAGGCTCATCATATGTTTTTGCCGTTGGCGCCATCTATATGTCATCTTATGAGCTTATTGAATGATCTAATCTAAAGATGTTTGTATGTTGTCTTATGAACTCATAAGCCTGAAATCGTGTTTGTCTGATCAAATGATATTGTTACTCCCTCCCATATTTTAAATTTCATTAAAGATCGCAACATACAAGAACTGTAACTAAATGTATGGATAGCATTGCGAATATTGATCATTATACCTGTAATGAATGCTAGTGAGAAAAGGAGATTTTGAAAGATTAAGCCGATAAAAACTTATCTGAGATCGATATTTCAATATACATAGATGAAAAAACTTGGCTTCGAAAACGAAATTGCACGGTTTGCCCATAGAAGGTTGCAAAAAAGTAGAATTCTATTAGTTTTTTTTAAATAAATTGTTTTTACTTCATCCTTTCCCTTGTTTTTTCGTTCCTTCTTTTCATATGGTTTTGGATAGCTGATAGAGGGCCACGTAGAAATCTCACCCTGCTGATAGTTCTAAAACCAACACTGGATATAAGATTACCTTGGAATAATATTTGAATAAAACTTTTCCGAGTTGTTTAATGCAGAAAATTCAACCTATGTTACTGCAAGAATAATTTCAGCCACATTCCTTAAGAAACGAAACAAACACAAAAAAAACACGTTTCCTATTTCTCAGCACCACAGAATTAGAAAAAAACATTTCGCAACTTCCAGATCTAATTTGACATCAATCATAAAATCACTTTCAACAACAACAAAAAAACTTCAGATCTTATCAAATTCATTCCTTCACTTCCTTTAAGTTAAATTTAATTAATCACAATTTGTTTCTTTTTTTTGATTACATTTTGCAAATGGTTGACTCTCATTACCATATAATAAATAATAGTGCAATTTGTAAACAAAATTTTCATAACCGATAATTTTTCATCACGACAAACAAAGTAACAAAATTTCGAGGTCTTTCGCAATTATGTATGTTTTATTTCCCGCACATACAGCTGCAGTATAAAATTACGCTATAAGCTAGTGAGGCCATAGTCGAGCAGCTAGAGACTAACGAAGTTGCACTAAAACAGCATTAATCAAACAGTGACAGCATCCTTTCAAATCAATCTTTCTCAAACACTCCCGCGAAACAAATCTAGACAATAATACCAACTAATGTCGGAGTCATGCGTGTAATTTTCAAGGCTCTGGTAAAGTTTGTGAATATACTTACGAAAAATTAAATAAAAGCAAAAAGAAGGTGGCGACTTCTTATCAAGGACACCACCACACCATGCGAGATAATAATTGGTCATATGCGCCGAGGCATGAGCTCAGTCCAAAAAATATCGACGCAAAACAGGTCGATATTATTTATCCCAGTCTGGGCTTTTAAGATCACAAGTCATTAGGAATGGCGTATTTTTTATTATAAGCGATCAAAATTCAACAGACGGACGCGACGCCAACACACAAAAAGCGAAAACAAAACCGGCAAAACGATTTGCAGTCCACACACAAAAATTACTGCGGATTTATATCTATTTTTGGATAAACTAAAGCTAAAACGACACACGTCATATATTTTATCTTCAGATTCTCTACGGATTTATCATAGAGGAATTTTAAGTGCAGTAAAATGATCTCAACGTAAACTTATTAATAAAAACAACAAAAAATAAAGGAACGGATTTTACTTGAATGAATTGGAATGTAACTTAAGATTTTTATCTTATTTCATCTCTGCTGACATTGAGAGAAAAAATCTTTTAAGAAAAATACCAAAAAAAAAAATAAACAAAAATGATCAAATTTCGGTATAAACGAAAAGAGCAAGTAATTGCAACACCAGCAGCACCCGCAGCAACAGTAGTAGCAACAGTAACAAAAGTCAGCACCTTGGATAGTGCGCACAGAAATATAATCTCAGGTCATGGCAGTCTTAATCGCAACATTTCTTCTAAGAAAATTTCAGACCAAAGAATAATAAACAAATCGGCGACATTAACAAGAAACGACACAACCTCCGCCGGTCAAATACAGAGGGAGCGCGAGAAATGCATCAATGCAGTTACAGTAAGTCTCTTTCAAAAAATTTTTGCATAATTTTTTTGATGTTTCTTTTTTATGTGTGGATACCGTTTGGTGGTATCGTGTAGAGAGAGCTCAATTATATTTATATATTTTGTATTATTTTATTGTTATGCATTTTCAAAATGACAGGAGATTTGGTATAAAAATCTTATTTATGTTGAGTTGCTACGTATATACAGGTAAGGTCAGAATAGGACTCAGTTCCTACACTTGTACGGATATGAGAAGAACTGGACATAAAGTTGATGTTCGACGTACACTATTTACTGATTTAACTATATTTGAGTCGGTAAAGTCATAAAGTAAATTAAATAATAAAGACCACCTGTTTGTTACTGAATCATTCGTTGCTAGCAAAATGGTACCTACTCCTACGAGTATACACCTATTTACCAGCAAACTCAATCTTGAAGTACCTTTTGGATTTTTAATGACACGATTTGAGTATGCCAATCACTTTTCGATATAGTTATTAAATAATTAGGTCAATTAGGTCATCCTACTGGAGCCAGATTGGTCAGCTTTAATAGTAAAACGCTGATTGTGAGTGGGTGACTATAGTTTATTTGACATAATAATTGTTAGTTTGTACACTGATTAATTTAAACCGTTTTTTTACTAAGAACGTTATATTTAGAATTCATTTTTAAGCTGTTGAGTAAGTAGATATCTAGATACTAAACGGCGGCACGGATCTATCAAGAGACCACTAACAATTTACTGTCCTGGCACCTTTCGGTGTATGCTAGTACTTTCAAGCGGAGGTCCTGGCGATTCTGAAGATCTGCCTCGAACCTACACCAGAATGCAGATTGGAATATTCATAGATATTTAAACTTTTGGTGGGGCAAAAGTAATATCATAATGTGAATGTGCCATAATTTTTGCAAATGGCGTCAAATGTCATTAGTTTTGACTCGAACTAATTCTCTATTTCTAAATGTCAAAGCAGAATGACATTTAACGCCATGAGTCATCAGGTTCACTTAAGCTTTGCCAAAAAGTACGTAAGATAGATTACTCCCGCGTGCAGTGATACCTTATTCATGAAAGCAGGTCATAAGGTTACAAAAATATAGGGTGATATGTAAAACTCCCAAAAAAAACTTTAAAACGCCCTAGCGGCTAAACCGTTACGATTTCCTCCCCCATCCCATACGATTTTTTGTTCGTCCAACCAAAACCTATCAACAGCCGGCCGCTTTGTAAAGTTGGCGCATACGCCCTGTATAAGTTGCGAATGAGGGGATATGAGTATTTTAAATCTTTAAAACGGCGATATCTCATGAATGGCAATTCGTACAGGAAAATGTATAATATCTTTTTTTGTAGATAATCGCATAATCTACTAACTTTGTAAACACTATTTTCTGGTAAGACACCGTTTAAGAGATATTAGCCAAAAATGATTTTTTTTTGTTTTTAGGTTATGGTTTTTGGGGGTAGCGTACAACCAATTTTCCGAAACTTTTCTTTAACATATTCTACTCACTAAAAACTATTTTTTAAAAAAAAATTAGTGAGTTAACATTTTGTTAGAGGTTTTCATTCAAATTTTGCTCTGACGACTGGACTACTAATAAATTAGTTGAAATGAAGTTCATTGAATATACTGGCCACTAAAAAAATCATCTGAACCTTGATCTCATGTAAGATGAAAGGCTCTACTACCCTAGCATTCTACAACAATAATACTAGACAGATACAATTGCCACGTTGTTGTTCAAAGCCAAACCAGCTAAAAAAGTAATGAAACTAATTAATGGAATTATATCTGTCCAGAAAACAGATGATATTTTAGGCAATTTTATTTCTTATGTTTTAAAGTAGTTCATTGGTCATTTTAGTATACAAGTCCACAGATTGCATGTTCTTTCAAAAACCTGTTGCTACTCCAAAAAAAACCCGTTGACAACATGAATGTACTCCATCCAAGTCAACTCGACCCATTTTCAAAACCCAACATAAAAAAATTTCACTTTCTAATTAATAAAAAAAAAAAACTAAAAAAATTTTAATTTCATTTCAGGAATTGTTCCAACAACTCCAAACCAGCTCAGAGCCAGCACTCTGCCCGGAGCCACTACGACGTGCCCTAGCCAGCGGTCCATTAGCAGGAAGAAGATTTCCACTAGGATGTCTTGGAGATGCTGCCGAATGCTTCGAGCTCCTCCTTCACAGGGTGCACTCTCACCTATCATCAGACGATGGTGATTCTTGTGAAACACCATCTTGTGTCGCTCACCGGCGATTTGCAATGCGAGTCATCGAGCAAAGTGTCTGCAAATGTGGCGCCAATTCAGAGCAGTTGCCATTCACTCAGGTAAGTCTCGGTTTTATTCAAAAACTACTAAACACACAAAAGTTTTCTCATTTTTTTTTTAATATAAATTAAGTAATCATCTTTTGTGAACTTTTCGCTTAATTAAAAATATAAAAAAAAAACAACCAACATTCGATGAGATCACACTCAACTTGGTGTGTGCTATTTTCAGATTGTGATTGGTTGTGCAAGTCGTAAACGAAATTCAGTTTTGTTGATTATGCAAACATTTTACAGGGAATGAACGTTCCAAAGATGATGCTGTATAAAGTTTGTATAGAGAGATTGTCTCGTCGCGTCGTGGGGCTCTTCTTGTACTACGTCGCCATCTGCAAGTGAGGAATAATAATGATGAATTCTGCGAAAAGAGAAAGTATCCATGTATCATGAAAAGGTTGTTCCTGGTTGTTACCTTTATGAAAATAAATAGTGCTGAATCATTATTTTTAAGAAATTGTCGTACATTCAACAACAACATAGTCCTTGGATGTTGGATAAGATCTTCTATGACTTGAAAAAAGATTTTTGTTTTCTTTGCAAAAATAAACAATGTCGCATGCGCACTGTGTCAAATGTTTATCAGTGCATAGAATTTAGAATCGTGCTTGACTCTGAAAACTTATTGTTTTGGTAATTTTGTATAATAAATTGAAGTTCGACTTTATGTAAACTTTGAGATGAAACATAAATGCTTTGATGTAATAATACATATAATCATCGATGTGTGACTATCGTGCACTGACTTTGTGCATGGCTTCATAAAATTACAAAAGTTTCAATGGCAAGTCGGATTGTGTATTTTTTGTGTCACATTGAACTAGACTGAGCTAATATCGTGCGAGCTTGAATCGTGCTTAAGATATTGGTCTAAAAATTTATTTGTAAAATAGTTTTGTAATAGAACTAAAATAGGTCAATGAAGAATTTTATTCATAAAAAATTGAAGAACAATCGGTAATGTATTCTTATGACGAATTCAAATGGACTAAACGAGGCTTAATATTGCAATATTGACTTCTTATGATACTGCCAACAATAAAGCCTTTTTTGAGCACTATTCTATCTAACATCAGTATTTAATGTAACGTTTTCTCGGTTTATCTATCTGCAATTCAGCAGGAGACATTTTTGTAATGGCTGTAGTCAGATTTGAAATTCAGTTGTCCAGAAGTAAAAATTATATCTTGTTTCTGGGCAACCAACCGTGACCAGCACTTTCGGACTACATGTAATATCAAAAAGTATCTGTCGAAGATTGTTTCAATTTTTTTTTTTGAAGAAAAATTATCCTCGAGCCACTTTTGAGTTTCTTTGACTATATGTACTTATCCAGATCCTTACTGAAATTTGTATAGTCTTCCTGCATCAACTTGTGGTGAAACTTTTGTCCCCTTTTTTACAAATTATACCTTATTTCTTAGAACAATATGTACTACTAAAAGTTGGTAATCAAATCATCAATACGTTTTCTACCTGAGGTCAAACTTTTGTCGCGCAGTGTAAGGCCCCTGTGCTGAATTTCGAGTCGTCATGAAACGACAAGGCGTTTGAGTTGAAGAAAGTGATGTTTTAGTCGAATCACGACTTTCAGTACAGGGGCCTAAACTCAACCTAGCTTTTCCGCTCTAAGCCTCGGCGCTGGAAGTCGTAATTCGACTGAAACGGCACTTTCTTCAATTCAAACGACTTGCCACGAAACACGACTCGACTTTCAGCACAGGGGCCTAAGTATGTACCACAGAGAGGCCATAGTATGCAAGCACGCGAATGAACGTTGAGATTCGGGTAGCCTTACCAGTGAAAGGGTCAACAGCACTTTGTTGTGCACAAGCTAGAGCAAATTGCTTTCTTTCTTCTGGTTTCACTTTTAAGGTTTCCTGTTGATCGGTATTCGGTGGCCATTTACTTTCCTCACTGGACAACCATTTCGGACCTTGCCATCAGATTTCCAAGTCCATAAATTGATTTCGTGGAACTCCACGGGAAGCTAAATCTGCCGGGTTGTCCTTTGAAGGGACATGCCTACATTTTGCACTGGGAATGGTGTCCAAAATCTCAGTGGTTCTATTTGCGACGAAAGACCAGACGATTGACGAATCTGTCCAAGTGTAGATTTCTGAGGCAGTCACAGACAAAGCTTTCATGACCTCAATTAATCTAGCCAGCAGAAGGGCCCCACATAGCTCTAATCGGGGTAATGATACTTGTTTTAGTGGTGCGACTCTTGTTTTTGCATCAACGATTCGCACTATGACATTTCCTTCCGCATTGACATTGTGTAAAAAAAAGGACTGTACTGTTAAAATAAGGACGAATGGTCACCGTAGGGATATATAGTAAACAGTACAGCTCAATTCCAACACAATGTCACACGTAATAATTAAATCAAAATGAATATAAATCTATGAAAATTCAATTTAACAATGCAATTGGAAACATTGAAAATGCTTAAATGACAGCAGCTGTCAAGAAGCATGGTGTCCGCTACGAGCAATTTTTAATATAGCGTGTGTTGCTGTTACGTTCAACAGATGGCGCTTCCATTGCCGTAAAATATTTAGTACGGTGTGTGTTGCTTTAACGTTCAAGAGATGGCGCTGTTTTGGCTTCTTTTTAATTTTCATATATCAGTGAAATTGAATTGGCTTTTTCTATAGAGTTTCTAAAAATTTATAATATTCATTGAGGTACATATTACAAAGAAGTTAATGTTTTTTTTATAATCTTGTAACTTCATTGAACTTCCATCTGAAAAACGTTATTAAAAATTTCCTATTGTCTTTTAATTTTACAAAAAAAATGCTTTAGTTGGTTTACAGTTATACTGTTCAAAAAGAAAGTCCATAAATTTCAATTAAAAGTAGCTAAAATCAAATAAAATTTTTCTATTGTTTCAAAAAAAAATAAAGAGGCACAAGTAGCGTAAAATGTCTCTTAATTAAAACCGTATTTACAAAATTCACCAATAAATCTAAGACGCTTCCCCAACTGGAATCTCATTAGCTGAACTGTCTGTGAAAGTAACTTGAAGACCAATTTATCGGTGGAAGGTATGAGTGGCTCCACTGATTTCCAGTTGCTATTTTCTCATGAATCTCGGAAAAATAAAATAGAAAAAAACCTACGAAAAAATAACAACAAATAAGAAAACAGAGTTCTAGCCTGGGCTCTTTTAGAGATAATCTAGGCTACCAGAGAATATTGCTTGTTTTTTTTTGTTCATCTGATCGACTTAAAGCAGAAATCTAAATGCTAATTACTAACCGTCTTTGATTTGGATCTGATAGAGCAGTCAGCACTCTACAGGTTCCCTCTATGTTCGTTCCTCTATAGGTCTAGTAGCATAAATTTTAAGTACAACGGTAGAGAAACTTTGGCCAAAAAATATTTATATTCACACAGTCTCACAGTTGGCTGCAAAACCAGTCCGCGGGATGCATAAATTAAAAAATCGAGAAAAACCAATCTGATATCGCATTGATACTTATCTCGCACTTTATGAACAGGTGGCTTAACTGTGGGACGTATGCGCAGCTTGCTGTGACTCTCCTTCTTTACCGTCTCTGTTCATCATATGCCCGGCGATCATTTGGTATCGATTTTGTGGCTTTAAATTGTATTATGCTAACCGCGAAATCAATCAGGTACGCCTCAAGCCAAGACTTATTTGCGAATATATAGAAAAACAGAATCGGATCTATTTCAGACCCTTGAGGCACTCCGACTTTAAATTATTATTAGTTACCTAACGGTCGGGATCTTGTAGAGAAGCACAGACATACATTGATAGGTGTCTTTCGACTGTCATTGGATGCCGTGATATAAAAAGGTTGAAGTATAAAACAAAAAAAAATACATCGCGTGACATAAATTATCTCACAGAAAGGGAACTGATGTCATGATGTTGTCGAGATTTCCGTCTCGGGATTGGTGTGAAGCTGTTCCTGAAAATGTTTTTGCTCGTTAAATCTCACGGATGGAGCTTGAATACACAACAGAAAAAAATCAATAACGTCTTCCTCACCATTTATTGAATTTAATAATTTCTGTAGGCGCTCCTTTTTGGTGATTTTTTCACTTAAAGACCATCTTCAGTCGCATCTAAAGTGAATGAACGATTTTGCTTGCCATAAGACAAGAAGACGAGGTGCAAAAGCTTTAAGGCTACGCTTGGATTCATTTTCGGGGTTTATCTTCACAACAACAAAAAATTAATTTGTTTAAGGCATTCATCAGATTTATGTTTCCGGTCTAACGCTTCAGAGTAATTTGCACGCAGGTTAAACAATAGCTTTCGATCGTGGATCGTGAATAGTTTATCCAAGCGCCTTCCTTCCTTCTCTCTCTCTATTTAAACATACAAATTTTGACGGTTTAATAAGCCGTGATCAAGCCTTAATTATATTGTATACAGAGTGTAGGTGTAAAGTTCATCTGTTTATACAAATAAATACAAAAAAATGGCAACGATCTGGTTAACTTTTGATTATATGATTATTGTTGTCCAAAACAAACTTTGTGTCAAACGAAATGGGCTGATTGTCGTTCGTTAACATCAAGCCCGTGTGTATTTATTTGATTGAAACAATAAATTTGTGATTTATGCAAGGTGTCAACCGTTTTATTATTCACCCACTTTTGATTATTAGATCAGGGTTATAAAAATATAAACAATGTAGGTGTTTTTTGGGGAAGAGTGTTTCGCATTACATTTTTGGTACATATACATATTTAGAAACAGTTTAGATAACGCTTTATGCATTATTTATATTTGATGAATGATTTTGGGATATTTAAATCTTGTAAAAATCTAAATGCTTTTAACTAATTCTAGTTTAATCGTTTTTTGGAGCTATTTGAGTAGTATGGATGTCACTTAAATAGGATCACATATAGATGGCGCCACTATTGAAAAATCCGTATAATTTTTAGATAATACCCCAAACTTCAAACCATATGTGTCAAAATTTCAAGACATTTCGATCATTAGTTTACATGTCGCGTGACACTACTTTTGTAATTTTCAAAGCAATGGAAAAATCTGAATTTCGTATGTTAATAAAAAATGGATTTTTAATGGGAAAAATATCGTTCAAGCAAAGCCATGGTTTGACAGATGCTATTTGGGCTCTACTCCATTCCATCGAGACAAATGGTAGAGAAGTGGTTGATTTTAAACCGCACAAACACTGATGAGGCTAGTCGCCTAAATTAGGCAATTGTTCCAGAAAACATAAAAAAATTGCACAAAACCGTTTTGGAAGATCGTAAAGTGAAGTTGCGTGAAATAGCTGACACCTTAAAGATATCAAAAGGCAGTGTATTTACTATTTTGCATGAACATTAGTCTTTGAGAAAGCTCTGTTCGTAGAATGGGTACCGTGTTTGCTCACTGTTGACCAAAAACAACAACGTGTTGATGATTTAGAGCGCTGTTTGGAGCCGTTGCGAAATAAAAAGGATTTTTTCATGCGATATGTGAGAATGTATGAAATAATGATCCATCACTACACTCCAGAGTCAAATCGACAGTCAGCTGAGTGGACAGCAAGCGAGGAAATCTATCCAAAGCGACCAAAAACGCAGATCACAGCTGGGAAAGTTATGGCGTTCGTATTTTGGGATGCGTATTCATCGACTATCTTGAAACGTAAAGAATGATCAATTGTGAATATTACATAGCATTATTAAGTACGGTAGTACTGATGATAGGACTGTTCCTCTAGATGATTTGGAATCTGGTGCTACCAATTTTCTGGTGGGTCCAGAAACTTTAGGCAGAGCGGTGGCTGCCTGGGTCTACTTCTGGGCTTCCCGGGTTCCTGACCGCCATCCTGCCTTCGGTCTATTGGAAAGGAGTTTCTGAAACTGTCCTCGGATGTGTTCTGTGATTCCCTATGATGTGCTCCCCAATTCCACTCCAACCCTCCTTGCGTTGGCTCTGTCCAGCTTAATTGGTCCATAAAGGTCTTATGAGTATGGTAGGTATGCTGAAAGTCGAGTCGTGTCGCGTGACAAGTATTTTGAATTGAAGAAAGTGACGTTGCAGTCGAATTACGACTTTCAGCACAGGCGCCATAAACTCAACTTAGCCTTCCCCTTTCTGGCCCTTGTGGTGAAAGTCGTAGTCCGACTGAAACATCATTTTCTTCAACTCAAACGACTAGTCACGTGACACGACTCGATTTCAGCACAGGGGCCTAAGTGCGCCAGGTGCCCCAGACCTGCATTTCTTTTAACACAAGATGACGCTCTATGTGATCTGTAAAAGATGAAGGGACATTTCAAGGGTTTGATGAAAAATAGCTACGATTAATTATATCAAATATGAGACGACGGTTATTTATGATTAGTTATTAAATTCCTTATCTATTAATTATTGAAAAAACTGTCTAACATTTCTATCCTATTACATAGCAGTTACTACATTTCGGTTTCACAAGGTTTCTCCTTTATACCGTTAAATAACTTTCTCCCTATTAAAAAATAATTATAAAAAAAATGTCAAAAAAATTTTCGAGATTCTTATCATGCAAAAACTAATTTCATTTTTTAACGAATATTAATTTATACTTTTTTCAGATGGTCCATTATGTCTCTGCATCAGCATTAACATCACAAAACACTTTGGCACTACAGAACCATCAGCAATTAAGTTTCGGACAACTTCTACGATCAGCTGGAAACATGGGAGATATTCGTGACTGTCCCGTAAGTTTCTTTTATTTTATTTTTTTTTTACACAATTTTACTATTACCCCATGACCTTAACTCTCTTTAGTCTGTGTAAGTCATTATGTCACAAAAATCTCAGGTAATTAGCATACTGGCCACAAGTTACCAAGCACAGATTGTTGGTTAGTTAGAGACACAATCTAATGTCGGCACTGTTGTTAAGTGTGGGCTGAGTGTGCTTGATTCCTTATTGTTTAACGCCATAACTTAAATGGCCTCGAAATAACTTGTCTGGTATGTGCTAGTATATATGAACAATTTTGAAAAAGAATCAATAAACGTGGAAACTAGTTTACTAGAAATGTACCTTAATGGTAGTATAATTATGGAATTATTGCTAATATTGCATTGAAGGTACATGTAAGAAGTGAAAGTTGTCCTAAGTCTATACTCGTGTGCTAATCTAACAGACTATATAGCAACTATATTATGATCGATATTGGTGTGTGGACAGAATGATCTAATCGATATTTCTGAATGGGCGCTAGATCTAGTGGAAATTATCTCCTAGCCCAAACATGGAAACAGCGGAATATAATTAACATAAAGAACCTGTCACAATGCTCTCTGCTCAGCCTCAGGCTAGGTAGAAATTATGCGCTTTAATTAAGTACTCCTACAGCGAAAATTTCTTTGGGCAGTTTTTGAATTATTGATGCATTTAGCGCCATGTGGGATATAGTTTGTTATAATGTAGGTTGAATATAGCCTTTTTTTTCGGTGGCTATGAAATTATATCTGTAACGAAATCTAATTCATCAATCTTACACCAGGGTTCCTAATTTTAAAGTTTAATCAACTTGATTTCCAAAAATACTGTGATTTACTGAAATTATTGCCTGTCCAGAACCTTGATGGCATTTTCAACAAGTTTCCAAATTCAGTTTAAAAATATATTTGTTAAACATGATTTCTATGTTTTTTTTATTCTTTATTTTAATTAAAGCACCAAATTTATTTTTAATGTTATGTGGGTGTATTTTATATGACATGATTATAATTTTTTACTGCATTAATTTACACGAAAACATTAAATATAATTAGTGCCCTCCAAGCACGATTTTATTGCTTTAAGTTATTGCAAACACGATTTTATTGCATTCTAGTAATATTATTAGCATTGTGCTAAAGAAATATGCTAATTTCGTTACCACAAGTATGCTTCGACCAGAATTATCAATATTTATTGGCAGTTTATCTGTATATACTTAGAAACTTAGAAAAATTATATGCAATTTATGAAAAGGTGTGGCAACTTGTGACTCACATAACAAATAAGATTCCCTACAGTTCGAACATGTTATTCAAAATTGAAATTGGTTTTGGTAGCAGTTCCACATATTCCCCAAGAAAGGACATTCACAAACACACATATGGCATTCACCTAGCGAAAGATACTATAGTAAAATAGACCGTATATTCATAGACAACAGAGCAAGCTACCAATATCCTCTAAGTAAGATCCTGTAGAGGTGCGAAATGTGAGTCGGACAAATTCCTAGTAAAAGCTAGATTCAGGTGTCGGCGGTCCGCTACATACAATATTCAAGCTATACAATACAAGCTACTCAAAAAAAACGACGTTCATCGTTTCCAACAGCAGATTGTATTGTAGAGATGTCAGGCAACTCTAGCAGCAACGATCGGACCGAAAATAAACAATTGCTTCCCTGAATCGGTTACAGCCTCCTATCGTAAAAAATACTTTATGTATATCTGCGGATTCAACTGAGATTCGAAAAGGAAAATTTCTTCGTTGACACAAAATTGTGTCATTTTAATGTAGTTGTATTCACCGGAATGTTAAAAAAATTTCTTAATGAGGAGATCTTAGACCCTAGATAGATAATTTATCGATGCGATATAAACTATAATTCCACCCGTTATCTCCAGAGGAGAACGAGATCTTACAGCTGTTAAAGATTTTATAGCCAGTTTGATACGACGTAAATCTGGCAAAAACATTTATTTATCGATACTTTCTTCATTACCCCCAATTCGGACGAATGTAAATACAAGAGGGGGCAAATGTGATGTCATAATGTGAATGTGCCATAATTTTTGCAAAAGGCGTTAAATGTCATTTGTGCTTTCGACTCTAACAAATTCTCTATCTGTCTACAATATAAACATGGAGAATATACAAGGAGACAAAACTCTTATGGGGAAAATGACAGGAAATGGATGGGTAGAAGAAACTAAACTAGAAGTTCATTTTTGGCCACAGATGTCACCTTTGTCCGATGTACCCCACATAAATTTAATAAAAATTCATTGGAAACATCAAAAATTGATTAATTCCGAATAATCGCATTGATATAAAATCGAATTTAGAAGCTGGTAAACAGCTGTAAGCTGGTAAACGTAAAATATATTAGTAATAAACGAACTTTGCCATGAACCGGATAAATACAATCGGCCATGTTTTTTGGGGTACATTTGACTGCAGCGCCACCAATAATCAAACGAAAATTGACAACACGAAGTTTTGCCTCCTTGTATAGCCTCCATGATAGCCTCCATGAATATAAATGTCAAAGTACAATGGCATTTGACGCCATTTGCAAAAATTATGACACATGTAGATATGTACGTACTAAAAATCAAAAAAAGAACAAACTATCTCGAACCATGGTTAAATAAAAGTGTTCGAGCTCTACGTAATAAGAGAAACAAACTACATATAAAATATGATGAGAAATAGCGCCAATGTAAATGAGGAACTGAGATCAGTGTACACTAGACTAGCTCCTGAATTTTCTCTACACATTACATACCCTATACAGAATACATATTAATACTATCCTAGAAAACACCGTAAAGGATCCAAAAAGATTTTTCGATTTCGTTAATATTAAGCTAAAAACCTAAGGTTATCCTGAAATGGTAGCACATCCTCTTCATGCATTTGCAACATGTTTGCTGACAGGTTTCGTGAAATCTTTCGTCTCAAATCTAGTACTACACACGCTGATTTCACCAAAACGGAAACTGAAACATCAGTTCTTATAAACAATCTATTCTTGTCAGTTCACGACATAATGACCGGTTTAAATAGTCCTGACGTGTCGCTAAAGATCACGGCATTTATTATTCCCTTTGCATATTATTTTTAATAAAAATCATTGTCGCAGGGAAAGTTCTATACAATGTGAAAGAGATCCTATTTCACACCAATCCATAAATCGTGTGATAAAAATTTGGTAGATAACTACAAAAGCATTGCCATCCCATCGACAATCCCTAAACTCTTCGAAAAAGTTGTATTTGACAAGATGGTTTTCTTCTAATCGACCCATGCTTTAACGAACAACAACAGGGTTTCAGAATGAGACGTTCGACCACCACAAACCTTATGATTGTAATCTCGGAACTGCTATGTAGTATGGAGAACGTTCATCAAAAGAAATCGAGGTAGCTGCGGGTGTTCCGCAAGGTAGTCATCTAGGTCCACTTTTATTCAATATATTCATCTCCGATCTATCTGAAAAGCTATCGACTAGATCCTAGGCTTTATAAAGAGAAGGGATTAGGAATTCAACAATATTTGGATGACAAAGACCCTTTTTTGTTCACTTGTTCGTTGAATACCCATGCTCTAGTTGTATATTTCATGCTTGATCTTAGACTTCGTAAGCGATAATATTAAAGTGCAGTTTTTGTCAGACAGGATTAGGATCAATTATGAAGTTCGACACATTTGACATACGAAACTGCTTAAGGAATATCCACATCGCACTGCGAGTATGCAAAGAACGATATTGTGTGGTTTTCTATAGACACAGTTCATGTTTCTCCCCTGTCATCAGTAAATCATCCTATAAAAGAAAAATCTTAAATCCTCCCTAGTAACAACTAAAACTTAATTATATTAAATTTGTATATGGGTATGTATACGCCATTGCTCCTCCATTGGGTCTTACATTTATGTCAAAAAACATTGTATCATTTTCTGTAGCTAGCTTTAAATATGCCTTGTTTTTGGCAAATAATAAAAAATCGAAAGGCTTCCATTCTATTAAATTTAAAAATGTCGATGAACTTCGATTAACACAACCGCAAATAGCATCGATTCATCTAAAATAAAAGTTGACTAAACGAAATTTTCTGCCATTAATGCCCCGTGTACACTTTAATACAAAAGAAACCTTATCCTCATTTATTTTAATTGATCAATTTTTAACGGATATCAAAACACCAACGAATAAATTCTTTTCTTATTCAGTTAGATACGCAGGAGATACTACATGTATACCGCATCATATAATATTACCAATTACATCTCTCTTGAATGTACATTTAACGCGCAACGTAAATAAAAATTGATTTCACAAACCCACTCCAAGTCCCGATCATTTTAAAAACCGCATAATCTTTAGCATCCCGGTTGAACAAAGGCTTCATTTTTTTTGTTGTACCTATTCAATCGAAACGTATATACGTTTGCTTTCAACCTCTTAATAGCCGAGCAAATGAAAATTGGCTGGTTTTTTTTCGACTAACTACACGTCGTCGTCGTCGCCGTCGCCGTCCAAAGCAAAAGTATGAATGCCTGACACACTTACCGAGCCCAATAAAACCAGACTTGAAGAAAACCAGTCTTGCTAGCCTTGAATTAACGAGAGACATATACTCAAATATAAACTCAAGATAAATCTTTTAAAAAGACTTTTAAAAAGCAAAGTAACGTGCCAACTGCATGAAGGAATGCCATTTGGTATGGAAGTTCCCCGAGACAGTGAATGAAGCATGTCTCAACTTATTAGCGAATGATTTTTATTAAAAATTCCATAAATTTTTTATCATTTTTTTTTTAAATTGCAGAATGCTTGCGGAGCTAAGATTGGAATTTGTCGGGCTCTTCTGAATAGACCTGATGTAGTGTCAATTGGAATTGTTTGGGATTCTGAACGTCCGCCAGCTGAGCAAGTGCATGCAGTATTAAAAGCTGTTGGTACATCATTGAGACTTTGTGATGTATTCCATCAAGTATCTGATCAGAGATGGGCACAAACTGTTGAACATGAACTTGTTGGTGTAGTTTCATACTATGGTAAACACTATACGACTTTCTTTTTCCACACAAAACTTAAAGTATGGGTTTACTTTGATGATGCTAATGTAAAAGAGGTTTGTACATATAAAAAACTTTTTTTAAAAAAAATTCCTAAATATAAATTTCATTTAAGGTCGGACCAAATTGGGAAGGTGTAGTTGAAAAATGCAGCCGTGGACGATATCAACCACTATTACTTTTATATGCTGTACCACAACAAACTCCAGGGCCTATGCAACAGCCTCAATACACTCAAGATATTTCATCCAGCAGCAATATTTCTGCCTGTCGTCGGGCAGTCACCCCTAGCCCTGAGAAACCACCGTCAGGATCTACAAGGCGTGCCATTACACCAACCCCAATCCGTAGTCCATGCGACTATCAAAATTTAAGTGTTATACAAAACAAAATTTTCCCCTCTGATGAGACCGATGGGTACATCAGCCGGAAAACTGTTGAGAATGTTCTCAATGCACAATATCAAAATTTAAATGTTATACAAGATAAAATTTTCCAAAACAATAGCAATCAAGACGATAAAGATGGTGGATTCTTCAACAGAAAAGTTCCCGATAATGTTGCTAATGCACAAATAGCTCGTAAGCAACAGCTAAGCCTACATCGCAGCCATAGTGCTGAATCTGCTTCAATAACACAAGCCAATGGATCACCACCGAGTAGTGATGGCATTTCAATTCCAGACCATTTAAATCAACCAAGAAGACGTGATTCTGGTAATTGGAGTGGCGATCGTAACAGCGCCAGCTCAGCATCATCAACAACTTTAGATAATCCATATCTATACATGGTCGGAAAAAGAAATGGAAATGTTCCTCCAAGTCCAACGCGTAACGGATTACCTTATGACCCAGGATACGATTCCTTTTCACTTTCATCAACAGATTCATATCCACCTAAACATCATAATCCACAACTAGCAAAAATTCCAGAATCTGTTGTACTAACCGGAGATTGTGAGCGGCTTTGTCAAGAAGCTGATCAATTACTAGAAAAATCTCGATTAACTGAAGAAGTCCATGACTTAGAAACTGCTCTTGTCCTATGCAATGCTGCTGCAGGGAAAGCACGTGCTGCTATGGATGCTCCATATAGCAATCCACACACAATGACTTTTGCTAGAATGAAGCACAATACATGCATTATGCGCGCTAGAAGTCTTCATCGTAGAATTTTAGTTGAAAAAGGAGCAGAAGTTGATCTCAATTATATTTCAGAACCAAA
Source organism: Thereva nobilitata (assembly GCA_963855945.1). Classification (NCBI taxonomy): domain Eukaryota; kingdom Metazoa; phylum Arthropoda; class Insecta; order Diptera; family Therevidae; genus Thereva; species Thereva nobilitata. Next base: position 99,746,093 of record OY979697.1, on the reverse strand, counting down.
ACACAGCCGTGAAGGTAGCAACAGCAGCGTTAAACATGTACGACAAAATAGTAAAGATAAAACTCTAGATAAACCTGCGGCGAAAAATATTGAAATATATGCAACACTTCCGAAGAAGAAAGGTTCTTTAAAGGCAGCTGTTGATGGAGAAAATACAATTGAATACGAGCATAAGCCGGAACGTGAAAGTCGAAGCATTTTCAGTCGGGGTAAGGATAAAGATAAAAGAAGCCGCAGCGAGGATAGAAACAAAATTTCTAGAGAATTTTCTGTAGCTGAACCTCTATTAGCTAATGCTAAAGATACATTGAAGAAGCACAAGGAGGATAAGGATGAAAAGAAGGAAAAGGAGAAAACAGGAAAGAAACAGCACAAAGTAAGGAGAAAATTGTTAATGGGTGGATTAATAAGACGAAAAAATCGCTCTATGCCCGATCTTACTGAAGGAAACGGCGATGAGAAGCCAAAAGAGAAGCCAGCAAATACTGTAGTATCTGTAGATGACAGTTCAGTTGGTGTAGGTGGAATGAAGAATAGTATGAGCGGATATTTATCCGAAGGACATTTAGAATACAGGGAATCAAACACAAATCCTAATTTAGAACGAAGTCGTTTAATGCGAAAAAGTTTCCATGGTAGTGGTAGACAACTGACTGTAGTAGCCAAGGTACCACCGCCACCACCGCTACGTACTAGTTCAACATTATCGCCGCAGCAGCTTCAGCAACAACAGCAACAACAAGACTCTGTTTTTCAGCCATTCCACGAAGCGAATCTTTCAAACATTTCAACAATGAGTTCGAACACAAGCATCAGCGAAGATTCGTGCCAAACTATTATTACGACATGTGCACAAGTTCATCAAGAACAGAGCCCTATGAAATCCGAAGAACAACAAGCAAATAATTTTGCACCACACTTTATTAACGGTGGACCAACCAACGGATTTGATAATAGTGTAGATGAAGTTGATGGTAGATATGATTCTCATTTAGATTTGCCTCCGTATCCGAGTCCACCATCCTCAACATGCCATTCACGACAAGCAAGTGAAGATTTTCCACCACCACCACCATCAATTGATTTGGAGCCTTTAACTCAACAAATAAATCAAATTCAAGCCCTAGAAGCTGCTAAACATAAAGGTTTGGATACTGTAGAAGGAACTACAAGTATTTTAGCACAGCTTCAAATGCGACAACAAATGATGAAATTGAGACAAGAGCAGCAACAAACTCAACAGTATCTCCATCAGCAACACCAGCAAATGCAAAACTCCAGCGATAATTGGTTGAAAGAACAACAAATGAGGCAAGCAGAGCTTAGAAATAATACTAATAAAAAACCTGAGGATCAAGCAAGACAATCGAATGGTGTTGGAAGCGTTCGAGATATAGCAACAAGATTTGAGCATATAAAATTAACTCCAAATATTCCACAACAAACTGAAGCAATTCAAAATCAAATGCGACAATATACTTCACCAGACTTTAGCAAGCCTCAAATTAGAACACAAATGAACGGGTTACCAAGTCCCTTACATAATATGCAGAAGCTGCCACAATTATCACAGGATGTCGACGAAGTTGATTGTGCCATGTTGCCGAGAATGATGCAGCAAAATCAAATGGCATCACGATCGAGATTTGATACTGGACAAAATCAGATTTGCGAGGAAATGCGTGAGGTTGAAATGTTGAATGCTGTAAATGCAAAAAGAAATAAGAAAAAGAGCGTGTCTTTCTGTGATCAAGTAATCCTTGTTGCTACAGCTGATGAGGAAGAGGATGATAGCTTTATTCCTAATCCAATTTTAGAGCGAGTGCTGAGAACAGCAACGAATGGTACTAATGAAACTGAACAGCGTAAAATGTCAACGCAATTTTCTCAGCAACAGCAACAGAACGTTATACGGTTGCAAAGCGAAGCAACGCCTCGTAATTTATCGCAGAACATTCCCCTTCAACAAAATCAAAATGATGGTAAAAAGTCATTACCGCAAGAACTGCAACGTTATATCCAAATGCGGCAATCAAGTCCTCAAATGGACACATATCGACAAGAACCTCAGAAACAAATCTCTGCAAGTCCTTACATGCCTGTAAATGGTCTTGTTAAGCATCAATTCGCAAACAATGGTCACCTAGAACAGCATCATTATCCTAGTGCTCAACAACAACAGCAGCAGCAACAACAGAATCAACAATATTCAGACATTAGCCAACAGTATCCGGCCAATCAGATGCGATCCCAGATCTACACACCCGTGCAGGACATTTTCAAGATGCAAAATGTTCCAGGAGCGACGAACAATGGTAGCATAAATGGGAGTATTCCAAGGACGAGTATGGCCGGCATCGCAAGTGTTGCTAGTAATCAACACATGCAGATGAATGGTCAACTAGAGAATGGAATGGTTGGCCAAATGCATGATAATCAATCAAGAAATGCTCAACAAGTATTTCAAAATCGCATGCAAATCCCACAAAATCAAACTTATGTTATGAGCCGTCAAATAGTGCAGAAACAACAGCAGCAGCAGCAAGCGCAAATTAATCAATTACAAAATGGATATCAAACTAGTAATGGATACAACCATCAGAATTATCCTAATTTAGAAGAGAAAATTGTGAACTCTGCTTCACCTTATCAAAGAGTACCTATGCCACATGGATATTCTTTGGAGCAGCAACAACAAATGCAAGCTCCACAAAAACAAATTCCTTATAATTCATCACCTTATTACCCACCTCCAATCAAGCCATCAAATCAGAAGAAAGTCAGTTTCGAACCTGGCACAAAAGGTGACAGTGAATGCCCGACTCCAACTCCTAGCCAACAGCAGCTAAGTCCAAGGCTAGAAAATAATACCATAAGTGTTACTGCAATTCCTACAAGGGTATACAACAATGCAATAGTTAAAGCCTCAGCAAAGGCTGTTGAATGCAATCTATGCCGAAAGAGGCATGTTATTGCTCCCGCCGTTTATTGTACAAACTGTGAGTATTACTTATCAATGTTAAACAATCGAAGATAGTAGCCGTTCTTTTTATAAAAAGGAAAGGAAATTATATATACGTGTGTGGGAATACATCACATCGCAGTGCAAATTAGATCATATCCTTAGGCTAGACCCCGTCCCTTCTCACTTCGCGTTTAAGATTTATAATAATTTCTTTAAGATATTGTTTGGTAAGTACTTACTGCCCCTCGACATTCAAATATTGTGATATTTACAATATTTTTTTTCTTATTTCATAATATCTTTAGTTTTAAGGCATTTTTATGGTTGTACATAAAAAATTATATAAAATACATCGCCGTCGATCGGTTGGATACTTTTTATAATGATTTAAAGAAAAAATTACTATGATGAATAAGAACAAAAGTAAATAATTAAACTGACAATAAAATTTCTTTTTTCAGATAATTTTGTTTGTTTTATTTTACCCTTGTCCTTAAAGTTTCTTTTGGTGAGGTATTGGGTCAAAAGATACCCTGGCCACTCTCTTGGCCTATTGTACTACACCCCTATACCTCATATTAATGCATTGTACAGTCTCAGCAGTCTGCCTAGTGGGTTGTCGGTTAGACTTGAACGTTCGAGCAGGGACTAGTCGAACAACGAGACACTGCCCGCCCTCTCGCGGGGCACTAATAGATAACATGGAGGCCAGAAAACATCAGGGCGCAGGGTCGTATAATCAAACCAACAAGTGTCCTGACATTATTTCTACTACGCCCCAACAATTTCTTGGCCGAGTTACTCCCGGGACACAATGAGGCCGACGACAATTCTCATATAAATTGTTGTTGTTTTTCCGTAGAAGTTGTCGTTGTCGGCCTCATTGTGTTCTGAGGGTTAGTCGAAAGCACAGGAACGGCTTAGAGTTGGCCAGTCCAGGCGCGGACCGCTAGCGATTTATCAAGTCTGATAGACAAGGGTCAAGTCCGATCTACAACTTGATTGACAACGCCAAACTCGCCAAGGGCACGTTGGCAATCCTAAACCAATTTAGACTTGGTCCTACGGGACCTTACTGCCCTGATTGCTGCTTGGCTATCAAAGAAGATAAAGATCCGAGATTTCACTCCGTCACGTCAAATTTGCCTAAGCAAACCCGATTTCGCGTATTTCATAATCGCGTGAGTGCTCATTCTGGATTTTTTCGGTAATTAAACCATTCAATCCGCGATCGCGGATTTGAGAATCGCAAAGTGTCGAATCCGCACTCCGTCGGATCTGGGAATCGAGGTCATTGATTATTATACAATGTCCTCGCCCAAGACCAGCGCCCTGGAAGCCATTCGCTTCCAGCTACAGCGCCACCTTTATGTCGGATTTCTCTACCTCTATGTGGTACCAGATTGAGTCGAGTCTCCAGCGCTACCGTCGGGAAAGTGCGGATGGCCATAGTGATGGAGAGACCGGACATTCTTTGAATTTTGCTTAAATTAGTTATGAAACTTTTAACCGCGGTTCTGTGGCACAAAACTAAAGCCCGTAAGTTACCATAGGTCTAATTATGGTGGTGTATATCCAGTGCATGGTTTTCGGTTGTAGCCCCATGTAGATCCACAGCGATCTGCGTGTCCTGCTCATCAGACCGCGGCCATTCGGTTTGACCTATTGTACTACACCCCTATACCTCATATTTATTGGCCAGACCGCTGGAACTAGTTCAGCAGTCTGCCTAGAGGCTTGTCGTTTCCACTTGACTGTTCAAGCTTCCCGGGTTCCCGTCCGCAGTCCTGCTTTTGGTCTGTTCTCGGAAGGAGTTCACGAAAGCGGGCTCGAGTATGCTCCGTGGGGCACCCCAATTTCACTTTGGCCCTCCCCAGATAAATTGGTCCACAAAGTCCCATGAGTATGGTAGGAAAAGTAAGGTCCATCCTGACAGAGCCCTCATATCAGAATAAGGCATTAGACAATTAGGTGCAAAACCTACCCAGAGTTACTCTTAAGTATTTGGCTTGATGTGAGAAGCCTATAGTTCTGCATGCGAGGATGGTTCGTCTTCTGTTATATGGAACCAGAATCGTTTCGTCGGGATTGTCATTTAGTCCTATGCTGGCGCATCAGCATTATGCCAAATTAAGTGCCCGCTGCAGGCGCCTTGACATGGTTTCAGATGTTACTACAAAGGTGTAAAAAATGTAATATCTCAAATAAAAATAACTTTTCAATGATAGCAATCGAGGCCGTTTAAATGAAAGGAGAAATAAAAAATATTCCATAAATATAGATTATTATACATCTTACAATAGTTTAAAAAAATAAGCTCAACATTATTTGCTTAAAAATGGCTCCTGCAGTGTCTTATAAAGTTTCTTAGCTTTCCGTGGCCCCAGCCCTGTGCAAGACGAAAGACGATCTTCTGAACTGTTAATTATATTTGCTAGACTTCCAAAATTTTGCAGTAGAGTGACTGCATCAGTCTTATTAACTGGTTTGATACTAGTGAGTGCTGAAACAAGCTGGAAATAAGACAGGAATCTTGTAATAAAATTTTGAAGTACGCGTCTATAAGTGTATGTCTATTAAAGGCATCGGAACCAATGTTTAAAATTTATTTATGACTCATTAGTTCTTTAAAACTTTGCATTTTAACGCATATTATGTAATTATTTTTAGATTTACGTTTTAACTAACCTAGTGTTACTTACCCTCTGATGTGGATTAGATTCAACACGTTCCATAATTAAATCCGGTGGCTTCTTCTCAAATAATTTATAAGTTTCAATAATTTTGCCAGCCTCTTCTGCATTCCATGCTAGAACAAGTGTAAGATCAGCAAGAAGGCTTACTCTAGTCAAGTTCTTGAGCGCATTATAAGGTTCCTGTAAAAAACCATTGTGTTGATCTTTATATTATCAAAGAAATAAGTACAAACCGCTAAATCCACTTGAACTAGAAGTACACGCAACTCAAATTGCTTCCCAAGTACCTTAAGGCGCTGGCATATATAATCAGGATTCAGATTGTGATACTTCAATGAAAGATATAGAATGCAGGTAGTTCTTCCAACAATATAATCGGGAACAATTTCTCTAAACTCCAGCGGCACATTGACAATTGATTTTAAGATAGGATTTCCTCGTTGTTTTGGATGTACAAGCACACAGTAGGGATTAGGGGCTCCTGAGACCTTTGTTGGAGGATTTTCAGTGGTTGATGATGTGCCGGTTGATGTTTCAGCAGAATTATCAAGCTTTGGTACTTTAGGATCTGTTGGGATGCAAATGTTTGCTAGAGCATCATCAAAGGAATCGTCTATGATTGAATCATCCATCTGAGGATACTTTAATAACACAAAACGCTCAATAGGTACTTGAAGCAATTTAGAAACCAAAGCGAAAGCGGTACCTTCTCCAATGTCCACGGTAAACTAAACTATAAACTGTCAAATTAGCTAAGTTGGCAACCATCTTCCAACTTTCTGGTGCTTGTTTGTAATAATCAATTCACAATTCCCATTTTGGAAATATTGTTAGGATTCAATTGTGAACTGATATTTGATAAAAATCAACGTTGGTTTAATTTCTGGTATTAACTTGATCCGTGTCCGAAAATCGCAGTCTACGAAATATCCACAATATTTATTATCCAGGTCCATGAATACGGGCTATAGAGTCCATTTTTCATTGTGCACAGCTATAAAATGTCTCAATATTGTTCGCCTTGAATATTTGCCTTCCCGACCCTGCTCTGCTACCCCCGCCGTTAAATGTTCCTCTCGCTCAATTAACAGGGTTTTCTTCAGGACTCGCGAAGTATAAAGATAAAGGTGCCTCAAACAGCTTGATGTTTTTAAATCCACTGGCCCTGACAATTTTCCCCCTAACGTCTTAAAGACATGCGCCTCACCTTTAGCTAAAACGCTGCGCAAACTCTATCCGTATCCTACTTCTCCGGAGTTGATCCACACTTTTGGAAATTTGCACATGAGAAGCCCATACGGAAAAAGTGACTCCAGTAACAACCTCTCCAACCACCGCCCAATAGCAATTAGGTACCTCTATTGCCTCAATCTACACTAGAATTCCTTCACCAGCGGCAGAACTGGTTTTTTTAGGAGAGAGGTATAGAAGGGACAAGAGGGTAGTGTAGTAACATGTTCATAAGAAAATTTCGGCGTGAAAACTTAACACATACACAATGTGCTTCTGCACTCTTACCGTGGGTAGCAAAATTATCGACACTCAAACAGATATATGTATCTCTAATTAGTGTGCCTTACCTCAACTAAAGTTTACATGGCTTTGGTTTGCCTGGTTTGGTTGCTCTATCTCCAACGCTTTCAATACAGTATGGCAGTCCGCCATGTTAGCTAAACGCAAAGCAATTTGTATTGACTCAGTTCTACAGAACTTTCTGATCTTTCAATTAAGGTAATATTGGATGGCGTCAAATCCAAACCCCATACCATCTCTGCCGGTGTCTCCCAAGTACCAATTTACGGCATTTGCTACACCACTTAGCTACCTCAGCTTAAAAGACATTTGGGTGGTGCCAAGAGTCATAGATATTTCGCACTTTAGGGCAAATACGCCTTGCTCTACTCGATAACAAGTTTTGGAATCGTCCGTATACCAAAAGGCGGGGCAGGAATGGTATCGGACAATGCGAGCATTGGCTCCAGGTTTTGTTCCTAGACAATCGATAAGTGATCCAGAAGATGTCCTGGCTTAAAGAAGCATACAACCTGTAGACGCAGCGCCCTCGCCAGAGCTTCCTTCTTCATTACTAGGAGGACCGGTGTGAGGTTCAGTAAGGTTTCCATAGCCGCAGTCGGACAAGTGCTTTTAGCTACCTTCATACCGAGATAGGCCAGCTATTCAACCTTGACCAGCTTAATCATAGTAGCCTTTTTTGTTTGGTCTTGACCCATCATACAGTAGATGCATACGTGACAATGGGCCTTATGACAGTCGTGCATAGCCTTGGCAGTCACTCTCTCAATCTGGAGTTTCAGGACAACTTTTGATCCAAGCTTTAAAGAAGGGAATTCCCCTACCATCTACAGAGAGAGCTTTAAATGTAGCTTACTTCTATTAGTAAATGGTACGATGAAATGGTGATCATCATTACTACCGCTGACCGTTATGCCGATATCGTCTACATAGGCCTGTGCTTTGAAGCCCCGGTAATTCAGGTCGGCAAAAAGAGGTGATAGGACGCCTCCTTGTGGACAGCCTTTGGCAGCCATTAGCAGTTACCAATCTGCTCGTGAGAAATGAAATGATCCATCTCGCAGTGATGGGTTTAATGCGGGTTTTTTATGCAGTTTTGTTAATCGCGTCAAAGGTAACATTGTCAAACGCACCCTCGTTATCTGCAAAAGCGCAGAGATCAAAGGGACCTCTCGGTATCTCTCACTAGCACGTGGAAGGCAGTTTCTGTAGATATGTCTGGTTGAGAGGCAAACCGCAAGCAGTGGAGTGGATTCATGGGGTAAGACCTCCCTAATATGCTTACGAAGACAGGTAGAGAGGCTGATGAGTCGATAGGATTATGCTTCATTGTACGATTTTCTCTCCGTTTTAGAAATAACGACCATCCTAGTCTCTCTTCAGCACTTCGGAATGTGGGCTAGTGCAAAGCTACTAGGAATAGTGGCAGCAGGATTTGTAGGATCTCTTCCAAGCCGTTCTGAAGGAGACGCGAAAAGAATTTGCTCTTTCCCAGCAGCCTTGAAGGTGCCAATGGTCCATTCGATCTATCCCGCAATGTGAGAATCCTGTTTGCCAGGCTTTTGTTCCTATTGTAAGACCAGTGGACAAAACTACCGATCCAGTGTTAGGTTCTAAGGCTAATCCAGGGTCAGTTACTAACTAGAGAACCCGGGATATAAGTGCTCATTAATAGCTCCGTGGTATCCCTTGACACTAAACCAAAGCTACATTTCACATTCGCATGACTTTTTCTTATGAAAACGGCTACAAAAAATCATCAATCTTAATCCCACTATTAACAATAAACAATTAGAAGATAAAATTATAACAATGTTAAAACAATTTCATAAACAAAGGAATAAAAAGCAAAAAATATTTATTTTACTTCTAAACAAGAATCACAAAATCAATTATACTTGAAAATGTGTCAACAACAACAATGTTATAATTACACTGACCAGAGGTGAGAAATAAATTGAAAACATCTATCGGTATGCACCCACAATAATAAATTACAATTCTGCTCTCACAATAACTTGTTGTATTATGTTATATCTTTTACGCATGTACTGCATAAATAAAATTTTCTCCTGCTTGACATTCACGTGGTAGATGTCTTACAAGTTACGCAAATATAGACGATCAACAACTTGTTGTAAATGGCGCAACGGTCATTGCCACAATATGGCTCACAAATGTGGGTAGAATATTTGCATGCGATCAAGCCCCATCATCATTTACCGATCGTGCAAAGATCAACAACTTTTCTCCGCTTTAAATAAAGGTGGAGATTTATAAATGGTATATGAAAGAAATTGTGGGTTTATTTGTTTTATTAAATAAAAACAAGAAATTGCAAAGTAAATAATGTAAAAATATTCTTCAATAAATCTTTCACATTTTCGCGTTGTTTTTTTTATAAAAAGACAAATGTCGAAATCTTTCTAAACAATAGGCAAAACGATATGAAATTCTCACCTTGATAGGTATCTTATATCTACACAACTTTTGCTTTCGCGATTTTGGTATTCTCATGCTATTACAATCTCTCTGTGATCTTGTGTCTTTGGAGACAACAAAGCGGCTTCAGCGGTTCGGCGTCCAATTATGGCGAAACTTTCAAATTTTTGCTTGAATCCAAGAGAAGAATAAACCAAATTGCATCATCATACTTGTCTTGAAAAAGTGTAGGCTGGGGTGATTATGAAGATATACTTCAATGTTACGATCGCATCTCCATGGAATTCTATTTTATTATGTTAATTTAATATAGTTTTAGTTATTTTATTAAATATAAGTTGTTAAAAGTGAATTTTGGATTATGTTATTGGCAGGAATTGTTATGTTATAATTATTATGTTGTGGAGCATAGGACTGTGCTGGAAAACAACAACCGAGGTGCAGCTAATAGTGGAGAACACTCTGGACCAGATGATGGGGTCGATGGATATGTGGAGAATGGTGTTGGAATGGTACTGAATACCATCCACCAGAGGTTTAAGCAATACGAAGCCCAAAGAAGCAAAGAAAGGCAAATTTCTAGGCCCAGGAGATATTAGCAACTAGATAACGGATTCAGCCTTATGATGCAATGGCATAAGCCAATCCAGCGGGGAGAGTGAGAATTAAAAAGGAAGTGTTTCTTTTTTTAGGCCAGCTTAGAGACCCACAGAACCGAGAGGCAGGAGGTTCTCGGTACAGTGCTGTCCACCTTCCTATGAGCCTTCGAGCACTTATGTAGCTACTGAATTGGATAGCGAACTTCGTCGAAATCACCTTTCCCATAAAGAAAGCATAGATGGTAGGTCGCTCATCCGTAAACCCCACTATTCCGGCTCCGGTGAGCACCTTCGACGGAGCCCTTTTAAGGGTCACGTCGATGACGTCAGGTCGAAGTAATGCCCTTACGGCTTCTATCCGTCTGGACTCAAACGTCATCCAAAAGGGTTGGTGAGTTTAGTCAGTAGGAATCTGACACTACCGTCTGGGTGTGATATATTACAGTCGCTTATTTACATCCGCTTGAGTCCAAATTTCCGATCCGTATGTAACCACTGGTCTTATTAGGGCCTGGTACATTTTCATTTTGCAGGTTAGTAGCTTCGATTTAAATAGATTCTTGTATGCATAAAAGGATCTATTCCCAGCTTGGATTCTAGTTTGTAAACTGCTGATATTCATGTCGTTTTCGGTCGTTTTCACATTTACCTTAAACCTTTACCATTTAACTTAAAATGCAATGTATGCCGAGCGTTTTAATGGTGTCATCCTTATTAATAATCAGAATCCATTGTTCTCATAGATCATTTGGTACATTCCTTAAGATTTGTTGATGATTTCTTGTCCTTTTGAAACCACCTAACTTCAGCGATTTTATCATATTTTATCAGTTTCTGACTTCCTCCAATGTATTTACTCCAGATACTAATCTCATCAAAAATTCCTGCTCTGCCGCTTCTCTTAATGGTGTGAAAAGCTGTCCAATAAAGCATCAAAATCACCAGCGAACTCTTAAGCTTGGAACCGGTACACGCGCCCTTAAATTGTTGCCTGAACGCCTCGCCCACAACCTGAAAGTTATCAGAAAGTCACGAATTTTTGCAATTCAACACTTAAAAAACACAACCCGGATGGCCTGCTCATCGCGACTAATGCTCTTGGATGAAGCGCATACAACAGAGTTGAACGACGCATGGCCCCTCAGCAAACGACTGTTAGGCGCCATCCTGCCGCATGAACATTTTGGTTCTCATTTCGATAGTGGAATAACTATAGATGAAGATTTGGAAGAACGCAATTACACCCACTGTGGAGACGTATGCTAAGATCTGAAATGAAATGGAAATGAACTACGATGTTTCGACGAAATATAAGAAGCCTGCAGGATCCAGGAGAACCTAATCTAGCGTGGTATAGCAATCAAGTTCGTGAAACGTAAAATTTCCTGCAAGTGGTTAAATGCTCGGTCGAAATCTTCCTGTTCCCGTATTGAAGTCTGTCTTACCGGATATCTTCCTGCCGCCACCCTGTCCAATCCTTCAAACCCAAAGCAAGCTCATCGTACCTAGTCAGGTAGGCAAAGAATCATGCAAGTTTGCACCAGTCCTTCTGAGATTATCCGTTAAGCTGTCGCCACCTCTGGAAGGGTTTCAACGTATGCGTGACGATTTCTTTTGTCCATCAATAGTACAATCCGATCGCAAAAACATAAAGTGTCAACCTGAGAGATCCATTTCACCTAAAACAACAAAAAACCTCCCAAAAGAGTGTGCAAATCCACAGTCGTGACGTGCATAGTAAGACTACCTATGAAATGTCGTAAAATCAGAGTACGGCCAAAGCCACTAATGCTTGAACGGCCTCTAAATTACCAAAATATTCACCAATTGAGTAAACGGATCCTGATTTCGACGTTCACGAAGTTATCATCGAGCGTTTAAATGTAACAAATTTCATTCGAATTCAGTCTCTTAATTGGACTAAAATCACAAAAAAATACAACTACCATAAATCCGCAAACCAAATACCAACCTTCACATCTATATAATAACTAAGCCCATGGTTAATCACTTCCAACTCCAGCACAATTTTGCAGCGCTTCGCGTACAGGTGAACCATCCACAAGGCAGCCAAGGTAACCGCCTCTCACTTTTTTCAGTTTGCGAGATGAAGTCGATTTGAAAATTAAAAGAAAACCTAAGCTGTGTCCGATAATAATATAATTGAATTAGTCGTGCTTAAATAAAAAAGTGGACATAACAAAAAAATAATAATATTTACTAAAATGAATTCCCTACGAACATACTTCCTACTAACTACCTTAATAGGACTCAGTCTAGGATATTCTATGCTCTATAAAAGGAATGAGAACGACAAGTTTGAAGCAGGTGTGTGAAGGTTATCAAGAAATCAAACTCTTCCGTGGGTCTAAATCCATGTTTTTTTTACTATTATTTAAACATTCAGATCTTGTTCCCGTGTCCTCTACTGTGATCCCATTAAGTGTTTATGAGGTAAGCTATGGTTTAGGCGGAAAACCTAGTGAGGAATATAAAATCGCCTACTTGAAGAAATTACGAAAGAAAGTTAAGCACGCTGATGATTTTGAGGATCCCGACACTTTGATAACGAGTAAATTAAAAATCAATTTGGACAAATCTTAAATAAACTGTGTTAATTGTGTTTTTTTTATATTTTAGTTAAAAATAAAAAACAACACGATAAAATTAAGGGCAAGGAAGCTCGTGTTAAAGGAGCATAATTTTTTGTTGTTACCTAAAAGTGATTTCCTGATTTTCTTCTTCATGGAAACTTTGAAGATGAAAGCCTCTGCACAATGCCTTTTGTGATTTTAAATACAATATATTGTTACTAACTGTTAGTTATAATGTTAAAACGTGGTATTTGAGTTTTTTTTATACAGATTTTTATTAAATATTAATGTTAATTAAATATATTAAATTTTCTTTCTTTTGCATCTAATTACTTATTTCGATATATCCTTTTTTATAGGCAAGGTTCGTATTCAACCTATGGATTTATTGTTTTGAATCTATTTTCTAGAGTCGTGGTTTGAACAGAATGTACAATGTTTTCTTGTGTTCTCTTTTTTTAGATGTAGTGAGGTGAGGCCATTCTACGACTCGTACAAAAAGCACCAACGAGTATCACAATCTGTTACATAACAAGCCACACTAACGGTGTGAGCTGCTGCATGGTCTTGTTGGAAAATCCATGGTTAATCTTCCATTATTTCTTCCCCCATCGGCTTAATCTTTTCTAACATGTCCCCTGTACCGAACTGCTGTCTCGGTTCCTTCGATAAATTTGAACTTCGCTGGTGCTTTAACTGAAACGGCTCCATGAATGAAATATCATTATTCCTCCTTCCTGGCGGTCATTTCGAGTCAAAAACCTCTCTTCCTTCCGTAAATCATAGAAATAATATGAGTATCTGTCCGGTCCATCAAGGCAGAACTGTTTTTCGCCTGAAAAGATAACTTAGCTCCACTCTTCCTTTCAGGCCATATGAGCTCGAGCAAATTCCTGGCATTTTTCCTTGTGTCTAGGTAATAATAGCGGCTTTTTCTTGAGATGGTGACGTTATAGAACTGGTAAGCGCTTTAAAATCCTCTGCACAGTTCGTAAACTTGCATTTACTTCGACTTCAGTTCCAATTTCCGTGGCCGTCATGGATGAATTTAACGCTGTTCAGCGGATCCTACTCCTTTCTCTTTCTTCTGTGGCCTTGGGGTACACCTGGTATCGGCTTCTTTTCGTAATTTTCGATGTCCTTAAGCAAATTATTGATGACTCGGGTACTTCTACCCATTCTAACAGCGATTTGCCTGTTAGAGTTGCCTCTGTTAAAGTGGCCGCAAATAGGGGTTGCCAGCAAGTATTTGGAAAGATATTTTATTTTTTTTTATTTTTTTAGGGCTGGCAACCCCTATTTGCGGCCGCTTTCACAGAGGCAACCCTATTCTATCGTGTAAAGAAAAAAATTAGCTTTAATTTGATATATAACTTAAGAGTATACGTTATGAACGTATATATTTAACAGAGCTTAGACCTGCCTTAAAATACTTGCGGCCATATTTTTATAGGTAACCCGGCATAAATATATTTCTCTACTTAAAACTATCAGTAAAAATTGCATGTTGATTAAAAAAACGATGAGTCCAGAAATTTGCAGCCGGATCTTAGACTATATGGTTCTCAAGCTTTTAATATGATCTATGCAGAAGCGAACCTTTCTGAATTCAGCCTGCTATCTTACAGGCATAAACGTTGGGTCTACTGCCTCTCTTATCCTAGATAACAAAATGTGGGACAAAACTTTACCCACAGTAGATAATCGACACATGCCTCTTTAGTTGTCGCATATAAGGTTCTCGTTTTTTAAGTATTTTGGCTCTGATACCTTCCGTCCAATCCTCCGGTGAAGAACAGGTGTTCTATGCTATTTCCAAGATTGGACGTAGCTCATTGGCTATGAGGCATTGGCTTTCAACAATTCTAGCGGGATACCATCTTTTCCAGCAGCTTTACCATTGGCGGTTACTATTTCTAGCTTGGAGGCACTTCTTATTGGCTGTGCATTAATTGCTGTTTTCTTCAGGTTCCAGCGAATATTAACCTTTCAGGGTGACAAAGAAATAATCTGCCAATCTTTGGAGTTGCTCCTCGTCGCTACACCCATCCTCCTACCTTCTATTTTTTTGCCAAGTTGTGTCCGAGATGGTGTTGCCTGTCGTTTTGGAAATATCTGATGCTTGTTTACGCTGCTGTTAATATAGCGCTCTTGTTATGCTCCACAGCTCTTTTGTTTCGTTAGAAACGGCTTGCTGATTACAAGTTTGTTGCAGATTCTCAGCAAATTCTCGGCTTTTAATGCTGTCCCGCAGAAGGCCTACGTTAAACCATCTACGATTTATGGCATCGCGTAGGACGTTTCTGATTGCGGCGACATTGAGGCGAATAATTGTTACTATCAAATGGTGGTAACTTTCAATGTTTGCTACCCTAAAGTTCCTGACATCCTCCACAATAGTTCTTCATCTGCGGCTGACAGCCACGTGATCTGTCCGATTTCTCGTTTTACCATTCGGCGATACCCAGGTCTACTTGTGTAACTTCTTGTGACAAAAATCAGTTCCACCTGCAATGATTTAGTGGGAATTATAGAATTCAATGAAAAGCTCACTCACCATTGCTGCTAGTAACTTGGCTTATGCCTTGAAAACCATACTTTGGTATGTACATTTTATCCTCAAAGGCTAACAAAATCAAAAATTAAATTTGAATCAAACCTTTAAAATAGTGATGAAACAGAATACCAGTGTATCCAACATCTATAATCCAAAAACAAATCTAAAAAAAATCCCTTTTAAAATATCAACTTGTTGCATTCACTCCACATGCTTTCATTCATATTTTTCTTACGATAATCCCTTTTTGTTACGACTATCGAATCGAGTCCACATAAAAATATCCTTTGTTTACAAAATTTACACATGCGCCATACATTGTTTATAGCCCAATACCACCCACAAAAATTGGTCCATATGGGAGAGATAAGGCGCATCCCTTTTTAGTACCACGTACTAAAGAAAATTTCATCTGAAAGTTGATACTGGGTGTGGACCAGAAGTAGCTTTGTGAAAAAATATGAATTTATTTATAAAAAATATCAATTAAACATTGAAATATTGTGAAAAATGTAGAAAAGTGAATATTAATATTGTGGAACATAAATTTTGTAAGGTCTGTTGAAGGTAGTTTCGAGAAAAATGAATTTAAGTAAAACCACTTTAAGATTATGCAAAATAATATAAAGGGAATCTACGTCATTTTGTTTTCGTAACGTGAATTTATTATTTATTTATTAATTTTTATATGATTTTATGTTTTTCGGAATACATACTAAACAATAAAGACTGTTAAAAAAGGGTAAAAAAGTAGGTTTCTTTCCCTTAAACAAAAAAAAATCCTATTCAACAATGGCGACAAGAGTTACTTAAGTTGTACTAAAGACAAGAGTACTAAAAGTTCTGTTGGGTGTTCCATGAGGAGAGCTGCTGGTGATTAATCATGAAAATGAGTTTGCGGAAGGTTATCTGTGGCTTATTGCTGGTAATAGTAGCGCCAGTCTTTATTAATGGATGGCGTCCAAGTGAAACAACAAAAACTTCTGCTCAAAAAAATCACCTCAATATTGGCCTAATAGCACCGCATACCAATTTTGGTAAAAGAGAATATTTACGAGCTATCAATTCTGCTGTACTTGGATTACAGAAGCCACGTGTTACAAAACTAACATTCCTCAAGGATTATGTCTTCCAAACATCAAATATACATTTTGATATGATGTCCTTAACACCAAGCCCAACTGGTACTGAAAAATTGTATGAAAAAACAAAAATCTTTAATATAATATATACTTTTCTATGTCTAGCTATTTTGAGCACTTTATGCAAACAATTTCTACGCGCCAATGTATCCGCTATTTTGTACATGATGAACAATGAACAATTTGGACGTAGTACAGCATCAGCACAATATTTTCTACAACTAGCCGGTTACTTGGGTATACCAGTAATATCTTGGAATGCTGATAATTCTGGGCTTGAAAGAAGAGCATCGCAATCAACACTTCAACTTCAGCTAGCTCCAAGCATTGAACATCAAAGTGCTGCCATGTTAAGTATCCTGGAAAGATATAAATGGCATCAATTTTCGGTGGTCACATCACAGATAGCCGGGCACGATGATTTCGTTCAGGCTGTCCGAGAGCGTGTTACCGAAATGCAGGATCATTTTAAATTTACTATATTAAATTCAGTTATTGTTACTAGATCAAGTGACTTATTAGAATTGGTTAATAGCGAGGCTAGAGTTATGCTACTATATGCTACACAAGGTGAAGCAATTGATATACTTAGAGCAGCTGAAGAATTGAAGATAACTGGTGAAAATTATGTATGGGTTGTGACACAATCAGTTATCGAGAAGAAAGATGCTCATTCACAATTCCCAATTGGCATGTTGGGTGTTCATTTTGATACAAGTAGCGCGGCACTTATGAATGAGATATCGAATGCAATTAAAATTTATGCATATGGAGTTGAAGCTTATATCAATGATCCTGCTAATCAGGGACGAAAGTTACATACACAATATTTATCTTGTGAAGACGAAGGAAAAGGACGATGGGATAATGGAGAAATGTGAGTTTGATAGTAACACACTTTTTATATTTATAAAATCCAACTAATTTTAAACTATTATAGATTTTTCAAATACTTAAGAAACGTCTCGATTGAAGGAGATATAAACAAGCCAAATATTGAATTTACAGCTGATGGCGACCTAAAATCTGCAGAATTAAAAATAATGAACTTAAGACCAAGCGCTAATAGCAAAAATCTAGTTTGGGAAGAGATTGGCGTTTGGAAATCATGGGAAATTCAAAAATTAGATATTCGCGACATAGCATGGCCTGGTAATTCGCATGCTCCACCACAAGGCGTTCCGGAGAAATTTCATTTGAAAATCACTTTCCTCGAGGAAGCACCATACATTAACTTATCACCAGCTGATCCAGTTAGTGGAAAATGCCTAATGGATCGAGGTGTACTATGTCGCGTTGCAGCTGATCATGAAATGGCAGACATTGATATGGGACAAGCACATCGAAATGGATCTTTTTATCAATGTTGCAGTGGTTTCTGTATTGACTTGCTTGAGAAGTTTGCCGAGGAGCTTGGATTCACGTATGAGCTAGTAAGAGTTGAAGATGGCAAATGGGGTACACTAGAAAATGGTAAATGGAATGGACTGATAGCTGATTTAGTGAATCGTAAAACGGACATGGTACTGACATCATTGATGATAAATGCCGAAAGAGAAGCAGTTGTGGATTTTAGTGAACCATTTATGGAAACTGGAATTGCTATTGTTGTTGCGAAACGAACAGGAATCATATCACCTACGGCATTTTTGGAACCATTTGATACTGCCTCGTGGATGTTGGTATGTCTCTAGACACATTAGCATATTATCAACAAAAACAAACTAATCAATCTATAATTTTAGGTTGGTATTGTTGCAATACAAGCAGCTACATTCATGATATTCCTATTTGAATGGCTATCACCAAGCGGATTTGACATGAAACTATCACTACAAACTGGCTCTGTTATACCATATCGTTTTTCACTATTCCGTACATATTGGCTCGTTTGGGCTGTTTTGTTTCAGGCTGCTGTACATGTTGATTCACCGCGCGGATTTACGGCACGTTTTATGACAAACGTTTGGGCCCTGTTTGCTGTAGTATTTTTGGCTATATACACTGCAAATTTAGCTGCATTCATGATAACTCGGTAGTAATAAAATATAATATTTAAGACATGCGATAGCTTTTGTAATTGAGACATTTCAATTTGAATTGCAGTGAAGAATTCCATGAATTTACTGGACTAGACGATTCTCGTCTATCCCGTCCATATTCACACAAGCCAACCTTCAAGTACGGTACAATACCGTGGAGTCATACTGATTCTACGATAGCTAAATACTTTAAGGACATGCATTACTACATGAGAGAGTATGTCATTGCCGTTTGATGTTGTTGGATGTTGTGTTTAACTCGTGCTAAAAGCTCTTTTAGAGAGCTAATATAATTTACATTCCGAATATTTCTACATTTTGGTTTGTTTCACTTTTTTAGGTATAATAAAACAAGTGTTGCGGATGGTGTTGCAGCTGTATTAAATGGAAATTTGGATGCATTCATTTATGATGGAACTGTTTTAGATTATCTAGTGGCACAAGATGAGGATTGCCGATTGTTAACTGTTGGAAGTTGGTATGCAATGACAGGTTTGTTTTTGTGAGCAAATTTTAAAATTATATTTCCGTAAAATACTACTTCTTTCAAGTAGGATATGGATTAGCATTTAGCAGAAATTCAAAATATGTGCAAATGTTTAATAAACAATTACTAGAATTTCGTGCTAATGGAGATTTGGAACGTTTACGTAGATTTTGGATGACTGGTTCTTGCAGGCCTGGTAAACAGGAGCATAAGTCATCTGATCCCTTAGCATTGGAACAATTTTTATCAGCTTTTCTACTATTAATGGCCGGAATACTATTGGCTGCTCTGCTACTACTGCTTGAACATGTTTATTTTAAGTATTTTCGAAAAAGATTAGCAAAATCCGATCATGGTGGCTGCTGTGCTTTAATATCATTATCTATGGGTAAATCCCTTACATTTCGCGGTGCTGTCTTTGAGGCACAAGAAATATTAAAAAATCATCGTTGTACTGATCCAATTTGTGATACACATTTATGGAAAGTAAAGCATGAATTGGATATGGCAAGATTACGTATACGACAATTGGAGAAAACAATGGATAAACATGGAATTAAGCCACCTCAAATTAAGTAATTGTTATACAATATAAAAAAAAATCTATTTAACCTTAAAACAAATAAAACAAATTAATATAAAAATTTATAAATTTAAATTTTAGACTTGCATCAGCATCAGATTTAGTTAATCCAGGCTTAAAGGAGCGACCACCGTTACTAGGAAATTTAAGTTTAGGAGGAAGTGCACAGGACCTCTACCGATGGTTGTATTTTTCGAAAATCTTATAAATGCTATTCATAAAATTAATCATATTTATATTATTCAATTTTAGGTCATACAAAACGGAAATAGCTGAAATGGAAACAGTGTTGTAATTTTCCCTGCCTTTTCACGATTTTAGATTGTTACGCATTTTTAGTAATGAAAAAAATATATATAAATGTAAGCCCAAAAATGTTTTTTATCACAAAAAAAAATAAAAAGAAAAGTAAAAGAGTAAAATGACAAATAATGTTTTCTAATGAAATCACAGGAATATTTGTTTATAGATTTGTTACTCCATAGACATAAATTTTAGTAATTTTTGAATGAAATATAGAAAAAACAACAAAAAAGCTTGTGTAAAATTTATAGTAAATCTGAAACAGTATTAATAATAACCGCTATATGAATTTAAACTAAACTAAAAAAAACAATTAAATATCTAAGAAAATTAAAATCAAATCGCATTAAAAAATCAAGTAGAAAACATAAAATTTTCAAATATTTTTTTTTTTAATTTATAATTAATTTTAACAAATTGATTTTAAAAAAATAGTCGTCACATTTTTACAATTTTATTTACAAAAATAATAAATACGAAATTTTTGATAAAACAAAAATGAGTGAAAAAAAAATATATTTAAAATTAAAAAGTGTTCAATTAAAAAAAATATTCGATTTAAAATAAAAATAAAACAAATTATAAAATAATATGATAAAAGATTATATGTCCCCTTAACTGTCGTGTTTCAGATTTACCAGTAGTAATAGCCGGTGGTATTAGCAAAAAAGTAATAATAATTATAAAAAAATGCATGCGAGCATATAAAAAAAAATAATATCTTTATTACTCGTAAGAAGTACCGAACCGACTGAAAAACGCGGTTGTAATTGTTATATTTTGTTTTATTTTAATTATATAAGAAAAAAAAAGAAATTTAAAAAAAAGGCAGTTCATGTTAACATTACGTAGTAAGGCGCGGTGTTATGATAAAATGATTCATTAAGGGAAGAAGATATCGAAAGCTGAGATTAAAATTGATAGAATGTAACCCGTAACGCCCACCCAACAACTGTTTTTTGTTGTAAACTGAATGTTAAAAATAATAAAAAAAAATGAAATATGGAAGAATGTTTTTTGTGTTTTAATGCGTCAATATTATTTCTTAATTCTGATCCAACGCGATACTCGGTAGAAGTTGATTCACTTCGTGGTAATTCGGACCATTGCAAAGTGGTTCAGCGCCCAAACAAGGAGTTTCATAATTAGTTAATTCGTATTTAACCACCAATTTCTAACCAAAAATTAATTTAAATTATAAATTATGACACAATTTATTTAATTTTTTTATTTTTTAATAAATAGTTGTATATATATTTCAGTTTTGAACGCAACAGTTGTATAAAAAAACTCAAGTGTGCTGTCTCATATCAAAACATTTATTTGCGATACTTTAAACTAAAAGCTTCGAATAAAATTAACATAATATAGTGTGTCCTACAGATAAGCGATGTATTAAATAAATAAAAAACCTATTTTATTGGATTTTAATGCCCACAAACACATGGTAAGAAACGTGTTAATTAAGATGCGAATTACGTACTTCAAACAGCTTAAAAGTAAAGACTAAATAAAATTAAGTGAAATATATGCTAAACTATACATAAATCTAACACTTAACTCTGTTTCTTTCAGGGAAGTTTACGAAGACTTGTGATGAAGGGGTCCGAATTGATCAAAAGCCTATTTATTAAATCCATGTTTATGAGTTCCCGTGACATTTTTCCAGTATGATCTCGGCAGCATTCCTTGATAATTTTATTATTAGATTCAGCAGCTTCTTCGGAGAGTTCCCCGATTGACAATGTCACTTCAGATCCATGTATGAGGGCTTTGGGGACGGAAGCCGGGAGATTGTACCACGGATATTCCTGAATCAAAAGTCACGAAGTTTCTAAAGCATAATTCCTGAATTTTTCCAAATGTATATTATATCCTGATGATAGGGCCTGCAAAATTACAGAGCAACGATCTATTAAATCTTTATTTAAGCCTGTGCTTTCAGCCAATATTGCAGAAATCATGAAAAATTTCCTTGCGGTATTACCGTCGTTCGATGTCCTGCTTCCACCACTTCGTTTATCTACGATTAATCTTAATCTAGATCTAAAAATCCTGGCGGGTTGGGATTCCCGCCGCTAAGAGTTTCACTTTCACTTGTCGCTGCGATTGTTCAATCCGCCGGTCGCAACTGCCATATGAATTGACATATTTCATTTTCGAAATTCAAATGACAATCGAAGGGACAGTTCGCATTGGATACACAACTCCAAACAAATGGTTTTTTAGTTTAACTTCCACTTTCGACTGTGAAATTCTCATTCACTTTCCCGCCGCAGGATTCAACAATCAGAACCTGTCAAATTCGCATTCACTTCCCTGCCGGCGGTTTCAACAATAAGGCCCATTATCTTTCCACTTGTCCGACGTAGATAAGACTTTTTCTTTCTTGTCTTCCTTGTTTACAGAACATTTCTGCCCTTTCTTCTCGTATTGCCTGTAAGCATAAATAAGCGAGGAAGCTGTCTCCTGTACAATCACCGATCACAGTGGCCCCTAGTACGAAATTCGATTCGTCAATCGATCGAGAATCGAAAACTGATTCGATTTTGATAAAGATTTGTAGTCCGTAACGAAGTCGAATCGAACAATAAGTACCGCCAATGTAACTGAGAATTTTCTGTCCTTTTGATGAATTTTTCGAAGGAAATTTAATGGCAATGTTGTTTTAAGAAAGTTGTTGTTGTTTAAAATAAGTAAACACAACATACGCATTCGATCACTACAATCGAGAATGGGACTACCACTTTTTCGATCTAACATTCGTTCGACTGTTTGACGAGAATTGGACTAGGGGCCAGTGTTCTGTCGTGGTAGTATTGAATAGGAGACAGACAAATAAAAACGCGTATTGGAGTTGGCCGTTCTTGTTTCTAATATCTTCCGACTAAAGCTTTGAGTTGCAGAGTTCCCTGTACGCTCTTTTCGTGCGATCTGCAGTCAATATATAAGTTCATTCATAATAGAACACGATTATGGACAACCTTTCAAACTCAGTATCTACAAACACTTACAACATCCAAGAATTTAAACAAAAAGCCCATCGTTAACACTAACCAACCTCCGAATTAGAGTTATTACGAGATATTGTACCACGGCGATCTATAAAATGATAGTCTGGTCAAAGGAGAAGTCCTCAGCGTAGAGTTCCATATTAAAAACACAAACAAATAGCCGTTAGCTAGGTAGAACTCGTTCAATGCCATCAAATGTTGCGGCATTCAAAACAATACAGTTTCAATCCCGTCACTATTCCAGTTAATAAACACTTATCTGTACTGGAAAGTTTAGAAAATAGCCAATTAATTTTTATAGCCGCATTATAACTTCAATATATTATTGTGACTACTGATAAGTGAAATAAGAACAACCCCGTCTTAGCGTAATATCGTTCTAAATTCACCAAATACATTTTCAATATGAGACAATTCTCTAAATGTTAACTTTTATTTAACGTGTAAACTTATAAAACAAACAACCAAAAATTACTTGATAAAACTACATTTACTAATTGTCAATTATTTTAAATATAAAAAAAATATACTTTGAGTATGCCTTAACATTAAAAACATTAATAAAATAACAAGAGTAATGTACGAACGGCGGACGATATATAAATGGAAATATATTAAGTAAAATAATACCTCCTAATAAAATAATTGAAGAAGACTGAAAAAAAAGAGGAGGTTCACTTCTTAAATGGATTCGGTCGGGCCTTAAATGAAGATGCCTTTCGTATGTTTCGCACCAATTCTTCCTCTCGCCTTCTTCGTTCCTCTTCTTCCTGCACAAATTAAATAATTAATATATTTAAGTTTCTTTTATTGTATAAATATAGATTAAAGAATTTTAAGTAATGTTCGTTAGCTAGAATATGTTAGAACATGTAAGGGATATTGTTGGAACTTGACGTGATAACATTTACAACACAAATAGAATTTGTTGGTCCTCGATACGAACACAATATAATTCTAAATCAAGTGAATCAATATCCCAATAAATAAGAACTTCGCCGAACGTTTCGTTTGTTTTGCAAGAGAATACAACATGACAGCAGCTGGGGCAATAGCAAAGTGATAAAGTCGACATGCTGCGGTACACCTCAGGGTGGAGTCCTCTCGCCTCTACTATGGCTCATGGCGATGCACAAGATCCTAAAGACACTAGAAAGCTTCAGAATAATGGACGACAGTCCACACAATCAGTGAGATTATGGAGATGGCACTTGGATTTGTTAGCGCTTGGTTCACCCGTCTCAACCCGGAAAAACCAGCACAGATGCTTTGCATCAACAGGACTAAAATACCCACCTTTAGTCCACTTTCACTTAACCGTCGACTGAGCTTATCCCACGCCGCTAAGTACTTGGGTCTTATTCTGAACCCACAACTGGAGGCTTAATATCGAAGAAAAGGCAAGGGCAATATAGCTTTCTAAGCCTGTAAGCAGATCTTCGGCAAGAGATGCGATTTGAAGTCCCACATCATGCCTTGGGTATAAACGCCAGAAGGAAGACCTAGGAAGAGATGTAAAGACGGCTTGGTGGACTTACGCACAATCGAGATTTCAAGTTGGAAGGGAAGATACAAGACCGAGAAAGTTAAGAGAATATTCTTGAGGAGGTCACGGCTCAGAGGGCTGCAGCGCCAGTGAAAAGATCTACGAACCCTAGGTATAAAAATTGGCAACTTCAAGCTAGAAGAGAATGTTGCAAAAAGCCAAAGCCAATAACATGCTGTGGAAATATTGTCGATGATGAATTGTCGCAGAAAGACACCTGATTTAGAACATTAATAAGTACTGACGCAAAGGACCTTTAAATTTTTGCTAATTTACTACAAAAATACATACGTAACAAACCTGTTTTTTCTTCTCTTCCACTGCTTTCATAAATTTATCATCATACTGCTTTCGTTCCTTAAGTCTTTTCTCAACATGTAAATTAAATGGTAGTGGATCAACTGTGTGTTCCACCTTTTTTGGCTTAAATGGCTCTTCATGAACCACATGAGCATCTCTGCTAACAAACTTCTGCGGCTGATGTTGTTTTATATATTCTTTAATCTGAAACATTACATACAAATATGAACCGAAAATTTTGCATTTTTCAAATATTCATTTCTTACCGCTAATTTTCGTTTTTCTTCGGCTTCTTTTGATTTCTTTAGAACTTGCGGTGTTACCGGTACTGTTGCAGGTTTTATTTCGGGCTTCTCCTTATCAGGATTAGCAGAAAAATTTGGTGCCGGTCTACTATGAAATATTCTTTTCTTTTTCTCTTCTTTAAGTTTCTGTTCTAGTAACATTTTCTTTTTCTTTTCGTATATTTGTGTATATTTACAGACAGTAAACTGGTGGCTGTTCTTACTTTTATTAGTTACTAAGGTTTTTGGCTGGCCATTACCTAAATTCTTTTTCTTTCGACATTCCTCCTTGGTGGTCACTTGACATTCCTCCTTCTTGATGGTCACTTTTTCAGCCTTTGGCAAATCTGGCTCCAATTTAATATCTTTCATTTTATTTAAAATAATTTCATTATTATTTGAGTTTTGATTATTTTCCTTAAAATCGCTTTCCATATCTAAATTGAAAAATAATTATTCTGACTGTGAAAAATTACATTTAAATTTTTTTTTACCGAAATCTACACACGGCTCGTGCTTCTTATGTTTTCTTTCTGGAAAAATATTTTAATTTTTTTATTAACTTGTTTTAATACTAATTTTATTTGCATTACAATTCAATCATTTATAAATGATTATCTAAAAGTTATTAACAAAATCTTACCGAAAAATTTCTGCGAATGATCCAAGTCAAACCTTCCTACTTCCAAGTCATCCCAATTGTACTGATATTGCGATTCCATATTACAGTTTAGCGAGTTGCCTCCGTCAAGTAATAAACAGTTATGATAAAGGTAATTTTATTTCTAAAATAACTATTTCAAAAGCCAACCATACAATAATTTTTTTGTTTGTTTGACAGCACATTTGTTCGTCCGGCGGAAATTCAAATTCTAGAAAACCCGTAGATGATGGTATTGCAGGGTCTCAACTTTAAAAAAAGCTCTATGCTCTGGTGAGTAATAGAGAAAATATGAATGTTTTTATAAAATATTCATGGAATAAAATTAATAATTCATTTGAAGTATTTACTTTACGTAAATAGTGATGATGATTATGCTTTGTTAAGTAAAAATTATTAAGATTATGTTCATTCAACAATTAACTCGGTTCCAGAAGCATACTCTAACTCTAATTTGAGTCAACCGAGCTAAATATAAGTTTCATTTTAAATTAACTAGTTACGAACTAAATTCTTTACTAATAATCATAAATGTAGATTAATTTAGAAAAATATTTATTTTTAAATTATTTTTTAGCAACTGAATTCAAAGGTGGCGCTTATATCTTTAAAAGAAAATAATTTTTGCGCTTAAATCTACTCCATTTATAGAAACTTGAGACATTTCAAACTTGTTATCTGCCATTTTGTTCTTGAGCTCCCAGTGGCATACACGCGTAAGTTAATTATCTTAAAATTTCGCGGTTTTTTGTTATTAAATCTACATAATTTTGATATAATTAAATTTTAAATACATTTTTTTAATAATTAGCGATATTTTTAAAGTGATGTACCTATTTGATTAGTTAAAAAAAGGCTAAAACTATACTTGCCACGTGCTTTGATTTTGAGACTACATGTGAATTTTCTTTTTATATATTTTTTAGGTTACACGTAACTCACTTTAAAACGTTACAATGTCGGGAGGACTAGATATCCTATCACTCAAAGAGGATGATGTTACTAAAATGTTAGTAGCGACAACCCATTTGGGCTCTGAAAATGTTAACTTCCAAATGGAACAATATATCTACAAACGCCGGCCCGATGGTATTAATATTATCAACTTGGGAAAGACATGGGAGAAGCTTCTATTAGCTGCTCGAGCGATTGCCTCAATTGAGCATCCCCAAGAGGTGTGTATGTTATGATTAATTATAGAAATAAAATAGTTTTTACATTTATATCGTGATGACAATATTTTTCACATCTTTCGGGGCTGAAATTAATTGATGCCACTGCAAATCTGAACTTAACATTAATCCATTATTTATTGAATAAATGCATTCGTAAATAATCTAATTAAAAATTATTTTTCAGGTCTATGTCATCTCATCTCGTCCCATCGGTCAGCGTGCTGTATTGAAATTTGCTAAATATGCTGAAGCAACACCAATTGCTGGACGTTTTACTCCTGGTGCATTTACCAATCAAATCCAATCTGCTTTCCGTGAGCCACGTCTATTGGTTGTTACTGATCCAAACACCGATCATCAACCAATTATTGAGGCATCATATGTGAACATTCCAGTTATTGCATTCTGCAATACTGACAGCCCGTTGCGGTATATTGATATTGCAATTCCTTGCAATAATAAGGCTTCCCATTCAATTGGTTTGATGTGGTGGCTCTTGGCACGTGAAGTACTACGTCTACGTGGTACCATTCAACGTACACATGATTGGAGCATTGTTGTTGATTTGTTCTTCTTCCGTGATCCAGAAGAAGGCGAGAAGGAAGAGGCTGTAGCCAAGGAATTGCTTCCTGCTAAACTGGAAGAAGTTCCTGATGTACCAGTTGTTGAGGAACCAGGTAATTGGTCTGATGAGGTTGCAGCCGCAGCAGCACCAGTTGTTACTGGCACAGCTGAAGATTGGAATGAGGAAGAACCACCCAAGAATTCTTGGGGAGGTGACACAGCTTTCTAAGTTTTTTTTTATGTGGAAATGCATAAATAAATGGATATAAAATAATTAGTTCTTTGCTTACATTCCTGAAACAGGCCGTTTATTGCGTTATTTTTGTTTTCGTAGATACGACACAATCTTTACATAAGGGCCGTATTCACCAACCTGGGGCGTATTTGGTTTCCCGAGTCGATATCGAATTCTGTCGATAAATAAAAATTGGTATTTGGCAACATGATATCGACAACGGTATCGTCTCTACGTGTCGATCAAGACGTTTGACGATATCGATATGGTTTTGTATGGCAGCGCTTATTTGTCGACTTCGACGTCGTAATGCCAAATATGAAACTTGGAGAAAGTCGAGAAGCTTTTTTGTCGAGTCGATAAGTAAAAATTCAGATTTGACGGTGATTACACTGTTCGTTCCTACGTACGTTCCTCACGAGCTTTTAGATGAACGGGGAAGTGGAGATGACGCCCTTCATCATCTCCACTTCCCCGTTCATCTAAAAAGCTCGTGAGGAATGTACGTACGAACGAACAGTGTAATCACCGTCTTTGAGAGCACGATATCGACGTGTCGATCAAGACTTTTGACATCTAATAAAAAGCTCAATTTAGCACACAATAACCTTTTGATAGTTTCTATTTTAATTAAATATGCATGGTTTGCTGTATTTGAAGTAATATCACACAATTTGATGGTTCTGTATGGCAGCAGCTATCAAATATGAAACTTAGAGAAAATCGAGAAGCTTTTTTGTCGATTCGATCCATCGACTCGCCCTGGGGCCATATTTGGTTTCTCGAGTCGATATCGACATCTGTCGATAAATAAAAATTGGCATTTGGCAATACGATATCGACAACGTTATCGTCTATACGTGTCGATAAAGACGTTTGACGTTTATTAAAAAGCTCAAATTATGCATGCAATAAACTTTTAATAATTTCTATTTTAATTAAATATACGTGGTTTGCTGCACTTGGAGTAATATCACACAATTTGATGGTTTTATATGGCAGCGCTTATCTGTCGATTTGGTCGAAATACAAAATATGAAACTTAGAGAAAATCGAGAAGCTTTTTTTGTCGAGTCGATTCATCGACTCGAGAAACCAAATACGGCCCCGGTTTTAAGCCTTGTTTGACTGGGAAGGACTCCGTAAATCTCCTTGTATTCTGGCTGCACACTTTGTGTTTTCCATTGTAATTTTTGTTTACTTTAATATCTTTGGAGAAACGGAGACGTCCTGAGAAAGTTCGATGTACGGATATTCACCGACGGGTCCAAGATGAAGAGGGCGTCGAGGCAAGGGTTTATCTAGATACTAGTATCTTTCAAGCAGAAGTGCTGGCGATCCTGAAGGGCTGCCAGACAATGAACTTATAACCTACACAAGGATGTAGCATTAGAATTTTCGGCTATTACCAAGCCTCTACAAAAGCTCTAGATTCAGTAAGGATGCGCTCCAAACTAGTGGAGCGATGCAGAGCTGAGCTAGATAGGCTTGATAGAGAGCTCGACGTGACTGTCGCTCGGGAACGTAGATGGGAACAAGAAATCCAACTTCCTAGCCAAGCAGGGATTCTCTCCAGGGCTTGGAAACCGAGATGGTCGGCAGTCCAATAGGCGTAATCAAAAACGCCACTTTTGACTACCACCTGCTGCTAGCCAGCCAAAAGTGGAGAGCACTGGAAACCTCCACTATTTCTAGGGCTGCTTGGCCGATCTACAACAAAGAAAAAACCATGACCCCAACGAGATATTGCCAGAATAACGCCAATCATCACGGGACATTGGCCCATGGGAGACCACGCTGCCAAGTTGGGCATCCCTGGAGGCACTGGCGGCAGCCCCTCACCTACCTACCTACTCGGCTGTGGAACAAACCTTTCCCCATCAGTACTTCCGAACTTCTACAACATCCAAGAGTTCATACGCTGGGTTCATCGATATCTTCCAACATCCTCCCCTCCCCTCATCCTCTCCCGTACAAGCCTTACTACTAGACAGAGCACAAGACGTGACCAACGACATGACGGACAGGTAGTAAAAAAGGTCTTGCCTGAAATTGACCGGCATAGTTAAATATCTTAAGAAGTACTATTTATTTGCAGATCGTAGTACAAAGGGTGTTTTCAATGATGCAGGTTGCGTGCGCAACTGACTTATTCAGCAACACACTTCCATTGCTGAATAAGTCAATTGCGCACGCAACCTGCATTACTGAAAGTGCCCGAACTATTTATGTATTTGCAGATCGTAGTACAAAGTTTTTTGCCTGATGTCGTATGTAGTTTAAGATCGAAGATACTCAATAAAAAAAAATTGATGACATTTTATTCCTTCTTCCTACCTATCAACACAGATTAAAATATAACAATTAATAATATTAATAAAATAGCAAAAATAGAGCCTAAATTTCGAGCTGCTCCGTTTGAATCTATCCAATGCCTGTAATAAGAAACATCAGTGTATACACCAGGCTTTCTAGCTTCGCCACATCGATCGCCCCAGGAGACAATACCAGATAAAATACCATCACAGGATAAAGGTCCACCAGAATCACCTTGACACGAATCAACACCACCGTGTCTCCAATCTCCAGCACAAAATTGCATTATAGTGAGTGATTTATACGCAGCTACGCAAAGCCTTCGAGGAATTACTGTTACATTAGCGATAAGCAGCTCAGTTGATGAAGAGCCTCCCTATAAGATTAAGAAAATGAGAGATGTTGAGGTTATAGTTGAAAAAACTACTTTATTCAAATAAATATAAAGAACTTACCCACGTTGTAGTGCCCCATCCAGTGATGGTACAAATGGCACCTGTTTGAATTGGACTATCTGAAAGAGGAATTGGACGAATTGTTGGATGATATGACGGTACACTTCCGGCTAAGAACAATAGTGCTATATCATTCAGCAACGTGAACACATCAAATTCACGATGTTTAACATAGTTGGTGATACTAAAGCCGAGCGTTGCCTTGTTTAAATTTGTTGAACCCATAAAAACCGTGAATAATCTCGCGGGGAATAATTCGATGGGAGTTGATTGAAAACTAGAAAAAATTATTTTATTAATTTTTGTTTTTACATTATTTTTTTGAAAATATTTCTTACTCATATAAACAGTGTGCTGCTGTTAAGACTTTGTTAGCTGTTATCAGAGAGCCTCCACATACGTGAAAGTTTCTGCGGCGGAGTGAGACTTGATATTTGGCATCATCAGCTTTTGCTAGAGCACCGCCAACAATTTTTGGTTCTGCTGCTAATTGTCGGATATTTTCGTTAGTACCTGTAATAGTTTTTTTTTATTAGGAGTTCTAGAAGCTTTTTGAGTTGTTTTTATTTAACATCTTATGTAGTAAAGAGTAATAATCACTTCACATTTCATATGAGATTAGACGTTTTTTATCCTTGTTAGACGGTTGCGTTTTTTTTCCAACAATTATTGTTATTGTTATATGGAAATAGGGCAACCCATATGGTGACAACCGCGGCCAAGTTAGGCCTAATGGGTACATGCGAAAAACGAAAAAGACCGTCGGCCTTCCGGACGAACGAAAGAAGTCTTTAGTTGAAGAAAACTGGACCTTGGAGTTGGGTCCTGCGACAACAGCCTCTGTATCATGTTCCAAATTTGACCCATAGGTAAACCAGTAAAGGTTTCTTGGACCCCTAAGAATCCTTCCCCTAAGAGTTGCTTCCACACGGGGAGATCCGGAATAATCGTCCAATAATTGAACTGCCAGAACGAAACTCTCGATCCAATTTCTAAGAAGTTGGCCCAATATCTAGCTAGCCGGGATTTTCAATGGTAGAACATCAGCAAAAAAAGAAGCGTGGGAGGACCAAAATATAGGTGGATGGATAAAATGCTAGTAGATATATGAAAGCTTCGTATAACAAACTGAAGAGAACTAACAACACGTAGAGTCGACTGGAAGAAGAGACTTCAAGAGGCCCGAGTTTTATAATGGCTGTAGCGTCATATGTCGTTTAAGAAGAAGAAGAAGTATTGGGCGGTAGTTGGAGGAGTTATTGCGAAAGGTGACGTATATATAGACAATTTTGTTGCGTCTATAGTTGAGTACTCCACAAACGCTTCGTAGAAGGATCAAAGAAGCTGAATTTTAGTGCAGGCTTCCGGCAAAGAAACCTCGACAGATTAAAAAAATAAAGCGATCACACTGTTTGAACTTATTGGTTACATGGCCACCACATACTCCCACCAGCGTAGCGTCAAAGGAAAGTTATCGTTCGATGCGGCTTAGCGCAGTCACAACCCAAGGCTGACTTCAGCCTGTCGATCGAAATTGATTTGTTTGTTGGTGTTTTCCTTACATTAATTTGCCCGGGCTTCATTTGGAAACTCGAAGGGTTTTTATACGCAGTTGATGTGCACGAAGATATTGTCGGAGTCCTCCAGAGTTCGGAGCACATAAACATCCTGTTGACTTGGCTGTCGCTGTTGCTTTTAAATTTTTATATGCAAACGAAGACGAGCAAGAAATTGTGAGTGCTCGAATGGATGGAAATTGAATTGGGCCAACTTAGATTGTGGCGGCCATAGACGAGCTGGGCTGGTGAGCATTGTCGAGTCGATTTGCTTGCCTTAGGTATGCCTAATAAGACGAAGAGCAAGTCTTCATTTCCAATGAGTAGTGTTGTCCGTTGCCAATTAAGTTGTCGATGGAATCGTTCGAACAACCCATTTACTTACTGATGGAAGGCGGTTGTTTTAATGCGGTGACTACTGATCAGATGGTGAGAGCGGTCCCACTATATCCATATGGATATGCTCAAACCGAATATCCGGAAGCTTCAAGTGGAGACTTCTTGTGTCTCGTCACTTTGGATTTTTGGCAACCAAGGAAAGAAGTAGAGGAATGATATCGGTGAAATGACAACCTCCTGTGTTGATGCACATTTCTGCTCGTTTTACGGCATTTCGAATTGTTGCTCGTAAAACATCTGGCTCCAAATTGCTGATGCCGCACCAAACAGTCATTTTAAGGGGATGCTATGGCTCTTTGTGCTTTTCATGTGGATTGTCCGTGCCCAAGAAAGGCACACAGTTTGCTTATTCACATAACCACTTCAGTGTTGCCACCACAGATTCTGCAATTCAAAATTGGTGTTCCTATCATTCTTCTTAGAAACATTGATCCTCTACGTCTTTGCAACGGAACCAAACTAGAAATGAAAAAGATGATAAGCAATATCAATTTTAAATGGTAAATTAAAAGGAGATGCTCTGTGGTGGCATTACAGAAGTTGTTTCAAGTCATCATCATGTTTCGAGTTTTTCATTGAATATTTCCATTTAAAACTCGTAACAAATGAGTTGAAACGACTTCTGTATTCCACCCCTGCTCCCCCGAATACCAATGTTACCAACACATGTGCCTCTCGAATTTAAGCATTTCCAATGATAAGAATCGCCTTGACAATCAACAAAGCGCAAGTGCAATCGCTACAAGTGTAAAGCCGCATTTACACCCTAAAGTCAATGTGAAAGTGCACTTTCAAGCTCTTTTATCGCACAGAAATTCGTAAGCTCTGAAACTTTCGTGCAACAGAGAAAAAAGCATACAAATTTCTGTGCGATAAAAGAGCTTTAAAGTGCACTTTCGCGTTGACTTTGGGATGTAAATGCGGCTAAGGATTAAATGCCATAGTAACGCATGGCGTGTCAGCTAGTACTTTTAGAGAAAAATTATTAACGATTAACTATATAACTTTTTAACAAATTGCAAATGTTGATGCACCAAAAAATTGTTAACTAAATTTAGGTTCTATTTAATATGAATGAATCAACTATTTGTTTGGGAATTCCCAATTACTTTATAGCGGGCATAAAATGAACAAAGGCAACAAAGATTATTTCGCTCCTAAACCCCTACAATGTCTGTCATCATTTTGTAGATCAGCTGAAGCAATCCGTCCACTTGCTCCAACCTAACCACCATAAAATAAAGTTCGAGATTCCTTTATCTGTGCGGCATGTGCTGTGTATGATTCATTGCACATATGATATCACTCTAATCTACATACTCGCACAGACCGCATATAATCCTTTCTAAATACCGGATATAAATTATTAAATTGTTTAATTTATTATAATTTTGCTAAAAAAAAAACTTTATTCCAATAAAATTATATAATCACAAATATTTTATTTTTAGTTTTTATATTGGTCGCCATTAATCGTAACTAAAATTAAATTTTCACTTAAAAAATGTTCACTATTTAAAAAAAAAACTCCTTACTTGTTTCTTCACACTTAATTAATTCAATTTCGCACAGCAATAAAACTAAAATTGAAAATAAATAAAATTGTATGTGCATTTTTAATAAATAGATATTTAAATTATAATTAATTTTTTTTGTTCGATTACAAAATTTATGATAATGTGCGCGCTTTGCTTTTTTATTGATGTAAATGTTTTGCCAAACCGAAACTAACAAACTTGTACCTTCAAACTTTATCAATTGATTGATAATATTCCTGCATTTTATGATCGTAAATGGTAGAAAAAGGTAATCTTATCTTTTTCAATGCTATATCAGGTGTGCTTTCTGCACAACAACAAAAGAGAGAGAAACGGAAGTATGTAAACTGAAGAACTCTTTTCAAGAACAATTCAAATTGATTGACAATATTATTGCCGGGTTTTGATTTGTGATAAGGTTACTTAAAAGTTGTATGAAATTTTGATAGAATAGTTTTACTAGGAATACTTTTAAGTTTATGTTGTCAGCCTTTTATGAAGAAATGATCATCGTACATAATTGTAGGTAGTAGTACTTTCTATATAGTATGTTTATTTGTCGTGTCTAATATGTCTATCATTATCTCTAGTTACTATCAAGTTTGATAAGCGAAATAGCAGATATGTTTTTATTACGAAATGTGTTATCATCCTTTATACTACTACCTAGGATAGGCTAATATGATCGGACTAGTCCCTTCCAAGTAGAGGACATAGAGGAGGTAGAACAAAAATTTGTGCAGTTATCTTCTTCTTCCCTCGGGGACCCAGCGCCCCTGCTACATAACACCAGAATCTGCTTCAGAGTGCTAAGTCGGTAGCAGATTATTGTAAAGGAACTTGATGGGAGCATTCCGGTGAGGTAAGGGAATTTGGGGCAGGTTTGTTCTGGGTCCCCGTCACTGACATTTAGAATGGACTGCTCATCAGAAAATTTTCATGGCACCAATTCGTTCCGTCATAGGTGCCCAACCTTTTTTCACTGACATAACTACAAAGATAAAAAAGTTGATAAGCGAGAGGACTATACTTTTTGGTGGCATGAGTTTGTATGGAAATAATAGGTCTGTTCCAATAGAAAACCTGTCCTGTCGTAGCCTGCGAAAAGCTACTTGATTGGTGGGGGAAAATTTAGTCAAAAACCCGAAAAGTGAAGGAACGCTTTCTGGGATGTTTCGTGCAAATCAAGAAGACCATAACCTAAAAATCACTTTTGTCTTCAAAATAATGACATAAAACTATTGAAATTAATAAATTATTTATGAAATTATTCAAAATCTTGTAGTAAGGCACCAAATGAAGAAATTATTTTTAGCACATCGTAATCATTTTGGTTTGACATGACAAGTAACAGCTGTTTTGACATGTTGAAAACATCGTAAGATTTCACTCCACCTAAAAATCTCGTTCGGTTTCTTGGTCGAGGGGAAGTAAAAATTTCCCCGCTTTTCCGAGCATGAGATTCTATTGGAACAGAAATTGGGTGATTTCTTGGTCCCTCGGGATCCCGCATTCTCTATTGGAACAGACATAATGTGAGATGAGCAGTCCCTTATTATTATATGTCAGTGGTGTGCACTGCTTGGCTCCAGTTAAAGCCGGGTATTATGGGCGCACTAGTTTCGGTCAACACCGCAAACTTTATCCTTACCCTTCCCTTGACGAACGAACTGCGAATTGAAAGCTCGTGTTGATCAATATGTTGAGCCGTGAATCATCCCCCTTAGATCTAACTAGTGTTGAGCCGGACTTACACGAGGCAGTACATTTGTCTTTTACATGATCTAAATTGTACTGAGGCCTCAGTTTTTTTAAATGTCCCGGTTCAAAAATAATGTCCTACTGGTATATGAGCGCGTATCAAGATAAATGAAGCGAGGTGTGATTGTAAATTACTTAGTGGAAAGACATTTCTTCCTTCTTTTGCCACAGTAAAATTTCCAATGTGAATTGCGGCGAGGTGAGATTGTAAACATGAACTGGAGAGACATTTCTCATGGCCGGTTCACATTATTCCAGTAGCAATCCAGTTCAGTGATCGAATCCAGCGCTGGAGTGCTACTGGAATAATGTGAACCGGCACTGGATTGTACCCATTCCAGTGAACAATCCAGTCCAGTGACTGGATTGACAGTCTACTTTTTCATTCCAGCTCGCCCAATCCAGCGCCGCTGGAATAGTGTAGACGACCAGTCCAGTGCTGGATTAAATGTTGAAGAGTAAATACGAATTGTTTTTTATAATCGCATTGTTTTAGTTGATAAAATTAGTTAATTATTAGTTGATAAAATTAGTTGATCCATTCTTGAAATTATATTCACTATCCAATAAATGTTGAATGACTTGTAGACGATATGAATCCAGTCAAGCACTGGACTGGATTGACTCGCTGGATTACTGGACTGGAATAATGTGAACCGGGCATCACTTCTTTTGCGGCAGTAAAATATACACTTTAAGCTGAGCCGTGGTGAGATTGTAAATACGAATTGGATGGAGAGAATTCTTACATTTTTCGAGGGAGTGAGGTTTTGTCCTAAAGAGACAATTCTTACATTTTTCGAGGGAGTGAGGTTTTGTCATGAAGAGACATTTCTTACATTTTTCGAGGGAGTGAGGTTTTGTCCTGAAGAGACAATTCTTACATTTTTTGAGGGAGTGAAATTTTGTGCTGGAGAGATAATTCTTACTTTTTTTGCAGTAGCAGAATTTCCAACTTGAAATTAGGCGAGGTGGGATTGCAAAATATAAAATATATGTCCACGGACAACTAATTAAAAACAGTTTCATAAAAATTGCATTTATACAGTTTTTATGTTGGAATCAAATTAAAGAATTCCCACCACCTCCTCTTAATTTTTTTTAAATATATAATGATTGAAGGAAATCAATAACAATATCATAATGAATTCCTAACAGGATTGCTACATAAAAAATAAAAAATGTATAAATGCAATTTTTATGAAACTGTTTCTAATTAGTTGTCCGTGGCTGTACATTGTGGAGGCATAGATTTCTTACTTACTCTAAGGCAGTTTAATGAATATTAGAATTAAGCTTGTAAAAATGCACTTCATTGGTATTTATTTTCTTTCTTTTTTTTAATCTGCTTGTTTTTGTCATTTTGGTATTACAATAGAACCTCGCCTCATTTGAAGTATGACATTGTACTGGCTCAAAAGAAAAAAGAGGCACCTCTTACAAACTCATTTTATAATCGTGTCCTACCCAACACTAGATGTAACTACACAAACATATAACTTATTACCAGGTCATAACAATTTAAAAGAATCGTCTACATTTCTTTGCCGGTTGTTTCACCTTAGATTTAGCATTGATTTTATTATATTAATAAATTACTACAACAAGAAAATTAAGCATAAACATAATATTATATCCCGGAAAAATTTTGTTTGCAGAATTCGCCATAATCCAATCCTTAAAGCTCAGAATATCAGTATATACAGCTGCTTTTATTTCCATTCTAGTCACATCACCCCACGATACAACACCAACAGCAAATCCATTACAGATTAGTCCACTACCAATATCATCAATGCTTGGATAATCTTCTTCATGATCGGCACATAACATACGAAAATGAGATTCATGTCGATATTTTTTGGCGCATTTATCAAAAAGTATTATTTTTACATTTATATTTTTCATGGTATAAGTGGATGGTGACTTTAAATATATAAATATATTGTTGAAAAAAAATACTATAAAATAATAAAAATACCATTTTTCTCCATACATTAGCTTGGCACAGCTGACCAGGCTTTGAATTATGAGGACTCTCGTTAAATTGTGTTGGCCGAACTGTTGGATGTCCATCGGGTATACTTTGCTCCAAATATATTATAGCAATATTATTTATTTGTGTTCTAATATTAAAATATGGATGAACAGTGTAATCCTTAACATCGAAAATTAAACTGTTATTATCTGCAAGTGGCTGATTTTTTATTCCGGTGACAACTATCAATTCACTTGGTTGTTGCAGATAACTTATTAAATTATCACCGGGGAATGTGAAATTTAATTTTTAAATGTCAATATTTTTTTTGAATTACTATACTATTTACACAAATAAACAGTTTGCTGCTGTAAGAACATTTGTTAATCCAATTATGATTCCACCACAGATATGCTCATACTTAAAAGGTTCAATGTCGGAGATTCTTGAACGTAGCGATACTTGATTTGTGAAATTAGATTCGTCTTTAATATTTGCAGTTTCAATTTTTGACAATGGCGAATTCTTCTTTAAAATTAATTCGGAAGGCGATTTTGATGCAGCTGATCTAGCAGCTTTTAATGCGTATGGATATAGTTCATTATTTTTTGCAATTTTGGTTGCGTAACTCCATTTTGAATTTGATTTTTCGATTGGTAATGCAGCTGAAATGGAAAAACGCTATTAAGAAGGGTATAACTAGTATTATATTCTTAAAAAACAGATTCTATCAACGCGCATCTGCTATGCTAAAACTCTGAAATGGGCATTTCCGACATATCCAAACCTATTGAAGAAAGAAACCAGAGCCACACAAGAGCAACGATAGAAGACTTCAAGCTAAAAAGTAGAGCTCCAGACAAGCTATGCAGTAAGAAGAAAAGGGAATATTTAAACAGGAGAATCCTTCAGATACAGGAGCGTACAAAGGAATATGCCAGATGAACAAAAAGTTTCAGTCAAGATCTGCAGAGTCATGGATGGGAGCCTCTTAACAAACCCTCATATAATAGAAGAAAGGTGTAGAGAATATTTTCAAAACCGAATCCGATCCTCATAGCAAACGGAGATCCACTGACGGACATTTGTATTTGCTCAAGATATTGGTACAAGAGGACCATCATTACTCGATATAGTGCGGGAAGCTGTAAAAGAGGTAAAAAGGAAACAAACCTCCGGGGTTTGATGGAATCGCAGCTGTGTT
The DNA here is from genome assembly GCA_963855945.1 of Thereva nobilitata. Lineage (NCBI taxonomy): Eukaryota > Metazoa > Arthropoda > Insecta > Diptera > Therevidae > Thereva > Thereva nobilitata. Next base: position 99,707,164 of record OY979697.1, on the reverse strand, counting down.
GTTAAAGGAAGGAGGACAGCAACGGCTTGATGTCGATATAATAGAATCTGGTTCTTAAAATTTAGATATAATAATGAATTCTCGACTATACTCGTATATAATGAATTCTTTAACAATTAACAAGGTTAGCTTTTATTAGTTCTTACATGTAGTTTGCAAAATCACAGTAAGAAAGAGTAAAAAAAAATAAAAACGCCACATATTTAATAAACTGAAATTTTAAAATGCAATTTTGACAATTGACAATTGTGTAGCTGCAAAAAGTTGGTTTCCTGTGCCCATAGTAACCATAGTAGAAAAATGTAAAAACGCTGCCTTTGCAGGTATCTATAAAGCAGGATTATCACGCACGGCCGACGTCCACGGACGAGCCCGGACCGCACCGCACCTGTAGCTGGCTTCGCACGGTGCGCGATTTTGCGGACAGACGCGGACGGCGCACCATGGGAAGAGTGTCGTCCGTGAAGTAGTAGTAGTACCCCGTAGGACTTGTAAGCTTACGGAAGTACTGAAATGAGCCCTCAATAGTAAGGGGTAGGTCTTACCATACCCCTTACAGAAGTACTTATTTTTACACACGATGTCATAGGAGGTAAGGCCTTACTTTTTACTGCATCGATGAGCCCTTATATAACGCATTACAAGAGAAGGCAGATGGTAAGGGGTAATCCAGAATTAGACCCAACGAAGTTAGAAATTTACCCGATGACTCATTTGTTTTCGTATTTTTGTAATGGTATTTGAGTCATCGGGCAAATTTCTAAATTCTTTCGGTCTAATTCTGGATTACCCCTTACCATCTGCCTTCTCTTTTAATGCGTTATATAAGGGCTCTTCTAACACCTAAGAAAATATGAGTACCCCTTACCAGATGACTACTTATATCAGTGCTCCATCGGTAAGTGCTACCTAGAATTCCTACTGGGCATTGTTGTGCATGTACAGCGTGATGTTTGTGTGCTTGTGTGTTTGTTTGTTTGTATGACGAAAAAGGGAGAAAAGAAAATCAAGAAAACGTCTGCTGTGAGTGGTCTACCTGTGATGGCAGTCCCTCTCGGTTCCTCAGCTTCCCTCTCCCAAAAACTCGTGCTTTATGCAGCAAAAACCGTGTAGTGTAGATCAGGTCTACCTGTGATGGCAGTCCCTCTCGGTCCCTCAGCTTCCCTCTCCCAAAAACTCGTGCTTTATGCAGCAAAAAACGTGTCGTGTAAATCAGGTCATGGGGTACAGCGAACAAACAAAAGGATTTCGACTATACAATCCAAAGACCAGAAAGGTGATCGTTAGCAGAGATGTTCTTTTCATTGAGCCAGAAAAAGAAGAAGAGGTAATTTCACTTCGTTTTTACACATAATATAATTAATGGTAAATAAAACCACTTTTGGAATGACAAATTGGCTTCGAATCTCAAGACCCATACAGACCGATACGCACCGTGCTAGGGATGGCCGATTACATCGTGATTAATCGTACAATAGATTGTTGCTTTCGATTAATCGAAAAATTTCAATCGATTATGCTCGATCCGATTATTATACTAATCGTTTTTTGTTACGATTATTTCAATCGATTATTAAAAAATTGTGTAATGTTATTAGTATGCAACTAGTAACCAAACTCAGAAAATATTTGTTTAAACGAAAAAAGTCATATAACAATTTATTGTTAATTGTATCAGTTAATAGAATTAAATCCCATCATTACTTTTTTGAAAAGACCTACTTCATTTTCATGTGTCCCTAAGTCCACTACGGCTGAAATCTAGCCCACTGTGCGGCGGTGCCCTGCGCCTGAGATCTTGGCTAATCAAATACAATTCAAATAGATTATGTCCCGCGCACCTGAAATCTTAGGCCGGGAACAACTATCAAAGGCCGCGAAATGCGAAATGTCGCGAAATGGCCTTGAACATGAAAAGTTGTAAAAAGAATTTATTCCATTTCATCGGAGAAATATATTAATATGCCTGAAAACAAGAAAAAAACAAAATCATGACCAGCCACAATGGCAATTAAAAAAGATCCATCCTGCGCGTGAGCACTTAAGGCCCAATTACAATGAACGGATCTACGCGGATTGAAATGTCAAACGAACGCACCGCAGCGGATAGGAAACTGAACTGATTACAATGAACGGATCTGCTCGCGTTTAAACGTCAAAGTGTTTTGTGTATGTTTATAACCACTTTTCGCCTTATTATGAAATAATTCGTATTCTTTTACTTCTCCTATTAATTTTGTTCGCCAGAAAATATATTTTAAATTATATTAAAAAAAGAAAACAAAATTTAACTTGACTTGTTTACAAAAATTCTGACAGCCCAATCCGCCGATTTCTAAACAAACGAAAACGAATCCGCCCAGATCCGATCAAATGCGCTTGTATCCGTTCATTGTAATCGTTCAAATGGAAAACGCATGCTCGGAAAACCGCTTTGACAGATCAATCCGATTCTGTTGCGCTCTCATCCGTTCATTGTAATTGGGCCTTTAGCTATTCACACAAAATTGCCCCGTAATAAAAAAGGTTCAAACTATGTTAAATTTATTATTTATACTTACATTTAATATCCTTTATTTTATCCTGAATAAATTATAATTTAAATAATAATTGTTAAAAAAACATTAAAACATGATGGAAAAAATTTTTAAAATTGCATTAAAAAAGTAATCGATTATTGTACAAATCGAATACTACAAAGCAATTGATCGATTACAAATAATTGTATTGTACGATTAATCGACATTCGATTAATCGGAATTTTTTTACTAATCGGCCATCCCTACACCGTGCTCATGAGGAAATGCCCCTCATTTGCTACATCGGGTCCTCATGAGGGACTTACGGGGGATCCTTTTTTCTGCATGCCACTCATTTTTAAATGCCAATCGGGTGGGGTTTAAAAAGTTTAGGCTATAAAGTTATAAGTTCTTAATAGCTGTAATATAATAGGTCGCAGTGCCTGCCATGGCGCCCCTACATAAGAATAGAATATAAAAAGCCTTGCCTTCCACCACATTCCTTCGTCGGCAGCGACCGAGATGGCCCTACAATGTTCTGGTATGAACTATTTTGGGTGTGGATTTCCATCCCCATGCGCTCCGCCGCTCCTGCATGCGGTGCATACCGTCCGTACTACGCCCGACGAAGTAGCATCCGTGCTGACAGGAATGATCTCTCCATCTAATTTGGGGCAGAGAGCAACAGGTTGTACGATCCGGAATACGCAAGTGGGCAGCTCAAGGCAGTGCGAAGAGCCGGTGGACCAATAGATTCATACCAAATGTGGAGAAGTGGATTAAGAGGAAACATGGAGAAGTGAATTACTACCTCACACTTACACAGTTCTTGAGTGAACATGAAGATTATTGGGCATACCTTCTTCGCTCTGCCCAGAGTGCCCGCACGATCAAGATAACGTGTACCAGGCTATCCAACAGAAACTTAAGCAATGCTCAAAGAACCAGAGAAAGGCAAAGAAATACCAGGAGAGATACCAGCTAGATAGCTAGCCCAGCCAATCGCCTAACCTTTGCATCTTCTATTTGGTTGCCGAAGTCACAATTTTCTCGCATTGGTCGATAGCATGTAATAGCAATACTGCATGTTGTCGTTGACATTTCTTTCAATGTTATCTTTCCTATCTTTCCGACTAGGGACTAACCTCTAAGCTCTAGCCTTTCACATAATAAAAATCATATGTAAATTGTATTATCTTCAACGAAATTTTAATCAAACAATATAAATCAAAATACACACAAATAAAATAATTAAAAATCTACTTAATCTCCATATTTTCATTGCCTTATTCTCTCTAATCCATTTCTTAAATCTTCTTACATCGGTATAAACACCAGGTTTACCCATTGATCCGCATTTATCGCCCCATGAAACAATACCAACAACAATACCATCACAAACTAAACCACCACCAGAATCACCCATGCAAGGATATCTCTTCTTGTCTTTATCATGGGCGCATAACATTTTATCACGTAAGTAACTTCCATATTCCTTTGCGCATTCAGAGAAAGATATTACCTGTACTGTAATTATTTTCATATAATAAGGTAAAGGTTGATCCTGTAAATTAAATTTTTAGTAATGATTAAATGTTTATAAATGATAAATATGTGTTTTTTTACGTGCGCCAATCTGCCCCATCCAGTTACATTACAATATTGACCAGGACTTGAGTGGGTAGGATCCTTGTTATAGGGAATTAGTTGTACTGTTGGATGACCATCTGGTATTTTGCCATCCAAATATACTATAGCAATATCATTCTTTATTTTGCGGATGCTGTAATCTCGGTGAAAAGTATACTCAAGAACATTAAAAATAAGGGTGTTGTTTGTTACGACTCGTCGATCATGTTCTCCGGTCACCACCTTCAAGTCACTTGGTCGTTGAAGATATGTTGTCAATGCAAATGTGCCGGTACTAAAGTGCAATATTAGTTTTTACAGAAATATGTATAGCATAAAGTGATTTGTGACTAATTACACGAAAAAGCAGTGAGCTGCAGTCAGGATATATGTTAATCCTATAACAGTTCCACCACATATGTGACCATTTCCAAAGGGATTGTCTCTATCCTTCAATCGCAGCGATATTTGATATTTAATATCTAGTGGCGCATCTTCGCCATTTACAATTTTCTCATTTGGTGAATCCCAGCTTGTAATTGATTCATTAAAAAATTCTGCGTCAACTGGTATTGCGTCTGTGAATTGAGTTATGAATTACAAATAAATAATTATAAGGACATATTGTAATAATTAAGGAAGTATAAACTTATTTTTTAACAATTTGTTCGAGGACTTTTTTAAACATTTTTTTAAATATTCTATCTTATGTAAAAAAGGCAAATCCATCAATTCATTATTAGATGCAGACTTTTTAACAGAACAAACTTAATACCCTTTAGGACAGACTTTATATTTTTGCATCTTTTGAAAAATGTGTATCACTTTAAAAGCAAAAAAAACTTTCTGTTATTTTTTTTAATTCATATTTGCAGACGTGAAATTAAATGTATGTGGATGTATACTTTTTTTTAAATTATTAATAATATTTTTCTTACATGCTTCAAGTATAAAATTAGTAAAATACAACACTAAAAAACTAAAAAATTTCATTCTGTTTTGAGTTTTGACATTTAATTTTGTGTATCTAAAATAAAGATTTTCATCTGCTGATAAATATGACTAAAAATTTGGCTACTAGTCTTAAAAATATAACTGTACTAATATATTGAACAAGGGTTTCAGTATTAGTTTGCATTTAACCCCATTCCAGATAAAAACAGGAATACCACAAGGTTCAGTTCTGGGCCCCATTTTATTCAACATAATGTTATGTGTTTTTTATGATTATGACAGAAAGCCGCAACCAAATTTTTGGCGTTAAAATACTAACAGATATTGGCCCCTAGTACGAAATTCGATTAGTCAATCGAACGAGAATAGAAAGCTGATTCGATTGTGAAAAAGGTTGGTAGTCTGTAACGCAGTCGAATCGAACAAAAAGTATCACCATTGTAACTGAGAATTTTCTGTCATTATGATGAATTTTTCAAAGGAAATTTAATGGCAATGTTGTTTTAAGAAAGTTTTTGATGTTTTAATAAAATAAACTAAACACACGCATTCGACCATCTAAATGCAATCGTGAACTGTCATCGACTGCAATCGACTCGGTTCACTACAATCGAGACTGGGACTACGACATTTTCGATCTAACATTCGTTCGACTGTTTGACGAGAATCGCACTAGAGGCCATTGTTGGTAGCAGTTTATGAACGATCGTTGGGGGGAGCTCAAGGAGTCTATAGAAGAAGAGGGGAACCTGCTAGGACAGAAAATCGAATTAATCAGCCTTATTATGGTTGTCACTTTCGGTGACAAATGGCGAAATGAGACAAAAATGCTCTTCAGCCTTATTGTGGTTGTCACTTCAAAATAGGCAGAAATGTCACTGTCATTGTCACTTTCCATATTATTGACAGTAAATTCAACGAGGTGAGAAATTTCAGTTAGCATTTTTGTCTCACTTAGCCATTTGTCACCGAAAGTGGCAACCATAATAAGGCTTAGGGCCGTTTTCACCATCTGCGGTTAAACGTTAACTGAAACTTTAACCTGCAGTTAGTCAAAAATGCGTTACACAATCTCTGGTTAGAGTCAATCTGTCAGTTAATTTTCATTTAACTGGTAGTCAATTTAACCGAAGAATTTCTTCTGGTTAATTAATTTAACTGAAAGTTTGACACTGGGATTGACATTTTTGCACTTTGGTTTTAATATGGAAAATATGAATATGAGTCATGCTCAAAAGATTAATAGAAACTATGTGCAAATTCGACGATTCAATTGATGAAGATCAAGAATATATAAGTGTACGAAGTTTTCTTTTAATAAATATTGACACTTCTGATATTTGATGTACTGTAACTATCAAAAAACTAGTACATTTTAACTTTAACTTCAAGTTTGTTAATCATAGTTGGCGAAAACGACATTTTTTACTGACGCTTTACGGTCACAGTTAAATTAACTACAAGTTTAGAAACTGGAAGTATACTGACAGTTTAACCGGAGATGGTGAAAACGGCCCTTAATGTCACTTTCTGTCGGCAAAAAGCTGGATCTAATGAAGGAAAACGTAATAAATGATTGGAAAAACTCGAAAATTCCATGAAACAGTAAATAATGAACTAGAAACCGTCGGAACCGAATTAGAAAGGATATCATCATCCAGCAACAACATCCCATCTGACTTAAGCCTGAACCTAATATAACGTATCGTACCGTAAGAAAACTGCACGAATTTGGCTTACTTACGGCATTTTCACATTAGCTGTGTTCCAAGTTCTCACAAGCAGTTGGCTTCTACTCTAGCTAATCATGCCTTTGTTGAGAAGTAGGAACAAGCAGAAGCCAACTGCTTGTGAGAACTTTGCTCGAATTTTGGAATACAGCTATTATTACCGAGTTTCCATGGGAGTCGAGTTGAGTTGTGGTTGCATTGAAATGACACTTCAACTCAACGACTTAACTCTATGCGTTTCCATTTCTGCCTTCCGTCTACCTCCATATTTTTTCATCAATTAATTTTATTATAGATTTTTCTTTTGATCCATTTAAGTTGTGGAAGAAATATAAACAGCTTAGAAGTGCTCACTAAAATAAAAGTAAAAAATTTAACCGAAAAATTGCTTGTAGACTTACGGCGCTTACGAGTGCTTGCGTTTTATGCCCTTCTTGCGGCACCGTACGTAACATGGGAGAATTTAACGAACATTCGTCAAGTTTATTACGTTAATTTAGGTTCGTGCCATATGAACAGTCATGTTCGTACTTTGGTCCATGGAGACTATACAAGTACTGCGTTTCCATGAGCCAGGGTAGAGTATTCGTTCAGTATTCAAAAAGCTTTTTCCCTTACGTTAGTTAACTTGATGCCGTTTCCGTGAAGGTTCTGGATTGAAGTGACAGATAAATAATTTTACGCTGTGTCGCCGTTGGTATATGTCCAGTAAAGGATCCCAGTGGGAAATGTAATGGCTAGGTAAGCGAGGTGGTAATGAGCTGGACCCATTACCTTTGTGATGAAATAATAGGTTACTTTTACATAGCGATGTCCTAGGACGGTAAGTACTTACAGTAGGCATTACAGGCGAGGACTTATTTCAGAGGTGAAATGTATTAGGTGAATACATAGATTACCATGTAAGGCATGCAGAATAAATTACTGGCTACCCTTTTCAGCATTAAAAACATAGCTTTTCTGCTACATTTAGTGAGGATTTTACTAGCAAGATATCTTTTTGATTTTGTTGCTCATTGTTAGTTAGTGGTATAAATTAATCTTATAAAATTTAACGCCTATAAATTATTTAAAATTAAAATATTATTATAAACGCTCACGATCCACTCTGAACGAATTTTGAGAACGGAATAAACTCAAGAATAGAAGCTTCGACAAGAGAAAGAATTATAAGCACATCATATTTCCAACGAAAGTATTTCACAAGTCATTACCTAGTCGCTTACCTAGCCATTATAATGTAAAGACCTCCATTTTCCTAAATTTCCAGTAGAATCTTTCGATTACCATGTAGGCGGTTACACAAATCATTAAAGAATTCTTGGGTTACCAGAGTAACCCCTCGCTAGTTTTCCCGCTGGGATACTCAAAAACACACTTATGCAAAACCCAGCTTAACCGGACTGGTTTCGTAGAGTTTACTTGGATTTAACGAAACTTTACTCAATTCCCGTTTCCATGGGCGCTTAATCTGAGTAAACTCAGGGTAAGCATTGCATGGAAACTCAGTACATGAAGGTTCTGGATTGAAGTGACAGATAAATAATTTTACGCTGTGTCGCCGTTGGTATGTGTACAGTAAAGGATACACAAACACACACTTATGCAAAACCCGACTTAACCGAGTTTACTTGGATTCAATGGGACTTTCACTTTACTCAATTCTCGTTTCCATGGGCGCTTAATCTGAGTAAACTCAGGGTAAACACTGCATGGAAACTCTGTAAAGAAGCTTAAACTCTTATGGGGAAAATGACAGGAAATGGATGGGTAAAAGAAACTAAACTTCTAGTTCAGTTTTGGCCACAGACAGTGCCGGCCCTAGCCCTTGATCAGGATAGAGCGAGATTGTCTTTCGGCCCCCTTTGGTCAACGCTTTCACATCATATAAACTTTATTTCAGTTTATCTTCTGTAGAATAAGAATAAGAAATCTGTGATAATCTGTGAAACAATTGTCATTTTGTAATCCCATATGGTTATGTATCGTACATGTTATTTAGACAATCCAAGTAGGTATTTTTAAATTGTTGTCTGTCTGTTTGTCAGGGCCAATCTCGGAAACGGCTAATCCGATTGCGACGGGACTTTCACGGGAAAATTCAGTAGTATTTGATATGTTTTAGGCTACTTTTCCGCTCCGATCCGACTATCGGATCTAGCTATCGTATTTGACTATCGACTCAGACCGAAAACTTGATCCGATCATCGTAGGATCATCGTTTTTTATCATTCCAATTATTGTAGACCTCAAAGCTCGGGAGCCACGAATCGGATTTTAAGGCCGCTAACCCGACTTCACTCGGATCGGACTAGTGGGTCCGACCGAAAACTTGAACCGATAATCGAAGGAAAGTCTGATAGAGTGAAAACTTTATCATTCTAATCGTAAGCCTCAAAGAGCTGTATCTAAATACCTATGTTTGCCTAATGAATCGTGATCGTACTATAGGCAACCCTTTTCTTTTTGGTGTCTTTGGTGGATAGCGTTTCATGTAATGCGATCAATATTACAATTACAAAAGTGCTTCCTTCCTTTTTGAAAAAACCAGTGAAGTAGTGGCCACTCAAGTTTTTGTTCTTTATACGGAATGGAAGAGTATAGAATTACCTAAAAAACCGTAAGGTTTAAGTACATTCAAAACTTTTCAAAGCGTATTTTCGTATACACCCTGTAACTCAGAGGAGAGTGCCGATAGAACCGCTCCCTAGAACAATTTTTTTCTCCAAATATTCCCAGGAATCACCCCTTAAAGGCCAGTATCCAGATCGAGTGAAATTTCACTTCCTATCTTAAATGACTGTAAAAAAAGGTGAGTGAAATGAGAGCGAAATTTTTTTTCGCTGACGTTTCGCTTACTAGTATCCAGTTCGAGAGAAATTTTACAGGTTAAAAATTTGATGAACAGGTGTCGCTGTTTCAATATTTCGCAGCGAAATGACCACGAACCCTCACTTCACGACTGTCTGTCATGTTTGGCTTTTTAGTTGCTAGGCAACAACGGTTATATAAAAAAAAATTAAATTGAAAAAATCAAATTTGAACATGGAAAATATCGAAATTGTAGGTTTTTTTCAATTCTATTCGTATATTTGTATTTTTCTCTTTTTATGAAGGAAGTTTTGTTTTTGAATTTATTTGATTTGTCTTGCTAGCATCATTACTGCGATTAATCTTCTCCGCACTAGATTTCTAAATAAAAAAATATTTACTATGAAATTTGTATCCAAATAACATAGATTACACTTGTGAAAACGTGCCATTTTGAATGCTAAATATCCTAGAGTGTCAGTTACATATAACATTTATCACAATGACATCTTGTTGTCATACTACCGAACTAATCCTATGCTAATGCAAAGTGAAATGACGAAAGTGTAAAGAAAGTGAAATTTCACTCGATCTGGATACTAGGCTTAACGGATTAGCATTTAAGTCTGAAACACCCTGTATATTATGGATATTTTTGTATTTTCAGTGCCGTGCGAGCGGTATCTGTGCAAGCTGCAAAAGGCATGAAACGACGAAATACCAAAACGAGAAACAGTAGCGGCCCTTTTAAGGATCAACCGAGAAAAAGATAACAAACATTGCCGATGATCGTCTCAAGCCGGAATGTATTTTTTTAGAGGGCTCAAAGTGGGAATATTTGAGGTGCACAGTGGGCGCCAAATTTTGCAAAATTAATGACCTTTTTTAGCGCTTTTCTTGGGAAAAATGGGAAAATGTTATGGGCTAAATTCTGAGGCGCCAAATTTTCCCCGCACGGCAAATTCAACGCGAACGAGATTGCGGGCGAAAGCTAGTGTTAAATAAATAATAATAACCAAATTTTTCAAAAATAAAGTTACATTGCGAAAGGCGCCATCAAAACTTTATTTTTCGGTCAAAATTGTTTTTCACATTCATTTCGGCGCGCCTTGCCACCTGGCGCCTAGAGCGACCGCTCCACTCGCTCTACCCTAGGGCCGGCGCTGGCCACAGATGTCACTTTTGTCCGATGTACCCCACATGAAGTTAGCTGAATTTGACCTATTTCGACGATTCGTTCAAAATTAAGTTAAATCGAAATGGGGTAATGCAAAAAAAATTCATTGGAAATTCCAAAAATTGATTAAATATGAATATTCATTGATTAGCGTTGATATAAATCGAGTTTAGAAGCTGGTTTTTCCAATTAGGCGTAAACATAAAATATCTTAGTATAATTAACGAACTTGGCCATGAACCGGATAAATACAATCGGCCATGTTTTTTTCGGGTACATTTGACTGCAGCGCCACCATTAATCAAAACGAAATTGACAACGCGGAGTTTAAGCTCCTGGTATAGTGTCCATGCTTTGGGTTATGCTATGGTACGACATATTAGTTTTGCCCCCTTATAAGGGGTAAAAATAATTTATTTTTGGCGGACAATACACATTTTAATCGAATTTGAAGCATAAAGTTGGAAAAACAATTTTTTACTAATGTTTTTATTTCCAGTCGATTTAGGGGTGGTTTTACCCCTTTACGATTATCCCTTATCAAAAAATTTGGCTTGATTTGGTATAAGTCAACTACCTTCGCAAATAAATATTGAAAAAAATTGTATTTCATTGGATTATTTTTAGTTATTATTGAAATTATCGCGAAAACCCCTTAACAAGGGGTATTTTTGCATTTTTAAGGGCGACGTCCATATTTTAGGACTTTTATAGAAATTAAAGCATGTAAACATTATTTGAATTCTTATATTTACACTTGATTTACGAAATACAATCAATCATAATTTTCACCATAAATAATATTTTACAAAATATGACAATAATAAAATAAAAAATATATAAGTCTTAGATACATTATTTGTAAATCCTTTACTCAATATCCAACCATTAAATTGAGAAACATCCGTATAAAGTCCGTAAGATGTTTGAAAAAGTGGATTAGCGCAATCTGGATTATACAAGACAATTCCATATAAAACTCCAGCAATCGCTAAGCCACTACCAATATCCGCTTTACATGTTGCATCAAATGGTGGCTTTATACTTCCTGCACAAAACTTTCCAACAGTCGAAAAGACTTCAGTCCCATTCACTGATGCAGCTAGCTCACAAAAATCATTATCCAATGTTGTAAGATGTGTTATTAACAAATCGTTTTGAACATATCCCTTTACATAGAATTAGAAAACCATAAATGTGAATAAAATTTAGTGTTATAGTAAAGTAAAGAACAAACTTGATACGTGTTGTGATCAAAGGGATTTTCTACGTAGTTCACCCCCCAGCCAAATATTTTGCCAATTATATCTAGTTTGGGAGGTTTGCTAGCCAATGGTATTGGATGAACACTTTGATGCAGCATTGGCACTTCAACATCAAGTATTACTAAACCGATATCGTTTTCTGTTGTAAATTTTGAATATTTTGGATGAGGAATAATTCGTCGTACTTCAAACCGAAGCGTATTAACTGTGATTTCATGAATTTTTGTTCCACCTAAAACGACCAGCATATGTCTAGCATGATATGTTTCTGGGCCGCTCTCTGTCATGCTGTAATTATTTTTTTAAAGATTCACAAATTATTTGTTATAAAGTACAATAGGTAATGGGGTATATATGTTATGTGTGTTACTTACGAGAATAGGCAGAATGCTGCTGTTACGACTACAGTTTTTGATATAAGAGATCCACCACAGAAATGTCCTTTTTTAACTCCCTCATCTATTAGATTATCTTTTTTTGCACGTCTATCACGTAATGATACGTGATGTTTGGATTGCTGTATTACTTCTAGATCAACAGATCCATTTCCAAAACGTGAGCTATGTATTATTTTCCTGGAGAAGGAATCTATAAATGGAAACAGAATAAAAAAACGGTTTCAATCAGTTCACTTTTAAAAGATATCAATAGGTTTATAGTTTTATTATTTTGGGAAAAACTTTGTCAGCAAGATCGATCGAGATTGTTAGTAGCAAGGACATACCACTCATTTGGTTCCCCGCGCATGTTGGCATAAGTGGGAACGAACTCACGCAGATTCAGACAGAGAAGCAAAATAAGTACATAGATAACTTGTTACAGAAGTACGAAAACCTGACTACATCGGTACGGTAGAAAGCTCGACAAACGATGAACCAAGCAGTTTCGAGGCCGTAGGACCGTATCTCGGTTATAGAACCATATTAATATGTAAGTTGTACACACAGTTTTATAAAGTCTAAAAGAGCCACTGAGATATTGTTGTCTCTTGCATTATAGTTAGTACTGAAACTGGGATTATATACATAATGTATTTCAAAGCGCTAGTTTGGAGAGAAAGATACGAATCTGTACAGTGTTTAAAATAAAAATCTTACCTGAAAGTAATAATAAGAAATATAAAACATAAATAATCCTGGCCATTTCCAATCATCAATTAAATAATTATTAAAACATGAAAATTTCAATAAATAATAAAATTTGTACATAAATATCACAACATTATTTTTGACATAAAGGTTACTAAGCTTCAAATAATCGTTTATTTTTGACTGATACATTTTTTTGAATGGTTTATGAACCTGGTGTAGACGTTCCGCCTGGTATGCCATGCATGAAGCACTGGAACTTGGTGAAATTCTGCACCAAACAATTTCTATAAGATAATTGTTAGAACGAAACGCTTTGAAAGTCCACTTATACAGTATATTTCAGCACCATATTTAAGCGTATGAACGGCAATATCATTTTTCCAGAGAGGTCCATCTATTTAGAATCTCGATTTTAACAGCACCAATTGGATGCCTCTCTTTTACCGTCTGCCTATATATCACACCGATAAAATAATATGGTACCAAAGCTCCCCTTAGGTTGGGCCTTCACGTAGCGGACGGTACTCCTCGTTATTTATGTGGTAGTCTGATACTGTCGTCGGTGTCTTAGCCTTTGTCGGCTGGTTAGCGGGATTCTCTTGTTTCAGGAGGCATAAAACTCCGACGGGACTATCTCTCTCTAACTTTGAAGTTTGCGTTTCTGGCTAAAGTCGGCTGATTGCCCGAGTAAAAATAAAACTCGCCCATAGCTAGCACGCACACTCCCGCCACAGGGATCTACGCTTCCGCCACATGGATCCACGCTTCCGCCACAGGGATGCACGAAATCGCCTGTATTGCTTTAAAAAATTGTAGAGGACAAGGAAAAGGGGCAACTATCTTGGTGACCATAAAGGGTGCCAATAGCATACTCAGTAAAAAGGTTCTCGTTCGATTGCGTAGGTCAAGCAGCATTGGAGTGGTTAGTGTTTAGCTGGGGGACTGCTTGGTAAAACAACACTCGCGTTTGGAATGGTTTATGCCGATGCGGATGTATTTATAAATGTTCATTCCTGAACTTTTAGATTTTCGTGCCAGTGGATGCCTCTAGCGAACAATTTTTTAGAGTTTCGTACCTGTGGCGGGAGAGTGGGTACCTCTAGCGAACAAATTTTTAGATTTAGTGGTGGGAGCGTGCATCCCTGTGGCGGCTGCGTGCATACTTTTGTGGCGTCCCTATTTGTTCGCTATGCGCGCTAGTAAGAAAATTAACCAACTAAATTATTTTTACTCGGGTTATTGAGGATATCGACTTTGCGAAATCGAAGCCGCGTTAAAAAATTTTTTGTTTTAATTTTTGTTACCGAGGGCTTCGTGCAATTGTTTCTCTTCAGTGGGTGCCTTCCATTTAGACACAGAGAGACACAGTGTTACACTGTGTCCGACACAGAAGTGTTCCATCAACGACACAGCCGGGCACAACTAAGACAATGCTACCAACCCTCGCCAATTGAAATGTGATCGTTAATTTATAATTACAATATTGTTTCATTTTTAAGATACCTAGCATTTATAAGTTGTCGGGTAATTAATTTAAAGAAATTATCAACATAAAATTTACGATTTACTTGCCAAACAAAAATAAAAACGAGGAAAGTGCGCCGTGGTGGATTTTTCATGAACTTATGTGTTCCATTTGGGCTTACACAGAACGACACGCTGTGTCGGACACAATTGTCTTTCTGTGTCTAAATGGAAGGCACCCAGTGTGAACTTCTACAGCATCCCCATCGCCCCTCCGGACTCTTATTAATCTATACTGTCCTCTATTCCTTCTTTCGAACCAAGCTTACTAATAGACGAGTACACACAATGACGAGTATACACTATGACGAGTACAGACTGTACTGTTAGGACGAGACCTAAGCTTGGACTTTCACGTAAAAAAATACAATTGGCGTTTCGTAACCGCACTCGTAAAAAAACCTTTACCTAAGTATATGCCAGTCTACTTGAAGCAATTTTAGCTCCCGCCTGTCATATTAAAGACCGGATTACATATCCTATTTTAAGCTTTAAGGCCTGATAGTATCTTACCCTATAGTCAGAGCCGGAAAACTGCAGAGACCATTCCTTTATGATCGTTCATCTTTCCAGTAATCGCCTGCCCTTTCCTTGCCATCGACTGTAATCACAATATGCGAAAAGGCAATATCCTGTTCAAGTCCATTTAAAAGACCGCGTTCTATTGCGGTAGTATTGAAAGGGAGTCATTGGCATTGAGTTCATCTGCATTGCCAGCAACTCCGCCAAGAAGACAGAATTAGGCAGGCTCTGGTGCTCTATTTTCTATTACAATATTTTTTAATCCAATCCGATAACCAAAACAGCTTTCGAGTAAAAATTTTACAATATTGTTAAATTTTTAAGTAAAATGCGTGCATGTCGCGTTAAAAAATATGACAGATGGATTTACAAATCCGACGTTTTTCTGCCGCGCCGCATAACAGCTGATCATTTCTGTCGCAGGTTTTCAATACGCATTTTACCATTTCCGACGAATTCTGTCGCAGGTAAACACTTTTGAAAAACTTTAAATTTAAAAAAAAAACCAACAAATAATTTAAAACAGTCACTTAACAACAACTCAACTAACAAACAAATTTTAATAAACTTTACTTCCAAGCAAAACCAAACAAATCCAAATAAACAAACATTTCAGTTACACATAACCTCAAATTTTACTTACAATCAGCTGTTTCTATCACCCTGCCACAGAAAAAGTTGAAGTTTATTCAGCTCTTCGCCGTGACGGCAAGATGTCGCAGAGATTGTTTCTGATTGGTCGAAATTTAAAAAAAACACCGACGCGACGGAAAATCGTCAGATATGTAAATCCACCTTAAGAATAAGGCCCCTGGTATTTTTGAATTTAATGAGGAAGGGAAAACTCCAGAGCCTACACTCGATCTAAGCGGTTCCTTCCCGTGGAGTCTCTTCACGCGGCTAAGGATTGTTAGGGCACGGTAGAAAGCATGACAGGAAACTTGCTGGCTGCACAATTCAATCAATTTTCTTCCATTCTTCCGCCAATGTAGTCTGGAGATATTTTTTGGACGTTATTGTGCGTTGTTGAATACTCCCGTCCAAAACTTCCCATAAATGTTCTATAGGATTAAGATATGGAGATTATGAAGGAGAGTAAAATTCTCTCACTTCGCGGCTATCAGCAGCAATACATAGTTTCTTTCTGGATACGCTGTCATGCAATACATTGGCTCTTCGTATTGCTGATGTGCTTACTTTGTTTCCATTTTCTCAAGTAATCTATTTTGCTACTTGGAGGGCACTGGAGCTCGGATTTTTCATCAATTTATAGTACTACTTTCTGCGCCTCCACTTCGGTTTAGCATTCTAGTACAGAAATTATTAAACTAGTTAATATAAAATTAAAAACTTTCATTCATAGATTTAAATTGAAAAATTATTACCATAATTTACTTTATTAAAGTAGAAAGGTAAAAAATGCTCTACAGGAAATTATAAAGTTGTAAACTGAATAATATTAATAAGTAATAAAATTCCATGTGATTCTTATATTGTACAGAGTTCCGCAATGATTCATCAATCCAGTTTTTATAGTAAAATACATTAGTATAAACTCCAGGATATTGAGGAATGCCACAATTCTTACCAAACGATACAATACCAACTAGTACATTGTTGCATACAAGCGGTCCTCCAGAATCACCTTGGCATGAATCTTCTGCTTTAATTTTTAAACCAAATTTTAACTTATAATGGCTACTTATAAAAAAGAATATTTTCAACTCACTCATCTCTTCGCTAAAAGTTTAGATTAAAGGACATATTGTATTATTGATATCACATTTAATTTACCTTGTTAATTTACTACTCCCAGCGCAAACCATGCCGCCTGTAATGCGCATCGGTTTTGGAGGAGTACTATAAGCACGAAAACAATCATTATGACTATACAGCACGAGTTGAGCTTGACGAACATAATCTGAAAAATGTCCCCCCTAAAATAAAATTATTAATTTTTGTTATAAATATGTATAATGTTAATTTAAATTTACAAAACTAGTTACACCCCAACCGTAAACCGTGCATGAATCTAGCGGTTGTGGTTCAAACTCAGGCAATTTAATGGGACGAACCAGGGGATGCTGTGATGGGTATTCACCCTTCATAAACAATATCATAATATCATTGGCATAGGTTGTCGAATTATATTCTGGATGTATTATGTATTTCTGTATTTTGAATTCGAGTGAATATGGACTGTATTCATATCGGCTGATGGCGCCCAGAACGAGACAAAAATCTTTTTGTGGATTGAACCTTTGAAAATCATAAATGAATTAAATAATTTATAAAAATAAATAAATGTAGCTGTTTTCTTACGTTCCTGCACAATGTGCTGCTGTGATCACAGCTCTAGATGTAATAAGTGATGCTGCACAATGACTAGAGTATGGTTTTCTAATGGCAACTAAAAAGAATATATCCTCTAACGAAGCTCTACTTCCGCCAATGATATACTTGGTGATCTCTGTGGATGTATTTGGCTGCCTTGTAGCCGAAACTGTATAGTAACCTTAAATTGGGTAAATTTTAAGAAAAAATATACATTTATTTAAATATTTCTGTTTTTTTTGTACCATAGAGTTTAAATATTAAAAAAAATATTTGAAACGACACGTATTTAGACATTATGAGGGCATTACTAAAAAAACTTGCCTTTTTACTATAAACATCATCCTTTAATTGAAAAATAAATACTGTTTGTAATTATTTCCATAATTGAAAATATTTTTGGAAATGCGTTAAATATTTTTGTGATTTGTCAACTAATCAAATGGAGTAACGTCAAACGATTCAATAGAGATGCAGATTGTCGTCAAAAATACTGGCGGCCATTTTTACATATATTCATGCTTAAAAAAGTTGATGCTTAAAAGGCCCCCATCCACGGTCAATAGGCCGCCATCCACGGTCAAACAAACCATCAAATTTCTGGCCAACATCGAAAAAATTCTAAGTGTGCGTGTATAAAATACAAGTTTTCGAAGTTGGCCGCTGTTTGAAGAAAATATTCGTCTGGTTTAATATTTCCTTCAAACAGCTTAAATGTGTGTGTGCATTTTTTATGTGTGCCATGTAAAGCATATGAAAGTTCGTTTTGTTTACAGGAATTGTCGCTCGGGATGTTTGAAGAAAGTTTCCCTCGTTGATGGCCAACAAATGTCAAAGCATAAATGTGTGCGCTGTTTGTCGAAAATTGGTTTGATGATTTGTTTGACCGTGGATGGGGGCCTAAACAAATCATCAAATTTGTGGCCAACATCGAAAAAATTCTAAGTGTGCGTGTATAAAATACAAGTTTTCGAAGTTGGCCGCTGTTTAGGCCCCCATCCACGGTCAAACAAATCATCAAACCAATTTTCGACAAACAGCGCACACATTTATGCTTTGACATTTGTTGGCCATCAACGAGGGAAACTTTCTTCAAACATCCCGAGCGACAATTCCTGTAAACAAAACGAACTTTCATATGCTTTACATGGCACACATAAAAAATGCACACACACATTTAAGCTGTTTGAAGGAAATATTAAACCAGACGAATATTTTCTTCAAACAGCGGCCAACTTCGAAAACTTGTATTTTATACACGCACACTTAGAATTTTTTCGATGTTGGCCACAAATTTGATGATTTGTTTGAACGTGGATGGGGGCCTTTTGAAGAAAATATTCGTCTGGTTTAATATTTCCTTCAAACAGCTTAAATGTGTGTGTGCATTTTTTATGTGTGCCAAGTAAAGCATATGAAACTTCGTTTTGTTTACAGGAATTGTCGCTCGGGATGTTTGAAGAAAGTTTCCCTCGTTGATGGCCAACAAATGTCAAAGCATAAACGTGTGCGCTGTTTGTCGAAAATTGGTTTGATGATTTGTTTGACCGTGGATGGGGGCCTAAACAAATCATCAAATTTGTGGCCAACATCGAAAAAATTCTAAGTGTGCGTGTATAAAATACAAGTTTTCGAAGTTGGCCGCTGTTTAGGCCCCCATCCACGGTCAAACAAATCATCAAACCAATTTTCGACAAACAGCGCACACATTTATGCTTTGACATTTGTTGGCCATCAACGAGGGAAACTTTCTTCAAACATCCCGAGCGACAATTCCTGTAAACAAAACGAAGTTTCATATGCTTTACATGGCACACATAAAAAATGCACACACACATTTAAGCTGTTTGAAGGAAATATTAAACCAGACGAATATTTTCTTCAAACAGCGGCCAACTTCGAAAACTTGTATTTTATACACGCACACTTAGAATTTTTTCGATGTTGGCCACAAATTTGATGATTTGTTTGACCGTGGATGGGGGCCTTTTGAAGAAAATATTCGTCTGGTTTAATATTTCCTTCAAACAGCTTAAATGTGTGTGTGCATTTTTTATGTGTGCCAAGTAAAGCATATGAAACTTCGTTTTGTTTACAGGAATTGTCGCTCGTGATGTTTGAAGAAAGTTTCCCTCGTTGATGGCCAACAAATGTCAAAGCATAAATGTGTGCGCTGTTTGTCGAAAATTGGTTTGATGATTTGTTTGACCGTGGATGGGGGCCTATAAAACGACCCATATTACATTAGTACAGGTAAATTAAGCCGAAAAAAGCGAAATAGCGGAAATGATTGGGTACAGGCTGAAATTTGCCAGAGAGCTTCATTTTAGGGTTCTTAATAAGGCGTTAAAAAGTCTACTGATTTTCTACCCCGGGAACCCGTCTTTTTAGGGGGTTTTAGCCCTCAAAATGGGTATTTTTCGATTTTTCTCCAATTTTTTTTGCAATATTTCTTAATATCTTTATGTTTTCTTCAATTTTAAGTACAATCGACCATAAATCGCAGTAAACGTGTTTGAATTTGAGGAGGTTTATTATAGTCAATCATTAAGGGCCGAAACACATCCAGGCTGGTTTTAAAGCTAATCTCTCAAAGCTTTCCTTGAGGCGAGCTACAGAACCGTCCGCGGAATACTCAAAACACAATCAGCCCAGCTGATGACAGTTGCCAAATTTGCTAGCGATTCGTAAAAAGTGTAAAAACTGCAAATCATTTAAATAAAATAAAATTAATTGGCCTGGTTTCATTGTTATTTTTATCAATACAAACTCGCAAACAAAATCCCAACCTCAAAGTTCAAATGTTAAAAGCAAACTAAAGCCTCGGCCGAATTTAAATTCCAACATTGCCGGAATTCCGACAGAGGCGAGCCTTGCGGCCATCTTTGCCGAGGCCTGAATTTGCGAGGCAAGTTTTAATGTGTTCAATCCCATTTAAACGTATAGGTTGGATATTCTTGCAGTCAGCTTCAGGCTTAAATGTGTTCAAACCACGCCTGGATGTGTTTCGGCCCTAATTTTCACATTAGAGCAGAGATTTACATACGCACTTGTACGTCTATGGGCGCGTTTAGGCCGAAGTTAATTTAACTGAGCTAGGCAAGTTAACAACGCCATAAACAGCAATTTTTTTTAGCGCTGTTAGCTAACTTATTTCTGCTTTTTGGCTTAGCTAAAATTTAGCACAGCCAAAATGAATTGACGTTTGCTTGTAATTTTTTGTTGTAAGCAAATAATTTAGAAATATTTCAATACAGAATGAAGATTTTATTATTATTATTCATTTTTTAGCTTTTTATTATTTGTAAAATGGGAAATGTTATTATTTTTGCCTGTTATTAGCTGTAAAATGAGAATTGTCAAATGGCATGCTAGAAACGGTGCTAAGTTAACAGCGCCAATTTAACAGAGTTAAAATAACTCGGGCCTAAACGCGCCCTATTATAGTTCCGGCTTAAGAAAAAATTTAATAAGACAAAGAGTTTTAATAACAGAAGTGTATTTTCAATAAAATTTCTTCGTGAAGTTGTGAAATTATTTTTGTGAAAATTGGAGTCCTGAATTGTTCTTTATTGTTGTGAAATTTAAAATCCGTGAATTTATGAGAATGGCTGATATTAATAAAAACTGTTTTTTTTGTGAAAACACGTGTCAGGATGACGATGCAATTTCAGCTAGTGCTAAAGCAATAGAAACGATTAAAAACTGTAGTAAAGAATGAGGTGATAATAATCATTTTCAACTTCAAAATTTAAGCAACATATTTTATCACAAATATTGATTTATATTCCAATTATTTGAATATAACTATGATTTTCATTTTCAGGATATTTAAATCAGGCTATATAAGCCACATAATTTGCAGAAAATTCAATATTTTGATTGGCAAGATAGTAATTTGGAATTGTCCATTAATTTTTAACTTTGAAAGAAGAAATAAAAATAATATTTTTTAACAATATATGTATTATATAACTCAAGTAAGTACAATTTTTCTAACAAATGGCATCATTTTGACGTAATTTTGTATTTTTGCTCCAATTTGGTCAAAAAAAAAGAAAATCTTCGTTTTATTATTTCACCTGTACTATAGACTAACTATCGTAAAGCAACATACTTAGGCTCATCTTTCAGGTAGATGTGTATTCTTTTATTTAGTAAAAGAGCAAAAACTTGAGTGACCCAATTTAGAAGAAATGTAGGTTCAAAGTGTGAGCAAAATCTCAATATTCTTCGTTTTTTAGCATTTTGCTCATGCTTTGGAACTATATTTCTTTTAAATGGGGCCACTCAAGTTTTTGCTCTTTTACTAAATAAAAGAATACACATCTACCTGAAAGATGAGCCGAAGTATGTTGCTTTACGATAATTAGTCTGCGGGGAATTCAACTTGAAGTAAATTAAGAAAAAAAACATTTTCTTTTTTTGAAACACCCTGTATCTTAGTGGATAGTGGGGATAGCCCCCATCTCTAGAACAATTTTTTTCTCCAAATATGTCCAGGAATGACCCCTGAAAATATTAGCTAAGTACTCCAACAAAGGACTTATTTAACGTTGTGATAACGTATTCAAGTCGAAAATAAGTGATGAGAATTTCAAATCTTTAAAACGGCGATATCTCATGAATGGCAATTCGTACGGGAAAATGTATAATATATCTTTTTGTTGATAATCGCATAATCTACAAACTTTGTAAACATTATTTTATGATGACTTACCGTTTAAGATATATTTGCAAAAAACTGATATTTTGACCCTAAAACCCCCTAAAAAGACAGGTTCCCGGGGTAGAAAATCGGTAGACTTTATAACCCCTTATTAAGAACCTTAAAAGGAAGCTCTCTGCGAAATTTCAACCTGTACCCAATCATTTCCGCTATTTTTACTATTTTACCTGCACTACATGGCCTATAATATCTTCGAGCCAAATTACTCGGTCTATCATATCTTCCATTAAATAGCCGTGTTTATTTTTCATGGAGTAACTACACTGGTGTACTTTGGAGTAGTTCCAACTACCGGAGCTTATATGTTGGAGTAGATGATTAGAGTAGTTACGAATTTTTTTGCAAAAGATGGCGCCTTCAAAATTTTAAGGTTATGTTATTCACCTTTTCGGTTATATCAATCATTAAGCGTGTTTTTTAAAGCTGTCGTTTAATGATACCATTGATAAAACCGAAATTATTCTAAACGAAAAGAAGAAGTTTAAAGAAATTAAATATGTTCAATAAAATGGTGTTAATTTTACTACATTCCCGTCCTTTTTAGACAGCCTTTATTTAAACTATATCTATACGGAAGAAAATGTCTCAAATTATAAATTACCTACTTTATTTGTACTCTGTAAGCCACGACAAACACACATATTTACATATATATTTTACGTGACAAATTTCAACATTTCAGTAATTAATAATATAAATAAAATATAATGTGTTCTGCTTTTAGATGAATTTCTTAATGTTTCATTTATCCATTCTTTATAATAGAAAACATTTGTATAAACTCCCGGATATTGTGGAAGGCCACAATCCACTCCAAAAGACACAATCCCAATCAATACATCATCGTATGTAAGTGGTCCACCCGAGTCACCTAGGCAGGCATCCACCCCACCTTTTCTATTACCAGCGCATATCATACCATTGGTAATTCTATAACCTGGTTGTGAATAAGCAGCAATACAATCACTTCGGCTATACAGTTCTACTTTAGCCTCCTGGGCTATATCTGAAAGTAAACTTTTTAGAACACCCCATCCATAAACTTTGCAAGTAGAACTTGGTTCTGCCTCATATTCTGGCAATTTTATTGGATGTACAAAATGATTGCGCGGTACACGACCTTTCGCAAAAAATATTACAATATCATTAGCAAAATTTTGGCGGTTGTAATCTGCATGTGCAATTATTGTATTAACACGAAAGCGTAAGGTATGCTTAGTTTCTTGAGACCGCCTTAAGATACCCATCACTAGATTATAGTACCTTGGTGAGAAACTTAAAATAAACAAAAATTATGTAAAAAAAAAATGGCAAAGTTACTTGTTATACTTTAAGTCAGAGCAATGTGCTGCTGAAATGACTGCTCTCTGTGTAATCAAGGAACCTCCACAAATATGTCCATATGTGCTCGTAAATAGTCCATGTCGAAGACAAATCGACACTAAAAAGAAAATCTGATTCAATGAGGCGTTAGTACCCCCAATGATATACGGCCGTGCTATCGACGAATTTGGCCAATTTTCTGGTGTTACGAGTTGAAGACTTCTACCTTCGGAAATTTATTTGTAGCAATATTAAGTAGTAAAAAAATATATCGTAAGGCTTTACTTACCATGTACGAGTATATGTAATATCAGTAAACAAATCTGAAACTTTTTACATTTGGACATTTTTTTTACTCGTAAGCAGTTTTTTTTAAAGTAAGCAGTTTATTTTATCAACGAATCAAAATAAAAAATATATGTTATAGAAGGAAACTTCAGCTTGGATTTTTTACATATTGTTGAAACATCGCTCTTATAACATTTGGCATACTAATTTAAAATTTTGTTAATGTCAGTGCAACATTTTGTTAATGTCAGAGCAACATCGTTGTGAAAAAAATACTAGTACATTCTATTTGTTAGCTAGTTCAGGCTATCTACTAAACTATTAGCTATGTCAACTTAAATCTGAAGCAACTATCTTTGTTGCAAAATAATCAAGCGACAGGCTTCAGTGAACTTCTGCTGATAGGGTTCTCACCATTCGAAGGATTTTGCATTACTAAGGTACTTATTCTAAAACTAGTTGGGATGTGGCTTTTGACCCTTTCGGTCCACAAGATTAACTTCCCAGTATTCGTTCAAACAAAAAAACGACTCGAATGATTTTTATGAAAATCTTTGCAGATCATACGGCATCTTAACGAAGTCGGTATCTTTTTTGGTTCGCGCGAAATCGTGCTGGTACAAAAATCACTTACGTCCTTCAAACAAAAAATCTGTTCGACCGATTTTTATGAAAATCTTTTCAGATCATATGTCCTTTAACATGCTTCGAACGGCACCTTAACGAAGTCGAAATCTTTTTTGGTTCTCGCGAAATCGTGCTGGTACAAAAATCACTTAAGTCGTTCAAACAAAAAAAAGGCTCGACCGATTTTTATGAAAATCTTTTCAATTCATATGTCCTTTAATACGCTTCGAACGGCACCTTAACGAAGTCGATATCTTTTTTGGTTCGCGCGAAATCGTGCAGGAAAAAATGACCACATACGTACGCACACACACACACACATATTTCTTCTCAAATTTTTGCTTAAAATGCTATTGGGACCTTGAAACGTGTAAATACATTGAAAATTTCGAATCCGATTTTCGGACCGATTACAATAACTTCCTACTGGGAAGTTAATAACACAGCCCTACAAATTTAAAATTTTTTTTCCTTTTTCGATTTCAGCACTGATTTTTTTAAGGTTTGAGACCTCCTAATCACGAATCTGAACTCGGTTTTTTTTCTATTACGTCCGAGTTTTCACAATACACATTTATGAAAATGTAGAAATGTTCAAATAGACAGAATTAACAATGGGCAAAGAATAGTATTTGTTTCCATTATGAAGTAAAACTGCCTTTAAACTTCTTTTTGACGAATCAATAAAGAGTCTCCAGTCATTCACATCGTATTTTCTGCCGTACATCTTCCCTAATCCAGGAATGTGTTTGCAATAGACGAGATCTGCATGTTCCGCAAAAAATTGTGAGAATTACTTCCGAGAATTCCGGTACCAGCGGAATGAAGTTTTTCTGTTGTAATCTCCAACCAAGAAGTTCCGCGGCATTTTTAGGTAGTCCTAAATCTATCGTCAAATCATTCAATTCTATCTGATTAAACGCTTGTGGTTGAGAAGAGAGCTCAAAATTAGGATCTAGATTTACCTGGTCTTTTGGACAAGGTCTTTCAGATGATTCGCCAGTATGCATAGTATAAGATTTTTTGTTCTTTCTCATTTTAAAATTGCCAAACATTGATGATCTTGCGTACAAAGAAAAACATGTTTCCATCACCTTCGTAAAAAACGCAATCTTCAACAAAGAAAAAATGTTTAAGAGCAAATAATTTAAAAAATGGCTAAAGTTGTCAGCTTTGAAGCCTAGTACGGTGATCGGGCAAAATTTTGCCTCGTCATTTTTATCATTTTTCAGGCAACATTTTGCCCAAGTGTAGAGTGGTGGAGAATAGTGGAAAGTTTTTTCTTTACGTAATTTGTCTTTTCATTATAAAACAAATAAATACTCCTCTTCCATTTTAAACAAATTTTAACTGCTGCATTCGACTTTTTAATCCAACTGTCCAACTTTTTGCCAATAAAAAATGACCAGATAATTTCTGGAGACAAAAATTTGACATGTCTCCACAATTAGAAAATTCATCTATTAGAAAATATTGAAAGTTTGCTTATTGTGGCAAATTTTTGCCCGAACAGCGTCCTGGCTTTGCGCTGGCAAAATTTTGCCGTGCTTGAGGCAAAATTTTGCCAGGGTTTTTTACATGCATTTTAAAGGGATGGCAAAATTTTGCCAAATTTTGCTTAAAGCCAAACAAAAGTGCTTTATAGAATAGCACATTATTACTTCGAAATATCGCTGCCTTCGATAAATCGAATAGAAAATCGGTTTCCTCACCATAAAGCAAGAGAAATTATGTGATGAGAAAATATAAGTAAGAATAAATGAGAAATGGAAACGAGAAGAAAGCTGCCATCAAATCGAACCCAGGGGCCTTATTCTCTATTACATTACTCAAATGCCTTTTACCAAAGCCCGTCGCAACTACAGGCCTGGAAGCAGTCCGGCCGACTAACACTAACATAGCTGAAGACGGGCCAAAAATTTTCTGACAGTTGCGGAATTAACATGGCCGAAGCCGTACGAAGCAATTTTTTAACTTTGTTTTTGGCCTAAAAAGTGGTAAAATATTGTATATTATCACTTTTTGGTGCACCTGGATTATCAGTGATTAGTGCTTTAGTGATTTAATAAAAAAAATTAAAAAGAAGTGAGTGATTAAGTGTATTTTAAGAGTGTTAATTGATTAGGTGACCATTTTTGTTTACATTCGCGGTGGTTTTTTCGTGTTAATTTAGTGAAAAAATGTTGAATTTGCGTAGATTCTTCTGCAAATCTATTTGTTTTTACAAAGCCTTTTCTTTATTCGCTAATCGTTTTCTTCTAGAGTTTAGTCTGTATATTATGCTGTACTATCCACAAATTCAACGTCTTCACAAGTATGATAATCATCATCACCTATTGCTTTCCCGGCCTGATCTGTATAATTTTGGCAATACACGGCCCCTATACCCATAGTCACGTCACCCATTGAAAAATGTGACAAACCAATTTTCATCTTATCGTAGTCACCTGTTGTAGAAAAAGTGACGGTATTTCTATATACATATGATATATTTCTATTTACATATCCTGTTCGTTATTTTAATTCTAGGACATAAAAATAATGTTAAATCGTCAAAAATATTAAAATAAAACATATATTTCTTACCCTTTGTCACTATCCATTTTAAAAAAATCGTATCGTGACCTACAAATTCCAAGTGATAAAAAATGACAATTTTCAGTGACATTTGCTACAAAATATGACTTCGAGAATAACACACCTAGTTTTGTCACATTTTCTCTCATTAACTTTTTCCTTGTCACTCGACTATGAGAATACCACTTTAAAAGTGACGTGACAAAAAAAATGAGGTGAGAAAAAAAGTGAGGTGACTATGGGAATAGGGGCCGCTTCCAATTTTACTACATACGCGTCCTTTTTAGACAGCATTTATTAAAACTATATCTATACGGAAGAAAATGTCTCAAATTATAAATTACCTACTTTATTTGTACTCTGTAAGCCACGACAAACACAATATTTACATATATATTTTACTCGACAAATTTCAACATTTCAGTAATTAATAATATAAATAAAATATAATGTGTTCTGCTTTTAGATGAATTTCTTAATGTTTCATTTATCCAATCTTTATAATAGAAAACATTAGTATAAACTCCCGGATATTGTGGAAGGGCACAGCCCACTCCAAAAGACACAATCCCAATCAATACATCATCGTATATAAGTGGTCCACCCGAGTCACCTTTACAGGCATCTACCCCACCTTTTCTATCACCAGCGCATATCATACCATTGGTAATTCTATAACCTGGTTGTGGATAAGCAGCAACGCAATCATTTTGGCTAAACAGTTCCACTTTAGCCTGCTGGGCTATATCTGAAAGTGAAGAACTTTTTACAATACCCCATCCATAAACTTTGCAAATAGAACTTGGTTCTGCCTCATATTCTGGCAATTTTATTGGATGTACAAAATGATTGCGCGGTACACGACCTTTCGCAAAAAATATTACAATATCATTAGCAAAATTTTGGCTGTTGTAATCTGCATGTGCAATTATTGTATTAACGCGAAAGCGTAAGGTATGTTTAGTTTCTTTAGACCGCCTTAAGATACCCATCACTAGATTGAAGTACCTTGGTGATAAACTTAAAATAAACAAAAATTATGTAAAAAAAAATATGCCAATGTTACTTGTTATACTTTAAGTCAGAGCAATGTGCTGCTGAAATGACTGCTCTCTGTGTAATCAAGGAACCTCCACAAATATGTTCACATGTAAATAGTCTTTGTCGAAGACAAATCGACACTAAAAAGAAAATCTGATTCAATGAGGCGTCAGTACCACCAACGATATGCGGCTGTGCTTCCGTCGAATTTGGTGCTTCTACGAATTTGAGACTTCTACCTTCGGAAATTTATTTGTAACAATATTAAGTAGTAAAAAAATATATCGTAAGGATTTACTTACCATGTATATGTAATATCAGTAAACAAATCTGAAACTTTTTACATTTAGACATTTTTTTTACTCGTAAGCAGTTTATTTTATCAACGAATGAATCAAAATAAAAAATATATGTTATCGAAGGAAACTTCAGCTTGGATTTTTCACATATTGTTGAAACATCACTCTTATAACATTTGACATACTAATTTAAAATTTTGTAAATGTCAGTGAAACATCGTTGTGAAAAAAATACTAGTACATTCTATTTGTTAGCTAGTTCAGGCTATCTACTAAACCGTCAGCTATCTCAACGATTAATTTAAATCTGAAGCAACTATCTTTGTTGCAAAAGTATCGAGCAACAGGCTTTAATGAACTTCTGTTGATAGGGTTCTGACCTTGCATTAGTAAGGTCAGGGCCGACGTTTGGGTTTTTTGCGCCCGGTGCAGTGTGCCATATTGCGCCCCTTCAGCTCGTCATTTTTTGTTCGCAGTGAAGGGCAATGGAAAAATTGCGCCCCTCTCCAATTGCGCCCGGTGGAAGTGCACTATTTGCACCTATGAAAGTGCCACCCCAGCTTAAGTCCAATGACCTTCTTGTCGCATTGGAACAAAGGGGAAAATATTTCGCCAAGCCGTGATTTCTTGAATGGGAAAAATGTATCTATAGCACATTTGAATCCCCCATCTGTCATGATCCTGTCAATTCAATCTCGGTTCAGCCTCGTTTCCATTTGATTTCGAATAATCGCAAGAGCTACTCGAGAGGTAGCTTCCTGGAGAGTGAACTTCCATCACAATTTTAATAGTTCCCTCCAGCTTTTCTGACATCCTCCTCATTGATTCATGAACTTTGAGACATTTCGATATGTTCTCTATCGGCCAAGGCACTCTTCTTCGATAGTCGTAGAGTTTTCTTTATTTATGTTTTTTTCTGGCTTTGTAGTTCTCCCAGTGACTAGTCGCCCCTCATTACTAATTTAAAGACCTTCTAATATCCGTCTTCTGCTTTTCCATTTCACTGCATTACCAGAATGTATGATTGTGGTGCTCTACTAGCGTAAGAGGCAGGGCAGGTGCTGAGTGCACTATACCATATTGCGCCCCATCAGCTCCCCATTTTTTGGTCGCGGGGAAGGAAAATGGACAAGGGACAGACACTTAAATATTTATTTTATGTTTCCGTGCTCCGATAATACTATATCGTGTAAATGCTTGCGCCCGCGCGATCCACATGAGTTCGGGGATAGACGTACAGAATATTTTATCGAAAAGCTGGAAAAATAAATTGTGGTAATAAAAATGAATTCCTTTAATAGATGAAAATAAAGTCACGGGAATACCTTAACAATTTTTTTTCAAAGGCTGAACTTTGTTTTTAATTTTAATTTCTGAAATTGCGCCCGGTGCAAGTCCACCATTTGCACATATGATAGCGCCGCCCCTGAGTAAGGTACTTACTTAAGCAAAAATTATTAGTGTTACAGGGCGATGTCCCATTTTTTAAGTGTTCTCCAGCCCCAAGTATCATGTATAAATTGCATTCCGCTTGCGTCTCTCTGGGATACCCATATAATACGCAAGAGGTGTAGCCTTTCTTTCCGTTACTTATAAAAGCATGCGCTGCGAAGTAAATAATAAAAGAGACCCACCTCGATCAGCTGCAGCTATCTCTGCTGAAGGAGAAGGGGAGAAGTTAGTAAACTTTTCAACAGGGATAAGGTTTCGGGTGACGGGAACTCCTACAAGAAAGCTCTCACGGATTACAATAAAGAGCAGAGAAGATCCAAACGAAGATCATGAAAAAACTTTCTACGAAGAAATGGACCAGATTCCAGCCTCTGTGAGGTTACACAAAGTCTTGTCTAAGGGTCTTCATCAAAACCCCTGAGGGATCCTTTACGGAGAACACCGGATAACCGGTAGCTGCTAATGAGCACTAATTTGACGCATTCTGTAGTAACTGACCCAGAAATGGCCTTAGAACGTAACACTGGAACGGAGCTAGTTTCTGACTGTTTTTCACTCCAGGCAAGATCGAATAGGCCATTGCACCATCAAGCCCCACTTCCAAGAAGCATGGCAAAATTTGTCTCCTTCTATATTTATTATTTATTATATTTATTACTATATTTATTATTATTGAGTGTGTATTTTTGTTTTTATTTTATTTTGTATTTATTTTATAAAAATATTAAATTCTAAGTATACTGTTGAAAATTCGTATCATGTTTTCTAAAATCATTTGATAATTGTTCTAAAAGGTGAAATGATGTAGCAAACATGGCGAATTTTCAAAAGTATATTTCACATGTAAACAATAAAAAGTTGGGCATTTAATAAACGCGCATCAAATATATCAAAATGATTTTTCTTTTTAAAAAATACAATCATGAAAAAATGTTATTTGTTATACTTTGTGTCAAAGCATAGTGCTGCTGAAATTACTGTTCTCTGTGTAATCAAGGAAACTCCACAAATATGTCCATATGTTAATGGTCTTTGTCGAACACAAATCGACACTAAAAAGAAAATCTGATTCAATGAGGCGTGAGTACCACCAATGATATACGGGCGTGCTTCCGACGAATTTGCTGCTTTTACGAATTTGAGACTTCTACCTTCGGAAATTTATTTGTAATAATATTAAAAAAGCATTCTAAGTAGGCTAGCATGTCGAAATCATAAATTAACACCTGATTTCAAAAACCATCAATTAATGAATGAACAACGAAAATATGAATCGACTAATTTAAAGGAGAAATTAGCAGAACTTGAAAAATGTATTCGCACATCGCACATCGCATTGCACATCGCACATCGAACATCGCACATCGCACATCGCACATCGCACATCGCACATCGCACATCGCACATCGCTCATCGCACATCGCACATCGCACACCGCACATAGCACATAGCACATAGCACATCGCACATGGCACACCGCACATCGCACATCGCACATCGCACATCGCACATCGCACATCGCACATCGCACATCGCACATCGCACACCGCACATAGCACATAGCACATAGCACATCGCACATCGCACATAGCACATAGCACATCGCACATCGCACATAGCACATCGCACATCGCACACCGCACATCGCACATCGCACATCGCACATCGCACATCGCACATCGTACATCGCACATCGCACATAGCACATCGCACATCGCACACCGCAAATCCCACATAGCACATCGCACATCGCACATCGCACATCGCACATCGCACATCGCACATCGCACATAGCACATCGCACATCGCACATCGCACACCGCACATCGCACATCGCACATAGCACATCGCACACCGCACATCGCACATCGCACATAGCACGTCGCACATAGCACATCGCACATCGCACATCGCACATAGCACATCGCACATCGCACATCGCAAATCGCACATCGCACATAGCACACCGCACATCGCACATCGCACACCGATCATCGCACATCGCACATAGCACATCGCACATCGCACATCGCACATAGCACATCGCACATCGCACACCGCACATAGCACATCGCACATAGCACATCGCACATCGCACACCGCACATCGCACATCGCACATCGCACATCGCACATCGCACATCGCACATCGCACAACGCACATCGCACATCGCACATCGCACACCGCAAATCGCACATCGCACATCGCACATCGCACACCACACACCGCACATCGTACATCGCACATCGCACATCGCACATCGCACATCGCACATAGCACATCGCACATCGCACATCGCACATAGCACATCGCACACCGCACATCGCACATCGCACATCGCACATAGCACGTCGCACATAGCACATCGCACATAGCACATCGCACATCGCACATCGCACATCGCACATAGCACATCGCACACCGCACATCGCACATCGCACATCGCACATCGCACATCGCACACCGCACATCGCACATCGCACATCGCACATCGCACATCGCACATAGCACATAGCACATAGCACATAGCACATAGCACATAGCACATAGCACATCGCACATAGCACATCGCACATCGCACATCGCACATCGCACATCGCACATAGCACATCGCACATCGCACATCGCACACCGCACATCGCACATCGCACATCGCACATCGCACATCGCACATAGCACATAGCACATAGCACATCGCACATCGCACATCGCACATCGCAAATCGCACATCGCACATCGCACATCGCACATCGCACATAGCACATAGCGCATCGCACATAGCACATCGCACATAGCACATCGCACATCGCACATCGCACATCGCACATCGCACATCGCACATCGCACATCGCACATAGCACATAGCACATAGCACATCGCACACCGCACATCGCACATCGCTCATAGCACATCGCACATCGCACATCGCACACCGCACATCGCACATCGCACATCGCACACCGCACATCGCACATCGCACATCGCACATCGCACATAGCACATCGCACATCGCACATCGCACATCGCACATCGCAAATCGCACATCGCACATCGCACATCGCACATAGCAGATCGCACACCGCACATCGCACATCGCACATCGCACATAGCACATCGCACATCGCACATCGCACATCGCACATAGCACATCGCACACCGCACATCGCACATCGCACATCGCACATAGCACATCGCACATCGCACATAGCACATCGCACATCGCACATAGCACATCGCACACCGCACATCGCACATCGCACATCGCACATAGCACATCGCACATCGCACATAGCACATCGCACATAGCACATAGCACATCGCACATAGCACATCGCACATCGCACATCGCACATCGCACATCGCACATAGCACATCGCACATCGCACATCGCACACCGCACATCGCACATCGCACATCGCACATCGCACACCGCACATCGCACATAGCACATAGCACATCGCACATCGCACATCGCACATCGCAAATCGCACATCGCACATCGCACATCGCACATCGCACATCGCACATCGCACATCGCACATAGCACATCGCACATCGCACATCGCACATCGCAAATCGCACATCGCACATCGCACATCGCACATAGCACATCGCACATCGCACATAGCATATCGCACATCGCACATCGCACATCGCACATCGCACATCGCACATCGCACATCGCACATAGCACATCGCACATCGCACACCGCACATCGCACATCGCACATCGCACATCGCACATAGCACATAGCACATCGCACATAGCACATCGCACACCGCACATCGCACATCGCACATCGCACATCGCACAACGCACACCGCACATCGCACATCGCACACCGCACATCGCACACCGCACACCGCACACCGCACATCGCACATCGCACACCGCACATCGCACACCGCACATCGCACACCGCACATCGCACATCGCACACCGCACATAGCACATCGCACATCGCACATAGCACATCGCACATCGCACATAGCACATCGCACATCGCACATCGCACACCGCACATCGCACATCGCAAATCGCACATCGCACATCGCACATCGCACATCGCACATCGCACATAGCACATCGCACATCGCACATCGCACATCGCACATCGCACATCGCACATCGCAAATCGCACATCGCACATCGCACATCGCACATAGCACATCGCACACCGCACATCGCACATCGCACATAGCACATCGCACATCGCACATCGCACATCGCACATAGCACATCGCACATCGCACACCGCACATCGCACATCGCACATCGCACATAGCACATAGCACATCGCACATAGCACATCGCACATCGCACACCGCAGATCGCACATCGCACATCGCACACCGCACATCGCACATCGCACACCGCACATCGCACACCGCACACCGCACATCGCACACCGCACACCGCACATCGCACATCGCACACCGCACATCGCACACCGCACATCGCACACCGCACATCGCACATCGCACACCGCACATAGCACATCGCACATCGCACATCGCACATAGCACATCGCACATCGCACATAGCACATCGCACATCGCACATCGCACATCGCACATAGCACATCGCACATCGCACATCGCACATCGCACATCGCACACCGCACATCGCACATCGCACATCGCACATCGCACACCGCACATCGCACATCGCACATCGCACATCGCACATAGCACATAGCACATAGCACATAGCACATCGCACATCGCACATAGCACATAGCACATCGCACATCGCACACCGCACATCGCACATAGCACATCGCACATCGCACATCGCACACCGCACATCGCACATCGCACATAGCACATCGCACACCGCACATCGCACATCGCACATAGCACATCGCACATCGCACATAGCACATCGCACATCGCACATCGCACATCGCACATCGCAAATCGCACATCGCACATAGCACACAGCACATCGCACATCGCACATCGCACACCGATCATCGCACATCGCACATAGCACATCGCACATCGCACATCGCACATAGCACATCGCACATCGCACACCGCACATAGCACATCGCACATAGCACATCGCACATCGCACACCGCACATCGCACATCGCACATCGCACATAGAACATCGCACATCGCACATCGCACATCGCACGTAGCACATCGCACATCGCACATCGCACACCGCACATAGCACATCGCACATCGCACATCGCACATCGCACATCGCACATAGCACATAGCACATCGCACATCGCACATCGCAAATCGCACATCGCACATCGCACATCGCACATCGCACATCGCACATAGCACATCGCACATCGCACATCGCACATCGCACATCGCACATCGCACATCGCAAATCGCACATCGCACATCGCACATAGCACATCGCACATAGCATATCGCACATCGCACATCGCACATCGCACATCGCACATAGCACATCGCACATCGCACACCGCACATCGCACATCGCACATCGCACATCGCACATAGCACATCGCACATAGCACATCGCACATCGCACACCGCACATCGCACAACGCACATCGCTCATCGCACACCGCACATCGCACATCGCACACCGCACATCGCACACCGCACACCGCACATCGCACACCGCACATCGCACATCGCACACCGCACATCGCACACCGCACATCGCACATCGCACACCGCACATAGCACATCGCACATCGCACATCGCACATAGCACATCGCACATCGCACATAGCACATCGCACATCGCACATCGCACACCGCACATCGCAAATCGCACATCGCACATCGCACATCGCACATCGCACATAGCACATCGCACATCGCACATCGCACATCGCACATCGCACATCGCAAATCGCACATCGCACATCGCACATCGCACATAGCACATCGCACACCGCACATCGCACATAGCACATCGCACATCGCACATCGCAAATAGCACATCGCACATCGCACACCGCACATCGCACATCGCACATCGCACATCGCACATAGCACATCGCACATCGCACACCGCACATCGCACATCGCACATCGCACATCGCACATCGCACATCGCACATCGCACACCGCACATCGCACACCGCACACCGCACACCGCACATCGCACATCGCACACCGCACATCGCACACCGCACATCGCACATCGCACACCGCACATAGCACATCGCACATCGCACATCGCACATAGCACATCGCACATCGCACATCGCACACCGCACATCGCACATCGCACATCGTACATCGCACATCGCACATCGCACATAGCACATAGCACATCGCACATAGCACATAGCACATCGCACATCGCACATCGCACATCGCACATGGCACATCGCACATCGTACATCGCACATCGCACATCGCACATAGCACATCGCACATCGCACATAGCACATCGCACATCGCACATCGCACACCGCACATCGCACATCGCACATCGCACATCGCACATCGCAAATCGCACATCGCACATCGCACACCGCACATCGCACATCGCACATAGCACATCGCACATCGCACATCGCACATGGCACATCGCACATCGCACATCGCACATCGCACATCACACATCGCACATCGCACATCGCACATAGCACATCGCACATCGCACATCGCACATCGCACATCGCACATCGCACATAGCACACCGCACATCGCACACCGCACATCGCACATCGCACATAGCACATCGCACATCGCACATCGCACATCGCACATCGCACATAGCACATCGCACACCGCACATCGCACATCGCACATCGCACATCGCAAATCGCACATCGCACATCGCACATCGCAAATCGCACATCGCACACCGCACATCGCACACCGCACATCGCACATAGCACATCGCACATAGCACATCGCACATCGCACATCGCACATGGCACATCGCACATCGTACATCGCACATCGCACATCGCACATCGCACATCGCACATAGCACATCGCACATCGCACATCGCACATCGCACATCGCACATAGCACATCGCACATCGCACATAGCACATCGCACATCGCACATCGCACATCGCACATCGCACATCGCACACCGCACATCGCACATAGCACATCGCACATAGCACATCTCACATCGCACATCGCACATCGCAAATCGCACATCGCACATAGCACATCGCACATCGCACACCGCACATCGCACATCGCACATCGCACATCGCACATAGCACATCGCACATCGCACATAGCACATCGCACACCGCACATCGCACATCGCACACCGCACATCGCACATCGCACATCGCACACCGCACATCGCACATCGCACACCGCACATCGCACATCGCACATCGCACACCGCACATCGCACACCGCACACCGCACATAGCACATCGCACATCGCACATAGCACATCGCACATCGCACATCGCACATCGCACACCGCACATCGCACATCGCACATAGCACATCGCACATAGCACATCGCACATCGCACACCGCACATCGCACATCGCACTTCGCACACCGCACATCGCACATCGCACATAGCACATCGCACATCGCACATAGCACATCGCACATCGCACATCGCACATCGCACATAGCACATCGCACACCGCACATCGCACATCGCACATCGCACATCGCACACCGCACATCGCACATAGCACATCGCACATCGCACATAGCACATAGCACATCGCACATCGCACATCGCACATAGCACATCGCACATCGCACACCGCACATCGCACATCGCACATCGCACATGGCACATCGTACATCGCACATCGCACATCGCACATCGCACATAGCACATCGCACATAGCACATCGCACATAGCAAATAGCACATCGCACATCGCACATAGCACATCGCACATAGCACATCGCACATCGCACATAGCACATCGCACATCGCACATAGCACATAGCACATCGCACATAGCACATCGCAAATCGCACATCGCACATCGCACATCGCACATCGCACATCGCACACCGCACATAGCACATAGCACATCGCACATCGCACAAGCACATCGCAAATCGCACATCGCACACCGCACACCGCACATCGCACACCGCACATCGCACATCGCACATCGCACATAGCACATGTCACATAGCACATCGCACATAGCACATCGCACATCGCACATCGCACATAGCACATCGCACATAGCACATCGCACATCGCACATCGCACATCGCACATAGCACATCGCAAATCGCACATCGCACATCGCACATCGCACATCGCACACCGCACATCGCACATAGCACATAGCACATCGCACATCGCACAAGCACATCGCACATCGCACATCGCACACCGCACATCGCACATCGCACACCGCACACCACACATCGCACACCGCACATCGCACACCGCACATCGCACATCGCACACCGCACATCGCACATCGCACATAGCACATCGCACATAGCACATCGCACATCGCACATCGCACATCGCACATCGCACATAGCACATCGCACATCGCACATAGCACATCGCACATCGCACACCGCACATCGCACATCGCACATCGCACATCGCACATGGCACATCGCACATCGTACATCGCACATCGCACATCGCACATCGCACATAGCACATCGCACATAGCACATCGCACATAGCACATCGCACATCGCACATCGCACATAGCACATCGCACATAGCACATCGCACATAGCACATCGCACATCGCACATCGCACATCGCACATCGCACATAGCACATAGCACATCGCACATAGCACATCGCAAATCGCACATCGCACATCGCACATCGCACATAGCACATAGCACATCGCACATCGCACATCGCACAAGCACATCGCACATCGCACACCGCACACCGCAAATCGCACACCGCACATCGCACATCGCACATCGCACATAGCACATAGCACATCGCACATAGCACATCGCACATCGCACATCACACATAGCACATCGCACACCGCACATCGCACACCGCACATCGCACATCGCACACCGCACATCGCACACCGCACATCGCTTCACTTACCATGTATATGTAATATCAGTAAACAAATCTGAAACTTTTTACATTTAGACTTTTTTTTATTCTTTTTTAAAGTAAGCAGTTTATTTATCAACTAATTAAAATAAAAAATATATTAGTTATAGAAGGAAACTTCAGCTTGGATTTTTCAAATATTGTTGAAACATCGCTCTTATAACATTTGGCATACTAATTTAAAATTTTGTTAATGACAGTGCAACGTTGTTGTGAAAAAAAAATACTGGTACATTCTATTTGTTAGCTAGTTCAGGTTATCTACTACTAAACTATTAGCTATCTCAACGATTAGTTTATACTGATTGAACTATCTTTACTGAGAAAGTAGCAACGGACAAGACTAACTGGTTTACAGGCAGCAGTCGTGTGAAACCACGAAAC
The DNA here is from genome assembly GCA_963855945.1 of Thereva nobilitata. Classification (NCBI taxonomy): domain Eukaryota; kingdom Metazoa; phylum Arthropoda; class Insecta; order Diptera; family Therevidae; genus Thereva; species Thereva nobilitata. The sequence goes on along the minus strand of OY979697.1, from coordinate 99,667,872 downwards.
AACACCCGAAGAGTTGCGTGGTAGAACAGTGATCTCTGCAGAAGGAGAGAAGTTAGAAGACTATTCAACAGGACTAGGTCTCGGTTAACTGCAAAGAAATAGACAAGCTTCCAGCCTTTCGAGTTGACGAAATTTCTTGGAGAATTTCTTCTCGTTTCTCAATGTTATGCCCCGACAGTCTGAACCATTTACTGCTTGTAACGACAGCCTCGCCCTACACAGCACGTATAGTCTTTTGTAGAAGGGAAGGAATCTTGTGTTTTGGAAAGTAAAAAAATATGAAAAAAAAAATCAAATTATAAAGCCTGTCCAAAAATTATGATCTTGGTGGGCTATATGTCAATGGCTATCAGAAGAAAGTGCTTTATTCGAAAAATGTTCATTAGACATACTGAAATTGTTTAAATAATACCTATTTTTAAGGTTGAAGAAATTCAAGAATTTACCAATAAATTTTCCAGTAAGGTTTTAAAAAAATTCCTACTCGTCTGATCGTCTTCTAAGTATATACAATAGTCTTCAAAATTCTGACCTTTTATATGAATTTTATTGTTAACGATAAGGAATTTAACTAAATTATGGTAACAAAAACTAATCACAAAATTTTGCAGACATTTCGGTGGAATATAAACTTATAGCTATCAATAATTAGTTTCAGTCTAAGCACTCTCATAACCAAAGCATTTTTGAAAAAAAATGACAAATATGTCGAAATATGGCGTATTATAAAAATCTAAAATAAAAAAACCGGGAAGTTCCTGAAATTTTTCTTAAGTAGTTTAAATAAGATAATTTTTTAATTTTACATGACACAACATAAAAATGTGAATTAATTTTATTTATTAATTTTTTTTTCTATATGTAGAATTAAACCAAACAAATCAGCATTTATTATTAGACTAGCATTGCACTTCTTGTTAAGTAAAGAATCCACACGAAATTCGTAGAATATCAAATTTATAAACCAATAAAATGATTAATTAACAAAAACACGGTTGTTTTTTGTATTTATTTTTATAATGCTAAATTACTTTCGTATTCTTGTTTATTGTTTAATTTTCCATAAATCTGGTAAGTGTATAAATCAAAATGAAAATCTTAAATTAAATATAAAAAGTCTCAAATTTTAAAGATCATAGAAATGAAAGATATGTAGAAACTGCCACATTAGAAGAAGCACACTTTATAGTTTCTATACGATATAATGAAAAATGGGATGAATTTGGGCGAAATCATTATTGCTCAGGAGCACTTATCACATACACAGCAGTTGTAACTGGAGGACGATGTTTAAAGGCGTATGAATAATAACTATGATTTTTATATATTTTCTTTCTCCAAAAAAAAATTTTTTTTGTTTTTCAAGTGGAAGTCGCCCAAACGACTATTTATTTGTAATGGGTTCATTAAACTTAACCGAAAGAATTGTTACTACCCTTGTTTATAGGGCACGAAAATATATTAGACATAAAAAATTTAATCCAGAAAATTATGCGCATGACATTATGATATTCTTTTTAAATGGTCGAGTTTCGAAAAATCAAAAAGTACATCCTATTTCACTTTTCGATCGAGTAGAACCAGTAAATCCATCATGTTTTCTACTTGGATGGCGAAGATTACAAGTAAATTTTATTTATTAAATATATTTTACATGAAACGAATAAATTAAAAGGTCATTTAGCCTTCTCAAGAATCAGATATTCTACTTAAAGCTGACATCTATTTTTTACAAGAATGTAGCAACAGATACCCCGATTTATTATTTGATCAAGTTGGTTATGTATGTGGTACAAGTACGCAAGATTCTTGTGTTGGTGATTATGGTGGACCACTTTTATGTGATGGGAAACTTACTGGATTGTTGTCTTGGACAAAAGGCACGTGTGCTGATGCTAAATACCCAACAATATATGCTAATATTTACTTCTATAGAAAATGGATCCAAAACACATTGAAAAATTCGTCTCATTCTAGATTTATTACTATTGAATGTGTATTTTTGTATTTATTTTATTTTGTAATTGTAATAATATTTATTTTATAAAAATATTAAATTCTTAGTATACTGTTGAAAATTCGTATCATGTTTTCTTAATCATTTGATAATTGTTCTAAAAGGTGAAATGATGTAAGCAAACATGGCGAATTTTCAAAAGTATGTTTCACATGTAAACAATAAAAAGTTGGGCATTAATAAACGCGCATCAAATATATCAAAATGATATATGAATCATGAAAAAATGTCAGTCAAAAAATGTCATATTCTTTATTTAGGTGATACATGCGAGTATCAAACAGGCTTCAGGAAGGATTGCTCAACAACCGACCAGCTCTTTACTATAAGACAAAAATCCTCGAAAAAATATGGGAGAAAAATGTAAACATATTCCAGATCTTCGTGGACTATAAGCAAGCGTATAACTCTGTACAGTACATAGACGAAAACTCTCTAGGAATACTCTCTAAGCTGGCAAGATTGATAAAATGCACACTAAGGACGACCCCGCTTCTTAAAATACCAAACTCGCTCACAGATGAATTTTAAATCACACAGGGGTTAAAAAAGGGGACGGCTTAGCTCCTATGCTATTCAACGGAACGGAATTAGCATAAATCTATCCAATTATTAGGATATGCTGACTACATCGTACGTAGGATGATCGCTGCAAGCAGTATAACAATCATACGAAGAGCTAAAAAGATCGAGTGAAGAAACAGAACTACAAATAAATAAGGACAAAACCAAAGCTATGATACAATCTCGATCTAACAGTAAAAGACGCCAAGGATATCTTCAAATCAAGGATCACAATATAGAGGCCTCGATTACCAGATCCGGCGGATCGAACACTCCCGCCGTAACCGCGGATTTGTGAATTTTTCCGCGGAATTGAAACGTCAAATTTGCCTAAGCAAACCCGCGCGGATAATCACGACAGTGCTCACTCTGAATTTTTTCGGTTATTAAATCCGCATTCAATCCGCGACCGCGGGTTTGAATTCGCTGCTGCAGATTTGAGAATCGCAAAATGTCCGCCCCTATTCCCATAGTCACCTCACTTTTTTTCTCACATCACATTTTTTGTCACGTCACTTTTAAAGTATTCTCATAGTCGAGTGACAAGGAAAAAATTAATGAGAGAAAATGACACAAAACTAGGTGTGGTATACTCGAAGTCATTTTTTGTAGCAAATGTCACTGAACATTGCCATTTTTTATCACTTGGAATTTGTAGGTGACGCTTCGGTTTTTTAAAATGGAGGGTAAGAAATATGTTTTATTTTAATATTTTTGATGATTTAACATTATTCTTATATCCTAGAATTAAAATAACGAATAGGATATGTAAATAGAAATATATCATATGTATATAGGGGGGCGAATGGCTAACAAAGACCTCGGAAGGTGGTGGCACCCGATTTGTCACTTCTGCAAAAACCCGAGAAGAGTCACTGCAGACGAACACCTAGCAGCTCTGTTAGCAAGTCCTAATCCCACCTCCCCGCGGTGCCCCCTGGGGTACTTCTTCGGAAGGAGCTAACGGGAGACGGTCGAATGGCGAGTTCTCTGCGCCACAAAACAGAGTTTTAAGTCGGTTGGGCTGAGGGTTAGCAACCCGCTCCCATAAAACACACAATTGCTACGAATCGGCAAACATTGCCTCGGAACCGGACGGACAACACGACGACGACCTTTGCTTTTCGAAACAGGACACGAATCGGATCATGGAATGTGAGAACTCTGCTTGCTGATGGACGGCTGGATGAAGTGCTCAACGAGATGAACCGCTATAAAATCAAGGTCATGGGACTCAGCGAGACCAGATGGCCCGATGCGGGGGAACATATCTGCCCAAACGGTGAGTCCTTCTTATATTCTGGGAGAAACGAAACTGAAAATCGTAGGAATGGCGTTGGCGTAATACTCACCAAGGAAGCCAGGTCCAGCCTCATTAGCTGGTCACCAGTTTCTGAGAGGATTATTACCGTGCGCCTACGTACCAGACTAAGAAGTACTACGATAGTCCAATGCTACGCCCCAACTGAAGACGCAGACGATGACATCAAAGACGAGTTCTATATGCGACTGAATGAGGTTTTTCGCTCTATTCCAAGGGGAGACATCATTGTTTTGATGGGTGACTTAAATGCACAGATCGGCCCCAACAACACCGGCCTTGAAAACACAATTGGAAATCAAGGCCTAAGCCAAGATACCAATCACAATGGTGAACTTTTCGTTGACTTTTGTAGTTCCCATCAACTCATGGTAGGTGGAACTTACTTTTGTCACAAGAAGATACACAAAGAGACCTGGGTATCGCCCGATGGTAGAACGAGAAATCAGATAGATCACGTGGCCGTCAGTCGCAGATGGCGAACTATTCTGGAGGATGTCAGGAGCTTTAGGGGAGCAGACACTGGAAGTGACCACCATTTGGTAGTAGCAACTATCCGCCTAAAAATCGTTGCAATCAGAAACGTCCAACGCGATGCCATAAACCGTCGACGGTTTAACGTAGACCTTCTGCGTGAGAGCACCAAAAAGCGAGAATTTGCTGGCAAACTGCAAGAAATCTTAAACCAGCAAACCGTTTCTGACGACACAAATATTGAAGAGCTGTGGAGCACAACAAAGGGCGCTATAATAACAGCAGCGGAAACAAGCATAGGTTATGTCCAAAGAAACCAGCAACACTGGATCTCGGACACAACCTGGCAAAAAATTGAACGCAGAAGGGCCCTCAAAAATAACGTGAACTCTACAAGCGACCCGGAAAAACGACAACAACTTGAACGGGAATACTCCCAATTGCACCGGGAGGTAAAGAGAAGTGTCCGGCGTGATAAAAGGCGGCAGATAAATGAGCTCGCAGAGAAAGCGGAAAACGCGGCAAACACAGGCAACAGTAAGGTGCTGTACCAAATCACTAAACAGCTATCGGGAAAGCACTCTACTAAAAAGCATGCCGTAAAGAGTGCGGATGGAAGGCTGCTGTGCAGCGACGAGGAGCAACTCCAAAGATGGAGAGATTACTTCTTCGCCGCCCTGAATGGTTCATTTACACAGGAACCTCAGGAAAACAACAGCAACAATGCACAGCCAATAAGAATCACCACTCGTGCCCCATCCAAGACTGAAATAGTAACCGCAATTCATGCAATGGCCAATGGTAAAGCAGCTGGAAAAGATGGCATCCCGCCAGAATTGTTGAAAGCCGACTCAAGCCTCATAGCAGATGCGCTACAGCCAATCCTGGAAATAGCATGGAACACCTGTACCTTTCCGGAGGATTGGACGGAAGGTATCATAGTCAAAATACCAAAAAAGGGGGACCTAACAATATGTGACAACTGGAGAGGCATCTGTCTATTATCTACTGTGGGCAAAATCTTGTCCCACATATTACTATCAAGGATAAGAGAGGCAGTAGATCGAACGCTTAGAAGACAGCAGGCTGGATTCAGAAAAGGCCGCTCCTGCATAGACCACATTAACACCTTGAGAATCATAGTGGAGCAGTCTACTGAATTCCGATCCCCCCTTTACCTTGCTTTCGTCGACTATGAGAAAGCGTTCGACTCGGTTAATAGGAGCTTTATATGGCGAGCTCTTCGGCAACGTGGACTGCCGGATAAAATAATAGAATTGATAAAAGCTCTATACAACAATTCCAAATGCAGAGTTCTTCACAATGGAAAACTCTCCGACAGCTTTGAAGTGAGCTCAGGAGTACGGCAAGGATGCCTACTTTCGCCATTACTATTTCTTATAGTAATAAACGACATCCTTGTCAGCGCTCTAGATACTAGAACAGGTGGCATACAATGGGGATTGTTAGACCGCCTTAAGGACCTCGACTACGCGGATGATATCTGTTTGCTGGCCCACAGACACCAGGACCTCAGAAACATGTTAAACAATTTGGCAACAGAAAGTAGTTCAGCAGGCTTAAGGTTAAATCCGACTAAAACCAAAGAAATGCGGATAAATGCAAACACCCTTGAACCAACAGCGCTAAATAACCGTGACGTGGAACTGGTAGATAAATTCTGTTACCTCGGTAGTATTATTACCGAAAACGGCGGTACAGAAGAAGACGTCAGTTCCAGAATAAATAAAGCAAGAAGCGCATATGCATGCCTGTTTCACATATGGAGATCGACGGAGATCTCAATTAACACCAAATTGCGGCTGTTCAACTCCAACGTTAAGGCAGTTCTTTTGTACGGTTGCGAAACATGGAAAGTCACCCAATTCATCACAGGGCGCCTACAAGTTTTCATCAACGGATGCCTACGTCGTATCCTGAAAATCCGCTGGCAAGATAGAATTTCAAATGAAGAACTATGGCGCCGTGCCGGCCAAGAAAGGATAGACGACCAAATCAGGCGAAGGAAATGGAATTGGATTGGCCACACCTTGCGACGCGAAAACGAGAATCTAGCCAAACAGGCCCTCGACTGGAATCCGCAAGGAACCCGTCGAGTCGGAAGACCTAGAACAACGTGGAGGAGAACCCTATTAGCAGAGGCCGCAACAACCGGGAGATCCTGGTCAGAGCTGAGAGCTGTCGCGCAAAACAGAGTCCGCTGGAGGGCAACTGTTTCCGCCCTATGTCCCATGAGGGATTAAAGGAGCAATTAGTAGTATATAGAACTAGCGTCACTTTTCTACAGCAGGTGACTACGAGAATGCAAAAATTGGTTTGTCACATTTTCAATGGGTGGCGTGACTATGGGAATAGGGGCCGTCAAATCCGCACCCACTCCCGATCCGCCGGATCTGGGAATCGAGGCCAGAGATAGTAGATCGGGATCGATGATTACTAACAAGAATGAGGAACAAGAGGAAATAGATAGACATTTCCTACAGGAAAATAGAGCCTTTTTTTCAGGAAAAGATACTAAAATCAAGATTCGTGCACAGGAAAAGGAAATTGATGTTATACAAAGTGCTTATTAGAGCTGTGCTCTGTTACGAAAGTGAAATATTCCCGATGTCTTAAGAATCGGAAAGCGAAACCAATAGATTTGAGAAAATAGTCCTAAGATACATATTAGATCGTGTTAACGAAAGTAGTAGATAGAGAAGTAGAAAGAGATGGAAGCCCAGTAATAGCAGACGCAGGTAGGAAACCGCAACTAGAATTCAGCAGGAAGGAAGGTGATTCAAAAGCCCGCATCCAATGTTTTTAATCGATATCGTATGTGTTGCTCTGTTTGATCTTTACTGTATTAACAATTTCTAATGGTCCGGGAGATGAGCGACAAAAAAATGCAACTGTTTTATAAAATCTGAAATTTTTGGTAATGTATTATTAAGGGTGTACAGCAATAGCCTGCCGTCGTCAGTCAGCCAGTTTCCCTAACATTTGGCGTGGGCGTGAATTCATAGTTGTCGAAGAACCATGTATGTCGCAAATGCTTTATAAAATCTGAAAATTTTATTAATATTTTACCAGGAAAAAATCTGAAAAAACGACGTATTTTTAAACTTAGTTGGACCAATTCACTCAGAAAATAACCCTTTTGTTGGGACATATAAATAAATAAGAATTTATCTTAAACAAATTATATTTAAAAAAAAAATCTACGCTTATTTGCAATAATAAGTAAACATGCTAATTTTAACATTAAAATAACCACACGAAAACTTTAATTTATCACTAGTAAATACTGGTGATTAATAAATTAATATTGTATATAATATATTAAGAGGAAAAATAGACAATCGAGGGAAATAATTTTCTATACATAACATATATAAAAATATACAAATTACTGTGTTGTGTTGATTATAATGCAAATTTCTTTTTAGGTTTCTTTGAGCTGCTCGATTGCATTTGTAAAAGTTCAAGATCTTCCTTTTGTTTCCTTTTTAATTCCTCCACGGATTTTCTTAATGCCGCAATCTCATCATCCTCAGCTGTTGGTGGCGTACATGAATCACTATCCTCATAACTAACATTGGCTTGTTGCTTTTGTTGTCGATGTTTTAGCAGTAATTGTTGATATCTTTGATGTTTGTTTACTCTGAAAGAAAAGTTTATGTTATTTTATATTTTTTTTAATAGGTATTATAAATAGATTGAAAGAATTGACGTGTAGGTGATCTTTTGGAACGTGTGACTGGTCTGGTTGCTCTAGATTATCTCCAAGAGTTCAAACGCGAGGTTCACTTTCTCCACCTACTCATGTAGCCTTTTAACCTATCCTATCCTTTTTCTATCATTCGAGCTAAGCTTGCTACTAGATATTGTACGATATGACATGACGGTCTTGTAGTATAAAGGGTGATACCTAAGCTTAGACTTTCACATTTAAAACAAGGCTTTTATATAGTATGACACCCCGCTCTGCTAACAAAACTCCAAAGTATTATGATACTAAAAACTGGATTGAGCGTTCTTTTTTTTATCATTAAATGAATGTAGCGGTTAATTCTCTCATCGGCGCTTTACAAGTACCTCATTGGGCCCAGATTTTAATACAACTCGTTTATCTGGTTTGACCCCTTACGAATAACTTAGCCTAGCTAGTCAAACTGCAAAGCCTTGAAACTCATGGGCGATGGCCCCTTTTGCTTCTCTGTAGACTCATTGAGCGACCGTAGGAAGTAGCCCTAAACATTTTTATCGCTATTACTATAGCAACTGCACCACACAAATTAAAACCTTTCTGCTTGCACGGCTATATTTCTCCCACAATACAAAACTTGGTTCAACTCTACAGCATTGAGCCTTCTTTTTCTCTGCTTCTGCTCTAACACCCCGGGGTCCTAACCAATCATATCCTCTTCCATTCTTGAAACGAAGTTTTGTTATTGCCGCAAGCATTGAGTGTCAAGTTTTTGTCTGTTTTAAAAATTTACCCGAACTTAGAATACTAGCTTACTTTACCGATCGAAGGCAGATATTGTATTTTTTTTACACCTTTATTGTCTCGTTGTCTGCCAATTAAAGAGACACTAGGTGCCTAAAAGAAATAACCAGAATTGGAATGCATTTTAGTTAAAAAAATCTGTACTTCTTAGGTAAAACTTCTTATTTGATATATGAAGAGAGGTATCCGCAACGCTGTCCACTCCGACAAGGGTTCGGTCTGGCCTCCTTTTTTACATTAATGAAAGCATAACAAAGTACTTGGTGGCCCGTCTGCAAGAACACCTAACATTGGTCCCAAAATCAAGGTAGAGGAGCGCGAATTTGAAGTTGTAAAATCATTTACATGCAATGGGTCAATAGTAACAGCCGACATGGAACCAGAAATACGCTAATAACAGCCAACAAAGCCTACTATATTCTGTCAAGACTCTTCAAATCAAAGGATTTAATTCTAACATCCAAACTACCGGTAAATAAAACGATGGCCTTAACGGTACTCGTTATGCATCCGAGACTTGGGTGCTTAGCAAAACCCACTCTAAACATCTTAGCCGTGTTCGACAGGAAAGACCTTTTGACCCCTTATGTGAGCGAGGACGATTAGGCTAGAAGAATGGCGTAGATCAGGACGCCCAGAGCTTAGTGATGGCAAACTGGAGGACATCGGCTTAGAATCGGGACCGGTAGAGAGAATGCTTGCGAGAGGCCAAGACCGGATCCCAGTTGTAGAACCGATCGACAAAATCTTCAACCAAAGACCATTCACAAATACCTAATATAAATAAAATTTTGCTATATTAACTTACTTCTTTGGACTCTTTTTAGTGGTCTTCTTAGAGTTAGCATTATTTTCACCATTCACATCATTTACATTTGTATTTATTTTTTTTATTTGTATTATCTCAGCACATGCAGTTTCCAGTTCTGTAAAATTGCTTTGAACATATTGTAGAAAATCATCTGATGGTGCAGGATTGTTAGCTTCAAAATTATTTATTGAGAAGGCTTCAGTAGCAACTTTATCTATAAATAAAAATTATATTTTATTAATACAAATCCAAAAAATTTTACATATTTATTAAGTAAACTTACTTCGCTTTAAAACTGCACCTTCAATTTTATATTGTTCAATTTCAATATCCTTTTTATTAATTATTCCCTTGAGTTCTTCATTTTGTTTTGATAAACATCCAAGAGAATATAATAAAGGATTAGTTACTAAGCGTAAAAACTTTAAAATTTAAATAGTAATAATTAAATATAATTTGTTGATTATTTTTTTTTTAGTTACCTCACTTTGTGGACATAGTTTTAATATCCATTTAATCTTAAATGGGCGATTTGATAAGTAATACTTGAAATTTAATATTTTTTCGTCATCTTCACTTGTTTCATGCTCAACTGAGGTTGGTACTGTTGATATTGTTTCAAGGACGGTTTTGCGATCACATTCAATTCGTTTATTTAATTCCTAAAAAAAGGAAGAAAGAATGGGTATTATTTTAGAATCATGTATTGTAATGTTGGAGTATGATAAATCAATGTTTAGGATACAATTCTCAATTTCTTTTCCGGGTAATACATATGTTAGTATAGTATATCGAATAAAGTTAGACATTGAAATTTCTTAAGCTAAACTGCGTATTATACTTGATCCGATGTATAACCGGTAGTAAAGAAAACGGTCATTAGAAAGAGATGAGGTAAGGTAAAAACTCTTGCAGTTGTTACTTAACGACAACAAGATGTGTGACGAATATATGAGTACAAGCTAGATAACAACCACAAGGAACTAGAACATGGTTTCTACAAATCAATTAGAAGTAATGAAATGTCAAACACAATATCGTAACCAGTTCTGTGTGGGGGACTAAAGTTAGCATTTAAATAAAACTAATAATACTAATTAATTGTGAAAATATGTTTTAATATTACAAAAATATTAATTAACTAAAACGAAACTTACTTTGGATCTATTAACAATTTCATCTGTAGAACTCTTCTCACACCAAACTTGCTTCAGATCACACAGGTAATATACAATATTCTCTTCATCCACATTACATTTAAATAAATAAGATTGATTATTAATTTTTAAGTCAGCCCACATCTTAATAATAAGATTTACTACTTGTGGTGTAAACAAAAATATCACTTAGGGCGTTCGATTGACACTTCGTACAACTGTCAGACTCAATATGCATGCTTCGTAGATAAGAGAACAAGAAGCTTAGTCAATTGGACAGAATTTTGAAGTCATCATTTTGTCGAATTCGGCTGAGTTAGCAGCTTCTAGAGATAAGCAATTCAGGTTTCAGGATGAAATTTGTGAGATTTAATTTTTAAATGAGAAATTTGAATACTTGATTTGTTCTAAATTAACTTTTTGTAAGGTATGCTTTTACATTTTTTGAGATTTGGTTCAATGTTCAAGCGACAAATTTTACCTTACATTTATGATTATTCAAATTAAAATCTTTTTCTTCACAACGATATGGTCCTGTAATGAAATCATCTTATTTATCTAAGAAATTCGCTTACCTATCAAGCTCTTATCAGATTATGTACCTACCTTGACCACCATTTAGTACCGCATTTTAAATTAAAATACATTAAAAAATAAACGAAGAACTATAAACTACATTGTTGCTAGTTACTTTTGCTGTTCGTCTGACTCATTATGCATACATTATCAGAATTTTTGGTGATCAACCAACCAATGATTCATCATAACTATGACGTCTGTGGTTTGTATTTATATGAATTTATAAGTATTTACGTAGTTCGGCGTATTTTGATGACTATGAACTGTGAGGTTTATAAAAAGCTGCTACAGTAAATAAAGTTATTGAAAGTTACACAAATATCATAGTAATTCAATAATACGTAAGGAAACTTCGTGGATTTAAATCGTTAAGAGTTAGATACACGTTTGTCATAATTCATTCTCGCGAAACTCTTACTAAATCTTAATCGTATGATATCTTTAGCCCTAAAGGTTAGGCAAAATATACTGTGCTACCATTAGGTCTGTAACGTTATAACGAAAAGATGGGGTAAATTCAAAAACTCATCACTTCCGCATCACTGCAGAATTCAGCCACAGACTTTCAATTGAAGTCTCTAGCTGAATTCTGCAGTGATGCGGCAGTGATGAGTTTTTGAATTTACCCATGTACTTTTTGAGCCATTATGGAAAATTATTTCATTCACATGACCTCCATGACTGTACTCCATCCACATAGCTTCGATCCTTTCAGCCACCTTTTTCAGTCAATTAGTTTGTTGATAGTTCGTGTTACCCAATTGCTGCTAATTTGCATGCATAGATACTTGAAAGCAGGCGAAATAATCGAGCGGTATCTAACTATTCGAACTCGGAGGCGAATTTATGGATTATTCCTTAAAATAATAAACTCGTTAACTTTTTTGCCGTATTCCCGAATCCAACGGATCTGATATGCCCGCCACGGTTGAGTGATTTGCCCCTGTGCTGAAACTCGAGTCGTATGGCGTGTCAAGTCGTTTGAGTTGAAGAAAGTGATGTTTCAGTCGAATTATGACTTTCAGCTCTTCCACTCTCTGGCCCCTTTGCTGAACGTTGTAAAGCCGACAGAAACATCACTTTCTTCAACTTAAATGACTTGTTACGCCACACGAATTATTGAATACGACGAAAGAACTGTCATTCACTTCCACTCCGAATATTTTCGGTAATAGCAAACTATGAAATTCACATTCACTTTTGTGACAGCGCATTCGGGAATAGGCGCCATTGTTTTAATAATTCAACTATTTCAGTCCCAGTACAACATATACCACCTTTCTTCTTTGATGGCTTCTAATTCAAACCTTGGCCCCCTTCTGTTTATTTTTCCAAACGTCTTTTTACTCCACAGTTGGCCTTCAGTTTCTATTATCAATGAAGTAGTTTTGCTACATTATCCTTAAAAACTGTTGCCACACTTTGACCGTGGCTGTCCATTTGACTGTAGATTTATACCTTTTTCGCCATCTTCCGCGATATGGGCCGCTTGAGTAAGCGGTATCCTTTCAGTCTTCTCTCTGCAACATGCAGCCAGATTCAAATTTCCGTATAACTCCCGCTGCTGTAGCTGCGGAGACGAACAGGCCAGTAAGACAACCAAAAACACTTTCTCTTCGGATGTCCTGCTCTGGCCAATATTAGACACCGTGTATTTTGAAACGTCTTTTTCAAGGATTTAAAATATGTTTCGAAACTAAAAATAGGAGATTTGATCCAGTACCAAAATATGACGGGATGGATTTAAAATCTTTCCTAGTTTACTGCCTCTTTTCACGCAAAAGTTTTTCACGAGTATGGCTTGGGTAAGACTACCTACGTACGTGCAATATCAATAATTATGGCATTTGGCTTCCACAATATGAAAAGTGACAATTTCCACAGCTGACAACCACAATAAAACCGATTATCATGATTATAAATTTTTTTATGCTTAAAGGCGACTGCAGGAGAAAGGGCAGGGAAGGAAGAAAAGAAAGAAGGAAAGTTATCTAGGTCGGAAAAATTAAAAGACGAAGAAACCATGTCGCGGAGCGGTTTCGAACCACGGACCTCTGGGATGGAATCGAGCGCCTTAAGCCCTAGCTAACTGTGGCCTGTGTAACCACAGTGCAACAAGTTTGAACAATCAAACTATAGGCCTGGTCAAAAACGTCAAAAATTATGTGCAGGAAAGAGGATACCGGCTTTGCACAAAGAAAAGTCGTTGAACGTAAATGCTGCACGCATCACTTTTCAAGTGCACAAAGCTTCTTCTTTTCTGTCATGTCTCAGTTGCGGAGCATCACCCACCTGCACGTTTGCGCATACCATATGCGCAGAGAAACCTGCGTTTTCGAACTCGTGATCTGCTTTGTAGGATTTGTTTTTGAACAGCATGTAATGAGTCATACGTTTTTGACCAGGCGAACCGCACCTGGTTTTTAAAATAAACTCATTTACTAAAACGATGGAAATTCCTTCACCAAAGCCAAATGACAATCATGCTGTGAGATAATCTCTAACAAACATTTTTGGATATTCAATGCTCTCAATCTATTGGCATAACACAAAAAAAATATTCACATGCATCAAATTTCTTTGTAAAAAGATTTTATTTCTGTTAATATTTTGAAGTTCCTTGAATATTAAAAAAGTTTTTACATAAAAAATAAAGGCCATGACTTCAAAATGTTGTTTCCTAATTTTGCTTCAATCATAAATTAAATAACAAATAAAAAGACAAGATATTTTTTAAAATAATATAATCTATTCCTAAATTTATAAATTTATACTTTTATAATATATATTATGTACACTCTTATGTCTTTATGATTAATATCAATATATAATCCCTACTTGATACTTGGAAATATTAAAAAAAAAAACTCTTTATAACTATCCAAGCCTCTATGAATTACTTTTTGTTTTATTTCTTCAGTTCTTTTATAAAGAATTCAAATTCCATTTATATATTATAAATAAAATTTTAATTTTTTGTTTTGTTTTTGTTTCTTTTTAGATAAAATGAAAAATAAATTAAAATATAATTTTTTTCTTTTCTTAACATATAAAATGATACTTTTTACATAAATTGTATTCTTATTGTGTAATAGATTTTACCAAATGGCTAGACATCTATTGTTTTATTATTATTTTTGTTTTGTTTTTTTTTTGCACTAAATGTAAACTATGTTCTTAACTCTAACTAAAATACTGCTCATGTAGTAAGACGTATAGGATTAACACACAAGTCAAGTAGAGTAAAAATCCATATTTTTCTTCAGTTTCATATAATGTTTTTTGTGTATATATATATTATATATAAATGTTTTATTCATAATACTTTTTATCTGTTGAATTTGAAGATTGGCCGATTTGAGAATTTCTTTATTTTTGCCATGTGTCTTCTGTATCGCATTCTTGCTGCTTTGATTCTGTAATAGAAACAAAAAGGATAATTATACTGATTATTCTTTAAATATTGTTATATCTTGGTATTATATTGAAATATTTTTAAGCTACTTTTGTTTTGTTTTTTGTTTTTTTTTCTCTAAATGAATCTCAAAATATATAGTTTAAGGTGTTATTGGTCAAATATTTGGTTAGTACTTCTACATTTTTTCGTACAGAAGTAAAGAAATCTGCTTTACCTCAGACTTCGTATGATATCGAACCGATCATTCTTTTAAGAAAATCCCGTTGAGTCATCGCCTAAATGTGTTGAAAGGAAGTTTATTTTAGAACGGACTCGCGGTATACAAAAAATTTTGCTTTTTTTTCAATAATCAAAGAAAGGAAATTATAATAATAAAAAAAGAAAGGAAACAAAAACAATGTTTTTTTTGTTTGTTCGAAAGAAAGAAATTAAAAGAAAAAATATTTTCCAATTGACTGAAATTCAGCCAGAGCTGGCGAAGTCTCGATGACACATACCTACGCCACTGTTTGATCGTTTATCTGGCCAAATATCTTGATAACGTGACATTATTGATGCCCCTCTAAAAAGACCCACTGGAGGTTAGAGAAAATGAAATACACACATAATTTAGATTAGTTTCTTACCTGTACGGATGTTTTAGGCAGCCATATGTTTCCCTGTATCTTCCGTATAATGTACCATATGAAACGCCAAGTATTTGTGATGCCTTTTTCATTTCCAGCTTTTTACATTTAATCGCTTCCATTACCTAATGTAATATATTAATTTTTGTATTAAATATTTGTTTTGTTTATCTTAGAAATCATAGATTTAATAGAAGCAAAAAAAAGACACTATCAACTTCATAATATTAGGATTTCCAGGATAGAATAAAGTCCGAGAACTAAGCGAGGACATTCTCGCGGGCGCGGTCTAGAAATTCCTTTATAACTAGAACAACTCGATTGTGGAACAACCTTCCACAGTCAGGATTCCCAAACACATAAAATCCAAAAGTTCAAACGCAGCAAGGTTCATGGCCTCTTCCGCATGCATCCCCCAGACTACCCTTAAACTATCTTTATTTTTTCTATCCGTTGAGCCATAACCTATATTACAAGCCATGAACAAGGAAAATATTGAGAGCGAATTTCCGCTCAATCGGACTACAACTCGGTGAAGTCACGTTATGTTGTTAGTGTAATTTGGAGAATTTGGGAGAATTTGGTAGTCAGGGGTGGTAGCACGTAAGTTGTTTCAATCGACCTCTCCATACAAAAATTCAGAATTTTTGTATGAAGAGGTCGATTGAAACAACTTACGTGCTTCCACCCCTGATTCTCTCAATTGAGATTCTTGTTCATGGCTTGTAAATATAGAAGGTTATGGTTGAGCTAAGCTTACTACTAGACATTCCACCAAGACGTGAACGACATGACGGACTGGTAGAATAAAGGATGACACCTGATCTTAGACTCGCGAGAATTAAGTTATTCGTAGTTTCCATAAAATGGAGATCAGATTGGTGCATTGTATATCGTATATATTGTAATCTTTGCGCGTGAAAGGGTAAGAGAAAAGAAGAAATCCGCAAAACCACGGGACGAGCGTTATTTGAGTCATGTAGTGCTACGGGCCCGATTCAGATCAGCCTCAATAAGATAAGAGGCGGATTTTTTTATGTGAAAGTCTAAGCTTAGGTGTCCACCCTTTAAACTATCAGTCCGTCATGTCGTTGATGGTGCAAAGTCTAGTAGTAGCTTAGTTCGAAGATAGAAAAAGGATATGGTAGGTTAAGGGTAGTCTGGAGGATGCAGGAGGATGAGGCAGTGAACCTTGAGCCTGAGAATGTTGTATGAGTTCATTTTTTAAGCAGTCGGCTGAGCCACAACCGCCGGAGCTAGGGGGAGACAGCCTCGTCGAAGTCTTATGCCTCCTACAAGTGAATCCCGCTAACCAGCAGACAAAGGCTATAATGCAGCCAGTACCAGACTACCAGGTGAACAAGGAGGTGTACCGTCCGCTAGGTGAAGATCTAAACTAAGCTGAACTTGAGTTTCCTTTTATTAACCGGTTAAGCCGGCGGGATGTGTTATTAGGGCAACTTGCCGAATCCTCTACATCACAAACTATTACACGAATAGTTCAACGAAAGCTCAATAAGATGAGATAGATCAAGGAAGCCAGTCAAGAAACTTCTGCTTATGAGATTAACGAAGAATAAACGCTTGGAACGGGCGCTAGAACGACGATATTGGACAGTTGCCGGTTGGAAAAGAGTTATCTTTTCCGATTAATGTAAATTCAATCTTATGGGAGCAGACGGAACAGCCAAGAAGAGAGATATTCTGATGAATGCATTCTCCTCGCGAAATACAGAGAAGTCATCGGCAGTGGCATTATTCCAACCGTGGAGGATTTTCCGGTAATATTCCAGATGCCAATTTAACTTTCGGTTTTTGGCGGAGGTGACCAAGATGTTTAAGTCTACACCAAGCAGTAGCTTTGCAACCGTATAATAATTGCTAGACAGATGTTACAGAAGCTTTTAAACAGAAGGCGAGAAGGTGCCATTGGTCAGCTCTAACTTGTTAAGAGCTTTGACGTAATCGATTCCAATGAATCTCTTCGTCTAAAGTAGGTTGATCCCATATTGAGAGACTAGTTCTTTCTCTATGAAGATGGTATAGCCATTTATGCCACTGGAGATACAGACTTCGGCTCATTCTTCAACGGCAATCACCTCAGCGTGAGAAGATGCGAGTGAATGACCCAGTACCTTAGAAATACGTCATCTGAGACCACAGACGCTTAATCCAATTCCCAAATGGTTTTTTGAGATGCCTGCATAACATGTTCGATTTCTTCACTAAATTTAAGAAATGTTCGAAGCTAAATGAGGTTAATTTTTATCTGAAGTATAACTGGATGCCTCTTCTTCGGTTTATCAATATTATAGCTAGTATGTCAAAAGGAAAGTTCTTCGGTTTAAAGTTCAAGCCTCCTTTAGAACGCTTTGATGGCCAATCAAGCCGCCTGGGTTAATTGCCTTCCTGGTTCTGCTATCACAGTGTGGGAACGATTAATTATTTATACCCCACAAGAACATAGGAGATCAACAATATATTTCCATCGGATTAAGCTTCTGGCTATCTTTTTAACTTCCAAGTTTTGTTTAACTCGTTACACTTCCTAATGGATATTCTTTCTCCCAAGTATTTTTGTTCTGTTCCTTGTTCGATTTTCTTGCAGATTACAATCTAGTGCATTTCTGGGCAATAATAGTTGACTTTCTCAAAGCTTTTGCCTTTACCTCTTTCACTCGAACTCACATGTATAGCCCAAATGTCTATGGAAATAGCTGGAGCTTGTGTGGCGCCCAAGAGCTGCTATTTCCTAGCGCTGAACTAGTGCTTCTCCACCTATACTATGTCGCTTTTCATTAAAGTATGATCAAAACTGTATCATTTTCGACCAAGTTGTAATCAAATGTTTGACTTATGCCATAATTCGTATCGTATGTATCTTTCTTAAGCATTTATTTAATAAAGACTTGTACGCTTTTATTTAAGGACCTGTTAATCTTTCCAATTTCCGTAACCATATAATAAAATTGAGAGGAGTTTGGTTTTGAAAATTGGAATATTGAAGTCCACTAGTGCTTGGGTACGCCCAAAAGATGCTAGTAGCTTGACAAAGGTTTTACGCAGTGATCGATCACGTTAAAAATATGTTTTTGGTTTCCTTTCATCATCATCACTAGCACTACAGCCCTCTGCGAGCCTTGATATCCTCAAGAATCTTTTCCCAACATTCTCGCCCTTGGGTCTTGCTCTTCCAGTTGGCAATCCCAATTGTGCGTGAGTGCATTTCTATGTCGTCTTTATATCTCTACTTCTTTGTGGCTTACTTCGCTCTGGCGTTGGGAAAAACAGGATTTTTGGGGCGCTTCTTCAGGCATTCTTATCACATGTCCTATCCAGCGTAGGCGTCAGGCCTTGATGCCTTTGGTTCTTTATATGTTTGGTACAATTGTTGGTTGTCTCTTCTTCTCCAGACACCCTCTTCATTTACTGTGCTTATACACACGCGTATTTGGTTCCTTTATAGCTTATTTTTTACGATAGATTAATGCAGGATATACAACGCTACCTACCGATGGGTTTCTAATTATGAAAACATGAGATCCCCCTTGTTCACATTTGACATCTTTGGATCACAGCTTTGATGATGATCGTAATAACTCATCATCATCATCAGATAGTAGTACCCCAAACCAAGCCAATCTTAACATAATCGAAAGGCTTTCATAAAAGACATAATGGCAATGTCCAAATTATTTTAGCGCCAGTACTATCAAACTTAAGCAGTTCTGTCGTATTTCCCAAACTCACATTTATTCATTCATATCCACAACTCTATTTCCACATTCAAATAACAAAACAACATTCTTAATAAAAATCCAGAGGATTTTAAATATTTCAATTATTTAAAGAATATCATTTATAAAGTTCAAAAGGGAAAAGGCTGGAGCGGCTTCAATTTAAAAGGATATATTTCTGGTAATTTTGAAATTCATCGTATGAAGGTTGGTTTTTTGAGAAATCTCAAGTTGACAAAAGATAAGCTCAACTTTAAAATTCTTGAAATTTTATTAGAATGCGAAGAATTTTTTACACGAACATCAAAGGGAATCCATCTGGAAAATCCTTTTCAAGGATTCTGTAATCCGTGTATAAGTCTAATAAAAATCGTTCAAATGTAAAGAAAAATATTAGATAAAATCTTAAAAATAAAAAAACATATTTTTAGAAACGTGTTTTTTCAAGGACTTGATTTTTTTGTTTTCAGTTTTTGATTAAAAATTTTCTTTTTTGAGTTTGTTTGTTTCGGAATGGTGTTTATTGCCTATTTTGATTTGGTAAAAATAATCAGGATTGCGGCCAAAGGTTCTTTTTGAAATATAGTGAAAATCTCTGTTGATGTTTATGGGCTTAAATATTAAATATCAGCGAAATTAGTTCAATCTCCGGATAAAGCTATTTAATTATATTTTATACAATAAAAGATCGCTAATTTATATTTTTACATACCCTTCTCGTAAATGGCTCCTCCCAAAACTGCGGCCGTCGTCCATTTGCTAAATAATCATCCATTTTAACAACATCTTGCCATTCTTCTAATTCTTCTGTTGTTAATCCAATTGTTGATTTTGCTTCGGCAACTTCTTGTTCGATTTCTTCATCAGGTACATATTCCGGATCACAAAGATCACTATTTACGTCACTACTGACCTCCTTATTTAACTGTTCTGGATTAGGTTTCTCTTCCCTTTCACATTCAACATTCACATCCATATTAGCTCCATTTACCCATTCTTCAGCTGGTTGTGGTTCTGGTTCATTATCTTTACCAATTGAAACTTCTTCAATGCATGGCGGATCAACAATAAGCGGACCTTCAGAGAATGGTGCTATGGCTCCTTCAACATATGCAATTTTTGGACTAAATTAATTTAAATAATTTTTTTTAGTTATTAATATTGTAAGAGAAATTTAAAGACGTTTATTCTTACGTGCTATAATGATCGTATGTTTCATCTAATGGTGGACGACCACGCTTCCGTTTTGGACCAGCATGTGAATTTTCTTGATGATTTGGTGATGGTATCGGCGTTAGAAGTGGCATTCGGGATGATCTGTGATTGTGATGTTCCTCATTTCGCATTTGTTGATGTTTACTTTCATGACGTTTAATTTCGGGCTCAGGTTCTGGTTCAACTGGATTATCTGGTTCATCGTCTCGCCATGATACCTCAGCTAATCCTTTGATTTTTAATTCTTCTGCTGTTTTTAATAATGATGCCAAATTTTCCTAAATTTATATGAATCTTATTGAAGCAACTCTTTATTAAACTAAACAATTATTACTTACGTGATCAACATTTATTTCACCCTTGTACATAAACTCAATTAAGCATTTAACATCACCATATTTTGCATCCTTCAATATCATTATTGGATCACGTTCTGTTGAATAATTTGTGAGTATTGTGTCAAAAAATGTACTACAAGCACATAAGACCACTCGATGTGCTCGTAGTAGCTGACCCTCGCATGCTAGTGTTACATCACAGAAGCATCCTCGATCAAGGAGCTGCGAAAACATTGTTTGTAGATTGCTGTGATGGTACTTCCATCGTAGACAATATTGTTGTGGTAACATTTTTGTAGAGTTATAATTTCTGAAAAGAACAGAGGGTTTTTTTAGTAAAGGAAAGATATTTTGCTTAACTATAATCAAAATGCAATCATACTTGTATTACAAGCGAAATATTTCTAGTTTAATTAATGTTAATAAATTGTCTACAGTTTTGTAGAATGTAATAATCAGTCTTCATTATTCATTGTTGTTTTTGCGTATAAATAGTACCTAAGGAACTTTTCCGCAGTTTTGGTGTTTGTTGAATGATCAATTTCGATCTAGTATCTAGATTCATCCAGCTTATGATGGTTTTTGAGGACCAAGGGATATCGAATGTAGAATACTAGTAGAATACTTTATGTTTTCATAATGAAAGAAGGTGATATATTTGTGTTGTTGTATATCATGGAACGTTTCTATGTATTTTTACATATTAATATTTGGATTAGATGAATTAACTTCGGATGTATTTTTACTTCGATATTTTAAACCATATTAGAAATTACGACTGCTATAAGATAAAAGTAGAACCCCTCTTTCCTTTTTAAATATACATTTTATAACTACGTAAATTGATTAAAAAAAATAGCACTAAGCTTGCAATTAAATTTTAATGATTTATACAATTTCATACTAAAAAATTATGTTGATAAAAATTTAAAAAATTACTTCGCAGCAAAAACAGTCGAATACAATATTTTTAAAACATTTTGTGTAACCACAAAATAAAAGAATGTAAAATAGCACAGGACTTTAAGTTATTTTACATTTAAAAAACAAAATTTCACACAGAAATGCTCTATTCCGCTTCAATTTTTTTTTGAATAAGAGGGGAAAATATTTAGATTTTTACAAATATTAATATCGCACTCTTTTTACTACTAACACCGAAGCAGAGAAAATCGATGCGGAAAAAAATCCAGATATAGAAAAAAACTGAAAAAAACGAGATGGAAAACAGGAAAAATGGTGGAAAATTATAAAAAAAAATCCTTCGTAGTTGAAGAAAGCTCTCACGTCCTAGAATTTAAAATCTTCAAAAAAAGGAGATTTTTTTTTCGTGCTTACTAGTAGAGTGAGGAGCGAAGTAAATTCAAGGAGTTTTCGCTTCTTATGTTTAGGATTATCGATCGAGATTTGTTTTTATTATTTTTCTTTTTTTTTTAAATTTATACGTAAATGTATATATTTATATTCTGTATATATGGATGTGTTTTTTTTCGAAATTTTATTGTTTATATTCATCTTTTATATTTACGCAATAAAAAATATGCTGAGATAAAGCTGATTTTATATTTATAGAATATTTATATTTTATGAGCACTTAAATTTTAACGTACAAAGGTATATTTTGAAAAGGAAAACATTTCAACATTGTTGGTGGTGGTGCTACGTTTATTGTTTCAGAAATCTATTGTTGCAAAATTGAGTTTAAAATTTACTTAAAATTTTAAAGTACAGATAATCCTCTTATAGCACGGTAGGAAAAGTCGTGTTGTTTGAAACCAGTTTGAAACTAAGAATAAAAAGGGGTTTACCTTGTCAAAGTTTATTAAAAAATAAACCGCTACTTTACTTTAATTAAAAATATTAATTATGTTTGGATAACACAAAACGTAAAGAAAAAAAGTATTTTCACTTTAATAAACATAATTTTAAAATTTTATTCCTCATTTCAGCTTGGTATGTATAAACAAACGTGAAGGTTTTTTTTCGCAGGTATCAGATTCATTCTCTGAATTCCATGGGTGATATTATTGACTCATTTTGAGAATTTTTAGGTTTTTTAGTAGGAAATGATTCAAGAGACTTTTGCAAAATTTTGGCTTTCGTGTAATTTTTTTAAAATTTATTTACTAATAACTTCAGATCTTTTAGGGCTGTTGAAGTAATTCTAGCAGTCTATTTCTGTTCATCGATGTGATCAGTTTAGGAAACTTTGCCACAAATTATTTAATTTTTGTTGTTTTTTTCTGACTGACTATGGTGAAAATTTTGTTCCAAAATGAATTTAATATTGAAGGGTTTAGTTCTTTAGTAAAAAAACCTACTTTGAGATACTCTGTACAATGTACTTGAATAATGAAAACAACGTGATCGGATTGAGATTTGCACTCTGAGGCTATATGTCATATTTTGTAATACACGGATTCTCTCTTTTCTAACTAACTTCTATAAAATTTTGAGGCGTGCTTTAGATCATTGCCCAGGTTAAAAATGAACTCTTTGCTGTTTAGGCGAATGTCGAAAGATACAGAATTTTGCTCCAGAACCGTTTTATAGTTTTCCCTTATTTAAGATCCCGTCAATTCGTACCAAATCTAATGTTCCATAGCCTGTGAAAAAATCTCAGACCATGACTGAGCCACCACCATGCTTCACTATTGGCTATACTCAGTTTGGTAACATGTTCTGTTCGGCCCTACGTCTTACATAAATTCTCTTCGAACCAAATAACTTAAACTTTGATTCCACAGTAGACAACACTTTTTTAAAGTCCAATCTTGATACAAACTACACCGATCTTGAAGAGTCTAACCTCTCGGTTATCCTAATCGTGGACGATCTTGATGAACGCCACTTAGGTTGATGATCGGGCGATAGCACTATGTACACGTGGCTTAGATAATTTCAGCTCGAGACAATAGCACGCTTGTTATACGGAACTATCGCCGATCGCGTTTCAGCACTAATTTCACGGACTTGTTCTATTAAAAGTATGTTTTAACTACAAATTGAAATGAACAATATTTCACTTCTAAAACAGTACCAAAAAGGCTCACTAAATGGATTGATCAGTAGCATTCCAGAACAAAATTCTACGCCTGCATTGACCATTCTTCCTAGTTGGACCTTGGATGCTAGAAGATTGCCCATTATTTGATCGAAAAGTTTTGGTTTGGCCCTAGTAAATGGCACACAATGGTTCCTATGTTGAAAGGAGTATTTTCTGTCAAGCGAAGTGAAGATCATAAAGGTTTCATTAGTTTCACTTTACATGACAGGAAATACGACTTTTAGCACAAGTGCCAATGTTAAGTAGTGGCAAGATCAATTGTTCACCATTTTGTGATGCCATGTACCATGGCCAAACTAAATCTTTTCTCAGGTAGCTTAGACTACTGTTTGGGTGTTATTGATAACACCCATCCAGATAAGCAAGCGAGAGTTGTGTTCTGGAAGGCCACTGAACAGGAATCATAAAAAAGATAACCCTTTCACTACTTGTGGCGAGATCATTGCTGTTTTGTGCAAAGTATATAATTGGTAAGCAGGTAGATAAAAGAAAATACTGTAATGGCTTAAGCAGTAATGTGTCGCCATCTATACGCGATATTTTGAACATTGGATGAACTGTAATTCAAGATTCAGAAAAGTTTACGAATGGGCAACAGTGCACCATCTATTAAACATAATTTAAACGAACTAATAATTTTAAATTGGAAAAGCAAATAATAATAATCTAGAAATAGGAAGAAAGATATAGAAATTGGGGAGCTTTAAGACATAAACATATGCGCAACGACAGTCGGCTGATTAGAAAAGCGATGAAAATGTTCTATCTAAGTGATCCAAGCGACCTAAAGGAAAAAAGTGTAATTAAGTTAGTTATTATTGAGAGATATTAAATTACGAGTGATAAATTAGTAAACTTCAAAAATTGCGTTTGTAGTCATTGAATTGTTTTGTGTGAACAGGCGAATATCCATTAAGCCGGGAAATGCATAACAATACTATCTCGGTCTTCTGCAATAAAAATAGCCTAGCAGTGTATATCAGAATTTCAGTTTCATTAGAATTTGTTATAAAAAAAACAAAAATTTCACATTTCCAAAATAAAATCCTTAAAAAATTTACAAAAAGAAAAACTCATTCATTTCCTCCAACAAGACATAAAAACCTCCAGCATTTTTACATTCTTCTTGAGGGGGGAGAATAACATTTTTTTGGATAAAATTATTTAAGTATCTCGTTAAAATTATGTTCCAGAATATCTCATTGTAAAAGGAGAGCACAGAAAAATTAATGGATCGTCCTTAAGAGATAATAAAAATAAAGCAACACCCTCAAAAAAAAAAAGAAATTGCGTAATTCCATAAAAACCACGCTAAGGCAAAAGAAAGCCATTTCCTTAAAAATATCCTGTGAATAAAAAAAAAATATTTTACCTTCTTTTCTCGAAAAAAAAAATGTTTTATACCATAATAGAGGTCACCACCCACCAATGTGTTAGGCACTTCTCTTCTCATATAAAGAGCTACCCTCTCCCCCCACTTGACACCCGGCCACACCATCTCTCATCCCCTTGTACTCTTGTCCTTCCCAGGGAATATCATTTTTCATTTTCCTTGGTTATCGTATAAAATTTTCCGACCTTTTTTTTTAAAAAAAAAATTTCCCTCCGTTTTTTTTATTTCGCCATTTTCAAACGCAAGGGGTTTTTCCCTCTTTAGTGCGGTGCTGGGAAACGTTATTTCAGAAATGAAAAAGTCACGGGGCGGCAGGGGCACAGGACGAGTGTGAAGGGAAGAAAAACCCAGCAGTTCTGGCAGAGCCAGCAACCAACAAGCAAAAAATTTCTCCTTTTTTCGAGAAAATCTGAAAATCAATACTTTTCCTACATAAAAGTTTTTTAGTATTCGTTTTTCTTTTCGATTTTTCTGAAGCGCATTTTCTCTGGCTATGTTTTTGTCCCCACTACAAAGAAAAGGAAAATTTTTTTATTTTCCGTTTTTTTTTTCGTGATGGTAACTAGAAAACTTTATTTTTGACATATGTAAGGATTCTACACAATTTTCTCCTTTTCGTCTCGTTTTGAGTTCGTCTTGTAAAAATATTTTTAGATAAAACTTGGATTTTATCGAATTTTTTTTGTTTTGTATTTTGTTTTTTTTTTGTTCGAGCAGAATTTTTCATTATTCTCTCTTCCATCACAAGGGCGTGGCACTCGTGCTTGTGAGCAACATTTTTATGGTAAACATTTTCGATTTTATTTTTTTTTTGTTTTTATTTTCATGTCAGAGGAAACAAAACAAGTTTTATTTATTTTCAATATCAACAACTTATCGAAATGTTCCGATTGCAATGAAATGGGCAGAAATAAAAAATGACCTCGTTTTATTATTTTTGAAAAAGAAAACTTTTTGTTTATTAAATTTGCATTCAGATATTTGCCACAACTTTTCTATTTGCACAAAATCGAACCACCTTGCAGGAAATTATACAGATTTTCGAGAATGTGCATTATGCCTCGTGATTGATTGTTTGAATATCTCAAAAAAAGGGAGGGAAACTGAATAATTCATACCCTTAAAATCTCCTAGGGCGACGATCTATAGTTAATAACCAGTAAAAATGTTAGGGGTGAAAAAAATATATAAAATTCGAAAATTAAAGGGTAGCAAAGTATTGTTGTTGTAATGTGTATTTAAAGCATAGTGATGTTTTCATTCGACGCTAAGGAATTGTAGTGTACACAGGATATAATTTCGCGAGGAAAATGTTTCAGTACCAACAGATTAAGCATGGATTGACTGTTCTACGGTCATTCATGTGTTTGGTTCGTATTTTGAGGAAAAAACCGCACCCTCTCCGCTTAAAAATGACCAGACACTAAGCATTTCAAAACTTCGAAAGGGAGGGAACCATCGCCAAGTACTCGTGTGCAACTGTCCAATTTTCTCAAGGATTTATTTTTTTCCAAAAAAACTCATTCAAAAAAAGGCTCTAGACGTCCGACTGTCCGTGACAGTGCTGTAGCTTCAGACGCGTTCTAAGCCTCAAATTACAGACCTTATCTAGGAAATTAAAAGATCAGAAATATGAAATAGAATTAACGCCAAAAAACAAAATCCTGTTTGCGCATCTGTGAAAATAGCAGTAACATACAAAGAAGCACTGCGCATTGAAATTTCCCCTACTAAACCTTTTGTGGCGTAACTACATCTGCCACAGCTTCTAACGACGAAAAGAGTCGACACTCATTGAAAATATAAATGAAAAAAAAATTTCCTTTATGGTTTATGTATGGTATTGTCTATTTTCAAAGCGGGGGTATGTTGCTCTAACTACGGAAAACGCGATTTTAAGATTCCCTTCTTTTATAGCGTGAGCTCTAGCCTGGTATTCTCACTGCGCATCGAAAACGTGATTTTGAGCAGATCTTCCATCCTATGCCTATTTATCTTTTATGTTTCAAGATATTAAACACAAACTCAACCCCTAAGCGTGAACCAAAATGAGACATAACGTAACATAACGTAAGAAACAGAACGAATTTGAGATTGCTTATGTTATGTTACGTTTCATTGTGGTTCAGGCTTTTAAGCTGGGGAAAAGGTACGCGTGTGGTTCAACAGTATACGGTGAGTTTTCACTGACACACAATTGAGTGGCCAAAAAATCCTTTCATAACCAAAAAATCGAAAGTCAGAGCTATGATAGCTGGTGACAGTGCGGTTTCGTTAAATACGCACGTCGTTCTACGTTTATGATAGTTCCGGCTCAATCAACTATTGCATTTTGTGTGATGCGTTCAACAATCTCTTAGGTCGCACGCATCTAACGCGCATGTATCTGTTTCAAGCTTGCATAGAAGCAGAATTTGCTTGTTTTGTTATGTTATACAAATCAAGGAAGGCCCAATGAGTATTTCGACAAATAAATGTCATATTCCCTAGGCGCCCATCTTTAACGTGACCGTCAAATGGATTTTTATGCTCATCTCTCGAGTTGCAAATTGTCAGTTTATAGACTAAGAGAGGGGATCAGAGTCAAATTTTGCGGGATAGAGCTCCCCTGGCCTATCTACTGACAATTGACGTTGGAATTGAGTCAATGCATTAAGTCATGTATCATCCGCCTTAGTTCGAAAGAAGGCAGGTCAGGTTAAAAGAGTCTGGAGGATGCTGAACGAGGAGGCGACGAGCCTTACGTTTGAACTCTTGGATATTGTACGAGTTCAAAAATACTGACTGTGGAAGATTGTTTTACACCCTAGTAGTTCTATTTATGAATGAATTCCTCGACTTCTCCAAGATAAAGGGTTGAAGGCTGTGACTGTCCAGATGACATACGTCAAATTTTAGACCGCCATGTTTAATTGTCGTCACAAATGGCGCAAAATTCGATTTCGCGCCAATTTTGAACTGTTAACATACAACTGTCATTGCGATGACATTTGACAAGTAAAAACTAGGAAGTTTTCAAAAATGCATGTGCCAGATCAGGATCTGAGTTGTCGGGATCATCTTCATCTCTCTAGGTACATAAACATGTAAAATTTCCGAATCTGGTGCAGCAGAGCAGAGAAATAGCCGAACCACAGTTTGGTGCGATTTTTGTGGTTGCGGTGTAATCGAACCATATTTTTTTTTGGTAAATTCTGCAGGTTCGACCGTTACAGGGAATGCATTACGTTACTGAACAATGTTGAACGGTTTTTTTTGTCTGAAATTGATGCTGTGGATGTGGACGACGTTTATTTTCAGCCGGACGGCGCCATCTGCCACAGCGTTCGTGAAACAATGGCTCTATTGCGTAAAAAATTTAAAATGCCACCGCTTGTTAAAAGATCCTGTTTTCCGGCACGCGCTATTAAAATTATAACTAAAAAAATGTTTTACTCGAAAAATGAATATTTAAGTAAGCAAAAATATTTTTCCCGACAAAAATAGATTTAGAAAATATTTTTTTTCAAATATTTAAAATTTTTAGCACAAAAAAAATCTCAACACAAAATCCTCAAACTCAAATTCGTAGCACCTGTTTCGAAATAAAAAAAAACATTTCCAATGCGCATGTTCCAATTCTTTCAACGCTGCTCTCCTCAACTAAAGCAATACAAAATCATCACAAAAAGGACCTTCAAACCGCAGATTATATTCACTTGGAAAAAAAGTGAAACTTCTGGAAATACGAGAAAAAAAACCCTCAAACAGTAAGGAGTCTCTCAAAAAAAAAAACTGAGTATGTACCAAGGAAAAAAAGTCGTGAACGCTTTTGAGTATTAAAAATAAACTTCAAGGACATGAATGACAAATCCCTCTTCAAGGACTCTGAAGTTGTGTTTTATAAATAAAAAAAATAAAATCACAAGATTATTGGACTTAAGGCCACGAAATTGAAAATATTTTTTTCCATTCTGTTAAACACGCTCAAAAATTAACTATGGGTTGTCGTCTCCTGCATTGATATATTGGGTTTTTTATGTCCTTTTTTTATATAGAGGAACAGGAGGAATTTTTGGTTGATTGAAAAAATTTTTTTTTTGGATGCAGTGTCATCGCCAAAAACGTACTTAGGAATTTATTTTGTCTGCAAAGTTCTTATAGATATTATTATAAATTAATTTTAAGGATAAGAAGGACATAATGGATTTTGAGTAAAAATATCTTTTCCGCAGTCTTAATTTATCCTGTAATAAACTAAATTCTACTTAAAATAAATTATGTTTCGGTAATTAAAATACACAAGGAAAGCGCCCTTCGTTTACGAGATTATTTTAAATTAATTTTCTTACGCTTCATGGGAGATTTCGCCACGTCCATCTAACTTCCTTTTTTGGCGTCTGTTCATTCTTAAACATATTTTTTCTACTCTTCGTTTAATCGCAGTGAATGTTTCTACTTCATCCATTTTATTAAAATTTACTTTAAAATACTTTAATTAATTCTCCAAACACTCCTCAACCACAATTAAAATAACTTACAACGTGTTCTTCTTCTCATAAAACTCCGGCTGAAGTCACCGAAACACAAAAAGGACTTCCCGAAGAAATTTCAATGGACAATAATGTTAGTAATAAACTTATCCCACCCCACGCCGCTTATGTTTGTATGCATTTAAAAATAAGGGATTGGCTGCAGCTGCAATATTTGTATGTAAGTAATGCACGAGCACGTGAGGACCTAAACGTATCGATGATAGACACGTTTATTAAAAACGAAATTTATACGTATATATAATTGTGTGCGTGAAAATCGAATCGACCGAATATGTGCAAGGACATGAGACCAAGAAGGAAAAGGGCTGTGTTCTACTTCCGTTTTTCGTATAAGCTCAAAACATTATCCTGTCATACTTTTGTCAACTCGTCCTTATTATTTATTAAAGCGTCAACGTTCTCGCAAATCCATAAATTTCCCCTTCAAATGAAAATATTATGAATAAAAGGATTTTCTTTGCGTGGGCGGCCTTCAGCACGTATATTGTGTAGAATGGTGTCTTTAAATGGTAGCTGTTGAGTCCTTTTTACGGGAATTATGTTTTTGTTTGAGCGAAATTGACTGTGATATTTTTTTTGTTATCTTTTGCACCATAAAATTTATTCATGATTGTCCTTTCTTGGCTGGGTTGGGAGTAATGCAATTATGTAGGTGTGCACACATAAATATTGGGTCAGTCCATAAATAATGCGGTTTTTTTCAAATGCATGAACTGAGTGCAAACAAATGCTGAGCTGGAAACGACAGTTTAAAATATGAGCTTCGTTCTAGAAGAATTGTTTAGCTTGACGTGTAGGTCCTGCGAACCCTTGTGGAACCAAATCCCAACGTAATCATTCACAAAACTAGCAGAGAAGCTTGTATTTGATTATTCAACCGTTCTTCGACACCTTCATGCCATCGGGAAAGTCAGCAAGCTGGGTCAATGGGTCAACTTTCGGAGTTTAATCACGAGCGGCGAGTGAGTGAGTGAATGGTCGTTCATGATGTCACGTCTCAGAAACGAACCTTTTTTGGACCGAATTGTAATGGCGGTGAAAAGTGGATCCTTCACAAACATGTTAAGCTCAAAAGACAGTGTGTAGACAAAGGAAACCCAGGATAAATCACGTTGTCACCAACGTAAAGTAATGTTATGTGAGGTAAGGAAAACTACCGTTAGAGCTGAACTACACACTTCAAACCTTTGCACTAAGAAAAGGTAGGTTAACCCTTCAACTGTAGATCGCTTTGACGAAACTGATCTGGTTGCCCTAGATATCTCCAAGGCTTTTGATAATGTAGATATGACAGCCTATTTCGCTAGTTAAACTATAAGCTATCACGGCTTGACGCACCATTGGCATTCGTTTCCATTACATAGAAATACATCTGACCACTAATCAATGAGTGATCTTGATCGTGTATAAGCTGCCTCCCATGAAGCTTTCAAAGATTCTGAACAATAATTTAGAGCATATGGAAACACTGTAGTCAAAGAAATAAGCATCTTGAGAATACCCCGTGCCATCGGCACCTTTGCTTAGATAATTGCACATCGTCACGATCGTAGATCGATCCACGAGGTTCTCTGAAGCTTACCCAATTCGGAGTATATCTGCTTTAACCATCGCAAAACGTTATGCAATTGAATTTCCCCTTCGATCGAAGTACCATTTGAACTTACTACAAATCACCGGATGCAATCTAAACTGTATTCAATGAAGTTCCAAAATTCTCCGCTAAACTAAATTAGAAGTGCCACCCACTGCCTGCAAGGAAAAAGGATGGTCGAAATTTTTCCCGGCAACCTGGCCTTAATGGCCAGGGACAACACTTCTTATAGGATTGAAGATAGGCCTTCGTTCTACTAAGTATAGACACTTTAATTACAATCAACTAGCAATTCTCACCAGCAGAACTCATCTCCGAATAGAATCTGAGATTGCTTAACTTGATGTCCATCGCAACACATAAAAGTCCGATAGAACACTCAGAATTCTTCGATCGCCTCGTATATAACCTCATAGCAACACATCCCCGGCAATAAGTTCAAAAAGATGCTTACTTGCCTACTCCCTAGAGGACGCCAATTACGTTTTCGCGCAAGCCGATCGTGTACGAAAACTCTTCATGAACCTAATACTGGGTTATTGCGTAGAACGAAGCATTTTGTCATTAACCATAAAGGCACAAGTCAATGGATAGCGCTAAATCTGCGTTCGGAAAAATAATGTGAGGACTACGCATAGCACCGCAAAGCCAAAGCCATGGTGAAAAGCTACGACCCAAAAACAAATAAACTACGATTGCTTCCGACGCAACTATCTTTTGATTTTCTCTCGTTTCGATCGATAGTATAAAAGTAAACCACGTGAAATCAAAAATTACTTAAATATTCTACGCGACGAACTAAATTTAAGACAACGTTCTAAAAAACTATGTTGTTAATCTCCTTTTCGGACATTCAACCAAGATAGTAAAAGATAGCGTCACATCTAAACCGTGCAACAGCAGTTGAAGGAATACCCATATTTGCCTCCTCATTGAACTCATTTTCGATTGAGGCCGGAAGTGTCGAATTCAATTTTTCAAAAACGAAGCACTGTTTTTATCTGATCTTCCACAGTTTCCAAATTCAGATCGAGGAGTTCAAACTACTTTTTTTTTGAATTTATAAAATATAAGATATCGGTCATTTCACGAAATGACATAAAACGTAAAGAGCAAAACCCAAACCACAAACTGGACACTTTCAATCTCATTGAGAAACGATATAAATGTGGAACGTATTTTTCATCTCCAGTCGTCTAAGAAATCTAATACTAGTATTCTAAAATCAGTCACAACGTCAATCACAAATGTGTGGTGAGTCTCAACTTGAGACAATTTGGTATGTCCCTCGCCATAATACTCGATTCAAAACACCGGGGAGTGCCGAAACAGAACACCGTTTTGAGACTCCTTTCCCTTTATATTTTTTTGGTCGCTGATAACGAAAATCCGATTTAGGGGTGGTTTAACCCCCCAAAATGGAGGTTAGAATAAATTTCCCAAATATAATATTTCATCAAAAATAAAATTTAAATTGAGAAAAAAAAATTTAAAATCATTTTTCAAATTCAATTTTAATCTAGGGGTACTTTTACCCTCTTAAGGGTTGAAAATAATTTATTTTTGCCTGAAAATACGCATTCAATCGAATTTGAAGCATAAAGTTGGAAAAACAATTTTTTGCACATTTTTTTTTATTTTCTGTCGATTTAGGGGTGGGTTTAACCCTTTAGGATTATCCCTTATCATAAAATTTGGCTTCATTTGGTATAAATCAACCATCTTCGCAAATAAATATTAAAAAAAGTGTATTTCAATGGATTATTTTTGATTATTATTGAAATTATTACGAAAAACCCTTTAAAAGGGGTGTTTTTTTGCATTTTTAAGGGTGACGCCCTAATTTTAGGACAGCGGAGCCCCGATTTTCGTAATCAGCAACTCAAAAATATATAAAGAGAAGAATATAAATGAGCCTGTTATTTGCGTTTTTAAACCAACACGAGTGACGTTCCTCGCTTGTGGGGACTTTCAGACTCACTGCGCATGGAAACAGTGAATTTCCCTTGTTTTATGGCGCAAGCTCTATCTAATTTTGCAAATTTTATTTTTGACAATTTGCAAACATTTACAACGGCTACCAAAATTTGTTACTGTATAAATAGCAGGTCACAAGACTAGATATAAAGAGCGGATTTCTAGCATACTTTTCATAATTTCTCACAGACTCGACACACGTCTATCTGGACTCGAATTCTACCTATTCTGGCGTCACCAACAATCGACAATATTTTTAAGGTAGGTATGTCTAGGTCTCGTACTTTAATGCGCAACATATAGTGATTCGAGTCACAGTTGGCCCCTCGGCATGTTCCTATGGCCTGAATTCGGCAGTAGTCTAGCAAAATATGGTCGTTTTTTACTGTGATTCGTGGATATCGTCAAAATTGATGTTTCGCGTTAAAATAACAGAACGGAAATTGGCCAAATAAGTATTAACAATAATTCCGCGTTCTTCAGATATTCGCTATCAAAACACAGTGACTTTTGACGCCATTTGCAAAAATTATGACACATTCACATTATGACATTACTTTTGCCCCCACCTACGGACTTCTTACCTACTTTTGCGTTTGACACCGAAAACACGAAAAGTGTTCAGAAAGATGGTTTCAAATTTTTTTTTTAAATTATATCTACAAGAAGGCTTTTAAGCGTAATCATAGTCATAGTTTGGTCATAGCGGGTTCTAAAATTCGTCCATCATGTCCATCGTCCACACACTCGATTTATTCCCGGTCCGCATTGATTTTGATCTTCCAGGCATCTTTGTTGTATGGAGCGACACTACTAATTTTGATTGCTCACATTGCATCAATTAAAATGTTGTTAATATTCAAGTAGTTGTGCGTCAATTTATGCTTATTACTTGCCCAGTAAAACATAAAATTTGATTCCTCCTTATGATCAACCAGTATGAGAACTGTCCAAGTATGAGTTCTAGAATGAAAATTTAATTTTCTCTATGTATGTATAATTCCTAATTGAAAATGTCGCTCCCGTCGTTTTCGTGCTGGTTTAAAATAAATTTATTTTTTTCAATAGGTTTTAGATCTAATTAAATTTTTGGGGCAGAAACATGGCAAAAAATCGTTTTTATAGAAAACAAAAAAAA
The DNA here is from genome assembly GCA_963855945.1 of Thereva nobilitata. Classification (NCBI taxonomy): domain Eukaryota; kingdom Metazoa; phylum Arthropoda; class Insecta; order Diptera; family Therevidae; genus Thereva; species Thereva nobilitata. The sequence goes on along the minus strand of OY979697.1, from coordinate 99,633,398 downwards.
TGGACTAACTAATATAGCAAAAATTTAATAGCATCTTTTCCAAATTATTCTTCATGATTGTGCTGCGAACACGTTTACAAATTTCATAATTTTTTTTACTACATGATTTCATAACAAGAAAGGCCTCAATTTCCTGCCTCGTTTTTTTTTTGTATTTCAATCTTAAAATTTTATTTTTAAAAATTTCTATGTAAAAAAGTTTTTTTTTTCTATACCTCGCTTTAATATAATTTTTTTCTAGATTACCCACGGTCTCTACGTTTCGGGTATTAAAAACTTAAGGCAAATATCGATAAACAAAAACGTAGAAGTAAAGAGAAAAAAAAACAAGAAGGCGCAGACTGAAAAACGTTTCTACCATAAAAGGGGCAAAAATTCTCTTTGGAACGAATAAAAGTTTACTTACCGCAACAAACGTAAGAAGCTCGGGGGAATACGAAAGAAACCATCTAAATCTACAGAAAAGGCAAAAAAGCAAAAAAAAAGAGACTCTCCACTGAAATTCCGGCGATTGCCAGGCGTATTTTGGCGCGGACAAAGCGAACGAATTTATAAAAACTTTCAAGAAATTGGTTTCTTCCAAGATATTTTTTTTTGTCTTGAAAAATTTTCTTGATGCTTTTTTTTCACTGCTTATTTCAAATTTTTTTTCAACATGGTTTTATTGTAAAGATTTCCTCAGAAAAATAATTCTTGAGGTTGGGAGTTGAAGATCGCGTTTTTTCGATATTTTTTTTTCGTTTTTTTTGGTTTCTTCCATCGGTGTTTTTTTTTAATATTTCAACTAACTTCGATGTTTTTTGTGAGCCGCCCCATAACTGTGTACGATGTCAGACTCCTCAAGAAAGATTATCCACACACACACACAAAAAAAACACAAAAATAAAAAATTCTTGTTTTGAAAAAATAAATATTGAGGAATTTTTTTTTAATTTAAAAAAAAATACGAATTTGTGTAAAAGCCAAAAATAATTTTGGGACAAACAATTTTTGGGAAAAATCTTCAAGTTTTGTCCCAAATGAAATTTACATTATGTTGAAAATGAAAATTAATATGAAAAATTTATTTTAAGACTTTTTAAAATGTAAATTATAAACAAAAAAAATAATAATATTAAGAAAATGTGGTCGGGAAGAGAGAAAGGTTTTTATTAGGCAATAATCGATTTTTTTTTGGATTTTTGATTGATTTATGATGTTTTTTTTTGTGACAGTCCCAACGGAGTTTTCTTGATGAGTTGAATCGAGCCGCTAACCACCTTTCACCTGGTCACAAAAAAAATGGATAGAATTAATTCTTGGTTGCCGTGTGCAATGGTGGATCAACATGATGAGACCTTTAGTTGTAGAAACTTCTGTAGATAGAGTTCTATAGAATGGAAGGACATGCTAAGTCGCTGGAAAAGTCCTCAGAGACATTTCGTTGACGTGTCAGCATCGACATTTCGTCGGCCGTTTTATTAAAACTTCACAGACTGTACAGAAGTCGTATGAAAAGTCGGACGGACAAAAGTCCTTGTCGTGTGGACCCATTACAAGAAGGGATAGAAAAAGTAGCTATAAATGACAGTAGATATAAATGAGTGAAAACATATGAAAATTTATTTATCTTCTCTCTTCTCAGATGTGGTGGAACAAACGGAACGAGAACATATTGGAAAATGGCTATTGAGTAGAGTTTGCCATTGTCCTTCATAATAAAGAAACACACGTGTGCCTATATTGCGGCTGAAACGAAAATAAAATGGAGCACTAAAGTGATACAAAATGAAATTAAACGAGCGAACGTTAAGGCCCTCATACTCGATCAAATTGGATGTACGTATATGGAAGTGCAGATGTACAACCAAAACTATCGATTGTGAGCGGGTCGCGGATCAAAACTCGGTGCGCGCACAGGTTTGATGAAAATGTGTTTATAGCATGGATGTACATCCAACAGCCGAATAAGTAAGTAGGTTTCAAAATAAAACACGATATTAATAATTTGTGGTATCACTCAGAGCAGCAAAATTCTTCTTCTTCTTTTTCTTTTGACAATTGTCAAATCGAAAACAGGAAAAATTTAGAGGAAAGTTGAGCAGAAAAGTGTTTTTTGAGATTGTTGCCTATTTCTGTTTTTTCCTGCTCTGACAACAATTTTACAGCTGCTCCCAAATGAGCTGCTCTGCTCTGCTCTGAACTTTTTAAGCACATCATCGAACACACTTATTGTTTGTTTGAAAATTACTGAATATCTAAATGATAAAAAAAACTGCATGAACGTAAAAAAACAATACTAAATAACGAACTCAAAGGGAAAAATATAACTGATTTAAAGAACGAATGTCATGCAAAAAAAAAATTTTACAAATCAAGATTTTTCATGAAAAATATCTCTGCGAAGGAAATAAAATGAATTTTTCATCCTGTTGAAAAAAAACAAAACCACCGCAAATTCTTATGAAATTTTTACAAGGATTTTGTCCTTTTCAAGTGAAATATTTTTATGTGTAGGTTTTGAAACTATAAATAGAATGATGAGAAATATATTTTCATCCTTATTGTTATCGTTTTCGTTGTGCTAACGCACGTGTATTGAAAAAATGAGTTGGCATAGTTGTATTTTTGCACATGTTCTCGAACTATGGAGAATTTTTCTGTGTGGTAATGAAATTATTTCGTAATCTTGATTAGGAGAATATTTGGTCAGAAAGGTTTAATATAGAAGACAACTCCCACTTTGGCTGACATGTGACTGAACTGGAAATGAGTTCAATGGAGATATTTCAAACTTAAATTAAATAAATTTGTTTTACAGTGCGCAAGATACATAGCATAATTTCTTCGAGCAAAATTTGAGAGATCGTGTTCATCATATTTTGTTCGCTCACATGCATTAATGTCATTAGATAACAAGCCAAATCGATCAAGCAGGCTCCCTAATCTGCTAAACAACAAAAGCTTTTGTATTAGAGAACAATAGTGCATTGAAAGCCCTTAAGAGCCATTAAAAAATTGATTAAACATGTTCTACGCTACTTGAATCGTCTTCAATCACGTAGAACAAAATAATTGGTATAATCTTACGTACTTACATATAATAATTTCCACATGTGCCATATAAGATTGACCCTAATATATGTCTAATGTTCGTTTAAAGTGTTTTGGTTGTAACGAACAAAAAAACACAATGCTTAACAATAGTCGTACGAAGGACCGTAGAAAATACAAAATATTAAAGAAGTGAAGTAGTAAATTTTGTAAATCTTCTGAAATTTACAATTATAATTTACTTTAACCAAGATGAATGAAAATTTCATAATCCATCTCGACTATCTGAAAACTAGATACTAGATTTCTTGTCTCAAGGCCTATAAGAATACGTAAAAACAACTTCCAATAGCACACTTGACCACTGACTTACGGAAATTGTAATTCCCTATCTATCCGCTCAGTTTTAAAGTTGTATAGTTTTGAATGGTATGGTACCTGAGTCCCAAAATAACTTTATCTGATGATGGCATATTGCGTTATTGTTCTCTATCGATAATGCAAGTCCACCATGTGCAGGACAGCTTCAGTAATGGTCCATTCAAAATGCGCCTTTTGGGTGTCGGAACAGAACACCGGTTTGAGACTACTTTCCCTTTATGTTTTTTGGTTCACTGATAACGAAAATAGGGGTCCCGCAGTCCTAGGGCGTCACCCTTAAAAATGCAAAAAACACTCCTTTTAAAGGGTTTTTCGTAATAATTTTAATAATAATCAAAAATAATCCATTAAAATAAACTTTTTTTAATATTTATTTGCCGCATTTATACTAAATCAAGCAAAAATTAATAAATTATTTTCAACCCTTAAGGGGATAAAACTAGCCCTAGATTAATGTTGAATTTGAAAAATGATTCATTTTCATTTAAATTTTACTTTTGATGAAATATTATTGGGAAATTTATTCTCAGACCTTAAACCAGCCACAAATCGAAATAAAATTTTCATTCAATTTGAATCCACGAAAAAAAATTGTGTTAATGTTTTTTAACTTCCCAGTTCATAGGGAAGTTATTGTAATCGATCCGAAAATCGAAATCGAAATTTTCAACGTATTTTCATGTTTCAAGGTCCCAATAATAGCATTTTAAGCAAAAATTTGAGAAGTATGTGTGTGTCTGTGCGTACGTATGTGGTCCAAAACCAAACCAAACAAGATATCGACTTTGGCCGTTCGAAGCGTATTAAAGGAAATATGATCTGAAAAGATTTTCATAAAATTCGGTCGAGCCGTTTTTTTGTTTGAACGACTTAAGTGGTTTTTGTACCTGCAAGATTTCGCGCAAACCAACAATGATACCGACTTCGTTAAGGTGTCGATCGTAGCGTATTATGCTGAAGTTATTATCTGAAAAGATTTTCATAAAAATCGGTCGAGCTGTTTCTTTGTTGACCACTTAAGTGATTTTTGTACCTGCACGATCTCGCGCGAACCAAAAAAATATCGACTTCGTTGAGGTGCCGTTCGAATGGTATTAAAGGAAATATGATCTGAGAAGATTTACATAAAAATCGGTCTAGCCGTTTCTTTGTTTGAACGAAGTTCGTGTTTTTTGTACCTACACGATACCGTTCGGACGAAAAACGATATAGACTTTGTTGAGGTGCCGATCGAAGGACATTAACAAAAACATGTTCTGTAAAAAATTTCATAACATTCGGTCAAGCCGTTTTTTTGTTTAAATGAAAAAACTTCGGCTAAGGGTCTACTTTATCGTTGTTATAGCCGCTGGGGTACAAGAAACAATATTGGAATGACCCTTTTTAGTTCTCGTAGGGGCGTGCCAGTATAGCATAAACCCTTACTTGAAAGACTGTAGTCCACTGTAGTCCAAGATACATAGGTCGACAGCGACTAGCTTGAACGGCTTAAGTCAGGGCTTGAAAAGAATGGACCATCTTTGGTTTCAAGATGAAAAATGTTCTTCCATCAAGACAACGTTCAGCCACATACATGAGGAACGACTTTACAGAAGCTGGAGGAGGTTGAATGGGAAACAATGCCGCATCCACTATTGGACATTGCGCCATCGGAATATCACTTGTTTTGCAGTCTCATCTGGATAGTAAAACTGTGGATTCAAAAGAACATTATATCAGAATGGTACTTGAGGAGTATTTTTCGTCACGGCGAAGTGAATTTTGGAAGAGGGACGATCAAACTTTTTCAGGTAGGCTTTACCCATAAACAAATTTGAAATCACAAGTTTGTTTTCTTTTGTAACTGAGATGTTAAAAAAAACTTATTTAATTTTGAAATGGCTACGATATCCCAATTTCAGTTTTGGCCGTGAAGGAATTTTAAAGGAAATTAAGTGGCATACTTTTGTCTGTTATGGGAAATTTGCAATAAGGCCTTTTACAAACAAACAAAAGTTAAGTGGAAAATTTTGAAAATGATGGCAAATGTTTTTGAGACTAAATCGATATTATTTGGTGTGAGTGGGTAGACTAGATGACAATTTGGAGAGAGCTAGCTAGACGTAACGATGGCTGGAAGAAGACACTTCAAGAGCCCGAGTCTTGCAAGAACTGTAGCGCCATTGAATACGAAGATATAATAGATTGGAAAATACTCGTATGTTGTTTTTAAACAAAATATGTAAAAAAAATTTAAATTTAAAAGACTTTCGAAGTTATGTAATAATGCTATCCTCGAAAAAGTTGTGTATTTTAAAATACCCAAATTTTCTAGAAAATGACTTCCAATTTAACCCCCTCCCCCTCTACATTATCAAAATGGGGACATCACATCCTTAATTTGCAACTATAAGAGCCGAAGGGATTAGAATCGATTTTCAAATAAATAATATATAACAAAAAAAAATTTCTAGCAAATTCCGTGTTCCGTAAACTAAAAGCTTTCGGAAAAAAAAAGAAAAAATTACAAGCCACTCACATTCATAATATACATCATGACACCGTATACATTATTTGCACATTGCGCATATTCAGATAAAATTTCACATACGATAAAAAAAATCGATTCTATGGAAAATTTCTCAGCCAACCACGGACCCCCGGAGAACAAATTGAAAAGAAAAAATTTATTCACCCTCTCCCCCCTCAAAAAAAAATGACTAACAACAAAATTCATTATTGCTTGCGGGTTTTTATTTTTTGGGGGGTTTCTCCCAAAAAATTGGATTTTGTACGTTTTTTCGGAGGGGGGGGGGGGGGGTTTGAGGGACACAAAATGTCTCTGCGGTTATTTTTGGTACGAAAATATTCCGAAAAATTCGTGACCAAAAAAAAAAATTTTGTTGTGATAAAAATGTTTGAAAAATTCAACTTTCGAAAAAAAAAAAATTAAAAAAACAAATTTTAAAGTTTTTCTTTCACGAGAATTTTTTCGAATAATTCAGAACGAATGCGGTCACGTTTCTGACCAACAACAACAACAACAAAAAATAATGTAAGATGAAAAAGTGAGATAAAATTTCTGTTTTTTTTTTATTATTTTTTTTATGTTATTCTACAAAACAGAAATAATAAAAAAATAGAAAAAAAATATATTATCTTTATGACTGCTGGTGGTGGGGAGTGAGTCACGCCAATTTTCTGTATAAAACTTATTGATTTTTGCCGTAGGAAATTAAATTTTTTTTGTTCAGATATGAAAAATTGACGAAAGCTTTTCTAAGATATTTTTTTTCCATCAATATTCTTGAAAACGTTTTTTTTGTTTTGTGTTTCACCAAGCTATAGCAGCAAAAAACACAATTTTTTTCAACTACGTTTCAAAGTAGCGAAATAATAAAATAAAAAAATGAAAAAAAAAAACATTTTATATGCGCAGAATTTCGTTGTTGTATTTTTGTTTCCAATTTGTTTTTTCATAGCTTCCAGTTTGTGTTTGAATGAAAATAAACGAGATTGAAGATAAAAGTGACTGTAAATAATTTTTTTTGGACGTCATATATTTTAAAAAGCTCCTCGGGTATATTATTTCTGTTTTTTTTTTCGGTGTGGCATGAGCAATATTATTGCTTGTTAGTTCAATTATTGTTATTTTCGCTTTGGTAGTTTTATGATAATGTGCACGTACATATTTGATAGCTGGCAGCATATACAAGAAGAGAGTCGCGCTATAGGCTATACTATAGAAGAAGAGGGTATTTTGTTTGCATATTGGTAGCAACAACCCACTACTTCTTTTTTTTGATTTCGTTAAATTTAAATGCAGAATTTTTTGTAGTTATATGAATGATGAATTTCCTTGATTTGTGTTGCTTTTTTATAAATTGCATTTTTATTATTAATGGTTTTGTGTATTCTCCGGCAGTAAAACGATGAATTTGCTATAAAAGATCACTCGAATATGTTCAAAAATCTCTCAATCAATTAGTACCACTTTTGGATTGTGGTGGCAAGCAAATAAACAAGATTTTTAGAGAAATCATTATAAGACCGGAAACGTTTTTAGCTTAAGTAAAAATATTGTTTAATCATAGATTTTCTGATAGTATATGCAATATTTTTTAATGCTTGAGTCATAAACACATTTTTTCATCGAGTATTTGTATCATCTGAAAATTTTGTATACTACAACACAGATTATTTGTATTTATAAAAGACTAAAGCTCGCCCGTCTTCTTTATAAAATTTTAGGATCCAACAATTGGGCTCATTTATGGGTGTAATAAAATACTGGTCTCAATCATAATTCTTTGTACAATTGAGAATAAAATAAATTGATTAGTAAAACATAAATAAGCAAACATGTCAGCCCTGATGCACGAGTGGTTGATCAGAAGTGTGATCAAGGGGCTGTTAAATTTTCACATTGTTAGCCTTTCGATAAGTGTGTTTGAATTTAATATCGAAATTAGGTACACCACAGAACTGTTTAGTCAAAGTTCTAAACGCTCTCTTCACGATCAACGATCAGCGGATCGCGAAGAAATAATCCCAACTCGTTCCTGGTCTATTCTTTTGCTTCGTCGTTCTAGGGAAAGTTTACATGATCGTTTGAAGGAAAGAAAAGTGCGATAAGTATAGTTTAGTTAAAGTAATAAACACCGAAGAATAGTTTATGATAAATGAATCTATTCAAATTGACTGAAATAAAATTAAAAACCTGCGGACCTGAGTAGCACTAGAAAAGGTGCGTTTCATTTTCATTGGATTACGTAGTCCGGAGTAGTTGGGCACACATCGGCGTAGTTGCAGCTACCCCAGCCCATACTGTGGTGTAGCAGCATCTACTCCGATGAGTGCCCAACTACGCTGGCGTACGTACTCCAATGAAAATGAAACGCACCTAAAATAATCCTGTCGACTTCCTGGATATAGAAGACGCAACACAACACAACATCAGGGCCAAGGCCATCCACGAATCCGACTTTAGGGATACACGCCATGGTATTAACAGCCAATGGATAATCCACTGGGTCAATTCAGAATAGTAACGAATAAGGCCCATAAACGTCAACGAAGTTAACCCTTAATTATAATTTTATCAGAAATACCAACCAAGATTATCTCAGACACAATCTAGGGTTGAGGCTAAGATAATGATTGTACATCTCGTTTGCCATGTTTAAAAATTCGAAATCCAAGGTATTTGAATATCAACCCTGAGGGCCGTATACATCAATGAAGGTAACCTTAAGTTGTAACTTCTAACATAGGTCACTCCGCATAAAATCCCAGATTGGAGGTATTTTGATAACCTTACAGCCGGTTTAGACGGTGCGCTCCAGCGCATGTGCCTCACGAATATTGTCGATAAAAGGAGAAGTGGGGTGGTACTTCTCATCGCCCTCACTTTTCCCTTCATCTCCAAACGTTCCTGAGGCACATGCGCTGGAGCGCACCGTATAAAACGGCTCTTATGAGCATGCGCCATGTGTAAAATCTGAGCTTTTTTGTTAAATTACAACAACACCGTGGTGAAGCTTTAATAAAGAAGCAAGTACCAACAGAATTAATTCAAATGATCATGATGCTATACGTTGAAGCAGAGCTAATAATCCTTCATAATGGACAATTGAGTGCTCCAATAAAAACGACGCGTCCGCGTTAGCAAAAAGTGCCTTTGAATGAAATCCGCAAGGAAGTAGAGGTGTTTGTAGCTCGAAAACACCTGAAGTAGAACAGTAATGAAATAAATCGAAAATTGTGACAAAACCTAGATTGAAACCAAGAGAATAGCTAAAAACATACTCCGATGGAGAAGTTTTGTGAAAGCACTGGAAGCATAGAAGGATAATAAGGTAAAGTAAAGAAGGATAATAATAATGGCAATAATATAGTAACTCTGAATTACTATAATTTCTGGCGGCTTTAAATTCCGCACCAATGAAGTGGAAAACTCGTAGAATGGTCAATCGTTATCTTGACTGAGGAGCTATGAAGAAACGATTACGTATTCCAAATGGCCAAGGAAGTATCTATACGTTTTTAAGCCTTTCTATAATCTACAAGTAAACATTCGTTTCCAAAAATTCATATTCGTTTGTTGACACCTTAAGACTCCAAATAAATAAAGGTGGAGTAGTCCATCGGATTCAAGTATGACGAGTATATACTATAGTAGAAGACTGAATGTACTGTCGAGCATGATTTTATAAAAATTATTGTGTCAAACGAGCTTTACGCAATGGTGTCGAATCCTGTTGGAATGTGTAGTGCTTGGCACCAAGTTGTTTGTATTGGCAAAAGATCAAGCGTATTATTTACCTTAACACGTAAGAACACACTTGCGTTTACCTTAACGTCCCTGTGAATATAAAAGAACCGAAAGCAACCTTTCCAATTACAGCAGCCCAAACTATCCCAAAGAAACTCAATTGTCCAAATTGTGGCTAATCTTCAACCTCACACTCAAGTTGAAATTATTTGACTATTTAATTGCGTTAGCGTGGATTTCTTAGCATTCGAGTCTTTATTCGAACCGTTTCTAGTGATGTGGCTGTTCTCTTCTATGACATATGGAGGAGTCCTTTTTGTTATGCTACCAGATGATGCTACACTTGATGGTTCGATACACAATCATTTTATTCACGTGCTAAGATTTGGTTGTGATTTTTCGTCCAACTACAAGGCAATCTTTTTCTCGATTACAACGTAGCACGATATGCCCCCCGTAGACTTATGAACAACTTGTGATGCTAATGTTAGTCAACATACGACTACGATTTTTAGCAGCAGAAGTATCGTGAAATTGGCAACATAAAAATGTATTTTTTATCGTGAGAAATATGTTTTATCAACGAAAAAACTGGTAAATGATGAGAAAGTACAGATACAGAAAAAACCTAAAAAGACACAATTATTTTTACATATAATTCAAAAAATAATCCATTAAGGTTTTTTTTCTACATTTTGCCTCTCAAAAGTGGCTTAAAAAATTCCTAGAACAACCCAAATCAATAACTGCCTTCATTTTTCTACGATTTAACTTTCCAAAATTGGTATCACACATTGAGCTGTTTTTAATATTTTGAAAGTAACACTTAAAAGGCATACTTGATCGACCAACTCTTCTTCACCAAACGACAAAAATTACGGTATTGATTATTGAAGGTGTAGATCAGGTATTGAAGGTAGTTTTTTTAGGGTCAAGATCATTAGGCATTGGTTTTTTTATTTTTAGGGTCCTTAAATGTTGTTCTAAGAAGTAGGGTAGGTTACACCCATTTATGAAAATCGATTTTCCCAAAATTACGATTATCTTCTTTCTTGGTACAAAATACGTACACTAATAATGATTTTTTACATATGCTTTCAGTTGAATACCGTATCCTGGCTTGCTGGGAAGCGTGTTTAATAAAGTAAAATATTTTTATGTTTATGGTAATTACCGGAAGTAATAAAAGGGTAATAAAACAAAGGATCATAATAGTCTACTCGACGGGCAGGTTAAAGTGTTGCAATATTTTGAAAAATATAGAAGATTAACGGTGGTGATATGGGAGATTCACTCAAAATCGCATTTTCCATGCGCAGTGAGATGGACTCCCATTTCGAAAATAATTAAGACCAAGGAACAATTTTTCTTCGCTCATTTATATTCTCAATCAGTGATTTTTGTCATGGTTAGATGCTATCGGGAAATTTCGTTAAATCACAAGACGTTTTGAAGTGGAAGATTTCAATTTCGATTTTTAGTGGATTTATTTATGGATTCATCAATGGAAATGCTCGTACTACGGCCCGGGAATATTAGCGCGGAACTCCAATACGGTCAGAACTCTCACCAGTTTACAGGCAATTTCAGGAAATGTGATATTTGACAACCCCAAAATGATGATGTTTATTTGATAATGTTGGATGGGAAAAAGGCTCTGGAAGTGCGATACCGCTTGGCTTGGATGACCAAAAAATTTCCTGAAGCGGCTTACATCCTTTTCACTACAACTCTCAGCCACATATCATTTAACTCGTCAAAGTAACACTTGACCTGCTCGGATTGGATGTTCGCTGCCTTATTCCACAGACACTGGTGCTTGTAATTTCTATTTGTTTCGCTTCATGCAGAACCACATTTCTGTCTTCTGTCCAGACCTTTTAAAGGTATCAAAAATTGGCTAAATTTATGATTAGTCTAAAATAAAAAGCGGAGTTGTTCTTCCACCAAGGAGTCCCTCGTTTACCATAAAGAAAGGAAGCGGAAGAAATTGTACCTAACAATAAACAATACTTTTAGTAACAAATATTTTTTATGACTGTTTCGAAATCCATTCATTTTCACACAAAAAAAAGTTAAAATTAAGTATAATACCAAATCAGAATGCGCATGCGTGCCCAATTGTGTTGAAGTTGAACTACAGTGAAAAATTTGTAACAATAGATTTTTACTACCTTCTGAATTTTTTGTATCGATAAAAGGTGATTGACCACAAAAATCGAAATTAAATATTTACTTCCAAACTTTATCATAATAACAAAAAAAAATCAAATTGATTCTTGAGAATATATTTATTGTTTGGTTTTTGTTTTGTGTTTAAACGATTATGTGTAAAGCACACGTTTTGTTAATTTTTTTTTATTTTTCTCTTAAGTTAAGAAATTTCTGTTGAAAATTCAACTTAAAACTTTTAAGAAAAAAGAAAATAAAATGAAATTTTCACAAATAAACAAAAATATCTAAATACAAATGTGTGTGTGTATGTAATATTTATTGGGAATATCAAATTCGTTAGGAGTGTGGAAAAAGAAAACATATTTCAAAACATTTTAAACCAAAAATTCAATAGAGCTTTTTTTTGATTTATATTTATTTATACAGCTGAAGAATTAAAAGCTGATAAGAAGGACGGGGACTAGTGAGTGACGATTAATAATATCTAAATGAGATAATTAAAAAAATAAAAAATAAATATTAAGGAAATGGTAATATATACAATAGTTTATCATAGTATTTTTTTGTTTAGTTTTTTTTTTAAATGGTATTTTATTATGTGTACAAAGTGCACCAGAATTAATATGATTAGTGTTTTTACTTTATTCGAATGCTTAAACCCAAATTGTGTAGGACTGACTTAACACCAGTTGAAAAGTTCACGGAATTGATTTTTTTGAGTTCAGTAAATTTTTACTATAACAAAATTTAGCACAAATAATATGAAGTAGAGCAAAAGAAGAAAAGCTAAGTGGCAAATCCTACTAGATTCATTACTGAGACAAGGAAGGAATTCGACCTGTACATAAAAAACAGAAACTAGCATGGAAAATTGATCGATCTCTAAGATGTCCAGAAGTTACGAGTGTTTTTTTGGTTTGATTAGCTACCACCACAAATTTCTACCGAATTTCGAAAAAAAACCCTTAAAGAGTTATCCAGAAAGAAACACCTAAAGACAGAGATTGCTGAATTGAATAATTGGGGTAACACCACTGTAGAGGTGCGAAAAAAGGCCAAATTTTGGGAATTAATTTAAAAAGTATGGAAAAAGGGATCGAAATTCTTTTCAGGCGATTGATCAAACATGTGTTAAAGTGTAAAAAAAATTTTTTTTATTGACTTTTTGTTACAAAATGGTGGCGCCACAGTCGTTTTTCGAAATCGCCTTTTTGTTAAGGGCCTCCACGGGTGGACGGCTTTCTCCGAAAGCTGAAGACCTGGAACAAAATCCAAATAGTTTCCTAATCTATTTGACCTTGCCCATAAAAGTACGTAGGATTTTTTTTTAAACTGATTTTTGTAAAAATGGCGCACTTATGAAAAAAAAAATTGATTTTCGGCAAAAAAATGAGCAGTAAATTGTTTATAAAAATTTTTTTTTACAACGAATCAAAAAACGGCTACGTACTTTTGTAAAGAATGCAATTGTGAAGCTAATGTCAAAATTTCAAACCGATCCATGCAATAGTCTCCGAGTCCACCCAGTTCGAAAAACATGGTTTCCAGATAATCGCGCTTAAAGTTTTGAAAGTACTCTAATCTTTGAAAATTGTATTTTACCTTCACTGTGCGATGTACTGTAAAACACGTTTATTATTTTGTAGCGTACCCTGGTGGACACCTGGGGAACCCAAATAACCTTTTTGCTATAGCAGCACTTATTATTTCGACTGGTAAACGCAATATACAAGCAATAAGTCGGACCAACGCGCGCTCCGAGGCGCCGGGGAAAATCGAAAATTAAATCCTTCAAAATTATTTTTCTGTTATAGGACCAACTGCACATTGTTTTTGTTATCCTGAAGTATATTTCAAGCCAAAAAACAAAAATTCCATTTTTTCAAAATCCTACAGTGGTGTTACCCCTTAACATCGAACGAACAGAGTGCAATGTTCGTGCAGTATAACTTTCTTCAGTATGCAGACCTTCGGCATGACACATGGTGTTAGCTCTACACAGCTGTATTAGACCACTGCTGACATATGAATTTGCCGTGTGGTGGTCCGCTCTTTCAAAATAATTAATAAATTCAGACTAGACCAACACCAAAGAATGGCATGCCACAAAACTCCCACTCAATCACTAAATCTTGTTCTCGATCTGATGCCAATTGATCTACACATCGCTTCCTTGCAAAACCTTCAATATTCAAAGCCTGCCAAGTAACACAGCCCATCCCAAGGCCAGGAACCAGGCTATTAAGACACTAAACTATTAGGTATATACTACATCACTCAGGAAGTGCATAGGATGATATATAGATGGCGCCACTATTGGCAAATCCATATGATTTTTAGATAATACCAACCTTCAAACGATATGTGTCACAATTTCATGTAATGGAAAAATCTAAATTTCGCGTGTTGCTAAAGCATTGCTTTTTAATAGGAAAAATACCGTTTAAACAAAGCAATGGCTTGACAGGTCTGACGTGCAAAGGGAAAATGACCTATATGCAAAAAGCTCGATTCGAGTAAAACGCGTTCAAAGTTTTGAAAATACTTCAAACTGAAGCATATAAAATAAATGTCCAAAGTGATAACTTTGAATTACAATATTATTATATTTTATATCCAAAAATGCATACAAAGCCATTTTGACCTATAATGCATATAGGTCATTTGCTCTTTGCACGTCAGAGGTCTTATTCTGACTCTGCTCCATTGATATAAATGTTTGAGAAGTGGTTTGCTGATTTTAAACGCGGTAGAGATCGCCGAAATTGAAGCGTTTTTTTGAAGAGTTGCACAAATCGTTCTATAAGAAAGGCATAGAAATGTCAGAGAAGCGTTGGTATAGACATATCACCCTTGAAGACTGACTACGTTGATGAATAAAGTCGAATTTTGCCTATAAGTTGTTGCTTTATTATATGTTCAAATTCTAGTGCCACCTTCAGTTTTTTCGGGTGGAGCCGCCGAGCTGTGAAGAATGGTAATTGTCCATTAGTCACAATGTGGTAAATCGGCATGGGGTAGATTCGGGTAGTCAAATTCCGATAAATTGGAGCATGGGATAGATTAGCAGTGGGATTCGAATATGGAGCACACAGTTTGAAGGTTATCACGTGTATTTTATGAAGCTTATCAGCGATCCGTAGTTTAGAGATATCTTTTAAGTCTTTCAGAACCTACTATCTGGAATTGACTAGAGCTGGAGATTTACAAAGAAACTGAACGAGTGTTTTGTCTTACGATGTCTGTTTATGAATTTGCTTTAATAAAATAGTGACAGGTGTGACTACACCAGTAATCGGTAAATACTGCGACATATTTTTCTTTATTTCCAAGAAAAATGTAATGGCATTACAATAAATTTTGTAGTACGAAAACTTCTCTCCCAACATTTCTATAAAATAAAAACGAATGAATGATGATAAAGAACTATCAAAGCCAAGCTTCAATATTTATTTATTATTATTGCGGTTGGTGATTATGACTATGTTAAAAATTTTCTTTTTTAAATATAATTTATTTATATTTCATAATGCAATATATATTTCATAATGCAAACAGGTATCCACAATGAACAAAAACATAAAACAAGTAAAGAAATAATAATGTCGAATGTAAAAAAAAAGTAAAAAAAAAACACAGTAATATGTTGTTTTTTTTTCTTCTACAATACATACATCTACACCGTGTCTTGCGAGGTATAGAGAGTCATGAATATAATAATCTATTCACAGGTTTGCACGCCGCAAATTGTGATAAAAAAAACAGAAGATAATAAGTAAAAATAAAAAAAAACAACAAACCCCGAAGTTGGGAATGAATACAAGAGAAGGAAAAATCAGAAAAATGTTTTTGCTATAAACAAAAATACAAAAACCACGTTGAGAATATGAATGTTGTGCGGTGGTTCGGTCGCGTCGCGCGGGTTCGGTGTTCGCTCATAAACAAAGAGCGCAAGACCTCTCCTAACCTGGGCTCTAGCACCTATGATAATAACCACCTTTCTTGTGTTTATAGAGTGCCTCAAACAGAAGTTTCTAAGATTAATATATATATTGTATATAACTGTGTATAGGAAGAAAATATTTTTTTTTATTTTTTTGTTAAAATGAGAAGAAAAATAATAATAATTTCATATTTAACAAATCAAAACAGTGTAAAAAAACAAAATGAATATAAATACAAGTCCAATCACTTTAAAGATATCATTTTAAACCTTTTATGTATATTTATTTTTTTTCTTAGGTTTTGTTGTTGAATAAAACCAAGAAAAATACAGGTATAAAAAAAGAGCATTTTTAACACTAACAATACTGACTGAAATATTCGGCGGGGGATTGTGTTATTTTGTAGATACATATATATTTATCATTTTGTTTTTCTTTTTATGATTAGAAGAATGTAACGAAGTAACCGATTATGCATTACGATTACAGTACTTTAAAAAAAAATAAATAAAAAATAAATAATGCTGGTAACACTGTCTAAGAAGTAAACTTACCTTCCGGTTACCACTTTTTCTTGGTATTTTATAGTGTTTCTTTTTTTATTTAAGGTGTTTTTTTTATATAAATCTATATAAATATAAAAGTTTTCTTGTTTTCTGTTATTCTTGAAATTCGCAAAATATTCAAGTCACGAAAACAAATTATATATATGAGAAGTTCTGAAAACAGAAAAAAAATAACATTGAAAATTTTTCCTTATATATTTTTTTTTGTAAATATATTTTTTTTTTATAAAAACACAAAAAAAATCTACAGAATTGAGGGGGTTTTTATTTACACAGAAAAAAAAAACGAAAAAAAATTTTTTGAAGGTAGAATTTTTTTAGAATTGTTTTTTTTGTGTTCAAAAATGTTTTTTTTGTATTTTGTGAAGAGGTAAAAAAATTTGAATTTAATCTTGGAGGTGTTTTTTTTTATTTATTTTAATATTGTAGGTATGCGGTTAATATTGACTCATTAAAAAAAACGTTTTCTAGGAAATACCTAAATGTTATTTGGGAGTTTTAAAAATTAAGTTGTTTTTGTTTGTGTAAAAATTGATTTTTAACAGAAATTTTATGTCATAGCAAAGTTTACATCCACCCCCACAAGAAATAAAAAAAATTATAATTAAATATTTTTTTGATTAAGTATTTTTATATCACATCGAATTTTTTTATAATTAACTCACCGCAAAATTTTGTTTTTATTTTATACCGAAAAAAAAACAAATTTTAATTTTTATTAATTCCACCCACTATCAAACAAAAAATACACTTTCTGTTTCTGTTATTATTCCAATAATAATAAAAAAAAACGTTTCAACCACTCACAGGTTCGTGTTTTGATATTTTCACGTGAAATTGTTTACTCACAGAAAACTTTTATATTCCGGGGATTTTTTTATTTTTTTTGTAACTAATTTGCATCCTTTTACACACCCCGCGAACATGTGATATAAATGTTTATTTTATTAATAATATTTTTCCAATTCACAATTTTGTAATTTCAAAAAAAAAATAAGTTTTTTAAACAGACAAATTTTTTTATTATTTAAAAAAACCGATTTTCAGTACAAAAAAAATTTCCTACTTTGCACTAACAAAACCCAAAAAAACACAACACAACACAATAACAACAACACCACTTTTCAATTCACGTTTCAAAAAAAAATTTGTGTTTTTTCAACGACACACAAGTCTGACGGCGACGAAGAGCTCAAACCAACAGAGGAGAACCCCAACTTTGAAATCGAGCAACAGTACAAAAATTTTTCAACCTCTCCCTGGCTGCGCCGTCTCTTTTCAAAATAATACAACAAAACGAACAAAAAAAAACACTTTTTTTCGAAATTTCTGCGCCAACTCAAAAAAGTTTATAGATGGAATGGAATATATACGAGAAGAGGGCAAGCCGCAGGTAACAAAACAAAAAAAACGGTGTCGAGTTAAAGGGAAACGCTACAGATAAAAAAAACAAAGAAAACAAAAAAATTTCTTTATTTAATTTTATTTTTTTTTTACTTACATAAAAACTTGGTTGTTCGAAATGAAACTCGAAAAATACGCCAGAAAACCCTCCCCCAACCCTCCTCAGAAAAATAAACCAATTTACACACAAAATGGTAGTGATTCACCACCCTTCGTCAAATTTTTGTGTTAAAAGTGCCCAAAAAAATCCCCCTTTTTTCTGATAATTTAAAATCAACTTAAAAATTTTACCCCTTCGAAAAATTTTCAAATTACACACGAAATTAAAATATCTCGCATACACCGACAACGCGGAATTCTAAAAAAATTATTACTTCTACTTATACACACCCAATTACAATTGCTACGTACGTACTTGCACGTTTTCATATCGCAACTACACCCCTCTACACTTGCATATATTACTTAACGAACGCCAAGTCTCTTTGCATCAGCAAAACAAAGTCCCCTATCCATACAACAACCCACCCGGTCCCTTCCCCTCACTTCCGCACCGCTGATGACGTTTACTGATGTTGTACACTTTTTTGTTGTTGTGTTTCGGGGTTTTTGTTTGCCGCTCGATGATGAATTCCTTCTATTTAAGATGAGATTTTTTTTCGATGGTGGTTGTTTATAAAAGTTCTTATCTCTTTCATACTGCTGTGAGTGGTGCTGCTGCTGGTGTGTGTGTGTGGAGTGGATGTGATGTAGCAGAAATTTTTGAGTTTTTCCTTTTGGAATTTTCAAAAAGAGAAAGAGAATCGGGCTGATAACGTTGATTGTATTGCTGTCTCGTTTGCGCCTTGTTTTTCTTTCAATAGAGTTCTGCGCTTTGGTGTTTGATGCTCTGCTCTTCGAGTTGCCACGATTTGCTTCGATTGGAGTAGATTTTAGAACTCTCTTTTTTTGTTAACGACCCCGGAAATGTCTTTAAAAACTATTGACGATGATGAATTTCTTAAAGTCGTTTTTTACGTTCTTCTAGTGCTTACTTTATAAAACAAATAACGCGGAGACACAAACCGTGTTATTGGTAACGATTAATTAGTATAGTTGAGCATCCATCAATACAGCCGAATGAAAGTAATATAGCTGGTCAGAAGAACTATCATGAAAAAATTATTTGTATTTTTTTATTTTAAATATTTACTGTAATTAAGAAAGCAACTCAAGTGTCGGGCAGTAAGGTTAGTTAAAAAGAATATGCGAACTCTTACGACATTGGTCAGCAATCAATGGAATAGGGGAATTAAATTTTTTTTATGTGGCAGATCTATGCTTAGGAATAACCCTTGATACTATCCAGTCCGATGATGACAGCAGCGGCAGGTAGATCCCAGGTAGGAGCAGAAAGGTTGCTGAGCGAGATGGTCAGAGAACCCCTGCAAGTTGCCTTGATGGACGAGACGCCTTTTTTGGAGGGATGCGTTAGCCCCGAAATTTGGGTAAAGGTGGAAGCTAAACTATCTAATTGTGCGCGAACGAAGCGATCTGGGAGATTAAAGCGTGGCCTGAAAACACTGGTCTGACGCTTGGTGAGTACAAAACTGCTTGATGTGATGATCAGGAAACGGAGAAAACCAGTGTCTGTAAGGATCAAGGAATGGGGTCACTCACTCACAATCGGCCCTGAGGTACCTGAGTGATAATGGATCGGAGGCTAAATTTGAAAGCAAATTTGGAGGGCATGACGGATAAAGCTATTTATGCAGCACTTCCAAGAATGCTGCCAACATGAGGGGTCCTAGACCAAGCCGTGGCCTCCTCCTTAGGGTAGCTACCTCGGTCCTGATATACCTAGGTCCAGTGTAGGTAGGATGGCTGAAAGGCCACATACAGGATAAGCACCCTCTGCCCGTGCTGTCGATACAGAACGATGCGACGTGTGTGAGGAAGGGGAGTCAAATACAGTGCGCCGACAGATGACGCACTAAGAGTCCTTAACGGAATGGCAGGGGCAGCGAATATGATTAAGTTCGGTTAACCGATGTACCCCAAACGTGGACAGATGGGTTACGAGGTAGCGTGAAGAAGTACAGTACACATTTCATAATTTATTAGTACGAGATAAAAACTCGAGTATTCTAGAAGCTGTATGGTCTAACAAACTTTGCAATATAATTTCGGCTTTAGATTCTGAGTGGGATGTATTTTCTGGGTAGCACTTATTTTTAGCATTTCCAATGCTTTGGTAAAATGGTAAAATATTACGTGAAGTTTTACTATTAATAAAATTTCTAATTGGTAATGTTGGTGCTTGGTCAATTTAGCTTCTACAAAAAGAGATAAAACCTCGTCTGCACTAATATCTGATGTGAAGCTACTATGAGACTTCTTAGATATATTGAGCAATGTTTTCACAACAGTCATCTACTTGAGATAGCTGTGCCATTCGTCTACGTTTTGATCTCTTAGTAAGCTCGGAAAAATCTTTATTAGGGCGAGACGGCCCTGCTGCCGGTTGATCCACTTCATGAATACAGTGCTCAACACTACTTCTTAACTCAATACATTCAATAACATTTAGCCAATCAGATTACTTAGGTAACAACTTTGATTTAGACCTACCTTCTTGTTTCCAATAATAATCAAAACTTTACATAAACACAGTATACGATCATCAAAAACCTTAAAGACTATATTTTCGACATCACTGAATGGTGGCAGACAAAACTTCAAAGATGCCTTGGTGTTTTGTAGACATACCTCCAGTCACTGTACTCCAAACCTCAAAGATATGCATCCTTGAGAAGGAAGACTTGATCAAAGCACCTGAAAAAAAAGATTAAAATTAGTTGCTTGTAGGCGGTTGATGGAAGGCGTAGGAGAAGACTGAAGCAGGTCAATGTATAATATTTATAAAATATACAGTTACACCTACAACTAAAGATAGGCACGAATGTTTGAAAAAGTTTGAAAAATTTTGTAGCTCTACGGAAAGTTAACGTAACAGCAAAAAATATACAATAAATTAAGTATGACGTAGCACGTAAACAGTCAAAAAAATATTCTAACAATAAATTCAAAATACGACAAAATGTGACAAACATACCTTGTTCTTGAATTTCCATTACACAAAACACCAATACACACAACAAAATTCCGACACCTTACTTGTAATGAAATACCTTACTTAATGGCTCACTTTGCAAGCGTAACGATGCGAAATAAGGAGTTCACTTCGCAAGTCAAGAAGTAACTGATAATGAAAACAATTATATGACATTTATATCATCGGACAGCTTATTTAATGCCCTATCGAAATATGTACCTTGATCCTGGAAATTCGAATGAGTTTTATGAATTTATGACCTATGAGCGGCCCACTGTACAGTGGTCCAAATTACTGAAAACGTTATCGTGTTATATACCTTGTTTATGCGTAAGTCGAATTTCCGCTTAAGATAGAATCCGGCTCCGAATCAACAGTCTTAAGTCGAAATTCGTCTCAAGCTTAATTTATTTCAGCTTAAGACGAATTATTCAGCCTTATTCTCGTTGTCGAGTGACGTGACAGATATCACTTCGACCTTAAATTGGTATTCTCATTGTCAATCTAAGAGACTCCTGGCGAATAGATCTACAAACGTCGTATTCTAATTGTCGCAAGGTGGTGTGTGAAGTGATATTTCCCTCAATATGTTTGTAGGTATCGACAGTTTCACTCCACCGCGTCCCTCGTAGTCACGTCACTCGTCAACGAGCAAAACCACTATAGTGTGTGTATGTGTGAGGAGTTGTAGAGGAGGAGGAGATATGTACATCCTATAGTAAATATGTAAAACCGTCACTGTGGCTTCCACTTTTTAGTCAAAGTAACAAATTCCATCAGATGTGAGAGAGAGAAAATCCGAATCTGTTTATACAGGCAATTCGTCTTAAACCGGGTTTAAGCTTAAAACCGTATTACGCATAAACAAGGTAATAGATGTCGTGAAGGTAATAAAGCTTGGTAGAATCCTTTAAGGGTGCAATACACGAGCGCTTCACCCGACCACGCCGCCGCGGCAAAACAACAACAATTTGCATGCACTCGAAATTTCAAGTACATATAAATTGTTGTTGTTGGTTTGGCGTGCGAGGTAAGATGGAGTGCTCGTGTATTGGGCCCATGTATTGTATTGGGTAGAACATTTAGCTCGTACGAGAGAAGAGGAATTTTCTTGAAAGTATTTTTGCTGTAGGGTTTATGAAATTTGGATTTGTGGATTCTCGGGACGAAATTTCATAACCGAAAGGGAAACAAATTTCCGTAGCGTAATAATTTAATTTTTTATACAAGCTAAAAATATAAATATCAAAAAATATATTTTAACATTAAAGTGGGAACTACAATGTGGCGCTGGCGCTGCCGCTGCCGCTCTTCTTGGCGCTGGCTTTTTCTCTGGCGCGCGCCATGTAGCTGAGTGCAACTACAATGCGTGGCGCTAAGTCATGTCAAAATTTTAAAAACGGATGAAGCGGATTGGTTCTGTTTGAGGCTTAAGTTAGTCGAAATGGGGCAATGCAAAAAAAAATCATTGGAAATTATTTTTTTTACAGGAAAAACCAAAAATTGATTAAATACGAATGTTTTTTGGGATACTTTTGACTTCAGCGCCCTCATTTATCAAAATTTCCAACTGGCTTGTGTACTGGCGCGCACCAAAAGTAGAAAGTAGGCAAAAGTGAGCGGCAGCGCAAGCACCACGCGCCAAGGCCAGCTACACATTGTAGTTGCACTTCGGGTGGGCTACGTTTTTTACTTTTGACAGCTTGCGATACAGCGCCAGCACCACGCGCCAGCGCCTCATTGTAGTTCAGCCTTAATCATTTAAAACGCACTAACTGAATGTATCTCACAAAATGTTTACAGCAACATAAGCCCACAACCTTCAACATACGTAAACTTTGACAGCTGTCTATACACGAAAGTTCAATCGCAACAAGTCAGAGGTTTTGACACTAGCAATTAATTTAGTTCTTTTTTCTGATAAAAAAACATATTTTTGTGTTAATATTCTGTTCTGCTTGTGAATTAAAACTAAAAATAATCAAAACGCTAATGATACAGCTAAACGACCCGAGAAAAACTTGAATATCGCCCCCCGAGAGTGTCGTAGCGTTCTTATTTGTACAAGAACTTCACTTGTGTTTTTTTTCCTAGTTAATTTCCCTTAAAACTAATTGAAATTTTGTTTAATAAAAGATGGTTAAGCTTTATTCGTTAAGTATATACTATAAGGGACCGAATGAGGGTAGATTGTTAAAGGCAGCTCATGATTTGCAGTCATTCTCATTCTTCCAAAGAAGCGCTGTTCAGGAATTTATGGGGTAATCATAGATGAGATTTTTGCTTTAAAAAAACATTTAAATCCATTACAGATGTTATTTTTCATCAGTTTTGCAGGTAAAACAATTGTTGAAAGGACACAGCCAGCATGTAGACAATCTGTTAAGCAAGATGCATACATGTGTTATGTCTATGTCCGGGCAGACAATCTAGCTGGGGTATTAATAGGAGATCACGAGTATCCACAGAGGGTAGCACACACCCTGCTAACCAAAGTACTAGACGATTTTACAGCTAAAGTTCCAGTAGAACAATGGGCTACAGGATCAGAGGCTACTATAGACTTTAAACAATTGCCACCGTTCTTGTCCAAATACCAGGATCCACAGGAAGCGGATGCACTTACAAAAATGCAAAATGATTTGGATGAAACGAAAATCATTCTGAAGAATACTATTGAGGCTGTGCTAGAGCGTGGCGAGAAGCTAGATGATATGGTGATAAAATCGGAAAATTTATCCATACAAAGCAAGGCATTTTATAAAACAGCAAAGAAAACGAACTCATGCTGCAGTTTTAGTTAAGGAAATACCATTAAAATCCATTAAAGCGCAATATTTAAATATAATCCCCTGCAAATATCGATGTTCGTTAAGGAATATTTAAATTTCTTATTTTTTTTTATTATTATTTAGTTAAAAAAAAGCTCAGCGTTAAGACTGGATTTTACGTAAAGAATTTTTTAAAGGCAGCAAAACTTAAAACGTTCAAAATTCCTACAGTTTGAGAGCCTGCTTTTAAAAATCATTATAAAATGCAAAAACTTATTATATTATTCCCAAATCTAAACGATTATTTATTAATTTAAAAAAGAAAACGGATTTGGAATGAAATTTTTAGTTGCAAACTAGATTTGTTTTGTCTATAAATAAATTTACCAATATTTTCTTATTACTTGATGGTTTTCAATATATATACATAAATTTTAACAATGAAAAGACGTTAGGTTACACACAATAACTGATTCCGATTTTATTTTTAATCAATAATTACACGATTTTACTGCTTTTATATATAATTTTTTTGTATGAGATATAGAAATAAACGTATTTTTAGCCGAATGATGTTAACAATGGACTCAATAATGTTATTGTGAAGTTATTAAAGTGTTTACAGCAAATATAGAGTTTTTGTATTCTTTTCCTAGCTTTTTTAATTTGAAAAGTCTTCTAGTTTCAACGTAGAAAACGTTGTCCTTGATAATAAATCCCATCAACCTAAATATAATCAATAAAATTCCATTCTTCATTTACGTCATCGATTCGTTGCTCACATAAGGAATGATGGTGTGAGTTTCACTTGCTTGATGACACATAGGAATCTTGATGTGAGATTGTTGCTGGGTATAGTAATGACTACTCCTAAATATAGTACATATCACCTTTTATCTTTTGTGGATTTGAAAAAATCTGGGAAAGGACACAACCCACCAGAAAATTGGTAGATCCAGCTCCCATATCATCCAGGTAAAGAGAAGAAAAACGCGGAGCTAAAATCACTCTCCTACCGGGACATCAAGCAGACCCAGACAGCCTCCGTTCTGCCCTAAAATTTTGGACCCACCAGATGGCCGGAGTGAAATTGGGGAACCCCACGGAACATACCATAGTCGCGCTTTCGTGAGCTCCTTTCAAACAGATCGAAGGCAGGAACGCGGGAATCTCGGACAGTCGAGTGTAAGGTCTGGCCTACAAATATGAGGTATAGGGGTGTAGTACATTAGGCCAAATTAGTGGCCGCGGTACTTTTGGACCCAATATCTCACTAAACGAAGAAGAAGACAATAAAAAGAGAAAAGCTGTACAGGAGACAACCAACCAGGCTCGACGAGTAACAGGCCAATGAGTGAAGTACTGAGGGACCATCGTCTAGTGGCACTAACTGCTCCCAACTCTAGGATTGGTAGGCTCCTGGACCATCTCTGGGCTGACCCAAATATCGGAGCTGATCATCGAGTTCGCGATGGGCAAGATCCGTCAGAGGGGCCGCTGCCTTGGTTTGACTCCTCACAAATAGCTAGAGGGTTCCGAGTGATCAGGTGTGGGGATTAATTTTCGAAGGAGTTTCTGGAAAAGTTAGTTGCTCGTCTAAGTGACGCCTGGGAAAGAGCCCGCCTGGGCCTCATTCCGGTAAAAGATATTCCTAAAAGACCGAGAGTGGGTGGCTCCCAAAAATGAAAGCAGAGTCAGACAAATCGCTCGAGTACCTTCGGCGTCAAAACAGGGATATCCCTATGGACGAATGGAAGGTACTGTAGGCCGCTGTAATGCTTATTAACGACGAGTCCTTAGAGCCGCTCGAAAGAGTTGATTATAACATACTTTATGCGCCGATAACGATTTCCTGCGTTTTTCAATTGCTTTGTAGGATTTGTTTTTGAACAGCAGGCATGCTTCAAAGTATAAGGTATGTTTTTTGAGCAGGCGCTTCCTGGCATCGCGTAAGCGCAATAAGTGAGGAAGCCATCTCCTATTCGATTGCCAATTCAGCGTTCTCTCGCTATAGTATTGTATAGAAGCGGGTGGAGTAAAGGGCTATTGGTAGTACTTTCATTCTTCTATATACTGTGTCTCCGACTAGAGATTACTATTCAACATTGCAGTCTACATGTAACAGCCGACAATATAAAAGGGCTAACCTTTTACTCTAGTCGTTCACATAAAAAGAGTATTTCGACAATAATGCTATAGGAACATAAGGATTCCATGAGAGATTTCCAACTCGAGCGGTTTTGTGCCGTTAAGTTCGCCCCAAAATCGTTAAGTTCGCCCGTCTGTTTAAGCATGGATGCTTTGGCGGCAAGTTATATAGAACTTACTCCGTTTTCTGCTGCCCTGCGGAATCCATGCTCTGAACACTTAAACTTTCGTCAGGATGGACCTATCGATCAGGAATCGGCTATTGGGACACCCACCAGTTTGGTGAAGAGGGCCTTTGGACTTGGATGAAACACACTGAACGCTGGAGATCCGTTTCTGGATTGACAAACTCTAAGCGGTTTCTTCATGTAGAAAGGATGTCAGGACACTTGTTGGCTTGATTACCGGACAATGCGCTGTCTGGGGGATAGGATGGGCGGAGGACTGACGGAGGCGACTGAAGAAACTGGTATTCCGAGGTAACAATGGAAAGGATGATAGTAAACGTTTATAACGAATTGAGAATAACCTACAATTGATAGTTGTGCCAACAATAGAGTGATCCCCCACCGTCAACCGCAATAATATTAAAAACCTCGATGCTAATGCTTAAGGAATGGAATTCTAGGATCCCGAAGAAAACTTTGTTGACTAAAGAAAAACAAAGTCAGCTGTTGTGTTGAAAAACCTAAAAAGCGATAGATAGATACCGTCGGCGACGATAGAAAAAAGTTTTTAAGAATAGCTAATTGGAGAACAGACAGAACCTTTTAGAGTTTAAAACTCTAAATGGCCAAGACTCGACTTGGGCTATAGCGCTATTGGATGTATGGGAGTAATAATATGTAAAGCCTTATTTGAAATGTATTTAGAATGCATAAAACATCTCAAAGATACAATTACTTTCATCTATAGAATAAAAGAAAGCGTCTTACATTTGAAAGCATTGAAGTCACGCAACATTTGTCATTGTAGCACTTGAATGGGGGGCTGCTTACGAAAATAGCGTGATGGCATTTTTATTGTTCTCTACTTCAGCGTGTTGCCTGGCATTTCAGTCTATGACGTGATCAAAATGACATTAATAATATCAAGGAGGATACTTTGTGAGTTCTAGCCTTCTGGGAGAATTGTTGTTGTTATAAAGGATTTTTTAAAATTTGGTGTTTTCAAAAACGATAAGAAAAGCTGTAGTAGAGGAAGATTGAAAGCAGCACCGATTAATAACTTGTAATAATATTTATTATTTGAGGATTGAGTTGTGGATCTATCTCAAATTGTTAGTTAAAATGAAATTAGCATACCAATGTAAAATTGGCAATTTATCTAAAATAGTTCGTCCATGTTGCTGGTTCTATTATTACAATAACGCTCTTGAGATGTAAGCTTTGCAATATTGCAAGTGAAATAAAATACATTGTGTATTTCAAGTATTTTTATTATCTATCACAAAAAAAAAGATTAAGAAACTAAATAAACATAAAAATTATGATAATTTATAAGATATTTCAATCCAACACAACAACAAAAAAAACTGGCCAACAAATAACGCAAGTACTGATAACTCAAAAGAAAGAGTAAAGTACAAGTGTATTTCAATCTCATTCCTTTCACATTTCAAAGATATTTGTAACAATTCCTGTGTCGTGTTTTAAGCATACTATACTATTCGATAAATAACAATGTCCTAACCCAAAGCGATTTAAATTGTAACAAAACCAATTAATTATCAAGTGTTCAATTAATTAAAAGTGTTCAAATAAAAAAAATCACAGCGTTTTTTTTTATTATCATCAAAAGGTTAATACAATCAGACTAGCCTGAACTAATCAATAAAGTATTGTAGGTGAGATAAACGAAGTCTACTCACTAGACTCTAGTGCATGATAGAAATGTGTGTTTTATAATTAGAAACAAACACCCAAGTCGCAGACACATTCGTAATATAATATTTGATTTTATAACAATAAGGAGACATTCAGACTTTAAGACATTTTTATCATATAGATAATTACATGTACGAGATCGACTTGATGATTACAGTGAAATCCGAAGTGAACACCCTACTGTCACGAGAGTATGGTGTCTCTTCCTAGACGTCAAATTTATGGAGCTTTTCCCCCAGTGATAGTGATAGGGCCCCCTTTTTTCACAATCAGCTGCTCTCGCAATACGCAATGCTAGCACGATGATTGTATAAAAGCATGCCCCTAGACTGAATAGATATTATACCGATGCTTGATGGTTTCACAGTATTTTTGGCGCAATAGATATAGTATAGAAGAGAGATTGAAAGATTTTCATCTCACGGACAGGCGCTTTTCATGTATAAAAATGTTTTCTCTCGTTTTTCACAATTATACTATACCGACAAAATTATCATCTGCTAGGAGAACAGTCTCTTGAGCAAGTATTGTAGCCGTAGAAAATCTAAATTTAAACACTAGAGGCTGGCAGACCAGTAGCAGGGCACACACTTTCGCTACTTTCCCGTCCGAGAGAAAAAAATGTCTGAGTCCGCAACGGTTTAAATAAATTAGGAAGAAATAAATTCTTTTAATTTTTCCTTCGTATTTTTTTTCAAATTAATGCATTTTTTTTATATATATAAATAAATCTATAACTCGTGCTAATAAACGTGATTTTCATTTTTTTTTTAATTTATAAATATTTTCTATAATAGAAGAAAAAGAGCCGCTGGCCAGTTCTTAAAAGGTCATAACGCAGCCAAAATCTTGCCGGAAATACGAAGTGAGTTTTAAGACAATAAAAATAAAAGTGTGAAAAGTGTTAAATAATAGCAAAAAAATTGTGTTAACTAACAAATATAAAATACTATAGGTGGAATTATAATCTAATTGTTAATTTTAAATATCCTAAAATATATATACATATACATAAATATTTAAAAGGACCAAGTATCTAAAAAGGATATACCTACTCAGCACATTTTGTTCTCCCTCTCTTTGGCAATTTTATTTTTGGAGTTTCTATCTTTCAAGCAACTCAGCATATATTCTCTGGTGGTCTATTTTCGCTTGTTTATCTCTTCAGCTGGTTTAGCCTATCTTTCTGTGAGTATCATCGACTGATGATGATTCTTTGGCGCGTAGAAAACCGGCGATGGAGCTTGGTTGGGGATCACTTTGGAAAGTACATGCCGCTTATAAAAATGTTGCATAATATAATATGATCAACAAAATATCTTCCGTCAACTTCTCCACTCAAACACCGGTCATCGTAAATTTTAAACCTCTTCTTATCTTTAAGGTTTATTTTTAAATTTGTTGTTGTATGCCATTTAGAATATACATATTGGTGCACTATTTGTGATCAGTTGGTTGATGATATACACAGCTAAAAGAGAAAATTTTTAACAAATTAGCGGTTTGTGTGCATCAATTTTGAGTTTATTTATTGTTATAAATTTTAAATAAAAATATATTGGAGTCGAGATTATGTATATTATGACTTGACTAAACAAAATTCTGTTTATTTTTGGCTTTTCTTTGAAAGAAAATATTTCGAGAGCAAAATATATGACTTGACTTTTCCTCAGATATACTAAAAAAACCCCTAATATCTAAAATTGTCCCATTTACGAGTAGTTTATCCCAATCTTTACAACATGCATATATTGTTGTTGCGTTATGTATAGGTTATCAAATTTGTTTGCAGTATTTTCATAAATGAGTAGTGTTATTAATTTATATTTGTGAATACTTAAATTTTAATAATAATAAAAAAAGCCGGAATCAAAATTTCATGCGCAGTAAGCATTTTTTTTTATTTTAGTGTTTCATCTCTGCATGAGATTTCGCCTTCTATACGACCTGTCTCCATACTGTTTGGTCGAACACCACTTACTTCCAATTTGAAACATTTAATATCTGCAGATCACAAGACATAATGCCTATCCATCTTGATTTTGATTTACTTGTAGCCTTCATGTTGCCCAGATTGTTCCTTGAGTCAGGTCTTGCTTCACTTAGCGGACGATTCCTCCTTGTTCATCTGGTAGTCTAGTACTGCCGGCGCCTCATCCTTTGTCGGCTATTTAAGGGAATTCACTTGTTTCAGAAAACACGCCGACGAAGCTATTTTCCGCTAACCCCGCCGGTTGCGTCTCTGGCTTAGCCGGCTTCTTGAAAATACGAAGTCCAAGAGCTAAAACACGAGGTTCGCCGCCTCTCCTTAATCATTCGAGTGCAGTACCCATTTGCTTGTGAGCACCAAGGACTCTTTTAGCCAGTAGTATTCATCTAGTTCCTTCTCTTTCTTTTCTTCGTTTCTTTTAGTAATTGTAGACCCAATATGGACTTTTTTATCGACTACTTTTAGGTTGTGTTTGGCGATAGTTATATTTCTTCCCATTCTAAATCTTCCAGCTCTGGACTGTTGTATCACCTTTGTTTGTTCTTCGTTTATGCTCAGGCCTATGTCCTTTGCCACCTCGTTTATTTCGGCAAAAGCTTCTTTTGGTGCCGAAAAGGACCTTCGTATGATGTTCTCGTTCGTCATCTGCATATCTAAGTAATTGTACATTGACGAACTTCTCTGGACTGACATTTTCCTTGTCACCCATTCTAGGGCGAGCTTGAAAAGTATTTGGGACCAGTCCATCTTCTTGTCGTACTTTGAAGTTTTCTGTTACTGCATTTTAGATCCTTACTTTCACCATTCGTTGCGAATTTAATCAGTCGTACCAGCTTTGAGGGGACTCCTAATTCCGATAGGATCTTCTACAGCGAGTCATCATATACCTATTGAAAGTCGAAAAACCTCTGGTATATGTATATCTACATTGCTTTCTCAGGTTTCTCCAGAATTTGCTTTAAGGTCAGCAACTGTTCTTTGTTTTCATTTATGTCGAGCCCAACCTCTTTTACTTTTGAGTTCCAAAGGTATATCCCGCGCCAACAAATAATCGTTCTCTAAATCGTTTTCTCGATGCGCAGTGAGAGTCTCAGGTCGCCATGCATGTATGAGAGTCCTCAAGTCGCCATGAACAGCCACTCTTATCTTGTTGGCATGTGATACTAATTCACAATTAAGTAGCTTTACAAAGAAATCTGATTGGAGTAAATTCCTCAACCAACAGGAATCAGCATGTGATGCTGAGCCTTTAAGAAAATATGTCGAAACATCCTTGTCAGACAATGAAGTGTCGCTTGGTGTTTCTATTGACACTTCGAGAATTTTTGATTGATTGTAGATGTTTATTGAAGCTTTCCTTCTTTAGCTTTCCAGCATACAGCTTGTTTCTCCCACTGAACGAACGACTCAAAACTCATTTTTCGACTCATGTGCGCACACGAAAAAATTCAAGTGCTCACAGCTCACGTGCGTAGGACAAGAAAAGCGCACACATCTCATGAGTATGTGCGTTTTGGCGCACACAAAATTTATCGCACACGAGCGTATGCGCACCGAGTGTGCGTTTTCGTACTGTGGAATGTAGTCTCCCCGTAAACTTCGGACAGTGAGTTTAAGTTCTTCAATTCTACTTTCATATCATCCAACTGCAATTTTAAATTATTTTTGAGTTGCATAAATTGTGACGGCGAAAGTGGAGAGCTTCTCGAAACAGTCCGAAACTTTTCAGGTTATCCATTCTACGCCCAGAGTTGGATTTAGTACATCTTATGTGAGGCTTGAGTCGGCTTTCAGCAAATCTGATGAGATACTACTGTTTTACCATTATCCATTGAATTAATTGCGGTTACTTTTTATATCTTGGATCGAGTCCGACTGTTAATTCCTATATTTATTTCAAGTATAAAGGAACAATTAAGAACTTAGAGGAAATGTTTTCTTCATCTTTGGAGTCGAATCTAATCGCACAGAGTAGCATTTTATTCGCCCTCTTTATACCCAGCTTTTAGAGAGAGATTTCCCAAGAACGGTTTAAGTTTTTGAACCTTACTTTTGTTTGTGTTTGCCGTGGTTTGTGCTTTTCCTGAGATCTCGTTTATCTATATCTAATTACTGACGTCGATTACGTATTTCCTTAAGTAATATTGTTAATTCGGATGCCAATATTATCAATAAACCTAATTATCACGTCTAAATTCCAACGAGCTTCGGTCATAGAACAACTGACTCGTTATAAAACAAAACTCTGAAAATAGTCTAAGAAATTATTATTTGTGCAGTTTCCATTTATTTATTTGAGCTTGTAACTTTATTGCATAATTGTTTTACTTAAGTAGCTTTACAACGATAAGATGCAATTTATCAAAAATTCGTATTTTATAGCTTATAATCTAATTGAGATTAAGTCATGCTCATTCGGTTTAGTGAAACTTTGTCAAACTTTTATTAATCCCAATCACTTCGGACTATAAAAACAACTTTTATTTAAATTCCAAAAAAACACAGTGTCATTTGTTTTAATTGATAATTTATATTTACTAAAATTGCAAATATATTTATAAAATCTAAATTATTTATAAAAGAATCTAAATTATTTAATATTTTATTTTAGCAAAAAACTAAAGTTTATTTCTTCATTGACAAACCGTTGACGACAAAAACAAATCAAGAAACATGGATCCGGAAGCGTTTCTGGATATGGCCAATCAGGTCATTAAATTAAAAATGTTTCCATATTTTGACATCGCACACAGCTTACTATGTGCCTTAGGTGTACGAGAGGATTTGGGTGCTGGAGCTCAAGCATTCTCAAGGAAACATCCTCTTGCCTGTTGGCTATCAACAATGCTTGTGATATTCTCTGGTGGTATGGTAGCAGCTGGATTATTAGGTGAACCAATCTTAGCTCCACTTAAAAATACTCCACAATTGCTTGTAGGAACTGTAGTATGGTAAATTTTTTATTTGATTAAAATGTAATCAATAACTTAATTCAATAATAATACAATATTTTACAGGTATATAGTGTTTTATACACCTTTCGATATTGGCTATAAAATTGGAAAATTCTTACCGATAAAAATTGCTGCTAGTGCTATGAAAGAAATATACAGGGCAAAGAAAATATACGATGGTGTGTCGCATGCCGCTAAATTATACCCGAATGCGTGGGTTATTATGATTATTATTGGTACATTAAAAGGAAATGGTGCTGGATTTACAAAACTTTTAGAAAGACTTATTCGCGGAGCATGGACACCAACTGCTATGGAATTTATGCAACCAAGCTTGTAAGTTTAATCAATCCAAACATTCAAGCTATTTACTAATAAAAAAAAACCTTTATATTTTCCAGCTACACCAAAGCTTCACTTGTAGCTTCAATAATTTTTGTTATTGACAAAAAAACTGACTGGATTTCAGCTCCACATGCCTTGGTCTACTTTGGTATTGTTATCTTCTTAGTATACTTCAAGCTATCATCAATACTGTTGGGCATCCATGATCCCTTCGTACCATTCGAAAATTTGTCATGTGCCGTATTCTTTGGCGGTATTTGGGATAGTTTAGCTAAAATCTTAGGCCGTGGCCAAGCTAAAGAAGGAGATTCTAAGGATGTTAAAAAAGCTAACTAAATTCATATAAGTTAGGTCTAGAAATCAACGACGTGAAAAATGCAACTTTTAAGATACTTTTTTTTTACTAAAACTGACAATTCTTCGTTTTAACCGAAGAAGGTTTAAAATCCCTTATTTTGTAAAAAAAAAATAATTATTATTTTTTTTTCTTTTTCTTCTAGTCATGATTTGTTCTTGTAACTATCCCTCTTTAGACTTTGCATTATGTGGGTGATGTAAAGTGTCGACAGGGATTGTCTTTTTTATGTTTAAAGAAAATTTTTTTGTTTGCTTTTATATATTATTTAAAAAACGGTTATTTTAAGAGTCATTCAGTAATTTCGGAACAAAGAAATATTAATTGTTGAAGGTCACGTCTGAAGCTATTGTGATCTTGTTTTTTTATGTGTGTCACGCATTCAATAAGAGCGGAATAAATAAATTTTTTGGGATACAAAATATATACTAGTGTTTGCTTTTCTTTTTAAGCTTGAGTTTCTTATTATTATTTATTTAAATTAAGGTTTGGTTCACATGACTTTTGTCCCTATAGACTTCTATAGAACTATGTCGGTGCAACAAAGCAGTGCACACAAAAGTCGCGCTACGTTAGAAAAGTAGGATGATAGGTCCACAGTAACTTAGCACAGACTTCTTATAGAATTTTGTTTGTGCAACATTCTGAAAAATAAAAGTATCTAGTAATGAAGATTCAGCATAGACATTCCGTCGACATGTCTGTACGAACAAAATTCTGTTTTGTGTGGACCCACTATTCTCTATAGTTTACGCTTTTTAAGTGAGTATGGGGATATTTGGTGAACACTGTGGCCAAGTTAGGCCTATTGTGTACGTACCCCACTAACTGATAAGACCGTCAGCCCTCCAGACGAAGGCCAGAAGGTCTTCAGTTGAAGATGACCGAGCTTGAGCGGGGCTCATAAACTCTCTGATAAACGTACTTCTTCTAAGCCAGATCAGAGCAGGACATTCACAAAGAATATGTGTGGAAATCTTATAGTCCCATCAAACTAAATTATAAAACTTAAAGCATCTTAGCCTTAGCTATAAACTACTTTCAATATTAACTTAAACCCGAAGCATTTGTCTAGATGAAAGTTAGCAAAGGACTAAGCGATGCCTCAACGGAACCGCGTCCAGGAAGGCCCTAAAGTGGACTAGAGAAGTTATGGACCAGAAGGATTAGAGAAGTTATGGACCAGCAATCTAGCTTTACTTATATTTACTAGAGCTAAACCTTATGTAATAGCTTTCGTATTTATCTTAAAGCTTGATGAGTGAATCATGTGAAAATCTTATTTCATGAAACCTCCGTTGCCGGTAAAGGCCCCAATTCACATAGAGGTCGCCGGCAGGCCAGGTCGGCAGGTACGGCCCGATGAAGGCAAAACATTACTCAGTCTGACTGACGAATGAGGACTTGAGGCATCCGATCTCATTATTCCCTACATACACACATGTATGTGAATGGTGGCGTTAAAACATCCTTGGCCGCCCTCGGTAGCCTAGGGATTATGTCGCATGACTATTATCCCAGAGGTACGTGGTTCGATTTCACTTCACGGTTCACCTTTCTATTTTCTGCAACCTAGATACTATCCTTCTTTCCTGTTTTCTTCCTTTACAAGTAGCTGATACGGAAAGCGATGCACATTGTGTTTGAATTTGCATCACGCTAGGATGCCTG
Organism: Thereva nobilitata; assembly: GCA_963855945.1. Taxonomy (NCBI): domain Eukaryota; kingdom Metazoa; phylum Arthropoda; class Insecta; order Diptera; family Therevidae; genus Thereva; species Thereva nobilitata. The sequence goes on along the minus strand of OY979697.1, from coordinate 99,598,428 downwards.
AACAGAGTCAGCAGCTGGGCAGCAGACTGCGGTATAACAATTACGACAACCTAGGCAACTGTCTTGGAAACTTCCGGTGTACGCTAGTATCTTTCAAGCACAGGTGCTGGCGATCCTGAAAGCATGCCACACAATGAATCTCGAACCTATGTAGCATTGGAATTTTCATAAAGAGCCAATTCTCTTTAAGAGCTCTAGATTCAGTGACGGTGCGCTCCAAGATGGTGCACGAAGCAGAGGTGAGCTGGATAAACTCGGTAGAAAGCATAACGTGATTCTTGTCTGGGTTCCTGAACAGGAACATAGATGGCAGCGAGAAAGCCATCTAACTAGCCAAGTAGGGTCTCTTATCAGGCATCGGAGATCAAGATGGTTGGCAGCCCAATAGGCGGCTCAAAAACGCTTTATTTAACGATTATCCGAACTCTTCGTTTAATCTGCTGCATCTTCGGATTTTGACAATCCATTCTGTGAAGCTTTAACAGAGTTGACAAGATATTTTGGATTACCAGTACGAATTATCAGCGGCCGGGGAACCTTATTTACGTCCCGAGATTTCGACGAATATTGTCAGCAAAGCGAAAGCCAACACATTCGAGCGTACGCCGTACGAACTCATCGAGCTAACGGATAGATAGAAAGAATGATCCATTCGATTCTGCAATTTTTATGTACTCTCAACGATCAGACGAGACAAGGTCCTAAGTAACGGATGCTATCTAATAAAAGATCTGTTGGACGCACCAAGGAAACGTCAAGTCTTCACCGCCGAGAAAGTCAAACCGTTCTGTTACATCAGCGAGGACATCGATCTAGGACCCAGTGTATCCGATGATGAGATCGAGGGAGATCTAATGTCACAACAAAGAAAGAACAATGGGCCTCCTAAACATACCCAGAAGAGATATTGCCAGAATTACTGCAATCAACACGGGCATCATTGGTCCGTACGCGACTACCTAGCCAACCTGGATATCCCGGTATAAGTGTCCAGCCCTAGTCAAAGCCAGATAGCGCACACTAGGCAGTTACGTTCTGGAAGACTTGAAAGAGATCTCCGAACTAGGGGTCAGAGGTGGCTTTCGACAATCCGCCAGAGTCGGTTAAACAACCATCTAAGCTTAAGTACAAGAGCTTTTGTCATCAAAACGGCTCGTCAAAGCGCTAATTGAGGAGCCTCCGGTCCCATAACCTAAAAGATGTGGGAAAAGTATGGACTATACAACTGAACAGTAGTGTTGAAGGGACAAATCTAACGGAAGAGACTACTGATTGTTGTCAAGGCTCTTGCTTGATGCACTGCAGCGCGAAGGAGTAGTAAATAAGTAGATGGGATTTCTTAAGAAATCTTCATAGTCTTCAATAGTCTGTTTTACACATATTACATGCGATAATAAAAACCTTATTGAACTTCTTACCTTTTCTTTGTACCTTTGATTTTCAGCAGCACACTAATTACACGCACAAAAGAACACGAAAGAACTAATAAAACAGCAAGTAATAAGTAAATAAAATTAACTGGATCTATTTTTACAAGATTTTTCACCTCGATGTACAAAATTAAAATCCACCTCCTGTATCCGCTATATCAAAACTGTCCTCCCGCCGGTTTTTTTAAATATCGTTTAAATCTCTAAGATGTTGCAATTAAATGTTTTAATTAATATTTTTTTTTCATATTAAGGGTTATAAATATTCCTAATGTAAACTTTTATAAGTATTAAACAATATTTTATTATAAGACATGAAAATTTAAAAAAAATTTATCAAACGGATTTAATTTACGCGCCTTATACCACAGCGCCTCTACTTTTTGAAAGACAAAGTACTTTTGACATTTAAATGTTTACAAAAGGTTTACGTCTCGTTTTGTGTTTTTAATTTTTAGTTTCCAATTTTTATCTAAAAATTAAAATAAAACCATAGAATTTTATAAGAAAAATCAATTAAAATGGAAGAGGAATATGAAGATGATGGTTGGATGGGCCGGCATAAGCCAGGCGATGATGAAGTATATAATTTTTATTCATCTTCTAAATTCCTTGTTTATTTTTAATTTTTAAAACAGGATAATGCTGAAGAACCTCTAGAAAACCCCCAAGAAGTCTTAAGGGAATGCCTTGAAAAATTCTCTACACCAGATTATATTATGGAACCGGGAATATTTACACAATTAAAGAAATACTTTCAAGCCGGCGGAACACCGGAACAAGTTATCAATCTTCTGTCGGAAAACTACAAAGCAGTCGCACAAATGGCAAATCTTCTTGCTGAATGGTTAATATTAGCTGGCGTTAAAGTAACCGACGTGCAGGCAATGGTTGAGAATCATTTAAAAGATATGATCCTTCGTACTTTTGATCCTAAGAAGGCGGACACTATATTCACAGAAGAAGGTGAAACTCCAGATTGGTTAACCGAAATGATTGATCATCATACGTGGCGGTCGCTGATTTATCGTTTAGCAGAAGAGTATCCAGATTGTTTGATGTTGAACTTTACGATTAAGGTAAAATGGGTATTAATTAAAGTTGAATTTTATTATTAAAATTGGTCCAATTATTAGCTTATTTCTGATGCTGGTTTTCAAAGCGAAATCACCTCTATATCAACAGCTGCACAACAAATTGAAGTATTTTCTAGAGTACTTAAGACAGCAATAACTAAATTCTTAAACAATCCTGAAGATATTCAAAGTTCAATTAATGAATGCGCTCGGATGGTGTGTCATGGTCAGCACACTTATGTTTATTCACAAGTTTTAATTCAAGTCCTGTCACAAGAGCCGAAAGGTGGGTTTAACATGAAGCGATTGTCCCAAGAAATAACTAAATATGCCTTAACAAAGTGAGTTTAATTTCTATTTGAATATTTCCGAACACTACAATCTTAAATTTTAGCAATCAGAACGTTACGCCAATTACAATGGCACTAAATGGTTCTGCAGGATATCCACAGGCTTGTGAAGCATTAACATCGATGCTTTCTAGAAATACTCTTAATCCAGCAGATATTACTGTGCTTTTTAGGAATTATTCAGCTGCAGATCCGCCACCAATAGACTTAATCAGAAATCCACAATTTTTGGTGCTGCTTGTTGATTCTTTATTTAAAGCAGGCGTTAAAATAAATCCTGAGCACAAATCGAAATATATCTACCTTCTAGCATATGCTGCAAGTGTTGTAGATACGCCAGGAAAGAAGGGGCCACAAGGGAAACGCACTCTTAATAAAGATGAATTGAAGTCCACCATTCAAGCTATTGAGAAGGTTCATGCTATATGCAACGTTAACAAGGGCTCCACGGACTTAATTGCTGAACTTCAAACGCTTTATAATTGCATAAGGTTTGTCTAAATTAGATGACGATTTAGAAATTAAATATTACTATTTAAAGATTTCCAGTTGTTGGTGTTGGAGTTATTCGATGGATAGAAAACACAGTTACGGAACCCTCTTACTTTAAACTTTCTACAGACAGTTGCCCGCCACATTTGGCTATACTTGACGAAGTCGCGTCTGTTCATCCATCGTTACACAACCAGACTTTAAATCTGCTTATTCGGTTATTTGAGTCAAAGCAAGATGAACTAGAAATTTTAGTTCAGGTTTGTGTGATGTTTATAATAACTTAACTTTTTTGAAACTTATATTTTTTCACCGCAGTTAGAAATGAAGAAAATGTTACTAGACAGAATGGTTAATCTTCTTACAAGAGGATGTGTTGTGCCTGTCGTTAAATACATAAAACAATGCTGTCAGAAGGGGGACACTGATATTTCACTTATCAGATATTTCGTAACTGAGGTATGACATGATAGAGACACAAAAATTTAACTATAGAATATCAATATTTTTTTTAAAGGTACTTGAAACAATTACACATCCCTATTCACCAGAATTCGTTCAATTATTTTTACCAATGGTTGAAAATGAAGAAATTACAGGATCTATGAGAGGTGAAGGTGATAATGATCCTGTTTCAGAATTTATAGGTATTTTTGAATGTGTTTTTTTATTTAATATGTTGACGAAAATATATTTACACTATGTTTTAAATTTTTAGTGCATTGCAAAGCTCATTACACTACAATGTAGTTGGCAGCCATCTGCATGGGGATTTTCTTTTATCTTTTACTTTTAAAGAACATGTTTTTTGATTTGAATGTTAAGCAAAATGTTTATATGTTTAAATATAAATGTTTTAAGAAGAATGACGACTTTTGATTTTCAATTTAATATAAATTTTGTGTCGGTTGTACTTGACCCGGTCTCTTAGTTGACTTAAATGCTAAGATTGGAAAAGAACGAATATTTCGCTCCACAGTAGGTCCATTCAGCTTGCACGACGAAAGTAATAACAATGGGATAAGACTTATAAACTTCGCGGCATCCTCAAACATGGTCGTAAAAAGCACTTTTCCCGGCATAGCAGAATACATAGGATAACACGGGTCTCACCAGATAATCGAACTTTTAATCAGACCGATCGTGTTCTCATTAACGGAAGGCATAGTTCGAGCATATAAGATGTCAGAACGCACAGAGCGGCCAATGTTAAGTCAGAGCACTTCATGGGCAAATGCAGGATCAGAGCAAGACTTTCTAATGTTAAAAAAGAAAGACTAATACGCACACCAAAACTAAACATTGTAAGCTAAAAAGATGAAATAAAAGTAAGCGGGCTAGAAATCAAGTTAAACGAAGCATAATTCAATTAATAACGATGATCCGCACAATATTAAAAGCATGGTGTACGTGGTTCAAGAAGCTATACAGCAAACCTCATATGAAGTGATAGGTGAAGCACGCAGACCTGCTGCAGTGAGCGGTTCGACGATGAATGCAGGATAGACCTGATTTACACGACACGTTTTTTGCTCTGCCTTGTCAAGAATTATCTTTTGTGTTACGTGCGTGCCCACCGCTGTAGGATTGTACGATGTAGTGATAAAACCTACAAAATATGGATAAAATGTACGAAAGCGCCCTCTAGCGGCACTCGTAAATAATTTTAAACATCAGAAACAGATTCCTTGATCCCGAAAACCCTTATGCACGTGTGCCTGGAGAAAAAACTTGCGCAGTAAATAAAGAACGTGTTTGGAGAAGAGGATATAACCACGAGTTGTACCAAATATATACAAAGAACGTGATATAACCAGAGGCATCCAGATCTCACGCCTACGATGGATAGGAAATTTAATGAGAATGCCTAAAAAAGCACCTAAAAAAATCATGTTTCTCCAAAAGCCAGAGTGAAGAAGGCCAGAAGGACGGCATAGGAAGAGATATAAAGTCGATGGACGTAACTAGGCATGTCGATTTACAATCGATCTTTTCGAGTGAAATAGTGGATTTTTTAGATCAATCTCAAACACTGAATCGATTCACCAACCCCTCGAATCGGACACGATTCACATTGTGCTCTTCTACACGCTGAAAACTTCGTTTGTAGAGAACAGGGTGAGAGAGCATTTTTCCAACCAACTTTTTCAATTGATTTTTCAGCCAACTTTTGCTGTTGTTTTTTCTGAAATTCCCTTTTGCACAGTAGTCAAAAGAGAATTTAGACAAAAAACAACAACATTGTGGAGTACAGCTGGTTATTAAAGTTCGCTCGCGAGAAAGCCCATCCGATTTTTCATTCACTTTCAAAAGCGAATAAATGGATGATTATAGCCAATTCTATGGTTGGTTGGCTGTCGGCCCCTGTAAAGGAGCCCTATATAGCAATAACAAGTATTTAAACATATACATACATACACTCAACAAAAATTGACTTACGATTCGATTAATCGAGAATCGATCCTTTAATGCTCGATTTAATGGAGAATCGATTTTAGTGCGTTCAATTCGAATCGAATCGAAGATCGATATTTTTTGGAATGAATCAATATGCCTAAGCATAATTGACTGATATGGCTCCGCGTGACTTTTTCCTGTTCCCGAAACTAAAATTATTATTTCGAGGAAGTCGTTTCGAGTCAATTGAGGCCATAAAAGAAAATTCGCTGAATGAGCTGAAGGTCGATCAGCTTACGCAAAATGTATGAAGGATTTCGATGGGGACTATTTTGTACGAATTAATTAATTTTTATTTCTTTTATTGAACAATTTCGGGTCATTTTACATAGAAGTTGCAAAATTATACCCTTTCATCGCCAATAGTGTCTCCTTCATCAGTCTTTGGACGGGGTTACTACCTTTATCTACCCTACCTTAGCTTAACGAGGTGTTTTGTTACATATTCGTTATCTGTAGTCATGGATTAGCACACTTTTGATTCGTTTGCTTCTAAAAAAAGATGAAAAGCGATAGTCCTCCACACATAATTACTTCTCGACGCATTAACGCCCATAACTTATCTTCTTTTCCTATAAATAAAAATACGTGGCTTTACCATCATTTGTAATATTTATGCAATCCATTAAAAATAGTAACCGCCTACTTGAAAACAAATCATAATGGAAGAGCAGTAGTCATCATGTTTAAAGTAATGCGCAACGTTATCAGAAATAGTACCACTCCACTTTATCGCAAGGTCCAAACAGATTTATCCCTACACTCGATAACTCGAGCCCCTAGTAAGATAGATAGAAATATTGCAAATGGTGCTTACTTCTCTATACTGTGACTCAATTTACATATCGCCGTTGTGCAAAATGATAAAATGACGTATTGACTTCTCTACTTAAACCCCCGCCGAGGAGGAGGAAAAAAACAAAGCTGCTGCTTGTTCGACTTCTCGGATGCAACAGTGGCTAAGAAAATCCCTCCATTAGTGATTGGATGTTTTAGCGAGGTGTTTAGTGGGCCTCTAACTAGTCGGCGGTCTTGAATGAGTTTTTTTGTAGTGCACCGGGAGATAATTGTCAATTTTTTTAATAAAATATAAATACTTTAAATAAACACCAAAATTTTATAAGTTTAGAATTGACTTAAAAGTTGTTAATGAGTTATTCTATCAACAATATTTTATATATTGTAGAAAAATGTTTGCTGTCAATGGACCAGAGACAAACTTCGAAACAAACCTAGAAAGCGGAAAATGCTAAGAGTAAGTAAAAACGTCTTTTAAAATTGTGAGCCGTTGGCACATTAAGTATTTTAGATAATTTAAAAGTCGACTACCATCGAACCCAAAGTAAAGAACTAAGAAAGTGCAAGTTTTGTTATCAACTAGGTCCACTAAATTCAACAACATTGTGAAAGTAGTTTCTACTGGTATTAAGTTAGAATTACATTGCAATTTCATTTCTTATTGCATAACGTCATTGATTATTCCATGATCTTGGTATCTTGAGCAGCTTCTACTGAGCAAACCGTGATTATGGAAGGCTTGAGTGGGATGAGATATACCCGGTAACTACATACTTATTATAAATATGCAAAAAATGTTGTTAATTTATCTCGTTATCATTAACATATTCAGATCACTTATACGGATTTTATTAGAGATTTTTAATTAGTGGGGAATATATTTTATATGTGCATATATTTTTTACAAAATCAATTTTTTTGTATGGTAATCAGGAAAACTTACGTGAATGTTGTTGTCTATATTACGTTCGCAGAAATGATTTATTAAAAAAAACATGTTTTGGACGTTTTTATTTATTATTAATTTAGAAAAATTACAGATGTTGTATCATCCTCATTACAAAGAATGAAGATTACATATATTCATAACGATCGAATATCCCATATTCAAGAATTGAATGTGCATTTTTTTTATATCCATCGACCGGTTATGTCTTGACTGTACTTGAAGCTCTCCTTGAAGAGAAAATGTACATGAGTGCGAAAATTGTGTTGCAGTATTAAAAGCTTCACAGCTAATAAAAAACGTTTAGTCTCGTCTAACGTCTAGTTTAAGTGTGACTAAAGAAAGTTTCGAAGCCTAGTTTGATGTTTGTCGTTGGTTGCTCCAAGCTTTAGTAGTCGCGTTTTGGTTCTGTAATTGCGCAAAGAGGATAACTGCGTTTTGGTCGTAATCCGTGTTCTACGTTTCACCTTGACTAGATAATGGTCCGAGCCACGGCATGCTCCTCTCATTGTTATTAAAATCAGTAAACTGGTGGCTTCTCTTCTCTCTATTTGATTATGTGATGCCTTGAAGAATTGGAACTTGCAGAAGCCGGACTTCCTAACTCAAGCACACATCAACCAACGACCTCCTGCTGGGAGTAAATGTATAAGCAGATATACTCAAGTCAGGGGTCCAAAGGAATGTTCGTGATGCAAAAGGCAAACTTGGGATGGATCCAGTTCAAAAATTCACCAACAGCTCTGGATCAAAAAAAAATGTTAGCTTCTTTGCATTCACGTCTTCAGAAGGATGAAAACCAGATCTTCATGAACAACTGAAAAACTTGAAACGATTATCATAACAAAGTATTATTAATTCATTTTTTAAACGTCTTACTGATATTCGGAAGCAGACTTCAATCGATTAAAAATTGCCAGGGTTAGCTTTACGTTTTTTTAGGTCCACTGCCGTTTACCAGTGACCTGAAAGTTCATTTAATAAACTAGTGTATATGTCTATAGTTTTCAGGGACCTATGTTTCAGAACCATGTTCCGAATACCATCCATACCAGATGAGGCCTTGACAAAAAAAATTGTTTTGAATTTTGCAATATTCGTAGGTTTCAAGCACAATTTTTTTTTTGACTGGTATCTGTGTTTCCAGAACCGTAATCGGTCTCGGGATTATCCCTCATTCGTGCGAATCCATAAAGCCTAGGTCGCATGGAAGGTTTAATCAGGAGTGTATGACCGAGAGATGTAGAGCAGACATAAATCTCTGAGGCTAAATCTCTGCGCAAACACTTGGTATGCGTTTCTTGACTTGGTATGCAGCTCTGCTTGGATGGACTCGTCTTTCCGTAATACTCGTGGCAACAAGCAATGGAGGCAAATACAATAAGCAAAACAGAAGACGAACATTCAAGAAGTGGAGGTCTTTCCTCAAAGGAGGGGGCTGTGAGGAGGAGCAGCGTGGGGGTCATCGACGGCGACCCTTTTGAAGCAGCGCGCGAGTGGCAGGCTTGCCGCTGGCAGGGCGGGAGGTGATCCGAAAATAGGAATTGACTTGGACCAGTCGCGAGGCCCAGAGCGAAAGGCAACGGTCGAAAAACCCAGCAACCCGGGTACCAGCTAGTCAGGTAACTTGATCGAGTTAAAAAAAGGTTAGTAGGGTATGTAATGTCGCCACTACATGCAGGGCCCTTTCGAGAATTCACCATGGTAGCTACCGGTCGAACCAGAGATTAATCTACCATGTTCGAAAATTATTACTTACCATAAGTCACCATTCACCATGTTGGAATATTCACCGGTAAGGTAACCAGAGTCTCAGAGTCTCTCTCCTTTACTCGTCACTGGTGGATGGATGGTAGATTAATTTCGGGTTCGACCGGTAGATACCATGGTAAATTCTCGAAAGTGCCCACAGTAAGGGGACGCCATTACGGAAGGAGGAAGACGCCTTCCAGAAACTGCTAGTTCAAATGAAGGAGAGAGGAGGAATAAGCGGAACAACATCGTCCAGACCGTCCTAGTCATGTTGAGGAATGTGAGATCGACCTATCTCAAGATGCAGAAAGTAAGAGTGGGGGAAAAATGGTACGGAAGTGGTGGAAGCAGCTACATAAACGGTGTCTACAGAAGACTACAATGAGAAGAATAATAAAGAGGACGCTGCGAAGCTGTCGGAGGAAGCCGGACTTCAACAGCCCGCAAGCGCCTTAGGTAGCCGTCAGAGGAAGCGAAACTCCGGAAAAGGCTCCCAAAGAAGAGAAGTCGCCACATAGAATGGACGAAAAACGGCTCGAGTCCCTCTAGCTAACATGGAGCGATTCCCTCGAAGAGGGAGAGTGGTCGGACAGAAGAGTCTGCTTGGCCTAAGGTAGAACGGAAGAAGGAACTTAAAAAAGTGGAAAAGGTAGGAAAAGAAGCCCCCGAGAAACAGCAAAAAAAAACTGCAAAAACGGATATGGGCTGATGCGTTTATCATAACTGCGGCAAGCGATATATCCTATGCGTAGATCCTGAGAAAGGTCAGATTGGACATTTCCTAAACGGACCTTGGAGACGAGGTAACGCACATCAGGCAACAGGCGGGTCCAAAAGGAAGACCTTCTGGTGGAACTGAAGGCGGGCAAAAGCATGGCTGTGGTGGACGTCTAGCACAGGTAAGAGTAAGCATCTACCACCGGGCGATCGAAATCAGGGACCGATATCACCTTCAAACAAGAGGTATTCAATGCCTGCTGAAAATGTAGGAACACAACATGGTGCTGAGGAAGCATATGGTGGTACCAGACGGCCACCATAAATATGCCGGTAGATCTTTCGCATAGGATGGTTTGACTGTATCAAGAGTCCTATTATGACAGGAAGTAAGGAACGGCAACAATACCCACGGAACGAGCAGTAGTAAGTGCTCACTATTCAAGAAGGCAAGTTAACAAGTTAAGGTTGAAATGATTGAACCTGAATCACTGCCAACAATACAAGGACTTACACAGTGGAATCTGGCAGGCAGACAAAAGGGGAAAAGTCGCAGTATGGGAGTGTGAAAACTGAGCCATCGAGGAGCCGATGAGGAACAAAATTATTTAGGAACGCTGTCTATCTTGGAAGATTTCAGTTTCTTCAGCACTCGAATTTTGCATATTTGTATTGTGTCCCTCCTGTTCTTCTTTTGTGTCCCTATTACGGTCTTGTCCATTGCCTGTGCGAAGAGATTGTGTTTATCTTTTAGATATGAATGGATCTCGCTATTGATCAGATTTTTAGCCATTAGAGGGAAAAGTGTGTTGTGATTAGGGATGTTACGAATGTGATATTTTATATAATGTTCGGAATGCGAATTTGCGAATGTGAATGCGAATACGAATTTTTAGGAATAGCATTATATTTTTTTTATTAAATTAAATTTTTTTATTACTTACAATAGGATATGAAAAAATATTAGAACAATAGACCAGTGTTATATACAGTAATGGTATTCTTTCTTCTCGTATTTAACCCTAGAATACTATGGCTCGTCAAAATTACGACAGCCAATTCAATTTACGCGGAAAATTTCGACATTATTCGTGAATTTTGATTAAAATATTGTTGAAAAAATGTTCATTTTTTGATAAATAAATAATTATAAAACATTTTATGTTACTGCGTTTTTTATGGCAATGTCACATTTCCGCAATAGTAAATTTTACACACGATAATAACAACGTATGGTAAAAAAGCGATAGTATTCCAGGGTTAATAGTCAAAGTTCAAGAGAGGAATATTATATTTCCATGTTTCTCGCATTGAGACCAAGTATAACCACACACTCAACGGATGGGGCATGCTGGTCCTGGAGTCCAAGAAAACTGACAGAAATCTTTATGTGTATGGGTATTTATCGTCAGTCCGTGCCTGTAGATCTGAGCTTCTAGTCTAAAATTTTCGTTGAGGCCATGAACATTTTTTTACTTGAATTTTACTTGCTACGCTAAACTGTCGTCTTCGCCTGTGTTTATGTAGGGTATCATGAGGTCACCTACAGTCCACGGCCTGTCAGACGTTTGCCTCAAGTCCGCAGTCAGACTGAGTAATGTATGGCCTTCATCGGGTGGTACCTGCTGACCTGGCTTAAAAGGCTACGGCCGGCCGGCGGCCTGTTGTAAACGTGGCCTTAAGGGGCTCATATATAAGGCCGGCTGCACTGAACAATTGCTCTTTCGCACGACAGGCACGACACGACCTACACACATTCGCATTCGCATTTCTTGATGCGAATGTCGAATCGAATGCCTAAATTAATGCGAATCTTTCGCATAAGTTGTGATATAGTGGTTTTTCCAAGTTTATCTCAAATTTTGGGCAATACATCTTTGTTTGTGCAAAAGCCCTTGATCAGGGTAGAGCGAGATTGTCTTTCGGCACCTTTTGTTCGACGCTTTCCCATCAACATTTTCAAAAATTAACTTTCATTGCAAGGTATTGTAATAATATAATTAAATGATTTCACTCTCCTCTCGAAAGGCGCCATCAAACTTTTTACTATGTCATGAAACAGCATTGTCATGAAACAGTTTGTCTCGTTCTTATTCAGCTGTGGTAGACCTATCCGAAAGTCTAGCAAGCATAAATGTAAGTCATCAGGTACATCTTCGCTCTTGTACTTTTTGACGCTAGTGCGGGTATTTAACAACTTGTAGACTGTGCTAGAAATAAGATACATAGTAGTTGCTTATGGACGCAACAATAGTAGCAGATTCCCGTGGTTTTCATTACCAAAAATTGTATCCTTGTCTAAAACTTATTACATCAATGTGAGCATTGTTGCAGAAAAACGTAAATAAAAATCTTTCAAGTTCAAAACCTCGCTTTTAACATTTCATAATAATTGTTATGTAATTTTTATTATTTTAGCTGAACAAATTGATCCAGTTAATGATTACTACAAAATAATAGCGGAAATCTAAAGCTTCCTAGTGAGATTAAAATCCAGCTACAATACATAAATAATATAGAGGGAGAGCCAGCGACGTATTTTGTGTTGTCATTTCATCCCTCATGAAAATTTCCACACTAAATCTTATATGCCTGCTTAACAATAAAAGTTACTTCTGGCAGCCCCCTGTGGCCGGGATGAACTACCCCAAAATTACAAAGAGGGTAAAAAATAAAGTTCAATTTTGTTATAGTATTACTCATGAATTTTCTGGAGATTATTTTTGATAGTATTCTCTATTTATAAAAATTAATGCCAGAACATTTACCCTTCACCTAATGCTTGCCAGAACGCTCTAAATATTTATTTAAAGGGGGTTATTTCATAGATAGTCCATTCAAAACGCGAAGGGGGTGTTCCAACATAACACCATTAAGAAAATCGAACCCTACATGTATTTTGGGTCGCTTATTACGAAAATCGGGGTCCTGCGGTCCTAAAATATGGGCGTCACCCTTAAAAACGAAAAAAATACCCCTTTTTAAGGGTTGTTCGCGATAATTTCTATAATAATGAAAAATAATCTAACGAAATCCATTTTTTTATATTTATTTGCGATTTGGTGGTTGATTTATACTAAATCAGCCAAACTTTAAAACAAGGGATAATCCTAAAGGGTTAAAACCACCCCTAAATCAACTGAAAATAAAAAAATTTGTAAATTTTTTTTTCAAGTTTATGCTTCAAATTCGATTGTATGAGTATTGTAACCCAAAAATTATTTATTTTCACCACTTAAGGGGGTAAAACTACCCCTACATTAAAGTTGAATTTGAAAAAAATTGAATTTTTATTTTACATTAAAATATTATTTTTGATGAAATACTATTAAAACATTTGGAAAATTTATTTTACCCCCTTTTAAAGGGATTAAAGCCCCCCTAAATCAAAACAAAAAAAAATACATTGAAAAAATGTTCTTTTCGTAGGTTCCAATTTAAATTTTAAATAAATTTTCCAAATGTTTTAATAATTATTTCATAAAAAATAAAATTTTTGGCTGACTTAATGGGGTAAAGTGTTGAATATAATTAAGCAGAAAAAAAAAGTTTGCTTATTTTTTTTGTTAAGTTGATTTCTAAAGTTGTAGGGGTAGTTTAACCCCTTAAGGGTTGAAAATAATTTATTTTTGGCTAACAATACTCATAAAATCGAATTTGGAGCATAAACTAGAAAAAAAATTTTTTACAATTTTTTTTATTTTCAGTTGATTTAGGGGTGGTTTTTACCCTTTAGGATTATCCCTTGTTATAAGGTTTGGCTTGATTTAATATAAATCAACCACCTTCGCAAATAAATATTGAGAAAAGTGTATTTCGTTGGATTATTTTTCATTATTATAGAAATTATCGCGAACAACCCTTAAAAAGGGGTATTTTTCGTTTTTAAGGGCGACGCCCATATTTTAGGACCGCAGGACCCCGATTTTCATAATCAGCGACCCAAAATACATGTAGGGTTCGATTTTCTTAATGGTGTTATGTTGGAACACCCCCCTTCGCGTTTTGAATGGACTATTTATGCAATAAACCCCTTTAAATAAATATTTAGAGCGTTCTGGCAAGCATTAGGTGAAGGGTAAATGTTCTGGCATTAATTTTTATAAATAGAGAATACTATCAAAAATAATCTCCAGAAAATTCATGAGTAATACTATAACAAAATTGAACTTTATTTTTTACCCTCTTTGTAATTTTGGGGTAGTTCATCCCGGCCACAGGGGGCTGCCAGAAGTATGTTTTATTGTTAAGCAGGTATATAAGATTTAGTGTGGAAATTTTCATGAGGGATGAAATGACAACACAAAATACGTCGCTGGCTCTTGGTCTAATAGGTGCGAAGTGCAAGCAAAGAGTTTCCGCTTTTCTACAGAATTACAAGGAAAACGTAATTCTGAAATCTGTGAATCATTGTTAACATTAACAAATAAATAAATAAATAAATATAGGTGTCTTACCCTAACCACCTTAAAGTAATGCGCGAACTGCTTGCCCATCCCCCTTATATGTATTTCAAGTATTCAGCCGCCTTGTCCCGTCACCGGATTCAACGCAGGGTACCCAAGCTCAACACAAATTTTAAAATTATATGATTTAAAGATAAGAGCAATCATTATTAGTTTATTGCAAAAGGTGACTGAGCACGTTCTAGAGACAGTTTTTTTTTTGGTTCTGGATTGGATAAATAAAATATTCCTCCAGTTGAAAAAATGTCGCCTTTGGTATCATTTCGCAAATGGTTCGGCCTAGCCCAACTTGCTGTTTGACGTTTGGTTTGATAGTGGGTGAGATTCGCGGAATTTGACTTGTTTTATATTTCACGCGAAATAAAAAAAAGAGTAGTACCCTAACCAAGCACTCTTGTGACGACAACGACGACGACTATCTACTGATTTATCTATTGATTGATAATACTAAAATATAACAGGTAGATAACAATTTTAGGCACACTCAAAAGAAGGAAGTGAAAAGCTACCAACAATCAGTTTGTCAATTTCTTGTGATACATGCAGACTGTCTCGGTGCTATATTGTTATCATCGATGGCGCATTCCGAGTACAAACTGTGAACGGAAAGTGTAAATCTTTTAGCAGATAGATAGATGATATCTTAGTTTTCTCTTAACATATTACAATCTTCAAAACAAACTTTTTCTCATCTTCATCAGTATTTTTTGTGACTAAATCTAACTGCAAATATTTTATTTAAAAAACAAAAGACAGACAGAAATAAAAATGGTAAGTGTACTTAAGTAAGGACATTGTTGATGTCGTATTGCTTTATAAAATTCAAATTAATATGAAACGTGTTTTAAATTACCGTGTGATATCTATTTTTTATTTTTTTTTTTGAAAAAAAAAAATTCTTTTGAATAGCTGCCTATAATCTTATCAGAATCAAGATAACAAAAAAACAAATTTTTTTTTGCTCGTGCAAAACGCATTACGAAATAAATGTCTCGGAAAAATGTTTATATTCCGTGAAATTGGCGAAAAAATTTATGATCGATGTTGAATTTTATCAATTTGAAGCTGAAAGCGGTTACTTTTGAGGATGTTGTTATCATTTCTTTGTAAATTATTAAAATTAATTACTAATTTATTTTTTTACATGATATGATTTGCATTCTTTCTAAGTAGGATTAAGCGAGTTTTTAAATGCTGTATTATGCAGGCTTAAGAAATTTAATTTGTGACAAATTTTAGTAAAATAAGTGAACAATTAATCACGTTATATAAATTTAAAACTGACTATGTTCTTGGATTTAAGTATATGATGTGATATGCTACATGTTATACAGGGTGTTTCAAACCACCCGTGCCACCCAATTTTCTGGAATAGTTTCGATTGAAAAAAAACACGTGTTCAATTTTTTTTTGAAAATCTATCTGACCAAACAGAAATTCACTTTGGGAGGCGGGGGGTAACTTTAAAATTACAAATGGCAACCCCCATTTTTTTCACGGATTCTGATTCTCCGAAGAGAAATATGAAACTTTTATCTGAAATTTTTTTTTATCCGAAGCCCCCCACCCCCAAAATCATCAAAAATCAAAATTATTCCCCAAAATCATTCATATACCATTCTTACCTCTGTCCTGTTGTCCTGCACCCCTAAAAGAGTCGGAGAACTCGGACATATAATCCCGTTTAGTAATAGAATGAGTTTCAATCGTTTGCCCACATCAAAGATGAAAGCACTTTTTCGTCTCCAGCTCTCCGACTAATAGGCACTATAATATAATAGCCCAACTGATGACCGTGTTAATTTTGGACCTGATGCCTCATTTGAAGAAAAAAAACAGAATAGAGTACAAAGTTGTAGGAGTAGATTTTTCCTGGAATTCCATTTGGCTTACGTGTAATAATCTTCTTGACACATAGGTATTCTTTACTGCAGTCTACAGTCTACTTTTCCAGCGCACCAGCAAAGTATATGTATATTGTGTTTATACCTCTCTCACTCGAACTTGTACTCACACTTTATCTTCTAAATGAAGTCACTCAAGTTTTTGCTCTTTATACTAAATAAAAATTACACATTTACCTAAAAGATGAGCCTAATTATGTTGCTTTACGATAAGAAGTTATTCATGTTTAAGCAATTTTTTTTTAAAAAATACATTTTTTTCTTCCGTAAACACCCTGTATCTTAGTGGATAGTGGGGATACCCCTCTCTAGACATTTTTTTTCTCCAAACATATCCACGAGTCACCCTTGAAAATATTAGCCACGTAGTACAACAAAGGCTTTATTGGACGTCTATGATGACATATATACAATACTAGCTGGGACCCGGTGCGCCTATGCTGCTCCCGAAAGCCAATAGTAGTAATCAGGTGATTTGGCAAAATTATTCCGCCATATTAGCCCCACAATTTTGAATAAGTTTTGATCAGAAATTCGTTATTTACTACCTTAAAAACTCCCATATACCGATTTTAATTGGAATCGGAATACAATTCGCAAACTCGCCGGCCATATTGGTGCGGCCATTTTGAATTTAAATTTTGATCATAAAGTCGTTATTTGCTACCTTAAAAAACCTCAGATACAGATTTTCATTGGAATCGGAACACAATTAGCAAATTCGTCGGCCATTTTGAATTTATAAATTTTTACCACAAATTCGTTATTTGCGACCTTAAAAACCCCTAGATACACACTTTCATTGGAATCGGAATAAAATTGGCAAATTCAACCATATTTCTGCGGCAATTTTGAATTTCGGTCATATTTCGGCGGCCATTTTGAATTTCGAAAATCGGGCTTCGAGGTGTATCATAGGAGACCTCCACGGAACTTCCTGCAAAAATTCAAAGCTCTGCGATAATTTTCAACGAAGCTCTCCATGACAGCGCCATCTAGGAGTGGCTTTAGAAAGTTATAAAATAGCCTATGTTCTAAGTTTGAATGTAAATAGCACATGGTTAAAATTTCATTAAGATCGGTTGCACGGTGTAGGAGCCTATAGCGATCATACATACACACATTCATTTTTATATATATAGATACATACAAGTCGCGAATGAGTGCATATGAGTATTTTAAATCTTTAAAACGGCTATATCTCATGAATGGCAATTCGTATGGGAAAATGTATAATATCTTTTTTTGTAGATAATCGTATAATCTACAAACTTTGAAAACACTATTTTATGATAAGATTTACCGTTTAAGAGATATTTTGACCTTTTGACCTTGAATAAAAAATTTCCTCCCGACCGATTGCGTGGCAAACTCGACATTTTATTTATAATGATGTTTTTAAGGGCAGCCATTTTCAGCAAATTCAGAGTTATCAATCAATTTGAGCTTTTTTTCGTCTATAGTGTAGCAGCTAATTTGTACGTGCACTTCGACACAAATTATTATCGATAAAGTATTATTCACCAAAAAATGTACTGTGGCTCACACTCTTTTACACTTTACTTATTAATTTGTTCAGGAGTTCCCCCGTTATCAAATTTGTCATTCATTTAATTTGTGCAAGATGATAGATAATCTTCAACATTCCAAGAAACCGCGAACATTTGATCTAAATTGCCAAACGTTATAAAAATATTGATAGTGAAGTTCAAAATGATTAAGAGGATTAATACGTGGATTGAATACCCCCCTGCCCTGAGCTATTTTAAGATTATTTCATTAAGGTTTATGGTGGGGCTATTTAACATTTTCCAACATTGTAGGAACTAGAGATGTTTGATCATTTCTGATTTAGTTTTCAATTCCAATTTTTAGTATCATATATTTAAATCTCTTCAAGAAAAGCATTGTTCCTGTCTATGGCTGACTTTGATCTCTGATGAATGGTGTTGAAGAAAATTATGTCTTGCAATAAGAAAGATTAACTTCAGAATACTACCAGAGGTTCTTTAAAGTAATACGCATACGAATAGAACTACTAAAAGATTTCTTGCGCCATCCTGTTTAAATTCCATGAAAAAACTCTTTAAATTAAACTTGCTCATGCATTTTTTATATGATTTACGGTTTTACGTTTATATTTTGCTGGAAAAAGTTTTGTTCCAAACATGTTAAAGGGATTATTTTAATATAAATAAAGAGTTATCTAAATGTGACGTTTAGATGTCAGCACTGTATAATGTTTACTTGTGACGTTTTTGCAAATGACATAAGCCATTTTAATTCAGCAGAAGGTAGTAAAATTTATGCAAATTATAACAAATTGATCTGTTTGATGTCTAATTTCAGCAAAACGGCGATTAAAATTTCCTCAACATGTAATTTCACGAAATACAGATTTCAGTTGGCCTCCAAGGTCATGTGATCTACCACCTTTAGATTTTTTTGTGGGTTTTTTTTTGAAAAGTCGAGTGTATGCAAACAAGCCACAAACAATTAATGATCTAAAGAACAACATTCAAATTGTAATTCGTTTAAATAACTCCAGAAACATTTCGAAAAGTCAATAAAAATTTCGATATTCGAATTTGATGTCTACAGACGCAGTCGGGAAGGACATTTGAAAGATATTCTGTTCCACGTATAATTATAATGGATAATACTTTCAATATACATATAAAAAAAAGCTAATGTACATATGTTTCACATCTATTGCTT
Source organism: Thereva nobilitata (assembly GCA_963855945.1). Classification (NCBI taxonomy): domain Eukaryota; kingdom Metazoa; phylum Arthropoda; class Insecta; order Diptera; family Therevidae; genus Thereva; species Thereva nobilitata. The sequence continues at coordinate 99,579,322 of OY979697.1, read as the reverse complement.
TATTTTTTCGGTTTTTGCTGTTCGATTTATGTCGCCTTTTTAAGGAATTTAGCTCGAAATAAATCGAGCGATCACTGTATCTGCTGTTTTTGCCGACAAAGTTTTTCCTACTGCATAATCTACGATAAATATTATCGTACGATATCAACCTTAAAAACAAATCATTTCTTCTCTCATCTTAGCTTCTTTTGTTTTCAAGTTTAATAATAGTTCATCTAAAATTTATTTGTTTTTCTACTGTCGATCATTTTATTTATTACCTTAACAATTCTATCTTAAAATAAACTTTACTTATCACCTTTTTTTTAAATAGAAGAAAGCGATAAGATTTCGATATCAGTACTTAAGACCTTGACACAAAAAAAAACGTCAGCATCTTTAAGGGTGGAGCTATGCACACTTCAGGCTATAATTTGATTTAGGTAACTTTGAAGCAATCGTGCAAGATTAATTTTCGAAAACATTTATTTCAGTCCTTTGTCGATCCATCCATCCAATTCAAGGACAAATCATCTTCAAATCTGAGTATGTTTCTATAAGTTATTTACATGTTCACTTTTTTAACACGTTCAATGACCTCAAAAAACTATTGTTTATTTGTGATCTTTTTAAAAAGTGCTAAATTCCGGTTCCATTAAACGATCAGTGAAATCTTGAATAACATGTGACGATTTAACACTGTATCTTATTAGAATAAATATATTATTTTTAATCTGAATAATATTTTTTATAAATAAAGCCATAAAAATCAGCAATGAAATTTATAAACCTATGAAATGAAGATGATTTTATGAATTATTGATGACAGACAGAAAAGATCAATCTGGATTCATTAAAACTTCACAAAACATACAACAAATGTTTCATCTCAATGTTTTTTTAATGATTGACACGTGATTTCAGACTGTCGAAAAGATTTTTTCAACTTTCGGGAAGTTGTTGAATTTATAAATATTTACAAAAGAATAAAATTGTTGAAAAACTCTTTGTATTGTTTCTATCATCCTACCACCAGGTGGTGCCCCAGGATTATATAACGTACAAAAATATTTTAATAAAATTCAAATATTGCCTCTTCTTTCATTTGTGATTTTATAAGTGTCTCAATTAATCAAATTTTGTGATCATTTAAAAAATTTGCATACAATGATAGACAATAACCATCCATAGGCGTTGATCGACCTTGTCTTGGATGGACACGGGCAACACAAAACTTTTCCTACGTCATCTTCGGGGTGTATATAACAGAAACAAAAGAAATCGCCACTTTGACTTTATTGAGAAACTGATCGTGTCTTTTATGAGCTCGTGAGTATTGTACATGTTGAATTTTTTTCTATAGCTAAAAAGCTCAATAGACACGCGCCGAAAGCTCCATAAAAAAGCTCCATTGTAGCTCAACATTAAAGCAGAGACAAAACTTTTTTGATCTTGTTCAACAAAACTGATCGATCGCGATCGCTCAAATTTTCTTTACTGCCTCCGAAACTATTTTGCAAAAAACTCCACAGTACAAATTTGGCCATTTTCAAGATCGGATCTCGATTATTTCTGACAGTATCCAAAAAATTTCGGGTGGAAGTTTTCTGTGTAGATTTTAAATTAATATTTTTTTTATTGATTGATCTTAAAATTAGGGTGGATACTCTGTAACAATATTGTAAACGCTATTGTACATTTTCCTTTTATTGTGCCGATCTGTTGCGGCTTGTGATCTTAACCTTGTTTACTGAAATGGAAACTCCAAGTGCTAATGAAACGTTTTAACGTGATTTTAAAAGATAGCTTTAAAGTGAAAATATAAATTAAAAAATAAAAAACGGAAATTGCTAAATGCGAAAATCAATAGCTTTAAGGTGTTTAGTTGTTAATAGTGAGTTAGTTACTGGTGTGTTCTTTTCTTCTGCGTTAAAAATTTGTGTATTAAAATAAAAACGAAAGTATTGCAAATTTTTGTCTAAAAACGAACAAATGCCAACAAACGCGAAAAGTAATAAAGTAAAATATTTTTGTGAAATTAAAATTATAATTGATTATTGAATTTAATATCAAAAATGCATTTTGGAAGTCGCCATGATTTTGTTGGATATAGACCAATTGTTAATGGATTTAATAGTTGGGTTGGTCATTCACCACATCAATTTTTTGCAAGGCATCATGTACATTGGCCGAATTTATTACATGTAAGATTTTTTAAAATTATTAGAATTTATTTTGGTTTAGGATTACATATTCCTAATTTGTTTGCTATGAAAAAATAGAGTAGAATTTAAAAAAATTTTGTAAACAAAGCAGTTTGTTGTAATTCAGAGATTACTATAACTCGAATGTGATGACAAAGAGTGTCGAGAACGTACCTTTATGGTCCTTAAGAAATGTGCCTCACCTTGGCTAAATCTCTATTCTGCCCTGCGATACTTCTCCGGACTTTATCCAGACTCCTTGAGGCTAGTCCATTTTCAACCCATATCAGAAGCTCTACTGGCGACCTTTTTGTGTGTCTAACAGAGCCCTTCCACTACAGTATCCATAGCTTTGGTGAGTTTGATCTGATTACCCCAGATAACTCCAAGGCTTTAGAGAGAGTTTGAAATCCTGGTGTGTTGACTAAAAACGCGAAGGTTTCTGACTAGACTCGAAGCTATTGGTACTCAGATTTAATAAACCGAATTAAGAGGTTCCTTTATTTGCCGTTTAAGTATCCCCCCTGTTCTAACTTGTGACCAGTCATAAGTCACAAGGTTTTGTGACTCATGCTTCTCATTGAGAATTTGTGACTATTCTTGTGACTACCAGCTGTAATGATATTCTAAGCAACCAGTCACAAGAGAATTCACAAATAATTCACCTCTAATGGTGAATTTGTGATCGTGTAATGAAATAAATCAAAGTCTGGGTAACAACATTACTAACGTACGCCAGAAAATATTGACGCAATGAGACAAAGTGTATGTGAACGTCCGAGCATCTCATCGATCTCTATATTGAAACCTGTTCTTTATACTCTTGTGACCTGCTATTTACATAGTCACAATTTTGATAGACGTTGTGACTGTTTTCAGATTGTCAAAATTGTGACTGTAAAATTAGAATACCAAATTGTCTCAAATTTAGACTCAACACAAACTTGTGACTGCGTTGTGACTTGTGTGTGACTGCTTTTAGAATATGGGAATAAGGTAGTTCTGGATTGTCGTTGAATCTATATCGCATGCTTTCAATGCCGGCATCTCTCATAAGACCATACTTTTTTTGGAGACGTTGGTTTCAACACGATTCTTGCGGATTTAATGAAGAATTAGTTCGATATCACTTTTTATTGCATTGGACATGTGTTGACAATCATGAAAGTATGGATCGTGTTTGTCTTACGTTGTCGAAAGCATAAGAGTAACCCAGGATACCGTCTTCAGTAAATTTGTGAAGTACCACAAAAAACTGTAATCGTACCATTTAGTCATTGAAGGAAGCTCCCTCTCTAGATGGTACAAAAATTCCTTTCTCTAAAGGGGCCCAATCCTGGATCAGAAGCTCTCCTGGAAACCCCAGATCTCTTCATATCTGCCGTCAATTTGTAGAGGTAACCTGGGGTCCAAACCGAGGGTAATATTTTGCTTATACACGACGGTCTTTTTGCGTCAAGACTAACAAAAAGGTCCCGTGGTTAAGCTGGTCAAGGTTTAAAGGTTGGCCTTTCTCTGTATCACGGAAGCTAAAAGCAGCTGTTTGAATGTGCCTATGGAAGCCCTACTGAACCTCCTTTCTCTCCACCTAGGATGATCTGGCGAGGCGCTGCATCTACGGGGGCTATTCTTCTTTGGGATCACCTTGGTGGAACACCTTTGTGGATCATTTGACCGTGTAGATCACCTACCCATTCTCAAGGAACTAAAGCTGGAGCCAATCCTCCCATTGTCCGATACCATCCCAATGACTATCAAATGTCGGTCAGAATGGCAGCACGGCAGGCCAGTCTTTCATGCAAACAATACCTTTTGGTATACAGCTGGTTCTGAAACCGATGGTGTACGAAGATACGGCGTATAAAGCTCAAGGCACCACCCCAACGGTTTTGCAAGCTGAGGTATTCGTCATCCAGATGTGTGCCCAGGCTTGTAGTATAGAGCTCCAAATAGCTCTAACATCGTTATTTTCTCGGACTGTCAAGTTGCCCTGTTGCTCATCTATCCCACATGGTGTCATCAAAGATTGTCTTTGGCTTGTCTCTTCTCTCTAATGTTGATTGCACGCCACTAAGGCCACATTGCTAATGAAATTGCCCATTACCTAGCTAGAGTACAGGCAAACTCATCATTGTTGGTCCGGAACCTTTCTGCTGCTTAGCCCGCTGACACGTAAGATCGGCCAGCAAAAATTGGGTCGGGCGGCTTTTTCCTCATAGGTGGACAAAAACCCGGATTCATTCAGTCGACAGGGCTAAAGCCGGAAAACTTTTAAATTACTGATGGGCCACTGTTCGCTCAGTTATTATCTAAGCAAGATAGGTCTGGTAGTTGATTGCGGTTCTGTGGAACAGCTCCTGAAACGGCGGAACACTTGCTGTGCGACTGTGAGGCTACCGCGAGTGGAAGATTGAGTCTCCTCCATAGCATAAAATTGATTTGGGATTCTTATCGAAAATCTCCCTGGGAAGAGGGAAGCCGCGATGGAGTAGACTCAATCTCCTCCTCGCTGTAGCCTCACAATCGCTGAACGATTTTGCTTCATTGCACGATCTTCTCCCGGCTTTGTGAATAAAGACAACCCTAACCTCTCTCCATCACCTCATAATATGAATTAATATCAATCCCGCTAGTTGCGAGAGAAAGGACGATCTCCCAGGGCAGGGCTCCTCACTATCATGGATGGCTAAGTTAAACCGGAGGTCTTTTTTCATGTCTTCTAAATTTTCTAGTACTACAATGTCAAGAAACACATGCTTCTTTTAGTCCCACAATAATTGTGTATAGCTGCATTTCGTTTCATTCAGGTGATCGCGCTTCCAATCGATCGATAATTAATCTTAATTAAAATAAACAATTACTAAACCCAAAAACAAAACAAAAAAAGTTAATTTGAAAATTGTTATTGATAACCCTCAGTGCCTTTAAAAAAAATATTACAAAAATAATATTGTGATCGATCGTGACATTTTTCAAGAATGAAATCCATTGAATCGAAACGATCTAGGCTGTCAACAAACGTGCCGTTTATACTACCGCTACTTATCACCCCATGTTTTACAGTGTTTATCTTACTTTTTAGCTAAGATGATTACTTCAATCATTTTCTACAGTTCAATAATGAACTAAATTAAATATGGAAATGCTTCAGCAACAGTCTCCCTCATTCATGATATTTTTGTTGTTTATTTAATCCAGATTTCAATCGTCATAATCAATTCATAAAAATTTTTTTACAACTCTGCAAAAATCTGTTTTAATTATTCTATTTCAAATTAGAAAATCCTTCAAAGAAAGAGAAATTTGAATCCCATTTTGATTATCGATTCTTCATTCCATATGCCAACTATGATCAGCTATTCTACAATTCCAAGCCGACACACACACACTCATACAAAATTTGTAATAATTCAATCAGCACTTTTACATGAATATTTTTTTGTTCGATAAAAAATTTTTTGCAGATCAGACACAAAATATTTGGATAAAAAAATTCCATTTTTAATTTCCTCTTTGGATTTTTAGATGTCTTTGTATTAATATCTAACAAGGGGCGGGACAGTGTCGTATATCCCGGAAACCCCGATCCCTTCTTGGTAACGATCGCATCGATCAAGTGAGCTTTTTTTCAGAAAATTAGAATTTCGCGCAAAGCTTTCACCCACTGCGCACCTTTTTTTTTGTACTTAAGCTTGTTTAATTTGCAGTGATGCTCCTTTAAAGAAGATATCAGCTGTTTTTTAGGAAGGTGTTCCATAGAGGTACCGATCTTCATGGGTAATAACTCTTCAAGGCCAATTTTTGGATAGAGGCTGTTTTTTTTAGTTATCGACTCTGGTAGTCAAGGCCAAGGGGTGACGAAAGACTTTTTGGATCTAATTTTGGATAACTTTCTGGCCGCTGCTGGCAGAGAAGAGTTTTACTGTAAAAATTCAATTTCGAAAAAAAGCTTCGCATAAATGCTAAGTTCCAGCTGGCTGCGCGTCGTCTTTTGTTCATTTTTTTAATCTAAATCCGATGCGCGCCAAAATTATTTGCAAATTCCAGCAAAACTTTTGAAGCAATTTGTTCCATGATTTCGTTTTTTTTTGTTTTGGAAACCCGTTTGCGGCGTTTTGCTTCAATTGTTCTTCGGGAAGTTATGACACCCGATCAGCGGGAAAAAAAGAAGATAATAGTTTTTTTTTTTTGAAAAAAATTCTCAAGCTCTTTCATAAGCTTTTTTTATTAAATATAATCTTGTATTAAAAATTCTTCAATATATTTTTTCGATGAACATTTTAGGAAGACCACTATTGTTATTGTTTTTTTAATATTAAACATAAAATGTTATGGCAATTTAGAGTGAACCCATTGGTCTACGTTCTTTTCGATAATAGTAATTGTGCTGCGCAGAATTTTAAAGATACTTTTAGGCTTTAGACTGGTTCTTCTATATTTTGTTTTTAAGATTCCCAGTCAGGTAGCTGTTTTGGGTTGATGCACAATTGACAGTCGTGCCTAGAGCGTTGTCTACCTGATACAAATTTCAATTTTTAGTTCGACACGTTTTCTTTCAAGGCGCTTCGAAAGATTCACGTTTTGTTTTTTACATAAAAAAATAAAACAAAAAAAAAATGGGCGATTTTTTTTGAGTGATAAAACTGTTTTGCCTTTTATGGTAAGTAAGTCCGCTTGTTATGCTGAGCTTAGGTTATTTTAATTTTTTTTGTTTGGCTAGAATATTGCCAATAAAGTTGAGAAAGGAAAACCTTGAGGTGTTTTAAAGAGGAGCATACAAAAAATATATGCAGGATTAAATTATTTTTTTTAATGGGTTCTTTTTAGGGGGACCTTCTCACACTATTTTTTAGTAGTAAACCGGATTAAAATTACATCAAAGATTGAGTCTGCCTTAAAATTTGTCACAGAAACCTTGTTTTGTTGATAGAACAAAATAAAAATAAAACAAAATTCAAAAAGAGGTTAATACGGCAAATTCTGGTTAAGGTAGAAACCAAAAAAAGGTAAAAACTTAATCTGAATATATTAAAATTCTGTAAATTTCATAATTCAGTTAAAAATTTTGACTAGAATTATCAGTAATATTAAGAATTTATTCTTGACAAGTTTTTATTTTATTTAAAAAAATATATATTCAGTTTATGGTAATTATTTAAAAAAATTAAAAATATAAAGTGTGAACCAACAATATTTTTTTTAGTTGAAATCGCCGAAAGTGTGAATTTTTTATGTGAAAAACTAAGTTTAGGAGAGAACATTTTGTATTATCACAGTCCCTTATGTCGTTTGGTTCATGGTGTAATAAGCTTAGTTCGAAGAATAGGTGGCGGGACTGTAGTGTTCTAGCAGAAAGGTGTTGAAAAAGTATATTTCAATTTTAATTGATGGCGCTCTTTGAATTTTTAGATGTAACAGGAGTTTGGGAATACAGACTGTGGAAGTTTGTACCATAGTCGAGTTTTGCTTTACTTATAAACAAATGAACTTCTAGATCGTAGTGTGTTCGACAAGCAAGACTGCAGAGTGTAAAAGTGAGCCAAACTATTTTTTTATATTGCGCAAAAAAATATTGCCATACATATGCAGGAAGAAGGGCATTGATTTCAGTGAAACATTCGCTACAGTTAAATCGATAAAATTTTGTATAGGTGTCACATTTCTGCTACAGTGTTTATGGAAGCGCACAAGGTGCAATTTGAGTTTGCTGGCGAGGTTTTGTGCATTGTCAAGCCACGCTAAGGTGAGTTTTGAAGCGTCACAGGCCAAATAAACGAGTATTTCGCTGTGAAAATTTAAATGTTCGCTTAATAGTCCGCGGAAATTAACATTTTAAGGGGGAAAAATTCCAAAATGGCTGAAAATTGGTCCACAGCTTCCTTGGGACTCTTTAAGAAAACAATTTCGGAATCACAAAAAAAACATGGCCGCCGAGAGATATCACTTTTTGGCCAAAAAAAAACTCAAAAACTGGATTTTTCGAAAAAAAATTTTTGATCAGTCAATACGAAACGTTATTAGTAAGCCATACACTAAGAGTTTTTTCTTTCGAAAAAACTGTCGGTTGGCGGGTTAAAAAAAATGCCACTTTGCGTTGCGTGTTTGACAAAGCTCTTTGTCCATACACTATAAAAGTTAGTTAGTCGGATTGCGTGGCAGTTAAATGTGCTTTTGAAAAACAACAACAAAATGTATGTATTTGACTCGGCGTGCGGAGTGGCTGTTTTTTCAACGTTCCACGCCATACACCACGGAAAAATATATCATAAAATTTCGGTGTTTTTATAGGATATTTTATTTATAGAAGGGGAATAACATGATCCATGATTATTGAAGACCCAACAGCATCTGTTGAAGGGTTCGTTCCTTCGTACTCGGTACTATGCCTGTATTCCCTTAGTACTTTCGTATGTCTACTACATCGAATTAAATTTGATTCTATTCGATAGAAATTCTACATTAACGTTTCGGTTAAGGACAAGACAGCGGCATGAGATCCAACACCTTCAGTCTGTCCTTGTAGGGTGGCTGAGATAATCTTGCGGGGAGATTAGAAGCATAAGATTTCAGGTGGTCAAACGCCCTTTTCTGTACCCATGTTGTTGTTCGTAAAAGAATGAGTCGATTAAAGGGGCAATCATGTCAACACATAAATAACCATCAACACTACACTCCAAATGACACGCCACTTTTTGAATTTTTCCATGTGTGCATAGATCAACAGAAAAACTGTAAAATTGAGTGTCAAATGGAATGTAGAAAAAATTGGCGTGTGATGTTGAGCACACAAGATGGTAAAAAACTGGCAGATTGCGTGGCGCGACAATTGGCGCGGGGAAAAAACTCTCAGTGTATGGCTTACTATTGCCTACAAAAAAGCCGTCTTGTCATTTTTGCGAAAACCTAACTCTTTCAAAGTTATTCAAGGTCAAAGTTTCCAAAAATCACTTTTTGGCCAAAAAATTCCTTGAATAATTCGGAAAGGTCAAGGTTTTCGAAAAAATATGCTATAGATCATGTGATTTTTCTAATTTTGACTAAGTACGTCTTGTCTAAAGGTGTGATTGTGTACAGGCCCACAAGGGGCATCTAATGCCTTGCCTCCCCGGGTGAAAATAAGAGGCCGACAAATAAGAGAACTTCGGCGTATTTTAGGCTCAAAAATTGAATGGTAAAAAGAGCCGAAAATACGCCGAAAAATAGCCGAGATAGTGAACATAAGGCCGATAAAACGCCGAAATGACACCGAATATACGCCGACATGTGAATGACCATAAACCGAAAAAAGGCCGAAAAGACGCCGGAATATTTACCGAAAACAGGCCGAATAAACGCCGATGCATAAGTCCCATGAGGCCCACGCATTTTTTAATTTAACAATTTTTTGAATTATACTTTGAAATATTAGTGTACTTTTGAACTTAGAAAATTGTTTTGCTAAAAGTCTTCATTTATCGAAATATTCTTAAGTCCAGACGTTAAAGAAATTTCTAAGTTATTTTAAAAAATAATTCAAAATATGACCGAAAACAAGCCGAATTTTCAACGAAAATAAAAATAAATTTTCTGGTAATGTATGCTGAAGTTTTATTCTGCTACTGCCTAAAATATCGGTGTATTTTCGGCCTGTTTCGCTGTCGAACCATCTAAGCAATAATATATCGGCGTCTTTTCGGCTTGTTTTCGACCTCTAATAATATTTCGGTGTTTATTCGGTGTCTTTTCGGCTATAAATGTACTTTTAGGCTGTTTTTCGGCGTTTTTTGGGCCTTTTATTTTCACCCGGGTCATCCCGAGTGGAAAAAAGAGGCTGGTAAATTTGAGAATTTCGGCGTGGATATTTTTTTATGCGAGTAATAACTGAGGCGGCGCATAGTGGGGCAAATAGCTCATTTTTTGGGCAAACGACAATTCCCAAGCCTGGAATTAATGAAACTTAAAAATTTTTTTTCTAAACTATTCGTTATAAAATTGCCTTTAATTCTATCGAGCCAGAATTTTGAAATTTCAAAATTAAAGATGGCTAATCCAATATGGCGGACATAAATTTTGTAAGTAAATTAACATTTTATCAAAACATTCTTTAAAATTATTGAAATTAATTATTATTAATTAATTTTTTGTTTCCAAAAAACCCCCCAAGTAACAATTTTTTATAATTTTAAAGAATCTTTTGATAAAATGTTAATTTACTTACAAAATTTATGTTCGCCATATTGGATTAGCCATCTTTAATTTTGAAATTTCAAAATTCTGGCTCGATAGAATTAAAGGCAATTTTATAACGAATAGTTTAGAAAATTTTTTTTTAAGTTTCATTAATTCCAGGCTTGGAAATTGTCGTTTGCCCAAAAAATGAGCTATTTGCCCCACTGTGCGGCGTCGCTTTATATTTTTAAACCCGAGTGTCGTTCTGCCAAGCGGTCCCCCATCTTAGTACTAATCAAGTTCAATGCTGCTTCACCTCCGCGATTGAACGAGAACCGGTCTATTGGGTATGCCAATTGACAACTTTCCTGGTCAACAATAACATGGCCTGAAATATGAAGCAAGGCAGCAACAAAAACGAAAGCTTTGTATGAGTAAAACTAAAGCTTAAGGGCATTACTTTAAAAGTTTTTTAAAAAGCTTTCCGAATACGTAAGGCAGATATTGGGCGTGCCCTATTTCATTTGTAATGAGGTTTGCCTCTTAGAATTTAGAACTACAGGAAAGGTCCTCGCTTATAAAATCCGTGTACGTGAGCCTAGTGAAATCTGGGGTCAGTCGAAAATCTGGGGTCAAATCGGGTTAGTTGACTGTCAAATTATATCTACTTTTTTTACATTAACTAAAGGCGTAGATACACAATACGAGTTGCTGACCTGACAGGGGACAGCTACTGCACTTGTGTACTCGCATGTCGGTTCTTATAATAAAGCCGTGGTTACCCAGTGCGAGTTAGCATGGGAGCTGGCGTAGTCAGTTACTGCAGTGCAGCTACTGGCACCGTGTGACCGCATCATAGGAGTTACTGTCATATGCATATCGGTCAGTACCTCGCATCCGAGCTACTACAACATTTCTTGTTTTTACTCGCCTCTCGCTTTCCCCACGCCACAAGCAGCAGCTCGCATGCGACTCAGACGTCAACTTGCACGGTACTTCGAAATGACACGGCGTTTACACGATGTCATTATAATGAACAACTTTTATGACACGAATTTTTTGTCATTTTTGTGACAGAAATAATGACACAAATTATGACCATGTAAACGATAATGACAATTAATGACAAACAAAATGACAAGTGTGTCATACGTGTAAACTCACCATAAGGCATTATAGCTATCATCACCGAAATCTTTGGTTGTTTTCCTACTATGAGACATGGCCATTTTGGCATTAGATCTCATTCCATGACTGAAGACAAGCAGTATTTTTCAGGATGGTACCTGGCGGGTTCGTTTTCCATTTTTTGTAACAACAATTAAGACATATAAACATTACAATTAAACATTTACCATTTAATCAAACTGAATATAAATTTTTCAACAATTTTAAAAAATTTCATATTTATTAACAGGGTGCCCATCAAAGCAATGCAGCTGATAATTTGACAATAATTATTGGAGGTGATGATAGCAGTAAACAAAAGAAACAGCCTGACAATCAGATAAAGTCAACGAAGTACACTCTAATCACATTCCTACCACAGAATCTATTGGAACAGTTCAAAAGAGTTGCAAATTTCTACTTCTTAGTTATGTCAGTTATAATGATGTTAATAGGTAAGTAATGCCTCCCTCCCTGCTCAAAACATTGTAATCTTAATTACCCACTATCATAAAACCCATATATAAACTTTAAAAAGAATTTAACAACATCCATGCGAGGCTGTTAAAATTCTCCAATCAATAAACTTTTAACAGAAGGCGTCACTCGCGCCGCGCGCATATGCAGACCACTTCGTTTTAAACATTTCTAAACAATTGGCACCATTTAGTCTTTATGACATTTTCTATAGTTTTGGCTTTAGTTAATTCAGTCAAGTAATACCGAACGACGAACACACACTCTCTGATAAAAAATAATAAAAAAAAAAACATAACGAAAAAAAAATATTTATAACTTTCCAGCTGAAAGAGTTCGAATCAAGCGGCAAATTTCGCTTTTGAAAAACACAGGCAATTGGCATTCATGCTCAGCTGGGACCAACTTAGCACGGTTGCGCATGCGCATGACGGACTTTTAAAGCTGAACTCAGACATATATAAATAAACAAAAATCAATCAGCACTCGATCGAGATTTTTGCTATGCAGTAATAATTATTATCACCAATTGCCAAGTGTCGAACCAGAGTCTGAGCTTAATATGCCCAATTGTTGTGCATTTGCATATAAAAGCTTACACACGATATCGTCTATAAAACTAGCTTTTTTTGCACTTATTGGCGGCTGGGTGCTAAATAATAGAACGATTTTCTTCTACTATAATAATTTTGACATTGAACACCGATTTAGAGGATCTCTTCTCAAAGAGCCGAGATCATACAGTATTTAGTGAAACTATGTGAAACCATCTTCCGTGAAATTTTGTTCGCCTCATTTGATCATCGATGTAATCGACATGAATTAGGTTTATGATGTGATCTTTGAGAAAACAAAAACAAAAAAAAAATAATAATACACACACCAAAAAAATATAAACTGAATATCAGCCTTGAACTTGGGGGGACAGGAGTCATTAAGTAAAGTGAAAAATTAATTGGAACTGGCTACATTTAACAGAGAGGTCGTTCATTTCAATGCTTTGATTAGATCGATGACGATTGCATTTTTGTTTTGTTATATAATTGGATCTTACAAAAGGCGAAGATGCGTGGCGTTAGATAAAAAAACGTTTTTTCTTTTTCATTTTTAATGTGGTTTTAGAGATGAGAGAAGCGCGAAATAATAATGGTGGGTAATTGGAGTTTAATTGTGAACACGGTAGTATAATTTTCTATTGTTAGTAAACTGGAGATGTTTTATTCATTTTAGTAACGAAAGGGTAACAATGAGTCACAATTTTTGTGTTTGAATTTTTGAATTTGAAAATAGTAAACGTATTTTATGCCACAATATTTTAGGCATAGAAGAAGTAAAATGGATGTAAGGAGTTACCGAGGAGTGGATACGGACGCCGATCATTACCTAGTTGATGAAGGCAAACAAATATGTAGTTATGTAGTAGGGAAAAGAAATAGATGATATAGTGGGGATGAGTGAAATTTAAACGAGCTACATTGAGGCCTTTAACGATCGTTTTTTTAGGTGAAAGACTAGAGATCAGAGGAAACCATCTTTATATTTTGCTCACATACTGTACTATTGATTAATTATATAGAGTACAATTAGTACGTATACGTGCGAAATTGAAGCCGGATTCAAGCCAGCTTAGATCCTAGAAAAATCCATGTATACGCAGATCGAATTCAAATAGGATCGAGCGGAATTCGATGAAAAAGCGAAACAACAGTAAAGCGATACGAAAACTACAAATTGTAGGTTATGTTCATTGCTTTTCGATTATGTTTGAATCCATTTAAACTTCAATTACTCGATCCGACGATGTCAAATAGGCAGATTCTCACTTTCAATCTTTCGATCTCTCAATCGTTTGATTTGGTCATGTATACGTGGTAAATAATGTCTCTAGTTCAGTTCTTCCTGAACGAACCAGTCAACTCTGGTCTGTCTCGAGGCCCAGCCTAGTGTCTATTTTGCTACCCCCTTTATGCTCCTTTAAATTTTTTCCCATTTGTCGTTGATGTGGGGCTGTTCTTCTTCTACTTCTCTCAAGTTTCTAAGACAGCATTCTGGCCATCTCTGTTTTCTTCAGTTTTCTAAATTTCTCCGTGTTTGTCTGTGCCACCGTTTGTCTGCATTTTGGATGGCGCTGAGGCATAATTGCGGCTCAATTTGTCGAATTGTCACGTCCTTCAGCTCGATCAATCTTTCTTGTAGCATAGTCGTCCGGAGCCAAGTTTTCATGCAGCGAAAAGTAGAAAAAGAGCGTTCAAAGGCTCGCGTTCGTTACAGGAAGTGTGCAGAATATGGGAAGATAAGTGTGAATGACATAGCAGTGCTTTAATGCTTCCAATGCAGTGGTTGGTAATGCATTGGTTCCAAACTTTCGCCAAACTTTTATCTTTGAGCCTCAAACTTTGCACGATGTTATCATTTTTCAGAAGGCCCCCAAATCTGTCTCAAATAATCGTTAAGATTTTCAGTTTCCTTCTTTTTCAGAGTAGATACTTTCCCTGGAAACAGAAAACAGGAAACCATCCAAAACTTCTTTGGAAAAAAGAGTTTTCAGATCCTCACTGATACCGTCCAACAGCAGAATGAATATTTGCTTATGACACACATGAGGTATCGATACCAGGATATGGCGAATACCGGGGTATTGAGGAACCCCTGACACACATGAACGAGGGTATAGTTTGACGTTTATCTACAACTAAAAAAAATTTCAAATCTAGTAAGCGAATTTTGATAAATTATAGTTTTAAGTGTTAAGTGGCATATTGAATTTGATTTGGAAATGGAACATTTAATTGCTTTATTCCTTGCCAAACAAGAGGAAATAAATCTAGGTCTAAGGCAAATTCAAAATTTGGAACAAAAAAGAAAAAAAAGATGAGATATTTTGTGATAAAAGTATATATTCAGACGTTTTTGCTCGATTTTCGCACACAGGTGGCGCTGTGCGCAGAGAAAAGATCTTATACCTACTCTATACGCACAAAATTTTCGTGGTATCAATACCCAGTTCATAACAACTTGTTTTCCTGGGTATAAACTGGGTATAAGGTGACAGACATGTAGTATAAGTTAGGTATACGCAATACCGTGGTATCGATACCCCATGTGTGCATAATCTTTACAAGTTATCACATGTTCTGGATTTTTCTTCGTTGACGTCAAGTTCTTCCGCCATTTTTCTCGCATTCGAATAAATGAGTCGAAAGTTTTCGTCTTCTATCTTGGAACGTTATAAAGCGTATCTATCATTGTTGACGCCAAATCGATGGTTTTCTTCTGAAGAATCACGCTGAGTAAATGAGTGAAGCACAAAAATATCAAACAAGCAGAAAAGCCCGAAAATGAATTGGAAATTGCACAGAGCTTCAATGAGAAATTATATTGATTGAGTGTATTTTTACGATTCCGAAATACCGTTGAATTTGTGCGAAAAAACAGGTAGTCACCACAGCATTTTCCTCTTCTTTTCAAATTCCATTGATTGCTCCACAATCCCGCAGAATGACGGCACAGGCATCAGTCTCTATGGTACATAATTTCATGTTGAGATTCATTTTCCTCATTTCTTCTAAAATGATTTGTCTAAGTGCAACTATTGTGAGACATAATTCCTTATTAGTTTGGTTGTCTTCTATGACAGTCTTCAGAGCCATTATCTTTTGCAGTAAGATTCTTCAACAGTTCACCAAAAGCATCCAAAAACGTCACGAAGTCTGTTCTTATGTAAGGTACATAACGAAATATGAGGTTAATCTGTGAAATCGAAAACCAAACATTTTACTTCAATAATGTTAATAAGTAACCCAATATTTTTTCGATGGAACGAACTAGACGAAATCGCACTGGTGCTGTCACATTTACCACCGGTTCGGTTGTCTCGAATATATGCACGACAGTAAAGATGGTTGGTGTGCTCTGCTCTGTTGAAGGCTTATGTGGATCGAAAAAATCAAGGTTTTTAATAAAAACATGAGCTATTTAAAAAATTTTCAAGCTGTTTTTTTATTGAAAGTATGATCCATTACAATTATATTCAAATCTCCATCCCAACTGCGTCTACAGGCATCAATTCGAATATCGAAATTTTCAATAACTTTTCGACATGTTTCTGGAGTTATTCAACGAATTACAACTTGAAAGTTCGTTCTTAAAATCATTAATTGCTTGTGGCTCGTTTGTATTTTTTCAAAGAACGCCCATTTTCATAATAAGTTTGAATAACAAGTTGTTGCAATTTATACCTGTCCGCGGCTGAAATTGTACTAGCTTCTACTAAAACAAAATGGCTAATGTCATTTGGAAAGATGTCCTCGGTAAATATTACAATGTGACTGTGCTGACATCTAGGTGTCATATTTGGATGTTTGTTTATTTTATCTTCGTTCTGTTCGATTTTTTTTCATTTGAACATTTAAGCTAAGAACGTATTTTTAAAATATTTTTATTAATAAAATAAATAAATATATTCCAGATAGTCCGGTTTTACCAATCACCTCAATTATGCCACTTGTGTTTGTTGTATCTGTAACAGCAACAAAACAAGGTTACGAAGATTACTTACGTTATAAGGCTGATAATATTGTAAATGCATCGCCAGGTATATTTTTTTATTTATACGTAAAACGCATGTTTGGATTACGTTTATATCTAGGTCTCCTATTGCAGTAACCGTCATACAAAAAGGCAATCCAGTTAATATTAAATGCGAATATATAAGGAGAGGTGATTTGGTGCAAGTAACAAAGGACTGTGATGTACCATGTGATATTGTTATATTAAAAAGTTCAGATCCATATGGTAAATGTTTTGTAACAACAGCAAATTTAGATGGTGAAACAAATTTAAAAACATTACAAATACCAAGAAATTTACCAGATATACCAATGGATAAGCTACAAAATTTAGGTAGTATAGAATGTGAGAGAGCCAGAACAGATTTATATACATTTAATGGGAAAGTTATAATGGCACCAGCAATGCAAAGATCACTGCAATATACTGATATCGGTTCGAATCAATTTGTTTATCCATTAATGGCTGATAATTTATTATTGAGAGGTTCAAGAGTTAAAAATACCGAATGGATTGTTGGTTGCGCTGTCTATACAGGACATGATACTAAATTGGCATTAAATAGTCGCAATACTCGGAATAAAACTCCATCAAGTGAACATTATATTAATAAATTTTTAATATTCATTTTAGTGATACTAATTATTTTAGTTACTTTCACTTATTTTTTGAAAAGGTAAAATTTTTTTTTGTGGTTTTATTTAATAGTTCATTCTATACACATATATTTTTTTTAACAAAAGGTACTACGAAATGTTTATAGTAGAAAAGCATTCATACATTGGACCACCAATTGATACAACAGCAGTCAAGGAATTTTTACAAGACTATCTGTCGTTTTTGATCTTGTATAATTATCTTATTCCGATATCCTTGTATGTTACTATCGAAATGCACAAATTTCTTGGAGCATTTTTCTTGGAATGGGATCCAAAATTGTACGATGAAACAACTGACCAACCATGTATCGTCAATACTTCTGACTTAAATGAAGAGTTGGGCCAGGTAATTCCTCTTTATCATAAGTTTATATTTTATCACTAAAATTTTTTATTAACCAGGTTAACATTCTATTTTCTGATAAAACTGGTACATTAACCAAAAATGAAATGTTACTACAACAATGTTCTATAAACGGACGAAAATTTCATATAATAAATGGCAAGCTCAAAGAAGACGGAACTACACTCAAGTTCAATATAAAACGTTTCAATGTAGGTACTAACAAAACTATAAATTCATCTTAACTCTACAACAATAACACTTGTATAAAAATTAAAAAAAATTCCAGGAAGATCAACTAATATTCTTTCAAGCTCTTGCAATATGCCATACAGTACAAGTATCAAAAAGATTCGATGAGCAAATCAATGAAAATACCGAACCACAAGGATCTAATCCTTTTGAGAATATAACTGAAGAGGATGCACTATCGCCCGACTCATCTGAAATGGAAATTGATCGTGTTGATTATATTTATCCAATATCAAAGCATTCATCACAAATAACTAGTAACAAGGATGAAACATTAAGCGATGATGATAAACGATTAACACCGCCGACAGCGAAGACGACCAAAAAAATAAAAATCGATTGTCGTCCAAAGAGTTTATTAAGTGACAATAAAATTCATCCATCTACCTCGGAACCTATAACCGATGATAGCTCAATACGTCCACTTACATATCCGAGTGTTTTTATACAAAATCATCGTCCATTGGAATTTAATCGTTCAACATCTCATATTGATTTAAAAAAATCAACACCATCGCCAACGCATAGAAGGACACAGTCGTATGGTTCATCAGGATTTTATCCGTCACCAAAATATAATGGTGATTATATAGTTTAGAATTTTTATATTTGCCCGTAAAAGTAGTGGGGAGAAATGTAAATTTTGTAAATTTTTTCTAGTTAGCAATGAGGATATACGAGCCGTATCGAGTTTTCTATCAACAAGGCAAGGATATGTTACACCGTTCTTTACTAGAGAATCATTAATATCTAGAGCGGAAAGTATGAGAAGGAGAGAGAATATACAAAGTTTTGTGGAGTAAGTAAAGTTTAATTGTAAGTTAGTACTAGTTGTAGACCCAATTTGAAGCTGCCAATATTGATTTAGATTTTAAGAACTGAATTGAGTGTGTGGCAGTTCAACCAAAGTAGTATTGGCTACCACCGAGTCTGACTCTCTGTTTTCGCCTATGGGTCGATTTCTTAACTCTTCAATTTTCTCATATTTAAAAACGACTTCGACTCAGTCTGTAGTAATGAGGACAGCTAATCTCCGCAATAAGTGAAACCCAAATTTCACCTGATGCTGATTTGGGTCACTATCAGGTGTCTGCATACACGTTAGTGCACCACATCTCCGCCTATAGGGGTATTGACATCTATGCTGGGAACATGTTGTTACGTTTTTACCGCTTAACGGATTCGTTGGATTAATTGAGGAATACACGATTTAAATGTTCACACAAAACTTATTTATTAACACAATTCAATGCCACACAATTCTTAAAGTTCACTAATTATCACTTGCAATTCAATAGCTCTCACTAATAACTCCTATTTATCGCCTTTTAATTCATTATTTAATTACCACTTTTCGCTTTAGGTCACTTTTATTACTTCGAACACTTTAATCGCTTTTCAAATCAAAACTGACTGTAAATGCCCAACCAACCAATATAGCTCTTTCCTTATCCAAGTTCTAGATATTTCCACCATCGTCTGGAGGCCCTCTATTAATGGGACATTCGAGCCTTCTCTTTTCTTACTTTCTACAACTTTGAGAAGCTTAATGCCTTAAATTACCGTTCGTTCACAATCTGACTAATAGATGGCGCGATGTTAACTGACTGCATAAACCGTTACAAATCATTCGTTCAAATTCTAACTAAACCGTTACAAATAACAGTTTGTTCCAACTTCTAATAGATGGCGCACAATATTTTAACCATTTTTGCCTTAAGCCCGGTATGCAAGGCTCAAGAAATTTCTTTGCCTATCTTAAACCTATATAAAAAAAATGGTCAAGAAATGGTTCAGAAATATTTTCTGGCGCGATTTCTGTAACCGATATGCTAGAGTCAAGAAATTCACACCAGAAATATCGTGTTTTTTAGTGACACGCAGATGTCGCTGTTGATAAAATTTTAGTTTTTCCTCCAGAAATAAGTGTCGATTCATTTATTTCCTTGAAATTTTAACGGTTCATGAGTTCTTGACGTCTCAGGTGGTTTTTGAAATTGAAAGTAACTGTCAGCAATGGAAAAAATTATATATTGCTGTTTTTTATTCAGATTTTTTAAATTCTTTAAGGCCAGTATCCAGATCGAGTGAAATTCACTTCCTATCTTAAATGCCTGTAAAAAAAGGTGAGTGAAATGAGAACGAAATTTTTTTTCGCTAACGTTTCGCTTACTAGTATCCAGTTCGAGAGAAATTTTACAGGTTAAAAATTTGATGAACAGGTGTCGCTGTTTCAATATTTCGTAGCGAAATGACCACGAACCCTCACTTCACGACTGTCTGTCATGTTTGGCTTTTTAGTTGGTAGGCAACAACGGTTATATAAAAAAAATTAAATTGAAAAAATCAAATTTAAACATGGAAAATATCGAAATTGT
Organism: Thereva nobilitata; assembly: GCA_963855945.1. Classification (NCBI taxonomy): domain Eukaryota; kingdom Metazoa; phylum Arthropoda; class Insecta; order Diptera; family Therevidae; genus Thereva; species Thereva nobilitata. The sequence continues at coordinate 99,559,146 of OY979697.1, read as the reverse complement.
AGGTTTTTTTTCAATTCTATTCGTATATTTGTATTTTTCTCTTTTTATGAAGGAAGTTTTGTTTTTGAATTTATTTGATTTGTCTTGCTAGCATCATTACTGCGATTAATCTTCTCCGCACTAGATTTCTAAATAAAAAAATATTTACTATGAAATTTGTATCCAAATAACATAGATTACACTTGTGAAAACGTGCCATTTTGAATGCTTAATATCCTCGAGTGTCAGTTACATATAACATTTATCACAATGACATCTTGTTGTCATACTACCGAACTAATCCTATGCTAATGCAAAGTGAAATGACGAAAGTGTAAAGTAAGTGAAATTTCACTCGATCTGGATACTAGGCTTTACTAATTAAAACAATTTCATTAATTCCTAGCAATCATAAAACAATTTATTTAATGTCTGCAATGAAAATAAGTAACTGTCAAAATTTCTGAACTGCTGTCACTTTTTCTTAGGGAAATAAATGCAGAAGTTTTCTTGAGCAAATTTCTTGAGCCTTGCATACCGGGCTTAATGCCTTAAATTACCGTTCGTTCACAATCTGACTAATAGATGGCGCGATGTTAACTGACTGCATAAACCGATACAAATCATTCGTTCAAATTCTAACTAAGCTGTTACAAATTACAGTTTGTTCCAACATCTCATAGATGGCGCACAAATCACCACGATATTTTAACCATTTTTGCCTTAAAATCATCAACCGATATAGCATCATGTCATATTCTTCTTCTTCCTATCCAGAAAACGTATCTCCTTGACCTGTTTCTTACCTCCCATCCTACGCGATACCCCGTCGATTCACCTCTTGTAAATTTGGAACACTTAACTAGAAGTTATTCACATAACAATTTTAAACCCCAACCAAACTAGTTAAGAGAATTGTCTGGCACTATTGGAAGACCAACTGGCTGGGGCCTTCTCGTTTTTTCCAGTTCAGGGTTTGAGTAAATTTTTTTTTTGCTTTTGTTTTTTCACTTGATACTGACTTAGATCAATATAAGGTGTCTGGATACACTTCTGAAAGATTTTAACGTTCATAATATAAATTTGCTGAGTTACTATAACGATATCATTGAAAGATGCTGGGCCCTGGCTGGAGCTTATTCATAATGTATTGTCGAAGGCTTTCTTAACACTCCAAAAGGACTGTATCCTGCTAACCCATATCCTTGTATCACTTAGTGGGCTTAGTGGGATGTTATTGAAAATATTTATTTTGCGCTATCAGAGCATAATTACTAAAAAAATCTTTTTATTTTTGAAAACATCCGAAAGCTTTAGGCACATTTTGTTTGCTCACTTGATGCTGACTTTGATAAATATTAGGTGTCTGGATACACTTCTGAAAGATTTAAACGTTCATAATATAAATTTGCTAAGTTATATCATATAATTGAAAGACGCTGGGTCCTGGCTAAAGCTTATTCACATTTTCCAGGCCATTGGCTTTTGGTTCTATAGTAAGATCCTCAATTCTTTCGCTTTGTATACCTTACAAATTCATTATTTTAAAACGTTATTTCCAAGTGCACTCCCGATCGAAAAAACCAATTTTTTTGTTAATAAATTTAACTTCTTTCTAGAAAACTAGATTATCAAGCATCCAGTCCAGATGAAAAGGCTTTAGTTGAGGCATGTGCTTTTCTGGGTATAGTATATGCTGGCAATGAAAATGAGGTCTTCCAACTTCACGTTTATCAAAGCTTAAGTCGAAACTTTGATCCAAACTTATTTACAACAGTCACTTTTAAACGATTAGAAGTTTTAGAATTTTCATCGGATAGAAAACGAATGAGTATTATAGCACAAGACAGCCAAAACGAATGCTGGATTTATACAAAAGGTGCCGAAAGTCATGTATTCCCACTTTGTGCAAAAAATTCGGAATTAATTTACAAAACAAACAAACATATCAATGATTTTGCTGAGAGAGGATTAAGGACATTGTTGGTGGCACGGAGAAAATTATTACCGGATGAATATAGTGTATTTCAAAATGGTATGAATTTGTATGAACTCTTTTAAGTGGTCTTATTAACAATTAATGTTTAACCTCCATTAGAACTTATAGCAGCAAATAGCTCTATTGAAAATCGCCAACAATTACTTGATGATTGTTATGACAAAATTGAAAGAGGTATTGTTTTTGTACTAGTACTTGTCTTATGTTTAACAATAAAATTTTAGATTTAGAAATTCTTGGGGCAACAGCTGTTGAAGATGCCTTACAGGATCACGTCCGGGATACCCTAGAAGCACTACAGCTTGCCGGAATAAAAATCTGGGTTCTTACTGGTGATAAAGTTGAGACAGCATTCAACATAGCCCTATCGTGTGGGCATATACCAACCAATGCAGAAAAATACTTCATGACCGAATGCAATAATCCAGTTGATGTTGGAGAGCATCTAACAACGCTACTCCATGAGATGAGACGATGTCCAGATCTTTCATATGCATTACTTGTTGATGGAAAAACATTGGCAGTTGCATTAAAGCATGATGCTGAACGATTTCGTTATGTAGCAATCAAATGTACAGCAGTATTATGCTGTCGGTTAAGTCCATTACAAAAATGTGAAGTTGTGCAGCTAATTAAATCAGATCCAAAGAAATATATAACAGCTGCCATTGGTGATGGGGCAAATGATGTATCAATGATACAGGAGGCTCATGTTGGTCTTGGTATTGTTGGAAAAGAAGGTCGACAAGCAGCTCGATGTGCTGATTACTCTTTTGCTAAATTTTGTATGGTTAAGAGATTGCTATTAGTTCATGGACATTATTATACAACAAGATTATCACTATTAGTGCTATATTTCTTTTACAAAAATATCGTCTTTATGGGTGTACAATTCTTGTATCAGTTTCATTCGATGTTTTCAGCGTCATCGATTTATGATTCTATATATTTAACATTATATAATGTTTGCTATTCATCACTGCCAATATTAATTTTGTCTTTGACTGAAAAAACATATCCAGAGGATAAATTAATGAAGTAAGTTTTTATTTATTAAGTAATTTTAGTTTGATTAAAATATATATTTTAATGGAGTTGGGATACTTGTTTAAGAAATTGAAATTTAAAACTTTTCAGTTACGTGCAAGATTAGGAAATTTCGTATTGTTTGAACTTGTCCTACATAATTCCGCGAATTTCTCAACTAACTTACCAAAATTTCGTGTATTTGTCAACTAACTGAGAGTTTTTAATTGATAATTTTCAATTTAAAGAATTTATTAACTTATACCTACCACGAATATTATAAGCCGGATAAAGATTTTACATATACAATCGAATTTTTATACTAAATTCCGCGAACTTTTCAACTGACTTACTAAATATTCCCTAATTACACCCAATATTACTGTTTATAATATAAATTAATACAAGATTCATTTTTAATTCATAAAATTAATACTAAATTTCTTTTTCAGAAATCCAAAATTATACAAGGAGAATGCAAACAATAGGAAATTGCATTGGCCATCTTTTATTAGTTGGGTTATAATAGCAATTTTTCATACACTTGTTGCATACTACTGCATCCATTATGTTTGGATGATAAATAATGTTGTTCTACCAACATCACAAACAGCCGATTTTGCATGCTATGGAACTCTAATAACATATACTGTGGTAGTACTGGTGAATCTGAAGCTATGGTTACAGGCAACATACCATAGTTACCTCTTCATCGGAACAATTTTATTCTCTATTTTAAATTTTATAGCAACAACTGTTATATATAATCTTCTTATGATGTGAGTATTAATTAATTAATTTTATTTTTATTCATATTAATATTTAAAATATCGTACTATAAAATATGATGCTATACAGAGATATGCATAAAAGCATCGATTGTTATCATCCTTTACAATCTACAGCAGTTCTGACAGCTATATCCCTTGCTTGTCTACTACCACTTCTATTGGACCTTATATTGAAAGGAATAGTTGAAACTGTAGCAATAATGAAGAAATCCGGGGTGTTTTCAGTATGAGTTTTTTGGTGCTAATAGTTCGTTTATTTTGTTTTGCTTATTATTCGCGCTTTCTTTTAAACTTTCGAATTTTGTTCTTGTTTGTTCTTAACTTATTACTTACTACGACAACATCACACTAAAAAAAATCCTTAATTTTCTTTCAGTCTTCAATATCAAATGTTAATTAAGTAAAATATTTGAAGGAATTAAATTATAATAAGAAATGTAGTAAATATCGCAGCAAGAAAGAACCGAGAAATCTGAAGAATTGGGAACATTTAGGCTGGTGTGAAAAATCCATATGAGAATTTTGGAATTTCCAGATAAAGTTTTTCAATTTGCCGGACAAAAAATCACGGTGCCTGGCTGTGATCTGAGCCAGGATTTTTAATTTTCTTCGACAATTATGTGGTTGAATATTATATTGCCTAAGAAAGATGTGTGGTGAACAAAGATGTGAAGATAGTGTGAAGTTAAGAAGGATGTGTGAAAGAAAATATGTTGATCCAGAGAATAATGGTAGATGAAAAGTAATTATCTATATATATAAAAATGAATGTGTGTAGGTATGATCGCTATAGGCTCCTACACCGTGCAACCGATCTTAATGAAATTTTAACCATGTGCTATTTACATTCAAACTTGAACATATACCGCGTTTATGATTAGGTTGAAAAGTTGAGTCGAGGTTGAGTTGAAATTTCGACCACCGTATATGATTCCGAGTTGAGTTCACTTTGGGTTGAAATCGGGTTGAACTGCCATCTTTTTGTTATATATTTTTCTATATTTCTGACTTTCTATACAATTTTCCATCAAAATGGTGAAGGGAATTTTGTTCCCGCATTATTTCTAACATAGTTTTTGTTTCCTGATGCTCCCAAACATTTCTTTTAGCCATTGTCAAAATTAAATTTCCTCTGTTTTTACATATATAGTTAATAGGTTTGTTCCCGTACTTTCTGTATTCTGCCACTTACTGCAAGTTGCTTATTGAGAGGTGGGGATGAAGTACAGAAAGTACAGGAACATGTTTCTGCAGGTTTCTGCAGTTTTAACACGGGAATGACAGTTCTGGCATTGCCATATTTCAAATATCTAAGCTGCAGCAGGTTGCAGCAGCTCGTAGCTACTGCAAGTTTCTGCTTCTTACTGCAGGGTGGGGAAATGAGTATGGCGGCTGCAGTAAAAGTACGGGAACAGAATTCTGTTAAGTAATTCGAAGCAACTGACAGATTCTGTACTTTCTGCAGGTACGGGAACAGACCTAATATAAAATAATTATCGCGCTACAAAAACACCGAACACAAAATTAACGCCGAAGGTAAACTTTACGGTTGGTAAACAAACAAAACAAATGTCACTTCAACTCAATTTCAACTCAACACGCGTTTATGAGGCGAAATATCAACTCGACCCAGGTAGGAGAGCTGAGTTGGGTTGAGTGGACCCAGTTTCAACTAGATCCCCGTTTATGACTGGGTTCAACCTGGGTTGAACCTAGGTTGAACCTAGTCATAAACGGGGTAATAGGCTATTTTATTACTTTCTAAAGCCACTCCTAGATGGCGCTGTCATGGAGAGCTTCGTTGAAAATCATCACAGAGTTTTGAATTTTTGCATGAAGTTCCGTGGAGGTCTCCTATGATACACCTCGAATCCCGATTTTCGAAATTCAAAATGGCCGCCAAAATATGACCGAAATTCAAAATTGCCGCAGAAATATGGTTGAAATTGCCAATTTTATTCCGATTCCAATGAAAGTGGGTATCTAGAGGTTTTTAAGGACGCAAATAACGAATTTGTGGTCAAAACTTATAAATTCAAAATGGCCGACGCATTTGCTAATTGTGTTATTCCAATGAAAATCTGTATCTGAGGTTTTTTAAGGTAGCAAATAACGACTTTATGATCAAAATTTAAATTCAAAATGGCCGCACCAATATGGCCGGCGAGTTTGCGAATTGTATTCCGATTCCAATTAAAATCGGTATATGGGAGTTTTAAGGTAGTAAATGTATGAAAATTCATATCTCGAAAAATGCCATGTCAATGGATGGTTTTTATTGTCTCGATCGAAATGCCAGATCCCTAATAGTTTCACATTTTGTTATTTGGAATCAAAAATACCAAAAAATTGCCTTTTTCAAACTCTCCTACTGTATATTAAAATTCATGTCACCTGATTACTACTATTGGCTTTTGGGAGCAGCATAGGCACACCGGGTCCCAGCTAGTTTTAGATATTTTTCGTTAATTTTGTTAAACCCGTTGTACAGTACTGAGTACAGCTGAGTACAGTCATAGGACCATTCTAGACCGATACTCCCGGGGTCTCTCCTGGAAAATCTTCGACAGGGACAAGGTGAAATGGGTAATGTCCTTTTTTCAACCCTTTAAATCCCTGGGAGGAAATGGCATTTTATCAGCACTCCTTCTGAAGTACATCGAGCTGATTCTTGACAATTTGACCTATCGCTTCAGAGCCAGCTTCTATTGGGAATACATTGCAACCGTCTGGAGGAGAGTCGTTGTGGATTTTATCCCTAAACAAGGCAACCAATTAATCTAATTACATATTTATTGATGGGGTCCCGGTGACCTAGTTCTCAGGCTCAACTGCCCCAGTACCTATTGCCATGTTTGAAGAGCGTGAGATTTCTTCTACTCTGGGTGACTCTGCCATTAGTGTCAAGACTATTAAGGGCTGCTCTTAAGATGGAGTTTTGTTCCCGCTACTCACTGGTTGTTCGACGAACTAAACGAATCTGAAGATTATCTCATTGTCTCCGGGAAGTTTGACGTGACCATTACAGAGATCCTGAGAACTCCACTCCGAGAAATTCAAAGATGGTGTACCACGGAGGGTCCATCAATCAACCCAAATAGGTGCTCTTTGTATCTAGGGTGCAACAGTTGAGTACTAAGACTTAGTCAAATATCTGGGAGTAATGCTTGATAGGAGACTGAAATAGAACACTCAACAGAACTACGACATCAGTAAAGCCACTGCATGTAAAAGACCACTGCATGGTGAATTGCGGCTCCAAACGAAGGCAATGGCGATTATTCCGGTTCACTTCAAGTGGAAGGAACTCATCCTTCCTGGGCGACCGAGAAACCTCAATTTCATCTCATCCTTTCTACGGATGGGTCACAGATAGAAAATGGTACAGGGGCTCTGCCTCGCAGAACCCAACTCCTTGAAGGTCTCGATTGCATTGGGAAGGTGACCCTCTGTTTTCCAGGCTGGGTCCTCGGACATTGGGGTTTCGATGGCAATGAGGCTGTGGGTAAACTCACGAGGGCAGGGTCTGAAACGTTGGTCGAGAACCTTTAATTTTTCTGAGGCAACTCATGGTTCAGCTCTGATAGATGACTGGATTAAGGGACTGAACCTTTTTTACGAGGGGTCGTGAGAATCTTACATTGGTGTAGCAGTAGAGAATGTGGGCTGGATCGGCTTTCTAGCTGCTATGTCTCCTGGCATTTTTTGTCTTTCTCTGTTGCTTTGGGTTTGGTATTGCTTCAGCTTCAGTCCTAGATTGCGTAAATCTCGGACATTTAAAGAGAACATGCTCAGCGTCCTCTTTATCATCCGGCAATTCGGACCAGAACGGTGAATCGTCCAACTTGAAGCGATGAAGATACGCCCTATAACCTCGATGTCCACTCAAGAAATATGTGAAGTAGTAACTCACTTCCGCATGTTCTGTTAAAAACCACTTCTCCACATTTGTATGAAACTATGGATCCATCGGCCCTTAATAGACTAGGCCCACATCCTCTGCCATGCTGCTATGGACCGGCGGTGCCCCAGAGCCCATCGCACTTTCTTGGACTCCTTTTTGCATATTCCGAGTCATACAAGCTCTTGCCTTCTACGAAAAAATTAATTCAAAATTTAGTTCTTAGTGTTTCTTCTTAGTTCTTAGTGTTATTTCTTGAAAAAAAACATTCTTATTAAAATTAATAACAAAATACTTTTCTTTCTACAGACAACATGACAAAGACATGTATATGGCATATAATTATCTAATGACGTCAGTGGTATATTGGTTACTATCAGCCGTGATAGCAGTTTTTGGACTATTGCCTGACTTTATGATAAGAATAGCCTCTAGCGGTGCAGTAAACGTTCCTTCCATAAGTATATTTCCAGGAGAACGAATGAAGTTGAAAAATCGATTTTTAAATACAAATGGCTTTTGGAATACCCAACAATCAACAAACTTATAAAATTAATGGAGACAACAAAAAAAATGCCCAAAAAAAAAATGCGACAAAAAATTAAGAAAAAATGAAATGCATTTGGCAACAATGCAAAAGATGCATTTTGCTTGCAGTTGCGCGCTCGTGTGTGTGTCAGTAGTTAGTTTTTCAATATTAAGTTTTAAATAATAATATTATTATTTTTTTTTTTGTAAATAAATTATTTGTACAAATTTTATAATTTTAAGTGTAAATTACATGTTGTTAATTTTCTAAAAATTGTTTTATGGATTTTTCTTAAAAATTTGATTTAGAACTTACCTTGTATTTCAGGTACAAATGTTATATGGTTTTATTATTTATTTATTTCAAAGAAAGTTGAAGTTAGTAAAGGAGATCTTTAAAGATTATTAGATATTTAAAGAACTTAAAATCTCGAAGAATACAAAAAGTTCATTTAAACTTTTTCAGGGTAAATTTTATTCAATAGAACGAAAACTCCATAAATGCTTTTAATTTGAAGTGAACTAAGGATACAAAATTTCCAATATTTTAACTTAATTTATAAATTTCCCCATCAACATAAAAGACAACGCTCATGGTACAACAATATTTTAGTTCAATAACTTCAATTAGTTCAGTTCAATATCGTTTAGTAACACTCGACACAATGTTATGAAATGAAGGTCCATAGTGTAGGATGGTTAGTTTAACTTTGCTCAAGTATTTTAATAGAATTATTGTTAGTTCTTAGGTTACTCAAAAGCTCTCTCTCTGGGACAAGACGTACACAATTGCTTTCAGAAGTGTGAACTATGAGGCAAGTACATTCTTAAACTATTTCTTAGAAAATTACAAAGAGGCTTAAATTTTAAGATTTGAAGTTATCGAGAATTTCGGATGTACTTCACTAAGGAAGTCGCTCAGGAAGTTATCCGAAAGTTCTTTCATTTTTTGCTTTTGTTATACTTTGGTTCTCGTATGCGACATGTAAAGAAACTCGATACTTAAAATACTAAAATTCGGCACTCTTATATTTATTAGCGTAGTCTGGTCTGGGTCAGCTTGAAGTACATATGCAGCGGCAGATATTTTAACACCCTTTTTAGCCCCCCCCAACCTCCTAACTCGAGATGGGTCCACTTCCCGCAAAAATGTTATATATAAAAAATGCTTGAAATTACTTGAAAAGCTTATATACCAAACGGCAGAAGGTTGGGACGAAACGATTTATTCAAGTGCCAGCTTCCTAACTTAATATTGGTGGCCGATCGAAATCGTTTTGTTTTAGCCAAGCATAATACCCACTGACATATAATAATGGACTGCTCATCAGACATTATTCCCATACAAACTCATGGCACCAAAAATTATAGAAAAGTATAGTCCTCTCGCTCATCCATAAGCCTCTTTTTCACCGAACTCAAATTTTGTTAAATTTCGTGTTGAGTTGAGAGTTCAGTGCATTCACTGGAAGAAATAAAATCAGATAGTGCCAAACCAAGAAATAAAATCAAATAGTGCGGTAAGACTTATGGGGTGCGACAGCGAGGGAGACCCAACCTCCGCTGGAAGGATGGCGTAGACCAGGACCCTCAGAGCATAGGGATGCCAAACTGGATGACATCGGCTCAGAATCGGGACCGGTGGAGAGAACAGTTGCGAGAGGCCAGGACCGGATCCCGGTTGTAGAGCCGTTAAAGAAGAAGAAGAAGTGCCAAACTTGGGAAAATAAAATTTGACATTAAAAAACTGAACACTTTTCCATTTTCTTAATTATTTTTACTCTTGACTTTCAATAAACCACAAAATACGATAACTTTTTTATCTTTGCAGTAAAATAAGAACGGTAAATAAAATTCTGGAATGATTTTAAGCGAAATTTAAAATAAAACCGCCACAACGGTTGCACGATATTAAAGTTGCCATACCTGATTTCATTTTTACCTTTGAACTAATGTCAGAATATTTACAAAAAATAGATGGGTATAGTGATTTGTTTATTTCTGTCTCGTTTCGCCATAAGACTCGGAATCACTGACATTTAGATGAAACAGAGGTAGAGAACTCGCATGGTTTAACATAAATATTTGTAATTAATGAAAAAAGGCATTTTAAAAGGGAAATAACATCAAAATTGCATTTGTTATTTTTTTAACAAAAATTTATTTTGTTCCCATCGACCAAAAACCAATATAAAAAAATTTAAGTGAGAAAAGGTTAGTCAACCATGGAACGAACTGGTGCCATGAAAATTTCCTGATGAGCAGTCCATTCTATATGTCAGTGATTGGGATAGATGGCGTCTGCTCCAGAGGGCGTGCAAGGTTTGAAACGCCTGCCTAATAGCAGTAGATAAGCAATGCTGGTTCTACGCCCCCCCTCATATTTGCATTTCTCGTTCCCCCCTCGTTCCCTTCCTAGAATGGACTTTTCCTAGACGAAGCTTCATTCCCTATAGGGTTATACGAGGGTCGTCTGAAAAGCTTCCGGCGTAACAAAGATAAAAGACATTTTTTTTAAATTTATTTTTCTACAAAGTCTCCTTGTAAGTCGGTAATCGGCACCAAAACTCGGATTTATTGCGCTAAAACACGTTTTTGGTCTAATTTGAGCAAATGCGCCACCCAACGCGCGGACAGCTTTCTCATGCCTAAATTGTGATTTAATATGTGACAAACACGTTCTTTAGACATTTTCATAGCCTCTGCTATCTCACTCACTTTAATTCGGCGATCGTCTAGCACCATTTGGTGAACTTTAGCGATGTTATCGTCAGTAGTTGCAGTTTTTGGACGTCCCGAACGTTCATCGTCTCGCAAGCTCTCATGGCCACGTTTTAAATTTAGCCGACCAAAATTTCACTGTGGTAATAATGGTGCGGAGTCCCCGTACACAGAACCAAACTCATCTTTGATTTGCGTAGGCGTATTGCCTTTCAAAAACAAAAATTTAATGACAGCTTGATATTAAATTTTTTCCATCTTCACAAAAACACTCATGTCGACTCACTCAAACGACTGTCAAATAACAACTGCGAGTCCAACATGGCTGAAACTTTGGTGAGTAACTGTCAAAAAATGCACAACTACATTCACTAGCTTTTATTGACGAGTGCTGCCATCTTCACGTTGAGGTCGGAAATTTTTCAGACCATACTCGTAGATATCAGTTTCAGCATAAATTAGTTCACGATCGTGTTCATCTGTTCTGTTTCTGGTTACATTGGGAATTTGTAATATACATTTTTCTATATGAGGAGTACAGACCTGCTAGAGCAGACCTCCTGTTGCTTTTCCTCTTCCTCCTCAATAGTTGCCTGCCTTGGTTGGAGAAAGGTTGCTGATGATGCACCAAAATTTATCTTTGGGGGCAAATCGATAGTACTACAATAATGGTAATTATTACGATGATGAAATTGAATCTGTTCTCTATGTTGAACTAAAGTCGACATTAGTAAGTGGAAGTTCATAGAGAAGAAAATACTATACATGTCAAATATGCCAGTTGCATATGGTGCTTCAGTTTAAACGTAAAATGAAAGGCTTATTAAAGCGTCTTAATATGGTAGATCGCCTTGGGTTACATCCCTGTAGGTAGAACAAAATTGGAAGTGTAATCTAAAAATCTCTAAGAATGGCGAGCTTGGCACTTAGAAACGTATATTCTTTAAGGGCTCAAACTTAATATATAGGATGAAGGGGGAATCGTTTCTATCACAGATTAGGAGGTCTTAGAAATAATTAAAAATATCCATTTAACTTTTTAAGATAAATAAATTTAATGCATAAGTTTTTTGTTTTGTTTTTTTTTCAGACTACGATTTCAACAATTAAGGATTTATAAAAACACTCGAATATATCTGATGTCAAGATTTTATCTTAAAATATGTGTGTGTGTAAATATATATGTATATATGTATTAACTTTTTTTTTTGACAACTATTTAGTTACTTAGTTATTTTTTTTTTCTTGAGCAGAAAAACAACATTGGTACGGGTTTAACTATTATTAGGAAAAATACGGTTTGTACATTATGATCCTTTTTCATTTTCTTCTTCTTCGGTGATATGACGATAACACTATATATGGTAATTAATATTGATAATATTTATATATATATGTATACATATATAAATTACGCGCCCAACATTTTCTTCACTGTATATCCAGGCACAGCATAGAAAAATAGAAGAAGCATAATGGCCAATCCAAGTACGATTAAACCTTTTAGGATAGCCCATTTGTAATTGTGCCAAACAATATAACGAATTGATTTGATGGGATTTAAGAACCACATGAATGATGCATCTGGTCGACTGGAATATAAATTTGTTTTTAAACAATATAAAAATGATTAATTGTTTGAGAGGATTTTACATACTTTGGTTTTTCTAGTGGATCTGGTTCATTACGTCCGAAACCAGCTGGATTTTGTTCAGCTTCTTCCTTAAGTAATAAATGTAGTTCAGCTTCTACTTTACCGGTTAATTCCATTTCATCATTTTGTTTCTTAATGAAAAATGGCCACCATCCGCGTACCCGTTTTTGTTTAAATATATTAACTGTAGGCACATTGTCTGTTTTAAGCATGTCTAATGTGCATAGCTTTGATGATTTAGCTCCTCTTGGGAATCGATTTAAATTTAATGATATTGCACCTGTTAACATAAATTATGAGATAAAAAATGATTTATTTATGAATAAATTTGAAGAATAATACCTAAGAAATCATCAGCTGAAAAATGATCTGCATCCCATACCTGAAGCTCTAATCTAGCTGGAATTTTAACTTCTGTCTCATCCCAGCTAAATAATGATTCTCTTCGCGATAATACTATCCTTTCTTCAGCTGCTAAATAATCGAATGGATAAATAAATCTCCAGTTAAAGTTACCTTCTCCCGTTAAAGATCTGTAGTGAATGTCAGTCGATTGACAGTCCTGTGGTCCCTTTAACCAGCTACAAAAAAAAATATAATATAAAAAATAATAAAATAATAAATATTTTAATACAAACCCTTTAACATAAATATCAGACATCTTCTCTCCTGTGAAAAATGCATCATCTTCTAGTACTACATCATCTGTATTCCAGATTATCACTCGAAGTTCATAAGATTTTGGTTTACGTGGTGAAATATCCACAGGTGGCCCCGGTGTCGGCATATCCATTGGAAACATATCAACCCACATTTCTAGTTTGCCTTGCTCTATCCCTGGTTTGTCAGGATTATATAGTGAACGTGATTCAATATGTTCTGGTACTAGCTGTGGAATTAAAATAGAGTTGGTAATGATTTTCAGTATAGAGAGTATTTCAATCGATTTACCCTGCACCCAATTTTAGGAATTTCTTCCCATCGATGCAGTACAGCCAATGCCAAATGCTCATCTCTATTCTTACAAGTCGTTGGTCCATTCCACGCAAATACTTCTTCTTCTGTAAAAGTCATACAATATTTCCCAATAACAACTCTATCTTGAAAGTAGTGCGGCGTTTCCAGTTTATTTTCCTTGCATATCCTCGAAAGAATTTGTGTCGGTTTCATTGGGTCTCTCCATCTATTATATCCAGCACTACAGCAAAAATAACAAAAGTCTGTTAAAGGAAATAAAAACACAAAAAATTATAGTCTTACTCTTCATATTTCAATGACAGTCCACACGTAGCTCTGTGCTTGCTATAAAACCGATTTTCCAAATCAATTCTCGTTTCCCCAATCAAATCATCCGAACCAACTAAATCCCAATCCAAAATTTGCACTGTTAACATTGAATCCTGAGGAAATGTTGCCTCAACCTCAAAACATTTTCCAAATATAGGATTTAATTGCTTGCTAACATAATTCTCCTTATCCGATATCCTTTTACTCCCTAAATGCAGCACCACATACGGATCCGCCTTACCATTTAAATCCATTGGATGCAGGTCAGTTCCTTTTATTATGTACACTCGTACAAGAACATGAATAGGATCATTTCCAGGCAATGATGGAATGAATTGCGGCTCCAAACCTTTCGGCAATGGCAGCTTATATACTTTGATAGCGCCCTTAAAGTAGCCAACGATACGATTTTCATCCTCTGTTGAATCTCCAGTTTTTTTACCTCTATAGAGAGGAAATGAATGCAGCCATTCTTTAAAGTAGTTGAATTCATTTTGGGCTTCCAGTTCGTTGGGGTATATCTGGAATATTGTGGTAAGGAAAAAAATGTGAATTTAAAACAAGAAAAAAAATCGCTTTTCTTTTGTGTGGTAATAGTTGCGCTGGGATTTTGTAGAGTTTATAGAGTTTAATTATTCAGACCGTTTGGTAACTAAAATACTGTAAATGGTGAAGCTACTTGATCTATTCATGGCGTAACGTCTCTGTTGGCCGGTTAGTTTTTTTTGCACACTTTTAGGATGGTTTTTTAAAAAATCTCATTTAAATTTAATTTTGCATACTTTTAGGAGAATTTTATTGATTTATATTTCTAAAGGATAGGAAATTTGTGAATGAAAAATTTTATGTCCTTTTGCCAGTAGTTTTTAATAATTTGTAAAATATAACGTTTCCAACAGTGATTAATGAAATTATGCAAGGATGCGTGAATAAAGCTGGCAGCTGGGTAGCAGGCTACAGGCTACCCGCGTAAAACTGAGCTAATGCTGTTCACGGGGAAACGAAAATTCCCATCATCAACCTACCCATGTTGGATGAACACACCCTCACTCTATCCTCCACGGTGAAATTTGTGGGTTTAATATTGGACCCGAACTAAATTGGAAATCGCAAATCGAGGAGAGGGTAAAGAAGGTCTTTACACCATTCTTCGCCTGTACAAAGACTTTCGGCAAGAGATGGGTCAAAGTGATGAGCCAAAGATGGGCCTGTGGATGTACTCAGTCGTAGTACCTCCAATTCCCGTGTACGGTTCGCTGGTATATTGGCCAACGCTGAGCAGGACTATAATGTCATATAGTTCGGAAGGGGCCAGAGGAGTGAAAAATAGGTTCAGCAAGGGCCATGAGAATATGCCCACGAGCGCCCTCGATGTTCTCTTACACCTGATTCCCTAGGTTGACCTTCAGTAAGGACTTCTCCGTCTTCCGCCTATCAAGAGACCACTAACAGTTTCTCAACAACAGTGTATCTCGAATCTATTCAAGGATGCAGCATAGCTCATCAAGCCTCTAATAGCCATTTATAGACGAGGGACCATTTTTCGGCAACCATAAGCTTTGCTGCAAGTTTTCTGAAAATACATGGAGCAACAGCGATGGAAGCAGCTTTTGTATTGCTACGTGATATTTGTTCGTATTAGTGAGATGTCAATTTTTTTATTAAAAACAAACTGGAGGTTTTTTCGCTGTGAAATAATTTATTTAAAAAAATTCACTCACTCACTTTGAATTCTCAATAATTAAAAGTTTTTTCTTATTATGTACAAATTTTGACAAAATTTTACTGTTTGAACGTTTTTTTTATCGCTAAAGCATTGATTTCTTATTGGTGTGAGTGCATGCTTTCCGTGTTCGCAGGCCAAAGGCAGGAGCACAAAAGTCTCCACCGGAGCACGAAACTCTCCACTTATTGCATCTCCGCACGCCTCCCTTGCCGGAAAAAGCTTTTGCTCCGGGACCATAGTCCCTCGTGTATGAATGGCCATTAAAACTCTGGATTCAATAACAATGCGCTCCAACCTGAGCTAGATAGGGTCGGTACACGAGTTTCTGGCATCAAAACGCCGTACTAAAGCGCTAAATGGGCCTCAGGACGCATTGTGGATAGCCCTACACCTAGCTTAGAACTCAGAGCTTCTTTGTTCTGTCAACGATTGTATCGAGGGAGAAATGTAATAGTAAATAGAAGAATGAAATAACAAAGACCAACACCAACATGTGACAGAGCGCTGTCTTCGGCGAAGAAGCAGAAAAGCCATCTTCGCAACCTCGCTTATAGTACTTCCATTCTATGGTAGGAGGTAGGGCATTAAAGGATTGTTATAAAGAAGGAAGAAAGAAAGGATAAACACAGATTAAGAAAAAAGGAAAAACGAAGGACCGCGGCACTATTTGGAGATCTCTTGGACGGTAGCCCGACGGGTGCCTCAATGCCTAGACCAGCGATGGACAGACAGTAGCAGCTCTTGGAAGTCCCACGAGAACCCGGTGGTTCCAGAGCCCTCCTATCCTGTTTGTGAGCTCAAGTAAATGAAGTAGAGGCAAAAGCTTAGAGTTCGACAGAGAAGCATAAGTTAAAAAGGACCAGTTTTGTTGGTGCTCTAGAAAAGTCAGCTACTGCCCAGCACTTCTAGGCCTACCGCTACCAGAGATAAGACCGTAGGCATTCAGACGCAAAAGCTTTACTGATAGTTTACTGAAAATTCGGGGGGAAAAGGCTTTTCACTCTAGCACCGCAAACGTTCGATAATTTGCTCACGAAATTCGATTAATTGCCTATCGATAGGCAAAACAAAAATATATATTTCACGACCATCATAGAAAATTAACTCCTATCGATAGGCAATCAATAGAATTTCGTGAGCAAAATAGTTTTTTTCATTTTTCCGGCCATCTTTTCGCATGTTTCCAATGAAGTAGCAATGTGCGCATAAAACACAACTATTAGCACAACTCTTCCAGAACATTTTGAGGCCAAAAACATTTCTATAGGTATTGATGGCTATGAGCTAATCGAATTCGACAACAAAGGGCTTTTTTTCGAAAAAACCGTATTTTGCAAAAATTATTTATTATTTATTAGTTTATGTATTGACATCAAACTGGTGTCATTTTTTTAGTATGAAAAAGATTTACAAACTTTATTTAAACCTTTTTTTTTACAAGGTGTAGTTTTTTTTTAAAACGCGAAAATCTGTTTTTGGCCCTCTTTTGACATCATTTTGGAAATTTTCCCAAAGGCCTACGAGTGCCAAAAGTAGCTCATCGAATTCTATGGAATTTTTCATATTTTATACATATTTTACTTTTCGGGTGGCTCTAGGGTAATTTTCAACATGATCGTTCGTTCGTGTTTTTAGCGCAACTTTATCATCTAGAGAGCAAGTGATTTCAAGCTATTGTGACGATTTATGCAGTAATACAGTGCCATCTATTAGAACAAGTTTGAACATTGGACAATTTTAGAATTAGAAAAGCTTTCGAAGGTTTGGAAAAAGAATAATGTGGAATGAGTGTTCGGGAAAAGAATAGTGGGGGAATGATGTAGAAATTGGATAAAAAAGGATTTTTGATATATAAATACGGACGTAGCGATAGTTTTCTTTCAGTTTTGATTAAAAAAGCGATAAATGTGTAATTAAGTAGTGAATTAAAAGGCGTTGAATTTTCGATTTGTTCAAGGCTAAAATCCAGCTCTAGTGGCAATAGAATGACGGAAGAAGCCTTTTCAATCGTAGATATGTTTCTTTGTAATCGAGACCATAGAATTTAATTTCTACTTACGAATGACAGTGCTTCCAAATTTGGTAGTTTCGCTAACCTAACCATTTTTGATTTGATACAAACGTACATATTTAAGTCTAAAGTTCAATTTTCAAAGTAAATACGACATTTTAAGTGATTTCAAGTTCCCAATTTAAGAAAGAACGTTAAATTATTTTATGATACCTACTCTTTTGAACATACTATATTCAAAGAACAGAAACATCAATGAACAACTAAAAAATTTACCTGACAAAGTGATGTTGATGGTGTCTTCTCTTTTTTATTATGCTTTGGACTTAATTTATTCACAATTTTATTACTTTTTACATTTAATTTCGGTTTGTCCTCCTTCGGAAGTACACTAGGAAATAATTTTTGATTGCCAGGCGCTTTAGTATCATCGATTAATTTTTCATATGACCAAAAATACTTGGTCCACCAATCTTTACTATTTTCATCATCACTATCTTGATCACAGACTGGGTCAGGTGGGGGTTGTTTCTTTTTCGGAGTTTGTCGTTTTACTCTGAAAAAAAATTAATATTTTAATTATAAAAATTATTTAAGTTATTTAAAATTATTTATTTACATTTTTGTTACACATGCAGCTCCATAAATAGTTAAATTTTCACATGACGAATTTTTACCAGGTTGCTGCTGATCACGTTGACCAGTTGAATTTGGAATTGAGTTATCATTATTTCTAGAAGGCGCTGGCAGGATTATTTGTCCTCCAATTGTTTGATAGTCTTTAAAATCTTCTTTCGGGGTGGGTCGATACATATAGCGGTGGATTGATGTGATTTGATGCGTTCCAACTAATGTATAACGTCCAAACGATCGGCAATCAACACATCTTATAGTTATTGGTGGTGCATACATTTCCTCAAGCGGAAGTTCTAAATCGATTGATTTTAACATATTTGGAAAATTTGGATTCTTTTTCGCATTTTGTATTATGTGTGAGCTTAGAATTTTGCCAGAACATTCAACATCAATACGTGGCTTATCAACAGACATAAAATGAATACGTTTTAGATCACGCAATCCCCAACATAATACTTCCAGCTTAAATCTAGCTAAATGTGGTCGAACTTCTCTAGGAACAGGAAGTATTGCTAAGGATGGTGGGCCGGGCTTCTCTTTTCTTATATCATTCGGCATAAATTTAGGCTCTGTAAGTTTTGGCATATCTGTTGAACCAATTTCTAACATTTCGAAAGCTGCTAGAAGTTCACCAGCATTATCTGATCCACGAACAATATCGAACCATTCTAAGGTTGGATTGCCATAGTTATTTTCTTTAAGCTTAACTCGTGGCTTGGCGATTGCTCTGCCAATAAATTCCGATTTTCCGACCTTGTCTTGATCGTAAATTTCTATTATTATTGTTGGTGGGTCTTTCTTAATTTCATCTTTTGCTCCATACACAAGAACTTCTTCAAAAACAAGCAGCTCATCCCATGTTGGACTTAATGTCTCTTCGATTACTTGTGTTGTCTTCGCAAATTCCGTGATGAAAACTGTTGCATAAGGATCACTGAGTCCTGAAGCATCTGATCCTATAAGTGATCGCGCTTGATATATGTGCGCTCGTAATTGGAATGTCTAAGCAGAAATTAAATAAGTAATTAAAATTAAGTTAAAAATTAATAAAATTTCATTTACATGTTTTTCTAAGTAATGAATATCACTAGGCGCCAACGCTCTCGGTCTATCAGCGTTACGAAGTTCTTGCGAAAGATCGTAACCTTTTGGAAGGCCTTGAAAGAAGTATTCCTTATGTTTAACAACACCTAACCATATGTATATGCTTAGTTTAGCCTGCACAAACCAACCGGCTGGTCCAACACCTTGTTTTCCTGGAAGCTGTAAAAATTCTATTAGCACTTTGCTTAATTGACTATATAGACATTCACGGTTTAAGTACCTTCAAGAAAAGCGTTTGCACCTTACCACAATGTATACCAGATTCTTCTTCTATAGTAGAAAATATTAAGTCTCTAGCAGACATTCTGTGATAAGCATAACGTTTTCCATTCGCTATTAACCAAACGAAAATGTCGGGAAGAGAATGTTGTGGCTAGAATATGGTGAATGATAAAAAAATTTCTTTTTATTTGAATATTACATCATCTCTTACATCATCGATTAAGAATTTCAATTTTTGCAGATAGTTTTGTGCGGTTTTATATCTTTCCTTCATCGAACTTTTTGTAACTAATGCACGAAGATTTCTTGCCATATTACCTAATGCTTCCTGTAACAGGGTTTTCTTCCGTAAGTAAAGTGGTTGTGTGGTTGAGACTTACGTGAAACTTACAATTTCTCGCTGACATAGCTTCATTCGTTCCTTATCTAATTTCGTTTTACCACTGCCTGGTCCTGTAATATTGCTTTTGGTTATTGTCAGATATTTTGAGCAGGCAATGGCAAGTTCTTCTAGGGTTGAACGAAGCTTGACTTCGGCTTTTGGATCCTCTTCTTCCAGTAGGCGGTATGTCTCTTGTAGTCCATCATCCTGGAATATAAAATTGAATCAGAAATTGAAAGAAAACATGAATTATATTCTGTGTAATAGTGCCATATTTTGTAGGCCAACGGCGAAAAAAAATTGGAGAGCCATTTTTAGAGTTGCCCTATATCGAAACTTTTCTCTGAGAAATTTTCCAATAGATGGCGCCAGCAGTAAAATACTGGGCAAAAATGTCAGATCAGAAATGTCAAATGATAAGCATCTGTCAAAAACTTCTTAACGTTTGTGAATTTTGATCGGCGTCATATATTTTATTGTGCGTGAAAATGTGAAACTTTGACCCAAATAAGCGTCATTTGCGAGTAGTTTTAAGGCTTTTAAAAGGTTTTTAAAAGTTGGAAATTTGACATTTACATAAATTTTCCATGGCGGTAGCCACAATTAAGCGGACGGAACGTCAAAAAAAAAAACAAAGAGAGAACGAGCGGAGCGGACAGAACGGATTGGTTCTGTTTGAGCCTTTACTTTTGGCCTTTAGAAAAAAAACAGCCGATAGCCGAACAGAAACTTATGGTGAGGCTTGAGTGTATTAGTGAAACAATGTGTTTCAACGATGACTTCAACGTTAAAAAAGTGGTAATTTTGACGTGGAAGATAAGCAGCGTTCCCGGACCAGTGAAAAAGTTTGAAGACGCCGAATTGGTGGCATTACTGGATGAAGAAGATCCATGTCAAACGCAACAAGAGCTTGCAGATTCATTAGGCGTGACTCAACAAGTCATTTCGCATCGTTTGAAAGCCTTTGAAATAATCCAAAAGCCTTACGAATTGAAGCCGAGAGACGTCGATCTTGGTTTTTTGACGTGTCAACAGGTACTCCGACGGCAAAGAAGAAGACTTTTTTGCATCGTATTGTGACTGGGCGTCCGGGCCGGCCATGCATTAACATCGATGAACAAGTTAAACATTCATGGCTTGGAAGGTAAAATTCGAGCTTCAAACTAATGGGAAAACAAATTGGAGAACTATTGCTAGAGTTGCAGTTTATAGAGGAATTTTCTACGATGCTGTTAGAAACGGGTTGTCAAAACTGATATCCATCTGCCCAGGAACAAGCATACCCTGTGGAAGGGTGGAGGATCCCACCTGTAGGCTCTGCCCTGAGGGGACGAATCAGCCCTTTTTTTCTCTATTGTTCGGGCCGAATTTTCTTGACCAAACAGATCTGACCGGCAAACCTTTAAGCAGATTCTTGGATCTGTTCAAGCTGCCTTCTTTTGAAGCTTACTTAACCTTCTAGCGAAGATATTAAGCTTAGTATTAGGCACCGATAAGCTTTAGGAGACATCCACGACAGGAGCCGTGTTTTTTTAATGAACTATATAGTTCTTCCCCATACAAATCTGAAAACCCAGCTTTTATCGAGGTTTTTATCCAGGTCTTGGGACATTTCAAAATTTCCCTTTCTTTTCGGAAATGTAGCATACTTACCGGCTGTCGGAAAAACGTCATTAAAAATAAAAACAACATAGAAGTGACGAGAGCAAATTTAAAGGCATGAGGAAACAAATAATTTATTTTTTAGAAACTTATTCATTATTTTCTAGAGGGGAATTCGTGTAACAGTTGTTTATTGACACGCAACTTCGGATTAATTTTAATATATTTAATGCACTGAAGATGGCGCTTAGTGAAATTTCCCTTGTCGTTTTTTTAATGAACTGGATCGAAGACCTATATAGTTCATTAAAAAACACGGCTAGAGTACCATGGAAGAGGAGATATAGCTTTTCCCTGCGAAAATTCTGTTGCTATGGTGCTCTCCAGAGACTTCTTAGAATGAGTGATCATTAATCTGCGAGCTTTCAACATTGAATCGATCCAGGTGTTTTCGGGTTTGTTTCTTGGCTGAAAGCTTTTTGGTGTTGTGTAGGAGGCTACCCCTTATTCTAAGCATTCAGAATTGCCTTATATTAACAAATTCTTGGTCATTTGATGATGAGTCATAAATACCATAACGCTTTAAAGAGAAGACGCTTAGCAATGCCGCAGATTAGTCCCGAAAAACACTAGGAGGAGGGCTCCAAAAGAAAATCACAAGAGCCATAGCAAACGATACCAGTTTCCCAGTCAAAATTTCCCCTATGAAAAAAAGCGTTCATCCTAGCGAAGACATGAACCTTATCAAAAATGCCTCTGCATAAAGCTTTCATCCTAGCGAAGACACGATCCTTATTAAAATTAAATTTCTCTACAACGGAAAAACGCGAGCCGAGACACAACCTAAAAAGCTTTCAGCCAAGGCACAAACCTAAAACGCACCGCACGCGTAGACGGCGAGCTTTTGATATCCTTTTAGGTCGTTTTGGAGGGTGTATATGTAAAATCGCGTTTAAATTGGTCCCGAACCCCATACCTAAAGAATTATTGAAAGAGTTTATAATTTACGAGTACATAGAGCACCCAATCTGTCAAATTCATTAATTCGTACAAATTTCCGTAGATTTTAAAACATGGCAAATGACAATTGTAAATCATTCTTCTAAAAGACTAAATACATACTCACCATATGATCAGTCATCTTCGATATCATATTACTATTAAACATTCTCCTCCTCAAATCCGGCAGCGCACAACGAACATCCATGCACGGCTTATAGTCCCAATACGGCAGATAATAATGAGCCTTATCATGACTAATCGGTTTACAGGCGCTAGTCGTGCTACTATACGACGACACATCAACAGTTTCCAATTCTCCATCTTCATCCTCGTTTGTTGTTAAGCTTTCATTGTGTCCATCCAGTGAATTTCCAGCATTTCCCATGCTTAGCTCAAAGAAGACCGTCTTATCATTGCATTTTCTATCTAACATTGATGCTTCAAGAATCGTTGCGAATAGAAAGAATTCTTCATTTTTAGAATATGAAGATTCTGATATCGGAAATGCCGGTTCAACTTCAACATTTTTCTCCGTACTTGTATCGGCATTGTCAGTTATTTCTGTGCGCATGGCAATTAGTAATCGTGCTCGATAGCTAACACCTTCACCTAATCCAGTATTGAGGTTTGAGTGCTGATCGAGAAGGGTGTAATCTCTTGTTGATCCGTAAAGATGGATGAAGGATGGACCGAATGTTGGTAGGAAACCCTTTTCACCGTCATTGGATATTTGCTTAAGATCGATGTAGTGTGTTCCTATTATTGATGGCTTAACTGGATCAGCATCGCGAAGCTGGATCTGGAATTTTTTTTGTGTTTTTTTATGGTAATTAAAATAAAAGTGATTAAAAATAAATTGTTACCTTTATACGTTGACAAAGTGGTGGAAACATTTCTGTAAAAACAAGCTGCTCACTCCATACTGGAGCGTATGCATTTTTCTTAACGCTAGTTTTACCCTATATGAAAACATATTTTTTTTTAATTCATGTTAAATAAAATATTATAGAATTAAATTACAGTTAATCCAGCAAAAGAAACCTGCACATATGGACTAACTAAATCCTTTGATTCTCCAGTGAATGCCTTCTTAACATTTGCCATTAAGGAGGAGTTCATTCGTGGTAGTCCATCGGCGCGATAAATTTTAACAACAAATCGCGCTCGTTGTCTTTCGATTGGGACTCCATCGGGCAGAAGAAGATTCCTGAGTAAAAAAGAATTTTGGTAACATTTAATCCGACATTTTTATTAAAAAGTATTGAAAATTTACGCTTCAATGTCGTCTGGATCCTTTTCAGATTTTTGAGGCACCTTTACTGTATCACCTTTTCCTATGATACCTATATCACATTTTAAGTAACCTTTCGGTCCGCTGTAGAAATCTTCCGGATCAGACAATAAAGCCCACTTGTGATAGAATTGGTGATCTAAAAAAAATTTGCTAATGTTATTAAAAAATTCCTTAAAAAATGTCGTATATACATCAATTTTTAATTTGCAGATTGTGAAATAGTATGAAAATGTGAAAACAAAAAATAAACATTTAGAAAATTTAGAAAGTAGCAAGAGACTTGTGATTGGTTGTATAAAGTTGGTAGTTATCATGCTGACATAAAGGCCCTTATTTTGGTTGTCACTTCACCATAGTCAGAAATATCACCTTTAAATGAGAAAAATCTCACAAACATCAACTGAGAACAATTGTCACTAAATTCGCCGTTTCTCGATATCAGTGACAACTGTAATTCGCCTTATCTAACTGAAATGTTACTTTTTTAGAGAACCATAATAGCATTTTTGTCTCACTTCGCCATTTGTCACCATAAGTGACAACCAGAATAAGGACCAAAAACTATCTACATTTATTTAGTTACACCATCGTTCCTCAACCTTTGATGGTCGCGACCGCCATGTTGAGAAACAATGAGTTTCACATTTGAAGAAGGCATAGGGATAGAAAGTGCAACACATTGAAGGTATCTGAAAGGTTGTATGCATGCTTCTTAAAAAATTAAATTTAAAATTAAAAAAATGTTTTGAAAAAGTTTATGAAGTGTAAAAATGTGACTGTTTTTTTTAAAGGATATTTTAAAAAGGTTTTTTAAGACTATGCACATACCACGGCTGAAGCTTTTTTGTTTTTAATTTGAAGTATTTATTTTTAACTTGTAAGGTTTTATCTTGGTAAGCATTCAATTTTGAAATTTGTTTAAGTAAATTTGCTGAATGACAATCACAGATAAATGTAATAAGCTAATTATTATAAGACTAAATATAAATTTCCAATCAAGCCTAAATTTAGATTTTTATTAAAAGTATGAGATATTTTCAATGAAAGTTTTAACAAAATGTTTTTTTAAATTAAAGCAAGATTAATATGAATATAGTCCGGGAACATTAGCAAAAAAAAAACTCACGAAAGGAAACAAAATTCCAAAATGGCTGAAAGTGGTCCACAGCTTCATTGGGACTTTTTAAGATAACAATTTCGGAATCACAAAAAAAAACATGGCTGCCGAAGATTTTTTTTTGATCAGTCAATACGAAACATTATTGCCTACAAAATACCCCTCTTGTAATTTTTTTGCAAACCTTTCCGAATTATTCAAGGTATTTTTTGGCCGAAAAGTGATTTTTGGAAATTTTGACATTGAATAACTACGAAAGGGTTAGGTTTTCGAAAAAATGACATGAGGGCTTTTTTGTAGGCAATAACGTTTCGTATTGACTGATAAATTTTTTTTTTTCGAAAAAAGCAGTTTCTGAGTGATTTTTTTGCCAAAAAGTGATATCTCCGGCGGCCATGTTTTTTTTTTGATTCCGCAATTGTTTTCTTAAAAAGTCCCAAGGAAGCTGTGGACCAATTTTCAGCCATTTTGGAATTTTGTCTCCTTAAAATGCTAATTTCCCCGGTCTAATAGTATTACCTGGAACATTGATATGCTCTAGTAAACTGTGATCAAAAATGTTATATAGCATGAGATCTTATAACATTCATACATGTATGCATATTTAAATGTTTAATTTAATTGACTAAAGCCTATTTAATTTGTCTATTTTCTAAATATTTTATTTTGAACGAATTAAATTTTTATAAGCACACTCTAGCAATCCCTATAACCACTCCCCAATAGCATTTATCTCTATTCTTTCCAAAACCATGGAGAGGATTATCAATAAAAGGGTTATGTGGTACCTAGAGTCTAACCAAATCCTAAATGACAAACAGGCTTCAAAACGGTCCATCGGGATCTTTTAGTGTGTGTGACTGAACAGCTCAACCGAAGTATGCACTGATTTAGTAAGTCCGGTTTGATTGGTCTAGATATCTCTAAGGTTTTTGATGAAGTTTGGCACCCAGCTCTTTTAACTAAATTCCAAGAACAGGAACGAGAGTTTTCTTTCCGGCCGTTCAAACAATGTAGTATTGGATGGCGTCAAATCTCTGTCCCACACTATTTCTGCCGGTCTCCCCCACGGGTAAATTTTATAATCCGCTATTATTGTAATCCTCAAAAATTACATATTCTCTGTTTTTTCCAACCCACTTCACAGCTTGATGGGATGGCGGTAATCTATGCTTTCCATAATGCAAAAACGACATTTCAGAAATGAGTCGCTTTCATTGCGTTACGAAAACTTTATATTCAAAATTATTTTTTTACTTTTTAGTTCATTTTAAAATAAAAGCGTATTTTTTAGTTTTATTAAACTATATTTTTTATTATCTGCATTTTAGTCTATTGTATGTGCTCCGCCATTTTGTAGTGATCGCCATATTGAATTTAAAATGACGTCACACAGCTTACTGTACTATACTCGTCATACACTTTCATTTGATACACATACCGAGGCGGTATAAAGAAAAATGTAAACCGCAATTTTGTGTTGGCCGCCATTTTGAATTTGGAATGACGCCACAGAACTAATAGTATTCTAATTGTCACACCCTTTCATTTGATACCCATACCGAGTGGGTTGAAAGGAAAAAGGTAATCCGCCATTTTGTGGTAGCCGCCATTTTGAATATGAAAAGACGCCACACAGCTAATAGTATTCTATTGTCACATCCTTTCATTTGATACTCATACCGAGTGGGTTGTAAAGAAAAAGATAATTCGCCATTTTGTGTTGGCCGCCATTTTGAATTTTGAATAACGCCACACAGGTAATAGTATTCTATTGTCATACCCTTTCATTTGATACCCATACGCAGTGGGTTGTAAAGAAAAAGGTAATTCGCCATTTTGTGTTGGCCGCCATTTTGAATTTTGAATGACGCCACTTAGCTAATTGTATTCAACCTGTCATGCCTTTCGGGCTTTTCCCCAGATCTAATATAAACTATCAGTACGTACGCCAGCGTATTTGGGCGCACATCGGAGTAGATTCTGCTACACCACAGTATGCGCTGGGTAGCTGAAACTACGCCGATGTGCGCCCAACTTCTCCGGAGAGCAGATGCCTTGGGTGGACAGATTTCTGGTACCGTTTTAGTTAATCCGGAACCCACCTATTTCGTGAGAAGACCCTACCCTAGACGATCGGACGTTGAAGACGAAATCGGACGAGCACTGGAGGTCAACAACTAGTTTAGTGTACTCCAAACTCCAAGTGGTTTAGATCAGAGAATTGTTGGAGCGTACTAGAAAGGATCCCAGGACACTGGTTGGCTTGGTTAACAGAGACTTCGTCCTACATTGCCACCTATGGCGAACCGGAAGAGCGGTAACAACTTTTCCAGACTCTTCCTTGAGAAGGGCGAGTCTATTTTTCACGTTTTCTGTCATTGTCATTGTCTCTGAGTGACAAATACACTGCTGAGCGTGTTCAAGAGATTTGACCTACATTAGTAAATAATTTATGAGTTTGTGCTCTGAATTTATGTGAAACAAAATAATATTCCGGAAATCGACCGAGAATTAGCTAGTGACGATGAGATTGGTTTAGCATTATTTGAAATTCATAATTAAAATATGGCTAATTAAAATATGGCTAAATTAAATTGTCTAATTATGGCATATTAAAAAGTTTAGCATTTAACTCCTATTTGGCATTCTATGTCGAAGGACCCACATAAGTGTATTGAAGGACCATGTTTTATGAAAAATTTGGTCTACTCTAAAGCACTAAACTAAGAACTAATTACCAAACAACATCAGGACGAATCATACATACTAGATGAGGCTTACTCTATTTTAATTATTATTTATTTATTTATTTTTTTATTTATTTATTCTTTAATATGAGGATGAGAGCAAATAAGTTAACTTATGGCATGCTTTCTACAAATATTCTTTTTTCATTTAAGTTTTAATTTTCTAAATTACATAAAACTTAAATAAAATGAAGCGTTTATTATCTTGTATGTAGTAATTTTAAGGTAGGAATGAGAATATGTTTGTCCAAATATAATAAGTAAAATGATATTTCTACAAGTATTTTAATATGCAATGAAAAATCACACATTTTGGTAATTTAATATTAATAATAATTATATGAATGGTAATAATATAATAGTCTCAAGCTAATTCTACATAATTTTATTTCTGTGTTTTTTTTTTGTTTTGTTAATAGGAAAAATGTTTTTTGTTTTAAACCACTACAAAGTTACCTTTTTGATTCCAAACAGTTGCAACATCCAATTTAAAAGTACCAATCAACTTATTTGGACGAAGGACACTTCTACTTTGTAAAACCTTTAAGTATGTGCAGAGTTTTTTATTGTGAATTGGATATATATACGAGTTTAGAGTAGAGTTAAGTGGACCAAAGTTGATGAAATTTTGTTGTTGTTGTTGTATTTTGTTATTGGTGAAGAGTTGTTTGTTATATTTGTTTTATTAAGTGTAATTTTGATTTGGATGATCGAGAAAAAGGAAGAAAAAAAAGACAGAAATTTTTTTGTTTTTATTAAAGAATGAGGTTTTTTCTTTAAAATAAAGAAAAAATAAAGTTTTTAAATAATTAATTTAATTTTAAAAATTGATTTATTTTTAAGTCCGTGTTGTAATTTGAATTACAAAATCTTGACTGTTTTTTATTTTTTTTTATATTTTTTGGGTGGTTATAGAGATTTTGAATAAGTTTTACTACTTGAAAACGATACAATTACTTTGCTAATTTAATTTTTACAATATTACATCAATCAATAAGTTCATACGATGATATATAGATGGCGCAATTATTGGAAAATCTGTAGCGACGAAAAAACGATCACACCGACATCTGTGTGTCACCATTGAAGATTTAACACAACACTTTGA